>JBAMCH010000014.1:5230000-7835000 GCA_037075245.1 Drosophila mimetica | reverse complement strand
AGCATTTTCTCTTTATCGCCGCTTGGTTTAAAAATATGTCTTATTTTCTTGTTATGCAAAATTTTGAAGGTACTAGAATCTCTTTCCGCCTCTATAATTTGTAGTTGGATTTTAAAGACATTAAGACAGTTTTCGGTAAGACTAATAAAATTGAGGTCGTCGGAATCCGCACTGTGAACTGTTGCTAAGTCATCAATTTCGGTAGCAAACATATGAATTAAATCTTCCGAGAAGTCTTCATCGTCAGTTTTTGTTCTAGGTGTAATATTTGATAAATTGTTTTCTAGTATAAATATATCTAAGTTATTTATTTCTAATTTTGTTTGGACAATTGTGTCATACTCATCAGTTGATGTCTCTACAATTCTGCTAAGTCCGTCTGCCAAAACGTTTTCCTTGCCTTTTATAAAGTTGATGTCGAAATCAAACTCGTTAAGTTGCACTTTCCAACGCTGTAGCTTTAGATTAGGTTCTTTTAGATTATTAAGCAAAACTAGGGGCCTGTGGTCGGTTTTAATTATAAACTTTCTTCCGTAAATATAATATTTAAAGTATTTTGTTGACCAATAAATGGCAAGAATTTCTTTTTCTATTGTACTATAATTAAGTTCGTGATTTTTAAGCGAACGGCTAGCGTAGGAAATTACTTTATTGTTTTGCATGAGCACAGCGCCTAATGCATAGTTACTCGCGTCTGTAACAATCGTAAATTGCCTATTAAAGTCGGGATATACGACTATTGGATCGCTTGTTAAAAGGATTTTTAGTTTTTGAAAAGCTTCTATGTAATCTTGATCATGTGTGTTTATTTTAGCATTTTTCTTTACTTCTTTGCTGTGCAATCTTAGAATAGTCTTTTATGTAGCGCCTCAAATACCCTGTGATTCCTAGGAAACTTTTAATTTCTTTCTGGTTCGTTGGTAATTTTATCTTTAAAATTGCGTCAACTTTCTTCTGGCTTGGCCTAAGACCCTTTGAATTAATCGTATGGCCAAGAAATTCGATCTCCTCTCTGGCGAACTCGCATTTGTCTGATTGGAGTTTTAGATTTGCCTTAGATAGGCAGCTGAATATACAGCTTAGATGGTTGACGTGTTCTTCTATATTTTTTGAAAATATAAGGATGTCATCTATGTAAACGATGCAAAATTGTCCCGTATAGGGGCTAAGGATGTCATTCATTAGCCTCTGAAACGTTGAGGGTGCGTTACGTAGGCCAAAAGGCATACGAAGAAACTCGTAGTGGCCGCTGGTTGTTGAAAAGGCTGTTTTGTGAACATCTTTAATGTCCATTTCTATCTGGTAGAAGCCTTTAGCAAGGTTTAGGGTGGAAAATATTTTACAGCCCCCAGCTTGTCAAATATCTCGTCTATATTTGGGATCGGGAATCGATCTTCGATTGTTTCTTGGTTTAGCTTACGGTAGTCTACAACAAGCCTCCACTTTTGCTTATTAGATTGGTCCATTTTCTTCTGAACGACCCACAAAGGACTATTATATGGGCTTTTTGAATGTCTTATAATACCTTGATGTAACATTTCACCAATTTGCTTGTTAACTTCGTCTTTGTGCATTTCGGGGTATTTGTATGTTTTTGAATAAATTGGAAAATCATTCTTTGTAATAATACTATGCTTAATTTTGCTTATGAAACTTAGGTCTTGGCCTTCTTTATAAAAAATAGTTTTAAATTTCTGTATTAGATTATTTACTAAAAATCTGGCCTGTGGGTTTATAAAGTTTATTGGAATTACGTTATTAATGTCTAGGTCTAATTGGTTTTCCTGTATAAAGAAATCTAAGCACACGTCATTGACTTTTAGTTTTTTGTTTTTGTAATCAATGACTGCATTCATGTCATTAAGGATATTACAACCAAATAGCCCGTCGAAGGCGCTGTGAAAATTATACTCTAGAAATTCGCAAATATAATTTTCGGCCTTAAATTCTTGAAAACATGGGAAACGGCATAATTTATGTATTTTAATTTTGTTGCCCATAGCTTTTACTTCTATGTCAACAGCTGTTTTCCACTTTGGGTGACATATGTTCTCATTAATCACGCTGAACTATGCTCCAGTGTCGATGATAAACAAAAGTGTTCTCTTTTTACCCTGAATTTTTATATATGGTAATCGTCTTGATCCTCTATCCGAAAATTTACATTTACATCCATTGGCTCGAAGTTACGTCTGCTCTGCTCAGAGGATTGCAAATTTCTATTGTTTGTTGACACTCTATTCGAATTATTCTACTGATTTTGATACCCCTGCCTTCTATTGTTCATCCTAAATGTACCTTCTGATGGTCGATTCTCGTTTGGAACGGCATTGTTCTGTTGGTCCCTGTTTGCTTCCTCAAAACTATTTTGTGTAACAATTGGCTCGTTCACATTTCTATTATCGTTACTAAAGTTTGTTCTGAAATTGGATTTATTGTATTTATTATTCCTTCGAATAGGCCCGTACAATGTGTAGCTTTGATGCCTAGCCTCTTCAATGATTTTATAGGCATCGTCTACGGATTCTGGATTTCTAGCGAAAATCAAGGTTTTTGTAGGTTCGGGCAGGTTATCTTTAAAAACGCGAAGTGCGATTCGGTTCACTTCTGATGAAGTGTATGTATTATCGTTATGGATTAGTATCCGATTGTGTACTCTATTAGAAATTTCATTAATTTTATTATAATATTCTTCTATGGTTGATTCGACTCGACATAATTTTAGCATATCCATTAAAAAATCGCTTGATTCTTTTTCACCAAAGTTTTTTAAAATAATCTGTTTTAACCTTTCCCAATCGGTTACATTGCCATGTCTATGAAGCACTGGCTTGCACAATCCCACAAATTTGTTTTTTAAAAGGCCAAACAAAATGTTTTTGGTAGTTCCGTCGAAAACCTGAAGAGTCGGAAGGACAAGTTCTATTTGTGTTATTAAAGTACCGTCAAAATTATGTATTAATTTTATGCAATTCATGGTTGAATTAAACGCGGCTAAGGTGTTTTCATTCATTTTAGTTTTGTTCAAGTTTTACAAATATTTTTTTTTTCTTATATTAACTTAATTAGCCGTGAAAGCTTTATATAAAAAAAAAATGTATGTAATGACCTAAAATCTTCTTTTCGTTGTATTAAGAGTTTTCCAGATTTGCGTTGGGTTTCTCCGATTGTGTTCCGATAGAAACGTTGTAGTTATGTTTTCTGCACTTCTTTACGTTTGTCCACGTTTGTTGGACCATGTGTATTGAAGAGTTCCAGGCGGTAATTACATAAGAAAAGCTTACTGTGGTTCAGATGGAAACTTTCCAGTTATATTTTCTGTATTGCTTTATGTTCGTCCACGTGTGTTGGACCATGTGTATCGAAGTGTTCCAGGCGGTAATTACGTCAGAAGCGCTTACTGTGGTTTTTACTGTTGTCCGCTTTTAACGAATGGCTGGTTTTAATTTTTCTTGATCCTCGTCGCCAGTTAGATGGAAGGTTAAATAACGCCTTCCAAGCCCAGACTTCTGCGTCCGGGTGGTTGATCGCAGCTTTTCCAGTTGAGACTTCTGTGTCCCAAATAGGTGTTAATCGCTGTCCTCAGTCACTACTTCTTTGTCGTCTAAAGGATGAATATAGAAGTCCTCGAGAAAACGCTTCAATCGACTTCTTTGTCGTATGAAATAAGTTTAATGAAAACGACTAAGGTTTGGATTTAAAGAGTTTTTATTGATGCGTGCGTATCGTTGTAAGTCATCTTATCAACTAACTCGCTTAAGCTTGGAGTCAAAAGCTTCAAGTTTAAGCTTATGTATGCAATGAACTTTTGCTAATAAGTGAGGGTATGTATGGGTATACATGACTATATTACCGAAATATCATTTTTACATTTTCGAACATGTCAATTTTACACGGGGTCCATATCAAGTTAAAATTGACCTTAAAAAATGTAAAATTGACCTACGTTTCCTATCGATTTTTTTTTGGGTGATTAACTGCCGCATTTTTATTGCTTTTTCATATTGTTTTAGACATCTGCATAAAGTCACCTTATCCGACCACTTTTGAAAGTCCAAAAAGAGGATGGTTCCCGCCGAACGCTGTTGGATTTAGCTCCGTTGGAATTTCGAATCCTAATTTTACAGAAATATGCTTAGTAGATGTAAGCAACTTTCTGCTTTTACACTTTAAAAATATTGATTTTTGGGGTATTTACATTAAAAAACAAATTTATCGTCACCTTACCCTAAAACTTTTAAAAGTGCAAAAAAAGAGTGGTTCACGCCAAACGCTATATTGTTTTAACTTCATTTTTGCCGCCGAGCTAGCGCGATTATAACCCCAAGGGTTAAGGCCTGGGCTGCCAGTGGATGGCTCACGTTTTGGGAGGTTTTTCCGCACTTTTACTCTTTAATACGCCAGACACTTCGACCGCTTGTCGTTGCATTTACCGCTGACTGAACTGCTCGCCGAATTTGAGTATATCCGCGTTACTGCGCTTGGGAGTTATGCATAATTCTAGGACTGTAACTGTCTCAATTAGACAAAGCGTTTCCGATCATATAAAGTATATATATTCTTGATCAGGATCACTAGCCAGGTCGATCTAGCCATGTCCGTCTGTTCGTCAGTCCGTCTGTCTATCCGGCCGTCTGTCCGACTGTCCGCCCGTCCGTCCGTCCGTCCGTCCGTCTGTATGAACGCTAAGATCTCGGAAACTATAAAAGCTAGAAGATTGGCACTTTTCTTGGGGCTAATACGCAGCGCATGTTTTTCACGCGGATGTGGCACGCCACCTTTAACGCCCACGAACCGCGAAAAACTGTAGCGCCCACAGTTTCCAAGCTAAATTAACGGGACGTTTATACGTTTCTTTAATACGTATTTATTGACCAAAATGGGCAAAAGTGTAAACGCCATTTTGTTTGAGTTATTAATGCTTACCGAAATGTAGAAGAAATTTTTAAATTACTCTACGAGTAACGCGTATAAAAATAAAAATCTCATATGTTTTCTATGCCGTCGCAGCCAAAACATAACGGTACCCGGAGGCCCTATATAAAGCCGCCGGGCGCTGGCAGCAGGATGAGTCGATCACAAGGTGTCAACCCGTAAAGATCAGTCAAGATAACAAAGTGAATAAGTCAGTCAACCAGTGCCAAGTAATCTACAAGTGAACACAAGCCCAGTCGTCGGAAGCAGCGCCGTGGGAGCCTTCAAGGAGCAAGATCGCTACGTCGAGACGTTCGGGATTGGACCACCAGGAATCTCCGAATTGATACACAGGTAGCTGAGGTTCAGAGGAATCTCGTAGCGAGCTGACATCAAAAATCAGTTCGTTACAATATATTAGCCGATAGTATCGGCTATAAAAATTAGTGGATTCAAAAGGTTTTATTTTTTTATAAGGAACTAGAGCAAATTTAGTTGTTTTTTGTGGCCATAAACCCTATCCCCCTCCTAAAACGAAACTGCGGATAAAATTGCTAAATATACTTATGTACATATATATCAAGTAAAGTTTACTTAGTAAACATACCTTTAACATGCTAGCGCAGTTAAGAGAGCTCCGATCATTGTCTTTATTGTATGTTGAAAATGGACTATTATTTGACCCGTACCATGGGTCATTTAAGGAGTCTCCAGCGTTGCCTTCATATCCGTCTATTTCAAGTTTATAGTAATCTGCCTCTGAGTGTATTTTAAAGTGTGAGTACTGGGCATATCTAAAAAAACAAAGCAAGAAATTATAAAATTAAATATATTTATATATTAAATTGTTTTTTAGTAATAACTATATAATACAATTTCGTAAGACCTTTTATTAATTCCAAATAGTTGGCGGTGAACAAAAACCTCTTAAGGAGGAAATATGGGAGAAATGGTCTTTATGTTTACGTCATTCCACCCGACATTCATGCCCAGAAATTAAACCCTATAAAACCATATCCATTTCAATTTAAATAACAACAAGGAAGAACGCTATTGTCGAGTGCCTTCACTATTATATACCCGTTACTCAGCAACTGTTCTCGACAAAGCGGCGCTTCCCGTTTGCCTTTCAAGCGGCCCTGAAGTCTAACAGCCGAGAGAGCAGTTCTTCCGGATCTCTCGCGTTTTACTTTTTCGCTTTGTTAAGTGTCCTCCGGTACCAGTGAAGTTCAGTGAACAAAGTTCGTCTGCCATTTTGTGCCGCATTTTCTAAGGGAAATTCAACGGGGACTGCCCCGCTTCAAGTCAACCCGTTCTTTCGGCCAAAACTCCTAAGGGAAAATCCGTCCCACTCCGCTTCATGATCTGTTGCCCACTAGCCAGATATTTCCCAATTTTCTTATATATGTCTGATAGGCCATTTCCATTGTACATACGATCGCCACATTCAAGCTTCAACATTTTTTTACATAAGGAGAAACGCACATACTTGCATTCGCGGTACATCCTAAAAAAATGTTAACAACGATATTTACAATGCAGTCCACAACAAATATTTGCAATTTCCAAATAAGTATCCGGCCCAGTCGGCATCCACGTAACCCACTAGTGGCAAGTCTCCTGCGCAATAGCTTAACTTGTTGGTGGCCGTTCCTGCCAGGTACCGCATAACATGCTTAATGGCCAAGACATGTTCGCCATGAGGGTCCTTATTTCGTTGCGCCAACTTAACCACAGAGTGGTAAATATCTGGCCTTGAGATTAATGCAAGCCACATTAATTCTCCTATCGCTGTCTGATATGCAGTTGGATCCTGAGCAACACAACGCTCGTCGTTGCATACCACCTGAAATCCTGCGTCTAACGGTGTTTTCGTCTGCCTGCACTGCTCCAGACCATGTCGCTGCAGCATATCCTTGATGTACAATGTCTGGTTCATTGTTATACTGCCCAACTCGCTCACGCTTCACGTTCAATCTGCATGCCCAAAAACATATTCAGCTGGCCTTTGTCCACGCATTCAAATCTCGAAGCTATCATCGATTTAATCTGCACTAGGTCCGCTTTGTTTTGACACGCTACAAGAAGATCGTCGACATAAATTAGTACAAGGCACAAGTTACCGTTTATGTCCTGCTTATACAAGCATGCTTCATATTGACAGGGCACGAATCCAATCTCTCGAAGTGCTGCATCCAAAGTTGCGTTCCACTCTCGGCCTGCCTGTTTCAGACCATATATCGCCTTGTTGAGCCTTAGCACCTTGCCCATGCACGCTTCGTCCTCGAAACCCTTCGGCTGCTTCATGTACACACACTCGCTCAAATCACTATTGAGATAAGCTGTGCACACATCCATCTGGTGTAGGTACATCTTTAGCTCCACTGACAGCGCCAAAACTAGACGGATTGTCTCATATCGGCACACTGGTGAGAAGGTTTCTCCATAATTAACTCCGAATTTTTGGGAGCAACCCTTTGCTACCAAACGGGACTTATATCGCTCGGGATTCCCTTCGCTGTCTCTTTTTATGGTAAAAACCCATCGGCATCCTATCGCCTTCTGTCCCTTGGGCAACTCGGTAAGGGTCCATGTATTATTTGCCACGAGCGAGTCATACTCCGACTTCATAGCTGCCTTCCAAAATTTAGCTTGCTGGCTACTTAGCGCTTTAGTACAGCTTTGCGGAAGTTGAATTTCTGCTTTGGTCATTGCGTTGATCACGTTAAATTCCTTCCTTGGTCGCCCTGACTTGCCGGTCCGAATAATTCTAGGCCTCCCTGGCCCAATTCTGACGGCCTCACCTTCAGGGTGCGCCGGCTCCTCATCCTGCTGGTCACAATCTGTGTCTCCTTCAGATTCGTCCTGTTGCTCATCTCCAACGCGCTGCAACTCTGCTTTGGGTACATTTGTTGGTTCCCTCGACGACGCTTGTGCTACTGGGAATTCAAAAATCTTAGGCTCATCTTGCTGTATCTCATTAAATAGTACGTCGCGTTTCACAACGACCTGTTGTGTCACCGGATCGTACAACCTGTACCCTTTGGACTCCAGTGAATACCCGACGAACCGATACTCCTTGCCTTTGGCCTTGAATTTACCGCGGTGACATTTGTTTAGTCCTACGGCTGACGATCCAAAAACACGCAAGTGGCTCACATTGGGTTTTTTCCCACTCCAAGCCTCATACGGAGTGATTCCAACAAGAGCTGCTGTGGGTGATCGATTTCTGATGTAACTAGCTGTCATCACCGCCTCTGCCCATAGACTCTCTGGCATTCCTGAGAGTATAAGCAAACTCCTGGCCATTTCCACAAGCGTTCTGTTGGCTCGCTCTGCCACGCCGTTTTGCTGCGGACTATATGGCACAGTCAACTGTCGTATAATGCCATTTTCCTGGAACAATTTGTCAAAACGTTTATTAACAAACTCACGCCCATTATCACTGCGAACTGTTTTTATCTTGTGTCCAAGCTGACTCTCTGCCATGTTTTTAAACAGAAGAAATTTGTCGTATACTTCGTCTTTGGATTTTATAAAATAAACAAACACACGGCGGGTCATATCGTCAATAAATGTGACAAAATATGATGCTCCTTCAATAGACCTTTTTTCCATTGGCCCGCAAACATCTGTATGGATCAGCTCCAGCTGATGTTTGGCTCTGTTCTCGGACACTGGATACGTCTGTATCTTGCTCTTCATACATGACAGGCACTGGCTTCTTTCTGCAAAATTTACACCATTAATGCCTTGAACCATTGAATGTCTTACCAAATCTTTCAAACTCGAATAGTTTAAATGGCCATATCGGTTATGCCATAGACTCGCACTAGTCTGCATGGCGCCGAAGCAAGTATTCCTTTTGCTCTCAAAAACAAACAATTTGTTTTGCCTGCGAGCTTTCAAAACTTCTTCTCCGTCTTGTTGTACAATCGCACAGTCTTTGCGAAAAGTAACTGTACAACCACGGGAAACTGCACAATTAATGGACATGAAATTTCCTTTCATTGCTGGTACGTGCAAAACATTCTGCAGTGTCAAATTGCAATAATCTGTTTTCAATGTCACGTCACCTTTTCCAACTGCTCTCATTACGTTGTTATCGGCCAAAATAATATCCTCCACTCGCGGCACATAATTAATAAAAAGACTTCGAACGCAGCACATATGAGCTGTAGCCCCGCTATCAAGACACCAGCTAGAAACTTCTAACTCTTGTACGTCACTTGCAGGTACTACTGTATACGATCTGTTCTTGTACTGTTGTGGCTCCTTTGCCAATTCGTTCTTGCCTTGCTTTTTACACTGATTCTTATAGTGGCCTCGCTGTCCGCAATTATAGCACTCCACGTTGGATTTGTCTTTTCTTTTATTCCTTGTGTTCTCCGGCTGCGACTTTGCATGAAAAGCTAACTGTTCATATTCTGCTCTTTCTTTGACTTCGCTGCTTCTTCTCTCTCATTCTGCAAGAAGTTTAACCTTCAAGGGCAAAGTATCCCGCGTTTCCATGGCTATGACGAAATTCTCGAACTCTTTGCTTAAACTCGACAATAATATTATTGCTGTTAGTTCGTCACCTAGCTTAATATCAACTTCGCTAAGTTTGTCCACTGTCGAACAGAACGCATTTATGTGCGTTACTATTTCGTCACCTTCTGCCATACGCATCCCAAGTAACTTTTTGTATAGAGAGACTTTACGCACTGGCCCGCTTGGCTGGTGAACATCTTTAAGTTTTTGCCAAGCGCTGCTGGCCGTTGCACAGCTTTTAAGGTAACCGAATTGAGTTTGCTTCACGCTCAACGTAATCATAGCTAAAGCCTTTTGATCGAGTCCGTCCCATGTTCCGTCATCTCCATCTGGCCGCTGTCCCTGGATCACCTTCCAGACCTCTGCATGGACCAGCACACTGCGCATTTGGATTATCCAGGTGTCATAATTTCCTGTGTCCAGTTTATCTATCTGGTACATGGCGCTCATGATGACCGAAAAAATATGTATTCCACGTAACTCCCGTTATCCCGCGGTGTAGACCGAACTACCTTTTTTTTCATGCACTTTACGCAGCAAAACTATGCTCTGGGCCCATAACCTATTCAGGGGAAGCGTTTGTTTTTAATTAATAAAAATGATTATTTATTAAACGCGACTCTGCGCGGTGATCTACTTGCGACGGCTAACTTTACTCGACTCCCGGAGTGTAACATAACAGCTTGTTCTCTCAAAGTTCGCTCTTCTGATGTTATTCTAACATTCTGTTATGTACATATGTTAATATACGGGAACATTGGAACTAATTTCAACACATAGGAGTATTATAATTTTGAAGACTCTATCTTTAAAACTAGAGTTTATGCCAAAAATAACGGACTTTTTCCCCATAGTGCGCTGGCAGATTTATTATATCGAGGAACCCCCAATAAAAACCACTGATATATATTAAAGTTATTTCGGTTTTCAAAATCGAATTAAATTAATTCCAGACGATTTATTTCGCTTCGCTCAAAAATACATTTACATTATTTACATTCCGCTATTAGGAATTTCGATTGTTTTGGGGTTTTTATTGGTCCATTTTGGTCAATTAATAGGTATTGAAGAAACGAACACATATTTCTTTTCCCGTTAGTGTAGCCTAAAAACTTTGAGCGCCATAGATTTTCGCGGTTTTTTGGCCGCAGGAGGGGTGGGTTGGGGGGTTTGCCGATTTTGGTCAATCAATAGGTATTGAAGAAACGAATACACATTCCTTTTCCCGTTAATCTAGCTTCAAAACTGTGGGCGCCACAGTTTTCCTCGGTTTGAGGGCGTTAGAGGGGGCGTGGCACATCGGCGTGAAAAATCTTGCGCTGCTTATCAACCCGTAGAATCTGCAAAGTGCCAATCTTCTAGCTTTTATAGTTTCCGAGATCTCAGCGTTCATACAGACGGACAGATGGACAGACGGACGGACGGACGGACAGACAGACGGACATGGCTCGATCGACTCGGCTAAAGATCCTGATCAAGACCCCGCTACTCGCGACTGGCGACGTTGCTGAAAGGGCGACCGGCAAGGCATAAAGGGCATCTCGTGCATGTGGAGCAAAGTGTGAAGGTCCCGTTCACACTTTTTGCAAGTGTCACTGCTGCGACAGTTCCCTCCGGAGTGCTGGTAAGCCAATCAATTATACCAATATTTTTTTTCCAGTACTGCTCGGAGACGCTTCGCGAAACTGAGCCTCAGGAATCTGTTGCAATTCCATTGCAGATATATACACTGGGAGATTCGGCAGCAATATGATTATATACCTCGAGAACATTTGCTGACGAGGGTCTGAGCAGGGTAATGCCATAATATTTCAGGCAAAGTTAAGTCGCACGGGTGCCGTTGTCGCAGTAGACTCGGACTCGGACTCGGAAAGCGTGCTAAACGAAGCCAAAACAAGCCATTCCCGCTTGCCTGAACCCGGTTCCAACTCCAATCGTAGAAAAGGGCCGAATCGTAAAAGCGAGGGTATGAAGGCTAAGGCGCAATACAAGGCAGCCCTCAAGATTAAGAGCCCGCTCCAGGACAAAGCGACCCTTTCCCAGGAGGAGAAGGAAAAGCTTGCCTGGGCAGAGCAAAAGGTTGAGGATGGAAGGCTGCACTTTACAAGCAAACCCGCGATGGCGTCGACAAGCGGTAGAGGAGTTTGCCTACAAAAGGCAACGCTCACACGAGTGTCGCCAATGACATTCCAGTGAGCAAGCGGAAACGCGGGCCCAAGGAAGTAGGCCCTCCGCCACCCAAAGTAGCAGTGAAGCTCAACAAAAATGCCAGGGTCAGTGATGTACTCAACCGACACCTGATCGTGGCACTCATTGACAGGAACGACGAGAATGGGAAGATGACGGAGGCGCGCTGGAAGATTGTCCATGCGCGTCTCATTGAGTCTCTCTGTGAACGTATGGAAGAGGCACCCACAGCCCCCATGCCCACATTCGATGGTGCAGGGTGGCTGAACGGAGTTAAAATCCTGAAGTGCAACGACGATCCGACCAGGAAATGGCTGACGCAAGCGGTCGGCCAACTGGAGGCGTTGTAGGAGGGGGTCAAGCAAGAGGTGGTGGACAGTGAACTAATCCCATCCTCACTAAAGGCGAAAGTGGTCTTCTTCATCGCAATCCAAGAGGATCAGGCGCTAAAGCTGCTTCAACGGCAGACGACCCAACGGCAGACTGGAAGATTCTGCACATGGCCAACCCACGACCCAGTGAGGGGGCCATGGTGTGGTTTTCCAAATCAACAAGATGGCGTGGGGCATGGGTAGTGTCTACCTGCGTCTCAAGAAGCGCTACCCCGCAGACAAGGGCGCACACATCCTGCAGGTAGGCGAGATGGAAAAGGACATAGGTCCCGATGCCATCGTGGATGCCGGCCAGGGCACATAGGGCACGTAGCTTTGGTTTAGGAGCCATGGATTGCCTCGGGCAATATCGTGGCCGGACTAAGGTCCTCAAACTACAACACATTCTACTCTCCAGCGGTAAGCAGGAACAGAAGCGCCTGACGACTTGACTACGGTGATGCTAGAAAGCGAGGAGAAGCGCCTCTTGGGAGCGTCCTGCTACATGGCGCACGGTAGACCGTCGCCACCAGAAGAGTTGAGAAACTTAGTGGAATTCGGCTCAAAGGATAACCAACTCCTCATTGGTGCAGATGCCAATGCACACCACATGGTGTGGGGAAGCACTGACATCAACGACAGAGGTGAGTCACTCTTAGACTTTATTCTACCTACAAATTTATATAAAGCAAACGTGGGGGAGGAACACACCTTCGTAGGAGGCACCTCGTCAAACGTGCTAGATATTTATTTATTTAGCAATTGACTGCTAACTTAGACTTAAACAATAAAACTAACAATTAGGCATTAAGTGTGCTATATAATAATAAAGTTACATGTTAGAATTTAGATAATTGTAAATTTTACATGGTAAAGAACCTAAAGTTAACTCAGGGGAGAAGATGTCTGACAAAGTATTGTAATTGTTACAAAGAACACGAAAAGGTTCGTGTTGAGCGTAGTTAGACCTACATATTGGCAAGCGTGCGTGTAAATCTTGAAGGAACTGTGAGATTAATATAGGAAAGCATAGTTTGTGAATCAACTAAACGGAGAAGAAGCTTATGAACAAACATAACGCCATTACAAATTCGTCGATGATATAAAGAAGGCATGTCAATTAATTGTAGCCTACTTCGGTAAGGTGGCAATAATCTACCAGAGTCCCAATTTAAATTACGCAATGCAAAAATTAAAAATTGTTTTTGAACAGATTCAATAGTAACCTGTTGTTCTATGTATTGTGGGCTCCAAACACAAGAGCAATACTCCAAAATCGGACGCACTAACGATACATACAGAGTCTTGGTAGTAAACGGGTCATCAAATTCCTTCGACCATCGTTTTATTAATGCTAAGACACCCTTGGCCTTGTTCACCATGGCTGCAATATGATTATTAAAACATAGTTTGTGATCAAAAAGAACACCAAGGTCATTTATCACAGAAATTCTATCGAGGGTATGATTTCCAAGGGAATATGAGACAAGATGAGGAGAGGAACGGTGAAAAAACTTTACATTTTGTATGGTACAAAAAAAGAAAATTATTTTGGCACCAATTCTGGAATTCATCAAGGTCAAGCTGAAGGCGAGTGTGCAGGTACCAATCGGAATAGGAAAAACAGATTTTAACATCGTCAGCATACATGAGGATGGAAGAGTTTAAAATTACTTGAGGAAGTTCATTTATAAAAAGTATGAAAAGTAATGGACCCAGGTGGCTCCCTTGTGGAAGACCAGAAGTAACATTGACAACATTTAAAAAAAACATCATTAAACAAAACACGTTGTGTACGGTTTGACAAGTAAGACGCAATCCATTTTAAAAGATTTGGAGGAAATCCCAGATGAGAAAGTTAAGCAGAAGTAGCGAATGGTTTACCGAATCAAAAGCCTTGCTAAAGTCGGTGAAAATTACATCGGTTTGCAAGCGGCTCTGAAAACCTCGATTTATGAGAGAAGAGAACTCGAGAAGGTTAGTTGTCGTTGACCGATGTTTAAAGAAACCATGCTGAGATGGAGATATAAGACTGCTGCAGAGGTGTTGCAGTTGGTGCGTGATCAGGTGTTCGAGCAATTTGGGAATAGCCGAAAGCTTTGCAATGCCTCGATAATTTTCAATATCACACCTTGAACCTTTTTTGTGAAGAGGAATAATGTAGGATTCATTCCAAATCGCTGGCATGCAGGATTGGTTCACAGATAAATTAAATAAATGGGTGATTGGGCGTGCAAGGTTTTGGGCACATTGTTTCAAGATGCAGCTTGGAACCTTGTCGGGACCTGCTGCAAATGAATTGTCAATTGAAGACAACCCATCAATAACATCACCTTCCGTGAAAGATGCTAGAAAAATATTGTTCGCATGAGGTAGATTATAAGGATACGGACAAGGGGGAACATAAAGTTGTGTAGAGTAAGTTGACTGGAAGAAAGAAGCAAATAGGTTGGATATACCAAGATTAGAAGATTCAGCACTATTACGATAACGGAGAGACGAAGGAAATGCGTTAGATTTACGTTTGGAGTTAACAAATGAGTAAAATTGCTTAGGATCAGTGCGGAAGTTTTCCTTGCACTAAGAAAGATAGTTCATGTAACATTGACTATTCGTGTTAAGGAATTGGGAGCGGTAGGAGGAATATTGAGCAAAGTCAGCCAAAGAACCAGATTTTTGGTATTTTTTAAATTGCCTGGATTTCTTATTTTTTAAATAAGAAAGATTCCTCGTAAACCACGGAGGCTTGGAAGTATCCAGGGCTGAGAGAATAGAAGCATAGAAAGCATGAACGGCAGAATCCATATTCTGAAAAGCATATAAAAATGACCAGTCAATCCCCGAAAGGTGCCAATTGAGACCGTCAAAATCTGTTTTTCTGAAACATTTAGCAGGGCACGCAGTTACTGAATCGGAGCTTGGGCTAGAAAACTCAGCAGAAATAGATAGGGTTGGGTGGTAAGGATCTTCCGGAAGGGATATCGGGTTAGCTCTCGACAAGAATCGCTTACAAACACCAGGTCTAGAAGTCTGTCACGGCTGTTTTTTACGGAGTTGATTTGAACAAGAGAAAGATCGGTTATCCCTTCGATAAAATCATGAGTAGTGTTAGGTAACAAAAAGTTTGTATCATCGCAAGGAAGCCATGAACCGAGTGGAATGAGGCTGTCAGCGCAGCCTAAGGCTGACATAACAAGTTGAATGGCAGAAAGATGGTATGAATAAACGTTGATGTCTGAGCAGGGAGGGATGTACGAGCAAGTTAGGAAAATAAAAGCCGCACCGACGCGGACTTTTACTGCAATAAATTCAATTCCATCATTGTTGACGTAAGGAAACAACTCAGAGAAAAAATCGTTTTTAACTGCTATAAGGACCCCACCCGTAAAAGAAGGGCGATCCCTTCTATAAGTGGTGAATTTGTGAATAAATATTTCCTGATCGGAGACGGAAGAATTAAGCCAGGTTTCAGTTAAGGCTATAGCATCAAAGTCAAAGGCAGCACTATTAGTATGAATTTGACTAAGTTTACCCAAAAGACTGCGTACGTTTTGGTAGTGGATGGAGAATATGTTCTCTAGTTTTTTGGATCGGTAATTTTGGAACTTGGGTTAGAATCTTTTTGCAAAAATTCATGAACTATAGTGTATTTAGGCCATAATGTAGGTTCAAGAGCTCGGGATAATAGAGAATCTGGAAGAAGTATTTTAAATGAAGAAATTTTGCGCGCATGGTTAAACTTAAATTTGGTCACAATATAATTATCGGGAGTAGCTTCGAGTTTAGAGCATAAATGTTTTATAACGGCATCAGGTGTAGCATCAGGAACGAGACGGGACACGAAAATAGCTCTACGAGGACTGACAGCTATTAAACATGATCCAGAAGACCGAGAGGGAGGCGGTACTCCCATAAGAGGTGGGTCCACAGGAGCAGTGGTACATGCAGCAGCGTCAGCTTGATGAGTATCCAGTTGGGCGAAACCAAAAAAACCCCTGTTTGGCGCCGTACGCTAGCAGATGAAGTAGCAGGGGCAGGAGCAACGGGAGCTAATGTTTTTGGAGCATCGGTTGAGATGGGTTCAACATGAGCGTGAAGGGCAGCAACAGGTTCAATTAAGGCATCAGCAGGTTCGGTATAATCCCTCCGGTTGTATGTAGGACCGGGCGTAGTGGGTTGTGGAAGATGAGTAGCAGTTGTGGCAACGGGCGCAATGGTGGAGTTAGACACTACGTTGGTTTCAGGTCCTGATTCACTTAGCAGTTTCAACCCAAGAAACCGCGACTCCACAGCAAGGAATTCATCATTGAGGGCAGTGAACTGTTTCCGAACCCTCTGGAAACCATTCCGTGTTTCCCTCATAAAGATGCGCATTTCCATTTCAATTCCTCGGCATGCCTCACACGACCAGGTGAATCCACATTTTTTAGATAAGAGATCGGCAATGCGACCATTATGGCCACCACCCCCACATTTAACATGAGAGCAGTTATCGCAAAGCCAACACAATAGGTATGTTTCGGAGGCAATGTTGCCACCGAAATCGCATTTCTTAGCAGAGCATCTCAAACTCATTTTGGCAGCTAGTTCAACCACTGTGTGGGCACAGTACAGACCAAACTAAGAGCGATAGATAAGAGAGCAAGTAGCGAAGAGCAGCGTAATCACAGCAAGCAGCAAATCCAGCGGCGATGAGCACAGCAGAGACGAAAGAGAGCAGGTGTAGGTGGAATCAGTGTCCGGCGAGTGCAAGCGCTAGAAGTTCCGTTACTTTGCGACAAGTAGATGAGCGATATAACGGAGAGCGGTAGACTGCGGCAGAGAACGAAAGAGATCGGCAGAGAGCGGCAGACAGGGCCAAACAACAACAAACTAAGCAAATTGTTTGCCAATGTCTTTGCATGCGCTTTTCGTCGAATTGAATATGTTAAAATAAATCAGCAATAAAACTGTCTTTTGCGACTTCGGCTATCGAAACAGAACGGCGATGTAAAATTGAACTCATAAAACCGAACAGTAGCTAAACGGTCACAATATTATTAACGCGAGGCAGAAAATATGTGGGAGCGATTGAAAAACACGTCCGACTTTAGAAGCTTCCAGTATATATATATATATATATAACACTTGTAAAGCGACATTGACCTCAAAACTCGCGACTAGCCCGGGCGCAGTAAAATCCGTGAAAGACATAGAAACGTCTCTAGAGATCCTGTCCAAGGAATTACTGGATGCGTATCACGCAGCATGCCCGGCATCAAGAACTAAGAAGAATACCAAGCCACTATGGTGGAATCGGGAACTGATACTCAAAAGAAATAACCTCCGAGAATTCTTCAAAATCGCCAAAGAGGCAGACAATAAGATCATCAGCGAGGAATACAAAATCCTACTTAGGGACTACAAGAAGGAATCATGCAGGGCACAGAAAAGCTCGTGAAGAAACTTCTACTCCAGCATCAAGAACTTCCCGGAAACAGCTAGGCTCCGGAAGCTGCTTTCGAAGCAGCCTACCATACAGAGTCATGTAAAACGCGACGACGGACAGTGGACTGAGGGCAGTGCAGAGGCCCTAACAGCACTTATGCAAGCCAGCACGCACCAGGACATAGCAGCTGGGGAAGAACGCCCCCAAACGATCTAATAACACCAGGGAAAATCAACTGGGCCATAGACTCTTTTGCGGGCCATAAGGCACCAGGACTTGATGGAATATTTCCAGCCATGTTGCAGACGACCAAGGAAAGGATCACCCCATGGTTGTATGAAATATACTCGGCATGTCTAAGCACGGGCTATATCCCAATCCAATGGAGGACCTCTCGACTTGTCTTCCTTCCAAAGGTGGGAAAGTGCAGTCACGCGAGCCCCTAGGATTACAGGCCGATAAGTCTTCCCTCTTTCATTTCCAAAACTCTGGAAAAGCTGCAGAATCTACACATCAGAAATGATGTAGGGAGACTTATGTCATCCAATCAGCATGCCTACACAAAATGGTAGTAGTATAATGGATCGCCTAGAAGCGACTAGCACGCACCCCGCAGTAAGCCTCTGGATAAGAAACCTGCTTAGCTGCAGGCGGGTACTTATAAAGTGGGGCACTGCTTCCATGGTAAAGGGGCACACAGAGGCACACCACAGGGTGGGGTCCTCTCGCATCTTCTATGGAATTTGGTGGTCGATGATCTAATTAAGAGATTCGAGAGGAGAGCCCCAAAAATAGCTGCCTACGAGGACGACATGGGCATAATTATTACTGGAGTCTGTCCATCGACCCTCAGCTCCATAATGGAAACAATACTCAGGGAGATATGTGAGTGGCCGGAAAAGGTGGGACTCAGTATCAATGCGGACAAGACGGACCTCATTATCTTTACTAAGAGATACAAGGTACCGAAACGGAACCCCCCCCCCCCCCAAAAAAAAAAATTGGCGCAACGAGGCTGACCCCACAAACGCAGGTCAAGTACCTCGGAACAATACTGGACTACAAGCTGGCATGAATACCCAATATATTAGAAAGGGTGAAAAAGGCCACCGTGGCGCTATATGCATCCAAGAAGAAGCTTAGCAGCACATGGGTCCTGTCGCCTACTCTGATTCACTGGATCTACATCTCGGTGGTGCGTCCGACTCTGATGTATGGAGCCTTAGTGTGGTGGCAAGCCACTGAAAAGAATACCAGCGGCAGGCACTGGTCTGCATAACGAGGACGCTGAGGTCAACCCCAACTAAAGCTCTAGAAACGATCCCCGGAATCGACCCCATAGAGATCCACGCTCAACTAACTGCAGAAAAGGCAGCACAACGTCTAGTTGCATCAGGCAATATAGACGGCTCCAAGATGGAAGGAGGAGTAGGAGCGGGCTTATACTGTACGGACCCTGAAATAAGGCTGACATATGAGCTACCCAGCGACCGTTGCATATTCCAGGCAGAAGTCTTCGCCATAAGGAAAGCGGCAGAAGTGGCTCAAAGTTTAGACCGATCATACGATGAAGTCAACTTGTATGTGGACAGCCAAGCGGCGATAAGATCCATGCAGTCGTCAACGGTCAGTTCCAAAAATGTAATGGCGAGCAGGGAGGCACTAGATATCCATAGCACGACTAAGTCAGTGCGGATCTATTGGGTTCCCAGTCACCAGGGCATCGATGCCAACGAGACAGCTAACGTTCTTGCAAAGGAGGGCGTAGAGCTGACGAACGACAGAACGGAGAACGTGCTATTTTCCCTCAGAACGCTACAAGCACCCTGGAGAACCAGGCGGACACGCGAGCAAGAAGCAGGTGGAGGAATACCGAGACTTGCCGAATTGCAAGAACAATGTGCAAAGAGCGCAATAAAATACTCAGGCAGTATGTACTGGATCTTCCTCGGAAAGACTGCAGACTGTTAGTGGGAATTCTCACAGGCCATTGTCATCACACTTAACTACGGTTGGAATAGTGAACAGCCGAACCTGCAGGAAATGCGATGCACCTCGATTTTTGTGGACATTAAAACCTAATAAAATATCTCAAGGTTCATACAGATTAGCCGGACAACTAAGAGCCATATTGGCCTATGAGTGGCCCTGTCCATGAGGGCCGTCCGTGTAACCTAACCTAACCTGAAGATCGATAACAGTCTGCGGATCCGAACACCGATTCGTGCGCTGCAGCGACATCAGGCTGATCGATGAACAATTTCACCGTGCGGCCACCATCTCCCTGGTGTTGTGATGCGACGTATATCCGAAGGTGATCCAACCAAAGAGACGCCAAGCTTTTCGAGTAGTGCACTGGAACTATCGAGCAGCAATTTCATTCCAAATGCACTTTCTTCTCGCTCTCGGGCTGTTCCGGGTCATTCTCCGCTCACTCCAATAGTTTTAAGTAGGTCAGCGTCAAAACTATAGTTTCCGACTGCACAAGCACTGCTAATAAAGTGAAGTTTTTATATTGAAAAGTGAGCCGAGTTTATTTTTGCGAACGAGTCTACCCCCCATACACCACCACGGCCTCTTGAAAAAAGAGCAAAAGAATAACCAACGACCATTGCATAACTCTCTTAGTCCTACCATTCCAATAACTTGAAATCCAAGTTAAAAGATTACTAACAGAGTCAATGGCCTTACTAAAATCTGTACATTTAACGTCAGTCTGCATTTTTATACGTAGAGTAAAAGGGTAGGTATATTAGATTCGTGCAAAAGTATGTAACAGGTCAAAGGAAGCTTTTCCGACCATATAAAGTATATATATTCTTGATCAGGATCACTAGCCGAGTCGATCGTGCCATGTCCGTCTGTCCGTCTGTATGAAGATTATAAATTTAGTTTAGATTTATTTAGATTAGATTAAATTTAGTTGATGCAAATATTTTGGTTGGAGCTGTTTGGGGCCAATAGGAGGACATGGGCTGTGGTCGTATCCTCTTGAAGATCGGTCTTTGATCTTATAATCTTAAAGATCAATGTGATCCAAGTAAAAGGTAAAAACTTTTATACTTTCTTCAGTTACAATTTTAGGTTGCGCACAAATATATCTGTTTGAAAATTGGAATTTGTTTTTTCAAATTCCTGTTTTTAAATGATATGAAAACATTTGTACAAGTTATCCAACCCAAGATCCCAGGCTCCTTACCCAGTTTGTAAACAACTTCTAGCTGGGAACTTCTTACTCAGCTTTCCCACGAAATCCAAAGCTCTTATTTATCTTCCCCACTCCAATAAGTTCCAAATGCGTCGGGGTCCTTCTACTATAAACAATTGCGCTTGCGCCGCGGTTCTTCTGATATAAACATTTGCGCCGCAGGCCTTCAACTGTAAACTAAGCCGGGTCTCCCAAATGTAAACATTATCATCCGTTCAGCTCCCAGCGAGGTCCAAAATTGCAGAGTAATCTGTTTAACCGATTTCCACAATCAAACCAATAATTGCATCACCCAATTTATTCCGACTCTCTTGAGTCCATCTCTTATTCAATTCTTGACAAGTCCCTAGATTCTCTTTGCTTATCAGATAATCGGTCCTTGATGGGGCAGTCCGTTTTTGCATCCGAATTGATCGGTCGACCCAATAGAGTATTGTGAGCAGTTAAAATTAAATATTAGAAATTGTTTAAACTAGTGAATTAGAAAAGTGAAAAAATAAAAATATATTTTTTTTTCTAAAATTCGCTAAGCGACTTATTAGTTTACACACACGAAAAGATTGGTATCCCATACAAAAGTAGCGAAGTAACTTATTTTTCCCGGTTCCATATTAGTTCGATAAATATTTATTTTAAACTCGACAAATACCTTAGAAAGATTTAGCATTGGCTGAAAGGAAATTCATCATTTAATTTGTATTTAAATACATCTTCTACTTTCAAATTAAAACATATCCAAATATACATTTGTACACACATTCGACACAGAAGGCGCAAATTTTGACGTGTTTTTCGATGCTCCTCCCTCACATCGTGTGTTTCCTGTGAAAACCTATTCTGTACTGCTCAGATTTTGAAAATTTTGTCAGTAACCCTGCAATCTTTATACCCTTGCAGAGGGTATATTGATTTCAGTCAGAAGTTTGCAACGCAGCGAAGGAGACGTTTCCGACCCTATAAAGTATATATATTCTTGGTCAGCATGACTAGACGAGTCGATCTAGCCATGTCCGTCTGTCCGTCTGTCCGTCCGTCCGTCCGTCCGTCCGTCCGTCCGTCCGTCCGTTTCTACGCAAACTAGTCCCTCAGTTTTTAAGCTATCGAGCTGAAACTTTACCAAAAGTCGTCTTTCTATTGCAGGTGGTATATAAGTCGAAGCCGGCCGGATCGGACAACTATATCTTATAGCTCCCATTGGAATAATCGGAAAAATAATTGAAAAAAAAATGATAACTTATGTGTTTTTTGACATATAACCTTATGCTCTCAGAAATATCATTTTTTTTAACTGTTATGAATTTCGAATTAAATTATAGAAAAATCGGACGACTATATCATATAGCTCCCATAGGAACGATCGGAAAACTAAAGGGAAATTAATAGGAACAAAATTATAGTTTTGTTAATTTTTATTGTATTCTCTTCTACTTTGGAATATAAGTTTATTTTATTAATTTAGAATTTCGAATTAAATTTAACATAAATTGAATGACTATATTCTATAGCTGCCATAGGAAGGATCGATCAATTATTGTCAATTTAATACGTGCGCTGTTATAATTTTGTTCGTTGTTGTTTGCAAATATACATTTAACATTTTTGTAATTTCAAATAGAATAGGAACGATCTGCAAGGGTATATAAACTTCGGCTGGCCGAAGTTAGCTTCCTTTCTTGTTTTTAATTTGGGTCATTCGGTTAATTTATATGCACAATGACTTTATTATTTAAATTCATCATTATTCACAAAGCCCATAGTTTGTGTTGTTGCTTAAACTACTCTCTCTGTGTTTGCCGCGAACATCCACGAGAATTCGATCTACGTTGCCAGCGGTACCGCTAAGCTTATAGTTTGTTGTTGGATTGTAACCACTCTCTCTGTGATTACCGCGAACATTCACACGAACTTGCAATTGGTGTATTTCTTTGCGGCTCTTCAGCGTTTACATCTGACCGCTGTCTGCCCGGGTCCATGCTCTTCGACCGCTGTATCCGACCGCTCTTTGCTTAGCCCTACTGTTGCTGCGCTGCTCTGCCTGCTGCTGCGCTGCTCTGCCTGCTGCTGCGCTGCTCTGCCTGCTGCTGCGCTGATCTTCGATCGCTTGCATCTGACCGCTCTTTGCCCTGTTGCTGCTATATACCCTTATTCAACCAAGATGATTTTGTGTTGTGCTGCTTCGTGTGCGTTCAACAACAAAATTACTACTCGTCAACTGTTGGTTTGTTGCTGTATTTGTGACAACTTGGCTCATCCTATTTGTGTTGAGCTGGGGCGCTCAAGTTGCCAAATCGTTGACAAGTTAAAGTTGCGGGGTTGGCCTTAACAGGACGTGTCCGAGCTGCAGACACATTAAAGTTGATATGACATCGTTTATGCGGCAAACCCATCTGTAGTTCCAAGCCCAGTCAACTGGATTTCGTAAGCTTCACGAGAAATTCAAGGCCGCGGAATCCCACTTTAAGAATCTAAAACTGCTAAGTGTTCCCCAATGTTCTAGCACTGGTAGTTGCTCCTTACCTAATAACAATTTAATCGTGCCACAGTCAGCCGCCCTTATGCAATTGAGCCCTATTTCAAGGAAATTGATGGACTTCAATCAAGCGGCTCTCCCCCTCGCCTCCGAGGATGAATCGCTTGATTTCAACGAAATTCCTTCCCCCTCTTCCATTACGGAAGTTCGGTGCGATTTGGATCCTGGGGTTTGTGATCATGTTGATGCAGGCGAGAGGGAAGGGGCATCTGCATCGTCGATTTTAGGGACTGGTAGTATCTACGTGAACCCTACTAGAACCGGTTATACCGACAAAACGGCCGCTGAAACTTCGTTGGCTGCACCAACCGTTGCCCCTGTGGCGGCTCTGCTGGCTATTCCCCGACGTCCATCCACTGTTCCATCTTCTGCACCTGTTACTCTTGAGGCCTTAGCTCCCAAAAAGTGTATTTTTGTGTCGAAACTGTTAGCTTCTGCAACCGAGAATGATGTGAGACATCATATTGTCACAAGACTCTCCCTTACCGATCTTAATGCTGTCGGCATTACCAAATTTAATTTTAAACTCAGAAGGGATTACTCATCCGTCAGTATTCATGTGCTGGATGGGCTGTTTAGTAAAATTATTAGTTTGAGTTCTTGGCCCGAAAATACTACTGTGCATGAGTACTTGAAAAAAGCCTCTCGGAACGCCTGGATTCTATTGCGGATGAGGTCAAACAAACAGGCGCTATGGTGTCCAACTTGGAGCGGGAGGTACACACAAAAAAAGCCCGTTCCCGTAAATTCGATATGGCCAATCTAAAAGGCATGTAATTTATACCCACATCGTTTTTACATGAAATACTCATCAAATTTACAATAATTAAGGTCATTTTGCCGAATTTTTTCTCTCGAAGACTCTCTCACTTCGAAAAAGAGAGCAATGCGCCATATGGAGAGCAAAATGACGTGAGTTGAACCGAGAAAGAAAGATTCGAAATTCGAACTGACGGACCTTAAGCATGTTTTCTCGCTCCCACTAGCATAAGGTTTTGTCAATTTTATTTGTCACTTGAATTCGAACGCGGAGTGTATGTATGTGTGTATGTCTTTCTGTGTGTCTGTTTGTCTGTCTGTCTGTCTTTCCGTCTGTATGTATGTGTGTATGTCTTTCTGTCTGTCTGTCTTTCCGTCTTTATGTATGTGTGTATGTCTTTCTGTCTGTCTCACTATGGGGCATTTGACCTGTTTTTTTTGGCATTAATTCATAACTTCAAAACAAAACAACTTTTTTGAGTTTGGTTTTTTGAAATTAGTTTATAATATTTATCCAAATTTTTTGAAAAAAAAATAGTCAAAACCAAAAAAATTTGTTTCTTTTTTTTTAAATTAAAAAAAAAAAAATTTTTATGCTTTCTAAAAATAAAAAACATTTTTAAACAAACATAAATAAAATTATTTTATGTATAAATTTTTCCTTTGAAGAGATATCAATTTTTTACTGTAAAATCGTATGTACTGTATTATAACCCTGTATTGTAACCCTAATACGGGCTATCCACTATAAAAAGATTTTTTTAATGATTTGAAATCAAATATTATATTATTAGGAAGAAAATTGTATTCGATTTTCTTAACATTCCATCTTACAAGTAAAATACAGAAAAAGTGACAATTTTACGTTTTTTGGTGTGGTCGAAAAAATCGAGTTTCTCAAAAAGTTTCAAATAGTGCAGATTAGGACTGATTGCCCGAATTAAGAATTGACCATTCTTTAATATGAAATAACTCGCAGGCCCAACAAATTTCAACATTTTTTGTATTCTCTATTCAAAGTTATACTTTATATTCCAGGCCTTGGTCATTAGGTATATGAAGTAATTTCTCCCAATACAATAGTAATACTAACACATAGTATGGGCATTTAGAAAGAATATCCATTTCAAATTTTATGGTTCTACGTCTTGTCGTTCAAAAGATATTCATTTTAATGCAAAGTCAAGTAAAATGTGAAATGTTGTGGTCGCTAGGGACGGCAGACTTTAACAGCTGTTATTTTAACATTGGACTGTTAACTTAACATTTGTGGTATGTAACATTATAGTGTGATCCATTCTTAACACGATTCCATCAATGTCCTAACAATTTTCATACTTCTAAAAAACACATTTATGTTAAAAAAAAACGGGTCAAATGCCCCATAGTGTGTCTGTCTTTCTGTCTGTATGTATGTATGTATGTCTTTCTGTCTGTCTGTCTTTTCGTCTGTATGTATGTGTGTATGTCTTTCTGTCTGTCTGTCTTTCCGTCTGTATGTATGAATGTATGTCTGTCTGCCTGTCTGTCCGTCTGTCTATCTGTCTTCCTAGCTGTCAGCTTTAGCTTAAGCTTTACCTTAAGCATTTTCAAAAAATTGATCTTCTTTTAATGTAAAAATTATATTACCGAAATATCATTTTTACATTTTCGAGCATATCAATTTTACACGGGTCCATATCAAGTTAAAATTGATTTTAAAAAATGTAAAATTGACCTACGTTTCGTATCGAATTTTTTTGTGTGTAGTGGATTTACGTGCGGAACAGGATCGATTGTGTTGAACACTTGCACCGGGAGGTCGCAAATATGCAAGCAGTGAGAAAGAGAGTGGGAAGCGTAAAAGCAAAACTGGCTGCCCAAAATACTGCCAACCTTGAAGCGAGTTTAAAGCTTTTGGGTTATAACTCTGATGAGGTGGTTAACGTTACTTTTTGTTCAGTCTTATGTTGATTTCTGATTTTTGATCGATTGTGACGGTTATGTTTTGTTTCGTTCAGACCGTGTTGGACACGCTGGTGGTGTCGCTATATTTGTTAAGTGTACACCGAATTGTTTGTTTAAATGTAAACAACCAAGAGGCAGTGAAATTGAGTACATCTTTATAAAGGTATCGCATAAATTTATGAGAAATAAGGTGCTCGTTGGTTGTTTATACCGTCCTTATCGCGCAATAGACTGTGATCCATTGTTGGAGACCATAACTGAGTTGTCTGCTGCATACGATGTTATTATTCTTGTCGGAGACTTTACAGCAACTTTTTATGGGAAAACCATAATTTTGAGACGTTCGGTCTGTACGCTGTTAATAAATCTATGCCAACACACTTTAGTAACTTCTGTGATACTTTACTTGACTATAAAAATAAGTCAGAGGGTATAATGATTTCAGAAGTTTGCAACGCAGTGAAGGAGACGTTTCCGACCCTATAAAGTATATATATTTTTGGTCAGCATGACTAGACGAGTCGATCTAACCATGTCCGTCTCTCCGTCTGTCCGTCCGTCCGTTTCTACGCAAACTAGTTTCTCAGTTTTGAAGCTATCGAGCTGAAACTTTACCAAAAGTCATCTTTCTATTGCAGGTAGTATATAGGAATAATCGGAAAAATAATTGAAAAAAAATTATAACTTAGGTGTTTTTTGGCATATTACCTTATGCTCTTGGAAATATAATTTTTTTAACTTTTCTGAATTTCGAATTAAATTTTAGAAAAATCGGACGACTATATCATATAGCTCTCATAGAAACGATCAAAAAAATTAATGGGAAATTAATAGGAACAAAATTATAGCTTTGTTAATTTTTATTGTATTCTCTTCTACTTTGAAATATAAGTTTATTTTATTAATTTAAAATTTCGAATTAAATTTAAAATAAATTGGATGATTATATGCTGCCATATGAAGGATCGATCAATTAATGTCAAAATAATCCGTAAACTGCTATAATTTTGTTTGTTGCAAATCTAAATTTAACATTTTTGTAATTTCAAATAGAATAGGAACGATCTGAAAGGGTATATAAACTTCGGCTGGCCGAAGTTAGCTTCCTTTCTTGTTTAATAATGACTTAGACTAAGACTTTACTTTATGACCTAATCTCTGCACCAGCTTTTTCTAAGCACGATCTCATTTTTTAACCTGTGATACTACCCTTGACTATACTGAGAAATCGATTTGTTATAGATTATAGAATATTAATTACGTGGAACTACAACGTGAATATACTGCTTGTGATAAGTGTCATATATGCGTACCGATGAAGTCTAAAATAATTAAACCAAGAAAAAATCCCTGGGTTACCAACGAAATCAAGAAGCAACTTTATTTGTTACATTTTAAATCGAAATATAAAAACAATCCCTCAATAAAAAAAAACATGGAATATCATACAAAATTTAGGAATAGGGAGGTGTAGGCTGAGTGCTGATCACAATGTTACTGTCGAGGAACTCTGAAGCAATTTTCAACCAATATCTGAATAATACAATTTACTGTGATAATAGTTATACCCGTTACTCGTAGAGTAAAAGGGTATATTAGATTCGTGCAAAAGTATGTAACAGGTAGAAGGAAGCGTTTCCGACCATATAAAGTATATATATTCTTGATCAGGATCACTAGCCGAGCCGATATAGCCATGTCCGCCTGTCCGTCTGTCCGTCTGTATGAACGCTGAGATCTCGGAAACTATAAAAGCTAGATGATTGGGATTTGGCATGCAGATTCTAGGGGCTAGTACGCAGCGCAAGTTTTTCACGCCGATGTGCCACGTCCCCTCTAACGCCCACAAACCGCGTGGCACCCACAGTTTTAGAGCTAGATTAAAGGGAAAAGGAATGTGTATTCGTTTCTTCAATACATATTGATTGATCAAAATGGGAAACCCCCTTCCCCCTAAAGCCCACAAACCGCGAAAAGCTGTGGCGCCCACAGTGTAAACGCTTTTTTGTTTGGGGTATAAATGCCTACCGAATTGTAGAAGAAATTTTTTAAATCGGCCCACTCAGTAAAAAGTTATAAGCAAATAATGAAATGTCCGGTAGATTTAAGCGGCTGCTTGCTTTGCCCTGCTTGAGACTGCTTGCCTTAGCGGAGTAACGGGTATTTGATAGTCGAGGCACTCGACTATAGCGTTCTCTCTTGTTTTAGCATTGTTATCGTCGACCAAGGTGATGTTTTAGATGTTATTCTTAAAATTAAGTCAAGTGCTGAAGGCTTAGGCAATGTTAACACATCATCTACTACATCCACTTTTCCGTCTACATGAAAAAATGCTAAGATAATTCCAGTACTGAAACCAAATAAAAAGTATAGGCCTATTTCTACCATTCTGAGCCAAGGTTCTTTATAATTTAATGTTGACTTTTTTTATGAAAATCCAATAGAGATAATTGATAGATAAACGGCATATGATAGATAATTAATCTACCTTTAAAATTAATGTTTGAGACATTGAGTGGGCGTGGCAGAGGCGTACTTACAAAGAGACAAAGTCAAACTTTATAAACAAACCCATTTTTTCCGACAAAAACATTATTTTTTAAGTTTTTGTTTTTTGTTTTGTTTGCGTAGAAACAAACGGACGGACAGACGGAGAGACGGACATGGTTAGATCGACTCGTCTAGTCATGCCGACCAAGAATATATATACTTTATAGGGTCGGAAACGTCTCCTTCACTGCGTTGCAAACTTCTGAAATCATTATACCCTCTGCAATGGTATAAAAATAAGTCAAGTAAAGTATCACAGAAGTTACTAAAATGTGTTGGCATAGATTTATTAACAGCGTACAGACCGAACGTCTCAAAATTATGGTTTTCCCATAAAAAGTTGCTGTTAAAGTCTCCGACAAGAATAATAACATCGTATGCAGCAGACAACTCAGTTATGGTCTCCAACAATGGATCACAGTCTATTGCGCGATAAGGACGGTATAAACAACCAACGAGCACCTTATTTCTCATAAATTTACTCGATACCTTTATAAAGATGTACTCAATTTCACTGCCTCTTGGTTGTTTACATTTAAACAAACAATTCGGTGTACACTTAACAAATATAGCGACACCACCAGCGTGTCCAACACGGTCTGAACTAAACAAAACATAACCGTCACAATCGATCAAAAAATCAGAAATCAACATAAGACTGAACAAAAAGTAACGTTAACCACCTCATCAGAGTTATAACCCAAAAGCTTTAAACTCGTTTCAAGGTTGAACGCATTGGCAGTATTTTGGGCAGCCAGTTTTGCTTTTACGCTTCCCACTCTCTTTCTCACTGCTTGCATATTTGCGACCTCCCGGTGCAAGTGTTCCTGTTCCGCACGTAAATCCACTACACACAAAAAAAATTCGATACGAAACGTAGGTCAATTTTACATTTTTATACCCGTTACTCGTAGAGTAAAAGGGTATATTAGATTCGTGCAAAAGTATGTAACAGGCAGAAGGAAGCGTTTCCGACCATATAAAGTATATATATTCTTGATCAGGATCACTAGCCGAGTCGATCTAGCCATGTCCGTCTGTCCGTCTGTCTGTCCGTCTGTCTGTCCGTCTGTCCGTCTGTCCGTCTGTATGAACGCTGAGATCTTGGAAACTATAAAAGCTAGAAGATTGGGATTTGGCATGCAGATTCTAGGGGTTATTACGCAGCGCAAGTTTTTCACGCCGATGTGCCACGCCCCCTCTAACACCCAAAAACCGCGAAAAACTGTGGCACCCACAGTTTTGAAGCTATATTAACGGGAAAAGAAATGTGTATTCCTTTCTTCAATACATATTGATAGACCAAAGTGGAAAACCCCCCCTCCCCCCTAACGCCCACACACCGCGAAAAACAGTGGCACCCGTCTGAATGAACGCTGAGATCTCGGAAACTATAAAAGCTAGAAGATTGGGATTTGGCTTGCAGATTCTAGGGGTTAATACGCAGCGCAAGTTTTTCACGCCGATATGCCACGCCCCCTCTAACGCCCACAAACCGCGAAAAACTGTGGCACCCACAGTTTTGAAGCTTTATTAACGGGAAAAGCAATGTGTATTCGTTTCATCAATACATATTGATAGACCAAAGTTGGAAACCCCCCTCCCCCCTAACGCCCACAAACCGCGAAAAGCTGTGGCGCCCATAGTTTTAAAGCTAGAGCAAAAGTGTAAACGCAATTTTGTTTGGGTTATTAACGCCTACCGAAATGTAGAAGAAATTTTTTAAATTTTTTGAAGCGGCTGCTTGGTTTGCCCTGCTTGAGACTGCTGACTTTAGCTGAGTAACGGGTATTTGATAGTCGAGGCACTCGACTATAGCGTTCCCTCTTGTTTTAAATCAATTTTAACTTGATATGGACCCGTGTAAAATTGATATGCTCGAAAATGTAAAAATGATATTTCGGTAATATAATTTTTACATTAAAAGAAGATCAATTTTTTGAAAATGCTTAAGCTAAAGCTGACAGCTAGGAAGACAGATAGGCAGACGGACAGACAGACAGACAGATAGAAAGACATACACACATACATACAGACGAAAAGACAGACAGACAGAAAGACATACATACATACAAATTAAATTTTCGCTTAGTGAATTTATTAAAAAAATTTATTTTTTATTTTATAATTCTTTATTCACTAATTTACACAACAATTATTAGTACCGAACTTATTTTACACTGCTCTTTATGATTATGTTGTCGACTTGATCGATTCGGATTCAAAAACGGACTGCCCTGACTTTGGTTCAATAATCAATAATCAAACCTCGGCTTAAGAGATTTATCTCAAAAATCTGATTAAGAGAATCATCCAAGAGAGTCGGAAAATGGGATGATGAAATTTGTCACTTAAATTTGAAATTGAAATTTTGCAGAATTGAGATTCTGCCGGAAATCGATGTTTATGTTAGCGGACTTGGGGCTCCCTTTTTGGGGCTCTGATGTTTACAATATCGGCTTGGATGTTTACAGAATCCGTTTGAAGCGGAGAGTGTGAAACTGATCTGGGTGGGAATCGATTGGAAGCTTTGTTTAAAGAAATAGCTGACTCTGGGTTAATCTTGGAGTCAGTCAGAGTTATTTGGAAAAGAGCTCTTGGCTCAAAGTTGTTTATAAATTGGGCAAGGGCCCCTAAGTAATGGGTCACATAACTTACATACAGACGGAAAGACAGACACACTATGGGGCATTTGACCCGTTTTTTTGGCATAAATGTGTTTTTTAGAAGTATGAAAATTGTCAGGACATTGATGGAAACGTGTTAGGAATGGATCACACTATAATGTTACATACCACAAATGTTAAGTTAACAGTCCAATGTTAAAATAACAGCTGTTAAAGTCTGCCGTCCCTAGCGACCACAACATTTCACATTTTACTTGACTTTGCATTAAAATGAATATCTTTTGAACGACAAGACGTAGAACCATAAAATTTGAAATTGATATTCTTTCTAAATGCCCATACTATGTGTTAATATTACTATTGTATTGGGAGAAATTACTTCATTTACCTAGTGACCAAGGCCTGGAATATAAAGTTTAACTTTGAATAGAGAATACAAAAAATGTTGAAATTTGTTGGGCCTGCGAGTTATTTCATATTAAAGAATGGTCAATTCTTAATTCGGGCAATCAGTCCTAATCTGCACTTTTTGAAACTTTTTGAGAAACTCGATTTTTTCGACCACACCAAAAAACGTAAAATTGTCACTTTTTCTGTATTTTACTTGCTTCGTAAGATGGAATGTTAAGAAAATCGAATACAATTTTCTTCCTAATAATATAATATTTGATTTCAAAGCATCGTCTCATATCATTAAAAAAATCTTTTTATAGTGGATAGCCCATTTAAGGGTTACAAGTACATACGATTTTACAGTAAAAAATCGATATCTCTTCAAAGGAAAAAGGTGTACAAAAAATAATTTTATTTATGTTTGTTTAAAAATGTTTTTTATTTTTAGAAAGCATAAACAATTTTTTTTTTAAATTTAAAAAAATAAAGAAACAAAATTTTTTGGCTTTGACTATTTTTTTTTTTCAAATAATTTGGATAAATATTATAAACTAATTTCAAAAAACCAAACTCAAAAAAGTTGATTTGTATTGAAGTTATGAATTAATGCCAAAAAAAACAGGTCAAATGCCCCATAGTGAGACAGGCAGAAAGACATACACACATACATAAAGACGGAAAGACAGACAGACAGAAAGACATACACACATACATACAGACGGAAAGACAGACAGACAGACAAACAGACACACAGAAAGACATACACACATACATACACTCCGCGTTCGAATTCAAGTGACAAATATTTGACAAAACCTTATGCTAGTGGGAGCGAGAAAACATGCTTAAGGTCCGTCAGTTCGAATTTCGAATCTTTCTTTCTCGGTTCAACTCACGTCATTTTGCTCTCCATATGGCGCATTGCTCTCTTTTTCGAAGTGAGAGAGTCTTCGAGAGAGAAAAGTCGGCAAAATGACCTTAATTATTGTAAATTTGATGAGTATTTCATGTAAAAACGATGTGGGTATAAATTACATGCCTTTTACAGTGGCCATATCGAATTTACGGGAACGGGCTTTTTTGTGTGTACCTCCCGCTCCAAGTTGGACACCATAGCGCCTGTTTGTTTGACCTCATCCGCAATAGAATTCAGGCGTTCCGATAGGATTTTTTCAAGTACTCATGCACAGTAGTATTTTCGGGCCAAAAACTCGAACTAATAATTTTACTAAACAGCCCATCCAACACATGAATATTGACGGATGAGTAATCCCTTCTGAGTTTAGATTTCAATTTGGTAGTGCCGACAGCATTAAGATCGGTAAGGGAGAGTCTTGTGACAATATGATGTCTCACATCATTCTCGGTTGCAGAAGCTAACAGTTTCGACACAAAAATACACTTTTTGGGAGCTAAGGCATCAAGAGTAACAGGTGCAGAAGATGGAACAGTGGATGGACGTCGGGGAATAGCCAGCAGAGCCGCCACAGGGGCAACGGTTGGTGCAGCCAACGAAGTTTCAGCGGCCGTTTTGTCGGTATCACCGGTTCTAGTAGGATTCACGTAGATACTACCAGTCCCTAAAATCGACGATGCAGATGCCCCTTCCCTCTCGCCTGCATCAACATGATCACAAACCCCAGGATCCAAATCGCACCGAACTTCCGTAATGGAAGAGGGGGAAGGAATTTCGTTGAAATCAAGCGATTCATCCTCGGAGGCGAGGGGGAGAGCCGCTTGATTGAAGTCCATCAATTTCCTTGAAATAGGGCTCAATTGCATAAGGGCGGCTGACTCTGGCACGATTAAATTGTTATTAGGTAAGGAGCAACTACCAGTGCTAGAACATTGGGGAACACTTAGCAGTTTTAGATTTTTAAAGTGGGATTCCGCGGCCTTGAATTACTCGTGAAGCTTACGAAATCCAGTTGACTGGGCTTGGAACTCCAGATGGGTTTGCCGCATAAACGATGTCATATCAACTTTAATGTGTCTGCAGCTCGGACACGTCCTGTTAAGGCCAACCTCGCAACTTTAACTTGTCAACGATTTGGCAACTTGAGCGCCCCAGCTCAACACAAATAGGATGAGCCAAGTTGTCACAAATACAGCAACAAACCAACAGTTGACGAGTAGTAATTTTGTTGTTGAACGCACACGAAGCAGCACAACACAAAGTCATCTTGGTTGAATAAGCGTATATAGCAGCAACAGGGCAAAGAGCGGTCAGATGCAAGCGATCGAAGATCGGCGCAGCAGTAGTCAGAGCAACGCAGCAGCAGCAGGGCTAAGCAAAGAGCGGTCGGATACAGCGGTCGATGAGAAAGGATCCGGGCAGACAGCGGTCAGATGAAAACGCTGAAGAACCGCAAAGAGCGAAATACACCGATTGCAAGTTCGTGTGAATGTTCGCGGTAATCACAGAGAGAGTGGTTACAATCCAACAACAAACTATAAGCTTAGCGGTACCGCTGGCAACGTAGATCGAGTTCTCGTGGATGTTCGCGGCAAACACAGAGAGAGTAGTTTAAGCAACAACACAAACTATGGGTTTTGCGGTATCGCTGGCAGTAGCAAAAATATTCTGTTTACAATTTAATTTTGCGAATAATAAAGTCACTGTGCATATAAATTAACCGAATGTCCCATTTTTCCCGACAAAAACATTATTTTTTAAGTTTTTGTTTTGTTCTTTTTTTATGTTTAAAAAAAAAATGTTAATGCTTCATGTTTGTTTAAATAATGGTCACATTATTTAGAAAATTTTTTTTTTTTAAACATAAAAAAAGAACATCATTAAATTTGGTAAATCCATTAGATTTGACATTTATGGACTGTAATAACTAGATTCAAACTCTTTTCTTCACTTAACATGCCGCAATGAGGAAGTAAGAGAATCAAAAGAGGCAGCTAACATATTAAAGAGATCCTCATTTTCTCTCAATCTTGATGCCTTAAATGTATTCTACAATCTGTATTTTTAATAAAATTTGTTTAGCGATTCCTGCGCTTCCTCGGAAAGCTTTCCAATTGGCAAACACTGGTATTCGATTATTTCTTTTCCGTGCGCCAATATCTTATGGACTGTCGGGGTCAATTTTTTTAGAGGACACAATTCCTCTAAAGTGATGCCATTTTGGAGGCACATTCTCCATATTTTGTAGAGTTGCCCTTTTCTATGGAGTCTAAAACATATAAAATGGTTCCCAATCTTTTACCGATTTCATTGTTAATTCCAGTGATTCGAGTTACTACTTCTTGTTCTTTAAAAAATCTTCTCGAAGTATTTCTATAATTTAAGTTTCCGTATCCGCATTTGGGGAAATCTACTTTTAATCCAACTTCCTTGAAAAAAGCATTCTGTATTTTCTTCTGAGGCTTTCCCTGTCTTTATGCTTATCTTATTATAAATTGGAAGACATATCGCTACTTATTGATTTTGTCGATGTATACCTGTACATGAATACCTGCATAATGTGGCCTAGCTAATTGCCATTCAAAACATTGAAATTTCTAAGTAAATCCGTATTTTTAATCAATAATAACATTGAAAAGGGTTCCCATTAATAGAAATCTGAGTTTTACCAGGTTGCACAATACACAATTTCCGGGACCATGACTTTTTAACTTTATTCGCCTCAAACAGCTGAATTCAAGAACGCTTGTGTTTTACCCTACAGCTTGACTCTACATTTGTAGCAAAACTGCAGAAGATTATAGAATATCATTGTTGACTTTAAAGTCAAAAGTTGCGGCGTTCAAGACCAAAACGCTCTTAACATTTAAGTTATGTTAAGTTATGAAGCGGACATAAGAAAATGCAAGGACAGAAGTAAAAGTATTATAAATTGGAAGACATATCGCTACTTATTGATTCTGTCGATGTATACCTGTACATGAATACCTGCATAATGTGGCCTAGCTAATTGCCATTCAAAACATTGAAATTTCTAAGTAAATCCGTATTTTTAATCAATAATAACATTGAAAAGGGTTCCCATTAATAGAAATCTGAGTTTTACCAGGTTGCACAATACACAATTTCCGGGACCATGACTTTTTAACTTTATTCGCCTCAAACAGCTGAATTCAAGAACGCTTGTGTTTTACCCTACAGCTTGACTCTACATTTGTAGCGAAACTGCAGAAGATTATAGAATATCATTGTTGACTTTAAAGTCAAAAGTTGCGGCGTTCAAGACCAAAACGCTCTTAACATTTAAGTTATGTTAAGTTATGAAGCGGACATAAGAAAATGCAAGGACAGAAGTAAACTATTTAAAAAAATATAATGAAGCTTTTTTTAAAATTGTATGTAGCAGGAGTATCACAAGAAGAGTTTTGAAGTTTAATACAAGCTATATTAGGACAACGACCCTAAGCATAAGTCGATACTTTGCAGGACCTGGTTGCTGTTTAACTGCACCAAAGTTATGGATACTTCTGGCCAGAGTCCAGACATAAGCCCTATCGAAAATTTGTGGGCCTTGTTGAAGAAAAAGGTGGATAAAAGGCATCCTACAAACAAAAATGCCTATATAAAATAATGCATTTTAGATTTAAACTTGCATTTCTATGGTATCTTTCATTTTGCAAATAAGTACTTGACAAACTGAACATAAAAGGTGTTCACGTCATTTAATTTCGGGTGGCATTGGGGTGCTCAAAGCTGCCTTATGGCAGTGCATTTACAAACACAATTAAAAGAAAAACCCACGCACGCGACTAACGACTCACACACAGTCATGAAAAAGACAAAAACAATTTGCATTGTGAGATGAGACGAAAAAAAAAGATCAATTGAATTGTTGTTGGCTTGGCTTGTTACGGACAGCGACACAAAGAAGAACTTACGTGTGCCCTAGGAAAGTATGGGATGTGCGGCTCCGTATGCTATGTGCCAAAACAAAAACAAATGTGCCCGTGTGCCATAGGACTGAGCACCCCTGCTTTAAGCTAAGCTTCTTCTAGTGACTTTATATTTTCAAGTGTACTAATGAAGAGACGCACATCGCGCAAACCTCGAAGTTTTTTTCTACCCGTATTTTTGAATTGATTTCTGCGCGGATGATCGCGCATTTCTTCCTGGGATTTTCAGCTTCTTCAGTCAAGCCACCCGGGGCCCAACAAATGGCATGTGTATATAGCTAATTCGTATACAGCAATAAGTTACAATAATGTGTACATTACATTTGACAATAAAAACAATTTCTGTGCTACCTTGCATTGCAAATATATGAAAAAACCAGGGACTGAAAATAATGATTATTTTTATTTCTTCAAACAAAAAAATCGGCCACTTATAATAACCCTAAAATTAAATTATTTTCACCACGGACCTCATGGACCTCCTGTAAAACTTTTCGCCAATCTGATTTTACAGCCGTTTAAGAGGTTTGTGCAAATTTTTTAACCACTTTTAACAAATGGAATAAAATAAAAAACATGGGATAAGCAACTTTTTAAAAGTGGTTAAAAAATTTGCAAATAATCGTGAAGGTAGTTTTTACAACCTCTTAAACGGCTGTGAAATCAGATTGGGGAAAAGTTTTACAGGAAGGCCGCGAGGATCTGATGAGTTTTATTTTGATTGGAATAAAATAAAAATCACAGGATAAGCAACTTTTTAAAAGTGGTAAAAAAAATTTGTAAAAAATCGTGAAGGTAGCTTTTATACCCCCTTAAATGGCTGTGAAATCAGATTGGCGAAAAGTTTTACAGGAAGGCCACGAGGCTCTGATGAGTTTTATTTTGAGCAAAAAAAAAAAAAACATCAATAATCATTATTTTTGAGTCTAATTTTTTTTTAATCAAAAATAATTATTATGCTCTAACTCTTATTATATTACTCAAAAATAATTGAAGAAAAATCTACAAATTGAAATTTAATCATTACCAAGTAATTTATATTAACTGAAAAAGCTGATATGGTCTTCCGGAAAATAATTGAAAAAGCAATTTAAAATTGTCGTTACAGCAAGTAAGCTTTATACGAAATTCAATAAATAGACAATTATATCTAGTATTTGTTTCAGATCAGCATGAAGTCACGACATCTAGAATTGACGCACTTGTTGTAGACCGATATCATCCTACATTGGAATTGACAATTGGCCACCCCTGTACTGATACACTTTTCCTTTAGTTTCTCAAACTAAAGTGAGATGCTTTCGTAAATGTGACTATAATAATAATAATATAATTGGACTGACTTGTACAATTCCATGGATATTGAAAGTGCAATTTAACTATTCTATTGCGTTTTAAACACTTTTTTTGACGAATGCCTTCCTGACAGGCTTCCCCCGAAACTAAAGTGGCCTCCTTGGTTTAACAATTCACTTTAAAGACTTAAATATCTTAAAGCCATCTAATTTTTCGAATTATATGGTGGATCGTTCAGATTTCAATGTTCTATGTACTTAAATCGATGTAAATTCGAAATTTCAAATGTTCCGAAGCAGTTTTATAACTTTGTTAGTGCCAAGCGTAAGTCTTCGGCATTGCCTTCATCGTTACTTAAACACTCAGAAAAGGCATCGACGGATTCTGAAATTGCAGATTTATTTGCCGAGTTTTTCCAAACTATTTATAGTTCGGCTACTTGGTTAAATTCTATCTACCCCAACCCCTTAAATAGGGCTAATTGTATTTTTACCCCTGTAATTACCGAAAGTTACCAACAACAACGCCAACTTATTCTCCCGGTCCTGATGGACTCCCTGGGTGTGTGCTTAAGTTTTGTGCTTCAACCATTTGTAAACCAATTCTTAAACTTGTTCATCTCTCTATTTCATTATCATTTTTTCCCGCTATCTGGAAGGACACTTTCATTATTCGACTCCCCAAAAAGGGTGCGAAGGCGGATGCCCGGAATTATAAAGGTATTTCTAAATTGTCGGCAATTCCTAAAGCATTTCAACTTCTCATTTGCAACATTTATGTTCCTCGCTAATATCACCGTGTCAGCATGGTTTTTTTAAGCGAAGATCGACCAACGCCAACCTTCTTGAATTGTCATCTATTGTAATAAATGGATTTAAGAAAAAATGCAGACTGGCGTTATATATACCGATTTTAATAACCCCTTTGACTTTGTTAATCACTCTCTCCTTTTATTCAAATTAGACCAGCTTGCATTTCCATGTAATCTATTAACTTGGATTTCAAGTTATTTGAATGGAAGGACTCAGAGCGCTGACTCCATAATGTTGACTGTCAACAATGCTATGAGTGGTTTTGGGTTTATAAAGCGCTGGTCAAAAAAATGTATGACCCTTATATAACCAAATTATTATTTACCTCCCTTGTCCGTCCTATTTTGGAATATTGTTCTTCAGTTTGGAGTCCACAATATCAAGTTCACATTGACCGTATTGAGTCGGTACAAAAAAAAGCCTTCTTTTTGCCTTTCGTAGTTTGAACTGGGATCAAAACGTAGGGCTTCCTTCCTACCTAAGTAGATTACTATTGCTTAATTTACCTACACTTGAAAACCGCATCCTACAAACAAAAATGCCTATATAAAATAATGCATTTTAGATTTAAACTTGCATTTCTATGGTATCTTTCATTTTGCAAATAAGTACTTGACAAACTGAACATAAAAGGTGTTCACGTCATTTAATTTCGGGTGGCATTGGGGTGCTCAAAGCTGCCTTATGGCAGTGCATTTACAAACACAATTAAAAGAAAAACCCACGCACGCGACTAACGACTCACACACAGTCATGAAAAAGACAAAAACAATTTGCATTGTGAGATGAGACGAAAAAAAAAGATCAATTGAATTGTTGTTGGCTTGGCTCGTTACGGACAGCGACACAAAGAAGAACTTACGTGTGCCCTAGGAAAGTATGGGATGTGCGGCTCCGTATGCTATGTGCCAAAACAAAAACAAATGTGCCCGTGTGCCATAGGACTGAGCACCCCTGCTTTAAGCTAAGCTTCTTCTAGTGACTTTATATTTTCAAGTGTACTAATGAAGAGACGCACATCGCGCAAACCTCGAAGTTTTTTTCTACCCGTATTTTTGAATTGATTTCTGCGCGGATGATCGCGCATTTCTTCCTGGGATTTTCAGCTTCTTCAGTCAAGCCACCCGGGGCCCAACAAATGGCATGTGTATATAGCTAATTCGTATACAGCAATAAGTTACAATAATGTGTACATTACATTTGACAATAAAAACAATTTCTGTGCTACCTTGCATTGCAAATATATGAAAAAACCAGGGACTGAAAATAATGATTATTTTTATTTCTTCAAACAAAAAAATCGGCCACTTATAATAACCCTAAAATTAAATTATTTTCACCACGGACCTCATGGACCTCCTGTAAAACTTTTCGCCAATCTGATTTTACAGCCGTTTAAGAGGTTTGTGCAAATTTTTTAACCACTTTTAACAAATGGAATAAAATAAAAAACATGGGATAAGCAACTTTTTAAAAGTGGTTAAAAAATTTGCAAATAATCGTGAAGGTAGTTTTTACAACCTCTTAAACGGCTGTGAAATCAGATTGGGGAAAAGTTTTACAGGAAGGCCGCGAGGATCTGATGAGTTTTATTTTGATTGGAATAAAATAAAAATCACAGGATAAGCAACTTTTTAAAAGTGGTAAAAAAAATTTGTAAAAAATCGTGAAGGTAGCTTTTATACCCCCTTAAATGGCTGTGAAATCAGATTGGCGAAAAGTTTTACAGGAAGGCCACGAGGCTCTGATGAGTTTTATTTTGAGCAAAAAAAAAAAAACATCAATAATCATTATTTTTGAGTCTAATTTTTTTTTAATCAAAAATAATTATTATGCTCTAACTCTTATTATATTACTCAAAAATAATTGAAGAAAAATCTACAAATTGAAATTTAATCATTACCAAGTAATTTATATTAACTGAAAAAGCTGATATGGTCTTCCGGAAAATAATTGAAAAAGCAATTTAAAATTGTCGTTACAGCAAGTAAGCTTTATACGAAATTCAATAAATAGACAATTATATCTAGTATTTGTTTCAGATCAGCATGAAGTCACGACATCTAGAATTGACGCACTTGTTGTAGACCGATATCATCCTACATTGGAATTGACAATTGGCCACCCCTGTACTGATACACTTTTCCTTTAGTTTCTCAAACTAAAGTGAGATGCTTTCGTAAATGTGACTATAATAATAATAATATAATTGGACTGACTTGTACAATTCCATGGATATTGAAAGTGCAATTTAACTATTCTATTGCGTTTTAAACACTTTTTTTGACGAATGCCTTCCTGACAGGCTTCCCCCGAAACTAAAGTGGCCTCCTTGGTTTAACAATTCACTTTAAAGACTTAAATATCTTAAAGCCATCTAATTTTTCGAATTATATGGTGGATCGTTCAGATTTCAATGTTCTATGTACTTAAATCGATGTAAATTCGAAATTTCAAATGTTCCGAAGCAGTTTTATAACTTTGTTAGTGCCAAGCGTAAGTCTTCGGCATTGCCTTCATCGTTACTTAAACACTCAGAAAAGGCATCGACGGATTCTGAAATTGCAGATTTATTTGCCGAGTTTTTCCAAACTATTTATAGTTCGGCTACTTGGTTAAATTCTATCTACCCCAACCCCTTAAATAGGGCTAATTGTATTTTTACCCCTGTAATTACCGAAAGTTACCAACAACAACGCCAACTTATTCTCCCGGTCCTGATGGACTCCCTGGGTGTGTGCTTAAGTTTTGTGCTTCAACCATTTGTAAACCAATTCTTAAACTTGTTCATCTCTCTATTTCATTATCATTTTTTCCCGCTATCTGGAAGGACACTTTCATTATTCGACTCCCCAAAAAGGGTGCGAAGGCGGATGCCCGGAATTATAAAGGTATTTCTAAATTGTCGGCAATTCCTAAAGCATTTCAACTTCTCATTTGCAACATTTATGTTCCTCGCTAATATCACCGTGTCAGCATGGTTTTTTTAAGCGAAGATCGACCAACGCCAACCTTCTTGAATTGTCATCTATTGTAATAAATGGATTTAAGAAAAAATGCAGACTGGCGTTATATATACCGATTTTAATAACCCCTTTGACTTTGTTAATCACTCTCTCCTTTTATTCAAATTAGACCAGCTTGCATTTCCATGTAATCTATTAACTTGGATTTCAAGTTATTTGAATGGAAGGACTCAGAGCGCTGACTCCATAATGTTGACTGTCAACAATGCTATGAGTGGTTTTGGGTTTATAAAGCGCTGGTCAAAAAAATGTATGACCCTTATATAACCAAATACTTATTTACCTCCCTTGTCCGTCCTATTTTGGAATATTGTTCTTCAGTTTGGAGTCCACAATATGAAGTTCACATTGACCGTATTGAGTCGGTACAAAAAAAAGCCTTCTTTTTGCCTTTCGTAGTTTGAACTGGGATCAAAACGTAGGGCTTCCTTCCTACCTAAGTAGATTACTATTGCTTAATTTACCTACACTTGAAAACCGTGAATAAAGCTTGGTGATATTGATTCTGTAGAACTGGTACACGGATTAACTTTTAATATTCCCGTTAGACTAACACGAAATTATTATCCTCTTAATTTGCCCCACTGTACATCTAATTTAAGTCTGCATGAGCCCTTTCGCGTTCTCTGTACTAATTATAACAATCTTTACTTCAACTTCTATCCCCGTATTAAAAACTAAAGTGTTATTCATTTGCTTTAATCATAGTTGTAGCCATTATAATCTTTATGTGTCCCGTTACATTTGTTTCATGTATTTTCCTCACAAACTCGCATTTTTCCTAGAAATCATAAAGGGTCCCGCGGGCCACTTGTTTGTACTGCTCGTGGTGTTGTAGTATACAATGCAATTCTAAGCTGTCTTTTTCTCCTAATTACCCTCGCCTGGGAAAAGGGAATCGGGTTAGTGCACTATGCTGCGCTCTGCGCTCAGCTCGCGGGATGGGGTCGGGGTTCTTCCTATCCCTTAAGGGTTCCCTGGCACATTGTTGACAAAATAAAGTTAAGTGCACTGGTAACAGAAATTATTCAAAATTAAATCAAAAAGCAAATCAAAATAAAAAAAAATATAATCAAGGTTTAAGTCCCGCTTTCCGGTCAGTAAATAGGATAGCAATCAGGTTTTAGTTTTATACGAACATGGTGTCTTAGTTCGTATGCTCTCTGTACCCTCCCTACCATGGCAATTGTTGAGCGTTATTAAAATTGCCCCAAAAGTTATTAAGCTCGGCGTTCTTTCATTTTGCGGTGCTTATGACGATACACAGTTTATTAGCAATTCATAGTTCCAGATTTGAATTCAAATCAAACAAATAAAAAAAAAACGAAGAAAACAAAATTATATATAAACGGTTCATTCCGTTATGTAAAGGTTTCGTTTCATATTCAAGAGATATTGTTTTGGTAGGAACCGATGTGACGAATGTTAAGACGCCAGACAGATAATGGATGTAATATAATGGTAGTTACTTTGGGTTACTCACAAGTTTTGCTCCATCGTAAAGTCCGTTGGTACCAAAGAACTGTAGTCGGGCGCTGTGAAATTAAAACAGTATTTAACTCACTACTAGGGTGGGGTTAACATTTTACAAAGGCCCTACGATCCGCATATGCAAATGCAAGAAATATAACCACAATCTAAATCTAACAAAATTTGGCTGGTCAAATTTTACATAGCCTTTTCGTGGCTGTTGTTCAAGCCGCAACTGTACAAAAAGCCGACTGTTCGTTGGTACTCAGGATCGACTTTGACCGTGATGATGAGACGCTCCAGACACTCCTTACCAGTCAAGGGTTTTGTAGCACGCTTCTACGTCACTAGAACTGGGTTTTGGATCGTCCCTCGCTGCCACAGAACTAGGGTTTTGTAGAGCGTTCGCCTACGGCACTAGTCTGGGTTGTGGTCGAATTCGGTGGTATTTTATAAAATCCTGGGATGTAGTCGAATCAGGTTGCCGCAGAACTAGGTTGCCGTAGCACGTGTGCCTACGTCACTAGTCTGGGTTATGGTCACTTTCGGTGGTTTTTGTAAAATCCTGGGATGTAGTCGAATCAGGTTGCCGCAGAACGAGGTTGCCGTAGCACGTGTGCCTACGTCACTAGTCTGGGTTATGGTCACTTTGGGTGGTTTTTGTCCAAGCTGGTTGCCACAGAACTAGGCTGCCGTAGCACGTGTGCCTACGTCACTAGTTTGGTCTCGTTGAACTTCTAGAGATGTTTAAGTGGTCGGCGGTGGCTGTACGCACGTTTGAAGAATTAAGCGCCCAGCGGAAGCTTTTCGCTGACCGCCGACACTTACGATTTCTGAGGCTCTAAAACGGTAAAATCAGTAATTGACCTCTGGTTACTTAACTAATCTTACCGAGGCACTTTCACTTTTGCTAATAAACAGTTGGCCGCTTGGCAGCAGCCACTTTCCGTTTTTTTATACCCTTGCAGAGGGTATAATGATTTCAGTCAGAAGTTTGCAACGCAGTGAAGGAGACGTTTCAGACCCTATAAAGTATATATATTCTTGGTCAGCATGACTAGACGAGTCGATCTAGCCATGTCCGTCTGTCCGTCTGTCCGTCCGTCTGTCCGTCTGTCCGTCCGTCTGTCCGTCTGTCCGTCTGTCCGTCCGTCCGTCCGTTTCTACGCAAACTAGTCCCTCAGTTTTTAAGCTATCGAGCTTAAACTTTACCAAAAGTCGTATTTCTGTTGCAGGTAGTATATAAGTCGGAGCCGGCCGGATCGGACAACTATATCTTATAGCTCCCATAGGAATAATCGGAAAAATAATTGAAAAAAATTATAACTTATGTGTTTTTTGACATATTACCTTATGCTCTTGGAAATATCATTTTTTTAACAGTTCTGAATTTCGAATTAAATTTTATAAAAATCGGACGACTATATCATATAGCTGCCATAGGAACTATCAGAAAATTAATGGCAAATTAATATGAACAAAATTATAGCTTCGGTGTCTTTTGACATATTTCCTTCTACTCTTTGGAATATCGTTTTTTTAATACTTCTGATTTTCGATTTAAATTTTATAAAAATCGGACGACTATATCATATAGCTCCCATAGGAATGATCGGAAAATTAATGGGAAATTAATAGGAAAAAAATTATAGCTTTGTTAATTTTTATTGTATTCTCTTCTACTCTTGAATATAACTGTATTTTATTATATCATTTTTTTAACAGTTCTGAATTTCGAATTAAATTTTATAAAAATCGGACGACTATATTATATAGCTCCCATAGGAATGATCAATCAATTATTGTCAAAATTGCTATAATTCGGTTTGTTCCAAATCGAAATTCAGATTTTTGTAATTTGTAATTAAATAGGAATTAACTGCAAGGGTATATAGACTTCGGCTGGCCGAAGTTAGCTTCCTTTCTTGTTTTCTTTTGACTTTAGCGAAATTTGGGTAAAATGTTCCAGCCACGTGGTTTTAATACAAATAGTTACTTTTAGCAATTAGCAATTAATTTGGCACGTCTGCACAGCTCAGATCGCAAAACAGAAAATATTACTTCCAGTAATGAGCTTTCATACGGGATCCTTCCAGTCAACACCAGCATGCCCTGCGTGCGAAAGAGACAACTATACTAATTCTCACTCTCTTGCATTTCATTCCACGCACAGTGGGATGGTATGTACTGTTTCGTAGCGATTTTGTTATGCGCGTGTCAATTTATTTCGTGGGCCAGAGATTGTACGATGGGCACCACAACCACAAAAAATGCCATTAAAGTTTCCGTAGTGGTCATTATTTGAAAACGATTTACCTTTTTATTTTTAAACTAGTTTGTATGTCTTTTAAGTGGTAAACCCCTAGCTTCTTTCCATGCTCATCAACCAACTCGTAATATATAGGACTGACTTTACGAACCACTTTTGCTTTAGCAAAAACCAGATCAAATTTCTTACTAAATTTCTTCTCGGCATTACTTTGCGAAAACTTTCGAGCATAAACGACGTCGCCAACCTTTAAATGAATATTCCTACTCCGCAAGTTGTATACGCGTGCGTTAGCCTGATGGGCTTTAGCCACGTTGATTTTAGCTTGACTGCGAGCTAATTGCAAGGCATCCGGATAGCTTAATCGTGTATCGTCGCTGAGTAAATTCAAATTTTGTAGAAGATCGTAGTCCTTTCCATTTAATATCATGTTTTGGCCGAACGTCAAAAAGTACGGCGTATAGCCGGTGTTTCTATGCAGACTAGACCTAAGAGCGGCGTTTATTTCGTTTAGCCTTTGATCCCAACAGGTGTGATCCTTACCAATGTATGCTCGTATTGCAGCTAAAACTGACCTGTTTAAACGTTCACTAGCATTAGCTTGGGGTGAGTATATGGCAGTGCAGATATGTTTAATCGAGAAACGAGTAAGAAAGGCTTCAAAGTATCCCGATCGAAATTTTTTTTTTTTTTTTTTTTTTTACATATATGCTTTATTTATTGAATCTTCTCTATAATGAGACTAACAATAAGTATATCAAATCTTAATAATATAACTTAAATTACAGTCATGTAGGCTGAATCTGGACTAACGGGCCCTAATATTTATAGCTGGGCTGGCAGGTCGTTTCGATGTAGACGAGATCGGTCTGAGACCCGTGTTAGGTTCCTTGCGAGATTATTTGGGTGCAGTGTAAGCTTATTATAGTAGGCCGCATTCTGCTTTGATATTTCATCTTTAACCGGTGGTATGCCCAGATCCCTGTGGATGTTTTCGTTCCGAACATACCATGGTGCCCCAGTGATAGTTCGCAGGATTTTTGATTGTGAGCGCTGTATGATGTCAACGTTGCTGTTGCTCGCATTCCCCCACAGCTGGGAGCCGTAAGTCCAAATGGGTTTAAGGGTTGAGTTGTAGAGAAGAACTTTAAAGTCCAGACGCAGGGGTGATCGAGAATTTATAATCCAGTGTAGGCTGCTAGCTTTCAGTTTGAGGTGTACTTTTTTGCATTCAATGTGCCTTCGCCAGGTTAGGCGCCTGTCGAGGTGTACGCCGAGATATGTTACATCGTTGGCTTGGGAGATCTGCGTATTATTCAAAGTTAACGGGGGGCACGATTGTCTATTAAGGGTAAACGTTATATGTTTACACTTTTGTTCATTAATTTTGATACGCCAGTCTGACTACCTTTCTCGACTACCACTAAATGATCAGCTAGTTGAGCTGTTGCTCTAGTTGGGCATCTAGTTGCATTGCATCTCACCTCGAAGACTCTGTGGTAGAGATAAGACTCAAGTAACTTATGAGTGTTTTCTGGTAATAAATTTGTGATTTTATGCATAAGGCCTTCAAGCCACACTCGGTCAAATGCCTGAGAGACGTCGAGGAATATCGCACTACAATATTCCCGATGTTCGAAGGCTGTACGGATTTCTGATGTTATCCGGTTGACTTGCTCGATGGTTCCGTGGCTTTCTCGAAACCCGAATTGATGTGCCGGAATTACGTTTTGTTCTCTTAAATATGGTGTTATGCGCGTGAGCAGGCATTTTTCTAGCAGTTTGGATAGGCACGGTAGTAAACTTATTTGCCTGTACGATGAGGGAATTGTGTGGTCTTTCCCAGGCTTCGGTATCATTATAACCACAGACTTTTTCCATTTTTTGGGGTAGTAGCCAAGTTTAGTGATCCCGTTAAATAGTTTGCATAAAACATCCACTGCGCAGTTGGAAAGTTCAATTATCATTTTTGGGGTTATTAGGTCGCCCCCTGGAGCCTTTTTCGGTTTTAGTTGCTTCCTGATGACATTAGCAATATCAGGAGCTTGAAACAAAATCGGGTTAATTGCAATTTCAGAGCTAAGAGGCGGTAGTTGAAAAGAGTTTGAGGCGGCGTTTGGCTGAAATACGTTTTGTAGGTGCAAAGCAAATGTTTCGGCTCTGTCTTCGTCACTGCGGGCCCAAGTTCCCGAGGAGTTTCTAATAGGAGTGACTGATTCTATTGGAGAGCTTAAATTTGGGTGGGCTCTCCACAAGGGATGCTTTGTGCTGGTCGGCGACAGTCTCTCTATGTACCGGCGCTGCGCAAGCTCTTCTTCTTGCTTAAGGGTTTTGGTGAGTCTGCGGGTGGCTTCATTAAAGAGTTGCTTCGAGTAATCTTGCAGATCGCCAAGCTCGTCGTAGGCGTCGTTTTTCCCGAACTAGGTGTTCGATTTGCAGATTAGTTTGTAATGGCTGCTACGCCCAATTGTCTCTTCTGGTGTTGAGATTTTGGCTGCTGCCACGAGTACCGACTCCAGGGCAACAGCACAGAAGTCGATGTCATTCTCAGTGTCAAGCTGTGGTGTAAGCTCAATGTGGGAACTTACATACTTTTTATATTTTAGCCAGTTAGTTCTATGCGAGGTCAGCCTGGATGGGTGCTCGATTATATTGGGGCTTTGAAGAAGAGTTATTAAAACGGGCGAGTGATCCGATGATATGTCCGATAGCGATTTGGCGCTTACTAAGTTTCTTGGGATGTTCTTGGTCACAGCGAAGTCAATTAAGTCCGGAAGTTTTCTGGGATCAGTTGGCCAGTATGTGGGGCTGCCAGGAGAGACATAGTCGAGTTTATTGCTCAAATTTATAATTGCTTTATAAAGTTGTCTTCCTTTAGGTGTCACGAGTCTTGATCCCCAGTGCGTGTGCTTGGCGTTGTAGTCTCCTCCTGCTAAAAAACGATCTCCGAGTGAATTGTAGAAGTCCAAGAATTGCTCTTCAGTTATTGTAAAACGCGGTGGGCAATAGACAGCGGCTATAGTGATACTGCCGTTGCCTGCTTGTAATTTTATAGATGTAGCCTGCAAATAATTTGTTGCAAACCTCTGGTGAAAGTGGTGATTTATGCGTTCCCTGATTAAGATTCCGGTTCCACCGTGGGCCTTGCCATCCGGATGATCTGTGCAATATAAGGTATACCCTCTTATTTGGAAGTTGTATTTACTTGTTAGATGAGTTTCTGCCAGCAGCATTACATCTATTTGGTTTTCATTGAGGAATTGAGTTATTTCAAGTTTGTGCCGTGAAACGCCATTGGCATTCCACATAGATATTCGAAGGCAAGACATTTATTTAGATTGTTGGGATGTAAGCAAATTTATTAAAATGTTTTGGTTTTGCATAAGGTTTTGCATCGTTGTTTTCATGAAGGACATAAATTCCATCATACCCTGTTGTAAAGTCAGCATCATGGTTTCGATGTTGCTTGGTATTTGTCCAATAGGTTGCTGAGGTGTGATTATATTTTGCCCAGAGCATTGAGTTTGTGGAGTTCCCGTCTGGTTGCCAAGTCCTGATTTTAAGGCACTGGCGTATGAAACTCCCCCATTTGTGTTGAGGGGCCCAAATGAAGATCTGGCTGCTTTCGCAAAGAAGACATCAGGTGTTGTTTGGGATTGCACGTAGGCATTTTGTGCATTCTGGGAGCGTGCGTATTTTGCCTGTTGCAGCCGACTCTTCAGCTCTTTATAGACCGGGCAGCCTCGGTAGTTTGCGGTATGATTTTCTCCACAGTTAGCGCATTTCTTCGTCTTTGGGTCTTCTTTGTTTGCAGGGCACGGCTCGGAGTTGTGGAAGCCTCCACAAGCTACGCAGACAGATCGAAGCCCGCAGTTGTTTCTGGTGTGTCCATACTCTTGGCAGTTTGTGCATTGCAGCGGACCATTTCGCCTGTGCGGTTCTTCAACAGTAATCCTTCTATGCAACAGGAATTGCAATTTGTAGATCGGGTGCACTTTATTCTTCTTCAAGGCTCTGCTTTCTGGCTCCAGTTCGACCTTAAAGAGTGGTTGCGGCTTTTTATTTCTGTTGAGAATATTAATAATGTTTTTTGCAAGAAATCCTTTTTCTTTCAGTGCCTCTACTATCTCATTTTTGGATACGTCGGGCTCTATGCCCTTTAGCACCACTTGCAAGCCCTTGCTACTCTTGGGCTGGTACGTGTAGTAGGGTTTCTTAGCCTCATCTAGGTATTTGGTTATAGCTCTGAATTGGTCTTCAGTTTTAGCTTGAAGCTTGATTTCGTGTATATTCCCTTTGACAAGAGGTGTAACATAAAAGTTGTCATTCCCGACCAGCGCAACGATTTTCTTTACTAGGGCATTTGAGTTCTGTTCCCTTATGTAAATTGGTGGGGGCTTTGGCTTCTTTTGTACAGCCTGTCCAGTCTCGGATTGATTATTTTCAATATCAGACAACAGGGCGAATCTGTTACTAGATGCCCCTGGTTGTTCGTTGCCTTTATTGGGGCAATTTTGTTTTGGTTTATTTCCAACCATTTTATTTTGCGGGCTTAACTTTCGTTTGATTTGGATGTAGCGATCCATGCCAGTCTGTATAGCCGGACCGACTTGTTGTTGTTTTGTATTGCCGTTATTGGCACTCGTACTTACAGTTGGCTTTGTAGTTTTATTCGGCGCTGCAGAAGTTGCTAACGCATTCGAAATCGCGTTGTTGATTACGGAGACCGTTGATGTTGTTGTTGCAGTGGTTGCGGTTGCAGAAATTATCGAGGTCGCAGTGCTCGTGGCTGGTGAGTGAGTCGAAGCTGGGGGTGGGGTTCTGCACTGCAAGCTCCATGAAGTGGGAGTTGGAGTTAGTAGGGCGGGAGAACAAGACCGTGCCCTCGCACTGTCAATGGTCAGTAGGGCTGAGTTGCTCTTTGAAGAAGCTCTCTCTACTTCTACATCACGGGTTGAGAAATAAGAGATATAACTGTTTCTCTGGTCTACGGAGCTTCTACGCTCATTTTTTGAATCGCCGCTCATTGAGCTATTAGTCGTGGCACTTCTTAGTTTTTTTTTTTATAATAAATATGCACTAGTTTTTTACATAGCACCAATTATTATATATGTTTTTAATTTGTGTTTTTAGCAATAGATTGCCTTTATTACACTACTCCAGTATTTGTAGGTTTTTGTTTTTTCACTTTTGACTGATTTTTTTCCGGAGCTCGCGCAAAACACGTCTGCACTCTCCGGGCGTTGTGACTGCTTATGATCGAAATTGAGATCCGTTATCTGTTAAAATGGACTACTAAATACTGAACTCTCGAGAAAATCACAAATTTTAGGAGCTGTGATGCGCTTTAGCAGGCAAGAAAATGAAATTTGGTATTATGATCGACTACAATTAACAATCCAATATTTCCTGACTTTGATCGGGGGTATGGACCTAGCAGATCAGCATATAGCCGCTGGAATGGTCTCTCTGAAGTCGTTGGTATTACCATTACTGGTTTTAAAGTAATGTTTGGGCTTTTAGTTTGTTTACAGACAGAGCAGTTTCTGATATATTCCCTAGTTTGAATTACCATTCTAGGCCAGAAAAGGTATCGTTTTAGCTTTTCGATGGTTTTTCCCATACCGCTGTGCGAAGCCATGGCAGAATCATGAGCTTGTTTTAAAACGCTAGAAACCAATTCTGAAGGTACCCACAATTTCCAGGATTTTGTCTCGGAGTCCTCTTCACTTGATGCTACCTCTTTAAACATTAATTTCTCTCGAGCAGGGGAGACTGGCCAATGTCGTTGTTTAATAGGCTTGGTGGTTCCAACGTCTATTGAATGAGATATAATGCTAGTCCTGCCTAGTCCTTCATGTTCAAAAGATGGAAAGATTTTAATCACGTCCGCTAACCGTTTTTGTTGTTCCAATGAAAGATTGTGCATTATGGGTGTATCGATTTCGCTGTCGGATTCTCCTACGTCTAATTCCGATATATTTGGGCGTCAAATCTGATCTGCCAATCCAAAACTTGTCCAAAAATCCATTCCCAAGTATGCATCTTGTTTCAATGCCGGAATAAGAAAGAACTTTATGGTTTTTGTGACTTGTCTGTAAGTAATTAACGAATACAACACTCCAACCACTGGGCAAAGATTACCGTCAGCGGTTTTAATGTTTCCTGAACATGGACGCGTTCTGGATTTTGACTTCATTTTGGTAGCAATTTGGTTTCCTATCCAGCTTATTGAAGCACCAGAATCCAAAAGTGCGTTAAGCGTTTCACCTTTAATTTGAATTTCAGTATATAGTCTATTATCTGGGCTAAGTAGTACGGACGAAATTAACCGTTTTCTAGTAGTTGTTATTTCCTTCCAAAAATTTCTTAATCTTACGGTTTAACGTCTTGGCTTATTTTTAAAATCTAAACGTTGTACATTTCCAAAAATTCGATCTCTTACTGTCAAATAATTTTGCATTCTTAAATGAAATGGTAAAGTTTTATCTACTATTACTTTGGATTGTGGTTCCGATCCTAACAATAGATCGTCCGTTTGAGTACCGTTATCGGTCAAGGATGTTCTGGATGCGCTTACTTTGTAAGAGTCTGCGCATCCCTCGTTCGGTTTTCCGAAGGATTGCATTTTTGGCAGCGCGGCTTGTAGGTTTCTTTGGCTCCACAGCCATGGCAAAATACTTTGGGAGGTACAAGGCAGTTGTCAAAGCGGTGACCCATCTGATCGCAGTTCCAACATACAATTTTGTTTCGAACCAAACTAACTACGTATCCTGATATGCAACAATTCATTCCTTAGCGATGTTTTGGAGTTGTCTATCAGAAGCTGTACTAATTCGCATTCGGAAATAGTGCGTTTTAGCCTATTTACTAAGTCCTCTATTGCTACTTGATAAATGTCAAATGACTCATTCTCTCCCTGACGTCGCTTAGCAATTTTTCTCCAAAGATCGACATCACTATCGGAATCGTCATATTTGTGTCTAAAAGCTGAGCAAATGGTTTACAACGAAAAATTTGGATTTTTCCGGTGGAAATGCCAAAACCAATCAGATGCTTTGCTAGCCAAAAGCAAATGCAAGTGATCGCAAATGAGTTGAAAGTCATTCCTAAGGGATTGTGCTGTTAAGGATCTAACTCGATATATAAATTCACTAGCCGATAAATTATCTTTTGTGCCGTCAAATCTGACACGCCAATTCTGAATTATACTACCGACCTTTTCTGGAGCAATAGTGGAACTACTAATAATCCCCGTATTATTCCGTTGGTGGATTTGATTATCAACATGATGATTGATTTGTTCTGTTCCACTAGAAGTAACATTCCGAGATAATCCTGAAGTCAGTTGTAATGCAGCAATTTGAGTTTCTAACGAAACTGCTATATGCTCCTTTAGTTCGTTCAGTAAACTTTTCTGTTGAGTTTGGATGGTGGACTGCACGTACTCAACAATTTTTTCGTTGTTCATCGAAGAATTATGTGGCTCTGACAATCTATTACTGTCGTCCCAGTATTCACGGTGGTTTCTCATTGATCTTGTTTGCATTCCTCGTCTGGGTCTGCCACGTCCGCGCGCTCTGGTGTTACCCCCATTTCCATTAGATATAGGTTCATGATACGATTCGCTATCACCAACGCTTGCATTTGCCCTGTTTACTGTATCTGCTGCTCTAAGTTCTTCAGCTAAGTTATTATTCGGTTGCGTAGTGCATGCAGCATTACAATTAGGACAATACGGTGAAGTTTTTAATTTCTCCAAAATGCAACTCTCATGGAAGTCATGGTCACAAGATGTTTTAGATATAGGTTCATTGTTTGATAAGCCTCTGCCAAGCCAGTTGCAACAACTTCTGGGCTATGTTCAACAGGCATAATAATGGTTTTGGTAATTAAAAAGTTTAATTATAAATCGTCATAAGCTTTCCTACTAAATGAAAGATCGTCGAGCTTGATTACCCATTTCCTATATACCGAACTATTTGATATGTGGCTATTGTATAGTTTCCACGAATCTCTTATGAACATTGGTCAGGTTATCAAATTAGATCTAAAAACCCCAAAATTCTCAATGTTTAAAGAATAATCAGTGGATACTATGTCGTTGAGACCTCGTCGTAGAATGCCATTTAATTGAGGTCGGCCCATCCAGTGATACGAATAGCTACCGAAAGTTCCATCTATAAATTAACAAACCAAGACTTGGACAAAAAAAAAAAAAAAAAAAAAATATTAAGTGAATTTTAAATGAACTCAAACAACCTGTCCTTCTGCTACATTGAAAGGGTTAACCGATAATCTTCACCTAGTAGATCAGACCCATAGTTGGATTTGTATCTAAATTCCAAGAGATGACGTATCTGATTTAGCCAACAAAAGAAGAATTCTGTAAGAGTCTTGAAGCAGGTATGTGTAAGGATGATTAAAACAGAGCTTTAATACGCGAGGATAGACACTAAAAGTGATACCAATGGATCGATTTTTCTTATTTATGCTTTTCCTTTAAGCCTTTTTATTGAGTATTCACTTTGGGGGTAGTTCTTAAACGTGTCGGGCCCCACGTTGGGCGCCATTTATTTTATGTAGTATACAATGCAATTCTAAGCTGTCTTTTTTTCCTAATCAGCCTCGCCTGGGAAAAGGGAATCGGGTTAGTGCACTATGCTGCGCTCTGCGCTCAGCTCGCCGGATGGGGTCGGGGTTCTTCCTATCCCTTAAGGGTTCCCTGGCACATTGTTCACAAAATAAAGTTAAGTGCACTGGTAACAGAAATTAGTCAAAATTAAATCAAAAAGCAAATCAAAATAAAAAAAAATATAATCAAGGTTTAAGTCCCGCTTTCCGGTCAGTAAATAGGATAGCAATAAGGTTTTAGTTTTATACGAACATGGGGTCTTAGTTCGTATGCTCTCTTTACCCTCCCTACCATGGCAATTGTTGAGCGTTATTAAAATTGCCCCAAAAGTTATTAAGCTCGGCGTTCTTTCATTTTGCGGTGCTTATGACGATACACAGTTTATTAGCAATTCATAGTTCCAGATTTAAATTCAAATCAAACAAACAAAAAAAAAAAACGATGAAAAAAAAATTATATATAAACGGTTCATTCCGTTATGTAAAGGTTTCGTTTCATATTCAAGAGATATTGTTTTGGTAGGAACCGATGTGACGAATGTTAAGACGCCAGACAGATAATGGATGTAATATAATGGTAGTTACTTTGGGTTACTCACAAGTTTTGCTCCATCGTAAAGTCCGTTGGTACCAAAGAACTGTAGTCGGGCGCTGTGAAATTAAAACAGTATTTAACTCACTACTAGGGTGGGGTTAACATTTTACAAAGGCCCTACGATCCGCATATGCAAATGCAAGAAATATAACCACAATCTAAATCTAACAAAATTTGGCTGGTCAAATTTTACATAGCCTTTTCGTGGCTGTTGTTCAAACCGCAACTGTACAAAAAGCCGACTGTTCGTTGGTACTCAGGATCGACTTTGACCGTGATGATGAGACGTTCCAGACACTCCTTACCAGTCAAGGGTTTTGTAGCACGCTTCTACGTCACTAGAACTGGGTTTTGGATCGTCCCTCGCTGCCACAGAACTAGGGTTTTGTAGAGCGTTCGCCTACGGCACTAGTCTGGGTTGTGGTCGAATTCACTTTCGGTGGTTTTTGTCCAAGCTGGTTGCCACAGAACTAGGCTGCCGTATCACGTGTGCCTACGTCACTAGTTTGGTCTCGTTGAACTTCTAGAGATGTTTAAGTGGTCGGCGGTGGCTGTACGCACGTTTGAAGAATTAAGCGCCCAGCGGAAGCTTTTCGCTGACCGCCGACACTTACGATTTCTGAGGCTCCAAAATGTTAAAATCAGTAATTGACCTCTGGTTACTTAACTAATCTTACCGAGGCACTTTCACTTTTACTTATAAACAGTTGGCCGCTTGGCAGCAGCCAAGAACTAACGCCGTAGTTTTATCACTTTCCGTTTTTTTTTCTTTTGACTCTAGCGAAATTTGGGTAAAATGTTCGAACCACGTGGTTTTAATACAAATAGTTACTTTTAGCAATTAGCAATTAATTTGGCACGTCTCAAACTGGGGCGCATAGAACAAAAAGCCTGCCAAAATAATTATTTTTTTTTTTAATTTTCCAAAATGTTGAAATGCAACTTTAAAAACAATAGAATTCTCCATACAAATCAAAATTAAAAAGTGATCTGTGTTGAATGGTTCTCCCACTACAGATTTTGGAAGTTGATTTTTTGAAATAGAATTTCAGCCAATAAGAAAAAAAAGTATTTTTATACATCTTTGAAATTTTTCTGAAAGCTCCTAAGGGCCAAAGTTGTATATGTAACGATTGAAATTTTAAGAGCAATCAATTCTTAGAATATTGCAACAAAAAAATTTTTTTAATGCATAATTACTACTTTTTTTTTAAATTTTTTAAAAGTGGTCAAAAAATCGTGTGTTTTTTGGATATTATTGGACGTAAAGTAGTGTTACACCCTAGTCCCCGCTTTCATTCTTTTTTTAAAAAAAAGTTTAGATATTTAACTACAAATTCTGAAAACATTAGCCTGCCCTTTTGTGCCTCTTTTGAGAAAACCGCGGTTAAAGTTAGCAAGAAATGTTCGTAATTTGAATAATCGCCAGCCCTGGTTTTTCCGCGCGCACTTACAACAAGAATCCCAAGTTAAATTACTAGTCTGCGGTTTCCCATTACTTTTGTTTTTCTTTGGCGGTAAACTGTTGAATTATTTTTTCTAATCCAATCTTAATCCAATTAGAATAGGAAGTGAAGCCGGAGGTATTTCTATTGTGTTCCTGGGGTCAAATATATTCTTATTAATATGCTATATTCGGGTATTCTGTTCGTTGAAAATCAAACCAGTATGAGTTTAATCGATTGCTTATCAGCTAGGTTCCCATAATTTCTGACTATTTTAAAACTCCTAAGAAAATATAAAAAGTTCCAGAGTCCGCTCTAGTTCTTATGATCTAAAACCTAATTTATACGCAATTTTTTTTTTTAAATATGCAATATATCCCTGACTTATTCTATGACAGCTATAAGAAATCACTAACCAATTTTAAAAAAATTCGAAACCTTGACTTAAATTTATAAATAATGACTTAATCCCGATTTACATGAAAAAATATTGAAATAGAACAGAGATATTCCCTTTTGTACTAAGCGTTTATATGGCAGCTATAAGATATAGTTGACCGATTTAAATAATTTTTTTTTTTAAATCAAGTTAAATTAAAAAAAAATATTGGGAAACTTACAAGTATATAAGTAATTTATTTATATTTTTTTTCTTAAAAAAAATATTTTTTTTTTAAATTCCCTACAACAAAAAAATTTTATTAAAAAAAATCACCTTGTGATGTTTTTTTACATATTGAATTGTCTTTGACAGTACCTCATCAAAAGATATTCACTATAGGGCTCCGCTGATTTAAGGCAGGCTTTTGGCTTTTTCGCCCCACTGTGCGTCTGCACAGCTCAGATCGCAAAACAGAAAAGATCGAGTATGCAGAAAATATTTCTGAACAGCCACGCTTACTTCCAGTAATGAGCTTTCATACGGGATCCTTCCAGTCAACACCAGCATGCCCTGCGTGCGAAAGAGACAACTATACTAATTCTCACTCTCTTGCATTTCATTCCACGCACAGTGGGATGGTATGTACTGTTTCGTAGCGATTTTGTTATGCGCGTTTCAATTAATTTCGTGGGCCAGAGATTGTACGATGGGCGCCACAGTGTATCAACGTCCATCATTTAACTGTGGTTTTGGGATGAAAGGTTAGCAAAAGGAGATAATGATAAATGCAAATGATCGTAATTGAACAAATTATTGATATATATCAAAATTATTAAAGTAGTATTTTTGATTGCTATTTTTCTTAATTTTGTTGGTTTTTATTTCATTAGAATAAGGTAATGAATGTTGACTCGGCTTAAAATACTATTTATTGATATTAATTTAACTATATTTTGTATTCAGCATACATTTATTAGTTTCCTCATGTTAAGGTATGCATGAGTAATAATAATGTTAGTAATATTTGGTACTGTTATTCTATATGTAAAAATTTTGTTGGAGTGTACAACTCTATAAAATAATCTGGGTCGTTTTGTATAGGTTAACTTTTATTTGGAAACATAAAATTCCAGTAAAAGTCGTAAAAAAGGTTGAAAAGGTTGATATATTATATTTCTAAATTTCGTTTAACATAACAAATATACTCTATAAAGTAGTCTGGGTCGATGTTTGTGATTTAAGATTATTTGGGACCATAAATGTCCACTAAAAAGGCTAAAAAGGTTGATATATTTTATTTCTAAATTTTGTTTAACAAAAAAAACATACTTTATAAAATAGTCTAAGTCGATTTTAGTATGTATGCATAAGTATACTTGGGAACTATACATGTTCAGTAAAAAAATTGATTTATTATATTTCTACATTTTGTTTAAGGGAAAATAGTCTATACACTCAGAAAAAAATTCATAGATTTAAGGAAACATGGACTACATTGCCTAAAAAGGTGATTTAAGGCCATTTTGGACTTAAAAATAGTAAAAATGGCCATAAATGTAAAATTGAAGGCCATAATTTTTAAGGAATCATGCACATGCCCATAAAAAAAACGAAAATTAAAAAACTATTATTTCAACAAAAAACAAGAAAGAAAGCTAGCTTCGGCCAGCCGAAATTTATATACCCTTGCAGATCGTTCCTATTCTATTTGAAATTACAACAATGTTAAATTTAGACTAGCAACAAACAAAATTATAGCAGTTTACGGAGTATTTTGACATTAATTAATCGATCTTTCCTATGTCAGCTATATAATATAGTCATCCTATTTATGTTAAATTTAATTCGAAATTCTAAAATAAAATAAAATAAAAGAAACGTATATTCCAAAGTAGAAGAGAATACAATAAAAATTAACAAAGCTATAATTTTGTTCCTATTAATTTCCCTTTAGCTTTCTTATCGTTCCTATGGGAGCTATATGATATAGTCGTCCAATTTTTCTAAAATTTAATTCGAAATTCAGAACAGTTAATAAAATGATATTTCCAAGAGCAAGGTAATATGTCAAAAAACACATAAGTTATAATTTTTTTTCAATTATTTTTCCGATTATTCCTATGGGAGCTATAAGATATAGTTGTCCGATCTGGCCGGCTCCGACTTATATACTACCTGCAACAGAAAGACGACTTTTGGTAAAGTTTCAGCTCGATAGCTTAAAAACTGAGGGACTAGTTTGCGTAGAAACGGACGGACGGACGGACAGGCGGACGGACAGAAAGACAGACGGACATGGCTAGATCGACTCGTCTAGTCATTCTGACCAAGAATATATATACTTTATAGGGTCGGAAACGTCTCCTTCACTGCTTTGCAAACTTCTGACTGAAATCATTATGCCCTCTGCAAGGGTATAACAAGAAAGGAAGCTAGCTTCGGCCAGCCGAAGTTTATATACCCTTGCAGATCATTCCAATTCAATTTGAAATTACAAAAATGTTAATTTTATATTTGCAAACAACAACGAACAAAGTTATAGCAGTTTAGGTATTATATTGATATGAATTTATCGATCCTTACTATGGCAGCTATATAATATAGTCGTCCGATTTATGTTAAATTTAATTCGAAATTCTGAAATAATAAAATAAAGTTATAGTCCAGAGTAGAAGAGAATACAATAAAAATTAACAAAGCTATAATTTTGTTTCTATTAATTTCCCATTAGTTTTCCGATCGTTCCAATGGGAGCTATATGATATAATCGTCCGATTTTTTATAAAATTTAATTCGAAATTCAGGACAGTTGAAAAAATGATATTCCCAAGAGCAATAGTTAATATGTCAAAAAACACCGAAAATATAATTTTTTTTCAATTATTTTTACGATTATTCCTATGGGAACTATAAGATATAGTTGTCCGATCCGGACAACTGAAAATTGAAAAATAAGGATCGGTTTTTTTTTTTAACTCTTACCTTTTATTTTTAAAAAAATTTTTTGTAATTAAGCTTCGATTTTTCAGTTATGCACCACTTGAGACTCGTTTGAGTTATATAAATTGTTGGTATGTAACTTTGTGGGCTATCTTAATATCTTTCAGAAAAATATTATTAAAAATTTTTAAATTTAAAATTAAGTATTTTTTAAGGAAAGTTAAAATTAAAATATTCTGTATGCCGGAATACACGTGATTTCCGAAAATAATAATTATTCTCGTGTAGCTTCATCAATTTTTGGTAAAAAAATTTTTGTAATTTCAAGACCTACTATTAAAGAAAACGATTTTAGTCTATCAAACAACAAAAGCGCAACGTGTAAGAAGAGAACAGCAATACGAGCAGCGGAGAGCGCGGGAGAGCAAAAATATTGCTGTCCCGTTCTTACACGTTGCGCTGTTAAGTGATTCTGAGATTTCTGAGATTTGACCCAAATTGGCCTGTCACGTTTCACGTGGAGTGAGCCAAAGGGAATTACTATCTTGATACTTATCAAAAGTTTACACAAAGGTTAAGGTCATTTAATAATATTTTTGGTAACAGTCTAGAAGAGGGGCCTGTGCCCCAAAAATCGCGAAAAAATTACCCTCGATGGGCCGCGATTTCTTCTTGTCAAAATAATAAGCGTTCGAAAAAATTCGACAATATGAGAAATTTTATTTTATAGCAAGCCAGACCCTACAACTGCGAATTAAATATCCTCGGTGGACAGTGATTCCTTAAGAACTCGAATGACCATGGATGAACAACATATGTCTAACTTATAAAAATATTATAAAAGTAAAGTTCAAGAAATCGCGGTCCAAGGATTGCAAACAATTCGCCGCATCCAAAAAATATTTTTTGCTTGCGGCGCCTTGCACTTCTTTTTCCAATTTTTTAAGTACTTGTATTGCGGTTAGGATTATAAAATTCGTGCATTATTGGGGTAGCCTTTCTACGATTTTCTTAAAAAGTATAAAAATTAATTACTGGTTTAGTACCTGCCTATACTAATACATGTCTTTGCAGAAATGCAAACACTTCATCTTCGCCCATGGCAAGAAAGTCTTTATAAGTAATAAAGCACCCGTTGCAGAAATCCATAATAAACAAAAATAAAAAGTGGAATTTCTGATCTAAGCAAAAAAAACCTACCTGTTTTTTATAGCAAAACCTTTAAAATCCTAGAAAATGCTACTTTGTTTTTATAGGAAAACACACAACTTTGAAATGCAATTACAAGAGAACAATGCATTTCCGCCGATAATTTTCTGCACGTAAATCGCGGCCCATCGAGGGTAATTTTTTTGCGATTTTTGGGGCACAGGCCCCTCTTTTAGACTATTAACCTATTTTTAAATATTTGTTGACATTTGACATGTGTTAACTATGCTGTTAAATAAACAATGTTCATCTTAAATTTTGCCAATACAAAAAAAAAAATAATAACATGTCTTGTGCTGGACTCGAACCCGGTTCAAAAAACCGGGAGCTGGCATAGTTCCCCTGGGCTACGCCCTTATTAAATTTTCGTGTGGCTAATTGCTTTTTTAAGCTTATATGGAAATCGTAGTGCTCAAATTTTTGGGAAATATGCACTATTTTTAAGTCCATCATGGCCTTAACCAAGATGGACTTAAAATATGTCTAAGTTTCCTTTAAGTCTATTTTTTGGGTTTTAAGTCCATATTTTTTTCTGGGTGTAATTTAGTCTGGGTCGATTTGTTTGTAGGTAAAAGTTTCCCAGTGGACCAAGGCGCCATCGTAAAGCGAAACTATCGCAAAATGTTCGCAAGCGGACTTAGAAATGATAGAAACCCGAGAGCTTTTACTAAAGTCTCGTTAAATGCGTTTAGTAAACAAAAACCGGGCCTTATATCCAGTTTTCATTCACTTTTGAGCTCGCTTACAATAGTTTTACGAGACTTTACCATTATTGTATCACTTCTGTTCTTGTTTCCATGGTAACTGACTGATGTGCAGTTCCTCGGACACGGAATCGTTCGTTTTTTTTCGTTTTTTTTTTTTGTGCGTGTGTTCTTTTGTGTTGAGAAACTGGCAGAGTGCAGTCGTCCAAAGCCGAAATAGTTTAAAAGTGTTATATTAAGTATACAAATTCGCTAATTTAATTTTAATTGAGTGTTTAGATGAGTGCTGTGACCCAAAGAGTGAGTTAAAACGCCTCTAAAACAAAAAAACAGAAATAAATCAAAAATCACATAAGCGTTCTTCTTCGTTTTTTAGCCTTCTTCTTGGAATTTTGCGGATTTCTGAACTTACGATGTCAGGCGAGAAAGCGTTTGACAAATGGATTCGAAGTTACTCTAGCTATCCGTAAGTAAGTAAGTAATTATTTTTTATACGAATAATTATATTACAATGCACAATATTACAAAACCGTTTTTTTACAGCGGGACTTAAAGAAAAATTTCCCTGTAAGATGTCGATTTCGACAGGATAACACAGAAGGCCTTTCGCATATCACCGAGAAGGCCAAATCCGACCGTAGACCCGGTCATTGTAATTAAATTCGAACACGTGCGCGATAAAGCCGCAATACTGCGCGCGGCTGGTGCGTACCGAAGAGAATTTAAGCAGCCACTAACCCTTCAACTGCTGGGCATGAATTCGCCGGCTGCTGTTTACTTTAATGAACAGCTTTCAAGAGAAAATTACGAGATCTTCAGAGAGGCCAGACGCTTAAAAAAGCTTAAGCGCCTCCTTTGGGTCTTTACACGGCGGGGGATTGTTCACGTCACTCAATGCGTGGGAGCTGAGGTAATGTGCGTTGAGAGTATGCAGAAGCTTCACGATCTCCAAATGAATGTTTCGCTCTCTCTTAACAACTCATCTGTTGAGGAAGAAGGCGGGCGAAGAGAAGCATATATCTCTTAAATATGAAATGTATTAGGGTTAGTTATACTTGTGTAAGAGAAGTCGTAATAGTTTTTATTTTTATTGGTACAAAAATTGCGTGTGTTTATAGATTCTATTCAACGTTTCTGATATAGAGGCATCCCAATCGAATAGTCGTGCAATTTTGAGGGTTCTCACCAAACAAAATAATGGGTTACATATCTGCCATATAAATGCGCAAAGTTTATGCAAAAAGATTGAAGAGTTCAGGTATTTGTTTGTTAAGTCCAACATAGATGTTTTGTGTGTTTCTGAAACGTGGTTTTCTCCTCAAATTAATGACGCAATGGTAGCATGTGATGGGTACGGTATGTACAGATCCGATCGTGAGGGGCATGCCGGGGTGTCGCTATCTACATTAAAACAAAACTAATTTGCAAACAGCCAACAGGAAGTGCAGTTGAATACCTATTTTTACAAGTCAACGGGAGTCGAAGCGCTTCCAATATGCTTCTCGGGTGTGTTTACCGACCGAATCGAACATTTGACTATTCTGATTTTGTTGAAGTAGTGGTGTCATTATGCTGTAAATATAACAACGTTTTAATAACCGGGGATTTTAATAGTAATCTGCTTATTGAGCGACATCTAAACATAGATATGGAGAGCCTTGGACTGTTTCCTATGAACTCTACTTTACCTACACATTTCTCCAATTCTCTTAACAGTCTTCTTGATGTTTTCTTTGTAAATGATCGTAATAAGACTCTTTTATATGACCAAGTCTCAGTGCCAGCTTTTTCAAAGCATGACTTAATCTATCTGACATATGAATTTGACCCTATTTTTCTTGACAACACCATTAATTACAGAGATTTTAGGAGAATTGATATTGATTTACTTAGCCAGCATTTAGATGCCCTCGATCTTAATTATATACATACTTTAACAGATGTAAATGCCCAAATAGGTTTTTTGACTGAATTCATAGAGTCGTTGTATGAGAAATTTGTGCCCCTTAAACAAAAAACTATTAAGACCACCGGAAATCCATGGTTTAACAATCCATAGCTTTAAAGATAAGACAAAGATATATTGCTTATAGAAGATGGTAAAGATACAAAATTCCAGATTACTATAAAGAATTTAAGTCACTACGAACTACAGTAACTTCCTTAATCGTTAATGCGAAGCGTTCTTACTATTCACAAAAACTTCAAACTGCCATGTCGATGAAGCAGCAATGGACTGGTTTGTTACAAGGAAATGGACATAACTTGAACTAGTTAGGCTTCCTGATCCAACTAGTATTTTACTGGTCCAAAAGTGATTCCGTTTCCTGCAGGGTTATTAATCTATAAATTAATCATTGTAATTTTTTTTTGAGTTAAAAATGAAGGTACGGAGAATGGAGAATTTATTCATTGTTGGGAATCATGACTTCAACCCCTATTATGAAACGTGCTAGATCTAGCCTGGGCTTTGCCGTGAGGACTACGATCTTATGAGTGGGTGAAAAATTTTTTACTAACCCCTTTATCGTTTTAATTTCCATTCAGTTAATTACATTTTTTACTATTTTTATGAATAGATAAATTCATAAAAAATTTATCTTCTTATTTGCGACTGTGTCGTATTGTTGCTGACAATCTTGACTTTGGGATTATTATACACTTGACCTCTTTGTTATTCTTAAACCTTGTTATATTGTTAATAACTGTGGTTTTTGGGATACAAGGCTAGCAAGTAGCGATATTGAAAAATTTATTATGGGATCCGTAATACGATCCGAGATATATATAGGTCGGAAGAATGAAAATAATAAATAGCTAAAATAATAATAACTGATATAATACGCAAGTGGAATGGGATTACATGATACATTTAAATCTTGTTGGAAGATATTTGCAAATAATGGGAATGGAAAGATTTAATGATATTTATGATAAAATTATCAACGGGATATTTCGATTCTTTGCTTCAAACTTTCTTGTTTTTTGTTTCGTTACAATAATGTAATGAGTATTATATAATTTTGAGCCAAGGCACTTGGTCTGGAATGATTCTCAAACCTTAAATGCGATTACTCCTCTATTGAATTTAGGAAGTTTAATCGTGCTGGAAGAGAATATTCATAAGGCCGTTGAAGACGTTAATGATTCTTACGCTCCGGACTGTGATGGGATTCCGGCTTACTTTCTGAAACATTGTATAGAGGTGCTATGCGTACCACTAAAAATTATTTTTGACAAATCACTTTCTAGTGGACACTTTGCGGAAAGATGGAAGGTCGCATCCGTGACTCCAATCTTAAAAGCAGGGCCGAAAAATAACATTAAGCACTTCTCAGCATGGTTTTGTAGCAGGTCGACTAACCTTGCCGTTTTCAGCAACTAAATTGGATAAAATCATATTTACACAATCGTCTTTACAGAGTGAATATTAATGGAAATTTCTCTGATTCCTATTTGGCAACCTCGGGCCTCCCTCAGGGGAGTGCTATGGGACCTCTGCTTTTCATTATTTCCATTAATGATGTGAGGTTCTGTTTATCCTCAGAGTGTCTACTGTATGCAGATGATTTAAAAATTTTTAAGTCTATTAAAATAGCGACAGACTCACAATTGGTTCAACAGGACTTAGATTCGTTGAGCTCTTGGTGTAGCCTAAATGCGCTTCCTCTGAACATAAACAAGTGCTTCTATGTTACTTACAGTAAATCTGTATATAATTTCGTCACATCCTATAATATTAATGGTCAACCTTTACAGCTGCGGCAGGAATCCTTGGATCTAGGTGTGATGTTTGACTCGAAATTTAAGTTCTCAGCTCACTTCGATTACATCTTGTCAAGAGCCTATGCCATGTTTGGATTTGTGAAAAGGAACGCATCGCTATTCACTGATCCCTACACTAGACTTGCGCTTTACTTTGCATTTGTCCGATCTAAGCTGCAATATGCCGCTCTTATATGGAATCCCTTTACTAGCACTCATGGAAATAGAATAGAGCGGCTGGGCGGTTCTTTTACAAACCGAACACTTTTTATTGGGCCACATTTTTGATTTGCCTGAAACTTTTTTTACAAGTACTATTCGGAAAATAAGTAAACACGTGTGTCAGGATTTGACCGAAAAAAAAATTATTTTTTTTGTTAGAATTCTTTTAAGTTTGCCAAAAATTGTCAAATTTGGAAAAGTACCCTCTCTTTGAAAATCTGTATCTCCGGTTATATGAATCCGATTGACTTCATGTCTTTTTCATTAATTCCTCTAAAACCTCTTCTTTCAAAAAAGCATGAAAACCATAAGCATGTAATAAGAGCGAGCGAGATGCACTACATGCTTTGGCGGGCATTCATAGAAGAAAGGCGAGGGCTTGTTAAATAACTTTCGATATTTAAAAAACTAAAAATGGCTCCAACTTTTTACAAAAACCGATTGTAACTAACACTATGGCGCATATATTAAAATAAAAAAAAATGTTTTTTTCTTGTGGGGGCAATGGTTAAACATTTTTTTTAAATTTTAATTTGTTTTTATTTTTAAGAAATTAAGAACTAATTTTTTTTTAGAAATTTTTTTTAAAGAATAGGTTTTAGAGGAATTAATGAAAAAAAGTTTCAGGCAAATCAAAAATGTGAAATTTTTTTTTTGGCCAAATCTGTTCGGTTTGTAAAAGAACGGCCCGGCTACAGAAACAATTTCTGAAATTTGCTCTATTGCCGCTAAGATTGTTAGACCCTGTTCCTTCTTATCACCAGCAATGCAAGCTTGTTCGTCTACCATCCCTTGCGCATCGTAAAAATATCCTGGCCATTTGCTTTATCTTTGATTTGGTGAATGGTGATATCGACTGTCCTGAGCTACTCTCGAAAGTTGGTTTTAACGCTCCTTCTAGGCAACTTCGGAATTTTGATCCCTTTTTTCTTGAGCTGAGGCGGACTAATTATTCCCAAAATGAGCCTCTCTATAGGGCTTTATCTGAGTATAACGCACTTCCAGCTGATATGCAATCAGACTATTTCCCAAAGAAAACCATTTTTATACCCGTTACTCGTAGAGTAAAAGGGTATATTAGATTCGTGCAAAAGTATGTAACAGGCAGAAGGAAGCGTTTCCGACCATATAAAGTATATATATTCTTGATCATAGCCATGTCCGTCTGTCCGTCTGTCCGTCTGTCTGTCCGTCTGTATGAACGCTGAGATCTTGGAAAGTATAAAAGCTAGAAGATTGAGATTTGGCATGCAGATTCTAGGGGTTAATACGCAGCGCAAGTTTTTTACGCCGATGTGCCACGCCTTCTCTAACGCCCACAAACCGCGAAAAACTGTGACCCGTTCTGTATGAACGCTGAGATCTCGGAAACTATAAAAGCTAGAAGACTGGGATTTGGCATGCAGATTCTAGGGGTTATTACGCAGCGCAAGTTTTTCATGCCGATGTGCCACGCCCCCTCTAACGCCCACAAACCGCGAAAAACTGTGGCACCCACAGTTTTGAAGCTATATTAACGGGAAAAGCAATGTGTATTCGTTTCATCAATACATATTGATAGACCAAAGTTGGAAACCCCCTCCCCCCTAACGCCCACAAACCGCAAAAAGCTGTGGCGCCCATAGTTTTAAAGCTAGAGCAAAAGTGTAAACGTTATTTTGTTTGGGTTATTAACGCCTACCAAAATGTAGAAGAAATTTTTTTAATTTTTTGAAGCGGCTGCTTGGTTTGCCCTGCTTGAGACTGCTGACCTTAGCTGAGTAACGGGTATTTGATAGTCGAGGCACTCGACTATAGCGTTCCCTCTTGTTAAACATAGGTTAGTTAATTATTTTGTAAATGTTAGTACGTAATATAATTTTTGGATTGTATAAGTAGTATAAGTATAAGTAGTATCCAGTATTCATTTATTAGTTTTCTATGTTTAAGCAGGTAGGAATAATAAGAATAATATCTTAAATATTAGTATTATTCTGTATTTTAAAAATTTCGATGTTATGTTTTTTGATAATTGATAGCTAATCAATGACGAAAAAATGTGTAGTTTGGACAGGTTTAAGGAAACCGGATTCCATAATGTATACACATGTTAAGGGTGGATTTTGTTTTGTTTTGTTTTGTAAACATTGGTTTTTAAGTAAGTAATTTAATGTAAGGAAGTTAATGTCAGGAAGTTTATTTTATATACATAATTATAGTTGATTCCATCGAATATTTGATGGCGAGGGTGGGAAGGGGGTGGAAGAAAGCACAATTCTCAAAATAAAGAGGGGTGAAAGTGATCAGTGCCTAGCAACTAGGTTGTTGACTATTCGGTTTCTAACAAATTTGTCTAACTAACGGTCACCCGCCGCACTCCAGTAAACACCACCTGCCTACTCTCATAATTTATTTCCTAAATAATGTTGCTAATTTGGGAATTATATTTATAACTCTTTCATATATTTTAGATGGACCCTTAAAACTTATGTCCCACAAACTCCCACCTAGAATTTTGTATAAAGACATACGTTTTAAGGGTCCACCCCTATCCAAGAACATTAAAATCGGATCAAGCCACGACATATTTCGAAAAATCGCTCGGCTTACCAGATTTTGTATACTTTTTATAAGTGTTTGATCTAAGATTTTTAAGTCTTTGAAGCGCATAGGTAAACCAGGAGGGCCTGTTCGGCTTTGGAGGAAGCCTATCAGGAACGCATTCATTAAAGAAAGGGTTTAAAACGCTAGAGAATAATTCAGTGGCACTTTCGATGTCCATACAGTTTTAAAAATCTGTCCAATTATATTGGGAAATCATTTAGTTAAGTTTGTTATAGTCACAATTTCGAAAACATCTCATTTTAGTTGGCAAAACTAAATAAGAGAGAGTATCAAGGTAGGGAGGCCGTCAGCCGTCGGGTACACAGGGATGCCAACGGGGGACTCGTCCCCTGCCGTAACTGTGTGAACCGATGGTAGTGCGACTATACTCTCCCCGTGAGGGCGGCTGGAAGCAGGTCCACAGTCTAGCCAAGACTATGGATGGTGACGAATCGTAGTCGGGCGGACCTGGGTAGGTCTTTAAAGTGCCTACCCTCAAGTCAGGCGTGTCAAGCGACCCGTGCCCACTGACTTTCAGGTTCGCAGCTGTGGGGTAAATCTAGCTGTGTCTTAACGGAGCCTTCCCAGGGCCGGGCAACACTGGGTCGGATGTGGCCTTGCCGTGGCTTGGGGGCGGAGCCACGTTCGACCTTTTATAGAGCCCCAATAACCCTCAGGCCCGCCGCGCTTGCCTGGTCGAGCAACGCGGGCGATTATGTATTGACAATGAAAACTAACACCGTAACTTTGGACCTCACGGGGGAGGTTAAACCCCACACCGATTTCGCAACCATCGAGGAGGGCCCGCGAACACCCAGCCAGGGTGTTCCGGCTCCGATGGGAATGGAAGGGGCTGCTAAGACCAGCACCCCTCTAGACAACAAAAACACCCACCCACACAACAGCGGAACCCAGCCGGGTACCAGCAAGGCAGCCACTGCTACGCATCAGCAGCGCAAGACCAAGGTCAGTCGGGCCCGTTTCATTCTCGGCAAGATTGCCAAGAATGAGGCAGAGGGCAAGACCGACCAGCACGATGCGGAGGACAAGACTCGTTGCCTTGTAGAGATCGCAGACTTCGAGGAATACATGAGGACGCGCCAGGAGGCCACCCAAGCCTCGCACGAGGCAAGCGAGAGCCAAGACCGACCTCCTTTGTGAAGAAGGCCAAGAAGTTCAGCCACGTAGCCAGAGACAGCATCGCGATGGCACTGGTGGACGACCTTCACGACGACGGACGCCTGCTGTCGGAGAAGTGGGAGGAGATCGAGATCAAGGTGGCCGAGATGATAGCTGAAAGGCTATCAGCCGTGCCAAATGGCCCGATCCCCTCCTTCGACTCTTCGGACATGGTCAGAGGGCACCGGGTGATCAAGTGCGATGACTCGTTCTCGAGGTCCTTCCTGGTGGAATGCATATCCAAGATTGAAAATGCATGGGACGGCCTTAGCATTAGGCTCGTCCGCGGGTTCGCATTTCGTTGCCAAAGGAGCAGACTGACCTAGGAAAGGTGCTGTCGCTGCTGAGGGCTTAAAACCCAGAAGTGCACACAAAGGACTGTGCGATACTCAAGGTAGAGAAGGAGATGAAGACGAGCCAGCCGTTCCTCTTCCTCACCAACCAGCGCAGCCTGCCGCACTACACAATCCGGTACGGCCTACGGAAGGCCAAGATCAAGGTCTTCCTGGCAGAGACGAATGATGTTCTCGAGGAGGTCGATGACACCAACAAGCTGTTGGATGACCTGGTCATCGACGACAAGACCCCAGACGTAACACCCAACACCGATGCCTAAAGTCGAGCAGATTAACCTGAAGCACAGCACGAATGCCAATCTTGCAGTTCTTCTCAGTGAGAGGAACATTGACATAGGCATCGTTCAAGAACCATGGATTTGAGACGGACAAATCTCGGGCCTAACACAACAAGGATATACACTCTTTTATACTAACTCGACAGGTAGGCCGAGAGCAGGTATTAGTAAAAATGAATAACTATAACGCACTTCTTTGCCCCAATCTTAGCAAAGATCTAGCAGTTGCCAGATTCGTGGCGGCAGATGGGACATCGATGGTGATACCCTCATCCTACATGGCCCATGAGGTACCGCTCTACCTGAGCCAGTCATCAAGCTGCTGCAATGGGCGGAAGACACTACGACGTCCCTGGTGCTCGGATGCGACGCTAACGCGAGGCACACACCATGGGGAAGCTCGGAAACTAACGAAAGGGGTGAGTCTCTTTTTGATAATATTATTTGCCGCAACATCACCATATGTTAGAGGTAACACACCCAACTTTATATTCCCAAGAACTAGGGAATTTCAGGGATGGGAAGAGGTGTTAGACCTCACTTCACAGACAGAATTTAGTAATTATAAGGTTGAAGAGTGGATAGCGTCGAAACAAAATTCCTTTTCAGATCACAGGTACATTTTCTTCGAAATTTCGATTCCGATTAGCAAACCGGGACAAATTCGGTGAGATAGTCTACTCGAAAGTTAGTAACAGGAGAATACGGGTACATACCTCTACGACGACCCTGGACAAGGAAGTAGAGGACCTAACAAATATTCTAAACAATGCATATAAGGAAACATGCAAGGTTTCATACTTTAAAAAATAACACCCTTTATGGTGGACCAAAGAGCTTTGCACTCTGAGAAAGAGGGCAAGAATGCTACCAAGGAATGGGAGCCATACAAAGAAGCACAAAAAGCATATAAAAAAGCGATATACGCAGCCAAGAAAGACTCTTGGAGGACTTACTGCGAATCGCTCGAAGGTATAAAGGACTCGGCTAGACTAAGCAAGGTCCTTGCTAAAGGGTGAAACAGCCCAACTCTGTTACACAAACAAGACGGATCAGCGACTACAACAGTGAAAGAATTCATAGAGACACTAGTGGATACACACTTTCCAGGCAACCTTCGAGAAAAGCCAGCACCTACTGAAGGTCAGAGGCCTCATCAACCAACACACACAAGGGATATCATAACCATTGAAAGAATCAAATGGGCGATAAACTCTTTTGATAAATACAAGAGTCCGGAGCCAGACGGTATTTTCCCGGCAGATCGACAGAGACGGCACTACACGAAGTAGTCTGCCACATAGAAAAATCGCTACATTTTAACCAATATACAATGGCCACCTTCTTAGATATAGAAGGTGCGTTCAATAATGTAAACGCCGAATCCATACTGAGCTCCCTGAACTCGATCGGCATTGAAGGAGACATCAGAGCTTGGATCGGAGTTATGCTCACGAGCAGGACGATAACAGTCGAACTGAGTGGCACTTACCTCACACGCTTAGTGAAGAGAGGCACACCTCAGGGCGGGGTTCTATCACCACTGCTCTGGCTTATCAACATGAACGACATATTGAGAGAACTCAATAGCGGAGGAGTAAAAGTAGTAGCCTACGCAGACGACGTAGTGTTGCTAGTATCAGGACCATTCCCAGATGTCATTAGTAACATAATGACGGGGACCCTTACCCGACTTAATGAATGGACAAAAACCTGCGGACTAGGTATAATCCCGAGTAAAACCGAACTAATGCTCTTCACGCGAAGAACAAAGATCCCAACATACAGTAAGCCAAAAATAGATGGAATCAAACTCGAGCTATCGGGTAAAGCTAAGTATTTAGGAGTGATACTAGACCCGAAACTCTCGTGGAAACTGAACATCACGGAACGAGTAAGAAAGGCCAGCATAGCATTCTACTCGTGCAGTGGTAAGGCCATTTCTGACATATGGGGCCACTAGTCTGGTGGCCAGCCCTGACAAGAGCATACAATATTACCAAGCTGGCAAGAATACAGAGATCAGTTTGCGCAGGAGCTACAGGGGCATTAAGATCATGCCCGGCTGCCCCGTTGAACACTATTTTGGATATTATGCCGATAGAACTTTTCATAAAGGATACGGCAGCGCAGAGTGCGGCCAGACTGAAGGCAAGTAAATGCTGAAAGGCTACCACACAGGGCACTGCCGCATTTTAGAGGACAGCAACTATCTGGCAAGGAACAAAACGGATTATATGACAGCGGAGATATCAAATCTCTCGCAGCAGCAAGAACCAACTCGACACTAGTAACCGATTGTAAGTCGGCCCCTAACATACTAGCAACAAACAACCATGTACGGATAACATGGGTGCCAGGGCACAATGATATACCAGGAAACGAAAAGGCGGATGAACTTGCACGAATGGGGTCGGCAGACGACTCCTACATAACTAGTCTACCTGAATCCCTAAATACAGTCCAAGCAAGGATTCACGAACACTACAAAACACAAGCTAGTAAAAGTTGGTCGGAAAAGCAGGGTCTCAGGAGATCAAAACTCTGCTGGCCAACCATCAATAGCAAGAGAACTCGAGAGCTAATAACCAAAAGTAAAAGGGATATTAGAAGGATCACGGCACTCATCACAGGCCATTGGGCCATTGGCACTCAAGCCATGAAGATGGGGCTTCCGTACAACGCTAATTGCAGAAGCTGCAAAGAAACAGACACACAGGAGACACCTGAGCACATGATGTGTCATTGCCCAGCACCCATATCAGGACGAGATACTTTGGGGCGTATCAACTGGAATCATTGCGAGAAATAGGAAAGCAGAGGATAACTGCAATCCGAGGTTTTCTAAATGACGGAGGCTGGTACTGAAGAGAACAATTTACGAGGGTGTGGATCAAAACGGAGCTCAGATCTACTTGGAAGTCCTCAGAGGGGACCTTACCACTTCTACCTACCTACCCATTAATATTATATAATAAATCTAATACTTTACGAGTTAGGTACATATATTAATTGACCTAGAGCCGTAAATAACGATCTGTAACTCAAACTCTACAAGGGTGCAGTGCCAGCACTTGTAATCCTAAGTACATGCCACTTGAGCCTGAACATAAATATAGTTCTCACACTGCACAAAGGGTCGCTTGCGAGAGACCGTTGATAAGGCTCCCGCTCAGGCAAACACATGTGGTCTCTGCGTAGACCATAGATAAGTATAACATAAGAATTTCATGTAAGTTACACACAACAAAAAAACTATGTAAAATCAACGATTTAATAGTGAAAACTCCCCCAGCCCATAAAAAATAGAACAACACCCAAAAAAATAGTAGGTTACCTATAAAATAGGAGATGACCTACAAAATAGTATTTTAACTGAAAAAAATTGTTGTTTTTTTTAATTTATTTTTTTAACTGTTTTTATTTTTAATTTAATTTGTTATATTAATTTATATCGAAGCTATTTATAGACACTTATATTTCACAGATACTTAAACTTACAAGTCAGGTTTTTTGCCTCCGTTGGGAATCGAACCGGGCCGCAGTCATCGGAGTCGAGCACTCTAACCAGTAGGCCACAGAAGAATGATTTTTGTAGAGGAAAATCTATAGACTTGAAATCAACATTTACCAAAAAAAAAGGAAAAACATCATCTGCAAAAGTCGTACTTAAACACACGACCCAGAGATTATGAGTTGGATACTCTAGCCACCCTAAGTCCAGAAAAATAGTTGACCTACAATTTATAATTGTATTTCTAAAACAACAAAATACATGAAGGAAAAATATAGTTGTGTTACGATATTAATTCTGGTGTCACTATTCAGTGCCCCAAAAAATAAAACAACAAAATACACGCGAACAAATAAAAAAGTTTTGCTACGATATTAATTGAGACGTTTCTATTAATTTGCCAAATGAATAAAACAACAAAATACATGACAATTTCGTAGATAGGTTTTCTACTATTTTAATTGTTAAATACTATTCAATGACCCAAAAAATAAAACAGCAAAATACATGAAAAATTCAGAAAATAGTAAACTACTATTGATTATTAGCTTATTTTTTTGTGTGTACGTTAGCAAAGACTTAATCAAATAAAATCAGTTTTTATACAGAACTCAAACGTGAAGGTTGTTTTCCTTATTACAGAATCCCTTCCATTTTGTTCATTCGAGCCTTTTTGATTCCTTGCGGAAGAATTGGCCAGACCTCTCTATAGTCTTCCCCACCAGTGGTAAAAGGCTCAGAGATTTTCTGCACCTTAAAGATTCTGCTAAGTGCTAGACGCGTGCAGCTAAAGGTAGCAATAGATTCACACGATTGTTTTTCCCTACCAAAGGTAAGAGACAAAAATGTTGAACTAAATAAAAGCAAAACTACAAGCAAAGAGTCTTTTTTGTTTTTAAGCACCTTAAAGATTTTGTTTTGCTAAAGGTTGCTAAAGTCGGTAAGGCGTTTCCAAGGCCATAACATCGGATAAATATATAAAGAAATATAGTGATTTATGTATATAAACCAATAAGTTGGTAAGGCGTGTCCGTGGCCAAAACAGCGGATATAAAAATTTTGTTAAAAGTGCATTAAAAAAATAAAAGTGCCACAAAATAACATTTGTAATAAGTGCCAGATTACAAATGCAATACTCTTGTATTGAAAAAAGAAATACTGAAAAGAAATAAAAAATTGCGCAAAATCCAATAATTTGGAAATAATGCCAATAAAGCCAAGAAGCTATAAAGCATAAAATTGAAAAATCCAACTAAATAAAAATATTATTGCTTAAAAAAATTAGTGCACAATAAATAATAATATTACCATTAGCTTTGACTATGGTTAACAAGAGCCTGCAATATAAAGTTAAATGTTGCAAAAGGGCGTTCAATCGTCATCAATATGATAAGTCAGCGTTATCATCAGATAAGTTCTATATGAGTAATATTGTAATATAAAAAAAACACTATGTCGTCCGATTATGGAAATTATTCAAGGCAGGCTTTCTTAGGTATAGTCGATCAGTTGAACAAATATCTAGATGAGACGGTAAAATTTTGGGTGGCGGCAAGTATTCTCTTAACGAAAGAAGTAATAAGACTAACTATTTAGCTAAAAATTTGTTTAATGTGGTGGAATAGGATGGATTGTATTTTGAAAGCAAGGAATTTGAAGACATTATTTGTGTATTAGAATTCGATGTTCAAAATATAGTAACGATGATAAAGAAAAGATTCCGCATGGAAGGATATATTCCGTTCGTGAGGGCAAAGGAATTAAAATCTTCGCCGAAGCAACAGTTTGCAGATATTGTTGAGGAATTTTTTTTTTAATGAATTTAAACATAAAGAAAATGTTTTAGAATCAAATAAAATAGATTCACAATTTTTATTATCGATTCCATTAAAAGAGGAAGAGTTAGGTAGCTTTGCGATTTTTAAAGGAATAGAAAATGAACAAATACATTGCCGTGAAATTCCGCCGGCAGGACCTCATTTTGGAAGTGAGGTTGTTTTTAGTTCACCATCCATATTACTAGAATTGAATGAAGTTCTTACAACCGTTCATTTTGTAGAGGAAGAATTTATAAATAGAAGTCCTAAGACAATTAGGATTATCAAGGCATACTTTAGGGCCAAGATATACAATACAAATTTGTAAAGCAAAGTAGTTCCTATTCAAGAAGGATATGGTGCTCATTAAAACTATGTCCTATTAATGATTCAGTTAATATTAAACGGTTAAAGAACGAAAGCGAATACATGAAATGGCATCATGTTAAAATTAAAGATTTAATGATTATGAATTTGGTAATAAATTCCAAGACAGTTGCAAGGTATCTAAAGTTAACAAGCAAATACAATATATCGAATTAAATATACAGTCCACTAAGTTTATATTTGCATTGTTAATGTAATTGATAACACCTACACCGCATCTTGCCGCCCTTGGCAGAATGTTCAAGAAGAATACCTTTTTATAATAAATCTAATACTTTACGAGTTCGGTACACGTCAATATTTTAATTGACCTAGAACCGTAAATAACGATCTGTAACTCAAACCCTACAAGGGTGCAGTGCTAACACTTGTAATCTTAAGTACAGGCCACTAGAGCCTGACCACACTGCACAAATGGTCGCCTTGCGAGAGACCGTTGATAAGGCTCCCGCTAAGAAAAACAGTCTCTGCGTAAACCATAGATAAGTATATCATAAGAATTTCATGTAAGTTACGTAAGCAAAGACAATGAAATAAAATCAGTTTTATACAGAACTCAACGGTGAAGGATTATAATATCCCTTTCACTTATAATGACACGAACACTGAAATAAAAACAAATATATATTTCGGGTATTCACTAGTCCTGGAAAGTATGGCAAATGGCAGCTGTGGCAAGGGATATTTATAATTTACAACAACACAATACAGGAAACGAAAAATGATTGACCTGCCATAGGTAGAGCTATGTAAGTTATATAACACATTACATAGGGGCGCTTATCAGATTTATAAACAACTTTGAGCCCAGCCCAATTTCCAAATAATTAAGAATTGACTCCGAGATAAACCCGTAGTCAGCTATTTCATTCAACTACGCCTAAAAGTGGTTCCCACCCAAATCATTTCACACTCCGCATTGAACGGATTTTGTTAACATCCCAAGCCGATATTCTAAACATCGGAGTCCCAAAGCGACCCTCGAAGCTGGATAATGAAAACACCGATTTCCGGCAGAATCTCACATTCAGATTTAATTGCCAAGTTTCATCATCCTATTTTGCCGACTCTCTTGAGTCATTCTCTTTATCAATTTTTTGAGATAAAATCTCTTAATCATTGAACCCAAATTCAATTAGTACGTTTTTTAGAATCGAAAGAACCAGTACAGAAGAAGTGATGTTAATTAAGTAAAATTTTATTTTTTTTACCATCTCACTTTAGAAAGTTAATTGGCGCCCAACGTTGGACCGCAAATTTAAAAAATTCTAAAGCAAGGCTTAAAAAATAAAAAATTCAAAAAAAGTTTTTAAGTGAAAAAAAGACTTAGTGCGGCCAAAAAGAAACTCAGATACAACCAACTGAAAAATAAAAAGTTTGTGTTAATCAAAAGGCTGGAAACGATATAACCGACGAAAACAAAAAAAGTGTGTGTTGATCTAAGCAAATTTTTAAAGTGGAAATTAATAAATGAAATAATCCATTTTAAATCAACCTCCCTTATAAAAATAGTGTTTGTAACATAAAAGAGTTTCACTGCTCCTCACAAATAAAGAAATAATATTAAAATTTTTTTTTTAACGTTATATTTTATTTATTGAATCTTCTCTGGTAGAGACTAACGACAAGTAGGCATATATTAATTTAGTTTATATAATTTAATTAATTACAAATTAATTGTTTAGAATAACGGCCCTAACTATAGTTGCTGGGTGGAAAAGTCTTTTCGCCGGAGTCGTGTATAGCCGGTGTTCCAGATTAGAGATCGCGCGAGGTCATTAGGATGGGCCTGGAGCTTGAAATTATACTTTGCTTTCACCTTATCAAGATCGTATTTTGTATTCCAGTTTTAGTGGCGAGCGGGCGTTAATAAGCCAATGTAGATTGCTAGCTTTAAATTTCAATTGATTTTTCTTTGCTTCGATATGTTTTCACCAAGTGAGTCGAGGGCAAGTTTGCCTGTATAGGATAAATTCGCCAGTCTGCTAGCCATTGTTCTAGAGGCACGAGGTGATCTACTAAGTGTTGCGTTGCTCTAAGAGGACATTTAGACCGACTTAGGATGGCAGTATCATCAGCAAAGGTTGATGTTGTTGTAGAGTGATTGTCGGTAGATCTGCTGTATAAATAATATACAATGTCGGCCCAAGCACACTACCTTGGGGTACTCCAGCTTTATTTGGATGATATTCAGAGGGGAAATCTTTGCATCGCACTGCGAAGGTTCTTTTCTGTAGGTAAGACTCCAAAATTGCATGAGTGCTTTGTGGAAGTATTAATTTGATTTTATGAATTAAGCAGTCCAGCCACACGCGGCAGAAAGCCTGTGCGACATCCAGAAAGACATCGGAGCAATATTCTCGTCTTTCGAATGCATTCACTTGTCCAATAGTTCCGTGTTTTTCATGTATGGGCTTGCCACTCTCGACGAAGCCTTCTCTTATTGTACAACAGTTCTTCGATGTGTGTTGCGTGGAGTGTTGTGCAGCCAGTGTAATAACATTCACTAACGCTTCAACTGAATTGTCATGGTCTTCTTCACAGGAAATGTTTGGGCAGTCATCAGTATGGGTACTTACATACTTTCTGTATTTGAGCCAGTCTGTTTTTCCAGTAGTTAGTGAATGTGGGCGTTCTGTGACCTGAGAATGGTCGTAGAGGTGAAGCAAGATGGGCTAGTGATCTGATGATAGATCTGATAAGCAAAATCAATTAGGTAAGGTTTCTTGTTTGGATCTGATGGCCAATATGTAGGCTTTCCCGGAGAAATAAAGTCAAGCTTGCTTCGTGTTATAAAGTTGTTTTCCCTTGGGGTTGATGAGTCGAGATCCCCAGTGGGTCTGCTTTGCATTGTAGTCACCAGCTGCTATAAAGCGGTCACCTAGTGCATCAAAGAATTCGGCTTCCGTAATATAGAAGCGCGGTGGGCAGTATACAGAGGCTAGGCTTAGGTAGCCGCTTTGGATTTCGAGATGTGCTGTTGTTGCTCGGATATAAGTCGAAGAAAATTATGGCAAATCGTATTGGCTAATGCGATTTTTTATCAGAATTTCAGTGCCTCCATGAGCCTTCCCATCAGGATGATTTGACGCATGGCGTTAATGTCATAATGATCAAGGAACTGCATGAGCCATTCGCATTCCAGAAAGATATTTTAAAAGTAATCATCTTAGCAGATTTTTGTTTGATTAGAAGCTCCAGGAGGAGATTTTGAGTGCGCACAAGCTCCTGCAGTGTTTCCTGTATAATGGACGATGCACTACGAGCAGTACAAACAAGTGGCCCAACGATACCAAGCACGTGATTGTTACGCGCGGGACCCTTTATAATTTCGGGCAAAAGTGCGAGTTCGCGAGGAAAATACATGAAACAAAATTAAGAGGGTAATAATTTCGTGTTAGTCTAAAGGGAATATTAAAAGTTAAACGGTTTACCAGTTCTACAGAATCAATATCACCTCTTATAAGTTTTGCATAAAAATAGTACCAAGCATTATTCTGCGGTTTTCAAGTGTAGGTAAATTAAGCAATAGTAATCTACTCTGGTAGGAAGGAAGTCTTTCGTTTTGATCCCAGTACCTTTTGTACACTTGATAATGTGGACTCCAAACAGAAGAACAATATTCAAAAATAGGACGGAAATAGGATTGTCTTTGTTATAGTTGCCAGCATTAATTCTATACCACTAGGTAATTGGGATGTGTTTACGGAAATACTTTCCGAAGTATGGTTCGATGCCTGTTGCTCCAACAATCCTGGAGTGGTATGTTCAAATGTCGGATTTGAAATTGAGGCGTACGACCAGTTGTAGCTTAGCGCCTGGGCAAAAGATACTCCCGGAGTCGTTGTTGATGGTATGTATGGAAGATTTTGGCTGGTTTCTGGGTTTCTAGCTGCATTTATTTTTTGGGTTAGGCTGTTTTTCATCTCCGCTGTAGTTTGCCGTGTGGTTTTCCCCACAGTTGCTACATCTTTTGGTAGATTGGTTCTCCTTATTTTGTGGACAGTGAATAGTTAAATGAGTACACCCGCAGACAACGCAGACTGCGCGAAGTTTGCAGTATTTTCTCTTATAATCATATTCTTGACAATTCGTACATTGGACGGGTCCATTCCGTTTGTGGGGTTCTTAAACCATTATTCTGCGGTGCAATAGATATTGAAGCTTGTAGATTGGGTGAACTTCATTTTTATTTAAGTGCATATTTTCAGGCGTCAGTTATATCTTGAACATTGGCTGTGGAACTTTGTTTCGGTTTATTATGTTAAACCGAACATGTATGAGTTGGATGATACTATTTTATTGCATATTTTGATGACTAACTACTAATTTACACCCGGAACTGGGTGACGCTGACCTAAAAGAATTCTGATTACTACGTTAAAGCGTCTTCTGCTGACTAGGCGCGTCAGCCGTTTTCCCGTGCATTGCCGTGGTTGCATAAGTCGAATTTTCGCGTTCTGCCGTAGCTGCAACTGGGTGCCTGGTCGCTGTATGAGTTGCAGCCTTGGATACCAACATTCCGCCCCATTAATGGGTACTGTCAATGTAAGTGGCGATTGGCAAGGTTGTAAGCCCGGTTCACTAACCTCTACTCCTGTCTCGAGGCAATGGACCCTGATGGACAACATTCCGGAACATTACATCAGACGAACTCGCCACTGTACTGTTCTGATCCGTACTCCTACTGGAACAATCGTTGATGGACTGCTTTACCCCCCCAACGAGCCTGTGACGGTCCATCATGGATCTTTTATACTTCTCCCGGGCCACCGATTCGCTGCCGTTCGTTTGGCGGTGTTTGAAGTCACCCTGACTGCTCTTCCAGCGCCGATTGCTGACGTATCCGATATGTATTTTAGTACCGACAGTGATTCTGGCCATGAGTAGCCTCGCCCCCTCCTCCTCCTTTTTTTGTTAAAAAACCTGCTTAAAGTATATATGCTTATTAATGTCGTTGTTTTTTTTCCTTTCTTTTACTGGATGTGAGCTTTTTTACTTTGTTCATCGGAATTAGTGTATTATCCGATTATGTTGCCGTGTCTTCCTGACACTGCACTTTTTTGTTATTCGCTCGTCGTCTGAATATTATTACCGCTACCAAGACTAATAACACTAACTGTTATTTGACACCGGGTTTCGCCTCACACATACGTTAACGTTATTTCTTTTGTGGTCGCAAAAATCCAGGAAGTCGGAGCATCGAAAGCATACCATACACAAGGTGTGCTGACTGCTTTTGGTACGCATTGTGCGTTGGCTCCTTCTGTACTGCCGCCAGTGTGCATTGCAAATGTTCTTGGGCTGGTCCTAACGTAGCTTGTTGCTTGTAGCATGTCACATAACATAGAACCGCTTGATAATTTCGTACATTGTTGAAGCCTTTCACTTGTTATAGCAAAATGCCTATCTCGATGATCACTAATCGCCAAATACTCTGTCTCTGTTTTTACTGTCAAAATTCTTTTTTGGTTTACCAAGGGAATTGGCTTTATATAATATACGTTATATTCTTCTTCATCTATTACGGAATTTTTATGTGGAACACTAAGGAGTCGTCTAATTCCTGTACTTCCGATGTCATCACTGCGTAGATATCGTGAATGTTGTCGTGTCTGATAGGCAATCATATTCCTTTGGTAAATGTGCTTGAATATTCACCAATTCTGTCTTTAATTCAGCCACGGAGACTAACGCCGGACTTGCTATTTTAGTCCGGTTATAATGTTGATAATTGCAGCTTGCTTCCGCTTAATATGACCTGACACTAACTTAAGCTCGGCTGCTTTATGCGTCAAATTTCCTGTTCGTATGGCATTCTCCAGTCCCGGTACTTGCGCTTCCACTGGTTTGCTGGTTTTCATAATGTTTATCGTGCTGTCTATAATCGAAGTCTGGTTTCTCGGCAAATGTGTGTTGTAAATTTCCTTTGCCTTGATCCGTTTCAAGGTCTCCTCCATATTTTTGTGAATCTAATACCCCAAATAATCCGTTGGCTGAGTTACCCACGGGATCCAGCACTCCTCCTCCTCTTTTAAAAAAATGCTGGACTTCATGTAATTCACTAGCCTCATGCTCGAGCACGTGAATTATGTTTGGGCACGTTTTATTTCTAGTGCACCAAGTCGACAATCCTCTTACACTGTTTTTAAATGCTAACATCTCCTGTGCCAGCGTAAGTCAAAGTAAGATATGATTGTACACTCGGCTGATGTAGGCTATTCTACAGCTTAGTTCTATGTATGAGCCAGTATTGTTTGGCAGTGGTGCGTCCGGTGTGATCGGAAATAATTGGGTGGTACCCAAAACAGCCAGTTCTATTATGACTTGGCACATAACCTTGGGGATCTTTTGACTCCTTCTACAGATTCTGATGCCCCATTTGTGTCCACTGGTAGTGTCGATGGATTGCTCGTTCACATTCTCCAGTTGCTGTTCGTATACTGGCTACCCGTACCGCTCCATCTCTTCCGTGATGAACTTCGACAATTCTTCCCAGCGGCCATTGTAGCGGAAAGACATTGTCTTCCTTGATAATTACCAGATCTCCTATTAATACCGTCTTTTCCTTCCTGGTCTATTTGGATTGATTTTATAGTTCGTGTATATACTTGTGACTCCAACGTTTCCAAAAATCCTATCTGACTCTGTCAATTCGTTTCCACCTGGTCACCTGGATGGCATCGGATGAATATCGGGAGGCGTAGTTAATGGTCCCCCGATTAGTAAATGTCCTGGGGTCAACGCTGCCAAATCTCGAGGGCTGGAAGAAATCGGAGTGAGGGATCGATAGTATAATATTGCCTCTATATCGATTATGACTGTTTCTAGATCCTCGTAAGTCAAGTCCGCTGTAGGCACAGTGCGCATAAGCAAATGTTTTGCTGATTTCACAGCTGCTTCCCAAAGTCCACCGAAATGAGGGTGGGATAAACTGAAACTCTGTCCCTAATTGTGTGCATGTTTTTGTGATTGCTTACTGTGCATCCTTCGAGTATATGCTTGATTTTATTTCGGCTAATTCAATCTTAGCGCCAAAAAAATTGTAGCGTTATCACAATATATCTTCTCGGTTACTCTTCTGAATTGTCCGTTGAATCGTTTAAGTGCTGCCAAAAATGCTTGAGTCGTCAAGTCTGACACTACTTCCAAAAGTACAGCCTTGGTTGAAAAACACTAGAAAATCGCTAATAACACATTGTGTGGCTTCTTTCCTCGGGTTTTATAGTGAATCTAAAATAGTCCACAATAATCTACTCTGCTGACTCGAAATGATCTTGACGCTTGAACTCGGTACGCTGGTAACTGACTCATGATTTGCTTCAATAGTCTTGGTTGAGCCCTACAACAAATGATGCATCGTCGTACAGTCGTCAATGGGAGTTGTTTTCGGTTTATTGTACAAAATCGTTGCCTTGTATTTGCTAATAGGGCTTGTGGCCCTATGTTGTGTTTGTTTTTGAACATGATTCGAGTTACCTCATGATTGGCTGGAAGCATTAAGGGGTGCTTTTCGTCAAATGTCCAACTTTAATTATGTAGTCGTCCTCCCACTCGCAACAGATTGTTTTACCCGTTACTCGTAAAGTCCGTCTGTCTGTTCGTCTGTATGAACGCTGAGATCTCGGAAACTATAAAAGCTGGAGGATTGGGACTTAGCATGCAGATTCTAGGGGTTAAAACGCAGCGCAAGTTTTTCACGCCAATTTACCACGCCCCCTCTAGCGCTCACAAACCGCGAAAAACTGTGGTACCCACTAGATTAACTAGATTAACATTAAAAGGTATTCGTTTCTTCAATACATATCGATTGACCATACGGATCTGATGCCGTCACAAATCCATACCTCCTTAGTTGAGAGATTGTTGCGTGGAATGTTCCTTTTTGTATTTTTTCACCCGTTACTCGTAGAGTAAAAGGGTATATTAGATTCGTGCAAAAGTATGTAATAGGGAGAAGGAAGCTTTTCCGATCATATAAAATATATATATTCTTGATGAGGATCACTAGCCGAGTCGTTTGTCCAATATATGGTTTTAGTAGTTAATAATTCCCGCGTTTTGGTTTTTCGTCGTTCGAGATCTTCTCCCTCTGGCATATGACTGGTTTCTTCCAGGTATTTTGTTCTGTTGCTAAAAATGCTGGCCCACAGAACCAAATACTCTTGTGACTCAATTGTTGTGCTGAACACCCTCTGGACACAAGATCTGCAGGGATTTGTGAGTTCATGTATCCGGGAAATCCTATTTGCTACGAACCTGTGAAATGATGATGCTGAGGCGGTTATCCATGCCAATACTATCGTAGAGTCTGTCCAATACTGTACCTTATCAAAGCTTAATTGTGAATCCCTTTTGATTCTTCATACGAGCTCGGCTCCCAGTACAGCTGCATACAATTCTAACCTAGGTAAAGTCTATTTTGCTAATGGTGCTACGCGAGATTTTGCGCAGAGAAGATTGCTTACACACAAAAAAAATTGCTTGGTAAAATTTACCAATAAGAATAGTTAAGTAACTATAAAAATAGTTTCGTTTATTTTGTTTTTGCTTTGGGTGTGTGCCTTTGCTTTTCTGTGTGTATTTGTTGTTGTGAAAGTAACTATTTATGACAATTTTGCTGGTTGGGGACTTTTTGACAATTATTACAGTTGATTTTACTAAGTTTTTTGTTGTGTGTACTATTGATCCATTGGCCGTTGTTGAGCTGATGTATGCCGAAGTTCCACACGCGACTTCGGATGCATCCGTAAATATGTGTAGTTGTATATTTTTTGGCTTGCCCTCTGGGAGTGGGCATCTAGGTAATTGAATGGTAGTTAATATTTGATTTTTTTTCGAAAAGTTTGCCATTATCCTGTATTTTCTTTATCCAATCCTATATCCCAGTCGAGGGATTTTAGCCAAAATTGCTGCATAAATATTTTTGCCGTTGTGGTTATGTGTGTCCCATAGCCCTAGTGGATCAAATATTTTTGCAAGTTCTGAGCAGACAATTCGCTTCGTGACCTTCTCTTGTTCATAGGTGGGCCCGCGTCCTTGAAGTTTTTCTTCCTTAAGGTTCCACATTATTCCTAACGTTTTTATTGTGGCGTCAGAAAATTTGCTGACGTCGAGATGCATAGCCTAGTCACATTTTGGGATATTCTTTAGTATTTCTGGATGGATTGATCACCATTTCCGTAACTTCATTTTTGCTGACCCTAGAATTTCGCAGATTTGATTTTGGTGTTTAATTGCTTCTTCTTTGGTGTCTGCCCCAGATAGGCAATCGTCGACGTAGAAATTTTGCTTATTAGCTGTTGTGCCTAACATCTTATTTTGGGGTGCCATTGACGCCAGATGTTGTAAACACCTTGTTGCTAAATACGGTGCACATGCTGTTCCATACACACAAAAAAATTTGCTTAGTAAAATTTACCAATGAAGATAGTTAAGTAACTATAAAAATAGTTACGTGTATTTTGTTTTTGCTTTGGGTGTGTGTCTTTGTTTTTTTGTCTTTTTTGTGTGTATTTGTTGTTGTGAAAGTTACTATTTATGACAATTTTGCTGGTTGGGGACTGTTTGACAATTATTACAGTTGATTTTACTAAGTTTTTTTTGTGTGTACTTAAATGTGTTTTACTGAAAATATCGCATCGTTTCTTTTGGTGTCCGTCTCCGAAGAACAAGCTGGTACATTTTGTCGTTAGGGTGAACCCAAATTTGTCGATACATTTTTTCAATATTATCTGGCTTCAATACACAATGATGGGAAATGAAGTAATGAATGAAGAATGAATGAAATACTAGAGAGCCGTACTTCCGTCATGTGCTGTAGGATCTCTTTGTAATCGCCGTTCTGAACTCTGAAATCTTCTTTGTGCCATAATCAATGTGTTCCCCAAGACCTTTGGATTGTCTGAGAATGGTAGTCTTACCATTAATCGCTGGTCTCCATGAAATTTGACGTTTGTAGTTAAATGTTCTTTGCATAACCTTTCCTGGACTGTTAGTGGCGGCAATTCAGTTGTAAAGGTATCTAGCTTCCAGAACTTTTTCAGAGCGGATGCCGGATCTTCTAAAGTGATATTTCCAGTCACGGCTGTTGATGATGGTTGATAGACTTGGCCCATAACGATCCATCCAAGCGTGGTTTCCATTAAGACTGGTTTCTTCTTTCCTAAGTTTTTGCTATTCGCTAAAACACTTCTTATTATTTATATTATTAATAAAAATAAAAAAAATCACCAACAAAAATGTACAATAAGGGAACTATAAAATAAAATAAACACCAACAAAAACGTAAAGAAGTGAACAATAAATCAAATACAAAAAAATCTACATAAGAAACATCAACAAATGAATTAAATACAAAAAAATACATAAATATTTTGGGTTTTTAGGCGTGTATTTTTAAAGAAGCTATTTATGCCAGTTTTTTTAATTTTTTTCAACTTTTTCAACTTTGACGAAGTGTAGCTTCTAAACTAATGAATGGAACTCAATGCTGTGTATAAGAAAGTTATCACCTGTAAAATGAGTATTTGATAAACGATAAACGTATTTACACTTCTAAAAAAAACTGCACCATTCTTACTCAGGGAGATGTACCTTAACGAAAAATCATGGTTTCATGAAGTGCGTATTTTATAATTTTTGTTTGTAAGATGGTGTAATTGGCAAAAACCAAAACAATTATAATCAGAATGAAAATAATAATTACAATCAGGGAACCCCTTTTAATAACCAACAAAATCAATGGAATTCTTATAGACAACCTCAAAATAAACCAGAGCCTATGGAAATAGATAAATTTTTGCAGATTCAGAACAGGACCAATAATAATTTTAATCAGGGTAATAATTATTATCAGAATAATAATTATAATAAATGGAATCGAAATAGGAAACCATATAATCAGCAGGATCAGGCACAAAATAAAAGAGTGCCCACAGGAACTGTTAATCAGCCTGTTAACAAGTCAATGAGGCTTAACAATATTGAGGAAGATCATTTTTTAGACGAAGGTCAGGAGTAGGCCTACCCTACTTAATTCGAACAGATAAAACAATTAATAAAAAATTAAAAATATTAATTGACACTGGGGCAACTTGTTGTTATATAAAGACAGGAATATATACAAAATATAACTGAGCTTCCAATATATAAAAGAGTATCCACAGTCAATGGATATTCAATGATAAAATATTATCATATGATAACTATATTTAATACGCGATACACGTTTTTAGAGGGTTTAGAATCAGATTTATTAATAGGATATCCCTATTAAAGAAAATTGGAGCTGTGATTGATACAGTTAAAGAAATATTAAAATATAATAGATAAGAAGAAAAATTGAATTACGGTAATGAGAACTTTTTAAGTCAACATTTTTTATCTGAATAAAATACCATTCTTCCGTTAAGAGAATTTATCATACAAAAATATTTTTATGAAAAGACTCAAGTCAGATCCGATTCTGAAGTGGGCAATCAAAGCGAAAATAGTTTGGTATACATAAGTCCTGAACACGCCGTCGTAGAAATATCCGACAAAAATAAAGGCTTGGAAAATAAAATTCATGAGCACGCCGTCGTGTTGCCCACTTTGGTCAATCAATAGGTATTGAAGGAATGAATACACATTCCTTTTCCCGTTTTTCGCGGTTTGTGGGCGCTGGAGGGGGCGTGGCACATCGGTGTGAAAAACTTACGCCGCGTATTAACAGCTAGAAAAGTGCCAAAGTGTCAATCTTCAAGCTTTTATAGTTTCCGAGATCTCAGCGTTTATACAGACGGACAGACGGACAGACAGACGGACATGGCTAGATCGACACGGCTAGTGATCTTGATCAAGAATATACACTGGTCGGCATAAATATTTTGACAGGTTTGATAGTTAAATCTGCTCATATTTTGAACTTATAATATAAACTTTTGGCACATATATATAAAAAAAACCCCACACCTATATAAAAAAGACACCACAATGTAGGTAAGTTAAGCACTCAATACGGTCAATGTGAACTTGATATTGTGGACTCCAAACTGAAGGACAATATTCCAAAATAGGACGGACAAGGGAGGTAAATAATAATTTGGTTATATAAGGGTCATCAAATTCTTTTGACCAACGCTTTATAAACCCAAGAACACTCATTGCTTTGTTGACAGTCGACATTATGTGGCAGTCAAATTTAAGCTTCGTGTCCAGAAGAACACCTAAATCGTTTACTGAATATATACGATCAAGTGGGGAGTTCTGAAGCGAATAACTTATAAATGTAGAAGTAGCTCTGTAAAAGGTCATTACGTTACATTTCAGGCAGTTCAAATTTAAGAGGTTGTATCTGAAAATGATCAATGTCTGATTGTAAGCCAAAACCACACTCAATATTATTATATGTCAATCAAAGCTTAACATCATCAACATACATTAGTACACGAGAGTGTGTTTCTATAAAGGGAAGATCGTTAATAAACAAGGTAAACAGCAAAGGGCCCAAATGACTACCCTAGGGCACTCCCGATGTCACGTGGATCATTTTGGAAACAGCGTTTTTAAACATAACGCTCTGAGTCCTTCCGTTCAAATAACTTGAAATTCAAGTTAATAGATTACATGGAAGCCCAAGCTGATCTAATTTGAATAAAAGGAGAGAGTGGTTAATAGAGTCAAAGGCTTTGCTGAAATCCGTATATATAACGTCAGTCTGCATTTTTTCTTTAAATCCCTATATTACAATGGATGTCAATTCAAGAAGGTTTGTGGTGGTCGATCTTTGCTTAACAAAACCATGCTGACACGGTGATATTAGCGAGGAACATAAATGTTGCAAATGAGAAGTAATAATACGCTTAAATGCTTTAGGAATTGCCGATAATTTAGAAATACCTCTATAATTCTGGGCATCCGCCTTCGCACCCTTTTTGTGGAGTGGAATAATAAACGATTCCTTCCAGATAGTTGGAAAAACAAATGATGAAGTAGACAAATGTAATAGTATAAGAATTGGTTTACAAATGGTTGATGCACAATGCTTAAGAACACACCCAGGAAGTCCATCAGGACCGGGAGAATAAGTTGGCGTTGTTGATTCTAAGCATCTTAAGAGAGAACATTCGGTAATAACGGGGGAAAAAATACAATTTGCGCTATTTAAGGGATTAGGGTAGTTAGAATTTGACCAAGAAGACGAACTATAAGTAATTTGAAAAAAGTCAGCAAATAAATCAGCAATTTCAGAGTCCGTCGATGCCTCCATTGAGTTTAAACGAATCACTAAAGGTAATGCCGATAACTTACGCTTAGCGTTAACGAAGTTATAAAACTGCTTCGGATCATTTGAAAATTCAAATTTACATCGAATAGCAATGACTGTTAAGAACATTAAAATCGGATCGAGCCACTGCATACTTCGAAAAATCGCTCGGCTTACCGGATTTTTTATACTTTTTCTAAGTGTTTGTTTTAAGATTTTTAAGTCTTTGAAGCGCATTGGTAAACCAGGGGGCCTGTTCGGCTTTGGAGGAAACCTATCAGGAACGCATTCATCAAAGAAAGTGTTTAAAACGCTATAGAATAGTTCAGTGGCACTTTCGATGTCCATACAGTTATAAAAATCTGTCCAATTATATTGGGAAATCATATAGTTAAGTTTGTTATAGTCACATTTTCGAAAACATCTAATTTTAGTTGGCGAAACTAAAGGAGAGAGGGTATCAAGGTAGGGAAGGCAAATTGTCAATTCAATTGTAGGGTGGTATCGGTCTTCTGGAACCACAAGAGCGTCAATTTTAGATATCGTGACTTCAGACGGATCAGAAACAAACACAAGGTCCAATTGTCTATTTAATGAATTTCGTATAAAGCTAACTTGCTGTAACGATAATTCTAAAAGACCATCTATAAAATCATGGGCAGATAAAGGTATAGCGACAATTGAGTCAGTAGGAGGGGACCAAGAAATATCAGGGAGATTGAAGTCACCCAAAACAATCAAAGGTCCCTGTTGGAAAGAAAGGATAGAACAGATTTAATAGCAGATAGATGTTGTTCATAAATTATTACGTCAGAGCCAGGTGAGATATAAGTAACAAAAATAGATAGGGATTGAAAGGAAACGTTCACACTGACAAATTCAATGTCATCAGGGGCTTGAGAGTAAATTCGCTCAGAAATTAGGGTAGAGGTAACGGCGATCGGAACGCCGCCCCCCCTACGGGAAAGGCGATCGGTTCTGTTGGTGTTAAAGTTGCTAGACAAAACTTCAGAGTCAGTTATCTCTGGATTCAGCCAAGTTTCTGTAAAAGCCAAGATATCGTCTGTAAATGCCGAGGAGTCAGCATAAAGCTTTGGTAGCTTTATATGTAGTCCTCTAACATTTTGATAGGCCAAAAATAAATTTTGTAGTTTTTTGACGCTGAGGAAGGCCTGTTATTTGGCACAGTGGACAGCCTTTTATTAGGCGCAGTGGGAGGCCTGTTATTTGTTCTCGGTTTATTGGGAACAAATTCTTTTATTACCAAATCATCATTAAGCCAATAGCTTTCAGAAAGCAGTACTTTAAACACATCAGGCGGAGCAAATATTTTAAAAGACGATATCCTACGATCGTAAGAAAAGCGAAATTGTTCCACAGAAATGTCCTCGGATGGGAATTTTTCACGAATAAATTCCAAGACATCCTCGGATGTGGTATCTGGGGTAAATCTGGAAACGAATAGTTGCTTCCTATGCGGAACAACCGACAGTTTCTTTCGACCCCCAGCAGCAATCTGAACGTCGGTCGGCTGAGGCCGACAAACAGTACCCACAGTACCTACAGTACCTATAGGTGCGGTCGGCACCGAATTCTTGGCCTCAGGTTGGCATCCAGAAACAGGAACACCTCCGGAATTGGCTGTTTCCATAGGCACAGTTGGCTCAGTTGGCCCTGTGCCGACAGAAACTGCTGCCGCTACCGGATCTACAGTTGGGTTTTGCCCCACGGTCGCATTAACTGCCCTTGAGCCAGCTTTTTTGCGTTTGGGCGAATTGGGCAATAATTTTTTATTATTAAATTGGGCACAAACGGAATTGAACCCCTCATTGAGCTTTTTAAGAGCACTTGAGATGTTCAATAGGCCGTCTCGAGTCTGCCTCATAAAGCTGCTCATCTCGACTGTCATTTCCTTGCAGGACTCACATGCCCACATGAGACCGCTACGCAATTCAATGAAGTGTTTTACTCTGCCAGTAAATCCTGCACATTTGACGTGCATGATCGACTCACAGAGCCAGCAGATAATAAACGATTCCTTAGGAGAATAGGGAAGAGAGCAATTTTTTTAGAACAGATAAGAGCCATTTTAAGGGAAGAGAAAAGTTTTTTTAAATTAAATGAAAATAAAATGTGAAAAACTACCTCTCGTACATTTTGCACTGGGATAAAATACCAAAACCGAAAAGACAAAAAACACGAAAAATATAAGAGCGCGAGAATCATGAATTAACCTGAATGCAAGAGATCGCAAGAGAAATAATCTTCTATCGACAGAGCGTGGCTTGTGAGGCAACAACAACTATTACGCACGAACAGTTACTAATGTAAAGCAAGCAAGAGAAGAGAATTAGAAGTACAGCAAGTACACAGAGTGTGAAATTACACTAACAAACAGTTATGTAAAATATAGAGCGGGAGAGTGGGAGAGGGATTACAAGCGTTTAGAAGCGTGTAAATTACATTAACAAAGCAAAGAGATTAAACAAATCCGATAGAAATGTTAAAAAACCTATAACCACGTACCCGTTTATTGGTAGATTTATTTAAAAATACTAACACAATTCTAAGGCTAAGCTTTGTTAATAAACAAACACAAGACACTCGAAAAAAATCACCGAGAAAGGCAAAAAAACTCAGAGCACAAAGTAAACACAACCGTTTACAAGCGACGCTAAATCGATTGCCATAACTAAATTTTTTTCTATTGAAAAATTAAAGTTGTTTAAATAGGAAACAAACTTTCTTGGTTACGTTGTTTCTCACAATGTGATCAAACCCGATCCCGAAAAATTTCTACAATCTTAAAATTCCATAAATTATTCGAGAGCTTAGAAGTTTTCAAGGCCTAAATTTGTGCAAAATTATGCAAAACTATAAACCAAATATTAAGAAGGCGAAATTGGCAAACTATTAAAAAAGGCTTCATGTAGAACTTCCATACAGTTGGATGATTTAGCTGTAAGAGCTTTTAACGAGCTCAAAGATAATTTAATCGCACAAATAGAATTAGTACAACCCGTTTATAATAACAAATTTACTTTAACCACAGACGCATCTGATTTAGCAATTGGAGCTGTTCTTTCTTAAGAAGCAAAACCAATTACTTTTATTTCTAAAACTGTATCCAAAACGGAACAATTATATGTTATTAATAAAAAAGCACTTTTAAAGCATAGTTTGTGAGATTACAAATTTACGGAATAATTTATATGGAGTTAATTACATTTATAACAGATCATTAACCTCTATCATTTTCCATTTCTCAAAAAAATCCAAGTTTTCAAATGAAAAGATGGTATTCTTTTATTGAAAGTTATTTACCCAATTGCTAATACTTAGCAAGGGGGAGGTATACAATTCACGAGTCGAGTAGATATGTAGATTATATTACTGGCCGAATTTATACAAAAAACTTAAAGAATATATTAAAAATTGCACATTTTGTGATCAGAATAAATACAATAGCCATCAAGTGCAAGTTCTTATCGGAGAAAGAGAAGGTGAAAATTTACATATCGATATTTATTATGCCCAAAATCGTATATTCATTACTTGTAATCTATACAGTTAGAGAAATTCAAAATTAATTAAATATAGAAAACAAAGTTTCTGAAATTTTACAACAATTTCCATTAGCCAAAACTATAATGTTAGACAACGAGCCAAGGTTTTCTTCATCTTAATTTAAATCTTTTCCACAAAAAAATGGGCTATCTTTATTTTTTTCGGACCCTCGACATAGTACTTCCAATGGACTAACAGAAAGGGTACACTCGACTTTGACAGAAATCGCCCGCTGCATTTAAGACAGGCGATTATTCAGAAATTATAATTAGAGCAGCACAAAAATATAATTTAACCATTCATTTTATTACTGATCAACGATCGTATGATATATCAAACAAAAATACCTCTTAACGAGGTAAAAAACTAGTGACGATTGCACCTTCAACATACAAAAGTTCTGATATCAACATTTGTGAAGAACATAATTAAATACACATGATTAAATATACTTTTTAAAATTTATTTTTTCGGGAAAAAGGCTAGACTAGTTTCTAAGAACACACAAACATTTTCTATTGCAAAGTTAAAAATAAAAAAAAGATTAAAATACGTTAAAAAAAATTTTCCCTTTGTGCATATCTTTTTAACTATTACATTTACACAAATTACATATAGGAGGCGTATATAGCATTTAATATATTTTTCAAACGAGATGCAGTACATGTCTGTAGCTTTAGTAGTATAGAACGAAAGGCCTTTCGTATTTTAGCTATTTATAGCTGTTCACGCCAAAAGGGCAGTGTCGAGCGGCAGTTTTCTCCAGATCTCAACATCTCGCTCGCTCGCACTGCCCTTCGCTCTCCCTCTCCAACTCTCTCCTAAGTCTCCGCTCCGCTCGGGAGCTCATACGTTAAGCTAGGCACACACACACGCTCGTGTGTTTTCGTGTTTTCGATAATATTTCTACGCGGATCTCAACCGTTTTTCCTGGGACTCATCACTTCTTCAATCAAGCCACCACCGCCCCAACATTTTGATCCTTCAACCGGATCTTTGGACTTCCACTCCTTGTTTTTTTTCTGAAGATTATCTCCAGCGCCTACGGTGGCTTGAACCGCTTCAGCTAAGTTCCATTTCCAATTGTTATTATTTGGCGGTCATACAGCCAGTTGTTCGAATCCCATTTCGTTCAATTTGTTGTATGATTTCTTGTCTAAATCGAAAAGCGATTAAATCCGACGCAACGGCATTTAATATATTATTCAGTTCCTTTTGGTTGTGCGGCATTTTTATACCCTTGCAGAGGGTATAATGATTTCAGTCAGAAGTTTGCAACGCAGTGAAGGAGACGTTTCCCAACCCCATTAAGTATATATATTCTTGATCAGCATGACTAGACGAGTCGATCTAGCCATGTCTGTCTGTCTGTCCGTTTCTACACAAACTAGTCTCTCAGTTTTGAACTATCGAGATAAAACTTTACCAAAAGTCGTTTTTCCTTTGCAGGTAGTATATAAGTCACTTATTCACTAACATTTTCATACGTTCCACTTAAGCTTATTTCCGTGCTCCGATCTTATACTTTTCACTTCGTCACTAGTTCTTTCGATTCTCAAAAACGGACTAACTGAATTTGGGTTCAATGATTAATAATCAAACCTCGGCTTAAGAGATTTTATCTCAAAAAATTGATTAAGAGAATTACTCAAGAGAGTCGGCAAAATAGGATGATGAAATTTGGCAATTATATCTGAATGTGAGATTCTGCCGGAAATCGGTGTTTACATTATCCAGCTTCGAGGATCGCTTTGGCGCTCCGATGTTTAGAATATCGGCTTGGGATGTTAAAAAAATCCGTTCCGCATCACACGCAACTACGATCGGAATACAGAACAGCCGCTGCAGGAAATGCGATGAATCGGGGGCTATCAAAACCCTGGAACATCTTATCTGCAACTGCCTGGCTCTCTTACAAGCAAGAACAAGATACCTCTGTGCCCCAGTTCTGGCATGAATAGAAGACGCCTCCAGCAGGGAACCAGGCGAACTTCTTGCCTTCGCCAAATACACCTCGATCCTTGTGGACATTAAAACCTAATAAAATATCTCGATGTTCATACAGATTAGCCGGACAACTAAGGGCCATATTGGCCTATGCGTGGCCCCATATAACCTAACCTAACCTTCTATTTTTTAATTTTCTATGTATTACCCAAAAATGTACAGTAGCTTTTTCATACAAAAATTGTATCTATAATCATTTTTATTTTATGTTTGTTTTACTTTAAATTAAGTTTTATGTAATGTGTGTTTTAAAGCGTATTTACAGACTTGAAACTTTTATATTATTTTTTTCTTTGTTATTAATATCGTCTTTTTATTTTTTGGTTTGTATTATTCTATCAGCTAATAAAATACCATTCTGGACTTGTTAATATTTTTTTTATTTGTCTTTCGTTTCTGAATAATTTTTAAAGGTGACTTTTTACAGTAATGTGTTATATACCAAAATTTAAGAAATCTCAAGGGCTATACAGTTTAAAGTTTTAAAGAAAATAGTTTAAGTCGTTTTGAGAAGAATAAAAAAAAAGCTAAAAAAAAATTTAAAAAAATTTTGCTTTGTGTATAGAATCAAAATCTGCCAAGTGGGCCACCCCTGTTCCGAAGGTCCGATTTTCATCGAACTTTTTTACTTTTCCGGTTCACAACGAAAATATAAGAACTTCATTGAAACGGTTTTGCGAAATTTTGAGTTTTACCGGAGTTATAGGGGTCAAAATATGGCATTTTTGGCACTTTTTCGAAAAAGTTGCACTCAGTCATTAATTCATAACTTCGGAACGGTAAGAGATATCTTTATGATGTTTTCACTAATCGCTCAAGAATTATTATGGCTTTCCATAAAAAAATGTAAAAAAAAATTAAAATTTATTTTTATTAAAAATTAATTTTATTAAAAATTAAAATTTATTTTTATTAAAAATAAATTACTTTTTTTTTTAGTTTTTATTTTTTTTAGTGTTCTTCACCAGCTATAGAGTTTAAAACCATTTGAAAATGAAGATTGATTCATTACGAAACAGATAAAAAAAAAAAAGAGTGGCCCGGCCAAAGGTTTTTCGCAATTCGAACTTTTCGGTGGGCGCACAGCTATTTTCAATACAAAAATTTATAAGGTCTATAAGGTGCTTGTAAAGAATTTACTTGTTGTGACAAGGAACCAAGGAACCAAGCGAACCACTTACTTTGCTTTTTGAGAGCTGATGAAAGTGTACGTGTAAGTTACGTCAAGCAGGCGCCGGGAATATATTTATTAGCACGGATACTTGCTCTATAGCTAAACAATAAAAATGAGTAATTCGCGTGCTATATAAAGGGTACGAGGAATCTCCGGAGGACTAAGGACTATAAACGAAAGGCAAGGACGAACAAGGATGCTGTGCCTTTATGACAGCGGTTGCTCATGCTGACTGCCCACCCTTCCTTGATCACCATCGACCGGATATATTTATGGCGATCCCAAAAGGCGACTATACTTTACATGACAGACAACATTCGACGACGCATGGCTTCCCTATTGACACTACTCAACTTTAGCACACATTATAAATTTTATTCTTAAACATATATTAAACCTAAAATCTGACATCTTTTAATTCTAAACAAGTACATTAAGAGCCTAAGAACTGATTAAAACATAAAATGAAATTAAAAATGTAAATTTAATATATAAAAACTAACTAGCAATCGCTGAATATTTCAGAGAGCGGGTAGATTAAGTGTTAATACACTTTTATTATGCCATTTGTAATTTCCCATCGTCACCAAAAATAATAAAAGAACATTCCAAAAACACACAATGATCTTTTATTCTTCCTACGCCGCACTTTCTTTTCAAAACATGTGCCTAAAAACACACATTTTCAAACGCGCGCCCAAAGCGATAAACTGGCCACGCTAGTACATCGATAGTTGACTATCATGGCTATATTCGGGACCCGATAACGACTTATCGAAATCAGGATTCTGGACATCTACCGCTCTGGGCACACTCAATGGGGACTATTTAAGCAGAGGCAAGACCCCAGATGAGTCATTTGCGTTCCGACGATCTTCGAGAAAACACATCAGCGAAAAGGAGAAATATTCGGGTAAGTGTTCTGGTAGAAAGTATTGGTAGTGGTGGTGGATCTCGATTTTAAATCGGTTCTGCGACCGGGTAAGGATCACCGGCATCCCGGTGTGGTTTCTTGAAAATCAGCCCAGACTCAGTCACGCTTACTGAGGCGGGCCCGTTTCCTAGAAATCATGCCCACCTCGCCGAGTTCCTCCAGAAGTCACGTTTCCGGCTCCCGACCCGGAAACGAAACGGATGTAGAAAGTCAGGTCGAAACTAACGATGCCCAGCAGACCGAAAATAATGATGCCCTACATTCCCGAAACCCACTAGAGATCCAACCCAATCGTTCCCAATGACCCAGAACACTACGAACCCGACGGACTCACGACGAAGCAGTTGGGCCCTTCCGCAGCGCCGTATCACGACAGCAAGCAGTCCATCAGTCGGCCCTTCCGTAGCGCCGGATCACGACAAAAGCAGTTCACCACTCGGCCCTTCCGTAGCGCCGAAACGACGAAGCAAGCAATCCCGACTCATCTATAAGCGACCACCCGACAAACGTCAATTATACGATTACTTCGAAATACACGCCTACTTTTTATTTTTATCCCTCTGTGTGATTATATATCGATCTATAGAGGAAATACAAATATCTGTCACGAACCCTGACCACGGCGACCTATACCGCCTCCCAAAACAGGGTCGTTACACATTATATTTGTGGTTTAAATTTTAGAGCACGGAGCTTTGGGTTGGGTTTTTCTGGGACTAGATTTTCGAATTTAGATGTTTTTTTCCTCTTTGTTTTTTTAGGACAGCATTTGCTCAGCTTTAAATTTTAATATATTTTTTATACCCGTTACTCGTAGAGTAAAAGGGTATATTAGATTCGTGCAAAAGTATGTAACAGGCAGAAGGAAGCGTTTCCGACCATATAAAGTATATATATTCTTGATCAGGATCACTAGCCGAGTCGATCTAGCCATGTCCGTCTGTCCGTCTGTCTGTCCGTCTGTCCGTCTGTCCGTCTGTATGAACGCTGAGATCTCGGAAACTATAAAAGCTAGAAGATTGAGATTTGGCATGCAGATTCTAGGGGTTAATACGCAGCGCAAGTTTTTCACGCCGATGTGCCACGCCCTCTCTAACGCCCACAAACCGTGAAAAACTGTGGCACCCACCGTTTTGAAGCTATACTAACGGGAAAAGAAATGTGTATTTGTTTCATCAATACATATTGATAGACCAAAGTGGGAAACTCCCCCTCCCCCCTAACGCCCACAAACCGCGAAAAACAGTGGCACCCGTCTGTATGAACGCTGAGATCTCGGAAACAATAAAAGCTAGAAGATTGGGATTTGGCATGCAGATTCTAGGGGTTAATACGCAGCGCAAGTTTTTCTCGCCGATGTGCCACGCCCCCTCTAACGCCCACAAACCGCGAAAAACTGTGGCACCCACATTTTTGAAGCTATATTAACGGGAAAAGCAATGTGTATTCGTTTCATCAATACATATTGATAGACCAAAGTTGAAAACCCCCCCTCCCCCCTAACGCCCACAAACCGCGAAAAGCTGTGGCTCCCATAGTTTTAAAGCTAGAGCAAAAGTGTAAACGTTATTTTGTTTGGGTTATTAACGCCTACCGAAATGTAGAAGAAATTTTTTAAATTTTTTGAAGCGGCTGCTTGGTTTGCCCTGCTTGAGACTGCTGACCTTAGCTGAGTAACGGGTATTTGATAGTCGAGGCACTCGACTATAGCGTTCCCTCTTGTTTAAAAATAGTTTTGTAAATTCCGGAAACATTTTTAAATTGCCTTGTTGTACTTTAGTGATAACTAGCGTAGGTTTATATTTAGAATTGATCAAAAAGCGACTCCTTACCTCTTGTTTCCTTCGAAATCTTCCAGTTCTACTCGTAAAGTATATTCCTCGTTATTTGTCAACATGTATATATTCTCATTACCAAGCCAAAAGTCTTTGCTTGGTTCACCAAATCCATTTTTGTAATCTGACCAATCTCTATTAAAGTTTTCCCGGGGGTCTCCAAAATCGTCTCGCCTTTGAATAACCTATACTTAACGAGATTAAATACTTATTTCATGATGTAACAATTACTTACCGTCCAACCTCCATCGGTTGTTTCTTGGTCACAATACACTTTTAGAAACCAATAAGTTGTGCCACGAATTTGTAAGTAAAATACTCCAGATTGTTTCATTCCAGCATTTAAAATGTCTACACAGGAAAATCCCTATAATGAAAAATTTATGTTTTTAACATATAAGCTAAATTGTTATTTCAGTTTTGTTATTTCTATTTAATATATTATTCTTTGTAATATAATTAATATATTATTATTAATAGGTATATATATTATTTAGTCTGGCAATTGGCCAAGTTCAGCAGACGGACGTAGTACTGTAGTACTAGACGGGAACACCTAGTACATCCAAAAATTTTTATAAAAGAACCTAACAGTAGAATAAATTACAGCCTTATATCACGTAAAAAGGACGGGACCCAACTATTCCGTGGAAAAACGTCAGATACCCGTTACTCTTAAGATCAATTTCATAATAAAATTCCAGTGCTTTTCTTTTGGTACGGCAGAAAGTAGTAGGGAAAAATGACATTTCGACCAATTTATATTCGTTACATCTACCTGGTGCAACAGATTATGTTGTAAGAACAAGAACATCACGAGTCAATCACGAATTAATCACGGGCACATTTTCGGCTCACATTTTATTTAAGAATGCCAATCTAATGTGGCGTAAGCTATTCTATTGGCTATAGAAAAAGGAAATAGGTGTTCAACCAATTTGAAAACACCAAATAGTGGTGTCAACACAGCTATGTTGTACACACCTTGTTCAACATGAACATTCCCCCCACCAAATGGAATAAATGACACCTCAGAAGGAGAAAGCAAGGGCACGAAAGGAACTACACCAAGGCTGAGCTTTGCGCCCATCCGTTCTGACTCGGGCGGATACCCAGTATAATTCCGCGTAGATATCAGCTCCCAACACAACCGAGCGGTAGAGCCATCTGTCATCAGGCAAAGTTGTCTCGAAAGCCATCTCGGACCTTTGGATCCTTGGCTTTGACCGGAGTTTTGGGTCTTTGGATAGCTCGGGCTCTAAAGCATACAATAACGCAGACATACGCCCTTGTTTTCTTACACCCCCAACCGACATAACTTTTAATATCAAACGGCCCAGAAAAATCAATACTCGTGTGGGTGAATGGCCTGGAAAATGTAGATCTTGCACATGGCAAGTCTCCCATCAGCTGAGTTTTCAGCTTCTTTTTGTAGATGGTACACACAAGACAAGTGTCAATGGTCAATGGATGAACGACAAAAAGTATTTGCAAAAGTGTTTTGCTTAAGGCCATGCTGAATAACCACAATTTCCCATTCTTGGACGTAAAACTCATGCAAACCAGAATATAAAGCTATGCTACATTAAATGTGGGGACACATCTGCTTGCCAGGTCAGCTGGGATATCTCCCAATTTAACATCAAACTACAGTTCTATGTTGCTAATTTGAGCAATTGCCGCGACTCTGTTGGAAACGAATGTTATCCAGGTGCGTGCTGGCTTGCTTAGCCATGCAAGGACTATCGTGAAGTCTGCTTAATACAACTTATCATAATGAGTAAGAGGCATTTCAAATGCAGGCAGTTCGGGAAGAAGAACCGCACCACGCATTTCTACGCGCAGTGTGGAAATGGAACTTACTGGAGCAAAGTCATGCCACTTTGTGAGGTGGTCAGTCGGACGAAGCTGGTTCCAGCTAATCTCCCGCAGATAAATTTCTTGGCACGAACAGTGAAAGGCGATAACCATCCTGCTGGATCAAACAGTTGGCTTCGGATTCGCAAAAATTTTGCCTTAATGTCGTGTTTCAACTTAAAAATGTCGGGTTTGATCAAGTTTTTGTTTGGAATTTCTTGTAAAAGATCGCAACCGGCAACGTGAAGCGCTTTGCTGGCTAAAGCAGCGGACTATTGCGTATGGCTGTCAGCTAGAACATCGTCAACAAACCTAAACTAAAAATATCTCTTTTGCCAAAGGATATGGGTCAAGTACATCCAAAGCCAGTTGTTAAAGAACGCGTATGTCTAACAAGGCTCCACAGTTTTCACTGAAAGTCACAGTCTTGACCCCATAGTCACGAGATTTTCTTCTTTTTCGCGAAACAGGATTCTTTTTATGTATTTATTTATTTATTTATTTCAAAACATTAGCAAATATCTGCCAATATAAAACATAACTCCCACCTCCGCCCAAATATAGGAGTTATTTTTAACGATATGCTCCTTACTCACATCAAGTGGGTGGAGGCAAGGATAGGTGACTTAAAATATTTGTTACATTAAAGTCCACGGAACATTCACCAAACAACAAAAAATGCAATTCATTATATTGAGTACATAAAACTCGAAAAGGATCGTGCGTTTCAAAATTCGTTTTGCAGATTTCCAAAGCAATAGGCCGAAAGTATCGGGATGCTCTTACAGGGATCGAAAACCGTATTTGGCCGAGTAAGAAGCTAGAGTTAACTAGTCCAGTGATTAGCTTGTGGAGGAACATCACTCCGTGGCAGGTCCGACTATCCTTTAGCGAGGGCAGGCTTAAGAGACGCAATCTGTCGACATAGGATGGCAGGTGACGTTGTGGTTCCCAGTTTAACCCACGTAAAGCAAACAAAAGGAACTGTTTCTGTACCGATTCGATTAGGTCCTGATATTTAGCATATTGAGGTGACCATACGCACGAGCAGTATTCAAGAATCGGTCGAACAAGAGAAATGTAAAGGTGCTTTGTGGTGTAGGGATCCTCAAATTCCTTAGACCAGCGCTTAACAAATGCAAAAACCCCTTTTGATTTTTTATTTATTTATTTATTTATTTAGTTGATTAACAATTATCTGCTAACATATGCTTGAATAGGGATACACTAACTTATTACAATTCTAACGATTCGAGGTGACTTAAAATATTAGACGGAAGAGTGCTAATAGGTAATTCAAAATATAAAGTGTTGTATAGGCTATTATAGTTGTTACATAGTGCGCGAAAGGGTTCATGTTGGGCATAATTAGACCTACACAAAGGCAAGCGCAAAGGACGGAATGAACGAGTAAATCGGGATGGGACGTTTAATTGTATAAAGGAAAGGAGTTTTTCAGAATCAACGAGACCCAAAAGAAGCTTATGGACAAACATTATGGCATTGCAAATTCTACGGTGATGTAAAGACGGCAAGTCGATTAATCTAAGTCTAGCTCGATAAGATGGAAGTAGTCTGCCAGAATCCCATCCAAGATTACGGAGTGCAAAGATCAGGAACTGCTTTTGTACCGATTCGATAATGTTCTGAGGCTCCTTATACTGCGGGCTCCACACACAGGAACAGTATTCCAGAATCGGACGTACTAAAGCTACATACAGTGTTTTGGTAGTGTACGGGTCGTCAAATTCTTTGGACCATCGCTTTATGAAAGCTAACACACCCTTGGCTTTGTTTACCATTGCAGTAATATGGCTATTGAAGCATAGTTTATGGTCGAAAAGGACTCCAAGGTCATTTGAGGTGGTAATGCGGTCTAGGTTGTGATTGCCAAGCCTGTAGGCGGCAAGATGCGGGGAGGAACGGTAGAAAGTCATAAGTTTGCATTTTGCATGGTTTAGGAAAAGGAGATTACTGACGCACCACTTATGAAATTCATTGAGGTCAAATTGAAGGTGAGAATGAAGGTACCAATCGGAATAGGAAAAACAAATTTTGACGTCATCGGCGTACATAAAGATAGACGAGTATGATATAACTTGAGGTAGGTCGTTTATAAAAAGAATGAAAAGTAGCGGTCCAAGGTGGCTACCTTGAGGAACACCAGAAGTGACATCCACAGTGTGAGATAGCTCATTCATAAAGAGAACTCGTTGGGTGCGATTTGTTAAATACGACTCTATCCATTTTAGAAGGTTATTTGGGAATCCCAAATAAGAAAGTTTAAGCAGAAGCAGTGAATGGTTTACCGAGTCGAAAGCCTTGCTAAAATCAGTGAATATAACGTCGGTTTGTAGGCGGTGCAGGAAACCTTGATTAATCAAGTGCGAGAACTCAAGGAGATTGGTCGTCGTTGAACGATGCCTAATAAACCCATGCTGGGAAGGAGATATTAAGGAACTGCAGAGATGTTGTAATTGGAGAGTGATAAGATGTTCCAGAAGTTTAGGAATAGCTGATAGTTTGGCAATGCCGCGGTAATTTTCGATGTCCATTCGAGAACCTTTTTTATGAAGAGGAATTATGTAAGACTCGTTCCAGATCCTAGGTAGGCAGGTCGAAGAGACTGATAAGTTAAAAAGAAGTGTAATTGGATATAACAGATTTTGGGCACAGTGTTTTAAAATGCAGCTTGGCACCTTATCAGGGCCAGCTGAGTATGAAATGTCAATAGACGACATTCCTTCCAAAACGACACTCTCTGAGAAAGGGGGTAAAAATATATTATTAGCATGCGGTATGTAATAGGGATACGGTGTTGAGGTGTTGTAGGGTACAGAAGAATAAGTTGACTGGAAAAAAGATGCAAATAAGTTGGAAATCTCGGGAGCAGAATTTTCTGTTTTATTGAGATAGCGGAGTGACGGGGGAAAATCATTAGATTTTCGCTTGGAGTTGACGAAGGAGAAAAATTGTTTTGGATTAGTGCGAAAGTTATCTTTACACTGTGATAGGTATAGATTATAAGATTGACTGTTTTCAGTAAGGAATTGGGAGCGGATGGTGGAGTAACGGGCAAAGTCAAGTAGAGAGCCGGATTTTTGATATTTTTTATAAAGCCTGGATTTTTTGTTTTTTAGGTACGAGAGATGTTTGGAAAACCAAGGGGGCTTGGAGGAGGGGGAAATATCCAGTGTTGGGACAAAAGCTTCCAAGGCCGGATAAATGGAGTTGTAAAATTGTAGGACGGCGGAATCCATATCTTGGATTTCTAATAGAAATGACCAGTCAATCATCGAAAGGTACTTATTAAGGCCAGTGTAATCTGTTTTCCGAAAACATTTGATCGGACAGCGGGTTAGTGCGGTCGATTTGTAAGATTGGTTTGAAAGCTCAACAGATATAGATAGAGTGGGGTGATAAGAATCTTCAGGAAGGGAAATTGCATTGACTCTAGAAACTGTTGCAAGAGCGGCATCACCAACAAACATGAGGTCCAAAAGTCTATTCCGATTATTTTTGACTGAGTTGATTTGAGCTAAGGGCAAGTCAGTTAACCCATCGATAAAATCGTGACAAATGTTAGGTAGCAAAAGATTAGAGTCATCACAAGGAATCCAGGAGATATGTGGGAGGTTAAAGTCACCCATCACAATTAATTGGTCAGCATCACCCACGGCAGACATCACAAACTGAATGGCAGACAGGTGGTTTAAGTATACTGTGGAATCTGACGTTGGGGGAATATATGAGCAGGTCAAAAAGATGAAAGCTGAGCCAATGCAAACTTTTACAGCAACGAATTCAATACCAGCCTCGTTAGGAACGGGAAACAACTCAGAGGAGAAATTGTTGTTTACCGCGATAAGTACACCACCAGCAAAGGAAGAACGATCCATTCTATAAGTAGAGAACTTATGAACAAAGATTTCATGGTCGGAAACAGAAGAGTTAAGCCAGGTTTCGGTAAAAGCGATGGCATCAAAGTCAAATGACGCGCTGTTAGTGTGAATTTGGTTAAGTTTACCCAAAAGACTTCGTACGTTTTGATAAATAACGGTAAAAAAGCAACTTAGTTTTTTGAACCGGTAATATTGGGTGTCTGGGTCGAGTCTTTAGGCAGAAATTCATGAACAATAGTGTCAGTAGGCCATAATGCAGGATTCAAAGCTTCTGATAGGAGACTGTCGGGAAGAAAAATTTTAAATGAGGAAATTTTACGCGTATGATTAAAATTAAATTTGTTAATTATAAAATTATCAGGAGTAGCTTTTAACTTGGAGCACAGATGATTTTTGACGGCTCCCGGCGTAGTATCAGGTGACAGGCGGGACACAAATATTGCTTTCCGAGGTTTGACTGAACGCAATGGTAATTCAGATGGGCGAGGAACAGATGTTAACGGCAGTTCATCAGGATTGGGAACATTTGCGCTGGTGTTGCCAGTAGATCCGGACGGTCGGCAAGGTGAAAATTCCATAAGCGGTCGTGGTGCGGAAGTTAAGGTGCCAGGACCAACATCTGTAACTACAGTATGTACGGAGGTTGAATCCAGTAGAGTACGATCGGCGTCGACGGAATCAGGAACATTAGCAGTAGTAGCTGTAGCTTGGTCATCATTGTTTGAGGCAATAGGTAAGGTTGGTACAGGTGTATTGATAGAGATCGATGAGGCAGAGATGTTCAATGGCGAACGAGGTACGTAGAGCAGTGCATTGTCGGCAATAGGTTCAACATTGGGTTGAGTATTGGGAATATTGGAAATATTCCCTCTGGGAGATTCACTTAGAAGTTTGAGGCCCAGAAATGAGGATTCAACGGAACCAAATATGTCAGAGAGGACATTGAGTTGAGTCCGAACCTTATGGAACCCAGATCTCGTTTGCCTCATGAAAGTTCTCATTTCCATGGTAATGCTTAGGCACGAAGTACAAGTCCAGTAAAATTGTCTGTGTTTCCCAACAATATCTCCGATTCTACCATTATGACCGCCACCGCCACATTTAACATGTGAGCAGTTATCACACAGCCAGCACATCAAGTAGTTATCACCAGAAATGGTGCCGCTAAATTCGCATTTCTTGGCACAGCAAATTAAAGACATTTTTGTGTAGTTGAAGAGTAATTGAATATTGATAAGAGAAAAAGCGGCGAAATCGGATAAGAGAGCAGTAGAGCGATAAGTCCAGCGGCGGTAAATCCAACGAAGAGGGGGCGCAGAGAGGAGACAGCAGGAGAGCAATGCAGGCAATGTTATGAGCGCGATTTTGTACTCGAGAAATGCAAGCTATGTAACGGAAAGCTGCGACGTTGAGTAAACCGTAAACGAGAGCGTTGCGGGATGAGACGATAAAGCCAAACAACAACAACACTATTAGGATTGAAAACTTGTTGAGGCACTGGTTTTAATTTGTTAAAATTTAACAATAAGGTCACTGTCTTTATATAGTTGGCTATTCACAGTGAAGCGGCGTATCGAAAGTGATAAGAAAATCTAAGATTGGGATATGAAGATAGACTTATTTCAACGATAGGCTAAACGTTTTCGGGAGCGATTGAAAAGCACGACCGTCTTCAGCGAAGTTCTGATGTGTTCTGATGTGTTCTTTACTGACAATGATGCCAATGTGATTAGTAAAGTTTAAGTTGTGGCTGAATAAAACTCCAAGATCTGTTACGGAATTAATGCGTTCAAGATCGCTCGTGCCAATGGCATAATTAAAAAGGAAAAGCCTCTTTCGATAAAAGGACATGAAGCTACATTTAGAATTATTTAAAAACAGCAGGTTCTGGAGGCACTACGATTGCAGATTGTTTAAGTCCGCTTGCAGGAGTACATGAGAATCGACGTTGGTTAAGGGCATACAAAGTTTAACGTCATCGGCGTACATCATCACGTGAGAAGAGAGAATTACTTGAGGCAAGTCATTTATAAAAATTCCAAACAGAAGAGGTCCAAGGTGACTCCCTTGAGGAACGCCAGAAGTCACATGAACGAGGTTTGAGATCGAATTTTTAAATAATACTCTCTGGGTCCGGTTCAATAAATATGAAGAAATCCACTTCGTCAACAAGATCGGGAATCCCAAGAGCGAAAGTTTTTTTAACAGTAATTGATGGGGTACAGAATCGAACGCCTTACTGAAATCTGTAAAAATTACATCAGTTTGGATGTTGGTTTTAAACGCATTCCTAATAACTGTGGTAAACTCAATAAGGTTGGTTGACGTTGATCTACGTTTCATAAAGCTGTGCTGTGCTGGGGACATTATTGAGCTGCATTGGTGCTGAAGCTGAGCAGTAATTAACTGTTCGAAGAATTTGGGAATAGCACTGAGTTTTGCAATCCCTCGGTAGTTGTCAATGTTCGATTTACTTCCCTTTTTATGAAGCGGAATTATAAAAGATTCCTTCCAAACTTCTGAAAAAAATGAATGCTGCAGGGATAATTGAAATAGTTTTGACAGTGGCTCACATAATGCACTAGGACAATATTTTAAAACACAGCTTGGTACAAGATCAGGACCAGAAGAGAAGGATGGCTTGATTGTTTGTAGATTTTGAAAGACGTCATCTACGCTGATTATAGGCATAAACATACCATTAGAGTGCGGAAGTGAAAAGGGATACGCGGAGGTATTATCGTAGCTAGTGGATGAGTATGTGGACTGGAAAAATTTCGCAAATAAATTGGCAATATCGGCGTCATTAAAAGCAGACACGGAGTCGAGATGAAGGCAGCATGGAAATTGTTGAGACTTGGGTTTAGAGTTAACGAATGCATAGAACTGCTTGGGGTTATCATGAAACTCATTTCTGCAACGATCAAGGTAATTATTGTAGCATTGGGAATTGTGAGTTATGAATTCAGAACGAGCAGTAAGGTATCTCGAATGGTCAACTTGCATCCCTGTCCTTTTAAATTTCTTAAAAAGTCTGGACTTGCAGTTTTTTAAGTAAGAGAGTCTACGAGTGAACCAAGGAGGCTTATAAGAAACATTAGGTGAGGGGAATGCAGGCACATACAAATCGAAAACCGTGCCAAGAATGCCGTAGAACTGTTTAACAATGTTAGAAGGTTCTTCATTTAATTCCATAAAGGTCCAATCTACTTCGGATAAATAAAGGTTCATATCAGTAAAGTTGGCTTTACGAAAGCAACGAAAATATGCAATTTCGATTTCAGGACCTGGCAATAAATGAGCCGATGCTTCCAGAACGACCTCTAGTGTAGGGTGATACTTGTCTTCAGGACTAACAAGCGGGTCAATTCTAGAAACGTAGGCATTGGCGAATTCCGACGCAAAAATAAGGTCCAAGATTTTATTCGAGGAGTTCTGAATAGAGTTTAATTGTCCCAATGAGAGGTCGATAAGGCCATGTACCAACTCGTGAGGTAAAATGGGAATAAGAACATTTGAGTCAGGTGATGCCATCCAGGAAATGGAAGGTAGGTTAAAGTCTCCCATAACAATAAGATGGTCGTTATTTCCGACCACGTATATGAAGGACGTCATTCAAGCTGTAACCGAGTAATAATGGTACTGTTTGGCTTGAAGCAAATGCGTTCTTCGCTTCTAAGGAATTGTCCCTGTACAATGGACCTTGGATGTACCAGGTTTACATTGCTAGGCCCTTTTTGGGGCACATAAATAACTTACCTCCCTTCCTGACCCCTTGTTCTGGTTTATTATCACACAGCTTCATTGGAAATCCTTCACCTCCCAAAATTGGGTGAGGTGCTGAGACGAAAGATATTCTGTTAGTGATTTACTTCGTGATTGTGTCTCAAAGAATTCATCCGGATGTGGTATCTTGGACAAGAAGTGTTCAGCAAAACATGTTGTTCCTACTCATGCTGTCAACACGACCAACATTCATTCTCAATGTGGCTCAACATGACAAACAAGAGAAAAATCAAGCAGTAACCAAGTTGGTAACAGTACCCGACTCCCAGGAGCACCCACTGCAGATAATTGCTAATCAGCATATTCCACATAGTCAATGTCAACGGTTGACTCAGTGAGACATCACTGACCCGCCAAGAGGTCAGCACATATTGTATTGTCAGCCGCCCCAACTGCGCAAAACTAATAGCATAATCAAAATGCACTGACCTTCTCCAGAGTACAACTCATCGCACTATTCTGGTTAATTTGCTTTTTTTTAAAGATTCAGTTTTGTCATGTACCATGAAGAAAGATTATTTTAATCTTGTTTTATATTATTATTTAAAAAAAAATACTAAATTTGGTTTTTAAAATAGTATATTTATAAGTTATATGAAATCGTATGACACTGATACAATAAAATATTAAGTGTCAAGCTATCATCATTTCGAATTTAGTTCGAAAGGGAAAAATAGTGATCTATTGTATACAACACTGTACAAATATGAGAACCTAACAGGAGCCAAACTCTGCGATGTCAAAATATTCGAGGACCAGGTGAGTTTTTTATTGTAAAATTGAATCAATTACCAATCGAAAGGTTAGTCTTTTAACTTAAAAAAAACATTTTTCAAGAGGTCACAAAAATCTCTAACCTAGATAAGGGTCGACACGCCCAAAAAAACAACCGCATAGTGCATTAGTTGTTGTTATTCAAGTCTGTGAAATCGGGAAGCAGATCGGTTCTAACAGACACCCTATAAAGCTTTCGCACACATTAGAAGTTCAAGCGACGAAGCTTTAAAGTATGATACAACCCTAGAAGTATGTAATCCTAAAGTACATATATCTAAGATGTGCAATATATAGATGTTTTGACGATCAGCTCAAATCCCCCACTCCGGCTGTAAAGGTAGCGTTGACGACCTACCGAAATCAGCAAATCCCGGAAAGTCATGGGTTCACTCCCCAAGTGAAGTGTGTTGAAATGCTTAAAAATTGTTGGTTATAACCAACTATGAACTCGAGTTAGCGAAAATCTTCCCAATAAAAAAAAAAAAATTCCTTAGGAAAAACTAAAAAATATATATATTTTTTTGAAAGTGCCAAAAAACGACATTTTGAAAAATAGGTCTGTAAGTTGGGACACTTAAAAATGAAAAAAAAACTATTTATGGTAATCTAATCAATTTTAGTTCACTTTAACTTATTTCCCATCCATTTTAAAAGAATTTGGCCAAATAACAAATAAATCCATGGTCTCCATGCCAGCTTGCAGTCCAGTATTGATCCGAGGTACTTGACCTGCGTTTTCAGGGTCAGCCTGGTTGCGCCAATTTTTGGGGGGGCTCCATTTCGGTTCCTTGTATCTCTTAGTAAAGAGAATGAGGTGCGTCTTGTCCGCATTGATACTGAGTCCCACCTTTTCCGCCCACTCACTCCCTGACTGTTGATTCCTTTTTTAAGCTGAGGGTCGATGGACAAACTGCCGTAATAATTATGCCTGTTGTCCGCGTAGGCAGTTATTTTTGGGGCTCTCCTCTCGAATCTCTTAATTAAATCGTGGACCACCAAATTCCATAGAATAGGTGAAAGGACCCCACCTTGTGGTGTGCCCTTTTACCATGGAAGCAGTGCCCCACTCTGAAAGTACCCGCCTGCATCTAAGCCGGTTACTTATCCAGAGGCTTACTTGCTGGTCGCTTTAGGCGATACATTATAGCATTCGTCTTGACATTGTTGAATGCTTCCTCCTTCGTGTGTAGGGCTCTCTCAACGGTTGCTTCTACCGTAGCCGTTTCCACAGATTTCCCTCTGGTGTAGGCATGCTGATTGGATGACTTAAGTCTTCCTACATCATTCCTGATGTGTAGATCCAGCAGCTTTTTCAGAGTTTTGAGTATGAAAGAGGTAAGGCTTATCGGCCTGTAATGCTTGGGGCAATAACAATTTAAGCTCTCTAATCACCTCCTTTAGTACTCGTCCTTCATCCATTTATACATTTTGCAATTCACACGAACATTGTGCCTTATAAGGAACTTATTCAGCAGGATTCTGCGTCTGTTCTAGTAGCCAGCAAACAGTCCACCTACCAATTTTTGGGAAATAGATCCAGATTATTCGCCATTAGCCGTTACGGAGGAAGACGTTCATTGTGAGTAGCATTTCCGCTCGTTTGCCATCCAAAATACCTGTACAGGATTTAGGAAAGTCTTATCAGCAGGCTTTGCGGAGACTTAGGAATTTGGAGAATTTGTGGGGTCGCAGTTGTTGTACTCTGTTCCGGTGTGGGCCTAGGCCACGGCTGTGAGCTACATGCGAGGCGTCAACTCGACGTATCGCTTGTGTGCCGTCAGAATAGGGAGTGCCTTCAGGACGATATCGGATGACGCAGCGCTCGTCATTGCAGGCAAAATAAAAGAAAAGAAAAAAGAGCGTCGACTACTGGCAGGCGGCCTGGGACAGCTCCCTAGCATAGAGCCATGGGTAAACAGGAAACACGGCCAGGTAGATTTCTCTCTCACGCAGGCGTTGAGTGGACATGGGTGCTTCCGAAGTTTCCTTAAGCGCTTCGGACACTACACAAAGGATGGTTGCCCAGCGTACGGCAGAGGGATTGTTGAGGAAGTTTAGCATGTCCTTTTTGAATGTCGCCATTTCGGCTATGATCGCCAAATGCTAGAGGAGCAAGAGTTCGGCCAGAACCTTTTGTGCCCCTCATGCTGTTGAACGAGGAGAATTGGGAACGGAAGCCTACGCATCCTATACACTGCGAACGCTGCGTTGCATCGAGAAGGAGAGAAGAGAAACCACAGCTTAGGTGGGTACAATTGCGGAAAGCAATACCTTGCGGTGATACCGCACAATAACGGCCCCTATTCTTGTTCCTTGTAATTATTTTAGTATATATAATTGTTAGGTAATAAAGGAATATAAAAACATAAAAAAAGGACCATATCAGAATCTACCCTTAATTGCAAATGAACCAAAAATCTAGACTAAGCATCCAGAACGAATATTGTTATAATATAATAATAATATAATATAATAGCTCGTTCCCACACTTACGGACCCTTAATGGAAAATTACCATGAGAAAAGCTTGGACTAAACATTCGGATTAAGCCACCAGGGCATTATCAATCAACAATCCAAAGTCAAATTAAAAGCTCTGTTAGATGGGCATATTAGTGCCCTAGTCCTGTAAAGGACCTGGGCCGAGGGAAAGTCATCCGATGATCAGGCACTAATTTTGCCGGCATAAACTCGCCGGATGGGGTGGGTCCTTGGTAAACCTTTCTCTTCTCCAACATAATGAGAATAGATATTAAGATGCCTGAGAAATAGTAAAAGTCGTAAAGTTAGTCTGTCTCCAGTATACATTGCCCGACAAGCTTAGCTGTCACTTGATCGTAACTCCTCCCCTGCACACAATCGTGTGCCAAATGGATCATTGCGGGCCGTGCAATACTGTCAAGGTTGTCCGTCAAAACGTTTGTCATCGTTCTTCACCGGGTACGTGACATTACGCCCGGTGTGGTAATCATGGCAATCTGGGGCCGGATGCTTCGAACTTTGACCTTGCTCTCGTCGAAGTCGTACTACTTTGCCAGAGCTGCGGCAATACTCGACTTTTTGGTCAAGGCATCTAGGTCTCGGATTTCAAGGGCCGCCACTTTTGAATCCTCCGACGAGGATCGGACATCCGCCTCTCCGTCAAGCTCCTGCGCAATGCACTCCTTCATGGACTCGGCGCTCGTGTTGCTTCCTATGGCCACCACCAGTAGCAAGTTTCCGTTGTTCGTACGGCGTACCTTGCTAACGCAGCTCCCCAAACCTGAGAGCTGGTCGTCGTCCCTTCTGGTGACCATGGAATCTTGCTGTAGGTTTTACACTTCGCTGTGACGATAACAGCATCCGGACTGGTGTGCGTCGGCTTTTTCCTTGACCTCGTGACGGTCCTCCAAGCGTTTACCGCTCTTTTCGGGCCCACACTGGGCACCGTTGCTTGCTTCTGACCTGCATTCACATTGGTTGTTGCGGATTTAGGCTCCGCGGAAACAGTTTTGGGTTCCGAAAGCCTTCTTCCAGACCTCCTGGGCTTGCTGCTCCTTGTCGGCTGCATTCTGGCCATCCCCGATGCCTTGCAGGCATTTCCCGCAGACAGTTTTTTTCTCCCGGTCCTGGTTTTCTCCCCGCTGATAGCGTTTAGCAGTTCGGATATGATGGATTGGAGGTCCTTCAGTTTCGTCTTCATAGCTACCGTTATCTGGCGAAACTGCTCGTCGTTTACATCGCTGAGGACTTCATTGAGGATCTTGCCTAGTTCCGCAATGCTCTCTAGGCAGTTTAGCTCCTGTGCTGCCCTACACCACTTCGGCGGAGTTTTCCGCTGAACGCTACTTGGACTCGTATCCTCCCACGGCCTTTTTTGGCGTTTCGGTGTCCGTATACTTGTGCGGATGTGGTGCCGCCCGCAATAAAAGTATCGGGGATCTCAGGATCCTGCTACTTTTTCTAGAGGCCGGGAGGCCTTCAATTTCCTCTTCACTATTTTCATGGCTTGGTGCTTAACCTGCCGCTGCAGCCCAATCAGACACAATCACTTCAGGGGTCCAGGGAATGTTTTTTAGGGTCTCCAGAATCCTTGCCGCAGCCACGGGTTTCCCCGCGGGTGCATTTCCACATGAGTGACTGCCACCTGCACTAGTGTTGTTTTGGAAAGACATTTCTAGTGAGCTGCATTATGACTCATGCTGGGCTGCATTTTATACCTACTGCCACATGAGATGACTGCCGGCCACTGTGACACGCTAAGTGGGTTTTTGACGGTTTGTAAAGTTTGAGGTCTCCAACGGTGGTCGCCCCGACTTTTCCGATGGAGGCTATACCGCCTATGCTCTGTCGCCAGGGCCCCGTTTTACAATACGTTTTTTGGTTTGCTTTTAAATGTATACAATAAGTACAATAAAATACTTTTAATTGTCATTATAAAAGTTGTTGAAGTAATTATTTGGAATATGTTATATTATTTATACCCGTTACTCATAGAGTAAAAGGGTATATCGTTTGTATGTGGTTTTTATACGCGTTACTCGTAGAGTAAAAGGGTATATTAGATTCGTGCAAAAGTATATAACAGGTAGAAGGAAACTTTTGCGACCATATAAAGTATATATCTTCTTTATCAGGATCGAGTCGATCTAGCCATGTCCGTCTGTCCGTCCGTCCGTTTGTCTGGCCGTCTGTATGAAAGCTGAGATCTCAGAAACTATAAAAGCTAGAAGATTGGGATTTGGCATGCAGATTCTAGGGGTTAATAAGTTTTTCACGCCGATGTGCCACGCCCTCTCCAACGCCCACAAACCGCAAAAAACTGTGCCACCCACAGTTTTGAAGCTAGATTAACGGGGAAAAAAATGTGTATTCGTTTCTTCCATACCTATTGATTGACCAATATATGACCACCCCCCTGACGGCCACAAACCGCGAGAAACTGTGGTGCCCACAGTTTTGAAGCTAGATTAACGGGAAAAGGAATGTGTATTCGTTTCTTCAATACATATTGATTGATCAAAATGGGAAACCTCTCCTCCCCCTAACGACAACAAACCGCGTAAAGCTGTTTATTTCTTTTGTTTGAATATAAGACGAACCATTGTCTACTTTCGTATCAATATTATTTACCTAAACGCTCTGTGTGTAATCTAACATACTACCAATTATAGAAATTTCTTCATCAGTACAATTTTAATTTAACAATGTTGATATTTAATGGCAATCAAATATTAGTTTTAACATAATTAACTTGGAAATTTTTATATGTTTTAGTATACTTGCATTCTGTATTTTCCAGAGCTTGCAAGGTTCGGTCAACCTTTTCAAAGTGTTCGAAAAAATCATATCCCCTTCAAACCCTATGAGAACTGGGAGTGAGCTAACACATTTAAAAGGTTTTGATGTTACGCTTATAGCAAAACATTTATTTTTAGGGTTCCTCCGGTTTCGGTTTCTACTGACTACTTTGCTCGGTCTGTTAAGAAAATTCGAGAAAAATGATCATCGACGGATCGCTATTCTTGAAGGAGCAAGACCACCAGGAATCTCCGAATTGAGACACAGGTAGCTGAGGGTCAGAGGGCTTCACACGGCTAAGACAAGGCGACCCGTTTCTATTCCTGTATGACTAAGCCCTCGCATTACGCTTGGCGTGTCTATCAAAGTTGAGCAGTGAAGTCTTGCGACAAGAGATCGAGAACTCGGGGCGAGAGCCATCTAAACCCAGGGTGCCTTGTTCCAAACGCTACTTTGGCGAGTCCCGGCATCAGCCCAGTCCGTCAAGGAGAAATCGAACAGGTCCTGGCGCGACCAGCCAGAAAGGGCGTACAGTAGGCCGGTTGTCACCTCAAGGCGCTGTCCTAGAGAAACCTAACGGTTCTACGAGCCCGGGACCGGCGTGTATCCAAAACTCGACTACCAGAAGCCACGCTACGTCCACCCTTACCAGCACACCCAGAAGCTAGGCACAGGACATCGTCAGCTACAGCGCCAGAAGGGACATCGAGCTACCCGGAAACGTCACGGTCAACAAGCAAGAGGGTCAGGCCAGGGTGGAACGTTCGTTTGCACTAGGTCTTCAAGTAGAACACCTTTTTATAGTAAATCTAATGCTTTACGAGTTCGGTACATGTCAATATGTTAATTGATCTAGAGCCGTAAATAACTTAAAACCTATAAGGGTGCAGCGCCGAACAGTTGTAATCTTAAGTACAGGCCACTTGAGCCTGACAATAAATATAGTTCTCACGCTGTACAAAGGGTCGCCTTGCGGGGGACCGTTGATAAGGCTCCCGCTAAGGCAAACAGATGTGGTCTCTGCGTAGACCATAGATAAGTATATTATAAGAATTTCATGTTAGCTACGTAAGCGAAGCCTTAAAAAAATAAAATCAGTTTTAATACAGAACTCAACGGTGAAAGTTCTTTTCCTTATCATAGGATCCCTTTCACTAGGCGTAAAAGCAAGGAGGACCGCTAGGCAGATTCCAGGTATTTCCTAGATTGTCTGCGCGATCCGCGCAAGACCCTAGTGGGACCATCCGGGACAGGGCCAGGGACAGGATGTTGTGTGTCTATAGGCGTAGGCCTGTAGAGCTCAGCACCTGTTCACCCTAGTCTGGGAAAGGTGACGCTTTCCTAAGCCCACACGACTGATCGCCTTGTAAATCCGAGGCGCTACAAGTTGTCGCCGAGCCCATACATCGTGGACGAGCATCGCCGAGCATTTACACGGAGCTACAGGACCGAAACACGGAATCAACGAGGCAGGCGATCACCGAGGCGACACACCGACGTGCGAAGTCGAGCATCCCCAGGAGACTCCAAGGCCAACCAAGCCATCCAGCCGCTGTAACCACACCCGCAATATACCCTATTCGAACCTGTGAATTCTGTGCTTTCTTCTGATCTACTGGGCGGTCACGTTCATATAAATTTGAAGGGACGAACTCACACCTTCTCTGAGCTAGCCGCAGAATCTCGTAGCGAGCAGACAACAAAAATCAATTCGTTACATCTGGCGCCCAAAACGTGATCGTCCCAGCAGTGAATGCAACAAAATGCAGAATGGGGAAGAGTTGTATTTACCGGCTGAAGAAAGAGGACTTTGCCCATGTGTCACAGAGGTTAAACATTGCTCTGGAAGGCAGATCGGAAGACATCAGAAAGTATGTCCGAGTATTATTCACAGACTGAGAACGACCCCAAACTCGTCGATATCTGGGCTGAGCTGGAAGCTAAATACGGCGACAGACCAGGCACCAGTATAAAGATAACAAACTCCGAGGGTGAAGACCTATTGGAAAGTTTGAGCGTGGACAACATACAGAAGGAGGCACAAAGGAGAGAACCAGGCCAGGAAAGCAAGCCATATTATACCAAGGTCGCTAAGCAAGTCCGAGAGTGGTCATTTAGGTTCGACGGCTTTGAAAAACCATTCGAGTTTTTGGAGCAAGTGGAATGGTCCGCCAACACATAGGTCCAGGCCTAGACATGATTCCCCGAGCGATGCCGGAATTACTCACCGGAAAAGCGTTGAAATGGTTCATTGCTAATAATAAACAGTGGGAACCTGGCCGGAGCTAATAGAAAGTTTCCACACTTATTTTCTGCCGAGAGACTTTTTCACCAAGCTGTCAATCCAAGTCAAGCAGCGGAAGCAAGTGTGAAGGGTAGGTTATCGAGTGGTATGTAGGTTTATTAACTTAGGATAATTGATTAGGATAATACATTTGGAGTTTAACTTTAAAACGCTCTGCACACGTTGTTCTCGTTCGAATTCTCTTATTGTCTCTCTGTGGTCTCTTGGCAACACTACCAACTTGTACAACACTATCGGGCTATCGATAGGGATGCGAATTAGGCGCTGTTCACAGTCGGCCTCTCCTGACAAATCTCTGCGTCCTCGCAGGATTCATGGGGTAGATCATCTTCCAAATGGTCGTCTTCATCAGGGTCATCTGGTGGCAGCTCGCACCACGGTTTCATCTTATCGGACGAATACACTGACTTATAGTGTCTCAGCTTCCGTTGGGCTTGAGGGATGTCTTCGACCAGATATCTGTCGTTTGGCAGGACCTTGTTGATGATGAAAGGACCTTTGTAGCGAGGCTCCAATTTACGTGATGTTCCTGTGCTGAACGGCTCGTTCTCGACCAACACAAGGTCTCCAAGGCTGTATACAGTTGTCTTTGAATGTTTGGCATCGTAGCGTCGTTTGGCAGCAGCTCGGTGATCGTTGACTGAAGTCGCAGCATCTGCTCGTAGCTTTTCCAATTCGGCATCTGTTAGCATCTCTTGGTCCTGGCTTTGGATGACGTTGGTTATCGTGTTCTTCAAAATGTCTCGGGGCTCGTAACCGTAAAGAAGCTGAAATGGGGAGCATTTAGTAGTGCTATTTACCATCGTATTGATGCTCCACTGGATTGATCGGATATTGTCATCCCAACGCTTGTCGTTGTCATTCGAAGGCAATAACATTGACAAAATGATTCGGTTTGTTCGCTCTGCATGACCATTGGCTCTGGGTGTCCTTACAGCATTGAGGATGTGCTTCACATTATTCGATTTGCAGTACTTCTCGAAATCCTTTGACGTAAAAGCTGTACCGCGATCGGTCACAATTCGATCTGGCATTCCCAAGTAGCTGGTAACATCTTGCAGTACATCCAGGACGTGCTTTGTTGCTGTACTTTTCACCGCTCGTACTATTGTGAATTTGGTGAAGGCGTCGACTATCACAAGAATATGCTCGTTTCTTTTAGAACTCTTTGGAAATGGTCCCAGGTGATCCATGTGTATGGTGGAAAATGGAATCGGCTTGATGTCATCGTAGTGGTACTGACCTTCCTGACGTCCACCTGGTGATTTGTAAAACGCACAGCCCACACAGGACTTGATGTAGCTCTTCACATAGTTTCGCATTCGGGGAAACCAAAACAAATTTTGAATTCGAGCCATTGTCTTATCGGTGCTCATGTGTCCGGCTTTATCGTGGCATTCGTGCAATATGTGAAATCTTAACTGCTTCGGCACAACCCATAGCAGGTTGCCGTCATGTTTTCGGAACAAGCGATCTTGCTCAATCACATACTCGTCTGTTTCCGATTTCTTGTCTAACTTCATGTCGGCGACAATCTTCTGAATCTTCTCGTCCAGCAGCTGTATTGAGAATGTCCAATCCTCCTCGTCGATTATGGTTTTGGCGATCTTAAGGCATGCTGTGTCCATCTCTCGAGCATCCTCGAATGGCGCTCGACTTAGTGAGTCGACATGGCTCATATGTGTTCCAGCTCGATGAACGATGTCTATGTCGAATTCCTGAATTCGCAACCACCACCTGGCGATGCGGGGTATGAGCTCTCGTTTCTCCATCGATGTTTTCAGGGCGTTGCAGTCGGTGATAACCTTTATCTTCTTGCCATAGATGTAATACTTGAATCGCTCCAAAGATTCCACGACAGCTAGAGCCTCAAGTTCGTAGCTGTGATAGCTCTTCTCCGGTTTGGAAGTAGCTCGGCTATAGTACGCGATCGGTTTCAGTTGATCGTCCTCACGTTGTAGTAATACTCCTGCTAAACCAACGGCTCTGGCATCTGTATGCAGTTCATGCTCGGCATCTAGGCGAAAACTGGTGACAACTGGATTTGAGATCAGGCAACTCTTCAGCTCGTCGAAGGCATCTTGCTGTGGCGCTTCCCAACTGAATGGCTGATCCTTGCGCAATAGGATTCTCAACGGCGCTGAGATGATGGCATATCCAGCGACAAATTTGCGGAAATAACCGGTGAGACCCAAGAACTTTCTCACATCGGTGACATTGGCAGGCTTTGGAAACATTCTGATGGCATTCGTCTTAATTTCGCCTGGACTGATTCCTTTCGCGTGTATCTGGTGACCAAGAAATGTTATTGATTGCTTATACAACTCACACTTGTCCAGATTCAAAGTTAATCCGCACTCCTTTAAGACTTTCAGGATCCTTTCAAGCTTCTCGTACATCTCCACGAACGTTTGGCTACCAATAAGGATGTCGTCCATGTAGTGCATCATATCTCCTTTCTTTACTCTCTTCTGCAGTTCGGCCATGAGTCTATTGAAAACAGCGGGTGCGTTTTTCAACCCGAATGGAAGTCGCTTGAACTCGTACAATCCGTCTGTGGTGATGAATGCAGTAAACTTTCGACTCTCTGGGGCTATCTCAATCTGATAGTATCCACTGTTGAGGTCCAGGGATGAAAAGTATTTAAATCTTTTCGCTTCCTGCAGACGCTCCTCGATGTTCGGTACTGGGAAATTTTCCTTCCTAATCAGCTTGTTTAGGCGGCGATAATCGACACACATTCGATCGCTACCATTCGGCTTCTTGATGAGCACCACCGGGCTGGCGTACTCGGATGTGGATGCTGTGATTATGTCCTGTTTGAGAAGCTCGTCAACCATTTTGCTGACGACTTCCTTCTTTGGCTCGGAAACTCGATATGGGGCTTGAGCTACTGGCTGACTGCTCTCGACGATGATGTCTGCTTTGACTACGCTTGTCTTTCCAATGCCTTCTAATCCTGTCGAGAAAACATCGGCGAACTTCTCCAGCAAGCTGCGCATTTGCTCACTTTCGTTTGCGTTGTGGAAATTGTCCAGAAGTTTTGCGATCTTGGTATCGCTTGCAGGGGCTATCGGCTGATGAACTGCTCGTTCGATCCTTGACTCGTCTGGCTCGAAATTCAGCTCGAGGTGAGCGCTGATGATGACATCCTGTCCCAATAGGAAGTCCTCCTGCAATAGATTGTCGTCTGCTATGTAAACTTTGGCTGTGATCGATTTTCCATCTATGTCCATATCCAAAATCATCGATTCCGTGAGGATACATGAACCTCCACAAATGCCTCTAATTTTCATAGAGCACTTGGAGCGCTCAGCCTTGACTTGCTGTGCAACTGATTGGCGGATGATACTGGCCTGACTACCTGTATCGATGAAGGCGCTGTAATCGTGCGAACGCACGCAGATTTTTCTGGTGAAAAGCTTGTCTTGATTTGCGGCTCCTAAACGCATAACATTGGCGGCTTGGCAAACTCCATTTGGCTCGTGGAATTTGTTACATTTGGCGCATCTTGACTTTTTCTTTTCCTTCGGGCATGAATTGGCGAAGTGTCCCATATCTCCGCAATTGTAACATTTCAGGGATTCTTTCGACCTGGGCGGCTTAACTTCGTTGTCTGGTTTCTGCTCAAAGTTGCTGGCTTTTGATGAAAATTCTTTCTTATTTGCAAACGAACGACCTCTGTTTACAAAATAAGACTCGGCTGCATCACGAAGTTGCTTCACTGTCGAGAAATGAATGGCTGCAATACTGTTTTGCAATTCTCGATGCTGTAGACCTGAGCGGACGTATCTTATAACCGCTGCTTCGCTGAGCTTGTACCGCACCCCAAGGGCGGACATCCTGAAACAGTACTCCTTTACCGTCTCCTTCGATCGCCTGGTTGCATTGGCCATGCTGAAATGCACTTCAGCCTCGTCTGGATTTGCGCCGAACTCATCCTGAATAGCTTCGGCGAAGTTCTTCCATGTCGTGTGTAGAATGGGTGATGAATCTAGCCACATCTTGGCTGGACCTTTTAGCCGTGTATAAATGGCGAGCAATAGGAACTTCTCGTCCCACTGATAAGCATCAACCACCTTGTTGACGCGATCGATGAACTGGTTAACTAAAATGGCGTTGTCGTCGCTGGGATCATACTCTGGCAAAGTGTTGGCGATTTCCTTGACTGACGCTTGCCTTACGCTGCTGGTAACTTGCGCAGGAATACTCCTTTCGTTGCTGATCTCATCGATGTCCAAATCGATGATGTGCTGCTGCTGCTGCTGCTGCTGCTGCTGCTGCTGCTGAGTTGGTGCTTCTGCTGGTGCTGCATTACCCATTTGAAGAGTTACTAATTGAGCTAACATGCCTTTTAGCTCCTTCATCTCGTTCTGCAATTGAGAAATTGCCGCTGACTGCGCTGACATCGCTTCTTCTTGCTGCATGGTGAGCCCCACTGCTGCTGGCAGCTCTACGTCCTCCGATTGTTCAAACTCTATAAGTCGTTGAACCAATTCGGCTCTTGTGCCGGAAACTGACACGTTTCTCGATCGTAGCAGGAACCTTAATTCGTCGCCTTTAAGATCCGCTATTTTTGGCATTGTTTACTGTTCTCGAATTTTCCTTTTAGCTAAGTTGGCAGTTCTCTTGTGCGAACGTGCCAACAACAACTACCTCGCGAGCGAACGAGACAACTATCTGTACCTCGCAAGGCTTGCATGCGCTTGTGAAATTCAACAACACACACAACTCCTGTGTATGTGTGTATGTGCTCTGGCTTCTAGAGACTTCTTTGAGACTTCTGCGGCCACAGGCTCATTAAGAATCCTGTCCGTCTGCTTTGCTTCCACGGGCTCACTAAGATTCCCGATCTGTATGCTTGGTTCCACGGGTTCACATAGATTCCCGATCTTTCTGCCTTGAATCCGCCTGCCACGTAGAAATGGAACACATCCGTTATTTGCAATTTTCCTTGTCACATAGACCTTTGGGAACACATCCCATTGCAAACTTTCCACGCCGACGATTCTTGCTGGTTTTCCTGGAATTCTAGCACAACTTTTCCGCTCCTCGCATATCCGACCACAACTATCCCACTTCTGAAATGTGAAGGGTAGGTTATCGAGTGGTATGTAGGTTTATTAACTTAGGATAATTGATTAGGATAATACATTTGGAGTTTAACTTTAAAACGCTCTGCACACGTTGTTCTCGTTCGAATTCTCTTATTGTCTCTCTGTGGTCTCTTGGCAAAACTACCAACTAGGCGTTGTACAACACTATCGGGCTATCGATAGGGATGCGAATTAGGCGCTGTTCACACAAGGGTATAGCGAGGCTTTCAAGGATTACATGATTAAGATGCATACATTGATGAGGCCACTCAATTATTCCCCGAGGGAGACGCTTAGCATCATCAATTACCCTCAGGGACACGCAGATGATCCTAGCCGATGAATACGAGGAACTGGATAGGAAGCGGGAAACATTCGCTCAAGAGAACCAATTCTCAAAGGCAAAGCCAGCAACCCATGCGCAAGCTATATGCATAAGGTGCGAAGACATCTGCGATCAGGAACTTTGACGAAACCATCAGCGGACACCAACACAACAGGTCTATGAGCTGCAGCCAACCAACGCCTCGAGTAACGGCCAATGGACACCACCACAGCAAGGCCAACGGCATCAGGCAACCGACGCAGCCTATGAGTGCCCTTGGGCAGACCCCCAGGAGGCCTGTCGAAAATGTGGCGAGTCCGGACACTGGGAACGCGGCTGCCGAAACCAACGCTTGCTGTTCTGCTGGGTGTGCTGCAAAATGGGTGTCAGGTGCGTCGAGTGCTGCCAGCAAGCGGGAAATGGCCGGCGATCTCAGCCGCAGAGAGGCGGGCGGGGATCGCAATATGCTACCTCTCCAAACTAACAGGCAAGCTAATCGAGGAGGAGCAGCAGTTGTCCGCAGCGGTGACGATTGGTGGAGGCACATACAAAGCCACAATCGACACCAGGGCAACAGCGAGCTTTCTAAGCGAAGAACTGGCGAACAACCTTGCTGCCCTCGGGAATATTACAAGGACAAGACGACAAGTTAGGTTGGCAGATGGGAGATGCGGTGGAAACAACGCACAGTTGGAAACAAGCGATTGACCATGAGCCTGCTGATACTACCAGGGGTAGTGGATTCGTTGGTACTGCGATGGAATTTCCTCACGCAAGTCGGTAACGAAATAAAGTGTGCCGGGCACGAGATCACATTACCAGCCAGAAACCGACACAATGGGTGGCACGAGGAAAAGCTATTAGTGGCAGTCATGCAAGAGACAACCGAGGACAACGACACAACGAAATTCCTGGAGAGAGAGCTAGTGGACTTTAATACCATGACGGAAACATCAAACATGGCAGAGCACCAGATCACGATGAAGGACGACAAACCTATCAAGCAGCGATACTACCCCAAGAATCCAAAAGTTCAAGGGAAATCAATGCGAAGGTAGACGAGCTCCTTCAAATGGGGTTCATAGAGCATTCAAAGAGCCCATACAGCTCCCCCATCGTGATGGTGAGAAAGAAGACAGGCAAGTGGAGACTATGCGTAGATTTCAGGCAGATCAACGCGAAATCTGTAAAGGACGCCTCGTCGCCATGCCCCGCAAAAAATTACATCCTAGATCAGCTAACTGGCAAATCCATGCCTGTGTATCCAAGGCAATACATGGCTTTCACAGTGCCAGACAAAGGGCTATTCCAGTGGAGGGTAATTTCTTTTGGTCTACACTCAGCGACCGCAACGTTCCAACGAGTTCTGGACCAAGTAATCGGACCCGAAATGTCACCGCAAGCATTCGCCTACCAAGATGACATCATAGTGATTGGGCGCACGCTGGAGGAACACAAAGAAAACCTGAAAGAAGTGTTCTGACGCCTAAAGGAAGCAAACCTCAGAATCAACCCGGAAAAGGGCCAATTTTTCAAGAAAGAGCTGCTGTACCTAGGACACCGAGTGACGAGTACAGATCCGGAAAAAGTAGCGGGCATCGCCGAATTGGAACCACCCTCAACCGTCAAAGAACTTCGGCAATACCTCGGAGTAGCTTCGTGGTACCGCCGATTCGTGCCAGATTTAGCCAAAATAGTCAAACCATTGAATGACATGCTACGCAAAGGCATGGTAATGGACACAGGAGCACCAGATGGAATTTGAGGAAATAAAGGCTAGACTTGTTACAGATCCCGTATTAGCGTGCCCGGATTTTAACAAATTGTTCACCCTACACACGAATGCCAGCGACTACGGCATCGGAGCAATATTAACCCAGGACACGGATAGAGGAGAGAAGGTCATATCCTATTCAAGCCGAACGCTCAACGGAGCGGAGAAGAACTACTCAACGACGGAAAAGGAGTGCTTGGCAATTGTCTGGGCGATCCGAAAACTCAAGCCATATCTGGAAGGCTACCACTTTAAAGTAGTAACCGATTATATGGCCCTGAAAGCCCTTCAGGAAGGATCGCGAGATGGGCCCTGGAGTTGCAGAAGTACGACTTTGAGATAGCGTACAGGAAGGGAAAGCTGAACGTGGTGGCAGACGCACTGTCAAGGCAGTCATCGCCCGAAACGCTTAGAGGCATAAAGGAGACATCGGCGGCGGAAGCTTCAGCAGCGTGCAGCTGGTTGCAAGAGATGTGTGACAAGATAAGGACCCAACCGCAAAAGTACCCGGACTACGTTATGGAAGGCGAGAATCTGTATAGAAGCATACCACATAGAGCGGGCAGTGAGGATGTCGTTACATGGAAGATGTGCGTCCCGAGAGCTACGAGAAACGGTGCTGAAAGAAAACCATGACTCACCAGCAGCTGGGCACGTAGGAAGCCGAAGGACAATAGCACGGCTGGCAGCCCGATACTACTGGCCAGGTATGAATAGAGACGCCAGAGCCCACGTAAGGAAATGCGAAACCTGCATGAGATTCAAGCCGAATCAAAGGCAGGCGGCGGGTAAAATGCTAACCCAAGTGCCAGAGGAACCGAGAGCCACAGTATGCGCGGACTTCGTTGGACCCCTACCGCGATCGAAGCACGGCAATTCAATGCTGCTGGTGCTTATAGACAGGTTTTCTAAATGGACGGAACTAGTGCCGCTACGCAGTGCGACAGCCGAATCGCTTAAAAAGGCGTTCAGGGAGCGGATAATTGCAAGATATGGGGCCCCAAAGGTGGTCATAACAGACAACGGGGTGCAGTTTGCGAGTCGCAAGGAATACCCCCTGTAGAAAGCTGCAGAAGGGTTCGCCGCAAAATTGGCCCCATCCAGTATACGCCAGGCAACAAGGATACAGTCACAAGGATACGGCACAGGGATAAAATCAAGGATATTGCGAGGCAATTGGATTATGCGTCAAGCCTAAGCGAGAGTCATCTTAAATACGCCAGGCAACAAGAACATCAAGGATATGCGAGGCAACTGGAGTGTGCGTCAGGCCGAAGCGAGAGTCATCCGGGATTACGCCAAACAGCGAAGACATTCACAACGGAACTGCACAAGGATACACAATGATCTGAACGGCAAGCCAACTGGGCTTTCGCCAGAGACGCGCCGCGGGAAACAGAAATGCGCAAGGAGACATAGACACAAAACGGCTACTCGAGGATAAACCGCACAGAGACTCCGACTGCCAGGCCGCAGGATTCTGCGTCAGGCATCACGCCTGAGTCATCCCAGATTACGCCAAAAAGAAAAAAGTATGCGTGGAAGACCTTCTCTACTTATCCCAAAGAAAGGGGGGAGACGGTACAGCTGTAGGGCTATACCGTAGCCAGCCGAACATCCCGGACAGAAAGCAAGCACAACCAAGTCACCGAAAACCCTGAAATGCAAAGAAATGAATGCCGGTCCAGCTAAATTTGGCAACTCACCACGGGTAAACAAACTTTGATGCTGACAGAGCGCGACAACCTACGGCGCAGCCGCAGCCGAGTCGGTTAAGGGCATTGACCTAAGAACCCAAGGGCAAGGAAGGGCATAGTTGCAGCATCTGGAAGAAACAAAAACACAAACACCGAAACTTGCATTTACAAAAACAATTGTGCAAGCATGAACTAGGGACGGGGTCGCCTAGATAGGGCGGTCGATTGGCACGGACGATAGTGCGATCGATGGGAACACGATATATGAAAATATCATCGTGAATATCGCAAGCGATCAAGTGGCAACGCCGCCCTAGCGATATCGATAGCTGATGGGTATCGATATCGTGGGGATATCGGTAGCTGATGGGTATCGATGACCAGTTGGACCAGACGGGAAAACATCGCGGGAAACATAAACGAAGGACCGCTGGGTATCGATAGCTGATGGGTATCGATGACCAGTGGGAGCAGATGGAGGATCAGCGAGAAAGTTTCAAAATTGCTTCAAAAAGGACGACCGGCGCCGTAGAAACTCTCAGAGTTGAAAGCGTCGAGGGAGCGTCGAGGGAGCAACGGTGGAGCAACGAGGGAGCACCGAGGGAGCCGATAGAATCACCGCGAAGACTCAAAGGCTAGAATACGCGAGGAAACGCCGGCGAGTGGGAGTGAGTTTTTTTTTTTAAGTTTCCCGAAGTAAGGGGGGAATGTGAGGAGTTGAATAACTCCCCACAAATTCCCGTAGCTACCCATACGGAGGGCCGGCCGCTTACCAGTTACGGCAAATTAGCGTAGTAGCGGCACGGCGAAGAGAGTTTGGAGAGTGAAAATGGAGAATGAGAGAGTGGAGAGTCCAACTCCACTGAGAGAACTCTGTCAAAGAGAGTTTGGAAAGTGAGAATGGAGAATGAGATAGGGGAGAGTCCAACTCCACGGAAAGAACTCTGTCAAAGAGAGTTTGGAGACTAAAAGGTGGAGAATGACAGAGTGGAGAATCCAACTCCAGGCGTCAGCCCAGTCCGTCAAGGAGAAATCGAACAGATCCTGGCGCGACCAGCCAAAAAAGGCGTACAGTAGGCCGATTGTCATCTCAAGGCGCTGTCCTAGAGAAACCCAACGGTTCTACGAGCCCGAGACCGGCGTGTATCCAAACCTCGAGTACCAGAAGCCACGCTACGTCCAACCTCACCAGCACACCCAGAAGCAAGGCGCAGGACATCGTCAGCTACAGCGCCAGCCAGAAGGGACATCGAGCTACGCGGAAACGTCAAGGTCAACAAGCAAGAGGGTCAGGCCAGGATGGAACGTTCGTTTGCACTATGCGTAAAAGCAAGGTGGAGCGCTAGGCAGATTCCAGGTATTACCTAGACTGTCAGCGCGATCCGCGCAAGACCCTAGTGGGACCATCCGGGACAGAGCGAGGGAGAGGCGGTTGTGTGTCTATAAGCGTACCCTGTAGAGCTCAGCACCTGTTCACCCTAGTCTGGGAAAGGTGACGCTTCCCTAAGCTCACACGGCTGATCGCCTTGTGAGTCCGAGGCGCTACAAGTAGTCGTCGAGCCCATACATCGTGGACGAGCATCGCCGAGCATCTACATGGAGCTACAGGACAGGAACACGGAATCAACGAGGCAGGTGATCACCCAGGCGACGCACCGACGTACGGATACGAGCATCCCCAGGAGACACCAAGGCCAACCGAGCCATCAAGCCGCTGTAACCACACCCGCAATATACCCTATTCGAACCCGTGAATTCTGTGCTTTTCACTGATCTACTGGGCGGTCACGTTCATATAAATTTGGTAGGACGAACACACACCTTCTCTGAGCTAGCCGCACGAATCTCGTAGCGAGCAGACAACAGTTCGTTACAATAATTGTATACATTTGTTAGCTGCATTCGTAATTCGATATCCTCTAGATATTTTGCAATGTGTTGTAAGTTAAAAATTATAATCCGTTACTTATGACATCAATAATCATGTTTAATACAGTAGTTTGGACGCTAGTATCTACCAAGTAAATAATTTTTGTTCCATATCATCTTTGTCATCCTGATCTAGTGTTACGAACTATTTGTAAGAACGAGTTGATTTGAGTGTGGACTGTATTGTTTTATTCCCTTCGAAGTTTATTTGACACTGAATGCAAGTTCACAAGATAACGCCGTCGCAGCGGCGTTGCCAACAACCCAAAAAATATGTATACATGTTTTCTTTTGCATAGAGATGGCCATATACGCCGATTAATCCCGGCCCGCCCTGAAAGCAGTTTCTGAATAGGGCAAACTTTCATTATCGGTCTGGTCATCTCTCCTGTCGGGGTCTTCAATTTGACTGCTCGAATGAGGTTGTCATTACCTGGAGAGGTTTTCCAATGTTCCAAGATGCCGGTGGTGAATGGGACTCACCGTTCGAGATGTTGGGTGTTGAAGTAGTCCATTTTGGACGTTGTTGCAGAGTAGTCAGACACTCCTGATGCCATTTTTTTCAGAATTCTTGGAGCATAGACTGGATGCTTTGCCAATATCCTATCGGTCCACTGTAATGTAACTCACATCGGTAACTGGGACTGTGATTAGTGGTCGCTTGCAAGAAGGATACCATCATCCGATAGAGTGTACGATCCTAGGTGACGAAGTCTGCTCCTCTGAAATGCTGGGCATGTACATAAGATATATTCTACCGTCTCTGGTTCCTCCTCATCTTTGCAGCTTCTGCAAAAGCCGTGGCACGGTGCATTGTACCTGACAGCCATGTGGCCAATATTACAGCGCTCGGTGATTACTCCTGTGAGGATCCGTATCCTGTTCTTGTTAAAGCGTAGGAGTTCGGTTGTTCTTTTAACACTGAATTTAGGACAAGTCATTTTGGAATTGACGAACCCGTCGGCATTATGCCAGTGGCTTTGCGCCATCCCTCTCACCTTGCCGCCAAGGATGGTTAGTAAGTGCTGCAAGGGTTTTACAACATCTCTGCCTGAAAGACACTTCACCAGTCTGGAAGTCTGCCGAAGAGCTCACTGCGTTGGTCTATAAAGACCCCTGCTCCTGTAGCTTCCGGCGTCTTCGATTCATCTGAGAATATTGCAATTGCATACTCTGTTTGAACAGAGTTGCTGTCCTAATCTTCTATTGAAGGAATCGAGATCTCAAATTTTCTACCCCGGCTTTAAGTATTAGTCCGTGAACGTTCTTTTAAAAAATGTTGAGGGCACCCAGCGCCTTCTTCATTCTTTTCTCAGAATTAGTTTTCCAGGAAAGCTTTGAGCCCAGGACAACTCCTAGATACCTTGCTTCCTTCGAGAGCCTGAGTTGCGTGCCTCCTAGTTTGGGAGGAACATCACGATCTCAGTCTTATGTGGTCTTACCACAAGACCGTGAGCATGCGTCCAGTCAGAAGTTAGGCCTAGACAAGATTCCAAAAGTTCACTGACTGTGGAGAGAAAGCTCCCCGTTATAAATAAACCAGATCATCCGCATAGGCCGTAACTTTACGTGCTGTGTGTTGGAGTTTTATCAGGAGGTCGTTCAGGACAACCTTCCACAAAAGCGGGATATATTACCCCTCCTTGTGGCGTGCCCCTTGCTACCTTTTTCCTGATTTTTGCTACCCCGAGATAAGAATTGACCAGTCGGCATCTGAGCAGCCACCTTGTGATCATCGGCGGTGAATACTTGGAGCATTGCTTCTATAATGCCGTCTGGCCCCGCAGATTTATTGCCATGACAATTTTCTCCTCCGTGATGATATCGTTCAGCAGCCCATCCTCCCTTATGCAGATCGCCAGTGATCCCAGAATACTGACCTTCTGGCTCAACGTCGACTTTTTCACATTCAGGAAAGTGGATGCGCATGGGGACTTCTAGTGTTTCCTGGCTGGATTCTGCGTGATTTCCGTCCGAGTCGCAAAGAAGACCCAGTGGGGCCGGATTTTTGGACAGAACTCGTGGCCGAACCGGTTAAGAACCCTATAGACTAAGCGCACACCATATTAGATCATTCCGGAATAAAAAGGAAAACGATAAACTTCTTTTGGAAAACCACTGTTATGTCGGCATCTTAGTGCCCCAGTCCTGAGAAGGACTTGGGCAGAGGAAGTTGCGTCCTGAGCAGGCACGCTGGCTGCCGGCTAAGCTCGCCGTATTTGGGGTGGTTTCTTTGGAAGCCACTTCCTTTCCAACATAATGAGAATAAATGTATCGTGCCTGAAAAATGGATAGAATTCGTAAAGTCCGTCCCTTCACAAGTTCCCTCCCCTTCTCAAGTTCGTGTGCCAAATGGATCGTCGCGGGCCGCGCAATACGATCCCCTAGTGTCGCGGTCGTCAGTCAAAAGTTATATCACTGTTCTTGACCCCATCTTCCATGTTTACCAGCTCCCCCTTTTAATTGGTTTCTACCAACACATTATGAGATTCGATTCACATTATAAATTTATGTAAAAAGAGTTCTTGTAAGTGTGCATAATGTAGACAAAATATATATGTTAGGTGTATATGTTGCCGATGGTAAAAATATGTTTTGGTGGGAGTAAAACTAAATAAAACAAAAAAGTAGCTATAGTAACTAAGATTAAAAGTTTACATAGAAAAATTATAAAGAAATATATATAAAGTATAAATTTGGTGTTCTTATACAATTATAGTGTTTGACTATTTTCTTTTGTGTATACTTAGAACAGATTAATTATTTTTATTGATCATAAGAATGGTTACATCACCTAGCAAACTGTTGGAAATGAGTTCCGAATATACTCGTACATTGGATACCGCGGCTACTATGATAGCTTTTTCTTGTTTGTTGCAATGAATTAATTGAGAGAAATCTAGACAGAAGGTCTCAAGGTATAAATTCTCCAGTTCTGTTAAAGATATTGGTATTCTGACTTTGGATAGCAAATATCTTACTTTAATAGCAAAATGAGGTTCTTTTGTAAAAGTAGTAAAGATCGCCTATGTTCTGATCATGGTGCAGTTGTACACATATATATATATATTTAAAGGAAAACAAATATAGAAACTTACTCATTGATATCCTGGCGATGAGATCTCGCTGCTCTGGATCATTTGGGTTGTAGATAAATATTAAATTAATTATATATATATATATATATATATATATATATATATATATTAGTGCACTTAAAAATAATATTTATGGGTAATATATATTTTGAACATCGCGTCTTTCGCGTAACTATTCATTTTTTTTTTCTTATAAAACACTGAACAGACAAATACTAAATAAAAAAATACTACTAAAAAAAACTGTAAGTATATGGAGGGAATGAAGGAAGCGGGACTCAGGCATCCAGGTGAACTTCACTGCGGGGATTTCTCAAGTAGCTTCTTATTACACATTATTTGTTGCGGTGGCTGGTTTTGTTTTGGGTTTTCAGCGCTGTTACTGATAATTATTTGTTTTAACTTCTTTTATTGTTAGTGCAGTTGTTTCTTATCTTTTTTTTTTAGTATTGGTTTTGGTTGCGGTGACTGATTGTTTATTTGATTTCATTCACTTTATTTCGTACTTAATCCCGGTTTCGCTCGGGCCAGTTAGAGGCAGCGGTTACGATCCTCTCTAAATCGTGTCCGTGATCCCGACGGCGTTGTACTGATTTCTTATACATTCTGAGTAGGACTATAAGGACCATTATTAACACTGTGATCAGACACAAGACATTAAACACTTTTACAATTTTTTTTCTGTGATCTATCACTTCAACGTTGTTAATGACGTTGCCAGTATTGCCTTCCGCCTTAGACATTTTAGATCCCATTTTGTTTTGTTTGGTCCTTTAATCGTGAAACTTTGAGCAAAGGATATTGGTCTTTGGGAAGATATTATAATTGATAAATAACTCGTCACTGTTTACTCCCTGCCATTTTTATTTGGATCAGTTAATTTGCATTTAGAATTGCTCGTTCAGTTATTATCGCGACTATCTTCACCAGTGGTTCATGATCTTGATCCCTTGATTTTTACTTGGATCACGACAATAGTCCCGAATTAATTCAAATTCTTGCTAATCGATAAGCGTGTCCTTATCGAGGACAATAGCAGAGGACAACGGGTACTGGTCGCCTGGTGGCATTGGACCCCAGTTTTGACTCCTATAGCGCGTCTCGAGGCAGAATTAATTCTGTCTTTATCGTCCCGACTCGTATAACTGCCGGACGTATCTCAGAATCTGACCCCTTCTCCGTGGAGTTCTAGTTCTTTTATACCGTAGTTAGAGCTTTTATTTTTGCTTCCTGGTTCTTATTTTCGTACCTAAGTGTTCCCATCTAGGTACTCATTTCCCCTTGCTCCAGCTAACTCCCCCACTTTGGATTTAGCTAGCGTCAGCTCTCGTGTTCATATCAGTTCCTCGTTGCTTTACTGACCGCTATATTTTTCCATTGAATTGCCCAATTGGTGCATTATATTGCATTGCGCAAATTTGGTCTTTCTTTCTTCTTTTGCAACTTTACAGACTATGGCCTCTGCTGCCCGCTTCTATCCTCTCCTCCCGCCATAACCGGCGCTCGTAACACCACTTTAAGATTATTTTTGGCACGGACACGCCCCAACAATTTAATCCAATCGAAGCCGGAATTATTTTCATTGTTTTCCATAAGCATAGTAATTCCAAAGGTTTTTTCCACTAGCCATATATATACAGATCTATATTTTCCACACAACCCCGCTCCAAAGTTAAGGTCTCTCTTTTGTGCGAAAATATTTATATTTATGTAATATAGTTTTATTAAATACGATATTTATATTATAAAGTTATTGTGTGAGTTATACTACTTAGAAGTATCATCAGCGGATAGTTTCAAGATCATGGAAATAATGCATCGGTTCACCCGCTCAATCTAACCATTAGCGCGAGTCACACCAGTCGTTGTCCACACATGTTCAATTCCATTTTCCTTTACAATGTTTGTAAATAGGTTGGACGTGAAAGCAACTCCTCTATCGCTAACAATGCGAAATGCATAGCTGATCAGTCTGTAAGACTTCTTAAGACTTCCTCGCATTTAGTGGTTTAAGTTGTGAACAGCCATACAAATTTGCTGAAAGCATCAATAACGGCGAAAATAAACTTGTACTGTTTGCTGGTTACATCCATAGGTCCCAAGTAATCTATATAAAGCGTGTGCAGTCTCCTTTCCCAATGCGGTACAACTGACATTTCTGTTTTCCCATCGTTTTGTTGCAAATAATGCACTTTATGTAAAAACTGTTGGCGCAATGAGTGTAACGTTTTTTGCATCGAAAAATGTCCCATGCTATGTCCATCATATATTATTTCGTGTTCCATTGATTTTGGTACGACCAGCATTACATTTCCACCCACATGCTTGTACAAAATGTTACCTTTCAGTTTGAAATCTTTATAGGGGCGAGATTTCAAAAGTTATAGAATAAACTCGATGAATTAATCTTTTTGCTGATCCTTTTCGATGCGAGCAGAAATCTCCGAGGTGATATTGAAGACGTCCTGAGGATAGCGGCTGAGGCCGCTCATTCTATCGGCAGATCCATGTTCTACTTTAAAATCGAAGTCCTGTAACTGCAGTATCCACTGAGCGACTTCGAGAGGCATGTCCTTTTTCTTCACTGTCATAAAGAAGGCGGCGTAATCTGTGACCAATTTAAATGAAACACCTAAGAGGTAATGCCGAAACTTGTTAGGCGGGAGGTACGCAGCTTTTACTTCCAGTATGTAGCTGTGTCGTTTGGCATCTGCTTCGGACGTCCTCTTGCTTCAAAAAGCGACTGGATGCAGCTCTTCATTAACCTTCTGCATAAGCACAGCACCGAAACAATCTTTCGAAACGTTTGTGTGGAGCTCTGTTATGGCCTCTCGGCGGTATAAACGTATGACTGGTTCTGTAGACAGAATATCCTTCAGCCCTTCATATTTTTGGATAGGAACAATTTTTAACGGCTTTAGTTTTTTCTTCTCCTGGTCAAACTTTGCCTTCATTTAAAATATGAAAAAAATCACATTTTTTTTACTTTATTTTTAAATTGTATTTAGCTGCTTTGTGTAGCACCGTTTTAAGCTTGGCAATGCATTCATCGTTAGTTCGTCCGTATATGATGATATCATCAACGTACATTTGCATAACGTAGTGATCAGCTCTTGAAACACATGATTGAACACGGCTGGAGAGTTGCAGAAACCGTATGGCGATCGGCAAAATTCAAACAACCCCTCTCTGAGGATGAATACGATAAATTCCTGCTAGATTTCTCAATGGGTACATGAAGAAAGCTATTTTCCAAATCCATGACAATGAATACGGCTACGTCTTGTAGTCTTTCAAAAAAGTCATCGACCAGCGGAACAGGAAAACAGTCTCTTAATATCATGCTGTTCAGTTGGCGAAAGTCCACGCAGGTTCTGTATGTTCCATTCCTTTTCTTCACCAACACAACTCTGTTTGCAAAGACGAGAATAACGACTCGGCTGGTCTCGAAAGAACTTCATTTGCTCATCGGGTATTATGTTCACCTGAGCAGGACTTATCGAAGATGGGTTTGCCGACTAGTATTCCTCAACCATCGACTTGATGAGAGGTTGAAATAGAAGGGGTAAATCGATATCAGGTTTTGCGTCGTCTATATTGTAAATATTTAGCTCGTTTTCTTCAGCGCTAAATGGCTCCGCTGACGACTTCTGAAAACTGAATCCACCCACTTTAAGAGAAACGCTGAATTTTGTATCAAAATCAAGTAACACGTCGTTTTCCATGTTTCCATCGGGTACAACAAGGAACAGCTGCTCAGCTACGATTCCATCGACGAGGACCGTCCTTATGAAAGCGCCCAAAGGTTCTACCTTGAAGAATTGAATTGCAACTCTGGATATTCACATTTTTTAAACTTTTAAAAATGGATTGGCAGACAATAGACCCATCCGTCCCAGTGTAAGCAAGACCGGCTACTTTAATTCCGTTGAGCAATATTTTCTTACAGCTTTTGGTATCTTAGCGTCGTTCCTCTCTTTCCTTTCCACACTTGCGTTTATACACTTCAAATTTCTCTTTTAGTTCCTGGTAAGATTTGCAGTCATACATACTGAACTTTTTATGTCCAACCTGTCCACTATATAAATTATCACCGACTCCTCATCCACGATATTGATATTATAAAGTTATTGTGTTTTACATGTTCTTTTTACCCCTCCGCGATATATAACAAGTTTTCAACTGATTTTGTACACTCCCGACTTGATTAAATAGAATATTCCGCCACTGACAACGTTTTGCAACTTTACGACTTCACTGCTTCTTTCGATTGTGTGCTTCTTTTTTATACCCTTGCAGAGGGTATAATGATTTCAGTCAGAAGTTTGCAACGCAGTGAAGGAGACGTTTCAGACCCTATAAAGTATATATATTCTTGGTCAGCATGACTAGACGAGTCGATCTAGCCATGTCCGTCTGTCCGTCCGTCCGTCCGTTTCTACGCAAACTAGTCCCTCAGTTTTTAAGCTATCGAGCTGAAACCTTACCAAAAGTCGTATTTCTGTTGCAGGTAGTATATAAGTCGGAGCCGGCCGGATCGGACAACTATATCTTATAGCTCCCATAGGAATAATCGGAAAAATAATTGAAAAAAAATTATAACTTATGTGTTTTTTGACATATTACCTTATGCTCTTGGAAATGTCATTTTTTTAACAGTTCTGAATTTCGAATTAAATTTTCTAAAATCGGACGACTATATCATATAGCTGCTATAGGAACTATCAGAAAATTAATGGCAAATTAATATGAACAAAATTATAGCTTCGGTGTCTTTTGACATATTTCCTTCTACTCCTTGGAATATCGTTTTTTTAATACTTCTGATTTTCGATTTAAATTTTATAAAAATCGGACGACTATATCATATAGCTCCCATAGGAATGATCGGAAAATTAATGGGAAATTAATAGGAAAAAAATTATAGCTTTGTTAATTTTTATTGTATTCTCTTCTACTCTTGAATATAACTTTATTTTATTATTTCAGAATTTCAAAAAAAAAGTTTACATAAATCGGACGACTATATTATATAGTTCCCATAGGAATGATCAATCAATTATTGTCAAAATTGCTATAATTCGGTTTGTTCCAAATCGAAATTCAGATTTTTGTAATTTGTAATTAAATAGGAATTAACTGCAAGGGTATATAGACTTCGGCTGGCCGAAGTTAGCTTCCTTTCTTGTTTTATTATCTGTTTTCTTTTGTATTGTGTGGGGTTGCCATTTTGATCGAAAGTATTTCTTCCTTACATTTATATATCTCCTTATATCTCCACAACACTATTGGCACATTCCGTACAATTCCACAAAATGAAAACACAAAAATGAAACTAAATCATAAAAATCCATATACATACACACATATACATGTGTGCATTCCCATTTTCCCTACACCGTCGCCTGCTAAAAGAAGCAAGTTTTCCATCACTCCCTGCTAAAAGAAACAGGATTTCCAACAGTCTAAGAACCTCCTTCTTTCCCGCTGCGTTACCACCTACAGGGGTGGTCAAAAGTATTTGCACATTTCCTATAAGTACGTGTAATTTGTGCAAATACTTTTGACCATCCATAAAAACCCTATTTTTCACATTGGTCCTTAAACTAAAACACTTTGCCAGAATCCATCCTCCAAAAATCCATTGTTTTTCAGCTTTTTTTCTAAACTAAAACACAGAGAACAATAACAAGCACGGCTGACGAATATTGCTGCAGAACCACCTACTTTGCATACTTGTCGGACCGGCGAATCCGAGGATGGCGGCAACCGTTTTTGTTTCTTTTTGTCCGCAGAATCCTGAACGGAAAAAACAACCCAATAATCATTTAATTGATATTTCAGTAGACTTTTTATTATTGGGTGGTTGTTTTCGTTTATTTACATTTCAAATTAGTGTGTATACCGTAGAGTGCTACCAACGATAATATCGATGGTTGGCCGCCGGTCACCGATTTCGATATTTTTCAGACTACACGATAGTTTTGTAAAAAATTTCTATCACTTGGACTTTGAACGAATAAGAACTGCAGCAATAAGCGCTAAGCAGGGGACGTATTCTGACAGAGTCGGAAAAGATGTTTTCCTAACAATCTCTGACCGACGGGCGTCACTGAAGCCAAAAGCCTTTTACACACTGCATTGCATTTGGGACGTAACAAGAAATTCGGTTAACTTTCCAAACTTAGAAATAAAAATAAATATAAGTATGCCGAAGTGTTTCAGCCAATAAGAAAAGTAAATCCTCCAACAGCGTGTTCCGCATGCATTCCTTCTGGTTTAGTTCCTATATTTTATAACATTTATATTTATTTCACATTCCAGCCAAGTAATATATCGTACCAACCTACATATTTGTGTTATTATATTGACCTAGCTTCCAAATCGTTAGGCCGAAACGCATTAAGCAGTGACAGCATCCGCGTCTCTACTTAACTCGATTAACTTTCCAAACTTATAAATAGAAATACATATACAGTTTATCAAGTAATTGTTTGCAAAAGGGAAAATGGCATACAAATTCTTTTTTTGAGATGGGGAATGTATAAGCAAATACTAGATTTTTTAATTTTTTTTCTTTTAGAATGTTGTTTATTAAACTATTATCTTTCCGATTGCATCAAAACATTTTCATTTTTCACCCTAAAACACCCTAAAAACAAGAAAAACTAAAAAATTGCAAATATTTGGCTGTCAATTAATTGTTTGCAAAATGCAAACAATTATTTTTGATTTTTAGCTATAGCTTGAAAACGGCTAAAGTTATTGTACTAACTTTTAGCGGGTTCCTCGTGGTGCTTGCACTGCGTTCAAGCGACTCGGAATTGTTCGTCTAAGGACATTCTTAATTAGACTTTTTAGGGATTTTCTTCGAGTTGTGGAAATCCACTCGCGGGCTTAAACGGAAGCCTCTCCAGAAGATTCCCTTGCTTCGATTGGACGGTCCTTGGGCAAATAAAGATAATGAAATAGCTAAGGAATTCGCTAATTCTTTGGAAAAAAAATGTAAGCCTTTTGAATTGGTCACAGATAAAGAGACTGCTGCCTATTGATGAAGTAGAAGTTAAGGACCAAATAAAGCGACTGAAGCCGAACAAAGCCCCTGGCCATGACAGCATTGACGGGGAAGCAGCTAAAGCTTTGCCAGTAGCAGCTATTTCGTTTCTTACGTGTATCTTTAATGTTATGATTGTTCTTTCATATTATCCGGAGCAGTGGAAGCATGCTAATGTTGTTATGATCCCCAAGAAAGGTGTCTCTCCCCGCTGTGCTGATTCTTTTCGGCCTATAAGCCTATTGCCAATCTTCTCCAAGATTTTGAGCGAATCTTACTAAAAAGGCTTTTTAGTGTTTATATGTTCCAGGATGCAATTCCGAATCATCAGTTTGGTTTTAGGAGTCTGCATAACGCTGCCGAGCAAATGCATCCGGTGGTCAGCCATATCCTTAAAGCATTCGAGACGAAAAAGTATTGTTGCGCAGTACTTCTAGATGTCAAGCAAGCCTTCGATCGAGTCTGACACTGTGGATTGCTCTATAAGCTCATCTCCTGCGTTCATTTCTCATTGGTAGAACCTTCAAGGTAGGTGTTCGAGGATCCAAGTCTGTCTCATGGCCTATTCTTGCTGGAGTCCCTCAAGGAAGTGTGCTGGGTCCTGTCTTGTATACAATATTCACCTCGGACCTTCCGTCGCCTAGAGGCAGGAATGTTTTAATAGCTATCTATGCAGATGACATAGCATTTCTGGCGACAAGTGCTCTGCGAAGAGAGGCGACAGATATGTTGCAGGACATGCTAAATGAGTTTGAGGCCTGGGCATCTAGGTGGAACCTCGCAGTTAAGTCTCAGCATGCCACCTTCTCATTGAACAGGCTGAACACTTATCGCCTAACCTTAGACGGGACTCCAATAAAGCACTTGGACACGGTTGAGTACCTTGGGCTTACTCTGGACAGGCGGCTTACCTGGAGCAGCACATTGTCGCAACCTATGCTTCAGTAAGGCAAAAAGCGGGGAAAATGAGATGGCTTCTTCGCCTGGGCAGTGGAAGGTCGATCACGCCGAAAACCCGGCTCTTCAAAGCAACCGTCATGCCTAGTCTACATAGGGGTATACACATCTGGGGCACTGCCTGTAACACTTCTATAAAAAGAGTTGAATCCTGCCAATCCAAAATTTTAAGACTTATAATAAACGCCCCATACTATACAAGTAACACTATTATTTTTCGAGATCTCAAAATTAATCCTGTTTGTAAATCTATCACAAATTCTGCCATTCGCTACAGATCAAGACTCATCTCCCACACAAACAGACTTGCCCTCGACCTTTCCAGAATTATGAACAGAAGAAGACTAAAAAGATTGCACCCATCAGACAATTGGATACTTGTACGGCACGCTTGTGGAACACTCATTCCAGACTTATACGCCTAGACAACACTGCTCAATTTTTGTAATCAGTCTTTTTTTATTCACTACTTTGGTTACTTTTTTTACCATGGGTGAAAGTGAATTAAGTTTCACATAACACTCGCCAATAAACACTCTGTTATGCATATCAAAAAAAAAAAAAAAAAAAAAAAAACTATTGATCTTGACATAAAGTGGCGTGACTTTCTTAAGCGGTATTCAACCTTAAAAGAAGTTTGCATTCCAAGATGGGTAAGATTTCATCCATCAGCAAAACTGCAAAGCGTTTTTCAGCATTCGAGAGGGTATTACGCGTTCTCGCTTATGTGTTCGATGTGATGTATCGCAAGCAAGAGGCTAATTGTGCTCACTCAACTCAATGAGAATCCAATAGAATGCGGGGCCCTAGGCACAAAACAACATATTCCAGTCTTCAGCACGATCTCCAATTCAAACCCTTTTGTCGACAGCCACGGTGTCTTAAGAGCAAGCGGTCGTCTACGATTATCTGAGATGCTAAGCTATGATGAGAAACATCGAATCATCATTCCAGCAAGATGCACTTTTGCCAAACTTTTGGTGCTCTTTACCCATCGCATATCCTTGCACAGGGGTAATCAATTGATGATCCGACTGATTCTTGTAGAAGAAACCATTCATTCGTGTCGAGTGTGTACCATTTACAAACAGAAGCTGCAAACTCAGCTGATGAAAAACTTGCCCTGCGCACGATCTACCTTTTCTAGGGCTTTTACCCACACAGGAGTTGACTTTGCGGTACCATTTGATATAAAGAACTATTCCGGTCGGGGGTGTAAGATAACGAAGGGTATGTTTGCGTTTTTGTGTGTTTTAGTACCCGAGCCATCTAATTAGAAGCTATATCAGACTTGACCACTGAGAAGTTTCTGGCAGCCTTCTTGCGTTTCTCCGCACGACGTGGCTGTCCGCACCACATACATTCCGACAACGGAAAAACGCCCCCACGTCCCTTTCCAAGGACTTCATTGAAGCCACGAGATCTTTGCTCCTGTCCAAGAACAGTCAGCAAAATGTGATCTGACACTTCAACCCTCCTGGCGCGCCTGATATGGGAGGGTTATGGGAGGCCGTTGTCAAAAGCTTTAAGACATACTTTTACAAGCAAAAGGCTGGCGAGAAATAAACATTTGAAGAGTTCGGAGGGTAGTTACTCCGAATGAAAATTGAGACCTGTTTAAACTCGAGGCCTATTTTTCCAATGTCCGAAGACCCCACTGACCTCGTAGCTCTCAGCCCCGGGTACTTCCTAGTAGGTGGGCCACTCCTTTCCCGGACTGAGCCCGAGATTAAGGAAAACCTCATTTCCATTTTAAACCGATGGCAGCGGCTAAAGGCCCTGCATCAGAAATTTTGCTTACTTTGGAAAGATGAGGATCTAATGGAGCTTCATAAATGGACTAAATGGCAATATCCAACGCGAGACATTCAGACGGGGGACATGGGGTGCTAAGAGAGGAGAATTTACCGTCAAGTGAATGGCGGCTCGGACGGATCCAACAGGTGTGCCCAGGCGCGGATGGCAAGAAAGATGAGTATCTAATGGAGCTTCATAAATGGACTAAATGGCAATATCCAACGCGAGACATTCAGACGGGGGACATGGGGTGCTAAAAGAGGAGAATTTACCGTCAAGTGAATGGCGGCTCGGACGGATCCAACAGGTGTGCCCAGGCGCGGATGGCAAGACCCGAGTGGCAGAGGTTCTTACCGCAAGTGGCATTATCCTACGACCAATCACGAAGATGATTCGCCTTCCGATGGAGGCCTCCAACTCCAAATGATTCTGCCTTTGTCGTCCTGACATCCTGTGTCGTCAGTCCTCATACATGTCACGATCATTCGCATTATTCATAACCGCTAACCTTTGTTTACGCACTTCCACAGATTGTTCACGATGGCGCCAAGCTCAATCCAGCACACTCGGCCACGTACGACCAACAGGTACAGGTGTCGACGGTTCCCACAGCAGGAAGCCGGCGGTGAAGCGGCTTTGCGCGGTCCTTATCAACCGTTACTGTGGGAACTGCCTTGCTCACGAGCATTCGGTCCAATCCTGCCGCAGTAATGCCAAGTGCCACGTCTGCAGAAAAATCACCACGTGCACTTCCAAGAGTCCACATCGTCACGCTCGTCACGACCCCAAGACCGAAAGCAGCAGCAGAGAGCGTCGTCGACGATGTCGTTGCGCTCATCATCGCCGAAGGAGATCTCCCCGACCCAAAGCTCTGTTACGGACCTATCGTGCGCCACTATCCTGCAGCGCAGGAGTGTAAGCATCTTACCAACTGCATCCATTTTTGTGGGGTCTGAGGAGAAACAATTTGACGTCCTAGCTTTGGTGGATCCTTGCTGCCCCGTGAGTCGCATTCACGCACCCTTGGCAAAGGCTCGCAACCTTTCCTTCTCTCGCGTAGGCGATGAGTGGGTGTGCACCACCGAAATCCGGTCAAAGTCGTCAAAAATGACACGACAGCTGCTAATGCTGGTTGATGACCAGATGCAGACTCGAACTCCGGCCAAGCCCCTGGATCCAAAGGTCCGGGATGGCTTTCCAGACATAGTTTTGGCTAAGGACAGATGGTTCCAGCCTTCCTTAGTGTCGGCTGCTTTGGGAGCTGATGATCCGCCCAAGTCAAAACGGACTGCCCATGGCGCAAAGTTCAGACTTGTGCTGGGTCCTTTCGGGCACTTGCTCCCTTTCTTAATAAGCCACTTTCCTCATTGCGAGGGGGAGAGAGTGTTTATGTCTAATATCGCTCATTCGGCATCACTGGTGGCCGAACCGGCTAAGAACCCTATAGATTAGATTATTAGATTATTAGATTATTCCCGAATAAAAAGTGAAACGATACACAAGTGAAACGAAGCTCAATTTCAACCCCGCATTTTTAACTTCTTTTGGAAAAGCACTTTGGAATTATTTTTGGCATTGACCCGCCCCAACAACTGTCAAGAAGTTTTCAGTGGTAAGGTCTGTGTCAAGTTCCAGGTGGATGGCCGAGGTGACCATACAACAAATACAACAAAAATACATACCAACAAATAGGCATATGTAGCCCTTGCTGATATAAGGCTTCCTAACCTTTGCATCCTTCAGAAGGATGGACGTGTTGAGTCGCAATCAGTATACACAAATAAAAGCGCGTGGGTAATCTGAACGCTGGGTAAATAGCCATCTGTTGCTGGCATGTGTGATAGCGTTGGCGAGATGCTAAGTTGTGTGTGATTTTGGGAATAAGATTACTTGGTCCAAATATCCAATTTTTTTTCGAACCATATCAAACTGAGGAAACGCCAGGGTAACTCGGTGCCCGTGTTCCAGAAGCAGCTTAGAGATTTGATGGGTTTTCGGTAGCAAAACTGGGTGTTTTGCATCCCTTAACATCTGCGAGTGGTGAAATCGTCCGCCTACCCTCAGAAAATATTTTTCGTCGATAATTGGTGCTGATTAAACTCAGCTGTGATCGGTTCCTTAGAGGTTTTTTAGCTAGCGAGGAGCAATTGGTAATCGTCTTGGAAACAACCTTGAGCGTGCTTTACGCTAAAAATCCTGGCCGCCTTGATCTCGTCAAATGTATAAGCGCTAGATACCCTTTCGTGAGATGGACTTCATGTACGTTGAATAAGCCGCTTCACCTAGCCACTCATGCGATTAGTTCATCAAATAGATGAATCTGAGTTGCTTTAGCCAGTGTAGTCAAACAGTTGAATTTTACTTCTCCTTGTTTATCTGTTAGGGATAAAGCGAATCGTGAGTCATTCAACTTTACCATGTATTGATCCTTGGCCCGTAGCCATACCTCTATGGTACCATGATACCACCACAAATGGAATTCGATGATGGGTTCTCATCAGCTGGGTGTGTTTTGGAGTCTACGTGTCGCGAAGCACTTTTTGGAAAGATTCCAAGGATTTCCGAGGTTCTGTTTGCAACAAATGTTTTGAGTTGGGCTGGGGCATACAATAACCAGAAGAATACTATTGAAGAGTCGGATTATCCAAAAACAGTTAAGTTCTTTCGGCGTAATCCAGATGGAATCGAACGAATTAGTTGGATTAGAAGAAGTACTGCGCAAAGTTCCAGGCGTGGCAAGGTTTGTTGCTTCAGGGGATCCATACTTGTTTTTGCAAGCACAATGGACACCGAGATAAAGCCATCGTCATTTGTGACTCTGTTGTACACCACAGCAGCGTACGCCTTAGTTGATGCATCCGAAAATCCGTGAAGCTCTATGTTGTCCAGATGGTTGGCAACAAGCAGTGGAAGTTGGAATTTTTGAAGAGTGTCCAGATATGCTGTCCAGCTCAGCCAGTTGTTTGCCAGTTTAGTTGAGAGGGGGTCATACCAATTCCAATTCCAGAGCCAGAGCTTTTTAAACAGAATTTTGAACGGGGCTTCAACGGGTGCTAATAACCCGAGAGGATCAAATAGTCTCGAGACGTCGGACAAGACTTGTCTCTTTGTGCAATCAGGATGTGCAGATAGGCCGACATTGTACGTTAGAGTGTCTTTCCCAGGATGGCAGTACAGTCCTGGAACCTTTACTGGTGACGTTCGTGCACATTCTGTGTCGGTATCATCCGTGTGTATAAATGGTGGTTTGGATACCCATTTTCCGAGTTCAAGGTTTGCGCGAGACATCAGCTGAATCAGCTCGTTTCTCTTTCGAAGCAGTGCATCCTCACTGTTTGACCCAGGACGTCATCGACATAAAAACCATGCAACAGGATTTTCGAAGCAGTGGGGAATTCCTCATGATGATCGACAGCAAGTTGTTCAAGCAGTCGCACTGCCAGGAATGGTGCGCATGAAGCTTCTATATCTAGTTTTCCCTATATCTAGTTTTGCGGTTAGTGCAACGGCGTTGGTTGGACTTGATGTGATGAGTGAGGTTATAACCCATCCAAATAGCGATGAAATGGCGATCAGATTACCCTTGTTGTCGTACATCTTTTGTCCTGTAAGCACTGACCAAACGTGTTCACTTCCCAATAGGATGTCAACAGGTGAGTGACCAAGACCAAGATACGTGACGCTGACCGTGTCAATCCGAGAGCTTGAATGCAGCGCTCGGATACGTATAAAAGATCTGAGCCCGTGTCCAATAAGAGACAACGTAAAACGTGGTTACTTTTTCCGTTTTGAACATAAACCATGGCAGTTGGTAATATGCTTCGCTTACGTTCCATTTGCTTTGCAGATTTTTCAGTGCCCTGTGTACATAAAACGGATTGAGTGGCTTCTCCTTGGGCGAGATGACTAAGCGTCACCGAAGTGTTGTCGTCCTCCCCTGCAACCTGTGCAAGATTCCCAATAGTTTGTGGATATGTAAAAGGGATATGTAAAAGGGAGTGAAAATTTCCCTTGCATTGCCTAAATTTGTATGTAGACTTGCACTTGCTAACCCCATGACCAGGTCGCAAGCCTCACGATAGCCTCTGCATCCCGGACATGTCCACGAACTGCTGACAGATATACAAGGTGAGATCTGTAGAACTACATGTTGTGCAGCTATTGCCTTCGACCGCATCCATTGATTGTGTAACACTTTTTGGTTTCCCTACATGTTGAGTTGCCTTGCCGGCAGTGGCAAGCCCTAGTTCCTCGCAGCGGGAATGCAGAAATTTGAAGAATTCGTCAAGAGTGGGGGAATCTGTGTCCATGCTGCGCTCAATACACATGCGCCGCGTGTCAGCGCCAAGTTTCTCCAGGGCCAGATAGATGATCCAGCAATCGCCTCCCATTTGGTTGACCGCATACAATCCGCGAACAATTTCGTTTACCCTCCGTAGAATTTATGCGACTACCTTTGAGTAGTTGGTAGACTCATAAAATGCTCCAAAAATGAGTTAACAATGCGACGTAAGCAATTGTATCTTTTCTTAAGACGTTCCCAAGCTGTGTTGTAAGCTGTACCCGTAATGGCCAAATGTCTTACCTATTTGGCAGCCTTATCAACAAGCAGTGTTTTTAAGTGATGTAACTTCTGGGTGTTGGACAAATGCTGTTTGTTAAGAATTGTACTTTCATAGATATCTTGAAAGGAGGACCACTCTGTGCAGTTGCCAGACAACCGCTTAATTTTTGTTGTACATCTTACGAACTTCGTCAAATGATTTGCACCTATAATTTCCACATAACCCTTTTATAATTTAATAAATCTGTTGCATTTACACTGATGTCTGTCTCTCCTGGTACGTTTTCTTCAAAAGCCTTCTATTTTAGTCTTCGATAATACGCCAGCTACATAATTTTCCTTTTTTGGCAAATATTTAATCTAATAGTCGTATTCGTTTAATTTTTGCTTCCATCGTTGTAATTTCATATTTGGTACTTTTATATTTTATTAAGTCAAACTAAAGGTTTATGATCACTTAATAATTCAAAAGACCTACCGATATTTGTTAGCCCATACGATTGCTAAAAGTTCTTCTTCTACAGTAGTGCAATTTATTTTATGTTCGTTAAGTTCGGCTGACATAACAGATTGGTTTATGATTTTGTGATAATGCTGCTCATATCGCCATGCTACTTGCGTCCGCTGTTAAAAAGAATGGTTTACTAAAATCAGGATAAGTTCAAATGGGGTCTGAAGTAATTAAAACTTTCATTTTTTCAAATCCTTCTCTGTATGATTTATCTTTAATATTAATTGTGGCGTTCTTCTTTAATTTTATTGCCATGGGTTTTACGATATTTGCAAAGTTCGGTATGAATTTTCTATAAACTCCACACAATCCTAGAAATGATTTAATTTCTTTTGGAGTTTCTGGTATTGTAAATATAATAATGCCACTTTTCTTTCCTGGGTTTTGTTTAATTACTATAGTACTTTATATGTGGTCTAAGAACTCTATTTCCCTTTTCATAAATTCACATATGTCTAATTAAAGTTTTAAATTTGCATCCCATAATTTTTTAAATATCTTTTTAAATGATCAAATGTGTTTTTCCAATAAAGTGAAAAAAATAAAATATCATATAGATATACTAAACAATCTTTATCGATTAAATCTTCTAATAAATAGTTCATTCATACACCTTTATTTTTAAGATCAAATGGCATTCGTGTATATTCATTGTGACAGTGTTTTGTTGAGAATGCTGTTTTAGCTATTGACTCCTGTTCCATTTGAATTTGAGAAAATCCTTAGCTAAATCAATGGTAGTGACATATTGACACCTTCCCAACTTGTCTAGTATTTCATCCATTCTTGGTATCGAAAATTTATCATTGACAGTGATCTCATTTAAATTCCTGTAATTGACCACTAGTCTGAATGATGCATCGCTCTTTTTCGAAGAGTTTTGTGGATTTTGATTTACGAACTATTCCCTGTTCAATCATTTTATTTATTTGTTAATGACCTCTTTATCAAAATTTTGAGGGTATTTGCATGGCTTCCTATATACTGGATCTTCATGTTTTGTTTGTATTGAATGTTTAATTGTACTTGTAAAAGTCGAATTTTCAACTTCCTTGTACTGGATACCATTATCTAAACATACATAATTGGAACCTATTCACACGGGTAGTAGAAATATTCACCCAGAACGGATTGACATAAAAACAAGAAAGGAAGCTAACTTCGGGCAGCCGAAGTCTATATACCCTTGCAGTTAATTTCTATTTAATTACAAATTATAAAAATCTGAATTTAGATTTGCAACAAGCCAAATTATAGTAATTTTCGTATTATTTTGACAATAATTGATTGATCATTGCTATATATATATAATATAGTGGTCCGATTTATGTTAAATTTAATTTGAAATTCTTAAATATGAAATAAATTTATGTTCCAGAGTAGAAGAGAATACAATAAAAATTAACAAAGCTATAATTTTGTTTCTATTAATTTCCCTTTAGTTTTCCGATCGTTCCTAAGGGAGCTATATGATATAGTCGTCCGATTTTTCTAAAATTTAATTCGAAATTCGGGACAGTTAAAAAAATTATACTCCCAAGAGCAAAAGGTAATATGTCAAAAAACACCGAAGATATAATTTTTTTTCCATTAATTTTCCGATTATTCCTATGAGAGCTATAAGATATAGTTGTCCGATCCGGCTGGTTCCGACTTATATACTACCTGCAGTAGAAAGTCGACTTTTGGTAAAGTTTCATCTCGATAGCTTTAAAACTGAGAGACTAGTTTGCGTAGAAACGGACAGACAGACGGACGGACAGACGGACATGTCTAGATCGACTCGTCTCGTCATTCTGATCAAGAATATATATACTTTATGGGGTCGGAAACGTCTCCTTCACTGCGTTGCAAACTTCTGACTGCAATCATTATACCTTCTGCAAGGGTATAAAAACATAAGTTCAGAAATAATAAGGAGCAAAGGCAAATGGAGCTATTCAAATACCTTTAGGCAAATGTCAAGGAAAGTATATACAATTAAATTCTAGGTCGGTACTTTAAAAGATTTCACTGTTTGAAAGCTGCTCCGATCAGATTTAAATTTTGGTAACAGTTTTACACTAAAAGTTTTCCTTCAAATTGTTTTTATTTTTAAGGCAAAGACTAAATGTTTTCAAACAACTTATTACTTCTCAAAAGTTGAATTATTGACAAACTGTGGATTTGTAAAAAACTAAATAAAAACATAAATTTGCTCCGCTGTGTACGCAAACACGCACCAAATATGTACCCTGCAGGTCCCGAAATCAGCACAAACGCTGAAATAGCACTGAGTCGACTGCGACGCCGGCAGAGCCTCGGCAGATTCGACTCTCTCACCAACCCCCTCTCAAAATCTCTCTCTTTACGAAATTAAAGTGATGAAATAGCAGTGAATGAACGCCTAAAAAGAGTGAGGAATGGTGATGAATTTTGGTCAAATTTTAACAGATTATCATCACTAGACCGACAGTGTCGCCACGGAGCCGACCGAATCGGCGCCAGAATCGACGCTCTCCGAAATTCCTCTCTCTCAATCTCTCTCTTTAAAAATTAAAGTGATGAATAGGCAGTTAACCAGTGCTTAAAATCAAAGAAAACGAAACAAAATGTCGAACTTCACCTATCCAACTCTGCCTGCGCAGGGGTAGAGACAAATAGGGCCTGCGCGATCGTGACAAAGGGAAGAGAACACCAAGAGAGAGATTGAAATTGCAGATATTGTTTTTCTCTTGTCTCGTTATATAATATTATAAAAATATATCCTTTTCAAGTCAGGCTGAGCCTCCAGAGCCTACGGAGAGGGTGAAAAGGGTGCTCACCAAGACTCTGGTGGCTAACAACGTACCAAAGAACCCCTTGAAGTCCCTGTAGTTTGTAAAAATTTATTAATATTATGTAAAAGTATGAAAAGAATTTATAAACAAGAGGAAACGCTATAGCTGTTATATAGAGAGAACGTTCATATATTGGTCAATTAATAGGTATTGAAGAAACGAATACAAATTCCTTTTCCCGTTAATCTAACTTTAAAACTGTGGGTGCCACAGTTTTTCGCGGTTTGTGGGCGTTAGAGAGGGCGTAGCACAAACTAGCGCTGCGTATTAACCCCTAGAATCTGCATGCCAAATCTCAATCTTCTAACTTTTATAATTTCCGAGATTTCAGACGGACCGGCGGACTGACGGACATGGCTAGATCGACTCGGCTAGTGATCCTGATCAAGAATTTTTATACTTTATATGGTCGGAAAAGCTTTCTTCTACCTGTTACATAATTTTGCAGGAATCTAATGTACCCTTTTTACTCTACGAGTAACGGGTATAAAAATTATGTAGTAAAATGAATTGAAAAGAAATAAACCTAATGATAAAGGCGATGAAATTCAACAAATTTTTAATGAAAATGGGCAGTGAATAGGTGATGAGAATGGGCGATGAATAAGTGATGAAGAAATGGCGATTTTCTTAAATTAAAATTTATGATAATACTGATACCCTTTTGCTAAAGAATATTTTATTTTCATGACCACAACAGATTTAAGACATTTTCTATCCGATTTTTGTATTTTAAAATTCAAAACGAATTGATAATACTAAAAAAAAATAATTATTCAAATCAATTAAATTTCTTGATATTTCCTACACGTGCCTCATATTGTTTAAACAAATGAAAATGTTTAAACAATTTCATTCACGTATTCTTCTGCCTTCATCTTTTCTGTCTTTATTAATATAATTCTAATCAAGGTGATCAATTAATGAAAACAAAATACTGAAACCAAATAATATTTCTAATATGCGGTTAGTATTAAATTAATTTTTTTGATGACCTTTTAATGGTGATGGACCATTTTGAAATAGCTAAAGCAGTCCATTCAAAAACAATCAAATGTATGGAATTTTTAGTTGGTGACTCAAAATGTAAACGATTAATAGGTCTTAAGTCCTTTGTAGAATTAAACCTCATTAAACATTTGAATTTTGATCAGTTTCCAACTTACCCCGAACAAGGGAGGAATTTGTGGAAAAATTTAAGCAATTGTTTCAGGGACTTGGCAAGCTAGCAAAGGTACAGTCTATCATTCTAAAAGAAGGTGCACAGCCTGTGCTGCATTATAAGAAAAGGTTTCCACAAAGCTTGTTAAGGGCATTGGAGAGTTAAGTGCTATGGTAAAGGAAAAGATATTTTTACCAGTAACATACCCAACCAGTTGGGTAAATAACTTGCAAATAGTGGAAAAAGCAAATAAAACACAGACTTTGTTTAGACCCCAAGCCGTTAAGCAAGGCAATTAAACGAGAACATTACCTAATACCAACGACAGATGAATTTATATTTCAATTAACTCAAAAGAAGGTTTTTACAATCCTGGATCTCTCCCATGGATTTTGGCAAATGCAACTTGATGAACCCGTTTCGGAGATTCAAATTTAACTGTGTTCTATTTGGAATTAATAGCGCTCCTTAAATGTTCCAACGGAATATGGTACAAATTTTTGGTGTCATACAAAAAAGCACTTAGAAGCCATCCAAAATATTAAAATCCCAGAAGGCAAAGCTGGAGTTCTACGCATTCTTTGACTTTTTATGTACCTATCTAAGTTTATACCAGACTTGTTCTCTAGAACTGCAAATCTCAAATCTGACAAGGAATGATACCATATTTGAGTAAACTACAGAACATCAAAACGAACTCAATGACTTACTTAAAACTATAACAAGTGGTCCGATTTTAGCTGTCTACGACAGCGCTAAACCTGTAGTTATTCAAATCAATGCCTCGAAAAATGGTCTTGGTTGTGTTATTCTGCAAAACGGTCATCCAGTCAGCTTCGCGTCACGTACGCTAACTAAGAGTGAACAGAAGTGGGCCCAAATTGAGAAGGAGTTGTTAGTGATTGTATTTGCGTGTGAAAGGTTCCACTATTATGTCTACGGTATACAAGTTTTAGTATAAAGCGATCACAAGCCCCTGGAAGTTTTAGTAAGCCGGGACATTCTCTCAGTAACAACACGATTGCAGCTATTGCTCCTTAAATAACCGAAAATGACTGTAAAGTATACACCTGTATGAGACATGCTAGTGGCAGACTTCTGATCACGAGCCCAACTACCAGATGAAATAGAAATCCCACATCTATCCAATGTAATTCATATAGTTAGCCGCGCAGCCTGTTTCTTAGAGGAAAACTATAAATGCTATATCAGGGTTCTGAAGAATGATGAAAACTATTGGAAAATCGCTGGTTTTGTTACAAATGGATGGCCATCATTTCATAAATTAGACCAATTTTGCCAAAACTATACAAATTCAAATCCGAATTACACTTTGAACACGGTCTTCTATTTCGCCTTGGCAGACTAATAATACCAAGTTACAAAAACAAATCTTAAACCAATTCCATGTGTCTCACCTTGGTATTGAAAAAACCTTAGCTTGAGCGCGAAAACTGTACTACTGGTCAAATATGAGCGTACAGATTAAGGAATTGGTGTATTCTTGCAAAGTATGCGAAAAGTTTAAAATAAATAATCAAAAGGAACCGCTAATAGAAGATGAAGCGCAACATGGCAGGAATGGACATTTTTGAATATGGGGGTAAGAATTTTTTGTCAATCTTTAACGTATTTTCTAACTTCTTGATTGTTAATCGGCTTAACGGAAAATCAATTGTGGCTGTTACCGAACATTTAAAAAAAACATTTGATAGTTATGGATACCCATCAAAACTTAAACGAATAAACGTTTGTGAATGAATGTAATGCATTACTTCAATTCTCAAGTCCTAGATACCTTCAGAGCAACGGGTTAGCAGAAAAAGAAGTGGCGATTGCAAAGAATATTTTAAAACGTTGTTCTAAACCTAGCGATTACCAGAACAGAATTCTTGAATTCTACTGTGTAGGCTTCTCTCCATGCGAGTTATTCCTTGGAAGAATGTGTAAGCCCGAAATTCTAATAAAAAAACAAGAGGGAACGCTATAGTCGAGTGCCTCGACTATCAAATACCCGTTACTCAGCTGAAGTCAGCAGTCTCAAGCAGGGCAAACCAAGCAGCCGCTTCAAAAAATTTAAAAAATTTCTTCTACATTTCGGTAGGCGTTAATAACCCAAACAAAATTGCGTTTACACTTTTGTTCTAGCTTTAAAACTATGGGCGCCACAGCTTTTCGCGGTTTGTGGGCGTTAGGGGGAGGGGGGGTTTCCAACTTTGGTCTATCAATATGTATTGATGAAACGAATACACATTGCTTTTCCCGTTAATATAGCTTCAAAACTGTGGGTGCCACAGTTTTTCGCGGTTTGTGGGCGTTAGAGGGGGCGTGGCACATCGACATGAAAAACTTGCGCTGCGTAATAACCCCTAGAATCTGCATGCCAAATCCCAGTCTTCTAGCTTTTATAGTTTCCGAGATCTCAGCGTTCATACAGAACGGGTCACAGTTTTTCGCGGTTTGTGGGCGTTAGAGGGGGCGTGGCACATCGACATGAAAAACTTGCGCTGTGTATTAACCCCTAGAATCTGCATGCCAAATCTCAATCTTCTAGCTTTTATACTTTCCAAGATCTCAGCGTTCATACAGACGGACAGACGGACAGAGGGACGGACAGACAGACGGACAGACAGACGGACAGACGGACAGACGGACAGACGGACAGACGGACAGACGGACATGGCTAGATCGACTCGGCTAGTGATCCTGATCAAGAATATATATACTTTATATGGTCGGAAACGCTTCCTTCTGCCTGTTACATACTTTTGCACGAATCTAATATACCCTTTTACTCTACGAGTAACGGGTATAATTAGAGTTGTTTAGAAATCATATTAAGGAAGAAAAAGTTAAGAAAGCTTTATCGATAAAAAGTGCAAACAAAAAATGTACTATAATCTACACTCAAAAACTCTTCGTCCAATAAATGTAGGTGACAAAGTCAAAATTAGGAAAAAAGCGAATGAATGGGCATATGGAATTGTTGAAAAAAGAGTAAATGAACGATCTTAGTTCATAAGAGATGATCTCAATAACTATTTTAGAAGAAACAGAAGACTAATGAATATGTATATGAATATGTACATGAATATGTATATGAATATGTATATGAATATATATCTGATAGTAATTTAAATGAAAATGAAGCTGTTAATTTAAGAGAAAACGAAACCGAAAATAGCAACGAAGAAACTGTAAATATTTACGAAAAACTAGTAATTGAAGAGAGGACAGACTAACAATGTAAGCACTGAAGAAATTATAGAGTCTCTAAGTGACAGAACTTTTGCGAATGAAAGTTATACTGATATGTCAATGGATTATGAAACCCCTGGACGTTTCAGTTCTGAAGTAGAGGTTGAACCAACAGTAGTATCACGATCAGGCAGAGCTATTAAACCTCCTAGCAGATATAGTTGGGATAAAACCTAATTGTTGTAGAGAATAACCTTAATGGTCCAGAACTTGTTAGTATATTTTCGAACTCTGACCTAATTATCATATTAAGATCCGGTCACACATGTTAAGCTTCCAACATTCAAAGAAAATGCGTGGAAAAGACGAAGCGTAGGTACCTAAGACTATGAAGTTTTATGAAGCTAATTTGTTATTGAAAACAGGAAATAAAACCTACAACTCCACTGGGAGACGAGAACTGAGAACCTTCTTGTTTGGATTGTGGTTATATACGCAAATCCGCGTTTGGAATCAACATCTTTTATTTCGCTTCTGGTCCAATACGAGGGACTTATTGAACTGTACGCACGGGTCGTGACTGCGCGGGACAGAGTGTCAATAGCCATTTGGAGAAGCAAACGAGTCCAAAAGAAGAAGTGTGGTAATACGGAGCCAGCAAAGTCGCGCACTTTGTGGTGGTTGGATTGCGCAACCGGAGAGTGCGCGTATTGTCGTCTCACTCTTGCCAGTGGAACATTGCGGAGCGTCGAGACGAGCGCGCACCATCCATAACTTGGAAGACACGTGGTCTGGAGAGGAAAGTGCCGTTAGGTCGCTGATTGGGGGCAAGGGTTGTCACTGGTAAGGTTATCTAGAGTTAGGCAGCAATGAGCGAGGCAAGCGCAACCGGCAGCACCCACGAGGAGAACGAGGAAAAAATTTAAAATGCGGATACACGGAATCTCGATACGGTGGTGGGTGATCTCACTAGCGATCCCTGACAAATCGAGAACAACTCCATGCTGGACTTGTGGCGACAAATGCAGGAGTTCCAGCAGACCATGATCCAGCAATCACAAGAGTTTCAAATGGAAATCCCAAAAATGAACCAAATCCAGATGGACAAAACAAACTTGCTGATTGACGCCCTTGCTGGTGGCGACACCACCAGAAGAAATGGAGGTGTGGAGAGCACGCCATTAAGGAACGGTACGAGAAAAGATTTGCAACCGCAAGTAGAGAGGAAGATCAGCAGCGCGTCGGCGCTCAGGAGCCGCACCGGAGCCTATACGACTTGCCTGAATTCGACGGCTCCCCGGAGCAGTGGCCGATGTTTAACGAAGCAAGGCAGAACTTGTTGCGTCTTCAGAAGGCACTGAAGGGCCGGGCCCGGGAAACCGTCGAGTGTCTTCTAACGTACAGTTCGAATGTTGGTAACATATTAGGAACACTAAGGCAGAATTTCGGAAGGCCCGAGAAACTTGTAAACAGCCAGATCTGTCGAGTTAGAGAGCTTCCAAATATTCGTGAGGGGAAATTAAGTCAGTTGGTCGATTTCAAAATAAAGGTACAAAATCTCGCAGCATTCTTGCACGCAGCCGACGCTCAGCAACAATTAAAAAACCTTACCCTGATGGAAGAACTAGTCCTGAAGCTGCCGGCCCAACAGAGATTAGAGTGGGCACGCCACTCAAAGCAGTTGGGAGACAGTAAGTCGATCAGACACCTGAGCCACTGGCTGCAGGATCTAGCTGAAGACGTCCAAGTCGCCGGGCTGGCCGATGACCAGGACACGTCCAAGCCAAGGAGAGAAAATAGATTCTTCCACACCAGCGAGATCAAAGGAAAGGAGGGTCCAGTCTGCAAGGAGAACCATGAAATAGACGTGTGTGACATATTCAATCAGATGGAGCTTCCTCAAAGATGGCAACTGGCCAGGGACGGGCGACTCTGCTTCAACTGTCTGAGGCCAGGGCACCGGAGCTCAACCTGCAGGAATCCTCACCGATGCGACCTGAATGGATGTAGAAGGCGTCTTCACAAATTGCTCCACGACGGTGTCAGAACTCCAGACAATGAGGCCAGGATCAATGATCCGCAATTTACAGGTGCGGCAGCCCACATCGATAATCATAGGATTTTGTTCAAGATAATTCCCGTCCGTTTTTACTCAAAGGGGAGGGAAGTAAGACTCGGCAGTAACGCTTATAAACGAGTCCGTAGCCAAGGCGTTGGAGTTGCAGGGACCAAAGGAGAATATGACACTACAATGGTTTGGAGAACAGAAGGCGACACAAGTATCGAGCCGTTTTAACATCGGAATATCTGGGGACAGGGAGCGAGATATTTATAACCTGAACGGAGTACGAACCGTGAAGGACCTGCGGTTGCCCAAACAGTCCGTCGACTCGTCTGAGCTTCATCTAAAGAACATCCCATTAAGTGAGTATGTAAACGCAGAGCCGGAGGTACTAATTGGCCTGGATAATGTACACCTGATGGTTCCCCAAGAAACGGTACTGGCGGAGGGAACCGGACCGGCCGTAACCAGAACCAAGCTAGGTTGGGTCGTGTTTGAAAAATGGTTAGGGGAACCCGACCCGGAAAACGGAGCGCATCTCGCCGGTCACTGCCAGAATAATCAATTGGCAAAATTGGTACAGGACTACATCACAAATTCCGAGCTAGACGCACGACAAGCCACTAAGCATCTAGAGGGTCGAGAAACTGAAAGATCTAGACACCTGCTATTTAATACAACTCGGCGCGTAGGCGTAAGGTTCGAGACGGGGCTGCTGTGGGCAGCAGATGATGTTGTCATACCTGAAAGCAAAAACATGGCCCTTAAGAGACTGCTTCCCCTTGAACGAAAATTCAAGTCAGATCCAGAGTACAACGAAAGATATTGCCGCCTAATGGAATCGTACGAGACTAAGGGCTACATCAAGGAAATGAATGCGGACGAGATGAAGGTGGCCGCCAAGAATGAATGGTATCTCCCCCACTTCGGAGTCCAAAACTGCAACAAACCAGGCAAATTGAGGATCGTCAGAAACGGAAGGGGTATTCCTGAACTCAGTGCTTATGAATGGACCAGACGAATGTCAGTCGTTGATTGAGGTCTTAATGAAGTTTAGACAGAAAAGGATCGGTGTGTGCGCCGATATAGCTGAAATGTTTCACCAAGTCATGATACGCGAAGAAGACCGGCCTGCCCAACGAATTCTTTGGAGAAAATCTCTGTCCGACGATATTAAGGTATACGAAATGCAGGTAATGACATTTGGAGCCAGATGTTCGCCTGCCTCGGCCCAGTATGTTAAAAACCGAAATGCACTTGAATACGAGCGGCTATTTCCAGAAGCGGTTGACGCAATAATTAAGAACCATTATGTAGACGACTTAGTGCACTGCTTCGCATCTGAGGATGAAGCAGTGAGGATAAGTAGAGAGATAGTTGAAATTCATAGGCGGGGTGGCTACGAGCTAAAGAGGTTCGTTTCCAACTCCATCACCTTTAATAAAGTATTTGCAGAAGGTGTGCGTGATTCAGTGAGCCTTGACAAAAAAGATTCTTCTTACTACCAAAACGTATTGGGATTGATTTGGCACACGAACAGCGATGAGTTTGGGTTTTCATTATCGTTCCAAAAAATTGATAGAAGACTATTTGCAGAATCCAAAACACCTACGAAGAGACAAGTCTTTCAAGTCGCAATGTCAATCTTCGATCCGTTCGGATTCCTATCCGAATACTCTCTGATGGCCAAGCTACTTCTCCAATCGATTTGGCAAAAGAAAACGGAGTGGGACCAACCGATAGATTTTATACCAAGGGAATCTGAAGGAGGATATGTTATACAGTCTAATGTGCAGGGCTGAGAATATAGTAAATTCCCGGCCGCTCACACATATTGCTCTAGATGACCCATCAGACGACCCGATAACCCCTAATCACTTCCTTTTAGGTACTGCCAACTCTACCCAGACACCACATCTGCAGGAGGAGGCCTATCAGTCTACAAGAAAGGACTGGCGCATCGTCCAGCAACTCGCACACTCGTTTTGGCGCAAGTGGCTAAACGAATATCTCCCAGACCTCTGCCGGCGGACGAAATGGTATATGCCCGTATCACCACTCAAGGTAGGAGACGTCGTTATCGTCTGCGACGGAGCCGTTCATCGTTCGCAGTGGAAGAAGGGAAGAATCACAGCCGTTATACCAGGAAGTGACGGCCAGGTCCGCTCGGCTACGGAACACACCAGCTCAGGAGATTTCCGCCGCCCAGCTTGCATGCTGGCCAGACTAAACGTTGGTGAATCTAAGGAGGATTAGATTCACGGTGGTGGGGATGTTGTAGAGAATAACCTTAATGGTCCAGAACTTGTTAGTATATTTTCGAACTCTGACCTAATTATCATATTAAGATACGGTCACACATGTTAAGCTTCCAACATTCCAAGAAAATGCGTGGAAAAGACGAAGCGTAGGTACCTAAGACTATGAAGTTTTAAGAAGCTAATTTGTTATTGAAAACAGGAAATAAAACCTACAACTCCACTGGGAGACGAGAACTGAGAACCTCCTTGTTTGGATTGTGATTATATACGCAAATCCGCGTTTGGAATCAACACTAATTATTAATTTATTTATAAAAAAGTGTAATAATAATGTGAACACTATATTGTGTCCAAATACTGTATAAATACAAATAATACTTGTCTAGTCTGTAAAAATACAACACGGTTGGTCACACTGTGGCGTGCGGCCTTCCGGTCAAGAAAATAAAGCCGTGAAGACGTACCAGTGAGAAGCTAAAAGAAGTCTTGTTTAATAGGCCAAATCAGGCCTGTTACAAACATTGTATCCAAAGTGACTGGTGCCATAACTAAAAGCCCCTACCTATCCTGTAGCACTGGAATAAAACAGAAATAAACTTTAGTGTTTTTTCTTCATAATTAATTTTTGCTATACTGTCCTTAAAATAATCTTAACTTATCAAAATGACATAATTTTTAGAAAATTTATGTAAATAAAATTGTTGTTTATTTTGGCAGATTTTGTAAAGGTCCAATGTTATACTTTTATTTAATTCCAGCGATCCATTTATTGTGTACTATTTCCAAAATTTTTCGTCATTACATTGATAGATGACCATGTATCTAAGAAGTTTCAGTTTAATCATTATTCTGACATAAGGACAAGACTTTTGGTATCCGAGGCTGTTTGCTGAAAATTTAGATCTATGTTGTGCATTCTCACTCCCTCTTTGTCTTTTAACAGGTGGGAGGAATTTGGTTTCTATTCGGTGAGCCTTGAGGATTTGTTAAATTATTAAAATTGTAATATAATATAATATAATATAATATATTGTAATAATAAATATAGTTTTTGTTTCTTAGATAATTATACTAATGAGAATTATTTCTGTTATGATAATAATTTGGATTTGTATTTCCCGAATTCCTTTGTATAGGTTTATAATTATCAAATGGGTCTGCAACCCAATGACCTAATACCATTCCTGCTTCATTTAGATGGGCATATCTTTTTTGAACAAGGTATTTTACAATCTGTTATCTCTATACAATTCCGTATTGTTTTCTTTAAAGAACTTTTGTAAATTATTTTAATTACCAAATACCATTGCTGCATCTTTAAATTGGCAAGTGTTGTTTTTTTGGACAAGAAATTATACAATCTGTCAGGGAGTTTTTCCCTATACAATTTCGTATTGTTTTTTTTAATGATGTATAAATTAATTTGTCTGTAGGGTCTGGTTCTAGCTCTAACTTATTGATTACATTTGAAGATCTCGCCACTAATTCATTGACGAACTTACTAATGCTTCTTTGATATGGGGTCACGAACGTGTTGGATGATGTCGTCGTACGGCCCCATGAGTTGGACTTCTCTTCCTCGATGACTGCTTGGTATTTGTCTTGGTAGGGTATAACTGGAGTAAATACTCTACTCTGGCAGACTATAAAAGCTAGAAGACTGGCATTTGGCATGCAGATTCTATGACAATACGCAGCGCAAGTTTATTATTATTTTGGTAGAACACCGACTTGCTATTAACAAATCTCAAAACTTATTTTTTGATCGGTTTTAAGCATTTTATGAGTGAACTTTACTTTAATTGAATGACTTGTTACGTACGCCCTGGCTGGCGAAAATCCTCCAGCGGAACCCTGCACCCTGCGGTCACTGCATTTCCCCGAGCAGAATAATGAAATGTCGCTTGTCCTGCCCGGGGCACTGCGTATCACGCATCATGCCCGACATCAAGAACAATAAAGAGGACCAAGCCACCATGGTGGAATCGGGAACTAACACTCAAAAGAAATAACCTTCGAGAATTCTTTAAAATCGCCTAAAAGGCAGACAATGAGATCATTAACGAGGAATACAAAATCCTACTTAGGGATTATAAGAAGATATCACGCAGGGCACAGAGAAGCGTGGAGAAACTTCTACTCCAGCATCGACAACGTCCCGGAAACAGCTAGACTCCGGAAGCTGCTCTCGGAGCAGCCTACCATACAGAGTCAGCTAAAGCGCGACAACGGAGTGAGGGCAGTGCAGAGGCCCTAACAGCACTTATGCAATCGCACTTCCTAGACGCCAGCACGCCCCAGGACATAGTAACTGGCGAAGAACGCTCCCCAAACGATCTAATAACACCTACGAAAATCTACTGGGCCATAGACACCTTTGCGGGTTTTGTCTTAAATAGTGTTGTGCTCCAAGTTTCTTTTATGTAATTGGGAAGTTCATTTCACGTTCTAATCGCATTAATAAAAAATTGTCTATTTGAAAGCAGAACCCTGTGTCGGATGCGTATGATATTACTTATTCTTGTAGATGTGGAGAATTGTAATTTTTCAAATATGTATGATGGCTCTCTGGTGTATGTAACTTTGTGTAAATAGATTATTGTCCAGCTTTTTATATAACACAGGTACAGGTATGTGCTGTAAAATTTCAAATAAATAAGTCAAGGCTTCCTAAGAATGCGAGTTTAGATGTATGTTTTCTAATGTATGTTCACTGAACGTAGTTGATTTTTTCATTCTAGAGGTTGTCATGACTTTTTTAAAATTTGACAACATTTAGGAGTAGATAACACTGGACAACAAAATGGACTTTATTAAAAGGTGCAGGCCAATGGGCATTAAATTGTGTTAATATAGACGTATATAAGCATATCTGCATACTTGGTTTTCGATTTTAACGGGTGGTATTTGTGCAATCGCGGTTTGAAAAAAAATAGCAACATTTAATGTTTTGATATAAGATATCCTCGAGGGTCTGTACTCAATTGCTTTGATGCCCTTCTACATAATTGCATTTAAGGTTCCATCACAATTTGAGTCAATGAAAGCCTATGAGCCATTTAAGTAATTTGTTCACCTTTGTTCACAACCAATTTGATACGGTGAACAGGCTTAAAAAAAATACAAGGAAAAATATGTGCCTCAAAATATTGTACAGATATCTAGAGGCGTATGTTGGCTTGCTACACCACAATTTGCATAGATCTCTAGACCATAGAAGAGTGTCGGTATTAGACAAGACTTCGCAATAAGTAGACGCACAGTAACAGGTAAGGAACATTTAACTAGTGACAAGGATCTTATTAGCCCATATTTTTTGCCAACCGCTTTATTTACGTGGTCATCCCAGTTCAATGTTCTATTTAATGTGATACCCAGATTATTGGCGGTTTCCACGTACTCAATTGGTGTGTCATTAATCATCAGGAGGGTTAGTGTATTATTGGATAACTTCTTTTTAAAAATGATCAAGCATTTTGAATTTAATGGATTGATGGCGAGACCAAGCTCCATTCTACAAATACCTAAACAGTTACTAATTCTATTTGAGGGATGACTAACATACATCTGGACATCATCAGCATATAAATGGACACTACATGTCGACAACACAGACGGAAGTTCATTTATAAAGACGGAATAATAATGGTCCAAGAACCGAACCCTAGGGTACACCACGCTTGATTTGACAGTTTTCCAGCAATCCGAGAAAGTGGATGTGGTAAGGGCCGTGTTAAATGTGTGCGTAAGGTTCGGGACAAGTCTAGGAACTAGAATTTTTATAAATTTAGGATGAATATCGTCAGGTCCAACTGCGTTAGACTTAACTTTAAGAATATTATCGAAGACATCACATTGGTCAACACACATAAATCTAAACCTAGTATCACAGATGTTTTTCAGGAACTTTGCATTCTGCTAATTTGTGGTTGAGTTTTTCTATGTCATCATCTAGTTCCTGTGATATCTTTTGTTTACCTATCCTTAGAGGTTTAATCCCTTTCCAAGTTTGACTCGAAGAGGTTGCATTTTTTAATCTTTGGCTAAACATTTTTGATTCGATTAGTTTGGTAACAGTTTTTCTCAGAGATACAAACGTGCTTTGGTGTTACGGTGTTTTGTATCTTCTCCACTTCTGGTATGCTTCATTTCGTTTTATAATTTCCAATTTTATATTATTGCTAAACCATGGTTTTTCGGACAGTCGAATTATTTTACTTTTAACTGGAACCAAACTATCGTATAAGTGGCTAATAAATATGTTGAAGAAGGTTAAGTTGACAATCAACTGTTCGAAGACTGTAAGTATTGTCCCATATACACTGGTGCTTCGTTCAACAGTATATAGTTAATATTCTTAAAATCACGGTAAACTATTGTATGGTCAATGTAGTTAAGGTCAAAGTTATAGGTCAGGTATATAAGGTCATGTTTTGAAAAGGACGGTTAGCTGATCATACAAACATATTTTAATAACATCACTCACAAAAAAAATTATAATAATGTTTTACGTGTTCTGCTGAAGTGGGTTGGAAATGAAAGATTCACTGGGACCTAGCGTTTCCATGTTGCTGGAAGGGTGAGATTAAGATCGCCCGCAAGGATTACATCAGTAAAGTTAACTGTAATATCTGACAGAAGATTGATTAGATCACCATAATTAATGTTGCAATGCGGACGATAAATGCAGCAAATTAATAGATTTTTCTGCATGATCGGGTTATGTAATTCAATAAAAATATATTCTAATGCACTTTTTATTGTGCGGCACACCATGCCAGCGCAGGTTGCATGCAACATCCGCGACCTCCTGTGCATTGCTATTCGCTGCCAGTTGAGAATCCAGTTTACACACTTGTTGTTTCAGTGTATTCATCTCTTTTCCCTCGGTTTCCAACTCTCGTACTCGTTTCGTAAGGTTCTGTATCCCGGTGTTCATTGCATCGAATTTGGCCTGTAGAGTGTTAAGAAAGCAAGCCTCGCTCTCTCGATACTCTGAGCCAAGTGACTCCCTTTGCTCCGCGGATTTATCATCGATCAGCTGCAACAGTTTCATGTTGATTTCCTTCCGTTGACTCCAGAATTTTTATTCAATTTGTTGCAGCAATTGTGTGTCCGACGTGCGAGCTATCTTGATTTCGGTATTCGATTTTTCACTCCTCAGTCGTTGTTTTTTTGATAAAATTGTTAAGCTTGAGTGATTTGTGTAATTGTATTAGTAATTTTATTGTGTATGTTTTCGGTAGTTTTTCAGTCTTTGTACACTGCAGTTTATGTGTGTGGTTTCGGTAGCTCTGCAAGAACGCGACTGTTTTCCATCACAACTACTTATTTATTTTTTTCGGAGCATTCATCAATGTCAAGGCGTATGCTATAATGGATCGCCTAGAAGCGACTAGCACACACCCCGCAATAAGTCTCTGGATAAGAAACCTGCTTAGCTGCCGGCGGGTGCTCATTTCGTCCTCTCGCCTCTTCTAAGGAATTTGGTGGTCGACGATCTAATTAAGAGATTCGTGAGAAGAGCCCCAAAAATAACTGCCCACGCGGACGACATAGGCTTAATTATTACGGGAGTTTGTCCATTGACCCTCAGCTCCATAATGAAATCAACACTCAGGGAGACATGTGAGTGGGTAGGACTCAGTATCAATGTGCACAAGACGGACCTCATTCTCGTTACTACCGAAACGCACCCCCCCTTAAAAATTGGCGCAACGAGGCTGACCCCGAAAACACAGGTAAAGTACCTCAGAACAATATTGGTCTGCAAACTGGCATGGAGACCCAATGTATTGAAAAAGGTGAAAAAGGTCACCGAGGCGCAATATGCATCTAAGAAGATGCTTAGCAGCGCATGGGGCCTGTCGCCTACTGTGATGCACTGGATCTACATCACGGTGGTGCGTCCGACTCTGACGTATGGAACCTTAGTGTAGTGGCAAGCCACTGAAAAGAAGACCTACACCGAACTTATGAAGAGAACTCAGCGGAAGACACTGGTCTGCATAACTGGGGCGCTAAGGTCAACCCCAACCAAAGCTTTAGAAATAATTCTCGGAATCGACCCCATAGATATCCACGCTCAACTAACTGCAGGAAAGGGAGCACAACGTCTAGTTGCATCAGGTAAAATGACCTTAAGCTTCGGCCACAGTTCAATCGGCCGAAGCATGATCCACAAAACGGACTTCATGACCCCCAGAACGTGCCCGGAGGTTAAAGCAACCTCGTTCATGGGCCCAGACGACTGGAAAACGGGTTGGGACCAGACTCAACATGTGAACATATACACAGACAGCTCCAAGATGGAAGGAGAAGTAGGAGCGGGTTTATACTGTACGAACCCTGAAATAAGGCTGTCATATAACAGTTAAAAAAGCCTCGTTCATGTTCCTAGACGACTGAAAAATGGGTTGGGACCAGACTCAACACCTGAACATATACACAGACAGCTCCAAGATGGAAGGAGAAGTAGGAGCGGGCTTATACCGTACGGACCCTAAAATAAGGCTGTCATATAAGCTACCAAGCGGCTGTAGCATATTCCAAGCAGAAGTCTTTGCCATAAGGAAAGCGGCAAAAGTGGCTCAAAATATAGATCGATCATACGATGTGGTCAACCTATTCGTGGAAAGCCAAGCGGCGATAAGATCCATGCAGTCGTTAACGGTCAATTCCAATTATGTAATTACGAGATAATAATAAATAATAGATAACCTTAGCACGACGAAGTCAGTGCGGATCTATTAGGTTCCCAGCTACCAGGGTATCGATGGCAACGAGACAGGCGACGTTTTTCCAAAGGAGGGCGTAAAGCTGTCGAACGACAGAACGGAGTACGTGCCAGTTTCCCTCAGAGAGCTACAAAGAGCCCTGGGGAAACAGGCGGATACGTGAGCAAAAAACAGGGGGAGGAATACCGAGACTTGCCGATTTGCAAGAACAATGTGCACAGAGCGCAATGAAAATTCAGGCAGTATGTACTGCATCTGCCACGGAAAGACTGTAGACTTTTAGTGGGAATCGTCACAGGCCACTGCCTGGCCGCATCACACGCAATTACGATCGGAATACTCAACAGCCGCACCTGCAGTAAATGCGATGAACCAGGGGCTATCAGCACCCTGGAACATCTTATCTGCAACTGAACGGCTCTCTCATGAGCAAGAAAAAGATACCTCGGTCACTATATAACGCCTCCAGGGAACCAGGCGAACTTCTTGCCTTCGCAAAATACACCTCGATCCTTGTGGACATAAAAAACTCCAAAAATATTTCGAGGTTCATACAGATTAGTCGGACAACTAAGGGCCATATTGGCCTATGCGTGGCCCCTTCAGCGAAGGGCGTCCTACGTACACCCTCCCCTTCTTTTTATTTAAGAGCGAAAGATTCACTTAGAAACACTCAGCAATCCGCTTGTTGACTCAGCGAAACAAGCATGAAATGTGCAACCTGACGATCCTTTGGGTGTCATACGATCAGAACAACGACCGCGATCGACATACTGGTAGCCATACACCGGCAGCTGGCAAAGTGCATCAGTCGGGCGTTGGCACTACAGATAGGGGAAATCCTAGGTAGAAACACCTAAATAACCCAATCTATCACGGGAACCATGAAAAAGTATAAAAGAAAGAGAAAAGAAAGAGAAAAGAAAGAGAGAGAAAGCCGACAGAATTTATTCTGATCTCAAGACCTTCATACTGGAGGCCTTATATTCCCCAACGCCAATGAAGATTTGAGCCAATACTGGAGAGCTAGAAGGAAGTTCTTGAGCCTTTCCATAGGACTGTTATTATCCTGAAGGAACACCTTTCTTGCTGTCCACGATGAGGAAAGTCCTGCTACATCCTAGTTCTGAAGGACGAGCATCAATTTGCGAAGATGTAGGTTAGGTTCGAACGGCTTTTAGCCTGCTGGCATGTGCGCCGACTAGCCAGTGGCCTGTAAGGGCTCGAACTATCATGCCACACTCTGTGCGGCTGAGTTTAAGTAGTGCTGACGTTCATTTATTGTTTATCACAGGCCATGTTTGGTGAGAGATGCGGCACTGTGGTGCATTTTGCCAATTAGTATTGGCTTGATTGATGAATTGCTTTCTAATGTTTAGCTTACAGGTTGCCATGGGCATACCGACACTCTCCTTTTCTGGAAGGAGAGGCACGATGGTGCCCTGCCTGGCTAACTCATCCGCTATGCAGTTGCCTACGATGTCCGGTGACCCGGAACCCATATTAGGCTGATAGTAAATTGTCTAGCCATCTCGTGGAGAGATCTGCGACAGTCTGCTATTGTTCGTGAGTTTGTGCTTGTCGAATAGATTGATTTAGTAGCCGCTTGGTTACCACTATATATATTAAGGTATCTACCTAGGCTGGTGTTCCTTTAGCAGTTAAGTGCTTCCCTCTTTTATAGCGAGTACCTCCGCTTGGAAGACTCTGCAGTGATCCGGGAGTCTGAATGTCTAATTGTTCGCAGTAATCCCCTCCGCCAACGTGTCCGTCCAATTTTGAGCCATCTGTAAAGAATTGCGTCTGGAGAGCCCGGTCGGCCCTGCTGCCATTTCTCCCTATCTGGGATCAGGGCCTCGAAGGGTGTGTGTCTATACTCATGAGACTTGCATAGATCCGTTTTCTTCGGGATCGACTTATCATGCTGAAGTATATTGGCATGACCATAAACTTGGGCTTCCATTGCCCGGTGTCCCTCAGTCGAATGGCTGCCGATGTGGCCCTTTCCTCCATAATCAGAATACTCACTATTACATTATCTAGATGATTTGTTAACCATATGTTACGTACGCCCTCTCACTCAATTTATTTAAGGGAGAAAGATTCGCTTAGACACACCAATAAATCTCAAGACAAAGGGGCGGGAAGCAATCGACACATTGACGCACCAAAACAAGCAAAGGAATGTGCAATTTGACGATCTTTTGGGAGGTGTACGGTCATAACAACGACCGCGAGACACCTACTGGTAACCATACACCGGCAGCAGGCAAAGTGCATCAGTCGGGCATTGACACTACCGATAGGGGAAATCATAGGTGGGAACACCTAAATAACCCAACTATCACGGGAGCCTAGAAAAAGCTCTCCATTGGAATAAAAGACCGTGGCCGGATAGAGAAGACAGACAGAGTTTATTCTGATCTCCACGGCACTATAGTGTACGCACTGTGTTCCCTAGCGCCATAGAAGACTGGAGCCAGGACCGAGGAGCTGAGAGAGGTCCTTGAACATTCTGCAGGACTACGACTATTCTGAAGGAAGTCCTCCCGTTCTGCCACGATTTCTATTACGGGATGTCCTACCACCTCCTATCCTGAAGGACGAACATCAATTTATCAGGACATTAATAACCAGGACTTCAATATGGGAAGTACCAGCTCCAAAGCGGACCACAATACGGCCGACGTGATCAACAGCGTAAATATAATAGATCACAAGGACGACATCCAAGAAGTGAACCAAAATATTGAGATCCTCATCGTTCTATTTGCTGTCTTGATCATCCTGAAATTGGTCAAGATGTACAAGCGTTCCGTGCAAGGACGCCGGGATCAGAAACACGCCATGGAGCAAGTGATATGCCGCCAAGTCTAAATGACAAAAGAAAACCATAACAAAGTGACAAATAAAGGCAATTAAATGCCTTAGTTACAGACAAACGTGAAGTGAAAAACAAAAAAACAATAAAAACAATTTATGAACTCAGGCATTTATGAATGCCAGTGCAACAAAAACGACACAAAGTGAAGTGAGCAAGACATCGGAGACGCCGCTGCCCGCAAGTAATCCGACCAGACGTGTGCCGCCGTGGGATACTACAACATACATACATAAACATACATACCTACATACATATATATATATATATACATATAAAGTGATTGTGCTTAAGAACGATATTTTTTTTTTTGTGTGGTTTTAACGATAGTGTTTTGCACGTATATATAAATATATGTAACTAATTCCTTTCAAGAAGCCCAGGATCCAGCGCGTCGAGATCTCATCGCCCAGGACCAGCAACGGGGTAAGTTTGTCGGAACACAGTTCCTTTGTCAACTACATATATATATATATATATATATATCCGTGCACCATGATTAATCAGCAGGCCCTAGCGGTCACTCTTAGGAACGAACCGCATTTCTATATCAAAGTGAAATATCTCTTATCCAAAGTAAATTTTTATAACTTTTCTTTATGTTATTCAATTTCAGAAACACAAGAGGCATCTACAACAACTACAACAGAGGATTCTATAACACAAGAGGCATCTACAACACAAAAGACATCTACAACAACTACAACAGAGGATTCTACAACACAAGAGGCATCTACAACACAAAACACATCTACAACAACTACAACAGAGGCATCTACAACACAAGAGACATCTATAACTGAACCAACAACATGTTTAGTACGCCCTCTCACTCACTTTATTTAAGGAAGAAAGATTCGCTTAGACACACCAATGAATCTCAAGACAAAGGGGCGGGAAGCAATCGACACATTGACGCACCAAGGCAAGCAAAGGAATGTGCAATTTGACGATCTTTTGGGAGGTATACGGTCAGAACAACGACCGCGAGACACCTACTGGTAACCATACACCGGCAGCAGGCAAAGTGCTTCAGTCGGGCATTGACACTACCGATAGGGGAAATCATAGGTGGGAACACCTAAATAACCCAACTATCACGGGAGCCTAGAAAAAGCTCTCCATTGGAATAAAAGACCGTGGCCGGATAGAGAAGACAGACAGAGTTTATTCTGATCTCCACGGCACTATAGTGTACGCACTGTGTTCCCTAGCGCCATAGAAGACTGGAGCCAAGACCGAAGAGCTGAAGGAAGTCCTTGAACATTCTGCAGGACTACGACTATTCTGAAGGAAGTCCTCCCGTTCTGCCACGATTTCTATTACGGGATGTCCTACCACCTCCTATCCTGAAGGACGAACATCAATTTATCAGGACATTAATAACCAGGACTTCAATATGGGAAGTACCAGCTCCAAAGCGGACCACAATACGGCCGACGTGATCAACAGCGTAAATATAATAGATCACAAGGACGACATCCAAGAAGTGAACCAAAATATTGAGATCCTCATCGTTCTATTTGCTGTCTTGATCATCCTGAAATTGGTCAAGATGTACAAGCGTTCCGTGCAAGGACGCCGGGATCAGAATCACGCCATGGAGCAAGTGATATGCCGCCAAGTCTAAATGACAAAAGAAAACCATAACAAAGTGACAAATAAAGGCAATTAAATGCCTTAGTTACAGACAAACGTGAAGTGAAAAACAAAAAAACAATAAAAACAATTTATGAACTCAGGCATTTATGAATGACAGTGCAACAAAAACGACACAAAGTGAAGTAAGCAAGACATCGGAGACGCCGCTGCCCGCAAGTAATCCGACCAGACGTGTGCCTCCGTGGGATACTACAACATACATACATAAACATACATACCTACATACATATATATATATATATACATATAAAGTGATTGTGCTTAAGAACGATATTTTTTTTTTTGTGTGGTTTTAACGATAGTGTTTTGCACGTATATATAAATATATGTAACTAATTCCTTTCAAGAAGCCCAGGATCCAGCGCGTCGAGATCTCAGCGCCCAGGACCAGCAACGGGGTAAGTTTGTCGGAACACAGTTCCTTTGTCAACTACATATATATATATATATATATATATCCGTGCACCATGATTAATCAGCAGGCCCTAGCGGTCACTCTTAGGAACGAACCGCATTTCTATATCAAAGTGAAATATCTCTTATCCAAAGTAAATTTTTATAACTTTTCTTTATGTTATTCAATTTCAGAAACACAAGAGGCATCTACAACAACTACAACAGAGGATTCTATAACACAAGAGGCATCTACAACACAAAAGACATCTACAACAACTACAACAGAGGATTCTACAACACAAGAGGCATCTACAACACAAAACACATCTACAACAACTACAACAGAGGCATCTACAACACAAGAGACATCTATAACTGAACCAACAACATGTTTAGTACGCCCTCTCACTCACTTTATTTAAGGGAGAAAGATTCGCTTAGACACACCAATGAATCTCAAGACAAAGGGGCGGGAAGTAATAGAACCGGTGACGTACCGAAGACAAGCAAAGGAATGTGCAATTTGACGATCTTTTGGGAGGTATACGGTCAGAACAACGACCGCGAGACACCTACTGGTAACCATACACCGGCAGCAGGCAAAGTGCTTCAGTCGGGCATTGACACTACCGATAGGGGAAATCATAGGTGGGAACACCTAAATAACCCAACTATCACGGGAGCCTAGAAAAAGCTCTCCATTGGAATAAAAGACCGTGGCCGGATAGAGAAGACAGACAGAGTTTATTCTGATCATCACGGCACTATAGTGTACGCACTGTGTTCCCTAGCGCCATAGAAGACTGGAGCCAAGACCGAAGAGCTGAAGGAAGTCCTTGAACATTCTGCAGGACTACGACTATTCTGAAGGAAGTCCTCCCGTTCTGCCACGATTTCTATTACGGGATGTCCTACCACCTCCTATCCTGAAGGACGAACATCAATTTATCAGGACATTAATAACCAGGACTTCAATATGGGAAGTACCAGCTCCAAAGCGGACCACAATACGGCCGACGTGATCAACAGCGTAAATATAATAGATCACAAGGACGACATCCAAGAAGTGAACCAAAATATTGAGATCCTCATCGTTCTATTTGCTGTCTTGATCATCCTGAAATTGGTCAAGATGTACAAGCGTTCCGTGCAAGGACGCCGGGATCAGAAACACGCCATGGAGCAAGTGATATGCCGCCAAGTCTAAAAGACAAAAGAAAACCATAACAAAGTGACAAATAAAGGCAATTAAATGCCAGGGACTTAAACCAGGACTTTGTCTCAGAATAGAGGATTGACTTTATACTCTGTTTTCTTATAAAATCATAGATATCTTTTGTTTTAGTATAGGTAAAGTTACTAAAATTCTTTTAATCGAATATGAGGTTTCCTTTTTATAATACTGTATAACTATATGCCAACTGACGCTTTTTGAAAATAACGTAAATACAATTTAGATGTGCTTTTTGGCCGACGCTACACGACGTACTAGGCGGAGCCCGGTCGTTTGATAGGCTCGAGTCCAGAAAGAGCAGGAGCGCAGATGTTACGGTAACGCATTTAGCCATTGCGGTACGGATCTATTCTGCATTTGTCGATCCAGGACAGAAAAGGTGGGTGGGGGAACTGACAGGAAACGTAAAGCCGACGCTACACGACGTACTAGGCCAAGAGTCCGGTCGTTTGATAGGCTGGAGTCTTTACGGCTTCTTTTGACATATATGGGCGGGGGACGTATTTTAGTTTTTCTGGCCGACGCTACACGACGTGCTGGGCTGGATGGTCCGGTCGTTTGACAAACATGAAGTGAAAAACAAAAACAATAAAAACAATTTATGAACTCAGGCATTTATGAATGCAAGTGCCACAAAAACAACACAAAGTGAAGTGAGCAAGGCATTGGAGACGCCGCTGCCCGCAAGTAATCCGACCAGACATGTGCCGCCGTGGGATACTACCACATACATACATAAACATACATACCTACATACATATATATATATATATATACATATAAAGTGATTGTGTTTAAGAACGATATTTTTTTTTTTGTAGTTTTAACGATAGTGTTTTTGCACGTATATATACATATATGTAACTAATTTCTTTCAAGAAGCCCAGGATCCAGCGCGGCCAGATCTCGTCGCCCAGGACCAGCAACGGGGTAAGTTTGTCGGAACACAGTTCCTTTGTCAACTACATATATATATATATATATATATATCCGTGCACCATGATTAATCAGCAGGCCCTAGCGATCACTCTTAGGAACGAACCGCATTTCTATATCAAAGTGAAATATCTCTTATCCAAAGTAAATTCGCCTATCACTATAAATGATCTAGAGCATTTGTACATCGAGACCTTCCGTCTTGACGTTTCCCCACTTGTTCACTGTAGTAAAGTAGAAAAAGCCATAGTTTGTGCCACAGTACCCATGACTACTGTTTATCCTGAAATCTTCCATAATGAATTTCTTGGCGAGGTTAACACTTTTTTCATCCGCCTAGCGAACTAATTAGAAGAATGATATAGTAGATTTTTAATCATATCTTTGTATAAGTTAACTTTTTATAATATAATAAAACAGTGACTTTTCAGCGGCGAGTATCAGCCTTGTATTTGTATGAACAACCACAAGAGCCTTCAGAGCGACGTTTGCAGTCGTGAAGAGTCAGCAATTTGTTGACGTGTGCACTTTGTACAGGTGATAAATTCGATACTCTCCGCTAACAAACTTTGTTGGCCAATTAAAATTAAATGTATATGTATTCCCAATAATAATATTACTCATTAATGGCACTAGCCAAAATTTTATCCAATAAATTTATAATGTGAAAACGAACTTAAAACCATGAAGTGCTAAGTTTTCAACAAGGGGGTGCTGACGTGATCAGTGGAGTAGGTGAAGAATAATGACATAACTTTTGATGGACAGCCTTGACAATAGGGAATCGTATTGCGTGGCCCGCGACGATCCATTTGGCACACGATTGTGTAAAGGGGAGGGAATGTGGCCGAAACATTGCCCGATCGTGTTACGATCAAGCGACAGCTGAGCTTGTGGGGCAATGTAGACTGATGACCGACGGACTTTACGACTCATACTATTTTTTTTCAGGCATCTTAATATTTATTCTCGTTATGTTGGAGAGGAGAAAGTCTTACCAAGAACCCACCCCATCCGGCGAGCTTATGCCGGCAAAATTGGTGCCTGAACATCGGATGACTTTCCCTCGGCCCGAGTCCTTTACAGGACGAGGGCACTAATATGCCCACGTAACAGAATTGGCGCCCAACGCTGGACTTTTCATATTCCATAAGGAATATTGGTAGGAACAACCTTTGGCAGGATGGGCAAACTAGGTATACCGTGCCAAAGATAACTTTTATATATTTAGAGCAAGGGATTTAAGTAGTTGGGATATATTTTCTGGGGTCAAAATTTATAATGATTAGAAGGTAAAGTCCCCAACTTCTGCGACAGCCAGAATTGAGAGGCCTCTCAACCAGGACTTTGTCTCAGAATAGAGGATTGACTTTATACTCTGTTTTCTTATAAAATCATAGATATCTTTTGTTTTAGTATAGGTAAAGTTACTCAAATTCTTTTAATCGAATATGAGGTTTCCTTTTTATAATACTGTACAACTATATGCCAACTGACGCTTTTTGAAAATAACGTAAATACAATTTAGATGTGCTTTTTGGCCGACGCTACACGACGTACTAGGCGGAGCCCGGTCGTTTGATAGGCTCGAGTCCAGAAAGAGCAGGAGCGCAGATGTTACGGTAACGCATTTAGCCATTGCGGTACGGATCTATTCTGCATTTGTCGATCCAGGACAGAAAAGGTGGGTGGGGGAACTGACAGGAAACGTAAAGCCGACGCTACACGACGTACTAGGCCAAGAGTCCGGTCGTTTGATAGGCTCGAGTCTTTACGGCTTCTTTTGACATATATGGGCGGGGGACGTATTTTAGTTTTTCTGGCCGACGCTACACGACGTACTGGGCTGGATGGTCCGGTCGTTTGATAGGCTCGAGTCCAGAGAAATAGGAAGACGGTTGTGGATCCCGAGAATGATCAGTCAGATAACCGTATTTCCGACGACTGGCGGGAGGGGGATTTTGGACAGACTTTTCTTCTAGGCGCAGCTAGTTCCCATTGTGAACGTCAAAGCTGACTAGAAGGGAAGAAGAGCTGTTAGTTCAGTGGAACCAAGTGCTTAGAAGCTTCTAACATCTCTAGTTAGGGACATTTTTTTTTAGTGGGGTTCAAATATTTGTAGTTTTTGTCATTATAATTTTTAAACTATACTCCAATATCTTAGTTAAGCTGAGGATCAAACTATTTAGAAACTAATATCGTGCTAAACTCATGTAGAAATATGTTTTATTCAAGCTTACAGCTATTTGGCTTGGTAGACTTTTTCGTGGAAATGTCCATATATATGCATAATTTAATTATCAACAACCCAAAAGATCCAGAGCGTCGAGATCTCATCGTCAGGACATAAAAAAGTAAGTTTATTTTCCTGTATTTTTTTAATTTTGTCCAGATCATTTGCCTGGCTTATATATTTCTTTTTAAAACATTTATTATGCAATTTATACAGTTAAAAAAACAATTTGTGCACAATATAACAACAATTATTATTAACAGTATGTGTACAAATTTTAAGTCCATATTGCTCGACTCTACTTTATTAATAACATTAGCAGTGGAGTCCACTGACTTAACGTCTAATATTCCCATTTTCGGGGTATATAACATATTTATACCCGTTACTCGTAGAGTAAAAGGGTATACTAGATTCGTGCAAAAGTATGTAACAGGTAGAAGGAAGCTTTTCCGACCAAGTATGTATATTCTTGATCAGGAAGACTAGCCGAGTCGATCTAGCCATGTCCATCTGTCTGTCTGTCCGTCTGTCTGTCCGTCTGCCCGTCTGTATGAACGCTGAGATCTCGGAAACTATAAAAGCTAGAAGATTTTAGGGGTTAATACGCAGCGCAAGAAAAACTGTGGCGCACAGTTTTGAAGCTAGATTAACGGGAGAAGGAATAGGTATTCGTTTCTTCCATACATATTGATTAACGAAAGTGAGAAACCCCTCTTCCCCCCTAACGCCCACAAACCGCGAAAAGCTGTGGTGCCCACAGTTTTAAAGCTAGAGCAAAAGTGTAAACGCCATTTTGTTTGGGTTATTAATCCCTACCGAAATGTAAAATACATTTTTTAAATCAGCCCACTCAGTAAAAAGTTATAAGCAAATAATGAAATGTCCGGTAGATGGCGCCACTTTTAAGCGGCTGCTTGGTTTGCCCTGCTTGAGACTGCTTGCTTTAGCTGAGTAACGGATATTCAATATTCGAGGCACTCGACTATAGCGTTCTCTCTTGTTTTAAAGTATAATTATAATATTCTGTTTCTGTGGAAAATTTACTTTACTTTTCATCTATTTTTACAATACTATTTTTACCATAATCAAAATAGATAGGAATATTTTGTGTATGGTTTTGAGGCCACAACTTTTATACAACTTTAATATCGCTCAATTTTAAACAAATGTTTTATATAGTAAATGAAATAATATGCATTGCAGAGCAATAAAAAAAATTTTGCAACGCAGTGCAGTGGAAAACAAAATGTAGCGGTTATTGTAGACTGCCGTTGTTGCTGTTGTTGCTTTTGTTGCTGGCGTTGCACACTGGGGTGAAAGACACCGAAAGTGACGATCAATTCAGCCGGCAAAAAATTTGAACATGTTATAATTTTGTCTTTTGTATTTGATTATTAAAAGTAAAAAAAATAACATTTGAACTTTCCGTAGAGTAATTTTTTTTTAAATAAATTTTTTTCCTCGGAAAATTTTTTGAAATTTTGAGTTAATTTACAAAAAAATGGTAATTTATAATTTATAGCGCTGAAATATTATCCGAATCGTTTATGAATTTAATTAGACTACATTTATTAAAAAAACTTAGAATTGGTGGACTTTATAGTAAATATGCGCCAAAAACAATAACCTAAAAATGGAAAAAAATCTTGTACCTCAGGGAAAGAAGTATATGTGCGTTGAAACTAATTGAAGAAAAACAATTCAAAACAAAGATAATGTTTTGGATTAAATTTTATTTATATCCTTTGACTACATATTTACAAAAAATAACAATATTGTTTCCGTAAACTTTAAGGTTAACTTAAAATTTAATATTTAACTTTACCATCATATGAAATAAGTATATGTGCATATTAAATGAAAATTCAAAATACTGTTTAAATTTTTGTAGAAATTTTTTTTTTAACTTTTTAATAAAAAACATATTATTCTTTTTTAATAAAAATTTGATAAATCCGGTTGGGCATTGAAGTTGTCAGATTTTGTAGAGTTGCGGGATTTATTTAATCCCATTCCTCGATTAATACCTTTTTGTGGTCATTTAAGGTGTCAAACTGGCGTCAATTCTTATACACTTTGTTGGATAATATTCATCAAAGATCTTCTATTGGGTTTAGATCCGGGCTGATCGCTGGCCATTGCAATAAAGGTATCTTTCTAGCTGCAAAAAAGTATTTTGTTTTACGAGCCTGGTGGATTGGTGCGTTGTCTTGCTGAAATATCCACCCATCTCCATAAATGTCTCCAGCAAATTCGATGAGTACTGTTTCTAGCCACTCTATGTATATTTCCGCATTTGTTCTAGTTGGTATAAAACAAAGGGGAGACTTCCCAGCATACCCAAATCCTGGCCAAAGCATCAATGATCCTCCACCGTGGTTTCGTCTATGGCAGACCTGTCGTGGTTGCCGTTTATCGCGCCAGTACTTTTGGCAGGAGTCAGGGCCGTCTAAATTAATTTTTTTTCGTCTGAAAATATAACTTTTTTAAACTGCTCTGACCAAAATTTGTACTTCTCAGCAAATTGTAGGCGAGCGGTTATGTGGTGCTTCAGCAGCCTTGGTACAGCGTCGCGGGAAGCATATGTAACCATTTCGTTCTCGTTTAAAATTTGGTTTATGCGTCTTTTGGATATGTCTAGCTTCAGTTGACCTTTGATTTCCATGCAAAACTTGTTGTTTTGAACAGCTAGACGTCGAATTTGCCTCTTGCACCGTGCGTCGTTTTCAGTAGGCCTACCACTTCGTTTAATTTGTCCATAAATTTCCGGATTTTTTAGGAAGTTACTGATTGTATTTCTGTGCCTATTCAATCTAGAGGCAATATAGGAAATGGATTGGCCGGATTCGGCCAGTCCTTTGATCATACCGCGATCTTCCTCTGACAAATGTGTCGCACGAGGCATTCTACAGTAAAATTTAAATTATTGCTCATCACTTTATTCTAAAAGCATTCAAAAGTAATTTTACTTACGTTTTGCTGATTATAAAGCACACTTCTTAACTTACTCGCTATCAATAGCACAATAATATCGATATGCACATATACTTATTTCCTATGAAGACCGCATGTTACGACACATGTTATTAAGAATGGTACAACGAATGAAGCCCAAATAGGACCATTAAAGTAGACGATCTTCACAATTAATATGAATACAAACTTGCATACCTACAAAAACTGTACCGTTAAATTTGGAGAAAATATAAGCAAATGAAAAAGTGCACATATACTTCTTTCCCTGAGGTATTGCTTGTATTTATTAAATGAAAAAAGTGTATATGTATACCTTCAAATTTATTAATAAAAACCATAATTTTAAAAAATGTTCTATGATTTAAATATTATAAGTATTACTCCGATCCATCTCGGTTTCGTCTTCGCTATAGGTCTTGTCGCTCATACATTGTGCTACGTTTAACAGAGTTAAAGCTTCCTTCGGAAAGGTGTGCACTTTTTTTTCGGTAAACCTAAGTTTACTAGATATTGTTTGATCGGAGCTAATCAAGAACATATTCAAAATGTCCTGGTTGATCTTCACCATATCCACTTTTCTCGAATAACATTTGTAAGGGCGCGTGTACCAGCAATGTACCCAACATTCTGGGGCTTAGCTTAGACCTGCACCTGCGAAGCTCAGCAACATTTTCTTTGCGAATGCTGGCAACAATGTTCCTAGGAACATTTGGGAGAGATAGAGCAACATGCTGCGCTCCTAATAGGTCCGGGAAAACTGTGGCTGTGTGGGTTGCTAGGAGAGTCGATCGAGAGCAAGGAGTTGCAAAGATTTTCGCGCCTCTCCGTTGCTAAATGGCGGAGTGGTGGAATTACAGCTTGGTGGCGTCTTGCGGGGGTATATAAGGCGGCCCACTGGCGGCAGCAGGCCATAAGCAAGTGAATTTTCAAGTGTGTGCCAAAGTGGGTAAACGGAAAATTTTCGTAGTAATTCAATGCTGATGAGTTTTGTTGCAGCTCCAGCATAGTTTATCATACAGTAAAATCCCGTGCTTGTGTTTTCTGGACACTTGCAACTGCAGTGGCTCGCTGACGTGATAAGTGGAGTAGGTGAAGAATAATGACATAACTTTTGACGGACAAGAACCAAGAACCCACCCCATCCGGCGAGCTTATGCCGGCAAAATTGGTGCCTGAACATCGGATGACTTTCCCTCGGCCCGAGTCCTTTACAGGACTAGGGCACTAATATGCCCACGTAACACATATCTTGACATAGGTTAACTTTTTATATTATAATTAAAGGTTTGACTTATCAGGGGCGAGTATCAGCCTTGTATTTGAATTAACAACCACAAGCGCCCTCAGAGCGACGTTTGTAGTCATGAGTAGTGAGCAATTTTTTGACGTGCGCACCTTGTGTATAATTCGATACTCTTCGCTAACAAAATTTGTTGGTCAATTAAAATATTTTCATATGTATTATCAGTAATATTATTACTCATAAATGGCATAAACTAATATTTTATTCAATAAATTTATAATGTGAAAGAGAACTGAAACCATAAAGTGCTAAGTTTTCAACGCGATAAGTGGTGCGTGTCATAACGCCCGGTGACCCACTCAAAAGTGTCATAAGGCCCACGGGCCCACGGGCGATATTTTTTTTTGTAGTTTTAACGATAGTGTTTTTGCACGTATATATACATATATTTAACTAATTTCTTTCAAGAAGCCCAGGATCCAGCGCGGCCAGATCTCGTCGCCCAGGACCAGCAACGGGGTAAGTTTGTCGGAACACAGTTCCTTTGTCAACTACATATATATATATATATATATCCGTGCACCATGATTAATCAGCAGGCCCTAGCGATCACTCTTAGGAACGAACCGCATTTCTATATCAAAGTGAAATATCTCTTATCCAAAGTAAATTCGCCTATCACTATAAATGATCTAGAGCATTTGTACATCGAGACCTTCCGTCTTGACGTTTCCCCACTTGTTCACTGTAGTAAAGTAGAAAAAGCCATAGTTTGTGCCACAGTACCCATGACTACTGTTTATCCTGAAATCTTCCATAATGAATTTCTTGGCGAGGTTAACACTTTTTTCATCCGCCTAGCGAACTAATTAGAAGAATGATATAGTAGATTTTTAATCATATCTTTGTATAAGTTAACTTTTTATAATATAATAAAACAGTGACTTTTCAGCGGCGAGTATCAGCCTTGTATTTGTATGAACAACCACAAGAGCCTTCAGAGCGACGTTTGCAGTCGTGAAGAGTCAGCAATTTGTTGACGTGTGCACCTTGTACAGGTGATAAATTCGATACTCTCCGCTAACAAACTTTGTTGGTCAATTAAAATTAAATGTATATGTATTCCCAATAATAATATTACTCATTAATGGCACTAGCCAAAATTTTATCCAATAAATTTATAATGTGAAAACGAACTTAAAACCATGAAGTGCTAAGTTTTCAACAAGGGGGTGCTGACGTGATCAGTGGAGTAGGTGAAGAATAATGACATAACTTTTGATGGACAGCCTTGACAATAGGGAATCGTATTGCGTGGCCCGCGACGATCCATTTGGCACACGATTGTGTAAAGGGGAGGGAATGTGGCCGAAACATTGCCCGATCGTGTTACGATCAAGCGACAGCTGAGCTTGTGGGGCAATGTAGACTGATGACCGACGGACTTTACGACTCATACTATTTTTTTTCAGGCATCTTAATATTTATTCTCGTTATGTTGGAGAGGAGAAAGTCTTACCAAGAACCCACCCCATCCGGCGAGCTTATGCCGGCAAAATTGGTGCCTGAACATCGGATGACTTTCCCTCGGCCCGAGTCCTTTACAGGACGAGGGCACTAATATGCCCACGTAACAGAATTGGCGCCCAACGCTGGACTTTTCATATTCCATAAGGAATATTGGTAGGAACAACCTTTGGCAGGATGGGCAAACTAGGTATACCGTGCCAAAGATAACTTTTATATATTTAGAGCAAGGGATTTAAGTAGTTGGGATATATTTTCTGGGGTCAAAATTTATAATGATTAGAAGGTAAAGTCCCCAACTTCTGCGACAGCCAGAATTGAGAGGCCTCTCAACCAGGACTTTGTCTCAGAATAGAGGATTGACTTTATACTCTGTTTTCTTATAAAATCATAGATATCTTTTGTTTTAGTATAGGTAAAGTTACTCAAATTCTTTTAATCGAATATGAGGTTTCCTTTTTATAATACTGTACAACTATATGCCAACTGACGCTTTTTGAAAATAACGTAAATACAATTTAGATGTGCTTTTTGGCCGACGCTACACGACGTACTAGGCGGAGCCCGGTCGTTTGATAGGCTCGAGTCCAGAAAGAGCAGGAGCGCAGATGTTACGGTAACGCATTTAGCCATTGCGGTACGGATCTATTCTGCATTTGTCGATCCAGGACAGAAAAGGTGGGTGGGGGAACTGACAGGAAACGTAAAGCCGACGCTACACGACGTACTAGGCCAAGAGTCCGGTCGTTTGATAGGCTCGAGTCTTTACGGCTTCTTTTGACATATATGGGCGGGGGACGTATTTTAGTTTTTCTGGCCGACGCTACACGACGTACTGGGCTGGATGGTCCGGTCGTTTGATAGGCTCGAGTCCAGAGAAATAGGAAGACGGTTGTGGATCCCGAGAATGATCAGTCAGATAACCGTATTTCCGACGACTGGCGGGAGGGGGATTTTGGACAGACTTTTCTTCTAGGCGCAGCTAGTTCCCATTGTGAACGTCAAAGCTGACTAGAAGGGAAGAAGAGCTGTTAGTTCAGTGGAACCAAGTGCTTAGAAGCTTCTAACATCTCTAGTTAGGGACATTTTTTTTTAGTGGGGTTCAAATATTTGTAGTTTTTGTCATTATAATTTTTAAACTATACTCCAATATCTTAGTTAAGCTGAGGATCAAACTATTTAGAAACTAATATCGTGCTAAACTCATGTAGAAATATGTTTTATTCAAGCTTACAGCTATTTGGCTTGGTAGACTTTTTCGTGGAAATGTCCATATATATGCATAATTTAATTATCAACAACCCAAAAGATCCAGAGCGTCGAGATCTCATCGTCAGGACATAAAAAAGTAAGTTTATTTTCCTGTATTTTTTTAATTTTGTCCAGATCATTTGCCTGGCTCATATATTTCTTTTTAAAACATTTATTATGCAATTTATACAGTTAAAAAAACAATTTGTGCACAATATAACAACAATTATTATTAACAGTATGTGTACAAATTTTAAGTCCATATTGCTCGACTCTACTTTATTAATAACATTAGCAGTGGAGTCCACTGACTTAACGTCTAATATTCCCATTTTCGGGGTATATAACATATTTATACCCGTTACTCGTATAGTAAAAGGGTATACTAGATTCGTGCAAAAGTATGTAACAGGTAGAAGGAAGCTTTTCCGACCAAGTATGTATATTCTTGATCAGGAAGACTAGCCGAGTCGATCTAGCCATGTCCATCTGTCTGTCTGTCCGTCTGTCTGTCCGTCTGCCCGTCTGTATGAACGCTGAGATCTCGGAAACTATAAAAGCTAGAAGATTTTAGGGGTTAATACGCAGCGCAAGAAAAACTGTGGCGCACAGTTTTGAAGCTAGATTAACGGGAGAAGGAATAGGTATTCGTTTCTTCCATACATATTGATTAACCAAAGTGAGAAACCCCTCTTCCCCCCTAACGCCCACAAACCGCGAAAAGCTGTGGTGCCCACAGTTTTAAAGCTAGAGCAAAAGTGTAAACGCCATTTTGTTTGGGTTATTAATCCCTACCGAAATGTAAAATACATTTTTTAAATCAGCCCACTCAGTAAAAAGTTATAAGCAAATAATGAAATGTCCGGTAGATGGCGCCACTTTTAAGCGGCTGCTTGGTTTGCCCTGCTTGAGACTGCTTGCTTTAGCTGAGTAACGGATATTCAATATTCGAGGCACTCGACTATAGCGTTCTCTCTTGTTTTAAAGTATAATTATAATATTCTGTTTCTGTGGAAAATTTACTTTACTTTTCATCTATTTTTACAATACTATTTTTACCATAATCAAAATAGGTAGGAATATTTTGTGTATGGTTTTGAGGCCACAACTTTTATACAACTTTAATATCGCTCAATTTTAAACAAATGTTTTATATAGTAAATGAAATAATATGCATTGCAGAGCAATAAAAAAAATTTTGCAACGCAGTGCAGTGGAAAACAAAATATAGCGGTTATTGTAGACTGCCGTTGTTGCTGTTGTTGCTTTTGTTGCTGGCGTTGCACACTGGGGTGAAAGACACCGAAAGTGACGATCAATTCAGCCGGCAAAAAATTTGAACATGTTATAATTTTGTCTTTTGTATTTGATTATTAAAAGTAAAAAAAATAACATTTGAACTTTCCGTAGAGTAATTTTTTTTTAAATAAATTTTTTTCCTCGGAAAATTTTTTGAAATTTTGAGTTAATTTACAAAAAAATGGTAATTTATAATTTATAGCGCTGAAATATTATCCGAATCGTTTATGAATTTAATTAGACTACATTTATTAAAAAAACTTAGAATTGGTGGACTTTATAGTAAATATGCGCCAAAAACAATAACCTAAAAATGGAAAAAAATCTTGTACCTCAGGGAAAGAAGTATATGTGCGTTGAAACTAATTGAAGAAAAACAATTCAAAACAAAGATAATGTTTTGGATTAAATTTTATTTATATCCTTTGACTACATATTTACAAAAAATAACAATATTGTTTCCGTAAACTTTAAGGTTAACTTAAAATTTAATATTTAACTTTACCATCATATGAAATAAGTATATGTGCATATTAAATGAAAATTCAAAATACTGTTTAAATTTTTGTAGAAATTTTTTTTTTAACTTTTTAATAAAAAACATATTATTCTTTTTTAATAAAAATTTGATAAATCCGGTTGGGCATTGAAGTTGTCAGATTTTGTAGAGTTGCGGGATTTATTTAACCCCATTCCTCGATTAATACCTTTTTGTGGTCATTTAAGGTGTCAAACTGGCGTCAATTCTTATACACTTTGTTGGATAATATTCATCAAAGATCTTCTATTGGGTTTAGATCCGGGCTGATCGCTGGCCATTGCAATAAAGGTATCTTTCTAGCTGCAAAAAAGTATTTTGTTTTACGAGCCTGGTGGATTGGTGCGTTGTCTTGCTGAAATATCCACCCATCTCCATAAATGTCTCCAGCAAATTCGATGAGTACTGTTTCTAGCCACTCTATGTATATTTCCGCATTTGTTCTAGTTGGTATAAAACAAAGGGGAGACTTCCCAGCATACCCAAATCCTGGCCAAAGCATCAATGATCCTCCACCGTGGTTTCGTCTATGGCAGACCTGTCGTGGTTGCCGTTTATCGCGCCAGTACTTTTGGCAGGAGTCAGGGCCGTCTAAATTAATTTTTTTTCGTCTGAAAATATAACTTTTTTAAACTGCTCTGACCAAAATTTGTACTTCTCAGCAAATTGTAGGCGAGCGGTTATGTGGTGCTTCAGCAGCCTTGGTACAGCGTCGCGGGAAGCATATGTAACCATTTCGTTCTCGTTTAAAATTTGGTTTATGCGTCTTTTGGATATGTCTAGCTTCAGTTGACCTTTGATTTCCATGCAAAACTTGTTGTTTTGAACAGCTAGACGTCGAATTTGCCTCTTGCACCGTGCGTCGTTTTCAGTAGGCCTACCACTTCGTTTAATTTGTCCATAAATTTCCGGATTTTTTAGGAAGTTACTGATTGTATTTCTGTGCCTATTCAATCTAGAGGCAATATAGGAAATGGATTGGCCGGATTCGGCCAGTCCTTTGATCATACCGCGATCTTCCTCTGACAAATGTGTCGCACGAGGCATTCTACAGTAAAATTTAAATTATTGCTCATCACTTTATTCTAAAAGCATTCAAAAGTAATTTTACTTACGTTTTGCTGATTATAAAGCACACTTCTTAACTTACTCGCTATCAATAGCACAATAATATCGATATGCACATATACTTATTTCCTATGAAGACCGCATGTTACGACACATGTTATTAAGAATGGTACAACGAATGAAGCCCAAATAGGACCATTAAAGTAGACGATCTTCACAATTAATATGAATACAAACTTGCATACCTACAAAAACTGTACCGTTAAATTTGGAGAAAATATAAGCAAATGAAAAAGTGCACATATACTTCTTTCCCTGAGGTATTGCTTGTATTTATTAAATGAAAAAAGTGTATATGTATACCTTCAAATTTATTAATAAAAACCATAATTTTAAAAAATGTTCTATGATTTAAATATTATAAGTATTACTCCGATCCATCTCGGTTTCGCCTTCGCTATAGGTCTTGTCGCTCATACATTGTGCTACGTTTAACAGAGTTAAAGCTTCCTTCGGAAAGGTGTGCACTTTTTTTTCGGTAAACCTAAGTTTACTAGATATTGTTTGATCGGAGCTAATCAAGAACATATTCAAAATGTCCTGGTTGATCTTCACCATATCCACTTTTCTCGAATAACATTTGTAAGGGCGCGTGTACCAGCAATGTACCCAACATTCTGGGGCTTAGCTTAGACCTGCACCGGCGAAGCTCAGCAACATTTTCTTTGCGAATGCTGGCAACAATGTTCCTAGGAACATTTGGGAGAGATAGAGCAACATGCTGCGCTCCTAATAGGTCCGGGAAAACTGTGGCTGTGTGGGTTGCTAGGAGAGTCGATCGAGAGCAAGGAGTTGCAAAGATTTTCGCGCCTCTCCGTTGCTAAATGGCGGAGTGGTGGAATTGCAGCTTGGTGGCGTCTTGCGGGGGTATATAAGGCGGCCCACTGGCGGCAGCAGGCCATAAGCAAGTGAATTTTCAAGTGTGTGCCAAAGTGGGTAAACGGAAAATTTTCGTAGTAATTCAATGCTGATGAGTTTTGTTGCAGCTCCAGCATAGTTTATCATACAGTAAAATCCCGTGCTTGTGTTTTCTGGACACTTGCAACTGCAGTGGCTCGCTGACGTGATAAGTGGAGTAGGTGAAGAATAATGACATAACTTTTGACGGACAAGAACCAAGAACCCACCCCATCCGGCGAGCTTATGCCGGCAAAATTGGTGCCTGAACATCGGATGACTTTCCCTCGGCCCGAGTCCTTTACAGGACTAGGGCACTAATATGCCCACGTAACACATATCTTGACATAGGTTAACTTTTTATATTATAATTAAAGGTTTGACTTATCAGGGGCGAGTATCAGCCTTGTATTTGAATTAACAACCACAAGCGCCCTCAGAGCGACGTTTGTAGTCATGAGTAGTGAGCAATTTTTTGACGTGCGCACCTTGTGTATAATTCGATACTCTTCGCTAACAAAATTTGTTGGTCAATTAAAATATTTTCATATGTATTATCAGTAATATTATTACTCATAAATGGCATAAACTAATATTTTATTCAATAAATTTATAATGTGAAAGAGAACTGAAACCATAAAGTGCTAAGTTTTCAACGCGATAAGTGGTGCGTGTCATAACGCCCGGTGACCCACTCAAAAGTGTCATAAGGCCCACGGGCCCACGGGCGCTTTGACACCAGGTGTTATGACAGGCACCCTACCATTCACCATTGGATATGTGATAATCAAAAGGGCGAGGTCCGAATCGGCTTAACTATAGGCAGGATCAAAGAGCGAGGAGGCTTCCCGCGGTGCTACAGATGTCTGAAGACAGGGCACATAGCTAGCAAATGCGAGAGCCGAATCCACCGAATCGACTGCTGCTTCAAATGCGGCGAGCAGGGTCACAAGGCTGCCCAGTGGTCATCTGCGTGTTTTATCTGCGCGGCGGCTGGTAGGAAGGATACGAGTCAGCAAGCTGGAGCAAAGAAGGTGCAGCCCCCTCGACCTGAATCCCTGCAGGACGGCACAGGAGGTTGCAGGAAGTGGATCGTAGACCGCATAGGTAAAGCTCCCATCTGGTTGTGTGGTATGGAAGCAACTCAGCCAAGTCTGGGCTGCTAAAGGCTTCGTACGTCGGTTTATAGACGGGGTCTGATATAGCTACTACATGGCCCCAAGCCTAATACTTGATGAGTTCACGAAAACCTGGACGTACTCAGCAGCGAAATTCGCGACGACATCAACGCCTGGACCCAGGATTGGGGCTCGCCAACGACAAACGCCAGAGGACGAACTATCCTGAAGGTCTCTGCGCCGCTCGAGCTTTTCTAAACGAGGGTTCCCAGCCAACTTTTAACTGGGCCAGAGCGGGGTCGATTATCAAACTCACGTACGCGAGCAGCTCCCTTTGCTCGCCAGACACTCTCGAGGATCAGCGACATCGACACGGGCAGCGACCACGAAGCCATCCAGGTCTCAATTAGAGAGGAATGCAGGCCACAGGTTGACTCAGCCTTTAGCAAGGAAGGCGTACCGCCAGGATACCCTAAGTGTCCCAGCCTTTGGGGCAGCGTTGGATAACCTGAACCTAACCGGAATGGACTGCGCCAACGATGCAGCAAACAAGCTGGCAGCCGACACGTAGAAAGCCTGTAATATAAGTATCCAGCAGCGGAAGAGGTATCGGAAGCACCACCAACCCGTTTTTTGGTGAAACGAGGAAATAGCCATCTTACGCCCTAGCTACCTTCGACTAAGAAAGCTAGTCCAAAGAGCTTGCCACTCTTAGAGCCTCGACGCCTGCAGCGACAGGTTCAGATCCGCCAGGAAGGCCCTCAAAAAGGCGATCAGATCGAACAAAAAGAAGTACTTTCTTTAGCTGTGTGAGAAAGCAGAAAAAGCTTTTGCTCCTCGCCAAGTCCGGCAAACCAGAAGAGGATCCTGCTCCATTAGGCCGATATTTCTTTTAGCCTGTAGGTGGAAAGGAGATACGAAAAAATATTGCCTAGTTGTAACGCTGGAAATTAGGAACGCCTTCAACTCGGCTGACTTGGAGCGCACATTTGAGGCACTGAAAGCGTTCTACGTGCCAGGATATCTGCTGAACATAGTTCACAACTACTTTGGCAACAGGGTCCTCCTTTTGGAAACCTCCGAAGGCAGCAGGTCCCCCGTACACTGGTGTGGAACACCATGAACAACGGTGTACTAAACCTGTTTCTACCAGAAAACAATATAATCGTTGGTTTCACCGACGACGTCGCGCTGGTAGTGGTGGCAAAAGAGATTTGCAATCCAGAAACAGCAGCCAACACAGCGTTCCGCGCTGTTGAGTCGTGGATAGCGGTGGCAGGCCTGGATCTGGCCTCGCAGATGACGGAAGCCGTCATGATCTCAAGCAGGAAACAGGTGAATACGGGCAAGATACTAGTTGCCGGAAGCGAAATAACCTCTCAACGGGAAATCAGATACCTGGGTGTCATTCTGAACACCGGGCTCTGCATCGAGGAACACCTGGAGTACACACACGAGAAGGCCAACGCGACTGCCAGAGCCCTGTCTAAGATTCTACTTTTCACCAGAGGATCGAAGTAAGAGAGAAGGAAGCTGCTTGCGCTTGAGCTTAAGAGCTACATGAGCGGAGTCGTATCCCTGTCGCCCTGAGGGCGGTCTACGCTTTTAGGACGGTATCGGAAGACGCGACGGTGGTCATTGCTGAACAAGTACCCCTGCCAGAGGTAGTGCGCGAAACGAAGGAGGTCTTGGTGGCCTTGGCGAGCCTGTGGATCAAGGAGCGAAGTCCGAGGCGAAATCCGAAGCTAGAGCCAGGAGAATGGAAAGGTGGCAGGTCAGGGTGGGACTACTCCACAAATTACTCACAAACTCATCTCGGACATCAGACGCTGGATAGGACGATAGGTAGACCTTTACCTGACGCAAATACTTAGCCAACAAAGATGCTTCCACTGGTACCTGAGTAAGTACGGACACTAAGTGTAAAACAGCTGCGCAGAGTGTGGCACCGGGGTCAAGAAGGACGCCCAGCAAGTCCTATTTCAATATTATGAGGACGCTAAGTCGCGTCCGGGTAGGTGGAGTAGGCGGCTAAGGTCGCGCGAAGCAATGCTTTGCGGCAGCACCTCATAATATACCTATTGCTAAATAATATTTATGCTAATTCAAAAAAAGAATGTTCAAACACCCAACCGCACCCACATATACACCACCTCAGAACCTCAGATAACCTCAGTACTCCAAGATCCAGAACGAATTATGTTACATTATCACCTCGTTCCCACACTTTCGGACACTCAATAGAAAATTACGATGAGAAAGGCTTAGTCTAAACATTCGGATTGGACCACCGGTGCATTATCAATCAACAATCAACAATCAGTCTCTGATCAGCATTCGTTGTAGTCAGACGTGTTTTCTTTTCGCTATGAATTCTTATTCGTGCTCCGAGTGCAATGCTGAAGTCACAGCAGCGCAGGCGGTCCGTTGCTCTTCGCTTTGTCGCCGTACTTTTCACACTGCATGTGTTGATCTCCCAGAGGATGCTATTAGATTATTAACAAATATGCCGAATCTACTCTGGCAGTGTGATGGCTGTGTTGTGAGTAATGATGCACACTCCAAAATCGATGAAGTGATGGAAGAACTTCGGGACTTGAAGAGTCTATACATGGACTTAAACTCAAAGTTTCTGAAGGCTTTTCCCATTTCTGACACTGACAATAACAATGTCAGTCGGCGAAAAAAAGTGGTGAAACCTTTGGCTCCAGCTTCTTCAAGTGATCGCCAAGCCAACCATGCAGACCTGGTTCCCCCCGCACCAGTTTCTACTGCCGCCAAGCCCTACGCAAAGAATCACAGGAATAAGAGACAAATAGTTGGTCAAGCTGCTAGTTGTGATCAACTCGACGTTGTGCCGATTAATAAATTTCTTCATATTGGTAGATTCAGAGCTCATGTGAAATCTGATGCGGTGAGTGGATATGTTGCAAATAAGCTTGGCGTGGATACCGCTACCATAATCTGCAAGCCTTTAGTCAAAAATGGTGTAGATGTCGCCACATTGGAATTCGTCAATTTTAGTTTAGCAATGCATTCTGGCCGAATCCAATCAAAGTCAGTCGATTCGTCCATAGGGATAGGCCTATTGTTGATGGGAACGTCCTGGATTCGCACAATCATCATACATCGGACTCAAAAAACCCCCAATAATCGGCGCCCCTGGTGTCGATTTTACTAGGGCAAATTGTCATGATCCGCTTCCTCATCTTCATGCTACTTATTCGCAAGGTCAACGCCCGCTGGTTTTGGTATCGCTAGTTGCTACCATTAATTCCTCATACGTTACTCCCAGTGCACACTCTTGGAGTGCATTGCTAAAGCAACAACATCATCATCTGGATTCTTCGTTTTCTGTTTTGTTTGACGTTCATCAAAAGTTCTCAGGAGAGGCTTTTGCACCAGATTCCATCAAGACTCGCGCTCTAGCAGCGCTATGCGGAGTTGTGCTCTCATCACCGCCAAAGCAACAACTTTCGTCCTCTGTTTTGCGTTACATTCGTCACACGCTCTCTGGAGAGGAGCACTCATCATTTTCCATCACACATCTCGCTCTAAGCGCGCTCTCTGGAGTTGTGCGCTCATCACTGTCAAACAAACAACAACGTCATCTGGAGTTGTTGTGGTCTGTTTTGCGCGAAGTTCGTTACCCGCTCCCTGGTGACGCGATCGCATCACATTTCATCAATATTCACGCTCTAAGCGCGCTCTGCGGAGTTGTGCAACCAAAGCAACAACAACTTCAGCGGGAGTTGTCGTCCTCTGTTTTGCGCGACATTCGTCAAACGCTTTCTGGAGAGGAACTCTCATCAACTTTCACCACGCTTCTCGCTCTAAGCGCGCTCTCCGGAGTTGTGCGCCCATCACAGTCAAACAATCAACAACATCAGCTGGAGTTGTTGTTATCTGTCTTCCGCGAAGTTCGTCAATCGCTCCCCAGCGAGGCGCTCTTATCGCATTTCATCAATATTCCCGCTCTAAGCGCGCTCTTCGGAGCTTTGCGCTGTTCACAATCGAATCAACAACAAGGTCAGCTGGAGTTCTCATCGGCTGTTTGGTGTGGCTTTTCTGGATGGCTCCATCAACAACAACATTGCCCTTCTCTTCTTAACTTGGATAAATATGCTCCCTTAACAGCGCCATTTCCATTACTCTTAAGAACTAGTTACCCTTCGCTAAAAGCATCTTACAATATTCAGGAATGCATGCATGATAAAATACGTATCAAAACTACTACACTACTAAAGGTGATCTGCGGGCCTACAACATTGGGATCGCATGATCATATACTTCCTACGGCATTGGACTATAATGCATTAAATACGAATCCAGCGGTTGTTAATCATGCTACTGTGAGTACAGCCCCGCTAAAAATTTATTTTCAAACAGAACTCGTAAATAACTGTCGACACTTTCAATATGTTCGTCAAATAACACTTATTTACTAACACATTGGGAAAATTGTCAGAACGAAACAGTTTAATTTCTGTTTTCAGTTTTTTCTGTCTTTGCTCAACAGAAAACAGTTTGTGTTGTGTCAAATGTGTTTCTGTTTTCCAGAGACAGTTATTCTGGGACAATTATTCATATGTGTCTCAGTGTCGAACAGTAAAAGTTGAAAAAAAAAATTTGTTAAAATGGGTCGCCCAAAAAAACATGAAAGTGTGTATTTGTTTTTTAAATACGAATCAGGGAGTAATAAATCGACATGCAACGTGTGTGGTATTAAACTGAGCGGTCAACATATAACAAATTTAAGGAGGCACCTCAATGCAAAACATGCTTATATTTTTAATGATTTGGAGCTCAACAGCAATAACAGCGATGCGCGGGAAATGTCGAATAAGAGAAAAATCACAATTACGACCAGCGAAGAATCGTTAACTTCATCAATTGTTAAAATTGTAACTACAGATGGGAGGCCTTTCTTGCTTCTAGACAGCAATAGCTTTCAGACGTTTACCACTGAACTCCAATATATTGCAGTTTTATGATGACCTGAATATGCAATCGCCGTATTTAAGTGCTCTTGCCCGGGTAGTGCTGGCTACACCAGCCACACAGGTTACTGTGGAAAGGGCATTTTCCGCACTGCATTATGTATTAAATGAGAAACGAAGTTCTCTTAGTGCGCAAAACATAAATTCGCTTTTAGTTGTGAAGCTAAACGCCGAATAAAGTTTATTCGATAAATTGGTCAAACATCAAATTTTTATATGCACTCATGAACAAATTTTTATAAAATAAACTAGCAATACCCGAAGCGACATTGTCCGCTACTATTAGCAAATCATTTCATGCTTTAAATAGTAACCTGATTGTTTATATTTCGGGATTTTGCTCGGATATTAATTAGAATTCTGAAATATGATAAGATCAGGTTATTACCACAGTAAACCCCACCTAATATTTTACCATAACCCCTAACCATAACTTACCTTTCCTTTACAGTGCCTTAACCCTACCTGTCTCTTACCCCCGGAACAATTTTTTAACACCGTAATGCTGTTTTCACTATTTCCTCGCCTATCCCCTAACCATCCGTACTCAGCCCTAACGCCGAAAAACTATTATTTTAACCAACTTTCTCTACCATAACACCATTTTTTTCTTTCCTTAGCCAACAGTTACCCCACTCTAGTCTTACATGAAAAAAAATATTTCCTTGCTTAATTAATTCCACTTAAACATTGCTTTTTCTGGTTTGTCACCTTAACCGACCTGATCCTCGCAAAAGTAAAAAAAAAAAACTTACCTTACTCACATTCACCCTTTCTTTACATTACTTTTACCGTCACCCTAATCTGGGTAATAACGCCTTAACCGAAACTTTAACCCCGATTAACCTCACCTTATTCCCACATTAACTTTAATACTAAGGTCTTAATCTACCATTTTGGTCAGCTAAATTGCCAGCTAAAAGGAAAACCAGACAGCGTGCTGCCAATTAACCCCAAGTAACCTTCAAAACTTAAAACAAAATATAAAAAATAACACTCAAATACCTATGGAACGCTGGTCAACATGGCTTAAGCGAAAAACGGATTTGAACGCAGGATCGGTAGGTTAAAAACATTTAGTGCCCCCATGTCGGTTGGGGCTCACCAGCTCGATTAAAATATTTCCGGAAATAAAAGAAAACTAAAATATGGCGTACCTAAAGCACTCTTTTGGGTTTAAACTGTGGGAGTAATTCGATCTAAAAGTCAAAATTTGGCAATTTTTAAGGTTTCTTGTGAGTCTTTTGGATACACATATTTCAAACAATTTCCTTCGTGCGCCCATCCTCTATAACAATTCTTTCAAAACTTGTGTTTAGATAATTTTACATACATATATGTATTTACATGCCGACTTGTCGATGTGTGTGTGTGTGTTTTCGTTTTTACGTGTAATTTTGACCACTGAAACTTTGCCGCCTCTCTTGCGCTTCAAATGACTCTCTCTGCTCTTTACTCTCTCGCTCTGCTTCTGCTGACGTTGTTTTTGTCAGAGCTGTGTTCGGAATTCGTTCGTGAGTGCTGCTAACTGCCGAAGCATAGAAAAAACAAAAACAACGTGCTGCTAAAAAGGCCCCCCGCAACCCCCACAATCTTACAAAAAAAATTATATAAAATCAACCGTGGGTCCAAAAAAAAAAAAAAAAAACCTTTCTAATTGTATGGCATAGCTCCACATTTTAAAACAAAAACGGATGCGATCGCATAATCGGTGCGGAAAAATTAATTAAGTGCCCCAACCGGAAGTCGGTTGGGGCTCATCTTCTGGGCTTTCCAAAATTTCCACAAACAAAGCTTAAAAAAAAAATATCAACTTTTTTGGTTGAAAACTGTGGGAATGGTTGATGTTTTAATCAACCAATTTTGCATTTTTCGAGAGTCCTGGGAGTCCTTAGGAGCCGAATTTTAAAAAATCCTTTCTTAGTGCACACCTCCTCTAACACACGATTCAGACCCAATTTTTTCCAGATTTTTAGGTCTTATGGTTTGGGCTGGGGGAACATGACGCAAATCGACATCTACTCCTTTATAGTAATATACTCGATTATTATTTGGCAATACGAAGTTTACATATATACGCTAAAACCAACTATATGGAAAAGACTTCAAATTTTGTAAGTTAGAAATAAGCACACAATCCAAAAAGACACTTATTCTGAGAAAGTTATAGGTTTTGATCATTCAAAACACTTTTTCAGTGAGGTGAAAGCAAAAGTCTCCCTTTTTTTCTGTTATTGAGAGACAGAAATAAAGTTTGTGTCAGCCGAAATCAGTCAACAGAAAACACTTGAAAAGAAAAAATAACTGTTTTCTGTCCGAGACTGACAGAAAATTTTAGATTTTTTCTGTTTTGTGAGTAACAAGACAGTTTCAGAAATAAGTGTTAACAGTTATTTACGAGCTCTGTTTTCAAAACATCTCTGGAATGCGGACAAAGGCGGAGCAAGTATACCTTGCCACATCACAATGCGAGTTTGATGTTATAGTTTTAGTTGAAACTTGGCTTAACAGAAACTTTTACTCAAATGAATTCTTCGACTCCAAATTGTATCATGTGTTCCGCAAAGACAGAGATAGCACGAAAACCCACTGTGCTAGAGGGGGTGGTGTAATTGTAGCTGTTCGCTGCAATTTGCGCTGCTTGGCAATTGGACTTCTCATTGAAGATACCCTTCTGGATCAAGTTGCTGTTTCGATAATTGGAGAATCGGAAACTGCAAATTGTGGAGTCATATATACCACCAAATGCTTCCTATAAACTTTACAAGACTCATCTGGAAAACATTACCGACATCTACAATAATCTTCTGGACCATCAACATATATGTGTGATTGGCGACTTTAATTTGTCTTCTCTCGTTTGGTCCCAGGATCCGGACCATCAATCTTCACTGCCAAGCAACATACATCAACCACACGAGATTCTTTTCATCGATATTTTTAGTATGGGCTTAATACAAGTCAATAATATATACAATAACTTACATAAAATTTTAGACCTAGTATTTCTTAGCGCTGATATCAACTTTTCCTTAGTCCAATGTAATTCACCTATAAGCAATTGTGACATCCATCATAGGGCATTGCTCCTAGGTATAAACTTTTATAGTTTTGCGCCTTCAGCTGAACACTCTTCTAGATTTATTTTCAATGAAACCAGCCTCTGTTCCATCAGAAATGAGATATCTGCCATTAACTGGGAATCAGTTTTATCGCATATCAGTTTGGAGCCGTGTTATGACACTTTTTTAGTAATTATTTTAAACATTATTAAGAACAATGCTCGATAGGGTCCAAAGTTCATTTAAATTGCCTTGGTATACAAGAGGTTTAAAAACGCTTAAAAATCTGAGAAATAAATTCTATAAAAGGTTTTTGGTTACACACGATCCTTATGATTGGAATAGACACTTGCAGCACAAACGTGAGTTTGAATTTCTAAATAAATTTCTTTACAATCAATATATAGCGGATGTTGAGATCGGACTTAAAAGTAATCCCAACTCTTTTTGGCGATTTATAAATTCAAAGAAAAAAACTTCTTCAGTCCATCTGCCATGTTCCTAGGGAATTTATCTTCGCATTCAAATATAGAAACTGCAAATCTTTTTGCTTCTTATTTCAAAGATAATTTTGAGCCAACAAGTGCCTGGAATGATTCTCAAACCTTAAATGCGATTACTCCTCTATTGAATTTAGGTAGTTTGATCGTGCTGGGAGAGAATATTCATAAGGCCGTTGAAGACGTTGATGAATCTTACGCTCCGGACTGTGATGGGATTCCGGCTTACTTTCTGAAACATTGTATACAGGTGCTATGCGTACCACTAAAAATTATTTTTGACAAATCACTTTCTAGTGGACACTTTGCGGAAAGATGGAAGGTCGCATCCGTGACTCCAATCTTAAAATCAGGGCCGAAAAATAACATTGCCAATTACAGGCCTATAGCAAAGATCAGTAATATCGCTAAACTCTTCGAGCGCATTATTGCCGATAAACTATCATTTCTTACGAAAACATATATAAGCACTTCTCAGCATGGTTTTGTAGCAGGTCGGTCAACCACGACTAACCTTGCCGTTTTCAGCAACTATTGCGTTCATGCATTTAATAAGCGATCTCAGGTTGATGCTATATACACTGACTTTGCGAAAGCCTTTGACAAAGTTAGCCACAGTGCCCTACTGACAAAATTAGCTCGCTTGGGAATACATTCGGCATTACTAAATTGGATAAAATCATATTTACACAATCGTCTTTACAGAGTGAATATCAATGGAAATTTCTCTGATTCCTATTTGGCAACCTCGGGCCTCCCTCAGGGGAGTGCTATGGGACCTCTGCTTTTCATTATTTTCATTAATGATGTGAGGTTCTGTTTATCCTCAGAGTGTCTACTGTATGCAGATGATTTAAAAATTTTTAAGTCTATTAAAATAGCGACAGACTCACAATCGGTTCAACAGGACTTAGATTCGTTGAGCTCTTGGTGTAGCCGAAATGCGCTTCCTGTGAACATAAACAAGTGCTTCTATGTTACTTACAGTAAATCTGTATATAATTTCGTCACATCCTATAATATTAATGGTCAACCTTTACAGCTGCGGCAGGAATCCTTGGATCTAGGTGTGATGTTTGACTCGAAATTTAAGTTCTCAGCTCACTTCGATTACATTTTGCCAAGAGCCTATGTCATGTTTGGATTTGTGAAAAGGAACGCATCGCTATTCACTGATCCCTACACTAGACTTGCGCTTTACTTTGCATTTGTCCGATCTAAGCTGGAATATGCCGCTCTTATATGGAATCCCTTTACTAGCACTCATGGAAATAGAATAGAGCGGCTACAGAAACAATTTCTGAAATTTGCTCTATTGCCGCTAAGATTGTTAGACCCTGTTCCTTCCTATCACCAGCAATGCAAGCTTGTTCGTCTACCATCCCTTGCGCATCGTAGAAATATCCTGGCCATTTGCTTTATCTTTGATTTGGTGAATGGTGATATCGACTGTCCTGAGCTACTCTCGAAAGTTGGTTTTAACGCTCCTTCTAGGCAACATCGAAATTTTGATCCCTTTTTTCTTGAGCTAAGGCGGACTAATTATTCCCAAAATGAGCCTCTCTATAGGGCTTTATCTGAGTATAACGCACTTCCAGCTGATATGCAATCAGACTATTTCCCAAAGAAAACCATTTTTAAACATAGGTTAGTTAATTATTTTGTAAATGTTAGTACGTAATATAATTTTTGGATTGTATAAGTAGCCAGTTAAGGTATATCCGTTGGCGAAATAAATAAACAATCCAAAGTCCAATTCAGAACTCATTCAATTAAAATTAAGTTCACTCATAAATACTCTCAAGCTTAAAACCGAGGTATGATCGTAAAAGAGGTTTAAGTTAAGAAGCGAGTTCAGCTTGAGATTTGTTAAGAGCAAGTCGGTGTTCCTCTAAAAAAAAGATTGTTACCAGTTCTAAATAAAATGAAAAAAAGTTTTTTTATTTTAAACTTATGCTGCAAACTAGAAATTGTATATATTTTATATTAGTTTCACTCCAGACCCCATTGAGTAAAGACGTGCAGCTACGGCGGTCTAAAATCACCAACAACCAGTGCATATCAGCAAAATTTGCAAAAAACAAACCAGTGAATGAAAGAGACACCCAAAAAAAATAGAATACAACAACATAGAGTCACGTGATCACATCAACCACAAGCAGCGTTCGCCCCACGATAGCACAATGTTACCACCAGACAAAAACAAACTTTTTTCTAAAAACCCAATAATTGAATATAAATTCATTGTTATAAAAGGTAAAGTCAATACATCCCCAGAAGACACAAACCTATTCATTTTAAAAAAATCAATCGACTACATCTGCGGAAGCCAAGTGGATAAATGTAAAATTCTTAGACCAGGTACAATTCTAGTTCAAGCGAAAAACATACAACAGGCCGAAAAACTTCTAAAAATTAAAAAAAATTGGTGAAGTAGACGTAGAAGCACACGAACACAAGAACCTTAACTAGATCAAAGCAGTTATTTATTGTAATTTGCATAGGAATATCACAGAATAAGAAATTCTAGCCGAACTGAAGTCACAAAAAGTTTCTGAGGTGTACAAATGGACAAAAATAGTCAGTTAAAATCGAGTTCCAACAGGACATATAACGCTTACATTCAATTCTACCAATCTCCCTGACAAAATATTTATCGGCTATGATATAGTATTCACACGCCCATACATACCACGTCCTATGCAATGTAAAAAATGACTTCGCTTTAACCACCCCCAAGCCAGACAATCCTACATGCAAAAAATGCTCTGAGACTACTCACAATAACGACAATTGTAATTGTAATTGTAACAACGACGATTGTAAGCAACAACCTAAATGCATTAATTGCAAGGGAAACCACTCGTCCATGGACAGAAAATGACCAATCTTTCTCTAAGAATAGGAACTTATAGCCATCAGAATCACCGAAAAAGTAAGCCCGTTCATACTCTCAAACCCTAAAAAATCCACCACCAACAGAAAACCCTACCAGAGCAACTGGAACACAATTTCAGAATAAAAACGTAATCCCCAAGAAGCCAGACTCAATCGGTTACACGGACGGCCCTCATGGACGGGGCCACGCATAGGCCACTATGGCCCTTAGTTGTCCGGCTAATCTGTATGAACCTCGAGATATTTTATTAAGTTTTAATGTCCACAAGGATCGAGGTGTATTTCGCGAAGACAAGAAGTTCGCCTGGTTCCCTTCTGGAGGCGTCTTCTATTGATGACAGAACTGGGGCACAGAGGTATCTTGTTCTTGCTCGTGAGAGCGACGGGCAGTTGCAGAAAAGATGTTCCAGGGTTTCGATAGCCCCCGGCTCATCGCATTTCCTGCAGGTTCCGGCTGTTCTGTATTCCGATCGTAGTTGCGTGTGATGCGGCCAGACAGTGGCGTGTGAGGATTCCCACTAACAGTCTGCAGTCTTTCCGAGGAAGATGCAGTACATACTGCCTGAGTTTTTCATTGCGCCCTTTGCACATTGTTCTTGCAAATCGACAAGTCTCGGTATTCCTCCACCTGCTTTTTGCTCGCGTGTCCGCCTGGTTCTCCAGGGCGCTTTGTAGCGTTCTGAGAGAAACTAGCACGTTCTCCGTTCTGTCGTTCGTCAGCTCTACGCCCTGCTTTGCAAGAACGTCAGCTGTCTCGTTGCCATCGATTCCCTGGTGACTGGGAACCCAAAAGGTGCTAAGGTTATCTAGTACCTCCCTGCTCGCCATTACATTTTTGGAACTAACCGTTTACGACTGCATGGATCTTATCGCCGCTTGGCTGTCCACGAACGAGTTGACCACATCGTATGATCGGTTTATACTTTAAGCCACTTCTGCCGCTTTCCTTATGGCGAAGACTTCTGCTTGGAATATGCAACAGCCGCTTGGTAGCTTATATGACAGCTTTATTTTAGGGTCCGTACAGTATAAGCCCGCTCCTACTTCTCCTTCCATCTTGGAGCTTTCTGTGTATATGTTCAGGTGTTGAGTCTGGTCCCAACCCGTTTTCCAGTCGTCTGGGAACATGAACGAGGTTGTTTTAACTGTTATATGACAGCCTTATTTCAGGGTTCGTACAGTATAAATCCGCTCCTACTTCTCCTTCCATCTTGGAGCTGTCTGTGTATATGTTCACGTGTTAAGTCTGGTCCCAACCCGTTTTCCTGTCGTCTGGGCCCATGAACGAGGTTGTTTTAACCTCCGGGCACGTTCTGGGGGTCATGAAGTCCGTTTTGTGGATCATGCTTCGGCCGATTGAACTGTGTCCGAAGCTTTGCGTCGTCATATTGCCTGATGCAACGAGACGTTGTGCTGCCTTTCCAGTAGTTAGTTGAGCGTGGATATCTATCGGGTCGATTCCGAGGATCGTTTTATAGAGCTTTAGTTGGGGTTGACCTCAGCGCCCCAGTTATGCAGACCAGTGTCTGCCGCTGAGTTCTCTCCATAATCTCGGTGTAGGTCTTCTTTTCAGTGGATTGCCACTACACTAAGGCTCAATACGTCAGAGTCGGACGCTTCACCGTGATGTAGATCCAGAGCATCAGAGTAGGCGACAGGCCCCATATGCTGCTAAGCATCTTCTTGGATGCACATAGCACCACGGTGCCTTTTTCACCCTTTCTAATATATTGGGTCTCCATGCCAGCTTGCAGTCCAGTATTGTTCCGATGTACTTGACCTGCGTTTTCGGGGTCAGCCTGCTTGCCTGCCAATTTTTGGGGGGATCCATTTCGGTACCTTGTATCTCTTAGTAAAAAGAATGAGGTCCGTCTTGTCCGCATTGATACTGAGTCCCACCTTTTCCGGCCACTCACATATCTCCCTGAGTGTTAATTCCATTATGGAGCTGAGGGTCGATGGACAGACTCCCGTAATAATTATGCCCATGTCGTCCGCGTAGGCAGTTATTTTTTGGGCTCTCCGCCCGAGGCAATTAATGGCTCCTGAACCAATGTTATGTCGACGGGCCCTTGCTCCAGGGCAATCAGGAGCTCTGCCGATGCGATTACAAACAAACTATTAGACAAGAAAATAGCAGAGACAGCTATATTAGCACGTACCCCAACAACCTACGACATATTCGACGAAGAAATGAACTCACTTAATGAAGACTCTCAAAAACCCTCGACATCAACAAACGACCGTGTACTCAGAAGCCAAACCAAAGAAAAATCCATTCTATTTAAAAACCTCAAGTCAAAAGAACAAAATCCAAACCTTCCTAGTACGAACGTTATAAAACAAACACAAAAACTTCATTAAACTATGCCCTTAAAATATACATACACACATATACAACAACCGACACCAGTAAACTACAATATACTAACAAACATAGCATCTAACAGATTTGGAGGAGTAGACCTGCTAATCCACAAATCAATCCAACACACTCCAAGTTATATCAATGAAGATGTAGAAGCAATAGCAGCAGAGATAAAATCAAAATAAAAGTTTAAAATATACTCCATTTATATTTCACCTAACAAACCCGTTTCACGCAATAACCTGAACAACGTAATTAACTCTTACAACGAAACTGTTATGATAACAGGAAATTTTAACAGCTGGCACCAAAACTGGCGATCCACACACTCGAACTTAAGAGGAAAAACAAAGCAATCTGGGACAACTTTTCAACGTTCAACTAACATAAACAAAGAAACTGCACTAATCAACAAAATAATTATTAAAAGTGCACACCATATGATACCGCAAACACTACCACACCGACACTCACGCACAGTTCCTTGGCGGAACAAAAACTTAGCAGACTTACACATTAAGAAAAAACAAACATGAAAGCACTGAAAAGAAACACAACCCAAGAAACGATCATTGCTTACAGAAAAGCAAACGCGATTCTGAGACGGGAAATTAAAATTAGGAAAAGGGTATTCACAACCACTTTCACTTCAACCATTCAAGCAAACACACCAACAACAAAAATATGGAACAACATTCGCCGATTTTGCGGTCTTAACCCAGCAAAACAAATACACTGCATAACAACCAACAACAACGTGACCACCAACAACAAAAACCAAATCGCCAACCTGCTTGCACATCATTGGTCCCATCTTTCAAAAGACACAAACTTCAGCCACAACAGCCAAACAATAACCCCCAATCACATCCCATCCACATCTGCTATAGAAATCGACAAGCCCATTGTTTGCGCACTTTGCGCTTTTTCAATGAAATTTGTTGACTAGTGTAAGGCGGGAGCGGGAGCGCAATAAAGCTTTAATCGCGCTCGCGAATTCGCCCCGTCTCTCGCCCCTTTCGTTAAGTTAGGCTTAAGCGTTTTATATTGAAATTAAAGAGTCAGTTGTTATATGAAGATCATTGCGCAAACTCCCTGTCGTCGTCGTCATCGAATAAAATCGTCGAATTTTCCCTGCACATCACAAGTTTTCGCGTTTTCTTAATACAAATTAGTATTAAATTTACATGGTGACCCCGACGTGATTAGCAGTGGAACTCGAGTGTTATTTTTTTTGGTGAAACAACAAATTAATCAATAAATCGCGCCGGCTCCCCTTTTTTTAAACATTAAAGTGATTTGTTGCTGCCGATTTAATTCGTCGTTGCTGCCGCCAAATCAAATTGTTGCCGCCAATTAAATTTGTTGGAAGTTTGGAAGCTGCAGTTTCTTCGATTGCCATTGCCGCTGCTCTTTTCAATCGCCGTTAAGTGCCGCTGCTTGTCGCCAGTTGCTGCCTACGTTATTTCGTCGTGCTGCCGCTGGAAAATTTTGGCCGTTATCGCCAAATTCACCGCTTTTATCCCCTACGCACAGGAAGGAAGGCATATGGATTCGAAGAGGGAAGTTACCGACGGATGTGAATCGTCCCACCAGGTATAGAGTGCTAAAAGTTGAAAGTTAATCTGTGGCGTTTTGTAAATTGTGTTTTGGCCCATCTTTCAACTTTTTGCATTCGTGTGAAAAATTCGGTAGATAGCGAGCATTCTAACCAAGAAATAAATAAAACTTGCATGCACTAACGATTATAATTCTGATACATCCATACAAATATACATATTTCGAATTATAAATACATAAGTGAATCGCTTTGGACCAAAATCAAATAAATATTTGTCGGCATCCTGGTTGTTCAAAGAATAAAATTCCCCCATTTCTCGTCGTAGTGAACACCAATTATAGCTTTGCAAAAATTAAAAGGGTAAAAGTTGGGAAGTGTGAAAATTTCTAATTCGAGAATTAAATTCCCGCCAAATTTTCGGCCGCGCATTTTCCTCAAATTTCCCTCGCTTTTCGCCATTTCCCGCGCTTTTAAGCGTCAGGTTTATATATTCGTTGCCCTTAGTTATCGGTCAGTGCATCATTCTCCGTTAGCATTGCGTTGAGCACCGCCACCCGTACACATACACACACACGCACAGACAGCGCAGCCCGTTCTTTCGAGTTCTCTTTCGTCGTTTTCGTTTCGATCGCTGGAACGGTGCAAGCGTTGCCGTTGCCTAAACGCTTGTTCGTTTTTTGGTGTTTGAGCTTGGCGTGTGCTCCCCTACACGACGTGCGCTCGGCATATTATAATTATTGAATTATTATAATAAATTAGGATTCCTTAAATTAATTCCTAAATTCATTTAAATAACTCCCCTACACTGCTTGCGTTCAGCTTATTCCTCTCGTTGGTTATTATTTTTAAATTTAATAAATTTAAAAACAAATTTTTGTATACATTTACATAAATACAATTTCAAAAAAAAAAAACTAAAATAAATTAAATTATAAACTCTTCGATACCAAAAAAAAAAAAAAAAAAAATGCCAAAATCAGAAACTAACAACAAGGACATCGAAGAGTTGAAAAACCAACGAGATGGATATATGAAGAGTATAGAGCGAACGCAAAGATATTTAAAGGAGGGTCGATTCTCCTTAAATACGGTTGAGTTAGAATGTCGATTAGAAATCCTAAATACGCACATTGAAAATGCTTCGCTTATACAGAATAAAATTGAAGCGAAAGATGGAGATGATGAGTACCGCGAAGAGTTTGAAGAGACTGCGATAATAGCAAAATCGTTGCTAATTTCCCTAATCGCGGAAACAAAGCTTAAGAGCGTTGACAATTCCGCTCCGCCGGCAACGCGCACACCCCAATGCCGTTTGCCGAGCGTCGCTCTTCCAACCTTTAGCGGAAAACATTCCGAATTTAAAAATTTTATAAGCCTTTTCGAAACTTTTGTTGACAAAGATGACACGCTGCACGATATCGAAAAATTTAACCATCTAATATCGTGTTTGGCTGGAGACGCGCTAGGAACAGTCAGGGCATTCCAAGTTACAGCGAATAATTACCCAAAAGCCCTGGATAGCCTAAGGCGGGTGTACGATAATGATTGTTTAATTTTTTTTGACAATATATCGACACTGTTCAATCTGCCAAAGATTTCCCAGCCATCAGCTACAGCCTTGAGAAACCTGATCGACACAGTCACAGCGCTATACGATTCTCTTTTGTCCATTGGGGATGACAAACGTATTACGAATGCCATCCTCATCCATCTAGTAATGGGCAAAGTCGATGCAGGAACTAAAAGAAAATGGGAAGAACAGTTAGATTATACTTCGCTTCCTCTTTGGAGCGAGTGTGAGTCGGCCCTGAACAAGCGCTATCAGCATATGGTTGCCGAAGAAGCGTGTAAGCCAAAAATTGTTCAGCAGAGCCAGGCTTATCCTAAGAAGAATGGAAATAGGAGTTTTTCGTTTGTTGCTGCCATTGACGACCCCGAAGTATGTGTGTTTTGCAACTCAGCAGAACATCAAGTAGGAAATTGCACTGCTTTTGCTGCCCTAACAGTTCAGCAAAGATTCGATTTTGCAAAAAAGGCTCCTTTATGCATTAACTGCCTCCGAAAGGGCCACACGGTAAAAAGATGCAAATCGAAAAGATGCAGGGTGTGTAAGTCCTCACACCACACATTGCTGCACATTTACTCGCCATCAAATCTCGCGTTGCCAGCTCCTCCTCAGCCCACGCTCTTGCAGAATACTCCATCCACTTCGCATGTTATGCATGCGACTGCATCGGATAAAGTTATTCTTGCCACAGCCATCGTGAGCGTCCAAACAAAAAGTGGCGAATTAGTTTTGGCTCGAGCGCTGCTCGATTCTGGTTCACAAGTAAATTTTGTGACCGATGAGCTCGCTCAGAGACTTCAGATTAAGAGAGAGGACGTGTGTTTGAGCTTGCGGGGCATTGGTGGAACTAATGCTCAAGCAACCAAGAAAATTCACACGATAGTTAAGTCACGAGTGGGTAGCAGTCAATTGTCGTCCGAATTTTACATACTAAAAAATATTTCTGGTTATCATCCGGATCAAACGGTGAACACCAGCGGCTGGAGGGTGCCTGAAAATATTCAATTGGCAGATCCATTCTTCTTCAAGCCCCAAAAAATAGATATGCTTATAGGCGCAGACTCGTTCTTTGAACTATTGTCAGTCGGCCAGATAAAGCAAGGGCCTGAGTTTCCCATTTTGCAAAAAACAGTTCTCGGCTGGATAGTGTCAGGGAGATGTGCCTCAGAAAAAATAAGAAACACGGAAAAGTTGGTACATCTCAGCTGCCAGGAGGAAGTGTTGGAGTCAATCGACACAACCCTGCAGAAATTTTGGTCTGTGGAGGACTTGCCGCCCAAGGCCAAGGTCCATACTCCTGAGCAGCAACTTTGTGAGCAACACTTTGAGAAAAATACTCAAAGATTGTCGTCCGGGAGATTTTCGGTTCGTCTGCCGTTCAAATCTGACCCAAACACTCTTGGTTCATCACATGAAGTTGCGAAACGTAGATTTTTGTCGCTTGAAAGAAGATTATCCAAAGATCCTTCTTTAAAAAAGATGTATCTGGAATTCATGGAAGAATATGAAGCGATGGGCCATATGTCTTCCACTAACGATAAAATTCCAGACAGTCCGCACTATTTCATTCCGCACCAATGCGTGCTGCGACCTCAAAGCACCTCGACAAAGTTGAGAGTGGTATTCGACGCCTCGAGCCGTACATCGACGCAGGTCGCGTTGAATGACATCTTGATGGTTGGCCCCACCATTCAAGAGGAGCTGTATTCGACCCTGCTTCGGTTCAGACTGCACAAGTTTGCGCTGGCAGCAGACGTAAAAAAGATGTATCGTCAAGTAATGGTTGACGAAGCTGACCGAAACTTTCAGCTCATAGTGTGGAGACGAGATCCATCTGAGTCTCTAAAAATCTTCAAGCTGAACACCGTGACTTATGGAACTTCGCCAGCCCCCTATCTGGCGATTCGGTGTTTAATGCGGCTTGGAGAGATCGCGCAGGATTCGTGTCCAAAAGCCGCCAAGGTCATTCAGAATGACTTTTATGTTGACGATTTGTTGACTGGCGCCAGAAGCGTTGAGGACCTGTTAAGCCTTCGAGACGAAGTTTCTCAGGTATTGCAAGAGGCAGGATTTGAATTGGCAAAGTGGTTTTCTAACTGCCCAGAGTTATCCGCATCTGAAAGCGCTGTCATGCCGCTAACGGCAGACTCAGACGTAACTAAGACCCTTGGCGTGGTTTGGTTGCCGGGTAAAGATTACTTTCAATTTCGGTTGGATGACTCTTTCCTGGATCTTCGTGCGACAAAACGAAACATACTGTCGGTGACTGCCCGACTTTTCGATCCGCTTGGCCTGTTGTGCCCTCTAGTGACTAGGGCAAAAATGTTGTTGCAGGAACTGTGGCTTCGAAAGTTAGACTGGGACGAGTCGCTGCCGATGCAACTGCAGACATCTTGGGAAGCTTTTAAGGGAACGCTGTTGCAGCTGCCCAAGATCAAGGTATCGCGATTCGTTCATACAGACGCCAAAGTCCCGGCAGAAATACATGGTTTCGCTGACGCTTCCATGCGAGCATATGGAGCGTGCATCTACGTTCGCACTAGTACCGCTGAAGGTTTAAAAGTATCTTTATTGACAGCAAAATCCAAAGTAGCTCCCCTCAAGACGAAAACTTTGCCCCGCCTTGAGTTGTGCGCAGCTCACCTTCTTGCGGATCTTTATAATCGTGTAAGACCATTGCTTAATTTTCCGATCACAAAGGTGTTCCTATGGACGGACTCGGAGATCACTCTGCATTGGATCAAAACGCATCCGTCGTCGTTGTCGGTTTTCGTCTCAAACCGAGTTGCAGAGATCCAAGAGTGGTCGGAAAAAGCAATTTGGCGACATGTCCCCACGAAAGTAAACCCAGCTGACATCGTGTCACGGGGATGTGACGTTGAGGAACTCACAGCTTCCATTTGGTTCGCTGGGCCGTCGTTTTTGCTCGATGCAGAAAAAGATTGGCCTGTGAATCGACACTTCGAAGTACCTGCTGATGTCGTGTCGATGGAATTACGGAAATCAGCTTTGGCGCTTGTGGTTATCCCAGAGCCCAATTGTGTGCTTCAGAAAATAGAATCCTTTTCGTCGCACATAAGGCTTCTAAGGGTTTTCGTGTGGGTCTTTCGGTTTATTCAAAGATGCAAAAAAGTGTCGCAGCCTTTTGAAAAAAGTATTACTCCAAGAGAACTGAATTTTGCGTTCGAGAAAATAGTGGAAGTGATCCAATCTCACGAGTTCAGTGACGACATAGGCAAAATTCGGAAAAATAAACCGGTAGCAACGAATATTCAAAAACTAAGCCCTTTTCTCCAGGAGAAAAAACTAGATTGGTGTTCCTCGACATTGCTGCGAGTTGGGGGTCGGTTATTGAATGCTCCTATCCCGTACGAAGCCAAATTCCCGTTGTTGTTGTCGAAAGGCTCACAGTTTGTTAAAGCCTACGTGTCCTACCTGCACGTCACAAATTGTCATGCTGGCCCTCGAGCTCTTGTAAGTCTGTTGCGAGAAAAGATATGGTTGGTGAATGCGCAGGAAGTTTGCCGCAGAACAGTTCGGTCTTGCATTCGTTGCTTTCGGTGCAAGCCTCAACTCTTGACGCAAATCATGGGGAACTTGCCATCAGACAGACTTCGAGCTCTCCGCCCTTTTAATATCTGTGGTGTTGATTTTTGTGGCCCATTTAACACAACGTATCGTATTCGTGGTAAGCCGCCGTACAAATCATACGTGGCATTGTTTGTATGTTTTGCGTCCAAAGCGGTCCACTTAGAGTTAGTGTCCGACCTCACCACTGATGCGTTTTTGTTGGCATTCCAAAGGTTCGTGAGTCGACGCGGGATTCCGGAGAAGGTGTGGTGCGACAACGCGACGAACTTCGTCGGAGCCGATCGCCACATGAGAGAGTTCCGGGCCCGTCTGGAGGAGCAGGGGGGCGGTATCGCAACATTCGCATCAAGAAGAGGATGCGAGTTTGTGTTCATACCGCCCAGAGCACCTCACTTCGGCGGACTTTGGGAGGCAGGTGTGAAGTCTGCAAAGCACCTGTTCCTTCGGACGGTCGGCGAAGACATCCTGACCGCGGAGGAGCTCGGAACTCTCCTCACCAGCGTGGAGGCCGTTCTCAACTCCAGGCCACTCGGAGCGATCAGCACGGATCCCAACGACGGCGAAGCACTAAGCCCAGGCCATCTCCTGATCGGCGGGCCCCTACTAGCTCCACCCTCAGCAGCGCTCCCGGACCAAGTCAGCCCAACCTGCTTGCGACGATGGCGCAGTGTCTCGTGTCTCAGGCACAGGTTTTGGCAGCGATGGTCCCGGGAGTACGTCTCGAGCCTCCAGGCGAAAAACAAGTGGCACCAGGAGGTTCCAAACGTCGCCGTGGGAGCTCTCGTCGTCGTCGCCGAGGACAATCTTCCGCCGCAGCAGTGGATGATCGGTCGGATCGTGGCGGTGCACGTCGGCGCTGACGGCAAGGTCCGAGTGGCGGACGTCAAAACGAAGGATACGACGTATCGGCGAGCGGTCCATAGGCTGGCGGTGCTGCCTGTGGCGTGCTGAAGACGGTGGTCCTTCAGAGGGGGCGGTGTTTGCGCACTTTGCGCTTTTTCAATGAAATTTGTTGAATAGTGTAAGGCGGGAGCGGGAGCGCAATAAAGCTTTAATCGCGCTCGCGAATTCGCCCCGTCTCTCGCCCCTTTCGTTAAGTTAGGCTTAAGCGTTCATTGCGCAAACTCCCTGTCGTCGTCGTCATCGAATAAAATCGTCGAATAAATTAAATTAATACAAATTAGTATTAAATTTACACCCATAACATTGCTCTCCAATCACTTAAAGGCTCAACTCCAACTCAATAGAATCTCTTATCCCATGATAAGAAATAGTTCACCATCAATAATAAATAGAATACTTTCTTACTTCATTCACATCTTCAACCACTATATACCTCAATCATACAAAACCAGCCTGATCATATCCATTCTTAAACCTCAAAAGGATAAGACTGACATCTCATCATACCGACCAATTTCACTTAACTGCTGCCTGAATAAAACAGTGGACAAAATAATAGAGACCAGACTATGGTGGTTTCTTAACAACAAAAAACTTCTACACCCACATCAATTTGGTTTCAAAAAAGGTAAATCCACTTCGGATAATCTGCTCTATGCAGATCACATCATTACGAAGTCTCTTAATACCAGGAAACATACCTCACTCATCTCTCTTGACTTTGCAAGAGCTTTCGATCGAGGTACCTATTCTATAATTGACCAACTAATAAAATGGAAATGTGGCCACAAAATAAATTACATTATAAACTTAATTTCCCTGCATTTCCCTGAGCAATGTCGCTTGTCCTGCCCGGGGCAATACAGTGTCCAGCTAAGGCGACTGGTTCAACCCCTTGAATCAGTGGCCATGGTTGGAGGTGCCTAGCGGTAGGCATAATACGCAAGTGGATGGTTCCCCTAAAAACAAACCAGTATGAGCGACGAGGTTGAAGAAATCCGGGCTGGGATGTCAGCCCAAACATCGATGGGAAGTACGACTGCTACCATCGGCGGGCACGGGGAGGAGCACGTGTCGCCAGCGGTCGAACCCCTGGGATGACGGGAGCAGGTCATCTCAGCGGCAATGCTACTGCCATGACATCTCAGGCAAAGTTAAGTCGCACGGGTGCCGTTGTCGTAGTAGACTCCGACTCGGAGAGCGTGTTATCGAAGCCAAAACAAGCCATACCCGCTTGCCTGAAGCCGGTTCCAACTCCCATCGTAGGAAAGGGCCGAATGGTAGAAGCGAGGGTATGAAGGCTAAGGCGCAATACAAGGCAGCCCTCAAGATTAAGAGCCAGCTCCAGGACAAAGCGACCCATTCCCAAGAGGATAAGGAAAGGCTAGCATGGGCAGAGCAAAAGGTTGAGGATGGAAGGCTGCACTTCGCAAGCAATCCCGCGATGGCGTCGATTTGCGAACAAAGTAGAGGAGTTTGCCAACAAAAGGCAACGTTCACACGAGAGTGCCGCCAAGGACACTCCGGCGAGCAAGCGGAAACGCGGGACCAAGGAAGCAGGCCCTCCGCCACCCAAAATGGCAGTGAAGCTCAACAATAAGGCCAGGGTCAGTGATGTACTCAACCGACATCTGATCGTGGCATTCATTGACAGGAACGACGAGAATGGGAAGGTGACGGAGGCGCGCTGGAAGGTCGTCCATGCGCGACTCGTTGAGTCTCTCTGTGAACGTATGGAAGAGGCACCCACAGCCCCCATGCCCACATTCGATGGTGCAGGGTGGCTGAACGGTGTTAAAATCCTGAAGTGCAACGACGATCCGACCAGGAAATGGTTGACGCGAACGGTCGGCCAACTGGAGGCGTTGTGGGAGGGGGCCAAGCTAGAGGTGGTGGACAGGGAACTAATCCCATCCTCACTAAAGGCGAAAGTGGTCTTCCCCATCCCAATCCAAGGGGATCAGGCGCTGAAACTGCTTCAACGGCAGAATCCAAGCGTCCCAACGGCAGATTGGAAGATTCTGCACATGGCCAACCCACTACCCAGTGAGGGGGGCCAAAGTGTGGTTCTCCAAATCAAGAAGGAGGCGGAGGATCTGCTGTACCGAAGATTTGGAATGATGGCGTGAGGCATGGGTAGTGTCTACCTGCGTCTCAGGAAACTCCACCCCGAAGGCAAGGGCGCACACATACTGCAGTCAGGCGAGATGGAGAAGGACATAGGTCCTGAAGCCATCGTTGATGTACCGAAGGGTATCCATGCTAACCTTATGCCTCATTACAGCTCTGACGACTTGACTACGGTGATGCTAGAAAGCGAGGAGAAGCGCCCCTTGGTAGCGTCCTGCTACATGGCACACGATAGACCGTCGCCAACAGAAGAGCTGAGTGGAATTAGGCTCGAAGGATGACCAACTCCTTATTGGTGCAGATGCCAATGCACACCACAGCGTGACATTAACGATAGAGGTGAGTCACTCATAGACTTTATTCTATCTACAAATTTACATATAGCAAACGTGGGAGAGGAACACAATTTCGTAGGAGGCACCTCGTCAAACGTGCTAGCTATAACACTTGTAAAGGGACAGAGTACTTTGGTCTCCGAATGGAGGGTCCTAAAATCAGTTCAGATGCGATTTTAAAAGTACCCCAAAAGTAACTGTGAATAGAAACACGGAACACGAACTGGGGAAAGTTTACAAGGACAGAGACCTCAAAACTCGCGACTAGCCCGGGCGCAGTAAAATCCGTAAAAGACATAGAAACGGCCCTAGAGACCCTGTCCAAGGAATTACTAGATGCGTATCACGTAGCATGCCCGACATCAAGAACAAGGAAGAAGACCAAGCCACCATGGTGAAATCGGGTATTGACACTCAAAAGAAATAACCTCCGAGAATTCTTCAAAATCGCCAAAGAGGTAGACAATGAGATCATCAACGAGGAATACAAAATCCTACTTAGGGATTACAAGAAGGAATCACGCAGGGCACACAGAAGCTCGTGGAGAAACTTCTGCTCCAGTATCGAGAACGTCCCGGAAACAGCTAGGCTCCGGAATCTGCTTTCGAAGCAGCCTACCAGAGTCAGCCAAAGCGCGACGACGGACAGTGGTCTGTGGGCAGTGCAGATGCCCTAACAGCACTTATGCAATCGCACTTTCCAGGATGCATGGATGTCCTAGGCGCCAGCTAGCATTAGGACATAGCAGCTGGCGAAGAACGCCCCCAAACGATCTAATAACACCAATGAAAATCAACTGGGCGATAGACTCCTTTGCGGGCTATAAGGCACCAGGACTTGATGGAATATTTCCAGCCATGTTGCAGGCGACCAAGAAATTGCTGTATGAAATATACTCGGCATGTCTAAGCACGGGCTATATCCCAATCCAATGGAAGACCTCTCGGAGTGTCTTCCTCCCAAAGGTGGGAAAGTGCAGTCACGCGAGCCCCAAGGATTACAGGCTGATAAGTCTTACCTCTTTCATACTCACAACTCTGGAAACACATCAGGAATGATGTGCTAGACTGATGTCATCCAATCAGTCATCATGCCTACACCAAAGGGAAATCTGTGGAAACGGCACTACACTCGCAGTAGCAACCGTTGAGAGAGCCCTACACATTAAAGAATATGCGCTTGGAGTATTCGTAGATATATCCGGAGCATTCAACAATGTCAAGACTGATGCTATAATGGATCGCCTAGAAGCGACTAGCACGCACCCCGCAGTTAGCCTCCGGATAAGAAACCTGCTTAGCTGCAGGCGGGTGCTTTTAGAGTGGGGCACTGCTTCCATGGTAAAGGGGGCACACAGAGGCACACCACAAGGTGGGGTCCTCTCGCCTCTTCTATGGAATTTGGTGGTCGACGATCTAAGTAAGAGATTTGAGGGGAGAGCCGCAAAAATAACTGCCTACGCGGACGACATAGGCATAATTATTACGGGAGTTTGTCCATTGACCCTCAGCTCCATAATGGAATCAACACTCAGGGAGATAAGTGAGTGGGCGGAAAAGGTGGGACTCAGTATCAATGCGGACAAGACGGACCTCATTCTCTTTACTAAGAGATACAAGTTACCGAAATGGAACCCCTAAAAATTGGCGCAACCAGGCTGACTTCACACATATGGATACGCCCCAAAAAATATACTAAACAAATTAAAAACCACACTAAACGCAGCTCTTCGAGGAGTCCTAGGTGCGTTTCGCACAACACCAACATTCAACTTACTGCACGAGTCTGGCATCCCAACCATCGAGCAACGGCGAGACCACCTTACAACTAAATTTTTAAAAAAAACCTATGCGCTCCAAAGATACACCAATACACAAACTTATCAATCCAACAACTAGAAGAAAAAAATGGACCTCAACACTAGATCGAGCTTTAGAAAAATGTCAACTACTTAAAATACCCTTTAAACCAACAATACAAAACAAAACCGCCAAGGCAACTACAAAAAAATATAATCAACACCTCGCTGCACAATTACAAAAACAACACCTCACCGGAAACATTCCAATAACTTTTCAATGAAACAAAAGAAAACTACAAAAATCATACATTTATATACACGAACGGATCTCGACAAAATTCAACCACAGCATTTGCTATAACCACCGAAACAGAAATATTGCACTACGGTAACCTACCACCTTATTCATCAATCCTAAAACCCAGGAGAGGAAAATTTGTGATTTGCTTTGACTCCTTAGGAGCGATCGAAGCAATCCGTCCCAGGACACTCCAACATTAAAGGAAACGAACTCGCAGACAAAACGGCAAAAGAAGCGACAAAAAATGCCACTTATATTTACGCAAAACGAAAATATAAAAGACAAAAAAACTTCTAAAAAATCATTTTACTCAAGAAAATGAAAACTTAATAAATAAATGCAACACATGGTACAAAAACATTAATACAAAGAACATCCACATATCAACACTTTCCAACTTAACTTAAGAAGAAACCAGCAGAATCGACTAAATTAAATTCATAGGACTCTGCCATTGAAATTCAAACATAACACGCAAACACCTTCTCGATCCATTAACCCCACTGCCCCCTCTGCCAATCAACTCCAATTAACATGGAACACATCCTAAACACATGCCCAGCAATAACACAGGACAAACAACTACTTTTTAAAAATCTCAAAGCCACCGACTACCTCAAGCACCCGACAATTGAAAATATAAAAACTGGAATAAACTTTCAAAAAACACAAATTTGTATGATCTATTCTAAAACCAAAATTTAAAATATTGTTATTAGATTCCCCTATTAATAACCTATTATTATCACGTAGTCGAAGGCTTCGCAGTTAGCACTACAACCACTTATGTTAGATTTAGTTTTGTAAACTCTACTATCATCTTTAAAAGATAAATAAATAAATATATTTTATGTATTGATATATTTTAAACTTGAACTATTAATACTTACTTTAACATCCTTTAGCGCTAAAATTTCATTGGTTATCGTGGTATTTATAATAGCTGGCTTTTTTTTTAAGCTTGGAAAAATAATTCCGTCTTTTCGATTTCCAGATTTAGACCCATTTGTTAAAGATCCGTTATTGTAAGTTACGTTGGTATTGATTAACGTTGAATGTAATTGACTAAACATTATATCTCCAGTTGAGGGTGTAAACAGTGTGGGTGAAATAGTGGTCACTATGGACGGTCGAATGTAAGAAAGGGACGAAGATGAATTCGAACTTTTTAAAGTTTCATCTATGTCAGAGTGGCTTAAAAGAAAAATTGATTAGAGAATATATTTAATAGATAGAAAACAATTTACTTCTTAGACTGATTTCCCAAGAAACGCATAGATGTTTTATCTGTTGTCAGCTCAGTGGGCTCAGGTAGATTTGCTAATATTTGAACGTAATTTTCCTGTTTCTTTAAACGTTTTTCCACTATATCTAAGTTATTGATAATCTGGTTGGTTTTGGTTTTAAGATCTTGATGAATTTCATCTATTGCACGTTCTTGGCGTTGAGTTTGCGTTAAAAGAGCAGCGGACTTGGGAAGAAGATTATCCACAGTTGATTTTGTGTCTACCACGACGTCCCAAACCTCGTCAATCTTTTCAGATACACCGACCATTGGTCTTATTTGCTTATCTAGAACATCCAGTTTGCTTAAGTTTGTCGGTGGCCGTATCGTTGTGACATTTACATTTTTTAATGGTTTATTACTATCAACAACAGCAAAGTGAATGTCATGCATAATGCTCATCATTCTTCCAATATTTTCAGAAACGATGTTTATATGAAATTGTAACTTTTTATCAATGCTGTTAGTTGAATCGCGAAGTTCGCTTAGTTCAGATGAAACATGTGTCATATCTGCATAGCTCAATGATTTTGAAATGTCATTCACATGTGTTGTGACGGGCTTTTTCTCACTAGCTTCGCCATTGAAGTCTTCAACTTGCAAAAAGCTTTTATCTATTTGGACCTTAAGACCGTTTAGCTTATTATCAATGTCTGTTACTTTTCGTTCCAATTTTATAATTTCTTCCTTCAGTAGTTGTGACGAATTTTGTCCTAGTTTTGTAGTTTGATTAATAATATCCAAATAAGATGATTGTGGTTGTGGCATTCCAGAAATCGACTTCTCTATATTATGCAGTTGAGATATAATTAAATCTGTTTTTTCTATGTTATTCAGTACCCGATTTTCCACAGTTGCCATATTTTTCATTATAAGTTCTACAGTGTCATCAAGACTGTCAATACGTTTAAGTTTTCCTTCAAGAGTGCTTATTATAATTTCAAAAATACTAAGTAACTGTTGTTCTCTGAAAAAATATAAATTAATTTATTTATTTTGAAATGTAACAATTGAATAAAACTTAAATATATATATAGAACTTTGCTTATTTTTTATGGTAAGATGTACTTATTTCCAAACTTTTGTATAATATAAAGCGATTTTTTCAACAGTATCAACATTTGTATAGCCCGTGCTATTGGCTATTTACAGTCCTTTAAGTTTAAAATGCTTTTTTTTCTAAAATATTAGAGTTTTTGCTTAAAAAAACTCATTTTACGTGAAACGTGGCAGGCAATTAGGGTAAAGTCTCAGAAAAAATGTACATTTTTGTTTTCAATAGAAGATTGAAATATAACGACCGGTCTTTTTTATTTTTTTATACCCTTGCAGAGGGTATAATGATTTTAGTCAGATGTTTGCAACGCAGTGAAGGAGACGTTTCCGACCCCATAAAGTATATATATTCTTGATCAGCATGACTAGACGAGTCGATCTAGCCATGTCCGTCTGTCCGTCCGTCTGTCCGTCCGTTTCTACGCAAACTAGTCCCTCAGTTTTAAAGCTATCGAGATAAAACTTAACCAAAAGTCGTCTTTCTATTGCAGGTAGTATATAAGTCAGAACCGGCCGGATCGGACAACTATATCTTATAGCTCCCATAGGAATAATCGTAAAAATAATTGAAAAAAATTATATCTTCGGTGTTCTTTGTCATATTAACTATTGCTTTTGGGAATATCACTTTTTCAGTTGTCCTGAATTTCGAATTAAGTTTTATAAAAATCGGACGACTATATCATATAGCTCCCATAGGAACGATCAGAAAACTAAAGTGAAATTAATAGAAACCAAATTATAGCATTGTTAATTTTTATTGTATTCTCTTCTACTCTGGAATATAACTTTCTTTTATTATTTCAGAATTTCGTATTAAATTTAACATAAATCGGACGACTATATCATATAGCTCCCATAGGAAAGATCGGAAAACTAAAGGGAAATTAATAGAAACCAAATTATAGCTTTGTTAATTTTTATTGTATTCTCTTCTACTTTGGAATATAAGTTTATTTTATTATTTTAGAATTTCGTATTAAATTTAACATAAATTGGATGACTATATTATATAGCTGCCATAGGAAGGATCGATTAATTAATGTTAAAGTACTCCGTAAACTGCTATAATTTGGTTTGTTGCAAATCTAAATTTTCTGCTTTCTGGCCGACGCTACACGACATATTTGCTTTAGACCAGGTCGTTTGATAGGCTTGAGTCCAGAAAGAGCAGAAACGCAGACTTTACGGTAATTATTGTTCGTGTGCCGGGGCAGGACAGAAAAGAGGGGTGAGGCAATCGACAAAAAAACATAAAGCCGACGCTGCACTATGTACTAGGCCAAGGGTCTGGTCGTTTGACAGGCTCGAGGGTTTACTGCTTTCCTTCACATATTTGGGCGGGGGACGATTATAGTTTCTCAGGCCGACGCTACACGACGTACTAGGCGAAGGGCCCGGTCGTTTGATAGGCTCGAGTCCAGAGAAATAGGAAGACGGTTGTGGATCCCGAGAATGATCGGTCAGATAACCGTATTTCCGACGACTGGCGGGAGGGGGATTTTGGACAGACTTTTCTTCTAGGCGCAGCTAGTTCCCATTGTGAACGTCAAAGCTGACTAGAAGGGAAGAAGAGCTGTTAGTTCAGTGGAACCAAGTGCTTAGAAGCTTCTAACATCTCTAGTTAGGGACATTTTTTTTTAGTGGGGTTCAAATATTTGTAGTTTTTGTCATTATAATTTTTAAACTATACTCCAATATCTTAGTTAAGCTGAGGATCAAACTATTTAGAAACTAATATCGTGCTAAACTCATGTAGAAATATGTTTTATTCAAGCTTACAGCTATTTGGCTTGGTAGACTTTTTCGTGGAAATGTCCATATATATGCATAATTTAATTATCAACAACCCAAAAGATCCAGAGCGTCGAGATCTCATCGTCAGGACATAAAAAAGTAAGTTTATTTTCCTGTATTTTTTTAATTTTGTCCAGATCATTTGCCTGGCTCATATATTTCTTTTTAAAACATTTATTATGCAATTTATACAGTTAAAAAAACAATTTGTGCACAATATAACAACAATTATTATTAACAGTATGTGTACAAATTTTAAGTCCATATTGCTCGACTCTACTTTATTAATAACATTAGCAGTGGAGTCCACTGACTTAACGTCTAATATTCCCATTTTCGGGGTATATAACATATTTATACCCGTTACTCGTAGAGTAAAAGGGTATACTAGATTCGTGCAAAAGTATGTAACAGGTAGAAGGAAGCTTTTCCGACCAAGTATGTATATTCTTGATCAGGAAGACTAGCCGAGTCGATCTAGCCATGTCCATCTGTCTGTCTGTCCGTCTGTCTGTCCGTCTGCCCGTCTGTATGAACGCTGAGATCTCGGAAACTATAAAAGCTAGAAGATTTTAGGGGTTAATACGCAGCGCAAGAAAAACTGTGGCGCACAGTTTTAAAGCTAGATTAACGGGAGAAGGAATAGGTATTCGTTTCTTCCATACATATTGATTAACCAAAGTGAGAAACCCCTCTTCCCCCCTAACGCCCACAAACCGCGAAAAGCTGTGGTGCCCACAGTTTTAAAGCTAGAGCAAAAGTGTAAACGCCATTTTGTTTGGGTTATTAATCCCTACCGAAATGTAAAATACATTTTTTAAATCAGCCCACTCAGTAAAAAGTTATAAGCAAATAATGAAATGTCCGGTAGATGGCGCCACTTTTAAGCGGCTGCTTGGTTTGCCCTGCTTGAGACTGCTTGCTTTAGCTGAGTAACGGATATTCAATAGTCGAGGCACTCGACTATAGCGTTCTCTCTTGTTTTAAAGTATAATTATAATATTCTGTTTCTGTGGAAAATTTACTTTACTTTTCATCTATTTTTACAATACTATTTTTACCATAATCAAAATAGGTAGGAATATTTTGTGTATGGTTTTGAGGCCACAACTTTTATACAACTTTAATATCGCTCAATTTTAAACAAATGTTTTATATAGTAAATGAAATAATATGCATTGCAGAGCAATAAAAAAAATTTTGCAACGCAGTGCAGTGGAAAACAAAATGTAGCGGTTATTGTAGACTGCCGTTGTTGCTGTTGTTGCTTTTGTTGCTGGCGTTGCACACTGGGGTGAAAGACCCCGAAAGTGACGATCAATTCAGCCGGCAAAAAATTTGAACATGTTATAATTTTGTCTTTTGTATTTGATTATTAAAAGAAAAAAAAAATAACATTTGAACTTTCCGTAGAGTAATTTTTTTTTAAATAATTTTTTTTCCTCTGAAAATTTTTTGAAATTTTTAATTTATAGCGCTGAAATATTATCCGAATCGTTTATGAATTTAATTAGACTACATTTATTAAAAAAACTTAGAATTGGTGGACTTTATAGTAAATATGCGCCAAAAACAATAACCTAAAAATGGAAAAAAATCTTGTACCTCAGGGAAAGAAGTATATGTGCGTTGAAACTAATTGAAGAAAAACAATTCAAAACAAAGATAATGTTTTGGATTAAATTTTATTTATATCCTTTGACTACATATTTACAAAAAATAACAATATTGTTTCCGTAAACTTTAAGGTTAACTTAAAATTTAATATTTAACTTTACCATCATATGAAATAAGTATATGTGCATATTAAATGAAAATTCAAAATACTGTTTAAATTTTTGTAGAAATTTTTTTTTTACTTTTTAATAAAAAACATATTATTCTTTTTTAATAAAAATTTGATAAATCCGGTTAGGCATTGAAGTTGCCAGATTTTGTAGAGTTGCGGGATTTATTTAATCCCATTCCTCGATTAATACCTTTTTGAGTTCATTTAAGGTGTCAAACTGGCGTCTATTCTTATACACTTTGTTGGATAATATTCATCAAAGATCTTCTATTGGGTTTAGATCCGGGCTGATCGCTGGCCATTGCAATAAAGGTATCTTTCTAGCTGCAAACAAGTATTTTGTTTTACGAGCCTGGTGGATTGGTGCGTTGTCTTGCTGAAATATCCACCCATCTCCATAAATGTCTCCAGCAAATTCGATGAGTACTGTTTCTAGCCACTCTATGTATATTTCCGCATTTGTTCTAGTTGGTATAAAACAAAGGGGAGACTTCCCAGCATACCCAAATCCTGGCCAAAGCATCAATGATCCTCCACCGTGGTTTCGTCTATGGCAGACCTGTCGTGGTTGCCGTATATCGCGCCAGTACTTTTGGCAGGAGTCAGGGCCGTCTAAATTAATTTTTTTTCGTCTGAAAATATAACTTTTTTAAACTGCTCTGACCAAAATTTGTACTCTTCAGCAAATTGTAGGCGAGCGGTTATGTGGTGCTTCAGCAGCCTTGGTACAGCGTCGCGAGAAGCATATGTAACCATTTCGTTCTCGTTTAAAATTTGGTTTATGCGTCTTTTGGATATGTCTAGCTTCAGTTGACCTTTGATTTCCATGCAAAACTTGTTGTTTTGAACAGCTAGACGTCGAATTTGCCTCTTGCACCGTGCGTCGATTTCAGTAGGCCTACCACTTCGTTTAATTTGTCCATAAATTTCCGGATTTTTTAGGAAGTTACTGATTGTATTTCTGTGCCTATTCAATCTAGAGGCAATATAGGAAATGGATTGGCCGGATTCGGCCAGTCCTTTGATCATACCGCGATCTTCCTCTGACAAATGTGTCGCACGAGGCATTCTACAGTAAAATTTAAATTATTGCTCATCACTTTATTTTAAAAGCATTCAAAAGTAATTTTACTTACGTTTTGCTGATTATAAAGCACACTTCTTAACTTACTCGCTATCAATAGCACAATAATATCGATGTGCACATATACTTATTTCCTATGAAGACCGCATGTTACGACACATGTTATTAAGAATGGTACAACGAATGAAGCCCAAATAGGACCATTAAAGTAGACGATCTTCACAATTAATATGAATACAAACTTGCATACCTACAAAAACTGTACCGTTAAATTTGGAGAAAATATAAGCAAATGAAAAAGTGCACATATACTTCTTTCCCTGAGGTATTGCTTGTATTTATTAAATGAAAAAAGTGTATATGTATACCTTCAAATTTATTAATAAAAACCATAATTTTTAAAAATGTTCTATGATTTAAATATTATAAGTATTACTCCGATCCATCTCGGTTTCGCCTTCGCTATCGGTCTTGTCGCTCATACATTGTGCTACGTTTAACAGAGTTAAAGCTTCCTTCGGAAAGGTGTGCACTTTTTTTTCGGTAAACCTAAGTTTACTAGATATTGTTTGATCGGAGCTAATCAAGAACATATTCAAAATGTCCTGGTTGATCTTCACCATATCCACTTTTCTCGAATAACATTTGTAAGGGCGCGTGTACCAGCAATGTACCCAACATTCTGGGGCTTAGCTTAGACCTGCACCGGCGAAGCTCAGCAACATTTTCTTTGCGAATGCTGGCAACAATGTTCCTAGGAACATTTGGGAGAGGTAGAGCAACATGCTGCGGCCCACTGGCGGCAGCAGGCCATAAGCAAGTGAATTTTCAAGTGTGTGCCAAAGTGGGTAAACGGAAAATTTTCGTAGTAATTCAATGCTGATGAGTTTTGTTGCAGCTCCAGCATAGTTTGTCATACAGTAAAATCCCGTGCTTGTGTTTTCTGGACACTTGCAACTGCAGTGGCTCGCTAAGGGTGAGTCGAAGAATGCGCTTTGTGGGTGACTAGATCGCTAATTTAGCTTTTTTTGGCACGGAACCGGCGATCGCACCAAGGCAGAGCTGCAATTAAGAGGCGGTATTGCTACAAGGCGTCTTAACTGGTGGCAGCTGAAGGCGAGAGTCGCCACCGTTACACAACGGCGCTTGTAAGCGCCACAAAGAGAATTGCAGAGGCCTCATTGCAACAAACAAGCAGGCATCGGCAGTAGCAGAGGGAAGGCCGCAACTTGAAAAATTTTCCGGCAGACGTCGCTGCGTCTCCAGTGCAGCGCCAACATACGAAACACGAAAAAAAGAACGAACACGAAAAAAAATTGTTACATAATATGCGCGAGGCTTGTTAGCGAGGCAGGCGAAATTTGCTTTTAATATCTCTACTTCACAGATGCGGCACTGGTAATTGAGTGAGTTCCAAATTCCTTTTTTTGTACAACTTATATTTTAATTCGCGACCGCGAAACAGCGAAATTTTGCGAGTCAAAATAAATCAAAGCGCACCGGCGCTATGCATCGCGACAACTAAAGCGATAGAAAGAGGAGAGAAGAAATAGTCGCCGCTAGCATCCCTCCCTTTTCCCCTCACCACCGCTTACGCGCGTGAGCAGCGACGTCAGTGGTTGCTAGTGGTTGCGCATGCGCGCCTGGTAGTTTATTCCCGGCCTATTGCCGATGTTGGCATTCTAGCGGATGCACTTATGCTTTGCTTTTGTTTTGGTTTTTCATTTTAATTGCTTTTGCATGTTTGGCAGCTCGGCCTGCAGTCGCAAGTGCGATATTTAGAGTTTGCGATTTGCTGATGCAATCTAGGGCAAAACAATTATTTGAAATATAATTTGATTTAATGTTTAAATTTTAATTGATAATTTTTTTTATGTCCCCATTTTTATTTAAACTCTTTAATTTACTTTGTATTTCTATGTTTAATGTTTTATGTTAGTTTTTAGAAAATAAATTATAATGTGCTGCTAAAGATCTAGTGGTTGAACTCGGGCTGGAGCAGCGCCGGTAAGATGTGGAAAGGGGCCGTTCTAGGAAAGAAATGGCCAAGTTAGGGTGGGCTATCGACCACAACTAGATCAGTGGTTGGATCTAAATGTGTATGTATGAATGTTAGGTGTCAGTTCGTAGTTTTGTTTTCTCCGGTTGTAGTTACGTCTCACAGTGCATGTCTATATGTATCTGGAAGGCGAATTTTGTCGCAGCACGCTAATTTAAGATAGGCTGGCAACACAAAGGCATTTTCCGGTGCAACACCATTAAACCACCTCCCAAGCCGAAGAGCACAGCCGATACCAAAAAGCGTGCGTTGCATTGGAAAGTTTTCCACCTGCCTCGAAGGACGTTATTCTTTACAGATGAAAGTTGTCAGGTTATTTTTGGCGCCCAACTCAAGGCCTCATTTATTAATTTTTTTAATAGACGAGACTCACTAACAAAATTACGAACTGTTTTTCCTTTAACTATTTTTTTCAAGTGTGACTAAAGACTTATTGGAATTCATTATATGAAATTCTCGAATTTTATACTTGACCATAAGTATCTTTAGGCACAACATTTTCATTTGCCTGGAATTTCTGTCGAAAAACTCCAGAGTTTTCACAGTACCTAGCAAATCCATTTGGAATTGTGGAATTTGGTCCTATGTTCCAGAACTGGGATCAACCACTAAATTTTTATAACCCAGATAACCACTTAACAATTTAAATACTTCTACTACAATTTATACTTTTTAAATTATTATCCTTTAGAATATATAATTATCAATTTTTATTCACTTATTTCAACACTTATATTTACCATATTTATATCTACATTTACCAAAATTATTTATTATTGTCACATTTAAAATGGGATTAGAACGGGATGATAACCCATCTCCTGGGCCAGAAAAAGCTAACTGCCCTTTGTGTAATAGTCAAATCAAATCAGAAGAGGAATCCTATAAAACCCAAATCAAACACACTTTTCACAGAAATTGTATCAAGACTCATTTTACGGTCAATCCCAGATGCCCCATTTGCAATTGTGTCTGCGTCACAAAAGTGCTTCCAAAGACTACAGGTCAGATGGACGGAAATGGGCCGCCGCCAACAGATAGGGAAACACCAAGAGGCTCAAACGCCTCCCAAGCCAGTGCAAGCCAGCCCACACTTCAAGATCAGCTGCAAGTTATGCAGAATAACATTCTCTCAGCACTGTCTGAAAAACTTAATCAGCTAATTGAGACCAATGTAGAAAATTGTTTGCGACGCCTAAACTCGGCACCAGCCAGCCACAATTCCAATCCCGACAATAGAGTAGGGCAAACCGATGCTGATACATGGCAGGAAAATCACTCCAATCCAACGCCGGATAAGGTTGGTCCGATTATGAACGGTTGGAAATTAAAATTCTCGGGTACGGGTTTGTCGGTAGTCAATTTTATTTATTAGGTCGAGGCCATGACAAACGAAACATTGGACGGAAACTTTGAGCTGATGTCAAAGAATGTCTCTTCGCTTTTTGAGGGGAAAGCGAAGGATTTCTTTTGGAGACACCACAAAACAGTCAGGCAAATTAATTGGGAATCTTTGTGTGCAGCTTTGCGCAGGCAGTATAAGGATGACCGGGATGCCGGAGACATTGAAGAATTAATAAGGAAGCAGGAAAGCAACGAATCCTTTGATAGTTTCTTCAACGCCATCAGTTTTTTCTCGATAAAATGGAACGGCCCTTGTCAAACAGCAAGTTGGTGCGAATTTTGAAGAATAATCTGAGGCCAGAAATTCGCCACGAAATCCTAAATGTAGACATATCATGCGTATCACACTTTCGTGAGGTATGTCGCAGAAGGGAAACATTCTTAGATGATGTCAAGAAATCTTATGGATACACTAAGAGGGTTCCGTTTAAGAGAGATGTGGCGGAATTAGATAATGATTTTGGCAGGGAAAATGTCAGTGAAGAAGAACTTGAATTGCCATACAGAAGGGCATCTTTATAAGAATTGCTCAATTCCACAAAAGGGTCGGTTTTGCTTTGGGTGCGGTTTGGCAAACACAATTAAAACTAAATGTGCTAGGTGCTTGTCAAAAAACCGCTCAGGGAGCAGGCAGAGGCCGCCACTCAAACAGAAGCCTTTGCGTGCTCAGCAGCAGCCACCATCCCCGGAACAACCCCAATCTTCAGCTTAGAGCCAACCGAAAACGAAAACTTTTCGAGTCCTGCAGAGGATCTATATGATTCTAGCCCAGAAATATCAGATGAGGAATTTGACTTATCTTCGTCCGAGGGCGATGAAATCGAAGAAGATGAAAATTATTCCGATAATATTGAAAAGTGGTCAGAAGTGGTTTCCGACGGTGGCGCAGAAACAAAGTCCCGTAGCACTCAACGAATGCACAACTTTTGGCATGAGATGAGGCAGTTAAAAGGGGATATTCGGGAAATAAACTCCATAGAAGATTGTTCCAAGGATCCTCGGCCTTTTGTGACAGTGCAATTACTTCAGCGTCTCGTGAAAGGGCTTTTGAATTCAGGAGCGACTGTTAGCTGTTTAGGAGGCAGTTTAGCTCAGCAGTTTTTAGAAGAGGGCATACCATTTAAAAAAATATATTCGAAAGTAAGCACGGCTGACGGCAATAGGCAAGAAATTGTGGGAAAAGTCTGTCTGCCAGTGGTCTACGACCGAAGGACTGAAGAAATAGACATATATATTGTCCCTACGCTAAAACAAGATTTGTATTTAGGGATCGATTTTTGGCGCAAGTTTGATTTATTGCCGAATTTACCAAATGAAATAGATTTGAAAGCTATAGAGCATGACTTATCGGAAATAGAATAAAGGCAGTTGTCAAACGTGGTAAATTTATTTCTGTCCTTTACTCACGAAGGGCTAGGAAAGACCAATTTAATAACCCATTCAATAGATGTAGGTTCGGCTAAGCCTGTAAAACAGAGGCATTATCCGGTGTCTCCCGCAATGGAAAAGTTAATTTATGCGGAAATAGACCGAATGATTGAGTTAGGAGTGATAGAAGAATCTGATAGTTCGTGGTCTTCACCTTTAGTCATAGTGCAGAAGCCAGGAAAATTTCGCCTATGTCTAGATAGTAGAAAGGTAAACGCACTTACTGAAAAGGATGCCTATCCACTTCCACAAATAAGCGGGATGCTTAGCCGATTGACTAAGGCAGAATTTATAACCAGTCTCGATTTAAAAGACGCTTATTGGCTGGTCCCCTTGGAGGTAGATTCGAGGGACAAGACAGCTTTCACGGTGCCAGGACGACCACTATACCATTTTAAAGTCATGCCATTTGGGCTTTGTAACGCCACGCAAACCATGTCCAGACTAATGGACAAGGTCATACCCCCTCAGCTGCGTAACGAAGTATTCTTCTATTTGGATGATTTGCTAATTGTGTCGGACACTTTGAAAAGGCATCTCGAGGTTTTACGTGAGGTAGCGTTTCACATAAAGCGAGCGGGACTAACAATTAACATCGGAAAAAGCAAGTTTTGTTCCAAAAGGGTGAAATACCTGGGCCATATAGTGGGAGATGGCGGAATCCGAATGGATCCAGAGAAAATAGCAGCCATTACTGAGTTTCCCGTGCCCAAGACTCTCAGGTCCTTGAGAAGCTTCTTAGGATTATGCGGATGGTATCGGAAGTTCATAGGAAATTTTGCGGCGCTCACAGCTCCGCTGACAGATCTACTTACTCAAAAGCGAAAATTCGCGTTTACTGAGCAAGCATTGAAAGCTTTTGAGGATTTGAAGACAAGGTTAACCGAATCCCCTATTCTTAAAAGTGCTGACTTCTCAAAACCCTTTTTTATACATTGTGATGCCAGCAAAACAGGATTTGGAGGGGTCTTGGTTCAGCTTTCTGAGGAAGGAGATGTCCCATCGCTTTCGTGTCCAAGAAACTAAATAAAGCCCAACAAAATTACTCAGTAACGGAACAGGAGTGTTTAGCAGCCATAGTTTGCTTAAAAAATTGTAGGGCCTATGTCGAAGGACACGATTTTATCATAACTACGGACCACGCTTCGTTGAAATGGTTGATGTCCCAGACAGATTTAAGCTCGAGGTTGGCAAGATGGGCGTTAAAGCTGCAGAGCTACTCTTTCAAGATTGAACACAGGCGTGGAGAGTTGAATGTAGTCCCGGATGTCCTTTCCAGAGTGCATGAGGAAGACATAAACGAGCTGAATTGCTTAGACGAAAGGCTAGTTGACGTGGAATCTAGGTATTTTAACTCGCCCGAATACTTGGACTTAATTGCGCGAATTGAAGACTGCAAGGATCGGCTTCCGGATGTTAAAATCCAGGATGGCAGGATCTATAGAAGAACCGAGCACGCAGTGGGCGAACCTGTCCATGATAAATACAATTGGAAGCTGTGGATTCCAAAAGAGTTGGTGACTGAGATCCTTAGAAAAGAGCATGATGATCCTTTAGCTGCTTATGGGGGAATTCACAAAACAATTGAGAGGATTCGGCAGTTCTATTTTTGGCCTGGACTAGTTCCGGACGTTAAGAAATACGTGAACTCTTGTGAAATATGCAAGACTTCTAAAGCACCCAACTATCCGCTAAGACCCCCACTAGCCAAGCCGTCAGAATCCGAACGATTTTTTCAGAAGCTATATAGCCTTATAAAGCCTTATCCTAGATCGCGAAACGGAAACATTGGCATATTTATAGTCCTTGATCATCTGTCCAAATTTGTGTTTTTGCAACCTGTGAAGAAGATTACTGCGGACGTTGTGGTGAAATATCTGGAGACAGAATTGTTCCACGTATTCGGCGTTCCGGAGGTGATAATTTTGGACAATGGATCTCAGTTCCGGTCGCAGACATTTAAGAAACTCCTAGATGAGTACAAAGTCACTCACGCTTTTACGGCAGTTCATGCTCCCCAAGGGAATGCTGCAAAACGAGTAAATCGTTCGGTGGTTGCGGCTATCGGCTCATATGTTAAAGACGACCAGAAAGATTGGGACAAGTATTTGTCGTACATATGCTGCGCCTTGAGATCAGCGGTGCATTCCAGTGTGGGTACCAGTCCGTACTATATGGCCTTTGGGCAGCAAATGATTACTGCTGGTACCACGTACACGCTTCTACGAAAGTTGGATTCCCTAAAAGATCGTTCTTTGAATCTGATTCAAAAGGACTCGCTTGAGATAGTTCGTAGGGGAGCCGGGGAAATCATGCAACAGCAGTTCGAAAATAATGAGCGGCAATATAATCTCATAGCCAAAGTAGTCAATTTTGTCGAAGGACAGGAAGTTTTCCGCAGGAATTTCAAGCAAAGCAACTTTGTCGAAGGCTACAACGCCAAGCTGGGCCCAAGGTTTCTTAAAGCCCGAGTTAGGAAAAAGCTGGACGAAGCTTACTATGCTCTGGAAGATTTGCAGGGAAAGTTACGGCAATAGCTGGCTACACGCGGAATCAATCCTGGTTATTCTGCGATCCCCAGTCTGATTTTGGCAGGGGGAATTGGTAAGGGCGCGTGTACCAGCAATGTACCCAACATTCTGGGGCTTAGCTTAGACCTGCACCGGCGAAGCTTAGCAACATTTTCTTTGCGAATGCTGGCAACAATGTTCCTAGGAACATTTGGGAGAGGTAGACGGTAAACGGAAAATTTTCGTAGTAATTCAATGCTTATGAGTTTTGTTGCTGCTCCAGCATAGTTTATCATACAGTACCACTTGCAACTGCAGTGGCTCGCTAAGGGTGAGTCGAAGAATGCGCTTTGTGGGTGACTAGATCGCTAATTTAGGTTTTGTTGCACAGAACCGGCGATCGCACCAAGGCAGAGATGCAATTGAGAGGCGGAATTGCTACAAGGCGTCTTAACTGGTGGCAGCTGAAGGCGAGAGTCGCCACCGTTACACAACGGCGCTTGTAAGCGCCACAAAGAGAATTGCAGAGGCCTCATTGCAGCAAACAAGCAGGCATCGGCAGTAGCAGAGGGAAGGCCGCAACTTGAAAAATTTTCCGGCAGACGCTGCGTCTCCAGTGCAGCGCCAACATACGAAACACGAAAAAACGAACGAACACGAAAAAAAATTTTTACATAATATGCGCGAGGCTTATTAGCGAAACAGGCGAAATTTGCTTTTAATATCTCTACTTCACAGATGCGGCACTGGTAATTGAGTGAGTTCCAAATTCCTTTTTTTGTACAACTTATATTTTAATTCGCGACCGCGAAACAGCGAAATTTTGCGAGTCAAAATAAATCAAAGCGCACCGGCGCTATGCATCGCGACAACTAAAGCGATAGAAAGAAGAGAGAAGAAATAGTCGCCGCTAGCATCCCTCCCTTTTCCCCTCACCACCGCTTACGCGCGTGAGCAGCGACGTCAGTGGTTGCTAGTGGTTGCGCATGCGCGCCTGGTAGTTTATTCCCGGCCTATTGCCGATGTTGGCATTCTAGCGGATGCACTTATGCTTTGCTTTTGTTTTGGTTTTTCATTTTAATTGCTTTTGCATGTTTGGCAGCTCGGCCTGCAGTCGCAAGTGCGATATTTAGAGTTTGCGATTTGCTGATGCAATCTAGGGCAAAACAATTATTTGAAATATAATTTGATTTAATTTTTGAGTGCTTTTTAGTGAACTCGAGGTCATTTTTAGAAGTTGAGTTTGTTATTTCAACAGTCTAGCATTTCAACACACTTGCCCTCTCTGAGGAGTGAACCTCGGACTTTCTGGGATTTGCAAATTTCGGTAGGGCGTCACCGCCCTATTTAAATTTTAATTGATAATTTTTTTTATGTCCCCATTTTTATTTAAACTCTTTAATTTACTTTGTATTTCTATGTTTAATGTTTTATGTTAGTTTTTAGAAAATAAATTATAATGTGCTGCTAAAGATCTAGTGGTTGAACTCGGGCTGGAGCAGCGCCGGTAAGATGTGGAAAGGGGCCGTTCTAGGAAAGAAATGGCCAAGTTAGGGTGGGCTATCGACCACAACTAGATCAGTGGTTGGATCTAAATGTGTATGTATGAATGTTAGGTGTCAGTTCGTAGTTTTGTTTTCTCCGGTTGTAGTTACGTCTCACAGTGCATGTCTATATGTATCTGGAAGGCGAATTTTGTCGCAGCACGCTAATTTAAGATAGGCTGGCAACACAAAGGCATTTTCCGGTGCAACACCATTAAACCACCTCCCAAGCCGAAGAGCACAGCCGATACCAAAAAGCGTGCGTTGCATTGGAAAGTTTTCCACCTGCCTCGAAGGACGTTATTCTTTACAGATGAAAGTTGTTAGGTTATTTTTGGCGCCCAACTCAAGGCCTCATTTATTAATTTTTTTAATAGACGAGACTCAAACAAAATTACGAACTGTTTTTCCTTTAACTATTTTTTTCAAGTGTGACTAAAGACTTATTGGAATTCATTGTATGAAATTCTCGAATTTTATACTTGACCATAAGTATCTTTAGGCACAACATTTTCATTTGCCTGGAATTTCTGTCGAAAAACTCCAGAGTTTTCACAGTACCTAGCAAATCCATTTGGAATTGTGGAATTTGGTCCTATGTTCCAGAACTGGGATCAACCACTAAATTTTTATAACCCAGATAACCACTTAACAATTTAAATACTTCTACTACAATTTATACTTTTTAAATTATTATCCTTTAGAATATATAATTATCAATTTTTATTCACTTATTTTAACACTTATATTTACCATATTTATATCTACATTTACCAAAATTATTTATTATTGTCACATTTAAAATGGGATTAGAACGGGATGATAACCCATCTCCTGTGCCAGAAAAAGCTAACTGCCCTTTGTGTAATAGTCAAATCAAATCAGAAGAGGAATCCTATAAAACCCAAATCAAACACACTTTTCACAGAAATTGTATCAAGACTCATTTTACGGTCAATCCCAGATGCCCCATTTGCAATTGTGTCTGCGTCACAAAAGTGCTTCCAAAGACTACAGGTCAGATGGACGGAAATGGGCCGCCGCCAACAGATAGGGAAACACCAAGAGGCTCAAACGCCTCCCAAGCCAGTGCAAGCCAGCCCACACTTCAAGATCAGCTGCAAGTTATGCAGAATAACATTCTCTCAGCACTGTCTGAAAAACTTAATCAGCTAATTGAGACCAATGTAGAAAATTGTTTACGACGCCTAAACTCGGCACCAGCCAGCCACAATTCCAATCCCGACAATAGAGTAGGGCAAACCGATGCTGATACATGGCAGGAAAATCACTCCAATCACGGTTGGAAATTAAAATTCTCGGGTACGGGTTTGTCGGTAGTCAATTTTATTTATTAGGTCGAGGCCATGACAAACGAAACATTGGACGGAAACTTTGAGCTGATGTCAAAGAATGTCTCTTCGCTTTTTGAGGGGAAAGCGAAGGATTTCTTTTGGAGACACCACAAAACAGTCAGGCAAATTAATTGGGAATTTTTGTGTGCAGCTTTGCGCAAGCAGTATAAGGATGACCGGGATGACGGAGACATTGAAGAATTAATAAGGAAGCAGGAAAGCAACGAATCCTTTGATAGTTTCTTCAACGCCATCAGTGTTTTTCTCGATGAAATGGAACGGCCCTTGTCAAACAGCAAGTTGGTGCGAATTTTGAAGAATAATCTGAGGCCAGAAATTCGCCACGAAATCCTAAATGTAGACATATCATGCGTATCACACTTTCGTGAGGTATGTCGCAGAAGGGAAACATTCTTAGATGATGTCAAGAAATCTTATGGATACACTAAGAGGGTTCCCTTTAAGAGAGATGTGGCGGAATTAGATGATGATTTTGGCAGGGAAAATGTCAGTGAAGAAGAACTTGAATTGCCATACAGAAGGGCATCTTTATAAGAATTGCTCAATTCCACAAAAGGGTCGGTTTTGCTTTGGGTGCGGTTTGGCAAACACAATTAAAACTAAATGTGCTAGGTGCTTGTCAAAAAACCGCTCAGGGAGCAGGCAGAGGCCGCCACTCAAACAGAAGCCTTTGCGTGCTCAGCAGCAGCCACCATCCCCGGAACAACCCCAATCTTCAGCTTAGAGCCAACCGAAAACGAAAACTTTTCGAGTCCTGCAGAGGATCTATATGATTCTAGCCCAGAAATATCAGATGAGGAATTTGACTTATCTTCGTCCGAGGGCGATGAAATCGAAGAAGATGAAAATTATTCCGATAATATTGAAAAGTGGTCAGAAGTGGTTTCCGACGGTGGCGCAGAAACAAAGTCCCGTAGCACTCAACGAATGCACAACTTTTGGCATGAGATGAGGCAGTTAAAAGGGGATATTCGGGAAATAAACTCCATAGAAGATTGTTCCAAGGATCCTCGGCCTTTTGTGACAGTGCAAGTACTTCAGCGTCTCGTGAAAGGGCTTTTGAATTCAGGAGCGGCTGTTAGCTGTTTAGGAGGCAGTTTAGCTCAGCAGTTTTTAGAAGAGGGCATACCATTTAAAAAAATATATTCGAAAATAAGCACGGCTGACGGCAATAGGCAAGAAATTGTGGGAAAAGTCTGTCTGCCAGTGGTCTACGACCGAAGGACTGAAGAAATAGACATATATATTGTCCCTACGCTAAAACAAGATTTGTATTTAGGGATCGATTTTTGGCGCAAGTTTGATTTATTGCCGAATTTACCATATGTGTCTGAAATAGATTTGAAAGCTATAGAGCATGACTTATCGGAAATAGAGAAAAGGCAGTTGTCAAACGTGGTAAATTTATTTCTGTCCTTTACTCACGAAGGGCTAGGAAAGACCAATTTAATAACCCATTCAATAGATGTAGGTTCGGCTAAGCCTGTACAACAGAGGCATTATCCGGTGTCTCCCGCAATGGAAAAGTTAATTTATGCGGAAATAGACCGAATGATTGAGTTAGGAGTGATAGAAGAATCTGATAGTTCGTGGTCTTCACCTTTAGTCATAGTGCAGAAGCCAGGAAAATTTCGCCTATGTCTAGATAGTAGAAAGGTAAACGCACTTACTGAAAAGGATGCCTATCCACTTCCACAAATAAGCGGGATGCTTAGCCGATTGACTAAGGCAGAATTTATAACCAGTCTCGATTTAAAAGACGCTTATTGGCTGGTCCCCTTGGAGGTAGATTCGAGGGACAAGACAGCTTTCACGGTGCCAGGACGACCACTATACCATTTTAAAGTCATGCCATTTGGGCTTTGTAACGCCACGCAAACCATGTCCAGACTAATGGACAAGGTCATACCCCCTCAGCTGCGTAACGAAGTATTCTTCTATTTGGATGATTTGCTAATTGTGTCGGACACTTTGAAAAGGCATCTCGAGGTTTTACGTGAGGTAGCGTTTCACATAAAGCGAGCAGGACTAACAATTAACATCGGAAAAAGCAAGTTTTGTTCCAAAAGGGTGAAATACCTGGGCCATATAGTGGGAGATGGCGGAATCCGAATGGATCCAGAGAAAATAGCAGCCATTACTGAGTTTCCCGTGCCCAAGACTCTCAGGTCCTTGAGAAGCTTCTTAGGATTATGCGGATGGTATCGGAAGTTCATAGGAAATTTTGCGGCGCTCACAGCTCCGCTGACAGATCTACTTACTCAAAAGCGAAAATTCGCGTTTACTGAGCAAGCATTGAAAGCTTTTGAGGATTTGAAGACAAGGTTAACCGAATCCCCTATTCTTAAAAGTGCTGACTTCTCAAAACCCTTTTTTATACATTGTGATGCCAGCAAAACAGGATTTGGAGGGGTCTTGGTTCAGCTTTCTGAGGAAGGAGATGTCCCATCGCTTTCGTGTCCAAGAAACTAAATAAAGCCCAACAAAATTACTCAGTAACGGAACAGGAGTGTTTAGCAGCCATAGTTTGCTTAAAAAATTGTAGGGCCTATGTCGAAGGACACGATTTTATCATAACTACGGACCACGCTTCGTTGAAATTGTTGATGTCCCAGACAGATTTAAGCTCGAGGTTGGCAAGATGGGCGTTAAAGCTGCAGAGCTACTCTTTCAAGATTGAACACAGGCGTGGAGAGTTGAATGTAGTCCCGGATGTCCTTTCCAGAGTGCATGAGGAAGACATAGACGAGCTGAATTGCTTAGACGAAAGGCTAGTTGACGTGGAATCTAGGTATTTTAACTCGCCCGAATACTTGGACTTAATTGCGCGAATTGAAGACTGCAAGGATCGGCTTCCGGATGTTAAAATCCAGGATGGCAGGATCTATAGAAGAACCGAGCACGCAGTGGGCGAACCTGTCCATGATAAATACAATTGGAAGCTGTGGATTCCAAAAGAGTTGGTGACTGAGATCCTTAGAAAAGAGCATGATGATCCTTTAGCTGCTTATGGGGGAATTCACAAAACAATTGAGAGGATTCGGCAGTTCTATTTTTGGCCTGGACTAGTTCCGGACGTTAAGAAATACGTGAACTCTTGTGAAATATGCAAGGCTTCTAAAGCACCCAACTATCCGCTAAGACCCCCACTAGCCAAGCCGTCAGAATCCGAACGATTTTTTCAGAAGCTATATATAGATTTCCTTGGACCTTATCCTAGATCGCGAAACGGAAACATTGGCATATTTATAGTCCTTGATCATCTGTCCAAATTTGTGTTATTGCAACCTGTGAAGAAGATTACTGCGGACGTTGTGGTAAAATATCTGGAGACAGAATTGTTCCACGTATTCGGCGTTCCGGAGGTGATAATTTTGGACAATGGATCTCAGTTCCGGTCGCAGACATTTAAGAAACTCCTAAATGAGTACAAAGTCACTCACGCTTTTACGGCAGTTCATGCTCCCCAAGGGAATGCTGCAGAAAGAGTAAATCGTTCGGTGGTTGCGGCTATCGGCTCATATGTTAAAGACGACCAGAAAGATTGGGACAAGTATTTGTCGTACATATGCTGCGCCTTGATATCAGCGGTGCATTCCAGTGTGGGTACCAGTCCGTACTATATGGCCTTTGGGCAGCAAATGATTACTGCTGGTACCACGTACACGCTTCTACGAAAGTTGGATTCCCTAGAAGATCGTTCTTTGAATCTGATTCAAAAGGACCCGCTTGAGATAGTTCGTAGGGGAGCCGGGGAAATCATGCAACAGCAGTTCGAAAATAATGAGCGGCAATATAATCTCATAGCCAAAGTAGTCAATTTTGTCGAAGGACAGGAAGTTTTCCGCAGGAATTTCAAGCAAAGCAACTTTGTCGAAGGCTACAACGCCAAGATGGGCCCAAGGTTTCTTAAAGCCCGAGTTAGGAAAAAGCTGGGCGAAGCTTACTATGCTCTGGAAGATTTGCAGGGAAAGTTTTTGGGCAAATATCACGCCAAGAACATACGGCAATAGCTGGCTACACGCGGAATCAATCCTGGTTATTCTGCGATCCCCAGTCTGATTTTGGCAGGGGGAATTTGTAAGGGGGCGTGTGTACCAGCAATGTACCCAACATTCTGGGGCTTAGCTTAGACCTGCACCGGCGAAGCTTAGCAACATTTTCTTTGCGAATGCTGGCAACAATGTTCCTAGGAACATTTGGGAGAGGTAGACGGTAAACGGAAAATTTTCGTTGTAATTCAATGCTTATGAGTTTTGTTGCAGCTCCAGCATAGTTTATCATACAGTAAAATCCCGTGCTTGTGTTTTCTGGCCACTTGCAACTGCAGTGGCTCGCTAAGGGTGAGTCGAAGAATGCGCTTTGTGGGTGACTAGATCGCTAATTTAGGTTTTGTTGCACAGAACCGGCGATCGCACCAAGGCAGAGATGCAATTGAGAGGCGGAATTGCTACAAGGCGAAGTCGCCACCGTTACACAACGGCGCTTGTAAGCGCCACAAAGAGAATTGCAGAGGCCTCATTGCAGCAAACAAGCAGGCATCGGCAGTAGCAGAGGGAAGGCCGCAACTTGAAAAATTTTCCGGCAGACGCTGCGTCTCCAGTGCAGCGCCAACATAAACCGCTGATCTGCTTCTGATTTGTTTTCCCCGCCTAAATTGCAGCACTCAAAATTCAGCGAAATAGCATTCCGCCCCAACCAAACATGACCATAGATTAAGTTAATTTTATTTATTTTGCATTAGATTTATTTTTAAATTTTTGAGCCATAGGCCAGCTAACAAAACAAAGAAACAGAACAAAAGTAGCGCGAACAAAACAAACGAACACGAAAAAAAATTGTTACATAATATGCGCGAGGCTTGTTAGCGAGGCAGGCGAAATTTGCTTTTTAATATCTCTACTTCACAGATGCGGCAGCCTCGTATGAAGCGCTTTCGACGTAGGATGCGGCACTGGTAATTGAGTGAGTTCCAAATTCCTTTTTTTGTATAACTTATATCTTAATTCGCGACCGCGAAATCGAAATTTTGCGAGTCAAAATAAATCAAAGCGCACCGGCGCTATGCATCGCGACAACTAAAGCGATAGAAAGAAGAGAGAAGAAATAGTCGCCGCTAGCATACCTCCCTTTTCCCCTCACCACCGCTTGGGCGCGTCAGCAGCGACGTCAGTGGTTGCTAGTGGTTGCGCATGCGCGCCTGGTAGTTTATTCCCGGCCTATTGCCGATGCTGGCATTCTAGCGGATGCACTTATGCTTTGCTTTTGTTTTGGTTTTTCATTTTAATTGCTTTTGCATGTTTGGCAGCTCGGCCTGCAGTCGCAAGTGCGATATTTAGAGTTTGCGATTTGCTGATGCAATCTAGGGCAAAACAATTATTTGAAATATAATTTGATTTAATTTTTGAGTGCTTTTTAGTGGACTCGAGGTCATTTTTAGAAGTTGAGTTTGTTATTTCAACAGTCTAGCATTTCAACACACTTGCCCTCTCTGAGGAGTGAACCTCGGACTTTCTGGGATTTGCAAATTTCGGTAGGGCGTCACCGCCCTATTTAAATTTTAATTGATAATTTTTTTTATGTCCCCATTTGCGCCTTGCAAAACCCAAGTTGTGTTTTCGCTGCTTGCAGCGACATTTCAATGTTTGAGGTTAGGCCCGATTTCACCAAAATGTGAAGTTTAGGAACGAGAATTTTACCACTTTTTAGAAAACTAAAACGAGACCGATGGATCCGGCTCGAAGGACCAAAATGTTCGCGAATAAGACAAAGAGTGGACTGTATTTAATCCTTTTATTTGGACTGGTAAAAACTCCAAAGTTTCGGCGCCTAACCTCACATGTATTTTTCAATGGTTTCAATGTATGTGTGTTTTTCTTAGGGATGAGCAGTAGAGATACATAGTTATCGCCTACTTAACTTACGATATATCGATACAAAGCATTAAAGGTATTCCCTATTCCTTAGCGGGAAATATCGGATGGAAATAAACAACAAAGTTTGCAATTACTGCATTAATTCTTAAACAGAAATATAATTTGATTTAATGTTTAAATTTTGATTGATAATTTTTTTTATGTCCCCATTTTTATTTAAACTCCTTAATTCACTTTGTATTTCTATGTTTAATGTTTTATGTTAGTTTTTAGAAAATAAATTATAATGTGCTGCTAAAGATCTAGTGGTTGAACTCGGGCTGGAGCAGCGCCGGTAAGATGTGGAAAGGGGCCGTTGAAAGAGTTCTTTCTAGGAAAGAAATGGCCAAGTTAGGGTGGGCTATCGACCACAACTAGATCAGTGGTTGGATCTAAATGTGTATGTATGAATGTTAGGTGTCAGTTCGTAGTTTTGTTTTCTCCGGTTGTAGTTACGTCTCACAGTGCATGTCTATATGTATCTGGAAGGCGAATTTTGTCGCAGCACGCTAATTTAAGATAGGCTGGCAACACAAAGGCATTTTCCGGTGTAACACCATTAAACCACCTCCCAAGCCGAAGAGCACAACCGATACCAAAAAGCGTGCGTTGCATTGGAAAGTTTTCCACCTGCCTCGAAGGACGTTATTCTTTACAGATGAAAGTTGTCAGGTTATTTTTGGCGCCCAACTCAAGGCCTCATTTATTAATTTATTTAATAGACGAGACTCACTAACAAAATTACGAACTGTTTTTCCTTTAACTATTTTTTTCAAGTGTGACTAAAGACTTATTGGAATTCATTATATGAAATTCTCGAATTTTATACTTGACCATAAGTATCTTTAGGCACAACATTTTCATTTGCCTGGAATTTCTGTCGAAAAACTCCAGAGTTTTCACAGTACCTAGCAAATCCATTTGGAATTGTGGAATTTGGTCCTATGTTCCAGAACTGGGATCAACCACTAAATTTTTATAACCCAGATAACCACTTAACAATTTAAATACTTCTACTACAATTTATACTTTTTAAATTATTATCCTTTAGAATATATAATTATCAATTTTTATTCACTTATTTTAACACTTATATTTACCATATTTATATCTACATTTACCAAAATTATTTATTATTGTCACATTTAAAATGGGATTAGAACGGGATGATAACCCATCTCCTGGGCCAGAAAAAGCTAACTGCCCTTTGTGATAATTTTGGACAATGGATCTCAGTTCCGGTCGCAGACATTTAAGAAACTCCTAGATGAGTACAAAGTCACTCACGCTTTTACGGCAGTTCATGCTCCCCAAGGGAATGCTGCAGAACGAGTAAATCGTTCGGTGGTTGCGGCTATCGGCTCATATGTTAAAGACGACCAGAAAGATTGGGACAAGTATTTGTCGTACATATGCTGCGCCTTGATATCAGCGGTGCATTCCAGTGTGGGTACCAGTCCGTACTATATGGCCTTTGGGCAGCAAATGATTACTGCTGGTACCACGTACACGCTTCTACGAAAGTTGGATTCCCTAGAAGATCGTTCTTTGAATCTGATTCAAAAGGACCCGCATGAGATAGTTCGTAGGGGAGCCGGGGAAATCATGCAACAGCAGTTCGAAAATAATGAGCGGCAATATAATCTCATAGCCAAAGTAGTCAATTTTGTCGAAGGACAGGAAGTTTTCCGCAGGAATTTCAAGCAAAGCAACTTTGTCGAAGGCTACAACGCCAAGATGGGCCCAAGGTTTCTTAAAGCCCGAGTTAGGAAAAAGCTGGGCGAAGCTTACTATGCTCTGGAAGATTTACAGGGAAAGTTTTTGGGCAAATATCACGCCAAGAACATACGGCAATAGCTGGCTACACGCGGAATCAATCCTGGTTATTCTGCGATCCCCAGTCTGATTTTGGCAGGGGGAATTTGTAAGGGCGCGTGTACCAGCAATGTACCCAACATTCTGGGGCTTAGCTTAGACCTGCACCGGCGAAGCTTAGCAACATTTTCTTTGCGAATGCTGGCAACAATGTTCCTAGGAACATTTGGGAGAGGTAGACGGTAAACGGAAAATTTTCGTTGTAATTCAATGCTTATGAGTTTTGTTGCAGCTCCAGCATAGTTTATCATACAGTAAAATCCCGTGCTTGTGTTTTCTGGCCACTTGCAACTGCAGTGGCTCGCTAAGGGTGAGTCGAAGAATGCGCTTTGTGGGTGACTAGATCGCTAATTTAGGTTTTGTTGCACAGAACCGGCGATCGCACCAAGGCAGAGATGCAATTGAGAGGCGGAATTGCTACAAGGCGAAGTCGCCACCGTTACACAACGGCGCTTGTAAGCGCCACAAAGAGAATTGCAGAGGCCTCATTGCAGCAAACAAGCAGGCATCGGCAGTAGCAGAGGGAAGGCCGCAACTTGAAAAATTTTCCGGCAGACGCTGCGTCTCCAGTGCAGCGCCAACATAAACCGCTGATCTGCTTCTGATTTGTTTTCCCCGCCTAAATTGCAGCACTCAAAATTCAGCGAAATAGCATTCCGCCCCAACCAAACATGACCATAGATTAAGTTAATTTTATTTATTTTGCATTAGATTTATTTTTAAATTTTTGAGCCACAGGCCAGCTAACAAAACAAAGAAACAGAACAAAAGTAGCGCGAACAAAACAAACGAACACGAAAAAAAATTGTTACATAATATGCGCGAGGCTTGTTAGCGAGGCAGGCGAAATTTGCTTTTTAATATCTCTACTTCACAGATGCGGCAGCCTCGTATGAAGCGCTTTCGACGTAGGATGCGGCACTGGTAATTGAGTGAGTTCCAAATTCCTTTTTTTGTATAACTTATATCTTAATTCGCGACCGCGAAATCGAAATTTTGCGAGTCAAAATAAATCAAAGCGCACCGGCGCTTTGCATCGCGACAACTAAAGCGATAGAAAGAAGAGAGAAGAAATAGTCGCCGCTAGCATACCTCCCTTTTCCCCTCACCACCGCTTGGGCGCGTCAGCAGGTAGTTTATTTAGTTTAGTTTATTCCCGACCTATTGCCGATGCTGGCATTCTAGCGGATGCACTTATGCTTTGCTTTTGTTTTGGTTTTTCATTTTAATTGCTTTTGCATGTTTGGCAGCTCGGCCTGCAGTCGCAAGTGCGATATTTAGAGTTTGCGATTTGCTGATGCAATCTAGGGCAAAACAATTATTTGAAATTGTTCGCGAATAAGACAAAGAGTGGACTGTATTTAATCCTTTTATTTGGACTGGTAAAAACTCCAAAGTTTCGGCGCCTAACCTCACATGTATTTTTCAATGGTTTCAATGTATGTGTGTTTTTCTTAGGGATGAGCAGTAGAGATACATAGTTATCGCCTACTTAACTTACGATATATCGATACAAAGCATTAAAGGTATTCCCTATTCCTTAGCGGGAAATATCGGATGGAAATAAACAACAAAGTTTGCAATTACTGCATTAATTCTTAAACATACCGGCCCCCCTGAACGACGCGTTCAGTTAAGGGGAAGTACTGCGATCTTGGTGATAGGGCGTTTGTAGATTGTATGTGCTGTCTTGACGGTGACCACTCTGACCTTTGAGTCCTGTCCTGGGTGTACTTCCTGGATGCGACCAAGTATCCATTTCGCCGGTGGTAGGTTGGGTTCCTTGAGTACAACAAGAGTGCCTACTTCTAAATTAGTCGTCCCTTCTTGCCACTTGCCGCGTGACTGTAGAGAAGTCAAGTATTCGGTGTGCCATCGCTTCCAGAATCCCTGTACCATGGCTTGAAGTTGATTCCACCGGTCCAATCGATTCATCTGCGTGTCCAGTAAAGAAGGCTCAGGTACCGCTGTATATGGCTGTCCAATCAAAAAATGAGCTGGCGTAAGTGGATCGACAGTGTGATCGCTGACCTGGGCCAGTGGTCGTGAGTTGAGAATAGCTTCGATTTGTGCGAGCACTGTTGACAATTCTTCAAAGGTTAGGGCAGCTGCGCCCACAACTCGGCGTAGGTGCAGCTTTACCGACCGCACTCCCGATTCCCACAATCCGCCAAAGTGGGGCGCGGAGGGGGGTATGAAATGCCAATTCAAGCCTTCAGTCGAGAAAAAATCAGCCAACTCCTCGTCCTTAGCTTGATCTTGGACTAACTTCCGCATTTCCTCCAACTCTCGTCTGGCTCCATGAAACGTAGTTCCATTGTCGGAATACAAATCGGTGGGGGTTTTCCGACGTGCACAAAACCGTTTGAACGCAGCAATGAACGCTTTTGTGGTAAGATCGCTGACGACTTCTAGGTGCATCGCCTTGGTGGCCAGGCAAACAAATATGGCGAACCAAGCTTTGCCGATGCGAGGAGTGCGACCCTTCGTTTCCTTAATAGCGATGGGTCCAGCGTAGTCAAGGCCAGTGTGACGGAAGCAAGGATTTTGTTGGATTCGTGGTATCGGTAAATCAGCCAAGATCTGGTGCTGCGTCAGGCGTCGGTTCATAAAGCAGGATTTACAGCGGAAAACTACTTTACGAGTCAGGTTTCTGGCTCCCAAAATCCAGAATTGCTGACGAACGTGGTGGAAGGTGGCATCTACTCCCGTGTGTAAATTAGCCTTGTGAAAATAGCGTATGATGAGTAGTGCCAGCGGAGATTCCTTTGATACGATAATCGGGTGTTTTGCGTTGAACGGCAATACTGATCGGTCGATACGTCCACCGATGCGTAACAATCCAGACTCATCTAAAAACGGTGTGAGCCTCAACAACTTTGATTTTCTGGGCAGGCATTGACCATGCTTGACAGCGTCGTAGTCCAACGGAAATGAAGAGATTTGCATGTGTTTTAACAATTTCTCCCGAGCGTACTGCAAGTCCTTAGTTGTCAAGAATCCGCTATGAGAGACAGCTTGTTGCGATGACCTCTGGAGATCCGAGTTTTTGGCAAGACGTGCATTCACCTTGGAGCGCATTTTGCTTATGAAGCGGAAAACGTAGCTAACAACTCGTAAAAGCTGAATCCAACTCGAAAGTTTGTGACTTAAACCATCGAGAATATCCTGATGAGTAGCTTCCAGTGAGAAATTGAGTTGCTTGTCGGGTTTTTCTTCACAAAGTGCCTCTACAGGCAGCTTTCGACTCTGCCCCTTTTTGCGAGTGGGCCACAAAGACGGCGATTCCGCTAACCAGTTAGGTCCTGTCCACCATAGAGTATGATCCCGCAATGTGGAGGGGAGCAGACCGCGGGACGCGCAATCCGCTGGGTTGTCCTCCGAACGTACATGGTTCCAGCAGCTTCTGGGATACTCTGTCAATATTTCAGCCGTCCGGTTGCATACGAAGGTGTTCCATCGTCGAGGTGGGGCTGACAGCCAGTGAAGAACGACTTCAGAGTCCGTCCAACAAAAGGTTCCGGTAATCGGGATTGACAAAGACGACTTGACGAGCGTTAGTAGTTTGGCTAGTAGATGAGCTGCTGTGAGTTCCAGTCGCGGTATCGAAATAGCTTTAATAGGAGCTACCCGAGTCTTGGCTGCGATTAGCGTGACAAGCGTTTCCATCCCTGTTGTAACTCGGCTGTATACAACGGCTCCGACTGCTTGTGAAGAGGCATCCGCAAATCCATGCAGCTCAATAGCTTGCGAGGGTCTGGCCAAGTATCGAGGGATTGGACATTGTGCCAACATTGACAGCTCGCCTGCTAATATGCTCCATCGCCTGGCAATGTTTTCAGTCAAAGGTTCATCCCAGCTTAGAGAACAGAGCCAACATTCTTGAAAGAGTATCTTCATCATAACTGTAGCTGGGGATACAATACCCAATGGATCATATATCTTGGAGAGCTCTGATAGTAAGGTCCGCTTGGTGGGCAATTGTGTGACAATAATTGATCGTGGAGATGTAGAAAATGTGTCCGTATCGGGATCCCAAAGTAGACCCAATATTCTCACATTGTTTGATTGAGTGGTGCCTGCTTGGAAAGCGCAATCCTCCTTTGGTAGGGAATCCATAAGTGTTTTGCAATTGGAACTCCACTTTCGCAAGTTGAATTTGGCCTCCGCCAGCAGCCCGACAAGTTCCTTCTGCAGTTTTATGAGTCCGTCCTCTGTATCCGCACCTGTTGATATATCGTCAACGTATGCATCCGTTAATAGTGAGGAAGCTGCCAGTGGATATCGGTGATGATAGTCGTCTGCCAATTGTTTGAGAACTCTTACTGCCAGAAAAGGTGATGGTGCTAGCCCGTAAGTTACAGTTAGCAGCCGATAGTGCTGAAGCGGGTCCTTCTCATCCTCTCGCCAAACAATCCGTTGATAATCAGAATGTTCGGGAGCTATCTTTATGCCCCGGAACATTTTCTCAATGTCCGTACAAACCACATACCGATATTGTCGGAATCTCAAACAAACTCCGAAGAGATCTCGTTGAATCGGCGGGCCGATGTGTAAGCGATCGTTGAGAGAATGGCCAGTGATATCCTTACCGGATCCATCAAATACCACACGACATTTGCTTGTGGAACTTTCCGCTTTGAGGACGGCATGGTGAGCTAGGTAAAAGCAATTTTTCTCTGGCACGTTGAGCTGGGGTTTATCCAGCGCTTCCATGTGCCCCCGTTGTAAATAATCCTTCATAAATTCACAATATTGATTTTTCAATGCTGGGTTCCGGCGAAATTTGATTTCCAACATTGCAAATCGATTCAAAGCCTGACGCAGAGAAGGGTCCTGAATAGTCGGCATGTCCTTCTTGAACGGGTACTTCACAATGTATACGCCGTCCTGATCTCGTTTGTGGGTGTCGACAAAGAGTTGCTCCACGGGATCACATGCATCGATAGTTGCCTGACTGGGCTGAATAGTGTCCATTTCCATGAATGCCCTCACCGCCTCGTCCAAATCGACCTGAGCATGATGCGCTTGTTCCGGTTTTTCAGCTACCTTTTTTAAGTCCCCGGAACCTGCAATTACCCAACCAAAGAACGTGTTAAGTGCGAACAAATTAGGTTTACTTAACAGTTTTCGTTGGCCCGTAAAGAAGCTCCAAAGCTGGTCTGATCCGATAATGACATCAATGTCTCCAGGGGTGGCGAACGTGGGGTCAGCCAAATCTAGTCCTTGTAGGTCTCGCCAATTTTGTATTTGTACCTCTTCGGCAGGTACAGATGCAGTTAAAGAACTCATAATAAGAACTTTAATCTCCTGGACGTCTTGCGAGACTCTTGATTGTAGTTGAATTTTTGCACATCCTCGAGTTGTACCTGCGGCTTGAGAGGAAATACCCATAACCGAAATGCGCGCGTGGGTACGAGGTGCGCCAATGCGTTGAATGAATGCCTCCGTGGCCAATGTAATGGTTGATCCCGAATCCAAAAGAATTCGGCACAGTGTCCGTGTACCACATCTGTCCACCACATGAGCTAGTATGGTGGGCATCATGGTCTGCGCTCGAGCAAGAAATGCAGTCTCTACGGAAAAGTTCGATATTCCGGCTGGTAGAGCCTCGGTTCTTGTGCCGCTGCTGTCCGATGAGTTCGCGGCTGTGGGCTCACGTTCCCCTTGTGATTCATGATGTACCAATGTATGATGTGATCCTTTGCAGAGCCGACATCTGAATTTCGAAGTGCACTGCCTAGCGACATGGTTGCGACTCAAACAATTAAAGCACAATTTGTGAAGCTTCACGAATGATCGACGATCTGGTATTTCCATTGATAGAAATTGAGTGCAAGCCATTATCGAATGCGGTTGGGTGCAGACAATACAAAGTTTTTGTGATGGTTTTGAAGCTTCGCCAGCGACGTGTACGTTGGCGGTGCGCCTCCCGTATGCCTTGGGAGTTGATTGACAAGATTCCAGAGCGTCGCATCTGGAGAACAAAAATTCCAAGAAGGTCCCGATCTTCACGTCGTTCGAGCAGCCTTCTTGCCGTTCCGCCCAAGATTGGCGGGTGTCCATATCTAATTTGCCTAGTAGTATGTGGATTAGCCATGGGTCCCGCTGATCACATCCAAGTGCGTGTAATCCTCGAATAGATTCGTCTGCTGTATCGGCTAGCTTGCGCAGGGCAGCCACTCCCGAAGCTGCAACGTTGGGTAACGCCAAAAATCCCGCAATAAACGAGCGCGTTATAAGTGGCTTTTTGTCGTACCGATGGACCAGTTTATCCCAGGCTTCCACATAATTCTCCTCGGTGACGGCAATGTGCTTCACCAAGTTGAGAGCATCTCCATCCAAATAAGACTTCAAGTAATGGAATTTCTGGCAGCTTGTTAGGTTTTCTCGTCGATCCACCGATCCCAGAAAGAGATCACAAAATTGAGGCCAATCTTCGTAGTTGCCCCGAAAAGTTGGAATCTTGATCTTTTCAAACCTCAAGTCAGTGTGTGTATGTGATTCCCGAACCTGCTCCAAGAACTGTGTCTGCGAAGCCACCAGCTGTGCCTGCGAGGTAGCCAGTCGTTCAAGTGGGTCCTCCCCGTTGACGATTAGGGTAGATGAATGTGGGTTTGTCCGTTTCCTTTCTGCTATGGCATCTGATAACAAAGCGTGCAATTCGTAGTACTTGGTTTCGTACTCGTGTAGATCGTCGGGTCCGGCCAAATCCTCGTCTTCACAGAGGGAGTAAGTTTCCGCCGACAGCTTTAGAAGTTGATCGAACGTGTCCATGATACGGCGAAGATGATGTTCCAAAGTGTCCAAAGCTGTTACGGTTGATATGAATTCCGAGGCCCGACCATGTGCGCGTGTGATTTGCGCCTTGCAAAACCCAAGTTGTGTTTTCGCTGCTTGCAGCGACATTTCAATGTTTGAGGTTAGGCCCGATTTCACCAAAATGTGAAGTTTAGGAACGAGAATTTTACCACTTTTTTTAGAAAACTAAAACGAGACCGATGGATCCGGCTCGAAGGACCAAAATGTTCGCGAATAAGACAAAGAGTGGACTGTATTTAATCCTTTTATTTGGACTGGTAAAAACTCCAAAGTTTCGGCGCCTAACCTCACATGTATTTTTCAATGGTTTCAATGTATGTGTGTTTTTCTTAGGGATGAGCAGTAGAGATACATAGTTATCGCCTACTTAACTTACGATATATCGATACAAAGCATTAAAGGTATTCCCTATTCCTTAGCGGGAAATATCGGATGGAAATAAACAACAAAGTTTGCAATTACTGCATTAATTCTTAAACAGAAATATAATTTGATTTAATGTTTAAATTTTGATTGATAATTTTTTTTATGTCCCCATTTTTATTTAAACTCCTTAATTCACTTTGTATTTCTATGTTTAATGTTTTATGTTAGTTTTTAGAAAATAAATTATAATGTGCTGCTAAAGATCTAGTGGTTGAACTCGGGCTGGAGCAGCGCCGGTAAGATGTGGAAAGGGGCCGTTGAAAGAGTTCTTTCTAGGAAAGAAATGGCCAAGTTAGGGTGGGCTATCGACCACAACTAGATCAGTGGTTGGATCTAAATGTGTATGTATGAATGTTAGGTGTCAGTTCGTAGTTTTGTTTTCTCCGGTTGTAGTTACGTCTCACAGTGCATGTCTATATGTATCTGGAAGGCGAATTTTGTCGCAGCACGCTAATTTAAGATAGGCTGGCAACACAAAGGCATTTTCCGGTGTAACACCATTAAACCACCTCCCAAGCCGAAGAGCACAACCGATACCAAAAAGCGTGCGTTGCATTGGAAAGTTTTCCACCTGCCTCGAAGGACGTTATTCTTTACAGATGAAAGTTGTCAGGTTATTTTTGGCGCCCAACTCAAGGCCTCATTTATTAATTTATTTAATAGACGAGACTCACTAACAAAATTACGAACTGTTTTTCCTTTAACTATTTTTTTCAAGTGTGACTAAAGACTTATTGGAATTCATTATATGAAATTCTCGAATTTTATACTTGACCATAAGTATCTTTAGGCACAACATTTTCATTTGCCTGGAATTTCTGTCGAAAAACTCCAGAGTTTTCACAGTACCTAGCAAATCCATTTGGAATTGTGGAATTTGGTCCTATGTTCCAGAACTGGGATCAACCACTAAATTTTTATAACCCAGATAACCACTTAACAATTTAAATACTTCTACTACAATTTATACTTTTTAAATTATTATCCTTTAGAATATATAATTATCAATTTTTATTCACTTATTTTAACACTTATATTTACCATATTTATATCTACATTTACCAAAATTATTTATTATTGTCACATTTAAAATGGGATTAGAACGGGATGATAACCCATCTCCTGGGCCAGAAAAAGCTAACTGCCCTTTGTGTAATAGTCAAATCAAATCAGAAGAGGAATCCTATAAAACCCAAATCAAACACACTTTTCACAGAAATTGTATCAAGACTCATTTTACGGTCAATCCCAGATGCCCCATTTGCAATTTTGTCTGCGTCACAAAAGTGCTTCCAAAGACTACAGGTCAGATGGACGGAAATGGGCCGCCGCCAACAGATAGGGAAACACCAAGAGGCTCAAACGCCTCCCAAGCCAGTGCAAGCCAGCCCACACTTCAAGATCAGCTGCAAGTTATGCAGAATAACATTCTCTCAGCACTGTCTGAAAAACTTAATCAGCTAATTGAGACCAATGTAGAAAATTGTTTGCGACGCCTAAACTCGGCACCAGCCAGCCACAATTCCAATCCCGACAATAGAGTAGGGCAAACCGATGCTGATACATGGCAGGAAAATCACTCCAATCCAACGCCGGATAAGGTTGGTCCGATTATGAACGGTTGGAAATTAAAATTCTCGGGTACGGGTTTGTCGGTAGTCAATTTTATTTATTAGGTCGAGGCCATGACAAACGAAACATTGGACGGAAACTTTGAGCTGATGTCAAAGAATGTCTCTTCGCTTTTTGAGGGGAAAGCGAAGGATTTCTTTTGGAGACACCACAAAACAGTCAGGCAAATTAATTGGGAATCTTTGTGTGCAGCTTTGCGCAGGCAGTATAAGGATGACCGGGATGCCGGAGACATTGAAGAATTAATAAGGAAGCAGGAAAGCAACGAATCCTTTGATAGTTTCTTCAACGCCATCAGTTTTTTTCTCGATAAAATGGAACGGCCCTTGTCAAACAGCAAGTTGGTGCGAATTTTGAAGAATAATCTGAGGCCAGAAATTCGCCACGAAATCCTAAATGTAGACATATCATGCGTATCACACTTTCGTGAGGTATGTCGCAGAAGGGAAACATTCTTAGATGATGTCAAGAAATCTTATGGATACACTAAGAGGGTTCCGTTTAAGAGAGATGTGGCGGAATTAGATAATGATTTTGGCAGGGAAAATGTCAGTGAAGAAGAACTTGAATTGCCATACAGAAGGGCATCTTTATAAGAATTGCTCAATTCCACAAAAGGGTCGGTTTTGCTTTGGGTGCGGTTTGGCAAACACAATTAAAACTAAATGTGCTAGGTGCTTGTCAAAAAACCGCTCAGGGAGCAGGCAGAGGCCGCCACTCAAACAGAAGCCTTTGCGTGCTCAGCAGCAGCCACCATCCCCGGAACAACCCCAATCTTCAGCTTAGAGCCAACCGAAAACGAAAACTTTTCGAGTCCTGCAGAGGATCTATATGATTCTAGCCCAGAAATATCAGATGAGGAATTTGACTTATCTTCGTCCGAGGGCGATGAAATCGAAGAAGATGAAAATTATTCCGATAATATTGAAAAGTGGTCAGAAGTGGTTTCCGACGGTGGCGCAGAAACAAAGTCCCGTAGCACTCAACGAATGCACAACTTTTGGCATGAGATGAGGCAGTTAAAAGGGGATATTCGGGAAATAAACTCCATAGAAGATTGTTCCAAGGATCCTCGGCCTTTTGTGACAGTGCAATTACTTCAGCGTCTCGTGAAAGGGCTTTTGAATTCAGGAGCGACTGTTAGCTGTTTAGGAGGCAGTTTAGCTCAGCAGTTTTTAGAAGAGGGCATACCATTTAAAAAAATATATTCGAAAGTAAGCACGGCTGACGGCAATAGGCAAGAAATTGTGGGAAAAGTCTGTCTGCCAGTGGTCTACGACCGAAGGACTGAAGAAATAGACATATATATTGTCCCTACGCTAAAACAAGATTTGTATTTAGGGATCGATTTTTGGCGCAAGTTTGATTTATTGCCGAATTTACCATATGTGTCTGAAATAGATTTGAAAGCTATAGAGCATGACTTATCGGAAATAGAGAAAAGGCAGTTGTCAAACGTGGTAAATTTATTTCTGTCCTTTACTCACGAAGGGCTAGGAAAGACCAATTTAATAACCCATTCAATAGATGTAGATTCGGCTAAGCCTGTAAAACAGAGGCATTATCCGGTGTCTCCCGCAATGGAAAAGTTAATTTATGCGGAAATAGACCGAATGATTGAGTTAGGAGTGATAGAAGAATCTGATAGTTCGTGGTCTTCACCTTTAGTCATAGTGCAGAAGCCAGGAAAATTTCGCCTATGTCTAGATAGTAGAAAGGTAAACGCACTTACTGAAAAGGATGCCTATCCACTTCCACAAATAAGCGGGATGCTTAGCCGATTGACTAAGGCAGAATTTATAACCAGTCTCGATTTAAAAGACGCTTATTGGCTGGTCCCCTTGGAGGTAGATTCGAGGGACAAGACAGCTTTCACGGTGCCAGGACGACCACTATACCATTTTAAAGTCATGCCATTTGGGCTTTGTAACGCCACGCAAACCATGTCCAGACTAATGGACAAGGTCATACCCCCTCAGCTGCGTAACGAAGTATTCTTCTATTTGGATGATTTGCTAATTGTGTCGGACACTTTGAAAAGGCATCTCGAGGTTTTACGTGAGGTAGCGTTTCACATAAAGCGAGCGGGACTAACAATTAACATCGGAAAAAGCAAGTTTTGTTCCAAAAGGGTGAAATACCTGGGCCATATAGTGGGAGATGGCGGAATCCGAATGGATCCAGAGAAAATAGCAGCCATTACTGAGTTTCCCGTGCCCAAGACTCTCAGGTCCTTGAGAAGCTTCTTAGGATTATGCGGATGGTATCGGAAGTTCATAGGAAATTTTGCGGCGCTCACAGCTCCGCTGACAGATCTACTTACTCAAAAGCGAAAATTCGCGTTTACTGAGCAAGCATTGAAAGCTTTTGAGGATTTGAAGACAAGGTTAACCGAATCCCCTATTCTTAAAAGTGCTGACTTCTCAAAACCCTTTTTTTATACATTGTGATGCCAGCAAAACAGGATTTGGAGGGGTCTTGGTTCAGCTTTCTGAGGAAGGAGATGTCCCATCGCTTTCGTGTCCAAGAAACTAAATAAAGCCCAACAAAATTACTCAGTAACGGAACAGGAGTGTTTAGCAGCCATAGTTTGCTTAAAAAATTGTAGGGCCTATGTCGAAGGACACGATTTTATCATAACTACGGACCACGCTTCGTTGAAATGGTTGATGTCCCAGACAGATTTAAGCTCGAGGTTGGTAAGATGGGCGTTAAAGCTGCAGAGCTACTCTTTCAAGATTGAACACAGGCGTGGAGAGTTGAATGTAGTCCCGGATGTCCTTTCCAGAGTGCATGAGGAAGACATAGACGAGCTGAATTGCTTAGACGAAAGGCTAGTTGACGTGGATTCTAGGTACTTTAACTCGCCCGAATACTTGGACTTAATTGCGCGAATTGAAGACTGCAAGGATCGGCTTCCGGATGTTAAAATCCAGGATGGCAGGATCTATAGAAGAACCGAGCACGCAGTGGGCGAACCTGTCCATGATAAATACAATTGGAAGCTGTGGATTCCAAAAGAGTTGGTGACTGAGATCCTTAGAAAAGAGCATGATGATCCTTTAGCTGCTTATGGGGGAATTCACAAAACAATTGAGAGGATTCGGCAGTTCTATTTTTGGCCTGGACTAGTTCCGGACGTTAAGAAATACGTGAACTCTTGTGAAATATGCAAGGCTTCTAAAGCACCCAACTATCCGCTAAGACCCCCACTAGCCAAGCCGTCAGAATCCGAACGATTTTTTCAGAAGCTATATATAGATTTCCTTGGACCTTATCCTAGATCGCGAAACGGAAACATTGGCATATTTATAGTCCTTGATCATCTGTCCAAATTTGTGTTATTGCAACCTGTGAAGAAGATTACTGCGGACGTTGTGGTAAAATATCTGGAGACAGAATTGTTCCACGTATTCGGCGTTCCGGAGGTGATAATTTTGGACAATGGATCTCAGTTCCGGTCGCAGACATTTAAGAAACTCCTAGATGAGTACAAAGTCACTCACGCTTTTACGGCAGTTCATGCTCCCCAAGGGAATGCTGCAGAACGAGTAAATCGTTCGGTGGTTGCGGCTATCGGCTCATATGTTAAAGACGACCAGAAAGATTGGGACAAGTATTTGTCGTACATATGCTGCGCCTTGAGATCAGCGGTGCATTCCAGTGTGGGTACCAGTCCGTACTATATGGCCTTTGGGCAGCAAATGATTACTGCTGGTACCACGTACACGCTTCTACGAAAGTTGGATTCCCTAGAAGATCGTTCTTTGAATCTGATTCAAAAGGACTCGCTTGAGATAGTTCGTAGGGGAGCCGGGGAAATCATGCAACAGCAGTTCGAAAATAATGAGCGGCAATATAATCTCATAGCCAAAGTAGTCAATTTTGTCGAAGGACAGGAAGTTTTCCGCAGGAATTTCAAGCAAAGCAACTTTGTCGAAGGCTACAACGCCAAGATGGGCCCAAGGTTTCTTAAAGCCCGAGTTAGGAAAAAGCTGGGCGAAGCTTACTATGCTCTGGAAGATTTGCAGCGAAAGTTTTTGGGCAAATATCACGCCAAGAACATACGGCAATAGCTGGCTACACGCGGAATCAATCCTGGTTATTCTGCGATCCCCAGTCTGATTTTGGCAGGGGGAATTTGTAAGGGGGCGTGTGTACCAGCAATGTACCCAACATTCTGGGGCTTAGCTTAGACCTGCACCGGCGAAGCTTAGCAACATTTTCTTTGCGAATGCTGGCAACAATGTTCCTAGGAACATTTGGGAGAGGTAGACGGTAAACGGAAAATTTTCGTAGTAATTCAATGCTTATGAGTTTTGTTGCAGCTCCAGCATAGTTTATCATACAGTAAAATCCCGTGCTTGTGTTTTCTGGCCACTTGCAATTGCAGTGGCTCGCTAAGGGTGAGTCGAAGAATGCGCTTTGTGGGTGACTAGATCGCTAATTTAGGTTTTGTTGCACAGAACCGGCGATCGCACCAAGGCAGAGATGCAATTGAGAGGCGGAATTGCTACAAGGCGTCTTAACTGGTGGCAGCTGAAGGCGAGAGTCGCCACCGTTACACAACGGCGCTTGTAAGCGCCACAAAGAGAATTGCAGAGGCCTCATTGCAGCAAACAAGCAGGCATCGGCAGTAGCACAGGGAAGGCCGCAACTTGAAAAATTTTCCGGCAGACGTTGCGTCTCCAGTGCAGCGCCAACATACAAAACACGAAAAAACGAACGAACACGAAAAAAAATTGTTACATAATATGCGCGAGGCTTGTTAGCGAGGCAGGCGAAATTTGCTTTTAATATCTCTACTTCACAGATGCGGCACTGGTACAACTTATATTTTAATTCGCGACCGCGAAACAGCGAAATTTTGCGAGTCAAAATAAGTCAAAGCGCACCGGCGCTATGCATCGCGACAACTAAAGCGATAGAAAGAAGAGAGAAGAAATAGTCGCCGCTAGCATCCCTCCCTTTTCCCCTCACCACCGCTTACGCGCGTGAGCAGCGACGTCAGTGGTTGCTAGTGGTTGCGCATGCGCGCCTGGTAGTTTATTCCCGGCCTATTGCCGATGTTGGCATTCTAGCGGATGCACTTATGCTTTGCTTTTGTTTTGGTTTTTCATTTTAATTGCTTTTGCATGTTTGGCAGCTCGGCCTGCAGTCGCAAGTGCGATATTTAGAGTTTGCGATTTGCTGATGCAATCTAGGGCAAAACAATTATTTGAAATATAATTTGATTTAATGTTTAAAATTTGATTGATAATTTTTTTTATGTCCCCATTTTTATTTAAACTCCTTAATTCACTTTGTATTTCTATGTTTAATGTTTTATGTTAGTTTTTAGAAAATAAATTATAATGTGCTGCTAAAGATCTAGTGGTTGAACTCGGGCTGGAGCAGCGCCGGTAAGATGTGGAAAGGGGCCGTTGAAAGAGTTCTTTCTAGGAAAGAAACGGCCAAGGTAGGGTGGGCTATCGACCACAACTAGATCAGTGGTTGGATCTAAATGTGTATGTATGAATGTTAGGTGTCAGTTCGTAGTTTTGTTTTCTCCGGTTGAAGTTACGTCTCACAGTGCATGTCTATATGTATCTGGAAGGCGAATTTTGTCGCAGCACGCTAATTTAAGATAGGCTGGCAACACAAAGGCATTTTCCGGTGCAACACCATTAAACCACCCCCCAAGCCGACGAGCACAGCCGATACCCAAAAGCGTGCATTGCATTGGATAGTTTTCCACCTGCCTCGAAGGACGTTATTCGTTACACATTCTCTGTATTTTTTAAGTTTAATTGACTATTACGTTGTTTGAAAATTCACAAGTGCCAATAACAGCTAACTAAAACCGCTGACTAAAGCAGATGAGCGACACAGCTGATCCAAACAACTGACCGAATCAGGTTACCAACACCTGACATTCAAAAATAAAAAACGTATTTTTTGTGAAATACCACGCAACTTTGAATTAAAATAACTGTCTTGGGGCAGAACGGGGCACGGAACCCCTTGGTGGGAACTTAGATACATATCTCAAGAATTTAAAAAAAAAAAATGATTACGTTTGGTTACGTTTGAAGAAACTTTTGGTCTAATTTACTATAAAAAACGTCACGTTTTACAGGTGTTTTAAAAAAAAAATTTTTTAATAGAAATGTTAAAAAAAATATATATATTAAAAAACTTGTAAAAATAGTTAAGGGCTTAAATTTATTATTCCCTTTTTCAAAAAGTTGATTTGGTTTATTTTTATTGGAAAAAACATCATTCAAAGTGACAAAGAAATTTAAATTTTTCGTATATTTAAAAACGAAAAACAAAGTTTCAACTTCGGCTTCACATTGTGAGGTTTCTGTAAGACTTGGGAACATAATTCTTTCACTTCCTAATGCAGAATTTTATTATCTTTCACCACATATAACTCACATTAAGCAAATCCAAAATTTGAATTAATCGTCACTTTTGGGGTCGCTCCCCCCAGTGTGTGTCGGTTGTTACGCATAGGAAGCAACTATTCGTTTTCAGATTTAGGCCAGATACCACATCCGAGGATGTTTTGGAATTTATTCGTGAAAAATTCCCATCCAAGGACATTGCTGTTGAATAATTTGGTTTTTTTTACGCTCGTAGTCTTTTAAAATATTTGCTCCGTCTGATGTGTTTAAAGTACTGCTTTCTGAAAGCTTTTGGCTTAATGATGATTTAGTTATTAAGAATTTGTTCCTAACAAACCAAGAACCAATAACAGGCCTTCGACGGTGCCAAAAAAACTTAAAAATTTATTGTTAACTTACCAAAATGTTCGAGGACTTAACATGAAACTTCCCAAGCTTTATGCTGACTCCTCGGCATTTACGGACGTTATCTTGGCTTTTACAGAAACTTGGCTGAAACCAGAGATAACTGACTCTGAAGTTTTGCCAAACAAGTTTAGCACCTACATAACCGATCGCCTTTCCTGTAGTTCTGATTGCCGTTACCTCTACCCCAAATTCTGAGAGAAATCACTCTCATTCCCCTGATGACATTGAATTTGTTAGTGTGAAAGTTTCCCTGCAATCGCTATCTATTTTTGTTACTTGTTCTTATATTCCATCTGGCTCTGACGTAATAATTTATGAGCAACATCTATCTGCTATTAAATCTGTTCTATCCTTCCTTTCCAACAGGTATCTTTTGATTGTTTTGGGTGACTTCAATCTCCCCGATATTTCTTGGTCCCCTCCTACTGACTCACTTGTCGCTATACCTTTATCTGCCCATGATTTTGTTGATGGTCTTTTAGAATTATCGTTACAGCAAGTTAGCTTTATACGTAATTCATTAAATAGACAATTAGACCATGTGTTTGTTTCTGATCCGTCTGAAATCACGGTATCTAAAATTGACGCTCTTGTGGTACCAGAAGACCGATACCACCCTACAATTGAATTGACAATTTGATCGACAATCGAATGTTCCACTGAACTATTCTATAGCGTTTTAAACACTTTCTTTAATGAATGCGTTCCTGATAGGCTTCCTCCAAAGCTGAACAGGCCCCCCTGGTTTACCAATGCGCTTCAAAGACTTAAAAATCTAAAAACAAACACTTATAAAAAGTATACAAAATCTGGTAAGCCGAGCGATTTTTCGAAATGTGTAGTGGCTCGATCCGATTTTAATGTTCTTAACAGTCACCGCTATTCTATGTATTTAAATCGATGTAGATTTGTAGGCAGTTTTATAACTTTGTTAACGCTAAGCGTAAGTTATCGTCATTACCTTCGGTGGTTCGTTTAAACTCAATGGAGGCATCGACGAATTCTAAAAGTGCTGATTTAATTGCTGACTTTTTCCAAACTACTTATAGTTCGTCTTCTTGGTCAAATTCTAACTACCCTAATCCCTTAAATTGGGCAAATTGTTTTTTTATTTTATATATTAGATTCGTGCAAAGAATGTAACAGGTAGAAGGAAGCGTTTCCGACCATATAAAGTATATATTCTTGATCAGGATCACTAGCCGAGTCGATCTAGCCATGTCCGTCTGTCTGTCTGTCTGTCTGTCTGTCTGTCCGTCTGTCTGTCCGTCTGTCTGTCCGTCTGTCCGTCTGTCCATCTGTCTGTCCGTCTATCCGTCTGTATGAACGCTGAGATCTCGGAAACTATAAAAGCTAGAAGATTGGAACTTGGCATGCAGATTCTAGGGGTTAATACGCAGCGCAAGTTTTTCACGCCTATGTGCCACGCCCCCTCTAACGCCCACAAACCGCGAAAAACTGTGCACCCACAGTTTTGAAGCTAGGTTAACGGAAAAAGAATGTGTACTCGTTTCTTCAATACTTATTGAATGACCAAAAGAGCAACTTAGGTTTATAACGTGTTGGTCAAAGGAATTTGATGACCCTTATAAAACCCGAGTATTATTTACCTCCCTTGTCCGTCCTATTTTGGAATATTGTTCTTCAGTTTGGAGTCCACACTATCAAGTTCACATCGATTGTATTGAGTAGGTACAAAAATTTCTTCTTTTTGCCCCTCGTAGTTTGAACTGGGATCAAAACGTAAGGCTTCCTTCCTACCAGAGTAGATTACTACTGCTTAACTTACCTACACTTAAAAACCGTAGAATAATGCTTGGTACTATTTTTATGCAAAATCTTTTAAGAGGTGATATTTCGCCCTGTTCCAGTTTTCACTCGGAAGTGAATTTGCTAACATTATCGGATTTTCCTTTAACATAACTAAATGTCCCTTATTTGTTTTCAAATAGTGTTGGAAACTGCTCGAGCGTACAGAGTTGCCAAAGTCCAAAAAAAAAGTTCCTACCAAATGTCCCCCTATCAAATTTCATTAATTAGGAAAAATTATCTTTCCCATAAAAGAATCATGAACCTTATCGGATAAGTTTAGAATAAGTCCCAACGAAATACTTACTTACTTCCATTACGTGACAACTCTAGGCCATTTTGACCAAATCCGAGTGGAATTTAGAACAAGGGCGGCGGATTTGCATTAATTGTAAGGGTAGAATTTATCAGGTTTTGAGGTGCAACCACAAAATATTTCCTAATAAGTCAAATATGCCATTAATTCCAATTCCAATGATGCAATTATGAACATAAAACATCAAGGAATTTGATAAAAATAATATTGTCATATAAAGATGACGCGAAGTATTTTGAAAAAAAATAATTTTCTTGGTGGCGGATTTAAATTGGCTGTCAAATGCTTGGGGGAAAGTTTCCGTGTGAATTTTTCGAAAGTTAACAGAGTAACAACAGAGGGAAATTCAAATCCGTGCAGTTCTTTCGGAAGTGAGTCTTGGAACAGGTCTGGGAAATTCGATTCCGTGTGAATCTTTCGGAAGTGAAAACTAGAACAGGACCGATTGATTCTATAGAACTGGTAAACCGTTGACCTTTTAATGTTCCCGTTAGACTAACACGAAATTACTACCCTCTTAATTTGCCTCGATGTACATCAAATTTTAGTCTGCATGAGCCCCTTCGCGTCCTATGTAATAATTATCAAACAAAAACACCTCTTAACGAGGTAAAAAACTAGTGACGATCGCACCTTCAACATACAAAAGTTCTGATTATACACATGATCGGATCGGACAACTATATCTTATAGCTCCCATAGGAATAATCGGAAAAATAATTGAAAAAAAATTATAAATTATGTGTTTTTTGACATATTACCTTATGCTCTTGGAAATATCATTTTTTTAACTGTTTTGAATTTCGAATTAAATTTTAGAATCGGACGACTATATCATATTGCTCCCATGGGAACGATCGAAAAACTAAAGGGAAATTAATAGGAACAAAATTATAGCTTTGTTAATTTTTATTGTATTCTTTTCTAATCTGGAATATAAATTTATTTTATTATTTCAGAATTTCGAACTAAATTTAACATAAGTCGGATGACTATATTATATAGCTGCCACAGTAAGGATCGATCAATTAATGTCAATATAATACGTAAACTGCTATAATTTTGTTCGTTGTTGTTTGCAAATCTAAATTTAACATTTTTGTAATTTCAAATTGAATTGGAATGATCTGCAAGGGTATATAAACTTCGGCTGGCCGAAGTTAGCTTCCTTTCTTGATTAACCATTGCATTTACATGCATTTTGTTAAGGAGGCGTTTATTTTATTTAAAAATACCTGTAGAGATTCACTTTATTTTGATATTGATAGGGTGAGTAACAATTGTGTGTACTATCTAGTTGCGTAGCCAAGGTGAGAGAGAAGAATCGATATCCATCCAGTCCCGAGTTATTTTTTATGCAATCAGATGTTCGCTTAGGGTTGCCAGATTGGTCGCCACATCTACTCCCCCTCCAGTGACTTCGTTGGATGACGAAGGAAACGGAACTTAAGCTGGGGTCGCAAGTTCAGGAACTTGTGGGTGGTTGAGATCCGTATGCTCACTTTCTATGAAGTCGCCAACAGCGAGAAATGCAGGCTTTAGAAGATCAACGGATACAGCCTTCTCCCGTCTATCCATGTTTATAATGTACACCTTTTCATCTACACGACGAGTTATTTGGTAAGGTCCAGTATATGGATGTTCAAGCGGTTTTTTAACCGAAGCGACTCTCTTGAAAACGTGTGTACACGTTTTCAAATCCTTGGAGTAAAAAATGTGGGGCTTCGTGTGATGGGCGGCAGGAGTAGGTTTAACTGCCCGAATATGTTGACGCAAACCTTCAGTAAGTCGGTGTTGGTTGTTGTATGTTGTATGCGGATCGAATAGAAGTGCAGAAAAGCATTTCAGCTGGAGATGCTTGCAGGTCCGCCTTAAAAGTCGAATGCAATCCCAACAGTACCGTGGGTAAGAGTTCAGTCCAAACTATCTGAGAGTTACACATTAGAGCAGCCTTGAGTGTTCGATGCCATCGCTCTACCATTCCATTTGATTGTGGGTGATAAGCAGTTGTTCGAATCCTTTCAGCTCCAATTAATTTCGCTAGATCGGCAAACAGCGAGGACTCAAATTGCGTGCCCTGATCCGTTGTTATGGTGTGTGGGCAGCCAAACATACAGATCCAGTGGGTGTACAAAGCTTTTGCAACCGTATCTGCGGTCATGTTTGACAGAGGAATAGCTAGAGGCCATCTACTAAAGCGGTCAATGATCGTAAGGCAGTAACGCAGGTTACGGACTTGTGGAAGCTCGATCAGGTCGATATGAATGTGCTCAAAACGGTTATCAGGAATGTCAATTTTGTCCACAGCACTGTGTGTGTGTCGATGAATTTTTGCCCGTTTTCATGGAACGCATTGACGAGACCATAATGTAACATCTCGGTTAATTCCTGGCCAAACAAACCGCTGCTTGAGTAACTTGGCGGTTGCACGGCTGCTTGGATGTGCTAGTCCATGCACTGCATCGAATGCCTGGCGTCTTAAGCTCTCAGGCAAGTATGGTCGCTCGCGTCCATTCGAGCTGTCGCATAGGATATTGAGCTGATCGATTTGTCGGATTTGGAGATTAAGAGATGTACTGGATAGCTTTCCCATTTCATCATCAGCTTGTTGTGCATTAAAAAACGCTTGGGCGCTGAAATTGGTCGGCATGCTTATCGCGTTTATGCGAGATAGTGCATCGGCGACAGTATTGTTCTCTCCGGGATTATAAGTGATTTCTGTAGAAAATTGGGAGATGAAGTCCAACTGCCGAAGTTGACGCGGTGATGCTTTGCTGGCTTTCTGCTTGAAAGCATATTGCAGTGGTTTGTGGTCAGCTTGAATTACAAAAGGACGTCCCTCTAGTATATGCTTGAACGCTATAATGCCGGCGAAAATTGCTAGTAGCTCGCGATCATACGTGCTGTATCCCCGTTCTGTGGGAGACAGTTTTCGAGAAAAGAAACTTACTGGACGCCAAACATTGCCATCCAATTACTCGAGGGCGGCTCCAATCGCTGTATCCGAGGCGTCTGTTTTTAGGGATAGCTGGGCTGACGGGGAGAGAAACGTGGAGCTTACGGCTTTTAATATTCCCAGCTTGCAGGTGTGGAATGCGCATTCAGCATCGGAGGTCCAAGCAATCTCTCGTTTGTCGTTTTTGGTTGCACCTTTTAGTTAATCTGTCAGCGGAATCTGCGCCTGAGCTGCATGCGGAATCAGATGTCGGTAATAATTTACCATTCCCAGAAATCTGCGTAATTCCATAATTGTTTGTGGCTTGGGAAATTCCGAAATGACTCGAGTACGTTCAGCCGGAGGCTTGAATCCGTTAGCACTGACTTCAAAGCCGAGGAAAATAACATCACTTTTACCAAATTGGCATTTTTGTGGGTTGATTTGAAGGTGGTTATCCTGTAGGATTTTGAAGATTGTTTGAAGATGTTGCAGGTGCTCCTCATGAGTTTTGGAGAAAACAATGATGTCGTCGACATCCTACGAATGGTACTTCACGGAGAAGATTGTCCATATGCCTTTGGAAGGTTTGTGCTGCATTTCGCAAACCTGGTGGCATGCCAACAAATTTAAGCAGCCCAAATGGAGTGGTGACTGCTGTTTTTGGAATATCGCCCACGGCGACTGGGATTTGATGGTAAGCACGCACCAGGTCGAGCGTGCAGAAAACGGTGCAACCGTGCAAACGCTGTAGAATGTCCTCACCATGGGGAATAGGATAGCGATCTGGAACGGTGCAAGCATTAAGTTTTCGATAATCACCTGTTGTACGCCATTCATTGTTTTTCTTAGGGACCAAATAAATAGGGCTAGCCCATTGGCTACTTGAGGGACGAATTACTTCTTGTTGTATTAAAAGATCAAAGTCCCGACGTGCCGCCTTAAGTTTTTCACCTGTAAGCCGTCTTGGCTTGTCAAAAACGGGGGGGCCAGTTGTCTCAATGTAATGTACTACGTCATTGCTTATGCGCGTTGCAGGGGGTTTATTGGGTCGTGTTATGTCCAAAAAGCGACTAAGTAGATTGGAATATGGTTGATCTACTTCGGCGAAGTTGTGTGAGTTGATTGTAGAAATGTTATAGACTTTTGTTTCCGTCAGCTCTCCTTTTGTTGATGTGGACGTTAAAGAATCAATGAGGCGTGTACCCTTAAGGTCAATGATCAGGCCATGATAAGTAAGAAAGTCCGCTCCAATGATTGCTGATTGAACGTTAGCGACGACGAATTGCCAGCTAAATTTGCGTTGTAAGCTAAGGCCAAACGTCAGATTTAAAGTCCCGTAGGTATCAATTACTGATGTATTTGCAGCGTATAGTTTGAATTCTTCCTTGCGAAATTGGCTATTTTTTACTAATGAAAACGGAATGAGAGAGATGACTGATCCGGAATCCATAAGAAATTTGATGTTAGTGCAGCGATCGTAAATGTGTAGTTGATATTCTTTAGAGGGGCGAGCATTCGGACTTCTGCTGTCATCGGCTGCCTGTACGGATGACAGCTTTTTTAGTTTCCCTGTGACTGGGCCCACGAACAGGGCGGCGAACACTTTCGGGCGTTATTTCCACATTTAGCATGATAAAAACATAGACGAGATGCTCGCCCTTGCTCTCTATTCTGAACGGCTTGGCTAGAATTGCTGGCACGCCAATTATTTTGCAAAAGGGCCATTGAAGTCTTGATAGCAGCCAGTTCGCGTTTTATTTCGTCCATGGGGTCCTTAGAAACCGATTGTGATTGGTCGAATTTGTTTCCTTGCGATTGAGATAGAGAATGTCCAGCAGCCATAACGAAAGAAGTGGTTTCGTCCTCCATAAGAATGTCGGCAAGTTCAGTTTGCTCTTCTATAGAAGCTGAACGCAGAACTTTCAAACCACGCTGTACATGCTGAGGGAGTTGGGAGAGCCATCGAACTCGTAAGGCGTCACTGGATGCGCGACCGCCAGCAAGTGTCGTCATTTGCCGTAATAGCTGAGACGGCTTCTTGTCCCCGAGGTCTAGCTCAAGTAAGGCACGCTGCAGTTGTCGATCCGGGGATTCTGTAAAGCGCTGAATGATGAACGACTTAAGGATCTCATACTTATTGGAATCCGGTGGCTGAGCGAGAACATCAGAGACTTCGGACATAACCTCAATAACCTCATAACCTTAGTCTAAAGCGCTAAGGAGGTGATAGTAGCTAGTATTGTCCGATGTGATACGGTTGCATTGGAATTGCGCTTCGACTTGGAGAAACCATAGCGAAACATGTTGTTTCCAAAATGCAGGGAGCTTGCATGTGCTGATTGTCTCCACAACCGGCGTGACATTGCCGCTGCCATGTGGAGTTTCAAACGAGTCGGGCGAGGCTGGTGGAACATTACCATTATCCTGGCTGTCCATTCTAGTGTTTGTTGCGGTGTGTTTGTTTACGGGGTCACCAATGCAGAGATTCACTCTTAACTTAACTTTATTTTGATATTGATAGGGTGAGTAACAATTGTGTGTACTATCTAGTTGCGTAGCCAAGGTGAGAGAGAAGAATCGATATCCATCCATCAGTCCCGAGTTATTTTTTATGCAATCAGATGTTCGCTTAGGGTTGCCAGATTGGTCGCCACATACCTTTAATATGAGGTGAAGCACAAGTATGTAGCATTAATATTTCGCAAGTTACGGACTTACGAAACTAAGCCTTTTCTAGCGGTTTTCCCGCCAAACTAGCTTGTTTTTTCAAAAGTCGCAAAACAAAAGTTTCCTAAATATTCATATTTTTTTAATTATTATTACATTTAAACAAATTACATATCCAAGGCGTTAATACCATTTAAAAATACCTTTCAAACGAGATGCAGCACAAGTCTGTAACTTTAGTAGTATCGAAATTACGGCCTTCCGTATTTTAGCTATTTATAGCTGTCTTCCCGCTAAACTAGCGGGTTTTTCTAAAAGTGGTAAAACTAAAGTTTTTTATATCGATCTGTTGAACATCATATCAAATTTTCAGGATTTTAAAACCATGTTTTGGACAAACTGACAAGCGGACAAGTGGAAAAACTGACAAACAGAGATAAATTTTCATTTTGACTAGGCCCCCAGAATGACCCCTCATATTAAGCGCATTTTCAGTAGGAATACAACTAATTATCCCCACCGGCCCCAACAGATCCAAATTTCTAAATTTTCACTTTTACATTTTTACCGCTCTCTCTCCCAAACCAATTTCAATTTCTCTGCGCTCTTCTGAAAACGACATATGTATCTCCGCGCGGAGATGTAAAGTTTAAAAACGAAATATTTTCGCGCGGAGGTATGTCGTTTTTAAACGTCATATCTCTGCGCGGAGATATGTCGTTTGTAGACGGGCGGAGATATGTCGCGCAAAGATATGACGCTATGCCATCAGGATCACTAGCCGATAAATGTTTTGAAAACGTTGAAAAATGGTCAGGAGAAAAACGCCTATACACAGAAGGGATTGTCCGAAGACACGAACGATCTGCAAGGGTATATAAACTTCGAAATTCCCAAGTTCTTGTTTCATCATTATCTCTATTAACGCAAAATTTAAAGTTTCACATTGGTCAATGCTGAAATTCAAATTTCAAAGCCAAATCTTTATCGGTGAATTTCAAAAACTGAAATAAAATTTATTCTACGATGTATTTACTTTTTTTTTTTTGTCGGATTTATATCGAGTTTTTACGATATTACTTGTCGATTTAGCGTCGCTTGTGAAGGGTTGTGTTTACCATTGTGCTCTGAGTTTTTGCTTTATTTCGTGATCAAGTGTCTTGTGTTCATTTTAATACCAAAGTTTAGCCTAACAACTGTGTTAGTGGTTTTCTCTCTCTCCCGCTCTCTATTATAACTGTAAATTTCTCTCTCTTTGTACATCTCTAAATTTCGTGTAGAGTGTAGGGTGCTTTCTCACTGTCTCCCTCTCGCCTGCTTTACATTGTAACTGTTCGTGCGTTATAGTTTGTTGGTGTTCCACAAGCCACGCTCAGTCGATAGAATACTTTTCTCTCGCGCTCTCTTCGATTTAATTCGTGATCCGCGCTCTTATACTTTTTGTGCTTTGTGTTTTTGCGGTTTTGGAATTTGATCCCAGTGGCAAATTTACTTGAGGTACTTTTCAAATTTTATTTTATTTCCTTAAATATTTACATTTTGATTTTTCCTATAATGGTCCTTATTTGCTCAATGAAAAATTGTACTCTTTCTTCTGGTTAAGATTTTATTTTCTGCCGGTTCTGCGAAACAATCATGCATGTTAAATGTGCAGGATTTAATGGCAGAGTGAAAGACTTTCTGTGCAGCGTGCCGGTCTCATGTGGGCATGTGAGACCTGCAGAACACTGGTAAGTGATATGACTAGCTTTATGAGGCAGACTCGAGACGGCCTTTTAAATCTTTCGGGAGTTATTAAAAAGCTCAATGAAGGGTTTGATTCCGTTTGTGCCCAGTTTAATAATAAAAAATTACTAACCGAGTCGCCCAAACGCAAAAAAGCTAGCTCAACGGCATTAAAAAAATTGGTGGCACCCACCCCCATTGCGAACCCGGTAACTGCAGCAATTTCTGTCGATTCAGCGGTGGCAATGGATACCGCAGGGTCCGACGGAGTCCCTGTTGCTGGAGGTCTTGTCGGGAAAAATCTTCTGAGCCGGCGGAGATATAAAATACGGTACAAACTGTACCCATAGGTACAATAGGTACTGTATCTGGCTCTCAGCCGAGTGAGGTTCAGACTGCTGCTGGGGGCGAAAGAAACTTTTAGTTGTTCCGCATAGGAAACAATTATTTGTTTCTAGATTTACCCCGGATACCAAATCTGAGGATGTTTCGGAATTTATACGAGAAAAATTCCCATCCGAGGATATTGCGGTTGAACAATTTCGATTTTCGTACGCCCGTAGAATATCATCTTTTAAAATATTTGCTCCGCCTGATGTGTTTAATGTACTACTTTCTGAAAGCTTTTGGCTTAATGATGATTTGGTAATAAAAGAATTTGTTTCCAATAAACCGAGAACAAATAACAGGCCTCCCACTGCGCCTAATAAAAGGCTTTCCACTGTGCCAAATAGCAGGTCTTCCACAGCGCCAAAAAACTAAAAAATTTATTTTTGGCTTATCAAAATGTCAGAGGACTCAATGTGACTCAAAGCTTTATGCCGACTCCTCAGCATTTACTGAAGATATTTTGGCTTTTACGGAAACTTGGCTGAAACCAGAGATATCTGACTCTGAAGTTCTGGCAAAAAATTTTAACACCTATGGGACCGATCGCTCCCCACGTAGGGGGGGTGGTGTACTGATTGCCGTTACCTCTAGTTTAACATCGGAGAGACTTAGCTTTCATATCTCTAACGAAATTGAATTTGTTAGTGTCAAAGTTTCCCTGCAATCCTTATCTATTTTTGTAACCTGCTCTTATATTCCTCCTGGTTCTGATTTTTTCATTTATGAGCACCATCTGTCTGCTATTAAATCCGTTTTATCCTTCCTTTTTAACAGAGACCTTTTGATTGTTTTGGGTGACTTTAATCTCCCTAATATCTCTTGGTCTCTTCCTGCTGACTCACCTGCCGCTACACCTTTATCAGCCCATGATTTTGTGGATGGCCTTCTAGAATTATCGTTACAGCAAGTAAGCTTTATACGAAATTCAATAAACAGACAATTGGACCTTGTATTTGTTTCAGATCCGCATGAAGTAACGGTATCTAGAATTAACGCACTTGTTGTAGCTGAAGACCGATATCATCCTACATTGGAATTGACAATTAGCCTCCCCTGTACTGATACCCTTTCTCCTTTAGTTTCTCAAACTAAAGTGAGATGTTTTCGTAAATGTGACTATAATAAATTAAATTATATGATTTCGCAATTTAATTGGACTGATTTGTACAATAGCATGGATATCGAAAGCGCAATTGAACTTTTCTATAGCGTTTTAAACACTTTTTTTTGACGAATGCGTTCCTGACAGGCTTCCTCCGAAGCAAAACAGGCCTCCTTGGTTTAACAATGCGATTCAAAGACTTAAAAATCTTAAATCCAACACTTATAATAAGTTTAAAAAATCGGGTAAGCCATCTGATTTTTCGAAATATGTGGTGGCTTGTTCAGATTTTAATGTTCTCAACACTGCTATTCTATGTATTTAAATCGATGTAAATTCGAATTTTTAAATGGTCCGAAGCAGTTTTATAACTTTGTTAATGCCAAGCGTAAGTCTTCGGCATTGCCTTCTTCGGTACGTTTAAACTCAAAAGAGGCATCGACGGATTCTGAAATTGCGGATTTATTTGCCGAGTTTTTCCAAACTACTTATAGTTCGGCTGCTTGGTCAAATTCTATCTACCCTAACCCCTTAAATACAGCTAATTGTATTTTTTCCCCCGTAATTACCGAAAATTCTCTCATAAGAGGCTTAGAAACAACAACACCAACTTATTCTCCCGGTCCTGATGGACCCCTGGGTGTGTGCTTAAGTTTTGTGCTTCAACCATTTGTAAACCGACTTTTTCACTTGTCTATTTCATCATCAATTTTTCCAACTATCTGAAAGGACTCTTTCATTATTCTACTCCACAAAAAGGGTGCGAAGGCGGAGGTGTTTCTAAATGGTCGGCAATTCCGAAAGCATTTGAACGAATTATTACTTCTTACTTGCAACACTTATGTTCCTCGCTAATATCACCGTGTCAGCATGGTTTTGTTAAGAGAAGATCGACCACCACTAACCTCCTTGAATTGTCATCTGTTGTAATAAACGGATTTAAGAAAAAAATGCAGACTGATGTTATATATACAGATTTCAGCAAAGCTTTTGACTCTGTAAACCACTCTCTCCTTTTATTCAAATTAGATCAGCTTGGGTTTCCATGTAATCTATTAACTTGGATTTCAAGTTATTTGAATGGAAGGACTCAGAGAGTTATATTTAAGAACGCTGTCTCCAAAATGATCCACGTGACATCGGGAGTGCCCCAGGGTAGTCATTTGGGCCCTTTGCTGTTTACCTTGTTTATTAACGATCTTCCGTCTATCGTAACACATTCTCGTGTACTAATGTATGCTGATGATGTTAAGCTTTGTTTGACATATAATAAGATTGAGTCTTGTTTTGGCTTACAATCACACATTGATAATTTTCAGATATGGTGTGAGTATAACCTCTTAAATTTGAACTGCCTGAAATGTAACGTAATGACCTTTTATAGAGGTACCCCTACGTTTATAAGTTATTCGCTTCAGAACTCCCCACTTGATCGTATATATTCAGTAAACGATTTAGGCGTTCTTTTGGACCCGAAGCTTAAATTTGACTGCCACATAATGTCGACTGTCAACAAAGCTATGAGTGTTCTTGGATTTATAAAGCGTTGGTCAAAAGAATTTGATGACCCTTATATAACCAAATTGTTATTTACCTCCCTTGTCCGTCCTATTTTGGAATATTGTTCTTCTGTTTGGAGTCCACAATATCAAGTGCACATCGACCGTATTGAGTCGGTACAAAAAAATTTCTTCTTTTTGCGCTTCGTAGTTTGAACTGGGATCAAAACGTAAGGCTTCCTTCCTACCAGAGTAGATTACTATTGCTTAATTTACCTACACTTGAAAACTGTAGAATAATGCTTGGTACTATTATTATGCAAAATCTTATAAGAAGTGATATTGATTCTGTTGAACTGGTAAACCGTTTAACTTTTAATATTCTCGTTAGACTAACGAAATTATTACCCTTTTAATTTGCCCCGATGTACATCTAATTGTAGTCTGCATGAGCCCTTTCGCGTTCTCTATACTAAATATAACAATCTTTATCAGTTAATTTGTACTTCAACTTCTATCCCCGTATTTAAAAACTAAAATTTTATCTCATTCGCTTCAATCATAGTTGTAGCCATGTTTCCCGTATTTATTTGTTTCATGTATTTTCCTGGTGAACTCGCGTTTTTGCCCGAAATTATAAAGGGTCCCGCGCGTAACAAGCACGTGCGTGGTATCGTTGGGCCACTTGTTTGTACTGTTCGTAGTGCATCAACATCCATCATATATAACAGACGTCTTACAGTCACTAAATTGTTAAAAAATTGAATATTTTCAAAGTTTGTCGTCTTGTAGTGCTACAACACAAAATACTCAATGTAGCATATTCATTTTTTTGGGAAAGTTAAATGGTGATATTATATTTGTAAATTAAAACATATATTGGCTGAATTGGTTAGGCGGAACTTCAGTCATAAGATAAAACACTAAGATATCAAAACAAATTTCTCAAAAAAAAAAAGAATCCGTTTAGTTAACCTATTTTTGTGATCTTTTTTAGACCCCACTCTACCAGAAACTACCATTATTCTTCTTGGTGTAATTCCAAAAAATGTATTTATTTATATAATGCTAACAACTAATTGAAAATTACTTGCTAACAGTGGGTATGAGCTTATCAGATGTACCCTTCAGCTCTTAGTGCTTCGTATATGTTTCATTTTAATGTCTTAGAGTCTAGCTTATTACGTCGATGTTTTTATTTACAAAGTTGTGTTGCTTACACTTGTTTCTTATTTTATATGATACTTATTTTACTTGTCATAAATTCTTTTGTTTTTTGCTTTTTTGGTTTTTATACCCTTGCAGAGGGTATAATGATTTCAGTCAGAAGCTTGCAACGCAGTGAAGGATACGTTTCCGACCCTATAAAGTATATATATTCTTGGTCAGCATGACTAGACGAGTAGATCTACCCATGTCCGTCTGTCCGTCCGTCTGTCCGTCTGTCCGTCCGTCCGTCCGTCCGTTTCTACGCAAACTAGTCCCTCAGTTTTTAAGCTATCGAGCTGAAACTTTACCAAAAGTCGTCTTTCCGTTGCAGGTAGTATATAAGTCGGAGCCGGCCGGATCGGACAACTATATCTTATAGCTCCCATAGGAATAATCGGAAAAATAATTGAAAAAAAATTATAACTTCTGTGTTTTTTGACATATTACTTTATGCTCTTGGAAATATCATTTTTTTAACTGTTTTGAATTTCGAACTAAATTTTAGAAAAATCGGACGACTATATCATATAGCTCCCATAGGAACGATCGGAAAACTAAAGGGAAATTAATAGGAACAAAATTATAGCTTTGTTAATTTTTATTGTATTCTCTTCTACTTTGGAGTATAAGTTTGTTTTATTATTTTCGAATTTCGAATTAAATTTAACATAAATTGGATGACTATATTATATAGCTGCCATAGGAAGGATCGATTAATTAATGTCAAAATACTCCGTTAACTACTATAATATTGTTTGTTGCAAACTGCTATATTTGTAATTTAGTAGTAATGATCTGCAAGGGTATATAAACTTCGGCTGGCCGAAGATAGCTTCTGTTCTTGTTTTTTTTTTAGTTTATGATGTTTGTGAAGTTGTTGTTAGGGGGGTTTGCAATATATAGTATAGGATTAGGGTTGGGGAAGCATTGGGAACGTTGTGTGGAGAGGGAGGGGCAAGAACATATTAAATGTTCGACGCTTATGCGTGCATTGGTGCATAGTGGGCACAAGTTGTTTTTTGTGTTGTCAAGGTAGTGGGCATTATTTAAGTTTGTATGTCCTAGTCTAAGTCGACTTATTATTGTTTGTTGTCTCCTGTTCAGTAGAGAGTTTTTATGTGGGGCGTTGGAGGGTAATAGCCTTGCTATTTTTTGGTACCAATTGGCGGTTGAATTGAGTAGGTCCGTTTGTTTGTCTTTCAGTTTTGTTATGTCTTTAGGGTTGTTGTTTGGGGTGAAAGTTAAGGGGAATTTAGCAGCACGTTTGGCTGCCTCGTCTGCGAATTCGTTTCCTATGAGTCCTATGTGGCTAGGAACCCAGATGAGAGAGATTTTTGGGAAGTGTTTGGAGATTAGGTTTCTGATAGAGGTGGCATAATGTGTATGGTTGTTGTGGTTAGTGATCGAGGAGATGGAGGAAAGGGAGTCTGTGCATGTTCGCTTGTGATGCTGTAGGATGTTACGTCTCCCGATTTGGATCCGTCAGTATAGACAAAGTTATGGTTTGGATAAGAGGATTTGATGGTGTGAAACAGGTAATGGAAAATGGTTGGCGATGTTGTGTTTTTATTGTATTTTGATAAGGTATTCTTGGTTGCTTTAATAATGTTCTGCATGTTGAATTATTTACATTTATTGTTAGTGATTGGAAGGTAGGGAATGGAGTTGAGTTTTGATGTACTTATTATGCGGTCAATTGTGCTGGGGTACCTATGTATTCTTTTAGTAGATTTGGTAAGATTTTTTAATGGTGTATCTTTAGATTGCATCAGGTTTTTAACTAGTTTACCAGTTAAAAAGTCTCGATTTGTGTTCTATGGGGCTTATGTTGGCTTCTATAAGGAGGTTGCTTATGTGCGTGGAGCGAAAAGCTCCAAGGCCGGCTCTTATATATGATGGACGTTGATGCACTACGAGCAGTACAAGCAAGTGGCCCAACGATACCACGCACGTACTTGTTACGCGCGGGACCCTTTATCAATTCGGGCAAAAATGCGAGTTCGCGAGGAAAATACATGAAACAAATAAATACGGTACACATGGCTACAACTATCATTGAAGCAAATGAGATAAAATTTTAGTTTTTAATACAGGGATAGAATTGAAGTACAAATTAAATGATAAAGAGTGTTATAATTAGTAGAGAGAGCGCGAAAGGGCTCATGCAGACTAAAATTAGATGTACATTGGGGCAAATTAAAAGGGTAATAATTTCGTTAGTCTAACGGGAATATTAAAAGTTAAACGGTTTACCAGTTCAACAGAATCAATATCACCTCTTATAAGATTTTGCATAAAAATAGTACCAAGCATTATTCTACGGTTTTCAAGTGTAGGTAAATTAAGCAATAGTAATCTACTCTGGTAGGTAGGAAGCCTTACGTTTTGATCCCAGTTCAAACTACGAAGCGCAAAAAGAAGACATTTGTTTTGTACCGACGGTCGATGGTGGACTCCAAACAGAAGAACAATATTCCAAAATAGGACGGACAAAGGAGGTAAATAACAATTTGGTTATATAGGGGTCATCAAATTCTTTTGACCAACGCTTTATAAAGCTTTGCAGAAATCTGTATATATAACATTAGTCTGCATTTTTTTCTTAAATCCATTTATTACAACAGATGACAATTCAAGAAGGTTAGTGGTGGTCGATCTTCGCTTAACAAAACCATGCTGACACGGTGATATTAGCGAGGATCATAAGTGTTGCAAATGAGAAGTAATAATACGTTAAAATGCTTTCGGAATTGCTGACAATTTAAAAATACCTCTATAATTCTGGGAATCCGCCTGAAGCACCGTTTTTATGGAGTAGAATAATGAAAGAGTCCTTCCAGATACTTGGAAAAACTGATGATGAAATAGACAAGTGAAAAAGTTTACGAATCGGTTTACAAATGGTTGAAGCACAAAACTTAAGCACACACCCAGGGGTCCATCAGGACCGGGACAATAAGTTGGCGTTCTTGTTGCTAAATCCTTTAAGAGAGAACTTTCGGTAATTACAGGGGTAAAAATACAATTAGCTCTATTTAAGGGGTTAGGGTAGATAGAATTTGACTAAGCAGCCGAACTATAATTAATTTGGAAAAACTCGGCAAATAAATCCGCAATTTCAGAATCCGTCGAGTTTAAACGTACCGAAGAAGGCAATGCCGAAGACTTACGCTTGGCATTAACAAAGTTATAAAACTGCTTCGGATCATTTGAAAATTCGATTTTACATCGATTTAAATACATAGAATAGCAATGACTGTTGAGAACATTGAAATCTGAACGAGCCACCACATATTTCGAAAAATCAGATGGCTTTTCCGATTTTTTATACGTATTATAGGTGTTGGATTTAAGATTTTTAAGTCTTTGAATCGCATTGTTACCCCAAGGAGGCCTGTTTTGCTTCGGAGGAAGCCTGTCAGGAACGCATTCGTCAAAAAAGTGTTTAAAACGCTATAGAAAACTTTAATTGCACTTTCGATATCCATGCAATTGTACAAATCAGTCCAATTATATTGCAAAATCATATAATTTCGTTTATTATAGTCACATTTACGAAAACATCTCACTTTAGTTTGAGAAACTAAAGGAGAAAGGGTATCAGTTCAGGTGAGGCCAAATGTCAATTCCAATGTAGAATGATATCGGTCTTCAGCGTCAATTCTAGATACCGTTACTTCATGCGGATCTGAAACAAATACAAGGTCCAATTGTCTCTTTATTGAATTTCGTATAAAGCTTACTTGCTGTAACGATAATTCTAGAAGGCCATCCACAAAATCATGGGCGGATAAAGATGTAGCGGAAAGTGAGTCAGTAGGAAGAGACCAAGAGATATTTGGGAGATTAAAGTCATCAAAAACAAGGTCTCTGTTGGAAAGAAGAGATAGAACGGATTTTATAGCAGATAGATGGTGCTCATAAATGAAGAAATCAGAGCCAGGAGAAATATAAGAGCAGGTTATAAAAATATATAAGAATTGCAGGGAAACTTTGACACTAACAAATTCAATTTCGTTAGGGATATGAAAGTTAAGTCTCTCCGATGTTAAACTAGAGGTAACGGCAATCAGTACACCACCCCCCCCTACGGGGGAGAGATCGGTCCTATAGGTGTTAAAATTTTCTGCCAGAACTTCAGAGTCAGATATCTCTGGTTTCAACCAAGTTTCCGTAAAAGCCAAAATATCTTCAGTAAATGCTAAGGAGTCAGCATAAAGCTTTGGTAGCTTTATATTTAGTCCTCTAACATTTTGATAAGTCAGAAATAAATTTTTTAGTTTTTTGACGCTGTGGAAGGCCTGTTATTTGGCACAGTGGAAAGCCTTTTATTAGGCGCAGTGGGAGGCCTGTTATTTGTTCTCGGTTTATTAAGAACAAATTCTTTAATTACAAAATCATCATTAAGCCAAAAGCTTTCAGAAAGTAGTACATTAAACACATCAGCGAAGCAAATATTTTAAAATATGATATTCTTCGGGCGCACGAAAATCGAAATTGTTCAACCGCAATATCGTCGGATGGGAATTTTTCTCGTATAAATTCCAAAACATCCTCAGATTTGGTATCCGGGGTAAATCTAGAAAAAAATAATTGTTTCCTATGTGGAACAACTAAAAGTTTCTTTCGTCCCCCAGCAGCAGTAAAAAACTTCACTCCGCTAAAAGCCAGATACAGTACCTACTGTACCTATGGGTAAAGTTTGCACCGAATTTGATATCTCCGGCGGCTCTGAAGTTTTTTTCCCGACAAGACCTCCAGAAACAGGGACTCCGACGGACCCTACGGTATCCATTGCCACAGCTGAATCAACAGAGCTGAGCTAGCTTTTTTGCGTTTGGCGACTCGGTTAGTAATTTGTATACCCTTGCAGAGGTATAATGATTTCAGTCAGAAGTTTGCAATGTGACGAGTAGGGTAATGTGAAGAACTCGTCGAATCTCATATATGACAACTCAACAAAAATTCCAAATAAATGTAGTCGTCTCCCCTTATCGTGTTGACAATGTATTTAGAGTAATATTAATAAGAAGTCCCGTAATTTCTTCGTGAGGTAGTTTTGGGTAAAAATGTGGTGCCCAAACTAGACAAGCTATTCAATTTACTTATGTTTCAGCAGTGCCAGAGCGAAGATGAGTGAAAAATAAAATCAGGTAAGTATATGCACGTATAAATGAGATCTTTATCAACAGTTTTTGGTACTTGACTTTTTTTCTTTTGCGCCGTTTGAGAGGGACACCATTTTTGCTCCAAGTCTACCTTGTAGGGTATCGTGACGAACTTTTTGTAGGGTTTGGTGACGAATTTTATTTATTCAAGAATTTGAATTTTTCTCGTTGATTTTGTTAAGAAGACTTTTAATATTACCAGATAACATAAACTGCTGCAGTTTTATTGCTTTTTCGTATTGTTTTAGACATCTGGTGTAGTTTAAATGTGTATTTATCAGTTCGTCACCTTATCTGGCACTTTTGAAAGTGTAAAAAGGATGGTTCACGCCAAACGCTGTAGGATTTAGCTCCGTTTCGAATCCAAATTTTGCAGAAATGTGCTCAGTAGATGTCAGCAACTTTCTGCTTTTACACTTTTAAAAAATATTGATTTTTGGAGAAGTTACATTAAAAAAGAAATCGTTCGTCACATTACCCTACACTCTCCTAAGAAAAATAAAATAAAATTTGAAAAGTACCTAGAGTATATTTGACACTGGGATCAAGTTCCAACACCGCAAAGACACGCAAAGGGGCACCAACAACTAAAACGCACGGACAGTTACAATGTAAAGCAGGCGAGAGAGAGACAATGAGAAAGCACCGAAAAGTCTACACGAAATTTAGAGAGCTTCAAAGAGAGTGAAATTTACAGTTATAATAGAGAGCGGGAGAGAGAGAGAAGGAGTACAAGAGTCTCAACAAAAATTAGGAGAGTGCAAATTACACTAACAAAGCAAAGATATTAAAAACTATAAAGTTAAAATAAACTATAACCACGTACCCGTTAACTGGGAGATCTATTTAAAACAATAACACAGCTGTTAGACTAAACTTTGTTGATAAACAAACACAAGACACTTGTGTTCAAGTGCTGTTTTGGACGGGATGTAGTCAAGGAGTTGTTTATTGAGTCGAAAAGTTGAGGAGAAGTTGTGATCGCCGGCTTCATCTGACAAAGTTTGACCAAAAGAATTGGCAATTTTTGTTGGGTCGATTGTGGGAGTTGGGTTGTTCAAGCAGTGGATGATTTTCTGAGGGTACAGGCCACATATTCTTTTTATGTTTGCACATGTTTTATTAGGGTTTGTGTATGGGTTGATGTCAGACGTAAACGGTTGTATACTGATTTTTTTTGCCTCTCTAATGGATCTTTTGAGTTTTGCATTTCATTTCTTGTATTCTATAATGTTATGTGTGTTTGGCTCTCTGTTAAGTTTTCTTCACTTTTTTTTTTGTCTTTTTTGAGAAGTGACAAGTTGCCGTTCCACCAGGGAACGGTGCGGAGTTGGGAGAAGGTGGTGTTTTGGGGAATGGATAGGTGAGCTCTTTGAATTAGTATTTTTTTAATATTAGCAGCTTCTTGGTTGACATTTGTGCTAGAGTTGGCTTCCTAGATCTGCATCTTTAAGTTTAAATGTTGGTTTTGCGGTAAAGGTTGGGAGGTATTGGTTGTGGAACATCGAGATTAATATATGAAAGTGGTCGCTACCATGAAGGTCGTCTAATACTTCCCAGGATATTTCTGGAGCAATACTGGCGGTGGCAAGAGATAGGTCTATGTGTGTGTATGTGTTATGAGTTGACTAATGTGTTGGGGATTTGTCGTTTAGTAATATGTAGTTAGATCGGTCTATGTAGTTGGCTAGAATCCTTCCTCTTTTGTTGGAACTTGGAGAACACCAATAGGAGTGCCAGCTGTTAAAGTCGACCAACTCTAGGGTTTGGGCGTTCTGGGGATCAAGGACATTGGCCAAGTTTTTTGTGTTGAAGGGCTTGAAGGGGGAGATATAGGCTAAGATTATGTTAAGTTAAGTTTTGGATTATATGGAAACTCCAACAAAGTCAAAGTCTGAGCTCATAGAGATTTCATTCTGAGGTATGGAATTGTGTATCAGGAGGTCTGAGCCACCAAAACTGTTGTGGTTGTTTTTACTAGTGTAAAGGGTGTAGTTTATACGCGTTGGGAGGGAGTGAAGGTTTGTGATATGTGTTTCTTGGAGGGCAATAATCTGTGGGTTGTAGGCTTTACTAAGTACTTGTAATTCTATGTAGTTGTTTCTGTAACCATGTATATTCCATTGTATAATTTTAAGCATTAGAATGTAAGGGGAACGTACAATAACAATAATAGACTAAAAAAGAAAAAATATTTAAAGCTCTTCTTCAGAGCTGTTGCGGTTGGCTAATCTGTTCAGTTCGTTTGCTAATTTTGTTGTGTTAATTAGCTTTGATTTATCTGATTTGGCCTTGAGGGAGGGTTTGGAAATAACATTGGCTTTATCCTTAGTTCGACTTTTGAGCTTACGATCTGATTCAATAGTTGTATTTTTGGGGCGGGTAGCAGTGACTTCTGTGGAAGTTCCCGTATCCATATCTTCGGTTCGGGGTTTGTTCTTTGTTTGAAGGAGGTTGACGAAGTGCTGGGTAGGTGTTCTATGATGTCGTTGTAGTAAGGACCTTCCACGGTTGGTGCTGGTGTTGGTGTTGTCGGTTGTGGCAGTCTTTTGAATTTGGTTTTCTGTGCTTGAAGGTTATTGGGTGGATGTTATCTTGGAGTACGGGGTCGATTGATGGGTGTGGCGCATGTGATAAATTTTGGTGGCGGTTTTGTAGTCAACTTTTTGTAGTGTTATAATTGTTATGATTTCTTTTTGTTTAATGAAAGCTGGCCATGATTCGTCTAGTGGATTGTAATTGAATTCGTTGTTAATGTCATATTTGTAATTTATGAAAAATTTGGGTTTGTCGCATTCGGTGTCGTCTGTCGTGTGTACTTCTCCTGAGCAGTTGCTGTAGGCTCTGGTGGGGGTCTTGCAGGCTTTCGTTGGGTGTCCAAACCTGTGGAAGTTACGGCATTTTAATGGGCGTGGAATATGTGGACGAACTCTTACTCTTTCCCATCCTATCAGTACATTATCCGGGAGATTCGTTGAAGAGAAGGTGACAATTACAAGTCCTGATTTTTGAAGAACGTTGTTCCTTTTAATAAGTATTTTTTCGACTTTGTTAACTTTTTGAAACTTAAGTTCGTTTAATATGTCCTCTTCGTCCACATGCCGTAGTTCGTTAGAGTAGATTACTCCTTTCGAGGAATTCAATGCTTCATGTTCAGTGACTGTTACCGTGAAGTTATGGAATTTCGTGAGTTTAAGTAGTTTTACTGCCTGTGTTAAAATTTTTGTTTTTACTAGTAGAGTTCCTGGTTTTGTTTCAGGTTTCAATTTCGCCGCAGCAGGTGAATTCAATGACTTTTTATACCCTTGCAGAGGGTATAATGATTTCAGTCAGAAGTTTGCAACGCAGTGAAGAAGACGTTTCAGACCCTATAAAGTATATATATTCTTGGTCAGCATGACTAGACGAGTCGATCTAGCCATGTCCGTCTGTCCGTCTGTCCCTCAGTTTTTAAGCTATCGAGCTGAAACCTTACCAAAAGTCGTATTTCTGTTGCAGGTAGTATATAAGTCGGAGCCGGCCGGATCGGACAACTATATCTTATAGCTCCCATAGGAATAATCGGAAAAATAATTGAAAAAAAATTATAACTTATGTGTTTTTTGACATATTACCTTATGCTCTTGGAAATATCATTTTTTTAACAGTTCTGAATTTCGAATTAAATTTTATAAAAATCGGACAACTATATCATATAGCTGCCATAGGAACTATCAGAAAATTAATGGCAAATTAATATGAACAAAATTATAGCTTCGGTGTCTTTTGACATATTTCCTTCTACTCTTTGGAATATCGTTTTTTTAATACTTCTGATTTTCGATTTAAATTTTATAAAAATCGGACGACTATATCATATAGCTCCCATAGGAATGATCGGAAAATTAATGGGAAATTAATAGGAAAAAAATTATAGCTTTGTTAATTTTTATTGTATTCTCTTCTACTCTTGAATATAACTTTATTTTATTATTTCAGAATTTCGAAATAAATTTTACATAAATCGGACGACTATATTATATAGCTCCCATAGGAATGACCAATCAATTATTGTCAAAATTGCTATAATTCGGTTTGTTCCAAATCGAAATTCAGATTTTTGTAATTTGTAATTAAATAGGAATTAACTGCAAGGGTATATAGACTTCGGCTGGCCGAAGTTAGCTTCCTTTCTTGTTTGATATGATAAATATCGAAACTTTTTCAAATGTCTCATTGTCTTTTCTGGAGATTGTTAGGAACTTCGGTTCAAATATTGTGCAGGTAATCTAAGTGCAGGGTAATCTAAGTCAGGTGGTCGATGCATTGTTATTGTGCTTGGGCTGCCGCCCGCTGCACAGAGCACTTTTTGTAGCGGTTTTGCTGTGATAGTTGTTTTTGGTTTTTTTTTAAATCTTCTTGGCGCACTTTCTTGTTTTTACCAAAATTGGTAGAACTTTGTTTTTATAACTGATGGTACTCGCGAAGTTCTGCCGATAGCACGTCTTTACTCAATGAGGTTTAAAGTGGTACTGTTGCAAAAAAAAAAAATTAAAATTATTATTTTGTAACGTTTGTATACGGTTGTAGCATTTCAAAGCCAACCCACATCAAAAATATTCCCTTAAATTTCTTAATTCTTTTCCAAAATGTTTATTATGCTTGTCGGAGAGCTTTTTATATTTTCCATAAATTTTTGTTTTATATTTAAAAGTTTTAGCTCTCATTCTCTTCTCTAGCTTATGAGGTAGCGTGAACGACCTACCGAAATTTGGAAGTCCTGAAAAGACCGATTTCACTCTTCAGTGAGTACAAGAAATAAAAACTGATTGTGTTATTTATAACCAACCATGAACTTAAGTTTGCAAGAGTTTTCTAGAAAGGTTTGTTTTTCTGTGCGTTTAGCCTGACACAACGCATTGCAATCGCGTTTTTCTTGAAATCATGATTTTAAAACACAATAACTAAAGAAGTTAAAACCCGATTTTTTAAAATTTTTTTCCGCATTTAGCATCTCAAAAACTCGTGCTAAAATCTTTGTCGAAAAGTTAAATTTAATTTTTCAAGCACGACATTTTGAGATACATTGAGAAAAATATTATTTTGTAATTTTCAGTTGAGTCTGACACCAGTTTAATATGTCCACCGGATGAGTTTTTTTTTTTTTTGGAGAATCAGCTAAAATGGTCTCATCGGAACGCTTGTTGATATTTCTTAAATATTTTTTAATTACTTATGAAATCTAAAATGTGCCTAAAGCTTAAAAATCTTTAAATATTAAAAAGAGATCACAAAAAATTCTTACTTTTAGTCTATAGATTTTAATATGGCTTTAACATTTTTAAAGAAGGCTATACACCCAGAAAAATTATGGACAACATTTTAGGTCATGTATAACCTAAAACATTTTAAATGTACTAAAAGTTCCTTTTAAGGTCATGTACTGCCTATAAATTTAAATTTTTGGTATATTTTCCCTACTTTTTAGGTCACGTATAGCCTAATTTTGTAGGTCATCGTGTGCCTTAAAATTAATGCATTTTACCTAAATAAATTTAAAAGTTTAAAACGCTTTAAAACTAAATGTTTCTGTTAAATATTTATACTGTACCCCCCAAATAATAATTGTATTGTTTATTATAATTTAATAAATTAATTGAGGTACTATTTTAAGAAAAAATGTATTTAAATATTATAAAGTGAGCTGTATAATATACATGCCGTGCAGTTCGTAATGCGCAGTAAGCGTAGTTAGATATTTCAAATAAATAATGAATATTAAATTCTTTGAAAATAAGAGCATATAAGAGCAAGTCCGATGATATCGAATTCGCCGGAACCAATGCCTGCACCAAGAAGGCTGATGAGGACACAGTGATTACTTCGGAGACTGCCTTGGATGTGATAATGAACCACAGTTGAAGGAGTTTTCACGACAAAAATGACCTAAAATGTAAAAAAATGGCCTAGAATTTAGGTAAAATTGGCCTTAAAATGGAGCTAAGTCTCTAAATGGCCTAAAATGTAGGATTCCATGACCTAAAATTTAAGGCCACTAACGGCCTAAAATATGGGTAATTTTTGGCCTAGATTTTAGGTAATTGGCTGCCTAAAAATATGAGAAACCCCTATCCATAATTTTAGGCTTTCTTTGGCCTAAAAATGTGTGCTGAAAAATGTACCATATTATAAAATAAATACAGCTTTGTGGATTTCTTTGTATCTTAATTTTATATAATTTTTATTTTATTATAATGATTATTAATGATATGGGGGCTTCTGCAGGCCTACTCCTCCTTCATTCCATGCTTGAAAAACATGAGCACGGGGACGATATTGTCCTAAAATATGCGGCCACAGCCTATCGGCTTGCTGGTAAGGAACTGCAACTAATTGTAGCGAGTGTAGTACGGGGTCGTTCTGCTCCAGCTTGGCCAGCACCTTCTTCATCTAGGAATTCTTGTCGTGAAAACTAATTCAACTGTGGTTCATCATCACATCCAAGGCAGTCTCCGAAGTAATCACTGTGTCCTCATCAGCCTTCTTGGTGCAGGCATAGGTTCCGGCGAATTCGATATCATCGGACTTGCTCTTATATGCTCTTATTTTCAAAGAATTTAATATTCATTATTTATTTGAAATATCTAACTACGCATACTGCGCATTACGAACTGCACGGCATGTATATTATTTAGCTCACTTTACAATATTTAAATACATTTTTTCTTAAAATAGTATCTCAATTAATTTATTAAATTATAATAAGCAATACAATTATTATTTGGTAGGTACAGCATAAATATTTAACAGATACATTTAGTTTTAAAGCGTTTCAAACTTTTAAATTTATTTAGGTAAAATGCATTAATTTTAAGGCACACGATGACCTACAAAATTAGGCTATACGTGACCTCAAAAGTAGGGAAAATATACCAAAAATTTAAATTTATAGGCAGTACATGACCTAAAAAGGAACATTTAGTCCATTTAAAATGTTTTAGGTTATACATGACCTAAAATGTTGTCCATCATTTTTCTGGGTGTAGGCACAATATTTATAATTTGGAAATTAATTTTTAAAGCTTTGGAAAAACATGCAATTTAGAAATATACATTCCTATAGGATAAATAAACAATTACACAATTACAATTGAACTTTGTGAAATTTTCACGAACCATTTTTAGTTTTCTTTTTGTTTTGTTGTGCCAACTTTAACAAATTCTAACTAAAACAAGAGAGAACGGTATAATCGAGTGCCTCGACTCAGCTAAAGCAAACAGGAGAAACCAAGGTTCTCTTGGCGCCATCTATTGGATAACTCATTATTTGCTTATAACATTTTACTGAGAGGCTCGGTAGGTATTAATAAACCAAACAAAATGGAGTTTACGCTGTAGCTCTAGCTTTAGAACTGTAGGAGCCACAGTTTTTCGCGGTTTGTAGGTGGTAGAGGGAGCGTGGCACGCAAGTAAAATAAACCTGCGCTGCGTATAAAGTTTAGTTTTTATAGTTTCCGGGATCTCGGACAGACGTACCCTGGGGTGAGCGACCCCAAAAGTGACGATTAATTCAAAAAACAAATTTTGGATTTGCTTAATGTGAATTATAAGTGTTGAAAATATATAAAATTCTGCATTAGAAAGTGAAAGAATTATGGTCCTAAGCCTTACAAAATACGAAAAATTAATATTTTTTGTCACTTTGAGTGATAATTTTTCCAATAAAAATAAACCAAAAATCTTTTTTAAAATGGGAATAATAAATTTAGGCCCTGAACTATTTTTACAAATTTTTTAATTTTAATTTTTAAATTACCTGTAAAACTATACGTTTTTATACCCGCTACGCGTACACCCAAAAAAAAAAACCAAAAGTTTAAATTTTATGAGCGTTGTATTAAAAATATACTAATGGTAGTTTCAAAGTGTAAGTATTAAATCAACACTAATTAGTTTAACCTGTAGACTTTGTAGTGTAAGTGCTATACCAAAGAGTAGAAGGCGTAAACCTGTAGTGTAAGTTGTAAACTATTATATTCGACAATTTAGTTTATTATTTACACTTGTGGTTTCAAAAAAAACTTTATGTAGTATAAAGAAAAGGTAGTTTCAACGTAATACAAAATAGTTTCTACGTACTACAAAATAGTTTCATGCCTACACTTAATAGTGTTAAGGCTAAACTAATTATAAGAGAAGTGAAAATTTGTAGCATACTTTTTTTACTGACGGAAAAACTATTTTTTATGGTGTGAAACTAGGACGATAGAGATTATTTGTACATATACCTCGGTTTGAAACCAGGACAAAAGCGAGTATACGAACACAAAAAGTGATACCAGATTTGGCGTTTTTTTACGCGTTTGTGATTATTGTGATGTTTTATCTCTGTGAGTTTGGTCCTGCAGTAAAATATGTGCCGAGTCAAAATGTAAGTAAAATATTTATTTTAAAATTGAAAAGTGCAGTACTAACTTTGTGTGCAACAACTAACGACTAACAATATGAAAACATAGAGCCTGTGTAAAAAACCATCCCCTTGCTTCCATGGGAACAAGTGCTTTGCGCACGCGAATGTATGTGCTGCGCAAAATACTTGTTTCCATGGAAATACATACATATACGCACAATGCTTTTAAGTGTAGATATATTAACACAGCGCACTTTTCCGAAACAAGTATTTTGCGCATTTATAATAATTTATTAATATATTATAATTAATAATATAAGTAATTTTTAAGCTCCCCCTGTAAAATATTATAATATAAATGCTGTTAGATATGTAAGATTAAAATTATTTTAAGTAAAAATGTATAACTATTTTTGAAATAATAATAAAAAAATATATTAAATAATAATAAAATAAAAAAAGCAATATACAACGAGATTTTATTGGGGTTCATTTGTATACCACAAAAAAACTAAATAGTATAAATTGTATACTACAAGTAGCGCGGAAATCGTATAGTTTAAAATGTAAACTATTGTATAATGATAAACAGCCTATAAGTATGCTACAACTCACGAGCTTGTATTCAAAATAGTATAACCCTAAGACCACATAGCATAGCGTTTATACTAAATAGTGTAAAAAATAAACTATCAGCCTAAATTTCAATACACTGGGTGAGTATAAACTGTAAACTCGCTAGTTTACACTTGACAACTTTGAAAGTTTCATTTTGATACTTTTTAAGACATAATGTTAATACACAGGGTATCGAGAAATTTTTGACACTCAATAGTTTACTTTTAATGTACAAATAGTTTACTTTCTATGATCATTTTTTTTTGGGTGTATAGTAAAAGGGTATTTTGTATTGCGAGAAACTGTAGCGCCCACAGTTTTGAAGAAATGTGTATTCAATACCTATTGATTGGCCAAAATGGGAACCCCCCCACACACAGTTTTCAAACTAGAGCTAAAGTGTAAACGCCATTTTTTAAATGGGACCACTCAGAAAAAGTTATAAGCAAATAATGAAATGCCTGTTAGCGCCACTTTTAGGCGACTGCTTTGCCCTCGTTGAGACTGCTTGCTTTAGCTGTGTAAAGGGTATTTGATAGTCGAGGCACTCGACTATAGCGTTCTCTCTTGCTTATAGTAAATTGGGCCAAAAGCTTCCAAAAATTCTTGAGATATGTACCTAAGTCCCCACCAAGAGGTTCCGTGCACGGTATTTCACAAAAAATACGTTTTTCTTATTTTTGAATGTCAAGTGTTGGTAAGCTGCTTCAGCTAGTTGTTTGGATCAGCTGTGTCGCTCATCTGATTTAGTCAGCTGTTTTGGTCACCTGTTTTTGGCATTTGTAATTTAGTAAACCAAGTTTAATCTCGAATACTTCAATTAAACTCAGGAAGAAATGGAAAAAATACAGAGAAAGTTATTCGAGAAAAGCGGTTTGGGTAAAGAGCCACCAGGACATTTTGAATATGTTCTTGATTAGCTCCGATCGAGTAATATCTACTAAGCGGAAGTTCACTAAAAAAAAACATTGCACACCTTTCCGAAGGAAGCTTTAACTCTGTTTAAAGCAGCCGAATGTAAGAACGACAAGATCGATAGCGAATTTGAAATTGAGATGGCGTCGGATTAATACTTATATTATTTAAATCATTTTAAAAGATATTCTTTTAAAATTATGGTGTTCATTAATAAATTCGAAGTTATATATATACACTTTTTCATTTAATAAATACAAGCAATACAAGGTTTTTTCCCATTTTGAGCATATTGTTTTTGACCCATATTTACTATAAAGTCCATCAATTCTTAGTATTCTTAATAGATGTAGTCTAAATTAATACATAAACGATTCGAGTAAAATTTCAGCGCTATAAATAAAAAATTACCAAAATTTCAAAAAATTTACCAAAGAAAAAAATATTTTAAAAAAAATAAATCTACGGAAAAAATGTTATTTTTTTTATGTTTAATGACCAAATACAAAATTATAACATGTTCAAATTTATTACCGGCTGATTTGATCGTCACTATTGGGGTCTCTCACCCCAGTGTGAGACGGTTATAGCTAGATCGACTTGCCTGGTGATCCTGCTCAAAAATATATGTGCTTTATAGTTTGGGAACTGTTTCTTCTATCTGTTACATACTTTTGTACGAATTGGGATCTTAATTCACGTGTTAACTTATTTATCGAATAAACGCTGGTATTAGGAAAATATAAGAGCTAGAGAGTTGGGATTCTAGGGGTTCCTACGCAGCGCAAGTTTATCATGTTATAAGTTTAAAAGTTATAAGCAAATAATGAATTGTCCAGTAGAAGATGCCACTTTCAAGCGACTGCTTGGTTTGCCCGGCTTGCCACTGCTTGCTTAGCTAAGTAACGGGTATTTGATAGTCGAGGCACTCAATATGTCTATTTTAACATTAATTGTAAAAATGTTAATATGTAATATAGCACAGCTTAAATGCTATTCTGACTTTTACTTTAATAAATATTGTATAGGTTGATTTTGCATTTGTATTTCTGAGGAGCATTAAAACTTACTTTATGCGCATGTTTCCGTTTCTGGTTGTATTTAGTGATTTTGAAGCAAGTTTAAAACTTGTGGTTGCACTAAATCCACTATTCAGTTGGCTGGCGCTTGTACGCGGTAATCGATGATTTACATTTTCATTTCCTGCTAGGGCTCGCAACGAACCTTTAGCGGTAGTTGCTTGTGCATTTAGTAAAATATGCGGATGTGTAATATTTATAATGCAATAACAAGTAAGTGTTAGCACCACCCGGCCGATCAAGATATGCCGCCAGCACTTTTTCTGATATGTTAGCATTGTTGCTGTTAATTATTCCAATATCTGCCACATCAAGTACTTTGGGTGGAACTAATAGGTTGTTACAACAAAACAACTAAAAATAGATTTTGTATAAACGCACAGTCTAAGAAAATATTTTTTATTAATCGCGTAGAACAAAACCGAATTATTTGATTGAATTTATTTATTGCACTGTTTTGGCCAGTTGAAAAAGACCTTTACAATTAGTTACCGTATACCACTTAACAAAAGTAAATATATTTTAATTCTTAAGTAGACACACCATTATTAAATAAGTCATTTTATGTTCTCTTTTCATTTCATTTTAATATTGTGTTAGACATTTAACCATTCACAAGCGACTAACACGATAGGAGAAACTTTTCTGTTATAGACGTTAGTAGTAGTGCAGCCAACAATAAACCACAAGCAGAAACACACCACAACGATAGATACCAAGGAACTTGTTTACAAACTTTGAAAGTGAGAGTTGCTTTACAGACTATTATCACACACACAAGAAACCTTTACTTATTGAATTCAAAAATATATATTCGCTTATAAAAAGCGTTTGTTAACATTAGTACCTAAGATATAAAATTGCAATAGGTTACTTATTTCCATGTCTTTAGAGAGTAATCATGGCTTATAAGGCATGAGAACAATCAAATACATATGCTTCGTACGTACAAATCCTAATGCACTTTAGGCTATTTTATTTGAAAGTACATAAATATTTTATTTAGGATAAAAGACAAATGATCATTTACTAGAATTTTGAGATATTTTAATGTTTTGAAGTGTTGTTATTGATGCTTTTATATTGCTGACGCTCGGCATCTATGTATAAACAAGATGGGAAGCTAACTTCGGCTAGCCGAAGTTTATATACCCTTGCAGATCTCTCCTATTCAATTACAAATACCAAAATTGTAAATCTAGGTTTACTTGCGTATTTTTTGCAACAAACAGCAGTTCTGGTATTATTCTGACATAATTCGATAGCTATCCTTCCTAGGGCAGCTATATCATAAAGACGTTCGATTTATGTTAGTTATGATTTATGATTTAATTAACGAAGCTAAAATTTTTTTTCTATTAATTTCCCATTAATTTTTTAATTATTCCTATGGGAGCTATATGATATAGTCGTCCGATTTTTCAAAACCTTTATTCGAAATTCAGGACAGTTTAAATAATAATATTCCCAAAAGCTTTTTTTCCATTATTTTTCCGATCCTTCCTATTGGAGCTATAAGATATAGTACTCCGATCCGGCTGGTTCCGACTTATATATTACCTGCAATGGAAAGTCGACTTTTATCTCGATAGCTTAAAAACTGATGGACTAGAAACGGACGGAAAGACTGACGGACAGGCGGACGGACATACGGACAGACGGGCATGGCTAGATCGACTCGTCTAGTCGTGCTGATCGGGAATATATATACTTTATGGGGTCCGAAACGTTTCCTTCACTGCTTTGCAAACTTCTGACTGAAATCATAATACCGTCTGCAAGGGTATAAAAAGCACATAAGTATCTTTGGTGCAGGCTTATGGGCATATTATAGATTTAATATAGACGTTTACATCGATTATAACGCTTTGGAACACTGAAAACCAATAAAATTACTGTTATTTCAGACTTGTAAATTTAGAGTCTGAGAATAAAATACCTCTTATTTCGGTTTTTAGGCGTGTATTTTTAAAGTATCCATTTATGCCAGCTTTTTTGAATTTTTTCCAACTTTTTCAACTTTGGTGCAGTATAGTAATAGTAATAGAACTCAAGGCTGTGTATAAGAAAGTTAAAGGGCATTCTGTTACCTTTAAAATTAATATTTGATGACCGAATTCGGTTTATCGGAACTCGAGTTAGAAAATAAAAATTGCCAAAAACGTTTTTTACACTTAAAAATAAACTGTACCATACAAAAAATTTTAAGTGCCCCTTTTCTTAATCAGGGAATTAACGGAAAATCATGGTTTCATGAAGTTTTTTTTGTAAGCTGGTGGTATAAGTTTCGTAGCTTTTATTCCATCGCGTTTAAAATAAAAGTCCAAAAACCAATATTAAACAAAAACACCTCATAACGAGGTAAAAAACTAGTGACGATCGCACCTCCAACACACAAAAGTTCTGATATCAACATTTGTGACGAAAGATTAAATAAACTTTTTAAAATTTATTTTTTCAGCACTCTGCAATGTCTATAAGGGGAAAAAGGCTACAATAGTTTTTAAAGACACACGAACATTTTCCATTGCAGAGTGCCGAAAAAATAAATTTTAAAAAGTTTATTTAATCATGTGTGTAATCATCTTTCGTCACAAATGTTGATATCAGAACTTTTGTATGTTGAAGGTGCGATCGTCACTACTTTTTTACCTCGTTAAGAGGTGTTTTTGTTTGATATCAGGGGTTTTTGATTTAAACATGAGTCATATCATATCTTTATACTTTTGCTTCCATAGGACCTAGTACTAGCGTTTTCTTCCCGCTAAACTAGCGGGTTTTGTCAAAAGTCGTAAAAACAGTTTTCTTTATGGAACGGCTTAAAATACAGCTTGGATACGCACAAACAAAATTAAATGCTCGAGCAGGATTACTTGTTCTAAGCTGAAAAAAATTGGATATTTTTGTATTTGAATCATTTTCAAACGAGACTTTTTACAATAACGTGTTACATACCAAAATTTAAGGAATCTCAAGGCCTCTACGGATTAAAGTTTTAAAGAAAATCGTTAGAGCCGTTTTTGAGAAACCTAAAAAAAAACTACAAAAAAAGTTAAAAAAAATTGTTTTCCTTATGGTTTTTTAACCATTGCATTTACATACATTTTGTTAAGGAGGCGTTTAATTTATTTAAAATTACCTTTAATATGAAGTGAAGCAGAAGTCTGTAGCATTAATATTTCGCAAGTTACGGTCTTACGAAATGTAGCCTTTTCTAGCGGTTTTCCCGCCAAACTAGTTTGCTTTTTCAAAAGTCGTAAAACAAAAGTTTCCTAAATGGACTTGTTTAAAACAATTTTAACGATCCATTGACCCTACAGTTTGGAAAGGCACATACAAAACTAACTGCTTGGGCAGCGATAGTTGTTTCGGGCTGGCAAAAGTGGCTATTTTCGTTTCTGAATAACTTTTAAATGTGACCTTTTACATTTACACAAATTGCATATAGGAGGCGTTTATAGCATTTTAAAATACCTTTCAAACGAGATGCAGCACAAGTCTGTAGTTACGGCTTTCCGAGTTTTAGCTATTTATAGCTGTTTTCCTGCTAAACTAGCTGATGAACATCATATCAAATTTTCAGAACTTAAAAAACATGTTTTGGACAAACTGACAAACAGAATTAAATTTTAATTTTGATTAGGCCCCCACAAATTTGCTTTCGGTATAACTTATAAACGAAGCGTCCGATTTTCTGATATGACCCCGAGCATTTTCAATAGGAATGCGGGGGGCAAATTATCCCCACCGGCCCCAACAGATCCAAATTTCTAATTTTTACTTTTACACATTTTCTTTAGGTCTTGGTATGCAATCTTTTAAGTTGTAGCAATACCTTTAATTTGGTGTATTACTCATTACTATCGGACCATCATAGCAGATTTTCCCTTTTTTTTATACCCTTGCAGAGGGTATTATGATTTTAGTCAGAAGTTTGCAACGCAGTGAGGGAGACGTTTCCGACCCCATAAAGTATATATATTCTTGATCAGCATGACTAGACGAGTCGATCTAGCCATTTCCGTCTGTCCGTCGGTTTCTACGCAAACTAGTCCCTCAGTTTTCAAGCTATCGAGATGAAACTTTACCAAAAGTCGTCTTTCTATTGCAGGTAGTATATAAGTCGGAACCGGCCAGATCGGACAACTATATCTTATAGCTCCCATAGGAATAATCGTAAAAATAATTGAAAAAAATTATATCTTCGGTGTTTTTTGACATATTAACTATTGCTCTTGGGAATATAATTTTTCAACCGTCCTGAATTTTTAATTAAATTTAATAACACCAGTTTACAAAAAAAATTGATGAAATACACACTATAAAAATAATTTCGGTTTTTATGCGTGTATTTTTAAAGTAGCCATTTATGCCAGCTGTTTTGAATTTTTTTCCACTTTTTCAGCTTTGACGAAGTGTAGCTTCTAAACCAGTATATGGAACTCAATGCCGTGTAAAAGAAAGTTAAAAAGCATCTTTTACTTACTTTTACCTTCTTACTCAGGGAGATGTGCCTTAACCGAAAATCACAGTTTCATGAAGTGCGTATTTCATCAATTTTTTTTGTAAACCCGTGAAATAACACCAGTTTACAAAAAAAAATTGATGATATACGCACTTCATGAAACTATGATTTTCGGTTAAGGTACATCTCCCTGAGTAAGAAATGGGCACTTTTAATTTTTTGTACGAAGTGTAGCTTCTAAACCAATGAATGGAACTCAATGCTGTGTATAGGAAAGTTGAAGGGCATTCTTTTACCTGTAAAATGAGTATTTGATAGCCCAAATCTGTTTACCACAACTCGAGTTAGAAATTAAAGAAGTGCAAAAAACGTTTTTTACACTTAAAAAAAAAACTGTACCATACAAAAAATTAAAAGTGCCCATTTCTTACTCAGGGAGATGTACCTTAACCGAAAATCATAGTTTCATGAAGTGCGTATTTCATCAATTTTTTTTTGTAAACCCGTGTAATCGGACGACTATATCATATAGCTCCCATAGGAACGATCGGAAAACTAAAGGGAAATTAATAGACACAAAATTATAGCTTTGTTAATTTTTATTGTATACTCTTCTACTCTGAAATATTCCTTTATTATATTATTTCAGAATTTCGGATTAAATTTATCATTAATCGGACGACTATATTATATAGCTGCCAATTAATGTCAATATAATACGTAAACTGCTATAATTTTGTTTATTGCAAATCTAAATTTAACATTTTTGTAATTTCAAATTTAATTGTAATGATCTGCAAGGGTATATAAACTTCGGCTAGCCGAAGAAAGCTTTCTTTCTTGTTTCGTGTATATAGTAGTAGGCTTCGAATTAAATTTTAGAAAAATCGGACTATATCATATAGCTCCCATAGGAACGATCGGAAAACTAATGGGAAATTAATAGGAACAAAATTATAGCTTTGTTAATTTTTATTGTATTCTCTTCTACTTTGGAATATAAGTTTATTTTATTATTTTAGAATTTCGAATTAAATTTAACATAAATTGACTATATTATATAGCTGCCATAGGAAGGATCGATTAATTAATGTCAAAATACTCCGTAAACTGCTATAATTTTGTTTGTTGCAAATCTAAATTTAACATTTTTGTAATTTCAAATAGAATAGGAACGATCTGCAAGGGTATATAAACTTCGGCTGGCCGAAGTTAGCTTTCTTTCTTGTTTAAAATGTCGTTTTTTTTTTAAGTTATAAGACTAATCTTTTGATTGGTACCTACCTAATGCGTAAAGTTTCATAAGCGATAGTAGATAAAAAACAAGAAAGGAAGCTAACTTCGAAGTTAATATACTCTTACAGATCTTTCCTATTCAATTACAAATACCAAAATATTAAATTTAGATTTACTTGCCTATTAGTTTCTGAAAGGGATGAATTAAATAAAACCACCTTTTCAGTTAAGTTCTATATTAAAATCTGCATTTTACTTCCCTGAATAGGAAACTAACATGATATTCTTGTTCTGGTCTTATCTGTTGCCTACGCAGAGGTCGCGTCTGCTTGAGCGGGATAGTTATCATTTGACCGCCGCACAGGAACCCTTGGTGCAGTGTGAGAAACATCTCAAGTGCTTTTTTTTCGGTTAGGCTCAAGGCGCCTGCATTAACACCGTTCCCTTGTATGGTTTAAAATTACAGATCATAATTTATGGCTCTAAATCGATTTACAACTGTCACATGACATGTACAGAGCTCATAAAATATTATATTTTATTTTTATCAGTGTTCGTCTGAACAGTTGCAACAAACAAAATTACATCAGTTTTCGTATTATTTTCAGATTATTCGATCTTTCCTAGGGCAGCTATATTATATAGTCGTTGGATTTATGTTAAATTTAATTCGAAGTTTTGAATTTATAAAATAAAGTTAAATTCCAGAGTAGCCGAGGCTACAATAGAAATGAACGATGCTAAAATTTTTTTCTATTAATGTCCCATTAATTTTTTATCGTTTATATAGTATAGTCGTCCAATTTTTTTAAAAATATCATTCGAAATTCGAAACAGTTTAAATAATAATATTCCCAAAAGCTTTAGATCATATGTTAAAAAACCCAGAAGCTATACATTTTTTCCTATATTTTTCCGATCCTTCCTATTGGAGCTATAAGATATAGTTGTCCGATCCGGCTCGTTCCGACTTTTATACTACCTGCAATAGAAAGACGACTTTTGGTAAAGTTTCATCTTGATAGGTTAAAAACTGATGGACAAATTTGCGTAGAAACGGACGGACTGACGGACATGGCTAGATCGACTCTTCTAGTCATGCTGAAAAAGAATATATATACTTTATAAAGTCGAAAACGTCTCCTTCACTGCGTTGCAAACTTCTGACTGAAATCATAATACCCTCTGCAAGAATATAGCAAAAGGTGTACCAACCTACAGACCTCTCTCCTATTCATTAAATAGGAAAGATCTGCAAGGGTATATAAACTTCGGCTAGCCGAAGCTTCCCTTTTTGGGTTATTTGATATCACAAATTTTTGTTTTAAACATAAGTCATATCAATATATCACTTTATTCTTTGGCTGCCATATGATCTAATATTAGCGTTTTCATCCGGCTAAACTAGCGGGTTTTTCAAAAGTCGTAAAACAAAAGTTTCCTGTATGCAACCGTTTAAAACAATTTAAACGATTCCTTAAATACAGTTTGGATACGCACATACAACATGCAATGCTTAGGCAGTGTTAGTTGTTTTGTGCTGGCAAAAGTGTCTATTCTCGTTTCTTATTAACTTTTAATTTAAAAGTTTTAAGCGTGACTTTTTACATATATTGATATGACTTATATTCCAAAATTTAAGAATCTCAAAGGAAAACAGCTAGATATGACAACTTTTGCCGCTTTTTTCTCCTTTTCATACAAACTTTTACTAAGATCTTTCCATTGAAAAAATAATAAAAAATACAAGGAAAGAGATTTAAAATTTTTTTTTGCAGTCGTTATTAATTTTGCTTGGGGAAAAACTTTGCATCAAAACATTTTTGTTTCAGGCTCCGGGAAAAAATTTTCAAATTTGACTTTTACAAAATGTTTTAACTTTTCAAAGGGTGCTCAATAGGCTAGGAACATTTTTGTGTCATTTAAACGGATTTGTGGTGTTGTTTTTATATAGGTGCCAAAAGTTTATATTATAAGCTCAAAATATGAGTAGATTTAACTTTCAAATCTGTCAAAATAATTATGCCGACCAATGTATATTAAGTGTTCAGGACTTTAAAAACGCGTTTTGCTACAGACTGACAAACGCGCAAACTGACAAAAAGAATTAAACTTTTATTTTGACTAGCCTCCCAAAATTTTGTTTTTGGTATATCTTTTGAACGAAGCACTAGATTTTACGATATGACCCCTAATACAAATTGCATTTTCAGTAAGAATACAACTAGCCCAATAACAACAACTTTCACCGTTTCTTCTTCACTCGCAGATTTTCAACTCAACCTTCATATTTAGGAGTAGCCTTCGCACACTCTTCTGGTGTTATTCGACACTACTTGGATTGCCGTCAACAGTGATTATGACTTATTATTTCTGTTGAGAATTCTCATTTAAAATTTATGTTTTTGTTCGCACACAGGTTTTAATTTGATAATAGTTGCAATTCTTAGGTTAGGTTAACCCGGAGAGCCAATATGGCCCTTAGTTGTCCGGTTAGTGTGAATGAACTTTGAGATACCTTAGAAGATTTTTGTGTCTACAAGGATCGGGGTGTTTTTAGCGAAGCCCAATGCTCTGGGAACGTTCTGGGGGTCATGTAGTCCGTTGTATTGATCATGCTTCGGCCAATTGAACTGTGTCCGAAGGTTTGCATCGTCATGATACCTGATGCAACTAGTTGTTGTGCTGTCTTTCCTGCAGTTAGTTAAACGTGGACATCTTGGGGTCGATTCCGAGGATTGTTTCTAGAGCTTTAGTTGGTGTTGACCTCAGCACCCCCCCCCCCCCCCCCCCCCCCCCCCTTGCCTGACGCTGAGTTCTATCCATAAGCTCATTGTAGGTCTTTTTTCAGTGGCTTGTCACCACACTAAGGTTCTAGTACTGTTCCGAGGTACTTGACCTGTGTTTTCGGGGTCTGGTTGCGCCAATTTTTGGGGGTGTCCATTTCGGTACCTTTTGTCTCTTAGTACAGGGAGTCTTGTCCGCATGAATACAGAGTCCCACCTTTTCCGCCCACTCACATATCTCCCAAAGTGTTGATTCCATTATGGAGCTGAGGGTCGATGTACAAACTGTAACAAACCGTGATAATTATTCCTATATCGTCCGCGTAGGCAGTTATTTTTGGGGCTCTCCTCTCGAATCTCTTAATTAAATCGTCGACCACCAAATTCCGTAGAATAGGCGGGGGACTCCACCATGTGGTGTGCCTCTGTGTGCCCCCTTTACTAAAAGTACCAGCCTGCAGCTAAGCCAGTTTCTTATCCAGAGGCTTGCGTGCTGGTCGCTTCTAGGCGATCCACTATAGCATCCGTCTTGACATTGTTGAATGTACCGGATATATCTACGAATACTCCAAGGGCATATTCCTTAGTGTGTAGGGCTCTCTCAAAGGTTGCTACTAGCGAGTGTAGTGCCGTTTCCACAGATTTCCCTTTGGTGTAGGCATGATGACTGATTGATGACTGATTGGATGACATCAGTCTCCCTACATCATTCCTGATGTGTTTCCAGAGTTTTGAGTATGAAAGAGGTAAGGCTTATTGGCCTGAAATCCTTGGGGCTCGCATGACTGCACTTTCCCTCCTTTGGGAGGAAGACAATCCGAGAGGTCTTCCATTGGATTGGGATATAGCCCGTGCTTAGACATGCCTAGTATATTTCATACAACCATGGGGTGATCCTTTCCTTGGTCGCCTGCAACATGGCTGGAAATATTCCATCAAGTCCTGGTTCCTTATAGCCCGCAAAAGAAGTCTATGGCCCAGTTGATTTTCATAGGTGTTATTAGATCGTTTGGGAGCGTTATTCTCCAGCTGCTAGGTTTTGGTGCGTGCTGGCGTCTAGGACATCCGTGCATCTTGGAAAGTGCGATTGCATAAGTGCTGTTAGGGCCTCTTCACTGCCCTCAGGCCACTGTCCGTCGTCGAGTTTCTCTGTGCCCTGCGTGATTCCTTCTTGTAATTCCTAAGTAGGATTTTGTATTCCTCGTTGATGATCTCGTTGTCTGCCTTTTTTCTGATTTTAAAGAATTCTAGGTTATTTCTTTTGAGTGTCAATCCCGATTCCGATACGTAACAAGCGATCTTCTTCCTTGTTCTTGATGTAAGTCATAATGCGTGATACGCATCCTGTAATTCCTTGGACGGGGTCTCCAGGGACGTTTCTATGTCTTTCACGGCTTTGACTGCGCCCGGGTTAGTCGCGATTTTTGAGGTTACTGCCCTTGTAAACTTTTCCCAGTTCTTGTTCCAGGGTTTTCAATAGACAGTTACCTTTGGACCTACGAAGGTGTCTTCCTCCCCCACGTTTGCTATATATAAATTAGTAGATAGAATATAGTCTAATAGTGACTCACCTCTGTCGTTGATATCGGAGCTTCCCCACACGCTTTGGTCATCCTTCGAGCCGAATTCCACTAATCTGCTCAGCCATGTGTGCCATGTAGCAGGCCGTTACCAAGAGGCGCTTCTCCCCGCTTTCTAGCATCACCGTAGTCAAGTCGTCAGAGCTGTAATGAGGCATAAAGTTAGCATGGAACCCTTCCGTACAAGTACGGCGCTTCTGTTCCTGCTTACCGCTGGTGAGTAGAATGTGTTGTTCTTTGAGGACCTTAGTCCGCCCACGATATTGCCCGAAGCTATCCATCGCTCCTGAACCAAAGCTATGTCGACGGGTTCTTGATCCAGGGCAATCAGGAGCTCCGCCGATGCGATTTTGCTTTTATGAAGATTGAGCTGTAGCACTTTTAGAGTCATGGGCGGCTTGCTCATCTCCTTTAGACGGGTTTTCTATAACTGTCAGGTCACCGCCCTCTTCGTTTTCCGAGTCATCTAGAGCGAGGTCCTGGGCGGCATCTACTATAGCTTCCGGACCTAAGTCCTTCTCCATCTTGCCTGCCTGCTGGATGTGTGCGCCCTAGGCCACAATTTTGAGGTAAGAATTAAATTTTTAGCTGAAATGTGTTTGTTTCGTCAATACCTATCGGTTGACCACGCTCACTGTAACGCCCACAATGGATGTTGCTAACATTTTTATACCCTTGCAGAGGGTATAATGATTTCAGTCAGAAGTTTGCAACGCAGTGAAGGAGACGTTTCAGACCCTATAAAGTATATATATTCTTGGTCAGCATGACTAGACGAGTCGATCTAGCCATGTCCGTCTGTCCGTCTGTCCGTCCGTCTGTCCGTCTGTCCGTCCGTCCGTCCGTTTCTACGCAAACTAGTCCCTCAGTTTTTAAGCTATCGAGCTGAAACTTTACCAAAAGTCGTATTTCTGTTGCAGGTAGTATATAAGTCGGAGCCGGCCGGATCGGACAACTATATCTTATAGCTCCCATAGGAATAATCGGAAAAATAATTGAAAAAAAATTATAACTTATGTGTTTTTTGACATATTACCTTATGCTCTTGGAAATATCATTTTTTTAACAGTTCTGAATTTCGAATTAAATTTTATAAAAATCGGACAACTATATCATATAGCTGCCATAGGAACTATCAGAAAATTAATGGCAAATTAATATGAACAAAATTATAGCTTCGGTGTCTTTTGACATATTTCCTTCTACTCTTTGGAATATCGTTTTTTTAATACTTCTGATTTTCGATTTAAATTTTACATAAATCGGACGACTATATTATATAGCTCCCATAGGAATGATCAATCAATTATTGTCAAAATTGCTATAATTCGGTTTGTTCCAAATCGAAATTCAGATTTTTGTAATTTGTAATTAAATAGGAATTAACTGCAAGGGTATATAGACTTCGGCTGGCCGAAGTTAGCTTCCTTTCTTGTTGCCTTTCAAATTCATTGGTAAAACTGCATTCCGCGTTAATTCTTGATTAAAAGTTGGTTAGCTGAGTAACGGGTATCTAATAGTCGAGCCTCTCGACTATAGGATTCTCCACTGTTTAAAAAATATAAAAGACAGTAATATTATATCAAACAAAAACACCTCTTAACGAGGTAAAAACTAGTGACGATCGCACCTTTAACATACAAAAGTTCTGATATCAACATTTGTGACGAAAGATGATTATACACATGACTAAATACACTTTTTAAAATTTATTTTTTCGGCACTCTGCAATTGAAAATGTTTGTGTGTCCTTAAAAATTAGTCTAGCCTTTTCCCCTTTATTTATTTTTTGAGGTGTTTTTGTGACTTTTTACAGTAATGTGTTATATACCAAAATTTAAGGAATCTCAAGGGCTATACAGTCTAAAGTTTTAAAGAAAATCGTTAGAGCCGTTTTTGAGAAAAATAAAAAAAGCTAAAAAAAATTTTAAAAAATTTTGTTTTGTGCATATATTTTTAACTATTACATTTACACAAATTACATGTAGAAGGCGCTTATAGCATTTTAAAATACCTTTCAGCAGCACGAGTCTGTAGCTTCAATAGTTTAGAAGTTACAGCCTTCCGTATTTTAGCTATTTATAGCTGTTTTCCCGCTAAACTAGCGGGTTTTTCCAAAAGTGGTAGAACTAAAGTTTCTTATATCGATCTGATGAACATCATATCAAATTTTCAGAACTTAAAAAACATGTTTTGGACAAACTGACAAACAGAATTAAATTTTCATTTTGAGTAGGCCCCCAGAAATTTGTTTTCGGTATAACTTTTGAACGGACCGTCCGATTTTCTGATATGACCCCTCATATTAAGCGCATTTTCAGTAGGAATACAACTAACCACCGGCCCCAACAGATCCAAATTTCTAAATTTTCACTTTTACACTTTCACCGCTCTCTCTCCCAAACCAATTGATTTTCTTGAGGTCTTGGTATGCAATCCTTTAAGTTTTGGCAATACCTTTAATTTGGTGTATTACTCATTACGATCGGACTATCACAGCAGATTTTCAATTTTGCGGCTATATATAGTAGTCGCCTTCGCACACTCTCCTGGTGCGCTTCGTCACTACATGGACTGCCGTCCATAGTGATTTTTCTAAAATCATGATTAGAATATATATATTTTTGAGTTAATTTAATAAAGTTAATTATTAAAGTTAATTTAATAAAGTTTTAACATTCTAATGTTTTAAAGTAAAAAAAAAAGTTTTGAACACAACAAAATCTATAAGACGAAAATATTTGTTTTTTTTGTACTTTATACCCTGTCTAAGTCGAGTTTTATACCCGTTACTTGTAGAGTGAAAGAGTATTCGTTCAAAAGTATATAACAGATAAAAGAAAATGTTTCTGACCCTATAAGTACCTATATATATTCTTTCAGGATCACTAGCCGAGTCGATCTAGCCATGTCCGTCTGTCCGCCTGTATGACAGCTGAGATCTTGTAAACTATAAAAGCTAGAGGATTGGCATTTCTTCTAGGAGCTAATACGCAGCGCAAGTTTATAAAGCCGATTTAATTCAAAATTCAGAACAGTTTTAAAAGTGATATTCCCAAGGGCAACAGGTAAAATGTTTTTTTCTATTATTTTTCCGATTATTCCTTTGGGAGCCGTTTTATATACTTCTTGCAATAGAAAGAAAACTTTTAAGAAAGTTTCAGCCCGATAGCTTTAAAACGGGGCGAACAAGCCAAAAGCCTGCCTTAAATCTTCGGAGCCCTATGGCGAATATCTTTTGATGAGGTACTGTCAAAGACAATTTAATATGTAAAAAACATCATACGGTGAATTTTTTTAATAAAATTTTTCGTTGTATGGAATTTTTAAGAAAAAAAATTTTTTTTTTAAGAAAAAAAATATAAATACATTACTTATAGGTTTGTAAGTTACCCAATATTTTTTTTAATTTAATTTGATTTTTGGAAAAAAAAATTTTTTAAATCGGGCAACTATATCCTATAGCCGCTTAGTACAAAAGGGTATATCTCGGTTCTATTTCAATATTTTTTCATGTAATCGGGATTAAGTCATTATTTATAAATTTAAGTCAAGGTTTAGAATTTTTTTAAAATTGGTTAGTTATTTCTTATAGTTGTCATTTTTCAAAAAAAAATTGCGTATAAATTAGGTTTTAGATCATAAGAGCTAGAGCGGACTCTGGAACTTTTTATATTTTTTTAGGAGTTTTAAAATAGTAAGAAATTATGGAAACCGAGCTGACAAGCAATCTATTAAACACATACTGGTTTGAATTTTTACGAACAGAATACCCGAATAAAGCATATTAATAAGAATATATTTGACGCCAGGAACACAATAGAAATACCTCCGGCTTCACTTCCTATTATAATTGGATTAAGATTGGATTAGAAAAAATAATTCAACAGTTTGCCGCCAAAGAAAAACAAAAGTAATGGGAAAACGCAGACTAGTAATTCAACTAGGGATTCTTGTTGTAAGTGCGCGCGGAAAAACCAGGGCTGGCGATTATTCAAATTACGAACATTTCTTGCTAACTCTAACCGCGGTTTTCTCAGAAGAGGCACAAAAGGGCAGGCTAATTTTTTCAGAATTTGTAGTTAAATATCTAAATTTTTTTTTAAAAAAAGAATGAAAGCGGGGACTAGGGTGTAAAACTACTTTACGTCCAAGAATCTACAAAAAAACACACATTTTTTTAGCCACTTTTAAAAAATTTCAAAAATATGTAATTATGCATTAAAAAAAAATTTTTTTTCCTATATTTTAGGAATTGGATGCTCTTAAAATTTCATTCGTTACATATACAACTTTGGCCCTTAGGCGCTTGCAGAAAAATTTCAAAGATGTATAAAAATACTATTTTTTCTTATTGGCTAAAATTATATTTCGAAAAATCAACTTCGAAAATCTGTAGTGTAAGAACCATTCACCACAGATCACTTATTAATTTTGATTTGTATGGAGAATTCAATTGTTTTCAAAGTTGCATTTCAAAATTTTGGAAAATCTAAAAAAAAACCATTTTGGCAGGCATTTTGGTTTAGGCGCCCCCGTGTGCGGAGTGACTAGCTTGCATAATAACGGACGCTCAGGCGGACGGACAGACGGGCGGACAGACTGACAAACAAACATGGCTCGATCGATTCGTCTAGTCATGCTGATCAAGAGTATACATACTTTATGGGGTCGGAAACGTCTCCTTCACTGCCTTCCAACTAAAATCATGTTACCAAGGGTACAACAAGGCTACGATTTTTTTTCGACAAAATACTTACTGGCATACATGTCGTATGAGAAATTTTAAAGGAATCTTTAGGACCATTTTGCAAGGTCTAAATATCATAAACAATTTCCCTTGGTCTATTCACTCCTCTATTCTACCGTACTCGTCTCTCAGTTTTAAACCTATTGTGTTGAAACTTTTTTAAACTTTTTCTTTCTATTGCGGGTAGTATATATCGGAACCAGACGGATCAATTTAATATTCGCTTGGTCAATATATTAAGTATCATTTTTCTGTATTTGAAAATTCTCCCAAATCCAAAGTTTACGTCTAAAATTACTCTGAATAAAACCGAAAAATTGAAAAATATTATTCCAAGAAAGTGCTTGTTACGCGCGAGGCCCTTTTATCAAGTTAGGAAAATGTGCGAGTTCGCGAAGAAGATACATAAAACGAACAAGGACTGGATACGTAATGAAAATAAAAAATGCGACTAAGAATGAAGCAAAGGAGTAAGAATATTAGTTTTTATATCGGGATAGAAGCTTAGGTGCAAATTAAATGATAATGGTCTTTATAGGTGTTACATAAAACGCAAAAGAGCTCGTGCAGACTAAAATTTGATGTACATCGTGGGAGGATGATAATTTCGTGTTAGTCTAACTGGAACATTAAGGTAAGGCAGCTTGCATAAAAATAGTACCAAGCATTTTTCTAAGATATGCAAGTGTAGGCAAATTAAGCAATATTAATCTACTCTGGTAGGAAGGTAGCCTTACGTTTTTATCCCAGTTCAAACTACAAGGGCAAAAAGAAGACACATTTTATGTACCGACTCTATACGGTCAATGTGCACTTGGTATTGTGGACTTCAAACCGAAGAACAATATTCCATGTAGGACAGACAAGGAAGGTAAATAATAACTTGGTTATATAGAGGCAATTAAATTTGTTGACCAAAGCTTTATTAACCCAAGATCTCTCATAACTTTGTTGACAGTCGACATTATGTGGCAGTCAAATTTAAGCTTCGGGTCCAGAAGAACACTTAATCGTATACTGAATATATACGATCAAGTGGGGAGTTCTGAAGCGAACAACTTATAAACGTAGCAGTTCCCCTGTAAAAGATCAAAACGTGGGATTTAAGGCAGTTCAAATTTAAGAGGTTGTACCCACACCATCCCTATAAACGATCAATGTATCATCGTAAGCCAAATCCAGACTCTATATTTTTATATGTCAAACAAAGCTTAACATGATCAGCATACTTTAGAACACGAGAATGTGTAACGATAGAGGGAAGATCGTTAATAAACCAAGTAAACAGCACGGGTCCAAAATAACTGCCCTGGGGAAGTCAATAAGTTACGTAGATCAACTTATTAATATTACCTTCTCAGACGTTTCCGACCATATAAACTATAAATGGGAAATTCTCTGAAGATGTCAGCCAAGCCAAAAAGCTTGAAACTTGAAAAAAAAACATATTTATACCCTTGCAGAGGGTATAATAATTTCAGTCAGAAGTTTGCAACGCAGTGAAGGAGACGTTTCCGACCCTATAAAGTACATATATTCTTGGTCAGCATGACTAGACCCTTGGACAGGGTCTCCAGGGACGTTTCTATGTCTTTCACGGATTTTACTGCGCCCGGGTTAGTCGCGATTTTTGAGGTTACTGCCCTTGTAAACTTTTCCCAGTTCTTGTTCCAGGGTTTTCAATAGACAGTTACCTTTGGACCTACGAAGGTGTCTTCCTCCCCCACGTTTGCTATATATAAATTAGTAGATAGAATATAGTCTAATAGTGACTCACCTCTGTCGTTGATATCGGAGCTTCCCCACACGCTTTGGTCATCCTTCGAGCCGAATTCCACTAATCTGCTCAGCCATGTGTGCCATGTAGCAGGCCGTTACCAAGAGGCGCTTCTCCCCGCTTTCTAGCATCACCGTAGTCAAGTCGTCAGAGCTGTAATGAGGCATAAAGTTAGCATGGAACCCTTCCGTACAAGTACGGCGCTTCTGTTCCTGCTTACCGCTGGTGAGTAGAATGTGTTGTTCTTTGAGGACCTTAGTCCGCCCACGATATTGCCCGAAGCTATCCATCGCTCCTGAACCAAAGCTATGTCGACGGGTTCTTGATCCAGGGCAATCAGGAGCTCCGCCGATGCGATTTTGCTTTTATGAAGATTGAGCTGTAGCACTTTTAGAGTCATGGGCGGCTTGCTCATCTCCTTTAGACGGGTTTTCTATAACTGTCAGGTCACCGCGTTCTTCGTTTTCCGAGTCATCTAGAGCGAGGTCCTGGGCGGCATCTACTATAGCTTCCGGACCTAAGTCCTTCTCCATCTTGCCTGCCTGCCGGATGTGTGCGCCCTAGGCCACAATTTTGAGGTTAGAATTAAATTTTTAGCTGAAATGTGTTTGTTTCGTCAATACCTATCGGTTGACCACACTCACTGTAACGCCCACAATGGATGTTGCTAACATTTTTGCCTTTCAAATTCATTGGTAAAACTGCATTCCGCGTTAATTCTTGATTAAAAGTTGGTTAGCTGAGTAACGGGTATCTAATAGTCGAGCCTCTCGACTATAGGATTCTCCACTGTTTAAAAAATATAAAAGACAGTAATATTATATCAAACAAAAACACCTCTTAACGAGGTAAAAACTAGTGACGATCGCACCTTTAACATACAAAAGTTCTGATATCAACATTTGTGACGAAAGATGATTATACACATGACTAAATACACTTTTTAAAATTTATTTTTTCGGCACTCTGCAATTGAAAATGTTCGTGTGTCCTTAAAAATTAGTCTAGCCTTTTCCCCTTTATTTATTTTTTGAGGTGTTTTTGTGACTTTTTACAGTAATGTGTTATATGCCAAAATTTAAGGAATCTCAAGGGCTATACAGTCTAAAGTTTTAAAGAAAATCGTTAGAGCCGTTTTTGAGAAAAATAAAAAAAGCTAAAAAAAAATTTTAAAAAAATTTGTTTTGTGCATATATTTTTAACTATTACATTTACACAAATTACATGTAGAAGGCGCTTATAGCATTTTAAAATACCTTTCCAACGAGATACAGCACGAGTCTGTAGCTTCAATAGTTTAGAAGTTACAGCCTTCCGTATTTTAGCTATTTATAGCTGTTTTCCCGCTAAACTAGCGGGTTTTTCCAAAAGTGGTAGAACTAAAGTTTCTTATATCGATCTGATGAACATCATATCAAATTTTCAGAACTTAAAAAACATGTTTTGGACAAACTGACAAACAGAATTAAATTTTCATTTTGAGTAGGCCCCCAGAAATTTGTTTTCGGTATAACTTTTGAACGGACCGTCCGATTTTCTGATATGACCCCTCATATTAAGCGCATTTTCAGTAGGAATACAACTAACCACCGGCCCCAACAGATCCAAATTTCTAAATTTTCACTTTTACACTTTCACCGCTCTCTCTCCCAAACCAATTGATTTTCTTGAGGTCTTGGTATGCAATCCTTTAAGTTTTGGCAATACCTTTAATTTGGTGTATTACTCATTACGATCGGACTATCACAGCAGATTTTCAATTTTGCGGCTATATATAGTAGTCGCCTTCGCACACTCTCCTGGTGCGCTTCGTCACTACATGGACTGCCGTCCATAGTGATTTTTTTAAAATCATGATTAGAATATATATATGTAAGGTGGTGAGGCAGAGCTGGGCAGCGGGTACACATTTGGCTCGTTGTGAATGACATTTGGCGATCCAAGAAGGCAGCGAGAGAATGAGCGGAGAAAGGAGAAGGAAGCGAGTCAGAATCAGAAGTCGTCGGAAGCGGTCGCATTATCAGTTGCTAGAGTTGCTAATTAAAGTCGTCTAATCTTGTATTCGGTTGTTACTTATTTGAACATCGTAAACACCAAACTTATCTCAACATTACATTAATCCTAATAAACAAACCTATTATAATACCAACTTTTGACGGTCAAGCTGTTAATCAGTGGTTCAAAACTTTCGAGCAAAACGCAGAAGCGTATGAGCTTACACCCAAACAGATGTATGTCCAAGCGAGAGGCAAGATGGTAGGCACTGCCAAATTGTTTTTGCAGTCGGTGTGTGTGAACGACTACAACGAAATGAAAAGTGTACTGCTTGAGGAGTTTGCTAGCAGTCTCAACAGTGCAGATGTTCATCGCCAGCTGCAAATCAGAAAGAAAAGGAAGAGCGAATCATTTCACGAGTATATGCTTCAACTAAGGCATATTGCAGCAGCGGGAAATGTGGAGGAAGCAGCCGTTCTTCGTTACATCGTAAACGGACTAGTTGATGTAAAGAACGAGTACAAGGCTATTCTTTACTCGTGCAAGACGTTTAAGTCCTTAAGAGAGCAGTATGAAATCATAGACCAACTGGACGATAAGCCTCGCAATTCGTGGAATAAAAGCAATGGGTCACCAAAAGAAGAACAGAAAAGGAAGGAATTTTGTTTCAAGTGTGGTTCTGCTGAACATAAAATCAAAGATTGCCAGTCTCCAACGAAGTGCTTCAAATGTAACGAGAATGGTCATATGGCTCGAGACTGTCCATTCGTGACCTGAAATGTTCGCAAGGTTTTTGATGAAAGCCGCAATAAAGTAATCTCTGTTAATGGCGTGGATATAGAGTGCTTAATTGATACTGGATCGGACGTGTCGCTTGTAACAAGGAATATTGCTGAAAAGATAAAGAATATTGACATTTACAAAAGTGTATCTTTGCTGAGTGGTCTGGGTCAGGAAAAAACAAAACCGATTGGATTTTTCACAGCTGATGTTCTTGCCGACCAGTTGTTCACACAACAAAAGTTTTTGGTTGTGCCTAATAACGTGATCGATTGTGGTGCTTTGCTAGGACACGATTTTACCAGAAAGTTTACATTTTGCTGCGACGACAATGGCTTCAAGCTGACGGGCTTGACCAAAGGAACCAAAGGAACTTGATGTGCTTGGTGCCGATGTGTACAATATCGTAGAAGAGTCTGACCTTTTTACTGTTTCTCCTAGGTATGAAGAGTCAGTGAACAAATTAATTAAAGAAGTTCAGCAAACACTACCAGAGATTCCAAAACAATGTCCAGTCAAAGTAAGCATCACTCCCGATGGCATAATAAAACCATTTCATCAGTCTCCATCTCGGTTGTCCGTGAACGAAGCAGAGGCGGTCAAAAAGCAAGTTGATGAATGGTTGGCCCAAGGCATAATACGTAAGTCAGCATCAAACGTCGCCAGTAGAGTAGTAGTAGTCAAGAAGAAGGATGGTACTCTACGAGTCTGTATTGACTACAGAAAACTGAACCACATGGTTATGGCTGATCGTTTCCCAGTGCCGTTGATGGAAGAAGTATTGGAAAAGTTACAAGCAGCCACATTTTTCTCAACGCTCGATCTGGAGAACGGTTTTTTTCACGTTCCAGTGGACGAGTCAAGCAAGCCGTTAACTGCCTTCGTTACAAAAGAAGGGCTTTTTGAGTTTAATAAAACACCTTTTGGTTTCAAGAATTCACCAGCTGCATTTATTAGATTTGTCAATCAAATATTCCAAGATTTGATCAACAATGACGTTATGCAGTTATACATGGATGATATTATTGTATATGCATCCACAGCTGAAGAATGCATGAACAAAACAAGGCGCGTACTGGAGACAGCAATGGAGTTCGGTTTAAAGATCAAATGGAAGAAGTGTAGCTTTATGCAATCCCGCATAAATTTCTTGGGACACACTGTGGAAAACGGACGAATTTGGCCAGGGGACGAGAAAACATCAGCAGTGAACAGATTTAAAACTCCCAAAAATATTCGAGCGGTGCAGTCATTTCTTGGACTAACCGGTTTCTTTAGAAAATTTATTCCAGGCTATGCAAATATTGCCCGACCGCTGACCAATCTTCTAAGGAAGGATGTGGAGTTCAAAATAGGAAGTGCAGAGTTGCAGTCGCTTCAGGAGCTCAAAAAGATTTTAACCTGCGAACCAGTACTACACATATACTGCAGAACCGCACACACTGAGCTACACACGGATGCCTGCAAGGATGGTTTTGGGGCAGTTTTACTGCAGATGTTTGATGGCCAATTACACCCTGTTTACTACTGGAGTAGAAAGACATCCACTTCAGAGGCCGAACGACACAGCTACATCCTCGAGGCGAAGGCGATTTATTTGGCACTCAGGAAATTTCGACACTATCTCATGGGCATTCATTTTAAACTTGTCACGGATTGTTCAGCGTTTAAGGACACCACTAGAAAAGACGATATTCCGCGCGAAGTTGCAGCCTATGTAATGTATCTTCAGGATTTCACCTGCGATGTTGTGCACAAGCCAGGGGAAAAGATGAAGCACGTGGATCACTTGAGCCGACATCCACAGTCGGTTTGGATCGTCGCAGCAGAAGTAGCAGCACGCATCAAGATAGCACAGCAAAATGATGACTACATAAGAGCGATTGCAGTTATTCTCCAGGATCGTCCGTACCAAAACTTTCAAATGAAAAGAGATATACTCCACAAAACCGTCGAAGGCAATGACCTTATAGTTGTGCCAAAGTCCATGGAGAAAGAAGTCATTCGAGAGTCACACGAAGTCGGCCATTTTGCAGTACAGAAGACTGTTCATTGCGTAAAGCAGCAGTTTTGGATCCCTCATTTAGAGCGAAAGGTAATGAATTTTATCGCCAACTGTATTAAGTGTATTATTTACAGTAAGAAGCTGGGCAAACAAGAAGGGCTCTTACACTGCATAGCCAAAGGAGACACTCCACTGCATATACTACACGTGGACCACTTGGGGCCGATGGACGCCACGTCGAAGCAATACAAGTACATATTGGCATTTGTGGATGGCTTCGCAAAATTTGTTTGGCTTTACCCCACCAAAACTACAGGGAGCGAAGAAGTCATTAAGAGATTCACCGAATGGTCCAATGTTTTTGGATTTCCAAAACGAGTTGTCAGTGATCGAGGAGCAGCCTTTACGTCAGGCGCATTTGAAGAGTGGCTAAACATCAACAAAATCGATCATGTCTGCTCAACTACTGGAGTTGCTCGTGGAAATGGCCAAGTTGAGCGAGTTAACCGATCGATTCTTGCTGTCATCGCCAAAATCTCTGCAGAAGAACCAAGCAAGTGGTTTAAATATGTACCTCAGGTGCAAAAGGCTATAAACTCACAAATGAACAGCTCAACAAAGCTTTCACCCTTTGAAATGTTGTTTGGCACGAAAATGTACACCCAGGCAGAGGAGCGTTTGCAGGAGATTTTAACCGAAGAGTTTGTTTTCCAGTTTAACGTTGAACGAAACCAAATGCGAGAAGAAGCCAGAAAGAATATTGAAGCAGCTCAAAAAGTATACAAACGCAACTATGACAAGCGACGCAAGCACGCTCACATCTACAAGTTAGGTGATTTGGTTGCGATTAAAAGGACACAATTTGTAGCAGGAAGAAAGTTAGCGAGTCCATACTTAGGACCATACGAGGTCGTCCAGATTAATCGAAACGGGCGGTACAACGTCCGCAAAGCAGCGGAAGTGGAAGGACCTAATACTACAAGCACCAGCTGCGACAACATGAAGCTATGGAGGTTCATAGAAGATAACGACGACGAATTTGCATCATCTGGGTCAGATGAAGATGAGCAGGAGGGCCGAGTGTAAGGTGGTGAGGCAGAGCTGGGCAGCGGGTACACATTTGGCTCGTTGTGAATGACATTTGGCTCGTTGTGAATGACATTTGGCGATCCAAGAAGGCAGCGAGAGAATGAGCGGAGAAAGGAGAAGGAAGCGAGTCAGAATCAGAAGTCGTCGGAAGCGGTCGCATTATCAGTTGCTAGAGTTGCTAATTAAAGTCGTCTAATCTTGTATTCGGTTGTTACTTATTTGAACATCGTAAACACCAAACTTATCTCAAAATTACATTAATCCTAATAAACAAACCTATTATAATACCAACTCTACATATATTTATACCCGTTACTCGTAGAGTAAAAGGGTATATTAGATTCGTGCAAAAGTATGTAACAGGCAGAAGGAAGCGTTTCCGACCATATAAAGTATATATATTCTTGATCAGGATCACTAGCTGAGTCGATCTAGCCATGTCCGTCTGTCCGTCTGTCCGTCTGTCCGTCTGTCTGTCCGTCTGTCCGTCTGTCCGTCTGTATGAACGCTGAGATCTTGGAAACTATAAAAGCTAGAAGATTGAGATTTGGCATGCAGATTCTAGGGGTTAATACGCAGCGCAAGTTTTTCACGCCGATGTGCCACGCCCTCTCTAACGCCCACAAACCGCGAAAAACTGTGACTCGTTCTGTATGAACGCTGAGATTTTGGAAACTATAAAAGCTTGAAGATTGGGATTTGGCATGCAGATTCTTGGGGTTAATACGCAGCGCAAGTTTTTCACGCCGATGTGCCACGCCCCCTCTAACGCCCACAAACCGCGAAAAACTGTGGCACCCACAGTTTTGAAGCTATATTAACGGTAAAAGAAATGTGTATTTGTTTCATCAATACATATTGATAGACCAAAGTGAGAAACCCCCCCTCCCCCCTAACGCCCACAAACCGCGAAAAACAGTGGCACCCGTCTGTATGAACGCTCAGATCTCGGAAACTATAAAAGCTAGAAGATTGGGATTTGGCATGCAGATTCTAGGAGTTAATACGCAGCGCAAGTTTTTCACGCCGATGTGCCACGCCCCCTCTAACGCCCACAAACCGCGAAAAACTGTGGCACCCACAGTTTTGAAGCTATATTAACGGGAAAAGCAATGTGTATTCGTTTCATCAATACATATTGATAAACCAAAATTGGAAACCCCCTCCCCCCCTAACGCCCACAAACCGCGAAAAGCTGTGGCGCCCATAGTTTTAAAGCTAGAGCAAAAGTGTAGACGTCATTTTGTTTGGGTTATAAACGCCTACCGAAATGTAGAATAATTTTTTTTAATTTTTTGAAGCGGCTGCTTGGTTTGCCCTGCTTGAGACTGCTGACTTTAGCTGAGTAACGGGTATTTGATAGTCGAGGCACTCGACTATAGCGTTCCCTCTTGTTTTGAGTTAATTTAATAAAGTTAATTATTAAAGTTAATTTAATAAAGTTTTAACATTCTAATGTTTTAAAGTAAAAAAAAAAGTTTTGAACACAACAAAATCTATAAGACGAAAATATTTGTTTTTTTTGTACTTTATACCCTGTCTAAGTCGATTTTTATACCCGTTACTTGTAGAGTGAAAGAGTATTCGTTCAAAAGTATATAACAGATAAAAGAAAATGTTTCTGACCCTATAAGTACCTATATATATTCTTTCAGGATCACTAGCCGAGTCGATCTAGCCATGTCCGTCTGTCCGCCTGTATGACAGCTGAGATCTTGTAAACTATAAAAGCTAGAGGATTGGCATTTCTTCTAGGAGCTAATACGCAGCGCAAGTTTATAAAGCTGATTTAATTCAAAATTCAGAACAGTTTTAAAAGTGATATTCCCAAGGGCAACAGGTAAAATGTTTTTTTCTATTATTTTTCCGATTATTCCTTTGGGATCCGTTTTATATACTTCTTGCAATAGAAAGAAAACTTTTAAGAAAGTTTCAGCCCGATAGCTTTAAAACGGAGCACAGTGGGGCGAACAAGCCAAAAGCCTGCCTTAAATCTGCGGAGCCCTATGGCGAATATCTTTTGATGAGGTACTGTCAAAGACAATTTAATATGTAAAAAACATCATACGGTGAATTTTTTTAATAAAATTTTTTAAATCGGGCAACTATATCCTATAGCCGCTTAGTACAAAAGGGTATATCTCGGTTCTATTTCAATATTTTTTCATGTAATCGGGATTAAGTCATTATTTATAAATTTAAGTCAAGGTTTAGAATTTTTTTAAAATTGGTTAGTTATTTCTTATAGTTGTCATTTTTCAAAAAAAAATTGCGTATAAATTAGGTTTTAGATCATAAGAGCTAGAGCGGACTCTGGAACTTTTTATATTTTTTTAGGAGTTGTAAAATAGTAAGAAATTATGGAAACCGAGCTGACAAGCAATCTATTAAACACATACTGGTTTGATTTTTTACGAACAGAATACCCGAATACAGCATATTAATAAGAATATATTTGACGCCAGGAACACAATAGAAATACCTCCGGTTTCACTTCCTATTATAATTGGATTAAGATTGGATTAAAAAAAATAATTCAACAGTTTGCCGCCAAAGAAAAACAAAAGTAATGGGAAACCGTAGAATAGTAATTCAACTAGGGATTCTTGTTGTAAGTGCGCGCGGAAAAACCAGGGCTGGCGATTATTCAAATTACGAACATTTCTTGCTAACTCTAACCGCGGTTTTCTCAGAAGAGGCACAAAAGGGCAGGCTAATTTTTTCAGAGTTTGTAGTTAAATATCTAAACTTTTTTTTAAAAAAAGAATGAAAGCGGGGACTAGGGTGTAAAACTACTTTACGTCCAAGAATATACAAAAAAACACAAATTTTTTGGCCACTTTTAAAAAATTTCAAAAAAAATTAATTATGCATTAAAAAAATTTTTTTTTTTCCTATAGGAATTGGATGCCTTTAAAATTTCATTCGCTACATATACAACTTTGGCCCTTAGGCGCTTGCAGAAAAATTTCAAAGATGTATAAAAATACTATTTTTTCTTATTGGCTAAAATTATATTTTGAAAAATCAACTTCGAAAATCTGTAGTGTGAGAACCATTCACCACAGATCACTTATTAATTTTGATTTGTATGGAGAATTCAATTGTTTTTAAAGTTGCATTTCAACATTTTGGAAAATCTAAAAAAAAACCATTTTGGCAGGCATTTTGTTCTAGGCGCCCCCGTGTGCGGAGTGACTAGCTTGCGTAATAACGGACGCTCAGGCGGACGGACAGACGGGCGGACAGACTGACAAACAAACATGGCTCTATCGATTCGTCTAGTCATGCTGATCAAGAGTATACATACTTTATGGGGTCGGAAACGTCTCCTTCACTGCCTTCCAACTAAAATCATGTTACCAAGGGTACAACAAGGCTACGATTTTTTTTCAACAAAATACTTACTGGCATACATGTCGTATGAGAAATTTTTAAGGAATCTTTAGGACCATTTTGCAAGGTCTAAATATCATAAACAATTTCCCTTGGTCTATTCACTCCTCTATTCTACCGTACTCGTCTCTCAGTTTTAAACCTATTGTGTTGAAACTTTTTTAAACTTTTTCTTTCTATTGCGGGTAGTATATATCGGAACCAGACGGATCAATTTGATATTCGCTTGGTCAATATATTAAGTATCATTTTTCTGTATTTGAAAATTCTCCCAAATCCAAAGTTTACTCTGAATAAAACCGAAAAATTGAAAAATATTATTCCAAGAAAGTGCTTGTTACGCGCGAGGCCCTTTTATCAAGTTAGGAAAATGTGCGAGTTCGCGAAGAAGATACATAAAACAAACAAGGACTGGATACGTAATGAAAATAAAAAATGCGACTAAGAATGAAGCAAAGGAGTAAGAATATTAGTTTTTATATCGGGATAGAAGCTTAGGTGCAAATTAAATGATAATGGGTTTATAGGTGTTACATAAAACGCAAAAGAGCTCGTGCAGACTAAAATTTGATGTACATCGTGGGAGGATGATAATTTCGTGTTAGTCTAACTGGAACATTAAGGTAAGGCAGCTTGCATAAAAATAGTACCAAGCATTTTTCTAAGATATGCAAGTGTAGGCAAATTAAGCAATATTAATCTACTCTGGTAGGAAGGTAGCCTTACGTTTTTATCCCAGTTCAAACTACAAGGGCAAAAAGAAGACACATTTTATGTACCGACTCTATACGGTCAATGTGCACTTGGTATTGTGGACTTCAAACCGAAGAACAATATTCCATGTAGGACAGACAAGGAAGGTAAATAATAACTTGCTTATATAGAGGCAATTAAATTTGTTGACCAAAGCTTTATTAACCCAAGATCTCTCATAGCTTTGTTGACAGTCGACATTATGTGGCAGTCAAATTTAAGCTTCGGGTCCAGAAGAACACTTAATCGTATACTGAATATATACGATCAAGTGGGGAGTTCTGAAGCGAATAACTTATAAACGTAGCAGTTCCCCTGTAAAAGATCAAAACGTGGGATTTAAGGCAGTTCAAATTTAAGAGGTTGTACCCACACCATCCCTATAAACGATCAATGTATCATCGTAAGCCAAATCCAGACTCTATATTTTTATATGTCAAACAAAGCTTAACATGATCAGCATACTTTAGAACACGAGAATGTGTAACGATAGAGGGAAGATCGTTAATAAACCAAGTAAACAGCACGGGTCCAAAATAACTGCCCTGGGGAAGTCAATAAGTTACGTAGATCAACTTATTAATATTACCTTCTCAGACGTTTCCGACCACATAAACTATAAATGGGAAATTCTCTGAAGATGTCAGCCAAGCCAAAAAGCTTGAAACTTGAAAAAAACATATTTATACCCTTGCAGAGGGTATAATAATTTCAGTCAGAAGTTTGCAACGCAGTGAAGGAGACATTTCCGACCCTATAAAGTACATATATTCTTGGTCAGCATGTCTAGACGATTCGATCTAGACATGTCCGTCTGTCCGTCTTTCTATTGCAGATAGTATATAAGTCGGAGCCGGCCGGATCGGACAACTATATCTTATAGCTCCCATAGGAATAATCGGAAAAATAATTGAAAAAAAAATTTAACTTATGTGTTTGTTGACATATTACCTTAGGCTATTGGAAATATCATTTTTTTAACTGTTCTGAATTTCGAATTAAATTTAAATTTGTTCTATATGATTTTGCACTGATATTTGGTTCTAGTTAGATGGGTCTTATTTTTCAGGACATTGGCCATAATATGGACAAAAAGGTCCTTTTTTAGTATTTTTTGGTATTTTTATACCCTTGCAGAGGGTATAATGGTTTCAGTCAGAAGTTTGCAACGCAGTGAAGGAGACGTTTCCGACCCCATAAGGTATATATATTCTTGATCAGCATGACGAGACGAGTCGATCTAGACATCCGTCTGTCCGTTTCTACGCAAACTAGTCCCTCAGTTTTAAAGCTATCGAGATGAAACTTTACCAAGAGTCGTCTTTCTATTGCAGGTAGTATATAAGTCGGAAGCGGCCGGATCGGACAACTATATCTTATAATTGTAAAAATAATTGAAAAAAATTATATCTTCGGTGTTTTTCGACATGTTAACTAGTGCTTTTAAGAATATTATTTTTTCAACTGTCCTGAATTTGGAATAAATTTTAGAAAAATCGGACGACTATATCATATAGCTCCCGTAGGAACTATCGGAAAACTAAAGGGAAATTAATAGAAACAAAATTATAGCTTTGTTAATTTTTATTGTATTTTCTACTACTCTTATTATTTCAGAATTTCGAATTAAATTTAACGTAAATCGGACGACTATATTATATAGCTGCCATAGGAAGGACCGAGCAATTAATGTCAAAACAACACGTAAATAATCCAGATAGCTCAATCAAAGATATTGAGAAGTATAACAGGAGCACCGTTGTATAAACGGAATGAAAATATTCATAATTCATATTCATAAAGAATTAAGGCAAAGTATAATATCAAGCTCCAGGCTCATCCTAATGACCTCGCACGATCTCTAATCTGGAACACCAGCTATACGCCACTCCGGCGAAGAGACCTCCCCACCCAGCAACAATAGTTGGGGCCGTTATTCTAATCAATTAATTTATAATGAATTAAAATATATAAACTAGATTAAGATATGCCTACTTGTGGTTAGTCTGTACGAGAGAAGATTTAATAAGTAAAATAAACCGTTTAGAAAAAAAAAAACAAATTTAATAGGAATGATATGAAAGGGTATATAAACTTCGGCTGGTCGAAGCTAGCTTCCTTTCTTGTATATATATATATGTCCTCTTCTTTCCTCTCTTCGCTCTGAGCGCGCTCGCACATGGTGCAAATACATATATACACACGCACACACATATATAGTTAAATGCTTGTATCGTAAGTTTAATATAAAAAAAAAATTTTTTAATTTTATTTTAAACCGATTATAATATTTTTTTTTGTTGGAAAAACACCGTCTTGCTTTATTCAAATCTCAAACTGAACTCGCTTTCTAACTCCTACTTCATTTACGATCATACCTCGGTTTTGAGCTTTTTATGAAAGGGTTTTGTTTTTGTTAACAGACTTTTAGCTTTGGACTTTAGACTCCAGACGGGTCCCGAAATCTGAGTATCGTGGATCGTTTGCCATCAAAAGGCAACGCTCACACGAGAGTGCCGCCAAGGACACTCCGGCGAGCAAGCGGAAACGCGGGCCCAAGGAAGCAGGCCCTCCGCCACCCAAAGTGGCAGTGATGCTCAACAAAAAGGCCAGGGTCAGTGATGTACTCAACCGACATCTGATCGTGGCACTCATTGACAGGAACGACGAGAATGGGAAGGTGACGGAGGCGCGCTGGAAGATCGTCCATGCGCGACTCGTTGAGTCTCTCTGTGAACGTATGGAAGAGGCACCCACAGCCCCCATGCCCACATTCGATGGTGCAGGGTGGCTGAACGGTGTTAAAATCCTGAAGTGCAACGACGATCCGTCCAGGAAATGGCTGACGTGAACGGTCGGCCAACTGGAGGCGTTGTGGGAGGGGGCCAAGCTAGAGGTGGTGGACAGGGAACTTATCCCATCCTCACTAAAGGCTAAGGTGGTCTTCCCCATCGCAATCCAAGGGGATCAAGCGCTGAAGCTGCTTCAACGGCAGAATCCAGACGTCCCAATGGCAGGTTGGAAAATGGTTGCACATGGCCAACCCACTAACCAGTGAGGGGCCAAAGTGTGGTTCTCCAAATCAACAAGGAGGCGTAGGATCTGCTGTACCCAAGATTCGGGAAGATGGTGTGAGGCATGGGTAGTGTCTACCTGCGTCTCAAGAAGCGCCACCCCGAAGACAAGGACAGGCGAGATGGAGAAGGACATAGGTCCTGAAGCCATCGTGGATGCCGCCCAGGACATCGCTCTGGATGACTCGGATGATGAAGAGGACGGTGACCGCACAGTTATAGCCAACCCGCCGAGCGGAGATGAGCCAGCCGCCCATGTCTCTGAGGGTGCTGCAGCTCAATCTTCATAAAAGCATAATCGCATCGGCGGAGCTTCTGATTGCCCTGGAGCAAGGGCCCGTCGACATAGCCTTGGGTCAGGAGCCATTGATTGCCTCGGGCAATATCGTGGCCAGACTAAGGTCCTCAAACTACAACACATTCTACTCACCAACGGTATGCAGGAACAGAAGCACCGTACTTGTACGGAAGGGTATCCATGCTAACCTTATGCCTCATTACAGCTCTGACGACTTGACTACGGTGATGCTAGAAAGCAAGGAGAAGCGCCTCTTGGTAGCGACCTGCTACATGGCACACGATAGACCGTCGCCACCAGAAGAGCTGAGCAACTTAGTGGAATTCGGCTCAAAGGATGTCCAACTCCTCATTGGTGCAGATGCCAATGCACACCACAGCGTGTGGGGAAGCACCGACATCAACGACAGAGGTGAGTCACTCTTAGACTTTATTCTATCTTCAAATTTATATAAAGCAAACGTGGGGGAGGAACACACCTTCGTAGGAGGCACCTCGTCAAACGTACAAGATATAACACTTGTAAAGGGACAGAGTACTTTGGTCTCCGAATGGAGGGTCCTAAAAATGCCATCCTTCTCAGACCATAGGTATATGCAGCTCAGATACGATTTTAAAAGTACCTCAAAGGTAACTGTATATAGAAACCCCCGGACACGAACTGGAAAAAGTGTACAAAAACAGTGACCGACCAGTGACCCGGGCGCAATAAAATCCGTGAAAGATATAGAAACTTCCCTAGATACTCTGTATCACGCAGCATTCCCGACATCAAGATCAAGGAAGAAGACCAAGTCACCTTGGTGGATTCGTGAACTGACACTCAAAAAAAATAACCTCCTCGCCTAAGAGGCAGACAATGAGATCATCAGCGAGGAATACCAAATCCTACTTAGGGATTACAAGAAGGAATCACGTAGGGCACAGAGAAGCTCGTGGAGAAACTTCTGCTCCAGCATCGAGAACGTCCCGGAAACAGCTAGGCACCGGTAGCTGCTTTCGAAGCAGCCTACCATACAGAGTCAGCTAAAGCGCGACGACGGACAGTGGACTAACAGCACTTATGCAATCGCACTTCCCAGGATGCACGGATGTCCTAGACGCCAGCACGCACCAGGACATAGCAGCTGGCGAAGAACGCCCCGAAACGATCTAATAACACCAATGAAAATCAACTGGGCCATATACTTCTTTTGCGGGCTATAAGGAACCAGGACTTGTTGGAATATTTCCAGCCATGTTGCAGGCGACCAAGGAAAGGATCACCCCATGGTTGTATGAAATATACTCGGAATGTCTAAGCACGGGCTATATCCCAATCCAATGGAAGACCTCTCGGATTGTCTTCCTCCCAAAGGTGGGAAAGTGCAGTTACGGGAGCCCCGAGGCTTACAGGCCGATAAGTCTTACCTGCAGGATCTACACATCAGGAATGATGTAGGGAGACTTATGTCATCCAATCAGCATGCCTACACCAAAGCGAAATCTGTGAAAACGGCACTACACTCGCTAGTAGTATAATGGATCGCCTAGAAGCGACCAGCACGCACCCCGCAGTAAGCCTCTGGATAAGAAACCTGCTTAGCTGCAGGCGTGCACTTTCAAAGTGGGGCACTGCTTCCATGGTAAAGTGGCACACAGAGGCACACCACAAGGTGGGGTCCTCTCGCATCTTCTATGAAATTTAGTGGTCGATGATCTAATTAAGAGATTCGAGAGGAGAGCCCCAAAATAGCTGCCTACGAGGACGACATGGGCATAATTATTACGGGAGTCCATCTACCCTCAGCTCCATAATGGAATCAACACTCAGGGAGATATGTGAGTGGACGGAAAAGGTGGGACTCAGTATCAATGCGGACAAGACGGACCTCATTCTCTTTACTAAGAGATAAAAGGTACCGAAACGGACCCCCCCCCCCAAAAAAAAATTGGCTCACCGAGGAAGACCCCGAAAACGCAGGTCAAGTACCTTGGAACAATACTGGACTGCAAGCTGGCATGGATACCCAATATATTAAAAAGGATGAAAAAGGCCACCGTGGCACTATATGCATCCAAGAAGAACCTTAACATGGGTCCTGTCGCCTACTCTGATTCACTGGATCTACATCTCGGTGGTGCGTCCGACTCTGATGTATGGAGCCTTAGTGTGGTGGCAAGCCACTGAAAAGAAGACCTACAACGAGTTTATGGAGAGAACACAGCGGCAGGCACTGGTCTGCATAACGAGGACGCTGAGGTCAAACCCAACTAAAGCTCTAGAAACGATCCCCGGAATCGACCCCATATAGATCCACGCTCAACTAACTGCAGAAAAGGCAGCAATATGACGACGAAAAGCTTCGGACACAGTTCAATCGGCAGAAGCATGATCAACAAAACGGACTTCATGACTCCCAGAACGCACCCGGAGGTTAAAACAACCTCGTTCATGGGCCCAGACGACTGGATAACGGGTCGGGACCAGACTCAACATCGCAACATATACATAGACGGCTCCAAGATGGAAGGAGGAGTAGGAGCGGACTTATACTGTACGGACCCTGAAATAGGGCTGTCATATAAGCTACCCAGCGACTGTAGCATATTCCAGGCAGAAGTCTTCGGCATAAGGAAAGCGGCAGAAGTGGCTCAAAGTTTAAACCGATCATACGATGAAGTCAACTTGTATGTGGATAGCCAAGCAGCGATAAGATCCATGCAGTCGTCAACGGTCAGTTCCAAAAATGTAATGGCGAGCAGGGAGGCACTAGATATCCTTAGCACGACGAAGTCAGTGCGGATCTATTGGGTTCCCAGTCACCAGGGCATCGATGCCAACGAGACAGCTGACGTTCTTGCAAAGGAGGGCGTAGAGCTGACGAACGACAGAACGGAGAACGTGCTAGTTTCCCTCAGAACGCTACAAAGCGCCCTGGAGAACCAGGCGCAAGCAGTAAGAAGCAGGTGGAGGAATACCGAGACTTGCCGAATTGCAAGAACAATGTGCAAAGAGCGCAATGAAATACTCAGGCAGTATGTACTGCATCTTCCTCGAAAAGACTGCAGATTGTTAGTGGGAATCCTCACAGGCCATTGTCATCACACTTAACTACGGTTGGAATAGTGAACAGCCGCACCTGCAGGAAATGCGATGAACCGGGGGCTATCGAAGCCCTGGAACATCTTAGCTGCAACTGCCCGGCTCTCCCAAGAACAAGATACCTCGGTGCCCCAGCTCTGGCATCACTAGAACACGCCTCCAGCAGGGAACCAGGCGAACTTCTTGCCTTCGCGAAATGCACCTCGATTTTTGTGGACATTAAAACCTAATAACCTACAGATTAGCCGGACAACTATGCGTGGCCCCATCCATGAGGGCCGTCCGTGTAACCTAACCTAACCTGAAGATCGATAACAGTCTGCGGACCCGAATACCGATTCGTGCGCTGAGCGACGAGGTTCGCCCCAAATGCAGCGACATCAGGCTGATCGATGAACAATTTCACCGTGCGGCTACCATCTCCCTGGTGTTGGGATGCGACGTATATCCGAAGGTGATCCAACTAAGGAGACGCCAAGCTTTTCGAGCAGTACACTGAAACAATCGAGCAGCAATTTCATTCCAAATGCATTTTCTTCTCGCTCTCGGGCTGTTCCGAGTCATTCTCCGCTCACTCCAATAGTTTTAAGTAGGTCAGCGTCAAAACTATAGTTTCCGAGTTCGCAAGCACTGCTAATAAAGTGAAGTTTTTATATAGAAAAGTGAGCAGAGTTTATTTTTGCGAACGAGTCTTCCACCCATACACCACCACGGCCTCTTGAACCAAGAGCAAAAGAATAACCAACGACCATTGCATACCTCTCTTAGTCCTACCATTCCAATAACTTGAAATCCAAGTTAATAGATTACTAACAGAGTCAAAGGCCTTACTAAAATCTGTACATTTAACGTCAGTCTGCATTTTTATACATAGAGTAAAAGGGTATATTAGATTCGTGCAAAAGTATGTAACAGGTCAAAGGAAGCTTTTCCGACCATATAAAGTATATATATTCTTGATCAGGATCACTAGCCGAGTCGATCGTGCCATGTCCGTCAGTCCGTCTGTATGAAGATTATAAATTTAGATTAGATTAAATTTAGTTGATGCAAATATTGTGGTTAGAACTGTTTGGGGCCAATAGGAGGACATGGGCTGTGGTCGTATCCTCTTGAAGATCGGTCTTTGATCTTATAATCTTAAAGATCAATGTGATCCAAGTAAAAGGTAAAAACTTTTATACTTTCTTCAGTTACAATTTTAGGTTGCGCACAAATATATCTGTTTGAAAATTGGAATTTGTTTTTTCAAATTCCTGTTTTTAAATGATATGAAAACATTTGTAAAAGTTATCCAACCCAAGATCCCAGGCTCCTTACCCAGTTTGTAAACAACTACTAGCTGGGAACTTCTTACTCAGCTTTCCCACGAAATCCAAAGCTCTTATTTATCTTCCCCACTCCAATAAGAATTCATTATTAAGTTCCAAATGCGTCGAGGTCCTTCTACTATAAAAAATTGCGCTTGCGCCGCGGTTCTTCTGATATAAACATTTGCGCCGCAGGCCTTCTACTGTAAACTAAGCCGAGTCTCCCAAATGTAAACATTATCATCCGGTCAGCTCCCAGCGAGGTCCAAAATTGCAGAGTAATCTGTTTAACCGATTTCCACAATCAAACCAATAATTGCATCACCCAATTTATTCCGACTCTCTTGAGTCCATCTCTTATTCAATTCTTGACAAGTCCCTAGATTCTCTTAAACCGAGGTCTGCTTATTAGATAATCGGCTCTTGATGGGGCAGTATTGTGAGCAATAGAGTATTGTGAGCAGTGAAAATTAATTAAGTTCGGTACTAATAGAAATTGTGTAATCTAGTGAATAAGAAAAGTGAAAAAATAAAAATATATTTTTTTTTCTAAAATTTGCTAAGCGACTTATTAATTGGCGCCCAACGTGGGGCGATGCTATTTAAAAATTCCTGAAAAAAGTTTTAAAACAAAACAGTTTTCAAAAACAAAGGGAATTCGCGCCGCTCAAAAACCTAACCGATGACATAATAAAAAGTGTTTGCATCGTGAAAATAGCTACAGGAGGAAATCAATAAATATAATAATCCCCCTTTGTTTACAACAACCCGTTAATTAGTGATCGTAAGAAAAAAGACAAGCTGCTCTAAAAACTAATACTCTCAAAATCGAATTTCCAGCAAAAATAAAAAAATTAAACGGACGAACAAAGAACTAAATATCAAATTCAACAAAAATAAAAAATCAAATACAACTCAACAGAAAATTAAAAAGAATCTAAAATAAAAAATCCAAAAGAACTCGACAAAAAAGGAAGAGCAGAGGGCAATCCCTCGTAAGAAAGAAACAAATTGAAGGAAGAGCTGAGGATCATCAAGCGCAAGAAGACATCCCATATCAAAGGAAGAATAAAAGTAGTGAGCTGTTTAATTATAGTTTTATATTTTTAAGAATTTATTTCAAAAAATTAAATAAAAACAAAAAAGGTGGAAGAGGTAATCAACGACTTTGAAAAAATTCTCACCATGACTCCACCCTTACCTGCAGTGGCATCTAGCAGCCAGGCTAATACCCAGACGTTTAATGTAAGCGATAAAATAGCACAAATAGTTAATAATGAATTGAATCCTTTGAAGAATGAGATCGCGAGTTTAAAGACTCAATTAAATCACAATATAAAGAAAGTTGAGGATTAGAAGCTGTTGATCCAAACGTTAAGTGCGATACTTCTTATGAAATCATTAAGTCGGTCCGAGAATATAAAGGCGAAGAAGATAGCTATGTTAGTGGAGAGAATCGGCGGAAGTATCAATGGGACAATATAAAAGGGGAAGTGAAAAATACTTTTCGGCACTATCTATTCTTCGAAATAAAATTACAGGCATTGCGTCAAAACTATAGTTTCCGAGTTCGCAAGCACTGCTAATAAAGTGAAGTTTTTATATAGAAAAGTGAGCAGAGTTTATTTTTGCGAACGAGTCTTCCACCCATACACCACCACGGCCTCTTGAACCAAGAGCAAAAGAATAACCAACGACCATTGCATACCTCTCTTAGTCCTACCATTCCAATAACTTGAAATCCAAGTTAATAGATTACTAACAGAGTCAAAGGCCTTACTAAAATCTGTACATTTAACGTCAGTCTGCATTTTTATACATAGAGTAAAAGGGTATATTAGATTCGTGCAAAAGTATGTAACAGGTCAAAGGAAGCTTTTCCGACCATATAAAGTATATATATTCTTGATCAGGATCACTAGCCGAGTCGATCGTGCCATGTCCGTCAGTCCGTCTGTATGAAGATTATAAATCCGAGAATATAAAGGCGAAGAAGATAGCTATGTTAGTGGAGAGAATCGGCGGAAGTATCAATGGGACAATATAAAAGGGGAAGTGAAAAATACTTTTCGGCACTATCTATTCTTCGAAATAAAATTACAGGCATTGCCAATGATGCTCTAACCCATAATGGAACCGTATTGAATTTTGATGCCATAATGGCATGATTTTGTTTTCAGTGACAAACGACTAATACATATTTTAGAGCAGGACTTAAGTGTAAAGTGTAGAAACAATCCTCGGAATCGACCCCATAGATATCCACGCTCAACTAACTGCAGGAAAGGCAGCACAACGTCTAGTTGCATCAGGCAATATGACAACGCAAAGCTTCAGACACAGTTCAATCGGCCGAAGTATGATCAACAAAACGGACTACATGACCCCCCGAACGTGCCGGAAAGTTAAAACAACCTCGTTCATGGGCCCAGACGACTGGATAACGGGTCGGGACCAGACTCAACACCTCAACATATGCACAGACGGCTCCAAGATGGAAGGAGGAGTAGGAGCGGGCTTATACAGTACGGACGCTGAAATAAGGCTGTCATATAAGCTACCCAGCGACTGTAGCATATTCCAGGCAGAAGTCTTCGGCATAAGGAAAGCGGCACAAGTGACTCAAAGTATAGACCGATCATACGATGTGGTCAACTTGTTCGTGGACTGCCAAGTGGCGATAAGACGCATGCAGTCGTCAACGGTCAGTTCCAAAAATGTAATGGCGAGCAGGGATGCAATAGATAACCTTAGCACGACGAAATCAGTGCGGATCTATTGGGTTCCCAGCCACCATGGCATCGATGGCATCGAGACAACTGACGTTCTTGCAAAGGAGGGCGTAGAGCTGACGAACGACAGAACGGCCACTGTCTGGCCGCATCACACGCAACTACGATCGGAATACTGAACAGCCGCACCTGCAGGAAATGCGATGAACCGGGGGCTATCGAAACCCTGGAACATCTTATCTGCAACTGCCTGGCTCTCTCACTAGCAAGAACAAGATACCTCGGTGCCCCAGTTCTGGCGTTACTAGAAGACGCCCCCGGCAGGGAACCAGGCGAACTTCTTGCCTTCGCAAAATACCCCTCGATCCTTGTGGATATTAAAACCTAATAAAATATCTCGAGGTTCAAACAGATTAACCAGACAACTAAGGCCATATTGGCCTATGCGTGGCCCCGTCCATGAGGGTCGTCCGTGTAACCTAACCTAACCTATAATGAAATGTCCGGTAGATGGAGCCACTTTTAAGCGGCTGCTTGGTTTGCCCTGCTTGAGACTGCTTGCGTTAGCTGAGTAACGGGTATTTGATAGTCGAGGCACTCGACTATAGCGTTCTCCCTGGTTTGGATACTAGTATCTACTAGATTAATAATTTTCTGTTCCATCTCATCTTTATCATCCTAATTTAAGGTTCCGAATAAATATTTGTAAACTGATCCTACAATGTTTAATAAACCTCTCTTATTACGTTTTGCTATTGTGATTCCATTAATTTCCCTTTTAAGTTTTTCTACCAAATATCGGATTTGAATAACGTCATTAAATTCATCGGATTCTCTTAAGACTCATTCCATAGAATAGAATCATAGAATTAATCGAAACTTTTTTTTCGATAGAGGATTGAAATATAAGGACCGCTTTTTTTAACTCTTACCGTTTATTTAAAAAAATATCTTTTTGTATTTAAGCTCCGATTTTTCAGTTATGCAGCACCTGAGACTCGTTTGAGTTATTTTAGTTTTTGGTATGCAACTTTGTGGAATACCTTAATATCTTTAATAAAAATATTTTCAAAATTTAAAATTATACACGCGGTTTTCGAAGATAATAATTATTCTCGTGTTGCTTCATCAATTCTTAAAATTGTTGGTAAAAAAAATTTTGTATTTGCAAGACCTACTATTAAGGAAAACGATTTTAGCTTAGCAACTTTTCATCAAGCAACAACAGTGCAACGACTTCTTTAAAGTAATTTCAATGTAAGCTCTTTGGAATATAAGGAAATCTGAGTCGTCTTGGAAGTAAATTGCACTCTTTTTGGAACATAAATACTCCTTGATTATCTATTTTGCTGAAGTCACTTCTTTGTAGGTAATTTTAATTTTTATACCCGTTACTCCTAGAGTAAAGTTATGTCATTATTCTTGACCTACTCCACTTATCGCGTCAGCACCCCCCTTGTTGAAAACTTAGCACTTCATGGTTTTAAGTTCGTTTTCACATTATAAATTTATTGAATTAAATATTGCCCAGTGCCATTTATGAATAATATTATTGTTGGGAATACATATAAATTTAATTTCAATTGACCAACAAAGTTTGTTAGCGGAGAGTATCGAATTTATCACCTGTACAAGGTGCACACGTCAACAAATTGCTGACTCTTCACGACTACAAACGTCGCTCTGAGGGCTCTTGTGATTGTTCATACAAACACAAGGCTGATACTCGACGCTGAAAAGTCAATGTTTTATTATATTATAAAAAGTTAACTTATACAAAGATATGGTTAAAAATAGCTAGGTAGTGTATTCGCGTGTTTTTCAACTACTTTATTATTCTTCTAATTGGTTCATTAGGCGGATGACAAAAGTGCTAATCTCGCCAAGAAATTCATTAGAGAAGTTTTCAGAATAAACTGTAGTCTTGGGTACTGTTGCACAAACTATGGCTTTTTCTACTTTATTACATATATATATAAGTGCAATCGTTCTTAAGCACAATTACTTTATATATATATCGAGTATTACTATAAAGGAGTAGATGTCGATTTGCGTCATGTTCCCCCAGCCCAAACCATAAGACCTAAAATTCTGGAAAAAATTGGGTCTGAATCGTGTGTTAGAGGAGGTGTGCACTAAGAAAGGATTTTTTTAAAATTCGGCTTCTAAGGACTCCCAGGACTCTCGAAAAATTCAAAATTGGTTGATTAAAGCATCAACCATTCCCACAGTTTTCAACCAAACAAGTTGATATTTTTTTTTTAAGCTTTGTTTGTGGAAATCTTCGAAAGCCCAGAAGATGAGCCCCAACCGACTTACGGTTGGGGCACTTAATTAATTTTTCCGCACCGATTATGCGATCGCATCCGTTTTTGTTTTAAAATGTGGAGCTATGCCATACAATTAGAAAGGTATTTTTTTTTTTTTTGGACCCACTGTTGATTTTATATGATCCTTTTTGTTTGCGCGGGGTGCGGGGGCCTCTTTGGCAGCACATTGTTTTTGTTTTTCGCAGCACTCACGAACGTCAGCAAAAGCAGAGCGAGAGAGTAGTGAGCAGAGAGAGAGTCATTTGAAGCGAAAGAGAGGCGGCCAATGTTTTTTTTCTGGTTTAGAAACATCTGATAAAATTTGTACAATTTGGATACCAGAACGGATTATCTATTGGATGCAATTCTAAATCCAAATGTGTAGCTAATTTGTTAAATTCATATGGTATTTTTGTTTTGGTTTTAAATAATTCATTTGAGGGTATTTAAGGGGAAAGAAGGGAAAAATTGTAGTCGTCCCATTTAAATGTAAAAAACGCAACGACTTACACACACATTGACAAGTCGGCATGTATGTATGCGCTGTGCCTACTTTTTTAGACCAGCTGAAATATTCAGCAGCAAACAACAAAATTGACGAAAACGATTGCGACATACGAGAAAAAAAATCTCGAAAAAGACTTAATTCCAAGGTATATTATTTTAAAATTTTGTACTCAAAGTGAGTATTTTTACTTAAAGTGAGTACTTGGTTATATTTTGAGTAAACAAGAGGGATCGCTATAGTCGAGTGCCTCGACTATCAAATACCCGTTACTCAGCTAAGGTCAGCAGTCTCAAGCAGGGCAAACCAAGCAGCCGCTTCAAAAAATTTAAAAAATTTCTTCTATATTTCGGTAGGCGTTAATAACCCAAACAAAATAACGTTTACACTTTTGCTCTAGCTTTAAAATTATGGGCGCCACAGCTTTTCGCGGTTTGTGGGCGTTAGGGGGGAGGGGGGGGGTTTCCAACTTTGGTCTATCAATATGTATTGATGAAACGAATACACATTGCTTTTCCCGTTAATATAGCTTCAAAAATGTGGGTGCCACAGTTTTTCGCGGTTTGTGGGCGTTAGAGGGGGCGTGGCACATCGGCGTGAAAAACATGCGCTGCGTATTAACCCCTAGAATCTGCATGCCAAATCCCAATCTTCTAGCTTTTATAGTTTCCGAGATCTCAGCGCTCATACAGACGGGTGCCACTGTTTTTCGCGGTTTGTGGGCGTTAGGGGGGAGGGGGAGTTTCCCACTTTGGTCTATCAATATGTATTGATGAAACAAATACACATTTCTTTTCCCGTTAATATAGCTTTAAAACTGTGGGTGCCTCAGTTTTTCGCGGTTTGTGGGCGTTAGAGGGGGCGTGGCACATCGGCGTGAAAAACTTGCGCTGCGTATTAACCCCTATAATCTGCATGCCAAATCCCAATCTTCTAGCTTTTATAGTTTCCGAGATCTCAGCGTTTATACAGAACGGGTCACAGCTTTTCGCGGTTTGTGGGCGTTAGAGAGGGCGTGGCACATCGGCGTGAAAAACTTGCGCTGCGTATTAACCCCTAGAATCTGCATGCCAAATCTCAATTTTCTAGCTTTTATAGTTTCCGAGATCTCAGCGTTCATACAGACGGACAGACGGACAGACAGACGGACAGACAGACGGACAGACGGACATGGCTAGATCGACTCGGCTAGTGATCCTGATCAAGAATATATATACTTTATATGGTCGGAAACGCTTCCTTCTGCCTGTTACATACTTTTGCACGAATCTAATGTACCCTTTTACTCTACGAGTAACGGGTATACAAATTGTCAATTTGAGTGCAACGTTCATGAAAAATTCTCTCTGTGTATGCATTGTTCCTAAATTTTCAATGTTTCGGGAAGACTATTCGGCCGAACGTTGTTTACGTTTATACACTCGAAAAAATTTAGCTACGAACAAATTTAGCAGCTTGAGTTTTTGAGCTCTATTCTTAAAAATATTCTTAAAAAACAGAATATGCACATCAATGTGTTTAAAATATTAAATGTAAATTTAGCGTTCAAAAATTAAAATTCCCATTTAATTTGCTAATTTATTTTATTAGCTTTGTCAGTCCTAAAAATAAAATTGAACTATTTCCGAAGATGCATTACCCTCAATGCACTCAAAACAAATAACTGAAACGTTTATCGAAACTTTCTTAACAATTTCAGTTTTGATATAGATTTTTAAAAATTTGTTTCAAATCAGCGAAATCGTATCTATTGTTGCTATCATTGGGTATAGAAAGCATAGCATACCTTACAGATACATATAAAGCGTTTCAATTAACTGGACAATTTATGTAATGTTATGATTTGGGATATATGTATGTTTGTTCAAAAGTACTTCATTTCTCAGAATTAGATTGTTGTGCCAAAGCTTTTTACCACATTTGTGTGTTTGGATGAGTTTCTTCTTCTTCTAATATAAGTAGAAAAAAAACAAAAAGCTCACACACACAAAATTGTGCCTATTTGACCTCTGGTGTGAGTAAGACAAATATATGTTGGCGACGGATACATATATGCAAGCGAAAAGAAGCAGTTGATCCTCGCTTTGATTTTCGTCAGTTCAAAAATGGGTGATGCACAAGACGGACGTGCGGGTGGCCAGGCGCCACCTAACGAGTTCCAAATGGAAATTTATCGGCTCTGGGCGGTAAACGCGGCCCTACTTCGCCAATTAGGCCAGCAACAGCCACAGATGCAGCAACAGCAACAGGACTTTCAACACCAAGTCCAGCAACAACAACAGCAGCCAAACCAACAACAACAGCAGCAAAACCCACAACAACAGCAGCCATACCAGCAACAACAACAGCAAAACCAACAACAACAGCAGGCTTACCAACAACAACAGCAGCAAAATCAACAACAACAGCATCCATACCAACAACAACAGCATGTGCAGCAACAACAACAGCAGCAAGTGCAGCAACAACAACAGCAGCCAATCCAGCAACAAAATGCGCATTACGCAGCAGCGCAGCCAGATCAGCGGCTTCCCCAGCAACAGAGGCCAAGTTACTGGAAGCGGCAGGGTATTGCAGCAGGCTCAGCAGGATATTAGGGCCCTGACTGCAAGGGTGGAGTATTTGGAAAGAATGGGTGCCCTACCCCCCCAAAATCATGGCATATTTCGCCCTTAAACAGTTAAGTTAACAGTTTAACAGTTTCAATAAATAAAACATTAAAAAAACTAACAAATGTGCGTCTTTTTATTTTAAGCAGTTGTTTTTGTAATTTTTTAGTTCTCTTTTTGTTATTCCTTTTCTCAATTTGGTTGTGACTTTTTGTTTTGTGGCCTTACAAAAGTGCGTACACTAACAAAACCAAAACTGTTAAAAAAATATCATTTGCTGCCTCTTTCTATTGCTGTCCCTTTTTGTAAGCCAGTGTATGCTGCTGAATAGGAATGCTGCTGCTTTTTCTTTCTATTCATATTCTTCTCCCTATTCTTTCTTGCACATTCCTCTTCCAGAAACTTCGCTTTGATTCCTTGAGTTGAAAGCAAATGTGCTTGCACTGGCTTGCAGAAAGAGACAGCAATAGAAAGACACAGCAGCAGCATTCCTATTCAGCAGCATACACTGGCTTACAGAAAGGGACAGCAATAGAAAGAGACAGCAAATGATACTTCTAACAGTTTTGGTTTTGTTATTGTGGGCACTTTCGCAGGCCACAAACCAAAAAGTCAAATTTGAGTGAGGAAGTGAAAAAGTAGAGTGCTCTATAAGAATTTCCAGAATCCTGGCTATTCTTTTTTGAAATACATTTTCGAGTAAGCTATATTTCTTACATGAGTACATATGTATGTTTATAATTGGTTTGAGTGCAAAATAATAAACAAATTTATGATTTTTCTGCAGCTAACTACAGCCTGTATTAAGCAGGCTAAATGAAAGTTTTCATTTGTAGTAAACTGCGGAATATATGTATGTACATTGTACATGTATTAGTATTCTTCTTTTTAATATACCTATTTATTTGTGACTGCTTATATTTTCTCGAGAGTTTACTGCAGTCTGTTTACATATGTATAGACTGGATGAAAAATTAGTTGATGGCTAAATACTCATTCGTAGTAAACATCGGGTTAGTATGTAGTGCTAAGATATATACGGCCTGCTTTTTAAAGGCTAATTCTAATTTTTCCATTATAGGTTTGCATTTGTATTAAACTAATCCTTAAATCATTTTAGAGTTTACTGCAGTCTGTTCTAGCAGGCTGAATACAAATTTTTGACAAATTCGTATTTGTAGTAAACCTTTTAAGAAAACAATTACGTTGTAAAATTGCTGACTATAAGTTTTCTACAGTCTGCATTTTGCAGGCTGAATGCAAACTGAAGTTATTTTTGCATTCGTAGTTAACTTACTTGTATTTATGTATTGCGATTTTAGTAGTTTGTTTTAAAAAAAGCAAATACCTTCGTCTGAAAAAATCAGTTTGTTTCTTAAATTGCTGATTATAAGTTTACTGCGGTCTGTATTTTGCAGGCTGAATGCAAATTTAATGTTACTTTTGCATTCGTAGTGAACTTCTATGTATTGCAATTTTCAATAGTTTCTAACAAAACATAATTGCTCACTATAAGTTTTCTACAGTCTGTATTTTGCAGGCTGAATGTAAACTGAAGTTATTTTTGCATTCGTAGTCAACTTACTTGCATTTATGTATTGCGATTTTAGTAGTTTGTTTTAAAAAAAAGCAAATAACTTCGTCTGAAAAAATCAGTTTGTTTTATAAATTGCTTATTATAAGTTTACTACGGTCTGTATTTTACAGGCTGAATGCAATTTTAATTTTACTTTTGCATTCGTAGTGAACTTCTATGTATTGCAATTTACGTTAGTTTTTAACAAAACATTTTATAATCGATAATTTTTGAAGTTTAACTTTTAATTAAGTTATCAATATGGCTATTGAAAACCTAAAGATAGATGGTGTATTAGTCCCTCACTCCATAATTTCAATAACAGGCGATGGGGCTTGCCTATTTAATGCACTTTCCTACATTTTAAATGGAAATGAAAGTTTGTGTGCTAAAATACAACAGGCCATAGTTAGGAGTGTTGTGGGACGGTGGAATCATTTCGCAAATTATACGGTTAATTCTGAAGGAAACATTTATGACAATCCTTTAGATTATGAACGTGAAATGATGCGCCCTCACACTTATGGTGCTACTTCCGAGTTAATGGCTGCAGGGGAATTGTACCCAATTTTTATTGAAATCTACTACAATGGAAATTTTCTTACCCACTTTGGAACAGAAGGGAGTCCTATAAAAAGACTGCGGTTTAGTGGCGATCTCTCCAATGGACATTTTGATGTGTTAGTTCCACTAGAAGACACGAATTCTCCTTCTCCAAGCGAATTTTATCTTCCACCCACCCCAAAAAAAAACAAAAGGAGGCGAGTCCGATCTTCTGACCGAATTAGGGGGAAAAAATTAAAGACTGCACTACAAATGTATTGTGAAAATGTTGAAAATAATAGACTAACAAATCAGGCAGAAAACGTTGAAACTGCACGACACAATAATGCTGCGATAGAATTTGATACGGTTAATATGCATATTAAAAACCTAAGGATAGACGGTGTATTAGTCCCTCACTCCATAGTTTCAATAACAGGCGATGGAGCTTGCCTATTTAATGCACTTTCCTACATTTTAAATGGAAATGAAGGTTTGTCTGCTAAAATACGCCAGGCCATAGTTAGGAGTGTTGTGGGACGGTGGAATCATTTCGCTAATTATACGGTTAATTCTGAAGGAAACATTTATGACAATCCTTTAGATTATGAACGTGAAATGATGCTCCCTCACACTTATGGTGGTACTTCTGAGTTAATGGCTGCAGGGGAATTGTACCCAATTTTTATTGAAATCTACTACAATGGAAATTTTCTTACCCACTTTGGAACAGAAGGGAGTCCTATTAAAAGACTGCGTTTTAGTGGCGATCCTTCCAATGGACATTTTGATGTGTTAGTTCCACTAGAAGACAGGCAAAACACGAATTCTCCTTCTCCAAGCGAATTTTATCTTCCACCCACCCCCAAAAAAACAAAAAAAAGGCGAGTCCGATTTTCTGACCGAACAGCTAAAAAAATATCAAAGACTGCATCACAAAAGTATCGTGAAAAGGCTAAAAATAAAAGACTCGCAAATGAATCAGAAAACGTAGAAGCTGTAGGTGCAAATGCAAATGAATCAGAAACTGTAGAAATTGCCGCGTCTTGGGAAATAAAAGAAAATTCAGCATTTCATTATAATGCTGCGATAGACTATGATACTGATAAGTATGTTCAATTAGGAGCGATGGACAAGAAGTGCGGATTTTGTGGAGCTTTAAAATGGAAAAATGAGCCTAAAGGTATATGTTGTAAAGAAGGAAAAGTTTAACTTCCTTCCTTCCTCCTCCTAACTAATGGGTAGTCATCCTGACCATAATCACTTCATGGCGTTTATAAGAAAGTACAACAATTGCTTTCAAATGACGTCATTTGGTAGGTTGGTACTACCAACTTGGTAGCCTCTTGCCGGCTCCTCAAAAGGAAGCTGAGTTTTTGCAAATTTATTTTGTTGGCGAGGATGAAACAGAAGTTAATTTAAGGAGAAAACATTATTCTGACGTTAAACATGATTTGGTAAAGGCACTCCAAATAATGCTGTACAATTGTAATCCATATATTAATGGGTTCAAAACTGCACTACAAAAAGTTCCAAAAAATTGTCAGGATTTTAAAATGGTTATTCACGCTGAAAAAAAACAAGCTGATGCTCATAAAGGCCGCTATAATGCTCCTGCAGCCAAAGAAGTTGCTTTGGTATTAATTGGCGAACAATTTCAAAAGAGAGACATTGTTATTGAAAGTTATGAAAACAAACTTCAGCGCATAAGTAAAATCCATCGCTCATATGATAGTTTACAATATCCTTTACTATTTTGTCATGGAGAGGATGGATATTCTATTAACATACCTCGAATTGATCCAGTGTCAAAAAAAGACTTAAAAAAGACCGTGTCAGCATTAGACTTCTATAGTTATAGGTTAATGGTTCGATCATCTGAAGACAATCATTTATTGCGTTCGAGATCTTTGCTTAGTCAATTTGTGACAGATATGTTCGCAAAAATCGATAGTGAAAGACTAAATTATATTCGAAACAATCAAGCAAAATTAAGAGCAGAAACTTATATACATCTTAAAGATGCAATAGGCGGCCAAGATGCAGATGCACGCCAACTTGGCCAAATGGTTATTTTACCTTCAACATTTACTGGTTCCGCACGATATATGCATGAAAAGACGCAGGATGCTATGACGTATGTTCGACACTATGGTCGCCCTGATCTCTTTATAACATTTACATGCAATCCTAAATGGGATGATATAACCAAAGCGTTATATCCGGGTCAAAAACCCCATGATCGCCATGACATTATTGCTCGAATTTTTCATTTAAAGGTTGTGAGGAGTCGTAAAACTCCCCACAAATCTCGAGTCAGGAGAGCCCCTAGCAACAGCGAGAATGCGGCAGAATCCAAGGGCATCCAGGTCCACCGGTGAATACTGGACCTTGGACCCGGCTAAAGCGGAGAGACCGTGAAATAACGGTGCCGCGCTGGACCTTGGACCCACGCCGCCAAAGGGCAATAAGGTCGAACGGTAAAGCCGTGGACTTTGAACCGGCGCAAAGCGGATGCACCGTGAATTAACGGGACATCTTGGACCTTGGACCCGATGCGTGCCGTGTGCAAAGGGAACTAACGGGACACACGTGGACATTGGACCCTAGCGAGCCGTGTGCAAAAAGGGAAATAACGGGACCCCGCCGCTGCCTATAAAAGGGACGGCGCAGGCGTAGCTCGAGACAGATAACCAAGATACGCGAGCGAAAGTACAAGTGCAACCAACGAACCAGAGATCAAGATCAAGATACAAGTGCGAGGATTCAATCGAGTGCGTGGCCGTGAGAGTACCGTAGAAACCGAGTGCTCAACGCCCAGATCAAGATACCAGAGTCAAGACGCTAGGCCAAGGCTGAGACTGCAACGGTGAGATCGGCAGGACACAGAGATTGGAGTGGAGACGAGTGCAGGACAGGAGCAGAGTCGAGAGAGGGACGAGCTACCGGCAGGGTAAGCGCGGATCAAGAGTTTGTGCCAGGCGTCGGGGTTACGGTGGACTGACGATAAGGCTGAATCCTCGGATTTGACCTGTCGGGACATTTGTTTCTCAGGCTAGAGCCAGACCGACCCCAGGGAACACGACGAAACAGGTGATCCCAGGAACATTCTGGTCGGACCCGAAAGGAAGGTTGTGCAGACTTCTTGAGTCCTACAAGCCGGGTGGAACCGGAGAGACGCCGTTGGAGAACGACGCCGCAGGAGTCCACAAGCACCACGAAGGGAGGCGAGAGCAGCGACGCCGTCGAGGAGCGCCGCCGAGGAACGCACAGAGTGAATCTTGAGCCGAGGAAGGCACGTCGCCGACCCGGCAAGCCGCAACAGCCAGCTGACGAAGAAACCAATTCCAGCGAAAAGAAAAACTTAATAAAGTTTTCCGATTTGTCCCAATCGGATATCTCTGCATTTTCTTGGGTCACGGGCAGTCACGCAATACAAATTTGGTGGGACGAACACACAATATCTCTGAGCTAGTCGCGGCGTTTACGTAGCGATCCAACAGTTAAAAACAGTTCGTTACATCTGGCGCCCAAGCGTGATTGTCCCGATCAAGAAAGCAGATAGAGGATGGGCAAGTCGTGGCTGTATGCCCTCAAAAGGGATGACTTTCCCGCCATCGCAGCCGCCCTGGGAATCAGGCTAGAGGGTCTCGTGGAGGACATGAGAAAAGCACTGTCGGAGTTCATAGACCGCACAACCAAAGAACCGGAGACAGTTGCCATCCTCGAAGCGTTGGAAAGGGAATACGGAAAGAAGACTCCCGAGATGAAAATCACAAGCGCAGAGGGCTTGGTGAGCAGCTTGGACGTCCAAAGCCTCAGGGACGCCGGCAACCAGGAGCGACGAAACTCCACTCAAAGGGAGAACAGTCGTGAAAGGCAGGAGGACGCCAATCAAAGGAAGGACAGGGCCAAGACGGAAGTACCGGACTATGCCAAGGTGGCGAAGCAGGTACGAGAGTGGACCTTCAGGTACGACGGCCACGATAAACCCCTGGAGTTCCTAGAACAAGTAGAGTGGTCAGCGGTGACGTACGGGCTCGACGCCAATCTAATCCCCAGAGCGATGCCGGAACTCCTGCAGGGAAGAGCCCTCAAGTGGTTTATCGCTAACAACAAATTCTGGGAGACCTGGGCAGACTTCTCCCGAAGCTTCAAGGAATTCTTCCTGCCCAGGGGCTTCATGGTGAAGCTAGCCGATCAGGTCAGGCAGAGGAAACAAGTCTTCAATGAGTCGTTTAAAGACTACATGGTAGACATGCAGACCTTGATGCGGCCCCTGGATATGACCCGAGAAGAGGTCCTGGAGAGGATTATAGAGAACAGCACACCGGCGCTGCGGATGTTCATTCGCCCGTACGAGTGCAAGGACCTGGACGCTCTGATGGCACTGGCAGACGACTTTGAGGAGTTGGACCAGCAAAGGAGGGAGTTCGAGGAGGCCAACACTCCACAGACCAGGATGCACCCCGTACCCGCAAGAAGAGAGTTTCAGCACCCGGTAGCTGCACGACGGGAATACGAACACCCGGGAACAGTACGAAGAGAGTTCGCGCACCCAGCAGCCACTCGAAACGGGCAAGGAGCAGTCTGCAGAAGGTGCCAAGACAACACTGATGCCCCCTGGAGGCGAGGTCCACAAGGCCAAAGGACAGAGGGAAGGAGAGGACACATTACGAACCCGGCAACAGCATGCCGAAGATGCGGAAGCCAAGAGCACTGGGCAACAGAGTGCCGAAACCGCCCGGTGCTGTTCTGCTGGAACTGCGGGAAAATAGGCATAGCGACAACTAATTGCTGCCCGAGATCGGGAAATGCCCAGCGATCCCAGCCACCGAGGGGCAACTAGGGTTCGCGAGGCACTGCCCCTCAGATTTAATGGGCGACCTGAAGGCGGAAGAAATGCAACTGTCCGCCACAGTGCTCATAGCCGGGAAGAGGCTGAAGGCCACAGTGGACACCGGCGCCACGGCTAGCTTTATAAGCGAGGAGCTGGCGGACAGGCTGCAGGCGGCAGGACAGGTCAGGCCCACGAGGAGGCAAGTACGGATGGCAGACGGACGATGCGGGAGCATCACCTCGCAGCTGGAAATAGGAATAGGACTCGGAACGAGAACTGTGGTAATACAGTTGCTGATCCTTCCTGGAATCATAGACGCTCTGGTGCTAGGATGGAATTTCCTCACCACAATAGGAGCAAAAATGGAGTGCGCCGGTCTTCGGGTGGCGATACCACCAAGAAACAGGGAACAAAACTGCACAGAGGAAAGACTGTCCGTCGCTGTCGCGGAAACGCCAAAAGAATTCACGGAAGAGGACGTAGCTGAATTCCTAAAAACAGAATTGGCAGATTTGGAGAATATACAAGGAACGTCGACCGTAGCTGTGCACAAAATCACCATGAAAGATGACCAGCCGGTCAAACAAAGGTATTATCCCAAGAATCCCAAGATGCAAGGGGAAATTAACGCCAAGGTCGACGAGCTACTCGAAAAAGGTTGCATAGAACCATCAAAAAGCCCCTACAGCTCACCAATCGTCATGGTCAGGAAGAAGACAGGGAAATGGAGGTTGTGCGTAGATTTCCGGCAAATAAACGCAAAGTCCGTAAAGGACGCGTATCCGATGCCAATGATAAATTACATCCTGGACCAACTGAGAGAAGCCAAGTACATCAGCAGCTTGGATCTAAAAGACGGGTACTGGCAGATACCCTTGGAGGCGGACAGCAGGCAGTACACAGCCTTCACCGTCCCAGGAAAAGGTTTATTCCAATGGAGAGTCATGCCATTCGGACTACACTCGGCATCGGCGACATTCCAAAGGGCGTTGGACCAGGTCATAGGGCCCGAGATGATGCCGCACGCTTTTGCGTATCAAGACGACATTATCGTCATCGGACGGACCATAAAGGAACACATGCAGAACCTAAAAGAGGTGTTCAGAAGACTACGGGCAGCAAACCTGAAAGTAAATGCTGATAAATGTAAATTCTTCAGGAAGGAGTTGCAATACTTAGGGCATCGAATCACAGACCAAGGCATTGGGACGGACCCGGAGAAGGTGTCGGCCATAGCCCAGCTGAAGCCACCGGCAAACGTCAAGGAGCTGCGCCAGTATCTGGGGGTGGCATCATGGTATAGGCGATTCGTACCAGATTTTGCCACCATAGTGCAGCCCCTGAACGCACTCCTCCGGAAGAAAGCAAAATGGGAATGGACGAACGATCACCAGCAAGCGTTCGAAGCCGTCAAGGCCAGGCTAGTTGCTGACCCAATCCTGGCATGCCCCGATTTCAGCAAAACGTTCGTACTCCAAACAGACGCCAGCGATTACGGCCTCGGTGCTATTCTCACACAACATTCGGACCAGGGTGAGCGGGTGATTTCCTACTCCAGCCGATCCTTGAACGGGGCGGAAAGGAATTACTCTGCAACAGAAAAAGAGTGTTTAGCAATCGTGTGGGCCATCAGGAAATTAAAACCTTACCTGGAGGGCTACCGCTTCAAAGTGATAACCGATCACATGGCCCTGAAGTGGTTGAATAGTATCGAGAGTCCGTCCGGCAGAATCGCGAGATGGGCGCTGGAGCTACAACAGTACGATTTTGAAATCGCATACAGGAAGGGCCAGCTTAACATAGTAGCGGACGCCCTGTCACGGCAGCCGCTACCAGAAACGTGCCGAAGACTGGAAAATAAAGAAACCGATCTGCAAGAACGAGCACAATGCCCCTGGATAAAGGAAATGCAAGGAAAAGTTACGCAGAATCAACAAAAATACCCCGATTATCTGGTGGAAGCCAACCGGCTGTACCGACATATTCCACACAGGGCTGGCAACGAGGACGTAGTCGCCTGGAAGCTGTGCGTACCCACCGAGTCGAGAAAAAGGGTCATATCTGAGAATCACGACATGCCAACGGCCGGACACTTGGGCAGTCGGAAAACGATTGCAAGAGTGGCTGCAAGATATTACTGGCCGGGTATGCATCGAGACGTACGAAAATATGTGCGGAACTGTGAAAGCTGCATGAAATACAAGCCTAACCAACTCCAGGCAGCCGGAAAAATGCTAACACAAATTCCGGAGGAGCCATGGGCTACGGTATGCGCCGATTTCGTCGGTCCCCTGCCACGATCAAAACACGGGAATTCGATGCTACTAGTCTTGGTGGATCGATTCTCAAAGTGGACCGAAATCGTGCCCATGCGAAGGGCAACTACGGAAACCCTTCAAAAGGCCATCAGAGAACGTATAATTTCGCGATACGGAGTACCTAAAGTAATGATAACCGACAACGGCGTGCAGTTCACAAGCAGAGCGTTCAAGAAGTTCATGGAGGAACTGGGTGTCCGACACCAGTTTACAGCACCGTACACGCCACAAGAAAACCCGACGGAGAGAACCAACAGGACCGTAAAAACAATGATCGCGCAGTTCACCGGAGCCGATCAGAGGACGTGGGATGAAAAATGGCCAGAATTGCAGTTGGCCGTGAATACAAGTGTGGCGGAGACAACGGGCTATTCGCCAGCGTTTATCACGCAGGGTAGAGAGCCGAGACTCCCAAACGCGCTGTATGACGAGCAGACAACCGGAACAGGAAAGGAAACACAAACACCCACGGAGAACGCACAAAAATTAAAGGAAATCTTCGAGTTGGTCAGGAGAAACATGGAGAAGGCAGCGCAGGATCAGGCGCGGCACTACAATCTCCGAAGGCGACCATGGAAGCCGAAGGTTGGGGACAAGGTCTGGGTCAAGGAGCACCACCTGTCCAAGGCAGTAGATGGCTTCGCGGCGAAACTGGCCCCAAAATTCGATGGGCCGTTTAAAATCACAAAGTTCACCTCGCCGGTGATCTGCAAGTTACGGCACGAGGAAAGCGGCAAGGAAAAGACAGCTCACATAAGCGACCTAAAGCCCGGGAGTGAGCAAAGTGAAACGACCACGAATCGAGGATGCACTGTGCTTTGCGTTAACGGGAAAAGAGAGAGGACGATACGGTGTATCGAAACGGGCACAACATATGGAACACACACGGATACACGAACACACACACACAGGAGCGCGAGAGCGGGGCAGAGGAGGGTCAAAACCGCGACTACCGTTACCGGCTGACGCACACCGATGCAAAATTCCGTAGGAGGCGTACACGGAGGGCAAGTCCCGTTACCGGTACAAGCCCTGCGGAATAACGGAACAGGAGCGCGGCGAAAGAACAGAGGTTACGCGGAGGGTAGAGCAGAGTGGATCTGCCTATTCAAAAATTCCAAGCAGCAGCAGCAACATGGCCACCAAGACGCACCAAATCAAATCCGAGGCACGTGAGGCCGGCGTCGGGGAACAGCCCGCAGCGATATGGAGGCAGAATCCCGAATCCTACCTCCAGCTGTGCGCGTCACCCCTGGCGTCGCGCTCTCCGTCGCCGTCGGAGGAGGAGGACCGCGGCGAGATCCCGGACATCGAGTTGGAGGACGACGCGGAAGAGGAGGCCCAGATGCCGGACGACGCCGGAGACGTGGTGTCGCTCTCGTCGGATGACGACGACGAGACCTGGGGAGGCCTGGACTCGGTCACCCCGGAGGTGTCCTCGGACGAGGAGGATCACCTGCGACGAGGGGAGCGGGTGAAGCTCAAGTCCCACCGCCTCCAGATGGCGATGCAGGGGAAGGGCTACATCCCGCTCGGGATGGCGCCACCGACGAATCGCCCAAGGGACTGGCGGCAGATGTTCCTGGCGCGCCGGATCACGCACGCCCAGAGGAAGGGCCAAATGAGACGCCAGGCGGCCGCCGAGATCGCGTTCCAGAGGCTGCTCGAGAGGGCCGAGGAGGAGGAGGCTCGCCTGTGGGAGCCCCAACCACCGCCGCCACCACCGGCAGCAACATCGCCACCACCGCCGCCACCACCGGCGACACCGCCCTCACCACCGCCGCCACCACCGGCAGCAACACCGTCACCACCGCCGCCGACACCGCCCTCACCACCGCCGCCACCACCGGCAACATCGCCACCACCGCCACCACCACCGACGACACCGCCCTCACCACCGCTGCGGGAGCAGCAGGAGGCATGGCGGATCGCAGAGGAGCGACGGGTGGTCGAGGCAGACGGCAGGACGTGGCATGAGGCGGTCGTCACGTGGAGATGGCCAGCACAGGAGTGCAGGAAGAGGACGGGAGGAGAGGACGAGGAACTGGAGAAGACGGCGTGGGAGTGGCCCAGTCCACTGGCAGCGACGCCGAAAATCGCGCGGCAGGCCTCGTGCCCCGAGGCACGTGCCCCGCCGGAGAGGCCGGAGCTGCAGCGGCAGCATTCCGCGAGAGGCGAGCCGTGGACGCCGATCGCGGAGGAGGAGTGGCCACCGAGCGTGGCAATGGAGGCACGACGGCAGCGAGGGAGAGCGCGGCAGAAGCGGTGGGCCAAGCTGGTCGTCGCTAACGGGGCCCGGTACCGCATCAAGGTGTCCGCAACCGGCGACGTCAGCGTTTACCGCGCGGAATAAAGGTGCCCCAGATTGGGGCTAGAACAGAAGAGAGAGTATGTTCTGGGACAGGGGAGGGTAAGCGCGACGACATACGCGCAGGCGCGGCGGGCTACAACAACCGCGGCCAGCAACAACATCAACCGCGGCCAGCAACAACAAGCAAGCATGGGCAACAACGACAACAACCCGGCCAAATGCGAGGCGAAATACGCCAGCAACAACAACACAAGCAATAGCACCGACTGCAGCACAACAACAAAAAGGGGTCAACGACCTCTACGGCAGCCATGCCAGGAGCGGATCAGAGAAGCGCGAGGCCAGGCGCGCGGGCCGGCAAATACGTCGCGAGGCTGCCGCAGGCGCGGGACACGGGGGGCACTTGCAGCCGCAAGTTGTCTTCCGGGGCGCGCGGGGCCATGGTCCGCACCCCGGAGCATCATCAAGGGGCATTCATACATCGGCATGGAGCTGCAAAATGGAAACAAATGGTCAGAAAGCTGGAAAAATTTAGAAAAAGAGATAAAAACTCACCATTTTCAGCTGCAACCACGCGGTAATGAAAAATCGGGATGGGGGCGCTGCGATAGCGGCGGTCGATCGATAGTGCGATCGATAGGGAACACGACATGGAAAAAATACTAGATTTTTCACAGTGGCCACGCTATTGGTCACACTGCGACTGGAACGGAAAATGGCAACGCTAAAAATATCGATAACTGGAATTGGAGACATGGAAGTGGCGACGCCGTTCACCACGATCGATGAACGCGATTGTGAGTAGGAGCGGAGTTGCCAGATTGCGGAAATAGAAGCGGCGTATTTCTACGAGGAGCGGCGCGGAAATTCAAAATTCCGAGCGGAGGCGAGGATCAGCAACTGAGGAGAGAGAATCGTCAAGGAACAAGGAGCAGGAGTAAGGACGGCACGGGAGGATCTATACGCGGGGGTCAAGATGCCTATAGGACACGGCTGAGACTGGCATCGCTGCGATCCGACCGGTGGCCAACAGCAGGAGAAGGCATCAGCGAGGGTTAGACGCGGTCGTCGAGATGCCTACAGGAAAAGGCTGAGATTGCACCGCTGCGTCCGGACTGGTGGCCAACATAAGGAGTAGGGAACCAGGAGCAACGGAGGACGAGGACAACAACGAGGAAGCTGAGATACGTCGACGGAGTGCGCCGGGAGGAGAAAGCACCGTCTTTAACACATTTCCGAAGAAAGGGGGAGATGTGAGGAGTCGTAAAACTCCCCACAAATCTCGAGGCAGGAGAGCCCCTAGCAACAGCGAGAATGCGGCAGAATCCAAGGGCATCCAGGTCCACCGGTGAATACTGGACCTTGGACCCGGCTAAAGCGGAGAGACCGTGAAATAACGGTGCCGCGCTGGACCTTGGACCCACGCCGCCAAAGGGCAATAAGGTCGAACGGTAAAGCCGTGGACTTTGAACCGGCGCAAAGCGGATGCACCGTGAATTAACGGGACATCTTGGACCTTGGACCCGATGCGTGCCGTGTGCAAAGGGAACTAACGGGACACACGTGGACATTGGACCCTAGCGAGCCGTGTGCAAAAAGGGAAATAACGGGACCCCGCCGCTGCCTATAAAAGGGACGGCGCAGGCGTAGCTCGAGACAGATAACCAAGATACGCGAGCGAAAGTACAAGTGCAACCAACGAACCAGAGATCAAGATCAAGATACAAGTGCGAGGATTCAATCGAGTGCGTGGCCGTGAGAGTACCGTAGAAACCGAGTGCTCAACGCCCAGATCAAGATACCAGAGTCAAGACGCTAGGCCAAGGCTGAGACTGCAACGGTGAGATCGGCAGGACACAGAGATTGGAGTGGAGACGAGTGCAGGACAGGAGCAGAGTCGAGAGAGGGACGAGCTACCGGCAGGGTAAGCGCGGATCAAGAGTTTGTGCCAGGCGTCGGGGTTACGGTGGACTGACGATAAGGCTGAATCCTCGGATTTGACCTGTCGGGACATTTGTTTCTCAGGCTAGAGCCAGACCGACCCCAGGGAACACGACGAAACAGGTGATCCCAGGAACATTCTGGTCGGACCCGAAAGGAAGGTTGTGCAGACTTCTTGAGTCCTACAAGCCGGGTGGAACCGGAGAGACGCCGTTGGAGAACGACGCCGCAGGAGTCCACAAGCACCACGAAGGGAGGCGAGAGCAGCGACGCCGTCGAGGAGCGCCGCCGAGGAACGCACAGAGTGAATCTTGAGCCGAGGAAGGCACGTCGCCGACCCGGCAAGCCGCAACAGCCAGCTGACGAAGAAACCAATTCCAGCGAAAAGAAAAACTTAATAAAGTTTTCCGATTTGTCCCAATCGGATATCTCTGCATTTTCTTGGGTCACGGGCAGTCACGCAATACAAATTTGGTGGGACGAACGCACAATATCTCTGAGCTAGTCGCGGCGTTTACGTAGCGATCCAACAGTTAAAAACAGTTCGTTACAAGGTAAAAATATTAATGTTTTTATTGGATAAAGGCAATTTATTTGGTGAGGTCCAGTGCTTCATGTATTCAATAGAATGGCAAAAGCGTGGCCTGCCACATGTACACATACTTCTTTGGCTAAAATCTCATATTATGCCTGAGCAAATTGATTCTATCATAAGTGCTGAAATTCCCGATCCTGATAAGGATCCTCTACTTCATGATATCGTCAAGGCAAATATGATTCATGGACCCTGCGGGGCATTAAATTCGAAATCGCCTTGCATGAATGCAGGTAAATGCACAAAAAGATTTCCAAGGCAGTTTTTGAAAGATACTTTGACTGGGAAAGACGGTTACCCACAATATAGGCGAAGGGCTCCAAAAGATAGTGATTTTACTATTGTTATCAATGGTAACATTATAGATAACCGTTGGGTTGTGCCGTATAATCCAACTCTTTCGCGTGCTCTTAGAGCCCATTTAAATGTAGAATACTGCAGCTCAGTAAAGTCTTTTAAGTATGTCTGTAAGTACATTAATAAAGGGAGTGATCAAGCGACAATTGCAATAGAAAACGTAAGAGACGAAATAAAATTATATGAAAGTGGTCGATATATAAGCAGCTCAGAAGCGGTATGTAGAATTTTAGCGTTTCCCATACATGAGAGATATCCAGCAATCACTCAATTAGCTGTGCATTTGGAAAACGGTCAAAGGATATACTTCAATCCAGATAATCCAAATCAATTGGCTAATCAGATAATGAATCCGCTAACTACGACACTAATTGCCTTTTTTGAGCTTTGCAAAATCGACTCATTTGCGAGAACCCTTCTTTATGCCGAAGTGCCTTCTTTTTACACGTGGAATAACAAATCATTTCAAAGAAGAAAACGAGGGGTTGACGTTCCAAATTTCCCTGGGGTTAAACAAGATCAATGTTTGGGTCGTGTGTACACTGTTCATCCCAAAAATAGTGAATGTTATTATCTTAGACTTTTACTCCATGAGGTAAGAGGTCCAACCTCATTCTTGGATTTAAAAACAGTAAATGGTGTTGAATACAATACTTTCCAAATGGCTTGCAAAGCTTTGGGCTTACTGGAAGATGATAATCATTGGGACTTGACCTTGACCGAAGCTGCACAATGTCAAATGCCAACAAAATTGCGAGAACTATTTGCAATAATGTTAGTATCTTGCCAAATAAGCGATCCATTCCATCTTTGGGATAAGCACAAATCAAGCCTCTCAGAAGATATTGTGTACCATATACAAATGCGAGTAGATGGTAGTGTAGATCCAGCCCTTCTGGAGCGTGCGCACACCAAGTGTTTAATTACAATTGAAGATATCGTACTATCTATAGGAGGAAATATTTTATCAGAGTACGGTTTACCTGAGACAAACAGAGTCGATGAACCATTAGCAAATAGGGACTATTTAAGAGAGATCAACTATGAAAATAATGAATGTAGCGGTTGACTCAGGATGAGAAGCGGCGATTTCGCGAAAGAAATAAAAGTGTTTCCAGCGCGATACACAAGATTGGTTGTTAGTAGCGTTCTCTTCCTTCTACCCAGTTATGAGAACAGCGGGTGGAATCCTCTAGTGCCTTAGCTCTTTCGGCGATGGGGTGGGTTTTTGTGCTTTCTCTAACTGTCCATACATACTTTAGTTTTAGGATTCCTACAGAAACTACTTTATTATCTACCATTGAAAGGAAAAGAATGACAAAAAATAACAAAATGTGAATGGGATACTGACAGGCTAACGTTTTGCAAGGTCTGAGCTGATATTCGACACTTGCTTTCTCTACCCACCCAACCAAAATCTTCTCAGCGATTTGACGAAGATACCCTAGAGATACTTCCGATTCTAAATTTAAGTTGCCATGTCAATCCAGGAAACAACACACCTTCAGCAGTTCATGATTTTCAAAGTATAATTCATTTCTTTATTACAACGGGGCTTTTGTTGACTTAACATTGCTTTCCACGGAGCTACGATTTCATTATCTTCATTTGAGTCTACTCTATCGGTGTATACAGACACCAGAAAATCGTACAGGTTTTCTTACGGATCTACAAATTATTTCATTCGTCGATAATTACTGATTAGATTTCATCACTTATTTATCGGCAACATTCTTATGTTTTATAACTAAATAATTCTTTTCAATAAATTCATTATTTTGGTTACTGGCAAATCTACGGTCGAACATTTCAGTTATAGGGTTGCTATACAGTGTTACGATTTGTTTTGTTTTGGGGTCAGCATTTTTGGGTTCGCAGTTATTAATATTGAGGAACCAAGAGCATTTTATTTATGTTGTCTTTTACTTTGTTTTGTTATTTATGTTAGGGGGTATAATAATTGCTAGGCCATAATCTTTATGAGTTAAAAGCGGTCACCAAGCTCTCAGTATGTATATGCAAAACAAAAGACTAATAAGCATCCCGATCGGGGCTTACACAACGCAAACTACGCGAGAGCTTGGATCGGCTTAAAAATAGATCACAAAATAGGTGTGCAAGAGCGCATATGTAGGTATGACTCACTTTGTTAAACTTCCAGCGTTGAAAGGCCTTCCAGCGTGATAGTGATGATACGGTGTTGTGGTTAGCTGTGGATTCTATTTTATTTTTGTACACTGATAAAGATTATGTGGGCGAACGATGATTTGGATTCAAGAATGATCGGGTTCCACAAAGTATTAAGTACCGTAACCACTTCTGTGTATATATGTTCCTTTTAGAAGGCATAGGCAAACGCGTTCCTAGTCTGAAGGGTCTGTCACGATTTCTTAGTGGGTATTCAATCGCAGTTCTGCTTCGAATTTTGGCTCCTACGGCGCGTTAATAGGTGGGACTGTATTAATGCCGGTATTTGTTGGGACCGGATGAGACCTTCCAGACCCGTAAAAGCAAGGGTAATTCGTTCTCCTACGCCGGACGATGAGTACTGGCTCCCGAGATGGTTGGCTTTGGCCTTCCAGCGTCGGCAGGCCGCCAGCGTATGGGAGCTTGGGCAAGGGGCAGCCCGTTAACTGCCAAGAAGCTGATTTAATTTTTGGGTACTGGTTTACTTTAGAGGGGGCCCATACCTGTGATCTAAGACGCTTTTCCAGAAAGTTGAAAATACATCAGCAGCGGAAGAGATCTTCCGGAAGGGTTTTCACTACCCAGCACGCGTTTGGGGTACACGAGGTTATGCCATTCACGAACGGACTGCAATCTGCCACATCCGATAGGAATTTTCTCTTTCACTTATGCAAAAACGACCACGGTTTGGGTGTGATAGACTTATCAATGGCGCGTCGAACTTAACCTTGTGGCGTTTTTTAAGATCGCTTAGACGACGATCTGATACGAGTACTTTTGTAGGTGATGAAAGAGACTGATTGCAACCGTGTGGGAGTTTATATACCGACAATTTCCAGACACTCAAGCTTTTATTTATTGGAAAGTCATGGAAATATTGGAACAAGTTGGCGGCACTAAACAATGCAGCTGATACGCAAAAGCTAAGCTGAGATTACCCCTCTCTGCCGTAAAGTATGCTCTAATAAGGGTTGAATACAATTATTGGTTTTGGGTGTTTCTGGCTGCAATATGATAGACGAGCATTCAGTCCATAATGACGACCATTACACCACCCGATAATATTTCTTCTTTAGATGCAATATTAGCGGGAATTAGCTACGAATGTCCTTGGCGTGATAAGTTTCTACCTCTTTTCCTTGCAAGTTTTCAAGTTGGTAATAACAATTTCCAAGTTTTTTTTCGAATTCTACATTTCACAAATTGAGGCCCTAATTTTGCGTTAAAATTCTGTACGAATTTACTCTGAGCGAAATTTCGACGGTTACTTCCTGTCCTTCCCGGAACGATGTCGGCTTTGCCCGCAAATTGTATTGCCGGACATTGCGATCATAGGCACGACGAATATTAGCTTGGATATCTTTTCGCAAAAGAGCTAGATTATCTGATCGAGATATCGGTACTATAGGTTCCTCCAAAAGCGATAAGTCTTTGAGTAACTTATAATCGGAGCCGTGCGTTATCATATCCAGTCCGAATAAAGCGCGGTATGGGGAACATCCTAATGATTGAGGCAAAGACGATCTTAAGTAACAGGTTATACTAGTAATGTGCAGGTCCCACTCGGTTTGATCGTTTTTTAAGTACGAACGGACCGCAGCTAATAGGGAACGGTTTACGCGCTCGGCCGCATTACTTTGTGGCGAGTAAAGCGCAGTATATACGTGGTATATGCCTAATTCAGTAAGAAAGGCGTTAAATTCCGAGGCCTTAAATTGGGTACCGTTGTCACTGACTATAGTTTCGGGGAGCCTACACTGTGAAACACCTGTTTTAGTAGAAACTCTATGATGGCTGACGACGTAAATTTTTTCAATGGTTGAAGCCAGGGATATTTGCTAAAATGGTCGAGTACTATTAGTAGACCAACATGTCCCTGTTTACTACGAGGGTAAGGACCGAGCAGATCGATATACAGGCGTTGAAATGGTCTGTACGTTGGACAGTGCTCACCCATTGGGGGGCGTAACGTATAGTTAGGCGCTTTGTTCTCCTTACAGGCGTCACAAGATCGAATATAGTCTCTAACATCTTTTGATAAGCTTGGCCAGAATAAATTTCGACGTATCTTTGCTATGGTCTTCTGCATTCCCGCATGAGAGGAAGTAACGCTATCGTGGGCTTGCCTGAGGACCTCTTCTCTTAAGGTTTCGGGAACCCACAGTTTCCATGCCTGTTTATCTTGCATTTCGTTTCCATCTGCATGTTCGCTACGAATATACAAAAATTGATCTACTATTTTAATGTCTGGGAATTTATCTAGACTATTTGTAAACTTAGTTTTAACGCAGTATATGTATCTTCCTGAAACGCTTCGGAACTAAGGTCTATTATAGGAGCCATGTCTAATGCCGAGATTTCATTTTCACATAGCCTAGATAGGGCGTCAGGAACAACATGGTCTTTTCCTTTGCGATGTGAAAAAGTAAATTTGAATTGCTGCAAGCGAAAAATCCACCGAGCAAGTCTGCCAGACACGTTTAGCTGCCTCATAAGCCAAAGTAAGCTTGAATGGTCCGTAACTACTTCAAATTCTTGTAATTCTAGATAGCAACGAAACTTTTCAATAGCTAATACGACAGCCAAACACTCACGTTCAGTTACGCTATAGTTGCGTTGAGAACGACTTAGTTTTTTTGACATGAATGCGATGGGCTTTTCAGCATCATCTTCTGACAGTTGAACCAACACAGCACCAATGCCAAAGTCGCTGGCATCACAGTAAAGATAGAATTTTTTTTCAAAGTTAGGATTTGTTAAAACGGGAGCCGAGGTCAATATGGTTTTTAACTTATCCATGGCTACTTGAGCCTCGGTAGGCCAACAAAACTTTACCTTTTTAGAAAGCACATCTGTGATTGGGCAGGTGAGATCCGCAAAATTATGTATGAATCGTCGATACCACCCACAAACTCCGAGAAAACCTCGTACCTGTTTTAAGTTCTTTGGCGAAGGCCAATTTATAATACAAGATACTTTTGCAGGGTCCGTACAAATGCCACCACTACCAATAACATATCCCAAGTAGTTGATGCTAGTTACACAGAATTGACTTTTAGCCAGGTTAAGCGTGAGATTAGCTTTTCGAAATTGATCTGCAAGCCTGACCAAAATTGCCATGTGCGACGAAAAATCTTCAGAAACAACACAAAGATCATCAAGGTATCCAAATACGCAATATCTTAGATCTGGTGGAATGATTTGATCCATTAACCTACACATTGTGGATGGCGCATTACAAAGTCCGAATGGCATAACTTTAAACTGGTATAATGGTCTACCAGGAACGGTAAACGCAGTTAGTGGTTTCTACTCCGGACTCAGCTGGATTTGCCAATATGCATCCTTTAGATCCAGTTTCGTAATGATGTTGGCTTTCGGCAATCTAGAAAAAATGCCATCAATGCTTGGCAACGGATAAGCATCCTTCTTGGTTGCCTCGTTTAGCTTACGAGCGTCCAGACAAAGTCGAACTTTGTTGGGTTTAACTACCATTCTCATGGGAGAACTCCATGGGCTACTAGATTCTTCGATCACATCGAGTTTAATCATACGATCGATTTCTGCATATAGCAGTTTCTCTACTGCTGGGCTGACTGGGTAAAATCTTTGTTTCACCGGTTTTGCCTCTCCAACTTCGATGCAGTGTTTAATCAAAGTGGTGCGTCCTAATTTCTCTGATACTTTCGGAAAAAGATCTTTAATAACGGCTAATTTTTGCATCTCGCTTGGATTCAATGGATATTCATTATTCGTCGGTTCGTTGGCCCTACTATCTGTCTCTAAAGAACAGATAATATTTGGGGCTAGGCCGAACGCTTTCCAAAAATCATGGCCTAATATCAATTTCTGTTTAACACTAGGAATTATATAAAGCTTAATGAGTCTTTTATCCATTTTGTATTGCATTTCTACTTCAAGCAATCCTATAATAGATTGATTTTCTCCACCAGCGGTTTTTGCACTGGATTTTATGGACTTAAATTGAGGAAACTTGGAGAAATCTATAAGAGCCAATTCAGCTCCTATGCAACTTATGTTTGCGCCTGTATCTAGTAAACCTAATTCGGTATACTTTAAAAATGACACTTCGGCATAACTTCTGAGATCCGTGGAATTATTAAAAATAGTTGAGATCTGCAGTTGCTTATTTTTTTCACTTCCGCGTAATAAGACTTTAATCTTTCAGTTCGCCTACTCAAATCGTCATTAAATATACGATGGCTAACTTTAACATAATTGTCTAATCTCTCTTGGTACGAGCGATTTCTTAGGGGCTTGGGATCCGTTTTTTCGGACAAAGCAGAGGGTAACACTTCTAACAAATCACTATCTAAAGGTTTATTCGTGCTCGGTTCTGGAATCGATACCCTCCTATCCGATTCTTCTCTCCGTTGGATTACATTGTAAGGCGGCTCCTTGGATTGTGGGATGCCCCCACTCGTCGGTTTTTCGATTTCCTCTGAATGCAGGTTGGGCACTGTGGCTTATATACATTGACTTTGCCGCAGCCATGACAAAAGATGCGCGGTGGTGATCGACAATTCTCCCACCCATGTCCTATTTCTTCGCAATTCCAACACTTTAGAATGGCCTTAGAACCATTTAAAGCAGGGGTGCTCAAAGCTGCCTTATGGCAGTGCATTTACAAACACAATTAAAAGAAAATCACACGCACGCGAGTATCGACTCACACACAATCATGAAAAAGACAAAAACAATTTGTATTGTGAGCTGAGACGAAAAAAAAAGATCAATGGAATTGTTGTTGGCTTGGCTCGTTACGGACAGCGACACAAAGAAGAACTTGCGTGTGCCCTAGGAAAGTATGGGATGTGCCGCTCCGTATGCTATGTGCCAAAACAAAAACAAATGTGCCCGTGTGCCATAGGACTGAGCACCCCTGATTTAAAGCGTCCATTTGGGCCTTTTCTGGAGAATTTTCTAATACGTGCGAATCTTCCTCATCCAAAGCGTATATCTGACGACGGTTCCCTAAGGGTTTCTGTTTAGACCATGATTCATATCGAGACTTTATCTCATAAGATAAATTTTCTCGCATCTGTACTAAGCGACGTAACTGCCCTACTGAATGAACGGGATGATATAATAGTTTGTCCCTAGTTCCAGGAAGCAGATTGCTCTTTAAAATTTCCACTAGCTCTTCTTCTTCGATTCTAATGGAAGCGTTATCTATTAAAGTCGCTACCGACTCATAAAAAGACGAAAAACTTTCTCCGTTCCTCTGTTTGCGTGCTCTTATCAGCTTCATACTCATATAGTCGGATCGATAATCCTTATAATGTTGGCGAAGAGAAGCACAAATATCGGACCAGACAATTTGATCTACCTGTTTATGGTATCTCCAATACCATGATTTAGCTTTACCAGCAAATAATACATGTATATGATCACACATGTTTGTGAAATCACCATCTAAAGTTTTCTTAGTAAGAGAAGAGATTCTATAAATAAATTCTTCCACTCCTAATCCATCTCCAGATCCATCAAAAGAGACACCCCATTTCTGCATAATGTCGACTGTCTGTCGAGATTGGCCTGAAGAGCTACTAGGTGCTGGTGATGCTCTGATACCTGTTACAACTGAAGGAATGAGTTGTGGTGCTGAGTTAATGTTCAGTGAAGCCATAACTCTACTGATCGTTTGTTCTATCATATCTTGAACGGTATTGTAATCTATGGGTTCACTACGACGATTATTTTGCGGACGGTTTGCCCTATTGCTTCGAGGCCTTCCCCGAGCAGGTCTTTCGGCAGCTCCATCTTCCTGATTGGTGCTGTGACTACCATCCAATGCTAAAGGACTAACATCTACGTTAGCGGCCGGAGGGGCTTCAGCGATCGCCAAGGCTCTGGCGCTTCGGGTCGTTACACCTCGCGTAGGTCGTACAGCGGGAGGCGCTAATTGTTGAGATCTGTGCGGTGAACAATTGCCAACCACTACTCTGAGTTCATCTCTATGAATGTGAACGCTACAAGTGAAACAAACAGTATTCTCTGTTAACCATGCGTCTATGCAATTCTTATGGAAAACATGTCCACAAGTGAGTAAATAACACGGATTGGTGTTATCCAGTATCGTGGCACATAGAGTGCAATTATTTTCCCCTAACGCCGAGGCGGCATGTGGAGAGGTATGACCAACCGGCATTGTTTTCGTAATAAATTTTTATGTTTTTCCCTGGATTTGACTTAATTTGGCAACTAAAAGAACACGGAGTGATTAATATAATTTGCAGTATCCCATATATAATATATTTTCCCAGGCTATTGTAACTACTTTGGGATGGAACTAATTACTTTATTTACATTCTTCCTATAGGTTTCTATTCGGCAAGTAAAGCATTATCGCATTTAAACGAGTTCCAGACAACAGTTACCTAAGTACAGAAAAATAAACTTACTGGTAATTAGCAAAGCATCCTCTCTGTGTGAGGTTGGGAAATCGGTCTCGATAAATACTCATCATTAATGAAAAGTTCATCCTAATTAGATAATTGAGTACTGGCATCTGATCTTAGTCGAATGCGCAATATTCTCCAAAATTTTCTATGAGAGGTAACGAATTCACCTACTCCGAAATTACCGAACTGGCCTTAATGTCACGAAAAAAAACGAGCTATGTTTTCTTTTTTTTTTTTATGAGTAACGATCCGAATGTCTTTTTACGACATGGAATTCGACTTACTTTCCCTATAAGATCTTTTACTGCTGCTCGTATGTTATTTCAATTTGAATAATCATATTCGTAGGCCAGATAAAAGATAATGCTTCTTGTATCCTATCCAGCGGTATTAAGACCGATCTAGTTTTTTTAATTCAACTGTAGTAAGACTTGAAACGACGAAATTACTCAAAAAAAATTGTTTGGGGTGGCCTAGACTGTACTCGTCATTAAAACTGGCACCAGACCCAAAAATAAAACGAGTTTATTGGAGAAAGGTTGTAGCAGTCTAGAATCGGCTCACTAACAGTTAGTTCTTCCAAAGGACATTATGTACCATTAATGCCTGCCTGCCCCACGTTGGGCGCCAAAAGTTATGTAGCGGTTGACTCAGGATGAGAAGCGGCGATTTCGCGAAAGAAATAAAAGTGTTCCCAGCGCGATACACAAGATTGGTTGTTAGTAGCGTTCTCTTCCTTCTACCCAGTTATGAGAACAGCGGGTGGAATCCTCTAGTGCCTTAGCTCTTTCGGCGATGGGGTGGGTTTTTGTGCTTTCTCTAACTGTCCATACATACTTTAGTTTTAGGATTCCTACAGAAACTACTTTATTATCTACCATTGAAAAGAAAAGAATGACAAAAAATAACAAAATGTGAATGGGATACTGACAGGCTAACGTTTTGCAAGGTCTGAGCTGATATTCGACACTTGCTTTCTCTACCCACCCAACCAAAATCTTCTCAGCGATTTGACGAAGATACCCTAGAGATACTTCCGATTCTAAATTTAAGTTGCCATGTCAATCCAGGAAACAACACACCTTTAGCAGTTCATGATTTTCAAAGTATAATTAATTTCTTTATTACAACGGGGCTTTTGTTGACTTAACTTTGCTTTCCACGGAGCTACGATTTCATTATCTTCATTTGAGTCTACTCTATCGGTGTATACAGACACCAGAAAATCGTACAGGTTTTCTTACGGATCTACAAATTATTTCATTCGTCGATAATTACTGATTAGATTTCATCACTTATTTATCGGCAACATTCTTATGTTTTATAACTAAATAATTCTTTTCAATAAATTCATTATTTTGGTTACTGGCAAATCTACGGTCGAACATTTCAGTTATAGGGTTGCTATACAGTGTTACGATTTGTTTTGTTTTTGGGTCAGCATTTTTGGGTTCGCAGTTATTAATATTGAGGAACCAAGAGCATTTTATTTATGTTGTCTTTTACTTTGTTTTGTTATTTATGTTAGGGGGTATAATAATTGCTAGGCCATAATCTTTATGAGTTAGAAGCGGTCACCAAGCTCTCAGTATGTATATGCAAAACAAAAGACTAATAAGCATCCCGATCGGGGCTCACACAACGCAAACTACGCGAGAGCTTGGATCGGCTTAAAAATAGATCACAAAATAGGTGACTCACTTTGTTAAACTTCCAGCGTTGAAAGGCCTTCCAGCGTGATAGTGATGATACGGTGTTGTGGTTAGCTGTGGATTCTATTTTTTTTCTGGTACACTGATAAAGATTATGTGGGCGAACGATGATTTGGATTCAAGAATGATCGGGTTCCACAAAGTATTAAGTACCGTAACCACTTCTGTGAATATATGTTCCTTTTTGAAGGCATAGGCAAACGCGTTCCTAGTCTGAAGGGTCTGTCACGATTTCTTAGTGGGTATTCAATCGCAGTTCTGCTTCGAATTTTGGCTCCTACGGCGCGTTAATAGGTGGGACTGTATTAATGCCGGTATTTGTTGGGACCGGATGAGACCTTCCAGACCCGTAAAAGCAAGGGTAATTCGTTCTCCTACGCCGGACGATGAGTACTGGCTCCCGAGATGGTTGGCTTTGGCCTTCCAGCGTCGGCAGGCCGCCAGCGTATGGGAGCTTGGGCAAGGGGCAGCCTGATTGCAACCGCGTGGGAGTTTCATACCGACAATTTCCAGACACTCAAGCTTTTATTTATTGGAAAGTCATGGAAATATTGGACCAAGTTGGCGGCACTAAACAAAGCTGATACGCAAAAGCTAAGCTGAGATCACCCCTCTCTGCCGTAAAGTATGCTCTAATAGGGGTTGAATACAATTATTGGTTTTGGGTGTTTCTGGCTGCAATATGATAGACGAGCATTCAGTCCAAAATGACGACCATTACATGAATTAGGTATTATTAATGACGAAAATTCACTTAATGCCGAGCAAAACGTAGCGGCTACGACGCTCTCGATAGGACTTTGAAGGATATACGAGACAATAACTTTGTAATGGGTGGCGTTACAGTTCTTTTAGCAGGAGATTTTCGTCAAACCCTTCCAGTAGTGCCCCGCGGAACCAGAGCAGATGAAATAAAATCGTGCTTAAAATCTTCTTTTCTGTGGCCTGATATCACGAAACTAGCCTTAACCAAAAATATGCGTGTGCACTTGAACGGCGATCAATCTGCTGGATTTTTTGCAAAAACATTACTCCAAATTGGAGACGGCATATATCCAACAATTGAGGGAAAGATAAAGATACCAACATGCTTGGGAACTTTAGTAACTTCAGTCGAAGACCTTACTTCAAAAATATTTCCTGATATTTTAAACATTGCAGAAAAGTCGCTAGATTGGTTGTCTGAACGCGCAATTTTAACTTCAAGGAATGATAGAGCTTCTTCAATAAATGACTCACTATTAAAGTTATTTGACGGTCAAGAGGTAACATACAAATCTATTGACTCAGTCACGGTATTAGAAGATGCTGTTCACTTTTCTGTCGAGTTCCTGAACAAACAGAACCCTCCAGGTTTTCCTTTGCATAATCTTTCTCTTAAAATTGGGGCCCCCATAATGTTGCTACGTAATTTAAGTCCTCCAAAACTTTGCAACGGAACGAGATTGCAAGTTAAAGCTCTCCATAAATTTGTCATAGAAGCAGTAGTTTTTACTGGATGCGCTAAGGGTGAAAAGGTGTTTATACCTAGAATTCCCCTTATAACATCTAACCTACTTTTTGAATTCAAAAGACTGCAATTTCCCGTGAAAGTCTGTTTTGCAATAACTATCAATAAATCCCACGGACAGACTTTAAAGTTAGCCGGATTAGATCTAAGAGAGGATTGCTTTTCTCATGGTCAGTTTTATGTTGCCTGTTCCCGAGTTAGTTCGGCAAGTAATTTAATAATTTTGGCACCTGATGGAAAATCAAAAAATGTTGTTTATCAAGAGGTTTTAAATTAAAGGTTACAATTAAAAATCTTCTTCACGTGGAATATGCCTGGGGTACCCCTGGGGACGCCACTTTAAAAAAAATGCGCCAAATCCTCTACCTCCAGGGTGGTGTGGAAATGAGGTTCACTTAAATTTAATCAATGTAACCAACATTTCTTTTATTGCACTAATATGCATTAAAAAAACTAGCAATGCTCTGCTAATTGACGCGGACAACGTCGCGACGGGTATTGCTAGTATATATATATATGCAGGTATGTATGTTTATGTATGTATGTTGGAGTATCCCACGATGGCACACGTCTGGTCAGATAACTTGCGGGCAGCGGCGTATCCGATGTCTTCACCACTTCACATTATATCTTTGCTTTTGCACTTGCATTCATAAATGCCTGAGCTCACAATTTGTTTATATATTTTTTTTCACTTCACGTTTGTCTGTAATTAAGGCATTTAATTGCCTTTATTTTTTTGTCACTTTGTTATGGTTTTCTTTGGGTCTGTTTCTTGCACTTTATTGTCTTTTAGACCTAGCGGCATATCAGTGTCTCCATGGCGTGTTTCTGGTCGTGGCGTCCTTGCACAGAATGATTGTACATCTTGACCACTTTCAGGATGATTAAGAAAGCAGATAGAACGATGAGGATCTTAATGTTTTGGTTCACGTCCCGAATGTCGTCCTTGTGATCGATTATATTTACGCTGTTGATCACATCTGGATCTCGTACTTCCCATATTGAATTCCTGGTTATTAACGTTCTGATAAATTGGTGCTCGTCTTTCGGGATATGAAGTAACAGGACATCCCTCAATAGCAATCGTGGGCAGTACGGGAGGACTTCCTTCAGTGTGGTAGCAGTCCTGCAGAATGTTTAAGGCCTTCCTCTTCGGTCTTGGCTCCAGTCTTCGATGGCGCTAGGGAACACAGTGCGTATACTATAGTGCCCTCGAGATCAGAATAAATTCTGTCTGCCTTCTCTATCCGGCCACGGTCTTTTATAACAGTCTAGAGCTTTTTCTAGGCTCCCGTGATAGTTGGGTTATTTAGGTCTTCCCACCTATGATTTCCCCTATCGGTAGTGTCAATGCTCGACTGATGCACTTTGCCAGCTACTGGTGTAGGGTGTCATTCAAAAGATCCTCAAGTTGCACATTCCTTTTTATACCCGTTACTCGTAGAGTAAAAGGGTATATTAGATTCGTGCAAAAGTATGTAACAGGTAGAAGAAAGCGTATCCGACCATATAAAATATATATATTCTTGATCAGGATCACTAGCCGAGTCGATCTAGCCATGTCCGTCTGTCCGTCTGTCCGTCCGTCCGTCCGTCTGTCCGTCTGTATGAACGCTGAGATCTCGGAACCTATAAAAGCTAGAAGATTGGGATTTGGCATGCAGATTCTAGGGGTTAATACGCAGCGCAAGTTTTTCACGCCGATGTGCCACGCCCCCTCTAAAGCCCACAAATTGCGAAAAACTGTGGCACCCGTCTGTATGAACGCTGAGATCTCGGAAACTATAAGAGCTAGAAGATTGAGATTTGGCATGAAGATTCTAGGGGTTAATACGCAGCGTAAGTTTTTCACGCCCCCTCTAGCGCCCACAAACCGCGAAAAACTGTGGCACCCACAGTTTTGAAGCTAGATTAACGGGAAAAGGAATGTGTATTCGTTTTTTCAATACCTATTGATTGACCAATATATGAACCCCCTGCGTGCTTTAGCTGAGTAACGGGTATTTGATAGTCGAGGCACTCGACCATAGCGTTCCCTCTTGTTTTTGTTTTCGGTGAGTCAATGTGTCGATTGCCCCTCTCCCTTTTGCCTTCAGATTCGTTGTTGTTTTTCTACGTGCATCTTTCTCCATCAAATAAATTGAAGGAGAGGGCGTACGTAACAGAAGCTTTTCCGACCATATGAAGTATATATATTCCTGATCAGGATCACTAGCCGAGTCGATCTAGCCATGTCTGTCTGTGCGTCTGTCTGTCCGTCTGTCTGTCCGTCTTTCTGTCCGTCTTTCTGTCCGTCTTTCTGTCCGTCTGTCTGTTCGTCTGTCTGTCCGTCTGTCTGTCCGTCTGTCTGTCCGTCTGTATGAACGCTGAGATCTCAGAAACTATAAAAGCTAGAAGATTGTGACTTGGCTTGCAGATTCTGGGGGTTAATACGCAGTTTTTAGTAGTAGTAGTAGTAGTTTTTCACGCCGATGTGCCACGCCCCCTCTAACGTCCACAAACCGCGAAAAACTGTGACACCCATAGTTTTGAAGCTAGATTAACTGCAAAAGGAATGTATTTTCGTATCGTCAATACCTATTGATTGACCAATATTGCAGTTTCATGTTAGGTTCCTTTATGTTGTTCAGCCATACTAGTGGTTTGTGATCGCTTAATATTTCGAATTGCCTACCAAATAGGTATGATCTAAAGTATTTAGTGGCCCATACGATCGCTAACAATTCCTTTTCTATATTGGCGTAGTTTATTTCGTGTTCATTAAAGGTCTTACTAGCATAGCAAACAGGTTTATGATTCTGAGACAGTTCTGCTCCTATAGCCATGTTACTTGCATATGTCGTTAGGGAAAATGGTTTATTGAAATCGGGACTGATTAAAATAGGATCGGACGTAATTAATTCTTTCATCTTTTCGAACGCCTCCACATAGGTTGTGTCTCTGATATTAATTGTAGCACCCTTCTTTAATTTCAGAGTCATTGGCTTAAAAATATTTGCAAAATTTGGTATAAATTTCCCGTAAAATCCACATAATCCAAAAAATGATTTTATTTCTTTGAGTGTTTTGGGTAGTGGGAAATTTATAATAGCACTGATCTTCTTCGGGTTTGGTTTGATACCTGTGGCTGTTACTATATGTCCTAGGAATTCCGTTTCTTTTTTCATAAATTCACACTTATGCAGTTGCAATTTCAAATTTGCATCTCTTAGTTTTTGGAACACCTTCTACAATGACAAAATATGTTCCTCCAATGAAGTCGAAAAAAAAATTATATATCATCCGAAAATAACTGTTATTGTTCATTATTCTTACAAAAAAAATCATGCACTTAGAAGAGTCCAAAAAAAATTGTAAATACACCAAAATTTTCGTTAGCCATTGTACTTAAAGAATAACTGTTATTTTTTAACTTTTATAATAAAGCTCAACAAATAACAGTTATTTTTTGAGTTTTATTTTTCGATTGACAGATAACACTTATTTTTATACCCTTGCAGAGGGTATAATGATTTCAGTCAGATGTTTGCAACGCAGTGAAGGAGACGTTTCCGACCCTATAAAGTATATATATTCTTGGTCAGCATGACTAGACGAGTCGATCTAGCCATGTCCGTCTGTCCGTCCGTCTGTCCGTCCGTCTGTCCGTCCGTCTGTCCGTCCGTCTGTCCGTCCGTCCGTCTGTTTCTACGCAAACTAGTCCCTCAGTTTTTAAGCTATCGAGCTGAAACTTTACCAAAAGACGTCTTTCCGTTGCAGGTAGTATATAAGTCGGAGCCGATCGGACAACTATATTTTATAGCTCCCATAGGAATATTCGGAAAAATAATTGAAAAAAAATTATAACTTATATGTTTTTTGACATATTATTTTATGCTCTTGGAAATATCATTTTTTTTTAACTGTTTTGAATTTCGAATTAAATTTTAGAAAAATCGGACGACTATATCATATAGGAACGATAGGAAAACTAAAGGGAAATTAATAGGAACAAAATTATAGCTTTGTTAGTTTTTATTGTATTCTCTCCTACTTTGGAATATAGGTTTATTTTATTATTTTCGAATTTCGAATTAAATTTAACATAAATTGGATGACTATATTATATAGCTGCCATAGGAAGGATCGATTAATTAATGTCAAAATACTCCGTAAACTGCTATAATTTTGTTTGTTGCAAACTGCTATATTTGTAATTTAGTAGTAATGATCTGCAAGGGTATATAAACTTCGGCTGGCCGAAGATAGCTTCTGTTCTTGTTGAGTTTTATAATAAAAGTTGAAAAATAAAACTTAAAGTTCTTTTGTTTTGAGTATGAGAATATTTGACCTTCTCCTATTTAATCGAAAGGAATCAAGTAGAACTCCGTTTTAATATCACAATTCGGTACATTTTTGCCTCTAATAATAGTCTGAATATTATTTTAAATATTTTAAAAATGGGACGCAAACCATATAATTTACCGCGTAATTATTTTAACTTTAGTGAAGAAAATAATCAGACGCGTTGCAAAATGTGCAAAAAAGTGTTCGCAGGAAACTATCCGTGTTTTTAAGGAGGATCATTTTTTTCAGTTAGGGGAGTGTAGGGTAATGTGACGAGTAGGGTAATGTGACGAACTCGTTGAATCTCATATATGACGTCACAACAAAAATTCCAAATAAATGTTGTCGTCTCCCCTTATCGTGTTGACAATGTATTTATAGTAATATTAATAAGAAGTCCGGTAATTTTTTTGTGAGGTAATTTTCGCTAAAAATGTGGTGCCCAAACTAGAAAAGCTTTTCAATTTACTTGTGTTTCAGCAGTGCCAGAGCAAAGAGGTGTGGAAAATAAAATCAGCTAAGTACATGCACATATAAATGAGATCTTTATCAACAGTTTTTGGTACTTCGCGTTTTTTTCTTTTGCGCCGTTTGAGTGTGACACCGTGTTTGCTCCAAGTCTACCTTGTAGGGTATCGTGACGAACTTTTTGTAGGGTATTGTGATGAACTTTTTTTATTCAAGAATTTTAATTGTTATCGTTGATTTTGTTAAAAAGACATATAATATTACCAGATAACATGAAGTGCTTCAGTTTTATTGCTTTTTCGTATTGTTTTAGACATCTGCATCGAGTTTAATTGTGTATTCATCAGTTCGTCACCTTATCTGACACTTTTGAAAGTGCAAAAAGGATGGTTCACGCCAAACGCTGTAGGATTTAGCACCTTTGGAATTTCGACTCCTAATTTTGCAGAAATATGCTCAGTAGATGTCAGCAACTTTCTGCTTTTACACTTTTAAAAAATATTGATTTTTGGGGAAGTTACATTAAAAAACAAATCGTTTGTCACATTACCCTACAACTTTTTAAAGTGCAATAAAAGGATGGTTCACTCCAAACGCTGTAGAATTTTGCTCTGTTGGAATTTCGAATCCAAATTTTACAGAAATGTTCTCAGTAGATGTCAGCAACTTTCTGCTTTTACACTTTATTGATTTTTAGAAAAGTTACATTCAAAAAACGAATCGTTCGTCACCTTACCTTACACTCCCCTACATATTTTTATAATATAGCCGTGGTCGTAACGACTTTAAAATTATTTTAAAAAATTGTCGAAGAAGAATTTTGATGAACCACTTACTAATTTTATTTTAATCTACCAAAGAAGAGCTGCAAAAGAAGTTTGAGTTTTATTTTTGATCGAAATAATAAAACTCAAGGAATAACTGTTATTTTTAAAATATTTGCCAAATTTGGATATCTTTCAATCGAAAAATAAAACTCAAAAAATAAGTGTTATTTTTCAAATTTTATTATAAAACTCAGCAAATAACAGTTATGCCTTGAGTTTTACATATAAATCCGAAAATAAGTGTTAAAGTGTGATTTTTAAAATAAAACTAATAACAGTTACGGTCCCAGAGATATACTAGACAATCTTTATAGGTTACATTTTCATACATCTTTGAAAAGTAGTGGGGGCGTTTTTAAGTCCAAATGGCATTCGAGAATACTCCTAATGGCCGTGTTTTGTAGAGAATGCAGTTTTTGCTATTGATTCTGCTTCCATTTGAATTTGGTGGAAACCTTTCGCTAAATCAATGGTGGTAAAATATTGGCATCTACCTAGTTTGTTCCATATTTCGACCATTCTAGGTATTGAGAATTTGTCATTAATTGTGATTTCGCTTAAATTCCTGTAATATGAATTTCAGCTTAACGGATGCATCACTCTTTTTTGGAACTATCCAATTTGGTGAACAGTAAGGTGATTTGGATTTACGAATTATTCCTTGATCAATCATTTCATTTATTTGTTTGTTAACTTCCTCATCAAAAGTTTGAGGGTATTTATAAGGTTTTCTATAGACTGGATCTTCATGTTTTGTTTTGATAGAAACAGAACTCGTTAAAGTCAAATTTTCACCTTTCTTGTACTGAATGTCATTGTATTCAAACAACCCTTTCTTTAAATTTTCTTTTTCCTCTTTATTTAGGTGTTCTAGCCTATATTCGTTGCACTCTTTTAATTCGTTATTAATAGCAAAGTTGAAGGATAGATCGTGTTAGGGGTGGATTAGGGCATTCTAATTCGGTCTTAGCCTCTTTCATTTTTTTACCATGACTGTTTCTTCTTCGTAGTTAAATTAGAATATCGTATATATCAGAAAATTTACGCAAATAAAATTTTTGTTCAGAGGGACAGATTTTGCATGGTTTTAATGTTATACTTTTATTTAATTCCATCGAGCTATTTATCGTATGTTCTTTTAAGCTTTCCTCTCTTTCCTTGTGTCCTCCAAAATTTTATATCATTAGGTTAATATATGACCCTGTAAATATCATTGCACTAAGGAGTCTTCCCTTGATCATCACTCTGACATATGGGCTACAATTTTAAGATCCGAGGCAACTTGCTGAAAGTGTACGTCCTTTCTGAATTGGGCACTATCACTTTCTCTTTGTCTCTTTGCTGCCACGCTTGGGATATTATTCCAAGTAGAGGGTTCAAAATTTAGTGGATTGTCAGCCATGCGTTAGATTTTTTTCTTCAATAACTGCCTGCGACGAGTCGACGATAATTCTTTCAATGACCCCATATTTGATGTGCACTTGTCGGGCATCTTGGGTGGGGTAGAGTTGTAACAGATATTCCACCCAGGCAATGTATCTGCTAAGTTCCGACGGACTACCATCGAAGTTGGGCAATTTTTTGATCTGACCAATTAGTTGATTTCGACGGATTTCCGATAGTTAGGGTAGCAATGCAGCATTCGCCATTTTGTTTCCTATATTGGCACTCGTTAAATTTATTAAATTAACAGCGCGGATTGACCGAATTGGATTTAAAAAAAATCTGCGTGCGAAAATAATCACTCGTAGATTATTTTGCGGATCTCGTTTGTCTTTTTTGTTTTGTTCGCGGATGTTACGCTGATCAGGATAAACAAGTTGTATAGTGTTATCAACTAAAAAAGTTGATCAGTACCGGGACTAATTTAAAAAGGACTTGAGATCCTACCGACTGCGCCAATTAAATTCTTGTATCGTAAGTTTATTATAAAACAACTTTATTTAATTTTATTTTAAACCAGTTACAATATTTGTTTTGTTGGAAGAACACCGACTTGCTTTATTCAAATCTCAAACTGAACTCGCTCTCTAACTTCTACTTCATTTACGATCGTACCTCGGTTTTTGAGCTTTAGAGCTTTTTATGAAAGGGTTTTCTTTTTGTTAACTGGCTTCTTAGCTTTGGACTTTAGACTCCAGACGGGTCCCGAAATCTAAGTATCCTGGATCGTGAGAACGTGCCAATAGTCGAAAACAGCGGCTCGTTCCAATTGTTTAGTCTATAAACTTTGGTCTTCTGTTTCATGGTCGGCCTCCTTGGATTTGGTAATTTTCCATTGGCTTGTTGACAATTAAATCTGGGATTCTTATTTCATAAAGGCTTTGGCTTGTTGACAATTAAATTTGGGGATTCTTATTTCTTAGAGGGTGTCTCGAGGGAGATCGTTAAATGTGTGCATGTATGTGTGGGTGCGTGAACATGCCCTTCAGTTCTGGAGTCATTCTCGGTGACAAACTCACTACGCCAAACGCACGGCCGCTGCCGACGTCAGCAGAGTAGTCGGCGCAGCTTCGACGTGCGAGTACGAATAGCCGATATTTTTTATTGCGCTAGCAGAGACAAATTTCGGCCGGTCCGTTATTCTCTTTTGCGCTTTACAGTTATGTTCAGCTAGCAACCAAAATTTGGCTGGTAAAATTTGTGTGACGCAGCGACATGTGTATGCCCTTACATTTTAGGAGCATTATTGTATTTCGAAGTAAACTAATTAATTTCGTGTTTTCGATTTAATCATAAAAAAATAGGAAATTTGGATTTACTTAACTAATACATTTGACTAATACAATTTTTTATTTAACTGATCCTATAATTTAATTTTTTAGTTTAGTTAAAAAATTGTCCATTAATAGAGAAGTTTTTAGCTAACTCGAGGTCATGCCGGCTTAGACTTCAAGAAGTCGAAGACGTCGGAATTATGCCAATACACAAAAAAAAAGCGAAGAGGCTTCACTGTACATGCATGTTTCATGTAGTAGCCAACTACAATCTTCAGCAGTGAAATCGCAGTCTTGGTCAACGATCGAAGTGGGTTACCATGCAAGCCGCGCTATAACTGGTTGGGAATTATAGCGTCGCCAGAGCGGTAAACTTCAAAAAGCTGATCAAACCCTTAGTGTGTGTTGGACTTTGTTCTGTTTTTGATCTCTATCAGAGTTTTATTTAAATATTATCCTATTAACAGCTTTAAGAAATTGCGTTTTTACTGAAAAAATAAAAATTATATTGTCGGATATATACCGCTTTTGAAAGGGTATAGGAGCATTGGCACGCGCCAAAAGCGAAGATGAAACAAAAGAAGCATGGCAAAGGGGTGAGAAAAAGGCTTGGTGCATTCACATTCTTTTCGAAGATTGCTAAGAGAAGGAAGTTTTTGCAGATTAATTAATTAATTGATTTGATTGAGTGTCAAGTGTTTAAAAACTAAAGGCAGGTAAGTGCAACCTTAATTTTACGATATTGTAATGGATTTAAGTTTAATTTTCACCAATTTCGTATTTCCAGACAAAGAAAGAGACGAAAGTTATTGGAAACGAACCCCTGTCTAACCGTTTTAAATACGTTGTTTCTGAAAACATTTTAAAGGTATATAATTTGGACGGGCCATGGGCAAAAAATCGCTTAAGTCCCGCAAGGGGCTGTACGAGGTGTTAAAAGGCAACTATAAAAATATAAAATGTAAACTCATTTTTAAAACATATCTCTTTGCTTAACATTAAGAATAAAATAACAAAGCAGAAATCTAGGGATAATAATAAAATTAAAGTAATAAAAAAATTTAAAACAAAATACAATAAAAATGAAAGAGTAAATAAAAATTAGAAATAAATTTGTATGTATTTTATTTTAAACTAGCAGGGTCGCCCGCAGCTTCGCCTGCGGAAATCAAGATTGAAAATTTTACAAATATGTTTTTTTTATCATAATAAAAAATAAAAACGGGTGGGAAGAGAAGCCGCGAATCAATTTTTTTAAACATTTCAGTTTGTTTAAACAATATGAAGCGCGTGTAAGGAAGAGCAAGAGAATCTATTGGTCTGAATATTTATGTTTTTTTCAATATTATCAATGCGATTTAAATTAATTTAATACAGAAATCAGTAGGAAAACAAATCTTACTTCCTTAGACACACCTATATATTTAGTTTGTAAAATACGCATTTTTTATTTATATTTATGTTCTTGCCGTGAGTATATTTCTTTCTATTCTTTTTTACAACTCTACATTTTGTCAAAAGTGTTAAAACAATTCGTGTTAGCTAAAAGGGTTTTTGGATTAAAAAAAAGGAATTTTAAGGAAAACTTCAAATGTAAAAGCAAAATCTAAAGCCTTGCAATCTAAAGGTCGTGAGTTTAAATCAAAGTTCTAGTCAAAATTGGAGTTCTATTAATTTTTTTTTACTTTGTTCTGAGAGGTTCTGGAATACTCATTTGGCATTCCGCTCTTTACTCTCTACCTAAAAATAGTTTACAAAGTGAAAAAGAAATAATTATGTCAACATCATTATTGGCAAGAATTGCGGTGGGTTTGAACCCACGACCTATAGACTATGTTTCCTTTACGTACAACATAACCTTCTAAGCTACAGTTTGGAAGTTCTGGCTCACATTAAAGTAAACGGTTAATAAATAAGAAGCAAAAGTTTTACCATGATCACTTTGCAATTTCGCTAAGGATGATAAAAATAAGAATAAAAAGTCAAAAGAAGTTAAACTCTTTTTACAAAAAGCACATATTTTATGTTATTTAAAGTGAATATCTACGACCTGACTGGAGACTTATTTTTTGAACCATTAGGTTGACAATAACAAACACAAAAAAGAAGAAAATATTTATGTGATTTATAATAACATCAAGAAAATGAATTCGTATTTTAGAATTATTATTTGGGTTTCAGTATGTTGTTGTAATTAATTTTTCACCTTGATTAGGATTATATTAACAATGTCAGAAAGGCAGGTGGGGGGAGAAGCCGTGAATGAAATTGTTTAAACATGTGTGTAAAATTCGCATTTTAGCGTGCGTGTGTATGTACTCAACGGGGCGAATTTATGTTTTTATTTTGTTTTTAAAAATCCTCAGTTTGTCAATAATTCAACATTTAAAAGGAAATAAGTAGTTTGGAAACATTTCGTCTTATCGAGTTTTTGAATTTTAAAAATAAAAACAATTTAAATGGAAAACTTCTATTGTAAAACTGTTACCAAAATCTAAATCTGATCGGAGCAGCATGATTTTCAAATAGTAAAATCATTTAAAATCCGACTCCGAATTTAAATGTATATACATACGAATTTTCCTTTAAATTTTCTTAAAGTCAATCCGTTCTAGGTGAATTTTGACCCTTACACATGTTTTTTTATCCGAATCTTGGTTATAGATAATGGATTTTCAGAAGTGACATTCAATTGGAAAAATTCTGAAAGTCTCACGTGAAATACTAAGTGACATGTCACGAGTGGGTGACCTCTCATATAACCAATTTGTATAAGGCACTTGTGACATCACGAGTGTCTTCGAAAAAATGTCACTCACCCTGTCACTATGGGACGAGGTAGGACATCCCGAACAAATGTCTCTATGGAAAATCAGCGGTGCGTCACCGGTGTCAAATGACATGTCACGAGAAATTCATATGGTGTTTCACGAGTGAAAAGTGATTTCTGGAACTGAAGGGTGTACATTGGAATATATGGTACTATGGATATGTCACTATATATATATAAGTTAACACCAGCCAAACACCCCCTTCCATTGGTCCACTTCGTCATCGGATACCACGGACCACACCAAGCATACCCCCGCAAGCGCCCACAAACTCAAGTGGCTGCAGCGCTGCGGGTATGGACAGCGACAACGACAGCGGCAGCGACGCAGCGACAACGACAGCGGCATCGACGGTAGAACGTCAGCGACAACGATAGAACGTCAGCGGCAAATTCCGACAACTTCAGCGTAACAAAGAAGGCATGCAATTGAACAATTATAATAAAGCATTTAATATTTAAACTCAAAACTTCAATTAAATTCTTTTTGAAATTATCCTAAAAGACAGGAAGGACGTGGGCCAACGACAAAACATCAACACCGATATGTGGATACGCTTGTTTGGTTCCCCTTTCCCCTGGTCATCCACTGAGGATGACCATACCTGGCGCCCGAGCAGATCTAACTTCCTTCGGGAAGTCGGACTACCTAGCTCTGAAAAATAATACTGTGAAAATTAACAAAAACACGTTAAAAAATTTAAAAAAAAATATATTTAAAAAAAAATAACTAAAATGGTTACCTGACTATAAGAGTCAGTCAATATTTATTTGAAATAGAAATGAAATACTTTAAATATTTTTTACAATGGAATTTTCTGTGAAAAACGAAAAAAAAAATGAAAACAAGAAAAAAAGCTAACTTCGGCCAGCCGAAGTTTATATACCCTTGCAGATCGTTCCTATTCTATTTGAAATTACAAAAATGTTAAATTTAGATTTGCAACAAATAAAATTATAGCAGTTTACGGAGTATTTTGACATTAATTAATCGATCCTTCCTATGGCAGCTATATAATATAGTCATCCAATTTATGTTAAATTTAATTCAAAATTCTAAAATAATAAAATAAACTTATATTCCAAAGTAGAAGAGAATACAATACAAATTAACAAATCTATAATTTTGTTCCTATTAATTTCCGTTTAGTTTTCCGATCGTTCCTATGGGAGCTATATGATATAGTCGTCCGATTTTTATAAAATTTAATTCGAAATTCAGAACAGTTAAAAAAATGATATTTCCAAGAGCATAAGGTAATATGTCAAAAAACACATAAGTTATAATTTTTTTTCAATTATTTTTTCGATTATTCCTATGGGAGCTATAAGATATAGTTGTCCGATCCGGCCGGCTCCGACTTATATACTACCTGCAACAGAAAGACGACTTTTGATAAAGTTTCAGCTCGATAGTTTCAAAACTGAGGGACTAGTTTGCGTAGAAACGGACGGACGGACGGACGGACGGACAGACGGACGGACAGACGGACAGACGGACATGGCTAGATCGACTCGTCTAGTCATGCTGACCAAGAATATATATACTTTATAGGGTCGGAAACGTCTCCTTCACTGCATTGCAAACTTCTGACTGAAATCATTATACCCTCTGCAAGGGTATAATGACGAGATTTAAATGAAATGTGAATGTGCAAAATGTTAATACTGTATACAGTTACCCGCTGCGGTGGGGGTGCGGCTTTTTTTTGAGCTGATACTCCCCACGAGCGCAAAAAAAATGTTCCTATTTAAAATAATTAACGGTGAACCTGCCGCGGCGATGTGTCCACGCACCCTGTGGCGCGGCATATTCGCGGGCACAAAACACCGAAGTGAAAAAAAACAATAATCCGCTGCGGCGATCAGTCCACACCGTTGGACTTATTCGCGAGCGTAAGAATTGTTAAAATAACAAAATTAAAAAGATAACCGCTGCGGCAATAAATTTCCGAGCGGCAATTTTCAAAATAAAGAAATATTTATATAAACAAAAATTACAAAATAACTAAGCACACACACGAACAATTTTTTATTTTTGCGTTTGGCAACTTACTGCAAAGGCTTACGGGTGCGTAATGCATTCAAGAAAAGCTGTCCAGTGGGTTGTGTGGCAACCGTACCCTAGTAGGCGGCATGCCAAAAAGGATAAATACGGACAACCGTGCCGGGAAACAAAAAAACGCCAAAAATAAGAGTGACGCACAACGCCTCGAAAAAAATATTCTTTATAAAAAAAGCAAAATAAAAAAAAAACACAAAGAAAACCAAATTACAAAAAAACCCAAAAGAAGAAAACTCTCGATACTAATTATTATTTCATTTCAGAACCCTAACCCTGAAGACGTTTCACTCACCCACAATTTCCTCCTTTATTGTCTGGCTCTGTCTTTGGCTTGTTTTTCAACTTCGACTTCTGATTCTTAATTCTGACTTCTGTTCTTCAATTTTGTTTTCAACTTTCCATAGTTTATTTCATTTCAGAACCCTAACCCTGTAAGAAATAAACTATGGAAAGTTGAAAACAAAATTGAAGAACAGAAGTCAGAATTAAGAATCAGAAGTCGAAGTTGAAAAACAAGCCAAAGACAGAGCCAGACAATAAAGGAGGAAATTGTGGGTGAGTGAAACGTCTTGAGTATTTTTCTTAAAACATACCCCCTGGTGCCAAACCAAATAAAGATTCTGTTGCCGGGTTATTCTTGGGCTTATAGGATTTATCCGTCACTTTTTTCTGATTTTCAATAAACTATAATTGAATTTATCCCTATTCAACGTCAAGTTGAAAAATTTGAGAACTCTAATTTAAATCTAAGAATTTACTTACTACATCCTTTACCCGTCACCTTTTCCTGATTTTCAATAAATTATAATTGAATTTATTCCTATTCAACTTCAAGTTGAGAAATATAAGATTCTTAATTTAAACCTGGGAATTTAATCACTGCAATCTCTGATAAAATGGAAGAAATGAAGGAGGTCCTTAACCGTCTCGACTCCACGATTGCTACCCTATCCACACAAATGTTGGGCGTACGAGAAGAGGTTAGGAAAATAGGGAACAGGGTAAACGTTCTTGAGTCCGACTTTGAGCGACGTAACCCGGTGATGGATATTCCGCTGCCGCTAACACGCCCGAGGACGGAATACGAACTCAAAGAGTCTTCGGCCGTGCCGGACTGCGTTAGGGAACTGCTAACCTTTGAGGGTGATTCCAAGAAGTACATTTCTTGGATTAGCAGGGCCCAATCCATTATAAACGACTATGAGGTCGTTAGGGAAAAGCCATTATACAGATCAGTCCTCATTCAAATTAGACAAAAGATTAGGGGAATGGCACTTAATGCTTATAACGTGAGGGACGATGATTGGTCAGAAGTCAAAAGAGTGTTGGCAACATTAGAATACGAGCTTAGTGGATTGACTCAAGGAGGCCAAAAACTGGAAGATTTTTACTTAAAAATTAATAATCATGTTTCGCTCATTATGAACAAGATTAAAACTATGAATTACTCGCCCGAAGTAACCAACGCTTTTCTGGCCGGGCAGAGGGAGAAGGCCCTCAGTGCGTTTATTAGAGGGTTAAATGGCGACTCTGCTAGGCTGCTGATAATTCGCAAGCCTGCAGACGTCCATGAGGCGTACTCCATTTGTCAGGAGCTCCAGAAGATGGAGCCGAGAAATTTTACGCCAAGGGTCCCTTTGTTTAAGCCAACTTTCAACCCAACTTACCAAAATTATAGGCACCCTAATCCCCCGAGGTTCCCACAGACAAATCAATTTAATCGTAGGGATGGCCCTACGATGGCCAATTCAACACATAATTATGCCCCGAGTGGAAGTATGCAAGGCTCACCAAGATTCCAAGGCACCAGACTAGCCATCAAAATTGAAGCGAACCAATCTGGTCAAAGTTATAGGCCAAATTTTAACCCACGTCAGTTTGAGGCCAACAGTGTCAAGCGAAGTCCGAGCGGGAATTCTGACTTAAATCCCTTCCGTAAGGCTCAGAGGCTTTACCACATCCAACCCACCGCATCATCAGACTTCGCTACCAACGAGCATTATCAACAACACCCTGATAATGAGATAGGGGAGTTGGCAGATTCACCTCAAGGAATCGAACATGGTTCGCCCTTGGAGGAAGTGGGTTGCATTGGCGATGGCGAGCAAAATTTTATGACCGACGCCTCTCTAGCATACCATACATAGAATACCGAAATAAAAATGGGGCCAAATTACAGTTTCTTATAGTCACCGGCGCAAATAATAATTTTATTAGCCCCAGAAATTCCGCCGGCTCTACAACATTAACTACGCCATTTTTTGTACAATCCGCGGGGGGTAATATCAAAATAACACACCGTATTACGGGGTTTTATTTTAAATCAATCGGGAACGACACAGTTCTCACCTTTTTTGTTCTCCCTGGATTGAAAGCATTTGACGGTATTATAGGGGACGACACTCTTAAGGCTCTGAAAGCCCTAATCGACAGAAAAAACGACCTTTTAACAATATCGCCAGGCATCAAGATACCTCTTCTCGCAAAAAAGTCATTAAATGTACACCTTTTGTTGGACGCGACACACCCCGAGTCCGCAAAGGAAGCCTTAAAAGCACTTATTACCGAATACTTTAAAATCTTTGAACCACTCTCTCCCGGCAAGGCTGTCGACACGAGCGTTAGAGCTGAAATTCGAACAAGCACCTTAGATCCTATATACACAAAAAGCTATCCCTATCCTACCAATATGAGAAGAGAATTGGATAGGTAAATAGAAGAACTTTTGCGGGATGGGATCATTAGACCATCAAAAAGTCCCTATATATTCCAAAGAAACCCAAACCTAACGGAGAGAAACAATACCGCTTCGTCATCGATTTCAAACGATTAAACGCCGTCACGATTGTTGACACCTATCCTATACCAGACATAAATTCTATTTTGGCAAGCTTGGGAAAAGCCAAGTATTTTACCACACTCGATTTGACATCGGGATTCCACCAAATTTATATGTTAGAATCCGATACGCCGAAAACACCATTTTCCACCTTGAATGGGAAATACGAATTTCTTCGCCTTCCGTTTGGGTTGAAAAACGCCCCAGCGGTATTCCAAAGAATGATCGACGATGTCCTAAGGGAGCACATTGGCAAGATTTGTTATGTGTACATCGACGACATAATAGTCTTCAGCGAAGATTATGAAAGTCATTGGAAGAACCTCCGAGCTGTTTTCAACAATCTGCAAAAGGCCAAACTGCAGGTCAACTTAGAAAAAACAAATTTCCTATCAACGCATGTTGAATTCTTGGGATATGTGGTAACTGCAGATGGCATCAAGGCAGATGAGAAAAAGGTGGAGGGCGTCACCAAAATGAACCCACCTACCAACGTAAAAGAGCTGAAGAGTTTCCTCGGCATGACGTCCTACTACAGGAAATTCATTAAGGATTACGCAAAAGTCGCAAAGCCCTTGACCAATTTAACTCGAGGGAAGTTCGCTAGGGTTAAATCCTCACAGTCAAAAAAAGTACCCATTGAACTCGATGAGGCTGCGTTAAAAGCCTTTAATGACCTAAAAACGATCCTATCATCTTCGGAAGTTTTAGCATTCCCGGATTTTTCAAAACCTTTCCATTTAACAACAGACGCGTCTAACTATGCAATCGGGGCAGTTCTTTCCCAAGTAGACTCTGGCAAAGATCGTCCAATAGCTTATATTTCTCGATCCTTAAACCAGGCGGAAGAGAATTACGCTACGAACGAGAAAGAAATGCTTGCGATAGTGTGGGCTTTAGAAAACCTTCGGTCCTACTTGTATGGTGCCGGTTCAATTAAAATATACACCGACCACCAACCGCTAACCTTTGCGTTAGGTAATAGGAACTTTAATGCCAAATTAAAGCGATGGAAGTCGCGGATTGAAGAGTATAATTGTGAATTAATCTACAAGCCAGGGAAATCGAATATAGTGGCTGACGCGCTCTCGCGAGTCACGACTTATGTCAACCACTTGGGATCCGACACGGATACTGCTTCCGAGTCAGATTCCATAGCCACGATTCATAGCGCCCTTCAGGACGCATCCCAATTAATTCCTCATGTCGAAAACCCGATTAATGTCTATCGGAACCAAATAATCTTCGATCCGAAATTATCCGTCTATTCTTGTGAGCACCCACACGCTGGATACGTGCGTCACTTAGTCCTATCAACACTTGTTGATTCCTTAAACAAGTATTTGAAACCCTCGGTAATCAACGGGATTAAAATCCCAGAGGATTCCTTACAACTTTTGCAGACTTCCTGCTTTCAAAATTTTAAACTATTTAAAATCCGCATAGCACAGCGGACGAGGACCAAATTTGCGGGATTGTTGAGAAAGAACACCGCCAAGCACACAGAAGCTCAAAAGAGGTCCGAGTCCAGATACTGGAAAAATACTACTTCCCCAGGATGGCGAAAGTCATCCGCACACAAATTTCAGCTTGTACTATATGTAAACTACAGAAGTACGACAGACACCCCAATAAGCCATTGCTCCAGGGGACCCCTATCCCAAGGTATCCGTGTGAAATACTTCACATCGACGTATTCACACTGGAGAAAAAAATGTATCTCAGTTGTATCGACAAATTTTCCAAATTCGCGAAACTATTTCCACTATTATCGAAGTCGTCTGTGCACCTCCGTGAGACACTTCTGGATGCATTGCATTATTTCACTGCACCCAGAATGATAGTGTCCGACAACGAGAGGGGTCTTTTGTGCCCGACTGTTCTAAATTATCTGAGAACCCTGGGTATAGAGCTCTGTAACACACCGACTCAAAAAACTGAAGTCAACGGGCAGGTGGAGAGGTTCCACTCCACTTTCTTGGAAATATACCGTTGTTTGAAAAACGAGTATCCCTCTTTCAAAACCGTTGAACTCATCCCGATCGTTGTGGACAGATACAACAATTCTGTTCACTCTGTAACAAACAAAAAGCCCGTCGACATTTTCCTTAATCGAACCTCCAGAATAAACTATCAGGGGTTGTCCAATTTTAGACAGCAGGCCCTGGAAGACATTCGAGGTCTTATAGAACACAAACAAAACTTAACTAATAACGGGCGCAATAAAAAAAGAAGCGACCCCATTCAATACGAACAGGGCGACCAAGTATATGTCGCCAACAAGCAAATTAAAACTAAGGAAAAGCAGCGGTATAAGCCGGAGGAAGTTCTGGATGACCGGAGAGTCACCGTAAGAACTAGGTCCGGGAAAGTCTTTCACAAATCCCATTTAAGGAATTGATTTTTGGTTCTCGAGCCTACAAATAAATTAAGTTACCCAAGATAAATAGCATTCGGCAACAGAACATCTTTAACATTCTTAATTAAAAATTCACTGTAACACCGTAGTGGGAGATATGTGCCAGGCGTTTCACTGTCCAACGATCTTCTTTTAAAATTTAATTGACTAAACCTTTAATAGCTATCGAATAAAACTAAAAAACAGAAAAATATAGAATAAGATAACAACCAACATAAGAATATACTATCCATACCTAAATATCCACAATCATAGACTAAAGAAATAACTATCATAACATAATGAAAAATCTCTTTCCCAAAACAGGAATAAAAAAAAATACAAAAAAAAACACAAAACAATGAAAAATAGAAAACCTCTCAACAATAAAAAAAGAGAGGAATAAAAAATTATTATAAAAATATAAAAATAAGAACTAGCAATACGAAATATAATTTAATAATAAGAATTAAACAAGAAATAGCCATAACCTATAAAATATACAAAATACTGATAAGTAATAGAAATAACATCTAGAATTAGTAAGCTGAACACCTAGGCTAAGCCAATTGAAAAATCTCTTTGACATAAGAATCTCTAATTCCATTTAACTCCCCGTCGGCGCTGCAAGCATGTCGCTTATATACGTGGCCACATCCATCCACATCTTCAAGTACGATGCCCCGATTGTCCCGCTGCAGCAAGGAATGGTTTGGAGAACCAACGGAGTCTTTAAATTAGCACATGTGATGAACCCAGATCACGTACAGCAACTGATTGACCAAGTCACGGGAGAAGCTATGGTGATATCAGACCAGCGGATTGGGGCTCTAGTCGATCACTATCTACGGCGGGCTTCGGAAGGAATATCACGCATGAACGGCGCGTCAAACCGCCGGCAGAGGTCAATAGATTGGCTCGGATCGGCGTGGAAATGGGTCGCGGGATCCCCCGACAAATCAGACTGGAACGCAATTTTAAAAGAGGAAAGCAACTTAGCAAAAAACGATAACTAGCAGATCCGAATAAACATGAAGCTATTTGACACAGCGCACGAGTCGCTCCAGAGGTTAAACGACGTCATTGCGAGAGTAAATGCAATAGACGGAGATTTCCACGTGACAACGGCCATATTACATAAGGCTATAATAATTGCTGATCAGGTGGATGAAATTCTGAGAGCATGCCAGTTAGCAAAGACTGGGGTGATCAACACGAACCTCCTAGATCACATGGAAATCGAGGAGATACTGTCCAAGATGGACAGTCTCCCATATCAAAACGTTGTGGAGGCTGTAGAGTTTTCTCGCCCCACAATCCTGTCGAATGGAACTACGCTTCTATATATCCTCGCGATGCCAAAGGTAGTGAATAAAAAATACCGGCTCATGAGGATATACGCGACGACAATGAATGGCAAACAAGTCGTCTTGAAACACAATAAACTGGCAATAGACAGCGTGGAGACATACGCTCTCCTTGGAAGTTGCTCGTCAACCGGCAACACCACTGTATGCAGAGAGCAAGACTTGCTCAAGCTGGAGGAGCAAGACTGCATACCTCGGCTACTCAAAGGGGGACAAGCAGAATGTGATTACCTGCGGACGAACCAGGAAACAGCAGAGTTAATCGATGACGGCACGGTTTTCCTATCAAACTTCAACGGAACGATAACAACCGCAGCCGAGGAACACCATCTGGAAGGATCTTACATTATACAATTCGACAATGAGACCATAGCGGTGGGAAACCGCAATTACAGCAGTTACTCGTCAGTACACTTAATGCCCATGCTAGCGGCATTAACCCGAATTAAGACAACGGGTTATGAGCCGTCATTGAAGTATGTCCACGAATTCAACATGGAGAACCTGAGAAAAATATCCGTCATGTCCGACGAGATTGTGATATCTTTTTCAATAGAGATAATCATAGGCCTCGTCATCATGACGGCCGTCTACCTCGTCTGGAAGAAGATAACGTCAACCACAAACTCAAGTGGCTGCAGCGCTGCGGGCATGGACAGCGACAACGACAGCGGCAGCGACGCAGCGACAACGACAGCGGCCCCGACGGAGCGGCATCGACGGCAGAACGTCAGCGACAGCGACAGAACGTTAGGGGCAAATTCCGACAACTTCAGCGTAACAATGTAGAGCACTGACCGGCCGGTAGCTGCCTCAGCTATAGCCGCCGTTTACCCCTTCCCCCGCTGCGCCCCAATTGGAATTGCAACGTTAGCGGGTTCGGGAACAACAACATCGAAATGCCCAAAACCGCTGCCGTCGGTTTGGACATTTCCGCTGCTGCGCTGCTCATAATTTTCTGAACACTTCCCTCGCCTTTTTCGACGACGGCAGACATGAAGAATAATGAGAACCTTTAAACAAAGCCTAAGAAACCATTTGTCAGCATAAAAGCTTTGGTAGAATACATAGTTATAAGAATAATGCATTTTGTATAATCAGTTTAAGATTGGGGATCTAACTTAAAAAAACTTTACAATTTTGATCAATCAATAGGTATTGAAGAAATGAATACGCATTCCATTTCCCTTTAATCTAGATTTAAAGCTGTGGGCGCCACAGTCTTTTGCGAGATGTGGGCGTTAGAGGGGTCGTGGCACAACTTGCGCTGCGTATTAACCCCTAGAATCTGCATGCAAAGTGCCAATCTTCTAGCTTTTATAGTTTCCGAGATCTCAGCGTTCATACAGACGGACAGACGGACATGGCTAAATCGACTCGGCTAGTGATCCTGATCAAGAATATATATACTTTATATATTCGGAAACGCTTACATACATACATTCATGTATGTTTGTTACATACTTTTGCACGAATCTAATGTACCCTTTCACTCTACGAGTAATGGGTATAATTCTATCTATTTAAATCCGTAACTTCTAAAGTAGTAGGAATTTCGAGGTTTGGATTTTACCAAATTTTAGGTTTTGAAAAGGCCTAATTGGAAATCCAAAAGGAAATTCCCAAGTCCCCCATAATTTGGGGGCTACATAAAAAATTTACTTTCGGACTTAAAAAACCTTAACCGGTGCTCCGATCAAGATGATTTTTGAAACATAGTTATTTTTTTGGCTTAAGTGCTTAGGTTTAATTTTGAAATTTCCAGTCTTTTTTAAGTATGTTTAACGATTTTTAGATCTTCTTAGTTTTTGCGTGAAGTGAGCGACGGTCGGGAGAGCAAAAGCCAAGAAAACTGATGAGCCGGAGGGGTATTCCTGTAAGGTGGTGGGAGGGGAAAGGGGCAATTTAATTAGAATTTTAAAAACTTAAACTGCTGCTCCGATAGATATGATTTTCGATCAATAGTCAGTTCTGTGGATCAAATGCTAAGGTTTAATTTTTCAAAAAGTATTTTTCATTTTGAAGCAGAAGTAAGAGCCCTATTAATTTCTGCCATGGATGAAAATAGAAAACTTCTACAAATTCTGTAAGCAAAGCCAAAATGCTTTCAAGTTAATTATTATTCTGAAGATTCAAACTTTTGGCCAAATACGTATGTACATATGTATATGTATATGTTTTTTATTTTTATTAACATATTCATTTTATTTATTGAATCTTTTCTGAGACTAACAATAAGTATATTAATAAGTATATTAAATCTTAAATTAAAAAGCTATCTGACAGTCAAGATGACTGACGGAAGATTTAAGGGCTCTAATAACTATTGCTGAGCTGGGAGGTCATTTCGTTGCAATCGGGTCCGGTATGAGACCCTGGCTTGGCCCCTGGCGAGCTTGGTGTGGTAGGACGCTTTTTGTTTTGATATTTCGTCTTTCACGGGCAGAATGCCAAGATCTCTGTGGATGTTGTCGTGCCCCAGGTTCCCCAGTGATAGTTCTCAGGATTTTTGATTGTACTCGCTGGATAATGTCGATGTTCCTGCTGCTCGCGTTTCCCCATAACTTTTGCGCATTTATTTTTATACGCCAGTCTAATAAGCACCTTTCCACTACCACAAGATGATCAGCTAGTAGTGCTGTTGCCTGAATTGGGAATTTGGTCCGACTTATGATCGCGGTATCGTCTGCGAATGTGGAAGTAGTTAGCCGGTCGTTCGTGGGAATATATGCGGTGTAAAGAAGAAATAGAGTTGGACCAAGGGCGCTACCTTGGGGAACTCCAGCCTCTATAGTGTAATAGTCGGATGTTGTAGTGTTGCATCGCACGGCGAATTCTCTGTTGTAAAGGTACGATTCAAGTATCCTGTGAGTGTTTTCCGGCAGAATAGGTTATTTTTGTGTTGGTGTGTATGCCCATCCTTCCCTTGCGGTGTAGAGACTTTGGCTGCTGCGACGAGTGAGTGCATCGGCATAGCAGTCGATGTCCTCCTTGATGTTGAGCTGTAAAGTTAGTTCAATGTGGGAACTTATGTGTTTTTTGAACTTCAGTGCTCGATTAATTACGGGCTTTGAAGAAGAGTTATTAGCACTGGTGAGTGGTCCGATGATAGATCCAAAAGCGATTTTGCAGATATTAGATTTCGAGAAATATTTTTTGTCACAGCAAAATCAATTAAATCAGGTAGTTTTCTAGGATCTGTAGGCCAGTATGTAGGGCTACCTGGTGAAGCGTAGTGCAGTTTGTTGCATGTTTTGATGAGTACATTACATAGTTGCCTTCCTTTGGGGGTCACAAGGCGGGATCCCCAGTGTGTGTGCTTGGCGTTGTAATCTCCTGCTGCTATGAATCGCTCTCCAAGTGAATTGTAGAAGTCCCTGAATTGGTCTTCGGAGACTGTAAAACGGGGTGGGCAGTAAGCAGCGGCAATGGCAAGGTTGCAGTTCCCCAACTGTAATTTTATCGATGTAGCTTGCAAATAATTTTTTGCAAACCTTTGGTGAAAGTGGTGTTTGTTCGGACTCTTATTAAGATGCCGGTTCCGCCATGTTCTGGATGATTGGTTCTGTAGAACGTATATCCCCGTATTTGAAAGTTATATTTGCTGGCAAGATGCGTTTCTGCCAGCAACATAACGTCGATGTGGTTTACGTTCAGAAATTGAGTTATTTCAGGTTTATGCCGTGAAACACCGTTGGCGTTCCACAGAGTTATTCAAAGACTAGGCATAGTTAATTAGGACTGCTGAGCTGCAAGCATTTGTAACAAGATGTTTTGGTTTTGCATAAGGGTTTGCATGGTAGTTTTCTCGAAGGACATAAATTCCATCATATTTTGTTGCAAAGTGATCATCATAGTTTCCATGTTACATTGTGGCTGTCCCATGGCCTGCTGGATGTTACCAATTTTCGGCTCTATGTGAGCTGTACTTGATCTTAGAGCACTGGCATAAGAAGTGGTGGTAATTGAAGGGCCAAACGATGACCTGGCTGCTTTTGCGAAGAAAACTTCCGGTGACGTTTGCGATCTCATGTAAGTGTTCTGTGTGTTCTGGGAGCGTGCAGTTGTCGCTCGTTGCATCCGACTTTTCATCTCCTTGTAGACTGGACAGCCTCTGTAGTTTGCTGTGTGGTTTCCTTGGCAGTTTACACTTTTTAGTGAGAGAGTCTTCCTTGTTGGCAGGGCGGTGTTCGGAGCCGTGGCAGTTTCCACAAGCTACACATACTGACCTGAGGGTGCAGTAAGCCCTGGTGTGTCCGTATTCCTGGCAATTCGTGCATTGCACTGGCCCGTTCCGTTTGTGCGGCTCTTCCACTGTGATCCTACGATGCATCAGGTACTGCAACTTGTAGATCGGGTGCACTTTTTCCAAAGTTCTGCTGTCCGGCTCCAGCTAGACCTTGAATAGTGGTTGCGTCTTCTTGTTTTTGTTTATAATATTTATAACATTTTGCGCACAAAAACCATTTTCTTTTAAAGCCTCTGTAATTTCAGAAGGGGTCACAACGGGTTCTATTTCCTTAGGCACAACTTGCAAGCCTTTGCAGCTTTTTAGCTGGTACGTGTAGTAATTCTTTTTGGCATCGTTTAAGTTCCTTGACCCTGCTCGGAAATCGTCTTCAGTTTTGGTTTGCAGTTTAGTTTCGCTTATATTCCCTTTCATAAGCGGAATACTTGAAAGTTATCTTTTCCGACTATCTCAACTATTTTGTTGACTAGGGCATTCGAGGTCTTCTCCCGAATAAAGATAGGTGGCGGCTTCAGTTTCCTTGGGGCTAATTGTTCAGACTCTGTTTCGGGCTCCGCCAGAATGAAAAATCTATTTTCATTTAATGGCCCGAGATTTTCAGGTCCTTTGTTGGTACGGTTTACTTTGGGCTTATTGCCGTCACATTTTTTTGGGGGTGTTAGCTTGCGCTTGGAAATATTAATGTAGCGATCCATGCCTGTCTGCATGGCCGAACCCTCTTGCGGAATTGTCATTTCTTCTGCCGTAGCTTTGTTTTTGCCGTTTGGCCTGATTTTTGCACTTGATTGTGTTGTTGCTTTACCCGCTCCAGAAGAAGAGAGTGGTGTCGTTATTGCATTGTTGGCGACAGAGGCCGTTGTAGTTGACGCAGTAGTTGCTGTTGTTGTTGCACTAGGTGGAAGAAGCTCTTTTGGAGTTTTGCATTGCTCACTCCATGGCGTTTAAGCGGTGAGAAGCAGAGCGGGAGAGCAAGAACTAGATCTCTGATTTTCGGCGGTCAGTAAACTTGCACTTTCTTGCTCTTTCGGTTCTAGCGTATTACTCGTGAAAGAGAAATAAGCATTGTTACGGGCCAAAGAAAGACGTCGTTTGTCTTGCTCTCTCTGAATTTTTTCACGGGCTTCGTCTTGTTGTATTTCCAAGTTCTTATTCATTTGTTTATTGATAGTGCGTAAACATTAATTAATTAATTAATTTAAACTTAAGTTTAAGATAAGCGATTATCATTGCGAAACGCAAAACCTCGCGAACTTTTTCGACTGAGTGAATAATTGTTTTTCCGGAGCGTTAAGAAAACACGTCTACACGCGAGCGAAGTACTATGTACTATGTATATATGTACATATGAATATGTGGACATGTTTTAATTTTCTTATATGTACCATACATGTACAATACAATACAAACACAATGTTGTTACTTGAAAGTAGATAATGTGTTTAAATATAAATAAAACAAGAGGGAACGCTATAGTCGAATGCCTCGACTATCAAATACCCGTTACTCAGCTAAAGCAAGCAGTCTCAAGCAGGGCAAGCCAAGCAGCCGCTTCAAAGTGGCGTCATCTACCGGCCATTTCATAATTTGATTATAACTTTTTACTGAGTGGAACGATTTAAAAATTTTCTTCTACATTTCCGTAGGCATTAATAACCCAAACAAAATGGCGTTTACACTTTTGCTCTAGCTTTAAAACTGTGGGCGCCACAGCTTTTCGCGGTTTGTGGGCGTTAGGGGGGAGAAGGGGTTTCCCACTTTGGTCTATCAATATGTATTGATGAAACGAATACACATTCCTTTTCCCGTTAATCTAGCATATGAACTGTATGCCATATGCATGAACTGTATGCCTGTACTCGTCGCAACTAGCACTTGGAACTAGGTGGACTATGAGATTGGTTTGTGAGTAATCAGTCAGTTGTATTGTTAGATTGATACTAATTTATAGGTACAAAAGTGTTTACGTTAACAAATATGTAAAAGGAGAAAATGAAATAACAGCTATTCGTCATAACTCGCAGTGGGTCAAAGTGCTATATGCAGTGCTAGTCAAATTACTGCTCTACTTCCGATTTATGAGGTAAGCTATTTGTGCTGCGTCGGCCGGTTGATGACTGTTAAGCAAACTGACGGTGTGGCTCTAGAATTGCAATATTGGCAGTAAGAGTTATGATATATGATTCTTTGCTCGTCTGTTATAACCGCGATACTACTTATATTATGTAGGTCGATGAATCTCAACTTTCTCCCGGCCGGTGAACAGATGTTCAACCATCGCTAATGTGGAACGCAATACTATGGGGTAGGTTCAGGTGATGGCTGCTCGTCGTTCTCTTGGTTGTTGCAGGTCCGTCGTAGTGGCTTCCAGTTGACGAATCATCTTCGGAGACTATATGCGATAATCAATATTATAGATATTGCTAACGCCGCATACGCATACTACTTGATGATGCTGCATGGTGGTAAATTGATTTGACCATGCTGTATCCTTCAGCTTAGCCAGCCTTTGTTGTAGACGATCCAGTTCGTCTGATTCAGATGGTTGGGTTGCAGTCTCTCGAGCTGACTTTGATACTAATACTAATGTTAGCGTTTCGTGCGGTGCAGCCGGAGGACAGAGACAGTAAACCCGATCCATTAAGGTGAATGGTGGATGGCATTCTCTTGCAAACAGCTTGAAGTTCTATTTGGTTGTGGATCGCAAACATCCATCTGTTCCGTTGATGCGTTCTTAACCAAATCAAGCCTGCCTTCGACTTAATAATCTCACAGAGTGTTTCAGATTTGTTCTTGAATAGCTGAAACTCACACCTATTTTCATCGTTGAATGCGGCTTGATGGTTAAAGCAAATGTGTTCGTTGTTGAATAGTACTAGACATTGCTCGAACTCATCCTCAGTAAGACCAATGAATTGATCTCTGTGGGAGCTTACAGCTATGATAGGTGTCTTAATGTCGAATCGATTCCAGCCTCCTGATTTCCACGTCGGGATGGGGATGATGCTGAAGACTTCCTGTTGTGCTGTTGATACCAGAAGCAATGTCATTTTGAATATGACATGATCTGTAGTTGTGGTTCCCTCAGCGCGCATGATTTTATAGAGTTCCATTACATTTTCCGACGAGACCGGCAACATCTGATCCGGAAGTAGATGATCCCGAATTCTGTTTAATGGGCTCTTAGCTGCTTAGGAGTTACCAGTATGGGACAGATAGTTCGATGACGAACGTCGGTGAGAACGCTGGCAATTTTATCTTGCATTCCCTGCATCCCAGTTGCAAGCAGGGTTAACTGGGTAGTTAAGACAACGAATGTTTGCTGCAAGTGGTCGCCTTGATATCTGCCTCGTTCCTTGTTGATGGTTGCTAGTTGCTGCTCCAAATTTCTGATGCGGCTGTCAGTAGATGACTTGCTTTTCCTAACTATGTTAATAGTAGAGTCCAAAATTGAAGTCTGATTCTTGAGTAACATCCTCAATACGTCTTCCCTGGATTTCACCTCAGTTATAACCTTGGCCATGTCGTCTGCATATCTGGCGTCAAGGACTCCAAAGAGTGAGTTAGCTACATTACCAACTATATCAAGTGGTGATCTGCGCTGTCTGGAATGGTTTATCAGATAACCTCCTTCCTGTAGTTCGCCATATAAATGTGCAAAATGGTAAAGTATGGAGTTGCAAGCATTTGCGTTCTTCAACTCAGAACACTTGTGCCTGAGTTCTTTTATCCCAGTGGACAGCATGTTCATATCACTCCAATACGGTTTTAAATCGTAATATGCTATGATAGTCCATTCCGAGATTGCCGTTCTTGCCGTGCCGAGTTGCTCATAGAATATTCCGGGCTGGTTGTCGAAACGCTTAATATTGGCAGTTTGCGCCAGTGCAGGATCCATAGCAGCGCCAGGAGGAATAAGACTGTGCTGCCCATCGCTACCTTTTCTGGACGGGATTCATCTTTGGACCTTTGGCGCTTGCCACTGCTCTCTTCTGGGAATAATGGCACCAACCGAGTGATGGGCCGCTTAAATATCCCATATGCTGTTTTAACATTAACCACCCGAAAGCTATTCGTCCCAGTGAATCCATGAAGTCTGAATACCCTTTTCAAACGTCTGCTGAAGTTCTTCGCTCCAACGCGAGAAACCTTTTGGTTGCTCTTTCCCTTGACTCCCCCAGGGCTGAAGAGTGTTCAGAAACCGTGTGGTTTACAATGAATTTTTTATCTGGTTTGCGAAATGGTTTTCGCAGTATGCTTCTGTGGGAGACCGATGTTTTTCTGTTGTATCCAGATTTTCCAATGTCCAACATTTTGCATGGTATTAATCGCGCAGACGGCGGATGTCAGTAGCAGTCACTTTACCAGCTTACCAGCCAAATTTTGTGTTGTGCATAATTGGACCATTGGTTGTATAGTTCTTCTGATTCGGAAGCAGCAAAGAATAATAGTGCTCTGCACCAATGAGCAGGTCTATTTTTCCTGCTTTGTCGAAGTTGGGGTCCGCCAAGACCATTCCCTTGGATAATTTTGTAGCCGCTAGCGAAAGTGGCTGGGCTGGCTGATCAGGTATTATCGGCGGTAATAAAAAGGCTTCAATCCGTTGTGTGAAACCACTATGAAGTGATTTAACTAGTATGTTGACTCGTGCTTTACTAGTTTTCGGGAGTCCTCCAATGCCTTCAATTTGTAATTTAGCATTGTGGAGCTTCAGTGATAACATTGAAGCCATTCGCTCTGTAATCAGATTTATTTGCGATCCAGAGTCAAGAAGTGCTCTAAAGTTAGCATACTGTCCATTGTTGGCCTGTACTGCAACCTTAGCTGTAGCGAGTAAATTATTATTTTTATTACTTGCCGCCCCTACAATTGGTGGACGCGGTTCTACGGTAGTGTCGAGATGAAGAAGAGTATTGTGATCTTTCTTGCACTTGAAGCATTTTCGACTGCGGCACTCCTTTGTTTTGTGATCAGTGCTGAAGCAATTGACGCACATTCTTTGTTTCAGTACCCAATTTAATCTCTCAGATGTGGGCCTTGATCGGAAGTCTTAACATTTGTATAGGGGATGGAATTCTTTTTTACAGAATTCACATGAAGATAACTTTCCGGTTGCTGACGATGCACAAGTTGAGTTCCTTGACTCTCTTTTCGACGATTTTTCCGATTTCCCTGTGTTTAGGACTCGTACTCTTTGATCGAAAAAATCTATCATCGTATGTAATGGTTGCATCTCAGTTGAGCTTCCAAGTGATTGCTCATACAAAGCCCGGTTATTCATGTCGAACGTGTCGGTCAGTAATACGACTAAAATTGGATCCCATGTGGATATGTCGATGCCTAGACCCTTCAAGGAGGCGAGAGACTGTTGTTATATATAATTCCTGCAATGACTTTGCACTATCACAGGATGCCTTTTGATGCAGCAATCTGCGTATTACTTGATTTGCAAGCTGTCTTGGCTTGTCATACGAATCAACCAGTATTTCCCAGGCTTGTACATAATTCTCTTCCTTGAGTTCTATATGACGAATCAGCCTTTCTGCATTCCGGTAAGTGCGGTTTTGAGGTACCACATTTTCTTTGTAGCGGGCATGTTTGTTTCATTAACCATGCATGAAAACAAATCGAAGAATTGTCTCCACTTTAACAATTCTCCATCAAATTTTGGGATGGTGATTCTAGATAGTTGCACATCAGTGCTGTTTGTGGTGGATGCGCTTGGCGCGGCCATGAGTGTCCTTTGCACTTCCATTTGTAACTTCCCGTAGGCTTCCTTGTTGTAGCCCTTTTCAATCGGGTTGTCAAATTCTTCATAAATTTTTAAATGGACCTCTTGTACTTGTGCCCACAATGAATTTATGAAGTTCGTGGAGGCTTGACCCTTTACAGTCGCGTACTCCGTTAGCGTCATTGTTAGGGATTCAATAACCTCTCCTTGGCGTCGGCATAGTGAGGCTAGCCTTTTGTCGCTGACTTCTGTCATAGGTGGCTGCCAAGCTTTGTTCAAATTTTCATCGTTCTTACTGCTACTTGCCATAAGTAAGTCACGACCTTCTTGAAAGTTCTTACTATATTTCTCGTATGTTCCTTGAATATCGTTCGCGTACTTTTCGTACTCAGTTCTCTTTTGTGATTCTGGCAGACGGGTATCATTTTCTTTGAACCTCTCCCAGGCTTCTTGAATTGCCAATAGCCGATCTTTAAAATATTCAGGCCTTTGTTTCCGTGCGGATCCATCCTTTTTGAAGTTATTGATGCACCTGGCAATATCATTCTCTATTTCTTGTTGTGCATTCAAAAGTATTTTAATTTCCGTTGAAGGATGTTCGGCACCCATGCTGTTCACCATTTTGATCTTGTTCTCTGTTTCTGATCCGGTGGGAGTATTTTATTCGCTTACACTGGATACGCTCCGATTCGCACCCAAGATTGGTCAAGAAACTAAACAGTAATGGTTGATAAAGGGGTCACCAAAATGTTAGTACTCGGCGTAGGTGCCTGGCATACAGCACATGAACTGTATGCCTGTAGTCGTCGCAACTAGCACATGGAACTAGGTGGACTATGAGATTGGTTAGTGAGTAATGAATCAGTTGTATTGTTAGATTGATACTGATTTTATTCAACAAACTTAACGGTTTTTATAGGTACAAAAGTGTTTACGTTAACAATAATGTAAAAGGGGAAAATGAAATTACAGCTATTCGTCATAACTCGCAGTGGGTCAAAGTGCTATATGCAGTGCTAGTCAAATTACTGCTTTACTTTCGATTTATGAGGTAAGCTGTTTTTGCTGCGTCGGCCGGTTGATGACTGTTAAGCAAACTGACGGTCTGGCTCTAGAATTGCAATATTGGCAGTAAGAGTTATGATATATGCTTCTTTGCTCGTCTGTTATAGCCGCGAAACTACTTATATTATGTAGGTCGATGAGTCTTAACAACGACCTTTACTTGGATCACATTCATTTATAAAATGTGTTTAGGCAATCTGAACTTATTATATGTTTTTAAGCAATGACAAATTAAAATCGCATGTATTAGACGAGGGCTATATAAAAAATACACTTGCTCTCCTTTGCCATAATTCGACTTTTTGGAAGGGGAGGGAGGCAATGATAATGAGCAAGATGTTATGACAGTAGCAAATGTTTGGGTTAATATATAATTTATCATTTAATTTCTGATTTTTTGTGATACCGTGCAACATGGAGCACGCTCTGTGAGAGATAAAATAATTATTTTTAAGTTAGCGTCGAACACTTGTGCTGTGCTCTTTCCCATGACTAATTTTCCAGGTCGTCGCAGAGCTTCAGATATCATTCCCTCTTGCTATCCCGTTTCGGCAGTTTGTACTTCTGAAGCTCGAGTTGCAGGTTGAGATTTAGTTGGCCTCTCGCCCTTTGGACCAACCTTGAAGGCAGGTCCTGCGCAAGTGCGTGGTGTTTGCTTGTTCAGCGGTGTGCTGAGAGCCCTCGTTCAACGGGACGATGTCCAGCGACAGTCGATTTATCGTATCTCCATTACGAGCAATTTTGTGAGACCGTGCGCCAATATCTTATGGACTGTCGGGGTCAAGTTCTTTAGAGGATACAATTCCAGTAAAAGTGATGCCGTTTTTGAGGCATATTCTCCATATTTTGTAGAGTTGACCTTTTCCTTGCAGTTTAAAACGGTTTCCAATTTTTTAACGATATCATTGTTAATTCCAGTGATTCGAGTTTCTACTTCATGTTCATTATTGGTGTAGCCTTTCTACGATTTTCTTAAAAAATATAAAAATTAATTACTGGTTTAGTATTTGCCTGTTCTTATACATGTCTCTGCAGAAATGCAAACACTTTTTCTTCGCACGTGGCAAGAAAGTCTTTATAAGTAATAATGCACCCGTTTTTATAGCAAAACCTTCAAAATCCTAGAAAATGCTACTTTGTTTTTATAGCAAAACACGCAACATTGAAATGCAATTACAAGAGAACCTTGTATTTTCGCTGATAACACCAGTTTACAAAAAAAAGTTGATGTAATACGCACTTTATGAAACTATGATTTTCGGTTAAGGTACATCTCCCTGAGTAAGAAATGGGCACTTTTAATTTTTTGTATGGTACAGTTTTTTTTTAAAGTGTAAAAAACGTTTTTTGCACTTCTTTAATTTCTAACTCGAGTTGTGGTAAACCGATTTGGGCTATCAAAGACTCATTTTACAGGTAAAAGAATGCCCTTTAACTTTCAGCATTGAGTTCCATTCATTGGTTTAGAAGCTACACTTCGTCAAAGCTGAAAAAGTTGGAAAAAATTCAAAAAAGCTGACATAAATGGCTTCTTTAAAAATACACGCCTAAAAACCGAAATTATTTTTATAACTTCTACTTAAAGATACATCTTTAAGCAAACTAACAAGACCATCAACTCAATTAACAACCAAAGGTTCGATTTTATATAGATTATTTCAGTTGGAAAAAAGATGTATTACAGCCCTGTTAGAGCCCTGTTAACCTCAGTTAACAGCTGTAAACGGCCAAAAAACCAACGTTGTTCCGAGCTTAAAAAATTCATATCAAAAAAATTTACTGGCGGATAGTAACGATCATTAGCTTGTTTTTTTTGTCGAAGAACCATCTAACCATATAAGCTATAAAAATAATTTCGGTTTTTAGGCGTGTATTTTTAAAGAAGCCATTTATGTCAGCTTTTTTGCATTTTTTCCAACTTCAAATTCAAAAAAGCTGACATAAATGGCTTCTTTAAAAATACACGCCTAAAAACCGAAATTATTTTTATAACTTCTACTTAAAGATACATCTTTAAGCAAACTAACAAGACCATCAACTCAATTAACAACCAAAGGTTCGATTTTATATAGATTATTTCAGTTGGAAAAAAAATATATTACAGCCCTGTTAGAGCCCTGTTAACCTCAGTTAACAGCTGTAAACGGCCAAAAAACCAACGTTGTTCCGAGCTTAAAAAATTCATATCAAAAAAATTTACTGGCGGATAGTAACGATCATTAGCTTGTTTTTTTGTCGAAGAACCATCTAACCATATAAGCTATAAAAATAATTTCGGTTTTTAGGCGTGTATTTTTAAAGAAGCCATTTATGTCAGTTTTTTTGTATTTTTTCCAACTTTTTCAGCTTTGACGAAGTGTAGCTTCTAAACCAATGAATGGAACTCAATGCTGTGTATAAGAAAGTTAAAGGGCATTCTTTTACCTGTAAAATGAGTCTTTGATAGCCCAAATCGGTTTACCACAACTCGAGTTAGAAATTAAAGAAGTGCAAAAACCGTTTTTTACACTTTAAAAAAAAACTGTACCATACAAAAAATTAAAAGTGCCCATTTCTTACTCAGGGAGATGTACCTTAACCGAAAATCATAGTTTCATGAAGTGCGTATTTTATCAATTTTTTGATGTAACCCCGTGTAATCTTCAGCATGTAAATTCCTAAGAAATCGCGGTCCATCGAGGGTAATTTTTTCGCGATTTTTGGGGCACAGGCGCCTTTTCTAGACTATTACCTTTTTTTGAACTCCGCTGGATCGACTTGGCTAGTGATTCTGATCAAGAAAATATATACTTTATAGGGTCGGAAAGGCTTCCTTCTACCTGTTACATACTTTTCCCCGAATACATTATTCCCTTTTAATCTACGAGTAACGGGTATACAATTTTTGGTTTAATGGCCTACCAACGCTTTCAACTATTCGACCATTCTCCTCCCATAAATAAAGAAGGAACTCCGTGGCATCGGAATCCTGTAGTACAAACTATTGAATAATAAAAAAACAAACAAATTACCTTCGTTTGCCATTTCTTCCGCTTTTCAATTGACAATCATCTGTATTGGGCATCCCTGGTCAATAATGCTGGTAAATGGGGGTGCAAAATACCACACAATCGACATTGCATCCCTATAACGCGGCAATTTCCTTCCCATCCCTTGCCAACAAGTTTGTGTGGGATTTGGGAGCGGTAAATAACTGCAAACGCGAAGCGTCCATACCGGAGACAAGGCCAGGTCCGGGGAACAGGGATTTTTGGCCAAAAATACGTTTTTTCTTTAGGAAAATTACTAAATAAAGCTTGAGGGCCATTTTATTATACATTAAATATGCGGGCCAGTAGTTTTCTTATACCGTATTTTCAAAAAGAGAAAATTCATCAAAAATTGAATTTCAAAGTTTCTGGTTTTGCTATAAAAAACAAAGGTGCTTTTTTCTTATTTTCAATTAAAGTAATTATATTTTAATGAGTTCCTATAAAATGCATTGTTTGTTTAAATAAGATCCTATAAAAATAATTATGTTTAAATGAGTTCCTATAAATTTTTTTTTGGATTGTTTTCATTTTTCTATTTTTATATTTATACCCGTTACTCGTAGAGTAAAAGGGTATATTAGATTCGTGGAAAAGTATGTAACAGGCAGAAGGAAGCGTTTCCGACCATATAAAGTATATATATTCTTGATCAGGATCTGTATGAACGCTGAGATCTCGGAAACTATAAAAGCTAGACGGTTGGCACTTTGCATGCAGATTCTAGGGGTTAATACGCAGCGCAAGTTTTTCACGCCGATGTGCTACGCCCCCTCTAACGCCCACAAACCGCGAAAAACTATGGCACCCACAGTTTTCAACCTAGAGCAAAAGTGTAAACGCCATTTTGTTTGGGTTATTAATGCCTACCGAAATTTAGAAGAAATTTTTTAAATCGTCCCACTCAGTAAAAATTATAATCACCAATCCGCCACTTTGAAGCGGCTGCTAGGTTTTCCCTGCTTGAGACTGCTTGCTTTAACTGAGTAACGGGTATTTGATAGTCGAGGCACTCGACTATAGCGTTCCTTCTTGTTTTTAAAATAATTTTAATGAACACTGTTCCACACCACCTTGACGTAAAGTTCCAGGCGCGTTTTGTTTTTAGTGGTGTTCCCATACTCCTAGTCCACGTTTCAGATCCGAATATATAACAAAGAGCGTCCTATTTAACAACTGAGTCGTCATCGGAGGTAGCCTAAAAATATATGTACAACATTTTATGATGTATGTTAAATATGTACAAAATAAAAAATAAATGCTACGATTTACAAGTAAAATATGTCCACAATTTTCGCTTTTTCAAAGTTCGAGTTCCAAGCACCGAATGACTGAAATTGTGAACATTTTCTAGAGAAGAGCTAAAAAAGTTGATATTTCTCCTTTCGATATATCGATATTACAGGTATCTTTTTCTTGCTCGTGGGAGAGCCGGGCAGTGGCAGATAAGATGTTCCAGGGTTTTGATAGCCCCCGGTTCATCGCATTTCCTGCAGGTGCGGCTGTTGAGTATTCCGACCAGGCACTGGCCTATAAGGATTCCCACTAGCAGTCAATAGTCTTTCCGAGGAAGATGCAGTACATACTGCCTGAGTATCCCTAAACCTGCTTTTTCCTCGTGTGTCCGCCTGGTTCTCTAGGGCACTTTGTAGCGTTCTGAGGTTCCGTTCTGTCGTTCGTCAGCTCTAAGCACTCCTCTGAAAGAACGTCAGCTGTCTCGGCTTGGAATTCAATAGATCCGCACTGACGTCGTCGTGCTAAGGCTATCTAGTGCCTTCCTGCTTGCCATTACATTTTTGGAACTAACCGTTGACGACTGTATGGATCTTATCGCCGCTTGGCTGTCTACGAATAGGTTTATATTTTGAGCCACTTCTGGCGCTTTCCTTATGGCAAAGATTTTTGCCTGGAATATGCTACAGTCGCTAGGTAGCTTATACGACAGCCTTATTTCAGGGTCCGTACAGTATAAGCCCGCTCCTACTCCTCCTTCCATCTGCGAAACATCTGTGCATAAGTTGAGGTGTTGAGTCGAGGTTGTCTTAACCTCCGGGCACGTTTTAGGGGTCATGTAGTCCGTTTTGTTGATCATGCTTCGGCCAATTGAACTGTGTCCGAAGCCTTGCATCGTCATGATACCTGCTGCAACTAGTCGTTGTGCTGCCTTTCCTTAGGATTGTTTCTAGATCTTTAGTTGGTGCTGACCTCAGCACCCTCTTTGTGCAGACCAGTGCCTGCCACTAAGCTCTCTCCATAAGTTCAGTGTAGGTCTTTTTTTCAGTGGCTTCTCACCACACTAAGGTTCTAGTACTGTTCCGAGGTACTTGACCTGTGTTTTCGGGGTTAGCCTGGTTGCGCCAATGTGGAGGGGGTCATTTCGGTACCTTGTATCTCTTAGTAAAGAGAATAAGGTCCGACTTGTCCACTTTGATACTGAGTCCCACCTTTTCCGCCCACTCACTTATCTCCCTGAGTGTTGATCCAGAGGGTCGATGGACAAACTCCCGTAATAATTATGCCTATGTTCCCCGCGGGGGCTCTCCTCTCGAATCTCTTAATTACATAATTACAAAATTTAATAGAAGGGGCGATAGGACCCCACCTTGTGGTGTGCCTCTGTGTGCCCCCTTTACAATGGAAGCAGTGCCCCACTCTTAAAGTACCCGCCTGCAGCTAAGCAGGTTTTTAATCAAGAGGCTTATTGCGGGGTGCGTGCTGGTCGCTTCTAGGCGATCCATTATAGCATCCGTTTTGACAGTGTTGAATGCTCTGGATATATCTACGAATACTCCAAGCGCATATTCCTTAGTATGTAGGGCACTTTCAAAGGTTGCTAGTAGCGAGTGTAGTGCCGTTTCCACATATTTCCCTTTACTGATTGGATGCCATTGGTCTCCCTACATCATTTCTGATGTGTAGATACAGCAGCTTTTCCAGAGTTTTGAGTATAAAAAGGGTAAGGCTTATCGGCCTGTAATCCTTGGGGTTCGAGTGACTGCACTTTCCCGCCTTTGGGAGGAAGACAATCAGAGAGGTCCTCCATTGGATTGGGATATAGCCCGTGTTTAGCCGTCGAGTATATTTCATACAACCCCATGATCCTTTCCATGGCTGGAAATATTTCATCAAGTCCTGGTGCCTTATAGTTCGCAAAGGAGTCTATGGCCCAGTTTATTTTCGTAGGTGTTATTATATCGTTGGTGCGTGCTGGCGTCTAGGACATCCGTGCATCCTGGGAAGTGTGATTGCATAAGTGCTGTTAGGGCCCCTGCACTGCCCTCAGTCCACTGTCCACCGTCGCGCTTTAGCTGACTCTGTATGGTAGGCTGCTTTGAAACCAGCTTCCGGAGTCTAGCTGTGTGGGACGTTCTCCACGAGCTTCTGGTAATCCCTAAGTAGGATTTTGTATTCCTCGTTGATGATCTCATTGTCTGCCTTTTTGGCGATTTTAAAATATTCTTGGAGGTTATTTCTTTTGAGTGTGAGTGGTGGTGGCTTGGTCTTCTTCCTTGTTCTTGTTGTCGGGCATGATGCTTGATACGCATCCAGTAATTCCTTGGACAGGGTCTCTAGGAACGTTTCTATGTCTTTCACGGATTTTACTGCGCCCGGGCTAGTCGTATGTTTTGAGGACTGTCCTTTTCCCAGATCGTGTTCCAGGGGTTTCTATAGAAAGTTACCTTTGGAGTACTTCTAAAATCTTGATCTGTAGCGAATGGAAGTGTTGGTGATAGATGTACAAGAGGATTAATTTTGAGATCTCGAAAAATAGTAGTGTTTCTTGAATAGTAAGGAGCGTTTATCATATATCTTAAAATTTTGAATTGGCATTATTCAATTCTTATATATGTGTTTTATAGATGTGTTACAGGCAGTGTCCCAGAAGTGTATACCCCAATGTAAAGGATCAGCACAGCGTGGAGAGACGCCTTTCTTGGGGATCATAACAACATTAGCATGCTTCCACTGCTCCGGATAATATGAAAGAACAATCATAGCATTAAAGATACGCGTAAGAAACGAAATAGCTTGTATTGGCAAAGCTTTAGCTACTTCCCCGTCAATGCTGTCATGGCCAGGGGCTTTGTTCGGCTTCAGTCGCTTTATTTCTCTGTGACCAATTTTCTTTATCTGTGACCAATTCAAAAGGCTTAAATCTTTTTTCCAAAGAATTAGCGAATTCCTTAGCTATTTCATTATCTTTATTTGCCCAAGTACCGTTCAATCGAAGCAAGGGATAAGCATTTCGACTTGCATCAGAAGGAAAGTTAGTTGGTCCTCCTGTAGCTAAGACTTGCAGACTTAAAAACGTAATATGATCTAAAAACTGAACACCTCTTGGTGAAAAGCGGCTACAACCCCAACATTAAATGTGAGCATTCCAGTTAAAAGTTGTGCAAAATCTTGAGCTGTCCATAAAAAGGATGGGGCAGTAAATAGAAGCAATCACGATGTCTCCCAAGTCCGTGCTTAAGGTAATTGCAGCAGTTTGACATTTTACAGTAGAGTTTGTACTGTTAGGGGAGTACTGCAAGTGAGAGCGGATTAACATAGCAGCACCTCCTCGAAGACGGTCAGAGGGGTGATTGGCTGTCAATAAATCATATCCAAAAATTCTGAAATGTGAGCGGCTGTTGAAATGCGTTTCGTTATTTAGCATCACATCAATTGAATTAGCGGTAAGATAGTGCTCTAACTTGAGACTTTTGCCAGTGAGACCATTGGCGTTCCAAAATGAGAAACGAATGCCTAAACTAGACATGTCTCCTGACCTTAGACGCATAAGAAGGTGAACTGCCGGTAAACTGGTTCATAAGAAGCTCCATCATTTTTATCATCATTGACATCATTTGGTCAATACGAGAGATAAGTATTTCTAAGCCAGCACTAGTCGGAGGAGGCTCAGAAACGCGTTGCGATGGCTTGGAAATGCTAGATGTTGATTGTCTTTTGATTGTTCCAGATTTGCGTCGAGCAATTGCTTCTAGAAAAGCTGTACATTTGCGGTAGCCTGCACTGTGGTTGGAACCGCAATTAATGCACTTATATTGATCCTGAGACGTAGCAAGACAAACAGGGCTTTGAGACTCATAATCACCACCACATTTTGCATATTTGGGGGGCACGAAACAGTATGTTTTTGTGTGTCCAAAATCCTGACATCTCGGCGTTCAGGAGGGACTATAGTAATTGATTGATAAGCCAATGACCTAATGTCGTAGACTTTGACATTATTTGACGACGACTATAGCTCAACAAAGAACATATTGGGTCTGTGACTATTGTGTTTACCCGGGGGGTTATAAACATTGCGGAAAACCTGCCCAGCGGCGCCTAAATCAGCCTTAATATCTTCAGGATCCGCAGACGAATATAGGCTTTTGACTACGATCCTGAAAGATCGATCACTTTCCAATTGCCAAAAATTAAACGGAATATTATTACTCCACAAGAGATGTTGAACCATCGCGTGTTTGCTTGGGAAGTGCAGCCTTCCATCCTCAACCTTTTTGCTCTGCCCAGGCTAGCTTTTCCTTTTCCCCCCGGAAAAGGGTCGCTTTGTCCTCTTAATCTTAAGGGGCTGCCTTGTATTGCGCCTTATCCTTCATCCCCTCGCTTTTACGATTCTGCCCTTTCCTACGCTGAGAGTTCGAATCTGGTTCAGGCAAGCGGGTATGGCTTTTATATTAGATATTAGATTCGTGCAAAAGTATGTAACAGGTAGAAGGAAGCGTTTCCGACCATATAAAGTATACATATTCTTGATCAGGATCACTAGCCGAGTCGATCTAGCTATGTCCGTCTGTCCGTCTGTCTGTCCGTCTGTATGAACGCTGAGATCTCGAAAACTATAAAAGCCAGAAGATTGGGATTTGGTATGCAGATTCTAGGGGTTAATATGCAGCGCAAGTTTTTCACGCCGTTAGAGGAGGCGCGGCACATGTAGTGACGATGCGCACCAGGAGAGTGTGCGAAGGCGACTACTATATGTCAAACAAAAACACCTTTTAATGAGGTAAAAAACTAGTGAGGATCGCACCTTCAACATACAAAAGTTCTGATATCAACATTTGTGAGGAAAGATGATTACACACATGATTAAATACACTTTTTAAAATTTGTTTATCGGCAAATCTTTCGTATATGGAATACGTTTCGTTGTATTTAGCCTTGAGTATGGACTTTGTATCTGCGGCGCTCTCGCCTGCAGCCACAATGCACTCGGAGCATGTGTCATATGCCTCATTAACCTTTTGCTATAAGGAACTGATATGCTCCCTTCGGATTTTGCAGGCGGATAAGGTTGGTGTGGATGCACCCGAAAAGTTTAAAGTGGCTTCGATATCGCTCAGAGTGTCAGCGGTAGCAATAAATTTAGTAAGATCGGATTTTGCTTGAGAAGCCAATTGGAACAGAAATTTTAAAATTATGGCAAATTGTGGAAATAATTGGAGTAAAGATCAGGGCAATCTGGAAACCGTGGAAATGCAAAATATATTTGCGGGAATTTATCACAGTTGTGGACAGTTAAATGGACTGTATTTGTTGAATATTTATGTAAAAATATATGCACGCAGCAGGAAACACATTAAAAACACAAAATCTACCAATTTCGGCGGATCACTTTGATTTTGAAATATTCACTGCGGCTGGATTATATATTTTTTACACGAGGAAAAAAGTAGTTTATAGACCACGAATATATATTTTATGTGTTATTAGGGTTTAGGAAATTATTTTAGCAATGCAGAGTAATAGAAGTGGACTGTATTAGAATAAAAATGTAAAAATATATACACGCAGCGAGAACATAGTAAAAAATAAAGAGTGCAGTTTGTGCGGAACAATTCGAAAAATCGGAAACTTTTACTGCGGCTGGGTTATATTTTTACACATACTTGGAGTTTTTAGGAATAAATTTATTTGTAATTCAAATAATTTGGCACTGCGGACTTGCAAACTTGCACGGAATTTTTTGGAGTGTACGAAATTTTTTGCATAAAGGAATGCCGTGCACAAACAAAAGAAAATTAATAATATATTAAATGGCGTTGCGTCCGATTAAATCGCTTTTGGATTTAGACAAGAAATCATACAACAAAAATAATTCAATAATATTTTAAGAATAGAATTGCTATTTGTTAGTCAGATATGGTCAACAGACTGTTAAGTGACTCGTAAGTATGAAAATCATAAGCATGAAATAAGAGCGATCTCCTCGCTCGTACTACATACTTTGGCGTGCGTTCATAGAAAAAAGGCGAGGACTTGTTAAAAAACATTCGATATTTCAAAACCTAAAAATGGCTCCAACTTTTTGCGAAATCCGATTGTAATGGCGCATATATTGAAATAAAAAATTTTGTTTTTGTTTGTGGGGGCAAGGGTTAAAAAATTTTTGAAAATCTTAATTTTTTATTTTTAAAAAATTAAAAACGTATTTCTTTTAGGAAGTTTTGTTTTAAAGAAGAGGTTTTAGAGGAATTAATGCAAAAGTCAATCAGATTCATATAACCGGAGATACAGATTTTCAACGAAATGGTTCTTTTTCAAATTTGACAATTTTTGGCAAACTTAAAAAAATTAGAACTAAAAAAAAAATAATTTACTTATTTTGCGAATAGAACGTATAAAAAAAGTTTCAGGCAAATCAAAACATCCAACAAAAGGTGTTCGGTTTGCAAAAGAACCGCCCATATGTAAGCTGGATAGCCAACAAGTACTATTAATTTTAAACTCCCATTTAAATTTTTATTTTTTTCAGATGGATGCACCGTGTTATTACAATTACAAAAAATGGCATTCCACTGTTTTATTTACTTTTGTTTATTTGTTTATTTGTTTGTTTTTTATTTAAACTACAAATTTTTACGCTATTACATGATGTCACAACTCACAAATATTTCTTTAGAGGATACAATTCCTCTAAAAGTGATGCCGTTTTTCAGGCTTATTATCCATATTTTGTAGAGTTGACCTTTTCCCACTCCTTTAACGATTTCATTGTTAATTCCAGTGATTCGATTTACTACTTCATGTTCTTTAAAAAATCTCCTCGAAGTATTTCCATTATTTGAGTTTCCGTATCCGTATTTGGGAAAATCTACCTTTAATCCAACTTCTTTGAAAAAAGCATTCCGTATTCTCTTCTTTTTTATGCTTTCCTTCTCCTTATCCTTTATCACTATGGACGGCAGTCCATGTAGTGACGAAGCGCACCAGGAGAGTGTGCGAAGGCGACTACTATTATATAGTCGCAGAATTGAAAATCTGCTGTAATGGTCCGATCCTCGCGAGTGATACATCAAATTAAAGGTATTGCTAAAACTTAAAGGATTGCATACCAAGACTTCAAGAAAATCAATTGGTTTGGGAGAGAGAGCGGTGAAAGAGTAAAAGTGAAAATTTAAAAATTTGGATCTGTTGGGGCCGGTGGGGATAATTCGTTATTTGTATTCCCACTGAAAATGCGCTTAATATGAGGGGTCATATCAGAAAATCGGACGCTCCGTTCAAAAGTTATACCGAAAACAAATTTTTGTGGACCTACTCAAAATGAAATTTGTATTCTGTTTGTCAGTATGTCAGTTTGTCAGTTTGTCAGTTTGTCCAAAACATGATTTTTAATTTCTGAAAATTTGATATGATGTTCATCAGATCGACATAAGAAACTTTTTTGTTAGCCCAAAACAACTAACGCTGCCTAAGCATTAAATTTTGTAAGTGTGGATCCAAGCTATAGGGTCAAGGAGTCGATAAATTTGTTTAAAACCATTCCATTTAGGAAACTTTTGTTTTACGACTTTTGAAAAAACAAGCTAGTTTGGCGGGAAAACCGCTAGAAAAGGCTACATTTCGTAAGTCCGTAACTTGCGAAATATTAATGCTACAGACTTGTGATTCACCTCATATTAAAGGTATTTTTAAATAAAATAAACGCCTCCTTAACAAACTTTATGTAAATGCAATAGTTAAAAAACCATAAGCAAATTTATTTTTTTTAATTAAAAAAAAATTTTTTTTTTGTTCTCAAAAACGGTTTTAACGATTTTCTTTAAAACATTAATCTGTAGAGGCCTTTAGATTCCTTATATTTTGGTATGTAACACGTTATTGTAAAATGTAACGTTTGAAAATTATTCAAATACAAAAATGGCCAATTTTGTTAGCTCAGAACAACTAATCCTGCTCGAGCATTTAATTTTGTTTGTACGTATCCAAACTGTATTTAGACCGATCCACCTCCTAACGAGGTAAAAGTTCTGATATCAACATTTGTGACGAAAGATTATTATACACATGACTAAATACACTTTTTAAAATTTATTTTTTCGGCACTCTACAATGCCTATAAAGGGGAAAAGGCTAGACTAATTTTTAAGAACACACGAACATTTTTAATTGCATAGTGCCGAAAAAATAAATTTTAAAAAGTGTATTTAGTCATGTGTATAATAATCTTTCGTCACAAATGTTGATATCAGAATTATTGTATGTTAAAGGTGCGATCGTCACTAGTTTCTACCTCGTTAAGAGGTGTTTTTGTTTGATTATAATTCAGAAGACATATCGCTACTTGAATACTTGCATAATTTGGCCTAGGCTATCAGGGAAACTCGGTTTTACAATGTTTAGCTAGGTAAATTGCCAATCAAAGCATTTGAAATTTTTAAAAGAAAGCCGTATTTTTCAATTAATAACAAGAGGGAACGCTATACTCGAGCGCCTCGACTATCAAATACCCGTTACTCAGCTAAAGCAAGCAGTCTTTATATACTTTATATACTTTATATGGTCGGAAACGCTTCCTTTTACCTGTTACATACTTTTGCACGAATCTAATATACCCTTTTACTATACGAGTAACGGGTATAAAGACATCACGTTCGGACCGAGGAACACAAACTAGAATTTAATTCCAGTAGGTCTTATATCAAAATCAATTTTAAGAACAGCTGAGCCTAAGGGTAAGCCAGACAAAGCCCGGCGGGTACAGCTGCGCCAACATTGGAAATAGTGCTGTTGGAAATAAATTAAATGTTATTTTAACAGTTATTAATTCAAAACATAAAATAAATGATAAAAAATTTGAAAAATGTGCATTACAAACAGCTTTCTTTATAAAGATGAATACCGCGGTACCTAATGACCGCTTGTAACGAACTAATTTATTAGGTATGCTCGCTACGAGATTCCCTTAGAAGATAGTTAGAAAGCACAGAATTCACGGGTTCACAGTGTACTGTTCTTGATGCGTCGTCTTCACACACCTCGTCGTCTCCTCATGCCGGTCTTGCAGCTCCCTGAAGATCCTTGAAGCTCCCTGAAGATCCGTGAAGCTCCCGGAAGATCCTTGAAGCTCCCTGAAGATCCGTGAAGCTCCCTGAAAATCCGTGAAGCTCCCTGTAGATTCTCGTCGGCTCGCCTCTGATGCGTTGAACCGACGACTACTTGTACCACTTTAAACTCGCCAAGAGATCAGCTGCTCGGGCTTAGGAAAGCGTTAACGTTCTCAGGCCAGGGTGAGCAGAGGCTGCGATCTCCAGGAATTTCTCCTTCCGAGACACCGCCGCCTGTCCCATGCTCTGTCCTGGATGGTCCCACTATGGTTCTACTCTATTCGCACTGAGAGTCTAAGTTACGCAAGGAGGCTGCCAAGCGCTTCCCTCGCTTTCACGTATCCGTCATGATAAGTTGGCTGGCTTGCTGCCGACGATATCCTGCGCTCTGCTCCTAGATACGCTCGCTTTGAGTCGTGAAGTCCCGGATCGGCATATGACCGAAACCCCGAGTTGGGGCGAGGGTGACTTGATTGTACACTCAAAAAAAAACAGCCCGAAATCGCCATTAAATCGTGATGGATTTAAGTCGTGATGGATTTAAGTCGATGGCGATTTTTCATACATTTTAGAAAGGATTTTTCTTAAATATAGAAAAAATTTTCTTAAAAGTAAAAATATTTTTGAAAAATTAAGAAAAATTTGCCATACATTTAAAAATTGTCCTAAAATTTGAAAAGCACTTTTCTTTCGTTAAGGGGGAGGGGGGGTTTCCCACTTTGGTCTATCAATATGTATTGATGAAACAAATACACATTTCTTTTCCCGTTAATATAGCTTCAAAACTGTGGGTGCCACAGTTTTTCGCGGTTTGTGGGTGTTAGAGGGGGCGTGGCATATCGGCGTGAAAAACTGGCGCTGCGTAATAACCCCTAGAATCTGCATGCCAAATCCCAATCTTCTAGCTTTTATAGTTTCCGAGATCTCAGCGTTCATACAGACGGGTGCCACTGTTTTTCGCGGTTTGTGGGCGTTAAGGGGGAGGGGGGGTTTCCCACTTTGGTCTATCAATATGTATTGATGAAACAAATACACATTTCTTTTCCCGTTAATATAGCTTCAAAACTGTGGGTGCCACAGTTTTTCGCGGTTTGTGGGCGTTAAGGGGGGGGGGGGGTTTCCCACTTTGGTCTATCAATATGTATTGATGAAACAAATACACATTTCTTTTCCCGTTAATATAGCTTCAAAACTGTGGGTGCCACAGTTTTTCGCGGTTTGTGGGTGTTAGAGGGGGCGTGGCACATCGGCGTGAAAAACTTGCGCTGCGTAATAACCCCTTGAATCTGCATGCCAAATCCCAATCTTCTAGCTTTTATAGTTTCCGAAATCTTAGCGTTCATACAGAACGGGTCACAGTTTTTCGCGGTTTGTGGGCGTTAGAGAAGGCGTGGCACATCGGCGTGAAAAACTTGCGCTGCGTATTAACCCCTAGAATCTGCATGCTAAATCTCAATCTTCTAGCTTTTATAGTTTCCAAGATCTCAGCGTTCATACAGACGGACAGACAGACGGACAGACGGACATGGCTAGATCGACTCGGCTAGTGATCCTGATCAAGAATATATATACTTTATATGGTCGGAAACGCTTCCTTCTGCCTGTTACATACTTTTGCACGAATCTAATATACCCTTTTACTCTACGAGTAACGGGTATAAAAATCAGAAAAAACAAGAGGGAACGCTATAGTCGAGTGCCTCGACTATCAAATACCCGTTACTCAGCTAAAGTCAGCAGTCTCAAGCAGGGCAAAATTTTTTCTACATTTCGGTAGGCGTTAATAACCCAAACAAAATTGCGTTTAGACTTTTGCTCTAGCTTTAAAACTATGGGCGCCACAGCTTTTCGCGGTTTGTGGGCGTTAGGAGGGAGGGGGGGTCTCCCACTTTGGTCTATCAATATGTATTGATGAAACGAATACACATTGCTTTTCCCGTTAATATAGCTTCAAAACTGTGGGTGCCACAGTTTTTCGCGGTTTGTGGGTGTTAGAGAAGGCGGGGCACATCGGCGTGAAAAACTTGCGCTGCGTATTAACCCCTAGAATCTGCATGCTAAATCTCAATCTTCTAGCTTTTATAGTTTCCAAGATCTCAGCGTTCATACAGACGGACAGACAGACGGACAGACGGACAGACGGACATGGCTAGATCGACTCGGCTAGTGATCCTGATCAAGAATATATATACTTTATATGGTCGGAAACGTTTCCTTCTGCCTGTTACATACTTTTGCACGAATCTAATATACCCTTTTACTCAACGAGTAACGGGTATAAAAATCAGAAAAAAATACCACAAATAATTTTTCCAAAATTTTTATTTTGCGCGCTATCGATATGTTTACAAACTCTCAAATAAATATGCCGAAAAATAGAATAAAAAAAGAAAACAGAAAAGAGAAAAAAAAAAGAAATTAAGAAAAAATTAATAATTTTTTTTATATATTAAAACATTAATATCACTTTGGAAGGCAGTCCATGTAGTGACGATGCGCACCAGGAGAGTGTGCGAAGGCGACTACTATATGTCAAACAAAAACACCTTTTAATGAGGTAAAAAACTAGTGAGGATCGCACCTTCAACATACAAAAGTTCTGATATCAACATTTGTGAGGAAAGATGATTACACACATGATTAAATACACTTTTTAAAATTTGTTTATCGGCAAATCTTTCGTATATGGAATACGTTTCGTTGTATTTAGCCTTGAGTATGGACTTTGTATCTGCGGCGCTCTCGCCTGCAGCCACAATGCACTCGGAGCATGTGTCATATGCCTCATTAACCTTTTGCTATAAGGAACTGATATGCTCCCTTCGGATTTTGCAGGCGGATAAGGTTGGTGTGGATGCACCCGAAAAGTTTAAAGTGGCTTCGATATCGCTCAGAGTGTCAGCGGTAGCAATAAATTTAGTAAGATCGGATTTTGCTTGAGAAGCCAATTGGAACAGAAATTTTAAAATTATGGCAAATTGTGGAAATAATTGGAGTAAAGATCAGGGCAATCTGGAAACCGTGGAAATGCAAAATATATTTGCGGGAATTTATCACAGTTGTGGACAGTTAAATGGACTGTATTTGTTGAATATTTATGTAAAAATATATGCACGCAGCAGGAAACACATTAAAAACACAAAATCTACCAATTTCGGCGGATCACTTTGATTTTGAAATATTCACTGCGGCTGGATTATATATTTTTTACACGAGGAAAAAAGTAGTTTATAGACCACGAATATATATTTTATGTGTTATTAGGGTTTAGGAAATTATTTTAGCAATGCAGAGTAATAGAAGTGGACTGTATTAGAATAAAAATGTAAAAATATATACACGCAGCGAGAACATAGTAAAAAATAAAGAGTGCAGTTTGTGCGGAACAATTCGAAAAATCGGAAACTTTTACTGCGGCTGGGTTATATTTTTACACATACTTGGAGTTTTTAGGAATAAATTTATTTGTAATTCAAATAATTTGGCACTGCGGACTTGCAAACTTGCACGGAATTTTTTGGAGTGTACGAAATTTTTTGCATAAAGGAATGCCGTGCACAAACAAAAGAAAATTAATAATATATTAAATGGCGTTGCGTCCGATTAAATCGCTTTTGGATTTAGACAAGAAATCATACAACAAAAATAATTCAATAATATTTTAAGAATAGAATTGCTATTTGTTAGTCAGATATGGTCAACAGACTGTTAAGTGACTCGTAAGTATGAAAATCGTAAGCATGAAATAAGAGCGATCTCGCTCGCTCGTACTACATACTTTGACGTGCGTTCATAGAAAAAAGGCGAGGACTTGTTAAAAAACATTCGATATTTCAAAACCTAAAAATGGCTCCAACTTTTTGCGAAATCCGATTGTAATGGCGCATATATTGAAATAAAAAATTTTGTTTTTGTTTGTGGGGGCAAGGGTTAAAAAATTTTTGAAAATCTTAATTTTTTATTTTTAAAAAATTAAAAACGTATTTCTTTTAGGAAGTTTTGTTTTAAAGAAGAGGTTTTAGAGGAATTAATGCAAAAGTCAATCAGATTCATATAACCGGAGATACATTTTTTCAACGAAAGGGTTCTTCTTCAAATTTGACAATTTTTGGCAAACTTAAAAAAATTAGAACTAAAAAAAAAAATAATTTACTTATTTTGCGAATAGAACGTATAAAAAAGTTTCAGGCAAATCAAAACATCCAACAAAAGGTGTTCGGTTTGCAAAAGAACCGCCCATATGTAAGCTGGATAGCCAACAAGTACTATTAATTTTAAACTCCCATTTAAATTTTTATTTTTTTCAGATGGATGCACCGTGTTATTACAATTACAAAAAATGGCATTCCACTGTTTTATTTACTTTTGTTTATTTGTTTATTTGTTTATTTGTTTGTTTTTTATTTAAACTACAAATTTTTACGCTATTACATGATGTCACAACTCACAAATATTTCTTTAGAGGATACAATTCCTCTAAAAGTGATGCCGTTTTTCAGGCATGTTGGGGCGGGGGTGGCTTGATTGAAGAATGCTGCTGATGTCCCAGGAAAGCGGGTGAAAATCCGCGCAGAAAAGATATCAAAAACGCGGGAGACAATTTCGGGGTATTGCGCGACGTGCGGCTGTTTATTTGGACACTTGGAAAATAGAACTGATTACAGGAATCTTAGCTTAGAAGCTCCAAAGCGGAGCGGAGAGTAGCGGGAGAGTTGGAGAGGGAGAGCGAAGGGCAGTGCGAGCGAGCGAGATGTGGAGATCTGGAGAAAACTGCCGCTCGACACTGCCTCCCGCAATTAAACGCCCTTTTGGCGTGAACATTCCCCCCCCCCCCCTTGCGAGGTCCACCGTAGCAAAACATCAGGAGAAGTTCCTGCAGGATAGCGGGAGAGATCGTCCAAGTGTAGCAGAGTGTGGTGGTCCTTTCCACACTTCTGGCAGTGATTAACACTGCGGCACGAGTCCTGGGAATGATCGTGGGCCAAGCAATTGGAGCAGTAATTGTGGATTCGAACTTCCTGGAGCCGTTTCTCGACACTAAGCCGCAGAAAGCGGTGGCATTTCCGGAGCGAATAGATCTTTTGGCAGACTCGGCATTGGTAGGATTTAATACCTCGGGAACTTCTGCCATCCAAGGCGGGATATGGAACCCAGTAATCATATTTCTCAGGAAGCGGAGAGGAAATTTTTGCAATCTTATGTGCGTTGGAAACCTGCGCTGAGAAAGATGCAATTCTATGTGGAATTAAGGCGGCCACTGGTTGGGTTGGAACCGAAGTCATTGTGGAATTGTCGCTTGGATGCAACAATGTGTGGTGCCGACTATGGCAAGCAAAACAATTGTGTGCGCTTTTGCAATCCTGCAATTTATGGCTGCTTGCAAAGCAGTTGGAGCATAATTGTTTACCTTGGATGTAGGCTGAACGATCATTTACCCGCATTTGAAGAAAGCGTGGACATATACGCACGGGGTGTTTCTCTTTAAAACACAGATCGCAGCCTTTGGGTGTTGGAAGTACCCTCGTGGTAAAAGAATTTATTCTTGGCGCTTCTGCCATTCGATGGGTTTGTTTGGGCTGGACATGGAGTAAGTTATCGTACCGAATACTATCGACGGCCTCTAGAGTTCTAAGCCGCTCTGTTAAAAAAGAATTTAGCTCTAGCCAAGTGGGAATTTCGTCTTTATTTTTAACGGATTGCTCCCATAATGAGAGCGTGAGCTTTGGTAACTTCGTTGAGCACATATAGACGAGGATAGGGTCCCAATTCTCAATATTAATGCCGGACAATTGTAATGAGGTCAAGCAACCTTGAATGGTGCGTTGAAGTTCTTTTAGTGCTGCTCCAGACTCTTGTGCTATGGAATGCACATTGGAAAAAATTTTAAGGTGGCTGTTTACCTGAAAGACTCGGATTGTCTATGTAGATCGCCGTGAAAAGGTCCCGGAAAGTCGGCCAGCGAAGTTAATCGCCTGAGAAAATCTCCGTATCGATCGGAGGAAGCTGACAGCCAAACGAAATGCAATCTTGGGGAGAAGATGCTGGAGGTTGAGACGATTGGGAGGAGTCCTGTTGTATTTGCTCGAAGATCTGAGCAGCAAATCTTTCGTATATGGAATACGTTTCGTTATATTTCGCCTTCAGGATGGATTTGGTGTCTGCGGCGCTGTCTCCCGCAGCCACAATGCACTCGGAGCATGTGTCATATGCCTCATTTACCTTTTGCCATAAGGAATTGACGTGCTCGCGACGAATTTCACATGCGGATAACGTTGGTGTGGGTGCACACGGAAAGTTGAAAGTGGTTTCAAAATGGCTCAGAGTGTCAGCTGTGACTATAAATTTATTAAGAGCGGATTTTGCTTGGGATGCCATTTGGAACAGAAATTTAAATTTAAATTGACACAACAAAGTATTTTAAAAAATAATAATATTTCAGAAGAAAATTGGAATTTTAGGAACCAATCGAAAATATAAGGATATACGGTCACACTGGAATTTATTTTGCGGGATTACGTATAGTGTGCGTCCCAGAATTAATAATTGAATTTATTATAATAAGATCAAAAATTCGAAATTTCGTTTTTTTTAAAAATTATTGTAGGCACTTGACCCACTGTGCGCTGCAGAATTCTTGTTGAGTACGTATGTATGTATGTATGAGTGTGGCTAACAGCTGGATATTGGAAGTCACCGATTGCTGGAGTTCTTGAGACTTAGATTACGAATAGCGGAATAGCTTCGAAATGCAAAATATATTAGCTCGAAAATGTAAGCAGACGAAGTGGACTGTATTTTTGAAATATTTATGTAAAAATATATGCACGCAGCAGGAAACACAGTAAAAACACAAAAGCTGCCAGTTTCGGCGGAACACTTTGATTTGAAATATTTACTGTGGCTGGATTGTATTTTTTACACAAGGAAAAATTTAGTTTATAGACCACGAATATATATTTAAAAAATAGTATATATGGATGTATGTTTGTGTTATTAGGGTCTTGGAATTTATGTAGCAATGCAGAGTAGTAGAAGTGGACTGTTTTAGAATATTTATGTAAAAATAAATACACGCAGCTGGAACACAGTAAAAAACAAAAGAGGGCAGTTTTTGCGGAACAATTTGAAAAATCGAAAACTTTTACTGCGGCTGGGTTTTATTTTTACACACACTTGGAGTTTTTAGGAATATTTTTATTTATAATAATATAAATAATTTGGCACTGCGGACTTGCAACTTTGCACGGAATTTTTTGAAGTGTACGAAAAACAAAAGGAATTGAATAATATATTAAATGCCGTTGCGTCGGATTAAATCGCTTTTCGATTTAGACAAGAAATCATACAACAAATTGAACGAAATGGGGTTCGAACAACTGGCTGTATGACCGGCAAATAATAACAATTGGTAATGGAACTTAGCTGAAGCGGTTCAAGCCACCGTAGGCGCTGGTGAAAATCCAGGAAAATTCCAGGAGAGGAAAAATCCAATATTGAAATCCGGCTCGAAGGACCAAAATGTTGGGGCGGAGGTGGCTTGATTGAAGAATGCTGCTGATGTCCCAGGAAAGCGGGTGAAAATCCGCGCAGAAAAGATATCAAAAACGCGGGAGACAATTTCGGGGTATTGCGCGACGTGCGGCTGTTTATTTGGACACTTGGAAAATATAACTGATTACAGGAATCTTAGCTTAGAAGCTCCAAAGCGGAACGGAGAGTAGCGGGAGAGTTGGAGAGGGAGAGCGAAGGGCAGTGCGAGCGAGCGAGATGTGGAGATCTGGAGAAAACTGCCGCTCGACACTGCCTCCCGCAATTAAACGCCCTTTTGGCGTGAACAAGGCATATTATCCATATTTTGTAGAGTTGACCTTTTCCTTGCAGTTAAAAACGGTTCCCACTCCTTTAACGATTTCATTGTTAATTCCAGTGATTCGATTTACTACTTCATGTTCTTTAAAAAATCTCCTCGAAGTATTTCCATTATTTGAGTTTTCGTATCCGTATTTGGGAAAATCTACCTTTAATCCAACTTCTTTGAAAAAAGCATTCCGTATTCTCTTCTTTTTTATGCTTTCCTTCTCCTTATCCTTTATTATAATTCAGAAGACATATCGCTACTTGAATACTTGCATAATTTGGCCTAGGCTATCAGGGAAACTCGGTTTTACAATGTTTAGCTAGGTAAATTGCCAATCAAAGCATTTAAAATTTTTAAAAGAAAGACGTATTTTTCAATTAATAACAAGAGGGAACGCTATAGTCGAGCGCCTCGACTATCAAATACCCGTTACTCAGCTAAAGCAAGCAGTCTCAAGCAGGGCAAACCAAGCAGCCGCTTCAAAGTGGCGCCATCTACCGGGCATTTCATTTTTTGATTAAACCTTTTTACTGAGTGGGACAATTTATGCCATTTTGTTTGGGTTAATAATGCCTACGGAAATGTAGTAGAATTTTTTTAAATCGTCCCACTCAGTAAAAAGTTATAATCAAATAATGAAATGTCCGGTAGATGGGGCCACTTTTAAGCGGCTGCTTGGGTTGCCCTGCTTGAGACTGCTTGCCTTAGCTGAGTAACGGGTTTTTCATAGTCGAGGCACTCGACTATAGCGTTCTCATTTGTTTTTTTTTAAACTCTATCCAAAGTTGAAAAATAATGAAAAAGTTTAGCACATAGCAAATAACCATTAGATGCGAATAACGAACTGTTAGTTGTTTTTACGTATTTTGTACTTAAGGAACACACCAATTAGGGAAACCAAATATTAAGACCGTTTGATACTTATTTTGTAATATATTCCACATAGAAGTGGCCTAAATTGAATAAAAAATTTCGTTTTTTTTAGCGAAAAATTTGTCAATTTTAAAGGAGGGTCATCTAATATTTTTGGGGGTTACACATTTGGTAAGAGGGATCAATTTTCTGTAAATTTTATTTGGTTACAAATTTCTAGGTCAAAATCGAAAATTTGATTTATTGTACGTTTTTTGGCCCAAGGCGCCACTGTGCGGTGTCTGTCAGACAGACAGACATGGCTAAATCGACTTGGTTAGTGATCCTGATCAAGTATATATATGCTTTATAGGGTCGGAAAGGCTTCCTTCTACCTGTTACATACTTTTCCCCGAATACATTATACCCTTTTACTCTACGAGTAACGTGTGTACAATTTTTGGTTTAATGGCCAACGCTTTTTCCTCCCACAAAGAAAAAAGAACGCACTCGGCATCGGTATCCTTTTATACAAACTATTGAATAATAAAAAACAAACAAATTACCTTCGTTACCGATTTTCGATTGACAATCATCTGTTTTGGGCATCCCTGGTCAATATTTCTGGTAAATGGGGTGCGAAATACCACAAAATCGACATTGCATCCCTATAATGCGGCAATTTTCCACCCTTCCCTGCCTATCCCTTGCCAACAAGTTTTTGTGGGATTTGGGAGCGTTAAACGTTAAGTAACTGCAAATGCGACGCGTCCATAATGAAGACAAGGCCAGGGCCGGGGAGCACGGATTTTTGTCCGAAAAACTTAAAGACCAGATAAACCGTTCGTAAAAGCAAATCGGCTTTCTCGACTCCTTTAATTTATCTGAACGAGAAAACATTACAGAGTGCTGTTAGGGCAATGAATTGAGCTGTAAGGCATACAAAATGGCGTGCTTTTATTATTCTATCAGCTGTTTGGGTATAAGTCAAGGTCAAAGTCAGCTGTGATTTCGTTTCCTCCTATTAGTTGGCTTTGTAAAATCAGCTGACATCTTATCGAGCCGAAAACGCTCAGCAGGGAGTCCGAGTCCCTGTCAAAGTTAGCTCTCACATTGAGGCTCGAGAAAGCCAAAATACTTTAGCGGGGACTTTATTTGTTCGAGAAATGTTAGTCGGCACTTTACAAACCGTCCCTAAATAAAAGAATGCTGGCCAGTAGTTTTCTTTTACCGTATTTTTAAAATGGAAAAATTCTAAAATTGAAGGATATGAAAAAAAATCTAGAAGTCAAAGATGCTGATGTAGCTGATCGACTTCTTCACGAAAATTTAGAAATGATCTGTTATTTATTTGCTTAATGAAATATATTCGCTGATTTTTACGGCTTTTCGAGTACTTCATTTTTGCCAACAAAAGTCATTGCTTCAAAAATAAATTTTTTGATCAATTTACTAGAATCGCATATCGCCGACTCGATGCAGTTTGGCCTTAGTTTTCGGTAATTTTAGTTTTAATTGAAGGCTTAACATGAAGTCGAACCATTTTAATGAGCTTAGCTAGGCGTTCCCAAAAGTTTGGCGTATTTTTTCTTCAGGTTTTAATGTAGCGGAGTGACGAACTTGTCGAATCTTAAATATTTTTTTTTTGCATTTTATTTATTGAATTTTCTCTGAATTGAGACTAACAATAAGTATATTAAATCCAGACTGGCTTAAGCGTTGAATTGCAGAACCTTAAAGTCCAGGCAGAGGGGGGAGCAAGCGTTTAGGAGCCAATGAAGGCTATTGGATTTTAGTTTTAGATGAATTTTCTTAGCTTTGATATGTTTCCACCATGTAAGTCTCCGGTCTAGGTGAACGCCAAGGTACGTTACATCGTCAGCTTGTTGAAGTGGCGTGTTATTCAAAGTAGCGGGGGACACGTTTGTCAGTTAAGAGTAAATTTTATGTGTTTACACATTTGTTCACTTATTTTTAGTCTGATAACCACCTCTCCACTGTCACGAGAAGATCAGCTAGTAGGGCTGTTGCCTGAATTGGTCATTTGGACCGAATGTGGAAGTAGTTAGCTGGTCGTTCGTGAGAATATCTGCGGTGTAAAGGAGAAATAGTGTTTAACCAAGGGCGCTACCTTAAGGAACTCCATCCTCTATAGTGTAATCGTCGGATGTTGTAGTGTTGCATCTCACGGCGAATTCTCTGTTGTAAAGGTACGATTGAAGTATCCTGTAAGTGTTTTCCGGCAGAATAGTTCTGATTTTGTGCATAACGCCATCAAGCCAGACTCTATCGAAAGCCTGTGGAACGTCAAGGAATACCGCACTGCAGTACACCCGATATTCGAAAGCAGACCGCGTTTCCGTAGTTAATCTGTTGACTTGCTCTATTGTTCCATGGCTTTCTCGAAAGCCAAGCTGATGTGCCGGAATAACGTTGTGATCTTTCAGATATGGGATTATGCGCGTCAGAAGTCATTTTTCGAGCAGTTTTGACAGACACGAGAGTAAACTTATCAGTCTGTATGAAGCTGGTATTGTGTGATGTTTTACTGGCTTTGGGATCATTATGGTAAGATTTTTTCCTTTTTTTTGGGAAGTAGCCAAGTCGTGTAATCCCGTTAAAGAGTTTACAAATGACCTTAACTGCACAGTTTGGGAGTTGAATAAGCATTTTGGGAGTTATTAGATCACCGCCTGGGACCTTTTTTGGTTTCAATTGCTCTTTGATGACTTTTGCAACTTCGTTAAGTTGAAACAGAATTGGCTGCGTCTCAAATTCAGTTCGAATTGACCGCGACGGTAGTGGGAATGAATTTGTTGCAGGGTTTGGCTGAAAGACATTTGGAAGGTGTTAAGCAAATGTACAAGCTCTGTATTTGTCGCTTCTAGCCCAGGTGCCTGAAGAGTCTCTTATGGGATTTACTGTTTCGGCCGGCGCACTTAGATTTGGGTGGGCCCTCCACAAGGGATGCTTGGTGCTGGTGGGTGAAAGTTTCGCAATGTACTGGCGTTGTGCTTTTACTTCTTCGTGCCTTAGGACCCTGGTCAGTCTGTGACCAGCTTCCTTAAGACTTTGTTTTGAGGATGGCGATCTGCTGGTTTGCCAAGCACGCCTCAAACGTCTTTTCTCCAAAACAAGCTGTTCGATTTCAAGGTTATTTTTGTATTGGTGTGTATGCCCATCCCTCCCTTGCGGTGTAGACTCTTTGGCTGCTGCGACGAATACAGACTCCAGATTATCGGAATAGCAGTCAATGTCCAGCTTGCAAATAATTTTTTGCAAACCTTTGGTGAAAGTGGTGTTTGTTCGGACTCTCATTAAGATGCCGGTTCCGCCATGTTCTGGATGATTGGTGCTGTAGAACGTGTATCCCCGTATTTGAAAGTTATATTTGCTGGCAAGATGCGTTTCTGCCAGCAACATAACGTCGATGTGGTTTACGTTCAGAAATTGAGTTATTTCAGGTTTATGCCGTGAAACACCGTTGGCGTTCCACAGAGTTATTCAAAGACTAGGCATAGTTAATTAGGACTGCTGAGCTGCAAGCATTTGTAACAAGATGTTTTGGTTTTGCATAAGGGTTTGCATGTGGTTTTCATGAAGAACATAAATTCCATCATATTTTGTTGCAAAGTTACTTTGTGGCAGTCCCAAGGCCTGCTGGATGTTATCAATTTTTGGCTCTATGTGAGCTGTGCCTGATCTTAGAGCACTGACGTAGGAAATGTCGTTGGTGGTAATTGAAGGGCCAAACAATGACCTGGCTGCTTTTGCGAAGAAAACTTCCGGTGTCGATTGCGATCTCATGTAAGTGTTCTGTGTGTTCTAGGAGCGTGCCGTTGTCGCTCGTTGCACGACTTTTCATCTCCTTATACATAGCATAAAAATAAAAATATCATAAATTTAAAAAAAAAAACAATTAAATACTACACGTAGGAGAACTTTTTAAGTCGATGAAGAAAGGAACGCAAAGACTTTTAGCGAATTAGCCTTGGCAGTGATAAAGTTCATTATAGTTATTACATAGGATTCGGAAGGGGTCGAAACGGGAGTAGTTTGACCTGCACACGGGAAGTGCTAATGGACGGAATCGGCGAGTAGCTCTGCAAGGAACGTTCCAATTGAGGGTGGCTAACAGATCAACTGAGTCGACGGCGCCAGTGATGAGTTTGTGAAGTAATATCACACCATAACAGGTCCGACGATCCTTTAAGGTAGGTAGAGCCAAGAGGCGCAACCTGTCTCTATAAGAAGGCAAACGGCGTCCCTCCCCCCAGTTTAAGCCTCGTAGTGCTAGTAGAGATATTGCTTTTGGACGGATTCTATCATATTTTGATAGTGCTCATATTGTGGAGACCAAACACTGGAGCAGTACTCAAGTGTAGGACGAACTAGAGAGACGTAAAGCAGCTTAGTGGTGAAAGGGTCATCAAATTCCCTAGACCAGCGTTTTATGAAAGCTAATAAGCATTTAGCTTTATTGGAGATGGTACTGACGTGGCGATTAAAACAAATCTTGTGGTCAAATAGAACACCAAGATCAAGGACAGTATCAATGCGTTCAAGTGCAGAGTGATCTATTGAATATGTAAAAATATATGGATTGGATCGATAAAATGACATTGTAACGAACTGATTTTGATGTCTGCTCGCTACGAGATTCGTGCTAGCTCAGAGAAGTTGTGTGTTCGTCCCACCAAATTTATAATAAACGTGACCGCCCAGGGGATCAGTGAAAGGCACAGAATTAACGGGTTCGAATAGGGTTTATTGCGGGTATAATTACAGCGGGCTCAATGGCGGGTTGGGCCTGGATGTCGCCACTCGGGGTCCTCGGTGTCTCCTGGGGATGCTCGTCTCCGCACGTTGCTGCGTCGCCTCGGTGGTCGCTGGCCTCGTTGACTCCGTGCTCCGGTCCTGCAGATCCCTGTAGTCCCGTGAAGACGCTCGTGCACGATGTACGGGCCCGACGACTACTTGTAGCGCCTCGGACTCACAAGGCGATCAGCCGTGTGGGCTTAGGGAAGCGTCACCGTTCCCAGACTAGGGTGAACAGGTGCTGCGCTCTACAGGCCCACGCCAATAGACACACAGCCGCCTGTCCCTTGCTCTGTCCCGGATGGTCCCACTAGGGTTTCGCTCGGATCGCGCTGACAGTCGAGGTAACACCAGGAATCTGTCTAGCGCTCCACCTCGCTTTTACGCCTAGTGCAAACGAACGTTCCACCCTGGTCTGACCCTCTTGCTTATTGCCCGTGACGTTTCCGCGTAGCTCGGTGTCCCTTCTGGCGGGTGCTGTAGCTGACGATGTCCTGCGCCTCGCTCCTGGAGGTGCTGGTTGTGAGGCTGGACGTGGCGTGGCTTATGGTACTCGGGGTTTGGACACACGCCGATCCCGGGTTCGTGAACCGTTAAGTCTCTCTAGGATAGCGCCTGGAGATGATAACCGGTTCGCCCTTTCTGGCTGGTCTCGCCAGGACCTGTTCGAGTTCCACTTGACGGACTGGGCTTACGCCGGGACCCGACAAAGGAGTATTTGGAACAAGGCACCCTGGGTTTAGATGGCTCTCGCCCCGAGTTTTGATCTCTTGTCGCAGGACTTCACTACTCAACTCTGCTAGACACGCCAAGCGTAATGTGAGGATTTAGTCGTAAGAGGAGTAGGACGGTCCGCTTTGACTTAGCCGTGTGATGCCCTCTGGACCTCAGCTACCTGTGTCTCAATTCGGAGATTACTGGTGGTCCAATCCCGAACGTCTCGACGTAGCGATCTTGCTCCTTGAAGGCTCCCACGGCGCTGCTTCTGACGACTGGGCTTGTGTTTCACTTGTAGATTACTTGGCACTGGTTCACTTTGTTATCTTGACTGATCTTTACGGGTTGACACCTTGTGATCGACTCATCCTGCTGCCAGCGCCCGGCGGCTTTATATAGGGCCTCCGGGTGCCGTTATTTCCCCTTTGCGCTCTCTCCGCGGCATTTCTCCACTCCGGTTCCAAAGTCCGTGGATCCTGTTTGAACCACTTGTCCTTCACGCCCGGCTTCCAACCGCAGTTCCGCATGTTGCCGCCGTCCCGCTGACTCCATTGGTTCATGTGGCACGCCTGTGCGCCACTCAGCCTCTGAGATGTGGCACTTCTTAATTCCGGTCCAAAGTCCACGGCAGAGTCCAAAGTCCGGTGCTGTTCCGTTATTTCCCTTTTGCACACGGCACTCTGGCTCTGCCTGCGAAGTCTCCACTCTCTCATTCTCCGCTTCTCGCTCTCCAAACTCTCTTTGGCAAAGTTCTCTCTCCTATCCTCGAAGTCTCCAAACTCTCATTCTCCACTTCTCGGTCTCCAAACTCTCACTCTTCAGACTCTCTTTTGCAAGAGTCTCTTCAAACTCTCTTTCTCCAAACTCTCTACTTGCAAGAGTCTCTCCATTTGCTCTTTGCCGCGCCGCTACCCCGCTAATTCGCCGAGTAATTGGTAAGCGGCCGGCCATCGGTAGTTTTGCTGCGGGAATTTGTGGGGAGTTATACAACAACCAGTTTCCCGGGCTGTTCTTCTCGTCTGGTCACACTGGCACCCATCAGATCCCGATAACCCAGGGGAACTCCCCACGATATCGATACCCATCAGCTATCGATATCGCTGGAGCGGCGTTGATCGTTCGCGATATTTTCTTCACCATGATTTTGCCATATATCGTGTGCCCATCGATCGCACTATCGTCCGTGCCAATCGACCGCCCTATCGAGGCGCCCCCGTCCCTACTTCATGGTGAGCTTGCACAATTGTTCTTTAAGTGCCGATTTCACTGGATTTATTTTTGTGTTTCTTTTCTTATTCATCCCTCTCCTTTCCGGTGCCGCAACTATGCCCTTCCATGCCCTTGGTTTTGGGGTCAAAGCCCTTAACAGGTTCGGCTGCGGCTGCGCCGTTGGTTGTCGCGCTCTGTCAGCAGCCAGGTTTGTTTATCTGTGGTGAGTTGCCAAATTTAGCTGGACCGGCATTCATTTGTTTGCATTTCAGGGTTTTCGGCGACTTGGTTGAGCTTGTTTTCTGTGCGGGATTTTCGGTTGGCTACGGTATAGCCCTAAAGCTGTACCGTCTCCCCCCTTTCCTCGGGATAAGTAGAATAGGTCTTCCGCGCATACTTTTTCCTCCCTGGCGTAATCTGGGATGACTCAAGCGTGATGCCTGACGCAGAATCCTGTGGCCTCGGAGTCGGAGTCCCTGTGCGGTAGATCCTTGTTGGTGTATCCTTGTGGTATCCTTGCTGCCTGGCGTGTCTTGGATGACTCTCGCTTAGGCCTGACGCATAATCCAATTGCCTCGCGATATCCTTGATGTTATCCCTGTGCCGTATCCTTGTGACTGTATCCTTGTTGCCTGGCGTTATCCTGGATGACTCGCTTCGGCCTGACGCATAATCCAGGTGCCTCGCAATTTGTGTCTGCCATTTTGTTAATATTCCGTGTTGTCTGCGGGTTGCTTGCTTGCGTTCTGTGTTTGTTGTTGTTTAAGCTCGCTAACATGGATGGTCCGCTCTTTCTTTGTATTAACGTTCCGTATTTTGCAGATCACCGGCGAGACGAAATCTACGACCTGGTAGGGCCCGTCGTACCTAGGGGCCAATTTTGCTGCGAACCCTTCTACAGCTTTGGGCAAGTGGTGTTCCTTAGCCCAGACTACGTCGCCCACCGCCGGCGTCCATTGCCTTCTCCTTAGGTTGTAATACCTAGCCTGATCCTGGGAGGCCTTCTCTAGATTTCGCCTTACGATCTCGAAGGTTTCGTGGAGTTTCTGGGCGTTTTCATCCGGGGTTTCCGTGGCTCGTCCGGTGCCTAGGGTTTCTCTGTCGTAAAGGGCGCTCGGTAGTCGTGGCTCCCTGCCTTGGGTAAGAAACAATGGTGTGTATCCAGTGGATTCTGATACGCTGGAGTTAACGGCTAGCATGATCTCAGGCCACTTCTCGTCCCATGTTCTTTGGTCTTGCCCTGCGAACTGTGCAATCATAGTTTTGACCGTCCTGTTTGCTCGCTCCGTCGGGTTTTCTTGCGGCGTATAGGGTGCGGTGAATTGCTGTCTAATACCCATCTCCGCCAGATAATTTTTAAAAATCCGACTCGCAAACTGCACTCCATTGTCCGTTATGACCACCTTCGGGGCCCCATACCTTGCAATTATCCGCTCCCTGAACGCCTTTTTAAGCCATTCGGCTGTCGCACTGCGTAGCGGCACTAGTTCCGTCCATTTAGAGAACCTGTCTATAAGCACCAGCAGCATTGAATTGCCGTGCTTCGATCGCGGTAGGGGTCCAACGAAGTCCGCGCATACTGTGGCCCACGGTTCCTCTGGCACTTGGGTTAGCATTTTGCCCGCCGCCTGCCTTTGATTCGGCTTGAATCTCATGCAGGTTTCGCATTTCCTTACGTGGGCTCTGGCGTCTCTATGCATACCTGGCCAGTAGTATCGGGCGGCCAGCCGGGCTATTGTCCTTCGGCTTCCTACGTGCCCAGCTGCTGGTGAGTTATGGTTTTCTTTCAGCACCGTTTCTCGTAGAGCCCTCGGGACGCACATCTTCCATGTGACGACATCCTCACTGCCTGCTCTATGTGGTATGCTTCTGTACAGATTCTCGCCTTCCATAACGTAGTCCGGGTACTTCTGCGGTTGGGTCCTTATCTTGTCGCGCATCTCCTGAAACCAGCTGCACGCTGCTGAAGCTTCTGCTGCCGATGTCTCTTTTATGCCTCTAAGCGTCTCGGGTAATGGCTGCCTTGACAGAGCGTCTGCCACCACGTTCAGCTGTCCCTTCCTGTACGCTATCTCAAAGTCGTACTGCTGCAACTCCAGGGCCCATCTGGCGATCCTCCCTGAAGGGCTTTCTATGCTGTTGAGCCACTTCAGGGCCATATGGTCGGTTACCACTTTAAAGTGGTAGCCTTCCAGATATGGCTTGAGTTTTCGGATCGCCCAGACAATTGCCAAGCACTCCTTTTCTGTCGTTGAGTAGTTCTTCTCCGCGCCGTTGAGCGTTCGGCTTGAATAGGATATGACCTTCTCTCCTCTATCGGTGTCCTGGGTTAATATTGCTCCGATGCCGTAGTCGCTGGCATCCGTGTGTAGGGTGAACAATTTGTTAAAATCCGGGCACGCTAATACGGGATCTGCCACAAGTCTAGCCTTCACTTCCTCAAATGCCATCTGGTGCTCCTGTGTCCATTCCCATTTACTGCCTTTGCGTAGTAAGTCATTTAATAGTTTGACTATCTTGGCAAAATCTGGCACGAATCGGCGGTACCACGACGCTACTCCCAGGTATTGCCGAAGTTCTTTGACGGTTGAGGGTGGTTTCAATTCAGCGATGGCCGATGGCCGCCACTCGGTGTCCTAGGTACAGCAGCTCTTTCTTGAAAAATTGGCACTTTTCCGGGTTGATCCTGAGGTTTGAGTCCTTTAGGCGTCGGAACACCTCTTTCAGGTTTTCTGTGTGTTCCTCCAGCGTGCGCCCAATCACTATGATGTCATCTTGGTAGGCGAATGCATGCGGTGACATTTCGGGTCCGATTACTTGGTCTAGAACTCGTTGGAACGTTGCGGACGCTGAGTGTAGACCAAATGGCATTACCTTCCACTGGAATAGCCCTTTGCCAGGCACTGTGAAAGCGGTGTATTGCCTACTGCTTTCCTCCAGAGGGATTTGTCAGTATCCATCCTTCAGGTCAAAACTGCTGATATACCGCGCCTCCTTCAGCTGATCTAGGATGTAGTTTATGCGGGGCATGGGGTAGGCGTCCTTTACAGATTTCGCGTTGATCTGCCTGAAATCTACGCATAGCCTCCACTTACCTGTCTTCTTTCTCACCATCACGATGGGGGAGCTGTATGGGCTCTTTGAATGCTCTATGAACCCCATTTGAAGGAGCTCGTCTACCTTCGCATTGATTTCCCCTTGAACTTTCGGATTCTTGGGGTAGTATCGCTGCTTGATCGGTTTGTCGTCCTTCATCGTGATCTGGTGCTCTGCCATGTTAGATGTTCCCGTCATGGTACTGAAGTCCGCCAGCTCTACTTCCAGGAATTTCATTATGTCGTTGTCCTCGTGTGTCTCTTGCACGACTGCCACTGATAGCTTCTCCTCGAGCCATCCATTGTGTCGATTACTGGCTGGTAGAGGTAGCATTTTGCGATCCCCTTCCGCCTCTCTGCGGCTGGGATCGCCGGCCATTTCCCGCTTGCTGGCAGCATTCGACGCTCCTGACACCCACTTTGCCGCACACCCAGCAGAACAGCAAGCGTTGGTTTCGGCAGCCACGTTCCCAGTGTCCGGATCCGCCACATTTCCGACAGGCCTCCTGGGGGTCTGTAATGTGGGTATTCCCTCGTGACCTCTGAGTTGTGTTTGGTGGCCTCCACGCGGCTTGGGTTGGCTGCCTCTGTTGGCTCTGGTGTTGTGCCCATTGGCGCTCATAGGCTGCGTCGGTCGCCTGATGCCGTCGGCCTTGCTGTGGTGGTGACCATTGGCCGTTATTCGGGGCGTTGGTTGGCTGCCGCTCATAGCCCTGTTGTGTTGGTGACCGCTGATGGTTTCGTTGAGGTTCTTGGTCGCCGGTGTCTTCGCACCTTCTGCATATAGCTTGCGGACGGGTTGCAGGCTTTGCCTTTGAGAATTGGTTCTCCTGAGCGAATGCTTCCCGCTCCTTATCCAGTTCCTCGTATTCATCGGCTAGGATCATCAGCATGACTAAGTCGGATACTTTGTAGGCCCTTAGGGCAATTTTGAGATTCGGCGTGCAGTTTTCTTTTATGATGTTGAGCGTTTCTTTTGTCGAATACCCAAGCGGTCTCATCAGCGTCTGCATGTCGATCATATAGTCTTTGAACGACTCGCTGTAGCCCTGCTTCCGTTGCTTGACCTGATCTGTAAGTTTCGTAAAGAAATCTCTTGGCAGGAAATAGGTGTGAAAGCTCTCGATGAATTCCGCCCAAGTTCTGCAGTGCTTGTTATTGGAGATGAACCACTTCAATGCCCTTCCCTTGAGTAGTTCTGGCATAGCTCGGGGAATCATGTCCAAGTCTAAGCCGTATGTGTTGGCGGACCATTCCACTTGCTTCAGGAACTCGAATGGTTTTTCGACACCGTCGAATCTGAAGGACCATTCGCGTACTTGTTTGGCGACCTTGGCATAGTCTGGTTGGCTAGGTGTCGGTATCGGCGCTGCGGTTTTCCTCTCCTGGCTTCGCTCTCTCTTTTGACTCTCCTTTTGCATGTTGTCAAAGCTCAGACTCTCCAGTAGGTCTTCCCCTCCGGCGGGTGTCAGTGTGATGCTTGGGCTTATTTTCTCGGGGTATGCTGCCTCCAACTCGCTCCAGATCGCGGCAAGTTTCGGGTCGTTCTTTGTCTCAGAGTAGTATTCGGACAGTGCCCTTCTCTTGTCTTCCGCTTTGCCTTCCAGAGCGATGCCTAGCCTCTGTGCGACGTAGGCGAAGTCCTCTGTCTTAAGGCGGTAAATCCACTTCTTTCCCATTCTGCTTTAAGTCGCTTTCACTGCTGGGACAATCACGTTTTGGGCGCCAGATGTAACGAACTGATTTTGATGTCTGCTACGAGATTCGTGCGGCTAGCTCAGAGAAGTTGTGTGTTCGTCCCACCAAATTTATAATAAACGTGACCGCCCAGGGGATCAGTGAAAGGCACAGAATTAACGGGTTCGAATAGGGTTTATTGCGGGTATAATTACAGCGGGCTCAATGGCGGGTTGGGCCTGGATGTCGCCACTTGGGGTCCTCGGTGTCTCCTGGGGATGCTCGTCTCCGCACGTTGCTGCGTCGCCTCGGTGGTCGCTGGCCTCGTTGACTCCGTGCTCCGGTCCTGCAGATCCCTGTAGTCCCGTGAAGACGCTCGGTGATGGTCGACGATGCTCGTGCACGATGTATGGGCCCGACGACTACTTGTAGCGCCTCGGACTCACAAGGCGATCAGCCGTATGGGCTTAGGGAAGCGTCACCGTTCCCAGACTAGGGTGAACAGGTGCTGCGCTCTACAGGCCCACGCCAATAGACACACAGCCGCCTGTCCCTTGCTTTGTCCCGGATGGTCCCACTAGGGTTTCGCTCGAATCGCGCTGACAGTCGAGGTAACACCAGGAATCTGTCTAGCGCTCCACCTCGCTTTTACGCCTAGTGCAAACGAACGTTCCACCCTGGTCTGACCCTCTTGCTTATTGCCCGTGACGTTTCCGCGTAGCTCGGTGTCCCTTCTGGCGGGTGCTGTAGCTGACGATGTCCTGCGCCTCGCTCCTGGAGGTGCTGGTTGTGAGGCTGGACGTGGCGTGGCTTATGGTACTCGGGGTTTGGACACACGCCGATCCCGGGTTCGTGAACCGTTAAGTCTCTCTAGGATAGCGCCTGGAGATGATAACCGGTTCGCCCTTTCTGGCTGGTCTCGCCAGGACCTGTTCGAGTTCCACTTGACGGACTGGGCTTACGCCGGGACCCGACAAAGGAGTATTTGGAACAAGGCACCCTGGGTTTAGATGGCTCTCGCCCCGAGTTTTGATCTCTTGTCGCAGGACTTCACTACTCAACTCTGCTAGACACGCCAAGCGTAATGTGAGGATTTAGTCGTAACAGGAGTAGGACAGTCCGCTTTGACTTAGCCGTGTGATGCCCTCTGGACCTCAGCTACCTGTGTCTCAATTCGAAGATTCCTGGTGGTCCAATCCCGAACGTCTCGACGTAGCGATCTCCTTGAAGGCTCCCACGGCGCTGCTTCTGACGACTGGGCTTGTGTTTCACTTGTAGTTTACTTGGCACTGGTTCACTTTGTTATCGAACCTTTTCGAACCTTATCGACTCATCCTGCTGCCGTTATTTCCCCTTTGCGCTCTCTCCGCGGCATCTCTCCACTCCGGGTCCAAAGTCCGTGGATCCTGTTTGACCCACTTGTCCTTCACGCCCGGCTTCCAACCGCAGTTCCGCATGTTGCCGCCGTCCCACTGACTCCATTGGTGCATGTGGCACGCCTGTACGCCACTCAGCCTCTGAGATGTGTCACTTCTTAATTCCGGTCCAAAGTCCACGGCAGAGTCCAAAGTCCGGTGCTGTTCCGTTATTTCCCTTTTGCACACGGCACTCTGGCTCTGCCTGCGAAGTCTCCACTCTCTCATTCTCCGCTTCTCGCTCTCCAAACTCTCTTTGGCAGAGTTCTCTCTCTTATCCTCGAAGTCTCCAAACTCTCATTCTCCACTTCTCGGTCTCCAAACTCTCACTCTCCAGACACTCTTTTGCAAGAGTCTCTTCAAGCTCTCTTTCTCCAAACTCTCTACTTGCAAGAGTCTCTCCATTTGCTCTTTGCCGCGCCGCTACCCCGCTAATTCGCCGAGTAATTGGTAAGCGGCCGGCCATCGGTAGTTTTGCTGCGGGAATTTGTGGGGAGTTATACAACTCCTCACAACATAATTTACATTTATCTGGATTAAGCAGTAGCTTGTTGACTAGGCACCAGGATTGAAGGTTATTTAAGTCGAGCTGGAGCTGCATGTAGGAACTGGGTGAGGTCAAATGCATACACAACTTGACATCATCCGCAAACATAAGTACTTTGGAGAACTCAATTACTTGAGGAAGATCATTGATAAATAAGCCAAATAGTAAAGGACCGAGGTGACTGCCTTGTGGTACACCCGAATATACCAAAGTTCTAATATCTATCCAGTTGGTCAAGTTAAGGTCAAGAATTTTATAAGTTAAATGTGATACATGGTCATATCTTCTTAAATTAAACACATAACGGACAATTGCGTTGAAGGCAACTACTAGTGTGCGTATATCACGCACGTCACAGTGACCAAAAATTTCTATGCCATAGAAGAGAGTGGGAACAAGAATAGCTTTAGAGATTAATAATCTTATTTGTTCAGGTACAAATGATTTTGATGCTGAAATCTGAAGCAATAAACCATATGTTCGACCAGTTGCTTTAGCTATATGCTTGCTCCATGATAAGGTTTTGCTAAAGGTTATGCCAAGATTCACAATTATAATTTTGAGAGAACACTTGTGTCGATCACCCTTTTACTGATTACGATACAATTTGATTTTTTTTGGATTTATTCCCAAGCCGTTATTGTTAGCCCACTTCTCAATTATGGATAACATTTTGTTACTTATACTGGCACACACATTTATAACCTTGACAGGTTTACTAACATAAATTTGGACATCATCAGCGTATAGATGTACTTCACATTCAGACAAGACACTAGGTAAATCATTCACATAAATAGAAAACAACAATGGCGCTAACACAGATCCTTGAGGTACTCCCCTTGTAAGTTGCCTAAAGGAGGAGATATTCATCCCAGAGACTACAGCTTGTACTCGATCTGTTAGGTAGGATTTAAAAAGCTTGACCGCTGTGCTCGAAAAGTTAAAAATATTTTGTAGTTTTGCACACAGTATGTTGTGATTCACTGAATCAAAGGCCTTGCTGTGATAAGTAGAGTCAAAAATGTAACACAATTTTTATCAAGCTGCTGCCTAACATCTTCCACAATATCAGTAATGGCACTAATACAACTTCTTTTCCTTTGGAAACCAGACTGTTTGTCGTGTAACAGTGAATTGACGTGGAAAAAAGTTTGTATTTGGGAGGACATAAGGTTTTCAAGAACTTTTGACAGGAAGGGAAGTATTGATATGGGTCTGAAGTCAATTTTTGAAAAGAATCTTTGTTTTTTTGCTATACTGTAGGGAATGAACACGTAGTTATTGCAGTACTAAAACAAGAGGGAACGCTATAGTCGAGCGCCTCGACTATTAAATACCCGTTACTCAGCTAAAGTCAGCAGTCTCAAGCAGGGCAAACCAAGCAGCCGCTTCAAAAAATTTAAAAAATGTCTTCTACATTTCGGTAGGCGTTACTAACCCAAACAAAATTGCGTTTACACTTTTGCTCTAGCTTTAAAACTATGGGCGCCACAGCTTTTCGCGGTTTGTGGGCGTTAGGGGGGAGGGGGGTTTCCAACTTTGGTCTATCAATATGTATTGATGAAACGAATACACATTGCTTTTCCCGTTAATATAGCTTCAAAACTGTGGGTGCCACAGTTTTTCGCGGTTTGTGGGCGTTAGAGGGGGCGTGGCATATCGGCGTGAAAAACTTGCGCTGCGTATTAATCCCCTAGAATCTGCATGCCAAATCCCAATCTTCTAGCTTTTATAGTTTCCGAGATCTCAGCGTTCATACAGACGGGTGCCACTGTTTTTCGCGGTTTGTGGGCATTAGGGGGCAGGGGGGGTTTCCCACTTTGGTCTATCAATATGTATTGATGAAACAAATACACATTTCTTTTCCCGTTAATATAGCTTCAAAACTGTGGGTGCCACAGTTTTTCGCGGTTTGTGGGTGTTAGAGGGGGCGTGGCACATCGGCATGAAAAACTTGCGCTGCGTAATAACCCCTAGAATCTGCATGCCAAATCCCAATCTTCTAGCTTTTATAGTTTCCGATATCTCAGCGTTCATACAGAACGGGCCACAGTTTTTCGCGGTTTGTGGGCGTTAGAGAGGGCGTGGCACATCGGCGTGAAAAACTTGCGCTGCGTATTAACCCCTAGAATCTGCATGCCAAATCTCAATCTTCTAGCTTTTATAGTTTCCGAGATCTCAGCGTTCATACAGACGGACGGACGGACAGACGGACGGACAGACGGACAGACGGACATGGCTAGATCGACTCGGCTAGTGATCCTGATCAAGAATATATATACTTTATATGGTCGGAAACGCTTCCGTCTGCCTGTTACATACTTTTGCACGAATCTAATATACCCTTTTACTCTACGAGTAACGGGTATAAATATGGGTGACGTGGGACAACAGCATGGGAAGTAACAATTTAATAAATTTAGGGCTTATGTTATCGAGGCCTTCAGCATTGGATTTTACCTTAAGAATACTAGCAAGGACATCACACGAATTGATACACATGAAAATAAAACAAGAGGGAACGCTATAGTCGAGTGCCTCGACTATCAAATACCCGTTACTCAGCTAAAGTCAGCAGTCTCAAGCAGGGCAAACCAAGCAGCCGCTTCAAAAAATTAAAAAAATTTCTTCTACATTTCGGTAGGCGTTAATAACCCAAACAAAATTGCGTTTACACTTTTGCTCTAGCTTTAAAACTATGGGCGCCACAGCTTTTCGCGGTTTGTGGGCGTTAGGGGAGGGGGGGTTTCCAACTTTTGTCTATCAATATGTATTGATGAAACGAATACACATTGCTTTTCCCATTAATATAGCTTCAAAAATGTGGGTGCCACAGTTTTTCGCGGTTTGTGGGCGTTAGAGGGGGCGCGGCACATCGGCGTGAAAAACTTGCGCTGCGTATTAACCCCTACAATCTGCATGCCAAATCTCAATCTTCTAGCTTTTATAGTTTCCGAAATCTCAGCGTTCATACAGACGGGTGCCAAGGTTTTTAGCGGTTTGTGGGCGTTAGGGGGAAGGGGGGGTTTCCCACTTTGGTCTATCAATATGTATTGAAGAAACGAATACACATTCCATTTCCCGTTAATCTAGCTTCAAAACTGTGGGTGCCACAGTTTTTCGCGGTTTGTGGGCTTTAAAGGGGCGTGGCATATCGGCGTGAAAAACTTGCGCTGCGTATTAATCCCCTAGAATCTGCATGCCAAATCCCAATCTTCTAGCTTTTATAGTTTCCGAGATCTCAGCGTTCATACAGACGGGTGCCACTGTTTTTCGCGGTTTGTGGGCATTAGGGGGCAGGGGGGGTTTCCCACTTTGGTCTATCAATATGTATTGATGAAACAAATACACATTTCTTTTCCCGTTAATATAGCTTCAAAACTGTGGGTGCCACAGTTTTTCGCGGTTTGTGGGTGTTAGAGGGGGCGTGGCACATCGGCGTGAAAAACTTGCGCTGCGTAATAACCCCTAGAATCTGCATGCCAAATCTCAATCTTCTAGCTTTTATAGTTTCCAAGATCTCAGCGTTCATACAGACGGACAGACGGACAGACGGACAGACGGACATGGCTAGATCGACTCGGCTAGTGATCCTGATCATGAATATATATACTTTATATGGTCGGAAACGCTACCTTCTGCCTGTTACATACTTTTGCACGAATCTAATATACCCTTTCACTCTACGAGTAACGGGTATAAATATGGGTGACGTGGGACAACAGCATGGGAAGTAACAATTTAATAAATTTAGGGCTTATGTTATCGAGGCCTTCAGCATTGGATTTAACCTTAAGAATACTAGCAAGGACATCACACGAATTGATACACATGAAACTAAAACAAGAGGGAACGCTATAGTCGAGTGCCTCGACTATCAAATACCCGTTACTCAGCTAAAGTCAGCAGTCTCAAGCAGGGCAAACCAAGCAGCCGCTTCAAAAAATTTAAAAAATTTCTTCTACATTTCTGTAGGCGTTAATAACCCAAACAAAATTGCGTTTACACTTTTGCTCTAGCTTTAAAACTATGGGCGCCACAGCTTTTCGCGGTTTGTGGGCGTTAGTGGAGAGGGGGGGTTTCCAACTTTGGTCTATCAATATGTATTGATGAAACGAATACACATTGCTTTTCCCGTTAATATAGCTTCAAAACTGTGGGTGCCACAGTTTTTCGCGGTTTGTGGGCGTTAGAGGGGGCGTGGTATTTCGGGTTAAAAAACTTGCGCTGCGTATTAACCCCTAGAATCTGCATGCCAAATCCCAATCTTCTAGTTTTTATAGTTTCCGAGATCTCAGCGTTCATACAGACGGGTGCCACTGTTTTTCGCGGTTTGTGGGCGTTAGGGGGGAGGGGGGTTTCCCACTTTGGTCTATCAATATGTATTGATGAAAAAAATACACATTTCTTTTCCCGTTAATATAGCTTCAAAACTGTGGGTGCCACAGTTTTGAACGGTTTGTGGGTGTTAGAGGGGGCGTGGCACATCGGCGTGAAAAACTTGCGCTGCGTATTAACCCCTAGAATCTGCATGCCAAATCTCAATCTTCTAGCTTTTATAGTTTCCAAGATCTCAGCGTTCATACAGACGGACAGACGGACAGACAGACGGACAGACAGACGGACAGACGGACATGGCTAGATCGACTCGGCTAGTGATCCTGATCAAGAATATATATACTTTATATGGTCGGAAACGCTTCCTTCTGCCTGTTACATACTTTTGCACGAATCTAATATACCCTTTTACTCTACGAGTAACGGGTATAACTATTATCACAGATAGGTTCAGTATTCAGGTACGTATTGCATGTCGCTTCAGGTACATCAATTTCAGAAAATTGTTGGTTAAGTTTTTCGACATCGGCGTTTGATTCAGTTTTTTGTGTGCATTTTCCTATTCCTAACTTGTTAATTTCGGCCCAACAGAGCAGAAGAGCAATTTTCAAATTTGGATTTATAAAATCTGCATTTAGCAGAATGAATCTTTTTATTGACAATTGCTCGAGCCTCATTGTAATTGTTTCTAAAGTCCTCAGTTTTTTGGCGCTTCCATTTGCGGTAGGCAACATCTCGCTGATAGATTAGATTTTTAATTTCTTTATTGGACCAAGGATTTTGCATCGGCTTAATCACTTTAGTTCTTAACGGCACACATTTGGTAAACAGGTACTGGACATTACTATTTAAAACATGCAATTGACAATCAAAATTGGACGTTTGGTAAATGGATGACCAGTCACAAGTTGTAAATTCAAGCTAAAGTCCTGTTGGGTCAATGTTCTTATAGTCTCTGTAATTGAAAGAAGTTGTTTGACAAGTCATAGGTTAAGAATATTAAGTCATGTCTGGAAAAAGCTGGTAGAGAAACCTGATCATAAAGTAAATTTTTACTACGGTCATTAACAAGAAATAAGTCAAGAAGTGTATCACAGGTATTTGAGAAATGTGTAGGCAATATTTTATTAGCGCCCAAGGGATTCAAAACCATTCAAAAGATGGCTCTCTTTCAGCAGATTGCTATTAAAATCGCCTGCCATTTGGCTCATAGTCGATGGTATGGTTAGGTCTGTATATGCAGCCGAGAAGAAGTTTCTCATATACTCTATATGTAATTTCTAAAAAAATTTATTTTATCGGACATTCACTTGGTTGTTTACATTTAACATTACATTTTAATTTCGAATTGACATCACAAATCTTTTTAGCTGGTACGTGTAGTATTTCTTTTTGGCATCGTTTAAGTACTTTGACACTGCTCGGAAATCGTCTTCAGTTTTGGTTTGCAGTTTAAGTTTGGCTTATATTCCCTTTCATAAGCGGAATAACATGAAAGTTATCTTTTCCGACTAGCTCAAATATGTTCTTGACTAGGCCATTCGAGGTCTTCTCCCGAATAAAGATAGGGGGCGGCTTCAGTTTCCTTGGGGCTTATTGTTCAGACTCTGTTCCGGGCTCCGCCAGAATGGAAAATCTTTTTTCATTTAATGGCCCGAGATTTTCAGGGCCTTAATTGGTACGGTTTACTTTGGGCTTATTGCCGTCAGATTTTTTGGGGGTGCTAGCTTGCGATCCATGCCTGTCTGCATGGCCGAACCCGCCTGCGGAATTGTTATCAATATGGACGGCAGTCCATGTAGTGACGAGGCGCACCAGAAGAGTGTGCGATGGCGACTACTATGTATACACGAAAAAATGAAAATCTGCTATGATGGTCCGATCGTAATGAGTAATACACCAAATTAAAGGTATTGCTACAAATTAAAGGATTGCATACCAAGACCTCAAGAAAATCAATTGGTTTGGTAGAGGAAGCGGTGAAAGTGTAAAAGTGAAAATTAAGAAATTTGGATCTGTTGTTGGGCCGGTGGGGATAATTAGTTGTACTCCTACTGAAAAAGCGCTTAATATGAGGGGTCATATCAGAAAATCGGAAGCTCCGTTCATAAGTTACACCGAAAACAAATTTGTGGGGGCCTAGTCAAAATGAAAATTTTTTTCTGTTTGTCAGTTTGTCCGTTTATCAGTTTGTCTAAAACATGTTATTTAAGTTCTTAAAATTTGATATGATGTTCATCAAATCGATATAACAAACTTTAGTTTTACCACATTTGGAAAAACCCGCTAGTTTAGCGGGAAAACAGCTATACATAGCTAAAATTCGGAACTTCTATACTACTAAAGCTACAGACTTGTGCTGCATCTCGTTTGAATAGTATTTTTAAATACTATAAACGCCTACTATATGCAATTTATGTAAATGAAATAGTTAAATAGATATGAACAAAACAAAATTTTTTTAAACTTTTTTTTATCATTTTTTTTTCTCAAAAACGGCTCTAACGATTTTCTTAAAAACTTTAAACTGTATAGCCCTTGATATTCCTTAAATTTTGGTATATAACACATTACTGTCATGTTTAAAAGTTATTCAGAAAGGAAAATTGCCACTTTTGCCAGCCCACAACAACTAACGCTGCTTAAGCATTTAGTTTTGTATGTGCCTATCCAAACTGTAGGGTCTAGGGATCGTTAAAATTGTTTTAAACCAGTCCATTTAGGAAACTTTTGTTTTACGAATTTTGAAAAAACAAGCTAGTTTGGCGGGATAACCGCTAGAAAAGGCTACATTTCGTAAGTCCGTAACTTGCGAAATATTAATGCTACAGACTTGTGCTTCACCTCATATTAAAGGTATTTTAAATAAAATAAACGCCTCCTTAACAAAATGTATGTAAATGATATGATTAAAAAACAAGAGGGAACGCTATAGTCGAGTGCCTCGACTATCAAATACCCGTTACTCAGCTAAAGTCAGCAGTCTCAAGCAGGGCAAACCAAGCAGCCGCTTCAAAAAATTTAAAAAATGTCTTCTACATTTCGGTAGGCGTTACTAACCCAAACAAAATTGCGTTTACACTTTTGCTCTAGCTTTAAAACTATGGGCGCCACAGCTTTTCGCGGTTTGTGGGCGTTAGGGGGGAGGGGGGGTTTCCAACTTTGGTCTATCAATATGTATTGATGAAACGAATACACATTGCTTTTCCCGTTAATATAGCTTCAAAACTGTGGGTGCCACAGTTTTTCGCGGTTTGTGGGCGTTAGAGGGGGCGTGGTATTTCGGGTTGAAAAACTTGCGCTGCGTATTAACCCCTAGAATCTGCATGCCAAATCTCAATCTTCTAGCTTTTATAGTTTCCAAGATCTCAGCGTTCATACAGACGGACAGACGGACAGACAGACGGACAGACAGACGGACAGACAGACGGACAGACGGACAGACGGACATGGCTAGATCGACTCGGCTAGTGATCCTGATCAAGAATATATATACTTTATATGGTCGGAAACGCTTCCTTCTGCCTGTTACATACTTTTGCACGAATCTAATATACCCTTTTACTCTACGAGTAACGGGTATAACTATTATCACAGATAGGTTCAGTATTCAGGTACGTATTGCATGTCGCTTCAGGTACATCAATTTCAGAAAATTGTTGGTTAAGTTTTTCGACATCGGCGTTTGATTCAGTTTTCTGTGTGCATTTTCCTATTCCTAACTTGTTAATTTCGGCCCAACAGAGCAGAAGAGCAATTTTCAAATTTGGATTTATAAAATCTGCATTTAGCAGAATGAATCTTTTTATTGACAATTGCTCGAGCCTCATTGTAATTGTTTCTAAAGTCCTCAGTTTTTTGGCGCTTCCATTTGCGGTAGGCAACATCTCGCTGATAGATTAGATTTTTAATTTCTTTATTGGACCAAGGATTTTGCATCGGCTTAATCACTTTAGTTCTTAACGGCACACATTTGGTAAACAGGTACTGGACATTACTATTTAAAACATGCAATTGACAATCAAAATTGGACGTTTGGTAAATGGATGACCAGTCACAAGTTGTAAATTCAAGCTAAAGTCCTGTTGGGTCAATGTTCTTATAGTCTCTGTAATTGAAAGAAGTTGTTTGACAAGTCATAGGTTAAGAATATTAAGTCATGTCTGGAAAAAGCTGGTAGAGAAACCTGATCATAAAGTAAATTTTTACTACGGTCATTAACAAGAAATAAGTCAAGAAGTGTATCACAGGTATTTGAGAAATGTGTAGGCAATATTTTATTAGCGCTATACAGCCCAAGGGATTCAAAACCATTCAAAAGATGGCTCTCTTTCAGCAGATTGCTATTAAAATCGCCTGCCATTTGGCTCATAGTCGATGGTATGGTTAGGTCTGTATATGCAGCCGAGAAGAAGTTTCTCATATACTCTATATGTAATTTCTAAAAAAATTTATTTTATCGGACATTCACTTGGTTGTTTACATTTAACATTACATTTTAATTTCGAATTGACATCACAAATCTTTTTAGCTGGTACGTGTAGTATTTCTTTTTGGCATCGTTTAAGTACTTTGACACTGCTCGGAAATCGTCTTCAGTTTTGGTTTGCAGTTTAAGTTTGGCTTATATTCCCTTTCATAAGCGGAATAACATGAAAGTTATCTTTTCCGACTAGCTCAAATATGTTCTTGACTAGGCCATTCGAGGTCTTCTCCCGAATAAAGATAGGGGGCGGCTTCAGTTTCCTTGGGGCTTATTGTTCAGACTCTGTTCCGGGCTCCGCCAGAATGGAAAATCTTTTTTCATTTAATGGCCCGAGATTTTCAGGGCCTTAATTGGTACGGTTTACTTTGGGCTTATTGCCGTCAGATTTTTTGGGGGTGCTAGCTTGCGATCCATGCCTGTCTGCATGGCCGAACCCGCCTGCGGAATTGTTATCAATATGGACGGCAGTCCATGTAGTGACGAGGCGCACCAGAAGAGTGTGCGATGGCGACTACTATGTATACACGAAAAAATGAAAATCTGCTATGATGGTCCGATCGTAATGAGTAATACACCAAATTAAAGGTATTGCTACAAATTAAAGGATTGCATACCAAGACCTCAAGAAAATCAATTGGTTTGGTAGAGGAAGCGGTGAAAGTGTAAAAGTGAAAATTAAGAAATTTGGATCTGTTGTTGGGCCGGTGGGGATAATTAGTTGTACTCCTACTGAAAAAGCGCTTAATATGAGGGGTCATATCAGAAAATCGGAAGCTCCGTTCATAAGTTACACCGAAAACAAATTTGTGGGGGCCTAGTCAAAATGAAAATTTTTTTCTGTTTGTCAGTTTGTCCGTTTATCAGTTTGTCTAAAACATGTTATTTAAGTTCTTAAAATTTGATATGATGTTCATCAAATCGATATAACAAACTTTAGTTTTACCACATTTGGAAAAACCCGCTAGTTTAGCGGGAAAACAGCTATACATAGCTAAAATTCGGAACTTCTATACTACTAAAGCTACAGACTTGTGCTGCATCTCGTTTGAATAGTATTTTTAAATACTATAAACGCCTACTATATGCAATTTATGTAAATGAAATAGTTAAATAGATATGAACAAAACAAAATTTTTTTAAACTTTTTTTTATCATTTTTTTTTCTCAAAAACGGCTCTAACGATTTTCTTAAAAACTTTAAACTGTATAGCCCTTGATATTCCTTAAATTTTGGTATATAACACATTACTGTCATGTTTAAAAGTTATTCAGAAAGGAAAATTGCCACTTTTGCCAGCCCACAACAACTAACGCTGCTTAAGCATTTAGTTTTGTATGTGCCTATCCAAACTGTAGGGTCTAGGGATCGTTAAAATTGTTTTAAACCAGTCCATTTAGGAAACTTTTGTTTTACGAATTTTGAAAAAACAAGCTAGTTTGGCGGGATAACCGCTAGAAAAGGCTACATTTCGTAAGTCCGTAACTTGCGAAATATTAATGCTACAGACTTGTGCTTCACCTCATATTAAAGGTATTTTAAATAAAATAAACGCCTCCTTAACAAAATGTATGTAAATGATATGATTAAAAAACAAGAGGGAACGCTATAGTCGAGTGCCTCGACTATCAAATACCCGTTACTCAGCTAAAGTCAGCAGTCTCAAGCAGGGCAAACCAAGCAGCCGCTTCAAAAAATTTAAAAAATGTCTTCTACATTTCGGTAGGCGTTACTAACCCAAACAAAATTGCGTTTACACTTTTGCTCTAGCTTTAAAACTATGGGCGCCACAGCTTTTCGCGGTTTGTGGGCGTTAGGGGGGAGGGGGGGTTTCCAACTTTGGTCTATCAATATGTATTGATGAAACGAATACACATTGCTTTTCCCGTTAATATAGCTTCAAAACTGTGGGTGCCACAGTTTTTCGCGGTTTGTGGGCGTTAGAGGGGGCGTGGTATTTCGGGTTGAAAAACTTGCGCTGCGTATTAACCCCTAGAATCTGCATGCCAAATCTCAATCTTCTAGCTTTTATAGTTTCCAAGATCTCAGCGTTCATACAGACGGACAGACGGACAGACAGACGGACAGACAGACGGACAGACAGACGGACAGACAGACGGACAGACAGACGGACAGACGGACAGACGGACATGGCTAGATCGACTCGGCTAGTGATCCTGATCAAGAATATATATACTTTATATGGTCGGAAACGCTTCCTTCTGCCTGTTACATACTTTTGCACGAATCTAATATACCCTTTTACTCTACGAGTAACGGGTATAACTATTATCACAGATAGGTTCAGTATTCAGGTACGTATTGCATGTCGCTTCAGGTACATCAATTTCAGAAAATTGTTGGTTAAGTTTTTCGACATCGGCGTTTGATTCAGTTTTCTGTGTGCATTTTCCTATTCCTAACTTGTTAATTTCGGCCCAACAGAGCAGAAGAGCAATTTTCAAATTTGGATTTATAAAATCTGCATTTAGCAGAATGAATCTTTTTATTGACAATTGCTCGAGCCTCATTGTAATTGTTTCTAAAGTCCTCAGTTTTTTGGCGCTTCCATTTGCGGTAGGCAACATCTCGCTGATAGATTAGATTTTTAATTTCTTTATTGGACCAAGGATTTTGCATCGGCTTAATCACTTTAGTTCTTAACGGCACACATTTGGTAAACAGGTACTGGACATTACTATTTAAAACATGCAATTGACAATCAAAATTGGACGTTTGGTAAATGGATGACCAGTCACAAGTTGTAAATTCAAGCTAAAGTCCTGTTGGGTCAATGTTCTTATAGTCTCTGTAATTGAAAGAAGTTGTTTGACAAGTCATAGGTTAAGAATATTAAGTCATGTCTGGAAAAAGCTGGTAGAGAAACCTGATCATAAAGTAAATTTTTACTACGGTCATTAACAAGAAATAAGTCAAGAAGTGTATCACAGGTATTTGAGAAATGTGTAGGCAATATTTTATTAGCGCTATACAGCCCAAGGGATTCAAAACCATTCAAAAGATGGCTCTCTTTCAGCAGATTGCTATTAAAATCGCCTGCCATTTGGCTCATAGTCGATGGTATGGTTAGGTCTGTATATGCAGCCGAGAAGAAGTTTCTCATATACTCTATATGTAATTTCTAAAAAAATTTATTTTATCGGACATTCACTTGGTTGTTTACATTTAACATTACATTTTAATTTCGAATTGACATCACAAATCTTTTTAGCTGGTACGTGTAGTATTTCTTTTTGGCATCGTTTAAGTACTTTGACACTGCTCGGAAATCGTCTTCAGTTTTGGTTTGCAGTTTAAGTTTGGCTTATATTCCCTTTCATAAGCGGAATAACATGAAAGTTATCTTTTCCGACTAGCTCAAATATGTTCTTGACTAGGCCATTCGAGGTCTTCTCCCGAATAAAGATAGGGGGCGGCTTCAGTTTCCTTGGGGCTTATTGTTCAGACTCTGTTTCGGGCTCCGCCAGAATGGAAAATCTTTTTTCATTTAATGGCCCGAGATTTTCAGGGCCTTAATTGGTACGGTTTACTTTGGGCTTATTGCCGTCAGATTTTTTGGGGGTGCTAGCTTGCGATCCATGCCTGTCTGCATGGCCGAACCCGCCTGCGGAATTGTTATCACTATGGACGGCAGTCCATGTAGTGACGAAGCGCACCAGAAGAGTGTGCGATGGCGACTACTATGTATACACGAAAAAATGAAAATCTGCTATGATGGTCCGATCGTAATGAGTAATACACCAAATTAAAGGTATTGCTACAAATTAAAGGATTGCATACCAAGACCTCAAGAAAATCAATTGGTTTGGTAGAGGAAGCGGTGAAAGTGTAAAAGTGAAAATTAAGAAATTTGGATCTGTTGTTGGGCCGGTGGGGATAATTAGTTGTACTCCTACTGAAAAAGCGCTTAATATGAAGGGTCATATCAGAAAATCGGAAGCTCCGTTCATAAGTTACACCGAAAACAAATTTGTGGGGGCCTAGTCAAAATGAAAATTTTTTTCTGTTTGTCAGTTTGTCCGTTTATCAGTTTGTCTAAAACATGTTATTTAAGTTCTTAAAATTTGATATGATGTTCATCAAATCGATATAACAAACTTTAGTTTTACCACATTTGGAAAAACCCGCTAGTTTAGCGGGAAAACAGCTATACATAGCTAAAATTCGGAACTTCTATACTACTAAAGCTACAGACTTGTGCTGCATCTCGTTTGAATAGTATTTTTAAATACTATAAACGCCTACTATATGCAATTTATGTAAATGAAATAGTTAAATAGATATGAACAAAACAAAATGTTTTTAAACTTTTTTTTATCATTTTTTTTTCTCAAAAACGGCTCTAACGATTTTCAAAAAACTTTAAACTGTATAGCCCTTGATATTCCTTAAATTTTGGTATATAACACATTACTGTCATGTTTAAAAGTTATTCAGAAAGGAAAATTGCCACTTTTGCCAGCCCACAACAACTAACGCTGCTTAAGCATTTAGTTTTGTATGTGCCTATCCAAACTGTAGGGTCTAGGGATCGTTAAAATTGTTTTAAACCAGTCCATTTAGGAAACTTTTGTTTTACGAATTTTGAAAAAACAAGCTAGTTTGGCGGGATAACCGCTAGAAAAGGCTACATTTCGTAAGTCCGTAACTTGCGAAATATTAATGCTACAGACTTGTGCTTCACCTCATATTAAAGGTATTTTAAATAAAATAAACGCCTCCTTAACAAAATGTATGTAAATGATATGATTAAAAAACAAGAGGGAACGCTATAGTCGAGTGCCTCGACTATCAAATACCCGTTACTCAGCTAAAGTCAGCAGTCTCAAGCAGGGCAAACCAAGCAGCCGCTTCAAAAAATTTAAAAAATGTCTTCTACATTTCGGTAGGCGTTACTAACCCAAACAAAATTGCGTTTACACTTTTGCTCTAGCTTTAAAACTATGGGCGCCACAGCTTTTCGCGGTTTGTGGGCGTTAGGGGGAGGGGGGTTTCCAACTTTGGTCTATCAATATGTATTGATGAAACGAATACACATTGCTTTTCCCGTTAATATAGCTTCAAAACTGTGGGTGCCACAGTTTTTCGCGGTTTGTGGGCGTTAGAGGGGGCGTGGTATTTCGGGTTGAAAAACTTGCGCTGCGTATTAACCCCTAGAATCTGCATGCCAAATCCCAATCTTCTAGCTTTTATAGTTTCCGAGATCTCAGCGTTCATACAGAACGGGTCACAGTTTTTCGCGGTTTGTGGGCGTTAGAGAAGGCATGGCACATCGGCGTGAAAAACTTGCGCTGCGTATTAACCCCTAGAATCTGCATGCCAAATCTCAATCTTCTAGCTTTTATAGTTTCCAAGATCTCAGCGTTCATACAGACGGACAGACAGACGGACAGACGGACAGACAGACGGACAGACGGACAGACGGACAGACGGACAGACGGACATGGCTAGATCGACTCGGCTAGTGATCCTGATCAAGAATATATATACTTTATATGGTCGGAAACGCTTCCTTCTGCCTGTTACATACTTTTGCACGAATCTAATATACCCTTTTACTCTACGAGTAACGGGTATAACCAGAAGCAAAACTATTTTTTTTTAACTGTTTTTAGTTCGAACGATTTCCTTTAAAACATTAATCCGTAGAGGCCTTGAGATTCCTTAAATTTTGGTATGTAACACGTTATTGTAAAAAGTTTGTCGTGTAACAGTGAATTGACGTGGAAAAAAGTTTGTATTTGGGAGGACATAAGGTTTTCAAGAACTTTTGACAGGAAGGGAAGTATTGATATGGGTCTGAAGTCAATTTTTGGAAAGAATCTTTGTTTTTTTGCTATACTGTAGGGAACGAACACGTAGTTATTGCAGTATTAAAACAAGAGGGAACGCTATAGTCGAGTGCCTCGACTATCAAATACCCGTTACTCAGCTAAAGTCAGCAGTCTCAAGCAGGGCAAACCAAGCAGCCGCTTCAAAAAATTTAAAAAATGTCTTCTACATTTCGGTAGGCGTTACTAACCCAAACAAAATTGCGTTTACACTTTTGCTCTAGCTTTAAAACTATGGGCGCCACAGCTTTTCGCGGTTTGTGGGCGTTAGGGGGGAGGGGGGGTTTCCAACTTTGGTCTATCAATATGAATTGATGAAACGAATACACATTGCTTTTCCCGTTAATATAGCTTCAAAACTGTGGGTGCCACAGTTTTTCGCGGTTTGTGGGTGTTAGAGGGGGCGTGGTATTTCGGGTTGAAAAACTTGCGCTGCGTATTAACCCCTAGAATCTGCATGCCAAATCCCAATCTTCTAGCTTTTATAGTTTCCGAGATCTCAGCGTTCATACAGAACGGGTCACAGTTTTTCGCGGTTTGTGGGCGTTAGAGAAGGCGTGGCACATCGGCGTGAAAAACTTGCGCTGCGTATTAACCCCTAGAATCTGCATGCCAAATCTCAATCTTCTAGCTTTTATAGTTTCCAAGATCTCAGCGTTCATACAGACGGACAGACAGACGGACAGACGGACAGACAGACGGACAGACGGACAGACGGACATGGCTAGATCGACTCGGCTAGTGATCCTGATCAAGAATATATATACTTTATATGGTCGGAAACGCTTCCTTCTGCCTGTTACATACTTTTGCACGAATCTAATATACCCTTTTACTTTACGAGTAACGGGTATAACCAGAAGCAAAACTATTTTTTTTTAACTGTTTTTAGTTCGAACGATTTCCTTTAAAACATTAATCCGTAGAGGCCTTGAGATTCCTTAAATTTTGGTATGTAACACGTTATTGTAAAAAGTTTGTCGTGTAACAGTGAATTGACGTGGAAAAAAGTTTGTATTTGGGAGGACATAAGGTTTTCAAGAACTTTTGACAGGAAGGGAAGTATTGATATGGGTCTGAAGTCAATTTTTGGAAAGAATCTTTGTTTTTTTGCTATACTGTAGGGAACGAACACGTAGTTATTGCAGTATTAAAACAAGAGGGAACGCTATAGTCGAGCGCCTCGACTATCAAATACCCGTTACTCAGCTAAAGTCAGCAGTCTCAAGCAGGGCAAACCAAGCAGCCGCTTCAAAAAATTTTAAAAATTTCTTATACATTTCGGTAGGCGTTACTAACCCAAACAAAATTGCGTTTACACTTTTGCTCTAGCTTTAAAACTATGGGCGCCACAGCTTTTCGCGGTTTGTGGGCGTTAGGGGGGGGGGGGTTTCCAACTTTGGTCTATCAATATGTATTGATGAAACGAATACACATTGCTTTTCCCGTTAATATAGCTTCAAAACTGTGGGTGCCACAGTTTTTCGCGGTTTGTGGGCGTTTGAGGGGGCGTGGCATATCGGCGTGAAAAACTTGCGCTGCGTATTAACCCCTAGAATCTGCATGCCAAATCCCAATCTTCTAGCTTTTATAGTTTCCAAAATCTCAGCGTTCATACAGACGGGTGCCACTGTTTTTCGCGGTTTGTGGGCATTAGGGGGCAGGGGGGGTTTCCCACTTTGGTCTATCAATATGTATTGATGAAACAAATACACATTTCTTTTCCCGTTAATATAGCTTCAAAACTGTGGGTGCCACAGTTTTTCGCGGTTTGTGGGTGTTAGAGGGGGCGTGGCACATCGGCGTGAAAAACTTGCGCTGCGTAATAACCCCTAGAATCTGCATGCCAAATCCCAATCTTCTAGCTTTTATAGTTTCCGATATCTCAGCGTTCATACAGAACGGGCCACAGTTTTTCGCGGTTTGTGGGCGTTAGAGAGGGCGTGGCACATCGGCGTGAAAAACTTGCGCTGCGTACTAACCCCTAGAATCTGCATGCCAAATCTCAATCTTCTAGCTTTTATAGTTTCCAAGATCTCAGCGTTCATACAGACGGACAGACGGACAGACGGACAGACAGACGGACAGACGGACATGGCTATATCGACTCGGCTAGTGATCCTGATCATGAATATATATACTTTATATGGTCGGAAACGCTTCCTTCTGCCTGTTACATACTTTTGCACGAATCTAATATACCCTTTTACTCTACGAGTAACGGGTATAAATATGGGTGACGTGGGACAACAGCATGGGAAGTAACAATTTAATCAATTTAGGGCTTATGTTATCGAGGCCTTCAGCATTGGATTTTACCTTAAGAATACTAGCAAGGACATCACACGAATTGATACACATGAAACTAAACCTATTATCACAGATAGGTTCAGTATTCAGGTACGTATTGCATGTCGCTTCAGGTACATCAATTTCAGAAAATTGTTGGTTAAGTTTTTCGACATCGGCGTTTGATTCAGTTTTCTGTGTGCATTTTCCTATTCCTAACTTGTTAATTTCGGCCCAACAGAGCAGAAGAGCAATTTTCAAATTTGGATTTATAAAATCTGCATTTAGCAGAATGAATCTTTTTATTGACAATTGCTCGAGCCTCATTGTAATTGTTTCTAAAGTCCTCAGTTTTTTGGCGCTTCCATTTGCGGTAGGCAACATCTCGCTGATAGATTAGATTTTTAATTTCTTTATTGAACCAAGGATTTTGCATCGGCTTAATCACTTTAGTTCTTAACGGCACACATTTGGTAAACAGGTACTGGACATTACTATTTAAAACATGCAATTGACAATCAAAATTGGACGTTTGGTAAATGGATGACCAGTCACAAGTTGTAAATTCAAGCTAAAGTCCTGTTGGGTCAATGTTCTTATAGTCTCTGTAATTGAAAGAAGTTGTTTGACAAGTCATAGGTTAAGAATATTAAGTCATGTCTGGAAAAAGCTGGTAGAGAATCCTGATCATAAAGTAAATTTTTACTACGGTCATTAACAAGAAATAAGTCAAGAAGTGTATCACAGGTATTTGAGAAATGTGTAGGCAATATTTTATTAGCGCTATACAGCCCAAGGGATTCAAAACCATTCAAAAGATGGCTCTCTTTCAGCAGATTGCTATTAAAATCGCCTGCCATTTGGCTCATAGTCGATGGTATGGTTAGGTCTGTATATGCAGCCGAGAAGAAGTTTCTCATATACTCTATATGTAATTTCTAAAAAAATTTATTTTATCGGACATTCACTTGGTTGTTTACATTTAACATTACATTTTAATTTCGAATTGACATCACAAATCTTTTTAGCTGGTACGTGTAGTATTTCTTTTTGGCATCGTTTAAGTACTTTGACACTGCTCGGAAATCGTCTTCAGTTTTGGTTTGCAGTTTAAGTTTGGCTTATATTCCCTTTCATAAGCGGAATAACATGAAAGTTATCTTTTCCGACTAGCTCAAATATGTTCTTGACTAGGCCATTCGAGGTCTTCTCCCGAATAAAGATAGGGGGCGGCTTCAGTTTCCTTGGGGCTTATTGTTCAGACTCTGTTCCGGGCTCCGCCAGAATGGAAAATCTTTTTTCATTTAATGGCCCGAGATTTTCAGGGCCTTAATTGGTACGGTTTACTTTGGGCTTATTGCCGTCAGATTTTTTGGGGGTGCTAGCTTGCGATCCATGCCTGTCTGCATGGCCGAACCCGCCTGCGGAATTGTCATCACTATGGACGGCAGTCCATGTAGTGACGAAGCGCACCAGAAGAGTGTGCGATGGCGACTACTATGTATACACAAAAAAATGAAAATCTGCTATGATGGTCCGATCGTAATGAGTAATACACCAAATTAAAGGTATTGCTACAAATTAAAGGATTGCATACCAAGACCTCAAGAAAATCAATTGGTTTGGTAGAGGAAGCGGTGAAAGTGTAAAAGTGAAAATTAAGAAATTTGGATCTGTTGTTGGGCCGGTGGGGATAATTAGTTGTACTCCTACTGAAAAAGCGCCTAATATGAAGGGTCATATCAGAAAATCGGAAGCTCCGTTCATAAGTTACACCGAAAACAAATTTGTGGGGGCCTAGTCAAAATGAAAATTTTTTTCTGTTTGTCAGTTTGTCCGTTTATCAGTTTGTCTAAAACATGTTATTTAAGTTCTTAAAATTTGATATGATGTTCATCAAATCGATATAACAAACTTTAGTTTTACCACATTTGGAAAAACCCGCTAGTTTAGCGGGAAAACAGCTATACATAGCTAAAATTCGGAACTTCTATACTACTAAAGCTACAGACTTGTGCTGCATCTCGTTTGAATAGTATTTTTAAGTACTATAAACGCCTACTATATGCAATTTATGTAAATGTAATAGTTAAATAGATATGAACAAAACAAAATTTTTTTAAACTTTTTTTTATCATTTTTTTTTCTCAAAAACGGCTCTAACGATTTTCTTAAAAACTTTAAACTGTATAGCCCTTGATATTCCTTAAATTTTGGTATATAACACATTACTGTCATGTTTAAAAGTTATTCAGAAAGGAAAATTGCCACTTTTGCCAGCCCACAACAACTAACGCTGCTTAAGCATTTAGTTTTGTATGTGCCTATCCAAACTGTAGGGTCTAGGGATCGTTAAAATTGTTTTAAACCAGTCCATTTAGGAAACTTTTGTTTTACGAATTTTGAAAAAACAAGCTAGTTTGGCGGGATAACCGCTAGAAAATGCTACATTTCGTAAGTTCGTAACTTGTGCTTCACCTCATATTAAAGGTATTTTAAATAAAATAAACGCCTCCTTAACAAAATGTATGTAAATGATATGATTAAAAAACCAGAAGCAAAACTATTTTTTTTAACTGTTTTTAGTTCGAACGATTTCCTTTAAAACATTAATCCGTAGAGGCCTTGAGATTCCTTAAATTTTGGTATGTAACACGTTATTGTAAAAAGTCTCGTTTGAAAATTATTCAAATACAAAAATGGCCACTCTTGTTAATTTTGTTCGTGCGTATCCAAGCTGTATTTTAAACCGTTTCATAAAGAAAACATTTTTTTACGACTTTTGACAAAACCCGCTAGTTTAGCGGCAAGAAAACGCTAGTACTAGATCCTATGGAAGCAAAAGTATGAAGATATGATATGACTCATGTTTAAAACAAAAACCCCTGATATTAAACAAAAACACCTCTTAACGAGGTAAAAAACTAGTGACGGTCGCACCTTCAACATACAAAAGTTCTGATATCAACATTTGTGACGAAAGATGATTACACACATGATTAAATACACTTTTTAAAATTTATTTTTTCGGCACTCTGCAATATAGTGTTTAAGTGTTTTTAAAAACTCTTCTATCCTTTTTCCCTTTATAGGCATTGTTGTCCCAATATATAGAAAATGCAAAAGAATGGTTCACGTCAAACGCTGTAGGATTTAGCTCCGTTGGTATTTTGAATACTAATTTTGCAAAAATAGAGTAGATGTAACCAACTTTCTGATTTTACACATTTTAAAAATATTGATTTTTAGAAAAGTTACATTAAAAAAACGAATTGTTCTTCACCTTACCCTACACTCCCCTACCCTTTGCGCGCTAAAATTTAATTTTAGTGTGCCTAACATCTAAAATCTGGCTGGCGAAAATCCTCCAGCTGAACCCTCCACGAGGGTGCCGGATGGGCAACAGTGACCAGTCTAGCTAAGGCGACTGGTTCAACCCCTTGAATCAGTGGCCATGGTTGGAGGTGTCTGACGGTAGGCATAAAACGAAAGTGGGTGGTTCCCCTGAAAAACAAACCAGTATGAACGACGAGATGGAAGAAATCCGGGCTGGGAAGTCAGCCCAAAAAAAGATGGGAAGTACGACTGCTCCTACAGGGGACACGGGGAGGAGCAATCCTCTCTGCGTGTCGCCAGCGGCCGAACCCCTGGAATGACGGGAGCCGGTCATCTCAGCGACAATGCTACTGCCAATATATCTCAGGCAAAGTTAAGTCGCACGGGTGCCGTTAACGTATAATAGCCTCTTCCGATAGGGTCCATCCGTTTTAAACGGTTGGGATTTTTTACAAATGTGAAATTCGTGTTCCCGCAGAGTTTCCATCCACCATCCGATAACAGCTGACTTGAAGAGCAGTTGCTCATGTCAAAATAATAAAAGGGGGTCTCATCTCGGGAAAACAGTTGTATAATGTTGTTCTTCTAATCTTATTGTAGAATAAAACAAAATAAATATCATACTATAATAGTTCAAAACATGTATTCAATGTTAAAGAATATCTTACAACAAATCTGCATACAAATTGCTCACGGGGGAGAGTCTAACCTTCCGCACCCCCACACTCCGTTCTTACTACGCCACTGTCTAGCCAATATTAATAGTCCAAAAATGGCAAAAATGAAATGGCCTTTTCGCTTACAACAAACTAAATATTAATAATGAATTTCCAAAAATCAGCAAGCTTAAACATTTTTAAATTTTTTTCCGCCATTGGTTTGAATATGTTTTTGTAGTCAACGTTCCAATTTTCACAGCTAGGAGGAAGAATTCAGAATTTCACCGAAAAATCATCGGCTAACTATCGCATAAAAGAGCTCGTCAAAGTCCGTCAAATTTTAACGGGGAACTAACTGGAAAATGTTCAGAACGGCAAAACCTTATGGACCATCCTTTCAACGGATGGTGGATGGTGGATGGATTTCTGTGGGACCCTATTACACTCGTACTCGGAGAGCGTACTAAAAGAAGCCAAACCCCCAGCGTAGGAAAGGGCCGAATCGTAAAGGCGAGGGGATGAAGGCTAAGGCCCTTAAGATTAAGAGCCGGCTCCAGGACAAAGCGACCCTTTCCCAGGCGGAGAAGGAAAATCTAACTTGGGCAGAGCAAAAGGTTGAGGATGGAAGGCTGCACTTCGCAAGCAAACATGTGATGGCGCGACAAGCGGATTTGCGAGCAAGGTAGAGAAGTTTGCCAACAAAAGGCAACGCTCACACGAGAGTGACGCCAAGGACATTCCAGAGAGCAAACAGAAAAGCGGGCCCAAGGAAGCAGGCCCTCCGCCACCCAAAGTAGCAGTAAAGCTCAACTAGAAGGCCAGGGTCAGTGATGTAATCAACCAAAACCTGATCGTGGCACTGGGAAGGGGAAGATGACGGAGGAGCTCTGGACTCGTTGATGCGCGACTCGTTGAGTCTTTCTGTGCACGTTCAGCCCCCATGCCCACATTCGATGGTGCAGGGTGGCTGAACGGTGTCAAAATCCTGAAGTGCAACGACGATCCGACCATTAAATTGCTGAAGCAAGCGGTCAGCCAACTGGAGGCGTTGTGTTAGGGGGCAAGCTAGAGGTGGTGGAAAGGGAATTATTCCCATCCTCACTAAAGGCGAAAGTGGTCTTCCCCATCGCAATCCAAGGGGATCGGGCGCTGAAACTGCTTCATAGGCAGAATCCAAACGTCCCAACGGCGGATTGGAAGATTCTGCACATGGCCAACCACTACCCAGTGAGTGGGGCCAAAGTGTGGTTCTCCAAATCAACAAGGTGGCGGAGGATCTACTGTACCGAAGATTCGGATTGGCGTGGGGCATGGGTTGTGTCTACCTGCGTCTCAAGAAGCGCCACCCCGAAGACAAGGGCGCACACACTGCAGGCAGGCGAGAAGGACATAGGTGCTGAAGCCATCGTGGATGCCGCCCAGGACCTCGCTCTGCATGACTCGGAAGACGAAGAAGACGGTGACCTGATAGTTATAGCCAACCCGTCGAGCGGAGATAAGCCAGCCGTCCATGACTCTCAGGGTGTGGCAGCTCAATCTTCTTAAATGCATAATCGCATCGGCGGAGCTCCTGATTGCCGTGAAGCAAGAACCCGTCGACATAGCTTTGGTTCAGGAGCCATGAATTGCCTCGGGCAATATCGTGGAGGGACTGAGGTCATCACACTACAACACATTTTACTCACCAACAGTAAGAAGGAACAGAAGCGCCGTACTTGTACGGAAGGGTATCCATGCTAGCCTTATGCCTCATTACAGCTCTGATGACTTGACTGGTGATGCTAGAAAGCGAGGAGAAGCGCCTCTTGGTAGCGTCCTGCTACATGGCACACAAAAGACCAGCGCCACCAGAAGAGCTGAGCAGCTTAGTGGAATTTGGCTCGAAGGATGACCAACTCCTCATTGGTACCGACATCAACGACAGAAGTGAGTCATTCTTAGACTTTATTCTATCTACTAATTTATATATAGCAAACGTGGGGGAGGAACACACCTTCGTAGGTGGCACCTCGTCAAACGTGTTAGATATAACACTTGTAAAGGGACAGAGTACTTTGGTCTCCGAATGGGTTGTCCAAAAAACGCCATCAGATACCACGAGATACGATTTTAAAAGTAGTCCAAAGGAAACTTTTTATAGAAACCCCGGAACACAAACTAGGAAAAGTGACAAGGACAGACCTCAAAACTTGCGACTAGCCCGGCCGGATGCGTACTGGATGCGTATCAAGCATCATGCCCGACATCAAGAAAAAAAATAAGAAGGCCGAGCCACCATGGTGGAATCGGGAACTGACACTCTGCCAAAAAGGCAGACAATAAGATCATCAACTAGGAATACAAAATCCTACTTAGGGATTACAAGAAGGAATCACGCAGGGCACAGAGAAGCTCGTGGAGAAACTTCTGCTCCAGCATCGAGAACGTCCCGGAAACAGCTAGACTCCGAAAGCTGTTTTCGAAGCAGCCTACCTACAGAGTCACCTACTGCGGGACGACGGACAGTGGACTGAGGGCAGTAAAGAGGCCCTAACAGCACTTATGCAAACGCACTTCCTAGACGCCAGCACGCACCAGGATACAGAAACTGGCGAAGAACGCCCCCAAACGATCTAATAATACCAACGAAAACAAACTGGGCTATAGACTCCTTTGCGGAATATAAGGCACCAGGACTTGATAGAATATTTCCAGCCATGTTGCAGGCGACCAAGGAAAGGATCACCCCATGGTTATATGAAACATACTCGGCATGTCTAAGCACGCGTTTTATACCAATCCAATGAAAGACCTCTCGGATTGTCTTCCTCCCAAAGGCGGGAAAGGGCAATCACGCGAGCCCTAAGGATTACAGGCCAATAAGCCTTACCTCTTTACATAGGCATAATTATTACGTTTGTCCATCGACCCTTAGCTCCATAACGGAATCAACACTCAGGGAAATATGTGAGTGGACGGGACTCAGTATTAATGTGGACAAGTCGGACCTTATTCTCTTTACTAAGAGATACAAGGTACCGAAATGGCAACATCCAAATTGGCGCAACCATGCTGACCCCGAAAACACAGGTCAAGTACCTCGAAACAGTACTGGAAACTTAGTGTGGTGGCAAGCCACTGAAAAGAAGACCTACACTGAGCTTATGGAGAGAACTCAGAGGCAGGCACTGGTCTGTATAAAGGGGGGTGCTGAGGTCAACACCAACTAAAGTTCTAGAAACAATCCTCGGAATCGACCCCAAGATGTCCACGTTCAACTAACTGCAGGAAAGGCAGCACAACGACTAGTTGCATCAGGTATCATGACGACGCAAAGCTTCGGACACAGTTCAATTGGCCGAAGCATGATCAACAAAACGGACTACATAACCCCCAGAACATGCCCGGAGGTCAAAACAACCTCGTTCATGGGCCCAGACGACTGGAAAACGGTTCGCGACCAGACTCAACACCTCAACATATATACAGACGGCTCGAAGATGGAAGAAGGCTGTCATATAAACTACCCAGCGACTGTAGCATATTCCAAGCAAAAGTCTTGGCTATAAGGAAAGCGGCAGAAGTGGCTTAAAATACAAACCGATTATACGATGTGGTCAACCTCTTCGTGGACAGCCAAGCGGCGATAAGATTAATGCAATCGTAAACGGTCAGTTCAAATATGTAATGGCGAGCAGGGAGGAACTAGATAACCTTAGCACGACAAAATCTGTGCGGATCTATTGGGTTCCCAGCCACCAGGTCATCGATGGCAACGAGACAGCTGACGCTCTTGCAAAGGAGGGCGTAGAGCTGACGAACGACAGAACGGAGAACGTACTGTTTCCCTCAGAACGCTATAACCAGGCGGACACGCAAGCGTTACTGTTAGTGGGAATCCTCACAGGCCAATGTCTGGCCGCATCTCATGCAACTACGATCGGAATACTCAACAGCCTCACCTGCAGGAAATGCGATGACCCGGAAGCTGATGAAACCCTGGAACATCTTATCTGCAACTGCCCGGCTCTCTAACGAGCAAGAAAAAGATACCTGTAATATCGGTATATCGAAAGAAGAATATTAACTTTTTTAGCTCTTCTCTAGAAAATTTGCACAATTTCAGTCATTCTGAGCTTGGAACTCGAACTTTAAAAAAAGCTGAAATTGTGGCCTTACCTTATAAATACAGAAATGTTATATATTTAGTTGCTGGTTTTATTGCATCAAAGCTAGTATTTTGGATGACAATTTCATTAAAGCTTTAACTTAAAGTATGCAAATTGAGATCTGAAAAATTTGCACAATTTCAGTCATTCTGAGCTTGGAACTCGAACTTTGAAAAAGCTTAAATTGTGGCCTTACCTTATAAATACAGAAATGTTATATATTTAGTTGCTGATTTTATTGCATCAAAGCTAGTATTTTGGATGACAATTTCATTAAAGCTTTAACTTAAAGTATACAAATTGAGATCTGAATACCATGTTAAAAGGAGTAATTGGAAAAAAAAAACGTATCGATTTTAACGAATGTCATTTGATGTCCCGGCCGATAAAGTAGGTTAGGTTAGGTTAGGTTTGAACGGCTGCCAGACTATCGTCTGGCACACTTAGACCTCTGTGGGTCCGTTGTGATACCGTATGATCTCATTGTCCCTTTTTTACGGGAACCCCCGTCTCTTGTGTCTCGTCCTAGAGACCTAGAGAGCATCTCATGCTGATTAGCATGTCTTCCACCCTGAAGATTTTACAAAGGAGTTTAAATCCTTGAGATTGACCACCGATATTTCGTTCAGATCGTTGAGGAAAGGATATCCTAAGTGCTTCAGTCTAAGCCTGCAGAGGGCTGGGCAGTAGCAGAGAAGGTGTTCCACCGTTTCTTCTTCTTCCTCGTCCCTGCAGCTTCTACAAAAGTCATTTTTTGGGGCTTTTAGTCTACCGGCATGTGTGCCGACTAGCCAGTGGCCTGTAAGGGCTCGAACTAACATGCCACACTCTGTGCGGCTAAGTTTGAGTAGTGCTAACGTTCTTTTATTGTTAATCAACGGCCATGTCTGATGTGTGATACGGCAGTTTGGTGCATTCTGCCAATTAGTGTTGGCTTGTTTGATGAGTTCGTTTCTAATATTTAGCTTACAAGTTGCCATGGGCATACCGACACTCTCCTTTTCCGGAAGGAGAGGCATGATGGTGCCCTGCCTGGCTAACTCATCCGCTATGCAGTTGCCTACGATGTCCCGGTGACCCGGAACCCATATTAGGCTGATAGTAAACAGTCTAGCCATCTCGTGGAGAGATTTGCGAAAGTCTGCTATTGCTCGTAAGTTTGTATTTGTCGAGTAGATTGATAGCCGCTTGGCTATCACTATATATATTAAGATGTCTACCTAGGCTGGTGTTCCCTAAGCAGTCGAGTGCCTCCTTTATAGCGTGTACTTCCGCTTGGAAGACGCTACAGTGGTCCGGGAGTCTGAATGACTTCCTGATGTCTAATTGTTCGGAGTAAACCCCTCCGCCAACGTGTCCGTCCAGTTTTGAGCCGTCTGTGTAAAAACAGATTGCGTCTGGCGAGCCTGGTCTGCCCTGCTGCCATTCCTCCCTATCTGGGATCAGGGCCTCGAAGGGTGTGTGTTTGTACTCATAGGGTTTACATAGGTCCGTTTTCTTAGGAATTGACTTATCATGCTGAAGTATATTGGCATGACCGTAAAGTTGGGCTTTCCATTGCCCAGTATCCCTTAGTCGAATGGCTGTCGATTTTGCCCTTTTCATGCCTGCTAAGTCCAGGCTCGGGAGGTTCAAGATCGCATTCAGCGCTTCGTTTGGGGTAGTTCTAAGAGCTCCACTAATACACAGAGCCGCCATTCGCTGTACTTTGTTTAGTGGAGTTAGGATACATCGTTTTCGTAGAGCGGTCCACCATAAAGCCACTCCGTATAGGAGAATTGGCTTGACTACCGCTGTGTAGATCCAGTTTACAATTTTGGGTGACATTCCCCATTTTAGCCCAATTGCTTTTTTACAGGAGTAAAGTGCGATTGTTGCCTTTCTGATTCTCTCTTGGTTGTTCAAGCCCCATTTAAGGCGCTTATCTAATACCAACCCCAGGTATCTGGCGTGCTCGCTAAAAGAGAGATTGCAGTTATTTAGTGTGGGTGGGTTGAGTTGTGGGATCTTGTACCTATTCGTAAATAGGACAAGCTCCGTTTTTGAGGGATTTACCCCGAGTCCGTTCTTTATCGTCCATTCCGATAGTATTTTTAGTTTTGCGGTCATAAGATCGCAGAGTGTTTGTGGATACCTGCCATTAAAGATGATGGCGACATCGTCTGCGTATGCCACCACTTTGCATCCTCCTCCTTCCAGGATTCGCAGTAGTCTATTTACTGCGATGTTCCACAGAAGGGGGGATAGAACGCCCCCTTGTGGGGTTCCTCTGTTCACTAGTCTAGTTTGGGTGCGGCCGTGACCATTCTGCTTATCAGCAGTTTATGGATCAGCCCCACTAGTTGAGCCTCAGCCCCTAGTTCAGTGAGTGAATCCGTTATTGCTGTGGGTAGTACGTTGTTGAAAGCTCCTTCTATGTCTAGGAATGCGATCAGTGTGTACTCCTTATTGTTGAGTGATTTCTCGATGCTACTTACCACGACATGTAGCGCCGATTCTGTTGACTTACCCTTGGTGTAGGCGTGCTGTGCCTCGGACAGTTGTGCCGGGTTTATGGTGGCTCTCAGGTGTAGGCTTAACAGCCTCTCGAAGCTTTTAAGCAGGAAAGATGTCAGGCTTATTGGCCTGATGTCCTTAGCTGTGGTGTGGGTGGCCTTTCCCGCCTTGGGAATGAAGACCACTTTCGTTTCCCGCCATCCGGTTGGTAGCTCTCCTACCCCCAAAATGGTGCGGAAGATTTTCCTAAGCCAGTTTATAGCTAGCTGACCAGCTTGTTGGATATGTGCCGGTATTATACCGTCTGGACCCGGTGATTTGTAGGGTTTGAAGCTCTGAATGGCCCATTTAATATTGCGGTCTGATATGAGTAGATCTAGATTGATCCCTTCTCCGCCAATTCTTTCTGGAGGTTGCCCAGTTTGTTGGCTTCCCGGGAAGTGAGCGTCTAGGAGTAGATCTAGGGACTCGCTGCTAGAGTCCGACCAGGATCCATTTGCTCTCTGTAGATAGCCTAGGGGCGCGGCTGTCTTGGAGAGTATTTTTCTGAGCCTTGCAGCATCAGTCGTTTCTTCTATATCAGAGCAGAAACTGTTCCATGCGGCTCGTTTCGCTCTTCTAAGGGCCTTTTTGTACGAGGCTAATTCGCGTTTGTAGCATTGCCAGTTCATTTCCTCGTTCCCTGCCCTTGCTCTGTTAAACAGGCCTCTGCAGCTGGATCTGAGGATTGATAATTGTTGCGTCCACCAGGGGGTTTTTTCTTCCCTCTTGGTTTCCCTATTGGGCATGCAACTTTGAAAGCTGAGTTGCACGCATTTGTGAATATATCTACTGTTTTATCCAGCTCATGCGGATCAGTTATGTTTTCTGGCGGTTCCATTGGAAGGATATCCGTCAGAACTACTTTGTACATGGGCCAGTCAGCCCTTCTGGGATTTGCGTAGCCGACCGGCAAGGGAGAGTCAAGGGACAATACTGTTTCAATAAATCTATGGTCTGAGAAAGAGTGCTGGTCAGAGACGAACCAGTTACTGACTGCACTTACCAGCGAATCTGATACCAACGTTAGATCTATGATCGTTTGGCACACTTTGGTTATGAAGGTAGGGACATTTCCCCTATTGCATAAAAATAGGTTCGAGTTAAGAATAAAATCGAAAAGAGACTCACCTCTATCGTTGTTGTATGGGCAACCCCACTGGGTGTGATGGGCGTTGGCGTCGCAGCCTATTACCAAACCTGTCTTGAGCTCTTCGCATTCCTTTGCCAGTCCTCTGACTAGCGCGTCTGGGGAGTCTACCTCTTCTGAGGCCATGTAGGCCGATAGCAGCCTTATTGAGCCAATTTGCAGCTCCAGGCTTATTGCCGTGTTGTCTCCGTTGCTGTAATTGCGAAGCAGAAATGTATTAAGATGCCGTTTGGCTAAAATGCAGGTTCGAATTTTACCTTGTTTGGGGTCAAGCATCAGCTTGTATTCTTTTGTTCCTAGTCCAGCAACCTTGCCTCCTGCTATCCAAGGTTCCTGAACTAAGACCACGTCGGCTTCGCCTTTGGCAAGGCGAAGCAATAGGGCAGCGGACGCTGCTTTACTGTGGTGTAGGTTGATCTGCAGGAGTCTTAGTGACATCCCCAGCTGCAACCTCCACCACAGTAACGTTGGCCTCCGAATCGCTCAGGTCCACTTCATCGATTGCCGGTCCCAGCGCTCGCATCTCTCTGCTCAGCGATGAGTCGGTTGAATAGCCGTCCTCCGGCACACCAGGGGCCTCCACTTCCTCCGCAAGAACCTGCTCAGCTGGGTTGCCGGCAGGGCTTCCTTTGGAACTGGAGTCCCCTTTGTAAATCTTTATGTGGACGGCGCTGAAGCTAAAATTGAGCACCCCCCGAGCAGCCTCTATGGGAGCGATCGACTCCTTGTTGAGCACCACGATCGCCTGATTGACATCACCTGCATGCTCCTCCACCTTTACGATTTTCCAGTCCTTAGTGGGGAGGTGTGGGTTGCACTCTTGCAACATGTAAAGGATATCCTCCGGTGATTTTATGGCTGCTGGGAGCCAAATTCTGGCCCGGGGTCTACTGGGGACGTCACACCAATCTAGTGCGACTATGTTCGCCCCATCGTAGACTGCACCGAGCTGCGCTGTCGCCTGCTTATATAGGTCAGCTGATCGCTGATTGTCACAGGCCACCACCTTTACACTGCCCTGGTACCAGCCCGCGTCCATGCAGCAAGGCGACGAACCGGGCTTCTCGCGTACCATACGCAGGCAAATAAGAGACAGCTGGGACTCAACCGCCTTCCATTTGTTTCTGGGGATCCTGCTCTCCGGATTTCCCCTGTCAACGAGTCCCAGAAGGACCCGATCTTTCGCGATCTCGGCAAAGGAGACCGACGGCTGGATCTTCGATCTCTTCGCCGACGGACGCTCTATAGAGCGTTGCCTCTTCACCTGGGCGCCTTCCTGTTGGGTGCTCTCCTGCCCATAGTTTGGGAACACCGTCCTGGCCCACTCTACCTTCTTCAGCCATTCGGGCGAAGGCGTGGCGACTTTGCTTCTTGCATGTGAGCGCAGGGTTTGGGCGGCCATCCGTCTCTCTGCGTACGTAAACTTCGTGACACCAGCGGGTGACCCGATCGACTTTGCTGCGCCTACCGCTGTTTTAGGCGCAGATGCGCGCATAGCGGAGGCGTTAGCGACAGTCTTTCTGTCCCACATCACCCCTTGTTTGGGATGAGGCCCCTTCTGAGCCTTACTGGCGTTAGCAACAGAGCCAACGCTCGTCGTTGCAGTGGTGGGTTTGTTAAGAGTACCCGTCTCTGGTTTTGTCTTTTTATTTATTGATGCTTCCATATTTGGTCCCACGAGTTGCGGAGAAGGGGAAAGGTCCGCCCGGGCAGAGATCCGCGGTACCCGGGTAGGGCGATAGTTAGAACAGGGGGTCGCCGTCTCCCTGAGCCCACCGTTCAAGACTGGGCTAGTTTTTGATCCGGGCCCCCAGCCAGGCTGACTCTCGGCACGGTCCGAATTACACCTTAGTCCGGCCCGGAGTGAGATGATGTGTGGGAGAGGAGGGGGTAGGAGGTGTGTGGGGTTTTGGGGTTTGTGTAGAGCAACTATTTAGATGCGGCTGAACAAATCGCATCGTCGGTACTGCGCCGATGCAAGATACCCGCTGGTTGTCCGGGGCTGATTATTTGCTGGGGCTTCCGTCCACGATTCCGTGATTGACTTCTGCCACCAGTTTATTCACAGCTGACCTCCGGAAGTGGAGGTCGTTCGCTATCCGCAACCTGCGACCCGCTCGGTGGCCCCAGCTAGGCGGCTTCGGAACCATCTCACAAGTTCTTCAGGCCGAGCGGAAGGCTGTAACTTCTAAACTATTGAAGCTACAGACTCGTGCTGTTTGAAAGGTATTTTGAAATGCTATAAGCGCCTTCTACATGTAATTTGTGTAAATGTAATAGTTAAAAATATATGCACAAAACAAATTTTTTTAAAATTTTTTTTTAGTTTTTTTTTTTTATTTTTCTCAAAAACGGCTCTAACGATTTTCTTTAAAACTTTAGACTGTATAGCCCTTGAATTCCTTAAATTTTGGTATATAACACATTACTGTAAAAAATGACTAAATACACTTTTTAAAATTTATTTTTTCGGCACTCTGCAAAAAATAAATAAAGGGGAAAAGGCTAGACTAATTTTTAAGGACACACGAACATTTTCAATTGCAGAGTGCCGAAAAAATAAATTTTAAAAAGTGTATTTAGTCATGTGTATAATCTTCTTTCGTCACAAATGTTGATATCAAAACTTTTGTATGTTAAAGGTGCGATGGTCACTAGTTTTTACCTCGTTAAGAGGTGTTTTTGTTTGATAGAATTTTAGCCAACAAGAAAAAATTGTATTTTTATACATCTTTAATATTTTTCTGCAAGCGCCTAAGGGCCAAAGTTGTATATGTAACGATTGAAATTTTAAGAGCAACCAATTCTTAAAATACTCCAACAAAAAATTTTTTTTAATGCACAATTACTATTAGTTTTAAATTATTTAAAAGTGGTCCAAAAAATGTGTGTTTTTTTGTATATTCTTGGACGTAATGTAGTGTTACTAGTCCCCACTTTCATTCTTTTTTTAAAAAAAAATTTAGATATTTAACTACAAATTCTGAAAAAATTAGCCTGCCCTTTTGTGCCTCTTCTGAGAAAACCGCGGTTAAAGTTTGCAAGAAATGTTCGTAATTTGAATAATCGCCAGCCCTGGTTTTTCCGCGCACACTTACAACAAGAATCCCTAGTTGATTTACTAGTCTGCGGTTTCCCATTACTTTTTTATACCCTTGCAGAGGGTATATTGATTTCGGTCAGAAGTTTGCAACGCAGTGAAGGAGACGTTTCCGACCCTATAAAATATATATATTCTTGGTCAGCATGACTAGACGAGTCGATCTAGCCATGTCCGTCTGTCCGTCCGTCCGTCGGTTTCTACGCAAAGTAGTCCCTCAGTTTTGAAGCTATCGAGCTGAAACTTTACCAAAAGTCGTTTTTCTATTGCAGGTAGTATATAAGTCGGAGCCGGCCGGATCGGACAACTATATCTTATAGCTCCCATAGGAATAATCGGAAAAATAATTGAACAAAATTATAACTTATGTGTTTTTTGACATATAACATTATGCTCTCGGAAATATCATTTTTTTAACTGTTCTGAATTTCGAATTAAATTTTAGAAAAATCGGACGACTATATCATATAGCTCCCATAGGAACGATCGGAAAACTAAATGGAAATTAATAGAAACAAAATTATAGCTTTGTTAATTTTTATTGTATTCTCTTCTACTTTGGAATATAAGTTTATTTTATTATTTTAGAATTTCGAATTAAATTTAACATAAATTGGATGACTATATTATATAGCTGCCATAGGAAGGATCGATTAATTATTGTCAATATAATACGTGCGCTGCTATAATTTTGTTCGTTGTTGTTTGCAAATCTAAATGTAACATTTTTGTAATTTCAAATAGAATAGGAACGATCTGCAAGGGTATATAGACTTCGGCTGGCCGAAGTTAGCTTCCTTTCTTGTTTTTCTTTGGCGGCAAACTGTTGAATTATTTTTTTTAATCCAATCTTAATCCAATTACACCAGTTTACAAAAAAAAATTGATGAAATACGCACTTCATGAAACTATGATTTTCTGTTAAGGTACATCTCCCTGAGTAATAAATGGGCACTTTTAATTTTTTGTATGGTACAGTTTTTTTTTAAAGTGTAAAAAACGTTTTTTGCACTTCTTTAATTTTTAACTCGAGTTGTGGTAAACCGATTTGGGCTATCAAAGACTCATTTTACAGGTAAAAGAATGCCCTTTAACTTTCTTATACACAGCATTGAGTTCCATTCATTGGTTTAGAAGCTACACTTCGTCAAAGCTGAAAAAGTTGGAAAAAATGCAAAAAAGCTGACATAAATGGCTTCTTTAAAAATACACGCCTAAAAACCGAAATTATTTTTATAACTTCTACTTAAAGATACATCTTTAAGCAAGCTAACAAGACCATCAACTCAATTAACAACCAAAGGTTCGATTTTATATAGATTATTTCAGTTGGAAAAAAGGTGTATTACAGCCCTGTTAGAGCCCTGTTAACCTCAGTTAACAGCTGTAAACGGCCAAAAAACCAACGTTGTTCCGAGCTTAAAAAATTCAAATCAAAAAAATTTACTGGCGGATAGTAACGATCATTAGCTAGTTTTTTTTGTCGAAGTACCATCTAACCATATAAGCTATAAAAATAATTTCGGTTTTTAGGCGTGTATTTTTAAAGTAGCCAAATATGCCAGCTTTTTTGCATTTTTTCCAACTTTTTCAGTTTTGACGAAGTGTAGCTTCTAAACAATTGAATGGAACTCAATGCAGTGTATAAGAAAGTTAAGTTAAGTCTTTTACCTGTAAAATGAGTCTTTGATAGCTTAAATCGGTTTACCACAACTCGAGTTAGAAATTAAAGAAGTGCAAAAAACGTTTTTTACACTTTAAAAAAAAACTGTACCATAAAAAAAATTGAAAGTGCCCATTTCTTACTCAGTGAGATGTACCTTAACCGAAAATCACAGTTTCATAAAGTGCGTATTTCATCAATTTTTTTTTGTAAACCCGTGTTATAATAGGAAGTGAAGCCGGAGGTATTTCTATTGTGTTCCTGGCGTCAAATATATTCTTATTAATATGCTGTATTCGGGTATTCTGTTCGTAAAAAATCAAACCAGTATGTGTTTGATTGATTGCTTGTCAGCTCGGTTTCCATAATTTCTAACTATTTTAAAACCCCTAAAAAAAATATAAAAAGTCCAGAGTCCGCTCTAGTTATTATGCTCGGTTCCCATAATTTCTAACTATTTTAAAACCCCTAAAAAAAATATAAAAAGTCCAGAGTCCGCTCTAGTTATTATGATCTAAAACCTAATTTACCCTAATTAACCCTTGACTTAAATTTATAAGTAATGACTTAATCCCGATTAACATGAAAAAATATTGAAATAGAACCGAGGTATTCCCTTTTGTACTAAGCGTTTATATGGCAGCTATTAAATATAGTTGCCCGATTTGAATAATTTTTTTTTTTCAAAAATCAAGTTATATTTAAAAAAAATATTGGGAAACTTCCAACCCTATAAGTAATGTCCGCGCCAAAGAAGGGCGACTGTAAAAGTTAGTCGTTAACAGACGAGAGCAGTTACATCCTTATGGTCTCTCATCTCGCTCTAGGGCTTTTAACACTCTCCACCCCACCTCTCTTAACATTAGAGTTAAGCTTTAAGTTTTAGTTCTAATCTACAAGTGTCACAGTGAAGTCGAATAAAGGGTAAATTATTTTTTTTTAAGTAAATAATTGCCGCCAAGTCTTTTTCAATTCGGGAACCACAAACGAACAAATAAAGCCGCCACCCCTCCAATTCATTGGCCTTTACATTTAATTCATTGAAATTTCGATGACTTATGCCTGTCAAAACGCTTAGAACTTTTCTGTTTATTAATACTCCAATAGAACCAATTCTTTATTCTTATTTACAAACTGTTACTTTATCGGCAACCCACACCTCCCCACTAAGGACTGGAAAGTCGTAAAGGTGGAGGAGCATGCAGGTGATGTCAACCAGGCGATCGTGGTGCTCAACAAGGAGTCGATCGCTCCCATAGAGGCTGCTCGGGGGGTGCTCAATTTTAGCTTCAGCGCCGTCCACATAAAGATTTACAAAGGGGACTCCAGTTCCAAAGGAAGCCCTGCCGGCAACCCAGCTGAGCAGGTTCTTGCGGAGGAAGTGGAGGCCCCTGGTGTGCCGGAGGACGGCTATTCAACCGACTCATCGCTGAGCAGAGAGATGCGAGCGCTGGGACCGGCAATCGATGAAGTGGACCTGAGCGATTCGGAGGCCAACGTTACTGTGGTGGAGGTTGCAGCTGGGGATGTCACTAAGACTCCTGCAGATCAACCTACACCACAGTAAAGCAGCGTCCGCTGCCCTATTGCTTCGCCTTGCCAAAGGCGAAGCCGACGTGGTCTTAGTTCAGGAACCTTGGATAGCAGGAGGCAAGGTTGCTGGACTAGGAACAAAAGAATACAAGCTGATGCTTGACCCCAAACAAGGTAAAATTCGAACCTGCATTTTAGCCAAACGGCATCTTAATACATTTCTGCTTCGCAATTACAGCAACGGAGACAACACGGCAATAAGCCTGGAGCTGCAAATTGGCTCAATAAGGCTGCTATCGGCCTACATGGCCTCAGAAGAGGTAGACTCCCCAGACGCGCTAGTCAGAGGACTGGCAAAGGAATGCGAAGAGCTCAAGACAGGTTTGGTAATAGGCTGCGACGCCAACGCCCATCACACCCAGTGGGGTTGCCCATACAACAACGATAGAGGTGAGTCTCTTTTCGATTTTATTCTTAACTCGAACCTATTTTTATGCAATAGGGGAAATGTCCCTACCTTCATAACCAAAGTGTGCCAAACGATCATAGATCTAACGTTGGTATAAGATTCGCTGGTAAGTGCAGTCAGTAACTGGTTCGTCTCTGACCAGCACTCTTTCTCAGACCATAGATTTATTGAAACAGTATTGTCCCTTGACTCTCCCTTGCCGGTCGGCTACGCAAATCCCAGAAGGGCTGACTGGCCCATGTACAAAGTAGTTCTGACGGATATCCTTCCAATGGAACCGCCAGAAAACATAACTGATCCGCATGAGCTGGATAAAACAGTAGATATATTCACAAATGCGTGCAACTCAGCTTTCAAAGTTGCATGCCCAATAGGGAAACCAAGAGGGAAGAAAAAACCCCCCTGGTGGACGCAACAATTATCAATCCTCAGATCCAGCTGCAGAGGCCTGTTTAACAGAGCAAGGGCAGGGAACGAGGAAATGAACTGGCAATGCTACAAACGCGAATTAGCCTCGTACAAAAAGGCCCTTAGAAGAGCGAAACGAGCCGCATGGAACAGTTTCTGCTCTGATATAGAAGAAACGACTGATGCTGCAAGGCTCAGAAAAATACTCTCCAAGACAGCCGCGCCCCTAGGCTATCTACAGAGAGCAAATGGATCCTGGTCGGACTCTAGCAGCGAGTCCCTAGATCTACTCCTAGACGCTCACTTCCCGGGAAGCCAACAAACTGGGCAACCTCCAGAAAGAATTGGCGGAGAAGGGATCAATCTAGATCTACTCATATCAGACCGCAATATTAAATGGGCCATTCAGAGCTTCAAACCCTACAAATCACCGGGTCCAGACGGTATAATACCGGCACATATCCAACAAGCTGGTCAGCTAGCTATAAACTGGCTTAGGAAAATCTTCCGCACCATTTTGGCGGTAGGAGAGCTACCAACCGGATGGCGGGAAACGAAAGTGGTCTTCATTCCCAAGGCGGGAAAGGCCACCCACACCACAGCTAAGGACATCAGGCCAATAAGCCTGACATCTTTCCTGCTTAAAAGCTTCGAGAGGCTGTTAAGCCTACACCTGAGAGCCACCATAAACCCGGCACAACTGTCCGAGGCACAGCACGCCTACACCAAGGGTAAGTCAACAGAATCGGCGCTACATGTCGTGGTAAGTAGCATCGAGAAATCACTCAACAATAAGGAGTACACACTGATCGCATTCCTAGACATAGAAGGAGCTTTCAACAACGTACTACCCACAGCAATAACGGATTCACTCACTGAACTAGGGGCTGAGGCTCAACTAGTGGGGCTGATCCATAAACTGCTGATAAGCAGAATGGTCACGGCCGCACTAGGGGCCTCAACCCAAACTAGACTAGTGAACAGAGGAACCCCACAAGGGGGCGTTCTATCCCCCCTTCTGTGGAACATCGCAGTAAATAGACTACTGCGAATCCTGGAAGGAGGAGGATGCAAAGTGGTGGCATACGCAGACGATGTCGCCATCATCTTTAATGGCAGGTATCCACAAACACTCTGCGATCTTATGACCGCAAAACTAAAAATACTATCGGAATGGACGATAAAGAACGGACTCGGGGTAAATCCCTCAAAAACGGAGCTTGTCCTATTTACGAATAGGTACAAGATCCCACAACTCAACCCACCCACACTAAATAACTGCAATCTCTCTTTTAGCGAGCACGCCAGATACCTGGGGTTGGTATTAGATAAGCGCCTTAAATGGGGCTTGAACAACCAAGAGAGAATCAGAAAGGCAACAATCGCACTTTACTCCTGTAAAAAAGCAATTGGACTAAAATGGGGAATGTCACCCAAAATTGTAAACTGGATCTACACAGCGGTAGTCAAGCCAATTCTCCTATACGGAGTGGCTTTATGGTGGACCGCTCTACGAAAACGATGTATCCTAACTCCACTAAACAAAGTACAGCGAATGGCGGCTCTGTGTATTAGTGGAGCTCTTAGAACTACCCCAAACGAAGCGCTGAATGCGATCTTGAACCTCCCGAGCCTGGACTTAGCAGGCATGAAAAGGGCAAAATCGACAGCCATTCGACTAAGGGATACTGGGCAATGGAAAGCCCAACTTTACGGTCATGCCAATATACTTCAGCATGATAAGTCAATTCCTAAGAAAACGGACCTATGTAAACCCTATGAGTACAAACACACACCCTTCGAGGCCCTGATCCCAGATAGGGAGGAATGGCAGCAGGGCAGACCAGGCTCGCCAGACGCAATCTGTTTTTACACAGACGGCTCAAAACTGGACGGACACGTTGGCGGAGGGGTTTACTCCGAACAATTAGACATCAGGAAGTCATTCAGACTCCCGGACCACTGTAGCGTCTTCCAAGCGGAAGTACACGCTATAAAGGAGGCACTCGACTGCTTAGGGAACACCAGCCTAGGTAGACATCTTAATATATATAGTGATAGCCAAGCGGCTATCAATCTACTCGACAAATACAAACTTACGAGCAATAGCAGACTTTCGCAAATCTCTCCACGAGATGGCTAGACTGTTTACTATCAGCCTAATATGGGTTCCGGGTCACCGGGACATCGTAGGCAACTGCATAGCGGATGAGTTAGCCAGGCAGGGCACCATCATGCCTCTCCTTCCGGAAAAGGAGAGTGTCGGTATGCCCATGGCAACTTGTAAGCTAAATATTAGAAACGAACTCATCAAACAAGCCAACACTAATTGGCAGAATGCACCAAAGTGCCGTATCACACATCAGACATGGCCGGTGATTAACAATAAAAGAACGCTAGCACTACTCAAACTTAGCCGCACAGAGTGTGGCATGGTAGTTCGAGCCCTTACAGGCCACTGGCTAGTCGGCACACATGCCGGTAGACTAAAAGCCCCAAAAAATGACTTTTGTAGAAGCTGCAGGGACGAGGAAGAGAAAGAAACGGTGGAACACCTTCTCTGCTACTGCCCAGCCCTCTGCAGGCTTAGACTGAAGCACTTAGGATATCCTTTCCTTAACGATCTGAACGAAATATCGGAGATCAATCTCAAGGATTTAAACTCCTTTGTAAAATCTTCAGGGTGGAAGACATGCTAATCAGCATGAGATGCTCTCTAGGTCTCTAGGACGAGACACAAGAGACGGGGGTTCCCGTAAAAAGGGACAATGAGATCATACGGTATCACAACGGACCCATAGAGGTCTAAGTGTGCCAGACGATAGTCTGGCAGCCGTTCAAACCTAACCTAACCTAACCTACAGCCTTCCGTATTTTAGCTATATATAGCAGTTTTCCCGCTAAACTAGCGGGTTTTTCCAAAAGTGGTAAAACTAAAGTTTCTTATATCGATCTGATGAACATCATATCAAACTTTCAGAACCTAAAAAACATGTTTTGGACAAACTGACAAACAGAATTAAATTTTCATTTTGAGTAGGCCCCCAGAAATTTGTTTTCGGTATAACTTTTGAACGGACGATTTGACCCCTCATATTAAGCGCATTTTCAGTAGGAATACAACTAACATAGTATGGGGGGCCAATTATCCCCACCGGCCCCAACAGTTCCAAATTTCTAAATTTTCACTTTTACACTCTCACCGCTCTCTCTCCCAAACCAATTGATTTTCTTGAGGTCTTGGTATGCAATCCTTTAAGTTTTGGCAATACCTTTAATTTGGTGTATTACTCATTACGATCGGACTATCACAGCAGATTTTCAATTTTGCGGCTATATATAGTAGTCGCCTTCGCACACTCTACTGGTGCGCTTCGTCACTACATGGACTGCCGTCCATAGTGATTTTGAAAAATCAACTTCGAAAATCAATACAGATCACATTTTAATTTTGATTTGTATGGAGAATTCAATTGTTTTTAAAGTTCCATTTTAACATTTTGGAAAATCTAAAAAAAATTAAAACTATTTTGGCAGGCTTTTTGTTCTAGGCGCCCCAGTGTGCGCCGGACGATGAAATTGTTCGTCAGCGAGGCGGATTATACTATTATACTATACATATTTATTGGTTCCGGTGTTGAGAACCACGATGGCCTTCGGGATGATTTGCACACTCCGGTGCTGCAACAGAGACGCCACTGATGGAGCTGGAGTTGGTGCTTCGAACCGGTGGGAGCACCGGGAGCTTGGCGTCGGATTTGGCGAGCATGAGCCGGAAGCGGAAGATGGTGGTCACGTCGACGAGGGTCGCAACAGAGAAATTCGCGCAAATGAAGCACACTCTTTGCACGAGTCTCCGCTGCGACATACTCCTTCGGAATGCTGGTGCGCCAGGCATTTGCACAATATTTATTTATAATGACGGCTCGAAGCCGCTTCTTAGTGCTGAACCTCAGGAAACGGTTGCACTTCCGTAGAGGATGGATTCCCCGACAGACTCGGCAGCGGTGGGATCAAGTACCTCGTGAACGTTTGTCGCCCAATGTTTGGGCGCTGCGAGGACGTGGAACCATGGCTTTAAGGCTTTAATAAAAACAAAATGATAAGCGCAGTTAGTATTAATTGTGAATGGATTTTGAAGCAAGACGTTGGAAGGCACTATTTGGAAGAGCGGAGGTTTTCTTGGCCTCCATAGAATGAAGCACTAGAATAAGGACAGAAGGCATTATGGTGGAAGTGCGGAGGTTGCCTTGGCCTCTATAGGAAGAAGTAAAAGCTTGTGGATGGGACGTGTTATAGTCCCTCGAACGGTAAGGATTTCGACTACGAGAGAGACAGAGCCGCCAGTCGTTTGATGGCAAATTGTCTTCTTTGACGACCACCATATCATCGACTTGGATATCTCTTGAAGGATTCTGGCACTTATTGCGCTTGTGAAGTTATTTTAAGTACTCCTCTTTCCATCGCGCACTGAACTGCTGTTGCAGGGCCCTTAAGTATTGCCAGCGATTAATAATCGACTTAGCTTCCCCCTAATTTCGGGTTTAGCTGTGGAAAGCAACGAACCCCCAATCAGAAATTAACCTGGCGTCAATGCCAACAATTCTGACGGATTTTCGGACATGGGAGACAGCGGCCTGGAATTAACTCGTGCTAGTTGGCGAGTTTGGCGAGTTGAGAACTCTTCAAACGTGAATTTCCGACTTGACGACGACTTGTAGATGAGTGCCTTGAAGCTTTTAATTCCTTTCTCTCACAATCCTTCCATATGTGGAGCTCCCGGTGGAATGAACCGCCACACAAGTCCCTGACGGCTATAGGTATCAGTCACCGACTCCTTGATCGTCCGCATGAAATCCCGAGAAAGTAGTTCCTGCCCCCACAAAGGCATTGAATTTACTCAACCTCATTAAAAATACCCAAAAACTAGCACCGTCCAACTTTAAATAATATTCAAGGAAAAGCCCTTGTCTCAACATTTTGGCGAACGTGACAGGACTTTGTTAGTTTTGAGTGGTTTTTGTGTGAGTTGAGGTTAAGTTCTCTGCCACTACATTTCGCTCCCAATTGTCGCTCGCGCACTTAATTCCAGCCTCTCACAATCCTTCCATATGTGGAGCTCCCGGTGGAATGAACCGCCACACAAGTCCCTGACGGCTATAGGTATCAGTCACCGACTCCTTGATCGTCCGCATGAAATCCCGAGAAAGTAGTTCCTGCCCCCACAAAGGCATTGAATTTACCCAACCTCATTAAAAATACCCTAAAACTAGCAACGTCCAACTTTAAATAATATTCAAGGAAAAGCCCTTGTCTCAACATTTTGCCGAACGTGACAGGACTTTGTTAGTTTTGAGTGGTTTTTGTGTGAGTTGAGGTTAAGTTCTCTGCCACTACATTTCGCTCTCACAATCCTTCCATATGTGGAGCTCCCGGTGGAATGAACTGCCACACAAGTCCCTGACGGCTATAGGTATCAGTCACCGACTCCTTGATCGCCCGCATGAAATCCCGAGAAAGTAGTTCCTGCCCCCACAAAGGCATTGAATTTACCCAACCTCATTAAAAATACCCTAAAACTAGCACCGTCCAACTTTAAATAATATTCAAGGAAAAGCCCTTGTCTCAACATTTTGCCGAACGTGACAGGACTTTGTTAGTTTTGAGTGGTTTTTGTGTGAGTTGAGGTTAAGTTCTCTGCCACTACATTTCGCTCCCAATTGTCGCTCGCGCACTTACGTAGCCCCGCCTACGCGCAACATATTGGTGCATCGCTGCCGGTGCTTAAGGCGTTGTACGCTACCCCACTGCGACTCAGCGCCACACATATCAACTTTCGTCGTTGGAGTCAACACACCGTCCTCCTAGCTACCTACATTTCGTCGTTGGAGTCGACAACCCGTCCTCCAAGTCTATCAACCTTTCGTCGTTGGAGTCGACATCCGTCCTCCAAAGCTACCAACACTTCGTCGTTGGAGTCGACATCAGTCCTCCAGATCTAGCAGGTCAAAGCTGGGGTCGACTTTTGGTCCCCCATCTACACATCGCACTCGGCAATTTCGGCCATAACCTCGATCCTCACATCGCGTGTTCGCATCCGCCAGCATATTATATAACAAGCCTGGCGACCCAAAACTTTCCACTATCAACACATCACATAACTGGAACGTGGAACTTGTAACATGCCGACCATCGACCGACCAACTTGAAGCGCAGCGGGTGGATGCTCACAAGAATCTTTCCCGAATTAGCCAGTCAGTGAGCCCTAGTTTCAAGTTATCTCCGTTGGAGCTGACGATTTTGGATTCCTACTTCAAACTCGCATTATTAATACAAGAAAACATAGAGATGATGGACCCGGCAGAGTCGCAACGTGATTCTCGCCGCGAAAAAGCAGAGCTGTTCATCCACACTAAAGTCTCTATTCAGGAGCAGCTCGGACCAGATGCAAACAGCACCGCGTTTCATGAAACTACGGTCAATGTCGGTCATACGTCAGCAGTCAAATTGCCACGTATATCACCGCCAATATTCGACGGAAAATATTCCGAATATCACTACTTTATCACATCAGTCGTAGCGAACCAGTTAAGCCTCTCCAAAATTGAGAAGTTCAACCAGCTGTTGATCTGTCTGAGAGGGCCAGCTCTGGAAACAGTTCGAGCTTTCCAGGTTACTTCCGAAACCTACACGACGGCGCTAGAGCGCCTGAGAAATCGTTATGATAACCCAACGCTTGTTTTTCTCGACAACATATCGTCATTGTCCGCATTGCAACCTGCCGTCAAAGCCAACGGGCAACAGCTGCGCAGCCTTATAGATAATGCAGATTTCGCAGGCCATGCTCATATCCATAGTCATGGGCAAGGTTGATCAGGAGACCAAGAGGAAGTGGAACGAATCGCTCGATTACTTCAAATCGTGGAACAGCACTGTCAATATTTAGAATCGGATAGAAAGGCTTCTGCCGACGCCTTCATAAGCCAACCAGGGTGCCATAAGCATCGCACGCAGAGGAACCCAACAAGTTTGTCAGCGGGCATTACACTGCATCGTGTGGAACGTCCAAGCCAAGCACTTCCATTAAGAGACATCTTTGCTGCGCAAGGGTCATCCTCTTCGCAATAACCTAAAAAACCTTCGTTTATTTATACAGGTGACTGATGGCTTCGAGCTCCTAAAGGTTGAAGGGCGTCTGGAACTTGCAAACTACCCAGATTCTCAAAAGTACCCAATTCTTCTACCCAGGAAGGATAACTTCGTAGAATAGTGAACGCGAGAGATTTGGCACGACAAGTCGTTCGCTCATGCGTACATTGCGTTTGCTATCGACCAACTCTGAAAACGCAATTAATGGGTCACCTACCCAAGGAACGCATCACACCGTCTCGGCCGTTTTCAAGATGCGGAATCGACTTCTGCGGGCCGGTCAACGTATATCTGCGCATCCGAGGGAAACCCCCCAGCAAGGCTTACTTAGCCGTTTTCATTTGCTTTGCCACAAAGGCAATACATGTTGAGGTGGTATCGGATCTCACCACAGACAGCTTCATAGCAGCCCTTAAACGCTTGATTGCCCGACGTGGACTTCCAACCGACATCTTCTGCGATAACGCTACAAATTTCGCAGGGGCCAACAACAAGCTAGAGTCGCTAAAGCAGTTTCTTTTTAAGGGTGAAACTGTTAAATCGATCTCCAATTTTTGTAATAGGCAATTTATTAACTTTCAGTTTATCCTGCACAGGGCCCCACATTTTGGGAGTATATGGGAGGCGGCAGTCAAAAGTGTCAAATGACTACTCAATCGCACACTCCGGGATGCAAGGCTCACCTTTGAGGAGCTCTCTACTGCAGCCGCGGATGTTGATGCGATCTTATTGCCCCTTTACTCCACGATCGTCGGATCCAAGCGACTTGGCCACTCTAACGCCTGTACACTTCCTGGTGGGCGACGCGCTCCGAGCATTACCGGAACATCCAATAGCCGACGACAATCATTCAGAAGGTCAGCGCTATTAAGCAGCGCATTTGGAGTCGCTGGAGCCAGGAATACATCAACGAGCTACAAACCCGCACGAATTGGACGAAGACAGCTCCAAACCTAGCAGTCAACGACATGGTCATAGTCCATGAGGGTAACTTTCCTCCACAACGTTGGCTACTTGGACGTATTGTGGTCACCATCAAGTGACACGACCATATTGTGCGCCAACATACGCACTGCGGAGTTATCCGCCGACCTATTCGAAAATTAGCATTACTACCAGTCTCTCGAAAGTCAATCGCATACTTTCAAGGGGGGCGGTATGTTGGGTCAAAACCCAATTGCCGTAGTCGTTAAATTAGTTGTATTTTAAATCTTGCGCCGATTCTTGACAGTTATCATAAATCGATAATGTAAGTGATGCTGCCAACTCGACCGCAAGAAAGAGAGAACATAGAAAGTAGAAAAGATTGAATTTTTGGTACACTTATTGTAACCTTTGCACGAGGAAGTCAAGTGCAGTGAATTTACCCAACCTCATTAAAAATACGCAAAAACTAGCACCGTCCGACTTTAAATAATATTCAAGGAAAAGCCCTTGTCTCAACTGCATGTCCTGCCTGTATAGTTTTTTATTTCAAATGGGCCTGCATAATCATTTATTATTAATCAATGCCAGTATATGTAAATGGCCTGAAAAAGGAAACTCGATCGGTAGGAATATCGCCCATTAAGAGTTTAGCACAGCTTTCACCAGATTCTTGATTTTAGGAATCCAATACTTCGATCGGATGAGGCGTACCACTAGTTGGTTGCCGCCATGCAGGGAAATCTGGTTTAGAAAAGGACGAGCAGACGAGCTAGTCGACAGCTATATGGCAGTATAATAGGATGCCGCTCGTCATACTGAAGGGCCGTTGACGCTGTAATGCGACCACATGCCCTTAACAAGCCTTGCTGATCTAGAAAAGAAGAGGGGTTGGCTATCGGGCTGCAAACTGGAATTGGACGCTAATCGTTTAGAAATTTAAGCTCTTGGGTATATTCCTCCCGCTGAAAGCTTCTCGGACTTCTTTCTTGGTAGGTCGATCAGCTGAGCCCCTCGGCATCTTGCGGCAGCGTTGAATGAACCGTAACACATACGCAAGGACCTTCAGAGCCTTGTCCAACTTGGATAAACGTTCAAGAACATCTTTGAATGGGGCCTTTCCGAAATTGACCTTCACAGCTCGCTGCTCTAAGTCTGTGACTGGAGGTCCAAGCCCCAGTGTTGGCCAATTGCCTTTTGTTTTAACCAATCCGGTCCTTCCCACCAGAGTTGGCTATGAACCAGCTCCCGCAGCGAAACGCCTCGACTGGCTAGGTCCGCGGAATTGTGCTCAGATCGCACATGCGCCCAATGCTCAGCGCTTGTCACCTGAGTAATCTTGGTCTTTCGGTTGGCGACAAACGTGGTCCAGTGGCATGCCGATTTATTCAACCATGCGAGGAAGATGTTGGAATCAGTCCAGCAGAAAATGTCTGACTCGGGTTTTGGCGGTAAGCAGACGTGTCATATTGTTATGGCCTACCCGCAAGTATATTCCGGCCCCGTATGCCTTGTGCGACGCATCACAAAACCCGTGATGCTCTACCTTCATGTCTGGCTGGAAACCAACCCACCTTGGAATACGGATCTGTTCAAGCTCGCAATAGCTGCGCAAAAATTCTTGCCATCTTTGATTCATCTCGGTGGGGATATTTTCATCCCTTCATCTCTTGCAACCAAATCTCTTGCATAAAGATTTTTGAGCGGACAATAAACGGGGACAGTCATCCGGCTGGGTCAAAAAGTTTCGCGATTTGGGAAAGAACCTCTCCTTTCGTATAAGTAGATTCAATCGAAACGGGCGTTGGGAAAAATAGAACTCATCCGAGGTCGCATTCCACCGAACACCAAGTGTTTTGGCAAAGCTTTCGGAAGTAAGGTCACGTGGTGAAGCTCGCTGATCGCAGGTTGAGCCTCTTTTATGGAATGGGCCCTGTCAGAACGTCGTCTACCTACATAAAATTCCAAACAATATTGCTTGCTTTAGGGAAGTCCTTTTCTATGTCATCTGCCAATTGTTGGAGTACGAGGAGTGCCAGAAACGGCGCACAGTTGACCCCAAAGGTAACGGTTTTTAATTTGAAATCGCTTACTTCTCCTTCCTAATTCCGGAATAAAATTCTTTGGAACGGCGTATGCCTTGGATCGACCCAGATTTGACGGTACATTTTTGTAATGTCTGCACTGAAGACGTATTGGAAATAACGCCACTTCAAGATCTGAATGGTTAAATCAGATTGTAGGACTGGATCAGCATGAAGAATATCGTTCAAGCTTGTCCCATTTGCGGAAGGGCTAGAAGCATTGACGCAAATTTTGGTAGTGGTGCTCTCAGGTTTGATCACCGCGTATTGTGGAAGATAATAGTTTGGAGAATCGTAAGACGTGGGACTTCTCTTATGTGAACTAATTCCAAATACTCTTAAATGACTGAGTCATATTGCTCTTTTAATCGAAAGTCTCTTTTCAAACGGTTTTCGATTCTAAGGGCCATGGTTCGCGAGTGCCCCAATTTGGATCCGAAATTTTCGGGCTCGCGAAACTGTAAAATTTGCATCTCTAGTGGTGGTTTGCAGAAAATTGGTCTCGCAATAGGAATCGTACTCTTTTACCCTCTTAGTCGGTATGTTCTCCAACTCCTAAAATTTAGTGGGAAGTTTTTCAAAGACCCTGTCACTGGTCTCGGTTATCTGGGTCGTGCAAGCTGATACCCGATTTTGGCTAGATGTACTAGAAACTGGGCCGGTAAACACCCAGCCGAAAATAGTTTCCTGACCTAGGAGAGAGCCACAAATGTTTGTGCGCGTATCGCTCAGCAACACAGACGGTAAAATGTCGGCTCCAATCAGAACTTCTATCTCGGAACTCTCTGAAAATGTTGGATCTGCTAGGGGAATGACCAGTAAATCAATCAGCACATCTCGTGGAATTGGGTAAGACAGTAGCTTTCCCGCCAATTTAGGAAAAACGTGAGCTGCGGTTTCTAACTTAAGGCCTGGCTTATTAGAGGCTCAAATAGAAAAATGGCAGAGCCTGGTAGCCTGGACGGACACGGTTTGATTTAAGCCCGAAACTTGGGCTTGGATATGGCGGAATGGCAGCTTAATCAGATTGAACAAGCGTTCCGTAATAAACGTAGCCTCAAAACCCGAGTCTATGAGAGCCCGAGCCCTGTAGTTCGTTCCCAGATAGCATATGTCAATAATGACCGTACCTAGCAAAACTGCCTAGCCCCCGTTGCGAAATAGTTCTGCACCCTGGGCAGATTTTCTAAACCGTTGGCGGCCCCCTGTACAGCTGGATTTTGTGGGCTTGCTAATTACTAATTGCGGAAGTAGACCCACGGGAATTGGGGTTGCCTTTATGCAACAGTGTATGATGCCGCGCTCGACATGTGAAACAACTGTGAGTGCTAGTATTTACATTCACGTAGCTGGTGGCTGGTGTTTCTCGCGAAACAATTTTGGCAAAACTGCTTTCCTTTTTATGTAGTTCGTTCGCGCATCCACAAACATCTGGAGAAAACACTGGCATAAGCGCGCTAGATCGCAATCCTGAGGTTTTGTGATCACCTTAGCTTCGAAGAAGTTGAACTTCCTGGAAACGGGTTGACTGTTAGCGTTAGAGGTGTTGCTGGGTTTCATATCCTCAATCGCCTCTAAGGTTTGGTATCGGTCGCTAAGAACATGTGTTCATAACATCCCAGGTCGGAATTTCGGACTTGGATGAAAGAGACTGCTCCCATAAGGAGAGGGTCAGTTTTGGTAATCTACGGGCGCACAGGAATACCAGGAGACAGTCCCAGTCCTCTGTGGAAATGTTGGAATGAGCCAGCGCTATCAAACACCCTTGAATTGTGCTCTGTAGGCCTTTCAGAGCCTGGGCAGATTCGGAACTTACGGAGCTCAGCTTAAAAAGAAATTTGAGTTGGCTGTTTACTAGTAGTTACTTATTTTCGAAACGGTCTCGAAGCGCTGCCCATGCTCAATAAAAACCCTCATTTGTGAAAGGGGACTTGGCTACAATTGCATAAGCCTCCCCGCTAGTTTTAGCGTTGAGATGACCGATGTCAACTTAGAATTGTTGACATGAATTGTCGCATGGCGGTAACCGGCATCCAGACGGAATGTACGTGGACTGACTATTGTTGCTCGTAATTGCTGGCTTGATTGATTAGCTCTCTGAGCTGAACCGCAAGCTCCTCGTACACCGAATAGCAATATTCATATTTAAGGTGCAGACTCGCCAGAATATCCTCCACCCCGTCGTAATGCCAGAAATCGTGTCTAGAAACGCTTCAAAATCTTTCTCGGCTGTTTCCCAAAGCGAGCGGACTTGTTCCTTACGGACTTTGCAGGTGTGGACGGACGGAGATGGCGGCCCCGAAGTTTCAACGCTCTGAAATAGCTCGTACGGTCGGACACCGCGATGAACCGCAAGTGCTGCAATTGCAATTTCGTTGCTCATTCTTGCCTGAGAACGAGTTGCTAGCGACTTTACGGACTTGGCTTGGTATTATGGCCTAATTTTGGAATGAGCGGACTTAGAGACGATCGTTTATGCTTGCTCGTGGGAACAGACAGCTTCTTGTCGTCTACTTGATCGGCCGGTGGAATCAGGTTATTTTTAATAATATGTATAATATATATATGGCCATATATTAATATAAGTATATTAATAGGCATGCATCAGGATTATATTTATATTTATATTATATTTTATTTATATAATATTTTATGTATATTTGGAAATTATAAATAATGTGGACTGTATTGTATTATGTCGCTGTGGAAATGTTCGCAGGGTGTAACGCGAATGGACTTGTATTATATCGTTGTGGAAATGTTCACAAGGTGGAACGCTGATGAAATTATTTGTATGTTTCTCCTTATGTACAGTGCAGTGGACGGGCATATGTACGTACATTAAAAAGTGTGCATCAGATTTGTATGTGAATATGGACCGTTCTTTTACAAACCAAACAGATTCTGAAAAAAAAAATTTTACATTTTTGATTTGCCTGAAACTGGAGGAGGTGTCAACTAAAAAAAGATTTTTTAAAATTCGTCTCCTAAGGACTCCCAGGATTTTCGAAAAATGCAAAATTGCTTGATTAAAACGTTAACCAGTCACACAGTTTTCAACCAAACAAGTTGATATTTATACCCGTTATTCGTAGAGTAAAAGGGTATATTAGATTCGTGCAAAAGTATGTACCAGGTAGAAAGAAGCGTTTCCGACCATATAAAGTATATATATTCTTGATCAGGATCACTAGCCGAGTCGATCTAGCCATGTCCGTCTGTCCGTCTGTCTGTCCGTCTGTCTGTCCGTCTGTCTGTCCGTCTGTCTGTCCGTCTGTCTGTCCGTCTGTCTGTCCGTCTGTATGAACGCTGAGATCTCGGAAATTATAAAAGCTAGAAGATTGGGATTTGGCATGCAGATTCTAGGGGTTAATACGCAGCGCAAGTTTTTCACGCCGATGTGCCACGCCCCCTCTAACGCCCACAAACCGCGAAAAACTGTGGCACCCGTCTGTGTGAACGCTGAGATCTCGGAAACTAAAAAAGCTAGAAGATTGGGATTTGGCATGCAGATTCTAGGGGTTAATACGCAGCGCAAGTTTTTCACGCCGATGTGCCACGCCCCCTCTAATGCCTACAAACCGCGAAAAACTGTGGCACCCACAGTTTTAAAGCTAGACTAACGGGATAAGGAATGTGTATTCGTTTCTTCAGTACATATTGATTGATCAAAATGGGAAAGCCCCCCTCCCCTAACGCCCACAAACCGCGAAAACCGCGCCCACAGTTTTAAAGCTAGAGCAAAAGTGTAAACGCTTTTTTGTTTGGGTTATTAATGCCTACCGAAATGTAAAATAATTTTTTAAATCGGCCCACTCAGTAAAAAGTTATAAGCAAATAATGAAATTCCGGTAGATTTAAGCGGCTGCTTGCTTTGCCCTGCTTGAGACTGCTTGCCTTAGCGGAGTAACGGGTATTTGATAGTCGAGGCACTCGACTATAGCGTTCTCTCTTGTTTTATTTTAAGCTTTATCTGTGGAAATCTTTGAAAAGAAGATGATCCCCAAACGACTTCCGGTTTGGGCTCTTAATTAATTTTTCCGCACCGATTATGCGATTGGTTTAATGCAGGGGTGCTCAGTCCTATGGCACACGGGCACATTTGTCTTTGTTTTGGCACATAGCATACGGAGCGGCACATCCTATACTTTCCTAGGGCACACGCAAGTTCTTCTTTGTGTCTCTGTCCGTAACGAGCCAAGCCAACAACAATTCCATTGATCTTTTTTTTTCGTCTCAGCTCACAAAGCAAATTGTTTTTGTCTTTTTCATGACTGTGTGTGAGTCGTTACTCGCGTGCGTGTGATTTTCTTTTAAAGTGTGGAGCTATGCCACACAATCAATAAGGTATTTTTTTTTGTCTCACGGTTGATTTTATATAACTGTTTTTGTAAGATTGTGGGGGTTGCGGCGGTTGCGGGGGCCTTTTTTCGTCACGTTGTTTTTGTTTTTTGTATGCTTCGGCAGTTCGCAGCACTCACGAACACAGCTCTCACAAAAACAACGTCGGCAGAAGCAGAGCGAGAGAGTAAAAAGCAGAGAGAGTCATGTAAAGCGAAAGAGAGGCGGCTAAAGTTATTTTTCTGGTCTGAAAACGCCTGATTAAAATGTTACTATTTGGATACCAAAACGGATTATATAATGGATGCACTTCTAAGTCAAAATGTGCAGCTAAACCGATAAATACTTAAGGTATTTTTGATTTGACTTTAAATAATTTTTAGAATGGATTTTTCACACACATCGACCAGTAGGCATGTACATATATGAATGTAAAATTATCTAAGCAAAAATTTTGAAAGAATTGTTATAGAGGAAGGAAATTGCTTGAAATATGTGTATCCAAAAGACTCACAAGAAACCTTACAAATCGCAAAATGTTGACTTTTAGATCGAATTACTCCCACAGTTTACACCAAAAAGCGTTAGTGCTTTAGGTGCGTCATGTTTTAGGTTTCTTTTATTTCCGGAAGGGGGTGAGCCCCAACCGACATGGGGCACTTCATTTTTTTAAACCTACCGATCCTGCGATCAAATCCGTTTTTCGCTTAGATGGTGGCGCCCCTTTAAACGGCTGCTTGGTTTGCCCTGCTTGAGACTGCTTGCCTTAGCTGAGTAACGGGTATTTAATAGTCGAGGCACTTCACTATAGCGTTCTCTCTTGCTTATAAAGGGTGTTTTTTTTTAGAAGTATAGAAATTTAAGTTGGCATCACTGTTCAAGATGGCGACCGATTTAACAGCTGTCAAGTGATTATTTCTCAGTTTGGTTTGGCAACTCATCATGAATAGACTCACGCCTAAACAACGCCTAAATAGTGCAATTTTATTTCGATTTATTGAAAGACACGTTTGGTGACCGCCTAATTTCACGTTTTGGACCTGTAAATTGGCCTCCAAGATTTTGTGATTTAACACCGCTACACTACTTTCTGTGGGGCTATGTAAAGTCATTGGTCTATGCGGATAAGCCACAAACGCTTGACCATTTGGAAGGCAACATTCGCCGTGTTATTGCCGATATACGGCCGCAAATGTTGGGAAAAGTTATCGAAAATTGGACGTCCAGATTGGACTACATCCGAGCCAGCCGTGGCGGTCATAGGCCAGAAATCATATATAAAATGTAATGCCACAAGATTATCTTTCGAATAAAAAAAAATTCATGTCAATCGAATAATCCATCGTTGTTTTATTGCAACTTAAAGTTCTATACCTCTAAAAAAAAACACCCGTTATTTTGTTTTAGTTTTATAAGGTTATTTGGGGGTTAATTGGCAGCACGCTGTGTGCTTTTATTTTTAGCTGACCAAAATTATAGATTAAGAATACCAGAACGCATGAGTTAAGGTGGCAATAAGGTGAAGTTAATGCGCGGTGAAAGTTGCTGTTAAGGGATTATTAGCTAGATTAGGATAAGAGCAATGTAAAGAAATGTTTTTTTCTGACTTTTGCGAGGATCAGGTGGGTTAAGGTGACAAACCAGAGAAAGTGATGTTTAGGTGGAAATAATTGAGCAAGGAAATATTTTTTTCAGGTAAGACTAGAGTGGGGTAATCGTTGGCTAAGGAAAGAAAAATTGATGTTATTGTAGAGAAAAGAGCTTAAAAGAACGATTTTTCTGCGTTAAGGCTGATGAAATAGTGAAAACAGCATTAGGGGGTTAAAAAATTGTGCCTAGGGTGAGAGACAGGGTGGGGTTAAGGCGTTGTAAAGAAGAGGTAAGTTATTATTAGGGGTTACATAAATCTATAAATAAATCTAAAATCTATTCTTATCATATTTCAGTATTCTAATTAATATCCGAGTAAAATTCCGAAATATAATAATATCAGTTTACTATCTAAAGCATGAAATGCTTTGCTAATAGTAGCGGACAACGTCGCTTTGGGTATTGCGAGTACACGATAAAGTATGACAGAAAACATACTAAAACAAGAAAGGAAGCTAACTTCGGCCAGTCGAAGTCTATATACCCTTGCAGATCGTTCCTATTCTATTTGAAATTACAAAAATGTTACATTTAGATTTGCAAGCAACAACGAACAAAATTATAGCAGCGCACGTATTATATTGACAATAATTGATCGATCCTTCCTATGGCAGCTGTTGCCGCCATAATTTAGGTTTAATTTTTATTTTTATTTGTTATATATAAGCACTCGCTATACACCCCGAGGTATCGAAATAATATGAAATGGTATCGATATGGACCTCATTTGACGCTCGCAAGAACTATCGCTAGAAAGGGCAGAAGCGAAAGAAGAGAAGAAGGAAGACAAAGTTTTTAAGCGTGCTCTGCAACGCAATTTTGTATTACACATTGATTCGGAAGCTGAAATTTAAATAAAGTTAATTTTAAACACATAGTTTATTGCTATCCGCCTGTGTTTCGAGTTAGTTGTGTGGGCCGCTGTAAAACCAATTCAGTTTCGCTCTCAACAGCAGCTATATAATATAGTCATCCAATTTATGTTAAATTTAATTCGAAATTCTAAAATAATAAAATAAACTTATATTCCAAAGTAGAAGAGAATACAATAAAAATTAACAAAGCTATAATTTTGTTCCTATTAATTTCCCTTTAGTTTTCCGATCGTTCCTATGGGAGCTATATGATATAGTCGTCCGATTTTTCTAAAATTTAATTCGAAATTCAGAACAGTTAAAAAAATGATTTTTCCGAGAGCATAAGGTTATATGTCAAAAAACACATAAGTTATAATTTTTTTCAATTATTTTTCCGATTATTCCTATGGGAGCTATAAGATATAGTTGTCCGATCCTACCTGTTGTCCTACTACCTGCAATAGAAAAACGACTTTTGGTAAAGTTTCAGCTCGATAGCTTCAAAACTGAGGGACTAGTTTGCGTAGAAACGGACGGACGGACGGACAGACGGACGGACGGACAGACGGACATGGCTAGATCGACTCGTCTAGTCATGCTGACCAAGAATATATATACTTTATAGGGTCGGAAACGTCTCCTTCACTGCGTTGCAAACTTCTGACTGAAATCAATATACCCTCTGCAAGGGTATGAAAATTAACAACATCAAAAATATTTGTTACGAACTGCTAATTTTATCTTTGGCAGTGCCCCTAGCTCAGTCTGTTTTTGGGTCTGAATCCGGACAAATGTACAAGTAAACACGGGAAGTATTTCGATTAAGATTGACAGTATTACACGTATAATTAACTATTACAATTTTCAGCCACTTCTAGGCTGGACAAAGGGCGATATTTTACCCCGGACGGGGGCTGTTCCGCCGGTGGTCAGCGGCCGTAAAAGCTTGGAACGCCCCGAGGGACGGTGATAGCTTATGAAATGGCGTGACTGTTAACCTCCGCGAAAATTGACGCCGGATGATCCCAAAAGCGAGTGGGACTGATATCCCGGAACGGACTCACCGGTGATTGTTGCCTGGCATTGGCGGCGTCCGAGAAAGGCAGGGTAGGCTGGTCGGAGTACGTATAGCTGAGTCAAACAATGAACGGTGGCTTTTTTTGGCACAAACACTTATTTTAGAACTAATCGCTGCGTCCAGCGCCACCATCGCCCTATCGTCCAGACCTATCGATAGAATCTATCTAATCATCGACTCCAACTGAGTCATATTATATCGCTTAAGATTTATGAACCGTTAAAAAGTGGAACTTCCCGAAACTATCACATCAAATCGACTTAACAAAATTTTTAAATTTCTTTCTTGTTATCTTGTTATGTTATAGATTTTTATTATCCATTTATTGGAAACAAATTGTACCAGTAAGATGAAATCCCACATAAACGGTCAACGTGACGCTTACAACATTTGACAGCAAAGAAAAAGAAAATGTGAATTCAGATTAGCTTGCTTTTAGGCTTATAGATATAAGAGATTGTAAGCCTTTAAGAATCTTCTTTTGACAATTCGAAGTAATTTTGGGCCTCAGAGTCTCAATCGAAAAATCGCTTACGTTTAAATCTTAATTTGGGTTTAGCATATACAATTATTCTTTTGCAGTTTTTTAAACGTGATGGGGAAATAACATGATCGGAACAGTCCATTGATCTATAGAACCGGGGTGTCATCGTTGATACGTGATCACACTTTTTGGTATGGTTTATCCGATAATTTTTATAAAATTTTTTTATAGCCTTAGAAGATTCTTCGCTATGCCAACCTCAAATTTAAAGCTTTTCGACCTGGGACCTGGAACGTAACGTAAGCTCGAATTTGGATTACCATTCCAGGCCAGTAAAATCTCTGACGCAGGCAACTCGTTTGGACCGCAGAAACACGCACTCTCCATTCACGACAAGATCTGGGAAACGTTCCTTATGAGCTACCATCTTCTTTCTCAGCTCCGCATACTCTGAGGACTCGAATTCTGTCGTTTCGAACTCCAGCAAGGGGTCCAGGTCAATTGACTCTATCATTCTAGAGAGAGTGTCAGCTACCACGTTCTCGGAGCCCTTCCTATGCTCTATAGCAAAGTCATAGATCTGAAGTTTTAATGACCAACGAGAAAAGCCGCCCATCCAGGTCCTTTAGTGACATTAACCACTTCAGACTGGTTCTGCTATGATGGTAAAGGGCATCATTTCCACATACGATCTGATTAGTTTCACTCCGAGGATAGCTGCCAAACATTCCTTTTCCGTGAAGCTGTAGTTCTTTTGGCATTTGTTCAGCTTTTGTGAAAAATATTTAATAGGTCTTTCGTTTCCATGGTCATCTAGCTGAAATAAAACAGCCCCAACCCCCGTGTCGGAGGCATCGCACCGTATGTAAAAGCGGCGTGAGAAATCCGGATGGTTCAACACGGATGTCGTCATGAGCGCGGTTTTTAAGGTTTCTATGGCTTGTAAGTTCTGCTGCCTTTAAACACTCTCCTACTTCGTTTAAAATTGACAGATGTGACTTAAAGTCTGGGGTTACTATCAATAAATCGTCAAGATAAACAAAGACCTTATCCATCAACCGACACAGACTTTGACCCGCGTTACAGAGCCCAAATGGCATTACGATGAACTGATACGTGGACCTTCCAGGGACAGTGATCGGTCGACTTCCTTCCTCTAGCTCGATTTGCCAGTACGCATGTTTCAAATCGACGCTCTTGATAAATATGGTTGAGGCAATTCTGCTTAGGATTCCATCTATGTTTTGAAGCGGATACGCGTTCTTCTTTGTCAATTATTCCAAAAGTCGACTCCCAAATATAATTGAAGCTTTATCACAGGACATAAGTACGAACACAAATTTTCCTCTCGTCTCCGGAAACCCACCTCTGTATGGCAACCAATCTAATCCGAGTCAATCCACGAACTCCTGGCAACCGGTACCTAAACGCTAATGGAAGCTTCGAAATCTAGCAGTCCTTGAATCTCCCGGTCGGCTATAGTTACTGTCGCATAGGGCATCGGATCGTCGTTGAGATTCTTCAAGGGTTCTATTTGCAGCATCGTTCGCCTGACTTCCTGACTTCCTGCCTTTCCATTTTCCTTTTCTTGAAACGCTACCTAGCATTGTGAATCCGTTTAGTCACCGCTGTCATTCCCTCCAGTTGGTGGTCCTTAGAAATGCGCTCCTGGGCCTCCTTGTATCTCCGCCATCTCTCTTCCAGTGGTATAGCCAATCTGCCTCGCCATTCCACCCTTGATCCTGCGTTTACTTCGCACGGCTCTGGGTCATTGGGGCTGCCCCGACCGACTCCCGTCCGAAACGCAACTCCACTGGGTTCATCACGCTCGAGTTTCCCGGCTTACAATTTCTAGAGTCCCAGTTCAAGCCACGTAAGGCAAATAGGAGAAACTGCTTCTGAACAGACTCAATCATGTCCTGATAGGCTCACACTGTGGAGACCATACGCATGAGCAGTATTCCAGCGTTGGATGAACTAAGGAAACATTCAGGAGCTTTGTGATATACGGATCATCAAATTCCTTGGACCAACGTTTGATGAAAGCTAATAAGGCCCTAGCTTTATTGGAGATAGTGCTGACATGGCGATTGAAGCGTTCTAGCGCACAGGTGGATTGAAACGAAAAAATGTCATGGATTTACATTTATCTGGATTAAGCAGTAGCTTATTGACTTGGCACCAGGATTGAAGGTTATTTAAGTCTGGAGCTGCATTTGGGAACACAGCTTGACATCATCCGCATACATAAGAACTTTGGAGGCCTCGAATACGCAGGTCGACAAAATCCGGACTTTTTTTTGGCCCAAGACTAAACGCTACAAAGCCTGAGAGAATTTTAGCTGTCGATTACTACCTCATACTTGGAATCTTTTCATCACGTCACAGTTTTGAGAAAACCGTGGTCAAAGTTCGAAATTTTCGATTTTTTGGCACTTTTTCTGGCATAATAGCAAGAAAACGCTTCGTAGCCCAGAGCCACAGTTTAGTGGAAATGGTACTTTGAACCTTTAACTTCAACAGAGTTTAATCACAAAGTTGGGCGACATCTACTTCTTTAGCTACAATGGATTTTACTGAAGTACTTTTTGTCACTTTTTATACCCTTGCAGAGGGTATAATGATTTTAGTCAGATGTTTGCAACGCAGTGAAACAGACGTTTCCGACCCCATAAAGTATATATATTCTTGATCAGCATGACTAGATGAGTCGATCTAGCCATGTCCGTCCGTCTGTCCGTCCGTCTGTCCGTCCGTTTCTACGCAAACTAGTCCCTCAGTCTTAAAGCTATCTAGATGAAGCTTTACCAAAAGTCGTCGTATTGCAGGTAGTATATAAGTCGGAACCGGCCGGATCGGACAACTATATCTCGTATCAACTATATAATCGTAAAAATAATTGAAAAAAATTATATCTTCGGTGTTTTTTGACATATTAACTATTGCTCTTAGGAATATCATTCCGTTTTTCGCTTAGATGGTGGCGCCCCTTTAAACGGCTGCTTGGTTTGCCCTGCTTGAGACTGCTTGCCTTAGCTGAGTAACGGGTATTTAATAGTCGAGGCACTTTACTATAGCGTTCTCTCTTGTTTATAAAGGGTGTTTTTTTTAGAAGTATAGAAATTTAAGTTGGCATCACTGTTCAAGATGGCGACCGATTTAACAGCTGTCAAGTGATTATTTCTCAGTTTGGTCTGGCAACTCATCATGAATAGACTCACGCCTAAACAACGCCTAAATAGTGCAATTTTATTTCGATTTATTGAAAGACACGTTTGGTGACCGCCTAATTTCACGTTTTGGACCTGTAAATTGGCCTCCAAGATTTTGTGATTTAACACCGCTACACTACTTTCTGTGGGGCTATGTAAAGTCATTGGTCTATGCGGATAAGCCACAAACGCTTGACCATTTGGAAGGCAACATTCGCCGTGTTATTGCCGATATACGGCCGCAAATGTTGGGAAAAGTCATCGAAAATTGGACGTCCAGATTGGACTACATCCGAGCCAGCCGTGGCGGTCATAGGCCAGAAATCATATATAAAATGTAATGCCACAAGATTATCTTTCGAATAAAAAAAAATTCATGTCAATCGAATAATCCATCGTTGTTTTATTGCAACTTAAAGTTCTATACCTCTAAAAAAAAACACACGTTATTTTGTTTTAGTTTTATAAGGTTATTTGGGGGTTAATTGGCAGCACGCTGTGTGCTTTTATTTTTAGCTGACCAAAATTATAGATTAAGAATACCAGAACGCATGAGTTAAGGTGGCAATAAGGTGAAGTTAATGCGCGGTGAAAGTTGCTGTTAAGGGATTATTAGCTAGATTAGGATAAAAGCAATGTAAAGAAATGTTTTTTTCTGACTTTTGCGAGGATCAGGTGGGTTAAGGTGACAAACCAGAGAAAGTGATGTTTAGGTGGAAATAATTGAGCAAGGAAATATTTTTTTCAGGTAAGACTAGAGTGGGGTAATCGTTGGCTAAGGAAAGAAAAATTGATGTTATTGTAGAGAAAAGAGCTTAAAAGAACGATTTTTCTGCGTTAAGGCTGATGAAATAGTGAAAACAGCATTAGGGGGTTAAAAAATTGTGCCTAGGGTGAGAGACAGGGTGGGGTTAAGGCGTTGTAAAGAAGAGGTAAGTTATTATTAGGGGTTACATAAATCTATAAATAAATCTAAAATCTATTCTTATCATATTTCAGTATTCTAATTAATATCCGAGTAAAATTCCGAAATATAATAAAATCAGTTTACTATCTAAAGCATGAAATGCTTTGCTAATAGTAGCGGACAGAAAACATACTAAAACAAGAAAGGAAGCTAACTTCGGCCAGCCGAAGTCTATATACCCTTGCAGATCGTTCCTATTCTATTTGAAATTACAAAAATGTTACATTTAGATTTGCAAGCAACAACGAACAAAATTATAGCAGCGCACGTATTATATTGACAATAATTGATCGATCCTTCCTATGGCAGCTATATTTATTTATTTATTTATTTATTTATCTATCTATCGCCAATGGATAAATCCTTATCTGGCTACAATTGATTAACTTATATCTATAAACGAGCATTAATTAAAAAATATTCCCTAAGGGTTTGCCTTAACATTTCCTTCTTGGCCCCCCAGCTGAAACTAATGCTAGTAGGCAAGCTATTGAAAATCCTAAGAGCCCTTAGTAAAGGCTCATTTTGAGCATAGTTAGTCCTGACAGCATGTTCCACAAAAGGTATCAAGGTACGCAGATTCCTGGCAGGAGCATTGAAATTAATGCATCCCAACAGGCAAGGACAGTTAATATTTCCTACCAGCAGATCATTAATAAAAAGAAGGCAACTGCAATTGCACGGCGATCCTTCAAGGAACAAGTGTGCAGCAGGGAACACTGGCTAGCATAGGGCGGAGCCGGTTCGGTAAAATGCAAGGATTGCAATGCGAATTTCAAAAACTTTTTCTGCAACCTCTCAATCCTATTGATCTGTACACTTCCTGAGGGATTCCAAATAAAGGAAGCGTATTCGACCCTGGAACGGACAAACGCAGAGTATACAGACAATCTGGAATACGGATCTTTGAATAAGACAGTGTTTCGCTTAACAAAGCCGAACATTGCATATGCCTTTGGTAATATAAAATTGAGATGTTCGTTGAAAAGAAATTTGTCATCAAATAACACCCCCAGATCAACTATTTCATTCAAAACAGAGAGAGGGTGGTTATTGATGTGATAAGTGGATGGGATGGTTACATGACGTTTCGCATAACGAACGATGTGGCATTTGTGAAGGTTTAAGGGCAAATTATTCTTGGAACACCACCTACCGATACTGTCTAGGTCCGATTGAAGTAGTATCGAATCACTTACGGTATTAACCGTCCTATAAATTTTCAGATCATCCGCATAAAGAAGAAAGTTAGCATGATTGATACACTCACAAATATCATTTATAAAAATAATAAAAAGTAAAGGGCCAAGAGAGCTGCCCTGAGGAAGTCCCGATGTCGCTTTATAGGGATGGGATAATGCACCACCTACTTCAACATGATAGCGTCGATTATCTAAATACGATGCTATCCAATTATGAAATGAAGAGTGAAAGCCTAGTTTAAAAAGTTTAGCCTTTAGGGCAGAGCGACACACCTTATCAAAAGCTTTGGAAAAATCAGTGTAAATCGTGTCCATCTGTGAGTGATCCTCAAATGCATGTACACAGTGACTCGTAAAAATAGCCAAGTTCGTCGTAGTAGATCGACCAGGCATAAAGCCATGTTGATTAGGATCAATATAAGACCTTATTAGGAAAGATAATTTTTTGAAAATTATTCTTTCGAACAATTTAGCAATGTTACTGATTTTAGCAATCGGCCTATAATTCGAAATATCAAATTTACTTCCTCCTTTATGGACCGGCATAACTCTTGAAATTTTCCATCTTATTGGGAATCTACCCTGCGACAAAGAAGATGAAAACAAGATCTGCAGGGGTAGGTACAGACTGCCAATGCAATTCTTAAGAAATTCCATCAAAGTCTAGCCTTGGGGAATTATCAAAATAACTGATTGCTTCCGAAATGTCATCGAACGTTATGTCCAGGCTTCCAATGTTGCATATTTCTGGAATCGAATTTAAGGTTTCCTGATCAAACCAATCATTAGATGGTTCAATGTTTGAGGAAAAACACGCCGCAAACAAATTGGCGATATCGGCCTCAGTGGAAGCAGCAACATCACCATACGACATAGTTGAAGGTATAGACGATGAGATAAGGCGCCAAAACGCCTTAGGGTTGTCCTTCAAGCTCTGCTCAACTTCACAAATGTATTGGTTATATAGAAATTTATTGAGAAACTCAAACTCACGTTTATGCTGCCTGTATCTTTCGCCATCTGCTGGGTTATGTGTTTTAGAAAATTTTTTATAATATTTGTTCCTAAGGTTCTTGTACTTTTGCAGCCCTTTCGTATACCAAGGAAGCCTGTAGGAACCCCGTACCCTGGAACGGACTATGCTGTCAAGAGTGTTTCTAATAGTTGAAAGAAAGGTTTTATAATTAATTTCAACGCAAGGGTTCGATAGCAAGGTACACCAATTCAAGGATAGCAGGCAATCTCTTAGGGAACTCAAACTAGAGGAATCAAATATGTATCTAGGATTAGAATCAATAAATGGCAGAAAGCTATAAAATTCAATTTTAAAGCACAAGGGTTTGTGGTGCACAACACAATTCGAAATAGTAAATTCAGCGAGAGTTACATTAGAATGAACAATAGAATTAATAAAGATTAAATCAAGAAGCTTATGCAAGTCATTGAAAATATTATTAATTTGGGTGAGGCCCATACTAAAACAGTCATCAATGACAATTATTTCATGTGGATGATGCACGTTTCCAGGCACCATAGCAGCTATTTGTGGGTCACACATCCAGAAAACCGAACTGAGGTTAAAGTCTCCTGCCACACATAAGCCATCAGAGTCATCCAAGCTGGCATGGATGTTAGATATGTTGTCTAGGTGAGCCTGGTAAAGTCCGGAATCACTGCCCGTTGGAATATAGGAAGCCACAATCGATATCTTCCCGGATGAGCCAGACACCGTCACCGCCAGCTGGTCCAGAATCGAGTCATCATTAAGGAGTCGAATTGCCATACAACAGAATTTCCGGCTAACAGCCACTATGACACCACCTCCTCTCTCACACTGCAATCTGCCGAAATCTCTGTCTTTACGAAATACTTGAAATAATTTAGGATCGAAGAATTCATTTGAACTAAAGTTAGAATTTAGCCAAGTTTCAACCAGTATGATAATGTCATAATCACTGTTGGAAGTATTCATAAAGACCGATTGCGTTTTAGTTCTCATGCCGGATATATTTTGAAAGTACATTTTCAGGCCAATATTTCCTGAATGATGGCTGTTTGAATTTGCTGCAGACAAGCCACTAGCAGGTTGCCAGTCGAGGCATGTTGTTGAAGAGAAACTCTCAACATCCGGGCCTTGCTTGATCATAAGTACTATGAAGTACCTTGCGCAACGTATCCGTACGTATTTTTATAGGCAGGTTAGTATCAATTTTCCTAGGAATATTAGTGCAGTCGAATTGAGAAAGTGTGAATGATTTCCTTCTAAACGGTTGCCTATTCTGTGGGGGCCATTTAAAGAGCGCAGAAGAGATAGGCGGTGAAGGGCACAGTGAAGAGAGTATCCGCATACTCGAATAAGAGAGCGCCATCCAAAGAGACGCGCTGAGCTCATTAGAATCAGAATCCGAAGATAGCAGCATCCGATGTTGATTTAACTCCAGCGGTGAATAAGTGGAGAACGTAATTTCGATGAGTGCATTCCATCCAAATGTAAGCGCCTGCGACGAAACAGCAGAAAGCGGAGAGAGGGAGAGTGTAAGCTGAGTGCAGCGAGCGATATTACGAAGGGCAAACGGCGAATGCAGGAGCGCAGAATGATGAACAGATAACGCCAATCCAGAGAGATCGCCGCTCGGGAGAGTAACTGTTGTAATATGCGAGCATAAGCAACGCAATAAAAACAGAAGAAACTGAAGTAGCTCACGATGAGCTGTTTCTCTTAAGTCGAAACTGAGCTTGATGACATCAGGTCCAGAAAATAGATGGGCAGCCGGGGAAGAAGCCGACCGTTGCTGTTGTTGTTGTGAATAGGACGGTAGGGAGAAAAGAAGAGCCATAGGATCCAAGAACAGGCCGAAAGTGACGTCAATGCCAGTGACGTCGACTATTGGTGGTTTTTTGGTTCATCTTTAGAAGGAGTCGAAGTACGCAATGGTCCACCTTCTAAGAAATACACAACCGTAGAATATATATATAGTCATCCAATTTATGTTAAATTTAATTCGAAATTCTAAAATAATAAAATAAACTTATATTCCAAAGTAGAAGAGAATACAATAAAAATTAACAAAGCTATAATTTTGTTCCTATTAATTTCCCTTTAGTTTTCCGATCGTTCCTATGGGAGCTATATGATATAGTCGTCCGATTTTTCTAAAATTTAATTCGAAATTCAGAACAGTTAAAAAAATGATCTTTCCGAGAGCATAAGGTTATATGTCAAAAAACACATAAGTTATAATTTTTTTCAATTATTTTTCCGATTATTCCTATGGGAGCTATAAGATATAGTTGTCCGATCCGGCCTGCTCCGACTTATATACTACCTGCAATAGAAAAACGACTTTTGGTAAAGTTTCAGCTCGATAGCTTCAAAACTGAGGGACTAGTTTGCGTAAAAACGGACGGACGGACGGACGGACAGACGGACATGGCTAGATCGACTCGTCTAGTCATGTTGACCAAGAATATATATACTTTATAGGGTCGGAAACGTCTCCTTCACTGCGTTGCAAACTTTTGACTGAAATCAATATACCCTCTGCAAGGGTATAAAAATTAACAACACCAAAAATATTTGTTACGAACTGCTAATTTTATCTTTGGCAGTGCCCCTAGCTCAGTCTGTTTTTGGGTCTGAATCCGGACAAATGTACAAGTAAACACGGGAAGTATTTCGATTAAGATTGACAGTATTACACGTATAATTAACTATTACAATTTTCACCACTTCTAGGCTGGACAAAGGGCGATATTTTACCCCGGACGGGGGCTGTTCCGCCGGTGGTCAGCGGCCGTAAAAGCTTGGAACGCCCCGAGGGACGGTAATAGCTTATGAAATGGCGTGACTGTTAACCTCCGCGAAAATTGACGCCGGATGATCCCAAAAGCGAGTGGGACTGATATCCCGGAACGGACTCACCGGGGATTGTTGCCTGGCATTGGCGGCGTCCGAGAAAGGCAGGGTAGGCTGGTCGGAGTACGTATAGCTGAGTCAAACAATGAACGGTGGCTTTTTTTGGCACAAACACTTATTTTAGAACTAATCGCTGCGTCCAGCGCCACCATCGCCCTATCGTCCAGACCTATCGATAGAATCTATCTAATCATCGACTCCAACTGAGTCATATTATATCGCTTAAGATTTATGAACCGTTAAAAAGTGGAACTTCCCGAAACTATCACATCAAATCGACTTAACAAAATTTTTAAATTTCTTTCTTGTTATCTTGTTATGTTATATATTTTTATTATCCATTTATTGGAAACAAATTGTACCAGTAAGATGAAATCCCACATAAACGGTCAACGTGACGCTTACAACATTTGACAGCAAAGAAAAAGAAAATGTGAATTCAGATTAGCTTGCTTTTAGGCTTATAGATATAAGAGATTGTAAGCCTTTAAGAATCTTCTTTTGACAATTCGAAGTAATTTTGGGCCTCAGAGTCTCAATCGAAAAATCGCTTACGTTTAAATCTTAATTTGGGTTTAGCATATACAATTATTCTTTTGCAGTTTTTTAAACGTGATGGGGAAATAACATGATCGGAACAGTCCATTGATCTATAGAACAGGGGTGACATCGTTGATACGTGATCACACTTTTTGGTATGGTTTATCCGATAATTTTTATAAAATTTTTTTATAGCCTTAGAAGATTTTTCGCTATGCCAACCTCAAATTTAAAGCTTTTCGACCTGGGACCTGGAACGTAACGTAAGCTCGAATTTGGATTACCATTCCAGGCCAGTAAAATCTCTGACGCAGGCAACTCGTTAGGACCGCAGAAACACGCACTCTCCATTCACGACAAGATCTGGGAAACGTTCCTTATGAGCTACCATCTTCTTTCTCAGCTCCGCATACTCTGAGGACTCGAATTCTGTCGTTTCGAACTCCAGCAAGGAGTCCAGGTCAATTGACTCTATCATTCTAGAGAGAGTGTCAGCTACCACGTTCTCGGAGCCCTTCCTGTGCTCTATAGCCAAGTCATAGATCTGAAGTTTTAATGACCAACGAGAAAAGCCGCCCATCCAGGTCCTTTAGTGACATTAACCACTTCAGACTGGTTCTGCTATGATGGTAAAGGGCATCATTTCCACATACGATCTGATTACTTTCACTCCGAGGATAGCTGCCAAACATTCCTTTTCCGTGAAGCTGTAGTTCTTTTGGCATTTGTTCAGCTTTTGTGAAAAATATTTAATAGGTCTTTCGTTTCCATGGTCATCTAGCTGAAATAAAACAGCCCCAACCCCCGTGTCGGAGGCATCGCACCGTATGTAAAAGCGGCGTGAGAAATCCGGATGGTTCAACACGGATGTCGTCATGAGCGCGGTTTTTAAGGTTTCTATGGCTTGTGAGTTCTGCTGCCTTTAAACACTCTCCTACTTCGTTTAAAATTGACAGATGTGACTTAAAGTCTGGGGTTACTATCAATAAATCGTCAAGATAAACAAAGACCTTATCCATCAACCGACACAGACTTTGACCCGCGTTACAGAGCCCAAATGGCATTACGATGAACTGATACGTGGACCTTCCAGGGACAGTGATCGGTCGACTTCCTTCCTCTAGCTCGATTTGCCAGTACGCATGTTTCAAATCGACGCTCTTGATAAATATGGTTGAGGCAATTCTGCTTAGGATTCCATCTATGTTTTGAAGCGGATACGCGTTCTTCTTTGTCAATTATTCCAAAAGTCGACTCCCAAATATAATTGAAGCTTTATCACAGGACATAAGTACGAACACAAATTTTCCTCTCGTCTCCGGAAACCCACCTCTGTATGGCAACCAATCTAATCCGAGTCAATCCACGAACTCCTGGCAACCGGTACCTAAACGCTAATGGAAGCTTCGAAATCTAGAAGTCCTTGAATCTCCCGGTCGGCTATAGTTACTGTCGCATAGGGCCTCGGATCGTCGTTGAGATTCTTCAAGGGTTCTATTTGCAGCATCGTTCGCCTGACTTCCTGACTTCCTGCCTTTCCATTTTCCTTTTCTTGAAGCGCTACCTAGCTTTGTGAATCCGTTTAGTCACCGCTGTCATTTCCTCCAGTTGGTGGTCCTTAGAAATGCGCTCCTGGGCCTCCTTGTATCTTCGCCATCTCTCTTCCAGTGGTATAGCCAATCTGCCTCGCCATACCACCCTTGATCCTGCGTTTACTTCGCACGGCTCTGGGTCATTGGGGCTGCCCCGACCGACTCCCGTCCGAAACGCAACTCCACTGGGTTCATCACGCTCCCCTTCGAGTTTCCCGGCTTACAATTTCTAGAGTCCCAGTTCAAACCACGTAAGGCAAATAGGAGAAACTGCTTCTGAACAGACTCAATCATGTCTTGATAGGCTCACACTGTGGAGACCATACGCATGAGCAGTATTCCAGCGTTGGATGAACTAAGGAAACATATAGGAGCTTTGTGATATACGGATCATCAAATTCCTTGGACCAACGTTTGATGAAAGCTAATAAGGCCCTAGCTTTATTGGAGATAGTGCTGACATGGCGATTGAAGCGTTCTAGCGCACAGGTGGATTGAAACGAAAAAATGTCATGGATTTACATTTATCTGGAGTAAGCAGTAGCTTTTTTTTGGCCCAAGACTAAACGCTACAAAGCCTGAGAGAATTTTAGCGGTCGATTACTACCTCATACTTGGAATCTTTTCATCACGTCACAGTTTTGAGAAAACCGTGGTCAAAGTTCGAAATTTTCGATTTTTTGGCACTTTTTCTGGCATAATAGCAAGAAAACGCTTCGTAGCCCAGAGCCACAGTTTAGTGGAAATGGTACTTTGAACCTTTAACTTCAACAGAGTTTAATCACAAAGTTGGGCGACATCTACTTCTTTAGCTACAATGGATTTTACTGAAGTACTTTTTGTCACTTTTTATACCCTTGCAGAGGGTATAATGATTTTAGTCAGATGTTTGCAACGCAGTGAAACAGACGTTTCCGACCCCATAAAGTATATATATTCTTGAGCATGACTAGATGAGTCGATCTAGCCATGTCCGTCCGTCTGTCCGTCCGTTTCTACGCAAACTAGTCCCTCAGTCTTAAAGCTATCTAGATGAAGCTTTACCAAAAGTCGTCGTATTGCAGGTAGTATATAAGTCGGAACCGGCCGGATCGGACAACTATATCTCGTATCAACTATATAATCGTAAAAATAATTGAAAAAATTTATATCTTCGGTGTTTTTTGACATATTAACTATTGCTCTTAGGAATATCATTCCGTTTTTCGCTTAGATGGTGGCGCCCCTTTAAACGGCTGCTTGGTTTGCCCTGCTTGAGACTGCTTGCCTTAGCTGAGTAACGGGTATTTAATAGTCGAGGCACTTCACTATAGCGTTCTCTCTTGTTTATAAAGGGTGTTTTTTTTAGAAGTATAGAAATTTAAGTTGGCATCACTGTTCAAGATGGCGACCGATTTAACAGCTGTCAAGTGATTATTTCTCAGTTTGGTCTGGCAACTCATCATGAATAGACTCACGCCTAAACAACGCCTAGATAGTGCAATTTTATTTCGATTTATTGAAAGACACGTTTGGTGACCGCCTAATTTCACGTTTTGGTCCTGTAAATTGGCCTCCAAGATTTTGTGATTTAACACCGCTAGACTACTTTCTGTGGGGCTATGTAAAGTCATTGGTCTATGCGGATAAGCCACAAACGCTTGACCATTTGGAAGGCAACATTCGCCGTGTTATTGCCGATATACGGCCGCAAATGTTGGGAAAAGTCATCGAAAATTGGACGTCCAGATTGGACTACATCCGAGCCAGCCGTGGCGGTCATAGGCCAGAAATCATATATAAAATGTAATGCCACAAGATTATCTTTCGAATAAAAAAAATTCATGTCAATCGAATAATCCATCGTTGTTTTATTGCAACTTAAAGTTCTATACCTCTAAAAAAAAACACCCGTTATTTTGTTTTAGTTTTATAAGGTTTATAAGCACGCTGTGTGCTTTTATTTTTAGCTGACCAAAATTATAGATTAAGAATACCAGAACGCATGAGTTAAGGTGGCAATAAGGTGAAGTTAATGCGCGGTGAAAGTTGCTGTTAAGGGATTATTAGCTAGATTAGGATAAAAGCAATGTAAAGAAATGTTTTTTTCTGACTTTTGCGAGGATCAGGTGGGTTAAGGTGACAAACCAGAGAAAGTGATGTTTAGGTGGAAATAATTGAGCAAGGAAATATTTTTTTTCAGGTAAGACTAGAGTGGGGTAATCGTTGGCTAAGGAAAGAAAAATTGATGTTATTGTAGAGAAAAGAGCTTAAAAGAACGATTTTTCTGCGTTAAGGCTGATGAAATAGTGAAAACAGCATTAGGGGGTTAAAAAATTGTGCCTAGGGTGAGAGACAGGGTGGGGTTAAGGCGTTGTAAAGAAGAGGTAAGTTATTATTAGGGGTTACATAAATCTATAAATAAATCTAAAATCTATTCTTATCATATTTCAGTATTCTAATTAATATCCGAGTAAAATTCCGAAATATAATAAAATCAGTTTACTATCTAAAGCATGAAATGCTTTGCTAATAGTAGCGGACAACGTCGCTTTGGGTATTGCGAGTACACGATAAAGTATGACAGAAAACATACTAAAACAAGAAAGGAAGCTAACTTCGGCCAGCCGAAGTCTATATACCCTTGCAGATCGTTCCTATTCTATTTGAAATTACAAAAATGTTACATTTAGATTTGCAAGCAACAACGAACAAAATTACAGCAGCGCACGTATTATATTGACAATAATTGATCGATCCTTCCTATGGCAGCTGTTGCCGCCATAATTTAGGTTTAATTTTTATTTTTATTTGTTATATATAAGCACTCGCTATACACCCCGAGGTATCGATATAATATGAAATGGTATCGATATGGACCTCATTTGACGCTCGCAAGAACTATCGCTAGAAAGGGCAGAAGCGAAAGAAGAGAAGAAGGAAGACAAAGTTTTTAAGCGTGCTCTGCAACGCAATTTTGTATTACACATTGATTCGGAAGCTGAAATTTAAATAAAGTTAATTTTAAACACATAGTTTATTGCTATCCGCCTGTGTTTCGAGTTAGTTGTGTGGGCCGCTGTAAAACCAATTCAGTTTCGCTCTCAACAGCAGCTATATAATATAGTCATCCAATTTATGTTAAATTTAATTCGAAATTCTAAAATAATAAAATAAACTTATATTCCAAAGTAGAAGAGAATACAATAAAAATTAACAAAGCTATAATTTTGTTCCTATTAATTTCCCTTTAGTTTTCCGATCGTTCCTATGGGAGCTATATGATATAGTCGTCCGTTTTTTCTAAAATTTAATTCGAAATTCAGAACAGTTAAAAAAATGATATTTCCGAGAGCATAAGGTGATATGTCAAAAAACACATAAGTTATAATTTTTTTCAATTATTTTTCCGATTATTCCTATGGGAGCTATAAGATATAGTTGTCCGATCCGGCCGGCTCCGACTTATATACTACCTGCAATAGAAAAACGACTTTTGGTAAAGTTTCAGCTCGATAGCTTCAAAACTGAGGGACTAGTTTGCGTAGAAACGGACGGACGGACGGACAGACGGACGGACGGACAGACGGACATGGCTAGATCGACTCGTCTAGTCATGCTGACCAAGAATATATATACTTTATAGGGTCGGAAACGTCTCCTTCACTGCGTTGCAAACTTCTGACTGAAATCAATATACCCTCTGCAAGGGTATAAAAATTAACAACACCAAAAATATTTGTTACGAACTGCTAATTTTATCTTTGGCAGTGCCCCTAGCTCAGTCTGTTTTTGGGTCTGAATCCGGACAAATGTACAAGTAAACACGGGAAGTATTTCGATTAAGATTGACAGTATTACACGTATAATTAACTATTACAATTTTCAGCCACTTCTAGGCTGGACAAAGGGCGATATTTTACCCCGGACGGGGGCTGTTCCGCCGGTGGTCAGCGGCCGTAAAAGCTTGGAACGCCCCGAGGGACGGTAATTGCTTATGAAATGGCGTGACTGTTAACCTCCGCGAAAATTGACGCCGGATGATCCCAAAAGCGAGTGGGACTGATATCCCGGAACGGACTCACCGGGGATTGTTGCCTGGCATTGGCGGCGTCCGAGAAAGGCAGGGTAGGCTGGTCGGAGTACGTATAGCTGAGTCAAACAATGAACGGTGGCTTTTTTTGGCACAAACACTTATTTTAGAACTAATCGCTGCGTCCAGCGCCACCATCGCCCTATCGTCCAGACCTATCGATAGAATCTATCTAATCATCGACTCCAACTGAGTCATATTATATCGCTTAAGATTTATGAACCGTTAAAAAGTGGAACTTCCCGAAACTATCACATCAAATCGACTTAACAAAATTTTTAAATTTCTTTCTTGTTATCTTGTTATGTTATAGATTTTTATTATCCATTTATTGGAAACAAATTGTACCAGTAAGATGAAATCCCACATAAACGGTCAACGTGACGCTTACAACATTTGACAGCAAAGAAAAAGAAAATGTGAATTCAGATTAGCTTGCTTTTAGGCTTATAGATATAAGAGATTGTAAGCCTTTAAGAATCTTCTTTTGACAATTCGAAGTAATTTTGGGCCTCAGAGTCTCAATCGAAAAATCGCTTACGTTTAAATCTTAATTTGGGTTTAGCATATACAATTATTCTTTTGCAGTTTTTTAAACGTGATGGGGAAATAACATGATCGGAACAGTCCATTGATCTATAGAACAGGGGTGACATCGTTGATACGTGATCACACTTTTTGGTATGGTTTATCCGATAATTTTTATAAAATTTTTTTATAGCCTTAGAAGATTCTTCGCTATGCCAACCTCAAATTTAAAGCTTTTCGACCTGGGACCTGGAACGTAACGTAAGCTCGAATTTGGATTACCATTCCAGGCCAGTAAAATCTCTGACGCAGGCAACTCGTTTGGACCGCAGAAACACGCACTCTCCATTCACGACAAGATCTGGGAAACGTTCCTTATGAGCTACCATCTTCTTTCTCAGCTCCGCATACTCTGAAGACTCGAATTCTGTCGTTTCGAACTCCAGCAAGGGGTCCAGGTCAATTGACTCTATCATTCTAGAGAGAGTGTCAGCTACCACGTTCTCGGAGCCCTTCCTGTGCTCTATAGCAAAAAATAATAGATCTGAAGTTTTAATGACCAACGAGAAAAGCCGCCCATCCAGGTCCTTTAGTGACATTAACCACTTCAGACTGGTTCTGCTATGATGGTAAAGGGCATCATTTCCACATACGATCTGATTACTTTCACTCCGAGGATAGCTGCCAAACATTCCTTTTCCGTGAAGCTGTAGTTCTTTTGGCATTTGTTCAGCTTTTGTGAAAAATATTTAATAGGTCTTTCGTTTCCATGGTCATCTAGCTGAAATAAAACAGCCCCAACCCCCGTGTCGGAGGCATCGCACCGTATGTAAAAGCGGCGTGAGAAATCCGGATGGTTCAACACGGATGTCGTCATGAGCGCGGTTTTTAAGGTTTCTATGGCTTGTGAGTTCTGCTGCCTTTAAACACTCTCCTACTTCGTTTAAAATTGACAGATGTGACTTAAAGTCTGGGGTTACTATCAATAAATCGTCAAGATAAACAAAGACCTTATCCATCAACCGACACAGACTTTGACCCGCGTTACAGAGCCCAAATGGCATTACGATAAACTGATACGTGGACCTTCCAGGGACAGTGATCGGTCGACTTCCTTCCTCTAGCTCGATTTGCCAGTACGCATGTTTCAAATCGACGCTCTTGATAAATATGGTTGAGGCAATTCTGCTTAGGATTCCATCTATGTTTTGAAGCGGATACGCGTTCTTCTTTTCAATTTTTTTACCCTGCGCGTCTTGTCTTGGATTGTTCCAAGCACTCTCACTTTCCTCGATTACGCCCAGCCGCAACCTCTCGTCCACTTCAGCATCGACCGCCGCCTGTTTCGCCGGAGACATCGGATAGTGCCTTGATTTCACCGGTACAGCTCCTTCCTCAAGTTCTATCCTATGCTTTAGAAGTTTGGTTCGTCCCAATCCAACCTTTTCGTAAGAAAGAAAAGCTACTCGGACTTTCGCTAGTCGGGATTCCTGGGACCCCGTTAGCTAATGCCTTTCAGGCTCGACCTTTGTAGCTTCCGTTGATTGTGACTTTCCCAACTTATCGACGCCGCTTCCAAATAGTTCTGGAAAAATATCAAACTCCTTCCAAAAGTCGACTCCCAAATATAATTGAAGCTTTATCACAGGACATAAGTACGAACACAAATTTTCCTCTCGTCCCCGGAAACCCACCTCTGTATGGCAACCAATCTAATCCGAGTCAATCCACGAACTCCTGGCAACCGGTACCTAAACGCTAATGGAAGCTTCGAAATCTAGCAGTCCTTAAATCTCCCGGTCGGCTATAGTTACTGTCGCATAGGGCCTCGGATCGTCGTTGAGATTCTTCAAGGGTTCTATTTGCAGCATCGTTCGCCTGACTTCCTGACTTCCTGCCTTTCCATTTTCCTTTTCTTGAAGCGCTACCTAGCTTTGTGAATCCGTTTAGTCACCGCTGTCATTCCCTCCAGAGAGGGCAAAGGCAGGAAGTCAGGAAGTCAGGCGAACGATGCTGCAAATAGAACCCTTGAAGAATCTCAACGACGATCCGAGGCCCTATGCGACAGTAACTATAGCCGACCGGGAGATTCAAGGACTTCTAGATTTCGAAGCCCAGATTCTTAGAAATGCGCTCCTGGGCCTCCTTGTATCTCCGCCATCTCTCTTCCAGTGGTATAGCCAATCTGCCTCGCCATTCCACCCTTGATCCTGCGTTTACTTCGCACGGCTCTGGGTCATTGGGGCTGCCCCGACCGACTCCCGTCCGAAACGCAACTCCACTGGGTTCATCACGCTCCCCTTCGAGTTTCCCGGCTTACAATTTCTAGAGTCTCAGTTCAAGCCACGTAAGGCAAATAGGAGAAACTGCTTCTGAACAGACTCAATCATGTCTTGATAGGCTCACACTGTGGAGACCATACGCATGAGCAGTATTCCAGCGTTGGATGAACTAAGGAAACATTCAGGAGCTTTGTGATATACGGATCATCAAATTCCTTGGACCAACGTTTGATGAAAGCTAATAAGGCCCTAGCTTTATTGGAGATAGTGCTGACATGGCGATTGAAGCGTTCTAGCGCACAGGTGGATTGAAACGAAAAAATGTCATGGATTTACATTTATCTGGATTAAGCAGTAGCTTATTGACTTGGCACCAGGATTGAAGGTTATTTAAGTCTGGAGCTGCATTTGGGAACACAGCTTGACATCATCCGCATACATAAGAACTTTGGAGGCCTCGATAACGCAGGTCGACAAAATCCGGACTTTTTTTTTGGCCCAAGACTAAACGCTACAAAGCCTGAGAGAATTTTAGCTGTCGATTACTACCTCATACTTGGGATCTTTTCATCACGTCACAGTTTTGGGAAAACCGTGGTCAAAGTTCGAAATTTTCGATTTTTTGGCACTTTTTCTGGCATAATAGCAAGAAAACGCTTCGTAGCCCAGAGCCACAGTTTAGTGGAAATGGTACTTTGAACCTTTAACTTCAACAGAGTTTAATCACAAAGTTGGGCGACATCTACTTCTTTAGCTACAATGGATTTTACTGAAGTACTTTTTGTCACTTTTTATACCCTTGCAGTGGGTATAATGATTTTAGTCAGATGTTTGCAACGCAGTGAAACAGTGAAACGCATGTCCGTCCGTCTGTCCGTCCGTCTGTCCGTCCGTTTCTACGCAAACTAGTCCCTCAGTCTTAAAGCTATCTAGATGAAGCTTTACCAAAAGTCGTCGTATTGCAGGTAGTATATAAGTCGGAACCGGCCGGATCGGACAACTATATCTCGTATCAACTATATAATCGTAAAAATAATTGAAAAAAATTATATCTTCGGTGTTTTTTGACATATTAACTATTGCTCTTAGGAATATCATTTTTTCAACTTTCCTGAATTTCGAATTACATTTTATAAAAATCGGACAGCTATATCATATAGCTCCCATAGGAACGATCGGAAAACTAAAGGGAAATTAATAGAAACAAAATTATAGCTTTGGTAATTCTTATTGTATTCTCTTCTACTCTGGAATATAACTTTATTTTATTATTTCAGAATTTCGAACTAAATTTAACATAAATCAAACGGCTATATTATATATCTGCCATTGTAAGGATCGATCGATTAATGGTAACATAATACGTAAACTGCTATAGTTTTGGTTGTTGCAAATCTAAATTTAATTTTTTTGTAGTTTCAAATTGAATAGGAACGATCAGCAAGGGTATATAAACTTCGGCTTGCAGAAGTTAGCTTTCTTTCTTGTTTTTATCTATCGTAGCCAATGACTATGCTCTTATTGTTTAAAATGTTTACTGTTAATGCTAAAGCCGAGACACTCATCGTATTATATACAACCCAGGCTACTATAGATGAAAAAAAGTGACAAAAAGTACTTCAGTAAAATCCATTGTAGCTAAAGAAGTAGATGTCGCCCAACTTTGTGATTGAACTCTGTTGAAGTTAAAAGTTCAATTGGCTATCCCACGATAGTTCATAATATCAGTCTTGCTGCCCTTCTTTTGAAGTGGAATTATAAAGGACTCCTTCCAAACAGCCGGAAAGGTGCAGAGATGGATAGATTTTTGGAAAATCATGGTTAATGGAACAGAAAGTGGATCTGCGCAATATTTTAGAACGGAGATAGGCACCATATCGGGACCTGGAGAATAAGATAACTTTATCGAACTGCGACTGACATCACGTTCATCAATTACAGTACAATATATGGAGTCCATGTGGGCTAGCTGATAGGAATAGCTGAAATCGGAATTTGGATGATTTGAATAAGGCGAATAAGTGGACTGGAAAAACTCCGCGAACAGGTTACTGATGCCCTGGTCATTTGACGCTGATATGTTGTTTAAATGAAGAGAAGGTGGAAACATTTTGGACTTTCGCTTTTGAGTTAACAAAAGAGTAAAATAGTTTTGGATTACTGCGGAATTCATATTTGCAGCGTAACATGTAGCTATTATAGCATTCGGAGTCATGCAGAAAATAATTGAATTTAGCTACACTGTATTTGAAAAAATCAGATTGCAGCCCTGTTTTCGCGAACTTCTTATACAGTTTCGTCTATAAATTGTTTCGATGACCACGGTGAGCTGGTAGACGTTTTTTGAATTATGGAAGGAACAAGTTTATCAAACAAGGATACTGAAGGTTGATACTGAATTATCAAGCGAAAGATGTTGTAGTATAGACCAGTCCACTTGGGTCAAGGAAGCCGACAGTAGCGAATAATCGACTTTCCGGAAGCATCGGGTTCGAATCGCTTTTTCAGAAGTATTCAGGAACTGAACCACACTATTAATGATAATTTGCAGTGTCGGATGATAGGGGTCCTCAGGAATGGACAGGAACTGAACCACACTGTTAATGATAATTTGTAGTGTCGGATGATAGGGGTCCTCAGGAATGGACAGCGGAGTACAGCGCGTTATAATGGTATTGCAAAAGTCACAATTATAAGGACTAGGATTCTCCCATTCTGATTGGGTATGGAGTTTATTTGGCCAAGGGATAAGTCTATAAGACCATCTATGAAATCATTATGATTGCTGGGAACTAGAACAGCAAGATCATCATATGGCAGCCAGGATAGTTGAGGAATATTGAAGTCACTCAAAACAAGAAGGTGATTGAAGCATCAGTAGATGAGGAAATGTTCCTAATAGCGGCGATTTGCTTTAAATATGTAGAAGCTTCGGAACATGGAGGAATATAGGAGCAAGTTACAAAGAGGTTGCAGCTTTGTAGGCATATTTTTACAGCATTAAACTCAATATCGGCCGTGTCTGCAATGGACAACGCATGGGACGATAAGTCGGATTTAAGTGTAATAAGGACACCACCACCCCAACTAGAGGGGCGGTCACGCCTATAAATGAAATATTTATTGGACATTATTTCACTATCGGATACGGTAGAATTAAGCCAAGTCTCTGTGAAGGCTATAATGCTCGAGTCAAAGGCAGCACTGTTTGCATGCAAACTAGTTAACTTGCTGAGAAGGCCACGAACATTTTAATTGTGCAAAATGAAATCTAGTTTTTTGAAACAGAAGAAATTTTATCGGAGGATAGCTCCTTACGAGCAAGCTCATGGACTACGGTGTCAACTGGCCACAATCCAGGACCTAATGCTCGAAGTAAGAATGATTCCGGAAGAATAATTTTAAAAGAAGCAACTTTTCGCTTATAATTCAAATTGAACTTGGAAATTGTGAAATTGTCGGAAGAGACCTTAAATACTCTGTCCCTATGGAGTGTACCCGGAGACAGGTTTGCTCGCTCAGAGGCAGGCGGCACAAAGTTTAGCACCGGGGCGGGGATGGCTAGTGCAGTAGGAGAAACTGGGTCATGTCCGGTTGGGGTCAGCATCGATGGGAACCCATCTGCCGGTACCTCAAGGCTGTTGTTGTTAGCTTTTTACCTTTTTGGAGATTCGCCGGCAATTTTGTTTTCACGGAATTGGGATTCAACTTTGGAAACCTTATTAGTTAAGGCGGTAACCAGTTTATGGACATCTCTGAAGTTATCACGCGTTTGTCTCATAAAAGTGCGCATACAATACGCCGTATCAAGGCAAACGCGGCAGGTCCAAAGAAATCCTATTCTTCTCGAAAGTATCCGCGATGCGACCATTAGCGCCGGCACCACCGCATTTGATTTGAATTGTCGCACAGCCAGCATAGTAAATACGAATCACCAGCAATGGTGCCATTAATTTTGGTAATTAAAGACCAAATAGGCGGGCTCGGATTAAAGAGCGATGAAAGAGAATGCAAGAAATATTAGGCAGAAGAGCCGTTGATTATCCGGGCAACCGGTGAGCTTCAGCAGCACGCACAAAGAAAAAAGCGAAGGAAGTACCGTTAGAGAGGTGATGACCGCTCAGATAGTAATACGCGTTCGAATGATTAGAGAAGCACGATTCGGAGAGCAACGGAGAGTTTAACCAACAACAAAACACAAACGGCAGCAACGCGGAGTTATGCAAAGCTTTGTTTTTGTTTATGTTGATATTAATTCGTATTTAAATACGTTTTTAAATCACAGTCTATGTTTGAAATGTTATTAAAACGACGATAATATTGAACCAAAGAGAATATAAACACTAAGAGGTGTAACGAGGACCAAGAAAATGTACGGAGGCAGCGTCATTTTTGTCAAACTCGACTCACACGTATTCATTCTATTTATAGAGTGCCGTTACTTTACTTCTCTCTCTCTCTCGCTCTCGGCACTCCGAGCTGCCGAAAAGTCAAAATTCAATTTTTGTCCCATTTGTCGATTCTTGAATTATGTTGCCCAAAGGAATCGACCTAAAAGGCACATTGCACATGGCATTTCATTTCGAATAATGCGATCGAGGTTCGAGTCCACTCTGAGGCGAAGCAGTTTTTTTTAGCTGGATTTTATTTTTTTTTAATTTATTTAATTTTGTTTTTTTTATTTAATTTTTTGTGTTTGTTTTTTTGTTTGCGTTTTTTTGTTTGTTTTTTAATTTTTTTGTAGTTTTATTGTTTTTTTTAATTTTTTTTTGTATTTTATTTGTTTGTGTTTTAATTTTTTTTATTGCTTGATAGACTTTTAGATTTTTGTTGTAGTTTTTTGTTTGTTTTTTAATTTTTTTGTTTGGTTTTTAAATTTTTTAAGTTGTTTTATTTGTCTTTTAAATTTTTTTAGCTGTTTTCTATGGTTTTTAGTTTTTTTTGTAGTTTTTTGTTTGTTTTTTGATTTTTTGTTTGGTTTTTAAATTTTTTTCGAGTAAGTGTTGAACAATTCAATATCGCATATATCGAATAATTGTTGAACAAATCAAACAATTCATTGTTTGTGCCGTATATGGATAATTAATCGTGAAATCAAAATAATTACTGAACATCTATGAAATTATTTCGATAGATGTTTTAAACGCTTATGATACTTTATCATGATCAGCAAAAATTAGTTGAATCAAATTGTTAAAAAAAAAAGTAAAGTTCTAAAAGCAGAAGGATTTTGAGCAAATCTTTTAAATTCATTACTTTTGAATTAAAAGTGTATAAAGTGTATATTACTTTTATAACATTATAAAAAAAAAATGTTATTTAAGTATACAAATAAATTAAATTCAGGGACCAAACATAACAAAAATGTTATTTTTTAAACAAAAAAGCAACCACACTATCCCTAGAAACAAATGATTTGCACCGAAGTCATTCAATCCATTAACTATCTTTACCTTTCTTTCAACTTTAAAAATATATATTAAATAAACAATGTTACAAAAAAAAAAAAGTTGTGTTCAGTCGGAGTTGAACTCGGTCCGGCATGACCCGCAGTTGAGCGACTACAACCCTAGCCCACAGAGCCTTGTTACGGCGCGTCAGACAGAAGCGACATTGAGCCAATTTCGCAGCAGAGCAAACGAAATTATACACTAACACAACCAAAGAATCTAACACGGACAACGCACACTTGGAAGATTCTGGGTCCACTTTCTGGGTCCACATCGAACATTTTGCCGTACATTCTGTTGTATGGGCGTTCCACCTCTTAGTGTTTATATTCTCTTTGATTGAACTATCTAGATTCTTTATAAATACTGTGATCAGCGGATAGACTTTATTAGTGAAATCGAAAAGAAATTAGAAGCGAATGAAAAACACGAACGACTTGGTGTTAGTTCACTAATCTTTATTATATTTCTTATTGTTGGTAAAAAAATATATTACAGTCAAAGAATTGTACTGATGGAAGGTTTGGGTCAACTTCCGTTTAGCTCCAAACTCGATATCGTCCAAACTTTCAGTATCCAAGTTATTTGCGCCCCTTATTACGGGAAAAATAGTCAAATAGTCAAAACACGGGATCATGGAAAAAAAATGGTAAAAACAGTTTTTCGTCTATATCTTCGAAAATATTAACTTAAACAAAAAATTCGCCAGGGAGAAATGAAAGGTGTTAAGGAAATGAGTATTTTATATTTATTATATACATTTATTTAAAACTAGTAGTTTTCGTTATAAACGCTAAAAAGATAACATTTTCACTGGGTTAGAAAATAATAAACCGTTGGCACGCACTTGCTCGATATAACGCATAAAGGGGTTTTGTCATATCTCTGTGTCGATATTGAAATCGATGTCACTCGATGTTTTAGTTGAACGACCAAAACACGAGAACAGCAATAATATTTTTGAGAAGACAAAGAAGACAATTAAGTTTAAATGAGAAGTTGAATAAAAATATAAACGTTTTGGATTGAGCATTTCAGTTGTCGTAGTTAAAAATAAAGAAAACCAAATACAATTAAAATTTTAAAGTGCACATAAAATGTATTAACAAAAATTATATAAAAAGTATTTACAACGTTGAGTCGATTTTTGTTTAAAAAAATGTTTTCCTGCTTTACTTGGCTTCCTTGGGTCTTAGTCTACCTTCAGTAAGATCCTTTATTTTCAGGTCTTCTCAGTTCCAGCTTTGTAAGTATATTTCTCTAAATGGGAAAAAAGGAACATAAAGCCTAGTACTCAGTACGACGAAAACTGCTAGCTAACCATAGGAGTAAGCGAGATAGTCAGCAAAGGCCTTTAGCTGGGACTTTTTTCCACCGTAGTACTCAGATGAGCTAAGAATATCGTAGGGAAATACCAAAAAATACTAGATTTAGGGGATGAATATCGTTCATCGATATTCAAAGAATGCCAGATTTGATCTTTGGCTGTGTTTGTACAGAAGCGGTGTGGCAATAACAAATTAAAAATGGAAGGAAAAACAGAAAAAACAATGTGCGTCAAATTAGCGTCGGTGACTTTGGCGGCGATTGTGGAAGGGTGGAATCTGGAACACGGGGCCAATTTTTATTTTTTTATTTCTTGGGCTTTTGGGGGCCAAATCGAACAATTTTAAATGCAAAATTGTTTAGAATGAATTTATCTCATGATCTAGGTAATTTGCGAGTCTGGACGATGTTCGGAAGTATGAAAAAAATGCTTTCAAAAAATCGTTTCCACACATTTTGGGAAATATCTCCACTCGCAGAGCGTGTGCCACAATGCGCGCTAGCTTACCTTAAAGGTCGTCTTTTGAAGGACATATGAGGAAAATTGCATGAAAAAATTATCGTCAGTTTTCGAGAAAATCAGTTAACAGTGGACCAACCTCTGAATCCGCCCATACAAAAAAAGTCCTTAAAAATCAATTTATCCATCACTTTTTTCACAGAGCGTGTGCCACAATTTCGAGTTTATAGGATGACGGGGGGTTAATTAAGCTATGTTACTGGAAAATTTCAGTAAAAAATTATCGTCAGTTTTCGAGAAAATCGCCTAACAGTGTTTGAATTTTGAACGGATATTAGAATACCGCCAATTCCAGTACAGGAACCATGGCCAGCTTTGACATGAACCGCAGTATCCGACACTACAACCGACTTACAAATTAAATATCGTCGCTAACTTAAAAATAATTATTTCTCCTTTCACAGAGCGTGTGCCATGTTGCACGGTATCCCAAAAAATCAGAAATTAAACTAACTAGCTACTGTAAAAGTTTCATTAAATTATTATCGTCATTTTTCGAGATATTTGTCCAACAGTTCAGCGGCATGGGGGAATGGCGGCATTCCCCCATGCCATCGGGTGCCTCATTATTTCGACGCTAACTTAAAAATAATTATTTCTCCTTTCACAGAGCGTGTGCCATGTTGCACGGTATCGCAAAAAATCAGAAATTAAATAAACTAACTACAGTAAAAGTTTCATTAAATTATTATCGTCAGTTTTCGAGATATTTGACAATCTCTTTGGCGGTATGGGGAAATACCCCCAATGGCCATCGGGTGCCTCATTATTTCGACGCTAACTTAAAAATAATTATTTCTCCTTTCACAGAGCGTGTGCCATGTTGCACGGTATCTCAAAAAATCAGAAATTAAACTAACTAACTACAGTAAAAGTTTCATTAAATTATTATCGTCAGTTTTCGAGATATTTGACTATCTGTTTGGCTGTATGGGAAAATACCGCCCATAGCCATCGGGTGCCTCATTATTTCGACGCTAACTTAAAAATAATTATTTCTCCTTTCACAGAGCGTGTGCTATGTTGCACGGTATCTCAACAAATCAGAAATAAAATTAACTAACTACAGTAAAAATGTCATTAAATTATTATCGTCAGTTTTCGAGATATTTGACAAACATTTAAGCTGTGTGGGCAAATGCCGCCAATGGCCATCGGGTGATTCCTGTTTATATTTCTACACTTAGTGTAGACACTAACAATACTAATAAATCGCTAGTCATTCGATATTTGGCTCTACTGAGCACTAGCCATTTTAAATGTATATATTCTACTAAGCTATAACCTTTGTAATATCTCGCCCACCAACCCTCGTTCGTAGGGGATCATTTTGATGATTATTTTATCAAAATCGGTTCAGCCGTTCCCGAGATATCCTCTATTTTACTCTTAATTGCCGAAATTCGCAGTTTTTACTCGTTATTGTAAATAGTGCTGCCAGACTGTTGTGTAAGTACCGCGATATAACGAGGGCTGCATAGTAAAAACTGCGAATTTCGGCAATTAAGAGTAAAATAGAGGATATCTTGGGAACGGCTGAACCGATTTTGATAAAATAATCATCAAAATGATCCGCTACGAACGAGGGTTAGTGGGCGAGATATTACAAAGGTTATAGCTTAGTAGAATATATAAATTTAAAATGGCTAGTGCTCAGTAGCGCCAAATATCGAATGACTATTGATTTATTAGTATTGTTAGTGTCTAACTAAGTGTCACTAAGTGTAGAAATATAAACAGGAATCACCCGATGGCCATTGGCGGGTTCCCAAAAATTGAGGACACAAGGTGTCTTTGGATCAAAAATGCATTGTAGAAGAAAATATTTTTATTTAATTTTTAAACGCTGTTCACAAATGAAGATTTTTAAACTTTGCTGTGACTTTAAAATTTTGAATGCGCCCACCTTCTCTTGTGGTTCAGATAGATGGAATTTCCCAAAACGACCGTATAAAAGAGACATGTAACTATTTAATTCCGAAAACATTACCAAAATTGGTTGACTACTCTTGAAGATATATCCCAAAAGACGAAGAAAATTTGTGATTGTCTTAAATTAAAGATACCGCAAATACCAGAGCTAATGGACTATAGGCGTAGTGGCAACTTATGCTTAGAAAAGCCTCATTTATCGAAATAAAATGGTGGCACGCCTGGACACCGACCCATGTCACATTTTGTCGGCTTGTGTAATTTAATGAAACTTTTACTGTAGTTAGTTCATTTAATTTTTGATTTTTTGGGATACCGTGCAACATGGCACACGCTCTGTGAAAGGAGAAATAATTATTTTTAAGTTAGCGTCGAAATAATGAGGCACCCGATGGCCATTGGGGGTATTTCCCCATACCGCCAAAGAGATTGTCAAATATCTCGAAAACTGACGATAATAATTTAATGAAACTTTTACTGTAGTTAGTTAGTTTAATTTCTGAGTTTTTGGGATACCGTGCAACATGGCACACGCTCTGTGAAAGGAGAAATAATTATTTTTAAGTTAGCGTCGAAATAATGAGGCACCCGATGGCATGGGGGAATGCCGCCATTCCCCCATGCCGCTGAACTGTTGGACAAATATCTCGAAAACTGACGATAATAATTTAATGAAACTTTTACTGTAGCTAGTTAGTTTAATTTCTGATTTTTTGGGATACCGTGCAACATGGCACACGCTCTGTGAAAGGAGAAATAATTATTTTTAAGTTAGCGTAGATATTTAATTTGTAAGTCGGTTGTAGTGTCGGATACTGCGGTTCATGTCATAGCTGGCCATGGTTCCTGTACTGGAATTGGCGGTATTCTAATATCCGTACAAAATTCAAACACTGTTAGGCGATTTTCTCGAAAACTGACGATAATTTTTTACTGAAATTTTCCAGTAACATAGCTTAATTAACCCCCCGTCATCCTATAAACTCGGAATTGTGGCACACGCTCTGTGAAAAAAGTGATGGATAAATTGATTTTTAAGGACTTTTTTTGTATGGGCGGTTTCAGAGGTTGGTCCACTGTTAACTGATTTTCTCGAAAACTGACGATAATTTTTTCATGCAATTTTCCTCATATGTCCTTCAAAAGACGACCTTTAAGGTAAGCTAGCGCGCATTGTGGCACACGCTCTGCGAGTGGAGATATTCCCCAAAATGTGGGGCAACGATTTTTTGAAAGCATTTTTTTCATACTTCCGAACATCGTCCAGACTCGCAAATTACCTAGATCATGAGATAATTTCATTCTGAACAATTTTCATTTTAAATTGTTCGATTTGGCCCCCAAAAGCCCCAGAAATCAAAAAATAAAAATTGTCCCCATGTTCCAGATTCCACCGTTCCACAATCGCCGCTAAAGTCACCGACGCTAATTTGACGGACATGAAAAAACAATTAAAAACACCTGCAGGAGCTGCGACAATACAAATCGCCATGCGAACAGCAAATTTAAAGTTTTGCGACCTGGGTCTACAACATTTTGTTATATTTTAAAATTAGGGCCAATTGATTTCATTGCTCTGTGCGGCTGAACTCTAAAAACTTCGGTAACACCACAACAACAACAACAATAAAATTTTTCGACTAGTGAAACTCTTATAGCCTCTTCCCATAGAGTCCATCCGTGTGAAACGGTTGGGATTTTTGACAAATGTGAAATTCGTGTTCCCACAGAGCTTCCATCCACCGTCCACCATCCACAATCCGATAACAGCTGACTTGAAGAGCAGTTGCTCATGTCAAAATAATTAAAGGGGGGTCTCAACTCGGGAAAACAGTTGTATAATGTTGTTCTCCTAATCTTATTGTAGAATAAAACAAAATAAATAGCATACGATAATAGTTTAAAACATATATCCAATGTTATAACTTAACCTTCAACAAATCTGCATACAAATTGCTGACGGGGGAGAGCCTAACCTCCCGTCCCCCCAATTGCCGCTCTTACTACGCCACTGTCTAGCCAATATAAATAATGCAAAATTGTAAACAAACCTAATTGTGTGCTGTTTGGTCATTTAAAGCCAAATTTAAGGAGTATATATAACACTTGTAACTAATATTTGTGATTATTTAAGTATTGCACAATATGTTTTGCATCTTCTCAGCAAAAATGTATGTTTTCGGTTCCAAAACAGTTTTAATTTTGGCCCACCCATAACAATTTGTTTGCCATGGTCTTTCCGCTAACAACAAACTAAATATGTTGGGTCACTTTATTAATAGAATACTGTATAATCCTAATGTCTACACATGTACAGCTGTAAGCCCTCTAATAACTCTCCGCTCTGATCGGCTTTACGAGCGATCAGTAATAAAAGTAGTAGCATATCATCGCTGAAAGAGAACAGTCGTTTTGGTCTTGAGTTTTCGGTTGTTCGATCAGTTTATACTTAAAATTTCCTGCACCCCCATACTCTGATTTAAATGAGTTATAATTATAGAAAACGCTCTATAATTCACCGTTCATTTTGGCGCCCAACGTGGGGCAGTGTTTGCAAATTTAAAAGTTATAAACAGTTGAACAATTCCTAATTTATCGTCGAGAAAATTCATGACCGGTGTAGACGCTCATTTTCTCATTTCTTCGTTTCGTCGTCACGCCGAGGCTGTAAGTTCAGCCAGCCCTCGTCGAATCGCAAGGCTCTCCACAAGAGCATCCAACTCATCGGAGCTAATGAATTACAGTTACCCCATTCCTTTGCTGCTCGCCTTTCGTCGCCGCTGTTGCCAGACTTCAGCTCGCTCTCGCTCTCATCGCTGCTGAAACTTTAGTTTTGCTGCTCGCCTTTCGTCGCCGCTGTTGCCAGACTTCAGCTCGCTCTCGCTCTCATCGCTGCTGAAACTTCAGTTTTGCTGCTCACCTTTCGTCGCCGCTGTTGCCAATCTTCAGCTCCCTCTCGCTATTATTGCTGCCGAAACTTCAGTTTTGCTGCTCGCCCTTCGTCGCCGCTGTTGCCAGACTTCAGCTCGCGCTCGCTCTCGTCGCTGCTGAAACTTCAGTCGGCTTCTACATTGATCGCATTCGCACACATTTTCGCACTCATTTCGCACCAGGATCGCTGCTCACCGCACTTCGCAAATTAATCGCTGTTTAGCATTGCTTTACATAACCTCTACAATGTCAACTATTGAGCAATGCAAACGTCAACGGACCAACATTAAAAGGAATATAACTCGCATGAAAACCCTCGTAACAACAAGCGCTGGCGAAGACACCGGACTTTCCAGCGCCGAACTGCGATGCCGGCTGGGAATTCTGGAGTCTTACTTCACGCAAGCAATGGCAGTCCAATCTGAAATTGAGACTTTGGATCCCAGCGACAGCGGTCGCGGAGAATTGGAGGACAGTTATGTCGAGACCAAAGTCGCCATCAAAGATCAGCTAGGTGAGGAACTCAACAGCACTCGACCACCACATTCACCGTTTTCGCTGGCCCAATCCAGTTCGATTGCTCTATCGTCGTCAAAGTTGCCCCGTCTCACCTTGCCAACGTTCTACGGAAAATTTGCAGAATACAAAAATTTCATCAACTCGTTTACACAAATTATCGCTCGTGAGGCAACCATGTCTAATATAGAAAAGTTCAACCATTTGCTGCACAGCTTAAAGGGACCAGCATTAGACGCAATCAAGGCGTTTCCTATTACCGATGAAAATTATCCCAAGGCTTTGCAACGGCTTAATGAAAGATTTGACAATTCAACACTTATCTTTCTAGAAACCATAGCTGCGCTATTCACACTCCAACCAGTCGAAAAATCAAACGCAATACAGTTACAAGGCTTGGTGGACAAGGCGTCGGCCATGTATGGAGCACTGGAATCCCTTGGTACTGGCTCAAATATTGCCCAGGCCATGTTGATCTACATCGTGATTGACAAATGCGATCAGCACACCCGCAATAAATGGAACGAGTCGTTGGATTTCAAACATCTGCCAAATTGGAAGCAGTGTTCGAAGCTGCTGGAACGCCATTGTCAATACCTTCAATCAAGCAACCCCACATCACAAGGTCCAGTCCATCCAAGCAAGTCATCTCGAAATATGTCGTATGGACATAAATCATCATTCGCAATCATTCAATCTGCATGTGCGCTATGTTCGTCAGGTGGCCACAAATTGTTTGGATGCCCAACATTTAAATCGATGACAACACCTGATCGGTTTGAAACAGTTAAGAAACTTAACTTATGCCTCAATTGTCTCGGCAGTGGTCATCGAATCGCTCAATGCTCATCAAGAAGTCGTTGCCGCAGCTGCAATCAAGCTCATCACACAATGTTGCATCATGACAAGGACATTCCGGCCATAGAAGCGCGTCCTGACAGCCGCGCAAACCATCCAGTACAGCCAAGTGATCCGATAACGTTCTCTCATCTGCACACTCGACCAGGACAAGTTATCCTAGCCACGGCCGTGGTTCTGGTCAAAGACGCATCAGGAACATACAGGCCTGGCAGAGCATTGCTTGATGCATGTTCACAGGTGAATCTCATCAACGAGGAGTTCGCCCAAAAACTTCGTCTTCGGCATGAAAAATTCAACATGGGAATCCGCAGCGTTGGAGACTCGTTAACGCATATAAAGCACTTGGCCACAACAACCATCCAATCGCGTATCACAGACTGTCACTTCTCACTTGAATTCTGTGTCATCAACCACATCTCGTATCAGCCAGACTCTGAAAGTGACATCTCTTCTTGGAAGTTGCCCACCAACACACCGTTGGCAGATGATCGATTCCATGAATCTCGGAGCATCGATCTCTTACTTGGCGCTGAAGTCTTCTTCCATTCGCTTGCCGTTGGGCAAATAAAGCTCGCACCTCACTTGCCAATACTCCAAAAAACATTGTTTGGCTGGGTCATCGCCGGTCGATGTCAACAACAGCAGAAGCAAGTTTCGGACTGTTTTATGTCAAGCACAGTCTCCATTGAAAACCACTTGCAGAAGCTTTGGGAGCTAGAATCCGTCGCTGCATCACCTGAGAGTCTACATCCACATCACCAAATCTGTGAGGCGCTCTATACTAGCACTACAGTTCAGGACTCCCACGGTCGCATTGTAGTCAACCTTCCCTTTAAGGATGATCCCTCTCGTCTTGGAAACTCCGCTGAAGTGGCTCGTCGACGATTTTACGCAATGGAACGCCGCATGCTGAAATTCCCTGAGTTGAGATCGCAATATGTCTCTTTCATGCAGGAATATCAGGCGCTAGGTCACATGTCATTGGTGACCAGTCCAGCCCTTCATGAACCGCATTACTATATACCCCACCACTGCGTTTTGAAGCCATCGAGCACATCTACAAAATTGCGAGTGGTTTTCGACGCCTCGTGCACAACAACGTCGCAACTATCTCTTAATGACCTACTGTTTGTGGGTCCCACCAACCTTGCCAGCTACAAAGAGATCCATCTTATCCATCGCATCATCACTCTTTGACCCCCTTGGTCTTTTGTCACCGATAATTATCGTGGCGAAAATGATTCTTCAGGAACTGTGGATGCTCAATCTTAATTGGGACGAATCGGTTCCTCAATCCCTACATGATGCATGGACCGACTACTTGGAATCCTTGAACATGTTGCCAACTCTTCAAGTACCTCGGTGTTGCCTGCAAAATGCCAATAGCAATATTCAACTGCATGGATTTTGCGATGCGTCCATCAGGGCGTACGGATGTTGTATGTACGTGCGAACTGAGGGACCAAGTAACATCACCGTTCGGTTGTGGACATCAAAGTCTAGAGTAGCCCCTGTCAAGAAACAATCGCTTCCAAAACTGGAACTGTGTGCCGCACACTTACTCGCCAAACTATTCAACAAAGTCAAAGGATTGTTCGGAGAAAGACTCATACCGTCTTACCTCTGGTCAGACTCACAAATAGTACTCCATTGGCTCCAGCAGCACTCCGTAACGCTCTCAACCTTCGTTGGAAATCGCGTGTCTGAAATTCAGAGTTTAACATCTGCCGCCAAATGGAGATTCGTGCCCACCCAAAGCAACCCAGCCGATATTGTCTCTCGCGGTTGCACTGTCACCGAACTGGACGCATCAATATGGTTCAGCGGTCCTCCGTTTTTGCATGAAGGCATTTCAAAGTGGCCTGTGGCAAAAAATGCTGCCATCGATTTGGACATCGTTAACTGCGAGAAACGGAAACACATGTTTTCAACCACAACTACAACTAACTATCTGCTGGCGTCACTCGAAAGGCACAGCTCATACACTGTTTGTCTACGCATTGTCGCATGGATGTTTCGATTCATACACATCGCTCGGAAATCGTCGAAGTTCAAAGGTGCAACCCTCAGTCCGGAAGAATTAGAACACGCATCAAACTGCATAACTTGGAATCTTCAAAACCACTCGTTTCCGGAAGAACTTCGATACCTCAGGAAAAACCAAGTACTTAAAGGTCCACTAAAGTTTCTTTCTCCTTTCATAGATAGCGCTACGGGTTTTGAACTCATAAAGGTTGGAGGACGACTCGACTATTCCGATCTTCCTGAGAGTGAGAAGCACCCACTACTACTCCCCAGTAAATCATCAATGGTAATCAAATATGTCCGCCACCTTCACACTCGAAACTTCCACGCCGGACCAAAGGCGCTGATGGCGCTCCTTCGACTGAAGTTCTGGATCATCAACGCAAGGAATGTAGCGCGCCGTATTGTTCGAGCCTGTACCTACTGCATTCGATATCGACCCGTATTACTGCAGCAAGTAATGGGTCAATTACCTAAAGCAAGATTGGCAATCAGTAAGCCCTTCAGCAAATGCGGTGTCGATTTCTGTGGACCTATACACACTTATCTTAGAATACGCGGAAAGCCTCCATCTAAAAGCTATCTCGCCGTGTTCATATGTCTCGTCGTCAAGGCCGTGCATATTGAAGTGGTCACAGATTTGAGCACAGAAGCATTTCTGGCGGCTTTGAAGAGATTCTCTGGACGCCGCGGTCTTCCCACAGATATTTACTGTGACAACGCTACCAATTTCGTTGGCGCCTCCAATCAGCTGCAAGACCTAAGGAAATTCCTGTTCAATGAAAAGACTCAAAGCGCAATTCAACAATTTTGCGCGGCTGACTTCATCAGCTTTCACTTCATCCCACCCAGGGCTCCGCATTTTGGTGGGCTCTGGGAAGCGGCAGTGAAGAGCGCAAAGGGCCTACTCAACAGAACCTTTGTAAATACCAAGTTTACGTACGAGGAGCTCTCAACAGTCGTGGTTGAGATAGAAGCCATCCTCAACTCACGCCCCCTCACTCCGATGTCATCAGATCCGAACGATCTCTCAGCCCTAACAGCAGGTCACTTTTTGACGGGAAGTTCACTGCGTTCCATGCCAGAACGCATCGCCAACGACCATAAGGCCAGCACATTGCAACGATTTGAAGCAGTCACGGCATTAAAGCAGTCCTTTTGACGTCGCTGGTCTGCAGACTATTTCAACTCACTTCGATCAAGAACCAAATGGACTTCCCCATCGCCAAACGTGTCTGTCGGTACCATGGTGCTTATTCACGAAGATAATGTACCCCCTCAGCATTGGAGAATGGGTAGGATCGAATCCCTAGTATATGGGCGCGACAATAGAGTCCGTGTCGTTCAGCTGCGCACCGCCAAGGGAACCTGTAGCCGCCCTGTTCACAAGCTCGCTGTACTTCCTGTATCTTGAAAGTGGACCCTTTCAACGGGGCCGGGATGTTGGGTCACTTTATTAATAGAGTACTGTATAATCCTAATGTCTACACATGTACAGCTGTAAGCCCTCTAATAACTCTCCGCTCTGATCGGCTTTACGAGCGATCAGTAATAAAAGTAGTAGCATATCATCGCTGAAAGAGAACAGTCGTTTTGGTCTTGAGTTTTCGGTTGTTCGATCAGTTTATACTTAAAATTTCCTGCACCCCCATACTCTGATTTAAATGAGTTATAATTATAGAAAACGCTCTATAATTCACCGTTCAAAATATTTATAAAGAATTTTCAAAAATCAATAAGCTCAAGCATTTTTTAATTTTTTCCCGCCATTGGTTTGAATATGTTTTCGTAGGCAACGTTCCAATTTTCACAGTCAGGAGGAAGAATTCAGAGTTGCACCGAAAAATCATTGGCCAACTATCGCATAAAAGAACCCGTCAAAGTCCGTCAAATTTTAACGGGAAACTAATAGCCTCTTCCCATAGAGTCCATCCGTGTGAAACGGTTGGGATTTTTGACAAATGTGAAATTCGTGTTCCCACAGAGCTTCCATCTACCATCCACCTTCCACCATCCGATAACAGCTGACTTGAAGAGCAGTTGCTCATGTCAAAATTATTAAAGGGGGGTCTTTACTCGAGAAAACAGTTGTATAATGTTGTTCTTCTAATCTTATTGTAGAATAAAACAAAATAAATAGCATACGATAATAGTTTAAAACATATATCCAATATTAGAACATATCCTACAACAAATCTGCATACAAATTGCTGACGGGGGGGAGCCTAACCTCCAAACCCCCACACTCCGTTCTTACTACGCCACTGTCTAGCCAATATTAATAGAGCAAAAATGTAAACAAAACCAATTGTGTGCTGTTTGGTCATTTAAAGCAATATTAAACTTTAAAGTAGTATATACTACACTTGTAACTAAAATTGGTGATTATTTAAGTATTGCACAATATGTTTTGAATCTTATCAGCAAAAAATAATGTTTTCGGTCACAGAATAGCTTAAATTTTGGCGCACACATAATAATTGGCTTGCAATGCCCTTTTCGCTTACAACAAACTAAATGTTAATAATGAATTTCCAAAAATCAACAAGCTTAAACATTTTTAAATTTTTTCCCGCCCTTGGTTTGAATATGATTTCATAGTCAACGTTCCAATTTTCACAGTCAGGAGGAAGAATTCAGAGTTGCACCGAAAAATTATCGGCTAACTATCGCATAAAAGAGCCCGTCAAAGTCCGTCAAATTTTAACGGGGAACTAACTGGAAAATTTTCGGAACGGCAAAACCTTATGGACCATCCGTTCAACGGATGGTGGATGGTGGATGGCTCTCTGTGGGAAGACCCTATAACTGGAAAATTTTCGGAACGGCAAAACCTTATAGACCATCCGTTCAACGGATGGTGGATGGTGGATGGATCTCTGTGGGAAGACCCTATTAGCCGAACTGAGTCATAGGCTTTATCGGAAAAATGTATTTTCGACGTCATTAGTGGGAAGAGGCTATAAGTGACACTTCAAAACGAATTAGTCAAAAAGATGTGCAGCAATAATATAGAACACTATAAATTGCTCAAAATATTTAAATATGGAAAATTTGGAACAGTTTACAAGGGAAACGATTTAAATAATAAATGTTTAGCCATTAAAAAAATATCTCTGGACCAACCAATTGAAAGGCTTACTGAAATGTGCAATGAAGTTTTAACCATTCGTCGGTTCAACCATAGAAATATAATTACTATTCTTCACTGCTTTATGTGTAATCAGCATGCTTATCTGATATACCCATTTATGAGATTTGGAAACTGTGAAATGATGCTTCAAAACGTGTTTTCTTCTGGTAAATTAATTGTAAATATGCATACAAAATTAATGTACATGTATAGAATTATACCTACATACATATGTATTTATAAATACACATACAATACTATGTATGTATGTATGTATTGGCCAGGGGTGCTATTCCAGTCGAAAGTGGAACGCATCCAGAAGGGATGATGGATAGCATCTGATGCCCTGCTGCATGCCTGCCCGATCGATGAACTTCTCACTTCCTTTTTACAGCAAGGCGGGACACGCGGGAAGCTATCCGATGGAGTGCTCCCTTTTCACGCATCGGGCATGGGTTGTTGTTGTAATTTCAACTTGGGAAACGTTCGGTATTGGTTTCCATTTTTCCTTTCCGAAAGATGCGATCCAGAACGCATCTTTTGGAGTGCTTCTGGATGCCTTCCGAAACATGCGTTCTGGATCGCATCTTTGGGTGTGTTCAGGATGCGTTCCAAAACATGCGTTCTGGATCGCATCTTTTGGAGTGCTTCTGAATGCGACTCCCACGAATAAAAAAAATTAGTTCTAGTCGGTTTAAAATAATTTTTTTTTTTAATTACATTATTCATTCTTTAGTTTTCTACAATCTTTTCAAACAAATTAAAATTAAATTATGCTAAATTAAATTATATTAAATGAATTTATATTAAATTTAATTATACTAAACCTACTTCTTCTTACCTTCTTTATACTCCCGGTTTTTTGCCAAGTCTTCGTGATTATAGCCTTCCCTCTTTTGAGATTCTGCAAAATATAGAGTTTTAAAATTTTGTTCGACGAAATTGCAAAATTAACATCAACAATCTTAAACACTTACCGTACATAACTTGGTTGAATGCTGCAAATGCTTACTGCTCCCGTAGTTCAACTGCAATAGCAGTTCTGGGAAAGGGAAAAAATAAATACACTTTTATTTAGTTATGGTTATTTTACCTCGTTAAGAGGTATTATATTTCATTTCCACTTATCACCCCACTATACTTACTTGGCACAGAAAAGCACAAAAGGTTTGTTTTTAATAAACTATAAACAAATAAAACGATTAAAAATGGTTTAACCGAAAAATCAACTACACTTAACTGATCAAATTCTAAAAAGCAACTGACAAGAAATGAAAAAACCGCGCACGTTCTTGCAATGTCTCTTTTGTTCTTTTCATTTGATTTCTTCAAGAGTACCGTTTAAAAGATTATCATTTCATATTTTCCATTCCAATGGATGCATTCCGATGGAAGCTAGAATTGCACCGATTGAAAAAGCGGCAAGCGTTCGGGTTTCGGCAAGGGTTCGGCTGCGACGTACGAGAAGCTACGATTGCACGGACCGCTCCCTTTTTGCATTCTAAAAGAAGCTATAGGGGAGTGATCACTTGGGTTGCACCTAGCATGCATTATGGATGCTGTCCAATATTGTATTGCATTTTTACTGTGGACAAAGATGCGTTCCGGATGCATTCCGAACGCCGACCACTCCAAAACTTCCGACTGGGAAGCTATCCGATTCTGCGCTCCTGGAGCGCTCCCTTTTCAAGCATCGGGCATGGGTGGTTGTAATTTCAGCTTCGGAAACGTTCGGGATTGGTTTTCATTTCTCCCTTCCAAAAGATGCGATCCAGAACGCATCTTTTGGAGTGCTTCTGGATGCGTTCCAGAACGCATCTTTTGGAGTGCTTCTGGATGCGTTCCAGAACGCATCTTTTGGAGTGCTTCTGGAGTGAAAAGAATTAGTTCTAGTCGATTTAAAAATAAGTTTTTTTTAATTTCATTATTCATTCTGTAATTTTCTTCAATCCTTTCAAACAAATTAAATTATACTAAACTAATCTACTTCTTCCCCATTATCCTCAAAATTGTTGTCCTTGTCCGGTCCTTTGTCTTTACTGGTCGTCGCCTTTCCTCGGTTAGCATCTTTATACACCCTGTTTTTTTTGCCAAGTTTTCGTGTCTATAGCCTTCCCTCTTTTGAGATTCTGCAAACATTACTTGGTTGAATGCTGCAAATGCTTACAGCTCCCGTAGTTCATCTTTAATATCAGTTCTGGGAAAGGGAAAAAATAAATACCCTTTTATTTCTTACAAAATAATGATGCAGGACTTTTCGTTGGACATTCCTTTAGGGGAATGGCCAAAATTAGCATAAAATTTGGCCGATTTTACCGCTCAAAACGGGAGAAAACTGCGTCAAAAATGCTACCACCATACATGATTTGGAAAAGAAAATCCTTAAAAAGAGTTAGTCCTCCTGTAGCTAAGACTTCCAGACTTCCAGATATGATCTAAAAGCTGAACACCTCTTGGTGAAAAGCGGCTGCAACCCCAACATTGACTGTGAGCATACCAGTTAAAAGTTGTGCAAAATCTTGAGTAGTCCTTAAAAAGGATGGGACAGTAAATATAAGCAATCACGATGTCTCCCAAGTCCGTGCTTAAAGTAATTGCAGCAGTTTGACATTTTACAGTAGAGTTTGTACTGTAAGGGGAATACTGCAAGTGAGAGCGGATTAACATAGCAGCACCTCCTCGAAGACGGAGGTTCAGTTTGCTTACAAAATGCATGTATACATGGTTCAAAAATTAAGACTATCGTCAGAAGTTATTATCCTGCACATTTCTTAAAAAATAATGATGCAGGACTTTTCGTTGAACATTCCTTTAGGGGAATTGCCAAAAATAGCATAAAATTTTGCAGATTTTACCGCTCAAAACGAGAGAAAACTGCGACAAAAATGCTACCACCATACAAATCACCTGCAAAAGTTTTGTAGAAGAAAATCCTTAAAAAGTCTAATTAAGAATGTCCCTAGACGGTCAGTTCCGGGTCGCTTGAACGCAGTGCAGGCACCACGAGGACCCCACCAAAAGTTAGTACAATAACTTTAGCCGTTTTCAAGCTATAGCTATAAGTCAAATAATTGTAAATATGTAAATATTTGCATTTTTTTATTTTTTCTTGTTTTTGGGGTGTTTTAGGCTAAAAAATGAAAATGTTTTGATGCAATCGGAAAGATAATAGTTTAATAAACAACATTCCAAAAGAAAAAAAATAAAAAATCTAGTATTTGCTTGTACATTCCCCATCTAAAAAAGAATTTCTATGCTATTTTCCCTTTTGCAAACAATTACTTGACAAACTGTAGCTGCCATAAGAAGGAACGATCACAAAATGTCAAAATAATACAAAAACTGCTGTAATTTGGCTTGTTGCAACAAATATGCAAGTAAATTTAAATTTAACATTTTGGTATTTAATTGAATAGGAATGATCTGCAAGGGTATATAAACTTCGGCTAGCCGAAGCTAGCTTCCCTTCTTGTTGTTAACTGTATTTAAATCTTTCGAAAGTTTAAAATACTTTGTTAATTATGTACAGAACAACGTAGTAGTAGAAAAACCTTCTAAAAATAAACAACTTACGAATAAAACGAACATAAAGTTTTTGCACAAAATAAGCTGCGACATCAAAAAAATCGCTATTTTCAGTTTATGTTTAATTTTAAATTTTCTTTTAAAAAATTTTTAAGCGTAGATTACGATATAATATCTTAGAATACTACTGAATAAGACTGCGTTTAAATTTTGTTGATACCTTTAATAGTTTATCGCCTAGGCAACTAGTATGTCTGTATGAACGCTGAGATCTCGGAAACTATAAAAGCTGCAAGGTTGACATTTTGCATGTAGATTCTAGGGGTTAATACGCAGCGCAAGCGCCCCCTCTAACGCCCACAAACCGCGAAAAAATGTGGCGCCTGCAGTTTTGAAGCTAGATTAACGGGAAAAGGAATGTGAATTCGTTTCTTCAATACCTATTGATTGACCAAAATGGGAAACCCCCCCTTTCTCCCTAACGCCCACAAACCGCGAAAAGCGATGGCGCCCACAGTTTTAAAGCTATAGCAAACGTGTAAACGCCATTTTGTTTGGGTTATTAATGCCTACCGAAATGACGACTTTTGGTAAAGTTTCATCTCGATAGCTTTAAAACTGAGGGTCTAGTTTGCGTAGAAACGGACGGACAGACGGACATGGCTAGATCGTCTCGTCTAGTCACCCTGATCAAGAATATATATACTTTATGGGGTCGGAAACGTCTGCTTCACTGCGTTGCAAACTTCTGACTAAAATCCTTATATCCTCTGCAAGTGTCCCATCTTACAGACCTATTTTTCAAAATGTAGTTTTTTGACACTTTTAAAAACAACTATTTTTTAGTTTTTCTTAAGAAAAAAAATGTTTTCTTTTGTTTTTTTTTTTTTGTTAAAAGTCTAACATTTTTATTGGTATCTAATGCGTGAAGTTTCATAAGCGATTGTCGAAATGGGAGACAAAAAACAAAAGGTATGCAAACCTATAGACCTCTTCCCTATTAATTACTGGTTTATAATTATGTATATATTTTTATAAATATTTTAATCTTAAAAATATTTTTTATTATTTAATAATTATTTGTGTAAAGGTGGTTTTGAAAAAAATTATAATTTTAATAAGAACGGGTGTGTTTACATTTTCTTTAAAATTTCATATGCCCCGTAGTTGCTATTAAGCAAGCATACATATGTATGAAAACGTGAAAATCATAAACCACTAATAATTACTTACACAATCACATTACATATGGGCAATTCTCTGAAGATATTTTTTCAGGACAATCACCATAATATGGACAAAAATTTCCTTTTTAAGTTTTTTTTTTATATTTTTATACCCGTTAGGCTGGGATGACACATTCAATTTTTATCATCAATTTATTGTAATAATTTTTCCCTTATGGGAGTTCAAATGAGTGCGAGCCAGACAGAAATAACATGAATTCGCCTCACAATTATTGATGCTAGCAGCAGAGCAGTCGACAAAAATTGATTCTAGTAGATTCAATATTAAGCCTACGCACAATATCTAGGCACACTACGTGAAAAGTGGTGTTAAAGCAAATATGGATCTGAAAAAGGCTACTACTTTCACATCAGAACCTAATACCTATTCTTTTAAAAAAAATTTTTAAAAAAAGCGCGGAAGAATACTAGTAAGAAATTCTCTGCAAACTGGTGTTGAAAAGAAGGGAAGCAGGTTAAATCTTAATTATGTGAAAACTTTGATTGGTTAAAATAATAGAATATCGTGTGTAGGATTTAACCATAGGCATATGCGCAAAATAAATGATGAAGATGGATATTTATACATTCACACCAGCTTGGAAAACTTTTTAAAAAAATCAAGCTATTTATCCAAAAGATAAATACGTGCTGACGGAATTGTATTGGACCAGCGGAGCGCCTACAAGTTACTCCACGATACCTTGCCACAGGTTTTGTTTGTCCATTAATTTTGAATTTGAACTAGTATCCTTTTTTTGTCAGATGTAAGTGTTACCGTTTATAGTTCAAATTCCGTAAAAATTTTACAAATACTAAGCACAAAGAAGTGTTATGGGGATAATAAATACATTTTAAGGTACTGTCATTTGAATGTATGTAGATGGGAGCGTTTCCGACCATATAAAGTATATATATTCTTGATCAGGATCAGTAGCCGAGTCGATCTAGCCATGTTCGTCTGTCCGTCCGTCTGTCCGTCCGTCCGTCTGTCTGTCTGTCCGTCTGTATGAACGCGATCTCGGAAACTTTAAAAGCTAGAATATTGGGATTTGGCACGAAGATTCTAGGGGTTAATACGCAGCGCAAGTTTTTCACGCCGATGTGTCACGCCCCCTCTAACGCCCACAAACCGCGAAAAACTGTGGCACCCACAGTTTTGAAGCTATTTTGACCAAAATAATAATAATAATTATGATTTTAATGTCAGTAATTTGTCTGGAAAATATGTATTGGATAAAGGTTATGGACCTAAGAATTAAAAATTAAAGATGATAAAGTCAAATAAAAACGAGGTAAAAAACTAGTGACGACCGCACATTGACCAGTTCAATATGATTCTACAGTGTGAGAACTATTTTTATGGTCAGGCTCAAGTGGCTTGTACTTAAGATTACAATTGTTCGGCACTGCACCCTAGTAGATAGAATTACATATTGACATGAACAGAGCTCGTAAAATCTTAAATTTATGACAATTAGTGTTCTTGAACATTCTGCCAAGGGCCGGCAAGGTAAGGTGTACAGAATATTAATTTGTAAATTCTCTTCGTTAACACTGCAAACATAAAATTAGTGGACTGTATTTTTTTTAATTCAATATATAAGGGCAATTCTCTGAAGATGTCAACCAAGCCGAAAAGCTTTAAGCTTGAAAAAATCATATTTCTATATGATTTTACACTTATATTAGATGTTTGTTAGATAGGTCCTCAACTAAGCTAAGAAATTTGAGTATCCTTGGATAATTTTTCAGGACAATCAAAATAATATGGACAAAAATGTCCTTTCTTAGCATTTTTTTTGGTATTTTTTAAAGTTGCTTTTAAACGGTGTTTTTGTTGTTACCGTTTTTTTGATGTTAAGGTTCAAGAAAAACCACCTAACAAAATAACGGAAAACACTGTCGCGTGCGACATTTAGCGTGTGACAGTCACTTCAATGCAAATAAAAAATTTACTATTCAATATTTTGTAACCAAACCACATTTTAAAGAAGATAGAACAAGGAACACTATGAAATCTACTGCATTGAAATATTCCTTCACGCTTGGCTACAATAGAAAGTTGAGTTCGAAGTCAAAAAAGTCACTTCTATTGGTGTCGCGTGCAAAAAGCTTGGTCTTTTTTATATATCTTAAAAACTAATAATAGCCCAAAGTCAGCTTAAGCACGAATTATTGTGCTAATCAAGAGCTTTAATTTGAGCCTAGTGTCAAAAGAAAATAAGTCCTGGAAAATTTTTTTTTTCACCTGCAAAACGTACGAACGTCGCGTGCAACAGCAAAACGTACGAACGTCGCGTGCCCATGTGTACATTGGAGAAATATTTGTAAGCCCATTATCCTTACATGAATTTGTTAGGGAAAATAATTAACAAAAGATATCTAATGTGAGTTATTTTCCCATATTAATATAGAGGAAGATGTAGCAGAAGCGGAAAAGGAGAACGAAAAGGGTGAAGAAGAAGGGATGGAAGATTTTCCGTTTTTTTGCAGAAGGTACTGATATACCAGTGGATACAGAGCTAAAAGATAATGTTGTTAGTCATAGTTATGATTTTAATGTCAGTATTTTGACTGGATAATATGTATTGGAAAAAGGTTATGGACCTAAGAATTAAAAATTAAATATAATAAAATCAAATAAAACATCTTTTAACCAGGTAAAAAACTAGTGACGACCGCATATTCAACATACACAATTTTTGATATCAACATTTGTGACGAAAATGATTACACACATGATTAAATACACTTTTTAAAATTCACTTTTTCGGCACGCTGCAATATAAAATGCCTATTAAGGGAAAAAGACTGCACTATTTTTTAAGATTTTAGCGTGCCGAAAAAGTGAATTTTAAAAAGTGTATTTAAACATGTGTGTAATAATTTTTCGTCACAACTACTCTTTTCTTTATACTATTGCTGCCATAGGATCTAATATTAGCGTTTTCATCTCGCTAAACTAGCGGTTTTTTAAAAGTCGTAAAACAAATACTCCTTTGTGGAACGGCTTAAAACAATTTTAACGATTCCTACAGTTTGGATACGCACATACAAAATTCAATGCTTAGGCAGCGTTAGTTGTTTTGGGCTGGCAAAAGTGGCTATTTGCGTTTCTGAATAACTTTTAAATATAACTTTTTCCAGTAATGTTTTATATACAAACAAGAGTATATACCAACGAGTACAGTAATGTGTTATTTACAAATCTCAAGGAGATTCCTTAAATTTTTCTTTAAAGTTTGAAAGAAAATCGTTAGAGCCGTATTTGAGAAAAATAAATAAAGATAGGTTAGCTAAGAAATTGGAGTATCCTTTGATAATTTTTTAGGGCAATCACCATAATATGGACAAAAATGTAATTTTTTATTTATTTTTATACCCTTGCAGAGGGTATAATGATTTCAGTCAGAAGTTTGCAACGCAGTGAAGGAGACGTTTCAGACCCTATAAAGTATATATATTCTTGGTCAGCATGACTAGACGAGTCGATCTAGCCATGTCCGTCTGTCCGTCCGTCCGTCCGTTTCTACGCAAACTAGTCCCTCAGTTTTTAAGCTATCGAGCTGAAACTTTACCAAAAGTCGTATTTCTGTTGCAGGTAGTATATAAGTCGGAGCCGGCCGGATCGGACAACTATATCTTATAGCTCCCATAGGAATAATCGGAAAAATAATTGAAAAAAAATTATAACTTATGTGTTTTTTGACATATTACCTTATGCTCTTGGAAATATCATTTTTTTAACAGTTCTGAATTTCGAATTAAATTTTATAAAAATCGGACGACTATATCATATAGCTGCCATAGGAACTATCAGAAAATTAATGGCAAATTAATATGAACAAAATTATAGCTTCGGTGTCTTTTGACATATTTCCTTCTCCTCTTTGGAATATCGTTTTTTTAATACTTCTGATTTTCGATTTAAATTTTATAAAAATCGGACGACTATATCATATAGCTCCCATAGGAATGATCGGAAAATTAATGGGAAATTAATAGGAAAAAAATTATAGCTTTGTTAATTTTTATTGTATTCTCTTCTACTCTTGAATATAACTTTATTTTATTATTTCAGAATTTTGAAATAAATTTTACATAAATCAGACGACTATATTATATAGCTCCCATAGGAATGATCAATAAATTATTGTCAAAATTGCTATAATTCGGTATGTTCCAAATCGAAATTCAGATTTTTGTAATTTGTAATTAAATAGGAATTAACTGCAAGGGTATATAGACTTCGGCTGGCCGAAGTTAGCTTCCTTTCTTGTTTTTTTTTTGGTATTTTTTAAAGTTGCTTTTAAACTGTTTTTTTGATGTTAAGGTTCAAGAAAAACCACCTAACAAAATGACGGAAAAAACTGTCGCGTGCGACATGTACCGTGTGACAGTCACTTCAATGCAAATAACAAAAAACTTCTCAATATTTTGTAACCAAACCACATACATTTTAACGAAGAAAGAAAAAAAACCCAATATGAAATCTACTGCATTGAAATAAACGTTCAACAATCGAAAGTTAAGCTGGAAGTCAAAAAAGTCCCTTCTATTGGTGTCGCGTGCAAAAAGCTTGGTCTTTTTTATACATATAAGTTATGGTCATCCTCAAAGGATGACCAGGGGGAAGGGGTACCAACATTACCTATTAAAGTTCATCCACATATCGGTGCTGATATTTCCTTGACGGCCCACGTCCTTCCTGTCTTTCAATATAATTTCAATAAGACTTTAATTAAAGTTTTAAGTTTAAATATAAAATGCTTTATTAAAATTGTTCAGTTGCATGTCTTATTTCTTCGGGGGTACAAATCGGATTAATTCTAAAATAATTCTCTTTATATTCTGTAGCTTAACATAACTCCCCGCGTCAGCAAATTATGGGCAGCGCGGCAGCGGAAATGTCCAAACCGACGGCAGCGGTTTTGAGCATTTCGATGTTGTTGTTCCCGAACCAGCTAACGTTGCAATTCCAATTGGGGCGTAGCGGGGGAAGGGGGAAACGGCGGCTATAGCTGAGGCAGCTAGCGGCCGGCCAGTGCTCTACTTTGTTACGCTGAAGTTGTCGGAATTTGCCGCTGACGTTCTGTCGCTGTCGCTGACGTTCTGCCGTCGCTGCCGCTCCGTCGATGCCGCTGTCGTTGTCGCTGCGTCGCTGCTGCTGTCGTTGTCGCTGTCCATGCCCGCAGCGCTGCAGCCACTTGAGTTTGTGGGCGCTTGCGGGGGGTATGCTCGGTGTGGTCCGTGGTATCCGATGACGAAGTGGGACCAAGGGAAGGGGGTGTTTGGCTGGTGTTAACTCCTCCCCACCACAAGATCTGTGTCCCACAGATTATCAGGTTTTCGACGCGGGTTCCTGCGCCTCCAGGCTCTCGGGTGGGTCCCGCAGCTTAGGGATCCCTTTGGTTGACGTTATCTTCTTCCAGACGAGGTAGACGGCCGTCATGATGACGAGGCCTATGATTATCTCTATCGAAAAAGATATCAAAATCTCGATGGACATGCCGGATATTTTTCTCAGGTTCTCCATGTTGAATTCGTGGACATACTTCAATGACGGCTCATAACCCGTTGTCTTAATTCGGGTTAATGCAGCTGGCATGGGCATTAAGTGTACCGATGAGTAACTGCTGTAATTGTAGTAATGTAAGATCCTTCCAGATGGTGTTCCTCGGCTGCGGTTGTTATCGTTCCGTTGAAGTTTGATAGGAAAACCGTGCCGTCATCGATTAACTTTGCTGTTTCCTGGTTCGTCCGCAGGTAATCGCATTCTGCTTGTCCCCCTTTGAGTAGCCGAGGTATGCAGTCATCCTCTTCCAGCTTAAGCAAGTCTTGCTCTCTGCATACAGTGGTGTTGCCGATTGATGAGCAACTTCCAAGGAGAGCATATGTCTCCACGCTGTCTATTGCCAGTTTATTGTGTTTCAAGACGACTTGTTTGCCATTCATTGTCGTTGCGTATATCCTCATGAGCCGGTATTTTTTATTCACTACCTTTGGCATCGCTAGGATATATAGAAGCGTAGTTCCATTCGACAGGATTGTGGGGCGAGAAAACTCTACAGCCTCCACAACGTTTTGATAAGGGAGACTGTCCATCTCCGACAATATCTCCTCGATTTCCATGTGATCTAGGAGGTTCGTGTTGATCACCCCAGTCTTTGCTAACTGGCATGCTCTCAGAATTTCATCCACCTGATCAGCAATTATTATAGCCTTATGTAATATGGCCGTTGTCACGTGGAAATCTCCGTCTATTGCATTTACTCTCGCAATGACGTCGTTTAGCCTCTCGAGCGACTCGTGCGCTGTGTCAAATAGCTTCATGTTTATTCGGATCTGCTGGTTATCATTTTTTGCTAGGTTGCTTTCTACTTTTAAAATTGCGTTCCAGTCTGATTTGTCGGGGGATCCCGCGACCCATTTGCCGATCCGAGCCAATCTATTGGCCTCTGCCTGCGGTTCGAGGCGCCGTCCATGCGTGATATTCCTTCCGAAGCCCGCCGTAGATAGTGATCGACTAGAGCTCCAATCCGCTGGTCTGATATCACCATAGCTTCTCCCGTGACTTGGTCGATCAGTTGCTGTACGTGATCCAGGTTCATTACATCTGCTAACTTGAAGACTCCGTTGGTTCTCCAAACCATTCCTTGCTGCAGCGGGACAATCGGGGCATCATACTTGAAGATGTGGATGGATGTGACCACAATTATTAGCGACATGCTTGCAGCGCCGACGGGGAGTTAAATGAAATTAGAGAGTCTTATACCAAAGAGATTTTTCAATTGGCTTAGCCTAGGTGTTCGATTTACTAATTCTAAGTGTTATTTCTATTACTTATCAGTATTTTGTATATTCTAGAGCTTATGGCTATTTTTGTTTTGTTTTTAAATTATATTTCGTATTGTTAGTTTTTATTTTAATAGTTTTGTAATAATTTTTTCAATTTTTTTTTTGTTGAGAGATTTCCTATTTTTTATTGTTTTTGTGTTCTTTTTTTTATTTATGTTTAGGGGAAGAGATTTTTCAATTAAGTGACGATAGTTATTTTCTTAGTCTATAATTGTGGATATTTAGGTATGGATAGTATATTCTTAAATTGTTTGTTATCTTAGTCTATATCTTTCTATTTTTTAGTTTTATTCGATAGGTATTAAAAGTTTAGTCAATAAAAAAATTTTTTCAAAAAACAGAAATTTGTGGATAGTGAAACGCTTGGCACATGAATTTTCAATAAAGAATGTTAAAGATGCTCTGTTGCCGAATGCTATTTGTCTTAGGTAACTTTACTTTTTGATTCGAGAGGCAAAAATCAATTCCTTAGGTGGGATTTGTGGAAGATTTTCCCGGACCTAGTTCTTACAGTGACCTTCCGGTCATCCAGAACTTCCTCCGTCTTATACCGCTGCTTTTCCTTGGTTTTAATTTGCCTGTTGGCGACATATACCTGATCGCCCTGTTCGTATTGGATGGGGTCGCTTCTTTTCTTATTGCGCCCGTTATTAGTTAGGCTTTGTTTATGTTCTATAAGACCTCGAATGTCTTCCAGGGCCTGCTGCCTGAAATTGGACAGCCCCTGATAATTTATTCTGGAGGTTCGTTAAATTGGTCAAGGGCTTTGCGACTTTTGCGTAATCCTTAATGAATTTCCTGTAGTAGGACGTGACGGCCTCCACCTTTTTTTCATCCGCCTTGATGCCATCTGCAGTCACCACATATCCCAAGAATTCAACATGTGTTGATAGGAAATTTGTTTTTTCTAAGTTGACTTGCAGTTTGGCCTTTTGCAGATTGTCAAAAACAGCTCGAAGGTTCCTCCAATGACTTTCATAATCTTCGCTGAAGACTATTATGTCGTCGATGTACACATAGCAAATCTTGCCAATGTGTTCCCTTAGGACATCGTCGATCATTCGTTGGAACACCGCTGGGGCGTTTTTTAGCCCAAACGGAAGGCGAAAAAATTCGTATTTCCCATTCAAGGTGGAAAATGCTGTCTTCGGTGTATCGGATTCTAGCATATAAATTTGATGGAATCCCGATGTCAAGTCGAGTGTGGTAAAATACTTGGCTTTTCCCAAGCTTGCCAGAATAGAATTTATGTCTGGTATTGGATAGGTATCAGCAATCGTGACGGCGTTTAAACGCTTGAAGTCGATGACCATGCGGTATTGTTTCTCTCCGTTCGGTTTGAGTTTCCTTGGAACTACCCAGACCGGGGAGGTATAGGGACTTTTTGATGGTCTAATGATCCCATCCCGCAAGAGTTCTTCTATTTACCTATCCACTTCTCCTCTCATATTGGTAGGATAGGGATAGCTTTTTGTGTATATAGGATCTGAGGTGCTTGTTCGAATCTCAGCTCTAACGCTCGTGTCGACAGCCGCGCCGGGTGAGAGTGGTTCAAAGATTTTAAAGTTTTCAGTAATAAGTGCGTTTAAGGCTTCCTTTGCGGACTCGGGGTGTGTCGCGTCCAACAAAAGGTGTACATTTAATGACTTTTTTGCGAGAAGAGGTATCTTTATGCCTGGCGAGAGATCGTTTTTTCTGTCGATTAGGGCTTTCAGAGCCTTAAGAATGTCGTCCCCTATAATACCGTCAAATGCTTTCAGTCCAGGGAGAACAAAAAAGTTGAGAACTGTGTCGTTCCCGATTGGTTTAAAGAATTGCCCCATGATGCGGTGCGTTATTTTGATGTTACCCCCCGCGGATTGTACAGAAAATGGCTTAGCTAATGTTGTAGAGCCGGCGGAATTTTTGGGGCTAATAAAATTATTATTTGCGCCGGTGTCTATAAGAAACTGTAATTTGACCCCATTTTTAGTCTGATATTCTATGTATGGTATGCTAGAGAGGCGTCGGTCATACAATTTTGCTCGCCATCTCCAATGCATCCCACCTCCTCCAAGGGCGAACCATGTTCGACTCCTTGAGGTGAATCTGCCAATTCCCCTACCTCTCTATCAGAGTATTGTTGATAATGTTCATCGATAGTGAAGTCCGATGATGAGGTGGGTTGAATGTGGTAAAGCCTCTGAGCCTTACGGAAAGGATTTAAGTCCGAATTCCCGCTCGGACTTCGCTTGACACTGTTGGCCTCAAACTGTCGTGGGTTAAAACTTGTCCTATAACTTTGACCAGATTGGTTCGCTTCATTTTTGATAGCTAATCTGGTGCCTTGGAATCTTGGTGGGCCTTGCATACTTCCACTCGGGGCATAATTATGCGTTGAATTGGTTATGGCCCTTCGATTAAATTGATTCGTCTGTGGAAACCTCGGGGGATTAGGGTGCCTATAAGTTTGGTAAGCTGGGTTGAAAGGAGGCTTAAATAAAGGAACCCTTGGCGTAAAGTTTTTCGGCTCCATCTTTTGGAGCTCCTGACAAATGGAGTACGCCTCATGGACGTCTGCAGGCTTGCGAATTATCAACAGCCTAGCAGAGTCGCCATTTAACCCTCTAATAAATGCACTGAGGGCCTTCTCCCTCTGTCCAGCCAAAAATGCGTTGGTTACTTCGGGCGAGTAATTCATAGTTTTGATCTTGTTAGTAATGAGCGAAACGTGATTGTTTATTTTTAAATAGAAATCTTCCAACTTTTGGCCTCCTTGGGTCATTCTACTAAGCCCGTATTCTAGCGTCCCCACGTCTCCCTTGTCCGCGAAATGCAATGCCAACACTCTTTTAACTTCTAACCAATCGTCGTCCCTCACGTTATAGGCATTGAGAGCCATATTCCCCTAATTTGTTGTCTAATTTGGATAGGGACTGATCTATACAAGGGTTTTTCCCTAATGACTTCATAGTCGTTTACAATGGATTGGGCCCTGTTAATCCAAGAAATTTACTTCTCAGAATCACCCTCAAAGATTACCAGGTCCCTAACGCAATCTGGCACGGCCGAAGACTCTTTGAGTTCGTACTCTGGCCTCGGGCGTGTTAACGGAAGTGGGATATCCACCACCGGGTTACGCCGCTCCCTGTTCCCTATTTTCCTACACTCCTTCCGTACGCCCAGCATTTGTGTGGTTAGGGTCGCGATCGTGGCGTCGAGGCGGTTGAGAACTTCCTTCATTTCTTCCATTTTGTTAGAGATAGCAGTTAATAAATTCCCAGGTTTAATTTAAGAATCTTAGATTTTTCAACTTGCAGTTGAATGAGATAAATGCAATTATATTTTATTGGAGGTCCGGAGAAGGTGACGAGTAAAGGGTGTAGTAGATAACTTCTTAGTTTTTAGATTGAGGGTCTCAAATTTTTCAACTTGACGTTGAATAAGGATAGATTCGATTACAGTTTATTGAAAATCAGAAGAAAAGAAATGGTGGATAAATCCTATAAGCCCAAAAAAATAACTTGGCAACAGAATCTTTATTTGTTTTGGCAGCAGGGGGTATGTTTTTTTTTAAGAAAAATATTCAAGACGTTTCACTCACCCACAATTTCCTCCTTTATTGTCTGGCTCTGTCTTTGATTTGTTTTCCAATTTAAACTTTCGATTTTTTATTATGACTTCTGTACTTCAATTTTGTTTTCAATATTCCACAGTTGGCTTCTTACAGGGTTAGTATTCTGAAATGAAATAATAATTAGTACCGAGTTTTTTCCTTTTCCGTTTCTTATTATGTAATTCGTTTCCTTTAAGACTTTTTTTAATTTTGTTTTCTTTTGTAAATAATATTTTATTTTTCGAGGCGTTGTGCGTTACTTTTATTTTTTGCGTTTTATTGTTTCCCGGCACGGTGGTCCGTATTTATCCTTTTTGGCATGCCGCCTACTAGGGTACGGTTGCCACACAACCCACTGGGCAGCTTTTCTTGAATGCATTACGCACCCGCTAGCTTTTCCAGTGAGTTGCCAAACGCAAAAAAAAAAAAAAAATTTTCGTGTGTGCTTAGTTATTTTTGTAATTTTTGTTTATTTAAATATTTCTTTATTCGGAAAATTGCCGCTCGCAAATTAATTGCCGCAGCGGTTTTTCTTTTTAATTTCGTTATTTTAACAATTCTTACGCTCGCGAATAAGTTCAACGGGGTGGACTGATCGCCGCAGCGGATTATTGTTTTTTCTTATTTTCACTTCGGTGTTTTGTGCCCGCGAATATGCCGCGCCACAGGGTGCGTGGACACATCGCCGCGGCAGGTTCACCGTTAATTATTTTTAAGTAGGAACAGTTGTTTGCGCTCGTGGGGAGTATCAGCTCCAAAAAAAGCTGCACTCCCACCGCAGCGGGTAACTGTACACAGTATTAATATTTTGCACATTCAATTTCTTTAGATCTCGTCATTTTTATATCATAAAAAATCTTTTGAATTTTATTCACAAACAACGCCACCTTTTTCAGAGTCGGAATTCTTTCCTTAATTATCAATTTTTTCCTTTTCGTTCTCCACAAAAAACTTCCACTTGTAAAAAATATTTAAAATATTTCACTGTAAAAAAATGTTGGCTGACTCTTATAGTCAGGTAACCATTTTAGCTCTTTTTTTCATATTTTTTGTTAAAAATTTTTTCATGTTTTTGTTAATTTTCACAGTGTTATTTTCCAGAGCCAGGTAGTCCGACTTCCCAAAGGAAGTTAGATCTGCTCGGGCGCCAGTTATGGTCATCCTCAAAGGATGACCAGGGGGAAGGGGTACCAACATTACCTATTAAAGTTCATCCACATATCGGTGCTGATATTTCCTTGACGGCCCACGTCCTTCCTGTCTTTCAATATAATTTCAATAAGACTTTAATTAAAGTTTTAAGTTTAAATATAAAATGCTTTATTAAAATTGTTTAGTTGCATGTCTTATTTCTTCGGGGGTACAAATCGGATTAATTCTAAAATAATTCTCTTTATGTTCTGTAGCTTAACATAACTCCCCGCGTCAGCAAATTATGGGCAGCTCGGCAGCGGAAATGTCCAAACCGACGGCAGCGGTTTTGAGCATTTCGATGTTGTTGTTCCCGAACCCGCTAACGTTGCAATTCCAATTGGGGCGTAGCGGGGGAAGGGGGAAACGGCGGCTATAGCTGAGGCAGCTAGCGGCCGGCCAGTGCTCTACTTTGTTACGCTGAAGTTGTCGGAATTTGCCTCTGACGTTCTGCCGCTCCGTCGATGCCGCTGTCGTTGTCGCTGCGTCGCTGCTGCTGCCGTTGTCGCTGTCCATGCCCGCAGCGCTGCAGCCACTTGAGTTTGTGGGCGCTTGCGGGGGGTATGCTCGGTGTGGTCCGTGGTATCCGATGACGAAGTGGGACCAAGGGAAGGGGGTGTTTGGCTGGTGTTAACTTATATCTTAAAAACAAACACTGGCCCAAAGTCAGTCTTAGTACGAATTATAGTGCTAATCAAGAGCTTTAATTTGAGCATAGTGTCATAAGAAAATATGTCCTGGAAGATGTTTTTTTTTTCACCTGAAAAACGTACGAACGTCGCGTGCAACAGCAGAGAATTGCCCATATGTAAAATAAGCACACGCGGGGCCGAAAAGAAGACACTTGTACTTTATGGCAACCAAATTTCACAATCAGTTAACATATCCAAATAATTTCATATATAAGTACAATGTACATTACATTTTTAAATTTTTTATAACTTAGTCTTGCGGAAGTAACAAAAGGAAACGCCGGCAAAAAGTGCAAATCCAATGGTAAGGTCGTATTGACGCTAAGAAAATTGTCTAATGAGAACATTTTGAGATATTGTGGTATTTGAGAACAAAATCGATTTGATTTAAGAGCCATGTGCTAAAATAATAACTTTTCGTTTTTATTTGAAGAACATTTTAAGCTCAACTAGATTTTAAGAACCAATTCAACTTAATTCAAGCACATTTAGAACATTTTGAACTTAAAAATGCCGTTTTTAAGAACATTTCCAACTCAGATGAGAACGTCAGAATTCTCTCTGCGTTGCTGAACAGGGCTTCGCGCGTACCATACGCAGGTATTTTAGAGACAGCTGAGACTCAACCGCCTTCCATTTGTTCCTAGGGATCCTGTTCTGTGGTTTCCCCCTGTCAATAAGTCCGAGAAGGACCCGATCCGTCTTCCACCAGCGTATTCACAGTTAGCCTCAAGATCCAGAGGTCGCTATCCACAACCCGCGACCCGCTATGTTGCCCCTGCTAGGCGGCTTCGAAACCATCAACCACAAGTTCCCCAGACTGAATTCAAAACAGTTTTAAAATTTATATTTCTAAAAATATTAGGTAATATTAGGTTGTCAAAAAAGTCTGTCGGTAAATGCTATACCTTTTTAGAAAACTCATTTTACGCGCTGATACGTGTTTGATTGGTTGTTGTTTCTTTTCAGTCGTTAGTGAGTTATAACGTCGCAAACATAAAGGAACAAATTTTACAGTACTACTACGATAAAGGCAAAAAAGCATCTCAAGCCGCCAATAATTTGTGCAGTTTATGGAACCAATGCAGTTTTCATATTCACTGTGCAACGATGGTTTTGACGTTTTTGTTCTAGTGTAGTTATAGTCGAAGATGCGCCACGTTTCGGAAGGCCTGTCGTCGAAAGTTACGATAGAATCGCCGTAGCATCGGTCAAGAGCTGGGCATAAGTCATTAAACCGTTATAAACCATTTGAAGTAGGTTGGAGTCACTAAGAAGCTCCATTTAAAAAAAAAAATTGCGCAGGACTTTTTGACAATGTCAAAAAACACCGAAGTTATCATTTTGTTTCCATTATTTTCCGATCCATCTTATATGAGCTATAAAATACAGTTGCCCGAACCACCTAGACAGGCGTCTAGTGATTCTGATCAAGAATATATACACTTCTTCGTCGTAACGTCTTCTTTTTAATATTAAGAATTAGTTCCATATTTTGTCTTTGCATTTCTTTTACATATTAAGCAGTTTATGTAAAAGGATATTCAACTATGAAAAACATTATTAGGAAAATATGTTTTAAAATGCACAGACTCTATTTATCCGATGCCCTGTACAAATGTTAGTGGTTGCGCCGCCTCTGCTTCTGTGCAGACGGAAAAGCAATCCAAAATTTGAAAGGACGAAGACTATGAAATGATGTTTATTTCACGAAGTTTTGTATTAGACTATCAACTGACTGCATTATCAGTTGGCATGCACTTATCCTCCCTCAGGCTTTAAGCCGAAGGGAGGATAAAATTTAGGCACTCTTTTGATTAGCATTTATTACCCCAAGAAACAGGCAATAATTAGTCTTAAAAACAATTACAATATAATTATGAGTTTTAGACAGCTGATTGTTGGCAGTACAGCAAAACTTTAATATTTATCGCTACACAATACTGAAGAAACAGATAATAAAATTTCGCTTAATTATAATAATAATAATAATAACAAAAGAAACATATAATCGGTGGTGTCACAGAAACCTCTTCCAACCGAAAACCGTTATGTTTCTTACATACATCAATGGACTAAACAAACCGTCCTCGGTTGAAAGAGATTTCTGTGACACCCCGAATATAATGTTTACAAATCATCTATATGAAATACATATTAACTTATGTAGTTATTGTCATGTCTAATGAGCAATTATTGACCAAAATTGTAAAAATCGATAGGAAGTTTTTCTATCTAAAAAGTAAAATTAGTGTGATAGTCCTTCAAATCCAAATAAATTCCACTAGATGTAAATATATTTGTCCCTTTCTATGCCTCTAATGATTGCTCTAGTGAATGAGCCGAACAATGCCGTGGAATAACCGCAATACCAATGAACCATGACAACCCTTGTTCATCTTAGCCAATTCCGAGCTGAATTTAGAACAGGAGCGGCGGATTTGCATTAACTGTAATGTCAACAATTTTTCGGGATTTAAGCTAGTAATGTAAAAAACATCGATGCATCAAGCATCGATTTTTTTCGCCGTTATTTTTGAATGTTTTATGTTATGCCAACGTTTAACGATGCATCGATGTTTATGCACAACATTTGGTTTCAGTGCCGCACGGAAAAAATTCGTGGTATTTGTCGTACCCTTGCAGAGGGTATTTTGATTTCAGTCAGAAGTTTGCAACGCAGTGAAGGAGACGTTTTCGACTCCATAAAGTCTATATATTCTTAATCAGCATGACTAGACGAGTCGATCTAGCCATGTCCGTCTGTCCGTCCGTCTGACCGTCCATCTGTTCGTCCGTTTCCACGCAAACTAGTCCCTCAGTTTTTAAGCTATCGAGATAAAACTTAACCAAAAGTCGTCTTTCTATTGCAGTCGGAGCCGGCCGGATCGGACAACTATATCTTATAGCTCCCATAGGAATAATCGGAAAAATAATTGAAAAAATATATAACTTATGTGTTTGTTGACATATTACCTTATGCTCTTGGAAATATCATTTTTTTAACTGTTCTGAATTTCGAATTAAATTTAAAAAAAAACGGACGACTATATAAACTAAAGGGAAATTAATAGGAACAAAATTATAGCTTTGTTAATTTTTATTGTATTCTCTTCTACTTTGGAATATAAGTTTATTTTAATATTTTAAAATTTCGAATTAAATTTAACATAAATTGGATGACTACATTATATAGGTGCCATAGAAAGGATCGATCAATTAATGTCAAAATAATCCGTAAACTGCTATAATTTTGTTTGTTGCAAATCTAAATTGAACATTTTTTTATTTCAAATAGAATAGGAACGATCTGCAAGGGTATATAAACTTCGGCTGGCCGAAGTTAGCTTCCTTTCTTGTTTAATTTAATTTAACATAAATGGAACGACAATATAATGTAGCTGCCCTATGAAGGATCGATCGAATAATGTAAAAATAATACGAAAACTTCTGTAATTTTTTTGTTGCAAGAAATACGCAACTTAGTCTAAATTTATCATTTTGGTATTTGTAATTGAATAGAAAAGATCTGCAAGGGTATATAAACTTCGGCTAGACGAAGTTAGCTTCCCTTCTTGTTATACCCTTGCAGAGGGTATAATGATTACAGTCAGAAGTTTGCAACGCAGTGAAGGAGACGATTTTCGACCCTATAAAGTATATATGTTCTTGATCAGCATGACTAGACGAGTCGATCTAGCCATGTCCGTCTGTCCGTCCGTTTCTAAGCAAACTAGTCCCTCAATTTTAAAACTAACAAGATGAAACTTTACCAAAAGTCGCCTTTCTGTTGCAGGTAGTAATAAGTCGGAACCAGCCGGATCGGACAACTATAAATTATAGCTCCCATAGGAATTATCGGAAAAATAATGGAAAAAATTATAGTTTATGTGCTTTTTGACATATTACCTATTACTTTTGGGAATATCATTTGTTTAACTGTTCTGAATTTCGAATTAAGGGGGACATCTAAGTAAATGAGGAAAAAAAGCGGATTTTCTGGAATTTTTTTTGGCCAAATGAAAAAGCCAATCGAAAATTTTTAGTAGGTTTTATAAAATTAGCTTCGAAGTACAAAATACATTTTTTTCAAATAAATGAAAAACAAAATGGCGGCTGTGCAGCATTTCTTCGTAGGCCCTTTTTTGTTGAAGGGGGCCCATGGCCGGAAAGCTAACGTCCTTAATTTTTGATCTAGATTTTTGAACTTTGTTAGTTTCTATACATCAACAGCTATCGACACACGTAGGATTTTTGCGATATATTGATTTTTTGCAAAATGGCGAGTGATTGAAAAAAAGTGATTGAAAATAACGTCACAAAATTGTTGATACGTGTGTCGATAGACATAGGTATTTTGAATATACTGTCAAAATTTCAGATTGATCGATTAAGATTTGTTCGACTTATGTTTCCGGCAGTCTCAAAAAAAGTGGTTTCGAGAAAAACGCGTTTAAAGTTTTAAGGTGCCTGGAATATACATATCAGGCATCGCCTCAGAATGGAAAATTTCGATACTTAGACACTTTTGCCGGACTCTATCTTTTGGTATGTTATTTGTATAACCCTAAAGAATATTTTAAACAAAAAAAATTTTTTTGAATTTTTTAAAAATTTTACTCAGATGTCCCCCTTAAATTTTAGAAAAATCAGACGACTATATCATATAGCTCCCATAGGAACGATCGGAAAACTAAAAGGAAATTAATAGGAACAAAATTACAGCTTTGTTAATTTTTATTCTATTCTCGTCTACTTTCGAATATAACTTTATGTTATTATTTTAGAATTTCGAATTAAATTTAACATAAATCGGACGACTTTATTATATAGCCTCCATAGGAAGGATCAATCAATTAATGTCAAAATAATTCGTAAACTACTAAAATTTTGTTTGTTTTTAATCTAAATTTAACATTTTTGAAATTTCAAATTGAATAGGAATGGCAGAAGTTAGCTTCCTTTCTTGTTTAAATTGTGTTTACCATGCCAAAGTAAGTATATTGTAAAAAATATATACCTACAGTGTGCCACTTAAGTCATGATACACCAGTCGATTTTAACTTATTTTGCAAATTGCTCCTTTATTGAAGGACATTCATTTTTGTTAATTTTTTCGTTTAATTTTTGTTAACAATAATAAACTTAATCAACATACAAAGACGGGAAAAACTAAAAAAGTCGATATTTTGGCTCCACAAAAGTCATAAAACTTCCATGGGATGGCGCACCCTTCAGATCTCTTTTTTATATGGAACATTTTTTGAAAAATATTATTTTTTTATGATTTTTTTTCTTTCTTTAAAGTACATGAAACATCTAACAAAATGAGGTATGTTTCATTAAAATCAGTCAGCAACTTAAAGAAAAATGGACAGGGTCAGACAACTGCTTTGGCGTACAGCATGAATTGCATACAAATTTCATTAGAAACGAAACTTTTATCTAAATAAAAAATGTGGTAGTTAGTCGTATTAGACTAACTACGAATTTCATAATCCTCCCGAGTATTTGGTTGTTATCAACCACAGAAACAACGCGTACAACGGGAAATGTTGATAGTAATTGCATTTTATGTTGCATTACAACTTATTTGGGGTGAGAATGATAGTGATATATCGGTAATTTTCTTTTTTCTCGGGCTAATAAAATTCGAGTTTTGTTATAAAAGTTAGTTTGGTTTCTTGACATTTTCTTTTCATTTTCATTTTTATTATTAAAAAAAAAGAAATCAAAAAAACTATGCCAAGAAGTTAAAATGGTAAAATATCAATTTGTGTAACTATTAATATTTGTTATTTTTATAATTTTTTTATTGTCTAGACTCTGTGCTCGATGCAAAGACTTTTCCTTTTAAGGCACTTTCTGTAGTTGCTGTGCAATTTAAAAATTTTATGAATAATAGTACAAACGGTGAGGATAATCATTAGCACAAACATTGCTCAATAACTACATTATTTTCGACGTTTCCGTGCTTTCTTTTGCTTCGGCCTCTTTAGAGCTCCACAAACCCATTTTGAGTTTGTCTTTAAAGACTGATTTAAAATATAATATATATATATATTAATTGAAATTAATAAGGTTTGTGAAGAAATATATATGTTTATGAATGCGAAATATTCTTAGTTTCACCTTAATATTTATAGGTACTGTGTTGTAGGGCAATTTAATTCTTGTTCATATAATTGTTATTTGAAGGTGCACTTTTGCGAACTTTTTCTTAAATATGTAGGGGAGAGGTCTGTAGGTTGGTACACCTTTTGTTTTTAATCTGACATTTGGCTTATGAAACTTCACACATTAGATACCAATCAAAAGGTTAGTCTTTTAACTTCAAGAAAAACAAAAAAAAAACATTTTTTTTCCTTAGGGAAAACTAAAAAATAATTTTTTTAAAAAGTGTCAAAAAACGACATTTTAAAAAATAGGTATGTAAGTTGGGACACTTTTAAAATTGAATAAAACTCACAGCAAACGTACCCTAAACTTAAAAAAACTATATATTTACGTTAATTTTATCAATTTTATTTCGTTTTAACTTATTTCCCCTCCATTAAAGACCAAATAACAAATAAATCCTAAATGCTCTTTGAACGATTACATTTTCCCTAATTGATCTATGCAGAAAGCGACCTCTGTTGGGCTGAAGCCTTTTTGTATGCAAAACGGGTGTCTCAACTTAGACGCTCAAAGTGTCCCAACTTACACAAAATGGGTAGTTTTTGAAAAAAATGAATAACTTGTTTTCTGACTGTCAAATTAATCTGATTCTTTTTTAAATTTGTTAACAGATAAATTACACCAGTTTACAAAAAAAAATTGATGAAATACGCACTTCATGAAACTATGATTTTCGGTTAAGGTACATCTCCCTGAGTAAGAAATGGGCACTTTTAATTTTTTGTATGGTACAGTTTTTTTTGTAAGTGTAAAAAACGTTTTTTGCCCTTTTTTAATTTCTAACTCGAGTTGTGGTAAACCGATTTAAGCTATCAAAGACTCATTTTACAGGTAAAAGAATGACCTTTAACTTTCTTATGCACAGCATTGAGTTCTATTCAATGGTTTAGAAGCTACACTTCGTCAAAACTGAAAAAGTTGGAAAAAATGCAAAAAAGCTGACATAAATGGCTTCTTTAAAAATACACGCCTAAAAACCGAAATTATTTTTATAGCTTATATGGTTAGATGGTTCTTCGACAAAAAAAACAAGCTAATGATCGTTACTATCCGCCAGTAAATTTTTTTGATATGAATTTTTTAAGCTCGGAACAACGTTGGTTTTTTGGCCGTTTACAGCTGTTAACTGAGGTTAACAGGACTCTAACAGGGCTGTAATACACCTTTTTTCCAACTGAAATAATCTATATAAAATCGAACCTTTGGTTGTTAATTGAGTTGATGGTCTTGTTAGTTTGCTTAAAGATGTATCTTTAAATAGAAGTTATAAAAATAATTTCGGTTTTTAGGCGTGTATTTTTAAAGAAGCCATTTATGTCAGCTTTTTTGAATTTTTTCCAACTTTTTCAGCTTTGACGAAGTGTAGCTTCTAAACCAATGAATGGAACTCAATGCTGTGTATAAGAAAGTTAAAGGGCATTCTTTTACCTGTAAAATGAGTCTTTGATAGCCCAAATCGGTTTACCACAACTCGAGTTAGAAATTAAAGAAGTGCAAAAAACGTTTTTTACACTTTAAAAAAAAACTGTACCATACAAAAAATTAAAAGTGCCCATTTCTTACTCAGGGAGATGTACCTTAACCGAAAATCATAGTTTCATGAAGTGCGTATTTCATCAATTTTTTTTTGTAAACCCGTGTTATTAATGTTTTAAACCGTTTACCAATTTATTTCAAGCTCGTTTTTAATTTTTTAAAGAATGTTGAAAAAGTGAAAAAAAAATTTTTTGGTGAAAAATGGTACACGACTCTCACAGCTTAAATCTGGCTAGATCCTGGCTTTTATTGTTTTCCCCAAAAGTTTTGTCACTAAAAATGACTACAAACAAAAAAAATAAAAAAAATTTTTTTAGTGGAAAAATTTTGAGAAAATGGAGTGTCCAGACTTACAGACCGTCCCAACCTACAGACCTCTCCCCTATTTAAAGGCCTTAACCTAAAACGGCAAAATACGCGCAAAAGTGGTGCAAAAAATTTAGCATCTGTGGCGGAACTTTAAGGAGAGTATTGCGCACAATGGCCGAAGGAAATAACATTATAAAGGATATGAAGAAGCACAAGTCGCACACCGTGTGCCTCCATTTCTTTCTTGCAGCCATGGCGGATATGTTCAGCCCGAATGATGTATTTTAAATATGAATTCAAATAAATTTCTCATATAGATTTTTAAGCTACCTCCGATGACGACTCAGTTATTATTAATAAGGACACCCTTTGCTATATATTTTAATTTCATGCCAAATTTTATTTGTGACTCGTTGCATTTATTTTTTAATTTGTACATATTTAACATACATCATAAAATCTTTCATGTATATTTGAAGGCTACCTCCGATGACGACTCAGTTGTTAATTAGGACATTTCTTCTTTGTTAAATATTCAGACCTAAAACGTGGACTAGGCGTATGGGGGACACCACTAAAAACACGCGCCTGGAACTTTACCTCAATGGTGGTAAAAATTTAAAAATACAAAAATGAAAAAAAAAATTAATTTATAGGAACTCATTTAAACTATTAATTCATTTTATAGGAACTTATTTAAACAATCAATTCATTTTATAGGAACTCATTAAAATGTAATTACTTTAATTGAAAATATGAGAAAAGCACCCTTGTTTTTTATAGCAAAACTGGGAACTTTGAAATTCAATTACAAGAGAACCATGGCCGTCCGCCAAGGTTTTTTTGCACGTAAATTCTTAAGAAGTCTGTCCATCGAGGATAATTTTTTCGCGAAATTCGGGGGTGAGTCCGCTAATCTAGAGTATTACCTTGAATTTTTTTGTATGCCTTATTTTGATTATAATAATTAAAATTCGATTACACCTAAAAAATCAAAGGCACCTTTTTTTTTGGGTAATTATATTCTTTTCCTTATAAACAGAACTAAAAAAAATATAATTTTTTAAATTTATTTTTGTCTAAAAGAAAAATTTGTTTTTTTTTTAAAAAGGCGTAGTTTTTTCAAAAAAAAAACATTTATATTATAAATTCAATTTGTAAATGTGGCTTCGTTTTTTAGTTATTAATTAAGGCCACAAAAAGTGGTCATCCAGCCTATAGTGTGTTGTTACGCCGATGAAGTCTGTTACGAGAGGTAGGAGGACAGCCGTCACCTTAGAATGGAATTATTTATAAATAATATAACTACTCTTTTGCCTAGAAGTTTAGGTTATCCTTTCATAAAAATGGATACAAATAAATATTTTTCTTTTCCGAAATTTGTTTGTATGGGCTAAGTAGAATAAAATAGGGTTTCTTCTGGGAACTACAGGGTGTTCCACACTTCATCACTGTCACGAAATCACTATGAAGTCGACTGTGTCGACGGTAGAGCCCATTGAAGCTTCGGCCAAGCCGACTCTGTCTTGCTCAATCTCACTCTCTTAACAAGAGAGAACGCTATAGTCGAGTGCCTCCACTATTAAATAACTGAGTGAGAGATTGTCTACCTGAAAATGCATTATTTCCTCATAGCTTTTTAATGAGCGGTTTAATTTAAAAAATTGGTTCTACACTTCAGTATGTATTACTGAACCAATATAATAAAATAAAAAATGGTAATTAAAAATAAAGTGATTGTGTAAACAAAATTAATCCCCACCAACTCCAACATTTTCTAAAGTTTTACCTTTTTACTTTCACAGCCCTTTTTTCCAAACCCATTAAAATGTTTTAAGTCTTAAGGTGCAATCGGTTTATTTTTTTGTATACCTTTTGAGTGATGTATAACCTCTAAGTTAAGACTACTACGCATGAAAACTATAAAGATTTCATACAGTACGGGTGACATGAATTTTTCTGAACGTTTCATAGCGTTTTTATATGGAGGCAATCAGGGAAATTTTGTACTTTGGATCTGAAATCCCACAGCATAGTTTTCTTTATGAAGCACAGAAACTTTTCGCTTTATTTTCACAACATTAAAAACTTTTTACTAAAAAGAAAGGGTTAAAACCCTGCTATCTCCGGTAAATTGCTATGCAGAATTTTTTTTCAGATGTATGCTACACAAAATTTGTACTGTAACTACCTCAAAGTTTTTACGACATTACCTTCATGTATCCCATTCATTTATTCACTAAAGTTAAAGTGTCACTCTCACAGTTGTTACGTACGAGCCCTCTTTATTAATTTATTTGATGCAGAAAGGTTCACTTATAAAAACAATAGATAACGCTGAGATCTCGGAAACTATAAAAGCTAAAAGTTTGGCATTTTGCAAGCAGATTCTAGGAATTCACAAACCGAGAAAAGCTGTGGCGAAAAGCTTTAGCTAGTGCACTCAGTACAAAATGTATAAGTTTGTCGGGGAATTAAAGTCATCCCTGTGCTAGCCGTCTTTGTTGGTCACTTTATCGTTCGATTTATGATGTTCCCTACTCGGTCCTGGCGGATGCAGTGAGTCTTCGTTGCCTTTGTTGCTCATCGTTGTCTCTTAGAACTTACAATTAGAACTTACGCGTGACCTTTTAACGGCGGAAACCAGAACATGAAGGAAAGGAGACCAGATCTAGCAACGCATACGAAGCCACACACAGCCCCAGTCCGTAATACCTTAAAGTCTCGTGCCTATCGATATGCTACAGTACTTCCTCTCCGACACGGCCATATATATACATATACACGTCCTCGTGTCTACAGTAAACGTCTCAGTATTAATCCAACTTTATAATTTTATTGATTTCTTCAGAAAAACGTAGCCACATAGTCTCAAATTCATATAATATTCCATAACCTAACTTTACTTCTATTTTTAACATGTCTTAGGTTATTTAAACATATCTCAGGTGATATTCTCTGATAAACCATTTCTTTCAATTACATTTCCAAGCAAAATATCATTTAAACATTTTCAAGTTATACATTATTTAGTTCAAATCATAAATTCAAAATACATAACAAGACTTTTAAATCCACCGCCAAACACATTGGCTTTGCTCATTTCGTTCGTCCATCGCCCAACACTTGGCTTCACGAATTCATCAACCACATAGCTCGTCCATCGCCCAACACTTGGCTTCTCGAATTCATCAAACACATTTCTAAAGCAACCCTTGTCCATCGCCAATTTAAAAATTTGCATCAAGCTCTTCTGGAATTTGCACATCCGGTAACTTTTGCAAACTTTCGTGTGGGTTTTTATAACGTCTATTGTTCTGTGTAGACTTTAAAGCGTATCGGTCTCCGTCCAATACCTCGACCACCAAAAAAGGTCCTCTGAACTTTGGATCTAATTTCGTTTGCTGTCTCCTTAGCCATATTTTTATCAAATTTTGTCTTCTCATTTCTAGCAACCTCTTTCAACCTCTGCCAACTCCCTTCATTTAATTTTGTCAATTTCAGTTTCGGTATCGCTAATAAAAATCAACCCCAGTTGTCGTCCAACTTTACCAATCAAAAGCTCTAAAGGACTACACTTAGTGCTACGATTAACTGTGCAATTAAGGGCTAACTGTACATCCCCCAGTGCATCTTGCCATGATCTAGAACTAGACTCAACAGCCGTCAACAAATTCATTAATGGATTCTCGTTGGCTCGACTTGCACGTATCTTTGTATCTTTTGATTAGCACAAAATTAAGCAACCAATGCCAATGGTAAATCATCATTCTTCAACTTATTTACAATGTCTGATATTTCTGAATCCTTTTGTTGTTCCACCAAAACCCAGTTTTCCGATATTTCTGTTAAGTCAATTCGTTTCTCTTCAATTTTATTTGATACTGACTTATCCTTTTGATACACCGGATTCCTAGAAAGAAAGTCCACGTGTGCCATTCGTCTACCTTCTCTGTATTCAATTTAGAATTCAAAAGCCTGTAGAAACTCCGACCAACGATAAACCCTAGGTGATAATTCGACTTTGTTTCGAGAAGATTTGATTGAATTACAGTCAGTAAAAATCACGAATTTTCTCCTATGAAGATAGTGACGAAAATGTTTTACAGCATTCACAACAGCCAACGTTTTCAATTCATCAGATGTGTACCTGGTGTGTTGATTTTTTTTATGAGACTTTTTAAGTGAAATTAAAAATAGTTTCTGTTGAATTGGGAGCGACCCAGTGGTACGCTCCCAAGCTTTTTATATTCAATTCTGATTTCTTAATTCTATTACATGTTGGCATAAAGCTAAGATCGGCCGGATATGTCGGCAGAGACTCCGGCAGAGCTGCAGTCGACGCTTATGTATAATTGTGTTTATATATGAGAGAGAGAGATACTATGTTCACTTCGCCGTCGGAGCGGTCGCACATATCAAATATGCTGACACTGCAGTTCCCACGCATTCGAGGGCGGTCATATAACCGGGCACTCGGGAGCTGCTAGGTTTATATATTTGTGTTTTGTTATTGTGGCCAAATGCAAAATGCTAAATAAGGTGTCTGTACTTAAATCGATGCGTAACACTGAGTGTGCATTCGATATGTGAACATACTACATCTCCCTCCTTTTGAAAAGTAACGTAATTATATGAAGTTATTTTCTATGTGTATATTTAACATAAATGAAAATGATACCATTGTCAGCATTGAATATTGTGAAGTGAAAAACTGAATTATAATTAATTGTATATAATAAATGAACCATCCATGAAGTGCACCTTTTATAGTTGTAATTTTCAAATTGGTGGAAAAAACCGCAGAGCATCTTTGCTCATCTAAATTGTCACAACATTTCTGTTTGCCCATGAGGGGAGCCATCCAATCACGCCTTCTGGAATAATTATCTTCTAATCTATTTTCTAATAAAAATCAGTTTTGATCTTAACTTTGTGAAATCTGGCACATGGTTATAAATTTTCCATTCGCAAATACAAAAAACCAGCAAACGGTGGCATAAGTGCCGTTACACTATCATCCCAAGTATGGGATACGCTTTACCCTCCGACTGCGCTGCTCTGCCGCTCCATCGCTTTGCCGAAATCAACGTGGGTTAATTTAGATGCTGGAGAGAAGCTGTTTCGCTGCCGAAATCTATCACGTCGCATCCCCCCACACCTTTTCGTCAATTGTGAATTGAAAATTTCGTTACAATACGTCTTTGGGGCCGATATTCAGAAAATGTATCGTTGCATCGATGTACACCCGGAGGATAAACAATGCTATAAAGAATGATTGTTTAACAACTGTGACGTTTGGAACAGAATCAGCCCCGTACACAACCATTCGCATCATGCATCAGATCGCTCAGGATGAACGAGATCAATTTCTATTAGCAGAACATGTTTTACGAAAAGAAATATATGTGGATGATTTACAAAGTGGACATGAGACAATTAATGGAGCCCTTCAAGTTCGAGATGATGTCATGATGGTATGAAGCTTCGAAAACTATTCCTCCACATGTCCAGTTCCACAATTTTGGAAATCGACAACCAAGAGTCCATTAAAACTTTGGGGCTATATTGGCACCCCAAGGAAGACTTTTATGGTTTCAAAATAAAATTTACAATTGACGAAATTTTCACTAAACGATCAATTCTTTCTACAGTTGCACCTCTCTACGATCCTTTAGGTTTCGTTGCTCCAGTCATAATCATCGCCAAAGTTATTCTTAAAGAAGTCTGGAGCATTTGTATCCAACAGGATGATGGCACTCCAACAGAATTAGCTTGGGACACAACGGTACCGCCGGTAATTCAGCACAAGTGGAAAGAATACTTCACCAATTTACATAAAATTGAATCACCGAGAATACCTTGATGGTTACAGTATTTACCCAGCACCATCGCATCCTTGCAGTTGCATATCTTTTGTGATGGCTCTTCTATGGCATACGCAGCGTGTGCCTATGTTCGGGTCCAACATACAAATAACTCGGTATACACGCACCTCATAGCTGCAAAGAGTCGAGTCACACCCACAAAGCCGTTAACAATTCCTAGAGTGGAATTATGTGGAGCTGTACTCGCCGCACAACTGGGTGACTGGCTATGCAAGCAAATGAATCAACCAACTCATCCCATTTCGACCTTTTTCTGGAGCGACGCAACAATCGTTCTTTATTGGATTGCTGGGGACCCCTTACATTGGAAAACATTCGTAGCGAATCGTGTAGGACGAATTTTGGAGTCCAGTTCCGCATCTCAATGGCGACATGTGCCCACCGGAGATAACCCGGCAGACTGCGCGACGTCTGGTCTCTGTCCAGATTAATTAGCTGCCTATGATTTATGGTGGCTACTACCAGAATCTCAATGGCCTAGCAAAATCTTTGACATTCCTGATAGCACCAATCTCTCGTGTGAGCAAAAATTGCTTTCTCTACAAACCCACAGCTGCGTTGAGAGAAATCCAAACTAGTTACTCACGTCGTTTTCATCTTAAACCAAACTTCTGTTTATAATGGCTTACGTACGACGCAAACGTTTTGGATTCTTAATGGAAAACAGGCAGTTAAAAAGATTCTGCACAAATGTGTTGACTGCTTCAAGCACAGACCGAAGGCAGTCACGCAGCTCATGGGGGACCTTCCCTTACATAGAGTGAACCCACCAAAGCGAGCGGACTATACCGGTGCGCTAGAAATCAAAGCGTCAAAGTTTCGTGGACACCACAAATACAAGGCATATATTGCAGTTTTTATATGCTTGGCGACAAAAGCAGTCCACTTGGAAGCTGTTACCGGATTGTCTTCTCAGGATTTTTTGTGGGCTCTACAACGTTTTATTGGCAGACGTGGATACTGCCAACACATCTACAGCGATTGCGGTACCAATTGCATTGGAGCAGATAAATCCTTAAACCTTTGGCATGAAGAGTTTAAACAAAGCGTTATCGCAACGGTTATTCCAAAATTAACCGCTCAGCAGATTCAATGGCATTTCAATCCGCCACACAGCCCAAACTTTGGTGGATTATGGAAGGCGAATGTTAAAGCGGTTAAGACACACTTACATTACAGCTTCGGATAAATCGTTAAACGCACAATTATTGGAAGGACAAAGACTGCATCGAACCTTTTGGCATCGCTGGAGCTCGGATGGGCTTTCACACTTACAATCTCGTCCACAATGGCAGCGGGTAGAGGAAAACTTGCGTTTGCAAGACATAGTTATTATCGGTCGCATAGTCAAATTACATCCAGGATCTGATAATCTCATTCGAGTCGTATCTATTAAGACGGCATCCGGAATTTATAAACGCTCTTTGTCAAAAATCTCTCCATTGCCTTTAGCCAATTATTCAGAGGCTACTGAATAAACTTTAATTACGTACATACTTTTTCCACCTCTACATATCGTTATGACTAGACATCGGATTTTAGGTAAAAACATATTTTAAACGAGCAGTCCAAAAATTTTTTGGTTTGCACACAAATTTGTTTCATGTAACGTAGATTATTTTGAACGCGGCATATTTTTTCGAATTCGACCTTTTTACATATCTTCAACCTAAAAGCATATTTTGGAATATGTCAACCTATTTTGACCTTTTTTACCTATTTTTACTAGAAATATATGCTCCCAAGTAGGCATGTAATAGTGAAAATCCAAATTGTAGCCATACAATAAATCGACCCAGCCTACTTTATAGAGTTTGTTCATTCATATGAAATTTTTACATTCGAAATCATAACTGTTTGTTTCATAGCTCAAATGGCTACTTAAGCTAATAATTATTATAACTGTATACAGGATACAAAATATAAATAAATTACACTATGCAACATCAAAAATTTACCTCGATGCATGCTAAACTGCGTTTTCCTAAAAGTTCTCCGACGGATTCTTAGCACAAGGACCTCAAAGTTCAAAAATGCTGAAATTGGTCAACTTTTCGAAGGTATCACATGCAAGTGTATTCATGGTTTATTTTCATGTTAAAGTTTTTTAAAAGATACACTCTTTATCTTTTAAACTCCATACTTAGAATAATTTTACAATTTCTTTAAATGGAGAAACAAATTTTAGTCAAAAAACATTAAAGCATACAGCTGCCGCCCTGTGTTTTTAAAAGTTTGTTGTTGCAACTTTCATTACCAGGATAAATAATTATTAACCACAAATACTACTTTACTCTGACTCAACACTCATTACATTGTTGCGGTAGTAAAAACTAACCAGGCAAAGACAAAAACAAAAATTTATAAGAAAATAAAAAGCTTAAATTATACTCTTACCCCAGCAACAACATAAAAGCATTGAACATTGTGTCATTAAATTTGAAATAAAACTCGACCTTTTTTCACCTTTTTTGACCTAAACAAAATAGGTCAAAATATGCTTGGCATATTCCTTAACCTTTTTTGACCTAAAAAACTGCAAATTTCCGATATGCTATTATTTTCTTAAAGCTTGTATTTTTATACGTTTATTGAATTTTTTTTTAGATTTTTCTGACCAAAAACAAAAAAAACCTAAAGTCCGATGTCTAGTTATGACACTTATTTCTTTACAGCAAAGCGCAGAAATTTGGTTTAAGTACTGGACTCAGTATTTGGGGGCGGCATGTTCGGACGTTTGCTGTATTTGAGAAAACTTTCTGCAATTGCAACTCTTACATTTTTCATAAACCCACCACTCTTTTATAACTGCCCGAAGTTTATGTAAAGGGAGTCACAAGAGAGAACGATCGACGATTCTTTAACGGGCATCGAACAGAAACAGTCATCACAGCGTTTAATAAATTAAATGTAATAAATTAAAATTGATACCATTGTCAGCATTGAATATTGTGAAGTGAAAAACTGAATTAGAATTAATTGTATATAATTAATGAACCATCGATAAATTGCACCTTTTATAGTTATAATTTTCAAATTGGTGGAAAAAACCCCACAGCATCTTTGCTCATCTTTGACAATCTAAATTGTCACAACATGGCTATTTTTGCGTATGGTCATACGTGATATATATATATATATAAGAGAATTAAAGTGATTATGAAATAAAAATTTTTAACCTATCCTTTTGAACTGTTTGCTTCTTATTTTTGTTATTTGAAATTACTATGCTTTCTATTTCTTCTATACTTTCTACCTTATATGGTCCAGTGTATTTAAAGTCTAGCTTGTGCCCTGTTTCGTTTTTTAGTAAAACTTGGTCTCCGATTTTTAAATCAAAGTTCAAAATATTTCTGTCATAGTTAAGTTTTTGTTTGTGTTTATGGTATTTTAGCATTAATATAGCTCTCTTAAATGCTTGTTCTAGTCTAAAGCCTAGTACTCAGTACGACGAAAACTGCTGGCTAACCATAGGTGTAAGCGAGAGGCAAATAGTCAGCTAAGGCCTTTAGCTGCGACTTTTTTCCACCGCAGTACTCAGATGGACTAAGAATATCGTAGGGAAATACCACAAAAATACCAGTTTAGCGGATGAATATCGATGAACGATATACAAAGAATGCCAGATTTGATCTTTGGCTGTGTTTGTACAGAAGCGGTGTTGCAAAAACAAATTAAAAATGAAAGGAAAAGCACAAAAACCACTGACTCCTGCAGGCATGGCAACAGCAAATTTAATGCTTTGCGACCTAGATGTTCAACATTTTGTAATATTTTAAAATTGGCGCTCATTGCTCTGTGTGGGTGAACTCTAAAAACTTCGGTCACACTGCAAATAATAAAATTTTCCGACTAGTGAAACTCTTAGCCGAACTGAGTACTAGGCTTATAGTTAGATTCTTTAGCGTAATCATCTGTGTTATATAACGGTTTCATAGTATCTATACTATTGAAGTGTTTGGCTAAATTAGATGTTTTACCAACAACTAACTGGTATGGACAATAGTCATGTGCCATAGAGGGTGTTGTGTTGAAACAGTATACGAAGTATTGCAACCATACACACTAATCTGTTTTATCAACTGAGATGTATGAGCGGATGAACTCATTAAATGTTCTGTGGCTTCGCTCCACGGTTCCTATAGTTTGGTGATGATGTTCTGTTGAAGTTATGTTTTTGATATTTAAGTTCATAAATCTTCAATTATCAAATTTTTGTATTCTGTTCCCATGTCCGTGATGAAAGTCTATAATGGACCGTACTTCAGAATAAAATCTTCGAATATAGCTCTTGCTACTGTTTTTGAACTTTTGTTTTGGATTGGTATGGCTACAAGGTACATAGTTAAACCGCAAATTAGCGTTACTATGTATTCATTTCTTTGTTCAGATTTAGGTAGTGAACCGATCGTATCCACAATTACCCTGTCGAAAGCCGTTTGTGGCGTTTTGGTGATAGGTAATGGGGTCTTTGTATGTTTTGTTGTCTTTGCTTTTTGGCATTTAAGACATTTTCTTATATATTTTGTTATATCTTTGGTCATGTTTTCCCAATAATAATGCCTTTTTATTTTTGCTTATGTTCTAGCCATGCCTGCATGACCTCCTTGTATTGGATCATCATGGAATGTAAACAGTAATGCTTCTTTCTCTTTATCATTATTTGATGATTGGGTTGATTATTGCTCATAATTTTAAAAGATTCCATTGAAATGTTTTCAACGATTTTTTCGCTCGGTGCCACTTTGAGTTGGCTGATATTAAGTATACTGGCTTCTTTTTCAAGCCTTTGAAAGAACTGACCTAAGTCGAGAATTTCATTGGTGTACAAATCGCTAACATCAATTCTTGCTATAACCTTTTTTCCATGCTTTAGTAAGCAAAGTGAATCAGTTATTCGCACGGTCACTACTTTTCGTATCTCTATTTTTATACCCGTTACTCGTAGAGTAAAAGGGTATATTAGATTTGTGCAAAAGTATGTAACAGGTAGAAGGAAGCGTTTCCGACCATATAAAGTATATATATTCTTGATCAGGATCACTAGCCGAGTGGATCTAGCCATGTCCGTCTGTCTGTCCGTCTGTATGAACGCTGAGATCTCGGAAACTATAAAAGCTAGAAGATTTGGATTTGGCATGCAGATTCTAGGGGTTAATACGCAGCGCAACTTTTTCTCGCCGATGTGCCACGCCCCTTCTAACGCCCGCAAACCGCGAAAAACTGTGGCACCCGTCTGTATGAACGCTGAGATCTCGAAAACTATAAAAGCTAGAAGATTGAGATTTGTCTTGCAGTTTTTGGATTACTGAGTTAATCGTTAGTTAATTTTGAACCTTATATAGTGTAGATCCTACAATTTTTGATTTGACGACTTCTACAGCCAAATCTTAAAACGTTCCCTTTGTCAGGTCAACCAGCTTCAAAGCTGTTACAAATCTATGCAAGTGTAGTTTTTGTCCGTTAAATTCCGGAATGACACTTGATATTTCTTTAATATATGCCCGTTGGGCAGCTGGATCTGCCATTATGTTTTCTTTTGTTTCTACTATATTTGTATCTGAATCTATATTTTCGTCTTCTTCTGTCACTGACTCTACTGCTGTAATAAATGCAGGGATTGAGAGATGGTGTAGATCTTTTTCATTTATTTCGATATCTTTGCTTGTATCTGAATCTTCTTCTTCTGCTAGAACTTTTTGTTGGACTAATGTTAAAGGAGTATTTAGAATTGTCGGGATATATATTTTTAAATCATACTTATCCTTGACAGTTATTAGGTTTGCCCGCAACCTTATTAATATTTTGAATAATTTTGATAAGTTTGTTTTGTTAATTATTTCCATATTTTCATGCACTAGGGTTATTGCCTGATTGTAAGAGTCTACAAGAATTTTTGCATGTTTATCTACTATTTCTTTTTGTATTTGCCTTTTTTGGCTTACACATTTGTAAGACTTTTCAAATGTTTCTTTTAATTCTCGGATATGGAGTATTAACTGCTCCCATTCCATATTAAATTTGTAGTCATTTTTTTTTTAATTTTTACTTGTGCATAATTTTTAGCACGTTAATATGTCCTAAGACTGGGTGTATTTCGATTTCAGAGAATACTTTACAGTTTCTCACGGTAGACAGTACTATGGCCTTTTGCGTTCTGCTGCAATGAATAATTGGAGATTATTCTGGATCGTTCCTATTCATATATTCGTACTCCAAATCTGCAATTTATAGAGGCTCTGCTCTGTTCCTAATTAAGGTCAATACCCTGTTCTCAAAATTTGGCTCGTTAGCCAATGTAACGCTAAGGCACCCTGTTGTATTAATTTTAATAATTTCCATTTTTATACCCTTGCAGAGGGTATATTGATTTCAGTCAGAAGTTTGCAACGCAGTGAAGGAGACGTTTTCGACCCTATAAAGTATATATTCTTGGTCAGCATGACTAGACGAGTCGATCTAGCCATGTCCGTCTGTCCGTCTGTCCGTCCGTCCGTTTCTACGCAAACAGTCCCTCCCATAGGAACGATCGGAAAACTAAAGGGAAATTAATGGGAACAAAATTATAGCTTTGTTAATTTTTATTGTATTCTCTTCTACTTTGGAATATAAGTTTATTTTATTATTTTAGAATTTCGAATTAAATTTAACATAAATTGGATGACTATATTATATAGCTGCCATAGGAAGGATCGATCAATTATTGTCAATATAATACGTGCGCTGCTATAATTTTGTTCGTTGTTGTTTGCAAATCTAAATTTAACATTTTTGTAATTTCAAATTGAATAGGAACGATCTGCAAGGGTATATAAACTTCGGCTGGCCGAAGTTAGCTTCCTTTCTTGTTTTTTAAACATAGACAATTTTTGTTAAAAATGTAATTTCTTTTTTGTATTTTATTATTAATAATTGTTAAATTAGATTTGATCCAGATTATTAGCCTGGCTTGTGTTAATGGCTCTCTTTGGTTTGTATTTGTATCTGAATCTATATTTTCGCCTTCTTCTGTCCCTGACTCTACTGCTGTAATAAATGCAGGGATTGAGAGATGGTGTAGATCTTTTTCATTTATTTCGATATCTTTGCTTGTATCTGAATCTTCTTCTTCTGCTAGAACTTTTTGTTGGACTAATGTTAAAGGCGTATTTAGAATTGTCGGGATATATATTTTTAAATCATACTTATCCTTGACAGTTATTAGGTTTGCCCGCAACCTTATTAATATTTTGAATAATTTTGATAAGTTTGTTTTGTTAATTATTTCCATATTTTCATGCACTAGGGTTATTGCCTGATTGTAAGAGTCTACAAGAATTTTTGCATGTTTATCTACTATTTCTTTTTGTATTTGCCTTTTTTGGCTTACACATTTGTAAGACTTTTCAAATGTTTCTTTTAATTCTCGGATATGGAGTATTAACTGCTCCCATTCCATATTAAATTTGTAGTCATTTTTTTTTTAATTTTTACTTGTGCATAATTTTTAGCACGTTAATATGTCCTAAGACTGGGTGTATTTCGATTTCAGAGAATACTTTACAGTTTCTCACGGTAGACAGTACTATGGCCTTTTGCGTTCTGCTGCAATGAATAATTGGAGATTATTCTGGATCGTTCCTATTCATATATTCGTACTCCAAATCTGCAATTTATAGAGGCTCTGCTCTGTTCCTAATTAAGGTCAATACCCTGTTCTCAAAATTTGGCTCGTTAGCCAATGTAACGCTAAGGCACCCTGTTGTATTAATTTTAATAATTTCCATTTTTATACCCTTGCAGAGGGTATATTGATTTCAGTCAGAAGTTTGCAACGCAGTGAAGGAGACGTTTTCGACCCTATAAAGTATATATTCTTGGTCAGCATGACTAGACGAGTCGATCTAGCCATGTCCGTCTGTCCGTCTGTCCGTCCGTCCGTTTCTACGCAAACAGTCCCTCCCATAGGAACGATCGGAAAACTAAAGGGAAATTAATGGGAACAAAATTATAGCTTTGTTAATTTTTATTGTATTCTCTTCTACTTTGGAATATAAGTTTATTTTATTATTTTAGAATTTCGAATTAAATTTAACATAAATTGGATGACTATATTATATAGCTGCCATAGGAAGGATCGATCAATTATTGTCAATATAATACGTGCGCTGCTATAATTTTGTTCGTTGTTGTTTGCAAATCTAAATTTAACATTTTTGTAATTTCAAATTGAATAGGAACGATCTGCAAGGGTATATAAACTTCGGCTGGCCGAAGTTAGCTTCCTTTCTTGTTTTTTAAACATAGACAATTTTTGTTAAAAATGTAATTTCTTTTTTGTATTTTATTATTAATAATTGTTAAATTAGATTTGATCCAGATTATTAGCCTGGCTTGTGTTAATGGCTCTCTTTGGTACACATTTGTTGTGGAAAGAAAAGAATTATTGATATTAGAATATTCGTTAATTTGAAATCAATATTTTGTGATTCAATTTTATTTATTACGTTAGCAGTGGAATCCACTGACTTAACGTCTACAAATCCCATATTGGGTATTTTTTCTCGTTTGTTTTGGATATTGAATTGCTTTTAAATGAGACTTTAATATATATAAAATTTTATAACTTATGTGTTTTTCGACATATTACCTTATGCTCTTGGAAATATCTTTTTTTTAACTATTCTAAATTTCGAATTAAATTTTAGAAAAATCAGACGACTATATCATATAGCTCCCATAGGAACGATCGGAAAACTAAGGGGAAATTAATAGGAACAAAATAATAGCTTTGTTAATTTTTATTGTATTCTCTTCTACTTTGGAATATAAGTTTATTTTATTATTTTAGAATTTCGAATTAAATTTAACATAAATTGGATGACTATATTATATTGCTGCCATAGGAAGGATCGATTAATTAATGCCAAAGTACTCCGTAAACTGCTATAATTTTGTTTGTTGCAAATCTAAATTTAACATTTTTGTAATTTCAAATAGAATAGGAACGATCTGCAAGGGTATATAATCTTCGGCTGGCCGAAGTTAGCTTTCTTTCTTGTTTTGACTGTTCTGAATTTCGGATTAAATTTTAGAAAAATCGGACGACTATATCATATAGCTCCCATAGGAACGATCGGAAAACTAAAGGGAAATTAATAGGAACAAAATTATAGCTTTGTTAATTTTAATTGTATTCTCTCCTTTTTTGGAATATAAGTTTATTTTATTATTTTAGAATTTCGAATTAAATTTAACATAAATTGGATGACTATATTATATAGCTGCCATAGGAAGGATCGATCAATTAATGTCAATATATCAAATTGAATTGGAATGATCTTCAAGGGTATATAAACTTCGGCAGGCCGAAGTTAGCTTCCTTTCTTGTTGCATTTTAAAATTCAAAATGCATTGATAATATTAAAAAAATATTCAAATCAATTAATTCTTTTGTTATTTCCTTCACTTGCCTCATATTTTTATGTGGAAATGGAAATGTTTAAACAACTTCACTCACGGCATATCCCCCCACCTGCCTTCATTGTTAATATCATCAAAATCTGGGTGAAAAATGAATGAAAACAAAATACTGAAAACCAAATAATAATTCTAAAATGCGAATTAATTTTCTTGATGTTCTTCTAAATCACATAAATTTTTGCTTCTCTTTTGTTTTTGTTATTGTCAACCTAATGGTTCAAAAAATATGTCTCCAGTCAGGTCGTAGACATTCACTTTACATAACACAAAGTATGTGCTTTTTGTAAAAAGAATTTAACTCCTACAACAACATTAATGAAGGCAAAAATTCGTATTTTACAAACTAAATATATATGTGTGTGAGTGTGTTTATGTGTGTGCATTGCAGCTGACTAAGGAAGTAAGTTTGTTTTATTACTGATTTTTCTGTTTTAAAATTTAAATTGCATTGATAATATTGGAAAAAAAAATATTCAAACCAATAGATTATCTTGCTCCTCTTTTCACCTGATTTCCTGTTTTATTATTAGTAGAATTTTTAATCTTGATTTCCGCAAGCGAAGCTGCGGGCGACCCTGCTAATAATGTATATAATTTATTTGTGTTTTCATTTTTAAGTGAAATAAAAAGATTGAAGTTAAGATTGATAGTGTGAACCGTATTCTTTACTGGGTTTTTTATCTTACGGGAATTTATTGGTTTTCCGAAGTTGTTTGTACTTGTCGGACATTATTGTTGTTTCCTCTATAATTAGCACGACCTCTGTAGTTATTGTTGGTCTGGTTATTATAGCTTCGGTTATAACCGTTATTTTGGTTCTAACCATTGTTTTGGTAATATCCATTATTTTGATAATTACCTCTGTTGTTACCCCTACCGCGATAATTATTTCTGAAGTTATTACCACAATAGTTGTTTCCTTTTTGTGTGTATAGGATCGAGTTAGCGTTGCTTGTCATCTCAGTACTACACCTAGATACTTTTACCTAGGTACAATTTAGTGGTACCTTTTACCTTACCTAGGTATACAAATAATTGGGTTCCTTTTACCTTACCTAGCTACAGATTTTTATATACCTTTGCAATTATTAAGGTACTTACATAGGTATTTGGTATTAGGTACGCCGTTTGTTTACGTACATACGGCACTTTTGCGCGCCAAATACACTTTGGTTTCATAAATAAATTGATGTAGTGATGTGTATATGCATAAGTGCATTAATTATTATATAAAATAAAACATGCATAAGAGCATTCATTATTATATAAAATAAAACCTCGATTTTTTGCTTTGTTTTGTGAAGCACTTGTAGATGCACTAAAAGCGGATAATTATAAAAGATTTTCTTTGTTCAGTTGTGGAGGTCAAATTCTAACACCAAAACGAAACAGGCAGGGGGACGAGTTTTTCGAAACATTAGTTATGATAAAAAAAGTCTTGAGATTGATTTTTGATGATTTTTCGATTTCGATTTCGATTTGATGCATACAAACAAAGGGACAAATTATTTCATTTTGGGAAGAAGAAGAAAATCTTGTTTTCGGTATAACTTTTGAACGGAGCGTCGGATTAACTGATATGACCCCTCATATTAACCGCATTTTCAGTAAAAATACAACGAGCATAGTGCGGGCCACTGGCCCCAAAAGATCAAAATTTCTAAATTTTCACTTTAACACTTTCACCGCTCTCTCCCTCAAACCAATTGATTTTTTTGAGGTCTTGGTATGCAATCCTTTTAGTTTTTGCAATACCTTTAAATTGGTGCATCACTCACTAGAATCGGGCCATTACAGCAGATTTTCAATTCTGCGGCTATATAATAGTAGTCGCCTTCGCACACTCTCCTTGTGCGCTTCGTCACTACATGGACTGCCGTCCATAGTGATGTTTTTTTTTTAACTACAACCTTTGTCACGGTCGCCATGTGTGGATTTTCTTTATGAGACTTTTTTAATTGAAATAAAAAATAGTTTCTGTTGAATTGGGAGCGACCCAGTGGTACGCTCCCAAACTTTTTATTTTCAATTCTGATTTCTTATTTCTATTACATGTTGGCATAAAGCTAAGATCGGCCGGCTCTGTCGGCAGAGACGCCGGCAGATCTGCAGTCGACGCTTATGTATAATTGTGTTTATATATGAGAGAGAGAGAGAGAGATACAATGTTCACTTGGCCGTCGGAGCGGTCGCACATATCAAATATGCTGACACTGCAGTTCCCACGCATTCGGGGGCGGTCATATAACCGGGCACACGGGAACTGCTAGGTTTATATATTTGTGTTTTGTTATTGTGGCCAAATGCAAAATGCCAAATAAGGTGTCTGTACTTAAATTATAAAAGATTTTCTTTGTTCAGTTGTGGAGGTCAAATTCTAACGCCAAAACGAAACAGGCAGGGGGACGAGTTTTTCGAAACATTAGTTATGATAAAAAAAGGTTATCTTTAAATTGTGATTGACATAAAAGGAACAGGTAACGTTATATATTTTTAAGCTGGCTGTAAACTGAAACCTAGTCTTATTAAAAAAAAACACAAACAAATTAAAAAAAATATATATAAAAAATAAAAAAAAACAATATTTTTACCGTTAACCTTTACCTAGGTACTGGGAAATTGTAGTACTTTAACCTTACCTAGGTATTTATTTTTGCCCAATAGCTTTTACCTTACCTAGGTAAAAAAACAGTATCTTTCCCAACACTGCTTCTAGGATAGTCTTAAGTCGGCCATGCTCACATTTTTTGATCATTGTGGTTATAGCTTCCTTTGTGCTGAACTTGTCGTCATGTTTGAAGCTTCAAGAATCTTTCGTAGGTTGTCTTTAATTTGTAATTTTTTTTGCTGTTTTGCCTTTTTGGATTGTTTTAGCCATTTTTTGCTTTGACAACGTCAGATGTCTCACCGACAATAGTGTCTTGCAGTTTTTGGATTAATGAGTTAATCGTTAGTTAATTTTAAACCTTATATAGTGTAGATCCTACAATTTTTGATTTGACGACTTCTACAGCCAAATCTTAAAACGTTCCCTTTGTCAGGTCAACCAGCTTCAAAGCTGTTACAAATCTATGCAAGTGTAGTTTTTGTCCGTTAAATTCCGGAATGGCACTTGATATTTCTTTAATATATGCCTGTTGGGCAGCTGGATCTGCCATTATGTTTTCTTTTGTTTCTACTATATTTGTATCTGAATCTATATTTTCGTCTTCTTCTGTCACTGACTCTACTGCTGTAATAAATGCAGGGATTGAGAGATGGTGTAGATCTTTTTCATTTATTTCGATATCTTTGCTTGTATCTGAATCTTCTTCTTCTGTTAGAACTTTTTGTTGGACTAATGTTAAAGGCGTATTTAGAATTGTCGGGATATATATTTTTAAATCATACTTATCCTTGACAGTTATTAGGTTTGCACGCAACCTTATTAATATTTTGAATAATTTTGATAAGTTTGTTTTGTTAATTATTTCCCTATTTTCATGCACTAGGGTTCTTGCCTGATTGTGAGAGTCTACAAGAATTTTTGCATGTTTATCTACTATTTCTTTTTGTGTTTGCCTTTTTTGGCTTACACATTTGTAAGACTTTTCAAATGTTTCTTTTAATTCTCGGATATGGAGTATTAACTGCTCCCATTCCATATTAAATTTGTAGTCATTATACCCGTTACTCGTAGAGTAAAAGGGTATATTAGATTCGTGCAAAAGTATGTAACAGGCAGAAGGAAGCGTTTCCGACCATATAAAGTATATATATTCTTGATCAGGATCACTAGCCGAGTCGATCTAGCCATGTCCGTCTGTCCGTCTGTATGAACGCTGAGATCTCGGAAACTATAAAAGCTAGAAGATTGGGATTTGGCATGCAGATTCTAGGGGTTATTACGCAAGTAAGTTTTTCACGCCAATGTGCCACGCCCCCCCTAACACCCACAAACCGCGAAAAACTGTGGCACCCACAGTTTTGAAGCTATATTAACGGGAAAGGAAATGTGTATTTGTTTCATCAATACATTTTGATAGACCAAAGTGGGAAACCCCCCTCCCCCCTAACGCCCACAAACCGCGAAAAACAGTGGCACCCGTCTGTATGAACGCTGAGATCTCGGAAACTATAAAAGCTAGAAGATTGGGATTTGGCATGCAGATTCTAGGGGTTAATACGCAGCGCAAGTCTGTACAATATTATTAATAATATTTTGCATCGCAGATGCTTAAATTTATATAAAGAAAGTAATGTTGGGCGCTCTTGGAAGCACTGTCGGTTCACTTTTCCGTGGTCCGGCTTGGCGCGCCGAACGGGACCGGTGCTGGCTGCACAGGCTATTTCATCTATCGTTGGGATACACTTCTAGTCTCTGTGCATCCCTTTGCTCAATAGGAGTAGGTGCCGCCCACGATGGTGAAGATTGTCTTCCGCACTCATATATTTCCAGCGTTGGTGTAGAAGGATTTGCCATTCCTTCCACACTTGTTGAATTTTCGTTGTCCGGGGCCTCTGGGCTCAGGCGGTACCGGTGCCGGTCATCGCACAGGTTGTTATAGTTGTTGGTTGCTGGGTTTCTCCGTTATTTATTTATTATATGGTACTGGGGTATTGGGGTACTGGGGTTTTATATGGTACTGGGATTGACTTTGTATTATAAAGTTGTTTATTTAACTCCTAAGTCTTGAGATTGATTTTTGATGATTTTTCGATTTCGATTTCGATTTGATGCATACAAACAAAGGGACAAATTATTTCATTTTGGGAAGAAGAAGAAAATCTTGTTTTCGGTATAACTTTTGAACGGAGCGTCGGATTAACTGATATGACCCCTCATATTAACCGCATTTTCAGTAAAAATACAACGAGCATAGTGCGGGCCACTGGCCCCAAAAGATCAAAATTTCTAAATTTTCACTTTTACACTTTCACCGCTCTCTCCCTCAAGCCAATTGATTTTTTTGAGGTCTTGGTATGCAATCCTTTTAGTTTTTGCAATACCTTTAAATTGGTGCATCACTCACTAGAATCGGGCCATTACAGCAGATTTTCAATTCTGCGGCTATATAATAGTAGTCGCCTTCGCACACTCTCCTTGTGCGCTTCGTCACTACATGGACTGCCGTCCATAGTGATGTTTTTTTTTAACTACAACCTTTGTCACGGTCGCCATGTGTGGATTTTCTTTATGAGACTTTTTTAATTGAAATAAAAAATAGTTTCTGTTGAATTGGGACCGACCCAGTGGTACGCTCCCAAACTTTTTATTTTCAATTCTGATTTCTTATTTCTATTACATGTTGGCATAAAGCTAAGATCGGCCGGGTCTGTCGGCAGAGACGCCGGCAGATCTGCAGTCGACGCTTATGTATAATTGTCTTTATATATGAGAGAGAGAGAGAGAGATACAATGTTCACTTGGCCGTCGGAGCGGTCGCACATATCAAATATGCTGACACTGCAGTTCCCACGCATTCGGGGGCGGTCATATAACCGGGCACACGGGAACTGCTAGGTTTATATATTATATATTTGTGTTTTGTTATTGTGGCCAAATGCAAAATGCCAAATAAGGTGTCTGTACTTAAATCGATGCGTAACACTGAGTACAGTGTGCATTCGATATGTGAACATACTACACTGGACTCACAGGAACTAGTTGCTTTACTACAGTACTAAACCACATGAGGCTTAGAGTTTATGTAATGCAAAAGGATAGCACCATATTCAAAAGAGCTGGCGTCAGTATGCAGTTCTATCGAAAACTGGGGATCAAAAATCATCAAAACAAAACATGCCAAACAAAATTATTCTTTTCAGATGTGAGAAAACATAAAGGCTTCATCAATTGTGAAAACCCCGGAATGAATTGAAAAAAATATGAAGCTAACCCAATGAACTGTCTTAGCGTAGCAACTGACTTAGGTGGAGGCTAGAGAGCTGCAACGAGTATGATCGAGTACGATCGATCATTGCGCCTGAATTTTCGTTTAATCCGGTAACGAATAATCACGATCGGTCATACTTCGGCTTTCGGGTTTGTTTAACTACACGACTCGCTTCTTAACGATCAATGATGTGATTTTTAGCTTCGGATGTAGGTGAACAAAATTATCGTTCCAAAGCGCTCAACCGTTCCCGATGATTGCGGCTTCGAGAGAGTTTTACATGAATTGATTGTGAACGGATTAATACGATTTATTGTGATTTGTGTATTTATCAACTAAATAACATTTAATTATAAGGAACTATAATTTTAAAATAAGAATACATGGATTGCCGTCCATAGTGATAAAGCAATAACTCGAAGTGCACGATCATACCGATCACACCAATCGATTGTAAAAATGATTCGATCACAAATGGGTAAAATCTTTAAGCCGAACGATCCAAACGATCAGATTTGATGCATACAAACATACTTGAACGATCACAAACGATCATTAAAGAGTCGACGGTATTCGCTGACCAGTCATTTCGTTTTACTCAGCCGAAGCGATTAATAAACGGATACGATGAATGATTGTGTGTATCCGAAAATGATTCTCTCGTTGCAGCTCTCTGGTGGAGGCAACGCCACAAGGGATTCTATTTTGTTCAAATTTGGACGTATCGCCCCCGCTTTTATCTCATAGCCAAAGTAGCGAACTGTAGACCTCAAGAAAAAGCACCTTGATATGTTAAATGTAAATCCAGCCTTTACTAGAACGTCTAATACAAGTTGCAACCGCTCAAACGCTTCTTCCTTTGTTTCTGAAACAAATAATATATCGTCCATATAAACGATTACAAACGAATGAGCAAGACTGCAAACTGCTTTCAATACAGCTTTCTGAAACACTGAGGGTGCGTTCTTTAATCCAAAGGTCATCGATAGAAATTTGTACTGCCCATCTGGAGTAACAAAAGCAGTATACTCAATTGATTTAGGGTGCATTAAAATCTGATAATACCCGCTAGCCATGTCAAGAGAAGTAAAATATTTATCTCCCCTAAGTCTAGCTATTTGATATGCTATCAACCGTAATGGAAACCTATCAGCTACTGTATTTTTATTCAATTCCCTACAATCAACACAAAGTCTTGCTGAACCATATGTCTTCTTTACTAATACGCCGAGCTAGCAAATGGTGAACTACTAGGTCTGATAACTTTATACTCGATTAATTCTTTAATTTTAGCACGTACTAACTCTAACTCCCTTTTGCTTGGACTAAATCTGTATGGTCGCCTTTGTACAGTCTTAGTCGAATCAGTCAAACGAATGTGCATTTCACCAGTACTCACACGCGTTTGCGGAGTGCCATCGATAAAAGATTTTGAGTGTTGCTGTTTGTGCTCAAGCGTGTCTTGTAGCACAATAAATGTTGACGAGGCCTCTTCCCGTAGGGCGAAAAATAAAGCCACCGAGTTACAAGATGGAGGGATTCTTTGTGAAACGTATCGAGATTTCCTTAATGGTCTGAAAACGATATCTAATTTTTATCACGATATTGAACCATTTAAATAGGATTTTTATAAAAATAAAAAAAAAATCTATTTGACAGAAGCGAAGATATGGCGATGCTTTATTTCTGTTTATATTATTTACTAGCAATACCCGAAGCGACGTTGTCCGCTACTAATAGCAAATCATTTCATGCTTTAGATAGTAACCTGATTTTTTTATATTTCGGGATTTTGCTCGGATATTAATTAGAATTCTGAAATATGATAAGATCAGGTTATTACCACAGTAAACCCCACCTAATATTTTACCATAACCCCTAACCATAACTTACCTTTCCTTTACAGTGCCTTAACCCTACCTGTCTCTTACCCCCGGAACAATTTTTTAACACCGTAATGCTGTTTTCGCTATTTCCTCGCCTATCCCCTAACCATCCGTACTCAGCCTTAACGCCCTAAAACTATTATTTTAACCAACTTTCTCTACCATAACACCAATTTTTTCTTTCCTTTGCCAACAGTTACCCCACTCTATTCTTACATGAAAAAAATATTTCCTTGCTTAATTTATTCCACTTAAACATTGCTTTTTCTGGTTTGTCACCTTAACCGACCTGATCCTCGCAAAAGTAAAAAAAAACTTACTTTACTCACATTCACCCTTTCTTTACATTACTTTTACCGTCACCCTAATCTGGGTAATAACGCCTTAACCGAAACTTTAACCCCGATTAACCTCACCTTATTCCCACATTAACTTTAATATTAAGGTCTTAATCTACCATTTTGGTCAGCTAAATTGCCAGCTAAAAGGAAAACCAGACAGCGTGCTGCCAATTAACCCCAAATAACCTTCAAAACTTAAAACAAAATATAAAAAATAACACTGAAATACCTATGGAACGCTGGTCAACATGGCTTAAGCGAAAAACGGATTTGAACGCAGGATCGGTAGGTTAAAAACATTTAGTGCCCCCATGTCGGTTGGGGCTCACCAGCTCGATCAAAATATTTCCGGAAATAAAAGAAAACTAAAACATGGCGTACCTAAAGCACTCTTTTGGGTTTAAACTGTGGGAGTAATTCGATCTAAAAGTCAAAACTTTTAAATTTTTAAGGTTTCTTGTGAGTCCTTTGGATACACATCTTTCAAACCATTTTTTTCGTGCGCCCATCCTCTATAACAATTCTTTCAAAACTTGTGTTTAGATAATTTTACATACATATATGTATTTACATGCCGACTTGTCGATGTGTGTGTGTTTTCGTTTTTACATGTAATTTTGACCACTGAAAATTTTGCACTGCTCTCTCCTTGAAATCCATTTGAAAAATTATTTAAAGTCAAACCGAAAATTCCTTATGGATTTAACGGATTAGCTTCACATTTTGACTTAGAATTGCATTCATTAGATAATCCGTTCTGGTATCCAAATTGTGAAATTTTGATCAGGTGTTTCTAATCCAGCAAAAAACTTTGGCCGCCTCTCTTGCGCTTCAAATGACTCTCTCTGCTCTTTACTCTCTCGCTCTGCTTCTGCTGACTTTGTTTTTGTGAGAGCTGTGTTCGGAATTCGTTCGTAAGTGCTGCGAACTGCCGAAGCATACAAAAAACAAAAACAACGTGCTGCCAAAAAGGCCCCCCGCATTTCCTTAATCTTATAAAAACAATTATATAAAATCAACCGTGGGTCCAAAAAAAAAAAAAAAAACCTTTCTAATTGTATGGCATAGCTCCACATTTTAAAACAAAAACGGATGCGATCGCATAATCGGTGCGGAAAAATTAATTAATTGGGGCTCATCTTCTGGGCTTTCGAAGATTTCCACAAACAAAGCTTAAAAAAAAATATCAACTTGTTTGGTTGAAAACTGTGGGAATGGTTGATGTTTTAATCAACCAATTTTGCATTTTTCGAGAGTCCTGGGAGTCCTTAGGAGCCGAATTTTAAAAAATCCTTTCTTAGTGCACACCTCCTCTAACACACGATCAGACCCAATTTTTTCCAGAATTTTAGGTCTTATGGTTTGGGCTGGGGGAACATGACGCAAATCGACATCTACTCCTTTATAGTAATACTCGATAACTGTAAATTACGGTGGGGTAAAAAATAAATAAAAATACTCAAAAATGATTATTTTTGCCAAACTTTAAGATAAAAATGACACCCATAATGGTTCCAATGCAAAGTATGGTCCAAACTTAAAAAAAATAATTTCAATCGCGGTTTTCTGCAAATCGGCATTTTTAATATTTATGAAAAAATAGTATAATGTTCTATGCATAATCCTTGTTGGCCACTGAAAGTTTCGACATGGGTCCTCCATTACTTTCTGCATAATTTAATAAAACAGTAAAAAACAAAGCAGTCTTTCCTTGTTATACTTTTAATTATGTTAGACGAACACTATTGTTCTTTATGATTTGCAAATGAAAACAATTTAAAATTATAAATTTGGACTATACTTTTCACGGGAACCATTATGGTTGTTATTTTTATCTGAAAGTTTGGCAAAAATAATAATTTTTGAGTATTTTTATTTAGGGGTAGTACTCAACCCAACAAAAAGTCGTCCAAAACAAAAAACTTCATATGAAAAAAGTCAAGAAATTTTTTTTTCATATGAAGTTTTTTTGTTTTGGACGACTTTTTGTTGGGTTGTGTACTAGCCCTTATTTTTTAGCCCACGAAATTTACAGTTATAAATATAATAAACAAAAATAAAGCATCGCCATATCTTCGCTTCTGTCAAATAGATTTTTTTTACTTTTTTAAAAATCCTATTTAAATGGTGTAATATCGTGATAAAAATGAGACATTGTTTTGAGACCATTAAGAAAATTTCGATACGTTTCACAAAGAATCACTCATATACTACTTGGAGCACGGAAGTTAAGTGTAAAGAATGGTGGAGTGGGTTGTATTCTAGAGTGGGTCAGTAAGTTCTGATTATGGTAGCGTTGACACTGCAGAATGTGCTGACCGCTTGGCGGGTCGGTGAGACATCGAGTCAACCGTTGACATCGACTATGTAGAATATGCTGATCAGCAAATATTATCTGCCGTGGGTGCAACTGGGCGCCTGGTACTGTTACCAACTGTAGTACTACTTGATTCGTTGGTCGTTTGCCATGTTGGTCAACATTGAGTACGATCGTTAGTCATGTTGAGCAACATTGAAAACGAACAGTTGCTTTAGTAATGATATTAAAATTTATTTTTCATTTCCAATCATTTCAGTTTCAATGCTATTAAAATCAGTATGTTTGACGGTTTCACAAACGTTCACAGCTTTAGTTTGAACAATCTTAAAATTATCGTAGGAAACTTCCACTAAAAACCCTTGAGCCAATATCTCTCTTCCAATTACAATATTATTTTTCATACATTCGTCTGGTACTAAATGCAACAAAATAACCAAAGAATTTCCATCAATCGTGATGTTTGATTCAACTTGTGCGGTACTGTTAGTATTGGCATTACCTATTCCCTTTAAAGAGATAACGCTATGAATCCTCTTACCAATTAACTTATTAGAAACGCTTTCCTTAAATGTAATTGGGAATCTCTCATCATTGACCAGCATAACCAATCGAGGTTCCACTATAGCGCACAGCTTCACTCTTTTTTCTGATCTTACTCCCAGTCCGGTACTCTGCACTTTTTTTGACAATTAGTGGCGATGTGTCCCGGCTCCTGGCATCTGTTGCAAGTTACATTTGTCCTTCCATGTACGCTCCCAAACTTTTTATTTTCAATTCTGATTTCTTATTTCTATTACATGTTGGCATAAAGCTAAGATCGGCCGGGTCTGTCGGCAGAGACGCCGGCAGATCTGCAGTCGACGCTTATGTATAATTGTCTTTATATATGAGAGAGAGAGAGAGAGATACAATGTTCACTTGGCCGTCGGAGCGGTCGCACATATCAAATATGCTGACACTGCAGTTCCCACGCATTCGGGGGCGGTCATATAACCGGGCACACGGGAACTGCTAGGTTTATATATTATATATTTGTGTTTTGTTATTGTGGCCAAATGCAAAATGCCAAATAAGGTGTCTGTACTTAAATCGATGCGTAACACTGAGTACAGTGTGCATTCGATATGTGAACATACTACACTGGACTCACAGGAACTAGTTGCTTTACTACAGTACTAAACCACATGAGGCTTAGAGTTTATGTAATGCAAAAGGATAGCACCATATTCAAAAGAGCTGGCGTCAGTATGCAGTTCTATCGAAAACTGGGGATCAAAAATCATCAAAACAAAACATGCCAAACAAAATTATTCTTTTCAGATGTGAGAAAACATAAAGGCTTCATCAATTGTGAAAACCCCGGAATGAATTGAAAAAAATATGAAGCTAACCCAATGAACTGTCTTAGCGTAGCAACTGACTTAGGTGGAGGCTAGAGAGCTGCAACGAGTATGATCGAGTACGATCGATCATTGCGCCTGAATTTTCGTTTAATCCGGTAACGAATAATCACGATCGGTCATACTTCGGCTTTCGGGTTTGTTTAACTACACGACTCGCTTCTTAACGATCAATGATGTGATTTTTAGCTTCGGATGTAGGTGAACAAAATTATCGTTCCAAAGCGCTCAACCGTTCCCGATGATTGCGGCTTCGAGAGAGTTTTACATGAATTGATTGTGAACGGATTAATACGATTTATTGTGATTTGTGTATTTATCAACTAAATAACATTTAATTATAAGGAACTATAATTTTAAAATAAGAATACATGGATTGCCGTCCATAGTGATAAAGCAATAACTCGAAGTGCACGATCATACCGATCACACCAATCGATTGTAAAAATGATTCGATCACAAATGGGTAAAATCTTTAAGCCGAACGATCCAAACGATCAGATTTGATGCATACAAACATACTTGAACGATCACAAACGATCATTAAAGAGTCGACGGTATTCGCTGACCAGTCATTTCGTTTTACTCAGCCGAAGCGATTAATAAACGGATACGATGAATGATTGTGTGTATCCGAAAATGATTCTCTCGTTGCAGCTCTCTGGTGGAGGCAACGCCACAAGGGATTCTATTTTGTTCAAATTTGGACGTATCGCCCCCGCTTTTATCTCATAGCCAAAGTAGCGAACTGTAGACCTCAAGAAAAAGCACCTTGATATGTTAAATGTAAATCCAGCCTTTACTAGAACGTCTAATACAAGTTGCAACCGCTCAAACGCTTCTTCCTTTGTTTCTGAAACAAATAATATATCGTCCATATAAACGATTACAAACGAATGAGCAAGACTGCAAACTGCTTTCAATACAGCTTTCTGAAACACTGAGGGTGCGTTCTTTAATCCAAAGGTCATCGATAGAAATTTGTACTGCCCATCTGGAGTAACAAAAGCAGTATACTCAATTGATTTAGGGTGCATTAAAATCTGATAATACCCGCTAGCCATGTCAAGAGAAGTAAAATATTTATCTCCCCTAAGTCTAGCTATTTGATATGCTATCAACCGTAATGGAAACCTATCAGCTACTGTATTTTTATTCAATTCCCTACAATCAACACAAAGTCTTGCTGAACCATATGTCTTCTTTACTAATACGCCGAGCTAGCAAATGGTGAACTACTAGGTCTGATAACTTTATACTCGATTAATTCTTTAATTTTAGCACGTACTAACTCTAACTCCCTTTTGCTTGGACTAAATCTGTATGGTCGCCTTTGTACAGTCTTAGTCGAATCAGTCAAACGAATGTGCATTTCACCAGTACTCACACGCGTTTGCGGAGTGCCATCGATAAAAGATTTTGAGTGTTGCTGTTTGTGCTCAAGCGTGTCTTGTAGCACAATAAATGTTGACGAGGCCTCTTCCCGTAGGGCGAAAAATAAAGCCACCGAGTTACAAGATGGAGGGATTCTTTGTGAAACGTATCGAGATTTCCTTAATGGTCTGAAAACGATATCTAATTTTTATCACGATATTGAACCATTTAAATAGGATTTTTATAAAAATAAAAAAAATCTATTTGACAGAAGCGAAGATATGGCGATGCTTTATTTCTGTTTATATTATTTACTAGCAATACCCGAAGCGACGTTGTCCGCTACTAATAGCAAATCATTTCATGCTTTAGATAGTAACCTGATTTTTTTATATTTCGGGATTTTGCTCGGATATTAATTAGAATTCTGAAATATGATAAGATCAGGTTATTACCACAGTAAACCCCACCTAATATTTTACCATAACCCCTAACCATAACTTACCTTTCCTTTACAGTGCCTTAACCCTACCTGTCTCTTACCCCCGGAACAATTTTTTAACACCGTAATGCTGTTTTCACTATTTCCTCGCCTATCCCCTAACCATCCGTACTCAGCCTTAACGCCCTAAAACTATTATTTTAACCAACTTTCTCTACCATAACACCAATTTTTTCTTTCCTTAGCCAACAGTTACCCCACTCTATTCTTACATGAAAAAAAATATTTCCTTGCTTAATTTATTCCACTTAAACATTGCTTTTTCTGGTTTGTCACCTTAACCGACCTGATCCTCGCAAAAGTAAAAAAAAACTTACTTTACTCACATTCACCCTTTCTTTACATTACTTTTACCGTCACCCTAATCTGGGTAATAACGCCTTAACCGAAACTTTAACCCCGATTAACCTCACCTTATTCCCACATTAACTTTAATATTAAGGTCTTAATCTACCATTTTGGTCAGCTAAATTGCCAGCTAAAAGGAAAACCAGACAGCGTGCTGCCAATTAACCCCAAATAACCTTCAAAACTTAAAACAAAATATAAAAAATAACACTGAAATACCTATGGAACGCTGGTCAACATGGCTTAAGCGAAAAACGGATTTGAACGCAGGATCGGTAGGTTAAAAACATTTAGTGCCCCCATGTCGGTTGGGGCTCACCAGCTCGATCAAAATATTTCCGGAAATAAAAGAAAACTAAAACATGGCGTACCTAAAGCACTCTTTTGGGTTTAAACTGTGGGAGTAATTCGATCTAAAAGTCAAAACTTTTAAATTTTTAAGGTTTCTTGTGAGTCCTTTGGATACACATCTTTCAAACCATTTTTTTCGTGCGCCCATCCTCTATAACAATTCTTTCAAAACTTGTGTTTAGATAATTTTACATACATATATGTATTTACATGCCGACTTGTCGATGTGTGTGTGTTTTCGTTTTTACATGTAATTTTGACCACTGAAAATTTTGCACTGCTCTCTCCTTGAAATCCATTTGAAAAATTATTTAAAGTCAAACCGAAAATTCCTTATGGATTTAACGGATTAGCTACACATTTTGACTTAGAATTGCATTCATTAGATAATCCGTTCTGGTATCCAAATTGTGAAATTTTGATCAGGTGTTTCTAATCCAGCAAAAAACTTTGGCCGCCTCTCTTGCGCTTCAAATGACTCTCTCTGCTCTTTACTCTCTCGCTCTGCTTCTGCTGACTTTGTTTTTGTGAGAGCTGTGTTCGGAATTCGTTCGTAAGTGCTGCGAACTGCCGAAGCATACAAAAAACAAAAACAACGTGCTGCCAAAAAGGCCCCCCGCATTTCCTTAATCTTATAAAAACAATTATATAAAATCAACAGTGGGTCCAAAAAAAAAAAAAAAACCTTTCTAATTGTATGGCATAGCTCCACATTTTAAAACAAAAACGGATGCGATCGCATAATCGGTGCGGAAAAATTAATTAATTGGGGCTCATCTTCTGGGCTTTCGAAGATTTCCACAAACAAAGCTTAAAAAAAAATATCAACTTGTTTGGTTGAAAACTGTGGGAATGGTTGATGTTTTAATCAACCAATTTTGCATTTTTCGAGAGTCCTGGGAGTCCTTAGGAGCCGAATTTTAAAAAATCCTTTCTTAGTGCACACCTCCTCTAACACACGATCAGACCCAATTTTTTCCAGAATTTTAGGTCTTATGGATTGGGCTGGGGGAACATGACGCAAATCGACATCTACTCCTTTATAGTAATACTCGATAACTGTAAATTACGGTGGGGTAAAAAATAAATAAAAATACTCAAAAATGATTATTTTTGCCAAACTTTAAGATAAAAATGACACCCATAATGGTTCCAATGCAAAGTATGGTCCAAACTTAAAAAAAATAATTTCAATCGCGGTTTTCTGCAAATCGGCATTTTTAATATTTATGAAAAAATAGTATAATGTTCTATGCATAATCCTTGTTGGCCACTGAAAGTTTCGACATGGGTCCTCCATTACTTTCTGCATAATTTAATAAAACAGTAAAAAACAAAGCAGTCTTTCCTTGTTATACTTTTAATTATGTTAGACGAACACTATTGTTCTTTATGATTTGCAAATGAAAACAATTTAAAATTATAAATTTGGACTATACTTTTCACGGGAACCATTATGGGTGTTATTTTTATCTGAAAGTTTGCCAAAAATAATAATTTTTGAGTATTTTTATTTAGGTAGTACTCAACCCAACAAAAAGTCGTCCAAAACAAAAAACTTCATATGAAAAAAGTCAAGAAATTTTTTTTCATATGAAGTTTTTTTGTTTTGGACGACTTTTTGTTGGGTTGTGTACTAGCCCTTATTTTTTAGCCCACGAAATTTACAGTTATAAATATAATAAACAAAAATAAAGCATCGCCATATCTTCGCTTCTGTCAAATAGATTTTTTTTACTTTTTTAAAAATCCTATTTAAATGGTGTAATATCGTGATAAAAATGAGACATTGTTTTGAGACCATTAAGAAAATTTCGATACGTTTCACAAAGAATCACTCATATACTACTTGGAGCACGGAAGTTAAGTGTAAAGAATGGTGGAGTGGGTTGTATTCTAGAGTGGGTCAGTAAGTTCTGATTATGGTAGCGTTGACACTGCAGAATGTGCTGACCGCTTGGCGGGTCGGTGAGACATCGAGTCAACCGTTGACATCGACTATGTAGAATATGCTGATCAGCAAATATTATCTGCCGTGGGTGCAACTGGGCGCCTGGTACTGTTACCAACTGTAGTACTACTTGATTCGTTGGTCGTTTGCCATGTTGGTCAACATTGAGTACGATCGTTAGTCATGTTGAGCAACATTGAAAACGAACAGTTGCTTTAGTAATGATATTAAAATTTATTTTTCATTTCCAATCATTTCAGTTTCAATGCTATTAAAATCAGTATGTTTGACGGTTTCACAAACGTTCACAGCTTTAGTTTGAACAATCTTAAAATTATCGTAGGAAACTTCCACTAAAAACCCTTGAGCCAATATCTCTCTTCCAATTACAATATTATTTTTCATACATTCGTCTGGTACTAAATGCAACAAAATAACCAAAGAATTTCCATCAATCGTGATGTTTGATTCAACTTGTGCGGTACTGTTAGTATTGGCATTACCTATTCCCTTTAAAGAGATAACGCTATGAATCCTCTTACCAATTAACTTATTAGAAACGCTTTCCTTAAATGTAATTGGGAATCTCTCATCATTGACCAGCATAACCAATCGAGGTTCCACTATAGCGCACAGCTTCACTCTTTTTTCTGATCTTACTCCCAGTCCGGTACTCTGCACTTTTTTTGACAATTAGTGGCGATGTGTCCCGGCTCCTGGCATCTGTTGCAAGTTACATTTGTCCTTCCATGACGAGGCTGTCCTGAACGCCACTCCTTTTTAGTTGCCGAAACCTGAGGTCCCATTACAGTTCTACAGTCTTTCTTTTTATGGCCAGGTTTTCCACACTGATAACATTTGAGTGCCACAGTTTTCGCACGCTTGGTGTCCGGTTCCCAGTTTGATGTAAGAGGGCGCTCCTTCAGCGCTGAGAATACTTGCAGCTCCGCTTGCAGTTCACGTCGATTGTTTACAGGCGCTCGTTGCAAACGCCGGTCGAAATTGGCCATGTTCCCAAGAACCATCGCGATGCAAATTTGTTCAGAACTCAAATTACGCCATTTTGTGAGGTCACGCTGTGACTCGCAAAAGCAGGCAAGCTTTCACCGTTGCTTGGACTACTGTTAAGAAGATTAAAAATGATGGCGTTTCTGATGTATCGTATCGCTGCTCAAACAATTGCCGGAACTGTTTTATTCCTGGGTAGCATATTTGTGATAGCCACTGAGCCGCTGCCCCTTCCAAAGCTTTACTCAACGCTAATATAAGAGCGCTGTCACTTTATGGTCTTGCTCGCAAAATGATGTCGACCGTAGCAATGTCCGGATTGTATTTCGGCAATCAAATCTCGGTAGTCTGTTGTAACTTGTTCGCCGGCGTCTGTGGCTTCCTAACCAGTTCCAGAAAATTCGGGTTTTGTTGCTCTAACAACGCGAAGACATCCCTTGAAGAAGTTTGGTTAGGGCCGAATCCCACTTCTGATGTCGGGGAATTGACGTCATCCCCGTGCAGGCCGTCTTTGTTAATCCCTTTATCGTTCGATTCATGATGTTCCATACTCGGTCCTGGCAGATGCAGCTTCGTTGCCTTTGTTGATCATCGTTGTCTCTTAGAACTTACAACTTGGAACTCTTAGAACTTACGCGTGACCTTTTTTTTTATTAATTGTCAAAATCACGGCTGTGAACCCATATTACTTTTGCATGGGTTCGGTTCGGGGTTCAAACCTAATCGACAGATAAAGTTCCGATTTGCGAACCGGTTCATTGATGAGCCGGAGCAGGGTTCAGGCTCGAACCATGGTTCAAATAAATCATTTTTATACCCTTGCACAGGGTGTAATGATTTCAGTCAGAAGTTTGCAACGCAGTGAAGTAGTCGTTTCCTATAAAGTATATATATTCTTGGTCAGCATGACTAGACGAGTCGATCTAGCCATGTCCGTCTGTCCGTCCGTCTGCCCGTCCGTCCGCCCTTTCTACGAAGTTTTCTTGTTCTTGTTTCTTGTTTTTTAATTAAATAATAAAGTCAACATATATTTCCATGAACTTTTATTCAATTTTACACTTTCCTCGATTTTCCTTGTTACATTCACATAATCAATTCAAGATATTAAATATGTTTTTTTTTTTACATTCCGCATATAATATTGTCTAAAGAATTACTGCAAATACTCCAAAATTATATATTATTAGAATGATTGAATTAGATGTACGCATTTCATAGACAAAATTTTTCAATAAAAAAACACTAACACAAAAAAAAAAATTTCGCAAACCGAACTGAATTTCAAAAATTATATTTCCAGTTCGGTTCCGGTCCAATTTTAAAAAAAATTTGGCGCTCCGGTTTACGGTTCGATTCGTTTTCTAAAAAATGTGAACCACTCCGGTTCGGAGTGGTTCAGCTCTGGAGTGGTTCACAGCCCTGATTAAAATACATTTTTTAAATACAATACTGTTCTTTAAATTGCTTAGTACATCCCTAAACATTTATAAAAGAAAAATGCGACTTCTAAGGAGAAAAGACCACAGTCCAAAACGTAAGAGATGAAATACAATTATATCTATTTATATGCCTAACTTCTAAAGTGATTGGAATTTGATTTTAGCCAAATTTAGGTTTTCAACAGACCTAAACCTAAGCCGAAATTCCATATAATTTAAGGGCTACATTACAAATTAACTTTTGGATTTCGTAAAATCAAAAACGCGTTTCCGATCAATATGATAATTAGTTATTTTATCGCTTAAATGCTTATGTTTAAATTTTAAAATTCTAGAAATTTTTAAGTATTTTTAAAGAATTTGTTAAGATTTTGTGAGATATAGCGCCTAATTTTGTTGCACAATCGTGAGCTCGCTGAGAGGGATATTGTAAAGAGAGGTCTAGCGGACTCCTTTTTGTAATCGGGGTATTTTAAAATGACATCTTCAGATGCCAAGATATTTCGTAGCTTCTGAAACGCTTTTTGCTGCGTTTTAGAGAACTGGACCGGAATGATTCGTTACGTAAGTCTTGAATGGCTTTGACCTTCTCTGGGTCGGTTATTACAGCGCTACTGGTTACTATAAATCTCAGACAGACTACACTATTTTTGACCCATTTCGTCGGTGCCCTATGTCGTTAACAGTCAACAGTTTTGTGGCGTTTTGGGCGGGTAACAATAGGCAATTTAAAATACATGCTGGTCAAAATACGAATAGTCACGATATATAAAGAAAGCTGATTAGTTTCTAGGTTGGAAAATATTATGAATTTAAGAATAGGCAGTGAGTCGGTAGAAATTAGGTGATGTGGGCATTTCCACAGCTTAACTAAGATATTGGGGTATATTTTGATAATATTAATGACAAAAAGTACCAATACAAACAAAAGTGTGTTTTTGTCTTTTTTTTTTTTTTTTTTTTTTTTGCAAATTTGTCCTATAGAAATGCTGAAATGTGACCTTTTTTAAGCTTAATGCTTTCTTTACATGTTAAACTATAAAATTAAAAGGAAAACTGCCATTAATTTGGGGACTAGGGGCAAAGAACCACACTTAACAAAACGGTGATGAAAATGTCCCGAGCGAATATGCTTGAAACTACATAAAAAACATTAACATTTTTGAGTAAAACCAAAACCATTTATAGATACATTAGGGGACAACAAGTAAAAAAATCGCATGGAATTTTCCATCAGACTTCCCTAAAATCCGGGGTTCAATGGAACCCGCAAAATAGCGTTGTTGTACACAAAAAAAACTATGTAAAATCAAAATAGAACTTCACGATTTTGTAAAGTTTTATATATTTTGTTGTTTTATTTGTCGGGTTATTGTATAGTATTGAAAGCTTTAAATATTAGAAAAGCTATTTTCGAAATATGCACGTATTTTTTTTATTTCTTTGGTAAATTATTAGTAACATAACAATTAAAATCCTGGCAAAACTATTTTTTTTACCTTTTTATATTTTGTTGTTTTATTTTATAGGTCATTAAATATTAGCACCACAATTATAATCGTAGCATAACTATTTTATTTTTCTTCTTGTATTTTCTTGTTTTAAAAATACACTTCTAAATAGTTTATCAACTATTTTTCTAGACTTAGGATGGTTAGAGTGTTCGCCCTTATAATCTCTTGGTCGTAAGTTCACATATCGCTTTCACAAACGAGGTAAAAGCGCAGGCAGGAAATCATCAGTAAGTTTAACTAATATTTAAATTTTCAATAACTTCCATATACCAAACTGTTAAAAAAATGAATACAAAATAGTTGAATTTCAATTTTTTCTCTAACCTACTATTTTATAAGTAAACTACTATTTTTTTTGGCATTTTCTACTTTTTATGAGTTGGGCAGTTTTTACTATTAAATAGCCGATTTTACAAAGTTTTTTTTTTTTGTGTAAAATATATCATATAAAAACTCCTCTTAACGAAGTAAAAACTAGTGACGATTACACATTCAACATACAAAAGTTCTGATATCAACATTTGTGACAAAAAATGATTATGTTAATGTTAATGAGTGGCGTTACTTTGCCTGATCACAGGATATGTGTATCGGGGGTTTGGGCAGTATATAGCGCATAAACTGTCTACTGTTTAGATGTAGCACCTAGCACTTGTAACTAGTGGGACGTCGGAGAGTGGTGCGCAAGATGAGGATCTGAAGACACAGCGACAGCCTCTGTTGATTGCGATGGTGGATGAGTAACAGACAGTGGCATTCTAAGACTGAGAATGATTTTATAGAACAAACTTAACAGTATTTATAGGAAAAAAAATGGGTGACCGTGAACTTTCCTTTGCTTTTAAAATATACTTGTATATTCAACTCCGTGCCGCAGTAAAGATTTCCGTAATATCTTATACTTTTTTTATTTGAAAGTTCTAAGTCCATAAATATAGACAATGCCTCTTCCAAGGCATACTTCTTAATAAGTCCATTCGGAAGCGTGGGAATGCTTTCCTTAATCCTTATAAGTCGCAGCGGACTTGCCTCAGCAACCGATTGTATAATCTCACTTTTTTATTGACCTTTTTATATTTTAAAGAAAGCACTTCGGAAACATCTTCAGTGGTTAAATCATCAGTTGCATATTCCAGTTTTCTTTTCCTTGGGCGTTCCTGACAATCCTCCATACTTTTGGATGGTCTTCCTCTTCCACGACCTGTTGATGTGGTGTGCTCTTCCTCGGCCGGTATATCCAGGATAGTTTCGTCATTGAGCCAGTCCTCGTATGTCATTGCAAACCTCCTTGCTTTGTGGCTGACTTAATATATAATATATTTTCGTTGCTCTGTCTTAGTTCCTCTATAACAGCTTCTTTGAACTCTGAATAGGAAATTGTTGACCTAAACAGTTCATATAATAATATACACACACATGCACAAGACTTTTTAAATCGTCGTTCAAGAGCAATCGGTCTGTAAGCGAGCCGAAAAAACTGCTTGTCGGCTGAGTGCGAGCAAAATTGTTGTATGAACAATTCAATCGGTTGCTCTTTGATTCTTTGCTCAAAGTGTGAGAGAAACACTTATTGTGGGACCGCACGAATCGGTCAACAGTTATTTGCGAGCTATGCTAAAAATAAGGAGAATACAAAGAAAGTGTCTCGTCAACTTTCAGTCATAGACTAATCCAGGGATTAAGCCTACAATGCAGTAGATAGTGTGAGGTATTACCTGATAGGTACAAACAGGTAAAAAGTTTATCAAACGCCTTAAAAGGTGAAGCCCCAACCTTAAGTAGAATTACGCAATTGTAGTATTTTGCAGGTGCAAGCTTATATTTTTCTGTCTATGAATGTCTACCTGAATGCACCTGCTAAATCTACATACTACGGTACGGGTACATAACCGTTCGTATCAAGAAGAAAGTCCAAATAACGTTTTAGGAAAGTATAAAAATAGTATTAAATAATTTTTTTCTATTTTCCATCAAAGTTGAAAAATATGGAAAAAATGGACGTTAGGCAAATAACCCATAACTAAGAGATGCGGCTGGCAAACTGCAATATGTTTTAGTTTATTTACTCTTAACATTACATCCGTATTGACATGAATGCTCCGGATATATCTTCGAATACTCCAAGCGCATATTCCTTAGTGCGTAGGGGTCTCTCAACGGTTGCTACTAGCCAGTGTAGTGCCGTTTCCAAAGATTTCTATTTGGTGTAGGCATTCTGTTTGGATGACATTATATATATTTTAGTATAGTATATATTTTGTACAGCCATGGGGTGATCTTTTCCTTGGTACCGTGCAACACGCTGTGGTGTGCATTGGCATCTGCACCAATGAGGAGTTGACCAGCCGGATTCTGGTGGCGCCAGTCTATCGTGTGCCATGTAGCAGGACGCATCACCGTAGTCAAGTCGTCAGAGCTGAAATGAGGCATAATGTTAGCGCTTCTGTTCCTGCTTACCGCTGGCGAGTAGAATGTTTTGCAGTTTGAGGACCTTAGTCCGGCCACGATATTGTCGACGGCTACTTGCTCCAGGGCAATCAGGAGCTCCGCCGATGCGATTATGCTTTTATGAAGATTGAGCTGCAGCACCCTCAGAGTCATGGGCGGCTGGCTCGACGGGTTGGCTATAACTGTCAGGTCACCATCCTCTTCGTCTTCCGAGTCATCCTTCTCCATCTCCCCTTCCTGCAGGATGTGTAAGCCCTTGTCGTCAGGGTGGCGCTTCTTGAGACTCAGGTAAATACTGCACACGCCCCACGACGGCTACTTGGTCCAGGGAAATCAGGAAAATCTTCCAAACCGCCGTTGGGACGTCTGTATTGTGCCGTTGAAGCAGCTTCAGCGCCCGATCCTCTTTTATTGCGATGGGGAAGATCACGTTCGCCTTTCGTGAGGATGGGATTAATTCCCTGTCCACAACCTCTAGCTTGGCCCACTACCACAACGCCTCCAGTTGGCTGACCGTTTGCGTCAGCCACTTCCTGGTCAGATAGTCGTTGCACTTCAGGATTTTGACACCGTTCAGCCACCCTGCACCATTGAATGTGGGCATGAGGGCTGTGGGTGCCACTTCCATACGTGCACAGAGAGACTCAACGAGTCGCGCATGGACGATCTTCCAGCGCCCCTCCGTCATTTTCCCATTTTCATTTCTTGTTGAGCTTCACTGCTACTTTGGGTGGCGGATGGCCTGCTTCCTTGGGTCCGCGTTTCCGCTTGCTCACCGGAGTGTCCTTGGCTGCACTCTCGTGTGAGCGTTGCTTTTTTTTTTGGCAAATTCATTTACCTTGTTTGCAAATTAGCTTGTCGACGCCATCGCGGGTTTGCTTGCGAAGTGCAGCCTTCCATCCTCAACCGTTTGCTCTGTCCAGGCTAGCTTTTTCTTCTTCTCCTGGGAAAGAGTCGCTTTGTCCTAAAGCCGGCTCTTAGTCTTGAGGGCTGCCTTGTATTGCGCCTTAGCCTTCATACCCTCGCTTCTACGATTCGGCCCTTTCCTACGATGGGAGTTGGAACCGGGTTCAGGCAAGCGGGAATGGCTTGTTTTGACTTCGATTAGCACGCTCTCCGAGTCCGAGTCTACTACGACAACGGCACCCGTGTGACTTAACTTTGCCTGAGATGTCTTGGCAGTAGCATTACCGCTGAAATGACCTGCTCCCGTCATCCCAGGAGTTGGACCGCTGGCGACACGCAGAGTGGATTGCTCCTCCTCGTGCCCGCCGATGGTAGCAGTCGTATTTCCCATCGACGTTTGGTTTGACATCCCAGCCCAGATTTCTTCCACCTCGTTGTTCATACTAGTTTGTTTTTCAGGGAAACCACCCACTTGCCTTTTATAAGCATTATATAACCACCGCCAGGTACCTCCAACCATGGCCACTGATTCAAGGGATTAAACCAGTCGCCTTAGCGCACTGCATTGCCCCGGGCAGGACAAGCACCCTCGTGAAGGGTTCAGCTGGAGGATTTTCACCAGCACAAATTAAGCCTCTAAGAAGATATTGTGCGATTAGATGGTAGTGTAGGGTTTGCCCTAATGGAGCGTGCGCACACCAAGTTTCTAATTCAAATTAAAGAAATCGTACTATCAATAGGAGGAAATAATTTATCAGAGTGAGGTCAGCTGAGCCAGACAGAGTCGATGAACCATTAGCAAATAGGGATTATTTTAGAGAAAGTAACTATGAAAGTAATGAACTAGGTTTTATAAATGAGGAAAATTCACTTAATGCCAAGCATAGGCATATAAGCACATATTAGACAGTTTTGAGGCTGAATGAGGTGGCACATTGATAATCGGATGTCGAACAGCGAATTCTGCATTCAAATTTCCATTGAATTTAATAAATGTGAAAATGCCGTATTGCTCTACGAACTCTCGATACAACTTCGAAGGATATACGAGGCAATAACGTTGTAATGGGTGGCGTTATTGTTCACTTAGCGGGAGAATTTCGTCAAACCCTTAGTAGTGTCAAGGGGAACCATAGCCGATGAAATAAAATTGTGGTTAAAATCTTATTTACTATGGCCTGATATCAGGAAACTAGCCTTAACAAAAAATATGCGTATGCACTTGAAACATTACTTCAAATTGGACACGGCATATATCCAACAATCGAGAATTTGTTTGGGAATAACTTCTGCCGAAGACCATTCTTTAATTACACGGGTTTACAAAAAAAATTGATGAAATACGCACTTCACGAAACTGTTATTTTCGGTTAAGGTAAATCTCCCTGAGTAAGAAAAGGACACTTTTAATTTTTTGTATGGTACAGTTTTTTTTAAAGTGTAAAAAACGTTTTTTGCACTTTTTTAATTTCTAACTCGAGTTGTGGTAAACCGATTTAGGCTATTAAAGACTTATTACAGGTAAAATAATGCTTTTTAACTTTCTTATACACAGCATTGAGTTCCATTCATTGGTTTAGCAGCTATACTTCATCAAAGCTCCTCTTAACGAAGTAAAAACTAGTGACGATTACACATTCAACATACATAAGTTCTGATATAAACATTTGTGACAAAAAATGATTATGTTAATGTTAATGAGTGGCGTTACTTCGCCTGATCACAGGATATGTGTATCGGGGGTTTGGGCAGTATATAGCGCATAAACTGTCTACTGTTTAGATGTAGCACCTAGCTCTTGTAACTAGTGGGACGTCGGAGAGTGGTGCGCAAGATGAGGATCTGAAGACACAGCGACAGCCTCTATTGATTGCGATGGTGGATGAGTAGCAGACAGTGGCATTCTAAGACTGAGAATGATTTTATAGAACAAACTTAACAGTATTTATAGGAAAAAAAGTGGGTGACCGTGAACTTTCCTTTGCTTTTAAAATATACTTGTATATTCAACTCCGTGCCGCAGTAAAGATTTCCGTAATATCTTATACTTTTTTTATTTGAAAGTTCTAAGTCCATAAATATAGACAATGCCTCTTCCAAGGCATACTTCTTAATAAGTCCATTCGGAAGCGTGGGAATGCTTTCCTTAATCCTTATAAGTCGCAGCGGACTTGCCTCAGCAACCGATTGTATAATCTCACTTTTTCATTGACCTTTTTATATTTTAAAGAAAGCACTTCGGAAACATCTTCAGTGGTTAAATCATCAGTTGCATATTCCAGTTTTCTTGTATGAACAATTCAATCGGTTGCTCCTTGATTCTTTGCTCAAAGTGTGAGAGAAACACTTATTGTGGGACCGCACGAATCGGTCAACAGTTATTTGCGAGCTATGCTAAAAATAAGGAGAATACAAAGAAAGTGTCTCGTCAACTTTCAGTCATAGACTAATCCAGGGATTAAGCCTACAATGCAGTAGATAGTGTGAGGTATTACCTGATAGGTACAAACAGGTAAAAAGTTTATCAAACGCCTTAAAAGGTGAAGCCCCAACCTTAAGTAGAATTACGCAATTGTAGTATTTTGCAGGTGCAAGCTTATATTTTTCTGTCTATGAATGTCTACCTGAATGCACCTGCTAAATCTACATACTACGGTACGGGTACATAACCGTTCGTATCAAGAAGAAAGTCCAAATAACGTTTTAGGAAAGTATAAAAATAGTATTAAATAGTTTTTTTCTATTTTCCATCAAAGTTGAAAAATATGGAAAAAATGGACGTTAGGCAAATAACCCATAACTAAGAGATGCGGCTGGCAAACTGCAATATGTTTTAGTTTATTTACTCTTAACATTACATCCGTATTGACATGAATGCTCCGGATATATCTTCGAATACTCCAAGCGCATATTCCTTAGTGCGTAGGGGTCTCTCAACGGTTGCTACTAGCCAGTGTAGTGCCGTTTCCAAAGATTTCTATTTGGTGTAGGCATTCTGTTTGGATGACATTATATATATTTTAGTATAGTATATATTTTGTACAGCCATGGGGTGATCTTTTCCTTGGTACCGTGCAACACGCTGTGGTGTGCATTGGCATCTGCACCAATGAGGAGTTGACCAGCCGGATTCTGGTGGCGCCAGTCTATCGTGTGCCATGTAGCAGGACGCATCACCGTAGTCAAGTCGTCAGAGCTGAAATGAGGCATAATGTTAGCGCTTCTGTTCCTGCTTACCGCTGGCGAGTAGAATGTTTTGCAGTTTGAGGACCTTAGTCCGGCCACGATATTGTCGACGGCTACTTGCTCCAGGGCAATCAGGAGCTCCGCCGATGCGATTATGCTTTTATGAAGATTGAGCTGCAGCACCCTCAGAGTCATGGGCGGCTGGCTCGACGGGTTGGCTATAACTGTCAGGTCACCATCCTTCGTCTTCCGAGTCATCCTTCTCCATCTCCCCTTCCTGCAGGATGTGTAAGCCCTTGTCGTCAGGGTGGCGCTTCTTGAGACTCAGGTAAATACTGCACACGCCCCACGACGGCTACTTGGTCCAGGGAAATCAGGAAAATCTTCCAAACCGCCGTTGGGACGTCTGTATTGTGCCGTTGAAGCAGCTTCAGCGCCCGATCCTCTTTTATGGCGATGGGGAAGATCACGTTCGCCTTTCGTGAGGATGGGATTAATTCCCTGTCCACAACCTCTAGCTTGGCCCACTACCACAACGCCTCCAGTTGGCTGACCGTTTGCGTCAGCCACTTCCTGGTCAGATAGTCGTTGCACTTCAGGATTTTGACACCGTTCAGCCACCCTGCACCATTGAATGTGGGCATGGGGGCTGTGGGTGCCACTTCCATACGTGCACAGAGAGACTCAACGAGTCGCGCATGGACGATCTTCCAGCGCCCCTCCGTCATTTTCCCATTTTCATTTCTTGTTGAGCTTCACTGCTACTTTGGGTGGCGGATGGCCTGCTTCCTTGGGTCCGCGTTTCCGCTTGCTCACCGGAGTGTCCTTGGCTGCACTCTCGTGTGAGCGTTGCTTTTTTTTTTGGCAAATTCATTTACCTTGTTCGCAAATTAGCTTGTCGACGCCATCGCGGGTTTGCTTGCGAAGTGCAGCCTTCCATCCTCAACCGTTTGCTCTGTCCAGGCTAGCTTTTTCTTCTTCTCCTGGGAAAGAGTCGCTTTGTCCTAAAGCCGGCTCTTAGTCTTGAGAGCTGCCTTGTATTGCGCCTTAGCCTTCATACCCTCGCTTCTACGATTCGGCCCTTTCCTACGATGGGAGTTGGAACCGGGTTCAGGCAAGCGGGAATGGCTTGTTTTGACTTCGATTAGCACGCTCTCCGAGTCCGAGTCTACTACGACAACGGCACCCGTGTGACTTAACTTTGCCTGAGATGTCTTGGCAGTAGCATTACCGCTGAAATGACCTGCTCCCGTCATCCCAGGAGTTGGACCGCTGGCGACACGCAGAGAGGATTGCTCCTCCTCGTGCCCGCCGATGGTAGCAGTCGTATTTCCCATCGACGTTTGGTTTGACATCCCAGCCCAGATTTCTTCCACCTCGTTGTTCATACTAGTTTGTTTTTCAGGGAAACCACCCACTTGCCTTTTATGCTTACCGCCAGGTACCTCCAACCATGGCCACTGATTCAAGGGATTAAACCAGTCGCCTTAGCGCACTGCATTGCCCCGGGCAGGACAAGCACCCTCGTGGAGGGTTCAGCTGGAGGATTTTCACCAGCACAAATTAAGCCTCTAAGAAGATATTGTGCGATTAGATGGTAGTGTAGGGTTTGCCCTAATGGAGCGTGCGCACACCAAGTTTCTAATTCAAATTAAAGAAATCGTACTATCAATAGGAGGAAATAATTTATCAGAGTGAGGTCAGCTGAGCCAGACAGAGTCGATGAACCATTAGCAAATAGGGATTATTTTAGAGAAAGTAACTATGAAAGTAATGAACTAGGTTTTATAAATGAGGAAAATTCACTTAATGCCAAGCATAGGCATATAAGCACATATTAGACAGTTTTGAGGCTGAATGAGGTGGCACATTGATAATCGGATGTCGAACAGCGAATTCTGCATTCAAATTTCCATTGAATTTAATAAATGTGAAAATGCCGTATTGCTCTACGAACTCTCGATACAACTTCGAAGGATATACGAGGCAATAACGTTGTAATGGGTGGCGTTATTGTTCACTTAGCGGGAGAATTTCGTCAAACCCTTAGTAGTGTCAAGGGGAACCATAGCCGATGAAATAAAATTGTGGTTAAAATTTTATTTACTATGGCCTGATATCAGGAAACTAGCCTTAACAAAAAATATGCGTATGCACTTGAAACATTACTTCAAATTGGATATATGCCGTTATCCAACAATCGAGAATTTGTTTGGGAATAACTTCTGCCGAAGACCATTCTTTAATTACACGGGTTTACAAAAAAAATTGATGAAATACGCACTTCATGAAACTGTTATTTTCGGTTAAGGTAAATCTCCCTGAGTAAGAAAAGGACATTTTTAGTTTTTTGTATGGTACATTTTTTTTTAAAGTGTAAAAAACGTTTTTTGCACTTTTTTAATTTCTAACTCGAGTTGTGGTAAACCGATTTAGGCTATTAAAGACTTACTACAGGTAAAATAATGCTTTTTAACTTTCTTATACACAGCATTGAGTTCCATTCATTGGTTTAGAAGCTATACTTCATCAAAGCTGAAAAAATGGAAAAAAATGCAAAAAAGCTGGCATAAATGGCTACTTTAAAAATACACGCCAAAACCCGAAATTATTTTTATAGCTTTTTTCTAATTCCTTATACCCTTTTACTCTACGAGTAACGGGTATAAAAATAATTGTTTATCAAGAGGTTTTACATAAAGGCTGACCGTGGCCGAACATCACCCAAAAATCGCAAAATTTCGATTGTTGTGCCAATCGCGCTCATCCCCTTGCCTCAAGATTCTTTGTTGTTTTTATAAGTCAATCTTTCTTCTTTAACAAAATTGATGCAGGTTTAAACTTTTTGATCGTAAATGGTTGCTGTTGCTCTGAAGAATTCTCGGTCTCATTGTGTTTTGCTGATTCTGCCATCATAAATCATAAATCAGGCCATGGACAGATCTAAAACTCATTTCATTGATCAAGTCCTCTCAAGCAGAGCACGGTCGCCCCGATTAAATTCCTTTTCAGATTAGACTTTGTCGTGAATGGATCGCAGAAATATGCCGGTTATATGTTTGTTTCCTGTGTTTAACCTTGACAGGTTTTAAGCATTTTGAATAACTATAGATTTACTGCTTACCGTTTTAATAATTTATTGGTAACACATTTCGATAACTACTTCGAAACACAGCGGCTTTCTGGGGTTTCGAAAGTTATGGGTATAGCGACGTTACCCAACAAGTTTCAGCGTTGTGTGCATGAAAACACCATTTCATAGTTTTAAAGTGAAAGATGCTTATACACAGAAGTAGCTTTGCTTTGTATTTTGTGTGTTGGCACTTAATAGAATCTTTGCTTGATATTTTTCAAACCAAAGCCATAAATAGAGGGAACCATTTGACCTTTTGATATATATATGGAAAACAATTTTTTGTAAAATAATAATATAATAAAATTATTTATTGTTCTAATGCTAACTTTTTTCAGGATTCCCGGAGATTATAATAGCACTAATCTTAAAGGATGTACTATCAGCTCTAACATATATTCACTCTGAGCATTATGTTCATGGATCTATAAGAGCTAAGCATATTCTTATAAATTCCACAAAAGCTGTTGTTTCCAACTTTCGTGACAGCCAAACTTTTATTAACAAAGGAGAAAAAAAAAATGTATTATATGGATCTACGGGAAATGAAAAACAGTTGTATTGGACGGCACCAGAAGTTTTAAATCAAAACCTTTCTGGGTACAACGAAAAAATAGACATATATTCTACCGGAATCACTTGCTGTGAAATGGCAAATGGCTTTCAACCTTTCAAGGACACAGAATTAACATACATGTATATTGAAAAAGTTCGCGGAAGTATTCCTTTGCTACTGGATAATAGCAGTGTTTTGGAAGACCATGGTAATTTATTACACTGTACTTTTATTTACTTATTCCAATTTATTTTTATGAAAACTAAATTTTAAACAAAAGAGAGCTATAGTCGAGTGTCTCGACTCTCAGGTACCCGTTTCTCAGCTAAGGCAAGCAGCCGCTTAGAAGTGGCGCCATCTTATTTTTAACGACCAATTTATTGTTTTTACTGAGTGGTCCGATTGAAACCTTTTCTTCTACGTATCGGTAGGTATTGTTAAACCGCACTTATTCTCACCGCTCTATATTGATGTAGAGATAAGCACAATCTTGTGTGTCAACTTTTTTTCTTTATGTAACTTCTTGGGTGGCTTGTTAAAAACTACATTAGGGCGGCCCATACTTGTATGGAAATTTGTAAGGTCCTCCTCTCACCCGTCTATTCGGTGGGTATTACGGAATTTAAGGTAAAAATACATATAGTAGTAAAAAAAATCAAAATCAAAAAAAAACGCAGTGAAGGAGACGTTTCCGACCCCATAAAATATATATATTCTAGATCAGGATCAATAGGGGGGAGTCGATATATCCATGTCCGTCTGTCCGCCCGTCCGTCTGTCCGTCTGTTTGAATACCGTTTGCGAGCTCGTTTGAAAGCTAGCGACTTAAAACATTCACAGTTATCCTAAAACATGTGTACGCAGATCAAGTTTAAAAATCGACCCGATCGGTCGTCTATATCCTATAGCTCCCATAGGAACAATCAGATATAACTTGCAAAAACTGAAGATTTTTTGACATGAATCTTTCCAAATCGTATTTTTTTGCGCATACCTTCATTAGGGTAAAAGCGCTTGCCGATCGGACGTCTATATCCTATAGCTCCTATAGGAATAATAGGGAGAAATCGGTTAAAATTTGACGTTTTTCAGGATATTTCGCGCAGTGTAAAAGCTATTAACATGAATCTTTCCAAATCGTATTTTTTGTGCATACCTTGATCAGGGTAAAAGCGAGTGCCGATCGGATGTCTATATCGGATAGCTCCCATGGGATATTTCGCGCAGTGTAAAAGCTATTGACATGAATCTTTCCAAATCGTATTTTTTTGTGCATACTTTGATCAGGGTAAAGGCGCTTGCCGACCGGACGTCTATATCCTATAGATCCCATAGGAACAATATGACGAAATCGACCCAAATTTGTCCTGTATTAAGAAGACTTCGTGTTTTTTTTACCGAATTAGGATTATTTTTATTACTTTTAGACTTTTAGCAGACTGCAAGGTATTAAAACTTCGGCTTGCCGAAGTTAGCTTACGTCCTCGTTTTTTAATATTATCAATGCTTTTTGAATTTTAAAACACAAAAATCGGTTAGAAAATGTCTTAAACCTGTTGTGGAAATGAAAATGATATTCTTTTAGCAAAAGGATATCAGTATTATTAAGAATTTGAACTTAAGCAAATCTCACTTCCTTAGTTAGCTGAAATGCACACACACACGCACTCTTGCACATATCTAGTGGTGGGGGTGTAAAATACGCATTTTAGCGTGCGTGTGTGTGTACGCAGCGGGGCGAATTTATGTTTATACCCTTGCAGAGGGTATTATAATTTTGGTCAGAAGTTTGTAACGCAGGGAAGGAGACGTTTCCGACCCCATAAAGTATATATATTCTTGATCAGGATCAATAGGGGAGTCGATATAGCCATGTCCGTCTGTCCGTCTGTTTCAATACCGTTTGCGAGCTCAGTTTAAAAGATAGCGAAACTTTCACAGTCGTCCTTAAACATGTGTACGCAGATCAAGTTTGAAAACCGACCCGATCGGACGTCTATATCCTATAGCTCCCATAGGAACAATCGTCTGTCCGTCTGTCCGTCCGTCTGTCCGTCCGTCTTTCTGTCCGTTTCTACGCAAACTAGTTTCTCAGTTGTAATGCTATCGAGATGAAACTTTACCAAAAGTCGTCTTTCTATTGAAGGTAGTATATATGCCGGAACAAGTCGGATCGGATAACTTTATCATATAGCTCTCTGTTAAGCGCAGCGGCAAACCACTCCAACTAAAGAGAGAGTCATAATCACTCATTTAAAAGCGGCCCTCTTATCTCTTTATTAATTGGACCACTCTGTCTGATCCCGGCTTGTTAGCTCAACATTTGGAGGACCCGGCGAGATATTTCAATTCAAGTTTGTGAAAATTCGTTTCTGCAAAAGAAACAGTGAACAAAGAAGACAACAAAACAACTGTTACATTAGGCTGGTTCCGCTTTAAGCTGGTCCTAATAAAATATCATATGTTATATAATTGCATAAATATCGGCATATTTTGCAAGGGCTTATATACATATTGTGCGGTGGTTATTTTGTTTGATATCATAGTTCGCTAGTTCACCGTGCCTCGCCAACTGGTGACTGTACTTTCTTGCCGTTGTAACAAAAACAAAGACTTCTGACAATTGTAACTGTAAACTCCCGAGTTGTGCAGTCCGTTTCGGTTGCTTTATACAAATACAGTGGCTCCCAGCTTATTTCGTGCAGTGACATATTTTAATTTAAAGGTTGTCTAGCCGATAAACTATTAAAGATGAATTTAATAATATTAAAGAGATAATATTATGACGGCTGAAAATAAAGTGCGGTTTTTGAAGCGCAAGGCCGAATCGGTGTACAATAGCTTAAAGCGTCTGGATATTTCGCTATCTAAAGACGCGATTTGCCTGTTTGGATCCGCGGAGTTGACAACTGTCAGCATCGAATGCCAACATCTTCCACCATGCACCTTGATCCCAGCCTGGATCATTCAACTGCCATGGTTGATCGAGGGCTTAGGACTCGCCTGCCCGAAGTAAAACTGCCTACATTCTCCAGTGGATACACCGAATACTTCCTCTCCATGTTTACCTTGGTGATAGATAAGGACCCCTACTTGTCTGTCATAGCTTCAACATTTGCGGTCATGCTTAGCTGAAGCTGCACTGGAGTCGGTTCGATCATTAGAAATATCTGGTGCCAATTATCGTGTGGCACTAGAAATCCTAAATAAGCGCTTTAATAATAAACGTCTTGTTTTCCAGGCACACATCAATGAATTTCTTGGGCTAAAGAGTCTCGAGTCTGCGTCTGCTGTAGCATTGCGGGAACAAAATTATTGGGCATATGCGCTTCAGGCCTTGGGAGATCTAAAACAAATCTCAGGCTGCATGGTTATATACATGATTGTGCAAAAATTAGATTCAGCAACCCAAGCTTACTGGGAGGAAAGTTTGTCAAGAGGATAGGATTCCAAGCGAGGAAGATTTACTCTCGTACCTTGAAGGGCGATGCCAGAAACTGGAGAGCGTTCATCATGCCTTGGCTTCCAACATGGCCCATGACCATTCAGCTCCAAGGCCTGCCAGAAGGACGTTACTTGGTGCCCAGGTCAGCCAGAGTAGCTGCGCCTTCTGTGATACTCCTGGTCATGAAATATACTCCTGTAGCGCCTTCGCCAGCCTGTCTCCTAGTCTACGGCAAAGGGAAATAAAAAGACTTTCCTTGTGCTTCAATTGCCTAAAGAAGGGGCACCACACTCGAACGTGCAACTCCGGCCATTGCCGCACATGTGGTGGAAAGCACTCACGCTGCTCCATCTACGCCCTGATGATTCACCGTTGCAAGTTCCTGATCATCAAATAAATACCTCATGTTTCCCCGCACCCTCGCAGCCATCTGCCTCGCTTGCGGCCTAAGGATTTCATTGTAATGTTGTGCTCTTGGCCACCGCTATAGTTCTTGTAAAGAACAGTGCCGGTTCCCTGGTACCTTGCCGAGTCCTACTGGATTCTGGATCTTAACTACACCTAATTACGTCTCGCTTCGCCCAGGAGTTGCAGTTAAGGAAATATCGGTCAGCAGCAACGGTAACTGGCCTTCTTCGGAAGGATCTACAGTCAACATCTCTCTCCAGTCGCGTTCTTCTGAATACTCTGTGGCTCTAACGGCGCTTGTTGTGCCAACTATTACTGACAGTCAGCATAGTTACATCATTGATATCACTGATTGGAATATGCCGCCTAACATACAGTTGGCTGACCCTGCATTCAACTGTCCCCAGCGCATTGACCTGCTTCTTGGTGCTGGCCTATTTTATGATCTGTTATGCGTGGGCCAAATTAAGCTGGTTCATGGATTGCCTCTACTGCAGAAGACTCGCATTGGCTGGATCGTGACTGGTGGTGGAGATAGGACTCGCGGCAATACATCTCTTTTCGCATCTCAAGGCTTGGAAAATGGAGCTATACTACATAATGTCCGCTTGGAGGATCTGGTTAGGCGATTTTGGGAAGTCGAAAATTTGGACAGTGGAGTCATAATGGCCAGCAAGGAAGAGCAGGAGTGTGAGGATCATTTTATCAAAAACTTCTATCGTTTTTCCTCTGGAGCTTACTCCGTTCGCTTGCCGTTGAAGCACCATGCTAAGGCCCTTGGCGATTCCTACACACAGGCACACCGGAGATTTCTTAATCTTGAACGCAAACTGCAAAGAAATCCCCATTTAAAGCGTCAATACGTGGCCCTTATTAAGGAATACTTGGAGTTAAACCACATGTCGAAAGTCAGCCCGGAGGCTGACCAACGGAACCAAGCCTGACTCATTCCTTTCTGTTCGAGCAATGCACCAGCTGGCCATTGATGAGAGGGATTCCTTCCCCGCTGGCTCAGTTGCTCTGCAACAAGATTTCTATGTCGACGATTTCATTTCTGGTGGTAGCTCTGTTGGTGAGGCTATCGAGAAAATGCGACAGACCACTGAGATACTTGCTCGAGGTAACTACCCCGCGGTTTTAAAGGATGTGTCAGATGCTGACAAGGAGAAGTATTTGAAGTTCGGCGATGGCAGGGATATAACCAAAACTCTTGGTCTTGCATGGGATCCGGCAACAGACGAGCTGCTGTTCTCTTTATCGTCGCTAGATCCCGGCTCCAAGGCCTGCCGACGATCTGTTCTGGCTACTATTGCCCGTTTCTACGACCCGCTAGGCCTTCTTGGCCCAGTAATTACAAAGGCCAAGGTGTTTCTTCAACAACTCTGCAAGAATAAACTGGATTGGGATGAAAGTTTGCCCTTGGCCCGTAACACCTGCTGGATTAAAATGTGCATCAGTTTTCAGAGCATCCAACGCATATCATTCATAAGATGTTTACTTCTTTCACTGATATTGAAATTCATTGTTTTTGCGATGCCAGCGAGGAAGCTTACGGAGCATGCATATATGTGCTGTCTAGGGGCACTTCTCCAGCCAGCAGCCATCTCTTATGGACCAAATCCCGAGTAGCGCCTCTCAAAACGTTATCTGTACTTAAGCTGGAGTTATGTGGCGCCCTGCTATTAGCCAAGCTGATGAATGAAGTTATTAAAATGGGTATGTTCAATGGTCCTTTTCACTGCTGGTGTGATTCCTCTGTGGCGCTATCCTGGATCGGTAATGAGCCTTTCAAATTCAACGTCTTCGTGGCAAACCGAGTGGCTCCTATACAGGAATTGACTGGTAATATGGAATGGCATCATATTCAAACTGCACTGAATCCGGCCGACGTTTTGTCCAGGGGCTCTACTCCGGATCTACTGGCACTTTTTAAGATCTGGTTTCATGGCCCACCATTCTTACTTTGTGATCGCAAGGATTGGCCTACGCGTTTGCATTATGACGATCCGAGCCTTGAGTTACGTAAACAGGTGCTGATGGTCAAGTCTCCTCACGTTGATGTTACCCTTGGATGCAAGTATGGCAGCTCATTCCCTTCCATACAGCGCGTGTTCGCATAAATTTACAAATTTTCTCAAAGCTTGTGGCATCTGAGGCATTGTTAAGAAATCAAGTTCAATTGCTTCGCTCTTGCCCTTTTCTCAAAGCTTGTGGCATCTGAGGCATTGTTAAGAAATCAAGTTCAATTGCTTCGCTCTTGCCCTTCATAGATGCATGTGGCCTTCTTCGAGTTGGTGGGCGCCTCTAAAATTCAACTTACCTTGGCGCTCATCATGCACTTCCATAAGATGAACCTGCATGCAGGACCGCGCGCTCTGCTGGCAAGCATCCGACTACAATACTGGCCTATTGGAGGACTGCGAACGGTCTCAATTGTAGTAAAAGGCTTTGTGGAGTGCTTCCGGGCCAGGCCCAAATTTCTGGAACCAATCATGGCTAATCTTCCGAAGGAACGTTTGGAGTGCGTACGGGCCTTTGCTGTTTCTGGCGTTGACTATTGTGGACCTTTCTTCTACAAATCAGAAGTTCGCACCAGGTCTCCCATCAAGTGCTACGTATGCGTCTTCATCTGCTTTACAAGCAAGGCTGTACACTTAGAGCTTGTCAAGGATCTAACAACTGCTTCGTTTTTAAGTGCTTTGAAAAGATTAATTTTTACACGTGGAAGGCCTAGTCAAATTTGGTCGGACAATGCTACCAACTTTGTAGGAGCTAAAAATGAGTTGGCGGATTTGAAGCGGCTGCTGCTTAGTGATTCTCATATGCAGTCTGTTCATCAAGCTTGCTGGATAAAGGGAATCGACTGTCAATTTATTCCGCCTCGTTCACCACGGATTGTGGGAGGCAGCAGTCAGGCCAAACACCATTTCTACCGCTCTGCTGCCCGCCAAACGCTTAGTTTTGACGAGCTTCGCACTTTGGTTTGTCAGATTGCGTCAATCATTAATTCTCGCCCCTTGCTATGCATTTCAGAGAATCCAGATGATCTCAATGTTTTCACTCCTGCCCACCTACTTTTTGGTGGCCTTGTTACTACTATCATTGAGCCCGATCTAACCAAGCTCAATTATAACCGCTTAGATAGCTGGCAGCGTGTAACATACCTGCAGCAACTATTCTGGTCCCGATGGCAGAAGGAGTACCTTACTCTTCTGCAACAACGCACCAAATGGCGGTCTCCGGAACGAATGCTGAAGGTCTGGTAAAGGATGAAATTCTACCTCCCATGCGGTGGCCCTTAGCTAGGGTGAGCGAGTTATAGTTTGTAATAGTTAGTGATCCTCTTAGTCATCCAATATTCAGATAAGATTTTAATAAACAGTTGATGTGTTCGCTTTGGGTGTTCCAAACGGAATAAATTTTATTGTGGCTTGAGATTCAAATCAAACCTCCGCCAAAGAATTTTATGTGTTTACAATTATGTATGTGTGGGTGAGTAATTGCTAACAAAGTGTTTTCTGGAGCTCTGCTGAGTGGGTGTCGTTTAGCAACATCCTGCCTTGTGCTATTGTTGCATTTCTTATGTCAAACCTATGTGGGACAACAAACGGCTAGCTGCCGGTCACTGTCCACTTGGAATGGGGTAACACGGGGAGGTTTAGGCGGTGGCGTAGTCGATGGTACCGGTACGGTAACTCCTCCCCCCTAGAATGGAGCGATGGCCACAACTGTGGTATATCCAGAGCGACATTGTGCAGAAAAGCATTGGTGGTGAAGATTGTTTTTGTTTTTCTAATTCTCCATATTGCCAGTACCGTTATCGCTAGAAGCACCAGCATACCATATATTACGGAAAAATGTGTTTCCTGTACTTTTCCCATGTACACTACTTTTTTGAGGTTTCTCATATCTTCAAGATGTAAAACTTCTAGGTTTAATTCCTGTTTGGTGTTATTTATAAGTATCTGCTTACTTATTGTAGTGGTAAGTACTATATGGTCCTCTTTATGTTCCATAACTTGGCCATCATACTTTATGCCATTTATTTCGATCGAACAGTTTGCATATTTGATTGCTAAGGCCCCCGATACTGTAAAATCTTCTCCACACGTGATGTTTACAGGTAAGTTTAAGGCATTGAAAATGAATATGTGTCCATCCTCATAAAAATAAAAATGAATATGTGTCCATCCTCAGGTGCCAAAACCATTTCTCTCCCGTCTAGATTTACTGAATCGCATATTGGTGGTTTGTTTGTTAAAATCTTCCTCAAGCACTCCTTTCCTTTTATCTCAACACCCAACTCTTCGCTCTCACAAATAAAAGTTTCATGAACTTTTGAACATTGGTTGTTAAAGAAGCCTTTTTCATACTTATTAATTGCTACATAATTTGGTATTATTAATAAATGTGTTCCATTAATTGGAATTGGTATAACATGATATAATTGATAGACATTTGGCTCAAAAATGGGAGCTCTTACCCTAAATATTATGTCTGTCTCATTTATTTGTGTCTGTATATTTATCGAGTATTACTATAAAGGAGTAGATGTCGATTTGCGTCATGTTCCCCCAGCCCAAACCATAAGACCTAAAATTCTGGAAAAAATTGGGTCTGAATCGTGTGTTAGAGGAGGTGTGCACTAAGAAAGGATTTTTTAAAATTCGGCTCCTAAGGACTCCCAGGACTCTCGAAAAATGCAAAATTTCTTGATTAAAACATTAACCATTCCCACAATTTTCAACCAAACAAGTTGACATTTTTATTTTAAGCTTTATTTGTGGAAATCTTTGAAACCCCAGAAAATGAGCTCCAACCGACTTCCGGTTGGGGCAATTAATTAATTTTTCCGCACCGATTATGCGATCGGATCCGTTTTTGGTTCAAAGTGTGGAGCTATGCCATACAATCAATAAGGTATTTTTTTGGTTTTTTTTTGACTCACGGTTGATTTTATATAATTTTTTTTTGTAAGATTGTGGGGGTTGCGGGGAGCCTTTTTAGCAGCACGTTGTTTTTGTTTTTTCTATGCTTCGGCAGTTAGCAGCACTCACGAACGAATTCCGAACACAGCTCTCACAAAAACAACGTCAGCAGAAGCAGAGCGAGAGAGTAAAGAGCAGAGAGAGTCATTTGAGGCACACGAGAGGCGGCCAAAGTTTTTTGCTGGTTTAGAAACACCTGATCAAAATTTCACAATTTGGATACCAGAACGGATTATCTAATGAATGCAATTCTAAGTCAAAATGTGAAGCTAATCCGTTAACTCCATAAGGAATTTTCGGTTTGGCTTTAAATAATTTTTCAAATGGATTTCAAGGAGAGAGCAGTGCAAAATTTTCAGTGGTCAAAATTACATGTAAAAACGAAAACTCACACACACACATCGACAAGTCGGCATGTAAATACATATATGTATGTAAAATTATCTAAACACAAGTTTTGAAAGAATTGTTATAGAGGACGGGCGCACGAAGGAAATTGTTTGAAAGATGTGTATCCAAAAGACTCACAAGAAGCCTTAAAAATTGCAAAATGTTGACTTTTAGATCGAAATACTCCTACAGTTTAAACCCAAAAAGAGTGATTTAGGTACGCCATGTTTTAGTTTTCTTTTATTTCCGGAAATATTTTGATCGAGCTGGTGAGCCCCAACCGACATGGGGGCACTAAATGTTTTTAACCTACCGATCCTGCGTTCAAATCCGTTTTTCGCTTAAGCCATGTTGACCAACGTTCCATAGGTATTTGAGTGTTATTTTTTATATTTTGTTTTAAGTTTTGAAGGTTATTTGGGGTTAATTGGCAGCACGCTGTCTGGTTTTCCGTTTAGCTGGCAATTTAGCTGACACAAAATGGTAGATTAAAACCTTAATATTAAAGTTAATGTGGGAATAAGGTGAGGTTAATCGGGGTTAAAGTTTCGGTTAAGGCGTTATTACCCAGATTAGGGTGACGGTAAAAGTAATGTAAAGAAAGGGTGAATGTGAGTAAAGTAAGTTTTTTTACTTTTGCGAGGATCAGGTCGGTTAAGGTGACAAACCAGAAAAAGCAATGTTTAAGTGGAATTAATTAAGCAAGGAAATATTTTTTTCATGTAAGACTAGAGTGGGGTAACTGTTGGCTAAGGAAAGAAAAAATTGGTGTTATGGTAGAGAAAGTTGGTTAAAATAATAGTTTTTCGGCGTTAAGGCTGAGTACGGATGGTTAGGGGATAGGCGAGGAAATAGTGAAAACAGCATTACGGTGTTAAAAAATTGTTCCGGGGGTAAGAGACAGGTAGGGTTAAGGCACTGTAAAGGAAAGGTAAGTTATGGTTAGGGGTTATGGTAAAATATTAGGTGGGGTTTACTGTGGTAATAACCTGATCTTATCATATTTCAGAATTCTAATTAATATCCGAGCAAAATCCCGAAATATAAAAAAATCAGGTTACTATCTAAAGCATGAAATGATTTGCTAATAGTAGCGGACAACGTCGCTTCGGGTATTGCTAGTTAGTTCATATACTTGTTCGTTTGAAACAATTTTGAGCCCTTGACTCTCGACAAACTGTATAATCCTATCTAATTCTGTCTCTGCTAAAATGAATTTAGGCACAATGCGAAGTCTCGCTAACAATATGCTTTCCGCAATATTGTTCAAGTGTACTGCTAACAAATCAATACTGTAACTAATCCTACTCAAATGCTGGAGCATATGTATTTCATTGTGCTCTTGTGTTAGTTCCTTAAATACGTTATTCTTATAATTCTTTCTAATCAAATGCACGCCCGGAGAGTGCAGACGTGTTTTGCGCGAGCTCCCGAAAAAAATCAGTCAAAAGTGAAAAAACAAAAACCTACAAATACTGGAGTAGTGTAATAAAGGCAATCTATTGCTAAAAACACAAATTAAAAACATATATAATAATTGGTGCTATGTAAAAAACTAGTGCATAATTATTATAAAAAAAAAAACTAAGAAGTGCCACGACTAATAGCTCAATGAGCGGCGATTCAAAAAATGAGCGTAGAAGCTCCGTAGACCAGAGAAACAGTTATATCTCTTATTTCTCAACCCGTGATGTAGAAGTAGAGAGAGCTTCTTCAAAGAGCAACTCAGCCCTACTGACCATTGACAGTGCGAGGGCACGGTCTTGTTCTCCCGCCCTACTAACACCAACTCCCACTTCATGGAGCTTGCAGTGTAGAACCCCACCCCCAGCTTCGACTCACTCACCAGCCACGAGCACTGCGACCTCGATAATTTCTGCAACCGCAACCACTGCAACAACAACATCAACGGTCTCCGTAATCAACAACGCGATTTCGAATGCGTTAGCAACTTCTGCAGCGCCGAATAAAACTACAAAGCCAACTGTAAGTACGAGTGCCAATAACGGCAATACAAAACAACAACAAGTCGGTCCGGCTATACAGACTGGCATGGATCGCTACATCCAAATCAAACGAAAGTTAAGCCCGCAAAATAAAATGGTTGGAAATAAACCAAAACAAAATTGCCCCAATAAAGGCAACGAACAACCAGGGGCATCTAGTAACAGATTCGCCCTGTTGTCTGATATTGAAAATAATCAATCCGAGACTGGACAGGCTGTACAAAAGAAGCCAAAGCCCCCACCAATTTACATAAGGGAACAGAACTCAAATGCCCTAGTATAGAAAATCGTTGCGCTGGTCGGGAATGACAACTTTTATGTTACACCTCTTGTCAAAGGGAATATACACGAAACCAAGCTTCAAGCTAAAACAGAAGACCAATTCAGAGCTATAACCAAGTACCTAGATGAGGCTAAAAAACCCTACTACACGTACCAGCTCAAGAGTAGCAAGGGCTTGCAAGTGGTGCTAAAGGGCATAGAGCCCGACGTATCCAAAAATGAGATAGTAGAGGCACTGAAAGAAAAAGTATTTCTTGCAAAAAACATTATTAATATTCTCAACAGAAATAAAAAGCCGCAACCACTCTTTAAGGTCGAACTGGAGCCAGAAAGCAGAGCCTTGAAGAAGAATGAAGTGCACCCGATCTACAAACTGCAATTCCTGTTGCATAGAAGGATTACTGTTGAAGAACCGCATAAGCGAAATGGTCCGCTGCAATGCACAAACTGCCAAGAGTATGGACACACCAGAAACAACTGCGGGCTTCGATCTGTCTGCGTAGCTTGTGGAGGCTTCCACAACTCCGAGCCGTGCCCTGCAAACAAAGAAGACCCAAAGACGAAGAAATGCGCTAACTGTGGAGAAAATCATACCGCAAACTACCGAGGCTGCCCGGTCTATAAAGAGCTGAAGAGTCGGCTGCAACAGGCAAAATACGCACGCTCCCAGAATGCACAAAATGCCTACGTGCAATCCCAAACAACACCTGATGTCTTCTTTGCGAAAGCAGCCAGATCTTCATTTGGGCCCCTCAACACAAATGGGGGAGTTTCATACGCCAGTGCCTTAAAATCAGGACTTGGCAACCAGACGGGAACCCCACAAACTCAATGCTCTGGGCAAAATATAATCACACCTCAGCAACCTATTGGACAAATACCAAGCAACATCGAAACCATGATGCTGACTTTACAACAGGGTATGATGGAATTTATGTCCTTCATGAAAACAACGATGCAAAACCTTATGCAAAACCAAAACATTTTAATAAATTTGCTTACATCCCAACAATCTAAATAAATGTCTTGCCTTCGAATATCCATGTGGAATGCCAATGGCGTTTCACGGCGCAAACTTGAAATAACTCAATTCCTCAATGAAAACCAAATAGATGTAATGCTGCTGGCAGAAACTCATCTAACAAGTAAATACAACTTCCAAATAAGAGGGTATACCTTATACTGCACAGATCATCCGGATGGCAAGGCCCACGGTGGAACCGGAATCTTAATCAGGGAACGCATAAATCACCACTTTCACCAGAGGTTTGCAACAAATTATTTGCAGGCTACATCTATAAAATTACAAGCAGGCAACGGCAGTATCACTATAGCCGCTGTCTATTGCCCACCGCGTTTTACAATAACTGAAGAGCAATTCTTGGACTTCTACAATTCACTCGGAGATCGCTTTTTAGCAGGAGGAGACTACAACGCCAAGCACACGCACTGGGGATCAAGACTCGTGACACCTAAAGGAAGACAACTTTATAAAGCAATTATAAATTTGAGCAATAAACTCGACTATGTCTCTCCTGGCAGCCCCACATACTGGCCAACTGATCCCAGAAAACTTCCGGACTTAATTGACTTCGCTGTGACCAAGAACATCCCAAGAAACTTAGTAAGCGCCAAATCGCTATCGGACTTATCATCGGATCACTCGCCCGTTTTAATAACTCTTCTTCAAAGCCCCAATATAATCGAGCACCCATCCAGGCTGACCTCGCATAGAACTAACTGGCTAAAATATAAAAAGTATGTAAGTTCCCACATTGAGCTTACACCACAGCTTGACACTGAGAATGACATCGACTTCTGTGCTGTTGCCCTGGAGTCGGTACTCGTGGCAGCAGCCAAAATCTCAACACCAGAAGAGACAATTGGGCGTAGCAGCTATTACAAAACTAATCTGCAAATCGAACAACTAGTTCGGGAAAAACGACGCCTACGATGAGCTTGGCAATCTTGCAGATCGCCCCACTCGAAGCAACTCTTTAATGAAGCCACCCGCAGACTCACCAAAACCCTTAAGCAAGAAGAAGAGCTTGCGCAGCGCCGGTACATAGAGAGACTGTCGCCGACCAGCACAAAGCATCCCTTGTGGAGAGCCCACCCAAATTTAAGCTCTCCAATAGAATCAGTCACTCCTATTAGAAACTCCTAGGGAACTTGGGCCCGCAGTGACGAAGACAGGGCCGAAACATTTGCTTTGCACCTACAAAACGTATTTCAGCCAAACGCCGCCACAAACTCTTTTCAACTACCGCCTCTTAGCTCTGAAATTGCAATTAACCCGATTTTGTTTCAAGCTCCTGAAATTGCTAATGTCATCAGGAAGCAACTAAAACCGAAAAAGGCTCCAGGGGGCGACCTAATAACCCCAAAAATGATAATTGAACTTCCAAACTGCGCAGTGGATGTTTTATGCAAACTATTTAACGGGATCACTAAACTTGGCTACTACCCCAAAAAATGGAAAAAGTCTGTGGTTATAATGTTACCGAAGCCTGGGAAAGACCACACAATTCCCTCATCGTACAGGCCAATAAGTTTACTACCGTGCCTATCCAAACTACTAGAAAAATGACTGCTCACGCGCATAACACCATATTTAAGAGAACAAAACGTAATTCCGGCACATCAATTCGGGTTTCGAGAAAGCCACGGAACCATCAAGCAAGTCAACCGGATAACATCAGAAATCCGTACAGCCTTCGAACATCGGGAATATTGTAGTGCGATATTCCTCGACGTCTCTCAGGCATTCGACCGAGTGTGGCTTGAAGGCCTTATGCATAAAATCACAAATTTATTACCAGAAAACACTCATAAGTTACTTGAGTCTTACCTCTACCACAGAGTCTTCGAGATGAGATGCAATGCAACCTCATCCAACGAGTATAACATTAAAGCCGGAGTCCCACAAGGTAGCGCACTGGTCCCTACCCTGTTTGTCCTATACACAGCAGACATTCCTACGAACGATAGGTTGACCACGTTCACATTTGCTGACGACACCGCAATTCTAAGCCGCTCGAGATGCCCAACTAGAGCAACAGCTCAACTAGCTGATCATTTAAAGGTAGTCGAGAAATGGCTATCAGACTGGCGTATCAAAAATAATGAACAAAAGTGTAAACATATAACGTTTACCCTTAATAGACAATCGTGCCCCCCGTTAACTTTGAATAATACGCAGATCCCCCAAGCCAACGATGTAACATATCTCGGCGTACACCTCGACAGGCGCCTAACCTGGCGGAGGCACATTGAATGCAAAAAAGTACACCTCAAACTGAAAGCTAGCAGCCTACACTGGATTATAAATTCTCGATCACCCCTGTGTCTGGACTTTAAAGTTCTTCTCTACAACTCAACCCTTAAACCCATTTGGACTTACGGCTCCCAGCTGTGGGGGAATGCGAGCAACAGCAACGTTGACATCATACAGCGCTCACAATCAAAAATCCTGCGAACTATCACTGGGGCACCATGGTATGTTCGGAACGAAAACATCCACAGGGATCTGGGCATACCACCGGTTAAAGATGAAATATCAAAGCAGAAAGCGGCCTACTATAATAAGCTTACACTGCACCCAAATAATCTCGCAAGGAACCTAACACGGGTCTCAGACCGATCTTGTCTACATCGAAACGACCTGCCAGCCCAGCTATAAATATTAGTCCAGATTCAGTCTACATGACTGTAATTTAAGTTATATTATTAAGATTTGATATACTTATTGTTAGTCTCATTATAGAGAAGATTCAATAAATAAAGCATATATGTAAAAAAAAAAAAAAAAATTTATATCTTCCTGCTCCTTATTTATATGCTTAGTAATTTTCGTAAACCTACTCAAGGTTTCCTGATAAAAGGTTCTTTGCTCGTCCGCTTCTTTTGTAAGAAACCTTGTTTTATTTCTTAATTCTTTTATTCTATTTCCTATTTTTTCCTCATCATATGCGTCCATATTCCCCGAAACTATTTTTATCATGCTTCCTAATCCATTAAAAATTCCTCTTTTGACCCTATTTCTTGGTTTAAGTATTTCTAGCTTCTCCTTCACCTGGTACTATTTTTTCTTAACCACCTGGACTGCCTCACCTGAGAATCTAACATTCTCTATGTCTAACAACGCGTTCTCAATCTGTGCAATATTACCTTCATATTCCTTAAAGTTTATTATATGGTCGAACATCTTCGCTCCGACCATTACTCTTGCCTTTCCCAGTTCTATTTTTACGATCGCTTCTTCTCGTTTTAGTGTTTGCACGTCCATTGTCTGTCCATGGACCAATATGCACCTGTAACCGTGATTGATTAGTTTTTATTTTGTTTAATTATTTTTTTAATTTTTGATTTATGTATCTTTTGTTTCCTTTTTGTAACGAATGTAACCCCATTATTCTTATCTACTGTGTGTTCCGTAAACCTAGGTGTTAGCTTATTTCTTCTATTCTCCTTCTTATGAACTACATCCCCTTTTTCCAACTCCATGGGTTCTTCTCTTCCTTCATTGAGTTTTCGCGTCCTTTCCTGTTTTTGTCTTTCCAACCTGTTTTTAACTTCCTTATACATTTCCTCCTGATACGCATTTAACTTCCTTAAGTACTCATGCTCCCCATCGAAATTAATTTCCCGTTCAAAAACGTGTGTTCTCCCCGAGAACAATTCGAACGGTTTCAATATCGTATTGAGTGTATTGAGTTATTATAAGTTAGGAAAACTTCATCTAAAACTTCCTCATGCTCATTTTCTAGTTTGAAGTCCTTCCTTGTTTTCATAATTATTCTATAAATTTCTGTCAGTGTTGAATGAAGCCTTTCAACCGGTGAATTACTGGACGATTGTTGAAAAGACGTCACATGCAATTCAATTTCGTACTGCCTACAAAAATCCTAGAATAATGCCGAGGCATACTCTGCGCCTTGGTCACATATGATCTTTTTAGGAACGCCGTACTGACTTATGAACTTCTTTATTGATTTAACAATATTTAAACTGTCCCTTGCCGGTATAGTGTATCCCAAGGCAAACCTTGAAAACTTGTCTATTATTGTTATTATGAAGTTTTTGTTGATTGTGTATAAATCCGTATGTGCGATATCAAGTGGCTGGCACGGGGTTTCCGTATTTTGAAATACCACCTTTTGCGGTTGCCGATCATATTTCAATGTCTGGCAAGTTTCACACGCATTAATGACCTGTGTTACTCGGTTTTTCATAAATGGAAAATAAATGTCACGTCTCATCTTCCAAAACGTTTCATCTATTCCCCTATGATTACCTGAGGTGTGATACCTTTTCATTTCTTCTCTTTGTTCACTAATATCTGTTATTTCCCGCATGAAGGTAAGACATCGTACTGCTTTATACAGTTTGCTCTTGCAAAAATAACTCTGAAACGCTTCTTCAACCTTTTTAAAGACTTCATCTGACGTGGATATTGCACACAACCTGTACGGTTTAAGCACCTCCCTAAGAATTTTTGCAATTTCCTTTTTTGTGAACTCTTTTTCTGTTATCGTCCTTCTTATCTTGTTCCTAAAAGGTGTCACCACTGTTCTGCTTGGTGTCGACCCAACCTCAAATATCCCGTTATCTGTTGTAAATGCGGTTTTTGGAATGTCCTGTTTTTCCATCTCAATCTGATGATATCCGCTAGCCAAATCTAATACCGAGAAATACATGGCCTTTCCCAGTTTATCAAGTACTTCCTAAAATCGACCACCAATCTCCACTTTTGTTTTCCTAACAGGTCTATCTTCTTAGGTACTAGCCAAACTGTTGCACTCCAAGGTGAGTGACTGTGCCTAATAACTTCCTGTTCTAACAATTCCTGTATCTGATTCTTCATTTCTTCTCTTTGTTTAAATCCATATATATATAGCTTTTTATAGATAGGAATATCGTCCGTTGTTGGAATTGAGTGAGTGTGAAAAATGTTTGGAAACTCTGAATACAATTTTTTAAGGCTTGCCGCCTCTTCTGTATTTAGATGGAACATATCCAATTCTGCATGGCTTGCATTGTGTTCATTTCCCTGCATTCATACTCCTGTTTAAATGGTCTGAGCATTTCGATTTCTACATAATCTTTGGAATCATATGCAGTGACAGCCAACGGCTTTTCTAGGTATAATTTCTTTTCTTTTCCTGTGAAATTAACAACTTCTAGGTCGGCCTGTCCCTTCTTTGCATAATAAATTCCGCCAGTTATTTCTAACCCTTCTTCCACTAGTGTTGTTTGTATCAAAAATGAACCATTGTTTACTGAAACTGGTAGGGTGACAATTGCTTTAGTCGTCTCCTCCAGGATATGTTTGTCAGTGGTCCTATTGGTCTTCAAACTGTCCCTGTTCTTAATACGAGATTTTCTAAATCTAAACTTGCACCTTACTTAATTAATATGTCCATTCCCAATAATCCATCAAACCAAGAATGAAAATGAAATAAAAAGAAATCAAACGATTCCCCTTTTGCAATTTCCTGCAGCTCAACATGTATTATATAACTGTTTATTTTATTACTCCCTATTGGTGTTTTAATTACAAAGTTTTCTTTTAATTCATGCTGTTGGTCTTTACTAACTATTGCGGGATTTAAATACGAATTTGTAGCTCCTGAATCTATTAATAATTTTAGTTATTTTTCGTTATTTACTTTAACTACCACGTATGGTAATGTCGCCTGATGGGTATCCTTCCTTATATACCCTGTCTGTTTTTTGAGGCATTTTGACGAAAATTTCCTTCATCCTCAATGTTATTCAACTCCTGCTCCTCTTCTCTTTCTACTGTATTTAATTGTCCTGACTGCCATCGTTTGGCACTTATAGGTCCAGTTGATGAGAATTCTGCAATTTCCTGTTTTGGCATTATTGCCTTTTTATTATACCCTGAAGAATTCGAGGTCGACTGATTGTCATATCCTCTATTCCTATTTCCTTCCCTATTCCACCTGGGGTTCCTATTATATCCTCCTTGTTGCCTATATTCTTCATTATCTGTGTTAAAGTTGTCATTGTATCCTCTGTTTCTATTATACCCAAAGTTCTGCCTGTTATAACCCCCTGCCATACTAAAATTATTGCTCCTGGGTACCTTTTTATTTGATGGACGTTGATGCACTACGAGCAGTACAAACAAGTGGCCCAACGATACCAAGCACGTGCTTGTTACGCGCGGGACCCTTTATAATTTCGGGCAAAATGCGAGTTCGCGAGGAAAATAGATGAAACAAATAAATACGGGACACATGGCTACAAACTATGATTGAAGCAAATGAGATAAAATTTAAGTTTTTAATACAGGGATAGAAGTTGAAGTATAATTTAAAGGATAAAGATTGTTATAATTAGTACAGAGAACGCGAAAGGGCTCATGCAGACTAAAATTAGATGTACATCGGGGCAAATTAAGAGGGTAATAGTTTCGTGTTAGTCTAACGGGTATATTAAAAGTTAAACGGTTTACCAGTTCTATAGAATCAATATCACCTCTTATAAGATTTTGCATAAAAATAGTACCAAGCATTATTCTACGGTTTTCAAGTGTAGGTAAATTAAGCAATAGTAATCTACTCTGGTAGGAAGGAAGCCTTACGTTTTGATCCCAGTTCAAACTACGAAGCGCAAAAAGAAGAAATTTTTTTGTACCGACTCAATACAGTCGATGTGCACTTGATATTGAGGACTCCAAACAGAAGAACAATATTCCAAAATAGGACGGACAAGGGAGGTAAATAACAATTTGGTTATATAAGGGTCATCAAATTCTTTTGACCAACGCTTTATAAATCCAAGAACACTCATAGCCTTGTTGACAGTCGACATTATGTGGCAGTCAAATTTAAGCTTCGGGTCCAAAAGAACACCTAAATCGTTTACTGAATATATACGATCAAGTGGGGAGTTCTGAAGCGAATAACTTAAAAACGTAGGGGTACCTCTATAAAAGGTCATTACGTTACATTTCAGGCAGTTCAAATTTAAGAGGTTATTTTACCTAATTGATGGACGTTGATGCACTACGAGCAGTACAAACAAGTGGCCCAACGATACCAAGCACGTGCTTGTTACGCGCGGGACCCTTTATAATTTCGGGCAAAATGCGAGTTCGCGAGGAAAATACATGAAACAAATAAATATGGCTACAAACTATGATTGAAGCAAATGAGATAAAATTTTAGTTTTTAATACAGGGATAGAAGTTGAAGTACAAATTAAATGATAAAGATTGTTATAATTAGTACAGAGAACGCGAAAGGGCTTATGCAGACTAAAATTAGATGTACATCGGGGCAAATTAAGAGGATAATAGTTTCGTGTTAGTCTAACGGGAATATTAAAAGTTAAACGGTTTACCAGTTCTACAGAATCAATATCACCTCTTATAAGATTTTGCATAAAAATAGTACCAAGCATTATTCTACGGTTTTCAAGTGTAGGTAAATTAAGCAATAGTAATCTACTCTGGTAGGAAGGAAGCCTTACGTTTTGATCCCAGTTCAAACTACGAAGCGCAAAAAGAAGAAATTTTTTTTGTACCGACTCAATACGGTCGATGTGCACTTGATATTGAGGACTCCAAACAGAAGAACAATATTCCAAAATAGGACGGACAAGGGAGGTAAATAACAATTTGGTTATATAAGGGTCATCAAATTCTTTTGACCAACGCTTTATAAATCCAAGAACACTCATAGCCTTGTTGACAGTCGACATTATGTGGCAGTCAAATTTAAGCTTCGGGTCCAAAAGAACACCTAAATCGTTTACTGAATATATACGATCAAGTGGGGAGTTCTGAAGCGAATAACTTAAAAACGTAGGGGTACCTCTATAAAAGGTCATTACGTTACATTTCAGGCAGTTCAAATTTAAGAGGTTATACTCACACCATATCTGAAAATTATCAATGTCTGATTGTAAGCCAAAACTAGACTCAATCTTATTATATGTCAAACAAAGCTTAACATCATCAGCATACATTAGTACACGAGAATGTGTTACGATAGACGAAAGATCGTTAATAAACAAGGTAAACAGCAAAGGGCCCAAATGACTACCCTGGGGCACTCCCGATGTCACGTGGATCATTTTGGAGACAGCGTTCTTAAATATTACTCTCTGAGTCCTTCCATTCAAATAACTTGAAATCCAAGTTAATAGATTACATGGAAACCCAAGCTGATCTAATTTGAATAAAAGGAGAGAGAGGTTTACAGAATCAAAAGCTTTGCTGAAATCTGTATATATAACATCAGTCTGCATTTTTTTCTTAAATCCATTTATTACAAGAGATGACAATTCAAGGAGGTTAGTAGTGGTCGATCTTCTCTTAACAAAACCATGCTGACACGGTGATATTAGCGAGGAACATAAGTGTTGCAAGTGAGAAGTAATAATTCGTTCAAATGCTTTCGGAATTGCCGATAATTTAGAAATACCTCTATAATTCTGGGCATCCGCCTTCGCACCCTTTTTGTGGAGTGGAATAATGAAAGAGTCCTTCCAGATAGTTGGAAAAATTGATGATGAAATAGACAAGTGAAAAAGTTTAAGAATCGGTTTACAAATGGTTGAAGCACAAAACTTAAGCACACACCCAGGGAGTCCATCAGGACCGGGAGAATAAGTTGGAGTTGTTGTTTCTAAGTCTCTTAAGAGAGAAATTTCGGTAATTACGGGGGAAAAAATACAATTAGCTCTGTTTAAGGGGTTAGGGTAGATAGAATTTGACCAAGCAGCCGAACTATAAGTAGTTTGGAAAAACTCGGCAAATAAATCCGCAATGTCAGAATCCGTCGATGCCTCTTTTGAGTTTAAACGCACCGAAGAAGGCAATGCCGAAGATTTACGCTTAGCATTAACAAAGTTATAAAACTGTTTCGGATCATTTGAAAATTCGAATTTACATCGATTTAAATACATAGAATAGCAGTGACTGTTGAGAACATTGAAATCTGAACGAGCCACAACATATTTCGAAAAATCAGATGGCTTACCCGATTTTTTTTATTTATTATAAGTGTTGGATTTAAGATTTTTAAGTCTTTGAAGCGCATTGTTAAACCAAGGAGGCCTATTTTGCTTCGGAGGAAGCCTGTCAGGAACGCATTCGTCAAAAAAAGTGTTTAAAACGCTATAGAAATGTTCAATTGCACTTTCGATATCCATGCAATTGTACAAATCAGTCCAATCATATTGCGAAATCATATAATTTAATTTATTATAGTCACATTTACGAAAACATCTCACTTTAGTTTGAGAAACTAAAGGAGAAAGGGTATCAGTACAGGGGAGGCCAATTGTCAATTCCAATGTAGGATGATATCGGTCTTCAGGTACAACAAGTGCGTCAATTCTAGATACCGTTACTTCCTGCGGATCTGAAACAAATACAAGGTCCAATTGTCTGTTTATTGAATTTCGTATAAAGCTTACTTGCTGTAACGATAATTCAAGAAGGCCATCCACAAAATCATGGGCTGATAAAGGTGTAGCGGCAGGTGAGTCAGTAGGAAGAGACCAAGAGATATTAGGGAGATTAAAGTCACCCAAAACAATCAAAAGGTCCCTGTTGGAAAGAAGGGATATAACGGATTTAATAGCAGACAGATGGTGTTCATAAATGAAAAAATCTGAGCCAGGAGGAATATAAGAGCAGGTTACAAAAATAGATAAGGATTGCAGGGAAACTTTGACACTAACAAATTAAATTTCGTTAGAGATATGAAAGTTAAGTCTCTCCGATGTTAAACTAGAGGTAACGGCAATCAGTACACCACCCCCCCTACGTGGGGAGCGATCGGTCCTATAGGTGCTAAAATTTTTTGCCAGAACTTCAGAGTCAGATATCTCTGGTTTCAGCCAAGTTTCCGTAAAAGCCAAAATATCTTCAGTAAATGCTGAGGAGTCAGCATAAAGCTTTGGTAGCTTCATATTGAGACCTCTAACATTTTGATAAGCCAAAAATACATTTTTTAGTTTTTTGGCGCTGTGGCAGGTCTGCTATTTGGCACAGTGGAAAGCCTTTTATTAGGCGCAGTGGGAGGCCTGTTATTTGTTTTCGGTTTATTGGGAACAAATTCTTTTATTACCAAATCATCATTAAGCCAAAAGCTTTCAGAAAGTAGTACATTAAACACATCAGGCGGAGCAAATATTTTAAAAGATGAAATTCTACGGGCGTACGAAAATCGAAATTGTTCAACCGCAATATCCTCGGATGGGAATTTTTCTCGTATAAATTCCAAAACATCCTCAGATTTGGTATCCGGGGTAAATCTAGAAACAACTGAAAGTTTCTTTCGCCCCCCAGCAGCAGTATGAACCTCACTCGGCTGAGAGCCAGATACAGTACCTACTGTACCTATGGGTACAGTTTGCACCGAATTTGATATCTCCACCGGCTCAGAAGATTTTTTCCCGACTAGACCTCCAGCAACAGGGACTCCGTCGGACCCTGCGGTATCCATTGCCACCGCTGAATCGACAGAAATTGCTGAAGTTACCGGGTTCGCAATAGGGGTTGGTGCCACCAATTTTTTTAATGCCGTTGAGCTAGCTTTTTTGCGTTTGGGCGACTCGGTTAGTAATTTTTTATTATTAAACTGGGCGCAAACGGAATCAAACCCTTCATTGAGCTTTTTAATAACTCCCGAAAGATTCAAAAGGCCGTCTCAAGTCTGCCTCATAAAGCTAGTCATATCACTTACCAGTGTTCTGCAGGTCTCACATGCCCACATGAGACCGGCACGCTGCTCAAGAAAGTCTTTCACTCTGCCATTAATTCCTGCACATTTAACATGCATGATCGTTTCGCAGAACCGGCAGAAAATAAAATCTTCACCAGAAGAAAGAGTACAATTTTTCATTGAGCAAATAAGGGCCATTATAAGAAAAAACCAAAATGTAAATATTTAAGAAAATAAAATAAAATTTGAAAAGTACCTCAAGTAAATTTGCCACTGGGATCAAATTCCAAAACCGCAAAGACACAAAGCACAAATAGTATAAGAGCGCGGATCACGAATAAAATCGAAGAGAGCGCGAGAGAAAAAGTATTTTATCGACTGAGCGTGGCTTGTGGAACACCAGCAAACTATAACGCACGGACAGTTACAATGTAAAGCAGGCGAGAGAGACAGTGAGAAAGCACCCAAAAGTCTACACGAAATTTAGAGATGTACAAAGAGAGAGAAATTTACAGTTATAATAGAGAGCGGGAGAGAGAGAAGAGAGAGAGAGAGTACAAAAGTTTCAGCAAAAATTAGGAGAGTGCAAATTACACTAACAAAGCAAAGATATTAAACAAATCTAATGGAAAAGTTAAAATAAACTATAACCACGTACCCGTTAACTGGGAGATCAATTTAAACCACTAACACAGTTGTTAGGCTAAACTTTGTTAATAAACTAAACACAAGACACCTGTAAAAGATCACGAAATAAAGCAAAAACTCAGAGCACAATGGTAAACACAACCGTTCACAAGCGACGCTAAATCGACTACACCGGTAATAAATGTCTTTCTCTTTAAGGGACATCTGAGTAAACGGGCAAAAAAAAGCGGATTTTCAGGGATTTTTTTTAACAAATGAAAAGGCCAATCGAAAATTAAACTAGGTTTAATAATATTAGGTTCGAAGTACAAAATAAATTTTTTTTCAAAAAAATCAAAAACAAAATGGCGGCTCTGCAGCATTTCTTCGTAGGCCCTTTTTGGTTAAAGGGATCCATGGCGGGAAGGCTATCGCTCGTAATTTTTGATCTAGAGGAAAAATTTCAATTTTGTTAGTTTCTATACATCAACGGCTATCGACACACGTAGGATTTTTTCGATATATTGATTTTTTGCAAAATGGTGAGAGATTGAATAAAAGTGATGGAAAAAAACGTCACAAAAGTGTTAATAAAAAAAAAGTACGCAATATAAAAAAAATCCTACGTGTGTCGATAGACATAAGTATTTTGAATATACTGTGAAAATTTCAGATCGATCGATTAAGATTTGTTCGAGTTTTGTTTCCGGCAGTCTCAAAAAAAGTGGTTTCGAGAAAAACGCGTTTAAAGTTTTAAGGTGCCTGGGATATACATATGAGGCATTGCGGCAGAATGGAAAATTTCGATACTTAGATACATTTCCCGGACTCTATCTTTTGGTATGTTATTTTTAAGACCCTAAAGAATATTTAAAACAAAAAAAAATTTTTTTGGTTTTTTAAAAATTTTACTCCCCCCTTAATCACTATCTCGTATGCTTCCAAGAGCGTCTTCGGAACTCTTCCCCTAACGGCACTACCTAAATTGCCCTTAAGACCTGTTACGAACGCCTCCAGACACGTTTCCTCATATAACTTCTTCTTCGCCTGAATTGCGATGGGGTTCGTATCTGTCCTGTCTATAACATTACACAATGCCTTATGTACATCAGATACCTCTGAGAAAAATAATTCTACTGTTAGTTTTTTATTTTCCAACTGGTTTAATTCCCTCAGTAAATCAGGTTCTGACCTCTTATCTGCAAAATGGGCTATCAAAATTCTTTTAATTTCATCCCAATTTAATCTACAATTTGATTTTACCAAAATATCATCGGCCTTTCCTTGGATTTTATTCCTTATCTGCCTAAGGATCATCAGTCCCATAGGTGTTTGATCCATTCCTCTAATCATTAAAAGGATCTCTTCCGCGTTATCTTAAACTTAAACTCGTTTATCCTTTCTTTTTCCCCCATAAAAACACGCATCGACCGGATCACGTCGGAAATTTTCACAGTGCCTAACATCTCAAATGTGGCCTGTTGCATTCCTAAATTGTCCTGATGCATCATTGTATCAGCTTCCTTGTTCTGCACTGCTCTAGAAGTCGAGGGCTCAAAATTTAACTGTTCAACTATCGTTGGCAAACTGGTAGCCTTTTTTATAACTTTACTTCTAGTCAGAAGCCTAAGTGACTCCTTGATTTTGCTAATTTTTGACATTTACAATTCTCTTTTGTTTACCCTCTTAATTATTATTTTTTCCTTGCTTATGCTTATTATACAGTATATGTGTATATTGATATGTATGCGTATGTATCTATTGTATTATGTATTTTCTTAGCTTTTTCCTGATGTGTCTTTAATAGTTCCTTTTCCTTAGAAGTGAGGTGTGTGTCGGTATCTTTTATCTGTAAAATTTTGTTATTATCATTTGCTCAATTTGTTTTATTAATTAATTTTTTTTTGTACTGTGTTGGAAGTGTTGTGTATGTGTTTTCTTTTTTTCCTTTCTTAATTTTCTTTTCCACCTTCTATACGCTTGCGCGATGCAGTGGTATCGGGTTCCCTTGTATTTTTGTAACATAAATATATATATTCTATTATTATTGCATAACCGTCACCCTTGCGCGATGCAGTGGTTTCCGATATGGAAAAATTTCTTCTTGTATGTGTTATAATTTATTCCTTCTTTTATTTAACTTTGAGATTCACCAAATACCCTTGCACGGTGCAGTGGTCTTTGGGATTTCCTTGTCTGTTTACTTTTTTTTTTGACGTTGTCCATCGGTTACCCTTGCGCGATGCAGTGGTACTAATCGCAGCAACTAAAAAAAATTTTTTTTTCACACTTTCTCTTTTTGCACCGTGCTGAAGCTAACTGGAATTCCTGCGCGATGCATTTTTTCCCCATTTATTGACAGGCAGAGTATCCAACCAGCGACCTGGGTTTCTTTTCCTAAGCAGCAAGTTTGATGTTCGCGTCCAACATCGAACATTCGAACATCCTACTTGCAACTCAATCCGTCGAACTATATGGTTCGATGACGTTGCAGGTCGCCAGGATGCGTTGCACGAGATTCACAGTCAACACATTATTTAATTTAATTTATTCTTGCCAATGTTCTTTGTTGTTGTTTCATTTTATTCTTTTCAATTTTATCGTTATTATATATGTGCACCCTTTCTTTTTCTATTTACACCTAACTTCCATCACATCACTATTTTAACTTACTGTTGTATATAAATTATAAAAATAATTGTTTTCATAATTTCGGTCCTTCTCAGTTCTCCGGGTATGGTGTGTCCTATTTCTCCTTCCGGCTGATAGGTACGGCTGCGCCAGTTATAGTTTGTAATAGTTAGTGATCTCTTAGTCATCCAATATTCAGATAAGATTTTAATAAACAGTTGATGTGTTCGCTTTGGTTGTTCCAAACGGAATAAATTTTATTGTGGCTTGAGATTCAAATCAAACCTCCGCCAAAGAATTTTATGTGTTTACAATTAAGTATGTGGGAGTGAGTAATTGCTAACAAAGTGTTTTTTGGAGCTCTGCTGAGTGGGTGTCGTTTAGCAACATCCTGTTTAGCAACATCCTGCCTTGTGCTGATGTTTGTTTTCGTTTTTACATGTAATTTTGACCACTGAAAATTTTGCACTGCCCTCTCCTTGAAATCCATTCTAAAAATTATTTAAAGTCAAACCGAAAATTTCTTATGGATTTAACGGATTGGCTTTACATTTTGACTTATAATTGCATATATTGCATTCATTAGATAATCCGTTCTGGTATCCAAATTGTAAAATTTTGATCAGGTGTTTCTAAACCAACAAAAAAAACTTTGGACCCATCTCTTGCGCTTCAAATGACTCTATCTGCTCTTCACTCTCTCGCTCTGCTTCTGCTGACGTTGTTTTTGTGAGAGCTGTGTTCGGAATTCGTTCGTGAGTGCTGCGAACTGCCGAAGCATACAAAAACCAAAAACAACGTGCTGCCTTAAAGGCCCCCGCAATCTTACAAAAAAAAATATATAAAATTAAACGTAAGTAAAAAAAAAACAAAAAAAAAATACCTCATTGATTGTATGGAGCTACACTGTGGAGCTACACTTTAAACCAAAAACGGATCCGATCGCATAAGCGGTGCGGAAAAATTAATTAAGTGCCCCAACCGGAAGTCGGTTGGTGTTCATCTTCTGGGGTATCAAAGATTTCCACAAATAAAGCTTAAAATAAAAAAATATCAACTTGTTTGGTTGAAAACTGTGGGAATGGTTAATGTTTTAATCAAGACATCACTATGGACGGCAGTTCATGTAGTGACGAAGCGCACCAGGAGAGTGTGCGAAGACGACTACTATATATACACGAAAAAACGAAAATTTGCTATGATGGTCCGATCGTAATGAGTAATACACCAAATTAAAGGTATTGCTAAAACTTAAAGGATTGCATACCAAGACCTCAATAAAATCAATTGGTTTGGGAGAGAAAGCGGTGAAAGTGTAAAAGTGAAAATTCCTCGCACTACGCTTTTTGTATTCCAACTGAAAATGCGCTTAATATGAGGGGTCATATCAGAAAATCCGACGCTCCTTTCAGAAGTTATACCGAAAACAAGATTTTCTTCTTCTTCCCAAAATGAAAATTTAATTTTGTTTGTCAGTTTGTCTGTGTGTCCCAAAACATGGTTTTAAAGTCCTGAAAATTTGATATAATGTTCAACATATCGATATAAGAAACTTTAGTTCTACCACTTTTGGAAAAACCCGCTAGTTTAGCGGGAAAACACCTAATAATAGCTAAAATACGGAAGGCCGTAACTTCTATACTACTAAAGCTACAGACTTGTGCTGCATCTCGATTAAAAGGTATTTTGAAATGCTATAAGCGCCTTCTATATGTAATTTGTGTAAATATAATAGTTAAAAAGATATGCACAAAACCAAAAAATGTTTAACTTTGTTTTTAGCTTTTTTTATTTTTTTCAAAAACGGCTCAAACGTTCCATGAGATTCCTTTACTGTAAAAGGTCACGTTTAAAAGTTATTCAGAAACGAAAATCGCCACTTTTGCCAGCCTAAAACAACTAACGCTGCCTAAGCATTGAATTTTGTAAGTGCGTATCCAAACTGTAGGGTCAAGGAATCGTAACAATTGTTTTAAACCCGTCCATTTAGGAAACTTTTGTTTTACGACTCTTAAGCTAGTTTGGCGGGAAAACCGCTAGAAAAGGCTAAATTTCGTAAGTAAGTAACTTACGAAATATTAATGCTAAAGACTTGTGCTTCACCTCATACTAAAGTTATTTTTAAATAAAATAAACGCCTTCTTAACAAAATGTATGTAAATGCAATGTGTAACGGTTGACTCAGGAGGAGAAGCGGCTATTTCGCGAAAAAAAATAAACGTGTTCCCAGCGCGATACACAAGATTGGTTATTAGTAGCGTTCTCTTCCCTCTACCCAGTTATGAGAACGGCGGGTGGAATCCTCTAGTGCCTTAGCTCTTTCGGCGATGGGGTGGGTTTTTGTGCTTTCTCTAACTGTCCATACATACTTTAGTTTTTAGGATTCCTACAGAAACTACTTTATTATTTACCATTGAAAAGAAAAGAATGAAAAAAATAACAAAATTTGAATGTGCTACTGACAGGCTAACGTTTTACAAGGTCTGAGCTGATATTCGACACTTGCTTTCTCTACCCACCCAACCAAAATCTTCTCAGCGATTTGACGAAGATACCCTAGAGATACTTCCGATTCTAAATTTAAGTTGCCATGTCAATTCAGGAAAGAACACACCTTTAGCAGTTCATGATTTTCAAAGTATAATTCATTGTTTTATTACAACGGGGCTTTTGTTGACTTAACATTGCTTTCCCGGGAGCTACGATTCCATTATCTTCATTGGAGTCTACTCTATCGGTGTATACAGACACCAGAAAATCGTACAGGTTTTCTTACGGATCTACAAATTATTTCATTCTTCGATAATTACTGATTAGATTTCATTACTTATTTATCGGCCACATTCTTTTGTTTTATAACTTAATAGTTCTTTTCAATAAATTCATTATTTTGTTTAATGTCAAACCTACTGTCGAACATTTCAGTTATAGGGTAGCTATACAGTGTTACGATTTGTTTTGTTTTTGGGTCATGATATTTGGGTTCGCAGTTATTAATATTGAGGAACCGAGAGCATTTTATTTATGTTGTCCTTTACTTTGTTTTGTTATATATTTTGGGGGGTATAATAATTGCTAGGCCATAATCTTTATAAGTTAAAAGCGGTCACCAAGCTCTCAGTATGTATATGCAAAACAAAAGACTAAGAAGCATCCCGATCGGGGTTTACACAACGCAAACTACGCAAGAGCTTGGATCGGCTTAAAAATAGATCACAAAATAGGTGTGCAAAGAGCGCATAGGTATGACTCACTTTGTTAAACTTCCAGCGTTGAAAGGCCTTCCAGCGTGATAGTGATGAGACGGTGTTGTGGTTAGCTGTGGATTCTATTTTTTTTAGGTACACTGATAAAGATTATGTGGGCGAACGATGATTTGGATTCAAGGATGATCGGGTTCCACAAAGTATTAAGTACCGTAACCACTTCTGTGAATATATATTTCTTTTAGAAGGCATAGGCAAACGCGTTCCTAGTCTGAAGGGTCTGTCACGATTCCTAGGTGGGTATTCAATTCACTCGCAGATCTGCTTCGAATTTTGGCTCCTACGGCTCGTTAATAGGTGGAACTGTATTAATGCCGGTATTTGTTGGGGCCGGATGAGACCTTCCAGACCCGTAAAAGCCAGGGTAATTCGTTCTCCTACGCCGGACGATGAGTACTGGGTCCCGAGATGGTTGGCTTTGGCCTTCCAGCGTCGACAGGCCGCCAGCGTATGGGAGCTTGGGCAAGGGGCAGCCCGTTAACTGCCAGGAAGCTGATTTAATTTTTGGGTACTGGTATACTTTAGAGGGGGCCCATACCTGTGATCTAAGACGTTTTTCCAGGAAGTTGAAAATAAAGCAGCAGCGGAAGAGATCTTCCGGAAGGGTTTTCACTACCCAGCACGTGTTTGGGGCACACGAGGTTATGCCATTCACGAACGGACTGCAATCTGCCACATCCGATAGGAATATTCTCTTTCACTTATGCAAATACGACCACGGCTTGGGTTTTGTACAAATTAAGCGGCGTGATAGACTTATCAATGGCACGTCGAACTTAACCTTGTGGCGTTTTTTTTTAAGATCGCTTAGACGACGATCTGATACGAGTACTTTTGTGGATGGTGAAAGAGACTGATTGTAACCGCGTGGGAGTTTATATACCGACAATTTCCAGACACTCAAGCTTTTATTTCTTGGAATGTCATGGAAATATTGGACCAAGTTGGCGGCGCTGACCAATGCAGCTGATATGCCAATACTAAGCTGAGATTACCCCTCTCTGCCGTAAAGTATGCTCTAATAGGGGTCGAATACAATTATTGGTTTTGGGTGTTTCTGGCTGCAAAATGATAGACGACCATTCAGTCCAGAATGACGACCATTACACCACCCGATAATATTTCTTCTTTAGATGCAATATTAGCGGGAATTAGCTACGAATGTCCTTGGCGTGATAAGTTCCTACCTCTTTTCCTTGCAAGTTTTCAAGTTGGTAATAACAATTTCCAAGTTTTTTTCGAATTCTACATTTCACAAATTGAGGCCCTAATTTTGCGTTAAAATTCTGTACGAATTTACTTTGAGCAAAATTTCGACGGTATACTTCCTGTCCTTCCCGGAACGATGTCGGTTTTACCCGCAAATTGTATTGCCGGACATTGCGATCATAGGCACGACGAATATTAGCTTGGATATCTTTTCGCAAAAGAGCTAGATTATCTGATCGAGATATCGGTACTATAGGTTCCTCCAAAAGCGATAAGTCTTTGAGTAACTTATAATCGGAGCCGTGTGTTATCATATCCAGTCCGAATAAAGCGCGGTATGGGGAACATCCTAATGATTGATGCAAAGACGATCTTAAGGAACAGGTTATACTAGTAATGTGCAGGTCCCACTCGGTTTGATCGTTTTTTAAGTAAGAACGGACCGCAGCTAATAGGGAACGGTTTACGCGCTCGGCCGCATTACTTTGTGGCGAGTAAAGCGCGGTATATACGTGGTTTATGCCTAATTCAGTAAGAAAGGCGTTAAATTCCGAGGCCTTAAATTGGGTACCGTTGTCACTGACTATAGTTTCGGGGACGCCTACACTGTGAAACACCTGTTTTAGTAGAAACTCTATGATGGCTGACGACGTAAATTTTTTTAATGGTTGAAGCCAGGGATATTTGCTAAAATGGTCGAGTACTATTAGTAGACCAACATGTCCCTGTTTACTACGAGGGTAAGGACCGAGCAGATCGATATACAGGCGTTGAAATGGTCTGTACGTTGGACAGTGCTCACCCATTGGGGGGCGTAACGTATAGTTAGGCGCTTTGTTCTCCTTACAGGCGTCACAAAATCGAATATAGTCTCTAACATCTTTTGATAAGCCTGGCCAGAATAAATTTCGACGTATCTTTGCTATGGTCTTCTGCATTCCCGCATGAGACGAAGTAACGCTATCGTGGGCTTGTCTGAGGACCTCTTCTCTTAAGGTTTCGGGAACCCACAGTTTCCATGCCTGTTTATCTTGCATTTCGTTTCCGTCTGCATGTTCGGTACGAATATACAAAAATTGATCTACTATTTTAATGTCTGGGAATTTATCTAGACTATTTGTAAACTTAGTTTTTAACGCAGTATATGTATCTTCCTGAAACGCTTCGGAACTAAGGTCTATTATGGGAGCCATGTCTAGTGCCGAGATTTCGTTTTCACATAGCCTAGATAGGGCGTCAGGAACAACATGGTCTTTTCCTTTGCGATGTGAAAAAGTAAATTTGAATTGCTGCAAGCGAAAAATCCACCGAGCAAGTCTGCCAGACACGTTTTGCTGCCTCATAAGCCAAAGTAAGCTTGAATGGTCCGTAACTACTTCAAATTCTTGTAATTCTAGATAGCAACGAAACTTTTCAATAGCTAATACGACAGCCAAACACTCACGTTCGGTTACGCTATAGTTGCGTTGCGAACGACTTAGTTTTTTTGACATGAATGCGATGGGCTTTTCAGCATCATCTTCTGACAGTTGAACCAACACAGCCCCAATGCCAAAGTCGCTGGCATCACAGTGAAGATAGAATTTTTTTTCAAAGTTAGGATTTGTTAAAACGGGAGCCGAGGTCAAAATGGTTTTTAACTTATCCATGGCTACTTGAGCCTCGGTAGGCCAACAAAACTTTACCTTTTTAGAAAGCACATCTGTGATTGGGCAGGTGAGATCCGCAAAATTATGTATGAATCGTCGATACCACCCCACAAACTCCGAGAAATCCGCGAACTTGTTTCAGGTTTTTTGGCGGTGGCCAATTTATTATACACGAAATTTTTTGCCGGGTCGGTGCAAATACCTCCACTTCCAATGACGTATCCTAAGTAATTGATGCTTGTTACCCCAAACTCACTTTTGTCTATATTGAGAGTAAGATTGGCTTTGCGAAATTCATCTGCAAGCCGAACCAATGCTGACAAATGGGATGCAAAATCTTCCGTAACGACGCAAAGGTCGTCCAGGTAACCAAAAACACAATGGCGAAGATCTGGGGGTATGATCTGATCCATTAAACGGCACATTGTGGACGGCGCGTTACATAGGCCGAAAGGCATGACCTTGAACTGGTATAAGGGTCGACCAGGCACAGTGAATGCCGTCAAAGGCTTCGACTCTGAACTGAGCTGGATCTGCCAGTAGGCATCCTTCAAGTCTAGCTTGGAAATGATATTAGCTTTGGGTAACCTCGAAAAAATCCCGTCAATGCTAGGCAAAGGATAAGCATCCTTCTTGGTAGCCTCGTTAAGTCTGCGCGCATCAAGGCAAAGTCGAACTTTGTTAGGCTTGATTACCAGACGCATAGGGGAACTCCATGGGCTCACGGAAGGCTCAATAACATCCAACTGTAGCATACGATCGATTTCAGAATACAGCAGTTTTTCTACTGCGGGGTAACCGGTAATGCATTTCCCACCTCGATTGTATGTTCGATTAGAGAAGTGCGACCTAATCCATCTGATGCTTTTGGAAATAACTGTTTAACTGCTGCTAGTTGTTGGCTTTGCGTGGCAGTTAACGGATATAGGTTTTCACCTGAGAACTCACTGATTTTTTGAGGCGCCTGTAACGACGAGATAATATTTGGAGCGATTTGGAAAGTTCTCCAGAAGTCATGGCCTAGAATTAGATTTTGTTTAATGCTGGGAATTATATATAATCTCATGGGCTTTTTCATACTGTTGTAGATAATTTCAGTATCAAGGAAACCTATTATCGCTTGATTTTCCCCGCCAGCGGTTTTCGCTCGCGATTTTAAGGGCTTGTATTCCGACAGATTTGAAAAATCTTGCTGTGCCAGCTCTGCTCCAATGCAGCTAATGTTTGCCCCAGTGTCCAATAGACCCAGTTCTTTATACTGTAGGAACGACACTTCGGCATAACTTCGCAAGTCAGTGGAGTTGTTAAAAATAGTCGAAATCTGTATTTTTTTATTTCTCTTAACTTCAGCATAATATGACTTTAACCTATTAGTGCGCCTATTTATGTTGGCATCTTTTTCCGGAAACAAACGATTTCTTACTTCTAAATAATTTTCCATTCTCTCCTCATATGGACGAAATCGCATTGGAATAAGATTTCCTTTCGCTTGCTTAATTATTACTGTATTTTGATTCACATTTTCGGGGGCATTCGATTTTTGGCGAATGCACACCACTCGTCGGTTTTCCGACGGCTTTTGGAGGCAATTTGGGCATTGTGGCGTGTAGGCGTTTAGCTTTCCACAGGTATAACAAAAAATACGACGCTCCGCTAAACAGTTACGCCAGATATGTCCTACTTCTTCGCAGTTCCAACACTTTAGCTTTTCATGAAAGCTTTGTAAGGCAGCAAGTTCCGCCTCTGCTTGTGAAGTTTCTTCTGTTTCGGAAGTATCTTCTTCTAGCGCATATACTTGACGGCGATTTGGTCCTAGTTTGGACTTACTCTGATCTGAGCGACAGCTTATCTCCTGCAATAAGTTTTCGCTCATGTGAACTAGACGACGTAAGTGTCCTACAGAATGCACTGGCTGGTAAAGCAACTTTTCTCTCGTATCAGGTAGCAAATTGTTCTTTAATATTTCACAAAGCTCTTCTTCTTCAATTTTAATAGATGCTTTGTCAATTAATGAGGGCCACGGCCTCATAGAAGGAGGAAAACGGTTCTCCTTGCTTTTGCTTGCGCGCTCTGATCAACTCCATGCTCATAAAGTCCGATCGGTAGTCCTTATATTGTTGACGGAGTGAGGCGCAAATGTTGGACCAAACGATTCCATCCACCTGCTTATGGTATCTCCAAAACCAAGATCTAGCTTTTCCAGTGAACAAGACATGCATGTTCTTACACATGATTGTAAAGTCACTACCTAAAGTTTCGTCGGTTAGAACTTTTATTCTATAAATAAACTCGTCCACTCCTAAACCTTCCGTAGACCCATCAAAATGTACACCCCACTTTTGCATGATGTCGACTGTCTGCCTGGAATGTGTAGATGCTGAACTGAGAAATGATGGTTCCCGGTTCATATCTGATATCTGTCGATTATTAGTTTGAGGACGGTTATGTATAGATAACGATGATATAACGGTATTAACCGTTTGTTCTATCATTTCTTGAATAGTATTATAGTCCACCGTTTGATTTCGTCGAGTATTTGTGGTACGAGCCGTTCTACCGGCGCGGGGCCTACCGCGAGTAGGTCTACTAGCAATACCTTCAACCTGGATAGTACTCTGGCTAGCATCCAAAGCAGAAGAGTGAGCACCACTGGCGTTTAACGGGACTGGGTCGGGGATGGCGGCCGTATTAGCTTCTTCTAACTGGGCTAAGGTTCTGGCTAAATTTCTAGTGGTTACTCCCCGCGAACCTGGGTCGGGCGGTGGAGGCACTTGTTGCGAACGCGATGGCGAGCAATTTCCTACAACTACTTTTATTTCTTTTCTGGTTATTGGGGCACTACAGGTATAACAACAAGAATTCTCTGTCAACCATGCTTCTACGCAATTTTTGTGAAAAACATGCTTGCACGCTAGATAATAACAAGGATTGGTATTATCCATAACCGTTGCACATAGTGCGCAATTATTCTCCATGTTATCAGAAGAGGCTCTTGGAGGCGTATTTATAACTGGCATTTTTTTGTTTTTCTTGTTCTATTATTTGATTGTTCCTGAATTTGACATATAATGGCAACTAATAAGATCGGGTATAATGACTTACTTAGCCTGCAGTCTAGCTTTATGAAAGGATTTGCTTATTGATACTAAATATGATGGTTTCGAACTGTCAGTTTATTAACTATTTACGGATCTATATTCGGCAAGTAAACGCATTGTAACGCATTTGTACAAGTTCCAAGAAAAAGATACATCGTTGTTTTACTGGCAATTAGACCAATTGGTGTTTGCCGCAGTAATACCTTGACAGAAAAAACGTGCTTCGCGATAGTTAAGTATTGGTATGTTATCTTAGTCCCCTTCTCAATATTCTATAAATATACAAGCGTGACTTTTTTCTATCAATCCTACAGCAAACTCCTAAATCAGAAAAAATGTGAGCAATAATTGTGAGTAACAAAAGATTTCCTATAGCTGATGTTTTTGCTATATTCTTCTATTGGTGTCCGTCAATCCTCGCAGGTTTCTCGGTCTGTTACCCGTATCCAAATAACAGCGTCGTAGTCCTTGTAGAGGGTCAACTTCTTTCCGTACCTTATAATGCGATAGATAGACTAATCAAGTCCAACTACTTCAGCACAAATAATACTAGCATCGGAATGATCAAAACACTACTGAATGAATGTAATCTATGTTCGTACCACTAAAAGTTTTTATTCTTGAAGTGGCCCCACGGGTTGGGCGCCAAAAGTTATGTAACGGTTGACTCAGGAGGAGAAGCGGCTATTTCGCGAAAAAAAATAAACGTGTTCCCAGCGCGATACACAAGATTGGTTATTAGTAGCGTTCTCTTCCCTCTACCCAGTTATGAGAACGGCGGGTGGAATCCTCTAGTGCCTTAGCTCTTTCGGCGATGGGGTGGGTTTTTGTGCTTTCTCTAACTGTCCATACATACTTTAGTTTTTAGGATTCCTACAGAAACTACTTTATTATTTACCATTGAAAAGAAAAGAATGAAAAAAATAACAAAATTTGAATGTGCTACTGACAGGCTAACGTTTTACAAGGTCTGAGCTGATATTCGACACTTGCTTTCTCTACCCACCCAACCAAAATCTTCTCAGCGATTTGACGAAGATACCCTAGAGATACTTCCGATTCTAAATTTAAGTTGCCATGTCAATTCAGGAAAGAACACACCTTTAGCAGTTCATGATTTTCAAAGTATAATTCATTGTTTTATTACAACGGGGCTTTTGTTGACTTAACATTGCTTTCCCGGGAGCTACGATTCCATTATCTTCATTGGAGTCTACTCTATCGGTGTATACAGACACCAGAAAATCGTACAGGTTTTCTTACGGATCTACAAATTATTTCATTCTTCGATAATTACTGATTAGATTTCATTACTTATTTATCGGCCACATTCTTTTGTTTTATAACTTAATAGTTCTTTTCAATAAATTCATTATTTTGTTTAATGTCAAACCTACTGTCGAACATTTCAGTTATAGGGTAGCTATACAGTGTTACGATTTGTTTTGTTTTTGGGTCATGATATTTGGGTTCGCAGTTATTAATATTGAGGAACCGAGAGCATTTTATTTATGTTGTCCTTTACTTTGTTTTGTTATATATTTTGGGGGGTATAATAATTGCTAGGCCATAATCTTTATAAGTTAAAAGCGGTCACCAAGCTCTCAGTATGTATATGCAAAACAAAAGACTAAGAAGCATCCCGATCGGGGTTTACACAACGCAAACTACGCAAGAGCTTGGATCGGCTTAAAAATAGATCACAAAATAGGTGTGCAAAGAGCGCATATGTAGGTATGACTCACTTTGTTAAACTTCCAGCGTTGAAAGGCCTTCCAGCGTGATAGTGATGATACGGTGTTGTGGTTAGCTGTGGATTCTATTTTTTTTTTTGTACACTGATAAAGATTATGTGGGCGAACGATGATTTGGATTCAAAGATGATCGGGTTCCACAAAGTATTAAGTACCGTAACCACTTCTGTGAATATATATTTCTTTTAGAAGGCATAGGCAAACGCGTTCCTAGTCTGAAGGGTCTGTCACGATTCCTAGGTGGGTATTCAATTCCAGATCTGCTTCGAATTTTGGCTCCTACGGCGCGTTAATTGGTGGGACTGTATTAATGCCGGTATTTGTTGGGGCCGGATGAGACCTTCCAGACCCGTAAAAGCCAGGGTAATTCGTTCTCCTACGCCGGACGATGAGTACTGGGTCCCGAGATGGTTGGCTTTGGCCTTCCAGCGTCGACAGGCCGCCAGCGTATGGGAGCTTGGGCAAGGGGCAGCCCGTTAACTGCCAGGAAGCTGATTTAATTTTTGGGTACTGGTATACTTTAGAGGGGGCCCATACCTGTGATCTAAGACGTTTTTCCAGGAAGTTGAAAATAAAGCAGCAGCGGAAGAGATCTTCCGGAAGGGTTTTCACTACCCAGCACGTGCTTGGGGCACACGAGGTTATGCCATTCACGAACGGACTGCAATCTGCCACATCCGATAGGAATATTCTCTTTCACTTATGCAAATACGACCACGGCTTGGGTTTTGTACAAATTAAGCGGCGTGATAGACTTATCAATGGCACGTCGAACTTAACCTTGTGGCGTTTTTTTTTAAGATCGCTTAGACGACGATCTGATACGAGTACTTTTGTGGATGGTGAAAGAGACTGATTGTAACCGCGTGGGAGTTTATATACCGACAATTTCCAGACACTCAAGCTTTTATTTCTTGGAATGTCATGGAAATATTGGACCAAGTTGGCGGCGCTGACCAATGCAGCTGATATGCCAATACTAAGCTGAGATTACCCCTCTCTGCCGTAAAGTATGCTCTAATAGGGGTCGAATACAATTATTGGTTTTGGGTGTTTCTGGCTGCAAAATGATAGACGACCATTCAGTCCAGAATGACGACCATTACAAATGGTTATAAAACCATAAGCAAAACAATTTAAAAAAAATTTTTTTTAGCTTGTTTTCATTTTTCTCAAAACGGCTCTAACGATTTTCTTTAAAACATTAATCCGTAGAGGCCTTGATATCAACATTTGTGACGAAAGATGATTACACACATGATTAAATACACTTTTTAAAATTTATTTTTTCCGCACCCTGCAATAGTTCGTGTGTTCTTAAAAACTAGTCTAGCCTTTTTCCCTTTATAGGCAATGCAGAGTTCCGAAAAAATAAATTTTAAAAAATTTTTAAGTGTATCTTTCGTTACAAATGTTGATATCAGAACTTTTGTATGTTGAAGGTGCGATCGTCACTAGTTTTTACCTCGTTAAGAGGTGTTTTTGTTTGATTTTAAATTTCTGGGAGTCCTTAAGAGCCGAATTTTAAAAAATCCTTTCTTAGTGCACGCCTTCTCTAACACACCATTCAGACACAATTTTAGGTCTTATGGTTTGGGCTGGGGGAACATGACGCAAATAGACTCTTTTATAGAAATACTCGATTCGTAAACTTATTGTTAGTCTCAAAATTAAGAGAAGATTCAATAAATAAAAGCTAAATTTTAATCCACTTAATCCATTAAACGTAGCATAATATTAGTTTTACCGGAATTCGAAGGTCCAACAATTAGAGCCCTAATGACGTCCGATCGGCACTCGTAAAAAAAACAAGAAAAGAGGTAACTTTGGCCAGCCGAAGTTTATATACCCTTGCAGATCATTCCAATTCAATTTGAAATTTCAAAAATGTTAAATTCAGATTTGCAACCACCGAAATTACAATTTATACTTCCTTCCTATGGCAGCTATATAATATAGTCGTCCGATTTATGTTAAATTTAATTCGAAATTCTAAAATAAAAAAAATAATGTTATATTCCAGAGTAGAAGAGAATACAATAAAAATTAAAAAGCTATAACTTTGTTTCTATTAATTTACCTTTATTTTTCCGATCGTTCCTATGGGAGCTATATGCTATAGTCGTATTTTTATAAAATTTAATTCAAAATTCAGGAGAGTTGAAAAAATGATATTTCCAAGAGCAATAGGTAATATGTCAAAAAACACCGAAGGTATACTTTCTTTTCAACTATTTTTACGATTATTCCAATGGGAGCTATAAGATATAGTTGTCCGATCCAGCTGGTTCCGACTTATATACTACCTGCAATAGAAAGACGACTTTTGGTAAAGTTTCATCTCGATAGCTTTAAAGCTGAGGGTCTAGTTTGCGTAGAAACGGACGGACATGGCTAGATCGACTCGGCTAGTAATCCTGTTCAAGAATATATATACTTTATAGGGTCGGAAACGCTTTCTTCTACCTGTTACATACTTTTGCACGAATACAATATACCCTTTTACTCCCCAAGTAACGGGTATAAATATGTAGAAAAAAGAATTTTTGGCTTCTTGCTTCGTTTTTATGCATTGAATTGGTATATAGGTAATGGCTAGTCATTGGAGACTAAAGCGGGTCAAAAATTAATAAGCCGTTAGGCTTTAAAACCTACTAGAAGCAAACGCTTCTGCCCAAAGGGTACTTTTGTCAGTCAGCTGTTTTATTTGGGACCAAAGGAAAATTTTATAAAATGTCCTAAACAAATAAGGGAAATTTTGTTCTGTTCCGTTAAGGTTAACAAATTCACTTCCGAGTGAAAAGAGGAACAGGCCGGTATGTATCCCCACATATTGGCCAGCTGACCCTAGGAAGCTTACGGACTTAATTGTCTTCGCTGTGACCAAGAAAACCCCAAGAAATGTAGTAAGCGCCAAATCGCTATCGGACTTATCATCGGATCACTCGCCTGTTTTAATAGCTCTCCTTCAAAGCCCGAAAGTAATCGAGCTTCCCTTCAGGCTGACCACGCATAGAACTAACTGGCTGAAGTACAAAAAGTACGTAAGTTGCCACATTGAGCTAACACCACAAATAAACATTGAGAATGACATCGACTTCTGTGCTGAAGTAGGTATTCATGGCCGCAGCCAGCTCTTTTCTGCTGGCTTGTGCGTGGCAACCAATACAAAAATAAACTGCAAATCGAACAACTGGTTTGGAAGAAAACAACGTCTTCGGCGCTCTTCGCACCTACGAAATGTATGTCAGCGAAACGCCGCCCAAAACTCAGGGATTGCCTTTTTTGGCCAGTCAATAGGTATTGAAGAAACGAATACACATTTCTTTTTCCGTTAATCTAGCTTCAAAAACGTGGGCGTCACAGCTTTTCGCGGTTTGTGGACGCTCGAGGGCGCGTGGCATATCGGCGTGAAAAACTTGCGCAGCGTATTAATCCCTAGAATCTGCATGCAATACATTGCAAAAGTATGCAACAGGTAGAAGGAAGCGTTTCCGACCATATAAGGTATATATATTCTTGGCCAGGATCACTACCCGATTTGATCTAGCCATGTCCGTCTGTATGAACGATGAGATCTTGGAAGCTATAAAAGCTAGAAGATTGACACTTTGCATGCATATTCTAGGGGCTAATACGCCGATATGCCGCGCCCCCTTTAACGCCCACACACCGCAAAAGACTGTCGCGCCCACAGTTTTAAAGCTGGAGCAAAAGTGTAAATGCCTTTTTGTTTGCGTTATTAATTTTCTGAGTAACATTTTTTAAAAATCCCAAAAACTTTTTTTCGTTTATAATATTCTCTAGGGTTTTAAAAATAACATACCAAAAGATAGAGTACGGCAAAAGTGTCTAAGTGTCGAAATATTTCATTCTGCGGCGATGCCTCACAGTACTTAAAACTTTAAACGCGTTTTTCTGGAAACCACTTTTTTTGAGACTGCCGGAAACATAACTCGAACAAATCTTAATCTATCGATCTATGTCTATCGACACACGTAGGATTTTTTTTATATTGCTTACTTTTTTTTATCAACAATTTTGTGCCGTTTTTTTCAATGACTTTTTTTCTAGGGCTGTGAACCACTCCGAAGCTGAACAATTCCGAACCGGAGTGTTTCACATTTCTTACAAAACGAAGCGAACCGTAAACCGGAGCGCCGAATTTTTGTATAAATGAACCGGAACCGAACCGGAACTATTATTTTTGAAATTCGGTTCGGTTCAGTCAATGTAATATTATATAACTTTAAACTTCCTAAATATTTTGCAGTATGCCCACATTGTAGTCAGTGTTGGGAAAGGTACTGTTTTTTTTTACCTAGGTAAGGTAAAAGCTATTGGGCAAAAATAAATACCTAGGTAAGGTAAAGGTATACAATTTCCCAGTACCTAAGTAAAGGTAAACGGTAAAAATATTGTTTTTTTTAAATTTTTATAATATATTTTTTAATTTGTTTGTGATTTTTTTTTAATAAGACTAGGCTTCAGTTTACAGTCATCTTAAAAATATATAACATTATCTTTTTTATTTTACTTCAATCACAATTTAAATATAACCTTTTTTTATCATTACTAATGTTTTGTTTTGGGGTTAGAATTTGATCTCCACAACTGAATAATCTTTCAAGTTTTGCTAAGCACTGTAGATGCTCTAAAAACGGGTATTTATAAAAAAAGCAAAGCAAATCTTTTATAAATATCCGCTTCTAGTGCATCTACAAGTGCTTCGCAAAACAAAACACAAAAAGGAAGTTTTATTTTATATAATAATTAATGCACTTATGCATGTTTTATTTTATATAATAACACGGGTTTACAAATAAAAAATTGATAAAATACGCACTTCATGAAACTGTGATTTTCGGTTAAGGTACATCTCCCAGAGTAAGAAAAGGGCACTTTTAATTTTTTGTATGGTACAGTTTTTTTTTAAGTGTAAAAAACGTTTTTTGCGCAAAGACTCATTTTACAGGTAAAAGAATGACCTTTAACTTTCTTATACACAGCATTGAGTTCCATTCAATGGTTTAGAAGCTACACTTCGTCAAAACTGAAAAAGTTGGTAAAAATGCAAAAAAGCTGACATAAATGGCTTCTTTAAAAATACACGCCTAAAAACCGAAATTATTTTTATAGCTTATATGGTTAGATGGTTCTTCGACAAAAAAAACAAGCTAATGATCGTTACTATCCGCCAGTAAATTTTTTTGATATGAATTTTTTAAGCTCGGAACAACGTTGGTTTTTTGGCCGTTTACAGCTGTTAACTGAGGTTAACAGGACTCTAACAGGGCTGTAATACACCTTTTTTCCAACTGAAATAATCTATATAAAATCGAACCTTTGGTTGTTAATTGAGTTGATGGTCTTGTTAGTTTGCTTAAAGATGTATCTTTAAATAGAAGTTATAAAAATAATTTCGGTTTTTAGGCGTGTATTTTTAAAGAAGCCATTTATGTCAGCTTTTTTGCATTTGTTCCAACTTTTTCAGCTTTGACGAAGTGTAGCTTCTAAACCAATGAATGGAACTCAATGCTGTATAAGAAAGTTAAAGTGCATTCTTTTACCTGTAAAATGAGTATTTGATGACAAAAATCGGTTTATCAGAACTCGAGATAAAACATGAAAAAGTGCCAAAAACGTCTTTTACACAAAACTGTACCATACAAAAAATTAAAAGTGCCCATTTCTTACTCAGGGAGATGTACCTTAACCGAAAATCATACTTTCATGAAGTGCGTATTTCATCAATTTTTTTTGTAAACTGGTGTAATTAATGCACCTATGCATGTATACATCACTACGTCAATTTATTTATGAAACCAAAGTGTATTTGGCGCGCAAAAATGCCGTATGTACGTAAACAAACGGCGTATACATATGCACAATATATAGTCATACGTTTCTACATACGGAATTTTGTTGCCAAATACACTTTCCCTCTTGTACATATTGAGAAAAAAGTGCATTTGGCGAGCAAAAATTGCTTATGTAGAAACATTTTACTATATATTAATAATTTCAAAAGTATATAAAAATCTGTAGCAAGGGAAGGTAAAAGGTAGCACTAAATTGTACCTAGGTACGTACTTAGGTAAAAGTATCTAGGTATGTCCCAACACTAATTGTAGTTGTACTATTAGTAGATGATTTCCAGTAATGCTATAGACGATTTTCTATGCGAAATGTTAAAAAAACATGTTTGATTATGTGAATGTAACAAAAAAAATCGAGGAAAGTGGCAAAGAATTAATATTTTTAATATATTTAAAATTTAAATAAAAATTCATGTTTACTTTATTATTTAATTAAAAAAAAATAGATTTATTTGAACCCTGGTCAGACCTGAACCCTGCTCCGGCTCATCAATGAACCGGTTCGCAAACCGGAACCTTATCTGACGATTAGGTTTGAACCCCGAACCGAACCCATGCCTAAATAACATGGGTTCACAGCCCTGTTTTTTTCAATTCCTCACCATTATGGAAAAAATCAATATATCGCAAAAATCCTACGTGTGTCGATAGCTGTTGATGTATAGAAACTAACAAAATTTAGATCAAAAATCTAGATCAAAAATTAAGGACGTTAGTTATTAGCAAATAATTTAATGTCCGGTAGATGGCGCCTCTTTTAAGCGGCTGCTTGGTTTGTCCTGCTTGAGACTGCTTGCTTTAGCTGAGTAATGGGAATTTTATGGTAGAGGCACTATAGCGTTCTCTTTTGTTTTTTTCTGTAATTACTAGCTTTTGTAATAATTAATGCCAGATTCTCCCGGTTTTCCCCATTTAGAAGACTGTGGAGATCCGATTCGCAAAGGGTGCTGCTTGGTTTGCCCAGCTTGAGACTGTTTGTTTTAGCTGAGTAACGGGTATTTGATAGTCGAGGCACATAGCGTTCTATCTTGTTTTAATATTAGCACTGTTGAACTAAATATTTTTTCATTTCAGGATTAATTTCTGTGCATCAAACCAATTTTCGTCGTGATATATTTATGAAAAAAACATTTTCAGATGATTTTCATCAGTTTGCTGAACTATGTTTGAATAAAAATCCACTATCTCGATGGGCCGCATCAAAATTAATGACACACTCATTTCTAAAGCAATGCCGCTTTACTAGTCTATCAGAGCAATTACAAAATTTTAACCATGATTTGTCAACATTAAAAGTAAAAGAAGGTAATGTATAAAACAATTGTTTTGCTATAAGCTTGTCATCTATTTAGTTTGGATTTCATTTTGGTCGCTAGGTATTGCCTTCCCGCTCTGTCGTCTTCTTCCAAATCTCCATCTCATTTTTTATAGCTTCGTCTTAATTTCTCCCTTTGTAGACCTTTGCAGAGTGTGTAATGATTTCAGTCATAAGTTTTGTAGGTCCCCCGCTTTGTATAATAATCACTCACACACAAGTTTGGGTTTTTATACCCTTGCAGAGGGTATAATGATTTCAGTCAGAAGTTTGCAACGCAGTGAAGGAGACGTTTCAGACCCTATAAAGTATATATATTCTTGGTCAGCATGACTAGACGAGTCGATCTAGCCATGTCCGTCTGTCCGTCCGTCTGTCCGTCCGTCTGTCCGTCTGTCCGTCCGTCCGTTTCTACGCAAACTAGTCCCTCAGTTTTTAAGCTATCGAGCTGAAACTTTACCAAAAGTCGTATTTCTGTTGCAGGTAGTATATAAGTCGGAGCCGGCCGGATCGGACAACTATATCTTATAGCTCCCATAGGAATAATCGGAAAAATAATTGAAAAAAAATTATAACTTATGTGTTTTTTGACATATTACCTTATGCTCTTGGAAATATCATTTTTTGAACAGTTCTGAATTTCGAATTAAATTTTATAAAAATCGGACAACTATATCATATAGCTGCCATAGGAACTATCAGAAAATTAATGGCAAATTAATATGAACAAAATTATAGCTTCGGTGTCTTTTGACATATTTCCTTCTACTCTTTGGAATATCGTTTTTTTAATACTTCTGATTTTCGATTTAAATTTTATAAAAATCGGACGACTATATCATATAGCTCCCATAGGAATGATCGGAAAATTAATGGGAAATTAATAGGAAAAAAATTATAGCTTTGTTAATTTTTATTGTATTCTCTTCTACTCTTGAATATAACTTTATTTTATTATTTTAGAATTTCGAAATAAATTTTACATAAATCGGACGACTATATTATATAGCTCCCATAGGAATGATCAATCAATTATTGTCAAAATTTCTATAATTCGGTTTGTTCCAAATCGAAATTCAGATTTTTGTAATTTGTAATTAAATAGGAATTAACTGCAAGGGTATATAGACTTCGGCTGGCCGAAGTTAGCTTCCTTTCTTGTTATCCATTTATTTCATTCATTATACCCGTTACTCGTAGAGTAAAGGGGTATATTAGATTCGTGCAAAAGTATGTAACAGGCAGAAGGAAGCGTTTCCGACCATATAAAGTATATATATTCTTGATCAGGATCACTAGCCGAGTCGATCTAGCCATGTCCGTCTGTCCGTCTGTCCGTCTGTCTGTCCGTCTGTCCGTCTGTCCGTCTGTATGAACGCTGAGATCTCGGAAACTATAAAAGCTAGAAAATTGAGATTTGGCATGCAGATTCTAGGGGTTAATACGCAGCGCAAGTTTTCTTGGTCAGCATGACTAGACGAGTCGATCTAGCCATGTCCGTCTGTCCGTCCGTCTGTCCGTCCGTCTGTCCGTCTGTCCGTCCGTCCGTTTCTACGCAAACTAGTCCCTCAGTTTTTAAGCTATCGAGCTGAAACTTTACCAAAAGTCGTATTTCTGTTGCAGGTAGTATATAAGTCGGAGCCGGCCGGATCGGACAACTATATCTTATAGCTCCCATAGGAATAATCGGAAAAATAATTGAAAAAAAATTATAACTTATGTGTTTTTTGACATATTACCTTATGCTCTTGGAAATATCATTTTTTGAACAGTTCTGAATTTCGAATTAAATTTTATAAAAATCGGACAACTATATCATATAGCTGCCATAGGAACTATCAGAAAATTAATGGCAAATTAATATGAACAAAATTATAGCTTCGGTGTCTTTTGACATATTTCCTTCTACTCTTTGGAATATCGTTTTTTTAATACTTCTGATTTTCGATTTAAATTTTATAAAAATCGGACGACTATATCATATAGCTCCCATAGGAATGATCGGAAAATTAATGGGAAATTAATAGGAAAAAAATTATAGCTTTGTTAATTTTTATTGTATTCTCTTCTACTCTTGAATATAACTTTATTTTATTATTTTAGAATTTCGAAATAAATTTTACATAAATCGGACGACTATATTATATAGCTCCCATAGGAATGATCAATCAATTATTGTCAAAATTTCTATAATTCGGTTTGTTCCAAATCGAAATTCAGATTTTTGTAATTTGTAATTAAATAGGAATTAACTGCAAGGGTATATAGACTTCGGCTGGCCGAAGTTAGCTTCCTTTCTTGTTATCCATTTATTTCATTCATTATACCCGTTACTCGTAGAGTAAAGGGGTATATTAGATTCGTGCAAAAGTATGTAACAGGCAGAAGGAAGCGTTTCCGACCATATAAAGTATATATATTCTTGATCAGGATCACTAGCCGAGTCGATCTAGCCATGTCCGTCTGTCCGTCTGTCCGTCTGTCTGTCCGTCTGTCCGTCTGTCCGTCTGTCCGTCTGTATGAACGCTGAGATCTCGGAAACTATAAAAGCTAGAAAATTGAGATTTGGCATGCAGATTCTAGGGGTTAATACGCAGCGCAAGTTTTTCACGCCGATGTGCCACGCCCTCTCTAACGCCCACAAACCGCGAAAAACTGTGACCCGTTCTGTATAAACGCTGAGATCTCGGAACTATAAAAGCTAGAAGATTGGGATTTGGCATGCAGATTCTAGGGGTTAATACGCAGCGCAAGTTTTTCACGCCGATGTGCCACGCCCCCTCTAACGCCCACAAACCGCGAAAAACTGTGGCACCCACAGTTTTGAAGCTATATTAACGGGAAAAGAAATGTGTATTTGTTTCATCAATACATATTGATAGACCAAAGTGGGAAACTCCCCCTCCCCCTTAACGCCCACAAACCGCGAAAAACAGTGGCACCCGTCTGTATGAACGCTGAGATCTCGGAAACTATAAAAGCTAGAAGATTGGGATTTGGCATGTAGATTCTAGGGGTTAATACGCAGCGCAAGTTTTTCACGCCGATGTGCCACGCCCCCTCTAACGCCCACAAACCGCGAAAAACTGTGGCACCCACATTTTTGAAGCTATATTAACGGGAAAAGCAATGTGTATTCGTTTCATCAATACATATTGATAGACCAAAGTTGGAAACCCCCCCCCCCCCCTAACGCCCACAAACCGCGAAAAGCTGTGGCGCCCATAATTTTAAAGCTAGAGCAAAAGTGTAAACGTTATTTTGTTTGGGTTATTAACGCCTACCGAAATGTAGAAGAAATTTTTTAAATTTTTTGAAGCGGCTGCTTGGTTTGCCCTGCTTGAGACTGCTGACCTTAGCTGAGTAACGGGTATTTGATAGTCGAGGCACTCGACTATAGCGTTCCCTCTTGTTTTAAAATAGTTACTTGACACATTTCCTTTTAATTACAAAATGTGGGTCAGTCCCCTTTTTAGGGGTGTTGGCTTGTTAGCTAGACGCGAGAGACTGATCTCTCCCGATTTCCTTAACTCCTTTTTAGCTTTATATGCGGGGGCAGCGCTGTCGGTCAAGCAGCGGTCAAGCGGATTTATGTGTTAGCCTAATTACATATAAATCTTATACATATCTGAGAGTGGTGTTCAGAGAGGGAATGTTATGTGCACTTACATTTGGATCAAATTGTTGCTGTCGCCAAGCTATGGGAACTGCCGACGCAGCCGCTTATCGCCCGCGGAAGGCGTGCGCGATCGGATTGCGTTTGCATTTGAAGAGTGCTGACATTGACATTGTTGCCGTTGGTACAGTGAGTACTCTCCCTCCTTTTGAAAAATAACGTAATACTATGAAGTTATTTTAGAAGTTTTTATTTCTTTTTATTAGGGGAGAGGTCTGTAGGTTGGTACACCTTTTGTTATTAGTCTCCCATTTTTACATTCGCTTTTGAAACTTCACGTGTTAGGTACCGATCGAAAGCTTAGTCTTTTTGCTGTAAAATAAAACAAACAAAAATTTTTTTTCCCTAGGGAAAAAAAAAAATTTTTTTTTTTTTAAGTGTCAAAAAACGGCATTTTGAAAAATAGGTCTGTAAGTTGGGACACTTTTAAAAATGAATAAAACGCACACCAAAAGTACTCCAAACTAAAAAAAACTATTTATTTATGTTAATTTAATCAATTGTAGTTCGTTTTAACTTATTTTTCGTCCGTTTCTAAAGGACTTTGATCAAATAAAAATAAATACAAAATGCTCTTTTAAAGATCACATTTTCCCTAATTTCAGTGAAATGTACTTTGCAGAAAGAGACCTCTGTTGGGCTGAGGTCTTTTTGTATGCAAAACGGGTGTCTCAACTTAGACGCTCAAAGTGTCCCAACTTACACAAAATGGGTAGTTTTTGAAAAAAATTAATAACTTTTTTTCTGACTGTCAAATTAATCCGATTCTTTTTTTAATTTGTTAACAGATAAATTACTTATGTTTTAAAAAAGGGAAAATTCGTATGTATATGCATTTAAATTCTGAGTCGGATTTTAAATGATTTTACTATTTGCAAAATCATGCTGTTCCGATCAGATTTAGATTTTGGTAACAGTTTACAATCGAAGTTTTCCTTTAAAATTGTTTTTATTTTTAAAATCCAAAAACTCGATAAGACGAAATGTTTCCAAACTACTTATTACCTTTCAAATGTTAAATTATTGACAAACTGTGGATTTGGAAAAACAAAATAAAAACATAAATTCGCCCCGCTGCCGACACAAACACGCACGCTACAATGCGTATTAATTTATTTATTTATTTATTTATTTATTTATTTATTTATTTATTCGCCAATGGATTAATCCTTATCTGGCTAGGTTATAAACTTAAATCTAACTTAAATCTACGCACTACATAAAAAATACTCCCTAAGTGATCGTCTAAACATATCCTTATTCGAACCCCAATAAAACCGGATGCTAGGTGGCAGGGAGTTAAATAGCCGCAAAGCCCTTAAAAGTGGTTCATTCCGAGCATAATTGGTCCTAGCAGCACTTTCAAAAAAAGGGACCATGGTACGGAGATTCCTGGCTGGGGCATTAAAGGTAATTAAACTCAGAAGAAAAGGACTATCAATGTTACCAATAATTAAGTCATTGACAAAAAGAAGACCCGCTATTGAACGCCTGTCTTTAAGACTGCATGTGTGTAGTAGGCGACATTGGCTGGAGTACGAAGGGAATGGTTCCAAAAAATGCAACGGCTGGAGAGCAAACTTCAGAAATTTTTTCTGAAGCCGCTCAACCCTATTGCTATGCAGCGCAGTGCAGGGGAGGGGGAGGGATTCCAAATAAATGAAGCATATTCCACCCTTGAGCGAACAAATGCCGAAAACACTGACAGTCTTGAGTACGGGTCCCTAAACAGTACAGTATTTCGTTTGACAAATCCGAACATACGCTTTGGGCAGAATGTAATTAATGTGGTGATTGAAAAGGAATTTACTATCAAAGAGGACCCCGAGATCCATAATTTCGTCCAGCGCAAGGAGTGGGTGATCATAAATATAATACGTTGAAATAATAGATAAAGAGCATTTACTATAGCGGACTACATGACATTTGTTTTGATTAAGTGGCAATTTGTTCCAAGTACACCATAAACTAATTTTGCTTAAATCAGACTGCAGCAAATATGTATACTTAACGAATTCACTGAAAGGAAAAGCTTAAAGTCGTCTGCATAGAGAAGATATTTGGCTGACTGAACGCAGAAGCAAATGTCATTGATGAAAATGATAAAAAGCAAGGGGTCAAGAGAACTTCCCTGAGGAAGCCCAGAAGTCGCTTTATATGATTTTGAAACTGAACCACTGACTTCAACCTGATAGGATCGGTTTACCATGAAAGATGAAATCCATTTTAAAAGCGAAGAGTGAAAGCCCAGCTTGGAAAGCTTTGCTTGTAAGGCAGAGTGACAGACGTTGTCAAAAGCCTTGGCAAAGTCTGTATAAACTGCATCCACCTGCGAGTGGGACTCAAAGGATTGTAAACAATGTTTTGTAAAAATAGCAAGATTCGTGGTCGTAGAACGACCAGGCATAAGCCCAAGCTGATTTGGGTCAATATAGGCATTTAGATGGAAAGATAACTTTTTTACTACTATTCTCTCGAACAGCTTGGCGATATTGCTTATTTTGGCAATAGGCCTGTAGTTGGCGATCTCAGACTTACATCCGCGTTTGTGAACCGGTAGAATTTTAGCCATTTTCCATCTAGATATAAAATTTCCTTTTAAGAGGTTCAAGAAGACCAGTATATCAATGTTTTAGAAAGAACGAAGATACTCCATCAACGTCGGGCTTCTTGGAATCGTCAAAGTGAACTATAGCTTCAGAGATGTCCCCATCAGTTATATCCAGGGACTCGATACTACTGAATTCTGGAATATTGCTTAAAACTTCCTGGCTATACCAACTAGAAGCGGGCTCAAAGTTGGCAGAAAAAAAGGAAGCAAATAAGCCCCACAGTTAGCGACCATATTTTTGTATGTCATAGTTGAAGGTATGGATGACGATGACTTTTTAGAATCAACGAAGCGCCAGAACGAATTAGGATTGGACTTTAAGCTATTTTCAATATCTGAAATGTACTGATTGTAGAGAAATTTTTTGATGAAAAACTTGAATTATCGCTTATGTTGCCTATATCTGTCGCCATCCACAGGATTACCCCATTTCAAGAACCTTTTATAGAACTTATTCCTTACATTTTTATACTTCTGGAGGCCCTTAGTGTACCACGGCAGCCTATAGGAACTTCGCACCTTGGTTGGAACAATCCAGAGTATTTGAGTGCAACTAGGAAATTATTATAATTGGTCTCAATGCAAGCATCCGACAGTAAAGAAACCCAATTGATAGATATAAGGCGATCACTTACGGCAGCCAAGCTGGAATCATCAAAGTTATACATAGGAACTGCATTAACTGTTGGTAAAAAATTATAAAATTCAATATTAAAGCAAATAGGCTTATGATGACAATCACAATTAGAAATAGTATATTCAGCAAGGCTTACCGAGGAATGAACAATGAAGTTGATGAAAATTAGATCTAGTAGCCTATGCAAATCATTAAAGATATTATTTATTTGGGTGACACATATTCTATGTACCTGATATAGCGTAAAATCGCTACCAGGGGGAATGTAGGAAGCAACTATTACAGTCTTCCCTGACGAGCCAGCTACCTCGACAGCCAACTGGTCCAGAAGTGACCCCAACCACTAGATATGTACGTGTGTGTGTGTATTTCAGTTGACTATGGAAGTGAGATTTGCTTAAAATAAAATTTATGATAATACTTATATCCTTTTGCTAAAAGAATATCATTTTCATTTCCACAACAGCTTTAAGACATTTTCAAACCGATTTTTGTGTTTTAAAATTCAAAATGCATTGATAATATTAAAAAAACAGAAATATTCAAATCATTTAATTCTTTTACTATTTTCTACACTTGCCTCATATTATTTAAACAAATTGAAATGTTTAATCAATTTCATTTTCGGCTTCTCCCCCCTGCCTTTCTGACATTGTTAATATACTCCTAATCAAGGTGAAAAACTAATGACAACAAAATACTGAAAACCAAATAATAATTCTAAAATGCGAATTAATTTTCTTGATGTTCTTCTAAATCACATAAATATTTTCTTCTTTTTTGTGTTTGTTATTGTCAACCTAATGGTTCAAAAAATAAGTCTCCAGTCAGGTCGTAGACATTCATTTTAAATAACACAAAATATGTGCTTTTTGTAAAAAGAGCCACCGCAATTCTTGCCAATAATGATGTTGACATAATTATTTCTTTTTCACTTTGTAAACTATTTTTAGGTAGAGAGTAAAGAGCGGAATGCCAAATGAGTATTCCATAACCTCTCAGAACAAAGTAAAAAAAAATTAATAGAACTCCAATTTTGACTAGAACTTTGATTTAAACACAAACGAACTGTGGAACCCATAGTTTTGAAGCTAGATTAACGGGAAAAGGAATGTGTATTCGTTTCATCAATACATATTGATAGACCAAAGTGTTTCATTTTTTAAGAAAAATTTATTTCGTACGGATATATGTATTTTATTAATGTTTTTATCATATATTTCCTTATTCTTTTTCTTGTTATCTTCTATCATTATCCTAGCTCTTTTATATGCTACTTCTGACCTGTATTTACTTTCATTTGCGTAATGTTCTATATTATAGATTACTTCTATATTTATTACACTATTAAATTTTTTTTGCAAATTATTAGTTTTCCCAAAGACTAATTCATATGGGCAATAATTATGTGCCATAGAAGGAAGGGGTCGTGTTGAAACAGTATACAAAATATTGAAGCCAAATGTCCCAGTCAGTTTTATCAACTGATATGTATGAACGTACATATGTACTCGTTGAAAGTTCTATGACTTCTCTCTACTGTTCCAACTGTCTGATGGTGGTGAGTTGTTGAAGTTAAATTTTTGATTTTTAGGAATTTACATATGTCTTGTATAATCGAATTTTTATATTCTGTTCCCATGTCCGAAATTAACGTCTTCATTGGACCGTACTTTAGAATAAAATTCCCAAATATAGCTTTTGCAAAAGTGTTTGCACTTTTATTGGCAATTGGAATGGCAACTAAATATTTTGTAAAAACACATATAAGTGTGACTGCATATTCATTACCATTATCTGATTTTGGTAGCTGACCGATTGTGTCCACTATCACTCTGTCGAAAGCATTTATTGGAATGTCTGTAATTGTCATAGGAGTCTTTGTATGTGTCGTCACTTTTGATTTTTGGCATCTTTGACATTTTCGTATGTACTCTGTAATGTATCGAGTCATACCTTTCCAAAAGTAATGTCTTTTGACCTTGGCCAAGGTTTTGGTAATGCCTGTGTGACCTCCTTGGATCGTTGTGAAATGTAGACAGAATAGCTTCTTTTCCTTTTTCATTTTATATTAGGGTCACCGGGTTGAGTAGCGCTACTCTCAATGATTTTAATATTCTATTGTCCATTTTCTTAAAATTATCAATTGAAACTTGTTCAAAGATATTTTCCCACGGTGCCATTTTTAGTTTGCTGATTTTATATATAGCGGTTGCATTTCAAACCTTTGGAAGAACTGACCTAAGTTAAGAATTCCATTGCTAAATAAATCGCTAACATTTCCACGTTTAAAATAACAGGTCATATTTTTTACTTGCAAGGTCACTACTTTACGTACTTCGTCATTATTAATGACTTCGAATTATTAATGACTTAATAATGACTTTGAAGCTTTTTCTATAGATTGCCTAGGCAATTCTAATTGTTTTTCTCTTGCGCAGGATTTCAGTCTACTTTGATATCGTGTAGTGACTTTATTTATATTTCTGGTAATGTTTTTTAGTTCTTCGATGGTTATTCTTGATAACGCATCTGCTACGTAATTATCTTTATACTCCACAGTAGATACTCTACTGTGAAATTATACTGCTCTACTTCAAGTCTCATGCCTGTCAGTTTGGAGCTAGGGTTTGTCATTAAAAACAAGTATGTGAGTGGTCTGTCATCTGTTTTGACAGTGAAGTGTCTGCCATAGATATATGGTCTGCAGTATGTTATTGCCCAATGAATTGCTGCCAGTTCTTGTTCTGTTGTACTTTTGTTACTTTCACCCTTAGTAAATGCTCTAGATGCGTATGCTCCTGGGAGTTGAAGTCCATTTTTGTTTTGAGTTAAAACTGCTCCACACGCTTGCTTACTTGCATCTGTAACTATGCAAAATTCTTTGCTGAAATCTGGGTATTGCGAAACAAGCTGGATTTTACAGCGCCGTACAAAACAAACTCCAATTCAAAGGTAAAGAAGTTTATTTCAGCTGCCCCTTCGTGGTGCAGCGGCTGTGACGTGACGTGACGCTTAAAAATTCTGCAAATGCAAAGTTTTACATGTGATATTTAATTTACGTAGATTTCCTTACCCTAGCCCTTCGCTTTTCTATTCACAACTGAACCACAAAATAGAATCGGCAAACTCACCCCACTTGTGTGTATGTATGTAAAGCTCTGCTAGCGTGGTGAGTAAGCGCGACTCAGAGGTTAAACAGCTGGACGAGCCGTAAGCAAAGGGGAATAGGATAAAAGTGAATATAGTTGGCAGCTTCGCGAACATGTTCTCACTAGGGCACTTCAGCCGATTTCGATTTCCCCCCCCAGTAAGCGAAGACTCCTCGAGCTTACTCTCAATCCGGCCAACATCGAGTACCGCCAACTTGACTGCAAGACGCACCAGAAAACCATCTCTGGTTTGGACTTTTGCACGGCGAACTTGTCCATCAGCTGCTCGGGTTACTTCTATTACTCTGCCTTTTAACCAAGTATTTCTGCGCTGAGTCTCGTCGACAATTATAACGAGGTCTCCGACGTCGATAGGTTTCGCCTTCTCGTGCCACTTGCTTCTCCTGGTGATCGTCGGCAGGATTTCCGTGACCCACCGAGTCCAGAACTGGTTAGCGAACTCCTCGCTTTGTCGCAGGCACCATCGGTAGTTAATTCTTTCTGGATCGCAAAATGGCTTTATCCCTTTCGAGGATCCCAGCAGAAAGTGATGATGGGGCTAGAGCCTCCTGATCGTCATGGTCAAGGGACACAAATCTAAGCGGTCTGGAATTAACCGTCAACTCTATCTCCAGCATCGCTGTCCTTAGGCTCTCGTCCGAGAACTTTTGGTGAGGAGAGATTTTGTAGAGAACTGTTTTTATTGAGCGGACCATGCGCTCCCAGGCGCCGCCCATGTGTGGCGCCCTGGCGGGTTGAATTTCCATTCAATTCCTAGCTGGGCTAGGTGGTGGAACCTCTTCGCTATGTCTCCGCTGATTGCGACGGCTCTCATTCGAAAGTTGTACATTATCCTTAAAAGTGGGACCAAAAGGTCAGGGTCTTTCAACAGATAGTCGTTTAAGCAATGTTTCGAGGCCTTTGCTGCTGCGTCCCAAACCAATCGTACCCGGTTTGGCTTGTGGGGGTTTCGCACAGTAAATATAGGCAAATACCACGCGCCGGCAGCATCCTTTTTGGTTTCTTCACTCGACAGCTTTTTTGCGTATACCTTGTCGACCAGATTTTGTATTTGCTGGTTTAGCTCAACAGCAAGCTCGGGATCGTGATGCATCTTTCGCTGCAGGCATTTTAGCCGTCTCTCTGCCATTGGAAAACTATCTGGAAAGGAACGGTGTTCGTCTAACCATAGAAGCCCGGCGGTGTATTTGCTTCCGTCATATGTTGTCCTCTCCATGAGAATTTTTAGAAGCTCTGCTTTCCTCTGCCGTGCTTTTCCGCTACTTAGAAACTTTATCCTCGGCGGTGATGTACGCCTTAACCATCTCATGTAGATCGCTGTCGCATTCACATTTATGGAAATTAAGACGATTTCCACGTTGTCGCAAACCTTTTTTTCCAGCAGGATTTGTTATGCTTCTTTAAACATATTTTGCACGAGTGACTTGTTCTCACCACATCCCATCTAGCCGCATAAGGCAGACCTGCAAAACTTTCGCATCGTGATATGCTGTGCGGCCCGTCGCAGACTATGCAGCGCTCTACCCTTTGGTGAGCAGAGCCTGCCACTGCTGTGTGCGTATTTAGGCAGCCTTGGCGTAACGATCTCTTGTCGGCTGTCTGGCCGACAGCTGGATTTGTCACCCGACAAGCTGCGTCAGCTAACTCGAACATCCAATCCGCTAAATGTTGTAGATTGGGGCTGTCGAATTGCTTTGAGTACAAAGCCTAGTTCAGCTTCATCTCAGGGCCTAGCTTCTCAACAATTTCCTGTAAAAGTGTTGGATTGTTAAGATGGGCCAACATATTACTGGCTTTCATAGTGGCGCACATGTTTTTTACGGCGAAAGCCAGCTCGATAAGCGGTTCGAGCTTTCCTTTGGGTGCCGGCATCCTTCGCATATTATTAATTACGACTTTCAAGATATGCTCTGGGCGACCGAAGTACATCTTTAAGGTTCTCATGACGTCTGGCAACGCCTCCGAAAATAGTAGGCAGTCTCTGACTGCATCCAAGGCTTTCCCTTTGAGAGCCTTCTGCAGCCTGATCATATTTTCCTCGTTGCTGTAGCAGGCCATTTTTGTGCTGCTTTCGAATGAACTGAAGAAAATTGGCCATTCCTTTGGATCGCCACTAAAGGACGGTAACTCTCTTGGCACCATCTGCCTAAAGGCTGCTTGCCATGTAGTAATGAGTTGGGGCTCAACCAGCTGGTCCTGAGTACTGCATTCGTTGTTTTCCGACAAATGTATTCCGGTAGGGGTAAGTTAAGAGTTTGCACATTCTTTCTCTCGCTGATTTATTTGCGTCTCGATTCTGGTTGGTGTAACTCCGGATCTCAACAGGGCGAATTTGCGACGAAGAAATTCCTTTCCAACATCCAACTCCTCTTGCAACTGCTGCAACATAAGCTGCCGCTGGTCCTCTGATAGCTCCCCGCCACTCTGGTTCGGCTGGTTGTTGTCAGTTGGCGTGTTGTTGGCTTCTTGTAATAGTTGAATGTTTGTGAGGTTAGGGTCGCCATGTTGAACGAAGGTCTGCGCCGCCTTCATGGTGCAACATGTGCACGTCCAATTGCTGGTGGTACTACAGTTGTCCAGTCGACAGCATGTAAGGTGATATTGGCTGGAACACTTGATGCATCTTAGCATCTCCTCGTTGTCGGGGGCAGAACATAAACAACAATTATTAGTTGGTGCCATATCGCCAGGCTATTATGTAACGTGCCACGTGGTCCAATCAAAGTAGGAAATTTTAAGAAATATTGAGAAACAAGCTGGATTTTACAGCGCCGTACAAAACAAACTCCAATTCAAAGGTAAAGAAGTTTATTTCAGCTGCCCCTTCGTGGTGCTGCGGTTGTGACGTGACGTGACGTTTAAATTTTCTGCAAATGCAAAGTTTTACATGTGATCTTAAATTTACGTAAGATTTCCTTACCCTAGCCCTTCGCTTTTCTATTCACAACTGAACCACAAAATAGAATCGGCAAACTCACCCCACTTGTGTGTATGTATGTAAAGCTCTGCTAGCGTGGTGAATAGGCGCGACTCAGAGGTTAAACAGCTGGACGAGCGGTAAGCAAAGGGGAATAGGATGAAAGTGAATAAAGTTGGCAGCTTCGCCAACATGTTCTCACTGGGGCGCTTCAGCCGTCGTCGATTTCGGCAACACTGGGTATTGTAGTAAAGTAGGGCTAATTAATGCCGATTTTAGATGTTCGAAGGCAGCACGGGTTTACAAAAAAAAATTGATGAAATACGCACTTTATGAAACTGTGATTTTCGGTTAAGGTACATCTCCCTGAGTAAGAAATGGGCACTTTCAATTTTTTTTATGGTACAGTTTTATTTTAAAGTGTAAAAAACGTTTTTTGCACTTCTTTAATTTCTAACTCGAGTTGTGGTAAACCGATTTCTGCTATCAAAGACTCATTTTACAGGTAAACGAATGCCCTTTAACTTTCTTATACACAGCATTGAGTTCCATTCATTGGTTTAGAAGCTACACTTCGTCAAAGCTTGAAAAGTTGGAAAAAATTCAAAAAAGCTGGCATAAATGGCTACTTTAAAAATACACGCCTAAAAACCGAAATTATTTTTATAGCTTATATGGTTAGATGGTTCTTCGACAAAAAAAAACAAGCTAATGATCGTTTTTTGGCCGTTTACAGCTGTTAACTGAGGTTAACAGGACTCTAACAGGGCTGTAATACACCTTTTTTCCAACTGAAATAATCTATATAAAATCGAACCTTTGGTTGTTAATTGAGTTGATGGTCTTGTTAGTTTGCTTAAAGATGTATCTTTAAATAGAAGTTATAAAAATAATTTCGGTTTTTAGGCGTGTATTTTTAAAGAAGCCATTTATGTCAGCTTTTTTGAATTTTTTCCAACTTTTTCAGCTTTGACGAAGTGTAGCTTCTAAACCAATGAATGGAACTCAATGCTGTGTATAAGAAAGTTAAAGGGCATTATTTTACCTGTAAAATGAGTATTTGATGACAAAAATCGGTTTATCAGAACTCGAGATAGAAAATGAAAAAGTGCCAAAAACGTTTTTTACACTTTAAAAAAAAACTGTACCATACAAAAAATTAAAAGTGCCCTTCTCTTACTCAGGGAGATGTACCCTAACCGAAAATCATAGTTTCATGAAGTGCATATTTCATCAATTTTTTTTGTAAACTGGTGCAGTTTGGCAATTAGTTGTCCATTCGAATTTTACATCTTTTTTACATAATCTTTATATGTGACGAGCATAGTCGGCGAAATTTTGTATAAAGCGTCTATAGTAATTGCAGAATGCAACAAATCGTCTAGCGCTGTCCGCATTAAGTGGGACTGGGTAATTTTTAATGACGTCGTATTTTTTGTCGACGGGCAGTATTCCTTTATCTGTGCATTTATGTCCTAGGAAAGTGACTTCGTGCATGAAAAATGAGCATTTTTTAGAATGTAATTTGAAGTTATATTTCCTACATTTTTCAAAGACATCAGTTAAGTATTTATGAATGTTTTTCGGAACAACCGATGACTATTAGATCATCAAAATGCTATAGTCATCATTCTCTGAAAAGAGTTTGGCGCTACTTTTAAACCGAATGGTAATCGCGTGAAACGATACGAACCATTGCTTGTTGAGAAAGACGTTATATCTCTATATAACTATTTTCAAGCTCGATTTGGTGAAAACCTGACATTAAGTCGAGGCATGAAAAATATGTTGCTCTACCTAGTATATCCAAGATGTCATCAATTCTAGGGAGTGGGAATTTGTCGGACAAAAGTTTTTTATTAATCTGACGATAGTCAATTACTAATCGCCATTTTTTCTTTTCGGAACTCGAAAGTGATTTCTTTGGTACCAACAAAAGTGGGCTATTATAAACAGATAAAGATGGTTCCACTATTAACTATTAACGAGTGCCGAAAAAATGAATTTAAAAAAGTATATTTAATCATGTGTGTCACAAATGTTGATATCAAAACTTTTGTATGTTTAAGGTGCGATCGTTACTAGTTTTTTACCTCGTTACGAGGTGTTTTTATTTGATATCAGGGGTTTTGTTTTAAACATGAGTCATATCAAGTATAAATACTACTGTCTTCTTCATACTTTTGATTCCATAGGATCTAGTACTAGCGTTTTATTCCCGCTAAATTAGCGGGTTTTGTCAAAAGTCGTATGGAACGGTCTAAAATGCAGTTTGGATACGCACAAACAAATTGAATGCTCAAGCTGGATTGCTTGTTGTAAGCTAACAAAAGTGGCCTTTTTTGTATTTGAATAATTTTCAAACGGGACTTTTTACAATAACGTGTTACATACCAAAATTTAAGGCCTCTATGGATTAATGTTTTAAAGAAAATCGTTAGAGCCGTTTTTGCGAAAAATTAAAAAAAAAACTAAAAAAAAGGTTTAAAAAAATTTTTTTTGCTTATGGTTTTTTAACCATTGCATTTACATACATTTTTTTAAATAGGCGTTTATTTTATTTAAAAATACCTTCAATATGTGGTGTAGCACAAGTCTGTAGCATTAATATTTCGCAAGTTACAGACTTACAAAGTTTAGCTTTTTCTAGCTGTTTTCCCGCCAAACTAGCTTGTTTTTTCAAAAGTCGTAAAACAAAAGTTTCCTAAATGGACTGGTTTAAAACAATTTTAACGATCCATAGACCCTACAGTTTGAATAGGCACATACAAAACTAAATGCTTAAGCAGCGTTAGTTGTTGTGGGCTGGCAAAAGTGACCATTTTCGTTTCTGAATAACTTTTAAACTTGACTTTTTACAGTAATGTGTTATATATTTATAATTTTTATATATTATAATTTTTACAGTAATGTAACACATTACCAAATTTATATCAATATATACCAAAATTTAAGGAATCTCAAGGGCTATACAGTTTAAAGTTTTAAAGAAAATCGTTAGAGCCATTTAAAAAAAAAATTAAAAAAGCTAAAAAAGTTTAAAAAAAATTGTTTTGTGCATATCTTTTTAACAGCCTTCCGTATTTTAGCTATTTATAGCTGTTTTCTCGCTAAACTAGCGGTTTTTTCCAAAAGTGGTAAAACTAAAGTTCTTTATGTCTATCTGATGAGCATCATATCAAATTTTCAGGACTTAAAAAACATGTTTTGGACAAACTGACAAACAGAATTAAATTTTTATTTTGACTAGGCCCCCACAAATTTGTTTTCGGTATAACTTTTGAACGGAGCGTCCGATTTTCTGATATTAAGCGCATTTTCAGTAGGAATACAACTAACATAGTGCGGGGGGCTAATTATCCCCACCGGCCCCAACAGATCCAAATTTCTAAATTTTCACTTCTACACTTTCACCGCTCTCTTTCCCAAACCAATTGATTTTCTTGTGGTCTTGGTATTCAATCCTTTAAGTTTGGGCAATACCTTTAATTTGGTGTATTACTCATTACGATCGGACTATCATAGCAGATTTTCATTTTTTCGTGTATATGTATATAGTAGTCGACTTCGCACACTCTCCTGGTGCGCTTCGTCACTACATGGACTGCCGTCCATAGTGATATAATTATATTGGAAGTATGTATTTATTTAAAACCATTTCCGCACCAGTGTCTACTAAAAATACTAATTATTTTCTTGTTTCTACATTTATAGAAGTGACGAATATGCTTTGACTGAGATTGATGGCGTGAACTTTATTATTTTCTACTGCTGTGTAGGTACACAAGGTTGTTGGGAGTTTTCCGAAATCGTTTGGGCTACCCTAACCTTGCTGTTGTTATTATTATTATTATTATTGTTAGAGTTATAACCTCCATTTTGATGGTTATTCCCTCTATAATTTCCTCTATTGTTTCCTCTATAATTGTTGTTGTAATTTTGTCCGTCGTTGCGTGTATAATTTTTGTTACAATTATTATTATTATTATAATTTTTATTATTATTATAATTATTATTATTATTATAATTATTATTATTATTATTATTATTATTATTATAATTATTATTATTATAATAACCTCGGCCATTGTCTCTGCCGCTATAATTACCTCTATTATTGTAATTACCCCGCTGGCTTTGGCCTCTTTGAGCGTATAGGATTGAATTGGCATTTCCTGTCATTTCAGTACTACATTGTATATACTTTGTGACAGCTTCATTCATTGTTTTGAAGTTTCCTGCTTCAAGAATGGTTTTGAGCCTACCATGTTCACAATTTTTGACCATTGTCGTGATGGCTTCTTTGGTACTGAATTTATCAGCATGTTCGGCTGGTGAGCCCTCATCGATATACGAAGCTTCGAGTAGCTTTCGTAAGTTATCAATTTCTGAGGTAAACTTTTCAGCGGTTTTTCTTTTTGGGTTGTCTTTGCCATTTTTGCCTTTACTACGTCAGATGTTTCACCGACTATAGTATCTTGCAATTTTTGTATAATGGCACTTTTAGTGGTTTCATTTTGTATTACAGATTACAGATTACAGATCCTATTATTTTGGACATTATTACTTCAACAGCTATGTCCTCAAATGTGCCTTCTGTCAGGTTGATTAACTTTAAGGCTGTTATAAGTCTTTGAAGATGAAGTTTTTGCCCATTGAATTCTGGGATGGCATTTGAGATGTCTTTTATGTAGGCCCGTTGGGCAGCTGCGTCCGTCATTATGTAAATAAAAATTTTTAATTTTCTTTTTCTTGTGCATTTTTATTTTATTATTTATTATATTTTATTTTGTTCTAAACCCTGTCCAAGTTGTTGGCTCTGCTGATGTATCTTTTCTTGAACAATTTATTATGCTTAATATATAATGTCAGCATAAATTGAGAAACGCTTGTGATTGTAAGAATTAACAATAATAGCCACAGAGCATTTAAATCTTCCGTGTGATCTTTTATTTTAATATCATTTACAACATTGGCCTTATTTTCCTTAGACTGGGTGTCGTCCGTACCGAACCACCCCATTTTAATTTTTACTCAATACTTTCAAATATGTGCAATTTATATAGTGTATTTATAAATATATATTCGTTTTTTTTTTAAATTCTCTTTTTTTTACAATTATTATGACTTCTGCCTATTCATGTTCTTTTTGGGCCGTCTTCGTATACAGCTCAAAATTACAGAGTTTTCATTGGTTTACTTCTTATTATTTTCTTTTTGTTTATATTATTTTTTTTTACAATTTTGTTTCTGCTTTTCAAAAAAATTTCTCTTCGGGCCGTCTTCATGTACAACTCAAAGTTATAATAGTTTCTTTTATTTTTATAATATCAAAAAAAAAATTGTTTCTGCAGACATCAGTCCGGATTTTTTCCCTCGTTGGTGCAGAAAGATTTGCCTATTCTTTCCACACTTGGTGTATTCTCTGCTGCTGTTGCTCGGGGCCTATGGGCTCAGGCGGCGACGGTGCTGGTCCTTGCACAGGCAATATAGAATAATTTCTTCAATTTATGGTTTTTAATGATGTTTTTTTTTTTCTTTCATATATTTTGTTCTCTTTTTTTTTTGACCCTTTTGACCTGGGCGGCGCCGGTGCTGGTCCTCGCACAGGCAAGTCCTCGCTCTCTTGTTTTAAAGTTTCATAATTAATATTTTGTTCTTTGCACTGCTTCACATAGATTTTTAAAAACAAAGTTAACAAAATAAAATCATTGCAGATTTGCATAACTTGACCAATTTGGAACTCATTGGTGTTCTTGATTTTTTTTTTTAGTGGATAAGTGGATATTTTGTTTTTTTTTTTTTGGTCAGGAAAATTTGAAATAAGTGTTATTTTATATTTATAGTGGCGTGCATGCCAAGTTTTTTTTTTAACTTTCACTTTAAACTGTCACGGTCGCCATGTAGGTCCCCCGCTTTGTATAATAATCACTCACACACAAGTTTGGGTTTTTGATTCATTTATTTCATTCATTTTAAAATAGTCACTCGACACATTTCTTATTAATTACAAAATTTGGGTCAATCCCTCCTTTAGGGGTGTTGGCTTGTTAGCTAGACGCGAGAGACTGATCTCTCCCGATTTCCTTACTCCTTCTTAGCTCTATATCCGGGGGCAGCGCTGTCGCCGGCAGCGGCGCAGCGGATTTATGTGTTAGCCAAATTACATATAAATCTTATACATATCTGAGAGTGGTGCTCAGAGAGGGAATGTTATGTGCACTTACATTTGGATCAAATTGTTGCTGCCGCCAAGCTGTGGGAACTGCCGACGCAGCCGCTTATCGCCCGTGGAAGACGTGCGCGATCGGATTGCGTTTACACTTGAAGAGTGCTGATCCTGCATATTCGGCATTGACATTGTTGCCGTTGGTACAGTGTGTACTCTATATATGTGCATACCACAGTTTGCTCCACAGTGAAGGTGACGTTTTCGAGTTTACAAAGTATACATATCATGGCCCTAAAAAAAACAGTTTTTTTTAAGTCCTTTACATTGGAACGCTCTTGTCATTTCACTGATGCCATACAGTTACACCTGCAAAAAAAAATAATAACACCGCTCAAACAAAAAAAATTTAATTTATTACCCTACTCACATTTTTAACTTTTTTTAATTTTTCAAAACGGGTTTTAAATAGTGAGTCTAATCATAATTAGAATATAAAAACAAAGTAATAGCTTTATAAAAAGCTTTTGACTTATTCAAGGAAATCTAAGCAAAACTCGAAAAAACTACGAAAAAAATAATAGCACCACTTCGCTGAAAATAAAAGGTAGAAAACTTACAAATATGTAACTTAATCTTTAGTTGGCGGTAGTTAACAATTAAATCTAAGTTTAAAGTATAATATCCTTTACAATTATTTGCTATAATGACTTACTAAGGATTAAACAAGTCAGGACCCTACCTATACAGGAATTGGGGCCCAAAACTCATGATATATTTGCAAATTTATTCGGGAATAATTTAAGACGTTTTAGATTAACTTTATAAGCTGTCTTTAAAAAAAACTCCAAGATTTTTGGTTGTGTTATGGTCAAGCGAGTACATAAGTTAATATACCTTGCTTACTGAGTAGTTTCGAACTATTTCTTTGCTATCCTGACGGTGATCCTGGCCCGCTTTTATTGCTCCAAGATTAATTTAAGAGGTACTTTATATTTAGTTTGAGCTACGAATTACTACCGTATCACTATTTACATCATAGGATGATTCATTAACGATGTATCCATCCTTATTGAACTTACTTCGATAATAAAAAACAAGCCTATGTTAATGCTAGGTCCATACACATGGTTTTGGTACCATGTTTTTGGTTCATTTAGGTTGTTTGTGCTCAATCGTGACTTGTTGCACAATAGATGTTGACGATGTTGCCTCTTCCCGTAGGGCGGAAAATAAAACCTCGGAGTTACAAGATGGAATGAACTGATTTATTCTGAATTGGACGCAAGCTTATATACTACTTGGAGAACGGAAGTTAAATGTAGAGAATAGTGGAGTGGGTTGTATTCTGGAGTAGGTCAGTAATTTTTGTTTATGGTAGCGGTTAACGTAGTTGGGTCGGTTGACACTGCAGAATGTGCTGACCGCTTGGCGGGTCGGTGAGACATCGAGTCAACCGTTGACATTGACTATGTAGAATATGCGGATCAGCAAATATTATGTGCCGTGTGTGCAACTGGGCGCCTGGTACTGTTACCAACTGTAGTATTACTTGATTTTTTGGTCGTTGGCTATATTGAGCAACATTGAGAACGAACATTCTCCCCCCTATTGAGGGGTACCCTCAATTAAGGCGTGATGTCGGTCACCTCTTGACCGAGTTGTAGAGTACGCAGCTACTAAAATCATCAACAATTCAGAAGTTTACAGGTTGATGAAAAGATGAAAAAGACATAGAATTGCAGTTACTTCTCGAGTTTGGACATGAGTGAGCCTGTGAAGCTGGATAAGCTGCGTATCCTGTGAAGCTGGACAAGCTATGCGGTCCTGTGAAGCTGGATGAGCTGGGTATCCTGTGAAGCTGGATGAACTGGGTGTCCTGTGAAGCTGGATAGCTAAGCGGTCCTGTGAAGCTGGATAAGCTTTGCGGTCCTGTGAAGCTGGATGAGCTGGGTATCCTGTGAAGCTGGATAAGCTATGCGGTCCTGTAAAGCTGGATGAGCTGGGAATCCTGTGAAGCTGGATAAGCTATGCGGTCCTGTGAAGCTGGATGAGCTATGCGGTCCTGTGAAGCTGGATGAGCTAGGTATCCTGTGAAGCTGGATGAGCTGGGTATCCTGTGAAGCTGGATAAGCTATGCGATCCTGTGAAGCTGGATGAGCTGGGTGTCCTGTGAAGCTGAATGAGCTGGGTATCCTGTGGAGCTGGATAAGCTATGCGGTCCTGTGAAGCTGGATGAGCTGGGTATCCAGTGAAGCTGAATAAGTAATGCGGTCCTGTGAAGCTGTATGAGCTGGGTATTCTGTGAAACTGGATAAGCTATGCGGCCATGTGAAGCTAGATGAGGTGTGTGTCCTGTGAAGCCGGGATTAGCTGGGTATTCTGTGAAGCTAGATAAGCTATGCGGTCCTGTGAAGCTGGATGTGCTGGGTGTCCTGTGAAGCTGGATGAGCTGGGTATCCTGTGGAGCTGGATAAGCTTATGCTAGATAAGCTATGGATGAGCTGGGTATCCTGTTTATCCTGTGAAGCTGGATAAGCTATGCGGTCCTGTGAAGCTAGATGAGCTGGGTGTCCTGTGGAGCAGGATAAGCTATGCGGTCCTGTGAAATTGGATGAGCTGGGTATCCAGTGAAGCTGGATAAGCTATGTGGTCCTGTGAAGCTGGATGAGCTGGGTATCCTGTGAAGCTGGATTAGCTGGGTATTCTGTGAAGCTGGATAAGCTATGCGGTTCTGTGAATCTGGATGAGCTAGGTATCCTGTGGAGCTGGATAAGCTTATGCTGGATAAGCTTTGGATGAGCTGTCCTGTGAAGTGTCCTGTGAAGCTGGATGAGCTGGGTATCCTGTGAAGCTGAATAAGCTTTGCGGTCCTGTGAAGCTGGATAGCTGAGTGTGAACTGGATGAACTGGGCGTCGAGTTTGAATGGGGTTCCAGGGTGTGATCCGTTGTTGGTAAAGGATCACTTGGACCTATCCTGATGCGGGTATTCCAGACTATACCGTTCCCAGAAATGCTGTCTGATCTTGTCCACTTGTTTCCACCGCGTGACTAAACCTGACCGTACTTCTAGTCCGTGTACTTGCGGTGATGCTGTCAGTGCCTCTCCTATCAAGAAGTATCCCGAGGTTGGAGCGGCCAAGTCGTTTGGGCTGTTAATTCTGGGAGCGGAGTGCCCTCCTGGGGAGGGATTGTAGCGGGTGACTTCCTTGGAAGGTCTTGTAGCGGGTGCCTTTCATATTTATATAAAGGGGCTTGTAGCGGGTGCCTTATTAGAAGGGCTTGTAACAGGTGCCTTATTGGAAGGGCTTGTAGCGGGTGCCTTATTGGAAGGACAAAGTGAATCAGCTAAGGATTCCTTGTGAATATGATCTTACTTACGTAAGGATCACGTCGGGGTCACCAATGTTTTTGCTGAAGCGTGACTTGTAGTGGAGTGGGTTGTATTTTGGAGTAGGTCAGTTAATTTTGATTATGGTAGCGGTTAACGTAGTTGGGTCGGCTGACACTGCAGAATGTGTTGACCGCTGGGCGGGTCGGTGAGACATCGAGTCAACCGTTGACATTGACTATGTAGAATATGCGGATCAGCAAATATTATCTGCCGTGTGTGCAACTGGGCGCCTGGTACTGTTACCAACTGTAGTATTGCTTGATTTGTTTGTCGTTGGCTATGTTGAGCAACATTGAGAACGAACATAGGTGTTCAGAAGACACTTGACTTATAAAAAGGGTCTCTTTTCTTGCCCAACTTAACTTTGCCTTCACAAATTCTCATATTTTTACTGAAATTAATTTGGAAGTTTCTTTGATGAGCCTTATTCCCTTATTATTATGTTTCGCATTTAGAATAGTATTTTTTTTAAGTGCATGTTTTGTAAATTTGTTTATTGAAATTTTATCCAAATATTAAAATAATAAAATAATTTGTAAGCACCTGTTGTAGATTAGTTTTGGCCCTAATAAGATTCGTTGTGCTTTGTGATATAACATTTTGGAAAGGAAAATTAACCAGGACTCGCTTTTTCTGTGTTATTCTTCACAGTTTATGAAGATGATCCAAAACCTAACCAATCCAAACGCTTTTCTTGACCGTTTTCCATACAATATGTTTTTTTTTTGTATTTTTCTTTTTCACCTTGAAAAACTTTCCATATATCCTTGTATTGCCAAATCCAATTTATTTGAAGTCTGGATATCAGAAAATTTTAGTTTTAATCAAATCTCATAAAATATATTCTTTCTTCTCAAGAATATCAGCGAATCATAACGGTTTACTTAAAGAAAACGAAAATGGCGCTATCATTTTTTGTTATCGGCCATTTTTTGACTTTTTTTTTCTTAAAATCTGAAAAAATTATATGTAGAACATAATTTTGATATTCGTTCCAATTTTTTCAAATAAGTTTAAATACTAATAAAGATAATAAGGAACACTGCTTATATTAAAAAATCCACGTTTTCACATATTTTTTTGAAATTAAGAACCTGGGACTAGGTGGTGCTATTATTTTTTTCGACACTGTACACCAGAAAGCTGCAACGAGTATGATGGAGTAAGATCGATCATTGCGCCTGAACTTTCGTTTAATCCGGTAAACTCACTCGGCAACGAATAATCACGATCGGTCATACTTCGCTTCGTAACGATCAATGATGTGATTTTTAGCTTCGGGTGTAGGTGATAAAATGATCGTTCCAAAGCTCTCAACCGTTCCGGATGATTGCGGCTTTGAGTCAGTTTTACATGAATTGATTGTGAACGTATTAATATGATTTTTATGTGATATATGTCTTTATCAACTAAATAACATTTAATTATAAGGAATTATAATTTTAAAAAAAGAATTCAGAAATATCAAGCTGTTGCGTTGTTCCGTAATTATATTACCGGCAAAAAAAGATCGTCTTTTCCGTTGGCCTACACGTTCCATCAAACTAATACATTCGATTCTGAATATATAACATGAGCCATTGTCGAATTTCACTTAGAACGGATTGACATAAAAATCTAAAAAATAACATAAATTCGGAAATAATTAAAAGCATAGTGTTGTATATAAATTAGAGCCAAAAGCGGCCCCAAAGTGCCCCAAAATTCGATTTGTTTTTTCTTTTGCAATTTTTCTGTTATAAATCCTTTGTCGAGGTCGCCAATTATTCCGTTTGGTTTTTTTTTTATTGTGACGTCACACAGTGGGGCGAAAAAGCCTGCCTTGAATCAGCGGAGCGAATATCTTTTGATGAGGTACTGTCAAAGACATTTTAATATGTAAAAAAACATCATAAGGTTAATTTTTTTAATGACATTTTTTTGTTGTTGGGAATTTTTAAGAAAAAAAATGTTTTTTTAAGAAAAAAAATACAAATAAATTACTTATAGGGTTGTTAGTTTCCCAATATTTTTTAATTTAACTTGATTTTTGAAAAAAAATTTTTAAATCGGTCAACTATATCTTATAGCTGCCATATAAACGCTTAGTACAAAAGGGAATATCTCGGTTCTATTTCAATATTTTTTCATGTAAATCGGGATTTAGTGATTATTTATAAATTTAATTCAAGCTTTAGAATTCTTTTAAAATTGTTTAGTGATTTCTTATAGCTGCCATAGAATCGGTCAAGGAAATATTGCATATTTTCAAAAAAAATTGCGTATAAATTAGGTTTTAGATCATACGAGCTAGACTCTTTTTATACTTTTCATATTTTTTAATAGTTTTAAAATAGTTAGAAATTATGGGAACCGAGCTGACAAGCAATCTATTTGATTTTTTACGAACAGAATACCCGAACACAGCATATTAATAAGAATATATTTGACGCCAGGAACACAATAGAAATACCTCCGGCTTCACTTCCTATTATAATTGGATTAAGATTGGATTAGAAAAAATAATTCAACAGTTTGCCGCCAAAGAAAAACAAAAGTAATGGGAATCCGCAGACTAGTAATTCAACTAGGGATTCTTGTTGTAAGTGCGCGCGGAAAAACCAGGGCTGGTGATTATTCACATTACGGACATTTCTAGCTAACTTTAACCGCGGTTTTCTCAGAAGAGGCACAAAAGAGCAGGCTAATTTTTTCAGAATTTGTAGTTAAATATATAAACTTTTTTTTAAAAAAAGAATGAAAGCGGGGACTAGGTTGTTGTTGAAACTATGCAATGTTAATCAAAGCAAGAAATGTTAATGATATGATCAGTTCTTTATGACTAATATCATAAAGAGATGAGAATTATATGTAAAAGCTTAAAAGTAACGGGTTATCTCTCTTCGATCATTTATATTCTAAAGAAGTGTAGACAAGCGTGACTCTAACCCGTTTAGCAGTCACGTACGACGAAAACCTACTTACTATCCGTCAGCCCCTCAGAATTGTCTTTGATCGATGTAATACATCTAAACGCTGTTGGCTAAAACTACAGGAAAGTTTTATGACGAGAGGGCCAGTGCCAAAAGCAGCTCTTCTAAAGAAGCTGATATTGTCGCGCCTGTGTGAAGGCGGTAATATACGAGAACACATAAACGAAACATTTGAAGCCGTTACGAAATTAAGGGAAATCGGCGTAGCAATCGGAAACGACTTATTGACCATTATTTTACTCTACAGCCTGCCAGACACCTTCTAAACGTTTAAATGCGCGATGGAAGCAAGGGATGACTTACCACGCCCAAAATTCTTAAGAGTCAAAATATTAGAAGAGGCCGAAGCCAGAAAAAATAGGCATGTGCCAGATGAACAAATCGCAATGTTCGAGAAACGTCGCAAGCACCGGAGTGGAAAGCAAACTAGAAACAAAGAGACTAGAAAATGCTCTAACTGTAACAAAGTCGGGCACATATTTAAAAACTGCTGGAATAAAACGAATGGAAAGGGCGAAGAGCCCGATCATAGAGAGAGAGCAAAGAGGGCAGAGGAATCGACATTCGCAAATTTCTGCGCGGATAAAGCTGGCGTTTGATGCTTAGACATCAGCTGTACAGCGCACATGAGCTCAAACACGAATCTATTTGGAAATATAAAGGAAATAAAGAAAACTTTACATTTGGCCAAAGACGAGACGACAACTATAAGTGGTGTGGGTGAAATTAAAATAGCAGTCGACAACAAAAGAGAGAAGAAAAGCATTACTCTCACAGACGTGCATTACGTTCCCGATCTCAGGCAGAGCTTGCTGTCAATACCAAAGATTACCGATAAGGGATACAAGGTACACTTCAGGAAAGACGAGTTTGTAATCGCTTGAGCGAAAAACAAGCGTCGAATTCGTACAAAAGCTTCCATGGAAGCAGAACAGCTTAGCTACTGGAAGTAGTACACAGCGACGTGTGCGGGATTGTCAGGAGATATTCCCTATACGTACTGGACAAAGAAAACTGCGACAGTGGCACACCTGATTCCAGATCAATTAAATGCATCTTAGTTGGATATGCAGCTACCTCAAAGGCATATCGACTTTATGTACCGAAAAGGCGAAAAGTAATAATTTAATAATTTCTGAGTCTTCCAGGTTTTAATATCAATTTTGAGGAATTTTATACGGAGTCCAACTCAGAAGAGATTAGCATCGAGATGACGACCACGAAAATCAGGCAAGAACCCACTATTTCGACGCAACGCCGTGGCAGGGGGCGCCCGAAAACACTTCGAAGCGGATTACGTGGTAGGCCACGAAAAATGTATCAACAACCGAATGCAGAACAGAACAATGCAGACGACGCGGACAGCGAGGAACTAGAATGGGACGAACCTTACGAAGAGTATGAGATAGCCAACGCATTATTTGACGATCCTGTAAATATTGCAGAAGCGAAAAGCTCTGACGATGCGGATAACTGGGTAAAGGCGATCGAAGAAGAATTTATGGCGCATCTGAAAAATAAAACGTGGGACATCTTGAAGCAACCAGATGACCGAAAGACGATCGGCAACAGAATGGTTTTCCGCACAAAGCATACTGGAAGCGATGAGTACAAGAAAAAAGTGCGTTTGGTGGCCAAAGGTTACGCAAAGAGACCATGTGAGGATTTCCATGAAACATACTCACCCGTAGTTCGATTCAGTACGATCCGACTCCTCATGGCATTATCCGTGGAAGCGTGTATGGAAGTTCACCAAATGGACGTTGTGACAGCCTACTTAAATGGAGAGCTCAAGGAGAAAATCTTTATGGAAATTCCTGGGGGATTTCCCGATTTCGTCACCAGAATGGCAACTGGCGCGCCTATTGGATCAAGCGGGAGACCTATAGATCGAAATTCCATCGAAACAGCGAAAAACTGGATTCACAACATGAGCAAATATCAAAAGCCTGTATGTGTGCTTCGAAAGGCGTTATGTGGACTACGACAGTCCGGTATCAAAAGCTAACTGCGAAGTTGGTAGGCAGTGGATTGATAGCGACCAAAGAAGATCCATGCTTATTCGTGAAACGGCGAGGAGAGAAAATATTACTGGTAACCATTTACGTCGACGACCTTCTTCTTGCATCGAACCATACCGCATGGATAGATGAAACCAAATCGAATCTCACGGAAGCGTTCGAAATGAAGTATATAGGCACTGTTAACACCTGCCTAGATATGGAGTTCCTGCAAAACGTGAGGGAGAACTGGATATTTATCTCGCAGGAGCAGTATATTAACAAAACCTAACCAGATTCAAGTTGTCGGAATGCAAACCTGCATTGACCCCCATTGAAGGAACCTCAAACGCCCCGACGTAGCTGATTAAGCGGAAATGAAGAAATACCCTTATCAAAACTTAATCGGTGCTTTAATGTTTCTTTCAGTTTCCACCCGTCCTGACATTACGTTTGCTGTCAGTTTTCTGAGCCAGTTCAACGCGAATTACAATGGGGAACACTGGAAAGCAGCGAAACGCGTCCTACGGTATTTGTCTGGGACAAAAGGACTGGGGCTGTTATACTACCGAGCAAGGAAGATCTGTACGGTGTGGCCGACGCCGACTGGGGAGCCAACCTCAGCGATAGACGCTCCTACTCTGGATAAGCGTTTGTGTTGTCGGGCGCAGCTATATGTTGGGAAGCCCGAAAACAGCGAACTGTGGCACTTTTGAGCACGGAATCGTAGTATCTGGCCATGTCCGAAGCAGTCAAAGAGGCCATATACTCTTAACCAGCATTGGGAGAGATTGCGACTCGATCCGCATATTCAACGACGACTAAAGCCCCCAAAAATTAGCTACAGGATTTGGTTACAACCCGCGCACCAAACACATCGACGTGCGGCACCACTACTTCCAAGAGAAGCAGCGAAGTGGTGACATTCAAATCGAGTACATGCCGACCGAACTTTTGCCAGCAGATGTATTGACTAAGGGTCTTAGCCACAACAAGCATAAAACTGCATAAGATCTTTGGGCGTCACTGAAATGTAAATTTAACTTTTAACTTTGAGAGGGCGTGTTGAAACTATGTAATGTTAATCAAAGAAACAATTGTTTCATCATAAAGAGATGAGAATCATATGTAAAAGCTTAAAAAGAAACGGCTTAAATCTCTTCCATCATTTATATTCTAAAGAAGTGTAGATAAGCGTGACTCTAACCCTTTTAGCAGTCAGTCAGCTTCAAGCCGCAGATCACGCGAGTTATGTACCAACCGTTCAAATATACTTAGACAATAAAAGAGCATTTATTCTTTAACCTACAAGTCCACGTGTTTCTTTCATTCGCTGCTTCAGGTGTAACACTACTTTACGTCCAAGAATATCCAAAAAAAACACACATTTTTTGGACCACTTTAAACAAATTTTAAAAAATTAGTAATTATGCATTAAACAATTTTTTTTGCAATATTCTAAGAATTGGTTGCTCTTAAAATTTCAATCGTTACATATACAACTTTGGCCCTTAGGCGCTTTCAGAAAAATTTTAAAGATGTATAAAAATACTATTTTTCCTTATTGGCAAAAATTCTATTTTGAGAAATCAACTTCGAAAATCTGTTGTGGGAGAACCATTTAACACAGATCACTTTTTAATTTTGATTTGTATGGATAATTCAATTGTTTTTAAATTTCCATTTCAACATTTTGGAAAATCTAAAAAAAAAACATTTTGGCAGGCTTTTTGTTCTAGGCGCCCCAGTGTGCGTCATGGGCTTCCACATATGTGTTGTTGTTTTTTTATTCTGACGTTCCTCTAAGTGTGACCGTGAAAAGGTAAAGGAAAAATACCACAACCACAAAACACCAAATTGCGCGGCTAAAAATGCGAATTTATCGATAATTTTTTTTTGTTGCTTCATTCTTTTAGCTAAACGTTAAATTTTAAATTATCGGTGGAGCTATTCAATTCCCTTTAATCAAATTTCAAAGAAAATTCGTATGTGTATACATTTAAATTCTGAGTCGGATTTTAAATTATTTTACTATTTCCAAAATCATGCTGCTTCGATCAGTTTTAGATTTTGGTAACAGTTTTACAATCGAAGTTTTCCCTAAAACTGTTTTTATGTTTAAAATCCAAAAACCCGATAAACTAAGACGAAATGTTTCCAAACTACTTATTACCTTTTAAATGTTGAATAATTTACAAACTGTAAATTTGTAAAAAACAAAATAAAAACATAAATTTGCCCCGCTGCGTGCACACACACGCACGCTAAAATGCGTATTTACAACACCAACCACTAGATATGTACGTGTGTGTGTGTATTTGTAGTTGACTAAGGAAGTGAGATTTGCTTAAATTAAAATTTATAATAATACTAATATCCTTTTGCTAAAATAATATCATTTTCATTTCCACAACAGCTTTAAGACATTTTCAAACCGATATTTGTGTTTTAAAATTCAAAATGCATTGATAATATTAAAAAAACATAATTATTCAAATCATTTAATTCTTTTGCTATTTTCTACACTTGCCTCATATTATTATTATTTAGAGCCATGAGCCATGGTGCCCCAAAATTTGAATTGTTTTTTCTCAATTTGTTCTTTTGCAATTTTTCTGTTATAAATTTTGTCAAAATGGTTTAAAAAAGGGCTGTTCATAAAGTTATGGGATACCCACAAGTAACTGCATTTAAACTTTTTTTTGAAATTCAGACTCCTTCGTCAAGGTCGCCAATTATTCCTTTTGGTTTTTTTATTATGGGCTCCCACATATGTGTTGTTGTTTTTTTCATTTAGACGTCCCTCTAAGTGTGACCGTGCAAAGGCCAAGGAAAAATACCACAGCCACAAAACACCAAATTGCGCGCCTAAAAATGCGAATATATCGATAATTTTTGTTGTTGCTTCATTCTGTTAGCTAAACGTTAAATTTGAAATTATCGGTGGAGCTATTCAATTCCTTTTAAGCAAATTTCAAGGAAAATTCGTATGTATTTACACTTAAAGTCGGATTTTAAATGATTTTACTATTTGCAAAATCATGCTGCTCCTATCAGTTTTAGATTTTGGTAACAGTTTTACAATCGAAGTTTTCCTTAAAATTGTTTTTATTTTTAAAATCAAAGAACCCGAAAAGCTAAGACGACATGTTTCTAAACTACTTATTACATTTCAAATGTTGAAATATTGACAAACTGTGGATTTGTAAACACGATCTTTAGATTATAAGGCTTTAGAAGGAAGTAAGATTTGTTTTCTTACTGATTTTTCTGTTTTAAAATAAAAATCGCATTCAAACCAATAGATTCTCTTGCTCTTCCTTACACGCGCCTCATATTGTTAAAACAAATGGAAATGTTTAAACAATTTGATTCACGTCTTCTCCTTTTGACCTGATTTCTTTTTTTATTATTTTTAAAATATTCAATTTTGATTTCCGCAGGAGAAGCTGCGGGCGACCCTGCTAGTTTGATATAAGTTCTGAAACGCTTTCAATGTCCATTACTTGTGCTTGTTGTGCTGTTGCGCAAATATAAAAATATGTTGTGAATAATATAAAGCAATAACTCGAAGTGCACGGTCATACCAATAAGCGCGAAGACCGACCACACCAATCGATTGTAAAAATTATTCGATCATAAACGGGTTAAATCTTCAAGGGACGACGGAATTCGCTGACCAGTCATTTCGTTTCACTCAGCCGACGCGATTTATCAAAACGGATACGATGAATGATCGTGTGTATCTCTGCACTATACATAATAGTTATTTAAAGCCCTTTTTTTTATCTCACACAGAATACAAATTATGTTAAGACTTGTATTTTACTTGTCAACGAATAACAGTTATCAAAATACTTTTATTATAAAAGTCCTGACTGATATTTTTGATGACTTTTAAAATTGCAACGCAGTAAAGGAGACGTTTTCGACTACACAAAGTATATATATTCTTGATCCGTCCGTCCGTTTCTACTAGTCCCTCAGTTTTTAAGTAGGTCTTTGCCATCAAAAACTCAAGTAACTTTTCGATTTTTTCTATAAAAACTGGTCAAAACAATACACAATTGGTATACAATTGTTTTGAATTAAATACCAATTGTATACCAATTGTGTATTGTTGGTATACAATTCGTATATTGGGAAGCGCGATTTTTAATTTTTTTTTTAGGAATTTTGTTTGCCCTTCCCAAGTCAAAAGTGCGTTTTTACCTAAAAAATTCGACTTTGGGCTTAAAAAAAAGACTTTAATTTAAAAAAAAAACGCTTCCCAGGGGGCGAGTTTTTTTATGCAGAAAAATATGCGACAATGTCGATGATCACGGACTTTAAAAAGTGGTTTCGAGAAAAGCGCATTTAAACATTAAACAATGCGGTGTGACGTACCTAAAGCCTTAGAAGTTAGGGTACTGCTTCTAGCATAACTTCTAATATTTTTGTTCGTACAGAAAAAAAAAAAATCAATTTTTTTTTGTTATAAATCGGACGACTATCACTATGGACGGCAGTCCATGTAATGACGAAGCGCACAAGGAGATTGTGCGAAGGCGACTACTATCAAAGAGTATACATTATATAGAGAGCGCATGACTCTGATTTCCTTTTTAAACTGTTGTCGGCAAGGGGAAAAGGGGGAAGCAGCTTCTTCTATTTTTAGATTTCGTTTATTGAATACCCAATGCATAAGTGTAAGTGAGCTCTGTGTGTATGTGTGCTATTTTGATAATCGAGGGCCAAGAACTTTTAAAAGTCGAAAAGGGTTTCCTGCTCAACACTTTCAACTCGGTCTATGGTCGTGCTGGTTAAAGCGTTGATCAGCGATGTTGATGCGTGTTCGATCCCCGCAAAGGGCAGATGTATTCTAATGTTGTTTTTTCTTTTTTTTTCTGTCTCGAAATATATATATTTTTATTTTATTATTTTGGTTAATTAAGCTTTAAAGCTGCAAAATAATTCATAATTATAAAAAAGTTTAATTTCTAAAAAAATAAAAGTGAGAGACGGGACTAAAAAATCAAAAGATTTTTAGTTCGCGCAAATAATTTATCTAAGATATATTTAATATTTTATATTTTTATACCCTTGCAGAGGGTATAATGATTTCAGTCAGAAGTTTGCAACGCAGTGAAGGAGACGTTTCAGACCCTATAAAGTATATATATTCTTGGTCAGCATGACTAGACGAGTCGATCTAGCCATGTCCGTCTGTCCGTCTGTCCGTCCGTCTGTCCGTCTGTCCGTCCGTCTGTCCGTCCGTCCGTTTCTACGCAAACTAGTCCCTCAGTTTTTAAGCTATCGAGCTGAAACTTTACCAAAAGTCGTATTTCTGTTGCAGGTAGTATTTCGTCCGATTTTTAAAAAATTTAATTCGAAATTCAAAACTGTTAAAAAAATGATATTTCCAAAAGCATAAGGTAATATGTCAAAAAACACATAAGTTATAATTTTTTTTCAATTATTTTTCGGATTATTCCTATGGGAGCTATAAGATATAGTTGTCCGATCCGGCCGGCTCCGACTTATATACTACCTGCAACAGAAATACGACTTTTGGTAAAGTTTCAGCTCGATAGCTTAAAAACTGAGGGACTAGTTTGCGTAGAAACGGACGGACGGACAGACGGACAGACGGACGGACAGACGGACGGACAGACGGACAGACGGACATGGCTAGATCGACTCGTCTAGTCATGCTGACCAAGAATATATATACTTTATAGGGTCTGAAACGTCTCCTTCACTGCGTTGCAAACTTCTGACTGAAATCATTATACCCTCTGCAAGGGTATAAAAATCCGACGCTCCGTTCCAAATTTATACCGAAAACAAGATTTTCTTCTTCTTCCCAAAATGAAATAATTTGTCCCTTTGTTTGTATGCATCAAATCGAAATCGAAATCGAAAAATCATCAAAAATCAATCTCAAGACTAAGGAATTAAATAAACAACTTTCTAATTCAAAGTCAACCCCAATACCATATAATACCCCAGTACCCCAATACCCCAGTACCATATAACAAATAAATAACGGAGAAACCCAGCAACCAACAACTATAACAACCTGTGCGATGACCGGCACCGGTACCGCCTGAGCCCAGAGGCCCCGGACAACGAAAATTCAACAAGTGTGGAAGGAATGGCAAATCCTTCTACACCAACGCTGGAAATATATGAGTGCGGAAGACAATCTTCACCATCGTGGGCGGCACCTACTCCTATTGAGCAAAGGGATGCACAGATACTAGAAGTGTATCCCAACGATAGATGAAATAGCCTGTGCAGCCAGCACCGGACCCGTTCGGCGCGCCAAGCCGGACCACGGAAAAGTGAACCGACAGTGCTTCCAAGAGCGCCCAACATTACTTTCTTTATATAAATTTAAGCATCTGCGATGCAAAAATATTATTAATAATATTGTACAGTCCAGGCAGTTTCTAGCTGCGGGTCTTCCTTTTTTTTACCTCGGTAGGGATATCTGTAAAATTAATAAATACCTCCATAATACAAAAAGAAAAACTATAAATCAAGAAAAAATTAGTAAAAAAAAAAAAAAAAAAAAGAGGACAGCAAAATTTCCTAAATCTCAAGACTAAGGAATTAAATAAACAACTTTATAATACAAAGTCAACCCCAGTACCATGGGCAGAGAACCTAAATATTAAACAAGAATTAGAAAACACATATAGGGAATTACATGCTTATAAAAATAAGCAGGACATAAAAGAAGTGAGGAAGCCTAAGTGCCCTCCTGATTGTAAAGGTCCTTTCGAAAACCCTAATTGTGAATAAATATGTTCAAAAATATTATATACTAATATACTATAAAATTGTATATATATGAAAGTCTCATTTAAAAGCAATTCAATATCCAAAACAAACGAGGAAATATACCCGATATGGGATTAGTAGACGTTAAGTCAGTGGATTCCACTGCTAACGTAATAAATAAAATTGAATCACAAAATATTGATTTCAAATTAACGAATATCCTAATATCAATAATTCTTTTCTTTATGAGCGCATATATCACTATGGACGGCAGTCCATGTAGTGACGAAGCGCACCAGGAGAGTGTGCGAAGGCGACTACTATTATATAGCCGCAGAATTGAAAATCTGCTGTAATGGTCCGATCCTCGCGAGTGATACACCAAATTAAAGGTATTCCTAAAACTTAAAGGATTGCATACCAAGACCTCAAGAAAATCAATTGGTTTGGGAGAGAGAGCGGTGAAAGTGTAAAAGTGAAAATTTAGAAATTTGGATCTGTTGGGGCCGGTGGGGATAATCGGCCCCCCGCACTATGTTAGTTGTATTCCTGCGCTTAATATGAGGGGTCATATCAGAAAATCGGACGCTCCGTTCAAAAGTTATACCGAAAACAAGATTTTCTTCTTCTTCCCAAAATGAAATTTTAATTCTGTTTGTCAGTTTGTCCAAAACATGTTTTTTCAGTCCTGAAAATTTGATATGATGTTCATCAGATCGATATAAGAAACTTTAGTTCTACCACTTTTGGAAAAACCCGCTAGTTTAGCGGGAAAACAGCTATAAATAGCTAAAATACGGAAGGCTGTAACTTCTAAACTACTGAAGCTACAGACTTGTGCTGTATCTCGTTTGAAAGGTATTTTGAAATGCTATAAGCGCCCCGTATATGTAATTTGTGTAAATGTAATAGTTAAAAAGATATGCATAAAACAAATTTTTTTTAAAAAAATAAATTTTAAAAAGTGTATTTAATCATGTGTGTAATCATCTTTCGTCACAAATGTTGATATCAGAACTTTTGTATGTTTAAGGTGCGATCGTCACTAGTTTTTTACCTCGTTAAGAGGTGTTTTTGTTTGATTTTATATAAGACCTATATGTTCCACAACAAATGTGTACCAAAGAGAGCCATTAACAGAAGCCAGGCTAATAATCTGGATCAAATCTAATTTAACAAGCGCCAAAAAATTATTAATAATAAAATACAAAAAAGAAATTAAATTTTTTACAAAAATGGTATATGTTTAAAAAAAATGGAAAATTAATAACAATAATACAACAGGGTGCCTTAGCGTTACATTGGCTAACGAGCCAAATTTTGAGAACAGGATATTAGCCTTAATAAGGAACAGAGCAGAGCCCCTATAAATTGCAGATTTGGAGTACGAATATATGAATAGGAACGATCCAGAATTATCTCCAATTATTCATTGCAGCAGAACGCAAAAGGCAATGGTACTGTCTACCGTGAGAAACTGTAAAGTATTCTCTGAAATCGACATACACCCAGTCTTAGGACATATTAACGTGCTAAAAATTATGCACAAGTAAAAATTTTAAAAAAAATGACTACAAATTTAATATGGAATGGGAGCAGTTAATACTCCATATCCGAGAATTAAAAGAAACATTTGAAAAGTCTTACAAATGTGTAAGCCAAAAAAAGCAAATACAAAAAGAAATAGTAGATAAACATGCAAAAATTCTTGTAGACTCTTACAATCAGGCAAGAACCCTAGTGCATGAAAATAGGGAAATAATTAACAAAACAAACTTATCAAAATTATTCAAAATATTAATAAGGTTGCGGGCAAACCTAATAACTGTCAAGGATAAGTATGATTTAAAAATATATATTCCGACAATTCTAAATACGCCTTTAACATTAGACCAACAAAAAGTTCTAGCAGAAGAAGAAGATTCAGATACAAGCAAAGATATCGAAATAAATGAAAAATATCTACACCATCTCTCAATCCCTGCATTTATTACAGCAGTAAGGTCAGTGACAGAAGAAGACGAAAATATAGATTCAGATACAAATATAGTAGAAACAAAAGAAAACATGATGGCAGATCCAGCTGCCCAACGGGCATATATTAAAGAAATATCAAGTGCCATTCCGGAATTTAACGGACAAAAACTACACTTGCATAGATTTGCAACAGCTTTGAAGCTGGTTGACCTGACAAAGGGAACGTTTTAAGATTTGGCTGTAGAAGTCGTCAAGAAGAAAATGGTCTTTCCAAGCTTCTTCAGCCGGGAGACGTAATTGTTGTAGATCGAGAGTTTAGAGATATCGTTAAAGATCTTCAGGACAAAGGCTTTGAAGTGCTTATGCCTGCCTTAAAAGGCAAAAGAAATCAGCTAAGTACTTTGGAAGCGAATAAGTCCCGGGTGGTTACAAAGATCAGATGGGCAGTCGAAGCGGTGCACGGTATTTTGAAACAAAAGTACCAGCTTCTCGCTCAAAATATAGACAACAAAATGCTTCAAAGAATTGAAGAATTGATCTTTTTCGGAGGCTCATATCAGTTTAGGGAGTCCGTATGCTATTTGGCCGAACTTCAAAATTCTGATGGGAGTCTTAATATAGAATACCTAAAAGAAAGCCCCAATTTCACATTAAGTCGCGCCACATCAGCCGAAAAACATACCATATTTTTTGATTGAATATTCGCCTGAAGGAAAAAACCTCAATGACATTTCTGGGCAGTTGTCCAAATGGCGCTCGAACAGTTGGTTGTTGTTCGCACGTTGCGTCAATACTGTACTATCTATGTATTGGACGTTACAAATCAAAATTAATTAAACCTGCAGAAGTTTTAACGCACATTTTTGACAGAACTGGCGTTTGTGCTACTACCAATGAAAATAGCGACGACGACTTTCCTTTTTTTGGCAGTGTTGCACCACCTATAAAATTATGATTTTTTTCTGTTAATTCAGTGGTTTAAAGACACAGAAACTGTAAAAAATTGGTAATGTTGCTCAAACTTGAAAGTGGTAAAAAAAAAATTTGAAAATTTTAATCGCGGTTTTCGGCACTATTAAAACGTCTTAAAAATTCCAACCTTCTTTGATAGGGATCTATTTCATCTCCCTTTGATTCCTCATCAAAACTTTTCAGTTAGCCACTTTCGTTGGTCAGATATAAGCTGAAATATATTTTTGGATTGCAGACGATTACTCATCAGCCAAATGTCCAATAGCTTTCAAAATTGGTTTTTATACTCTCCTTCTAATTATCTACCATCGCTTATTCAAAATTTTTAAAAATCGCTGCGGGCCGTTTTCCCTAGGTAAGTCTGCTATGCCCTTTGGATTTGTTGGGGCCGGTGGGGATAATTGGCCCCTCGCACTATGCTCAAAATGCGCTAATATGAGGGGTCATATCAAAAAATATGACGCTCCGTTCAAAAGTTATACCGAAAACAAGATTTTCCTTTTCTTCCCAAAATTAAAATATAATTCTGTTTGTCTGTCTGTCCCAAAACATGGTTTTAAAGTCCTGAAAATTTGATATGATGTTCAACAGATCGTTATAAAAAAATTTAGTTTTACCACTTATGGAAAACCCCGCTATTTTAGCGGGAAAACAGCTATAAATAGCTAAAATTCGGAAGGCTTGAACTTTTTAACTACTGAAATGCTATATAAATGCTATTTTGAAATGCTATAAACGCCCCCTAAAAGTAATTTGTGTAAATGTAATAGTTAAAAATTTATTCACAAAACAATTTGTTTTTAACTTTATTTTTACCTTTTCTTATTTTTCACAAAAACGGCTTCAATGATTTTCTTTAATACTTTAAACTGTATACCCTTTGATATTCCTTAAATTTTGATATGTAACACATTACTGTAAAAAGTCACGTTTAAAAGTTCTTCAGAAACGAAAGTAGCCTCTTTGCCAGCTCAAAACAACTAACGCTGCCTTAACATTGAATTTTGTAAGTGCGTATCCAAACTGTATTTTAAGGTCAAGGAAGTATGGTGCCCACGTTTTAAGCAGTTGAAGCATAGAGACAGCTTTTTGATCTCAGCATGACGCAAGGAGGGAGATAAATGCATAGTTAACTGACGATGTATTTAACGACTTAATGGTATTCAGCGCTGGGCTAAGTAGACAGGAACGCAAGTGCAGCAGTTTTTAATGTTGGTTAACTCGGGGTCCTTAAATATGATTGTGTAGAACATCGACATGAAATCTGCATACTCAGTATATCTACCAAAAGAAGATGGCAACTTTATTTCGGGAACACGAGAGCGATTACACAACATAAAGGTTGACGAATCATCGTTGCGCATGGTAGAGTTCCTTGGATGTTCACCTTTCCTTTGCTGAATGTGACCTCTTAAGCGCAACTCAAGAAGTAACGCCATTTCATTAAATTCATCTCGACACGGTTGTCCAATTTGATTAAAATCGGGAGACTCTAGTATGTCTTGATTACGGATTTTAATTTGATTACTTAGGTGTAAGCGGACATCCAAATCGATAACACTGATTGATCAAATTTTGTCAAGAGCTAGTTCACTTCCGATGATCTTAAGTCGATCAAAAGAAACCTTAGTTTTGCGTTTCAGAAAAGCGATTTCTCAAGAACCGAGGCAATTCGGAATCCGACACATTTTTTTTGTAATTGTTAAATAAAATTCGGAAAAAGTGGAATTTAAAGTTATTTGAACGAAAACTTCTTCAAAAGACTGTATGTGCAAGCGCCAAACAGCATTGACAGCACAAGCCGTGCTCCCGCCCTACCCACACCAATTCCCACTTCATGGAACTTGCAGTGTAGAACCACCCACAGCTTCGGATCACAGAACACCAGCCACAAGCAATGCAACCGCGTCAAATTCGGCAACCGCAGCAACTGCAAAATAGACATCAACAGTCTCAGTTACCAACACGCGATATTGAATGAGTTGTCATTTTCTGCTGCGATGACTAAAATTACAAATCCAATTGTAAGTGCGAGTGCCAACATTGGCAATAACAAAGAACAATAAGTGGGACTGGCTATACAGACTGGCATGAATCCTTACATCCAAATCAAACGGAATCTAAGCCCGCAAGATAAAATGGTTCAAATAAACTAAAAATAAATTGCCCTAATAAAGGCAGCTAACAACCAAGGGCATCTAGTAACATCAGATTCGCCCTTTTGTCGGATACTGAAAATAATCAACTCGAATCTGGACAGGTGGTACAAAAGAAGTCGAAACCTTCACCAATTTACGTTACCTAGTAAAAAATTGTTGCGCTGGTCGGGAATGACAACTTTTATGTTACTCCTCTTGTCAAAGGGAATATTCACGAAACAAAGCTTCAAATTAAAACTGATGATCAATTCAGAACTGTAACCAAATAAAATAGACGAGGCTAAGAAGCCGTACTACAAGTACCAGCTCAAGAGCAGCAAGGGCTAGCAAGTAGTGCTAAAATGCGTAGAGCCCGACGTATCCATGAGATAATAGAGGCACTGAAAGGAAAAGGATTTTTCGCACAGAATATTATCAATATTATCAACAAAAATGAAAAGCCGCAACCACTCTTTAAGGTCGAATTGCAGCCTGAAGAAAAATGAAGTGCACCCGATTTACAAACTTAAATTCCTGTTGCAGATAAGTAGAATTATTTCGCATAAGCGAGCACATTAGAAACAACTGCGGTCTTCCATCTGGCTTCCGCAACTCCGAACCGTGCCCTGCAAGCAAAAAAGACCCAAAGACGAAGAAATGCGCCAACTCTGGAGAAAACCATACCGCAAACTACAGAGGCTGCCCGGTCTATAAAGAGCTGAAGAGTCTATTTCAACAAGCAAAATCTGCACGTCCCAGAAGGCCCGAAATGCATGTTTTCTATGCGAAAGCAGCCAGATCTTTATTTGGTCGCCTCAACACAAATGGGGGAGCTTCATACGCCAGTGCCTTAAAAACAGGACTTGCCAATCATACAGAGTTCAATGCTCTGAGCAAAATATAATAACACCTCAGCAAACAATAGGACAAATGTCAAACAGTATCTAAACCATGATGCTGACTTTACAACAGGGTATGATGGAATTTATATCCTTCATGAAAACAACAATGCAAAACCTTGCAAAATCAAAACATTTTAATAAATTTGCTCACATCCAATAAACTTGAAATAACTGACAGAACGAATCTCACAAATAAATACAACTTCCAAATAAGAGGATACACTCTATATTACACAGATCATCCGTATGGTAAGGCCCACGGAGGAACCGTGATCTTAATCGGGGAACGCATTAATCACCACTTTCACCAGAGGTTAGCAACAAATTATTTGCAGGGTATATCTAGAAAATTACAAGCAGGCAACGCGTTTTTCAATAACTTTAGAGCAATTCTTGGACGTTTACAATTCACTCGGAAATCGCTTTATAGCTGGAGGAGACTACAACGCCAAGCGCAATGGTTATCAAGACTCGTGACCCCAAAGAAAGGCAACTGTATAATGCAATCATAAATTTAAGCAACAAACTCGACTATCGGCCCTGTTCTAGTTTTCACTTCCGAAAGATTCACACGGAATCAAATTTCCCAGACCGGTTTCAAGACTCACTTCGAAACTTCGAAAGAACAGCATAGATTCGAATTTACTCAAATAGTCACCCTGATCAATTGATCATATTGTAACGACCCTGGTTTGGGAGGCAGTATAGCTCCCCGTGGTCAGGGTTCGCGACAGATATTTATATTTTTTCCTCTAAAGATCGAGTTACCTCCCTTTCCCCAATAATGACACAGAGGGGTAGAACTATAAAGTGGGCGTGTATTTCGAAGTAATCGTACAATAGACGTTTGTCGTGTGGTTGTATATAGATGAGTCGGGACAGCTTGCTTCGTCGATTCGGCGCTACGGGAAGGCCGAGTGATGAACTTTTTGCTGCCGTTGATCAGGCGCTACGGAAAGGCCGAATGATGAACTGCTTGATTCGTGAAGTTTTGATCGGTGTGCTGCTGTCTCCGTGATCTGGCGCTACGGAAGGGCCTGGAGGTGAGTTGCTCGAGTCGTGAACTGCTTGTCAGTGACGTGGCGCAGTATAGGCCCCGTTGAGTGTACCCAGAGCGGTCGATGATGAGAATCCCGATATCGATAACTCGTTATCGGGTCACGAATATAGCGATGGTATTAGGTTATCGATGTGGTGGGGTTAGTGTGGCCAGGCTTGGTAGTTGACTATAGATATATTAGTGTGGTCAGCTTATCCGTTTGGGCGCGCGTTTTGAAAGTGCGCGATTTTGGCGAGTATTTCGAATGTGGTGCGGCGTAGGAAGAATAAAAAGATAAATGTGTGTTTTTTTGGAATGTTCTTTTTATTATTTGTGACACTGGGTTGTCCTTGATTATTGTTGTTGCCAGCGTTTGCCGTGTTGTTGTTGTGGTGGGTGTCGTCGAGCATGGGTTTCTTGATGGCGTCTGTCTTCCTACCGGGGCGGCCCTGGTCGGCCACCGGCAACCAGCTGGACCTGCCACGTCCACGGCTCCGAGTATGATTACTTTCCGCCGCTGCTGGTTGAGCCTTTGAAGGCTCTCCCGGTATTTTGAAAGCGAGCTTTTTAATTTCTTGTCCATTCTGAAACATGGGCGAATGGTTTTAGTTAGTTGGTTTTGGAGTTGCGCATGCATGTTAGTCAAGGGTTTCTACGTGGGGTTTAAGTTCATTTACGTAGGCTCTGTGCGTCTTCCCGGTCACCGTGTGCTTTATTGTTGCAATCACCGCTGAAATGAAGCCTGTTACTTTGAATGGGCCTTCGTATTTTGGAGCTAGCTTTGCCGCGAATCCAGTTGCTGCTTTTGACAAGGGGTGCTGTCTTTCCCATTCTAAGTCTCCTATTTTGGGTCTCCAGTCCCTTTTCCGGAGGTTGTACGATCTAGCTTGGTCCTGTGCCTCCTTTCCCATGTTTAGGTGTGCTAGTTTCCTTATTTCCATGATACGCTCCCATCGTGCGTGTACTGTCTCCTCTACGATTCCAGATCCTTGCGTGTTTTCGGCAAACAGGCTTCCTGGTAGTCTCATTTTCCGTCCGTATAGCAGATATGCCGGGCTATATCCTGTTGATTCCGATCTGCTACTGTTGATCGCTATTGATACTTCAGGTAGCAAGTCGTCCCATTTTGTGTGCTCTGTTCCCGAGAATTGTGCTATCATCGTTTTTATCGTACGGTTTGCTTATTCTGCTGCGTTTTCTTGAGGGGTGGGGTGTATGGGGCTGTCAGGTGGTGAGCAATTATCTTTTTTGGGGTTCCGAATCGTGCTATGACTTGTTCCCTTAGTACCTTTATTACGATATCTGTGGTTGCTTTTCGGACGGCTGCTATTTCCACCCACTTTGTAAACCTGTCAAATATCACTAGTAGATATCGAATCGTGCTATGACTTGTTCCCTTAGTACCTTTATTACGATATCTGTGGTTGCTTTTCGGACGGCTGCTATTTCCACCCACTTTGTAAACCTGTCAAATATCACTAGTAGAATGTTATTACCGTGGCTAGATCTCGGTACTGGGCCCACGAAGTCTATGCAAAGGGTTTTCCAGGGTGCTTTCGTTATTTCTGACAACATTTTTCCAGCTGCTTGTTGTTGAGATGTGTTGTAGCGTTGGCACGTTTCGCAGCTTCGTACATGCTGCTGTATATCTCTGTGCATTCCTTGCCAGTAGTATTGTGCCATTATCCGGTGTTTTGTTTTACTTACCCCTAGGTGCCCTGCTGTTGCTTCGCTGTGGTTTTCTCGTAGTACTCGTTCTCGTTGGTTTTTAGCCACGCATAGTTTTCATGGCTGCGTGTCCTCGTCTGCGGCCCATGACGGTAGATGTCTATATAGTTTTCCGTTGATTATCGCGTAATCTGGCCATGTTTCGGGATTTTTTCCCAAGTCTAGGAGTTTCTGTTTAATCCAGATGTCTTCTTCGACCTCGGCTCTGTGGGCTTCATCTTCTGGCATTCTGAATAATGCGTCCGCAACGACATTGAGCTTTCCTCGAAAGAGTATGTCTGCATTGCCAATGCCCATCTGGCAATCCGTCCCGATGGGCTCTCTATCGAGTTAATCCATTTTAGCGCCTGATGATCTGTGATGGCTATGAAGTGGTAATCTACTTAGTACATCCTCATTTTCTGGATGCCCCAGTGGATTGCCAGGCATTCCTTTTCGGTTGCTGAATAGTCATGCTCTGTCTTTGTGAGCTTCCGACTGGCGATCGATATCACATGCTTGCCGTTTTCGTCTTCTTGAGTCAGGACCGCTCCTAATTCGCAGTTGCTGGCGTCCGTCTGAAGTATAAACGTTTTCCCAAAATCTGGGCAGGCCAGTACTGGTGCTTCTGTTAGGGCTTTTTTAAGATTTTGCGTTGCTTGTTCCGCCTCCTTGCTCCACTTAAACTTTGTGTCTTTTTTGACTAGGCTGTACAGTGGTTGTGCCAGTTCCGTGAAGTTCGGAACGAACCTTCTTCACCATGAAGCTACTCCCAGGAAGCTGTGTACTTGCTTTGTCGTCTTTAGGCTTGGCATTTCTAGGATCGCAACTATCTTTCCCGGGTCAGTGTGTATCCCCCTTGCGCTAACAACATGGCCTAGGTACTTGAACTCTTCCTTGAAGAAGAGGCATTTCTCAGTATTTATCCCCAGGCTTGCCTTGCGTAGTCGGTTCATTACTTCCTGCAGTTTTTCCAGGCATTCCCTTTTGGTACGCCCGATGACCACTATATCATCGAGGTATGCGAGTGCAAAGCGTTCCATCTCCGGTCCTTTGACTGAGTCCAGGGCTCTTTGAAAAGTGGCTGGTGCTGTGTGTAGCCCGAAGGGCTTTACCTTCCACTGAATCAGTCCGCGACGTGGTACGGTGAAAGCGGTGTACTGTTTGCTCCCTTTATCCATCGGTATTTGCCAGTAGCCACTTTTTAAGTGTACTTATATACGTAGTTGGTTGAGAATGTGATCCATTACCGGGTATGCGTCTCGTTCTGAGTGTTCTTTCAGCTGCCTGTAGTTTATGCAAAGTCTCCATTCTTTGTTTTTCTTTACTACTACTACTGGCGAGCTGTAAGCGGAATGCGAGGGTTCGATAAGATCCTGAGCTAGAAGGTCGTCCGCTTGTTTGTTTATTATTGCTTGCTTGGCCGGGTTTCGAGGGTAATACCTCTGTTTAATTGGGCGATCGTGTTTCATGAAGATCCTATGCGTGGCAATGTGGCTGACTCCCTTGACTTGGCTCATTATTTCCAATTCCTTTTTGAGGGTTTCTTGGACCTCTGCGTCTGTTAGATCACCTGTCGCTAGTGATCCGATGCCGTGGCTCTTTTTTTTGGTTGTTTTTGTTACTTTTGTTCCCGTTCATTCTTGCTGTGAGTCCTCCGCATTGTAGTGTCGCGTTACATTGTTCCAAGAAGTCTATCCCCAGTAGAAGGTCGCCGATTACCTCTTCGAGGATTACCAGCGTCGTTGTGCTTGTTTTGTTTCCGAGTTGTTTCCGAGTGGTACTTCCAGTGCCTCTGTGACCGTTCTTTTTGTCCCGTCTGCAAGTCTAATGGCTTCGGTTACTTGCTCCTTTCCTCCCATGCCTGGCTATGTTGGTGTCTAGTTTCCTGGCGATGAAACTTCTGGCTCGTTTGTACCCTGGTCCATCGCTTTCTCTTTGTGGTTCGCTGGTCTGTAGTATTCCAGGAATCCTTTCTTGAAGCTTTTCCACGATGGCATTGGCATTGGATGGGTATGCCACCAGTCCAGGGCACAGTCTCTGAGCAAAATCACCATAGCTCCTGCTGCGTGGTCGAGCTCTATACCATAGGCCCTTGCCAGCTCTTCTGTCGGGTCGCCCGTGCTGTCATAAAATTCTCCCCAACTTCGTATTACCCCCTTTGTGTATTGCCGTGTTGTTGTTGTGGTGGGTGTCGTCGAGCATGGGTTTCTTGATGGCGTCTGTCTTCCTACCGGGGCGGCCCTGGTCGGCCACCGGCAACCAGCTGGACCTGCCACGTCCACGGCTCCGAGTATGATTACTTTCCGCCGCTGCTGGTTGAGCCTTTGAAGGCTCTCCCGGTATTTTGAAAGCGAGCTTTTTAATTTCTTGTCCATTCTGAAACATGGGCGAATGGTTTTAGTTAGTTGGTTTTGGAGTTGCGCATGCATGTTTGTCAAGGGTTTCTACGTGGGGTTTAAGTTCATTTACGTAGGCTCTGTGCGTCTTCCCGGTCACCGTGTGCTTTATTGTTGCAATCACCGCTGAAATGAAGCCTGTTACTTTGAATGGGCCTTCGTATTTTGGAGCTAGCTTTGCCGCGAATCCAGTTGCTGCTTTTGACAAGGGGTGCTGTCTTTCCCATTCTAAGTCTCCTATTTTGGGTCTCCAGTCCCTTTTCCGGAGGTTGTACGATCTAGCTTGGTCCTGTGCCTCCTTTCCCATGTTTAGGTGTGCTAGTTTCCTTATTTCCATGATACGCTCCCATCGTGCGTGTACTGTCTCCTCTACGATTCCAGATCCTTGCGTGTTTTCGGCAAACAGGCTTCCTGGTAGTCTCATTTTCCGTCCGTATAGCAGATATGCCGGGCTATATCCTGTTGATTCCGATCTGCTACTGTTGATCGCTATTGATACTTCAGGTAGCAAGTCGTCCCATTTTGTGTGCTCTGTTCCCGAGAATTGTGCTATCATCGTTTTTATCGTACGGTTTGCTTATTCTGCTGCGTTTTCTTGAGGGGTGGGGTGTATGGGGCTGTCAGGTGGTGAGCAATTATCTTTTTTGGGGTTCCGAATCGTGCTATGACTTGTTCCCTTAGTACCTTTATTACGATATCTGTGGTTGCTTTTCGGACGGCTGCTATTTCCACCCACTTTGTAAACCTGTCAAATATCACTAGTAGATATCGAATCGTGCTATGACTTGTTCCCTTAGTACCTTTATTACGATATCTGTGGTTGCTTTTCGGACGGCTGCTATTTCCACCCACTTTGAAAACCTGTCAAATATCACTAGTAGAATGTTATTACCGTGGCTAGATCTCGGTAGTGGGCCCACGAAGTCTATGCAAAGGGTTTTCCAGGGTGCTTTCGTTATTTCTGACAACATTTTTCCAGCTGCTTGTTGTTGAGATGTGTTGTAGCGTTGGCACGTTTCGCAGCTTCGTACATGCTGCTGTATATCTCTGTGCATTCCTTGCCAGTAGTATTGTGCCATTATCCGGTGTTTTGTTTTACTTACCCCTAGGTGCCCTGCTGTTGCTTCGCTGTGGTTTTCTCGTAGTACTCGTTCTCGTTGGTTTTTAGCCACGCATAGTTTTCATGGCTGCGTGTCCTCGTCTGCGGCCCATGACGGTAGATGTCTATATAGTTTTCCGTTGATTATCGCGTAATCTGGCCATGTTTCGGGATTTTTTCCCAAGTCTAGGAGTTTCTGTTTAATCCAGATGTCTTCTTCGACCTCGGCTCCGTGGGCTTCATCTTCTGGCATTCTGAATAATGCGTCCGCAACGACATTGAGCTTTCCTCGAAAGAGTATGTCTGCATTGCCAATGCCCATCTGGCAATCCGTCCCGATGGGCTCTCTATCGAGTTAATCCATTTTAGCGCCTGATGATCTGTGATGGCTATGAAGTGGTAATCTACTTAGTACATCCTCATTTTCTGGATGCCCCAGTGGATTGCCAGGCATTCCTTTTCGGTTGCTGAATAGTCATGCTCTGTCTTTGTGAGCTTCCGACTGGCGTACGATATCACATGCTTGCCGTTTTCGTCTTCTTGAGTCAGGACCGCTCCTAATTCGCAGTTGCTGGCGTCCGTCTGAAGTATAAACGTTTTCCCAAAATCTGGGCAGGCCAGTACTGGTGCTTCTGTTAGGGCTTTTTTAAGATTTTGCGTTGCTTGTTCCGCCTCCTTCTTGCTTTACCTTCCACTGAATCAGTCCGCGACGTGGTACGGTGAAAGCGGTGTACTGTTTGCTCCCTTTATCCATCGGTATTTGCCAGTAGCCACTTTTTAAGTGTACTTATATACGTAGTTGGTTGAGAATGTGATCCATTACCAGGTATGCGTCTCGTTCTGAGTGTTCTTTCAGCTGCCTGTAGTTTATGCAAAGTCTCCATTCTTTGTTTTTCTTTCCTACGATTACTACTGGCGAGCTGTAAGCGGAATGCGAGGGTTCGATAAGATCCTGAGCTAGAAGGTCGTCCGCTTGTTTGTTTATTATTGCTTGCTTGGCCGGGTTTCGAGGGTAATACCTCTGTTTAATTGGGCGATCGTGTTTCATGAAGATCCTATGCGTGGCAATGTGGCTGACTCCCTTGACTTGGCTCATTATTTCCAATTCCTTTTTGAGGGTTTCTTGGACCTCTGCGTCTGTTAGATCACCTGTCGCTAGTGATCCGATGCCGTGGCTCTTTTTTTTGGTTGTTTTTGTTACTTTTGTTCCCGTTCATTCTTGCTGTGAGTCCTCCGCATTGTAGTGTCGCGTTACATTGTTCCAAGAAGTCTATCCCCAGTAGAAGGTCGCCGATTACCTCTTCGAGGATTACCAGCGTCGTTGTGCTTGTTTTGTTTCCGAGTTGTTTCCGAGTGGTACTTCCAGTGCCTCTGTGACCGTTCTTTTTGTCCCGTCTGCAAGTCTAATGGCTTCGGTTACTTGCTCCTTTCCTCCCATGCCTGGCTATGTTGGTGTCTAGTTTCCTGGCGATGAAACTTCTGGCTCGTTTGTACCCTGGTCCATCGCTTTCTCTTTGTGGTTCGCTGGTCTGTAGTATTCCAGGAATCCTTTCTTGAAGCTTTTCCACGATGGCATTGGCATTGGATGGGTATGCCACCAGTCCAGGGCACAGTCTCTGAGCAAAATCACCATAGCTCCTGCTGCGTGGTCGAGCTCTATACCATAGGCCCTTGCCAGCTCTTCTGTCGGGTCGCCCGTGCTGTCATAAAATTCTCCCCAACTTCGTATTACCCCCTTTGTGTATTGCCGTGTTGTTGTTGTGGTGGGTGTCGTCGAGCATGGGTTTCTTGATGGCGTCTGTCTTCCTACCGGGGCGGCCCTGGTCGGCCACCGGCAACCAGCTGGACCTGCCACGTCCACGGCTCCGAGTATGATTACTTTCCGCCGCTGCTGGTTGAGCCTTTGAAGGCTCTCCCGGTATTTTGAAAGCGAGCTTTTTAATTTCTTGTCCATTCTGAAACATGGGCGAATGGTTTTAGTTAGTTGGTTTTGGAGTTGCGCATGCATGTTTGTCAAGGGTTTCTACGTGGGGTTTAAGTTCATTTACGTAGGCTCTGTGCGTCTTCCCGGTCACCGTGTGCTTTATTGTTGCAATCACCGCTGAAATGAAGCCTGTTACTTTGAATGGGCCTTCGTATTTTGGAGCTAGCTTTGCCGCGAATCCAGTTGCTGCTTTTGACAAGGGGTGCTGTCTTTCCCATTCTAAGTCTCCTATTTTGGGTCTCCAGTCCCTTTTCCGGAGGTTGTACGATCTAGCTTGGTCCTGTGCTGTTAGATCACCTGTCGCTAGTGATCCGATGCCGTGGCTCTTTTTTTTGGTTGTTTTTGTTACTTTTGTTCCCGTTCATTCTTGCTGTGAGTCCTCCGCATTGTAGTGTCGCGTTACATTGTTCCAAGAAGTCTATCCCCAGTAGAAGGTCGCCGATTACCTCTTCGAGGATTACCAGCGTCGTTGTGCTTGTTTTGTTTCCGAGTTGTTTCCGAGTGGTACTTCCAGTGCCTCTGTGACCGTTCTTTTTGTCCCGTCTGCAAGTCTAATGGCTTCGGTTACTTGCTCCTTTCCTCCCATGCCTGGCTATGTTGGTGTCTAGTTTCCTGGCGATGAAACTTCTGGCTCGTTTGTACCCTGGTCCATCGCTTTCTCTTTGTGGTTCGCTGGTCTGTAGTATTCCAGGAATCCTTTCTTGAAGCTTTTCCACGATGGCATTGGCATTGGATGGGTATGCCACCAGTCCAGGGCACAGTCTCTGAGCAAAATCACCATAGCTCCTGCTGCGTGGTCGAGCTCTATACCATAGGCCCTTGCCAGCTCTTCTGTCGGGTCGCCCGTGCTGTCATAAAATTCTCCCCAACTTCGTATTACCCCCTTTGTGTATTGCCGTGTTGTTGTTGTGGTGGGTGTCGTCGAGCATGGGTTTCTTGATGGCGTCTGTCTTCCTACCGGGGCGGCCCTGGTCGGCCACCGGCAACCAGCTGGACCTGCCACGTCCACGGCTCCGAGTATGATTACTTTCCGCCGCTGCTGGTTGAGCCTTTGAAGGCTCTCCCGGTATTTTGAAAGCGAGCTTTTTAATTTCTTGTCCATTCTGAAACATGGGCGAATGGTTTTAGTTAGTTGGTTTTGGAGTTGCGCATGCATGTTTGTCAAGGGTTTCTACGTGGGGTTTAAGTTCATTTACGTAGGCTCTGTGCGTCTTCCCGGTCACCGTGTGCTTTATTGTTGCAATCACCGCTGAAATGAAGCCTGTTACTTTGAATGGGCCTTCGTATTTTGGAGCTAGCTTTGCCGCGAATCCAGTTGCTGCTTTTGACAAGGGGTGCTGTCTTTCCCATTCTAAGTCTCCTATTTTGGGTCTCCAGTCCCTTTTCCGGAGGTTGTACGATCTAGCTTGGTCCTGTGCCTCCTTTCCCATGTTTAGGTGTGCTAGTTTCCTTATTTCCATGATACGCTCCCATCGTGCGTGTACTGTCTCCTCTACGATTCCAGATCCTTGCGTGTTTTCGGCAAACAGGCTTCCTGGTAGTCTCATTTTCCGTCCGTATAGCAGATATGCCGGGCTATATCCTGTTGATTCCGATCTGCTACTGTTGATCGCTATTGATACTTCAGGTAGCAAGTCGTCCCATTTTGTGTGCTCTGTTCCCGAGAATTGTGCTATCATCGTTTTTATCGTACGGTTTGCTTATTCTGCTGCGTTTTCTTGAGGGGTGGGGTGTATGGGGCTGTCAGGTGGTGAGCAATTATCTTTTTTGGGGTTCCGAATCGTGCTATGACTTGTTCCCTTAGTACCTTTATTACGATATCTGTGGTTGCTTTTCGGACGGCTGCTATTTCCACCCACTTTGTAAACCTGTCAAATATCACTAGTAGATATCGAATCGTGCTATGACTTGTTCCCTTAGTACCTTTATTACGATATCTGTGGTTGCTTTTCGGACGGCTGCTATTTCCACCCACTTTGAAAACCTGTCAAATATCACTAGTAGAATGTTATTACCGTGGCTAGATCTCGGTAGTGGGCCCACGAAGTCTATGCAAAGGGTTTTCCAGGGTGCTTTCGTTATTTCTGACAACATTTTTCCAGCTGCTTGTTGTTGAGATGTGTTGTAGCGTTGGCACGTTTCGCAGCTTCGTACATGCTGCTGTATATCTCTGTGCATTCCTTGCCAGTAGTATTGTGCCATTATCCGGTGTTTTGTTTTACTTACCCCTAGGTGCCCTGCTGTTGCTTCGCTGTGGTTTTCTCGTAGTACTCGTTCTCGTTGGTTTTTAGCCACGCATAGTTTTCATGGCTGCGTGTCCTCGTCTGCGGCCCATGACGGTAGATGTCTATATAGTTTTCCGTTGATTATCGCGTAATCTGGCCATGTTTCGGGATTTTTTCCCAAGTCTAGGAGTTTCTGTTTAATCCAGATGTCTTCTTCGACCTCGGCTCCGTGGGCTTCATCTTCTGGCATTCTGAATAATGCGTCCGCAACGACATTGAGCTTTCCTCGAAAGAGTATGTCTGCATTGCCAATGCCCATCTGGCAATCCGTCCCGATGGGCTCTCTATCGAGTTAATCCATTTTAGCGCCTGATGATCTGTGATGGCTATGAAGTGGTAATCTACTTAGTACATCCTCATTTTCTGGATGCCCCAGTGGATTGCCAGGCATTCCTTTTCGGTTGCTGAATAGTCATGCTCTGTCTTTGTGAGCTTCCGACTGGCGTACGATATCACATGCTTGCCGTTTTCGTCTTCTTGAGTCAGGACCGCTCCTAATTCGCAGTTGCTGGCGTCCGTCTGAAGTATAAACGTTTTCCCAAAATCTGGGCAGGCCAGTACCGGTGCTTCTGTTAGGACTTTTTAAGATTTTGCGTTGCTTGTTCCGCCTCCTTCTTGCTTTACCTTCCACTGAATCAGTCCGCGACGTGGTACGGTGAAAGCGGTGTACTGTTTGCTCCCTTTATCCATCGGTATTTGCCAGTAGCCACTTTTTAAGTGTACTTATATACGTAGTTGGTTGAGAATGTGATCCATTACCAGGTATGCGTCTCGTTCTGAGTGTTCTTTCAGCTGCCTGTAGTTTATGCAAAGTCTCCATTCTTTGTTTTTCTTTCCTACGATTACTACTGGCGAGCTGTAAGCGGAATGCGAGGGTTCGATAAGATCCTGAGCTAGAAGGTCGTCCGCTTGTTTGTTTATTATTGCTTGCTTGGCCGGGTTTCGAGGGTAATACCTCTGTTTAATTGGGCGATCGTGTTTCATGAAGATCCTATGCGTGGCAATGTGGCTGACTCCCTTGACTTGGCTCATTATTTCCAATTCCTTTTTGAGGGTTTCTTGGACCTCTGCGTCTGTTAGATCACCTGTCGCTAGTGATCCGATGCCGTGGCTCTTTTTTTTGGTTGTTTTTGTTACTTTTGTTCCCGTTCATTCTTGCTGTGAGTCCTCCGCATTGTAGTGTCGCGTTACATTGTTCCAAGAAGTCTATCCCCAGTAGAAGGTCGCCGATTACCTCTTCGAGGATTACCAGCGTCGTTGTGCTTGTTTTGTTTCCGAGTTGTTTCCGAGTGGTACTTCCAGTGCCTCTGTGACCGTTCTTTTTGTCCCGTCTGCAAGTCTAATGGCTTCGGTTACTTGCTCCTTTCCTCCCATGCCTGGCTATGTTGGTGTCTAGTTTCCTGGCGATGAAACTTCTGGCTCGTTTGTACCCTGGTCCATCGCTTTCTCTTTGTGGTTCGCTGGTCTGTAGTATTCCAGGAATCCTTTCTTGAAGCTTTTCCACGATGGCATTGGCATTGGATGGGTATGCCACCAGTCCAGGGCACAGTCTCTGAGCAAAATCACCATAGCTCCTGCTGCGTGGTCGAGCTCTATACCATAGGCCCTTGCCAGCTCTTCTGTCGGGTCGCCCGTGCTGTCATAAAATTCTCCCCAACTTCGTATTACCCCCTTTGTGGCCACTTTGTCAGTTTTTCTGGATTCGGGTAATGGTTTTCCGCTGCTTGTTGCTTGCAAGTCCGGTATCTGTAGCATGTTTGGGATTTTCGTTTAGATGTACATTTTACTTTTTATTACGCACATGTTTGTCATCTAAAACAAAAACGATAGACATTCTTTTTTATTTTCATTACTTTAATAATTGTATGTCTTTTTTTTCAGATGAAACAGTTTGTGGTACTGATGACAACCGAATCAGGAGTTTTGATGCATCGTTTTGGAATTTTTAATAAATTTAAATAAAGTTAAAAAAATATACAGATTCTTTGTGTAATGCACATACAAATTCTGTTTATTTGTCGTTTATCATACAATACAATACAATACAATACAATACAATACAATACAATACAATACAATACAATACAATACAATACAATACAATACAATACAATACAATACAATACAATACAATACAATACAATACAATACAATACAATACAATACAATACAATACAATACAATACAATACAATACAATACAATACAATACAATACAATACAATACAATACAATACAATACAATACAATACAATACAATACAATACAATACAATACAATACAATACAATACAATACAATACAATACAATACAATACAATACAATACAATACAATACAATACAATACAATACAATACAATACAATACAATACAATACAATACAATACAATACAATACAATACAATACAATACAATACAATACAATACAATACAATACAATACAATACAATACAATACAATACAATACAATACAATACAATACAATACAATACAATACAATACAATACAATACAATACAATACAATACAATACAATACAATACAATACAATACAATACAATACAATACAATACAATACAATACAATACAATACAATACAATACAATACAATACAATACAATACAATACAATACAATACAATACAATACAATACAATACAATACAATACAATACAATACAATACAATACAATACAATACAATACAATACAATACAATACAATACAATACAATACAATACAATACAATACAATACAATACAATACAATACAATACAATACAATACAATACAATACAATACAATACAATACAATACAATACAATACAATACAATACAATACAATACAATACAATACAATACAATACAATACAATACAATACAATACAATACAATGCAATACAATACATGATGGACGTTGATGCACTACGAGCAGTACAAACAAGTGGCCCAACGATTGAAGCAAATGAGATAAAATTTTAGTTTTTAATACGGGGATAGAAGTTGAAATACAAATTAAAAGATAAAGATTGTTATAATTAGTACAGAGAACGCGAAAGGGCTCATGCATACTAAAATTAAATGTACATCGGGGCAAATTAAGAGGATAATAGTTTCGTGCTAGTATAACGGGAATATTAAAAGTTAAACGGTTTACCAGTTCTACAGAATCAATATCACCTCTTATAAGATTTTGCATAAAAATAGTACCAAGCATTACGGTTTTCAAGTGTAGGTAAATTGAGCAATAGTAATCTACTCTGGTAGGAAGGAAGCCTTACGTTTTGATCCCAGTTCAAACTACGAAGCGCAAATAGATGAAATTTTTTTTGTACCGACTCAATACGGTCGATGTGAACTTGATATTGTGGACTCCAAACTAAAGAACAATATTCCAAAATAGGACCGGCAAGGGAGGTAAATAATAATAATTTGGTTATATAAGGGCCATCAAATTCTTTTGACCAACGCTTTATAAACCCAGAACACACATTATGTGGCAGTCAAATTTAAGCTTCGGGTGCAAAAGAGCACCTAAATCGTTTACTGAATATATACGATCAAGTGGGGAGTTCTGAAGCGAATAACTTATAAACGTAGGGGTACCTCTATAATAGGTCATTACGTTACATTTCAGGCAGTTCAAATTTAAGAGGTTATACTCGCACCATATCTGAAAATTATCAATGTCTGATTGTAAGCCAAAACTAGACTCAATCTTATTATATGTCAAACAAAGCTTAACATCATCAGCATGCATTAGTACACGAGAATGTGTTACGATAGACGGAAGATCGTTAATAAACAAGGTCAACAGCAAAGGGCCCAAATGACTACCCTGGGGCACTCCCGATGTCACGTGGATCATTTTGGAGACAGCGTTCTTAAATATAACTCTCTGAGTCCTTTTATTTAAATAACTTGAAATCCAAGTTAATAGATTACATGGAAACCCAAGCTGATCTAATTTGAATAAAAGGAGAGAGTGGTTAACAGAGTCAAAAGCTTTGCTGAAATCTGTATATATAACATCAATCTGCATTTTTTTCTTAAATCCATTAATTACAACAGATGTCAATTCAAGGAGGTTAGTGGTGGTCAATCTTCTCTTTTAAGTCTTTGAAGCGCATTATTAAACAAAGGAGGCCTATTTAGCTTCGGAGGAATCCTGTCAGGAACGCATTCGCCAAAAAAAGTGTTTAAAACGATATAGAAAAGTTCAATTGCACTTTCGATATTCATGCAATTGTACAAATCAGTCCAATTATATTGCGAAATCATATAATTTAATTTATTATAGTCAAATTTACGAAAACATCTCACTTTAACTTGAGAAACTAAAGGAGAAAGGGTATCAGTACAGTGGAGGCCAATTGTCACTTCCAATGTAGGATGATATCGGTCTTCAGGTACAACAAGTGCGTCAATTCTAGATACCGTTACTTCATGCGGATCTGAGACAAATACAAGGTCCAATTGTCTGTTTATTGAATTTCGTATAAAGCTTACTTGCTGTAACGATAATTCGAGAAGGCCATCCACAAAATCATGGGCTGATAAAGGTGTAGCGGCAGGTGAGTCAGTAGGAAGAGACCAAGAGATATTGGGGAGATTAAAGTCACCCAAAACAATCAAAAGGTCTCTGTTGTAAAGAAGGGATATAACGAATTTAATAGCAGACAGATGGTGCTCATAAATGAAAAAATCTGAGCCAGGAGGAATATAAGAGCAGGTTACAAAAATAGATAAGGATTGCAGGGAAACTTTGACACTAACAAATTCAATTTCGTTAGAGATATGAAAGTTAAGTCTCTCCGATGTTAAACAAGAGGTAACGGCAATCAGTACACCACCCCCCCCTACGTGGGGAGCGATCGGTCCTATAGGTGTTACAATTTTTTGCCAGAACTTCAGAGTCAGATATCTCTGGTTTCAGTCAAGTTTCTGTAAAAGCCAAAATATCTTCAGTAAATGCTGAGGAGTCAGCATAAAGTTTTGGTAGCTTCATATTTAGTCCTCTAATATTTTGATAAACCAAAAATAAATTTTTTAGTTTTTTGGCGCTGTGGAACCTGTTATTTGGCACAGTGGGAAGTCTTTTATTAGGCGCAGTGGGAGGCCTGTTATTTGTTCTCGGTTTATTGGGAACAAATTCTTTTATTACCAAATCATCATTAAACCAAAAGCTTTCAGAAAGTAGTACATTAAACACATCAGGCGGAGCAAATATTTTAAAAGATGATATTCCACGGGCGTAAGAAAATCGAAATTGTTCAACCGTGTGAAGAATCACATTTTTGAAGTTAAATATAGTTTTATGATTTTTGTTTAGATTTAAGTATATACGGCAGTAGGTTAAGAGAAATGAATCCTGAAAAAAATCATTTAAATTAGCCCTAAGCGACCGCCAAAACTATCGAATAAGCTAGGAGAATAGCTAGATTTCCCCGCCGAAGTCAGGACACAAACCACGATCACGCCACAGAAAATACTAGAAACGAACCACCACGACGAAATCCCAAAAAAAAAAAAACGGGTTTTCCAGACAAGAGAGCGACGACCACACGGTGCTCGGAGACTTCAAGCGGGAACGACGCGCGCGAAGAACTTTTGGGAAAAGAAAAACCCAACGAGTGAATTCAAGGAAAAGAAAAACGCAAGTCGTGGCGAACGAGTTAAAAAGCAGAGGCGAAAACACCAGGACACTGGCTTCGGCAATCAGGGTGAGCATAATGAGTGCGACAGGGACAGACAGGGCTTAGGAGAGGAAATCCTTTGAAATAAAACCAGTAACTCAAAATGAAAACACGGAAATACTTTGTGCAACCAGTGTTACCTCCGATTGTGCCGTCTGCGAGTACTCCGGGCATTTTCGTAGAGGTTTCTCAGCAAGATCAGCCGCGACAGTGCCGTCTGTGAGTATTCCGGGCCTGTTCACAATATTTAGGGCCGCCAGAGTTACATACCTCCGATTATGTCGTCTGCGAGTACTCCGGGCATTTTCGTGGAGGTTTCTCAGCAAGATCAGCCGCGACAGTGCCGTCTGTGAGTATTCCGGGCCTGTTCACAATATTTAGGGCCGCCAGTGTTAGCTTCATAGGGTGTTCACTGTAGTGTCCGCTTTGTGGCCGCCGGTGCGTGTCCAGGCCCGTCCACCGCGTTTGTACATGACTCGGGGACCCGAGTAAGAATTTCCCAAAGAAAACATCTTGATACCCGTCCCTCAACTGTCTCAAAGATAATAAATTTATCTGATGAGGATCCTGGGCGGACTGAGACGCCGACCCCAGCAAAAAGCATCCTTACAGATTGGCGCCCGAGCAGGGACTAGTTAGGGAAAAGTCGGGAAAAATTTCAACCATCGTGGCCTAAAGCACCACTAGATCATTTTGTTTTCCACCATTGAGTGTTGGAAAATTTTGTCAAGGGGTCATTTGGAAGTCGGTAGCCGTCGCCAATCATAGAGTCTTAAGCTGGAAAATTTGTAAGAACTGCAGAGAAATAAATTGAATACACTGAGAGAAATTTTATTGAAAAAATGAAATATTTGTAAATTTGTTAACATTCGTGACGAAGATAGCCCTAACTAACCTCTGAGATCGCACGCTCGTAATATACCCATAGTAAGAAGAGAACCACGTGCGCGAGGCCGACCCGAACAAAGCCGACGAGGGTAACGCGATCGCTCCGCCATCGGGTATATAACAGCGGGACTCATCGTCAGGAGGGCAGTCGGTCGTGAGAGCTCAAGCAGTCAACATCGTTGAGGACCAACAAGATTTTATCGTAGTCAAGACATCCCATCGTGAGCATCGGGCAAAGCAAGCAAAGTCGTTCGGCGCCGAGTAACAAAACCGCGAGTAGGGTACAAACCCCGTAAAATTAAATCAAGAATCACGTGCACCGCGCAGATAAATCCCAATTAATTTGACATTCGCTGCGGGGATTTCTAAACAATAATCAGCGTCGTAGCCCGTGACCATCGAACCAATTGGTAGTACCACAGAGAACCTAAGCTAAGAACGTCGCGTAGCGAGAACTCCGTGTAGACCCTTACGAAATGGGAGTCAAGTGGATCTCGTATCGTCGGAAACAGGAACTCGAGACCTTGACCGCCGCGTTCGGGTTAAATAGCGTTGGAACTGTCGAAGAGTTGCGCCAACGACTCACCGAGTTTTCGAGGCGGGAGGATCTGTCGCCGGAAACCCAGACACAGTTGGCGAAAATGGAAACGGCGTACGGGAACGCCGTTACTCCCGACCAAAAGTCGCCCCTTTCTGTCGTGGTCGACCACCCGAACGGAAAAGGACCTGGCGACTGTAGGAGCAATACTCTTCAGTTACCACGGACCAATTCGGCCCCTAATTTAACCATGCTACTACAGACCGACGAACGTCGTGGGGCACAGACGCGACCGGAGACCACTTCCTGCGCCACATTGGTGGACAAAATGGCCCGATGGGGGCTTACGTTTGATGGATCCGGCGACCCGCTACGATTTATGGAGCATATTGAAGAACGGGCAGCCACGTATCAAGTCGATCTACGGGCGCTACCCCAAGCGATGCCGGTACTACTAGCAGGAAGGGCGGAAAGCTGGTTTCGTACGAGCAGACTGCAGGGCACAACATGGGAAACTTTTAAGAAGGAGTTCCTTGAGTTTTTCTTACCGCCACGGTACTTCCAAAGACTAGAAGACCAGATCCGGACACATACCCAGCGACCAGGTGAGCTGTTTAAATTCTATCTGATCGAACTTGAACGCGTGTACGAGAATATGTTGCCTGAGTACCAACTGTACACTCGGCGGCAGGATTTTCGAACCTTAACTGAATTGACACAGCTAGTAGTAAACTTCGAGGTCATAAGGAACCGAGGAGAGGGGAATCAAACAAGTATTCCGGAGCGCGAGGGATTTACACCCCCCCATCGAGAAATTCAAGGTGCCCCGATGGGTGCGCGAGTGCACTCGAACCAGGAAGGGTCAACAGGGAGAGGTACCGACATACAACATGGGACCATCATGCCGGAGTCGGAGGCCCCGATCAACGTGCATAACGCTTGCAGGAACTGCGGGGAAAACGGCCATTTCCAACGGGAGTGCCGACAGCCCCAAATTTTATTCTGCTGGGACTGTGGCAGACGTGGCCTTCGGACCGTGGAATGCTGCCGGAGGTCGGGAAACGGCTACGGGCCTCGAGCAGGCGGGGACCGCCCGAGGAACCCGAGAGATTCCCTAACCCACTAAGTCAAGTTTTAAAGTTAGAGCAGGGCAGGATCCAGGCACAGGTCCGCATCAAAGGGAAACCGTTTAAGGCCACCCTAGATACGGGAGCCACACGGAGCTTCATTAGCGAGCTATAAAAATGTGTTTCCTTCCCGCCATCAATAATAATTTATTTCCAATTTATTTTTGTAATTTTTTCATTTAAAGATAGAGTTTTTTATTAATTTGAGGTTGGGCTATAGGAGCAGCCGTTGTTGCCGCTCCAAGCTCGTCAGAGGTTCTTGTCGAGCCCAATTTACTTAGGAGGTAAAAAGGTCTAAGTGCCGTAGCGGCGCTGCCAACAGCGGCAGCGGAGAGACGGCCTGTATATTCTTATATTCTAAAGTATATAGCTATGCTCTCTTAGTCCGGAGCGCGGAGATATATGCACATGCATGAGGTCCGCTCGTGTTGCAACTTGCACTTTCAGCGTGCAGGCCAGGGCACAGCGAGCGGTTTGTATCTCGGGCATTTATGTTGATGACCGAGACCTTGAATTGTATAAACACTGTACTCTTGGTACAGTGGGTGCTCGATATATATATTTAATATGTGTGCATACTACATCTCCCTCCTTTTGAAAAATAACGTAATATAATGGAGTTATTTTCTAGTATTAATTTTACAAACTTTGAGAAAAATTATATTATAGCCAAAAATTTGTTTGTGTTAATAATTTGTTTTTATACATTTTTTTTTTACATTTTTTTTTTTACATTTTTTTTTTTTTTTTTTAGTGTGTATTCTTAGTTTTGATTTGGTTAACTTATGTGCTCTTATATTATGTATGGCCATACGTAATATATTTTAAAATTGATTATGAAATAAAGAGTTTTAATCTATCTATATGTACTATTTGCTTTTTATTTTTGTTATTTATTATGGTTATGTTATCTCTGTCTCCTATTTGTTCTACCTTATAAGGACCTGTATATTTGAAATCTAACTTATGCCCTGTTTCATTTTTCAATAAAACCTGATCTCCTATTTCTAAGTCGAAATCGCAACTTGTTTTGTCGTAATTAATTTTCTGTTTTAGCTTATGAGATTCTAGCATTAGTCTAGCTCTTTTAAATGCCTGTTCTAATCTAAATTTGGATTCCTTTGCATAATCTTCTATATTATAAAGGGGTTTTATTTTATCTGTGCTATTAAAATGTTTTGGTAGATTTGAAGTTTTACCAAAAACTAGCTCATATGGACAATAGTCATGTGCCATAGATGGGGTCGTGTTAAAACAATATACGAAGTATATTCGTTCTGAGATGTATGAACGAATAAACTCATTGAGTGTTCTGTGGCTTCGCTCCACGGTACCTACTGTCTGGTAGTGGTGTGCAGTTGAAGTTATGTTTTTAATATTTTAATATTTACATAGATCTTTAATAATTGAATTTTTATATTCTGTTCCCATGTCCGTAATGAACGTCTTCATTGGACCGTACCTTAGAATAAAATCTTCAAATATAGCTTTTGCTACTGTATTTGCACTTTTATTTGGTATAGGTATAGATACTAGGTATTTAGTTAAATCGCAGATGAGTGTTACTGCGTATTCATTTCCATTATTAGATTTTGGAACTGGACCAATAGTATCTACAATTACTATATCGAAAGGTCTTTGTGGAGTTTCGGTTATAGTTAGTGGGGTCTTGGTATGTTTAGTCGTTTTCGACTTTTGGCATTTAGGACATTTCTTTATGTACTCTTTTATGTCTTTGGACATATTTTTCCAGTAATAGTGTCTCTGGACCTTGGCCAAGGTTTTTGTAATGCCTGTATGACCACCTTGTATTGGATCATCATGGAATGTAGACAATATAGCTTCTTTTTCTTTATTATTTTTTATTACGGTCACCGGGTTGAGTAGCGCTACTCTCAATGATTTCAATATATTATTGCCCATATTTTTAAAATTATCAATTGAAACATGTTCAAAGATATTTTCCCACGGGGCCACTTTGAGTTGGCTGACTTTGTGAATACCGGCCTGCTTTTCAAGCCTTTGAAAGAATTGAACTAATTCAATGGTTCCATTAGTATAAAAATCGCTAACATCATATATTGCTGTAATTTTCTTTCCGTGCTTAAATAAACACATCTTATTATTTACATGCAAGGTCACTACTTTACGTACTTCATCATTATTAATGACATCATATACGTTGGGCTTTGAAGCTTTCTCTATAGATTGCTTATGCAGATCTATTTGTTCTTTTCCTGCGCAGGATTTTAGTCTACTTTGGTTTCTGGTAGTGACTTTCAGAATTGTATTGTTTGTTTGTATATTTTTTAAGTCTGTTATGGTTATTCTAGAGAGCGCATCGGCTACATAGTTATCTTTGCCCTTTAGATACTCTACCGTAAAATTATATTCCTCTAATTCAAGTCTCATTCGTGTTAATTTAGAACTGGGATTTACCATTGAAAATAAGTAGGTAAGTGCTCTATGGTCTGTTTTGACAGTGAAGTGTCTACCATAAATATATGGTCTGAAGTGTGTTATTGCCCAATGAATAGCTGCTAATTCTTGTTCCGTAGTGCTCTTGTTGCTTTCACCTTTCGTAAAGGATCTTGATGCGTATGCAACTGGAAGCTGTAGTCCTTTTTTATTTTGAGTTAGAACTGCTCCACAAGCGTACTTGCTAGCATCTGTGATTATGCAAAATTCTTTGCTAAAATCTGGGTATTGCAACAGAGTAGGGTTTATTAATGCTGATTTAAGATGTTCGAAGGCGTTTTGACATTCTGTTGTCCATTCGAATTTAACATCTTTCTTACATAATCTTGTTATGTGGCGGGAGTATTCAGCAAAATTCTTTATAAAGCGTCTGTAATAATTGCAAAATGCAATGAATCTTCTAGCGCTGTCCGCATCATGTGGGACTGGATAATTTCGAATGACGTCGTATTTTTTGTCGTCGGGTAAGATTCCTTTATCTGTGCATTTATGTCCTAAGAAAGTGACTTCATGCATGAAAAATGAACATTTTTCAGGATGTAATTTTAGGTTGTGTTGCCTACATTTCTTGAAAACATCAGTTAAATTCTTGAGCATATGTTTTTCGGAACAACCTATGACTATTAAGTCATCCATATAAAGAAATGCCTGCGAAGGTTCTAATCCAGAGAAAGCTATAGTCATCATTCTTTGGAAAGAGTTTGGCGCTATTTTTAAACAGAATGGTAATCGCGTGAAGCGATACGAACCATTGTTTGTTGAAAAGGATGTTATATCCCGTGAACTTTTTTCCAATTCAATTTGATGAAAACCTGACATTAAGTCAAGGCATGAGAAGTATTTTGCTCTACCTAGTTGATCTAAAATATCATCGATTCTAGGGAGTGGAAATTTATCAGACAAGAGTTTTTTATTAATTTGACGATAGTCAATTGCTAATCGCCATTTTTTATTTTGCGAATTTGGAAGTGACTTTTTTGGTACTAACAAAAGTGGGCTATTATAAGGTGATACAGAGGGTTCCACTATTTTATCATTGATGAGTTTTTGGACTTGTTTTTGAATTTCGTCTTGTTGACTGTGAGGATTTCTATAATTTTTTATATATACGGGTTCATCATCAGTTAATCTCAGCTTTTGTTTATAAAAATTATTGGTAGTGATCGATTCGGTTTCTAGTCCGAATACATCACTACACTGGGTACATAATGCTGTAAGCTGTTCATTGAATTGAGGCGGAAAGTTTTTTGCAAGTTGGGATAATACAATTTTTCGTCTGGTTTCTAAATCCGTTTTTACTACTTCGTAGTTTGAAAGTGGTTCATGATGCATATTTTTGATATAAACTACTTGATCTGTGTTTGTGGTATTAAGTAATCTTATATATGCATTTTGGACTGTTGCTATGGTATTTGCGATATTGATACCATGCTGAATTTCTTGATTCGGAATTAATACGCTGTCTTCTTCTGAATTTATTTCGATTTTTCGGACAACTTGGGATCTTACTGGCAGAGTTAGGGAGTTGTTGCCAGAACTGTATGTAATTGGAACATAAATCGGATATTTGAGGTTATTTGGTCTTATTATAAGCCAGTCTTCAGACGGCTTGAAGTCTAATTGACAGTTGTATCTTTTGATAAAATCGATTCCTAGTATTTCATCACATGGAATAGCGAATTGCATATTTACGATATGGAAATCATGTGGAATTATGTACTTAGAAGTTTGAATTTCAATAGAAGTTAAGCCTTTTGATTTGGTCACTTTCTTACTTATTCCCTGTATATTTATTATATAATTATCTTGGATGTATTTAAAACCATCGGAATTTTCTTTTAATATGGATATTTCCGCACCAGTGTCTACTAAAAATATTAATTATTTTCCTGTTTCTACATTTATAAAAGTGACGAATGTGCTTTGACTGAGATTGGTGGCATGAACTTTAATATTTTCTACCGCTGTGTATCTAAAGGTTGTTGGGAGTTTTCCGAAGCCGTTTGGGCTACCCTAACATTGATGTTGTTATTATTCTTATTATTGCAAGAGTTATAACCTCCATTTTGATGGTTATTCCCTCTATAATTTCCTCTATTGTTTCCTCTGTTGTTTCCTCTGTTGTTTCCTCTATAATTGTTGTTGTAATTCTGTCCGTTGTTGCGTGTATAATTATTGTTATAATTATTATTATTATAATTATTATTATTATAATTATTATTATTATAATTATTATTATTATAATAACCGCGGCCATTGCCTCTGCCTCGATAATTACCTCTATTATTGTAATTACCACGCTGGCTTTGGCCTCTTTGAGCGTATAGGATTGAATTGGCATTTCCTGTCATTTCAGTACTACATTGTATATACTTTGTGACAGCTTCATTCATTGTTTTGAAGTTTCCTGCTTCAAGAATGGTTTTGAGCCTACCATGTTCACAATTTTTGACCATTGTCGTGATGGCTTCTTTGGTACTGAATTTATCAGCATGTTCGGCTGGTAAGCCCTCATCGATATACGAAGTGTTACGTTCGCCCTCTTCGTCATTTTATTTGATGGAGAAAGATGCACGTAGAAAACAACAGCGAATCTCAAGGCAAAGGGAGAGGGGCAATCGACCCGTTGACTCACCGAAACAAGCAAAGGAATGTGCAATTTGACGATCTTTTCGGTCAGAACAACGACCGCGATCGACTTACTGGTAACAATACACCGGCAGGTGGCAAAGTGCATCGGCTGGGCGTTGACGCTACAGATAGGGGAACTCATAGGTGGGAACACCTAAATAACCCAAATATCACGGGGGGCTAGAAAAAGCTCTACACTGGTATAAAACACCGTAGCCAGGTAGAAAAGACAGACAGAGTTCACTCTGATCTCACAGCATTATAGTGTAAGCACTATATTCCCAAAGCCGCCAATGAATACAGCCAAGACCAGGAATCCTGAAGATAGTCTTGTTTGCCATTGATGAACCACAACATATCCTGAAGGAAGTCCTGTTACAGTGGCTAAATAAATCAACGTCCTCGAAGGAAGACCTGTTCGCCGTCGATGAACAGCAACCGTGAAAGAAGTCTATAGGAGCTAGTGAACATACCCTGGGAAGAAATCCTCCGGTATCCTCGTCCTGCAAAAGCGTTATTATCATTATCAAGGACTTTACCATGGGTGGAAAAAGTTCCAAAGTGGACGGTACGGCCAATGTGATCAACACCGTCAAAATAATAGATCACAAGGACGACATTCAGGACGTGAACCATAATCTGAAGATTGTCATGGCTATGTTTGTTCTCTTAATCATCCTTAAAGTGATCAAGATGTACAAGCGATCGGTACAAGGACGTCGGACCAAAAACACGCCCTGGAACAGGCGATATGTCGCCAGGTCTAAAGAAAGATAAAGCACCAGAACAAGACTCAAAAACTATAACAAAGTGACAAGAATAAAGGCAATTAAATGCCTTAAATACAGACAAACGTGAATCAAAACAAAAGATAAACAAATTGTGAACTCAAGCATTTATGAATGCAAGTGCAACAACAACGATACAAAGTGAAGTGAGCAAGACATCGGAGACGCTGCTGCCCGCAACTCATCAAACCAGACGTGTGCCGCCGTGGGATACATCGACATACATGCATAAAACATACATACCTACATAAATATATATATATATATACAATAAGTGATTGTGTTTAAGAACCAGCTTTTTTTAATTGTGTCTTTTAACGATAGTGTTTTGCACGTATATATATATATGCTTTATAATCTCTTCAAAAGAACCCAGGATCCGGAGCGTCGAGATCTCATCGCCCAGGACTAAAAGGGGTAAGTTTGTCGGAACACGGTTCCCTTATCAATCATATATATATATATATATCCGTGCACCATGATTAACCATCGGGCCCTAGCGGTCACTCTTAGAAACGAGCCACATTTCTACATTAAAGTAAAGTATCTTTTATCCAAATTGAATTCACCGATCACCATAAATGATCTAGAACTTTTATACATTGAGACCTTCCGTCTGGATTTTTCCCCACTTTTACATTGTACAAAAGTAGAAAAAGCCATAGTTTGTGCCACGGTACCCAACGCTACCGTTTATTCTGAAAACATTTCTAATGAATTTCTGTGAGAGGTTAGTACCTTTGTCATCCGTCAGATGAACTAATCAGAAAAATAATACAGTAATAAAAGAAAAAAAACACAATAATACATTATCTAACTATTTTTAATTATCTCTTTACATAAGTTAACTTTTTATTATATAATAAAAACATTGATTTTTCAGCGGCGAGTATCAGTCCTTGTGTTTGTATGAACAAAAACAAGAGCCCTCAGAGCGACGTCTGTAGTCGTGAATAGTCAGCAATTTGCTGACGTGTGCACCCTGTACGGGTGGTAAATTCGATACTCTCCGCTAACAACCTTTGTTGGTCAATGAAAATTAAATGTATATGTACTCCCAATAATAGTATTACTCATTAATGGCACTAGCCAATATTTTATCCAATAAAATTATAATGTGAAAACGAACTTAAAACCATGAAGTGCTAAGTTTTCAACAAGGGGGGTGCTGACGCGATAAGTGGAGTAGGTGAAGAATAATGATATAACTTTTAACGGACAACCTTGACAATAGGGGATCGTATTGCGCGGCCCGCGAAGATCCATTTGGCACACGATTGTGTGAAGGGGAGGGAATGTGGCCGAAACATTGCCCGATCGTGTTACGATCAAGCGACAGCTAAGCTTGTGGGGCAATGTAGACTGATGACCAACGGACTTTACGACTCATACTATTTTTTTCAGGCATCTTAATATTTATTCTCGTTTTGTTGGAGAGGAGAAAGTCTTACCAAGAACCCACCCCATCCGGCGAGCTTATGCCGGCAAAATTGGTGCCTGAACATCGGATGACTTTCCCTCGGCCCGAGTCCTGTAAAGGACTAGGGCACTAATATGCCCACGTAACAGAATTGGCGCCCAACGAAGGACTTTTCATATTCCTTAAGGAATATTGCTAGGAACAACCATCTGCCAAAGATAACTTTTATATATTTAGAGCAAGGGATTTAAGTAGTTGGGGTATATTTTCTGGGGTTAAAATTTATAATGATTAGAAGGTAAAGTCCCCAACATCTGGGACAGCCGGAATTGAGAGGCCTCTCAACCAGGACTTTGTTTCAGAATAGAGGATTGACTTTATACTCTGTTTTCTTATTAAAATCATAGATATCTTTTGTTTTAGTATAGGAAAAGTTACTAAAATTCTTTTAATCGAATATGAGGTTTTCTTTTTATAATACTGTACTACTATATGCCAACTGACGCTTTTTGAAATTAACGTAAATACAATTTAGATGTGCTTTTTGGCCGACTCTACACGACGTACTAGGCGAGGCCCGGTCGTTTGATAGGCTCGAGTCCAGGAGGAGCAGGAACGCAGATGTTACGGTAACGCATTTAGCCATTGCGGTGCGGATCTATTGTGTGTTTGTCGATCCAGGACAGAAAAGGTGGGTGGGGGAACTGACAGGAAACGTAAAGCCGACGCTACACGACGTACTAGGCCAAGAGTCCGGTCGTTTGATAGGCTCGAGTCTTTACGGCTTCCTTTGACATATTTTGGGCGGGGGACGTATTTTAGTTTCTCTGGCCGACGCTACACGACGTACAGGGCTAGATGCTCCGGTCGTTTGATAGGCTCGAGTCCAGAGAAATAGGAAGACGGTTGTGGATCCCGAGAATGATCGGTCAGATAACCGTATTTCCGACGACTGGCGGGAGGGGGATTTTGGACAGACTTTTCTTCTAGGCGCAGCTAGTTCCCATTGTGAACGTCAAAGCTGACTAGAAGGGAAGAAGAGCTGTTAGTTCAGTGGAACCCAGTTGTGTAGAAGCTGCTAATACCTCTAGCTAGGGATATTTGTTTTTTAGTGGGGCGTAAATATCGGACAGATTCTTCACCGAAGAGATACTTATTAATCGTAAAGCAGTCCCCTCATCATTGTTATTTGTATTCGCAAACCTTTAGTCAGCGTTTATAGCTGATTGCGCGAGTGACCGTGTGTTAATAATAAGAAAGAGTGAAGTGATTGACATTGCTTACGGGCACAAGTGAATATAAAATATTGAAAAGTATATATATTAAAAGAACGAACTCCCTGGACTCAATGAAGGGAGCAAAGAAAAAAGTGCTTTTCCAGCCCGCGACGGGGAGAATCACGCGTTCCGCAACACGGGGAGCAAATCAAGCACGCAGAAGTGCTAGTGCCGACACCACGCCACAGAGAACCAGCTCTTTGGACAGAGACAACCTGAGTATCTTCCGCGAATCGGAAGAGCAAGACGAGAGTAGATCCATTGAAGACAACATGGATCAATTTGATGACACCGAAGGAGCTGTAGGGGGAAAGGACTTGCCCTTGGGACAGCCAAAGGGACGCTCAAGTGTGCTCCCGCAATATGAGCCCAATCCGACCAGCAGACTGGAAGCGGCCGAGAGAAGAGAGGAGATTATGCGTGCGCTGATAAAACAGCATAATGAAACCGAGGCAGATATGCGAGCACAGATAGAAGCACTAAAGGCGCAAGTAGTAGAACTGCGTGCTTCGCAGTCCATGGGAGTGGAGCAACAGGTACTGCAACCACCGAATCGATCTACGACAAACCCATCTGACAGTTTCTTGAGGTACCAAGAGACTCCGCCTCTCGAACCGTTGTCGCAGGAGACGCTCAACAGCCAGATGCATCGGCTTCGAGATCACCGCCGCACAGAGGCACCCCCATCGAACCAGCCAAGAAATAACTGCCCGGAGACGAGTTATCCACGCCACGCAGAATTTGACCAGAGTCCGCTATTCCAGGCGTCGAAAGGAGCCCGATTAGACAAATGGAATCTGAAGTTCGATGGAACCACTCGCAGTATGACGGTCGAAAGTTTCTTGTTCCGCGTCGAACGGCTGCAAGAACTTTATGGGATAGACAGGCGGCAAGTGTTCCGAGAATTCCATAGCCTGTTGGTAGGAGCTGCCAGCAAGTGGTATTGGCAGCTGATGGAAGATCGAGCCGAGGACTACGAGTTTGACTACTACTCGGTAACGAGAGAAATGAAACGAGCTTTTTCCTCATCCGGGGATGACCTGATGAAGATCAAGGAGTTGATGGAACGGCGACATGGGCAAAACGAATCTTTTAGCGATTATGTATCTGATATGCATAACCTGCATTTCAGATTGCAGAACAAGCTAGAGGAAGAAAAGTTCGTTGAGCTCATCAAGGATAATCTAAATGCCCAGATGGGAAGCTTGTTGCTGACATCCCCAAATAGGTCTCTAGCGGATCTGAAGAAGGAAGGACTTAGAGTGGACCGCTGGTTACGGAGTAATGGCAGGGCCGCGCGAAGCAGGCCGGTTAGTGAGCTCGAGGATTCCCAAACGCCTCAGGATTTTCCAGACGCGGTGACTGTGGAAGAATTTAACCGGAAGCGAAGAGACACCCGATCAGGACTAGGAAACGGACAGGGATGCCAAGGACCACTCCACGAATTGGTCTGCTATAAATGCGGCAGATCTGCGGATTTTTATAGAACGCATCCAAAAGAAGATACCTGCCTTACTAGATTCCATGACGCCACTTGTAGAGTGTGTGAGAAGGTAGGAGACGCCAGCCCTGCGGCTTTTCCGCGGAGTCCGTCAGGCCAGACCGGGGCAGCCGGGCGGACCAAGGCAGTCACATTCCCGTAGAGACAACCACGCCCAGACAAATCTCTCCCCATAAGAGCCTAGAACAACGAGAGAGGGAGTATGATCTGGCAAAACAGCGTATCTTCCACGGCTCAGAAGATACTGATAACACCACACTGGACACCCGAAAAATGCACAAGCTATATGACACCCGAGCAGAGTATCGCAGGCTTAAGCAGAAAGTAGTAGACACGGTAGTAAGCATACAAAACGATAACCGTTTCTTTGCCAAAACTAAAGTCGACGGAGAAGAAATACTAGCGTTACTGGATACAGGCGCTAGTGCGAATTGCATTGGCAGAGGAGCGGAAGCCTTCTTAAGGAACCGGACGCGGCCCATAAGGAAGCTTAGCGAAGAATGTGTGCGCACAGCTAGTGGCGGAGAAACTCGAGTAGTCGGAGCAATAACCCTACCTGTGGAATGGGAAGGAGAGACCAAGGATCTGGAATTTTTGATAGTACCAGGTCTGACACAACGTTTTTATTTTGGAATTAACTTCTGGGATACGTTTGGCCTAACATTTCTTGGTAAGGGCGGAACCGAGTTTGCAGCCATCGAAGCACCACCGGAATACGACTTAATGACTGGAGACTTGGATATGAACGACCCTCCTAAGCCCGAAACCGCTTACATGCCTCATCAGCTATCTCCAGAATAACACAGTAAGCTGAGGCGAGTAATTGAGACATACCCATCATGTCTGGATAAAGGTTTAGGAAAGACCAGCTTGGAGCAGCATGTAATAGAAGTAACCGACGAGGACCTGCCGATCAAGCAGCGGCATTATCCGCTTTCCCCAGCTAAGCAAAAGCTGGTGTATGCCGAGCTAGATCGCATGCTTGGTCTAGGTGTGATCGAAGAGAGCAACAGCAGCTGGAGTTCACCAGTGACTCTAGTCCAGAAAGGCCAGAAAAATCGCCTTTGCCTCGACGCTCGCAAAGTCAATTCTCGGACTATCAAAGATGCATACCCTTTGCCACACATCGAGGGTCTGTTAAGTCGTTTACAGGAAACATACAATATTTCCGCAATCGATTTAAAAGACGCTTTTTGGCAAATACCCTTGGAAACAAAAAGTAGAGAGAAGACCGCGTTTACAGTACCCGGCAGACCACTATATCAATTTACAGTCATGCCTTTCGGCCTGTGCAATGCAGCGCAAAGAATGTGCCGACTAATGGATAAAGTAATACCGGCGTCGCTTCGTGAGAATGTATTCGTGTACCTCGATGACCTACTGGTTTGTTCACCTACTTTTGAAAAACACCTGGATATGTTGAGCCAGGTCAGTGACTGCTTGCAGCGTGCAAAACTGACAATAAATGTTGACAAAAGTAAGTTTTGCTATAGCCAAGCTAGATATCTAGGCTATGTAGTAGGAGGGGGATGCATACGAACGGACGATTCGAAAATCCAGTCAATCCAGGAATTTCCTCAACCAAGCTCTCCCAAACAGATGCGGAGGTTTTTGGGGATGACTGGCTGGTACAGGAGGTTTATTCAAAACTATGCCCAAACAGCGGCACCTCTTCATGATTGTTTGAAGAAAGATCGCGTTAAGAAATTTAAATTGTCCGAAGAGGCAATTAAGGCATTTGAAGAACTAAAAGCGAACATGGCATCAGCACCTGTACTTGTCACCCCTGACTTTAAAGAACCCTTCACCATTCAGTGCGATGCATCAACAACTGGAGTAGGAGGAGTTTTGTTTCAGACTGATGACTCAGGCGGCGAACATCCGATCGCCTACATGTCAGCCAAACTGAACAAGGCACAGCGGAATTATAGCATAACAGAGCTCGAATGCTATGCCGCCCTTCTCAGCATCACCAAATTCCGCGCTTACGTAGAAGGAATGCCGTTCAAAGTGATCACCGATCATGCTAGTTTAAAATGGCTGATGGGTCAAAAGGATTTATCCGGCAGATTAGCACGATGGAGTCTGAAGCTGCAAGCGTTCGACTTTACCATCGAGCATCGGAAAGGAGCACTTAACGTAGTACCAGACGCTCTCTCACGAGTGCATATGGACGAGCTACAGAAAGCAAAAGCGGAAGAACAAGACATACAGATTAACCTGGACTCGACGGCCTTCCAATCGCCGGAATACATGAAATTAGTGCAGGCAGTGGACCAAAGTGTGTTAAAAGGCCCAGACGTACAAACAACGGACGGCTTTGTATACAAGCGGATAGGGTTCAGCTCGGGCGATGCCGTCGATGAAACTCGAGCATGGAAGCTTTGGGTACCCGCCGAGCTGCGATCTGATTTAGTCTGGAGAGCACATCATGCCATGACCGCAGGGCATGGGGGTTTGCACAAATCCCTAGCCAAACTGAGACAGTTTTTCTACTGGCCAGGGATGGCAGTAGATGTGCAAAAGGTAGTGAAAGAGTGCGAGGTCTGTAAGATCAGCAAGACCACCAACAAAAATAACCGCCCACCCATGGGAGAACAAAGGGTCACGGAACGAGCCGGTCAAAGGTTGTTTATCGACTTTATGGGGCCGTATCCAAGAACCAAAGCTGGGAACTCAGTGATTTTTGTATGCCTCGATCATTTATCCAAATTTGTCTGGCTGCAGCCTATGAGACATGCAGTGGCGTCAGAGGTAGTCAAATTCCTCGAAACCCGAATTTTCCATCAATACGGAGTACCCGAATACATACACTCTGACAATGGAAAACAATTTGTGTCTCAAATGTTTGCCGAGCTAATGACTCGCTACGGTATTCGACACGTGAGAACAGGGCTCTACTCCCCGCAAGCGAATGCAGCGGAGAGGGTAAACCGATCGGTGCTTCAAATTTTGCGAGCAACGATTGCATCGGATCAGCGAAATTGGGATACCCAGTTAAGCCGAATAGAATGTACCCTTAGGAGTGGCCGACACGAATCAATAGGCATGGAACCCTACTATGCCATGTTTGGTACACAAATGGTGACACACGGCACTGCATACCCAATCTTAAGGAAGCTGGGTGGAATCCAGATAAAATGGATCTTATTCGACAAAAAGTGAGCCAGGGGCTAAACAGGACCCATGAACGAGCTGAAAAGGCCTATAACACCCGCAGCAAACCGGTGGAATTTTTCGTTGGACAGGTTGTCTATCGAAAAAACTACAGGCAGAGTAACAAAGCTGAGGGATACAATGCCAAACTTGGCCCGAATCGAATTCGATGTGTTGTACTCCAGCGTAAAGGCAAGGCGTTATATGAGCTGGGAAATATCGGTGGAAAGAGCGTTGGCATATTCCATGCCAAAGACCTCTATGTCACTTGACCCCCTGGGTGAAAGCCGAGGATCGTCCAAAGTTCCAGAGAGGGAAAAGCTCGGAACGTCGGAATTGGACTAGAGAGCATGGAATCCGGGAGAGCGGGTCCGCTATATTAACCTCGACAAGCGGATTGCTGTCATTCAGCATGATGAAGACCACTCTCGAACAGCTACAGGAGATTACCGAGACCGCTCGTAAGGTGCAAGCCTTACGGGGGTCTATCGAGGAATGTGACCACCGCGTGACGGTGATCTCCACCAAAATAAAGGAGGCACATGGCAGCATGCGTGCAGACTTCCACTGCATCCAGCAGCTGTGGACGGAAATCCAGGAACTCAGGAAAGAAGAGCCGGACCGGCGAAATAAAAGACGAATTTCACAGTGTAAAAGGACTATCCGGCAACGTCTGGCCTACGAGGAGCGCCTCAAAGGTCTACTACAAGGACTGCAGGAGGACCTTGAGCAAGCCCGGATATCCTTGAACAAACAACAAAACAAGGAGCTGGAGTTGATCGCCGGCTTGCACAAGGCCATAATAAAGTTGGCCAGGACCAGTCCAGAGAGAGCTTTGCAGGCCAGGAGGGACCTGCTAGTAATTTTATAAATAAAAAAAAAAAGAGGATAATAATAAATAAATAATAAAAAAAATATAAATAAAAAAATATTTGTCATTTCTGGGGGGGAAGTGCAATAAGCAAAACCTCGCGCGACACCGCGATGGTAATTCAATCGGAGAGGTGGTTAATTTTAGCTAGCCGCAGCACCCATGCTCGTACACGGCAATACGATATATTTTTGTCTTTTCCTTGTCTTTGCTGACTACAGCGCATATTTTCTTTTTACAGGTATTAATTTTTGTTGTAACTTTTGTCTTTTTTTTTTTAGGGTATGTATGTATATGTATGTATGTTTTTGTCCAGCGACGGAAAGTTTTTTTTCAGATAACCTCTATGCACAATAGTCCCCATCAAAAAAAAAAACCCCACCAACATAATTATCCGTATAGGCCTATAATTAATAGTTTGACAATAACCCGGTTAGAGCAGTCGGATGAACATGAGACTCTTGGTGCAGGAGTGGGTCGAAGCCACACGTTTAAGGGCGCCCAAATAATAAAAAAAAAAAAAAAAAAAAAAAAAAAACAGGAGAAACCAAGCACTTATTCGATGGTCGTACGAAGATTCTTTTTTTGCGAAGTCATATCTTCGAGCCTGTTACGTTCGCCCTCTTCGTCATTTTATTTGATGGAGAAAGATGCACGTAGAAAACAACAGCGAATCTCAAGGCAAAGGGAGAGGGGCAATCGACCCGTTGACTCACCGAAACAAGCAAAGGAATGTGCAATTTGACGATCTTTTCGGTCAGAACAACGACCGCGATCGACTTACTGGTAACAATACACCGGCAGGTGGCAAAGTGCATCGGCTGGGCGTTGACGCTACAGATAGGGGAACTCATAGGTGGGAACACCTAAATAACCCAAATATCACGGGGGGCTAGAAAAAGCTCTACACTGGTATAAAACACCGTAGCCAGGTAGAAAAGACAGACAGAGTTCACTCTGATCTCACAGCATTATAGTGTAAGCACTATATTCCCAAAGCCGCCAATGAATACAGCCAAGACCAGGAATCCTGAAGATAGTCTTGTTTGCCATTGATGAACCACAATATATCCTGAAGGAAGTCCTGTTACAGTGGCTAAATAAATCAACGTCCTCGAAGGAAGACCTGTTCGCCGTCGATGGACAGCAACCCTCCGTGAAAGAAGTCTATAGGAGCTAGTGAACATACCCTGGGAAGAAATCCTCCGGTATCCTCGTCCTGGAAAAGCGTTATTATCATTATCAAGGACTTTACCATGGGTGGAAAAAGTTCCAAAGTGGACGGTACGGCCAATGTGATCAACACCGTCAAAATAATAGATCACAAGGACGACATTCAGGACGTGAACCATAATCTGAAGATTGTCATGGCTATGTTTGTTCTCTTAATCATCCTTAAAGTGATCAAGATGTACAAGCGATCGGTACAAGGACGTCGGGACCAAAAACACGCCCTGGAACAGGCGATATGTCGCCAGGTCTAAAGAAAGATAAAGCACCAGAACAAGACTCAAAAACTATAACAAAGTGACAAGAATAAAGGCAATTAAATGTCTTAAATACAGACAAACGTGAATCAAAACAAAAGATAAACAAATTGTGAACTCAAGCATTTATGAATGCAAGTGCAACAACAACGATACAAAGTGAAGTGAGCAAGACATCGGAGACGCTGCTGCCCGCAACTCATCAAACCAGACGTGTGCCGCCGTGGGATACACCGACATACATGCATAAAACATACATACCTACATAAATATATATATATATATACAATAAGTGATTGTGTTTAAGAACCAGCTTTTTTTAATTGTGTCTTTTAACGATAGTGTTTTGCACGTATATATATATATGCTTTATAATCTCTTCAAAAGAACCCAGGATCCGGAGCGTCGAGATCTCATCGCCCAGGACTAAAAGGGGTAAGTTTGTCGGAACACGGTTCCCTTATCAATCATATATATATATATATATATCCGTGCACCATGATTAACCATCGGGCCCTAGCGGTCACTCTTAGAAACGAGCCACATTTCTACATTAAAGTAAAGTATCTTTTATCCAAATTGAATTCACCGATCACCATAAATGATCTAGAACTTTTATACATTGAGACCTTCCGTCTGGATTTTTCCCCACTTTTACATTGTACAAAAGTAGAAAAGGCCATAGTTTGTGCCACGGTACCCAACGCTACCGTTTATTCTGAAAACATTTCTAATGAATTTCTGGGAGAGGTTAGTACCTTTGTCATCCGTCAGATGAACTAGCTTCAAGAAGCTTTCGTAAGTTATCAATTTCTGAGGTAAACTTTTCAGCGGTTTTTCCTTTTTGGGTTGTCTTTGCCATTTTTGCCTTTACTACGTCAGATGTTTCACCGACTATAGTATCTTGCAATTTTTTTATAATGGCACTTATAGTGTTTTCATTTTGTATTTTGTATAGGGTAGATCCTATTATTTTGGACTTTATTACTTCAACAGCTATGTCCTCAAATGTGCCTTTTGTCAGGTTGACTAACTTCAAGGCCGTTATAAATCTTTGAAGAGGAAGTTTTTGCCCATTAAATTCTGGGATGGCATTTGAGATGTCTTTTATGTAGGCCCGTTGGGCAGCTGCGTCCGTCATTATGTATGCTGTTGTCTCTATTACACTTGTTAAGGAGTTTAATTCTTCTTCTTCTTTCTCCTCCTCAATTTCTTCTTCCTGTTCCGGTAAATTTATAACCGCCGGAATTGTTAGATCGTGTAGATCTTTTTCTTTTATATCAACATTTTCGATTGATTCTGAATCTTCTTCCTCAGCTGATTCTAGTTCTATTTGGTATGGTAATTCTTGTTTTTCCTTAGTATCTATTGTCAAAGGGGTATTTAGGATTGTAGGTATAGAAATATCTAATTTATACCTTTCTTTGACTGTTATTAAATTTGAACGTAACTTGATGAATAATTTTGATATTTTTGACCAGTTTTTTTTTCATTTATTGTCCTCCTGTTTTCATGCACTAATATTCTTGCCTCGTTAAAAGATTCGACAAGTATTCTCGCATGTTTGTTTATTGTCTCTCTTTGGATTAATCTATTCTGGCTTACACATTTGTAAGATTTCTCGAATTTCTCTTTTATTTCCCTGATTTGTTTTGCTAATTGATCCCATTCCATACTAAGTTGTTTTATATACACCAAAATCTAGTGTTCTACCAAGTATGGAATGTTCTTTTATGACGGATTTTACTTTTACACCTGGGATGGTGGTCAATATAATTGCTTTTTGCGTATATGAGCAATGTATTAGTGGAGAAAAGTATAAGTTGTACCTATTCATGTACTCATATTCTAATTCATTTATGAGTAGAGCCTCAGTTCCTTTTTCGATAATTGATAATACCCTATTCTGAAAGTTTGGCTCCTTATCAAGAGTGATTCTAATACACTCTGTAGTATTCATTTTTGTATATATATGTTTTTTTTTTTTATTCATTTGTTTTTGTTGTACATTAGATAAGATTATTCAATATATTAATATATGGTCATACATATTTATATAAGATAGTTTTCTATTATTTCTCTTTTTTTTTTGTTTATTTTGAACATCTTGTTAATAGTTATTGTTGGCGCTTTATATATTTTATATTTTGTCCAGATCATTAGCCTGGCTTTTATGTATGGCTCTTTTTGAAATACATTTGTTGTGAAAAATATATGCCTTGTACAAAATAAATGCGCTCAGAATAAAGACAATAATTGATAATAAAATGGTTGTTAGATCTGTATTATTGTATTTATTGTTTTGGACTTGATTTTATTTATGACATTTGCTGTGGAGTCCACTTCTTTTACATCTACTAAACCCATTTTGGGTGTTTTTATGTTAGTTGCTAAAGGACTGTTTTTATTAGACGTATAATTTAATTTATAGTTTATTTGCCATTTAGTTTGGCTCATCTAATTAAAAATTTGCCTTATTGGGCCGTAGGTATCGTTTTAACAATGGAAAACCTGCCTAGTTTTTGTATGGTTTTCAGGCCACACGCTAATTGGGCAACTTTAATGTCGCTCAATTTTACATAAGTTTTTATATAATATAAAAAAAAATATAAATCGCAGTGCAATGAAAAAAATTATGCAACGCAGTGCATGGTAAAAAAAAATTATGCGCCCTTGGTAGCGCTGTCGGTTTACTTATCCTTGGTCTGGCTTGGTGCGCCCGACGGTGCCGGTGCTGGCTGCACAGGCTGTAGTTCTACGGTGGGGCACCGGTGCTGGCTGCACAGGTTTTTACTTCTTTGATGGGGCGCCGGTGCTGGCTGCACAGGTGTAGTCGCAATAAGGTGAGCACAGTGGGCCCTTGCAGTCATCCGGGCATGTCTTCTTCAGCTTTGGAAATGCAACTTTTTCTGGGGGAGGCAATTTTTTTATATTTTTGGCAATATTCTGAATTACAGGGTAGGTGGATGTGTGTGTGGCTGTGGTTTTATTTTTTCGCACTATTAGCAAATTTTTGATGTGTTCAACTTCGGCATGTAATTTTACCGAGTTGTTCGAACTTATTTCATTGCCGCTGTTCAGCAGCTTTAACAGTTCAGCCTTTCTGGCTTTTAGTCTTTTCACCACGCCACTACGTTTGGCACACATCACACTCTACTCACTGCGTTTTTATACCCTTGCAGAGGGTATAATGATTTCAGTCAGAAGTTTGCAACGCAGTGAAGGAGACGTTTCAGACCCTATAAAGTATATATATTCTTGGTCAGCATGACTCTAGCCATGTCCGTCTGTCCGTCCGTCTGTCCGTCCGTCTGTCCGTCTGTCCGTCTGTCCGTCCGTCTGTCCGTCTGTCCGTCTGTCCGTCCGTCCGTTTCTACGCAAACTAGTCCCTCAGTTTTTAAGCTATCGAGCTGAAACTTTACCAAAAGTATTTCTGTTGCAGGTAGTATATAAGTCGGAGCCGGCCGGATCGGACAACTATATCTTATAGCTCCCATAGGAATAATCGGAAAAATAATTGAAAAAAAATTATAACTTATGTGTTTTTTGAAATATCTTGGAAATATCATTTTTTTAACAGTTCTGAATTTCGAATTAAATTTTATAAAAATCGGACGACTATATCATATAGCTGCCATAGGAACTATCAGAAAATTAATGGCAAATTAATATGAAAAAAATTATAGCTTCGGTGTCTTTTGACATATTTCCTTCTACTCTTTGGAATATCGTTTTTTTAATACTTCTGATTTTCGATTTAAATTTTATAAAAATCGGACGACTATATCATATAGCTCCCATAGGAATGATCGGAAAATTAATGGGAAATTAATAGGAAAAAAATTATAGCTTTGTTAATTTTTATTGTATTCTCTTCTACTCTTAAATATAACTTTATTTTATTATTTTAGAATTTCGAAATAAATTTTACATAAATCGGACGACTATATTATATAGCTCCCATAGGAATGATCAATCAATTATTGTCAAAATTGCTATAATTCGGTTTGTTCCAAATCGAAATTCAGATTTTTGTAATTTGTAATTAAATAGGAATTAACTGCAAGGGTATATAGACTTCGGCTGGCCGAAGTTAGCTTCCTTTCTTGTTTGTTTTTGTTATTGTAGGCTGCTTTTGTCATGTATTGAGGTTGCAGTTGTTTCTGTTGTTGCCGTTTGCCGTTTGTTGCCCTTGTTGCTGCTGTTGCCGCTGTCCGAAATCCAAATCCAGGTCCAGGTCCTGTCACGGTCGCCATGCAAAAATGTGTTTCCTTCCCGCCATCAATAATAATTTATTTCCAATTTATTTTTGTAATTTTTTCATTTAAAGATAGAGTTTTTTATTAATTTGAGGTTGGGCTATAGGAGCAGCCGTTGTTGCCGCTCCAAGGTCGTCAGAGGTTCTTGTCGAGCCCAATTTACTTAGGAGGTAAAAAGGTCTAAGTACCGTAGCGGCGCTGCCAACAGCGGCAGCGGAGAGACGGCCTGTATATTCTTATATTCTAAAGTATATAGCTATGCTCTCTTAGTCCGGAGCGCGGAGATATATGCACATGCATGAGGTCCGCTCGTGTTGCAATTATGCTGACACTTGCACTTTCAGCGTGCAGGCCAGGGCACAGCGAGCGGTTTGTATCTTGGGCATTTATGTTAATGACCGAGACCTTGAATTGTATAAACACTGTACTCTTGGTACAGTGGGTGCTCGATATATATATTTAATATGTGTGCATACTACAGAGCAACGCGCAGCGGAGATCGGTCGTGGAAGAGACTGGCGAGAGATTCGCACACGGATCCGATTGGCTGATGGATCCCACCGTGACCTTACGAGAGGCCTGGTAGTAACCATCCACCTGGGTCTCCAACAAGTAAAGCTGTTCCTGCTAGTGATGCCCACTGTACTAGATGATCTCCTGCTAGGAATCGATTTCCTTTGCGGCATCAAGGCCGTCATTAGCTGCGGAGGAGAATTATTACAACTGGACTCGAGGGCTGAACCAACCAGCGATCGGCGAGGCAGCGAGGACACTGAGGAAATTCCAGCGGGGAACAACGCACCGGACGAGGAGTGCGTGGCTGCTCCTCCTGGAATCTTGCGAGGCAACGAGGACACCGAGGAAATTCCAGCGGGGAACAACGCACCGGACGAGGAGTGCGTGGCTGCTCCTCCTGGAATCTTGCGAGGCAACGAGGACACCGAGGAAATTCCAGCGGGGAACAACGCACCGGACGAGGAGTGCGTGGCTGCTCCTCCTGGAATCTTGCGAGGCAACGAGGACACCGAGGAAATTCCAGCGGGGAACAACGCACCGGACGAGGAGTGCGTGGCTGCTCCCTCTGAAATATCCAGGAGCAACGAGGACACAACGGAGACCCCCACAGTAAATCCTGGCCAACCAAATCGCACTAGACGGACTCGAAACCGCCCCAAGGCCCCGACAGCAAGGGAAGCCCAACCTAGTTGGACTGCGGCCTTGCCCCCAAGAAACCAAGCGGCTCAGCAGCGTAACCCTTTCCGACAAGGTACAAGACCACCACTATCGACCAAAAGAGTTCGATTTCGGGATCCAGTCGTGGAAAGCGTACACGAGCCTAGGCCCGACCAATCGTCGTCGATAGACTTCCGATGCGTGGAAAGTCTGGCCATCATCGACACCAACCCGAGCTTGACAACGGCGACGGAAGCTATGGATCCAAGGGTGAGTACTTTTCTGCAGACCGAGCTAGACAAGTTCGACCATCTGAAGGGCACATCTAATATCGCGGAACATCACATCGTTATGAGGGATGATAAGCCCATCAAACAGCGATATTACCCGAAAAATCCAGCGATGCAAGCAGTTATCAATAAACAGGTGGACGAGCTATTGCGTGATGGACGGATCGAACCATCAAAGAGTCCCCATAGCGCGCCCATAGTGCTGGTCGGCAAGAAGACAGGTGACATCCGTATGTGCGTGGACTATCGGCAGCTGAATGCGCGATCCATACCCGATGCGTATCCACTACCCAGAATCCACCACATTCTGGAACGGTTACGAAACGCTCGGTGTATCTCAACGCTCGATCTTAAGAGTGGATACTGGCAAATCCCAGTCGCACCCGCCAGTCGGGAATACACCGCGTTTACTGTGCCGGGTAGAGGCCTCTTCCATTGGAAGGTGATGCCATTCGGGTTACATTCGGCCCCTGCGACGTTCCAAAGAGCCCTCGATAGCGTCATAGGTCCGGAGTTAGAGCCCTCGGCATTCGCGTACTTAGACGACATTATCGTTATCAGTCCGACCCTTGACGAGCATATCGAAAACCTGCGCGAAGTCTTTAGACGACTTAGGCAAGCCAATCTAAAACTTAACCGGGATAAATGTAACTTTTTCCAGCGGCGTCTGAAATATTTAGGCCACGTGATAAGCGAATCAGGGATTCACACTGACCCTGATAAGATCGCCGCGATTCGCGAACTACAGCCGCCTACGAATGTTCGCGAGCTACGACGCTGTCTCGGAGTCGCGTCCTGGTATCGCCGTTTCGTTCCGAACTTTGCATCCATCGTTGAACCAATATCAACACTACTCCGAAAAGGCAAACAATGGAGTTGGGACACGGAACAGGAACAAGCTTTCGAAACACTGAAAACCCGACTCACTGAAGCCCCAGTACTTGCGTGCCCTGACTTTGCTCAAAAGTTCTCCCTACAAACCGATGCTAGCGATCACGGGTTAGGAGCAGTCCTGCTTCAGAACATCGACGGAGTAGAGCGAGTCATAGCCTATGCCAGCCGACGATTAACACGAGCCGAGGAAAACTACTCAGTAACTGAGAAAGAGTGCCTCGCGATCGTATGGGCAATTCGGAAAATGCGTTGCTACCTTGAAGGGTATCGGTTCGAAGTCGTGACGGACCATCTGGCGTTGAAATGGTTGAATTCAATCGACAACCCGACCGGGCGAATCGCACGGTGGGCGCTCGAACTTCAACAATATCAGTTCGACGTTCAATATCGACGGGGAAAATTCAACGTAGTTGCGGACGCTCTCTCACGCCAACCCTTGGACACGGTGCGACAAGCCGATGTGGAGCCATCCCAGTGCAAGTGGATACGTAAGATGACGCTGCAGGTAACTCAAGAACCTGAAAAATTTCCAGATTATCGGATCGAAGGTGGCCATCTGTACCGAATGACGGGAAATACACCCCAGGAGGAAGATCAAGTCCCATGGAAACTTTGTGTCGGCCAGGAGTACCGCCAACGGGTCTTACAGGAGTGCCACGATCACCCAACAGCCGGACACCTGGGGACACGGAAAACCAGCAAACGCGTAACACAAAAGTATTACTGGCCAGGACTCTTCAGGGAAGTTACGAAGTATGTACGACGGTGTTCCACTTGCCAGAAATACAAGGTAAGCCAACTTAAACCCGCCGGCCGGATGTTTACACGCCAAGTCGAGGAACCATTCAGCGTAGTGTGCGCAGACTTCATGGGCCCTTTTCCACGTTCTCGTCACGGAACCAACTTTTTTCCAGGGGAGTTATTCCACTTCGAAAAGCAACCACACCCCAGCTAGAGCGATCATTTCGGGATAGAATTTTAAGCCGCTTTGGAGTTCCCCGTACATTCGTATGTGACAACGGGACCCAATTCACAAGTCGGTCTTTTAAATCATTCTGTAAAAGTCTTGGAATGGAACTTCAACATACTGCTCCTTACACGCCCCAACAAAACCCAACAGAGAGAGCAAACAGGACCATAAAAACCATGCTGGCCCTGTACTTGGATGGAGCCGAGCAAAACACTTGGGATGAGCTGCTCCCTGAACTTTCGTTGGCCATAAACTCGAGCATTTCAGACACAACAGGGTTCAGCCCCGCCTTCATCATGCAAGGGAGAGAACCGAGACTACCCAAAACACTTTTCGATCAAGCCACACCTGACCACACGTCGAACCAACCACCACCCGGCGAAAAGGCAGAGCAGATGCGGGAATTGTTCCGGATCGTCAAGGACAACAGCGAGCGAGCATCAAACGAACAGAGACGACACTACAATCTCAGACGCCGGGAATGGCGACCCGCCGTAGGATCACTAGTACTCCTCCGCCGTCACGTGCTATCCAAGGCCTCAGAGGGATTCACCGCAAAACTGGCGGCCAAATACGACGGGCCATACACTGTGCACAAGTTCCTGTCCCCTAATCTCTTACAATTACAGGTACCTGGGAGTCGGCGGCGACGCACAGCCGGCCTAAGTGATATAAAGGAATATCACCACGACGACACCGACGACGACGAGCCACCTGATGCCATCGAAGAAGCCACGTCCTGAGTAGCGGGGCCACTTGCTGGTAGTCGCGACTACCCAACGTCCCTCCCCGCCAGGGGAACTCAGTGACAGGCCACCAAATAATTCCACGACCGAGGTTTATTATTATTATTGAATACTTAGAAACCCATTGTTAAGATAAGGCATACAAATGAGTTACGTAGGAAGGAGTTAGGTTTAGCTTAGACAATCGCACTCATAGGGACATCGAGTATTTAAGATATACTAAGTTTCGTTCCCCACAGCCCCATGAGTTCCAGGGATCCGAGACGCCCAGTGACGGGCACAATGGCCGACGACGACTACGACGTCATCACCAATCAGATGGACGAGGCTCTACAGCTTTCCATGAGAGACCTCCTGACTGACCCGTTGTGGGAACCAGACGACTTCATGCAAGAGGCTGAAGCCACCGGTCTTTCCATCGACGACGTGCTCGACCTCTGCGTCCCAATAGGCGAACACCTTGGGAACGCCAGCGACATGGACGTGGAACCCGACGGCCGATTCGGAAATTTCCGCAACCCGACCCCACCGAGGCCCAGCGACGTCGTGATGTCCGTTATTGGCGAATGGTCCCACGATACCGTTCTGGCTACTACTGGCGAGTTGCCCAGCGCCCCCCCCCCCCCCCCCCCCCCCCCCCCCCCCCCCCCCCCCCCCCCCCCCACCCCCCCCCCCCCCCCCCCCCCCCCCCCCCCCCCCCCCCCCCCCCCCACAACCCCGCCCCCCCCCCCAACCCCCCCCCCCCCCCCCCAAAACAACCCACCCCCCGCCCCCCCCCCCCCCCCCCCCCCCCTGTGGAGGGAGACGCAGCCACGACAGATCACCCCACCGCCGTCCTATCAGGATCTGTATGGACCAGGTCCCTACGACAGCCCCCGCACGATGGCTAGGAAGCAGCTGCCGTCATCCGGGATCGTCGTACCAAGGGTCGAAGGAGCCACCACCAACGAACCGCTTTTCGATGGCCCCAGTACTTCCAGCCAAGCAGCCAGGGTGCGGGCCGAACTACAACGGCGAAACCCCCATAATCCGGACCCCGACGACAGCCGAACGCCCAGTGAACTCGACGGCAACCCCGGCCTGGCGCAACCGCAAGCGGCCGCTAAGAGGAAACGTCGACGCAATGGAGCCAGGGCAAGGGTTCAACGACAACGGATGGAAACTGTCCACCAGACATGGGAAGTGGTCGCATGCGGGGCCGTGCGCGAGATCGAGTGCCCAGTGACCGGTCCAAGTTCCAGTCATCGCCGCCGAGCCGAACGATCAAGGAGTGACTCGTCCACAGACAGTTCACCCGAGCCGAGGCCTGGACCGACCAGACCACCCACCAGGGCGGTCGAGCACCAGGAACCATCCATGGTGGTAGCCCCGGACCAGTGGCGAGTGGAGACAACCAGACGAGAAATCCCGACCATGCTCCGAACCCGGATTGAGCAGGAACTAGCGCAACCCCGGACGAGGGACATACGACGCTTGGAGAAAGTCGACGGAGCGCAGTACCGAATTCACCTGTCCAAGAACGGGCGCGTCACGGTTCATCCACACCCCACCCCGAAGTAAAGGGGGGGTGTGAAGAATCACATTTTTGAATTTAAATATAGTTTTATGATTTTTGTTTAGATTTAAGTATATACGGCAGTAGGTTAAGAGAAATGAATCCTGAAGAATATAATTTAAATTAGCCCTAAGCGACCGCCAAAACTATCGAATAAGCTAGGAGAATAGCTAGGTTTCCCCGCCGAAGTCAGGACACAAACCACGATCACGCCACAGAAAATACTAGAAACGAACCACCACGACGAAATCCCAAAAACGGGTTTTCCAGACAAGAGAGCGACGACCACACTGTGCTCGGGGACTTCAAGCGGGAACGACGCGCGTGAAGAACTTCTGGTGAAAAAAACCCAACGAGTGAATCCAAGAAAAGGAAAACGCAAGTCCACGTGGCAAAGGAGTTCAAAAGCAGAGGCGAAAACACCAGGACACTGGCTTCGGCAACTAGGGTGAGCATAATGAGTGCGACAGGGACAGACAGGGCCTAGGAAAGGAAAACCTTTGAAATAAAACCAGTAACTCAAAATCAAAAACACGGAAATACTTTGTGCAACCAGGGTTACCTCCGACTATGCCGTCTGCGAGTACTCCGGGCATTTTCGTAGAGGTTTTCTTAGCAGGATCAGCCGCGACAGTGCCGTCTGTGAGTATTCCGGGCCTGTTCACCATATTTAGGGCCGCCAGTGTTACCTCCGATTATGCCGTCTGCGAGTACTCCGGGCATTTTCGTAGAGGTTTCTCAGCAAGATCAGCCGCGACAGTGCCGTCTGTGAGTATTCCGGGCCTGTTCACAATATTTAGGGCCGCCAGTGTTACCTCCGATTATGCCGTCTGCGAGTACTCCGGGCATTTTCGTAGAGGTTTCTCAGCAAGATCAGCCGCGACAGTGCCGTCTGTGAGTATTCCGGGCCTGTTCACAATATTTAGGGCCGCCAGTGTTACATACCTCCGATTATGCCGTCTGCGAGTACTCCGGGCATTTTCGTAGAGGTTTCTCAGCAAGATCAGCCGCGACAGTGCCGTCTGTGAGTATTCCGGGCCTGTTCACAATATTTAGGGCCGCCAGTGTTAGCTTCATAGGGTTTTCACTGTAGTGTCAACCGCTTTGTGGCCGCCGGTGCGTGTCCAGGCCCGTCCACCGCGTTTGTACACGACTCGGGGACCCGAGTAAGAATTTCCCAAAGAAAACATCTTGATACCCGTCCCTCAACTGTCTCAAAGATAATAAATTTATCTGATGAGGATCCTGGGCGGACTGAGACGCCGACCCCAGCAAAAAGTATCCTTACAACCGCAATATCCTCGGATGGGAATTTTTCTCGTATAAATTCCAAAACATCCTCAGATTTGGTATCCGGGGTAAATCTAGAAACAAATAATTGTTTCCTTTGTGGAACAACTGAAAGTTTATTTCGCCCCCCAGCAGCAGTCTGAACCTCACTCTGCTGAGAGCCAGATACAGTACCTACTGTACTGTATGGGTACAGTTTTCACCAAATTTGGTATCTCCGCCGGCTCTGAAGATTTTTTACCGACAAGACCTCCAGCAACAGGGAGTCCGTCGGACCCTGCGGTATCCATTGCCACCGCTGAATCGACAGAAATTGCTGCAGTTACCGGGTTCGCATTTGGGGTGGGTGCCACCAATTTTTTTAATGCCGTTGAGCTAGCTTTTTTGCGTTTGGGCGACTCGGTTAGTAATTTTTTATTATTAAACTGGGCACAAACGGAATCAAACCCTTCATTGAGCTTTTTAATAACTCCCGAAAGATTCAAAAGGCCGTCTCGAGTCTTCCTCATAAAGCTAGTCATATCACTTACCAGTTTTCTGCAGGTCTCACATGCCCACATGAGACCGGCACGCTGCTCAAAAAAGTCTTTCACTCTGCCATTAAATCCTGCACAATTAACATGCATGATCGTTTCGCAGAACCGGCAGAAAATAAAATCTTCACCAGAAGAAAGATTACAATTTTTCATTGAGCAAATAAGGGCCATTATAGGAAAAATCAAAATGTAAATATTTAAGGAAATAAAATAAAATTTGAAAAGTACCTCAAGTAAATTTGCCACTGGAATGAAATTCCAAAACCGCAAAGACACAAAGCAATACAATACAATACAATACAATACAATACAATACAATACAATACAATACAATACAATACAATACAATACAATACAATACAATACAATACAATACAATACAATACAATACAATACAATACAATACAATACAATACAATACAATACAATACAATACAATACAATACAATACAATACAATACAATACAATACAATACAATACAATACAATACAATACAATACAATACAATACAATACAATACAATACAATACAATACAATACAATACAATACAATACAATACAATACAATACAATACAATACAATACAATACAATACAATACAATACAATACAATACAATACAATACAATACAATACAATACAATACAATACAATACAATACAATACAATACAATACAATACAATACAATACAATACAATACAATACAATACAATACAATACAATACAATACAATACAATACAATACAATACAATACAATACAATACAATACAATACAATACAATACAATACAATACAATACAATACAATACAATACAATACAATACAATACAATACAATACAATACAATACAATACAATACAATACAATACAATACAATACAATACAATACAATACAATACAATACAATACAATACAATACAATACAATACAATACAATACAATACAATACAATACAATACAATACAATACAATACAATACAATACAATACAATACAATACAATACAATACAATACAATACAATACAATACAATACAATACAATACAATACAATACAATACAATACAATACAATACAATACAATACAATACAATACAATACAATACAATACAATACAATACAATACAATACAATACAATACAATACAATACAATACAATACAATACAATACAATACAATAGGGTAATAAATTAGGTCAAGGTGACAGGTGTGGGGGTAATTAAAGTTAATGGGTGCGTGACGGGTGATCGTTAATTAGGGTAATAAATTAGGGTAAGGTGACAGGTGACCGTTGTTTATATCCAGAAATCCTATCCAGAAATCCAGGATCCTAGTTAAGCGGGGTGTGACGGGTGTCCGTTACTAAGATCTAGAAAATGGGGTGAAACGAGGGTAGAGAACCTAATAAGGCGGAGGAGATGTTAAGCGGGGTGTGACGGGTGACCGTTGCTTATATCCAGAAATCCAGGATTCTAGTTAAGCGGGGTGTGAAGGGTGTCGGTTACTAAGATCTAGAAAATCGTTTAAACGAGGGGAGGGATCTTAGTTAGGCGGGGTGTGACGGGTGACCGTTACTAAGATCTAGGAAATGGGGTGAAACGAAGGGGAAGAAAGTGTGACGGGTGACCGTTGATTATATCCAGAAATCCGTGGTCCTAGTAAAGCGGAGTGTGACGGGTGAGCATTACTAAGATCTAGAAAATGTCACGGGCAAACATCCAACCCCCATAAAAGAAGAAATAAATTTGAATTTAGGTCATGCATTTAGGTCATGTTTATTTGGAAATTTGTAACAGGCTTTTCTTATACACTAAATATGATGACATTATTTTTAAGGCACAGTCTCGATGATTTTTATAGAAAAAGCAGGCACATTCATATTCCCCGAATCCATTATTACAAAACGTAAAATGATCGCCATATAACGTTTTGTTTAGATCGTGTTCTCCTTTATCCATGAACATATTCCTTGTATCGATGAGATATTTTAAATCTTCTTTAAAAATTTCCTCACCAAATTGGGATGTGAAATTATTGATTCGGCTTATTAATCCATTTTGACTGTTATCCATTGTAATGTATAAGTGTTAGACCATAGTCCCATTGCAGAAATTTAAAATATTGTGTGGATTGTTTAGAGCACAAATACCGCTTTTAATATGTATTGAGCAAAATGGAAATTGGATTATGTTTACGGTGTTTAATGGTAGGCAACCCAATTCCTCAACATCTCTTATGTGCGGTGATCTGAGAAAGATTTCTAGAAAACGTTTCTTTTCAATTCCGGGTGCGTGACGGGTGACCGTTAATAAGATCTATAAAATACGAGGGATCGTATTTAGTGATTAACGAGAAGGTTCAGGGGATGTGACAGGTGACCGTTGCTGAGATTTAGAAAATAGGGTTAGAAAGGGGTGGGTAAAAGGATATGATAGAGTTCCAAGTGGTTGACAATAACGTTCACGGGATCGAACGTGGGAGAACGTGGGTCTCCGTTAATTGATTCAGAAAATGGGGTGAAACGAGGTGAGGGAACCTAGTTTAGCGGGGAGAAGTAACTGGGGTGTGACGGGTGACCGTTTCTTAAATTAAGAAACTGTGGTGTGGTGAACATTTAATAACCATAACCTTTAGAAAATGTCACGGGCTGTTGACACGTGGACGTGGTAACTTGATTAGCACCCTTAAATAGGGGTTCCCGTTGCTTGTTTCTGAAAAACAAACTCCCACCTGGAATTTTGTATAAAAACATTAGTTTTAAGGGTCCATCTAAAAAATATGAAAGAGTTCTAAGTATAGTCCCCAAATTAGCATAATTAATTAGGAAAACAAAATATATCAAGTTGGCTGGTGGTGATTACTGGAGTGCGACGGGTGATCGTTACTTAGATTTAGAAAAACCGAGGGAACTCCATTTAGTGGTGGACAAAAAATGTTCACGAACAAATATGTGTAATCACAGTGGCAACAGGTTGTTGATAGCAAGCGACCCTTTTAGTTTCTCAGTGGCTGTTTCACACGTGCACGGGGTCACTTAATAACCATACTAGAAAATGTCACAAGATGGTGGGATCAGACAGACAAAGAGGTTGTTGAAAGCAAGCGACAGAAACACTATATAGGGGTTCCTTTTGCTTGCCACTTGACCCACCGACAAACAAAAATATGTAAATTTTAGTTTAGGTAATGAAATTAGGTCATGTTTATTTGGAATTTCGTTAACAGGCTTTTTTTATACACTAAATTTGAAGACAATAGTTTTAAGGCTCCATTCAAAATATATGAAAGAATTCTAAATATAGCCCCCAAATTAGCAACATTATTTAGGAAATAAATAATGAGAGTTGGCCGGTGGTGTTTACTGGAGTGCGGCGGGGGGACCGTTACTTAGATTTAAAAAATACGACGGTTAGTTAGACAAATGATAAATTTGTTAGAAACCGAGTAGTCAACAACCTAGTTGCTAGGCACTGATCACTTTTACCCCTCTTTATTTTGAGAATTGTGCCTTCTTCCACCACTTTCCCTCCCTGGCCTTTAAATATTCGATGGAATCAACTATAATTATGTAATTAACTTCCTGACATTAACTTCCTTACATTAAATTACTTAAAATCCAATGCTTAGAGAACAAAATCCACCCTTAACATGTGTGCACATTATGGAATTCGGTTTCCTTAAACCTGTCCAAGACTACAATTTTTTGTCATTGATTAGCTAACAATTATCAGGAAACATAACATCGAAATTTTTAAAATACAGAATAATACTAATATTTGTGATATTAACCTTATTATTCCTACCTGCTTAAACATAGAAAACTAATAAATAAATACTTCTTTACCTATACCGACTTAATACTCATTACATTGTTGTAACGAAACAAAAAACAAGAAAGTTTGAAGCAAACAATCGAAATATAACGTTGATAATTTTAACGTAAATATCATTAAATCTTTCCATTCCGGTTATTTACAAATATATTCCAACAAGATTTAAAAGTATCATGTAATCCCATTCCACAAGCGTATTATATCAGTTATTATTATTTTAGCTATTTATTATTTTCATTCTTCCGTCCTATATATATCTCGGATATCGTATCACGGATCCCATCATAAATTTTTCAATATCGCTACTTGCTAGCCTTGTATGCCAAAAATCACAGCTATTAACAATATTACAAGGTCTAAGAATAACAAAGAGGTCAAATGTATAATAATCCCAAAGTCAAGATTGTCAGCAACAATACGACACAGTCGCAAATAAGAAGAAACATTTTTTATGAATTTATCTATTCATAAAAATAGTATAAAAATGTAATTAACAGAATAGAAATTAAAACGGTAAAGGGGTTAGTAAACAATTTTTCACCCACTCATAAGTTCGTAGACCTCATGGCAAGCCCAGGCTAGGTCTAGCACGTTCCATAACAATGAATCAATTCTCCATTCTCCGAACCTATATTTTTATCTCCAAAATAAAATGTCGATGATTAATTTATAGATTAATAATATATATTTATAATATATATTTATTATTTTATTTATATATTTATTTATTATATATTGAAATTAATTATTTCATAAATTGGTCAATTTCCTCATGAAATTTCATTTTATAAATATTGTATTGTTATAGGTCCTAACACATCTGATATAAACTTTAAAATGACGTATATAAAATGATTTTTCTTGATAGCGAAATACATTTTAAAATTTTAAAATCTATAAAATAATATATGCATTGTTTAGTGCTCAAACTCCGTCCTTAAGGTGTGTTTCCGTTAAACCGGTTTAGGACCAGACAAACAATTTTCTCCATATTAATGAGCTGATGATTTCCAGAAAACGTTCGAAGAAACCATTTATTTTCCACACCTTTAGTTTCTTTACTATTTTTTTTTCATTATTTTCTCTATATTATTATACATATCCAAAATGCTTAGTGCCTCCTATAATAAATAAAAATTCAATGGACGGGTGTCCGTTACTAAGATCTAGAAAATGGGGTGAAACGAGGGAAGAGAACCTAATAAGGCGGGGGAGATGTTAAGAGGGGTGTGACGGGTGACCGTTGCTTATATCTAGAAAATCGGGTGAACGAGGGGAGTGATCCTAGTTAAGCGGGGGAGATGTTAAGCGGGGTGTGACGGGTGACCGTTGCTTATATCCAGAAATCCGGGGTCCTAGTTAAGCGGAGTGTGACGGGTGAGCATTACTAAGATCTAGAAAATGTCACGGGCTGTTGACACGTTCTCACGTGAACGTGGTAACTTGATTAGCATAACGAACACTCAAAAAACAGCTGAAAGCAAACACCCTTGTATAGGGGATCCCTTTGCTTGCCACTGAGAAGCAAACATCCACCCCCAATAAAATAAGAAATAAATTTGAATTTAGGTCATGTTTATTTGGAAATTTGTAACAGGCTTTTCTTATACATTATTATTAAGGCACCGTCTCGATGATTTTTATAGAAAAAGCCGGCACACCACTGAAAACATATTTCGTTTTTTTTTTTTTACTGAAAAGAAAAAGCTAAAAGCAAATACCCACCCAATACCCACCCAATACCCACCCAATACCCACCCACCCAATAGCAAAAGAAGATACAAATTTGAATTTAAAAAATAATTTTATTTTTACTTTTTTTAATTCGTTTTACAATTATAAAATTAAAGATTTATTTTTAATTATTTATTTTTTTAATTTAAGGTTAAGTTTATTGTATTTTTTTATAAAATCATTAGCTTTAATCCTAAGGTATGGTGCCTGGTGGCATTGACATGTATCCGGACCCTCTCTTACATTATCGTCGGCCCAGGGACATGATAGCGGATGGACGCCATATTTTAAATTTCTCTCACCACCTTTCTCCATCCATTGAAGTTTGGAGAAAATCATCTTCAGGGTCTGCCGATGTTCCTCAAACATGAATTCACCATTTTCAGTGAGGAAATTGGTGACTTCATCACACACGTCGTTGTTGGTATTCATGATGTTTCTTGATGTTTCTTGGTGTTTCTTGATGATGTTGCTGTTGTTTTTGTTGTTTCTTGATGATGTTGCTGTTGTTTTTTGTTGTTTCTTGATGATGTTGCTGTTGTTTTTTGTTCTTTTTTTGTTTTCTTGTTAACTATTTTGTTGTTTTCTTGTTTAACTGATTTGTTGTTTTTTATTGTTTTCTTGCTTAACTGATTTGTTGATTAACTGTTTGGTTAACGTTGCTGCAGCTGATGACTCTAACAAGAATCCAGTGGACTTTGAATGCGAACTGAAGTTCCTTTCCAGTTACTTCTCACTTTTATCCCCTCTTCATATGGGGAGCAATCATTTTTCGCCACCTTCCCTCCCTCGCAATCATCCCCTTTGAGAAGTTTTAGTTAGACAAATGCCAAGTTTTAGAAACCTAGTAGTCAACAACCTGGTTTCTAGGCACTTTTCACTTTCACCCCTCTTTATTTTTGAGAATTCTGCTTTCTTCCACCATCATCCCTCTCTGGCAAGAAGTTTTAGTTAGACAAATGCCAAGTTTTAGAAGCCGAGTAGTCAACAACCTGGTTTCTAGACACTTTTAACTTTCACCCCCCTTTATTTTGGAGAATTCAGCTTTCTTCCACCGCCTTCCCTCCCTCGCCATCAAATATTCGATGGAATCAACCAATGGAAATAATGCAAAGAAAATTTCTTATATTAAATGTTAGGAAAATATTGTCAACAACCAATCAAATCGTTGCATCTCCAATTTTTTATTTTACAAACTATAGTTTAAGTTCATATTAATAATCTATCCTCAAAGTTATATTTAACTTAGAATTTCGTTTAATTCAGATCAGTATAATCAAATTTTCCTGAAGTGAACTACTCGTTTACCAATTTCGAAAATAGTAAGTTAAGTGTCTTTGTGAGAATAATTAAATTACAATTACAAATTAACTACATTACAAACTTTTAAAAAATTAAAAAAAAATCTGTTTTTAAATTTGTTAAGTGACTTTGTGAAAAAATAAAATTTTAAGAATCTATAAATTAATTACATTTGTAACTCTTTAAAAAAATAAAAACCAAAAATGAATAACCAAGCCCAAAAATATTGCGAGTCGTGTCGTCGTTTCATCCTGATGGGCATACAATGGAATCACCATGCTCGCACCGAGGAGCACAAGCGGAATGCTATAGAACCTTTAGATGGAAGAATCAAAAAGATTTCCGATGGATTCAAGGGACGAATCCTTCATTATATTTATGTAAATGAAGGAGAGGAATTAAGATACCCGGAAGAGTTCCTCTTCGAAGCAGGAGAGGCTTTAAAATCTCATTTAATTAATGTGCTTCAAAGCTACATGTCCGGTAAAGTTAATTTTGAGCTTTTTGCGGAATAAATGCTCGTGAAAGATGATGATTTAAAAACGGAGACCAAACAATTCCAAAGCAAAATGGAAGTTGTTACAAGCCACTCGGATTTAGACCACATATTCACCAATCACTCAGACCAACTGAAAATAAAAATGGAAGAGTTTCAGGAAAGGGATAGCGGGTGGACCCTACTCCGCATAATTCGATTGGAAATGAATTTCAATCAATTTAAACCGCTTTCTGGATCCTCATTTATCCCAGCACCCCGCAAGCTTCTTTCGAAAAGAGCAATATTTAACGTCCAAAATAAAAATGATTCATACTGTTTTAAATGGACATTGATTTCGGCACTTACAAAGTCAACAAGTAACCTTAGTATGTGCTACACATATAAAGTTAATATAAGTGCCGAAAGAATTGTAGTACAGTCTGGATTAATTTTGGTTTTCAGTGGGTTGACATTCCCACTCAAAATAAAGGACATAAACATTTTCATACAAAAAAACGTTACATTGAGCATTAACGTTTTTGGATACGATGAGGAAAGTGAAAGTATAATTGGACCTCTTTATCATTCTGGAGTTGAAAAGCCGACTCACATAAATATACTCTTCCTGGAAGGAAACGGATTCGGTCACTACACATGGATAAAAAAAAATTTCAAGGTATAAATTTTACTTATTATAGCTCTACTTTTACTTCCTAAAGATACATTATTTGCTATATTTTCTTTTATTTAATAGACTAATGAAATCACAAAAAAGTCTACATAAGGAACGGACATGGTTTTGCAATACCTGCTTAAATTTTTCATTAAGTGCAAGTCGCGCACTTCGTCACAAGGAGCTTTGCAGTGGAAAGGTTGCCACTCTCCCAAACCCACATAATTCGACATTGAAGTATACGGCACTGCGTCATCAACTAAAAGTTCCGTTCGCAGTGTATGCAGATTTCGAGTGCGTGCTTCGTCGTAAAAATATTAATGTAAGCCCTAAACTATTTAATGTAAATGAACATGTGCCAATTTCATATGCTTACTTTATAAAGTGTGCATATGATTCAAGTTTAGATAAATTCGTAATGGAAACGGGAGGTAATTCAGCTATAAATTTTGTTAATTCCCTTGTAAATAACTTAAAAACTATTCATACAAAATATCTGAGTAAAGTTGTTCCTATAGTAATGAAACCAGAGGATGAATATGATTTTGAGTATGCCCTCAATTGCCATATTTGTGAAAAGGCTTTAGCAAATGATAGGGTTCGAGATCATTGTCATTAAACAGGTAGATACAGGGGTTCAGCTCATTCTAAATGTAATTTAGATTGAAAAGTCTAATTTTATCCCAGTTTTCTTCCACAATTTTTCCAAGTATGATTGTCACTTGTTTATCAAAGAATTGACGCTTATACCTGGAGAAATTAAAGTTATTCCTATAAACAAGGAGCACTTCATTTCAGTAATGAAAAACATTGAAAATGAATGTGGTAACAGTTTTGAGATAAGGTTTCTAGACACATTTAGATTTATGTCATCTAGTCTAGATACCTTAGCATCCAATTTAGAAGATGATCAACTTAAATCAGTAAGATCACATTTTAATTGTGAAAATGAATTTAGGCTTATGCGGAAGAAAGGTGTATTCCCATATGAATATCTTGATTCAGAGCATAGACTAGATGAAACTTGTTTACCATCAATAGACCAATTTTATAATCAGTTTACTGAAAAGCAATGTTCTCAAGAGGATTATAGTCATGCTGTTAAAGTTTGGACACAATTTTCCTGTAAATCTCTAAAGGATTATCTAGAGATTTATTTAAAAACTGATGTATTATTATTAACTGACGTTTTTGAAAATTTTCGTTTAATTTGCATGAAAATTTATTCTCTTGACCCAGCTCATTTTTATACAACAGGTTTGGTTTATCTTGGCAGGCAATGCTGAAAACCACACAAATTAAGTTACAGTTGATAACTGATATTGATATGTATAAATTTATACAAAGTGGAATTCGGGGTGGTTTGGTACAATGCTGCCACAGATATACTAAAGCAAATAATAAATATTTAAGAGACTATGATGATAGTAAAGAGTCAACATTTTTAATGTATTTAGATGCAAATAATTTGTATGGTTGGGCAATGTCTCAACCTTTACCTTACCAAGGGTTTAAGTGGTTGTAGAAAATTTATCAGTAGAAAATATTCCAAGCGATGGTCATTACGGATATATTTTAGAAGTGGACTTGGACTATCCATACAGTATCCAAGATTTACATAGCAATTTACCGTTTTGTTCAACAACAAAGTTAGCAACTAATAGCGAAAAAGTAAAAAAATTAATTGCAGACCTCGGAAATAAAAAAAATTATATAATTCATTATAAAAATTTACAGCAATGTTTGCTTAATGGGTTGCAGCCTAAAAAAATTCATAGAGGAATACGTTTTGAGCAAAAACCTTGGCTCAAAACGTATATAGACCTTAACACTCAATATCGTCAAGAAGCTAAAAATTCATTTGAAAAAGACTTTTATGAATTATTAAATAATGCAGTCTACGGTAAAACCCTCGAAAATATCGAGAAACGTGTTGACATTAAAATAGTTTGTGATTGGGATCCTCCACAGAATAATAATAATATTAATAAAAGTGGTCGTAAAAAATTTTGTGCACGAGCATTAATTTCCAAATTTAATTTTCTAAGTGCCACAAAACTAGAGAATGATTTTTATACAATTCAAATGAGAAAAATGTCATATGTATACGATAAACCCATGTATCTTGGGTTTACAGTATTAGAGTTATCATGTATAATTTCCATTATCGGTATATGAAACCAAAATTTCAAAATAATATAAGATTAAATTACTTGGAAACAGATTCTTTCATCTATACAATTAAAACTGATGACTTTTATAGAGATATTCGAAATGATATAGAATTCAAATTTGATACATCTGGATATTCCGAAGAAAGAGCAAAATTATATAATTTTAAAATATGTAATAAAGCGGTATTAGGTGTTTTTAAAGATGAGCTTCATGGTAGACCAATGTCAGAGTTTGTTGGTCTCCGTCCTAAGGTTTATTGTTATAAAATTGATTCTATGGACAAATCGTTTATGAAATCTAAGGGAGTAACGAGAACAGCACTAGAGTATCTAGATATTGAAAAATATAAAAAGGTTCTTTTCACTGAAAAAAGAATGTATGGCAGTATGTCAGTTTTTAGATCTAAAATACATACCATAAATACTTACAAAATGACAAAAATAATCCTTGATGGAAATGATACAAAGAGAAAAGTGGAGGTTGATAAATTTTCTACACTTCCTTATCATCATAAGGGTTTAATAGAAAGGGAACTCATATCAAATGTTCAATTCCTTGAGGAAGAGTCACTTGTTTTGGGGAGGCAGGTAGATGAAATAAAAAGTCTTCAATTCCAGACTGAGCAACAAAAAACTTTACTCAACTTCCTAAAAAAAGAAATTGAAAATATTGAATAGTAATGAATCCAGAGGATGAATATGATTTTGAGTATGCCCTCAATTGTCATATTTGTGAAAAGGCTTTAGCAAATGATAGGGTTCGAGATCATTGTCATTATACAGCTCATTGTGCAGCTCATTCTAAATGTAATTTATAATTGAAAACATCTAATTTTATCCCAGTTTTCTTCCACAATTTTTCCAAGTATGATTGTCACTTGTTTATCAAAGAATTAACGCTTATGCCTGGAGAAATTAAAGTTATTCCCATAAACAAGGAGCATTTCATTTCAGTAATGAAAAACATTGAAAATGAATGTGGAAACAGTTTTGAGATAAGGTTTCTAGACACATTTAGATTTATGTCATCTAGTCTAGATACCTTAGCGTCCAATTTAGAAGATGATCAACTTAAATCAGTAAGATCACATTTTAATTGTGAAAAAGAATTTAGGCTTATGCACAAGAAAGGTGTATTCCCATATGAATATCTTGATTCAGAGCATAGACTAGATGAAACTTGTTTACCATCAATAGACCAATTTTATAATCAGTTTACTGAAAAGCAATGATCTCAAGAGGATTATAGTCATGCTGTTAAAGTTTGGACACAATTTTCCTGTAAATCTCTAAAGGATTATCTAGAGATTTATTTAAAAACTGATGTATTATTATTAACTGACGTTTTTGAAAATTTTCGTTTAATTTGCATGAAAATTTATTCTCTTGACCCAGCTCATTTTTATAAAACAAGTTTGGTTTATCTTGGCAGGCAATGCTGAAAACCACACAAATTAAGTTACAGTTGATAACTGATATTGATATGTATAAATTTATACAAAGTGGAATTCGGGGTGGTTTGGTACAATGCTGCCACAAATATACTAAAGCAAATAATAAATATTTAAGAGACTATGATGATAGTAAAGAGTCAACATTTTTAATGTATTTAGATGCAAATAATTTGTATGGTTGGGCAATGTCTCAACCTTTACCTTACCAAGGGTTTAAGTGGTTGTCTCCAATAGACATAGAAAATTTATCAGTAGAAAATATTCCAAGCGATGGTCATTATGGATATATTTTAGAAGTGGACTTGGACTATCCATACAGTATCCAAGATTTACATAGCGATTTACCGTTTTGTTCAACAACAAAGTTAGCAACTAATAGCGAAAAAGTAAAAAAATTAATTGCAGACCTCGGAAATAAAAAAAATTATATAATTCATTATAAAAATTTACAGCAATGTTTGCTTAATGGGTTGCATCTTAAAAAAATTCATAGAGGAATACGTTTTGAGCAAAAACCTTGGCTCAAAACGTATATAGACCTTAACACTCAATATCGTCAAGAAGCTAAAAATTCATTTGAAAAAGACTTTTATGAATTATTAAATAATGCAGTCTACGGTAAAACCCTCGAAAATATCGAGAAACGTGTTGACATTAAAATAGTTTGTGATTGGGATCCTCCACAGAATAATAATAATATTAATAAAAGTGGTCGTAAAAAATTTTGTGCACGAGCATTAATTTCCAAATTTAATTTTCTAAGTGCCACAAAACTAGAGAATGATTTTTATACAATTCAAATGAGAAAAATGTCATATGTATACGATAAACCCATGTATCTTGGGTTTACAGTATTAGAGTTATTATGTATAATTTCCATTATCGGTATATGAAACCAAAATTTCAAAATAATATAAGATTAAATTACTTGGAAACAGATTCTTTCATCTATACAATTAAAACTGATGACTTTTATAGAGATATTCGAAATGATATAGAATTCAAATTTGATACATCTGGATATTCCGATATTCCGCAAAAATAATCCTTGATGGAAATGATACAAAGAGAAAAGTGGAGGTTGATAAATTTTCTACACTTCCTTATCATCATAAGGGTTTAATAGAAAGGGAACTCATATCAAATGTTCAATTCCTTGAGGAAGAGTCACTTGTTTTGGGGAGGCAGGTAGATGAAATAAAAAGTCTTCAATTCCAGACTGAGCAACAAAAAACTTTACTCAACTTCCTAAAAAAAGAAATTGAAAATATTGAACATGATTTACTTTACAAGTCACTTGAACTTGAAATGTTTTATAATGAATTATCCCCCGATCCCAAAAAACAGAAACAATTTTAGATTTAATGTTAGAAAATATTTAATTAATTAATAAATTTTGAAAAATGTGTTGAACAATAAAAATTAAGTAAACATATATAAATCTTGAACAATATAAATGAAAATTAATTATATTTTGTTACTATAAAATTTAATTTTTAATGAAATAACAATAAAATGTGTTGAACAATAAAATTAAGTAAATATACATAATTCTTGAACAATATTAATGAAAATTAAATATAATTTTTTAGTATAAAATTTAAGTTTGAACGAATAACAATTATATTTGAAATAAATTGAGTAATAATCATAATAACACCAGTTTACAAAAAAAAATTGATGAAATACGCACTTTATGAAACTATGATTTTCGGTTAAGGTACATCTCCCTGAGTAAGAAATGGGCACTTTTAATTTTTTGTATGGTACAGTTTTTTTTTAAGTGTAAAAAACGTTTTTTGCACTTCTTTAATTTCTAACTCGAGTTGTGGTAAACCGATTTCTGCTATCAAAGACTCATTTTACAGGTAAACGAATGCCCTTTAACTTTCTTATACACAGCATTGAGTTCCATTCATTGGTTTAGAAGCTACACTTCGTCAAAGCTTGAAAAGTGGGAAGAAATGCAAAAAAGCTGCCATAAATGGCTACTTTAAAAATACACGCCTAAAAACCGAAATTATTTTTATAACTTCTACGTAAAGATACATCTTTAAGCAAACTAACAAGACCATCAACTCAATTAACAACCAAAGGTTCGATTTTATATAGATTATTTCAGTTGGAAAAAAGGTGTATTACAGCCCTGTTAGATCCCTGTTAACCTCAGTTAACAGCTGTAAACGGCCAAAAAACGATCATTAGCTTGTTTTTTTTTGTCGAAGAACCATCTAACCATATAAGCTATAAAAATAATTTCGGTTTTTAGGCGTGTATTTTTAAAGTAGCCATTTATGCCAGCTTTTTTGCATTTTTTCCAACTTTTTCAGCTTTGACGAAGTGTAGCTTCTATACCAATGAATGGAACTCAATGCTGCGTATAAGAAAGTTAAAGGGAATTCTTTTACCTGTAAAATGAGTCTTTGGTAGCCCAAATCGGTTTACCACAACTCGAGTTAGAACTTAAAGAAGTGCAAAAAACGTTTTTTACACTTTAAAAAAAAACTGTACCATACAAAAAATTAAAAGTTCCCATTTCTTACTCAGAGAGATGTACCTTAACCGAAAATCATAGTTTCATGAAGTGCGTATTTCATCAATTTTTTTTTGTAAACCCGTGTAATTGGGTGTGTTGAAATTTTTTTTTGTACATTTGCTTATAAAATTGATGTGTTTATTTTAATTGGTTGTTTTTGTATCCGTTGTCTATATAGATAATTCCACAGTTCTAATTCATGTGGATTCATTTCAGCTTCAACTTTAGAATCCCCGTCTTCAACAAGTTCATCTTCTTCTTCAGCTGAAATTTCATCTTTATCTTCCTCATTATTATACCCTTGCAGAGGGTATATTGATTTCAGTCAGAAGTTTGCAACGCAGTGAATGAGACGTTTCCGACCCTATACAGTATATATATTCTTGGTCAGCATGACTAGACGAGTCGATCTAGCCATGTCCGTCTGTCCGTCTGTCCGTCCGTCCGTCCGTTTCTACGCAAACTAGTCCCTCAGTTTTGAAGCTATCGAGCTGAAACTTTACCAAAAGTCGTCTTTTTATTGCAGGTAGTATATAAGTCGGAGCCGGCCGGATCGGACAATTATATCTTATAGCTCCCATAGGAATAATCGGAAAAATAATTGAAAAAAATTATAACCTTTGTGTTTTTTGACATATAACCTTATGCTCTTGGAAATATCATTTCTTTAACTGTTCTGAATTTCGAATTAAATTTTAGAAAAATCGGACGACTATATCATATTGCTCCCATAGGAACAATCAGAAAACTAAAGGGAAATTAATAGGAACAAAATTATAGCTTTGTTAATTTTTATTGTATTCTCTTCTACTTTGGAATATAAGTTTATTTTATTATTTTAGAATTTCGAATTAAATTTAACATAAATTGGATGACTATATTATATAGCTGCCATAGGAAGGATCGATCAATTATTATTATAATTTTGTTCGTTGTTGTTTGCAAATCTAAATTTAACATTTTTGTAATTTCAAATTGAATAGGAACGATCTGCAAGGGTATATAAACTTCGGCTGGCCGAAGTTAGCTTCCTTTCTTGTTTTTTTTTTTAAATTTTCTATCTGTTTTAAGATAGTACCCCAACTCTACTTCATCAGGAGTAATATCATTAATTTCATTACTGTCGCTGCTATTGCTTAAGTTTATGTTTATTTTTTGATGATAGAATTGTGTAATGTCATCATCAGATAAATGAAAACTAAAATTATTATTAGAATTTACATTTACTGAAACTACGTTAGACCCTAAAAAATGAACATATTCAACTGAAATGAGAATAGAAAAACGAATTAATAAAAGGAAATATTATTTACAATAATAATTTAACTCACCTTTTGTTTTGTTTAAATATGTATTTCCTTCAATATTGATACCTTTCTGAAAAAAAGTAATTGTTACGCCTGTACGGTCATTTTCGTTGTCGTAATGTTCATTACGTAATGTTAGTGCATACCACAACCCTACAATCGATACCTGCTTGATGTCTATCGATCTCGAGACCCCGGTCCCTTTTGGAAAGCGGGACATCTCTAAGTTTTTTCCAATTATTACGATTGAAACACACATTTTGATATACTGCCAACATTGTTTGATCTCTAACATCAATTCAAATTAAATTCAGTGACATACTTGAAACAAACCCTGTGTTTTCATAAAACGGCAACAGCAAAGTCCCCATAGCAGACTTCTGCTAATCATTGACTCCCGTATTCTATCGGCGCAGTCATAACATTTTTGGTGGCCCATGAGGGGATGCTGTTGTTAAATGTGCCAATGAATGGAATTTGAATTGATTTGGAACAAACAATTCGGATCAAATTAATCTGAAACAAACGGCTATTAACCTATGCCACGTGGAACCACGCTTTCTACGAATAACGGACCGATGAACAAGGGATCGCTGCGCGACGAATAACGGACAAAGGAAGGAGAGATTGCTGCGAGACGAATAACGGACCAAAGGAACTACGAATTGAAACTGGAAACTGCTACACAGACTGACTGGAAGCCGGTGAGTGTTTGTATGTGAGGGCTGTGATTTCAAGTGTGCTGTTGTAAATTCAATAAAAATATGGGTATCGATGATGAAAAGACAGGCAAACAAGCCAATCCTTCCCCATCCGACCAGTTTGCTGGTTTGCACGCGAGACAAAAGGATTTATGGAACAGGTTGACGCAACTCGAGCGTAACTTCAAGAAGGATAGCCAATCCCGAAAATCCAAACATTATTTTCTTCAGCGACTTAGCACGTTAAAGGATTTATCCACCCTGTTTGATGCGAATCACCAACAATTGGTCGATCAGCTGTGTCCCAGTCAACATGTATATTTCTCAGACAACCTATACGAGCAGTTTGTTGAAGAGCACCAGCACATCTTCTGCAACATCTCGGAAGAATACGACAACAAGTTCTCAGTGATAGCCCAAGGTTTCCCACCAATCGAGTCCGTCACTCCAATTTTATCATCCAACATTCCGCTTCCGAAGCTTCCAGTTCCACGCTTTTCGGGAAGCTTTACGGATTGGCCCTCGTTTTACGTTTTTTCCTACAACTCATCCATGACAACAACACTCTCTCTAACATCCAGAAGTTTCACTTTCTCAAGCAGGCCTTGCCCGAAGGACGGGACCAGGATGTCAGTCACATGGCATTAACAGATTCTGGATATACGGTAGCCTGGGATCTCCTCGTCAAGCGCTACAACAATCCACGTCTCCACTTTATGCACACCATGGCGGCACTGTATGGTCTTGAGTCGGTTCCCAAGGAAGCTGCAGAAGGTATCAGGCGCGTGCTAACCCTGGCTAATGTTTGCATTAGTGATCTTCGACGTTTAAAAATAAACATTGATTCCTGCGATCACTGGCTAGTGCATTATCTGTTAACCAAACTACCAAGCAGCACTACGCAAGCGTGGGAGCACTCATTGGGGAGCTCCACCGTGATTCCAACATTTTCGATGTTGGAGACTTTCCTGCTGGAGCGCTTAGTTAGCATCGACCTAATCGAAAATCGAAATCAACCACTTGGAACTCGTTCAGCACCAGGACAATCTTCCCATCCACGTGCGCCTAACCGATCCAACTTCAATTCCACTAACCGCCACAGTTTTCATGTGACTACGGAAATGGGAGCACCCCAGTGCACTCTCTGCCAAAGAAACCATGTTCTCCGGAGATGCCCCAGTTTTCTCGCGAAGGATTGCTTTGCTCGTAAGACGATCGTCGATCGCATAAAAGCATGCCTCAATTGTCTCAGCACAGGCCACGCGCTAAGTCACTGCGGCAGCACTCGCAATTGCTTACAGTGCGGCCAACGCCACCATACGCTACTGCATTTTCCGAACATAGCAACCCAGCCTACCAACTCTGCCCTATCGCGACAGCCAACGAATGGTGTCCATAGCGCGCAGGGCACCCAACAGAGCGTAGCATCCCGCTCATCTGTTTTGTCTCAACAGCACAGCCTGGCCCCCGGCTTAACGGCTTCGAATGAAACGCAACTCCTCAGCGCAGTTGCCACCTATCAAAATCCATCCACCACGATTCTCGCCACGGCCTTAATCCGAATTGTCAACGACCAAACGGGACAATCTGTTTTAGCCAGAGCGTTGATTGACCATGGCTCGGAAGGAACACTTATCACCGAAAGCTTAGTACAGACGCTGGGTCTCTCACGCACCCCTATATCTGCGGAAATAACAGGGATCGGCGACTCCTCTCAAAACCGTTGTCGACATAGTACCAATTTTGTCCTAAGCTCGATTTTAGGTTCCCAGTTCACATCGTTTGTATCCACTGCATTTATTCTCCGTACACTTACAGGGTACCTTCCAAAATCGGATGTCGACCCTCGCTCATTCCAACACCTTAAAGGATTGCAACTCGCCGATCGCAATTTTGCCCGCTCCGGTCGTATTGACGTGCTTGTGGGCGTTGATCTTATTCCACAATTGATGCTCCCAGAAATTCGACGAGGAACTCATGAGGAACCAATCGCACAAAACACTCTTCTTGGATTGTTTTTGGACCAGTGAGGAAATCCATGACACACTCCATCACTGTCCGTTGTAACATCACGACGCTTGATCATCTGGTGCAAAGGTTCTTCGAACTAGATAGCGTGCCGTCTGAACGCCAACTCACCACAGAGGAACGATGGTGTGAAGAACACTTTCGTCAAACCCATGTTCGACAGCCCAACGGGAAATACATGGTTCGCTTACCACTGAAAACCTTGTTCGACCCGTCACAAGTTCTAGGCCGATCAAAACATATAGCCTTAAATCGTTTCTACACACTAGAGCGAAAATTGCAGCAGCGCGATAAGCTTCATCAACAATATGTCCAAGCAATCGAGGAATATTTTGACTTACAGCAAATACAAGAAGTCACTACAAGCGAAGACAGTTACTCTCATATCAACACAAATGGGAAGCTCGGCGTCTTCTGCAGCACGATTCCACACCATGCAGTCCTGAAGGAGGACAGCCTGACGACTAAACTCAGGGTAGTCTACGACGCCTCTTGTAAGAGCTCCAACGGGAAATCACTGAATGACATTTTGTGTACTGGCCCAGCTCTACAGAACGATTTGGGAGGAGTGATACTAAACTGGCGTTGTTATCGCTATGTTTTCGTGGCGGACATTCAAAGGATGTACCGATGTATCGAAATGCATCCAGAGGACTCTCAATTCCAGCGCATTTGGTGGCGTGACAAAACCTTAGAGTTGAAAGAGTTCCGTCTCACCACAGTTACCTTCGGAACAGCATCAGCGCCATACACAGCGATTCGGGTGATCCACCAAATAGCTCAGGACGAACGAGAAAATTATCCGCTAGCAGAAAAGGTACTGAAAAGGGAGATTTATGTAGATGACGTACAAAGCGGCCATGAGACTACGGACGGTGCCATTCGAGTGCGAAACGAGGTCATAGCAGCCCTCCGCTCGGCTGGTATGCATCTTCGAAAATGGGCAGCGAACCACCCGGCGTTGCTTAGCGATATTCCTAAAGTAGACCTCTGCAACCACTCAATCTTCGAAATGGACAATAAAGACAGCATTAAAACGCTTGGACTGTACTGGCAGCCAAACCCGGACGTCTACGGATTCAAAATCCATTTCTCGATCAATCCCACACTTTCGAAAAGGTCTCTTTTATCAACAGTGGCGCGGCTCTTCGATCCATTAGGATTTTTAGCACCCTTGATAGTCATGTCAAAAATTCTCCTCAAGGACGTATGGAGCTTCCGTATGCAGCAAACTGATGGCACTTACCGTGCACTCGATTGGGGCGACATGCTACCAGAGTCTTTGGCAGCGCGTTGGCAGCGATATCTCGAACATCTTCCCGAAGTTCAACACATTCGCATACCACGCTGGTTCGGTTGCGAGATCAGCAATGTGATATCTCTTCAATTGCACATGTTCTCCGATGGGTCGTCCCTCGCGTATGCAGCGTGTGCCTACCTTCGAGTACTCGACACTGCTGGAATTATACATACACACTTAGTCGCAGCTCGCACTAGGGTTACACCAACAAAGCCTCTCACCATACCGCGAGTGGAGCTTTCCGGAGCAGTTCTAGCTACCAAACTCGCCACATGGATCCAGCAGCAACTTCACGTGCCTCAGATGCGTGTCACAGTGTACTACTGGTCAGACGCCATGATCGTGCTTCACTGGATATATGGAGATCCATGCAGGTGGAAGACTTTTGTAGCCAATCGAATTGGCAGCATCCAAGAGGTCAGCTCTGCTTCACAGTGGGGTCATGTGTCTACGCAGGACAACCCTGCGGATTGTGCAACGCGCGGTTTAACCCCACTACAGCTCGCGCAGGATAAGCTCTGGTGGAGCGGCCCAGACTGGTTGCAGGAACCCGAAGATCATTGGCCCAAGGTAACTCTTACTTCTCCAGATCCGAGCACAATCTGCGAGGAACAGGCAGCAAAGGTTGTCCACGCTCACACCTGTGCATCCATTGATTCCTTTGTTGAGTCATTTTCGTATACAGTCGACTTGTATTTTCCACAGCATTCATTAATCGCTTTATCCATAATACTCGCTGCAAAAGGGAGGCTCGGCTTTCCGGACCAATTAGCGTAAAGGAGTTTTCCAAGGCAATGTATACTCTGGTTCGCGTTGTCCAACAGGAAGCATTCTCTCACGAACTTTCCAAGTTGCGAGCAAACAAATCGCTCTCAAAATCTAACAAGCTTAGCCAACTGTCGCCATTCATAGATGCCCAAGGGATCCTCAGAGTGCGAGGCAGACTTCGAAACGCTTTGTAGCTCACCACTCAACAACGCACGCCCATCATCCTACCGAAGTCACATCATTTTACGGACCTCGTCATAAAAAACGCCCATCTGAACACCATGCATGGGGGAGTGCAACTTACCCGTGCGATCATCCATCAGCAGTTTTGGATCATTAATGGCAAACAAGCGGTAAAAAGAGTTCTCCGACAGTGTGTGGCTTGCTTTCAGCATCGCCCTAAACCCTCTCGACAATTAATGGGTGATCTTCCATACCATCGTGTTAATCCGCCGAAAAGAGCGTTCGAAGCTACAGGTGTGGATTACACAGGATCTATCGATGTCAAGACCTCGAGATTCAGAGGACACACTACATACAAGGCCTATATTGCAGTATTCATTTGCCTCGCTAGTAGAGCTATCCATTTGGAGCTGGTGACAGGACTCACAGCACAACATTTTCTCTGGGCTCTCCAACGGTTCATTGGACGCCGCGGTTTTTTGCGGCACATGTACAGTGACTGCGGCACAAATTTTATAGCAGCAGATAAATCCCTACAGTTGTGGTCTAACGAGTTCCGGCAGGAAATCAACCAGACAGTCGTCCCAGAACTCACAAAGCGCTTTATTCAGTGGCACTTTAACCCCCCACACAGCCCAAACTTCGGAGGACTTTGGGAGGCTAACGTCAAAGCCATAAAGTCTCATCTTCATCGTTCCTTCAAAGGATACCCAATGACTTATGAACAATTATCAACCGTTCTTATCCAGATCGAGGCCTGTCTTAACTCTCGGCCATTATGCCCGTTAACCGCGGATATTAACGATCTGCAAGTATTGACTCCAGCTCATTTTCTCATCGGAGACTCCATGCAATCGCTTCCTACCCCCAGTGACAAGGACAAGTCGCTCAACACACAGTTCATGGAGGGACAACGGATCCTACGCCAGTTCTGGAAAAGGTGGAGCTCAGATTGGTTGTCTCACCTTCAGGCACGCCCTAAGTGGAGACAAGAGGAAGAAAACCTACAGGCCATGACCTAGTTATTATCAAGGACGACAGGACAGGTCCAACCGATTGGAAACTAGGTCGTGTTATAGAATTACACCCTGGAGCCGATGGGATGGTACGAGTTGCAACAATCTATACAGGTTCGGGTACATATAAGCGATCAGTATCCAAGATCTGCAGATTACCAATCCTGAATTACACGGAAGCTAAGGTCGAGGAAGCTAATCTTGAACAAGAGTGATACACGCATTTGATCTCACATCCATACCACAGCAAACATTTCACCTGTTTCTTTCAGTTCCCATTAAAAGGATGTCTTAATGCTGGACCCAGCATTGCGGGGCGGCATGTACGGTCATTTTCGTTGTCGTAATGTTCATTACGTAATGTTAGTGCATACCACAACCCTACAATCGATACCTGCTTGATGTCTATCGATCTCGAGACCCCGGTCCCTTTTGGAAAGCGGGACATCTCTAAGTTTTTTCCAATTATTACGATTGAAACACACATTTTGATATACTGCCAACATTGTTTGATCTCTAACATCAATTTAAATTAAATTAAGTGACATACTTGAAACAAACCCTGTGTTTTCATAAAACGGCAACAGCAAAGTCCCCATAGCAGACTTCTGCTAATCATTGACTCCCGTATTCTATCGGCGCAGTCACAACACGCCTAATCTAAATCAATATAATTGAAGACTATTAAAAAAGTCAGTGTGGAAATTCACCCAGAACGGATTGACATAAAAATCTGAAAAAAACCATAAATTCGGAAATAATTAGGAGCCGAGTGTATGATATAAATTAGAGCCATAAGCGGCCCCAAAGTGCCCCAAAATTCGAATTGTTTTTTTCTTCACTTTTTCTTTTGCAATTTTTCTGTTATAAATGTTGTCAAAATGGTTTAAAAAATGGCTCTTCATAATTTTATGGGATACCCGCAAATAACTGCATTTAAACTTTTTTGAAATTCAGCCCCCTTCGTCAAGGTCGCCAATTTGGTTTTTTTTATTGTGACGTCATGGGCTCCCACCTATGTGTTGTTGTTTTTTTTATTCAGACGTTCCTCCAAGTGTGACCGTGCAAAGGCAAGGAAAAGTACCACAGCCACAAAACACCAAATTGGGCGCCTAAAAATGCGAATATAACGATATTTTTTTTTTTGTTGCTTCATTCTTTTAGCTAAACGTTAAATTTTAAATTATCGGTGGAGCTATTCAATTCCCCTTAAGCAAATTTCAAGGAAAATTCGTATGTATATACATTTAAAGTCGGTTTTTAAATGATTTTACTATTTGCAAAATCATGCTGCTCCGATCAGTTTTAGATTTTGGTAACAGTTTTACAATCGAAGTTTTCCTTTAAAATTGTTTTAAAATCCATAAACCCGATAAGCTAAGTCGAAATGTTTCCAAACTACTTATTTCCTTTCAAATGATGAATTATTGACAAACTGTGGATTTGGAAAAACAAAATAAAAACATAAATTCGCCCCGCTGCCGACACAAACACGCACGCTACAATGCGTATTTATTTATTTATTTATTTATTCGCCAATGGATTAATCCTTATCTGGCTAGGTTATAAACTTAAATCTAACTTAAATCTACGCACTACATAAAAAATACTCCCTAAGTGATCGTCTAAACATATCCTTATTCGAACCCCAATAAAACCGGATGCTAGGTGGAAGGGAGTTAAATAGCCGCAAAGCCCTTAAAAGTGGTTCATTCCGAGCATAATTGGTCCTAGCAGCACTTTCAAAAAAAGGGACCATGGTACGGAGATTCCTGGCTGGGGCATTAAAGGTAATTAAACTCAGAAGAAAAGGACTATCAATGTTACCAATAATTAAGTCATTAACAAAAAGAAGACCCGCTATTGAACGCCTGTCTTTAAGACTGCATGTGTGTAGTAGGCGACATTGGCTGGAGTACGAAGGGAATGGTTCCAAAAGATGCAACGGCTGGAGAGCAAACTTCAGAAATTTCATACAAACACAAGGCTGATACTCGCCGCTGAAAAGTCAATGTTTTATTATATTATAAAAAGTTAACTTATAGGGTCTTCCCACAGAGATCCATCCACCATCCACCATCCGTTGAACGGATGGTCCATAAGGTTTTGCCGTTCCGAAAATTTTCCAGTTAGTTCCCCGTTAAAATTTGACGGACTTTGACGGGCTCTTTTATGCGATAGGTAGTCGATGATTTTTCAGTGCAACTCTGAATTCTTCCTCCTGACTGTAAAAATTGTAACGTTGACTACGAAATCCTATTCAAACCAATGGCGGGAAAAAATTTAAAATTGTTTAAGGTTGTTGATTTTTGTAAATTCAATTCGAATGTAGGATGATATCAGTCTTCAGGTACAACAATTGCGTCAATTCTAGATACCGTTACTTCTTGCGAATCTGAAACAAATACAAGGTCCACTTGTCTGTTTATTGAATTTCGTATAAAGCTTACTTGCTGTAACGATAATTCGAGAAGGCCATCCCCAAAATCATGGGCGGATAAAGGTGTAGCGGCAGGTTACTTCTTGCGGATCTGAAAGAAATACAAGGTCCAATTGTCTGTTTATTGAATTTCGTATAAAGCTTACTTGCTGTAACGATAATTCGAGAAGGCCATCCACAAAATCATGGGCGGATAAAGGTGTAGCGGCAGGTGAGTCAGTAGGAAGACCCCAAGAGATATTAGGGAGATTAAAGTCACCCAACACAATCAAAAGGTCTCTGTTGAAAAGAAGGGATGGAACGGATTTAATAACAGACAGATGGTGCTCATAAATAAAGAAATCAGAGCCAGGAGGAATATAAGAGCAGGTTACAAAAATAGATAAGGATTGAAGGGAAACTTTGACACTAACAAATTCAATTTCGTTAGAGATATGAAAGTAAAGTCTCTCCGATGTTAAACTAGAGGTAACAGTACACCACCCCTCTACGTGGGGAGCGATCGGTCCTATAGGTGTTAGAATTTTTTGCCAGAACTTCAGAGTCAGATATCTCAGGTTTCAGCCAAGTTTCCGTAAAAGCCAAAATATCTTCAGTAAATGCTGAGGAGTCAGCATAAAGCTTTGGTAGCTTCATATTTAGTCCTCTAACATTTTGATAAGCCGAAAATAAATCTTTTATTTTTTTGGCGCTGTGAAAGGCCCGTTATTTGGCACAGTGGAAAGCCTTTTATTAGGCGCAGTGGGAGGCCTATTATTTGTTCTCGGTTTATGGGGAACAAATTCCTTTATTACCAAATCATCATTAAGCCAAAAGCATTCAAAAAGTAGTACATTAAACACATCAGGCGGAGCAAATATTTTAAAAGATGATATTCTACGGGCGTACGAAAATCTAAATTGTTCAACCGCAATATCCTCGGATGGGAATTTTTCTCGTATAAATTCCAAAACATCCTCAGATTTGGTATCCGGGGTAAATCTAGAAATAAATAACTGAAAGTTTCTTTCGCCCCCCAGCAGCAGTCTGAACCTCACTCGGCTGAGAGCCAGATACAGTACCTACTGTACCTATGGGTACAGTTTGCACCGAATTTGATATCTCCGCCGGCTCTGAAGATTTTTTCCCGACAAGACCTCCAGCAACAGGGACTCCGCCGGACCCTGCGGTATCCATTGCCACCGCTGAATCAACAGAAATTGCTGCAGTTTCCGGGTTCGCATTTGGGGTGGGTGCCACCAATTTTTTTAATGCCGTTGAGCTAGCTTTTTTGCGTTCGGGCGACTCGGTTAGTAATTTTTTATTATTAAACTGGGCACAAACGGAATCAAACCCTTCATTGAGCTTTTTAATAACTCCCGAAAGATTCAAAAGGCCGTCTCGAGTCTTCCTCATAAAGCTAGTCATATCACTTACCAGTTTTCTGCAGGTCTCACATGCCCACATGAGACCGGCACGCTGCTCAAAAAAGTCTTTCACTCTGCCATTAAATCCTGCACAATTAACATGCATGATCGTTTCGCAGAACCGGCAGAAAATAAAATCTTCACCAGAAGAAAGAGTACAATTTTTCATAGAGCAAATAAGGGCCATTATAAGAAAAATCAAAAAGTAAATATTTAAGGAAATAAAATAAAATTTGAAAAGTACCTCAAGTAAATTTGCCACTGGGATCAAATTTCAAAACCGCAAAGACACAAAGCACAAAAAGTATAAGAGCGCGGATCACGAATTAAATCGAAGAGAGCGCGAAAGAAAATTATTCTATCGACTGAGCGTGGCAATAATATCTAAATCAATATAGACTATTAAAAAAGTCAGTGTGGAAATTCACCCAGAACGGATTGACATAAAAATCTTAAAAAAAAAACATAAATTCGGAAATAATTAGGAGCCGAGTGTATGATATAAATTAGAGCCATAAGCGGCCCCAAAGTGCCCCAAAATTCGATTTGTTTTTTTCCTAATTTTTTCTTTTGCAATTTTTTTATTATAAATGTTGTCAAAATGGTTTAAAAAATGGCTCTTCATAATTTTATGGGATACCCGCAAATAACTGCATTTAAACTTTTTTGAAATTCAGCCCCCTTCGTCAAGGTCGCCAATTTGGTTTTTTTTATTGTGACGTCATGGGCTCCCACCTATGTGTTGTTGTTTTTTTTATTCAGACGTTCCTCCAAGTGTGACCGTGCAAAGGCAAGGAAAAATACTACAGCCACAAAACACCAAATTGCGCGCCTAAAAATGCGAATATATCGATAATTTTTTTTTGTTGCTTCATTCTTTTAGCTAAACGTTAAATTTTAAATTATCGGTGGAGCTATTCAATTCCCCTTAAGAAAATTTCAAGGAAAATTCGTATGTATATACATTTAAAGTCGGTTTTTAAATGATTTTACTATTTGCAAAATCATGCTGCTCCGATCAGTTTTAGATTTTGGTAATCGAAGATTTCCTTAAATTTGTTTTTATTTTTTTTAAATTCAAAATCCCGTTAAGCTAAGACGAAATGTTTATAAACTACTTATTACCTTTCAAATGTTGAATTATTGACAAACTGTGGATTTGTTAAAACAAAATAAAAACATAAATTGGCCCCGTTGCGTACACACACACGCACGCTAAAATGCGTATTTAGACCCCCAACCATTAAATATGTGCAAGTGTGCGTGTGTGTGTGTGCATTTCAGCTGACTAAGGAAGTGAGATTTGCTTAAGTTCAAATTCATGATAATACCGATATCCTTTTGCTAAAAGAATATCATTTTCATTTCCACAACAGGTTTAAGACATTTTCAAACCGATTTTTGTGTTTTAAAATTCAAAGTGCATTGATAATATTAAAAAACATAAATATTCAAATCAATTAATTCTTTTGCTATATCCTACACTTGCCTCATATTGTTTAAACAAATGAAAAGGTTTAAACAATTTCATTCACGGCTTCTCCACCCACCTGCCTTTCTGACATCTAAATCAATATAATTGAAGACTATTAAAAAAGTCAGTGTAGAAATTCACCCAGAACGGATTGACATAAAAATCTGAAAAAAAACCATAAATTCGGAAATAATTAGGAGCCGAGTGTATGATATAAATTAGAGCCATAAGCGGCCCCAAAGTGCCCCAAAATTCTAATTGTTTTTTCTTCACTTTTTCTTTTGCAATTTTTCTGTTATAAATGTTGTCAAAATGGTTTAAAAAATGGCTCTTCATAATTTTATGGGATACCCGCAAATAACTGCATTTAAACTTTTTTGAAATTCAGCCCCCTTCGTCAAGGTCGCCAATTTGGTTTTTTTATTGTGACGTCATGGGCTCCCACCTATGTGTTGTTGTTTTTTTTATTCAGACGTTCCTCCAAGTGTGACCGTGCAAAGGCAAGGAAAACTACCACCGCCACAAAATCCCAAATTGCGCGCCTAAAAATACGAATATATCGATAATTGTTTTTGTTGCTTCATTCTTTTAGCTAAACGTTAAATTTTAAATTATCGGTGGAGCTATTCAATTCCCCTTAAGCAAATTTCAAGGAAAATTCGTATGTATATACATTTAAAGTCGGTTTTTAAATGATTTTACTATTTGCAAAATCATGCTGCTCCGATCAGTTTTAGATTTTGGTAATCGAAGATTTCCTTAAATTTGTTTTTATTTTTTTTAAATTAAAAATCCCGTTAAGCTAAGACGAAATGTTTATAAACTACTTATTACCTTTCAAATGCTGAATTATTGACAAACTGTGGATTTGTAAAAACAAAATAAAAACATAAATTGGCCCCGTTGCGTACACACACACGCACGCTAAAATGCGTATTTAGACTCCCACGAAATGTTTATAAACTACTTATTACCTTTCAAATGCTGAATTATTGACAAAAATTGGGATTTGTAAAAACAAAATAAAAACATAAATTGGCCCCGTTGCGTACACACACACGCACGCTAAAATGCGTATTTAGACTCCCAACCATTAGATATGTGCAAGTGTGCGAGTGTGTGTGTGCATTTCAGCTGACTAGGGAAGTGAGATTTGCTTAAGTTCAAATTCATGATAATACCGATATCCTTTTGCTAAAAGAATATCATTTGCATTTCCACAACAGGTTTAAGACATTTTCAAACCGATTTTTGTGTTTTAAAATTCAAAGTGCATTGATAATACTAAAAACCATAAATATTCAAATCAATTAATTTTTTTGCTATATCCTACACTTGCCTCATATTGTTTAAACAAATGAAAAGGTTTAAACAATTTCATTCACGGCTTCTCCACCCACCTGCCTTTCTGACATCTAAATCAATATAATTGAAGACTATTAAAAAAGTCAGTGTGGAAATTCACCCAGAACGGATTGACATAAAAATCTGAAAAAAACCATAAATTCGGAAATAATTAGGAGCCGAGTGTATGATATAAATTAGAGCCATAAGCGGCCCCAAAGTGCCCCAAAATTCGATTTGTTTTTTTCTTCATTTTTTTTTTTTGCAATTTTTCTGTTATAAATGTTGTCAAAATGGTTTAAAAAATGGCTCTTGATAATTTTATGGGATACCCGCAAATAACTGCATTTAAACTTTTTTGAAATTCAGCCCCCTTCGTCAAGGTCGCCAATTTGGTTTTTTTTATTGTGACGTCATGGGCTCCCACCTATGTGTTGTTGTTTTTTTTATTCAGACGTTCCTCCAAGTGTGACCGTGCAAAGGCAAGGAAAAATAACACAGCCACAAAACACCAAATTGGGCGCCTAAAAATGCGAATATATCGATAATTTTTTTTTGTTGCTTCATTCTTTTAGCTAAACGTTAAATTTTAAATTATCGGTGGAGCTATTCAATTCCCCTTAAGCAAATTTCAAGTATATGTATGTATGTATATACATTTAAAGTCGGTTTTTAAATGATTTTACTATTTGCAAAATCATGCTGCTCCGATCAGTTTTAAATTTTGGTAATCGAAGATTTCCTTAAATTTGTTTTTATTTTTTTTTAATTCAAAATCCCGTTAAGCTAAGACGAAATGTTTATAAACTACTTATTACCTTTCAAATGTTGAATTATTGACAAACTGTGGATTTGTAAAAACAAAATAAAAACATAAATTGGCCCCGTTGCGTACACACACACGCACGCTAAAATGCGTATTTAGACCCCCAACCATTAGATATGTGCAAGTGTGCGTGTGTGTGTGTGCATTTCAGCTGACTAAGGAAGTGAGATTTGCTTAAGTTCAAATTCATGATAATACCGATGTCCTTTTGCTAAAAGAATATCATTTTCATTTCCACAACAGGTTTAAGACATTTTCAAACCGATTTTTGTGTTTTAAAATTCAAAGTGCATTGATAATATTAAAAAACATAAATATTCAAATCAATTAATTCTTTTGCTATATCCTACACTTGCCTCATATTGTTTAAACAAATGAAAAGGTTTAAACAATTTCATTTACGGCTTCTCCACCCACCTGCCTTTCTGACATTGCTAATAAATTCCTAATCAAGGTGAAAAATTAATCTTTAGCAAAGTGCAAGTGAACAATAATAACCCTGACTCTTTAGGAAGCATTTAATCTTTTGCATACTTTTTTACGTCCCATTAAATGACCCTTTGCCGTAATTTATTTAAGTGATAGTGTAGCTCAGCTGGTTAGTGTTGCACGTAAATGCAACGTAACCTGTTGGTCGTGGGTTCAAGCCAACTTCAGTTCTTGCCAAAATTGATATTGGCATTATTTTTTTTTTACTTTGTAAACTATTTTTATGTGCCATCCAAATATTACGTAATCAATTAATGCTTGTGAAGGGAGGCTGGGGGTTGTCTTTGTCAGCCAAATGATATCTTATTAGAAACAAGGATTACATGGCGGACAATGTTTTTGGGGGTCCAAAAGCGTCAAAATTATTATAACGTTATACATGGGCCTATACTTCATTTTAAAATACTTTTTTTTCTGTTCTTCTACTTTAATTCTTTGGTGGAGTACAGCTGCACATAGAATAAAGAGAGAGATGAGAGAAAAAATAAATTAACGGTTTTTTTTTGTTTTTGTTAGATACCCGTAAGAGAATATCTGCATATTTATTTTCTCTTATTTTCTTAACTTTAATTTTGGCAAGAGGATTGAATCAGCTTCTTTTAAATTCAAAATCCCGTTACTTCATTTTAAAATACTTTTTTTTCTGTTCTTCTACTTTACTTCTTTGGTGGAGTGCAGCTGCACATAGAATAAAGAGAGAGATGAGAGAAAAAATAAATTAACGGTTTTTTTTTGTTTTTGTTAGATACCCGTAAGAGAATATCTGCATATTTATTTTCTCTTATTTTCTTAACTTTAATTTTGGCAAGAGGATTGAATCTGCTTCTCCTATACTTTAATCTGCCAATTACCAAAGAGCTTGGTGGTCTAGAGTGTAAATGCATCTTTGAGTAATGAATGCAGAATGGTTGAGGGGATTTTTGGTTTTATGGGTTCAAATCCCGCCCAAAGCTTCGAATTTTTTACTTCTTTTTTTGTAATACAGATTTTTATTCACAACACAAATTTGTTTTACTAAAACCAATAAAAACGAAAGCTAAGAGAGGAAGTTAAGAGAAATATAGTGTGTAGTGATATGGTTTGCAAAACATATTTCATTAATTTGTCTGCAAATTGGTTTCATAGTTTTCTCTTGGCAATTAGTTATCGTTGAGTTCTCTTGATGATAAGAAGAAAAGTGTTGTAATCAATTTTCATACATTAAAACCAGTTAAATTGTGATTACACAAATTACTGTTTAAACTTTATTTCCGTTAACCATTTCGTGGTAAGGGTTAGTACACAACCCAACAAATAGTCGTCCAACACAAAAAAGTTCATATGAAAAAAACGTCAAGAAATTTTTTTTCATATGAAGTTTTTTGTTTTGGACGACTTTTTGTCAAGATGCTATAGGTAGGAACGATGTAGATTTAGCTCAGTTTGGACAGATGGTAATTTTACCTTCTTCCTTTACTGGTTCGCCAAGGTACATGCACGAAAAAACTCAATATGCCATGACGTATGTTCGTTATTATGGTCGTCCTGATCTTTTTATAACATTTACCTGTAATCCTAAATGGAAAGAAATAAAAAGTACACTATTTTTAGGGCAGAAGCCTCACGATCGTCATGATATTATTTCCCGAGTCTTTCATTTAAAGGTCAAAGCTTTAATGTCTTTAATTAATAAACATAGTTTTTTAGTATGCGCACATATCGGGTACATACTGTACATTAATAACGTCAAATACATAAATACACAAAAGTCCAACGGCCAGCATATTTTCAAGTGCATTGGTAATATGATCACCCCAGCAGACAACTGTCGCTGTGTTGGCATGTTACACACAGGCCGACTCACTCGAATATGAATTATATGTCGCGCACGCTGCATACCCCTTTTAGTTTACACAGCGAATATTAATATATTCACACGCAAATAACCGGCAAGAAGTAGTCTATAAGAATATTGGCATCTCAAATGCACATTCAGCACAAGCCGCATTAAGGGGCTGTGCTTTGATTTAATTGGCTGCCAGCGTGGTGAATATATGAAGAACACCACGATCAACATATTTCCCCGCTGCTGCCAAATGCCCAGCAACGAGACTTAAGCTTAAGCTAATTAAGAAAGAAAATGGGAATGAATAAAGAAAGACCTGCTGGTCCAACTAAACAAAAATAAAAAGAATTATTATTGACATTGCTGTGACATGGATGCATAGACGAAATCAAGCTACAATTTACAACCTACAATCTACACTACAATCTACAATCTACATGGCGACCGTGACATCGGAGGATCAAGACAACAAAAGGTCCGTGGACGATGGAAAAAATTATCTGAGTGAGTAGAGATGGAGTTATGGCTAAAAGAGGGGGCGTAAAAAACAAGATAACAAAAAGAATAGCTCACATAAAGTGGCTTTTGTTTAAGAATCATCCGCCACCCCCCTGGGCAACAGCCCAAAAGTTACAAGAAGAACTTGATTTTTTAAGTTCAAGTTTAAAAAAAAAGCCAATAACTCCAGCTCACTCAGAAATTATAAACCTGTGTAAAGAAAAAATTATAACAAATCCGCCTCCACCAAAGAAGCTACCGAAGAAGTTTAAGGAATGTCCCAAAGACTGCCCAGGCCCCCTGGAGAGACCACACTGCGAATCAACGTGTGTTAAACCTGTGCGATGACTGGCACCGGTACCGCCTGAGCCCATAGGCCCAGGACATCAGCAGCAGAGACAACATGTGTGAGGGGCAGGCCGCCCTTTATGCCAGCGAAGGAGCATCAGCGAGCCAACCGGCGACGACCAGCTGATGCAGACAAGGACGACAAGATCCGGAGTCAACTCTAAAAATGAATTAAATTAAAACCAAAATCATATGCGTATAAGACAAAATTGAGCGGAACCCCTTTCTGCCCGATTAGAAGTGTAGCCCGTAAAGCTATGCGAAACCATAGGCAGGAAAATTGTAAACTTAACAAAACTTAAAATACAGAAAAATTTAATTTAATTTTGTCTCGTTAATGAATTTAAATAATAGTATAAGTAAGACATTTCCTATTGATAAAAGAAAGCCATACATAAATGGCATAAAATTTCAAATAAAAGAATTGGAAAAAATTCCCAATATGGGATTAGTAGACGTTAAGTCAGTGGATTCCACTGCTAACGTAATCAATAAAATTGAATCGCAAAATATCGATTTCAAATTAACCAATATTTTATTATCAATAATTGTTTTTTTTTATGAGCGCATTTATTTTATATAACGCCTATATGTTCCACAATAAGTGTGTAAGAGCCATTTACAGAAGCCAGGCTAATGATCTGGATAAAATCTAATTCAACAAGCGCAAAACAATTGCTATAATAAAATATAACAACATTTTTTAATAAAAACAAAAAAAAATTTTAATTTTAAACAAAATTGTATATGTATGAGATACCCGTTTATATATATGAGAATTAAAATACCCGTTTAAATAAACAAATAAATAAAAATTATTAAAAAGAAAAATTTATCAAAATGAATACAACAGAGTGCGTTAGAGTTACATTGATCAACGAGCCAAATTTTGAGAATAGGGTATTAGCCTTAATTAGGAACAGAGCAGAGCCTCTATTAATTGCAGATTTTGAGTACGAATATATGAATAGGTATGACCTTGAATTTTCTCCACTTGTTCATTGCGGCAGAGCGCAAAAGGCAATAGTACTGTCTACCGTGAGAAATTGTAAAGTATTCTCCGAAATTGACATACACCCAGTCTTAGGACATATTAACGTGCTAAAAATTATGCACAAGTAAAAAAAAAATACTAAAAATTTAATATGGAATGGGAGCAATTAATACTCCATATCCGAGAATTAAAAGAAACATTTGAAAGGTCTTACAAATGTGTAAGCCAAAAAAGGCAAACACAAAAAGAAACAGTAGACAAACATGCAAAAATTCTTGTGGATTCGTACAATCAGGCAAGAACCCTAGTGCATGAAAATAGGGAAATAATTAACAAAACAAACTTATCAAAATTATCCAAAATATTGATAAGGTTGCGGGCAAGCCTAATAACTGTCAAGGATAAGTATGATTTAAAAATATATATCCCGACATTTTTGAATACGCCTTTAACATTAGACCAACAAAAAGCTCTAGCAGAAGACGAAGATTCAGATACAAGCAAAGGTATCGAAATAAATGAAAAAGATCTACACGATCTCTCAATCCCTGCATTTATTTCAGCAGACGAGTCAGAAACAGAAGAAGACGAAAATATAGATTCAGATACAAATATAGTAGAAACAAAAGAAAACATAATGGCAGATCCAGCTGCCCAACGGGCATATATTAAAGATATATCAAGTGCCATTCCGGAATTCAACGGACAAAAACTACACTTGCATAGATTTGTAACAGCTTTGAAGCTGGTTGACCTGACAAAGGGATCGTTTGAAGATTTGGCTGTAGAAGTCGTCAAATCAAAAATTGTAGGATCTACACTACATAAGGTACAAAATGAACGCACAATTGATGCTATTATTAATAAACTACAAAGCACAATTGTTGGCGAAAACTCAGAGGTAATTAAAGCTAAAATGGCAAATATTTACCAAAGAGGAAAAACTGCAACTCAGTTCACAAACGAACTTGATAACTTGCGTAAACTGCTAGAAGCATCATATATCGATGAAGGATAAAATGCTGAACACGCTGACAAATTCAGCACAAAAGAAGCTATATCCACTCTGATAAAGAATTGCGAAAGCGGAAAAACTAAAACAATTTTGGAAGCAGGCTCATTTAATAATATGAATGACGCTATAACAAAATACATACACTGCAGTAATCAACAAACAAATAACAACAGTGTAATGTATACAAATAACCGAGGTAGTTATTATAGAGGCAATGGCAGAGGAAACTATCGAGGTAATTTCACACGGGGAAGAAATAATTTCTACCAGGGAAATTATCGCGGCAGAGGCCAATATTACCAACATAATAATTATCAAGGAAATTATGGCCAAGGCCAAAACCAAAATTATTACGGAAACCAAAACACAAATTATAACAGAAACAATAGAGGAAACTCAAATACTCAAAGAGGCACCTCTCAAAATAGTTCAAACAATAGATGAAACTCAAATGCTCAAGTCAGAACTATTGGAACTGAACAGGAAAACTAAGAAATTCCCTTAAGAAGAATAAGCCACACAAAACCACTATATATAAAATAAATCTTAGTCTCAACATTTACATTCAAATAAAAAATTATCAAACAAAAACCCCCTTAACCCTTTTAGTTAATACAGGCGCTGATTTAAGTCTTTTAAAAATAAACTCTGATAACTATGATAACATAGACACATCAAAAATAATAACAATGTCTGGAATAGGAGAAGGTACTGTTAAATCCAAAGGTTTAGCATTTATAGAAATACAAACAGGAAAATTTATAATCCCTTTCAACTTTCAAATAGTTGATGATAACTTTCCGATACCCTGTGACGGTATAGTAGGAATGGACTTCCTAAAAACATTTAATTGCCAAATCGACTTTCAGACAGATCACGATTGGTTAATAAATAAAACAGATGTCCATTTGTTCTGAGCTCTCTTTATTGAATACTTAAGTCTAAGCAAAATATAAATGTTCCAGCGCATTAGCGCAGCTAAATATGACGGCGACGCCGGCAGCGGCGCAGCCAGTGCTTATGTATTTCAAAATGCACTCGGAGAGAGAGAGCGTGGTATGCATAGTATGTGTGTGCACTCAGCCCATGGGAATATGCTGACACTGGCAGTTCGCATAAGTTGGGTTCTGAGTAGCATAAGTATTTTGGTTGCACAATTCTGGCATTGGTACAGTAAGTACCTGCTGTAATGATACATGCATACTACATCTCCCTCCTTTTAAAAAATAACGTAATTTAATGAAGTTATTTTCTAAAGATTATTATTTTTGAAATGTATTAAAATGAGCTTATTTATAGTTATTGAAATTATCTTCTAGAGCTTATATATTTGAAAAATTTAAGGATTATTGATTTTGTATTGTATCATAAAAAATATAGAAAATTGGAAAACTTTATATTATTCAAAACGAAAATTTTGGTTTTAATATGCAATTATAGATATATATATTTTTTTTATGTTTATATTATTACTGTTATATATTTATTGCTTATTTATTTATGTATATATTCTCTCTTTCTTTTTTTTTTTTTTATTTATTTATGTTCTGTTATATATATGTTATGTTGTTATTCTATGTATGTTATGTTGTTATTCTATGTATGTTATGTTGTTATTCTATGTATGTTATGTTGTTATTCTATGTATGGCCATACAAAAGTTTTATAGAAGTGATTACGAAATAAAAAATTTTAGCCTATCTTTATGAACTTTTTGTTCTTTATTTTTTATATTTGATATTCTTATATTATCATTATCTCCTATACCAATTACTGTATATGGTCCTGTATATTTGTATTCTAATTTGTGACCTGTTTCATTCTTTAATAAAACTTGATCTCCTATCTTTAGTTCAAAATCTAGGCACTTTTTATCATAATGAGCTTTTTGTTGTTTTTTATTTGATTCTAATATTAATCTGGCTCTTTTAAAAGCTTGTTCTAATCTAAACTTTGTTTCTTTTGCATAATCATCTACATTATATAAAGGTTCTATTCTATCTACGCTATTAAAATGTTTTGGTAAATTCGAAGTTCTACCAAACACTAGCTCATATGGACAATAATCATAAGCCATAGAGGGTGTCGTGTTATTAAACTGTTTTATTTAGGTCACACTAGGGTCAAAATTAGAAATTGAAATTTAAGTACCTTCCTGTTGTCAGATTGATCTGAAATTTGGTACGCACCTTCAGTTCCGATGACAATACAATGTCAATAACATTGTAAATCCAATATGGCGGCCGCAAAATGGCGGAAAACGTAAGTCACACTACGGTCAAAATTAGAAATTGAAATTTAAGTACCTTCCTGTTGTCAGATTGATCTGAAATTTGGTACGCACCTTCAGTTCCGATGACAATACAATATAATAATGTCAATAACATTGTAAATCCAATATGGCGGCCGCAAAATGGCGGAAAACGTAGGTTTTATCAATCCCATCAATATGGGTATCAAATGAAAGGTCTCAACAAGTAGAATACAATGTACTATATAAAATTAAAATTCAAAATGGCGGCCTATGCAAAATAGCAGATAACTTAGGTTTTATCAATCACATTAACATGGGTATCATTGTCACTGTCAAACACATCAGATTAATTCAGATCAATCTGACAACAAGCGGGGTAAGTTAAATAATAATAATAATTATGAAAGAAACTGCAACACAGCGTAAACGAAGGCTTCAAAAAGCGAAAGAAAATTATAAAGCAAAACGAGCTAAAGAAAGTGAAGTTGATAGAAATGGTCGATTACAGAAACGACGGGAACAAAAAGCATCAAAAACACAGAGCAGAGCTTATAATCTGCAGGCATTCGAGAATGCTATAATTATGAAAGAAACTGCAACACAGCGTAAACGAAGGCTTCAAATAGCGAAAGAAAATTATAAAGCAAAACGAGCTAAAGAAAGTGAAGTTGATAGAAATGGTCGATTACAGAAACGACGGGAACAAAAAGCATCAAAAACACAGAGCAGAGCTTATAATCTGCAGGCATTCGAGAATGCTATTAACACAACATGTATACATGTTTGTGATATTTGTACCAAACGTTGTTATCCTAATCAAGTTCGTACAGTTCGGTACAACGCTGCTGCATTAACATACTTACCTGTGGAGTTAACTTCGAAAAAAATATCATTGTTATTATGTTCCCGCTGTCAAACACATGTTATTAGTAAGAAAACAACAGCACCACCAAAAGCTTACTGGAATAATCTGGATCCAGGATCTGTACCAGAAGTTATTCAAACATTGACAGTGGCGGAACAACGTTTGCTGTGCAGAATTATCCCCTTTGTTAAAATCGTGAAATTAAGTGGCATCTATGGGCAGTACGGTTTTCGCGGACAGGCAGTTTTATTTGCCCAAGATATCTTTGAAGTCAGTGAAAGACTGCCTAGTATGCTACCAAGATCTTCAAGCCAGGTAAGCATTATTGTAGTAACTGAACGATTGGAAAATTTGAACATCACCAGAGAATTCACAATATGTCGCGAAAAAGTCTATAGTGCTTTAAAATGGTTAATCAGAAATAACCCGCTTTACAAAGATGTACGTATTGACGACAATGCCCAAATTAGTGACCAGGAGTTAGTACGACTTAATGTGCCCGAATTGTCTGAAGATGAACCGTCCGAAAGCAATGAAAATGAAATTCGAAATGCATTCATTCCAATTAATAATGTTGCAAGAATTATTCGAGCTTCATGGCATCAAGGTGACAACGTCTTTACTTCGCCATATGCTGGTGTACAATGTAGTGCTATGTCGTTGGCGAACATTGTCCAAGCTGCAATCATAAGCCCAAATCAATGGGACGTCAATATTCTAAATGCTAAAATGTTAGCGGGTGACTCCTTATATTGCTGGATTCGTACCCATCTTGAACCTACTGAACTGGATGAAACAGGATATTTAGAGATACGAAACTTTCATATCGTCAGGCAAAGTTTACAAATGTATGAATGCCGATTTTCAATAGACTATGATGAAGACACTCTTTTATTCGGGAGTCTCCAAGATTCTGTAAATACCAATAATATCGGCATTACGTTACATACAGCATTAAATAGATTATTTGATAGTCATTCTTCAGGAATATTGACAGCATCAAATAAATCTGTAAGCGTATTTCGCGGTGGAGACAAATACTATTTTGCTGACTCCCATTCATGTGGCCCAAAAGGAAAACCCACACCAGCAAATGGCAAAGCCTGTGTAATAGAATGCGACAACTTACAAGAACTGAGTCGCACCTGTAAAAGATGCCTCGGATCTCGTAATATCGCGTACACCCTTACACGCGTAGACGTACATTTGAGGGAAAATATCACTCGTCAGGGTGTTCAAGTACAGCAACAGGAAGATGCTATCACTCATCAAGATGTACAAGTACAACAACCGCTTTCGAATCTGAGATCTCAAACTATACCTATACAAACATCTGTAATGTTGCCTATTGATTGCGTCCAACCTGATGTTGAAGATGAGCTAGATGTATTTGAAAATGTAAACGAAATCAGAAGAAAAACGAATAATAATATTGTGAATGAAGTTTATGAGTTAAAAGCAGAAGAGTTCGCATGGTATCAACTTTTCCCGTATGGTAAAAATGGTTTAAAAGAACAACGGCCCGTAAATATAAGTCCTTTGGATTACTTTCAATTTCGTTTATTAGGTGCTGATGTTAGATTTCAACGCAACGATTACCTATTCTATGCTCTATCAATGTTTGAGTACTATCGAGTTAAATCAACCATTGCAGCTTGTGCTGGAAAAGTTGAAGGTGGAAACGGCAATCAAGTGGAAGACCTGCATTTATATTTAAAAAATCTAAGAGGTTCAGCTGCTTATTGGCGTAGTGCTCTTAGTGATCTTATAGCCCAAATCAGATGTTTAGGACCTCCCATTTATTTTGTTACATTGAGCTGCAATGATCTTCACTGGAAGGATATGAAAAGAGGCCTCCTTGTTAGTGATGGTAAACAGCACATTGACCCAGATGACATAGATATTCAGGAAACTCAGAGACTCATCGAGATGTATCCAGTTGTTGTGAGTAGACATTTTATGGTACGTGTTAATGCGTTAATGCAGTTTCTTAAAACTGATACTGAAATATTTAACGGTAAAGTTAAAGATCATTGGTGGCGAATCGAGTTTCAGAACAGAGGAAGTCCTCATTTGCATATGGTTGTTTGGATCGAAGATCACCCGTCTGTTGCGACACCTGAAGGAATAGCTTGCATTGATTCAGTCTGCAGTACTGCCATTCCTCCAGAAACTTCAGAACTATATAAATTAGTTAAAAATTGTCAAATACATCGACACACTAGTACCTGCACGAAAAATAATTCTGTTTGTCGTTTCAACTTTCCACGCTCGGAATGCTTAGAGACACATGTTATTGATCCTTCATCTAACGAATTCATCTACAACGGTGGTCGCATTTGCGTTCTTAAAAGAAAAAGTGAAGATGGTTGGGTAAATAATTACAGTCCTGCTTTGCTAAAAATGTGGAAAGCCAATATGGATATACAACCGTGTGGTACAAATGAGTCGATTGCGTATTACATCGCCAAATACGTGTCAAAATCAGAACCTGCAAACCTAGATGGTGAAATATCTCGAGCTATTCAACAAATTAGAAGAGAAGAAACTGACGTCTCGCGTAAGCTGTTTAAAATATGTATGCGCATATTAAGAGAACGTCAAGTTTCAGCCTGCGAATGCGTATTCAGGCTATGCCATTTGAGTATGCGTGACAGCTCGAGAAAAACAATTTTTGTCAATACTCGTAAAGCGGAACAAAGGTATAAAGTGTTAAAGTTTAATGAAGCTGGTCAAGCAGCAGGATATTGTGCCAATATTTTCGAACGATATGAAAAACGACCAGCAGAGCACCCCAACTATGATTTTAACAATATGTGTCTCATAGAATTTGCGATGTTATTTGATCCATACTACACAAAACGGCCAGTTTTAAATGAAGAGAGCATCGATACCGATGCTTATGCACCACACGAGCAAACAACAAGAAGGCGTCTTATAACTTTAACAGACAACACCAAAATGACTATTAGAAACACGCCAGCTGTAGTACGGGTACCTAACTTCATAGCAGCTTCTGATCCAGAGTCATATTATTACAGTTTACTAATCCAGTATATGCCGTATCGCAATGAGGCCGAACCTTTAGGAGAATTTAATAGTGCCAGAGATGCGTTTCTCGCCAACGAAGAAAGTTTAAGACAAACAAACGCCTACTTAAAAATATATTGTGAATGTGACAGGCAGCTTGAAAATGCATTCGCGCAAGTACATGCATTTCAGATGCTGGACCACGCAGAGCCGATGGAACTAGACCATGAAGAAGAAGTTCCTTATTTGCCAATGAATAAACACCAGTTCTTACAGGCTAAGCAGTCAATGAACGCAGGACAAAAAGAAATTTTTGAATTAGTTACCCAGTCCATACAAAATCAAATGACAGTGATGAAGAGCGATTAAAAATATTCTTTACAGGAGGAGCTGGTGTGGGCAAGACTTTTTTGTTAAAGTTATTACGAGACCAAATAAATAGGTGCTACGCAAAGGATGCGGTTAAAGTCTGCTCACTAACAGGAGTTGCAGCTCGATTGATAAATGGAGCTACGATACACAGTACATTAAAATTGCCTGTACAGAAAAACGGTCGCATAACAGGTATGTCACCCCTGTCTGGAAACTATTTGCGAATAATGAGGCAACAATGGCATCATACAGAATTTTTAATTGTCGACGAGATTTCCATGGTGTCTTATCAAATGTTATGCATGATGGACGCTCGGTTAAGGCAAATTAAGAAATGTGAAAATGAGTTTTTTGGAGGATTAAACGTATTACTTTTCGGTGATCTTTTACAACTGCCTCCTATAAAACGATCAGGAAAACCTGTTTTCAAACAGCCAGAACATCTCAAACCAGCTACACATCTCTGGCGTTTATTCACGCTGTGTGAATTAACTGAAAATATGCGTCAGCAAGGTGACCAGGCTTTTATTGATATTTTGAATGCTTTGAGAGTCGGTGAGCTAACAACCCAACATTTTAGTATATTAATGGGAAGACTTCTGCAAGACACAAGTGATGAGTTTGCAATAGACAAAGCGTTAAGGGTATACCCTACAAATCAACAAGTTAACGACCACAACTCTGCTGTATTGAATTTGTACAGAAATAATGGTGCTCGCATTTACAAAATAAAAGCGCAGGATCAGCTAGTATACTCCACACGAAATGCAGACAATGTGAATATAGCTACTATAATACCAGCTGATATCAACAAAACTGGAGGTTTACCAGCAGAACTGGAAATATTTGTGGGGGCAAAAGTCATGCTACGGTCCAATTTTGACGTTTCGAAGGGATTGGTAAATGGCGCTATAGGCTACATCAACGAAATCGTTTGGCCTCAATTTCGTCGAACTCAGATGTATGCAACAGATGTACCTTCCGTCCGAATTGATTTCGAAAAAGACGGAGTACATCTTATACACCCGAAAGCCATACAGTTTCCAGCTTAGTACAATTACGGGACGGCTGAGAGAAGAATGTTGCCTTTAATACTGTCATGGGCTTCTACAATTCATAAAATGCAGGGCAGCACTGTGGATCACGCAGTCGTTTACTTAGGTGCGAAACTGTTTGAAGAAGGTCAAGCTTACGTGGCTCTTAGTAGAGTAAGATCTTTGCAGGGACTACGTATAGAGGAGTTGGACTGCAACAAACTAACGGGCAAGAAACCATGCAATAATGAAGCACTAAATGAGTTAAACAGAATGCGAATTAAAAACTAATAAAAACGTAATCAAATTTGTTAAAAAAAAACTTTTTAATTTAAAAGCTTTTATGTTAAACATACATTGCAATGTTTAAGATAAATGTACTAATTATTGGACCTCTGGGGGCGTCGACCGTTTAAATGACTATTACTCGTGGGAACAAAATGGTAAAAAAAATATAAATAAAAATGCGAAATAAAAACTAAAAACTAGAAAATAAAAAAAGGTAAAAAAAATTTTTAAGTTAAACCGTTTTATGTAAAACATGTACTAAATGTACTAAAAGCCTAAAAATAATATAAAATAGATACAGACGTGAGAATTATAAACATATGCTTAGACTAGACTAAAATAAAACCGTGGGGCAAACAAACATTTTAATGACGATTGTTTTTAAGTTAAACCGTTTTATGTAAAACATGTACTAAATGTACTAAAAGCCTAAAAATAATATAAAATAGATACAGACGTGAGAATTATAAACATATGCTTAGACTAGACTAAAATAAAACCGTGGGGCAAGTCAATTGTGTACAATCGTCATTAAAATGTTTGTTTGCCCCACGGTTTTATTTTAGTCTAGTCTAAGCATATGTTTATAATTCTCACGTCTGTATCTATTTTATATTATTTTTAGGCTTTTAGTACATTTAGTACATGTTTTACATAAAACGGTTTAACTTAAAAACAATCGTCATTAAAATGTTTGTTTGCCCCACGGTTTTATTTTAGTCTAGTCTAAGCATATGTTTATAATTCTCACGTCTGTATCTATTTTATATTATTTTTAGGCTTTTAGTACATTTAGTACATGTTTTACATAAAACGGTTTAACTTAAAAATTTTTTTTACCTTTTTTTATTCATTATTAGTTGTTATTAGGGTCACCGGCTTGAGTAGCGCTACTCTTAATGATTTTAATATTTTGTTGCCCATTTTTTTAAATGTATCTATTGAAATAGTTTCAAAGATATTATCCCAGGGTGCCACTTTAAGTTGGGTAATTTTTTGTTTACCAGCCTGCAATTCCAGCCTTTGGAAGAACTGACCTAAATCAAGAGTTCCATTAGTATACAAATCTCCAACATTATATCTTGCTGTAATTTTTTTTCCATGTTTGAAAAAACATAAATTATTATTCACATGCAAGGTCACTACTTTACGTACTTCGTCATTGTTAATGACTTCATATACGTTGGGCTTAGAAGCTTTTGTTTGAGATTGCCTAGGCAATTCTACTTTTTCTTTTCCTGCGCAGGAATTTTGTCTACTTTTCTGTCTTGTAGTGACTTGTAATATATTTGCCGTTATATTTTGAAGATCCTTAATTGTTATTCTAGAGAGGGCGTCTGCCACGAAGTTATCTTTTCCCTTTAGATATTCGACTGTGAAATCATATTCCTCTAATTCGACCCGCATGCGTGTGAGTTTTGAACTTGGATTGACCATTGAAAATAAGTATGTTAGTGGTCTATGATCAGTTTTAGCTGTAAAATGTCTGCCATAAATATATGGTCGAAAATATGTCATTGCCCAATGAATTGCTGCTAATTCCTGTTCGGTAGTGCTTTTATTGCTTTCGGCTTTTGTAAATGAGCGTGATGCGTATGCTATCGGTAGTTGAAGTCCGTTATGATTTTGAGTTAATACCGCTCCACATGCTTGTTTACTTGCATCCGTTATTATACAAAATTCTTTAAGGAAATCAGGATATTGTAATAAAGTTGGTTTTATAAGTTTATCTTTTAAATATTGAAATGAAGTTTGGCAATCGGAAGACCATTTAAATGGAACATTCTTTTTACATAATCTAGTTATGTGCCGTGAATAGTCGGCGAAATTTTTAATGAAACGTCTATAATAATTGCAAAATGCAATAAATCGTCTAGCACTATCTGCATCATGTGGGACTGGATAGTTTCTTATGACATCATATTTCTTATCATCTGGTAATATTCCTTTGTCTGTACATTTATGACCAAGGAAGGTCACTTCATGCATAAAAAATGAACATTTTTGTGGATGTAGTTTTAAATTGTGTTTTCTGCATATTTCAAAGATGTCTTTTAGGTTTTTAAGTATATGATTTTCAGAACATCCAATGACTATTAAATCATCCATATAAAGGAATGCTTGAGAAGCTTCAAGTCCAGAAAATGCAATAGTCATCATTCTTTGAAATGAGTTTGGGGCTATTTTTAAACCGAAGGGTAATCGCGTGAAACGATATGAGCCATTGCTCGTTGAAAATGACGTTATGTTTCTTGAACTTTCTTCTAATTCGATTTGATGGAAACCAGACATCAAATCAATGAATATTTTGCTTTTCCGAGTTGATCCAAGATGTCATCAATTCTCGGAAGCGGAAATTTGTCAGATAAAAGTTTTTTATTAATTTGTCGATAGTCGACTACTAGTCTCCATTTTTTTTCTGTTGAACCCTGAAGTGTTTTCTTTGGGACTAGTAAAAGTGGGCTGTTGTATTCTGATACAGAGGGTTCGACAATATTATCTTTAATTAATTTTCCCACTTGTTTTTGAATTTCCTCAACTTGGATATGCGGACTTCGATAATTTTTAATATAAATTGGTTCATCGTCCTTCAATCTCAATTTTTGCTTGTAGAAATTATTTGTTGTAATTGCTTCGGTTTCAAGACCGAATACATCAGTATATTTTTCACATAGTTTGGTTAATTGTTGTTTGAATTGAATGGGGAAATTTTTCGTTAGTTCTTCTATGATGTTTTGTTCTCTATTACTTGAAGTGTTTTAAATTACATTATAATCAGAAATTGGTTCACATTTTAAATTACTTATACTAATCAATTTATCAGAACTGGTTGTGTTGAGTAATCGGACAAATGAATTTTCTTTTGATGTTATAGTATTGGCAATGTAAATACCAGGTTGAATCTCCTGATTTGGTATTAATATAGTATCAGTATCGGACATTATTTCGATTTTTCGTATTACTTGAGATCTGGCTGGTAGTAGGATTGTATTATTACCAGAAGTATATGTTATTGGAATATAAATGTGAATGTCTATATTATTTGGTCTTATTATAAACCAATCCTCTGTAGGGTTAAGGTCTATTTGGCAATTTAATTCTTTTATAAAATCGATTCCTATAATTCCATCACATGGAATCGCAAAATCTTGGTTTACTATATGAAAATTATATGGAATTATATATTTGTCTGTCTTAAGTTCTATTGGACAAAGTCCTTTGGATTTTATGATTCCCTCGCCTATTCCTTGAATATTTATTGTATTCTTTACTTGTATATTGTTAAAGATATCAGCATTTTCTTTTAAAAGTGAAATATTTGCTCCCGTATCCACAAGGAACGTAAGCTGCTTCCCTGTTTCTGAATTAATAAATGGTACAAATATATTGAGATTGAGGTTGATTGTATAAACAGTTTGTTTTTTTAATTTCTCGTATCTAAAGGGGTCTGTGAGTTTCCCGAAACTGGCTGAGTAACGCGGACATTATTGTTTTGTTGAGTGTTGTTGGAGTTGCTGCTATTTTGATTATTGTTGTTTCGTCTATAATTTCCACGACCTCTATTGTAGTTATTGGTCTGGTTATTATAGTTACGATTATAACCATTATTTTGGTTGTAACCGTTATTTCGGTTGTAGCCGTTATATTGGTAATACCCATTATTTTGGTAGTTACCACGACCATATCCTCTACCTCTGCCACGGTAGTTACCTCTGAGGTTGTTACCTCTATAAGCTTGTTCTTTGTTTGCAAATAGTATTGCGTTGGCATTACCCGTCATTTCAGTAATACATTGAATGCACTTTGTGACAGCCTCATTCATTGATGAGAAGTTGCCTGCCTCAAGGATTGTTTTGAGTCGGCCAACTTCACAATTTTTTATCATTGTGTTTATAGCCTCCTTGGTGCTGAATTTATCTGCGTGTTCAGCGGGTAATCCTTCATCAATATACGAAGCTTCAAGGAGCTTTCGTAAATTTTCAACTTCAGTTGTGAATTTTTCTGCTGTTTTTCCTTTTTGAGTAGTTTTTGACATTTTGGCTTTTACTACATCGGATGTATCGCCAATAATTGTGTCTTGTAATTTTTTTATAATTCCGTTTATAGTAGATTCATTTTGCACTTTATACAAAGTTGAACCCACTATTTTTGATTTTATGACTTCAACAGCTATCTCTTCAAACGTGCCTTTAGTTAGGTTTACTAACTTTAGGGCTGTGACAAATCTTTGAAGGTTAATTTTTTGTCCGTTAAATTCAGTTTGTTATATCTTTAATATATGCCCGTTGGGCAACAGTTTCGTCCGGCATTGCTAATATTTGTTCGATTTCGTTATCGGAATTAGCTGGTTTTTGATCTAATAATTCAGATTGAATGAGTACAGCTGGTATTGTGAGATTATTCAAATCTTTCTCTTCTATTTCTGGGCTATCAAATGTAGATTCCTCTACCTGTACCTGGTTTACTTCTGATGGATCTGATGATTCCAATTCGTCTCCAGTTTCTAATTTCAAAGGGGTGTTTAAAATTGTTGGTATCGAAATATTTAAATTATACCTTTCTTTTATATTTATTAGATTTGTTCGAAGTCTAGACAGAAACTTCGATACCTCAGACCAACGACTTTTATCTAGTCGATCTCTTTGCTCATGTATTAGTATACGCGCATTGTTAAAGCGAGATACTAATATTTCTACATGTTTATTTATAGTGGTTTGTTGTGTTGTTCTATTTTGTGTTAATGATTTATATGATTTATCAAAATCGCTTTTTAAGTTATTTAGAACTTTATATAATTCACTCCATTCCATTATAATATGGATATATCTATCTATCTCTACCTAATATGTCATGATCGGTTTGAATTGTTCTCACGTGAGTACCTCGGAGCAATGTATTAAAGGTGAGAATTCTAAATTATATGTTGACATATATACATTTTCTAACTCATAGATAGTCATTGGGGTCGTTGAGACCAGTGTAATTATTCTCTCACTAAAATCTGGGTCCCTCATATAGGTATGAACTGCTGCCTCTATGTTTAACATTGTTCTGTTTGTCTACCTCTACCTGTGGCCATAAAAGAATATTCTAACTTTTTAAATTTTTTTTTTGTTTTTTTAAATTGTGTTTTCTGCATATTTCAAAGATGTCTTTTAGGTTTTTAAGCATATGATTTTCAGAACATCCAATGACTATTAAATCATCCATATAAAGGAATGCTTGAGAAGCTTCAAGTCCAGAAAATGCAATAGTCATCATTCTTTGAAATGAGTTTGGGGCTATTTTTAAACCGAAGGGTAATCGCGTGAAACGATATGAGCCATTGCTCGTTGAAAATGACGTTATGTTTCTTGAACTTTCTTCTAATTCGATTTGATGGAAACCAGACATCAAATCAATGAATATTTTGCTTTTCCGAGTTGATCCAAGATGTCATCAATTCTCGGAAGCGGAAATTTGTCAGATAAAAGTTTTTTATTAATTTGTCGATAGTCGACTACTAGTCTCCATTTTTTTTCTGTTGAACCCTGAAGTGTTTTCTTTGGGACTAGTAAATATTCGACAATATTATCTTTAATTAATTTTCCCACTTGTTTTTGAATTTCCTCAACTTGGCTATGCGGACTTCGATAATTTTTAATATAAATTGGTTCATCGTCCTTCAATCTCAATTTTTGCTTGTAGAAATTATTTGTTGTAATTGCTTCGGTTTCAAGACCGAATACATCAGTATATTTTTCACATAGTTTGGTTAATTGTTGTTTGAATTGAATGGGGAAATTTTTCGTTAGTTCTTCTATGATGTTTTGTTCTCTATTACTTGAAGTGTTTTGAATTACATTATAATCAGAAATTGGTTCACATTTTAAATTACTTATACTAATCAATTTATCAGAACTGGTTGTGTTGAGTAATCGGACAAATGAATTTTCTTTTGATGTTATAGTATTGGCAATGTAAATACCAGGTTGAATCTCCTGATTTGGTATTAATATAGTATCAGTATCGGACATTATTTCGATTTTTCGTATTACTTGAGATCTGGCTGGTAGTAGGATTGTATTATTACCAGAAGTATATGTTATTGGAATATAAATGTGAATGTCTATATTATTTGGTCTTATTATAAACCAATCCTCTGTAGGGTTAAGGTCTATTTGGCAATTTAATTCTTTTATAAAATCGATTCCTATAATTCCATCACATGGAATCGCAAAATCTTGGTTTACTATATGAAAATTATATGGAATTATATATTTGTCTGTCTTAAGTTCTATTGGACAAAGTCCTTTGGATTTTATGATTCCCTCGCCTATTCCTTGAATATTTATTGTATTCTTTACTTGTATATTGTTAAAGATATCAGCATTTTCTTTTAAAAGTGAAATATTTGCTCCCGTATCCACAAGGAACGTAAGCTGCTTCCCTGTTTCTGAATTAATAAATGGTACAAATATATTGAGATTGAGGTTGATTGTATAAACAGTTTGTTTTTTTTAATTTCTCGTATCTAAAGGGGTCTGTGAGTTTCCCGAAACTGGCTGAGTAACGCGGACATTATTGTTTTGTTGAGTGTTGTTGGAGTTGCTGCTATTTTGATTATTGTTGTTTCGTCTATAATTTCCACGACCTCTATTGTAGTTATTGGTCTGGTTATTATAGTTACGATTATAACCATTATTTTGGTTGTAACCGTTATTTCGGTTGTAGCCGTTATATTGGTAATACCCATTATTTTGGTAGTTACCACGACCATATCCTCTACCTCTGCCACGGTAGTTACCTCTGAGGTGGTTACCTCTATAAGCTTGTTCTTTGTTTGCAAATAGTATTGCGTTGGCATTACCCGTCATTTCAGTACTACATTGAATGCACTTTGTGACAGCCTCATTCATTGATGAGAAGTTGCCTGCCTCAAGGATTGTTTTGAGTCGGCCAAGTTCACAATTTTTTATCATTGTGCTTATAGCCTCCTTGGTGCTGAATTTATCTGCGTGTTCAGCGGGTAATCCTTCATCAATATACGAAGCTTCAAGGAGCTTTCGTAAATTTTCAACTTCAGTTGTGAATTTTTCTGCTGTTTTTCCTTTTTGAGTAGTTTTTGACATTTTGGCTTTTACTACATCGGATGTATCGCCAATAATTGTGTCTTGTAATTTTTTTATAATTCCGTTTATAGTAGATTCATTTTGCACTTTATACAAAGTTGAACCCACTATTTTTGATTTTATGACTTCAACAGCTATCTCTTCAAACGTGCCTTTAGTTAGGTTTACTAACTTTAGGGCTGTGACAAATCTTTGAAGGTTAATTTTTTGTCCGTTAAATTCAGTTTGTTATATCTTTAATATATGCCCGTTGGGCAACAGTTTCGTCCGGCATTGCTAATATTTGTTCGATTTCGTTATCGGAATTAGCTGGTTTTTGATCTAATAATTCAGATTGAATGAGTACAGCTGGTATTGTGAGATTATTCAAATCTTTCTCTTCTATTTCTGGGCTATCAAATGTAGATTCCTCTACCTGTACCTGGTTTACTTCTGATGGATCTGATGATTCCAATTCGTCTCCAGTTTCTAATTTCAAAGGGGTGTTTAAAATTGTTGGTATCGAAATATTTAAATTATACCTTTCTTTTATATTTATTAGATTTGTTCGAAGTCTAGACAGAAACTTCGATACCTCAGACCAACGACTTTTATCTAGTCGATCTCTTTGCTCATGTATTAGTATACGCGCATTGTTAAAGCGAGATACTAATATTTCTACATGTTTATTTATAGTGGTTTGTTGTGTTGTTCTATTTTGCGTTAATGATTTATATGATTTATCAAAATCGCTTTTTAAGTTATTTAGAACTTTATATAATTCACTCCATTCCATTATAATATGGATATATCTATACTAATTCTCTACCTAATATGTCATGATCGGTTTGAATTGTTCTCACGTGAGTACCTCGGAGCAATGTATTAAAGGTGAGAATTCTAAATTATATGTTGACATATATACATTTTCTAACTCATAGATAGTCATTGGGGTCGTTGAGACCAGTGTAATTATTCTCTCACTAAAATCTGGGTCCCTCATATAGGTATGAACTGCTGCCTCTATGTTTAACATTGTTCTGTTTGTCTACCTCTACCTGTGGCCATAAAAGAATATTCTAACTTTTTAAATTTTTTTTTTGTTTTTTTTTATTGTTTTTTTTTTTTAATGATATTTTTCAATAATATTTGAAATTATAAAGGCAAATTTTGTTTTTTTTTTAATTTAAAATTTGTTTTTAAATTTTGTCCAGGTCGTTTGCTCGACTCTGGTATTTCTTCTTCAAACATCTATTATGAAATAGATAAATTTTTAGGAAAAAACTTGCTGACAACATAATTACAATTAATATTAATAAAATTGTTATAGTTTTGCATTCGCCGTTGAATCGCCAACTTTCGTGTCTACTAAACCCATTTTGGGAGAATTTTCCAAGTATCTATATTTTATGCCAACTATGTATGGCAAATTATTATATTCATTTTCTGTTGATTTACTTATTTTGTTAGTATTCATAAGTTAAAATAAACAAGGAAAAAAATGCTTTAGTGGTTTTCACATGGCAGATTTACAATTGGTTGCTCTATATAATTAAAATACCTGCCATGTGATTTTAGTACAAAGCCTAACAGAGGTTAGTAGGTTTCAAGCAGCGCTTTCGCGCATCGGCTTGAGTTAGAGTTTTTTTTTAAAATTAATGGCAACTAGGGCATTGGCATAAATGCAGCCTTTGTTGCGTTACTTTGCTCTTTTGCAAAGTAGTTGCTCTATTACGGCCAGGTTCTTTTCATGTGCGCATATTTCCTCAGGGGTTGAAGCAGTTTGGATGTAATCTTTTATTAATCTCCTTTGCTGTAGAAGTTTGATGCGCTGTCCACTCCTTTTTTTTTCTTGGTTATTTTTTTGTGTTGCGTGCCCTGTACTCAGCTATTGTGAGGGGGCGTGGTCCATCGTTTGGATACACCTCTAGAGCTTCTTGCAAGCTCGGTGCGTCCCTTTGCTCGACAGGAGCAGCATTATCCAGAGTAACGTCACTCATACGTGGCCCTTTGGACTCGGGCGTTGCCGGCGCTGGTCCTCGCACAGGCGTTAGAATTTTTTTGTAGATTTGTCTTTTCTCATTTTGGTTTGTGATTTTTTTTTCGGCTGCTGCAGATGTCCGGTGCCCTTTGGACTCGGGCGTTGCCGGCGCTGGTCCTCGCACAGGCGCTTAAACAAAATTTTTTTTTGGGTCTTCCACAGGTATTTGTTTTTTAATTTTTAGCACATTTTTTTTTATATATATATATAGGTATATGTTTATATATATTCGGTTTTATTTTTGTGTTAAATATATTCGCACTGTTTTTTTTTTTTTTGTACACATATATAAGTGTTTTTCGGTTTTTTTTTTATGTATTCACACACATTTTTTTGTATCGGTTTTTTTTTATAGTCTTTTTTATTTTTATTTCACAGGAACTGTAACAGCAACCACTGTCACGGTCGCCATGTTATAAGTTTCTTTTATTCTCGCACCATATATTTAATTGAACGTTAATAAATAAAACAGATGTCCATTTGTTCTGAGCTCTCTTTATTGAATACTTAAGTCTAAGCAAAATATAAATGTTCCAGCGCATTAGCGCAGCTAAATATGACGGCGACGCCGGCAGCGGCGCAGCCAGTGCTTATGTATTTCAAAATGCACTCGGAGAGAGAGAGCGTGGTATGCATAGTATGTGTGTGCACTCAGCCCATGGGAATATGCTGACACTGGCAGTTCGCATAAGTTGGGTTCTGAGTAGCATAAGTATTTTGGTTGCACAATTCTGGCATTGGTACAGTAAGTACCTGCTATAATGATACATGCATACTACAAGCTAGACCGGAGAACTTCGATCAAGAGATCAACATTCCGATTATACATTCAATAGACAATAACTTAATAATTCCTGCTAGATCCGAAGTTGTAAGACAAGTTATGTAAACACGCCTCACAAAGAGATTCTTATTAAAAATCAATATATATCCGATGGCGTAATTATAGCAAGTACTATAGCCAATTCCAATAATACTTTTGTCCGCATTTTAAACACAACCGATACCAATAAAATTATAAACATTTCTAAAATAGATTACGAACCATTAAATAACTATCCAAAACCTCAATGTATAGATTTTAAAATCAGACAAAATGAGGTCCTATCCAAGTTAACAAAAAATTTTCCTGAAATGTTTAAGAGTACACTCACTAAACTATGCACCGAATTTACTGATATATTCGGATTAGAAACGGAACCAATATCCTCCAATAATTTTTATGAACAAAAATTAAGAGTGAAGGATGACATTCCGGTTTATATTAAAAACTATAGAACACCCCATAGCCAAAAAGAAGAAACAGATAAACAAGTCGAAAAACTAATTAAAGATGGCGTTGTAGAACCTTCCGTATCAGAGTACAATAGCCCATTACTTCTTGTGCCAAAAAAATCACTTCCAGGAACAGAAGAAAAACGGTGGAGATTAGTTATTGACTACCGACAAATAAATAAAAAACTATTAGCAGATAAATTTCCATTACCAAGAATCGACGATATACTCGATCAACTTGGCAGAGCAAAATTCTTTTCATGTTTGGATTTAATGTCTGGTTTTCACCAAATAACTTTAGAAAAAGAATCTAGAGACATAACGTCATTCTCAACGACCACTGGCTCATATCGCTTTAAACGATTACCTTACGGTGTAAAAATCGCCCCTAATTCATTTCAAAGATTAATGACATTAGCCTTTTCGAGACTAGAACCATCCCAAGCTTTCCCTTACATGGACGACCTAATAGTTATAGGTTGTTCCGAAAATCATATGATTAAAAACTTAACTAACGTATTTAACCTGTGTCGAATACACAATCTCAAGCTTCATCCAGAAAAATGTTCATTCTTTATGCATGAAGTCACATTCTTAGGCCATAAATGTACAAACAAAGGAATTTTACCTGATGATAAAAAATATGACGCAATAACTAAATACTCTGTTCCTTCTGATGCAGATGAATCGAGAAGATTCGTCGCTTTTTGCAATTATTACCGACGCTTTATACCCAATTTCTCTCATTACTCAAGACATTTAACCCACCTTTGCAAGAAAAATGTAACATTTAATTGGACACCTGAATGCCAAAAAGCTTTTGAATACTTAAAAATGCATTAATTCAACCAACCCTACTACAATACCCAGATTTTAATAAAGAATTTTGTATAACAACAGATGCTAGCAAGCAAGCATGCTCCGCATGCTTAAGTCTTAACTCAATCACACGATGGAGTTGATCTCCCGGTAGCATACGCCTCAAGAACATTTACAAAAGGCGAAAGTAATAAATCAACAACAGAACAAGAATTAACAGCAATACACTGGGCTATAAATCACTTCAGATGTATATGGCAAACATTTCACTATTAAAACAGACCATAAACCGTTAACATATTTGTTTTCAATGAAAAATCCAACTTCCAAGTTAACAAGAATGAGACTAGACCTAGAAGAGTTTCAATTTACAGCAGAGTACCTTAAAGGAAAAAATAATTACGTGGCAGATGCCTTATCAAGAATAAGCATCGAAGAACTTAAAGACATAAACAAACAAATTTTAAAAGTCACTACAAGATTACAAAACAGACAGAATAATAAAAACTGCGCAGTTTCAAAATCAGATTCGGATTTGCAAAAGCAACCGACAGCTTCTAAGCCCAAAATATTTGACGTCATTCGTAATGAGGATGTTAAAAAAGTAGTGACCTTGCATTTATCAGCATCAAATTGTTCCCTAAAAAAAGGAAAAAAGATCTATGCAAGAATAAGTGTTGATGATCTATATACCAATGGAATATTCGATTTAGATCAATTTTTCCAAAGGCTGGAAAGAACGGCCGGTATAAATAAGATTAGCCAACTTAAGATGGCACTGAGCGAGAAAATCTTTGAAATTATTTCAATAGATATATTCAAAAATATGGGCAATAAAATATTAATGAATTTAAGAGTAGCGCTACTCAAGCCGGTGACCACAATAAATGATAAAGAAGAAATAGAAGCTATACTGTCTAGACTACATAATGATCCAATCCAAGGTGGACATACAGGAATTACAAAAACGCTAGCGAAAATTAAAAGGCACTACTATTGAAAAAACATGACGCGTGACGTTGCAAACCACGTGAAAAAATGTATTAAATGCCAACAGGCCAAAACAACAAAACATACAAAAACTCCCTTGACTATTACAGAAACACCTCTGAAAGCATTTGATAGAGTGTTAGTGGATACGATCGGTCCACTACCTAAATCAGAACAAGGAAATGAATATGCAGTTACACTAATATGTGACTTAACCAAATACCTTGTTGCCATTCCAATACCGGATAAAAGTTCGAAAACTGTAGCAAAAGCTATATTCGAATCTTTTATTCTAAAGTACGGTTAAATGAATACATTCATTACGGATATGGGTACGGAATACAAGAATTCAGTAATCAAATGTAAATATCAAAGTATTGAAAACATAACATCTACTGCACACCACCACCAGACTTTAGGTACAATAGAAAGAAGCCACAGAACTTTTAACGAATATGTTAGATCATACATCTCTTCAGACAAAACAGATTGGGATGTTTGGCTTTTATACTTTACATATTGTTTTAACACTACACCCTCGATGGTACACGATTACTGTCCATACGAGCTTGTTTTTAGTAAATCTCCCAAATTAAACATTTCATTTAACAGTAATTATAATATTACACCTTTATATAATATAGATGACTACGCCAAAGAATCAAAGTTTAGACTCGAAAATGCATATAAAAGAGCAAGAATAATGATTGAACAAAATAAAAAACGGCAAAAAGAAATATATGACAAAAACATTAAAGATTTTAAAATAAAAATAGGAGATAAAGTTTTATTAAAAAACGAAACAGGTCATAAGTTAGAGAAACAGTACTTAGGACCCTACGTAGTAATCGAAATTAATACAAATGCCAATATTAAGATAAAAGACAATAAGAACAAACATCAGGTAGTACATAAAGATAGATTAAAATGTTTAAAACATAGAACAATTAATTTCATTTATTAATTTGTTTAATTTTAAATAAAAACCTTACAATTTCGTTAATTATAACTGATTCAACTTTATTTAATATAATCTCATATATATCATGCGGTATGGCCATACCCAAAACAATTTTTATAATGTTAATACAAATAAAATTTAAACAAAATACAAAAAAAAAAAGTTTTTACTAATAATAAGATAATAAAATATACCTATATATATATTTTTTTCTGATTCGAAAAAAAAAAATTAACATATACAAAAACAACATTTTTCCAATTTCTTTATATTTTTAACCATACAACATTTTAAAATACAAAAAAAAAAAAAAAACATAATATATAATCTTTAGAAAATAACTCCACTATATTACGTTATTTTTTAAAAAGAGGGAGATGTAGTATGCGCACATATCGGGTACATACTGTACATTAATAACGTCAAATACATAAATACACAAAAGTCCAACGGCCAGCATATTTTTAAGTGCATTGGTAATATGATCACCCCAGCAGACAACTGTCGCTGTGTTGGCATGTTACATACAGGCCGACTCACTCGAATATGAATTATATGTCGCGCACGCTGCATACCCCTTTTAGTTTACACAGCGAATATTAATATATTCACATGCAAATAATCGGCAAGAAGTAGTCTATAAGAATATTGGCATCTCAAATGCACATTCAGCACAACCCGCATTAAGGGGCTGTGCTTTGATTTAATTGGCTGCCAGCGTGGTGAATATATGAAGAACACCACGATCAACATATTTCCCCGCAGCTGCCAAATGCCCAGCAACGAGACTTAAGCTTAAGCTAATTAAGAAAGAAAATGGGAATGAATAAAGAAAGACCTGCTGGTCCAACTGAACAAAAATAAAAAGAATTATTATTGACATTGCTGTGACATGGATGCATAGACGAAATCAAGCTACAATCCACAACCTACAATCTACACTACAATCTAAAATCTACTGTTTGTTTGGGGAAGTGCAATGCTTTATGTATACGATAGAGTGGCAGAAACGTGGTCTTCCGCATGCACATATACTGATTTGGTTAAAGTCTAAGATCACGCCTTAACAAATTGATTCCATTATATGTGCAGAAATTCCAGATTCTGAAAAGGTTCCTCTCCTATATGAGATTGTTAAGGCTAATATGATTCATGGGCCATGTGGCCGTTGGAACTTAAAATCGCCATGTATGAACGAGGGTAATTGTTCCAAAAAGTTTCCGCGATCGTTGCTTAAGGAAACTGTTACCGGAAAAGATGGTTACCCTAAATATAGGCGAAGATCGCCTGACGATGGTGGCTTCACCATAGAAATTAATGGAAACATAATTGACAATAGGTGGGTAGTGCCTTATAATTGTGTTCTCTTGCGGACCTTTGACGCTCATATTAATGTAGAGGTCTGCAGTTCAATAAAATCAATTAAATACGTTTGCAAATACATCAATAAGGGCAGTGATCAAGCTACAGTTACTCTGGAAAGCGAAAAGAATGAGGTTCAATTTTATCAAAGTGGTCGATATATCAGTAGTTCAGAAGCAGTATGGAGAATTCTTGCTTTCCCAATTCATGAGAGGTTTCCGGCTGTTGTTCATTTGTCTGTCCATTTAGAAAATAGTCAACGAATATATTTTGATCCTAATAATCAAAATCAATTAGTTAACCAGTTAAACAACGCATCAATGACGACACTGACTGGGTTTTTCGAACTTTGTAAAACTGATCTATTTGCAAGGACCCTTCTTTATGTTGAAGTACCTACTTATTTCACGTGGAACAAAAAAAAGTTCCAAAGGAGAAAGAATGGTAGTATTGTACCTGGTTTTCCCGGAATTAAAATGGATAATGTTTTAGGTCAAGTGTATACAATACACCCTAAAAATAGTGAATGCTATTACCTAATACTTCTTCTTCATGAAGTGCGGGGCCCAACCTCATTCTTATTTCTTAAAACAGTTAATAATATTACGTATGCCACATTTCAAATGGCATGTAAGGCCCTAGGCTTACTAGAAGATGACAAACACTGGGAATATACTTTAAAGGAAGCCGCTTTATGTAAATCGCCAATTCAATTACGTGTTTTATTTGCGGTGATGTTAGTAAATTGTCAAACGGCTGATGCCGCACATCTTTGGGAAATGTATAAAGAAAGCTTTTCAGAAGACATTTTGTACGAATTTTCTCTAATAGTGGCAGAAGTCAATCAAGGTTTAATTGATAGGGTGTTTAATAAATGTCTTACTTTAATCGAAGATATAACACTGTCAATTGGAGGGACGTGTCCATTAGACATTATGTTTGCCCGAACCGATTAGATTTAGTAGACCACTTATAAATAGGGAATATATAAGCGAAATAAATTACAATATTAGTGAATATGAATTAAGTAAAGACGAAAATTTCCTAAATTATGAGCAAAGAATGGTATTTCAAAAAATATTACAAAGTGTTCAAAATGAAAACGGTGAAATATATTTTTTGGATGCCCCCGGTGGCACACGCAAGACATTTTTATTGAATTTGTTGTTAGCAAAAATACGAAAAAATAATAATGTGGCATTGGCTGTTGCTTCTTCAGGGATAGCTGCTACACTGTTAAATGGAGGTCGCACAGCCCACTCAGTGCTTAAACTTCCTTTGGATTTAATAAATGTAGAATTTCCATGTTGCTCAATATCAAAACGGTCTAACATGTCATTGGTTTTTCAAGAATGTAGACTTATTGTTTGGGACGAATGCACCATGGCTCATAAGGGTGGATTTGAAGCTTTGAATAGAATGTTGAAAGATATTCGTGGTAATGATTTTCTAATGGGAGGTATCACGGTTTTATTATCTGGAGATTTTCGACAAACGCTTCCTGTTGTTCCTCGAGGGACAAGGGCTGATGAAATGCAAGCCTGCCTAAAAGCATCATTTCTTTGGCCTACAATTCAAAAATTGTGCCTAACTAAAAACATGCGTGTGCATTTAAAAGGAGACGGTGTTTTTCCAACTGTCGAAGGAAAAATAATTATTCCTTCATGCTTAGGGACGGTTGTATCTTCCCTTGACGAACTCACATCAAAAATATTTCCTGAAATTTCTAAAATCTCAACAAAATCATTAGATTGGTTTTCGGAGAGAGCAATATTGACTGCTAGAAATGATAGAGCTGTGTTAATAAATAACACACTTTTAAAATCATTTGATGGTATTGAAGTTGCGTATAAGTCTATTGATTCAGTCACTGATGTTGATGAAGCAGTTCAGTATCCGGATGAATTTCTCAACCAACAAAATCCATCCGGAGTTCCCTTACACATTCTTAGGCTAAAGATTGGTGCACCAATTATGCTTTTAAGAAATTTAAGACCTCCAAAACTATGTAACGGTACAAGATTGCAAGTAAAAGCTCTTCATAAAAATTTAATAGATGCAGTAGTTTTTACTGGCTGTGCCAAAGGAGAAATTGTTTTTATACCTCGAATACCCCTAATACCATCAAACCTACCATTTCAGTTTAAAAGATTACAATTCCCTGTAAAAGTTTGCTTCGCAATAACAATAAATAAATCGCAAGGTCAGACCTTAAAGGTAGCTGGACTAGATTTAAGGGACGATTGCTTTTCTCATGGTCAGTTTTATGTGGCCTGTTCAAGTATTAGTTCCTCTGAGTCCCTATTTATTTTAGCACCAGAAGGAAAAGCCAAAAATATCGTTTATAGAGAAGTCTTGCAGAAATTTTAAGTTTTTTCTAATATATTTTAAATGCATTGTGGAATAGGCCTCCTGGGGAAACCACAAAAAAAAAACGCCAAAACCTCTACCTTTATGGTGGTGTGGAAATGAGGAATGGTTTAAATTTAATTAAAGTAGCAAATATAAATTTAAGTCAGAAGTATAATCTTGATTTCCGCAGGCGAAGCTGCGGGCGACCCTGCTAGTTCATCATAAAGTTGTTCCGGTTTAACACCTCGATACAGTCTAAAAGACATAATCTACCCCCGTCAGAGTCTACGCCACCTAACTCTAATTCCTCAACAGTTATGGTCTCCCTTTTACTTACACCCTTGGGAGGAGGAGGTAAATCTATTGTTTTTGGTAGTCTTGGATAGTAAAAAAGTTCCTCATCAATTTCTGCACATGTTATTATAACTTTGTATGTGTCTAGATATGAATTTTTTTTAATCTTTTGGATACGTAATGACATTGAATTCGTAATACGAAAAGGTCTTTATAACCGAGCTTATAATACCTATCGAAACCCCTATTTCCTGTTACAATGGTCCCCCCTCTCTATTTTCCCTTTCAAGTAAATCTGATTTAAATTTGTGTAACAATTCTTTTTTAAGAAAAGAATATTTATTGTCTATACTACGCTTCTCTGTTTTATTTAATATTTTTGTCTTTTCACGAATTTTTGTGTCTTCACTTATCATTATCTTAATTTACTGACGAAAATGATAACTTGGTGGGTGTCAAGTCATCATACTCATCAAACAATTGAAAATTAGCTGGTGGTGGTGTTTGTTACGTGGGCATATTAGTGCCCTAGTCCTGTAAAGGACTCGGGCCGAGGGAAAGTCATCCGATGTTCACGCACCAATTTTGCCGGCATAAGCTCGCCGGATGGGGTGGGTTCTTGGTAAGACTTTCTCCTCTCCAACATAACGAGAATAAATATTAAGATGCCTGAAAAAAAAAAAATAGTATGAGTCGTAAAGTCCGTCGGTCATCAGTCTACATTGCCCCACAAGCTCAGCTGTCGCTTGAACGTAACACGATCGGGCAATGTTTCGGCCACATTCCCTCCCCTTCACACAATCGTGTGCCAAATGGATCGTCGCGGGCCACGCAATACGATCCCCTATTGTCAAGGTTGTCCTTCAAAAGTTATGTCATTATTCTTCGCCTACTCCACTTATCGCGTCAGCACCCCCTTGTTGAAAACTTAGCACTTCATGGTTTTAAGTTCGTTTTCACATTATAAATTTATTGGATAAAATATTGGCCAGTGACATTAATGAGTAATATTATTATTGGGAATACATATACATTTAATTTTAATTGACCAACGAAGTTTGTTAGCGGAGAGTAACAAATTGCTGACTCTTCACGACTGCAAACGTCGCTCTGAGGGCTCTTGTGATTGTTCATACAAACACAAGGCTGATACTCGCCGCTGAAAAGTCAATGTTTTATTATATTATAAAAAGTTAACTTATACAAAGATATGATTAAAAATCGACTATATCATTCTTCTAATTAGTTCGCTAGGCGGATGAAAAAAGTGTTAACCTCGCCAAGAAATTCATTAGGGAAGATTTCAGGATAAACAGTAGTCATGGGTACTGTGGCACAAACTATGGCTTTTCCTACTTTACTACAGTGAACAAGTGGGGAGACGTCAAGACGGAAGGTCTCGATGAACAAATGCTCTAGATCATTTATAGTGATAGGCGAATTTACTTTGGATAAGAGATATTTCACTTTGATATAGAAATGCGGTTCGTTCCTAAGAGTGACCGCTAGGGCCTGCTGATTAATCATGGAGCACGGATATATATATATATATATGTAGTTGACAAAGGAACTGTGTTCCGACAAACTTACCCCGTTGCTGGTCCTGGGCGATGAGATCTGGCCGCGCTGGATCCTGGGCTTCTTGAAAGAAATTAGTTACATATATGTATATATACGTGCAAAAACACTATCGTTAAAACCACAAAAAAAAAATATCGTTCTTAAACACAATCACTTTATATGTATATATATATATATATGTATGTAGGTATGTATGTTTATGTATGTATGTTGTAGTATCCCACGGCGGCACACGTCTGGTCGGATTACTTGCGGGCAGCGGCGTCTCCAATGCCTTGCTCACTTCACTTTGTGTTGTTTTTGTGGCACTTGCATTCATAAATGCCTGAGTTCATAAATTGTTTTTATTGTTTTTGTTTTTCACTTCATGTTTGTCTGTAATTAAGGCATTTAATTGCCTTTATTTGTCACTTTGTTATGGTTTTCTTTTGTCTTTTAGACTTGGCGGCATATCACTTGCTCCATGGCGTGTTTCTGATCCCGGCGTCCTTGCACGGAACGCTTGTACATCTTGACCAATTTCAGGATGATCAAGACAGCAAATAGAACGATGAGGATCTCAATATTTTGGTTCACTTCTTGGATGTCGTCCTTGTGATCTATTATATTTACGCTGTTGATCACGTCGGCCGTATTGTGGTCCGCTTTTGAGCTGGTCCTTCCCATATTGAAGTCCTGGTTATTAATGTCCTGATAAATTGATGTTCGTCCTTCAGGATAGGAGGTGGTAGGACATCCCGTAATAGAAATCGTGGCAGAACGGGAGGACTTCCTTCAGAATAGTCGTAGTCCTGCAGAATGTTCAAGGACTTCCTTCAGCTCTTCGGTCTTGGCTCCAGTCTTCTATGGCGCTAGGGAACACAGTGCGTACACTATAGTGCCGTGGAGATCAGAATAAACTCTGTCTGTCTTCTCTATCCGGCCACGGTCTTTTATTCCAATGGAGAGCTTTTTCTAGGCTCCCGTGATAGTTGGGTTATTTAGGTGTTCCCACCTATGATTTCCCCTATCGGTAGTGTCAATGCCCGACTGAAGCACTTTGCCTGCTGCCGGTGTATGGTTACCAGTAGGTGTCTCGCGGTCGTTGTTCTGACCGTATACCTCCCAAAAGATCGTCAAATTGCACATTCCTTTGCTTGTCTTCGGTGCGTCACCGGTTCTATTACTTCCCGCCCCTTTGTCTTGAGATTCATTGGTGTGTCTAAGCGAATCTTTCTCCCTTAAATAAAGTGAGTGAGAGGGCGTACTAAACATGTTGTTGGTTCAGTTATAGATGTCTCTTGTGTTGTAGATGCCTCTGTTGTAGTTGTTGTAGATGTGTTTTGTGTTGTAGATGCCTCTTGTGTTGTAGAATCCTCTGTTGTAGTTGTTGTAGATGTCTTTTGTGTTGTAGATGCCTCTTGTGTTATAGAATCCTCTGTTGTAGTTGTTGTAGATGCCTCTTGTGTTTCTGAAATTGAATAACATAAAGAAAAGTTATAAAAAAAAAAAAAAAAATTGGATACGTTTTGTTGACTAATATTGTTATTTACCTTGTGGTGCTTCGTCGACTTCATCTTTTTTTCGATTACTCACTTCTGTAATATTGATTGCCATTGTTATTGTTATTAATATTGGTATTGAAATTCTTATCTTGTGAGGTTTTTAATCTACTCTCTAAATCGTCAATATTTTGAATATTTGCTAATGACGTGTTCTTATAAAGAAACAGCATTAGCTGAATATCTAAAATATTGTTATTAGGGAGTAAAATTCGAATATTTTGACTATTCGATCCTTCATCATATCTCATCATATTGGTTGTTATATTTGTTGTCAGACTGGTCAGATTGCTAGTAGAAATGGGTGAGGGTATTATACCCATTTCTATCGATTCAATCAAACAAACTATTAACAAAAACAGTTTCACTATTTTATTACTTTCCACACACACCATTTTTTTTTCTTTTTTTAAACTTTTAAATGTTTTTTTTGACTTTTTATATTTCTCACTTTTAATTTTTTTTTTTAGTTTTTTTTTTAGGTTGAGTTTTCTATATTTCTCACTTTTATTATTTTTTTTATTTTAGTTTTTTATTTCTCACTTTTAATTTTTTTTATTTCAGTTTTGATTTTTTTAAATTTTTTGAATTTTCACTTTTATTCACCACTTTTATCGAGCAATCAGTTTAATTTCACCGTCTCGTTCGCTACTGAAAAAATTATGAACGCACCAGAGGTATTTATTTAGATTTTTCAGTATAAAACTGTTATGTAAACGAATAAAGGGATGGGCAATCATACATAAATATGCTGGCGAACCAGTCCAACAAAACAGAAACTATATATACCAACTTTGAGTAAACATTCTTATCGCCCTCCACAGAAAGCAGAACAGTCTTTCGGTCATCGTGTATGTGGAAAACTATTTTGGACTTTGTATACGTATGGTGGTGCTTATCGATGTGGATTGTACTGAAATCTATTTTTGTCATATGTAAACGAAAAGGATGGGGCAATCATACATAAATATGCTGGCGAACCAGTCCAACAAAACAGAAACAATATATACCAACCTTGAGTAAACATTCTTATCGCCCTCCCCAGAAAGCAGAACTGTCTTTCGGTCTTCGTGTATGTGGAAAACTATTTTGGACTTTGTATACGTATGGTGCTGCTTATCGATGTGGGGTTGTGTCTGAAATCTAATTTTGACTTTGTACATTAGCTGTTACATGGGCATGCGGGTCTGAACATATTTATTTTCTTGTTGCTGAGTTGATTAGTATATGGAGTATATATTTTTTATTTTCAATCCGAATAAGAGTTGCTCTATAAAATATTATCTTTAGATTCCCAGCTGTCGTATTTTTTTGAAAACCCCAACCAACGTACACGGACTCTATTCCCGTCTCTCTTTAATATTTTTTCCACTAAATATTTGTCTGGGAAACGAGTTTTTTTCAGTTCTTCCTTGTAAAAACCACCTTGTATTGGATTACCTTCGAAGTCTTCCAACAAGTAGGTGGTAGGGTATGTGTTTCTCACACTTATTATTTTAAAAATTTCTGTAGTCCAATTCGGTGTATAGCCCTTTTCAAACACATGTTTATATTTACTGATGCGTACATAATCTCCATTACGCAATTTTTCCACACTAAACATTTTGAGAAGATTGTAGGCTGTTTTCAAAATGTGTTTTTCATTGGAAGAATTGACGTCAATTGGGGCGACCTTAATTGTTCTATGTGGTCTGTTGTTGTATATATCAATTAATTTTTTATACATATCAACCCACTTGTATGTTCCGCTAAAACTAAATTCCCGCCACATAAGTTCCTTCAAACTTCTGTTGAAGCGTTCCACAATTGAAGCTTTTACATTTGAAAAAGTAGAATAATGATTAATTCCATATTGTTTCATCAACGCATTAAATTGACTGTTAAAAAATTCAGTTCCATCATTCGTTTGTAAATTCTTTGGTGTTCCACGACCTGATTTGAAATTTTTTCCATTGCCATTGAGACATCTTTAGCGCTTTTTGATTTTAAATCTTCTCCCCAGGCATATTTGCTAAAACAATCCACAACAGTCAAAATATAAGCAAATCCTCCGTTAAGCTTTGAGTACTTTCCCATTTCCACTAAATCTGCTTGCCAGAGATCATTTATACCCTTTGTCACTACCCTTCGACGTTTAAAATTATGACGACACGGAGCATGAATTTCCTTAAAAATTCCCAATTTATAACTCATAGTTTTATAATACTAGAACTTTCTTATTATTGGAGTTGCAGTACCTTCTATTTCAACTGTCTGTGATTTTAAAACTGATTTCGGTTGAGTAAAATATTTATAAACATAGTTTTCAACATTATTAATCTTTGTTAATATATTGGTTAGAATTTTATCAACATTATCAATCCTCTCATTATTAACATGAACTAAATTTTCCAAAGAAGTTATTTCGATTAAGGGATGTACTTTAACGTCTCCAAGTTTTCATCGACATATTTTTTCGTCGTTGCATCCGAATAATCTATTGGGTTCCCGCAATTTTTAATTCGTTTCTGTTGGGTATTCAGGTTATCGTCGCCATCAATGTACAACCCCACAACAGTTTTGATATCTCTTTTTAAAATATCTGAATGCTCTTTCGTCTGAAAAGTGACCAAACTTGTCGACAGACATTTTGCTTATAAAGTAATTTAAAAACCACTTCGGGATAGGAGGTTTTATGCAAGGGAATTTAAAAGAAACGTTTTCTAGAAATCTTTCCCAGATCACCGCACATAAGAGATGTTGAGGTATTGGCTTGCCCACCATTAAACACCGTAAACATAAGCCAATTCCCATTTTCCTCAATACATATTAAAAGCGGTATTTGTGCTCTAAACAATGCACACAATATTTTAAATTTTTGTAATGGAACTGTGGTCTAACACTTATACATTACAATGGATAACAGTCAAGGATTTAAAGATTTAAAATATCTCATCGATACAAGAAATATGTTCATGGATAAAGGAGAAGACGATCTTAACAAAACGTTATATGGCGATCATTTTACGTTTTGTAATAATGGATTCGGGGAATATGAATGTGCCTGCTTTTTCTATAAAAATCATCGAGACGGTGCCTTAAAAATAATGTCATCATATTTAGTGTAAAAGAAAAGCCTGTTACAAATTTCCAAATAAACATGACCTAAATGCATGACCTAAATTCAAATTTATTTCTTATTTTATTGGGGGTGGATGTTTGCTTCTCAGTGGCAAGCAAAAGGATCCCCTATACAAGGGTCTTGCTTTTAGCTGTTTTTTGAGTGTTCGTTATGCTAATCAAGTTACCACGTTTACGTGTGAACGTGTCAACAGCCTGTGACATTTTCTAGATCTTAGTAATGCTCACCCGTCACACTCCGCTTAACTAGGACCCCGGATTTCTGGATATAATCAACGGTCACCCGTCACACCTTCTTCCCCCTCGTTTCACCCCATTTCCTAGATCTTAGTAACGGTCACCCGTCACACCCCGCTTAACATCTCCCCCGCTTAACTAGTATCCCTCCCCTCGTTTACCCGATTTTCTAGATCTTAGTAACGGACACCCGTCACACCCCGCTTAACTAGAATCCTGGATTTCTGGATATAAGCAACGGTCACCCGTCGCACCCCGCTCAACATCTCCCCCGCTTAACTAGGATCCCTCCCCTCGTTTACCCGATTTTCTAGATATAAGCAACGGTCACCCGTACAACCCCGCTTAACATCTCCCCCGCCTTATTAGGTTCTCTTCCCTCGTTTCACCCCATTTTCTAGATCTTAGTAACAGACACCTGTCATACCCCGCTTAACTAGGATTCTGGATTTCTGGATAGGATTTCTGGATATAAGCAACGGTCACCTGTCACCTTACCCTAATTTATTACCCTAATTAACGATCACCCGTCACGCACCCATTAACTTTAATTACCCCCACACCTGTCACCTTGACCTAATTTATTACCCTAATTAGCATAATTAATTACCTCCCCCCTCCACTTTACGATCCAGAACCCGCATAAACATACTACTATCCTATGGTCCAGAAATGACACAATGAGCTTCCAGAGTCCCTCAGGCAGAAGTGGCATTAATTTATAGAATAGACCTTCATGCCAAACCGTGTCAAAAGCCTGTCTGACATCAAGAAAAACCGCCGAGCAATATTTATGACCTTCTAAGGCATCTAGAATGTGGTTCACGACTCTGTGAATCTGTTCGACAGCGGAGTGGCGACTACGGAAACCAAATTGATGGTTTGGTAGAGCGTCATTAAGTACGATCCGCTCAAAAAACTTGGAAACCGTGGACAGGAGACTTATTGGCCTGTAGGACTCAGGGGAGCACGGATCTTTACCCTTTTTGGGGACCATTGTAACTAGAGCACGTTTCCAAGGGGATGGAAAATGGCCAAGGTTGAGTGAGAAGAGAAGGCAGAGCTGCGCAATGACAGAGTTGGGAAGTGACTTTGCAACTTTACCATCGACCTTATCCATACCAGGAGCATCCACTGGTCGCACAACAACAGGAGGACCGAAAGAGAGTCCAAACCTAGAAATTGTGGCTCGAACTTCCTGGTCAGTTGCGAAATCGAACGGAGTAAATCGGTTTTCCAGATCATCTGCAAATACATCTGCTATTTCAGAATCACTGTGAGCCCAAGTGCCATCGCTTCGTTTGAGAGAAAACCTGTGAAGATCCTGGTTGGGATCAATGACACTGCGATGATTCACGAAAAATTCAGATTTTGCCAATCGAAGGACTTCTTTGAGCTCTGACACGGCAGCCCTCCACCTTGCCAAGTCCAGGGTATGCCTTGTCCTCATCCAAACGCGGCGAAGTGTACGACCTTGTCTGGCCAAGACTGCAATTTCAGGTTTCGAAGAAGCCCATGTTGGCGGCGGAATAGGTACACTTCTATCAGGAGGGGCAGCTTGATGGATCTTGTCTACCAAAACTTGAGCAAACGAATCAACGTCATCCGCAGTGACAATCGGAGGGTTATCTTCAGTCAAAGCAGTGAGCCTGGCGCTGAAACTTCTAATATCCGAGCCCCGAGGTAAAAGCCTAGTTTTGGTGGTGACCTGTTAGGCAGCCACAGAGAAATATATCAGGGATATGATCAGAGGAAGAGCCCGAACATTCAGAGATGGAAAGGTGGCTGCACGGGATACCTCTATACACAGCAAAATCAATGGCAGTCGGAAGATGATCATTGATCCAGGGAAAATGCGTGGGTGGGCACCCACCAGTGGCCAGAATCTGCATGGTTGAGTTAGAGACAACAGACATCAAAGTGTTTCCATGAGGGCAGGACCGTCTGCAACCCCAGAAGCTATGGTGTGCATTCCAATCACCTCCAATAATAAAGCGGTTACCCACAGAGGCGAAAAGGCGCATAGATTCCGCAGCTGGTCACGAGTGACGATAACCAGGAGGACAGTAGACAGCGCTAAGCGCCGTAGTTAGTCATTGCGGCGCGTTGACTCAATGGCGTACTTGAACATCACGTTCTGTAGCATTTTCCAGAGTCGTCGTCATGACTGACAGCATTTGATCAAAACGTTCCCGTAGTTTTTCAATTGCCGCCGCTTGGGCATTTACAGCTGCCTCTTGCTGCTTTTGTAAGTTATTAATAAATTCCAAGAGTCTGTCCTGAGCAGGTTGTTCTACCACAGAGGCCTTAGTAGTATTTTCCAAATTAGGCTGACTTAGCGGACGCAATAAATTTTTCAATGAATTTGATGACGTCAATGGCTGACTTGAGGAAACAGGAGGACCCAAAGGAAACCAAGCATTCTGGCATGGGAGCGGAGCAGCAACAGTTTGCTTTTGAGAACGTTGACGTTCTGGAATGCTATTAGACTTGCGTTTCTCACACTGTTCTAGATATGCAGGACAACTGCGGGAGGAAGCACTATGCTTTGAGCCACAGTTGATCAGTTAAACTGATCCTCTTTTAGTGCTAGGCATTTATCCTTGTCCTTGGTGTCATGTTCGCCAGCGCACCTAGCACATTTAGGTGAAAACAAGCAAAAGTTTTGTAACGAACTGATTTTTGTGGTTTGCTCGCTACGAAGATCGTGCGGCTAGCTCAGTAGATTTATGTGTTCGACCCATTGACCGCCCGGTTAAAAGTAACAACACTTCAAAACTCGTTTCAAAGCGGCGTTTATTTACGGCTCTGGTTTACAATAATTGTTGTGACTCGTGCTGGCGATGCTTCTGCGATGTTCAGGCACCAATTTTTGCCGGCATAAGCTCGCCGGATGGGGTGGGTTCTTGGTAAGACTTTATCCTCTCCAACATAACGAGAATAAATATGAAGATGCCTGAAAAATAGTAAGAGTCGTAAAGTCCGTCGGTCATCAGTCTGCATTGCCCCACAAGCTTAGCTGTCCCTTGATCGTAACACGATCGGGCAATGTTTTGGCCACATTCTCTCCCCTTTACACAATCGTGTGTTGGTTGGAGTATCCCACGGCGGCACACGTCTGGTCTGACAACTTGCAGGCAGCGGCGTCTCCGATGTCTTGCTCACTTCACTTGTTGTACTGGCATTCATAATTGCCTGAGTTCACAATTTGTTTATATTTATTTCACTTCACGATTGCTTGTAATTAAGGCATTTATTTGCCTTTATTTGTCACTTTGTTATGGTTTTCTTGTGGGTCTGTTTCTTACACCTGACGACATATCACTTGCTCCATGGCGTGTTTCTGGTCTTGGCGTCCTTGCACGGAACACTTTTACATCTTGACCACTTTCAGGATGATTAAGACGGCCAATAGAACGATGAGGATCTTAATGTTTTGGTTCACTTCTCGGATGTCGTCCTTGTGATCAATTATTTCTACGTTGTTGATCACATCAGCCGTATTGTTGTCGGCTTTGGAGCTGGTACTTCCCATGTTGAATTCCGGGTTATTAATGTCCTGGTAGACTAGTGCTCGTCCTTCGGGATATAAAGTAATAGGACATCCCTCAATAGCAATCGTGGGCAGTTAGGGAGGACTTCCTTCAGAATGGTCGAAGTCCTGCAGAATGTTCGAGGACTTCCTTCAGAATGGTCGCCGTCCTGCAGAATGTTCAAGGACTTCCTTCAGAATGGTCTTGGCTCCATTCTTCGACGGCGCTAGGGAACACAGTGCGTACACTATAGTGCCCTGGACATTAGAATAAATTCTGTGTGTCTTCTCTATCTGGCCACGGTCTTTTATACCAGTGTAGAGCTTTTTCTAGGCTTTCATGATAGTTGAGTTATTTAGGTGTTCCTACCTATGATTTCCCCTATCGGTAGTGTCAATGCCCGACTGATGCACTTTGCCAGCTACTGGTGTAGGATTACGGTCGTTGTTCTGACCGTATGTCATTCCAAAGATCGTCAAGTAGCAGATTCCTTTGCTTGTTTTCGGTGAGTCAATGTGTCGATTGCCCCTCTTTCTTTGCCTTCAGATTCTTTGTTGCTTTTCTACGTGCATTTTTCTCCATCAAAAAAATTGAAGGAGAGGGCGTACGGAACAGGCTCAAAGTGATCGATAGAGACACGCATGGAATGACTTCGCAAAAAGGAATTTTCGTACGACCAATGAATCAGTGCTTGTTTATTTTTTTTTCCTACTATTTAGGCGCCCTTACTCGTGTGGCTTCGACCCACTCCTGTACCAATAAGCTAGTCGGGCTATTAAATTTCGTTAAGTAAAAGTATTCTGAAAAATATATTTTGCTTATTTCTTAATAAAAATAATTAACAAATTTTTGAATTAGTTTTTGGTTAGCAGCGAGGTTTAAATAATTTCATGATCGGGTCAAGATTGTGAACCATATCATAGTTTTTAATTTTACTTGAGGGATGTTGAGTGGCAATCATTAATTCGTGGGCATATATCTGTAAAAGCTTTCCGTCCCTGGACGGAAACATACATACATACATATACATACATACCTGTAAATGAGAATAAAAGACAATATCGGAAAAAGAGAGCCAATAACAAAAAGGAAAGAAAGATAAAACGAAATTGCTATTTGGCTATTCGCCTTATATCGTGGTTTGTCCCTTCTGGTGAAACTTAAGCCGCCCAAAAAATAAGAATTCGTAATTGTAATTAACTTTTTTTATTTTTTTCTTTTTATTTTTTTATACATTTGTGCCATTTTTTTCTTTTTATTTCTCGCTCTTTAATCCTTGGCGGTGAGAATTTTCTGCAGGGCTCGGACCGCTTCATCGGCGTACTGCGGGTGTTGCCTGTTTAGTTTGGTGATATCGTGGTGCGCTGCCCGTAGTATGCGCCGCTCCTGCCTCTGCTGTCGGCTGATGTCTATTTGGTGGTCTGCTAATATTTCCTGGTGTCTTCCGCCGCTTGCGTTTCTTGAGGGACTCCATCTCCTTCCGGAGGTCGATTTTCTCAGCTTTCTCCTCCGGGAGCAGTAGTAGTTCGAGGCATTTTTTTTGTATTTCGTCTTCAATGTGATCCAGTCTCGCCTGGAGCACAGAGATGCATTCTACTACGTTGCTGAGAAACGTCAGTTCTGCCGAGATTTGGTATCTGAGTTTTTGCAGCTGTCGAGCAGCTCGTACCACCTGTGTTGTCGACATTGTGTTTCTGATGAAGTGCCGTCGCGTTGTTGGGTTTATATAGCGGCACATAATCGGCCTGATTCCGACGTTCCGAGCTTTCTCACTCTCTTGGAAGGCGGAGGATCCTCGGATTTCATTTAGGAGAGTTAAGCGATATAGAGGTCTTTGGCATGGAATATGCCAACGTTCTTCCCACCGATATTCCCCAGCTCCCCTGCCCTTACGCTGGAGTACAACACAGCGAATCCGATTCGGGCCAAGCTTGGCGTGGTGTCCCTCAGCTTTGTTACTCTGTCGGTAGTTCTTTCGATAGACAACTTGTCCATCGGAAAATTCCACCGGTTTGCTGCTGGTGTTATAGGCCTTTTCTGCGCGTTCATGGGTCCTGCTTAGCCCCTGGCTCACTTTTTGGCGGATGAAGTCCATTTTATCCGGCAGGTTTATTTGCGGATCTCCGGTCTGAATCCCTCCCAGCTTCCTTAATATCGGATAGGCCGAGGCATGTGTAATCATTTGTGTCCCAAACATGGCATAGTAGGGTTCGATGCCTATCGATTCGTGTCTGCCACTCCTAAGGGTACATTCTATTCGGCTTAATTGGGTATCCCAATTTCGCTGATCCGATGCAATCGTTGCTCGCAAAATTTGGAGCACCGATCGGTTTACCCTCTCCGCTGCATTCGCTTGCGGGGAGTAGAGTCCCGTTCTCACGTGTCGAATACCATAGCGGTTCATTAGCTCGGCAAACATTTGAGACACAAATTGTTTTCCATTGTCAGAGTGTATGAATTCGGGTACTCCGTACTGATGGAAAATTCGGGTTTCGAGGAATTTGACTACCTCTAATGCCACTGCATGTCTCATAGGCTGCAGCCAGACAAATTTGGAGAAATGATCGAGACATACAAAAATCACTGAATTCCCAGTGTTGGTTCTTGGATACGGTCCCATAAAGTCGATAAACAACCAGGGAACGAAAATAACTGTTATTTTTGTATTTTCAAACAAAAAAATCAACGACAAGGAAGACTCCTAGAAAAAAACCAACTATACCACTGGCATTATAAAACATTGTATTTTACATATTCGCAATGGTTTTTATTTTTGCAATTTTTATTTAAAACTCAAACAATAATCGTTATTCTGTGAGTTTTATATAAAACTTGACATATAAAACTTATTCTCTGAGTTTTATTTTCCGATTGAAAAATAACAGTCATTCCTTGAGTTTTATATAAAAATCAAAACATAAAACTTATTCTCTGAGTTTTATTTTTGATTGAAAAAATAAAACTCAAAACCGTTTAGTGGCGGCTGTGTAGGGGATTTAAATGTTTTAAAAATGTAGATATGGTACTTGACCCATTGACTTTTTTCCAGATTTTTACCAAATGAAATCAACCACGGTAAGTGGTTGACAGAAAACTTGATCTTGGTATCTTTTTCTAAAACGTTTTTTTGATCGTCCATCTCTTTATCGAAAACGTTTTTATGTATTAATTTATAGACCGCCTACTATTAAAACATGGATTTCTCCTCTGCGAGACGTAAATAATCATACTTACCGTGGTTGATTTCATTTCTCTTGAAAAAAGTCAATGGGTCAAGTACCATATCTACATTTTTAAAACATTTAAATCCCCTACACAGCCGTCACTAAACGGTTTTGAGTTATATTTTTGATTGAAAAAATAAAACTCAGAGAATAAGTTTTATGTTTTGATTTTTATATAAAACTCAAGGAATAACTGTTATTTTTCAATGGGAAAATAAAACTCAGAGAATAAGTTTTATATGTCAAGTTTTATATAAAACTCACAGAATAACGATTATTTTTTGAGTTTTACTTAAAACCCATGGCATAATGATTAAAAAGCGATTTTTAAAATAAAACTCATAACAGTTACGATCCCTGTAAACAACCTTTGAGCGGCCCGTTCTGTGACCCTTTGTTCTCCCATGGGAGACCTAGCACTCTTTTACTACCTTTTGCACATCTCCAGTCGTAAAACTGTCTCAATTTGGCTAGGGATTTGTGCAAACCCCCATGCCCTGCGGTCATGGCATGATGTGCTCTCCAGACTAAGTCAGATCTCAGCTCGGCGGGTACCCAGAGCTTCCATGCTCTGGCTTCATCTACGGCATCCCCTGAGTTGAAGCCTATCCGCTTGTATATAAAGCCGTCCGTTGTTTGTACGTCTGGGCCTTTTAACACACTTTGGTCCACTGCCTGTACTAATTTCACGTATTCCGGGGATTGGAACGCCGTCGAGTCCAGGTTTATATGTATATCCTGTTCTTCCGCTTTTGCTTTCTGTAGCTCGTCCATATGCACTCGTGAGAGAGCGTCTGGTACTACGTTAAGTGATCCTTTCCGATGCTCGATGGTAAAGTCGAACGCTTGCAGCTTCAGACTCCATCGTGCTAATCTGCCGGATAAATCCTTTTGACCCATCAGCCATTTTAAAGTAGCATGATCGGTGATCACTTTGAACGGCATTCCTTCTACGTAAGCGCGGAATTTGGTGATGCTGAGAAGGGCGGCATAGCATTCGAGCTCTGTTATGCTATAATTCCGCTGTGCCTTGTTCAGTTTGGCTGACATGTAGGCGATCGGATGTTCGCCGCCTGAGTCATCAGTCTGAAACAAAACTCCTCCTACTCCAGTTGTTGATGCATCGCACTGAATGGTGAAGGGTTCTTTAAAGTCAGGGGTGACAAGTACAGGTGCTGATGCCATGTTCGCTTTTAGTTCTTCAAATGCCTTAATTGCCTCTTCGGACAATTCAAATTTCTTAACGCGATCTTTCTTCAAACAATCATGAAGAGGTGCCGCTGTTTGGGCATAGTTTTGAATAAACCTCCTGTACCAGCCAGTCATCCCCAAAAACCTCCGCATCTGTTTGGGAGAGCTTGGTTGAGGAAATTCCTGGATTGACTGGATTTTCGAATCGTCCGTTCGTATGCATCCCCCTCCTACTACATAGCCTAGATATCTAGCTTGGCTATAGCAAAACTTACTTTTGTCGACATTTATTGTCAGTTTTGCACGCTGCAAGCAGTCACTGACCTGGCTCAACATATCCAGGTGTTTTTCAAAAGTAGGTGAACAAACCAGTAGGTCATCGAGGTACACGAATACATTCTCACGAAGCGACGCCGGTATTACTTTATCCATTAGTCGGCACATTCTTTGCGCTGCATTGCACAGGCCGAAAGGCATGACTGTAAATTGATATAGTGGTCTGCCGGGTACTGTAAACGCGGTCTTCTCTCTACTTTTTGTTTCCAAGGGTATTTGCCAAAAAGCGTCTTTTAAATCGATTGCGGAAATATAGTATGTTTCCTGTAAACGACTTAACAGACCCTCGATGTGTGGCAAAGGGTATGCATCTTTGATAGTCCGAGAATTGACTTTGCGAGCGTCGAGGCAAAGGCGATTTTTCTGGCCTTTCTGGACTAGAGTCACTGGTGAACTCCAGCTGCTGTTGCTCTCTTCGATCACACCTAGACCAAGCATGCGATCTAGCTCGGCATACACCAGCTTTTGCTTAGCTGGGGAAAGCGGATAATGCCGCTGCTTGATCGGCAGGTCCTCGTCGGTTACTTCTATTACATGCTGCTCCAAGCTGGTCTTTCCTAAACCTTTATCCAGACATGATGGGTATGTCTCAATTACTAGTCTCAGCTGACTGTGTTGTTCTGGAGATAGCTGATGAGGCATGTAAGCGGTTTCGGGCTTAGGAGGGTCGTTCATATCCAAGTCTCCAGTCATTAAGTCGTATTCCGGTGGTGCTTCGATGGCTGCAAACTCGGTTCCGCCCTTACCAAGAAATGTTAGGCCAAACGTATCCCAGAAGTTAATTCCAAAATAAAAACGTTGTGTCAGACCTGGTACTATCAAAAATTCCAGATCCTTGGTCTCTCCTTCCCATTCCACAGGTAGGGTTATTGCTCCGACTACTCGAGTTTCTCCGCCACTAGCTGTGCGCACACATTCTTCGCTAAGCTTCCTTATGGGCCGCGTCCGGTTCCTTAAGAAGGCTTCCGCTCCTCTGCCAATGCAATTCGCACTAGCGCCTGTATCCAGTAACGCTAGTATTTCTTCTCCGTCGACTTTAGTTTTGGCAAAGAAACGGTTATCGTTTTGTATGCTTACTACCGTGTCTACTACTTTCTGCTTAAGCCTGCGATACTCTGCTCGGGTGTCATATAGCTTGTGCATTTTTCGGGTGTCCCGTGTGGTGTTATCAGTATCTTCTGAGCCGTGGAAGATACGCTGTTTTGCCAGATCATACTCCCTCTCTCGTTGTTCTAGGCTCTTATGGGGAGAGATTTGTCTGGGCGTGGTTGTCTCTACGGGAATGTGACTGCCTTGGTCCGCCCGGCTGCCCCGGTCTGGCCTGACGGACTCCGCGGAAAAGCCGCAGGGCTGGCGTCTCCTACCTTCTCACACACTCTACAAGTGGCGTCATGGAATCTAGTAAGGCAGGTATCTTCTTTTGGATGCGTTCTATAAAAATCCGCAGATCTGCCGCATTTATAGCAGACCAATTCGTGGAGTGGTCCTTGGCATTCCTGTCCGTTTCCTAGTCCTGATCGGGTGTCTCTTCGCTTCCGGTTAAATTCTTCCACAGTCACCGCGTCTGGAAAATCCTGCGGCGTTTGGGAATCCTCGAGCTCACTAACCGGCCTGCTTCGCGCGGCCCTGCCATTACTCCGTAACCAGCGGTCCACTCTAAGTCCTTCCTTCTTCAGATCCGCTAGAGACCTAATTGGGGATGTCAGCAACAAGCTTCCCATCTGGGCATTTAGATTATCCTTGATGAGCTCAACGAACTTTTCTTCCTCTAGCTTGTTCTGCAATCTGAAATGCAGGTTATGCATATCAGATACATAATCGCTAAAATATTCGTTTTGCCCTTGTCGCCGTTCCATCAACTCCTTGATCTTCATCAGGTCACTCCCGGATGAGGAAAAAGCTCGTTTCATTTCTCTCGTTACCGAGTAGTAGTCAAACTCGTAGTCCTCGGCTCGATCTTCCATCAGCTGCCAATACCACTTGCTGGCAGCTCCTACCAACAGGCTATGGAATTCTCGGAACACTTGCCGCCTGTCTATCCCATAAAGTTCTTGCAACCGTTCGACGCGGAACAAGAAACTTTCGACCGTCATACTGCGAGTGCTTCCATCGAACTTCAGATTCCATTTGTCTAGTCGGGCTCCTTTCGACGCTTGGAATAGTGGACTCTGGTCAAATTCAGGGCGGCGTGGATAACTCGTCTCCGGGCAGTTATTCCTTGGCTGGTTCGGTGGGGGTGCATCTTGGTACCTCAAGAAACTGTCAGATGGGTTTGCCGTAAATCGATTCGGTGGTTGCAGTACCTGTTGCTCCATCCTCATGGACTGCGAAGATCGCAGTTTATCTGTCGGAAATCAACGCACAATCTCCACTTGCCGGTTTTTTTCTTCACGAGCTATAGGGGCTTTTCGAGTGTTCTATGAAACCCATTTCCAGAAGTTCGTCCACCTTTGTATTGATCTCCCTTTGAACTTTGAGGTTCTTAGGGTAGTATCTATATTTTATAGGTTTGTCGTCTTTCATGGTGATCTGTTCGAAATTCTGCCAGCTCTGCTTCTAGGAATTGCTCGATGTTTTCTTCCTCGCGGTCTTCATGAACAACTGCTACCTATAATTTTTCCTCGAGCCATCCATTGTGTCTGTTCTTGGCCGGTATGAGGATTTCGTGACCTGCGCACTTTATCGCAGCTCCAACCTGTGTGAGGAAATTCTGGCCCAGCACCAGTGCGTCTACTACTCCAGGTAATATCAGCAGGCTCATGGTCAGTCGCTTGTTGCCGAATGCGACTTCTACCTCGAGCTGCGCGCTTATTCCGCTGCACCTTCCGTCTGCCAACCTAACTTGCCGTCTCGTCCGTGTAATCTTTCCCAGAGCAGCCAGATAGTCCGCCAGCTCTTCGCTTATAAAACTCGCTGTTGCCCCGGTGTCGATTGTGGCTTTGTATGAGTTCCCACCAATCGTCACCGCCGCGGACAACTGCTGGTCCTCTTCGATTAGCCTGCCAGTTAGATTGGAGAGGTATCCGCGTGCGACCACCGCTCGCCTCTCTGCGGCTGGGATCGCTGGACATTTTCCGCTCTCTAGCAACGTTCCATGCATCTCACCCCCACCTTGCCGCATATCCAGCAGAATAGCAACCGCCCAATGCCCGTGTCCGCCACATTTGCGACACGCCTCCTGCGGGTTGGATATGTATTTTTGGGCTTGATTTCTTCCTTCTGGCGTGCTTTGTGGTCTCTGGGTGGTGTTCGGTGGTCTCCATAAAGTGTTTGTCTGCTGCCTTTGATATTCCATATTCGGCGTGTTTCGCGATGGTTCGGTTGGCCTGTCTTGCCTGCTGGTATCCTCGCATGTTCTACATGTCACGTGAGTCGGGACTGTAGTTTTTGTCCTGCTGAACTTATTCTCTTGGGAGAATGCTTCCCGCTCATTTTCCAGCTCTTCGTACTCGTCGGCCAGGATCATGACGGCTTCCAGGTCGTCGACTTTGTATGTTCGGAGGGAAATTCTTAGGTCTGGTGTGCTGTTTTCCCTTATGACCTCGAGTATTTTCTCCGGACTGTACCCGAGCGGTCTTACCATGGTCTGCATTTCCACCATGTAATCTTTGAACGGCTCCCTGAATCCCTGCTTCCGAGCTTTCACCTGGTCCTGATGAGGCATATAAGCGGTTTCGGGCTTAGGAGGGTCGTTCATATCCAAGTCTCCGGTCATTAAGTCGTACTCCGGTGGTGCTTCGATGGCTGCAAACTCGGTTTCGCCCTTACCAAGGAATGTTAGGCCAAACATATCCCAGAAGTTAATTCCGAAATAAAAACGTTGTGTCAGACCGGGTACTATCAGAAATTCCAGATAATTGGTCTTTTCTTCCTATTCCACGGGTAGGGTTATTGCTCCGACTACTCGAGATTCGCCGCCACTAGCTGTGCGCACACATTCCTCGCTAAGCTTCCTAATTGGCCGCATCCGGTTCCTTAAGAAAGCTTCCGCTCCTCTGCCAATGCAATTCGCACTAGCGCCTGTATCCAGTAACGCTAGTTTTTCTTCTCCGTCGACTTTAGTTTTGGCAAAGAAACGGTTATCGTTTTGTATGCTTACTACCGTTTCTACAACTTTCTGCTTTAACCTGCTATATTCTTCTCGGGTGTCATATAGCTTCTGCATCTTCCGTACGTCCCGTGTCGTGTTGTCCGTATCTTCTGAGCCGTGGAAGATACGCTGTCGGGCCAGAGCTTACTCCCTCTCTCGTTGTTCTAGGCTCTTATGGGGAGAAATTTGTCTAGGTATGGTTGCTTCTACGGGAATGTAACTGCCTTGGTCCGACTGGCTGTCCCGTTCTGGCCTGACGGACTCCGCGAAAAGGCCGCTGGGTTAGCGTCTGCATCGCCGCCTATCTTCTCACAGACCCGACAAGTGGCGTCATGAAATTTAGCCCATGAAAATCCTGCTCGGTGCAGTACTCATCGATTTCACTGACCGGCCTATTTCTTGCGACCCTGCCGTTACTTCTTAACCAGCGGTCACTCTAAGTCCTTCCTTTTTCAGCTCTGCTAGCGACCTAATCGGGGAGGTCAGCAACAAGCTTCCCATCTGGGCATTTAAATTGTCCTTGAGGAGTTCGACAAACTTTTCTTCTTCTAGCTTGTTCTGCAATCTGAAATGCAGGTTATGCATATCAGATACATAGTCGCTAAAGGATTCGTTTTGCCCTTGTCGCCGTTCCATCAACTCCTTGATCTTCATCAGGTCACTCCCGGATGAGGAAAAAGCGCGTTTCATTTCCCTCGTTAACGAGTAGAAGTCAAACTCGGCTCGATCTTCCATCAGCTGCCAATACCACTTGCTGGCAGCTCCTACCAACCAGCTATGGAATTCTCGGAACACTTGCCGTCTGTCTATCCCATAAATTTCTTGCAACCGTTCGACGCGAAACAAGAAACTTGACGGTCGAAAGTGCGAGTGCTTCCATCGAACTTCAGATTCCATGCATCCTGCGACAAAGGTTCGAGAGGCGGACTCTCTTGGTACCTCCAGAAACTGTCAGATGGGTTTGGCGTAAATCAATTCGGTGGTTGCAGTACCTGTTGCTCCACCCTCATGCATTGCGAAGAACGCAATTCCACTACTTGTGCCTTTAGTGCTTCTATCTGTGCTCGCATCTCTGCCTTAGCCTCATTATGCTGCTTTATTAACGCACGCATAATCTCCTTTCTTCTCTCGGCCGCTTCCAGTCTGCTGGTCGGATTGGCCTCACATTGCCGAAGCACACTTGGGCGTCCCTTTGGCTGTCCCAAGGGCAAATTCTTTCCCCCTACAGCTCCTTCGGTGTCATCAAATGGATCCATGTTGTCTTCAATGGATCTACTCTCGTCTTGCTCTTCCGATTCGCGGAAGATACTCAGGTTGTCTCTGTCCAAAGAGCTGGTTATCTGTGGCGTGGTGTCGGCACTAGCACTTCTGCGTGCTTGATTTGCTCCCCGTGTTGCGGAACGCGTGATTCTCCCCGTTGCGGGCTGGAAAAGCACTTTCTTCTTTGCTCCCTTCATTTAGTCCAGAGAGTTCGTTCTTTTAATATAATTTTCACTATGTCGTGTGCACTCGGGCCCGTAAGCAATGTCACTCACTTCACTCTTTCCTATTCTTAAGACACGGTCACACGCGCAATCAGCTATAAACACTGACTTAAGGTTTGCGAATACAAATCAAAAATGATGAGGGGTGCTGTTTTGCGATTACTAAGTATCTCTTCAGTGAAGACCTGTCCACTATTTAAGCACAACAAAAAAACAAATATCTCTAACTAGAGGTATAAGCAACTTCTACACAATTGGGTTCCACTGAACTAACAGATTTTCTTCCCTTCTAGTCAGCTTTAACGTTCACAATGGGAACTAGCTGCGCCTAGCAAAAAAGTCTGTTCAAAATCCCCCTCCCGCCAGTCGTCGGAAATACGGTTATCTGACCGAACACTCTCGGGATCCAAAACCGTCTTCCTATTTCTCTGGACTCGAGCCTATCAAACGACCAGAGAAACTAAAATACGTCCCCCGCCCATATATGTCAAAGGAAGCCGTAAAGAGTCGAGCCTATCAAACGACCGAACTCTTGGCCTAGTACGTCGTGTAGCGTCGGCTTTACGTTTCCTGTCAGTTCCCCCACCCACCTTTTCTGTCCTTGATCGACAAATGCACAATAGATCCGCACCGCAATGGCTAAATGCGTTACCGTAACATCTGCGCTCCTGCTCTTTCTGGACTCGAGCCTATCAAACGACCTGGCTCCGCTTAGTACATCGTGTAGCGTCGGCCAAAAAGCACATCTAAATTGTATTTACGTTAATTTCAAAAAGCGTCAGTTGGCATATTGTTGTACAGTATTATAAAAAAGGAAACCTCATATTCGATTAAAGGAAATTTAGTAACTTTTCCTATACTAAAGCAAAAGATATCTATGATTTTATAAGAAAGCAGAGACAGAGTCAATCCTCTATTCTGAGACAAAGTCCAGGTTGAGAGGTCTCTCAATTCTGGCTGTCGCAAGAGATGGGGACTTCACTTTCTAATCAGTATAAATTTTAACTGTAAATAATATCCCAACTACTTAAGTCCCTTGCTCTAAATATATAAAAGTTATCTTTGGCACGTAAAGGTACAAGCTACGGCATGCCTAGTTTGCCCATTCAACTGCCAAAGGTTTCTAGATGGTTGTTCCTAGCAATATTCCTTAAGGAATATGAAAAGTCCTTCGTTGGGCGCCAATTCTGTTACGTGGGCATATTAGTGCCCTAGTCCTGTAAAGGACTTGGGCCGAGTGATAGTCATCCGATGTTCAGGCACCAATTTTTGCCGGCATAAGCTCACCGGATGGGGTGGGTTCTTGGTAAGACTTTTTCCTCTCCAACATAACGAGAATAAATATGAAGATGCCTGAAGATGCCCAATAAGCTTAGCTGTCGCTTGATCGTAACACGATCGGGCAATGTTTCCGCCACATTCCCTCCCCTTTACACAATCGTGTGCCAAGTGGATCGTCGCGGACCGCGTAATACGATCCCCTATTGTCAAGGTTGTCCGTCAAAAGTAATGTCATTATTCTTCACCTACTCCACTTATCGCGTCCGCACCCCCCCTTGTTGAAAACTTAGCACTTCATGACTTTAATTTCGTTTTCACATTATAAATTTATTGAATAAAATATTGGCTAGTGCCATTTATGAATAATATTATTATTGGGAATACATATAAATTTAATTTTAATTGACTAACAAAGTTTGTAAGCGGAGAGTATCGAATTTATCACCCGTACAAGGTGCACACGTCAACAAATTGCTGACTCTTCACGACTACAAACGTCGCTCTCAGGGCTCTTGTGATTGTTCATACAAACACAAGGCTGATACTCGCCGCTGAAAAGTCAATGTTTTATTATATTATAAAAAGTTAACTTATAGGGTCTTCCCACAGAGATCCATCCACCATCCACCATCCGTTGAACGGATGGTCCATAAGGTTTTGCCGTTCCGAAAATTTTCCAGTTAGTTCCCCGTTAAAATTTGACGGACTTTGACGTGCTCTTTTATGCGATAGGTAGTCGATGATTTTTCAGTGCAACTCTGAATTCTTCCTCCTGACTGTAAAAATTGTAACGTTGACTACGAAATCCTATTCAAACCAATGGCGGGAAAAAATTTAAAATTGTTTAAGGTTGTTAATTTTTGTAAATTCAATTCGAATGTAGGATGATATCAGTCTTCAGGTACAACAATTGCGTCAATTCTAGATACCGTTACTTCTTGCGGATCTGAAACAAATACAAGGTCCACTTGTCTGTTTATTGAATTTCGTATAAAGCTTACTTGCTGTAACGATAATTCGAGAAGGCCATCCACAAAATCATGGGCGGATAAAGGTGTAGCGGCAGGTTACTTCTTGCGGATCTGAAAGAAATACAAGGTCCAATTGTCTGTTTATTGAATTTCGTATAAAGCTTACTTGCTGTAACGATAATTCGAGAAGGCCATCCACAAAATCATGGGCGGATAATGGTGTAGCGGCAGGTGAGTCAGTAGGAAGACCCCAAGAGATATTAGGGAGATTAAAGTCACCCAACACAATCAAAAGGTCTCTGTTGAAAAGAAGGGATGGAACGGATTTAATAACAGACAGATGGTGCTCATAAATAAAGAAATCAGAGCCAGGAGGAATATAAGAGCAGGTTACAAAAATAGATAAGGATTGAAGGGAAACTTTGACACTAACAAATTCAATTTCGTTAGAGATATGAAAGTAAAGTCTCTCCGATGTTAAACTAGAGGTAACAGTACACCACCCCTCTACGTGGGGAGCGATCGGTCCTATAGGTGTTAGAATTTTTTTCCAGAACTTCAGAGTCAGATATCTCAGGTTTCAGCCAAGTTTCCGTAAAAGCCAAAATATCTTCAGTAAATGCTGAGGAGTCAGCATAAAGCTTTGGTAGCTTCATATTTAGTCCTCTAACATTTTGATAAGCCAAAAATAAATCTTTTAGTTTTTTGGCGCTGTGAAAGGCCTGTTATTTGGCACAGTGGAAAGCCTTTTATTAGGCGCAGTGGGAGGCCTATTATTTGTTCTCGGTTTATGGGGAACAAATTCCTTTATTACCAAATCATCATTAAGCCAAAAGCATTCAAAAAGTAGTACATTAAACACATCAGGCGGAGCAAATATTTTAAAAGATGATATTCTACGGGCGTACGAAAATCTAAATTGTTCAACCGCAATATCCTCGGATGGGAATTTTTCTCGTATAAATTCCAAAACATCCTCAGATTTGGTATCCGGGGTAAATCTAGAAATAAATAACTGAAAGTTTCTTTCGCCCCCCAGCAGCAGTCTGAACCTCACTCGGCTGAGAGCCAGATACAGTACCTACTGTACCTATGGGTACAGTTTGCACCGAATTTGATATCTCCGCCGGCTCTGAAGATTTTTTCCCGACAAGACCTCCAGCAACAGGGACTCCGCCGGACCCTGCGGTATCCATTGCCACCGCTGAATCAACAGAAATTGCTGCAGTTTCCGGGTTCGCATTTGGGGTGGGTGCCACCAATTTTTTTAATGCCGTTGAGCTAGCTTTTTTGCGTTCGGGCGACTCGGTTAGTAATTTTTTATTATTAAACTGGGCACAAACGGAATCAAACCCTTCATTGAGCTTTTTAATAACTCCCGAAAGATTCAAAAGGCCGTCTCGAGTCTTCCTCATAAAGCTAGTCATATCACTTACCAGTTTTCTGCAGGTCTCACATGCCCACATGAGACCGGCACGCTGCTCAAAAAAGTCTTTCACTCTGCCATTAAATCCTGCACAATTAACATGCATGATCGTTTCGCAGAACCGGCAGAAAATAAAATCTTCACCAGAAGAAAGAGTACAATTTTTCATAGAGCAAATAAGGGCCATTATAAGAAAAATCAAAAAGTAAATATTTAAGGAAATAAAATAAAATTTGAAAAGTACCTCAAGTAAATTTGCCACTGGGATCAAATTCCAAAACCGCAAAGACACAAAACACAAAAAGTATAAGAGCGCGGATCACGAATTAAATCGAAGAGAGCGCGAAAGAAAATTATTCTATCGACTGAGCGTGGCAATAATATCTAAATCAATATAGACTATTAAAAAAGTCAGTGTGGAAATTCACCCAGAACGGATTGACATAAAAATCTTAAAAAAAAACATAAATTCGGAAATAATTAGGAGCCGAGTGTATGATATAAATTAGAGCCATAAGCGGCCCAAAGTGCCCCAAAATTCGATTTGTTTTTTTCCTAATTTTTTCTTTTGCAATTTTTTTATTATAAATGTTGTCAAAATGGTTTAAAAAATGGCTCTTCATAATTTTATGGGATACCCGCAAATAACTGCATTTAAACTTTTTTGAAATTCAGCCCCCTTCGTCAAGGTCGCCAATTTGGTTTTTTTTATTGTGACGTCACGGGCTCCCACCTATGTGTTGTTGTTTTTTTTTATTCAGACGTTCCTCCAAGTGTGACCGTGCAAAGGCAAGGAAAAATACTACAGCCACAAAACACCAAATTGCGCGCCTAAAAATGCGAATATATCGATAATTTTTTTTTGTTGCTTCATTCTTTTAGCTAAACGTTAAATTTTAAATTATCGGTGGAGCTATTCAATTCCCCTTAAGCAAATTTCAAGGAAAATTCGTATGTATATACATTTAAAGTCGGTTTTTAAATGATTTTACTATTTGCAAAATCATGCTGCTCCGATCAGTTTTAGATTTTGGTCCACTTGTCTGTTTATTGAATTTCGTATAAAGCTTACTTGCTGTAACGATAATTCGAGAAGGCTATCCACAAAATCATGGGCGGATAAAGGTGTAGCGGCAGGTTACTTCTTGCGGATCTGAAAGAAATACAAGGTCCAATTGTCTGTTTATTGAATTTCGTATAAAGCTTACTTGCTGTAACGATAATTCGAGAAGGCCATCCACAAAATCATGGGCGGATAAAGGTGTAGCGGCAGGTGAGTCAGTAGGAAAACCCCAAGAGATATTAGGGAGATTAAAGTCACCCAACACAATCAAAAGGTCTCTGTTGAAAAGAAGGGATGGAACGGATTTAATAACAGACAGATGGTGCTCATAAATAAAGAAATCAGAGCCAGGAGGAATATAAGAGCAGGTTACAAAAATAGATAAGGATTGAAGGGAAACTTTGACACTAACAAATTCAATTTCGTTAGAGATATGAAAGTAAAGTCTCTCCGATGTTAAACTAGAGGTAACAGTACACCACCCCTCTACGTGGGGAGCGATCGGTCCTATAGGTGTTAGAATTTTTTGCCAGAACTTCAGAGTCAGATATCTCAGGTTTCAGCCAAGTTTCCGTAAAAGCCAAAATATCTTCAGTAAATGCTGAGGAGTCAGCATAAAGCTTTGGTAGCTTCATATTTAGTCCTCTAACATTTTGATAAGCCAAAAATAAATCTTTTAGTTTTTTGGCGCTGTGAAAGGCCTGTTATTTGGCACAGTGGAAAGCCTTTTATTAGGCGCAGTGGGAGGCCTATTATTTGTTCTCGGTTTATGGGGAACAAATTCCTTTATTACCAAATCATCATTAAGCCAAAAGCATTCAAAAAGTAGTACATTAAACACATCAGGCGGAGCAAATATTTTAAAAGATGATATTCTACGGGCGTACGAAAATCTAAATTGTTCAACCGCAATATCCTCGGATGGGAATTTTTCTCGTATAAATTCCAAAACATCCTCAGATTTGGTATCCGGGGTAAATCTAGAAATAAATAACTGAAAGTTTCTTTCGCCCCCCAGCAACTGTCTGAACCTCACTCGGCTGAGAGCCAGATACAGTACCTACTGTACCTATGGGTACAGTTTGCACCGAATTTGATATCTCCGCCGGCTCTGAAGATTTTTTCCCGACAAGACCTCCAGCAACAGGGACTCCGCCGGACCCTGCGGTATCCATTGCCACCGCTGAATCAACAGAAATTGCTGCAGTTTCCGGGTTCGCATTTGGGGTGGGTGCCACCAATTTTTTTAATGCCGTTGAGCTAGCTTTTTTGCGTTCGGGCGACTCGGTTAGTAATTTTTTATTATTAAACTGGGCACAAACGGAATCAAACCCTTCATTGAGCTTTTTAATAACTCCCGAAAGATTCAAAAGGCCGTCTCGAGTCTTCCTCATAAAGCTAGTCATATCACTTACCAGTTTTCTGCAGGTCTCACATGCCCACATGAGACCGGCACGCTGCTCAAAAAAGTCTTTCACTCTGCCATTAAATCCTGCACAATTAACATGCATGATCGTTTCGCAGAACCGGCAGAAAATAAAATCTTCACCAAAAGAAAGAGTACAATTTTTCATAGAGCAAATAAGGGCCATTATAAGAAAAATCAAAAAGTAAATATTTAAGGAAATAAAATAAAATTTGAAAAGTACCTCAAGTAAATTTGCCACTGGGATCAAATTCCAAAACCGCAAAGACACAAAACACAAAAAGTATAAGAGCGCGGATCACGAATTAAATCGAAGAGAGCGCGAAAGAAAATTATTCTATCGACTGAGCGTGGCAATAATATCTAAATCAATATAGACTATTAAAAAAGTCAGTGTGGAAATTCACCCAGAACGGATTGACATAAAAATCTTAAAAAAAAACATAAATTCGGAAATAATTAGGAGCCGAGTGTATGATATAAATTAGAGCCATAAGCGGCCCAAAGTGCCCCAAAATTCGATTTGTTTTTTTCCTAATTTTTTCTTTTGCAATTTTTTTATTATAAATGTTGTCAAAATGGTTTAAAAAATGGCTCTTCATAATTTTATGGGATACCCGCAAATAACTGCATTTAAACTTTTTTGAAATTCAGCCCCCTTCGTCAAGGTCGCCAATTTGGTTTTTTTTATTGTGACGTCACGGGCTCCCACCTATGTGTTGTTGTTTTTTTTTATTCAGACGTTCCTCCAAGTGTGACCGTGCAAAGGCAAGGAAAAATACTACAGCCACAAAACACCAAATTGCGCGCCTAAAAATGCGAATATATCGATAATTTTTTTTTGTTGCTTCATTCTTTTAGCTAAACGTTAAATTTTAAATTATCGGTGGAGCTATTCAATTCCCCTTAAGCAAATTTCAAGGAAAATTCGTATGTATATACATTTAAAGTCGGTTTTTAAATGATTTTACTATTTGCAAAATCATGCTGCTCCGATCAGTTTTAGATTTTGGTTATCGAAGTTTTCCTTAAATTTGTTTTTATTTTTTTTAAATTCAAAAACCCGTTAAGCTAAGACGAAATGTTTTCAAACTACTTATTACCTTTCAAATGTTGAATTATTGACAAACTGTGGATTTGTAAAAACAAAATAAAAACATAAATTGGCCCCGTTGCGTACACACACACGCACGCTAAAATGCGTATTTAGACCCTCAACCATTAGATATGTGCAAGTGTGCGTGTGTGTGTGTGCATTTCAGCTGACTAAGGAAGTGAGATTTGCTTAAATTCAAATTCATGATAATACTGACATCCTTTTGCTAAATAAATATCATTTTCATTTCCACAACAGGTTTAAGACATTTTCTAACCGATTTTTGTGTTTTAAAATTCAAAATGCATTGATAATATTAAAAAAACATAAATATTCAAATCAATTAAATCTTTTGCTATTTCCTACATTTGAATCATATTGTTTAAACAAATTGAAATGTTAAAACAATTTCATTCACGGCTTCTCCACCCACATGCCTTTCTGACATCTTCTTCTAAATCAATATAATTGAAGACTATTAAAAAAGTCAGTGTGGAAATTCACCCAGAACGGATTGACATAAAAATCTGAAAAAAAACAATAAATTCGGAAATAATTAGGAGCCGAGTGTATGATATAAATTAGAGCCATAAGCGGCCCCAAAGTGCCCCAAAATTCGATTTGTTTTTTTCCTAATTTTTTCTTTTGCAATTTTTCTATTATAAATGTTGTCAAAATGGTTTAAAAAATGGCTCTTCATAATTTTATGGGATACCCGCAAATAACTGTATTTAAATTTTTTTGAAATTCAGCCCCCTTCGTCAAGGTCGCCAATTTGGTTTTTTTTATTGTGACGTCACGGGCTCCCACCTATGTGTTGTTGTTTTTTTTTATTCAGACGTTCCTCCAAGTGTGACCGTGCAAAGGCAAGGAAAAATACTACAGCCACAAAACACCAAATTGCGCGCCTAAAAATGCGAATATATCGATAATTTTTTTTTGTTGCTTCATTCTTTTAGCTAAACGTTAAATTTTAAATTATCGGTGGAGCTATTCAATTCCCCTTAAGCAAATTTCAAGGAAAATTCGTATGTATATACATTTAAAGTCGGTTTTTAAATGATTTTACTATTTGCAAAATCATGCTGCTCCGATCAGTTTTAGATTTTGGTAATCGAAGTTTTCCTTAAATTTGTTTTTATTTTTTTTAAATTCAAAAACCCGTTAAGCTAAGACGAAATGTTTTCAAACTACTTATTACCTTTCAAATGTTGAATTATTGACAAACTGTGGATTTGTAAAAACAAAATAAAAACATAAATTGGCCCCGTTGCGTACACACACACGCACGCTAAAATGCGTATTTAGACCCTCAACCATTAGATATGTGCAAGTGTGCGTGTGTGTGTGTGCATTTCAGCTGACTAAGGAAGTGAGATTTGCTTAAATTCAAATTCATGATAATACTGACATCCTTTTGCTAAATAAATATCATTTTCATTTCCACAACAGGTTTAAGACATTTTCTAACCGATTTTTGTGTTTTAAAATTCAAAATGCATTGATAATATTAAAAAAACATAAATATTCAAATCAATTAAATCTTTTGCTATTTCCTACATTTGAATCATATTGTTTAAACAAATTGAAATGTTAAAACAATTTCATTCACGGCTTCTCCACCCACATGCCTTTCTGACATCTTCTTCTAAATCAATATAATTGAAGACTATTAAAAAAGTCAGTGTGGAAATTCACCCAGAACGGATTGACATAAAAATCTGAAAAAAAACAATAAATTCGGAAATAATTAGGAGCCGAGTGTATGATATAAATTAGAGCCATAAGCGGCCCCAAAGTGCCCCAAAATTCGATTTGTTTTTTTCCTAATTTTTTCTTTTGCAATTTTTCTATTATAAATGTTGTCAAAATGGTTTAAAAAATGGCTCTTCATAATTTTATGGGATACCCGCAAATAACTGTATTTAAATTTTTTTGAAATTCAGCCCCCTTCGTCAAGGTCGCCAATTTGGTTTTTTTTATTGTGACGTCATGGGCTCCCACCTATGTGTTGTTGTTTTTATACCCTTGCAGAGGGTATAATGATTTCAGTCAGAAGTTTGCAACGCAGTGAAGGAGACGTTTCAGACCCTATAAAGTATATATATTCTTGGTCAGCATGACTAGACGAGTCGATCTAGCCATGTCCGTCTGTCCGTCTGTCCGTCCGTCTGTCCGTCCGTCTGTCCGTCTGTCCGTCCGTCCGTTTCTACGCAAACTAGTCCCTCAGTTTTTAAGCTATCGAGCTGAAACTTTACCAAAAGTCGTATTTCTGTTGCAGGTAGTATATAAGTCGGAGCCGGCCGGATCGGACAACTATATCTTATAGCTCCCATAGGAATAATCGGAAAAATAATTGAAAAAAAATTAAAACCTATGTGTTTTTTGACATATTGCCTTATGCTCTTGGAAATATCATTTTTTTAACAGTTCTGAATTTCGAATTAAATTTTATAAAAATCGGACGACTATATCATATAGCTGCCATAGGAACTATCAGAAAATTAATGGCAAGTTAATATGAACAAAATTATAGCTTCGGTGTCTTTTGACATATTTCCTTCTACTCTTTGGAATATCGTTTTTTTAATACTTCTGATTTTCGATTTAAATTTTATAAAAATCGGACGACTATATCATATAGCTCCCATAGGAATGATCGGAAAATTAATGGGAAATTAATAGAAAAACAATTATAGCTTTGTTAATTTTTATTGTATTCTCTTCTACTCTTGAATATAACTTGAATATAACTTAAAATTATTTCAGAATTTCGAAATAAATTTTACATATATCGGACGACTATATTATATAGCTCCCATAGGAATGATCAATCAATTATTGTTAAAATTGCTATAATTCGGTTTGTTTCAAATCGAAATTCAGATTTTTGTAATTTGTAATTAAATAGGAATTAACTTCAAGGGTATATAGACTTCGGCTGGCCGAAGTTAGCTTCCTTTCTTGTTTTTATTCAGACGTTCCTCCAAGTGTGACCGTGCAAAGGTAAGAAAAAATACTACAGCCACAAAACACCAAATTGCGCGCCTAAAAATGCGAATATATCGATAATTTTTTTTTGTTGCTTCATTCTTTTAGCTAAACGTTAAATTTTAAATTATCGGTGGAGCTATTCAATTCCCCTTAAGCAAATTTCAAGGAAAATTCGTATGTATATACATTTAAAGTCGGTTTTTAAATGATTTTACTATTTGCAAAATCATGCTGCTCCGATCAGTTTTAGATTTTGGTAATCGAAGTTTTCCTTAAATTTGTTTTTATTTTTTTTAAATTCAAAAACCCGTTAGCTAAGACGAAATGTTTCCAAACTACTTATTACCTTTCAAATGTTGAATTATTGACAAACTGTGGATTTGTAAAAACAAAATAAAAACATAAATTGGCCCCGTTGCGTACACACACACGCACGCTAAAATGCGTATTTAGACCCTCAACCATTAGATATGTGCAAGTGTGCGTGTGTGTGTGTGCATTTCAGCTGACTAAGGAAGTGAGATTTGCTTAAATTCAAATTCATGATAATACTGACATCCTTTTGCTAAAAGAATATCATTTTCATTTCCACAACAGGTTTAAGACATTTTCTAACCGATTTTTGTGTTTTAAAATTCAAAATGCATTGATAATATTAAAAAAACATAAATATTCAAATCAATTAATTCTTTTGCTATTTCCTACATTTGAATCATATTGTTTAAACAAATTAAAATGTTAAAACAATTTCATTCACGGCTTCTCCACCCACCTGCCTTTCTGACATCTAAATCAATATAATTGAAGACTATTAAAAAAGTCAGTGTGGAAATTCACCCAGAACGGATTGACATAAAAATCTGAAAAAAAAACATAAGTTCGGAAATAATTAGGAGCCGAGTGTATGATATAAATTAGAGCCATAAGCGGCCCCAAAGTGTCCCAAAATTCGATTTGCTTTTTTCTTAATTTTTTCTTTTGCAATTTTTCTATTATAAATGTTGTCAAAATGGTTTAAAAAATGGCTCTTCATAATTTTATGGGATACCCGCAAATAACTGCATTTAAACTTTTTTGAAATTCAGCCCCCTTCGTCAAGGTCGCCCATTTGGTTTTTTTTATTGTGACGTCATGGGCTCCCACCTATGTGTTGTTGTTTTTATACCCTTGCAGAGGGTATAATGATTTCAGTCAGAAGTTTGCAACGCAGTGAAGGAGACGTTTCAGACCCTATAAAGTATATATATTCTTGGTCAGCATGACTAGACGAGTCGATCTAGCCATGTCCGTCTGTCCGTCCGTCTGTCCGTCCGTCCGTTTCTACGCAAACTAGTCCCTCACTTTTTAAGCTATCGAGCTGAAACTTTACCAAAAGTCGTATTTCTGTTGCAGGTAATATATAAGTCGGAGCCGGCCGGATCGGACAACTATATCTTATAGCTCCCATAGGAATAATCGGAAAAATAATTGAAAAAAAATTAAAACTTATGTGTTTTTTGACATATTACCTTATGCTCTTGGAAATATCATTTTTTTAACAGTTCTGAATTTCGAATTAAATTTTATAAAAATCGGACGACTATATCATATAGCTGCCATAGGAACTATCAGAAAATTAATGGCAAGTTAATATGAACAAAATTATAGCTTCGGTGTCTTTTGACATATTTCCTTCTACTCTTTGGAATATCGTTTTTTTAATACTTCTGATTTTCGTTTTAAATTTTATAAAAATCGGACGACTATATCATATAGCTCCCATAGGAATGATCGGTAAATTAATGGGAAATTAATAGAAAAACAATTATAGCTTTGTTAATTATACCCGTTACTCGTAGAGTAAAAGGGTATATTAGATTCGTGCAAAAGTATGTAACAGGTAGAAGGAAGCGTTTCCGACCATATAAAGTATATATATTCTTGATCAGGATCACTAGCCGAGTCGATCTAGCCATGTCCGTCTGTCCGTCTGTCCGTCTGTCCGTCTGTCCGTCCGTCTGTCCGTCCGTCCGTCTGTATGAATGCTGAGATCTCGGAAACTATAAAAGCTAGAAGATTGAGATTTGGCATGCAGATTCTAGGGGTTAATACGCAGCGCAAGTTTTTCACGCCGATGTGCCACGCCCCCTCTAACGCCCACAAACCGCGAAAAACTGTGGACCCGTCTGTATGAACGCTGAGATCTCGGAAACTATAAAAGCTAGAAGATTGAGATTTGGCATGCAGATTCTAGGGGTTAATACGCAGGCAAGTTTTTCTCGCCGATGTGCCACGCCTCCTCTAACGCCCACAAACCGCGAAAAACTGTGGCACCCACAGTTTTGAAGCTAGATTAACGGGAAAAGGAATGTGTATTCGTTTCTTCAATACATATTGGTAGACCAAAGTGGGAAACCCCCCTCCCCCCTAACGCCCACAAACCGCTAAAAACCTTGGCACCCGTCTGTATGAACGCTGAGATTTCGGAAACTATAAAAGCTAGAAGATTGAGATTTGGCATGCAGATTCTAGGGGTTAATACGCAGCGCAAGTTTTTCACGCCGATATGCCACGCCCCCTCTAACGCCCACAAACCGCGAAAAACTGTGGCACCCACAGTTTTGAAGCTATATTAACGGGAAAAGCAATGTGTATTCGTTTCATCAATACATATTGATAGACCAAAGTTGGAAACCCCCCTCCCCCCTAACGCCCACAAACCGCGAAAAGCTGTGGCGCCCATAGTTTTAAAGCTAGAGCAAAAGTCTAAACGCAATTTTGTTTGGGTTATTAACGCCTACCGAAATGTAGAAGAAATTTTTTTAATTTTTTGAAGCGGCTGCTTGGTTTGCCCTGCTTGAGACTGCTGACTTTAGCTGAGTAACGGGTATTTGATAGTCGAGGCACTCGACTATAGCGTTCCCTCTTGTTTTTATTGTATTCTCTTCTACTCTTGAATATAACTTTATTTTATTATTTCAGAATTTCGAAATAAATTTTACATATATCGGACGACTATATTATATAGCTCCCATAGGAATGATCAATCAATTATTGTCAAAATTGCTATAATTCGGTTTGTTCCAAATCGAAATTCAGATTTTTGTAATTTGTAATTAAATAGGAATTAACTGCAAGGGTATATAGACTTCGGCTGGCCGAAGTTTTAACGTTTTAGCTAAACGTTAAATTTTAAAATCTCGGTGGAGCTATTCAATTCCCCTTAAGCAAATTTCAAGGAAAATTCGTATGTATATACATTTAAAGTCGGGTCTTAAATGATTTTACTATTTGCAAAATCATGCTGCTCCGATCAGTTTTAGATTTTGGTAATCGAAGTTTTCCTTAAATTTGTTTTTATTTTTTTTAAATTCAAAAACCCGTTAAGCTAAGACGAAATGTTTCCAAACTACTTATTACCTTTCAAATGTTGAATTATTGACAAACTGTGGATTTGTAAAAACAAAATAAAAACATAAATTGGCCCCTTTGCGTACACACACACGCACGCTAAAATGCGTATTTAGACCCTCAACCATTAGATATGTGCAAGTGTGCGTGTGTGTGTGTGCATTTCAGCTGACTAAGGAAGTGAGATTTGCTTAAATTCAAATTCATGATAATACTGACATCCTTTTGCTAAAAGAATATCATTTTCATTTCCACAACAGGTTTAAGACATTTTCTAACCGATTTTTGTGTTTTAAAATTCAAAATGCATTGATAATATTAAAAAAACATAAATATTCAAATCAATTAAATCTTTTGCTATTTCCTACATTTGAATCATATTGTTTAAACAAATCGAAATGTTAAAACAATTTCATTCACGGCTTCTCCACCCACCTGCCTTTCTGACATTGTTAATATAATCCTAATCAAGGTGAAAAATTAATGAAAACAAAATACTGAAAACCAAATAATAATTCTAAAATGCGAAGTAACTTTCTTGATGTTTTTTAGATCACATAAATTTTTGCTTCTCTTTTGTTCTTGTTATTGTCAACCTAATGGTTCAAAAAATATGTCTCCAGTCAGGTCGTAGACATTCACTTTACATAACACAAAATATTTGCTTTTTGTAAAAAGAATTTAACTCCTATTGACTTTTTATTCTTCTTTTTCTTATTTTTAGTGAAATGGCAAAGTGATCATAGTAAAACTTTTACTCCTTATTTATTAACCGTTTGCTTTAATGTCAGCAAGAACTTTCAAACTGTAGCTTAGATGGTTATGTTATGGTTAACATAGTCAAAAGGTCGTAGGCTTAGACCCACCGCAATTCTTGCCAATAAGGATGTTGCCATAATTATTTCTTTTTCACTTTGTAAACTATTTTTAGGTAGAGGGTAAAGAGCGGAATGCCAAATGAGTTTTCCACAGCCTCTCAGAACAAAGTAAAACAAAATTAAGAGAACTCCAATTTTGACTAGAACTTTGATTTGAACACACGACCTTTAGATTACAAGGCTTTAGATTTTGGTTTTACATTTGAAGTTTTCCTTAAGATTCTTTTATTTTTAAAATCAAAAAACCTGTTTAGCTTACACGAAATGTTTTAGAACTTTTGACAAACTGTTGTAAAAAAGAATACAAAAAAAGTGTACTCACGGCAACAACATTAATATAAGCAAAAAATGGGTATTTTACAATCTAAATATATATGTGTGTGTGTATGTGTGTGCATTGCAGCTGACTAGGGAAGTAAGATTTGTTTTCGTACTGATTTTTCTGTTTTAAAATTTAAATCGCATTGATAATATTGAAAAAAAAAACATAAATATTCAAACCAATCGATTCTCTTGCTATTCCTTACACGCGACTCATATTGCTTAAGCAAATGAAAATGTTTAAACAATTTGACTCACGGCTTCTCCTTTCATCTGATTTCCTTATTTATTATTTGTAAAGTTTTCAATCTTTATTTTCGCAGGCGAAGCTGCGGGCGACCCTGCTAGTGTAATAATATAATATGAATAATATTATTGTTGGGAATACATATAAATTTAATTTCAATTGACCAACAAAGTTTTTTAGCGGAGAGTATCGAATTTATCACCTGTACAAGGTGCACACGTCAACAAATTGCTGACTCTTCACGACTACAAACACCACTCTGAGGGCTCTTGTGATTGTTTATACAAAGACAAGGCTGATACTCGCCGCTGAAAAGTCAATGTTTTATTATATTATAAAAAGTTAACTTATACAAAGATATGGTTAAAAATAGCTAGGTAGTGTATTCGCGTGTTTTTCAACTACTTTATTATTCTTCTAATTAGTTCATTAGGTGGATGACAAAAGTGATAACCTCGCCAAGAAATTCATTAGAGAAGTTTTCAGAATAAATGGTAGTCTTGGGTACTGTTGCACAAACTATGTCTTTTTCTATTTTATTACAGTGAATAAGTGGGGAAAAGTCAAGACGGAAGGTCTCAATGTACAAATGCTCTAGATCATTAAAAAGTGATAGGTGAATTCAATTTGGATAAAAGATACTTTACTTTAATGTAGAAATGCGATTCGTTTCTAAGAGTGACCGCTAGGGCATGCTGATTAATCATGGTGCACGGATATATATATATATGTATTTGATAAGGGAACTGTGTTCCGACAAACTTACCCCGTTGCTGGTCCTGGGCGATGAGATCTCGAAGCGCTGGAATTAGTAACATATATGTATATATACGTGCCAAACACTATCGTTGAAACACACAAAAAAATATCGTTCCTAAGCACAATCACTGAATATATATATAGGTATGTATGTTTATGTATGTATGTTGGAGTATCCCACAGTGGCACACGTCTGGTCTGATAACTTGCGGGCAGCGGCGTATCCGATGTCTTGACCACTTCACTTTGTATCTCTGTTTTTGCACTTGCATTCATAAATGCCTGAGCTCACAATTTGTTTATATATATTTATATATTTTTTTTTTCACTTCACGTTTGTCTGTAATTATGGCATTTAATTGCCTTTATTTTTTTGTCACTTTGTTATGGTTTTCTTTGGGTCTGTTTCTTGCACTTTATTGTCCTTTAGACCTGGCGGCATATCACTTGCTCCATGGCGTGTTTCTGGTCGTGGCGTCCTTGCACGGAACGCGTGTACATCTTGACCACTTTCAGGATGATTAAGAAAGAAGATAGAACGATGAGGATCTTAATGTTTTCGTTCACGTCCTGAATGTCGTCCTTGTGATCGATTATATTTACGCTGTTGATCACATCGGCCGTATTGTGGTCGGCTTTGGATCTGGTACTTCCCATATTGAATTCCTGGCTATTAATGTCCTGGTAAATTGGTGCTCGTCCTTCGGGATATGAAGTAATAGGACATCCCTCAATAGCAATCGTGGGCAGTACGGGAGGACTTCCTTCAGTGTGGTAGCAGTCCTGCAGAATGTTCAAGGCCTTCCTTCAGCTCTTCGGTCTTGGCTCCAGTCTTCGGTGGCGCTAGGAAACACAGTGCGTACACTATAGTGCCCTGGAGATCAGAATAAATTCTGTCTCTTTTCTATCCGTCCACGTTCCTTTATACCAGTGTAGAGCTTTTTCTAGGCTCCCGTGATAGTTGGGTTATTTAGGTGTTCCCACCTATGATTTCCCCTATCGGTAGTGTCAATGCCCGACTGATGTACTTTGCCAGCTATTGGTGTAGGGTAACGGTCGTTGTTCTGACCGTATTATATTCAAAAGATCGTCGAGTGGCACATTCCTTTGCTTGTTTTCGGTGAGGCAATGTGTCGATTGCCTCTCTTTCTTTGCCTTCAGATTCTTTGTTGCTTTTCTACGTGCATCTTTCTCCATCAAATAAATTGAAGGAGAGGGCGTACGTAACAAAACGTCACCGTTCCCAGACTAGGGTGAACAGGCACCACGCTTGCCAGACCTTCGTCCTGCCAGCCGCAGCCTCCTGTCCCTTGCTCTGTCCCGGTCGGTCCCGCTAGACGCCTACTCAGTTTCCTTTGACGCTCCGGTACTACGGCCGGTTTACGCCAGCAGTCCCTGTAGCAAACGCCTAGAGAAAGACGAACGTTCCACCCTAACCTTCCCTCCTGGCTGTTGCGATCGTACCTGATGCCTGGCTCTCGGCGCGATCCCTGGCTGCTTGTCCTCGTCGATGTCCTGGGCGATGCGTTGCTGCGTTGTCCTGCGTTGCTCCCTTGAAGTCCGCTGTTCGTGTCCAGCACACTGCTGGTGGGGATGCCCGTGCCAAGTCTGCCTATGTCCTGCTCAACTGATCGGTATTACGGCCGACGCAGCTGGACTAATCGGTATTACAGCCAATGCAGCCGGACCAGTCGGTATTACAGCCAACTTAGCCGCACGCAGTTTGACTAATCGGTATTACAGCCAATGTAGCCGGACTAGTCGGTATTACAGCCGGCACAGCTAGCCTGATCGGTATTTACAGCCAATGCAGCTAAACTGACCGGTATTACAGCCAACGTAGCCGGACTAATCGGTATTACAGCCAATATAGTCGGAATGGTCGGTACTACGGCCAACCTCGATGTTCTGCAGACTTAGCCGTGCGTTGCCTTGAAGGACCTCAGCTACCTGTGTCGCAATTCGGAGACTTGCTTGGTCCCGAACGTCTTGACGTAGCGATCTTGCTCCTTGCTGGTTTTCCACGGCTGTTTCTCCCCGACTTTGACTTTACTAGACGTTGTTCACTCGCGATTCGATGCTCGATCACTGCCCCTGCTGCTAGCGCCCGGCGGCTTTATATAGGCCGTCCGGGAACCGTTATTTCCCTTTTTCGCTCAGGTCCAAAGGTCCTGTTTGAGCCCGTTGTCGTACGACTTCGAAGTGGAGATCCCCGTGTTGCTGCCGTTCCGCTGGTTCTTCTGGTGCATGTGGCACCCCTGTGCGTCGCTCAGCCTCCGAAATGTGGCACTTATAATTCTGGTCCAAAGTCCACGGCAGAGTCCAAAGTCCGGTGCTGTTCCGTTATTTCCCTTTTGCACACGGCACTCTGGCTCTGCTCGTGAAGTCTCCACTCTCTCACTCTCCGCTCCTTGATCTCCAAACTCTCTTAGCCAGAGTTCTCTCTCACTGGAGTTGGATTCTCCACTCTCTCATTCTCCACCCTTTGGTCTCCGCCTTGCTGCTACTACGCTAATTTGCGTAATTGGTATGCGGGAGGAAATTTGTGGTGAGTTATTCAACTCCTCACAGTTTTCTAAATGATTAAACGAATGACATTTGGACATTCTTGCTTTGGGCAGAGGCATTGGCCGAAAACATCGTGCAGTTATCAGATTGGGACAAGAGTGTATCGCCAGTAGAGTTCATTGTATCTTCATTATCAGATAGAATACCCAAACAATTATGCGTTCCTAAATATGAGGATGAGGACTTCTCTCTATTAGCAGAGCGTGAAAGTAAGTTCACATTTTTAACAGAAGCCTGAGGATGTTTTTGGTCCTGGTCCGACTTTAGAAGTGCAATCTTACGAGAACTACCATTGAGTTGCTCAAGGTTCCTTCTTTTTCTTAGGTACTTTACCTGAGTGAAACGCTCTTTATCAGCAACACTCGTGCTAATCCACGTGGGGCTTATTTGCTCATTCAACTTCTCATCTACATTAATCATTTCTAGATCTTCGTAAGCTGATCCATCAGAAACGTCAGAGAGGCACCTATTAGCATCAAAGGCAGTTGCCTTGGAATTCCTGGATGCCTTGAACACGTCTTCTTTTACGACCTCATCGGTATTTACTGGCGGCCTGGAGACTTGGTCTTTGGCAGAGACTGAATGTTTCGTTCCATGTTATTCGTTGTCTTTCGAGTGAGCTACCTTATTTTCACAACCCTCGGCCGCAGATGCAGCTCGAAAATAATAGACATCTTTGCTCATTGAGTTCTGGAATCCGACATTGCAACCGTCGTACGGAAACTTATAGAATTCAGAAAGGAAATAGTTAGTGAAACAGCAGGCCTGCCAATAGCGTGGGCAAGGCCGGCAAAAGCTACAGAACGCAGAAAAAAAACCAAACAACGATGAAAAAAATCAAATTTTTATACAAATTTTATGAAACACGGGATCTCCGAAATAAACACAACCGGTTAACTAACTGGTAAAGGCATAAGATAAGATGTTCCCAAGTTTCGATAGCCCCGGTTCATTGCTTTTCCTGCAGGTGCGGCTGTAGAGTACTCCGATCGTAGTTGCGTGTGATGCGGCCAGACAGTGGCCTGTGAGGATTTCCACTAACAGTCTGCAGTTTTTCCGAGAAAGATGCAGTACATACTACATACAACCACTAAAAACCATAGGTTAGGCGAGAGGACCCCACCTTGTGGTGTGCCTCTGTGTGCCCCCTTTACCATGGAAGCAGTGCCCCACTCTTAAAGTACCCGCCTGCAGCTAAGCAGCTTTCTTATCCATAGGCTTGCGGGGTGCATGCTGGTCGTTTCTAGGCGATCTACGATATATGGATATATCTACGAATACTACAAGGTCATATTTTTTAGCGTGTAGGGCTCTCTCAACGGTTGCTACTAGCGAGTATGCCGTTCCTACAGATTTCCCTTTCGTGTAGGCATGCTGATTGAATGACATTAGAGTCATTCATCATTTCTGATGTGTAGATCAGTCCACTTTGCGTCGTCGCGCTTTCGCTGACTCTGTATGGTAGGGTGCTAGAAAAGCAGGTTCCGAAGCCTAGCTGTTTCCGGGACGTTCTCAATGCTCAAGCAGAAGTTTCTCCAAGAGCTTCTCTGTGCCCTGCGTGATTCCTTCTTGTAAGCCCTAAGTAGGATTTTGTATTCCTCGTTGATGATCTCATTGTCTGGCTTTTTGACGATTTTTAAGTATTCTCGGAGGTCATTTCTTTTGGGTGTCAGTTCCCGATTCCACCATGGTGGCATGGTTTTCTTCCTTGTTCTTGATGTCTGGCATGATGCGTGATACGTATCCATTAATTCCTTGAACAGGGTTTCTAGGGACGTTTTTATGTCTTTTGACGGATTTTACTGCGCCCGGGCTAGACGCGAGTTTTGAAGTCACTGTCCTTGTAAACTTTTCACAGTTCGTGTTCCGGGGGTTTCAATTCACAGTTACCTTTGGGGTACTTTTAAAATCGTATCTGAACTGATTTTAGGACCCTCCATTCGGTGACCAAAGTACTCTGTCCCTTTACAAGTGTTATATCTAGCACATTTGACGAGGTGCCGCCTACGAAATTGTGTTCCTCTCCCACGTTTGCTATATGTAAATTTGTAGATAGAATAAAGTCTAAGAGTGACTCACCTCTATTGTTAATGTCACGCTGTGGTGTGCATTGGCATCTGCACCAATGAGGAGTTGGTCATCCTTAGAGCCTAATTCCACTCAGCTGGACTAATCGGTATTACAGCCAATGCAGCCGGACCAGTCGGTATTACAGCCAACTTAGCCGCACGCAGTTAGACTAATCGGTACTACAGCCAATGTAGCTGGACTAGTCGGTATTACAGCCGTCACAGCTAGCCTGAACGGTATTTACAGCCAATGCAGCTAAACTGACCGGTATTACAGCCTGTTAAATCCATCGGCGCTCCTTCGTTGCTCCATCGACGCTCCCTCGACGCATTTAACTCCGAGAGTTTCTACGGCGCCGGTCGTCCTCTTGCAGCAATTTTTGAAACTCCCGCGCCGATCCTCCATATGGTCCTGAAATATATTCCTCCAGTAATTCCAAATTGTTAGTTTAATAAGGGTCTTGATGTATATTTATATTTATTTTCAGTTTCATTCATTTAAGTCAGAGCGGCAATGGTGCCGCTCCAACGATCGAAGTGTCTCTGATTTTTACAATATTCTTTAAGTCTAGTTAAGGCTAAGTCTCGTAGCTGCGCTGCTCGTAGGCGGCGGCAGAGAGACGGCTATGTGCCTATATGCTTATGTATAAGGAAATGTACTTATATATGTTGCTATGCGCTCTCAAGTGGAGGCGCGAGGGGTATGCATATGCTGTCCGTTCGCTGCAATTATGCCGACGCTAGCACTTTCTGTGTGCGGGCCAAGCCATAGCGATCGGTTCATATTTCGGGACTTGAAATATGTAAACACTGCAACAAAGTGTTACAGTGCGTACCCGTTAAGTACTTTCGGTACAGTGGGTATTCAATATATGTGCATACTACATCTCCCTCCTTTTGAAAAATAACGTAATATAATGAAGTTATTTTTATAATAAAAATTTTAATTAATACACTTTTTATTTTTATTAATTTTTTTTTTTTTTTTTGTATTATGTTATTAGAATCAAAGAAAATGAAATTATTAAAAGAAGATGTGTATTTATTTATCTATGTATGTGTGTCTATGTATGGCCATACTAAGTGCAATTTATGTAATAAAGATTTTTAATCTATCCTTATGAACTGTTTGTTTCTTTTGTTTATTATTTGTTATTACTATGTTATCTCTATCTCCTATTTCCTTTACTATATACGGACCTGTATATTTAGGATCTAATTTATGACCTGTCTCGTTTTTTAATAGTTATCTTATCTTTTTACTCTACTCTTTATTATTATACTATACTTCTATTATATTTATTTCCTTTCTATAGTACATATCATCACTACTTTTATCAATACTTCTTCTACTCTTTATTATTCTTAATAATATATATATTTATACTTATATCACATAACCATATACTGATAAATAAACACACACACAAACACAGTCCACCTAGATACGCGTAGTAATGACAGTATTTAAATTGTTTCACTGTCCTACCTCTGCTCTCTGCTCGGTGTCTGCGGTGTGGGCGGGTCATTCATATTTTTATTATTTTTACACACTTCTCGTAGTATCTTTATTATATTCTCTCTCCCATATCCAACATGACACTACGCCCACATGACTATATAATATCATATTGTTGTGCACAGAATAGTATATATATGTCTTGTTACCAACATTACTATTTATTTTACACATTACTAGTTTTCTTATTGGTCCCGCTTGCTGTGTCGGGTGGCTCCCGGGGGCCTAGCGCTCGCGCGCTGTATGGGTGTTTGTGGGGCTATCGGGGGTGTTTGGTTTTTTGTTGTCTCTTGTTTTGGGGCTTTTGTCATTGTCTGTCGATCGTATGCGTTTTTATTTTATATTGTTTTGTGATGCCTTTTTCTTTTCTTGCGCCGTTTCGGTCCCCATGTGTATTTCATCGTTATTTTTGTTCATATTGCTTTGTTTTCTAGTTGGTTGTTGGGTCCCTCGCTGGTTGTGCCCCTATATTGATTTTTTGTTTTTTATTTCTTTTATGTATTTCCGGTGTGTGTGTGGCGATTTTCTCCCGTGCCCCTCTGCGCTGCCTGTTTATGTACCGGCTTGCATTCAGCCGTTCGAAAAATCGCCAAACATTCCTCCTTATTATATCCCCGTTATCAACAACACGATTTTTTTTTTTATGCCGGCCCCCCTTACGTCTTCCTCCGTTATATCGCGGCGTGTGTGGGGGGGGGGGTTTTTAAATTGGCGGGGGATTTTTTTTTTTTTTTTTCCCCCGCGGTTTTTTTTTTTTTTTTTGCTAGTGGGGGCTTCACTATATTTCCGGTGTTATTTTGTGATCTTTGTTGGGTATCCTTGATAACGCCCCCGCACAAATTATCTTTTCCCCTTAAATATTCGACTGTAAGGCGTATTCTTCTCCCTCGAGCCTCATACGTGTCAGTTTAGAACTGGGATTGATCATTGAAAAAAGGTATGTTAAAGGTCTATGGTCTGTTTTAATTAAGAAATGTTTTCCATATATATATGGTCTAAAATGTAATATCGCCCAATGAATTGCAGCTAATTCCTGCTCAGTAGTACATTTGTTACTTTCACCTTTTGTGAATGCTCTTGATGCGTATGCAATGGGAAGTTGGAGACCATTATGGTTCTGAGTTAAAACCGCTCCACATGCTTGCTTACTTGCATCTGTTATTATACAGAATTCTTTAGTGAAATATGGATATTGTAGCAAGGTAGGTTCCATAAGTTTTGTTTTTAAGTATTGAAATGCATTTTCACACTCATCCGTCCATTTAAAAGGAACATTCTTTTTGCATAATCTTGTTATGTGCCGTGAATAGTCGGCGAAATTTTTTATAAAACGTCTATAATAGTTACAGAATGCTACGAAACGTCTAGCACTGTCCGCGTCGTGCGGAACTGGGTAGTTCATAATGACATCGTATTTCTTGTCATCTGGAAGTATTCCTTTATCAGTGCATTTATGACCTAGAAAAGTCACTTCATGCATAAAAAATGAGCATTTTTCTGGATGTAACTTTAGGTTGTATTTCCTACATTTCTCAAAAACATCTGTTAAGTTCTTAAGCATATGTTTTTCGGAACAACCAATTACTATTAATTGTTCAATTTGATGGAATCCTGACATTAAGTCAAGACATGAAAAGTATTTAGCTCGACCTAGTTGATCTAAAATATCATCAATTCTAGGTAATGGGAATTTATCAGAAAGTAATTTTTTATTAATCTGGCGGTAGTCGATTACTAATCGCCATTTCTTTACATTTGACCCGGGGGATGATTTCTTAGGAACAAGTAACAATGGGCTATTATATTCGGATACTGACGGTTCGACTATCCCGTCAGAGATTAATTTTCCTACTTGCTTTTGTATTTCGTTCACCTGACTATGTGGGCTTCGATAGTTCTTTATATAAACTGGTTCATCATCTTTTAATCTCAGTTTTTGTTTATAAAAATTATTTGTGGTTATTGATTCGGTTTCCAATCCGAATATATCGCTATACTGTGTGCATAAGTTAGAAAGCTGTGACTTGAACTGTGGAGGGAAGTTTTTTGAAAGTTGTGATAGTACGGATTTTTTTCTATTGTCTGGATTTGTGTTGACTACATCGTAGTTCGAAAGTGATTCATATGCTAGGTTATCTGTACTGACTACTTGGTCGGTATTTGTTGTGTTTATTAGCCTTATGAAGGCATTATTGGATGTTGCTATGGTATTTGCAACGTAAATACCATACTGAATTTCCTGATTTGGAATTAATACACTGTCTTCTTTTGAATTAAGTTCAATTTTCCGAATAACTTGGGATCTTGCTGGCAGAAGTATTGAATTGTTGCCAGAACTATGAGCTATTGGTACATTAAATTATTGGGTCTAATTATAAGCCAATCTTCAGATGGCTGGAAGTCTAATTGACAGTTGTATTTTTTAATAAAGTCGATGCCTAATATTCCATCGCATGGAATAGGGAAATGTGAATTTACGATATGAAAATCGTGTGGAATTATGTATTTAGTTGTCTGTATTTCCATAGAAACTAAACCTTGAGATTTGGTTATTTCTTTACTTATGCCTTTTATGTCTATGATGTAATCATATTGGATGTTTTGGAAGTTATCCGAAGTTTCTTTTAAAATTGAAATGTCTGCACCTGTGTCTATTAAAAAGATAAGTTCTTTTCCAGTAGCTACATTGAAAAATGAAACGAATATATTTTGGCTGAGATTAATAGTGTGAACTCTGACTTCATTTATTGTTGAGTATTTAAAGGGCTTTGGGAGTTTTCCGATGTGTTTTGGTTAGTATTTTGGGTAATTCTGACATTGCTTTGGTTATTGCCATTGTGGCCTCGGTTCGAGTTACTACCACCTCTATAGTTTCCTCTATATTGGCCTCGTCCGCCATTGTTATTTTGGTAGTTGTTGTTATAGTTATTGTAGTTGTAGTTATTGTTGTCGTAGTTATTGTGATTACCACGAGAATTACCACGAAAATTACCTCTATAATTACCACGTCCGCGATTTGAACCGCGCTGTGAATAGTTCTGGAAGTATAAGACAGTATTTGACTGTCCAGTTGCCTCAGTGCAACTATTGACAAATTTGGAAACGGCATCGTTCATAGTACTGAAAGTGCCAGCTTGCATGATAAGTTTTACCTTATCGATTGTGCAATTTTTAGTCATTGCTTTGACTGCATGCTGCGTGGAATAACTTCTGGCTAGCTCTAAAGATAAACCATCTGTTATATATGCACCTTCTAAGGCTTTCGTCATCTGCTCAATTTCTTGTGTGTATTGGTTGGCAGTTTTATTGCGCTGCTGTAGGTTCATCAGCTTCGCTGATAATACTTCAACAGTTTCGCCTTTGACGTTGCCTCTTAGTCTGGAAATCACTTCAGTAATTCTTGTTTCATTACCGATTAGATTTCTGGCAACACCTTTTAGCTTTGTTTTAATTATGGAAACAGCTAATTCTTCGTGCTCGCCTTTTATTGATTCAATTATTTGTAAAGCATCAATGAAACTTGTTAAATTTTCAGCCTTACCATCAAAAACTGGTATAAGCTTGGATGCTGTATTAATAAAATCAATGTTAGATTGTGCCATTGTGATATTGTTGCTTATTTTATTTTCTATTATGCTCGAATCTGTGGAATTGTCCAGATCAGTGTATATCGCTGGAACAGTGAGATTATTCAAGTCTTCCTCTTCTATTTTGGGGTCTACCTCGATAGGTTCTTCTGATTCTGATTCGTTTGGGTCATGTGCAGTGTCAATTGCTATGGGAGTGTTAAGCACGGTCGGTACCGATAATTCTAAACTGAATTTCTGTTTTACTGATATTAAATTAGATCGTAGTCGTATCAGAAGTTTCGATACCTGGGACCAATGATCTTGATTTAATCTTTCCTTATGATCATATATTAGTATTCGCGCTTCATTAAAGCACTCTACTAATATTTCAACGTGTTTCCTAACCGTATTCTTTTGAATGGGTCTATTCTGTGTTAGTGATTTGTAGGACTTGTCAAAGTTAGTTTTTATATTGTTTATTTCCTCGTACAATTCGTTCCATTCCATCATTTATGGATATGTATTATTTCTTAAAAACCTTCATTACTATTGCTCTACCTAGTATTGAGTGTTCGTCTACTACCGATCTAACTTGTACACCTGGGATGGTGGATAATACAATTCCCTTTTGGGTGTTTGTGCAATGTATTAGTGGAGAAGTATCCAAATTAAATGTTTCCATGTATAGATTTTCTAAATCATAAATGCTCACCGAAGTTGCTGAAATTAATTGCAAAATTCTTTCTTTGAAATGAATGTCCCTATCATACGTGTCTCTAATTGCCTTTAGTGTAGCCATAGTTATTAAATATAAATTTTTTTTTTAAATTATGTATTTATTTTTATTTTATTTTCTTTAATTTTTAATTGTTAAGCATTTGTGTTTAATCACTGTTGTTAGTGCTCTCTTTTTTTTCTTTTGCTGCCTAAATTTTATCCAGGTCATTTCCCCGGCTCATGTATTTCTTTTTCAAACAATTGTTATGCAGCTTGTATATTTTGTAAAAGAAATTTGCGCACATGATAACAACAATGATTATCAAAAGTATATGTACCCAATATAAATTTATGTTACTTGATTCTACTTTGTTTATGACATTGGCAGTGGAATCCACTGTTTTTATATCCAAAGTCATTTTTGTTGGTTTTATATTTAATTGTATTGTATGCGAATTATTAAAATTTTCCTGGTTTTCTTCTGAGAATTTACTTATCGCATTACTGCGCATTTAAATTAACAAACTTCCTACCTAGTTTTTTGCATAGCTTTACGGGCTACACGTCTAATTGGGCAGAAAAGGTTCCGCTCAATTTTACAAGATATATTATATTATATAAAAAAAATATGCATCGCAGTGCAATCAAAAAAATTATGCAACGCAGTGCATTGTTAAAAAAAATAGTTTCCAGCGTGGTTGATTATCTTCCTTCTTCTACGTCAGCTGGTCGTCGCCGGTTTGGCTACGCTGACGCTCCCTCGAAGGCGCAGGTGGCGGTCGTGCCTCCCACGCTTACTGTCTTCTATTGTTGTCCGGGCTGTTACGGTGCTAGCTTCGCACGGGCTTCTCCCACGGAGGTGTAAGGGGGCGGATTGCCTCTCACACTAGTCGTTTTTCCTTGTGCATGTATAATTACAGTGCACACTGCTCAGCGGCCCTGGGCAGTCGGCTGGGCAGCTGTTGATTCTTTTCGGTACCTTCTTGGGAGATGGAGGTTTAGTTTTTTCTTTTATATGTCTTATAGCTGAGTGAGTTGTGATTGGGTTATTGGGCTTTTTTAATTTTGATTTTAAAAAATCAAGCTCAGTTTGTAGTTTCTGAGCTGTGGCCCATGGCGGGGGTGGAACTTTCGTGAACAGCAGCCACTTTAAGTGCGCTATTCTTTTCTGAATTTTGTTTTTCACACCAGCCCGTCCCATCACACTCTACTCACTCAGATTTATATTTCGTTGAATTTTTCCCGCGATGTCCTTCTTATGTCCTTGGGTACCTAGGTACCTCTGTCACGGTCGCCATGAAATATATTCCTCCAGTAATTCCAAATGTTAGTTTAATAAGGGTCTTGATGTATATTTATATTTATTTTCAGTTTCATTCATTTAAGAAAGAGCGGCAATGGTGCCGCTCCAACGATCGAAGTGTCTCTGATTTTTACAATATTCTTTAAGTCTAGTTAAGGCTAAGTCTCGTAGCTGCGCTGCTCGTAGGCGGCGGCAGAGAGACGGCTATGTGCCTATATGCTTATGTATAAGGAAATGTACTTATATATGTTGCTATGCGCTCTCAAGTGGAGGCGCGAGGGGTATGCATATGCCGACGCTAGCACTTTCTGTGTGCGGGCCAAGCCATAGCGATCGGTTCATATTTCGGGACTTGAAATATGTAAACACTGCAACAAAGTGTTACAGTGCGTACCCGTTAAGTACTTTCGGTACAGTGGGTATTCAATATATGTGCATACTACAGTCCCACTCGTCATCGATACCCATCAGCTATCGATATCCCAGCGGAACTCCCCACGACATCGATACCCATCAGCTATCGATATCGCTGGGGCGGCCGGCTTTGGCCTCACGAAGAAACGTTTTGACTTAGCCTCCTGCATCCCTGGACCCGGTTGTTTTCGGTGGAAAATTAGAAAAGTCTTCCGCTGCCTGACGAACAAACGGTCGGTTTTTGCTGGACGTAGTTCCGGAGTGTGAAGCCTGCTCTGTTCCATCAGCTGGGATCCGTCGTTGACTCAGGTGTGTGCGGGAATGATCATTGTCCTTGCTCGTGTGTAATGCGCTCTGTTGACTCCGGCTTTTGCTTGACGATTAAACGTATGCTACTCATGCGGTATTGGATACTGGTGGTTCTGCATTCGCTTGACGATTAAACGATTGGTTTCCTGTTTGTCCACCCTTACGTTCCGTTTCTTCTGCTTAAGGCCTGCCCGTATCTCCGTTTTCATTTGCTTCGTCTGCCTTTTCCTGCTGCTTCAGGTTGCTGATGTGTACGGTGCGTTCCTTCTTGCTTCTTTGGTGGCGAATCTTGCAGATTACGGGGGATACAAAATCGACTACCTGATATGGACCATCATATCTCGGCGCTAGTTTAGCCGCGGAACCTTCTGCCGCTTTAGACAAATGGTGCTCCTTGGCCCAGACGACATCGGCGATTCGTGGATTCCACTGTCTTCTTCTTAGGTTGTAATGTCAGGCTTGGTCCTGCGAAGCTTTCTCCAATTTTCTTCGTACTACTTCGAATATCTCTTTCTTTTTTTCGGCTTTTTCTTCTGGAGTTTCCGGCTGCCTTCCTGAACCCAAAGTTTCCCGGTCGTATAAGGCGTTCGGCAGTCGCGGCTCTCTGCCCTGTGCCAGGAACGAAGGAGAGTATCCTGTGAATTCGGACACGCTGGAGTTCACTGCCAACATTATTTCTGGCCACTTCTCATCCCATTTTCTTTGATTTTGCCCGCCAAATTGGGCTATCATCGTTTTCACTGTTCGGTTCGCACGGGATTTTCTTGAGGGGTGTATGGTGGCACGTTCGCAGTGGCACCAACTCTGTCCATTTTGAGAACCGATCGATAAGCACTAAAAGCATCTGGTTTCCGTGCTTTGATCTCGGCAGTGGTCTGACAAAACCCATGGTTCTTCCGGGATTTGAGTCAGCATTTTTCCAACCGCTTGTCTCTGATTAGGTTTGTATTTAAGACACTCTTCGCATTTCCGAACGTATGCTCTCGCGTCCCTTTGCATTCCTGGCCAGTAGTATCTGGCGGACAGACGGGCAATCGTCCTCCGGCTTCCTACATAGCCTGCCGCTGGGGAGTCGTGATTCTCCTATAGGACCGTTTCCCTTAACTCTGTAGGGACGCACAGCTTCCAGGTCACCACATCTTCGTTGCCAGCTCTGTGTGAGATTTGCCTGTACAGCGTTTCGCCTTCAAACACGTAGTCTGGGAATTTCTTCGGGTTTGTTTTTATATTCTCATGCATGTCCCTCAACCAGTTACATCCCGTATTTGGCACCAAGTCTTTCGCTTTCCGGAGGGTTTCCGGCACCGGCTGCCTGGACAGTGCGTCGGCTACCACGTTCAATTGTCCCTTTCTGTACGCATCCTCAAAGTCGTATTGTTGCAATTCAAGGGCCCACCTGGCAATTCTTCCGAACGGGCTTACAATGCTGTTCAGCCATTTTAGTGCCATGTGATCCGTTGAAGTGGTAACCTCCAGGTAGGGCTTTAGTTTTCGAATTGCCCAGACAATAGCCAAGCACTCTTTCTCCGTTGTCGAATAGTTTTCTCGGCTCCGTTTAACGTCCGACTGGAGTATGAGATAACTTTCTCGCCGTCCTCTGTGTTCTGTGTCAGAATCGTAGTCGTATGCCGTAGTCGCTGGCGTCTGTTTGCAGGATGAACGTTCTTTCAAAATCTGGACACGCTAACACTGGTTCAGTCACCAGCCTCGACTTCACCTCCTCGAATGCCTGTTGATGGTCTTGCCTCCACACCCATTTCACGCCCTTGCGGAGTAGGTCGTTGAGCGGCTTAACGATGCGTACGAAGTCCGGTTCAAATCCTTGGTACCACGCTGCCACGATGGTATTGTCATAGCTCGCGGACGGTTGCAGGTGGTTCTAACTGGGCTATGGCCGCGACCTTGTCTGGGTCTGTACCAATTCCTTGGCTTGTGACTCGATGTCCCTGGTACAGCAGCTCCTGTTTGAAGAACTGACACTTCTCTGGTTTATTTTCAGGTTCGCCTCCTTTAAACGACGAAACACTTCTCTGAGATTGTCCTTGTGTTTCGCTGAGTGCGGCCGATAACGATTATGTCGTCCTGATACGCGAACGCGTGTGGAGACATCTCGGGTCCCATCACTTGGTCCAAGGCCCTTTGAAATGTTGCGGATGCTGAGTTTAATCCGAATGGCATCACTCTCCATTGGAAGAGCCCCTTTCCTGGCACCGTGAACGCCGTGAACGCCGTGAACTTTCTACTTGCTTCTTCTAGCGGAATCTGCCAGTATCCATCCTTTAAGTCAAGGCTGCTGATATAGCGTGCTTCTCGTAGTTGGTCCAGGATGTAGTTGATACGTGGCATTGGGTACGCGTCCATCACTGATTTTGCGTTTATCTGTCGGAAATCAACGCACAATCTCCACTTGCCGGTTTTTTTCTTCACGAGCTATACGGGCTTTTCGAGTGTTCTATGAAACCCATTTCCAGAAGTTCGTCCACCTTTGTATTGATCTCCCTTTGAACTTTGGGGTTCTTAGGGTAGTATCTTTATTTTATAGGTTTGTCGTCTTTCATGGTGATCTGTTCGAAATTCTGCCAGCTCTGCTTCTAGGAATTGCTTGATGTTTTCTTCCTCGCGGTCTTCACGAACAACTGCTACCGATCATTTTTCCTCAAGCCATCCATTGTGTCTGTTCTTGGCCGGTATGAGGATTTCGTGACCTGCGCACTTTATCGCAGCTCCAACCTGTGTGAGGAAATTCTGGCCCAGCACCAGTGCGTCTACTACTCCAGGTAATATCAGCAGGCTCATGGTCAGTCGCTTGTTGCCGAATGCGACTTCTACCTCGAGCTGCGCGCTTTTTCCGCTGCACCTTCCGTCTGCCAACCTAACTTGCCGTCTCGTCCGTGTAATCTTTCCCAGAGCAGCCAGATAGTCCGCCAGCTCTTCGCTTATAAAACTCGCTGTTGCCCCGGTGTCGATTGTGGCTTTGTATGAGTTCCCACCAATCGTCACCGCTGCGGACAACTGCTGGTCCTCTTCGATTAGCCTGCCAGTTAGATTGGAGAGGTATCCGCGTGCGACCACCGCTCGCCTCTCTGCGGCTGGGATCGCTGGACATTTTCCGCTCTCTAGCAACGTTCCATGCATCTCACCCCCACCTTGCCGCATATCCAGCAGAATAGCAACCGCCCAATGCCCGTGTCCGCCACATTTGCGACACGCCTCCTGCGGGTTGGATATGTATTTTTGGGCTTGATTGCTTCCTGCTGGCGTGCTTTGTGGTCTCTGGGTGGTGTTAGGTGGTCTCCATAAAGTGTTTGTCTGCTGCCTTTGATATTCCATATTCGACGTGTTTCGCAATGGTTCGGTTGGCCTGTCTTGCCTGCTGGTATCCTCGCATGTTCTACATGTCACGTGAGTCGGGACTGTACTTTTTGTCCTGCTGAACTTATTCTCTTGGGAGAATGCTTCCCGCTCTTTTTCCAGCTCTTCGTACTCGTCGGCCAGGATCATGACGGCTTCCAGGTCGTCGACTTTGTATGTTCGGAGGGAAATTCTTAGGTCTGGTGTGCTGTTTTCCCTTATGACCTCGAGTATTTTCTCCGGACTGTACCCGAGCGGTCTTACCATGGCCTGCATTTCCACCATGTAATCTTTGAACGGCTCCCTGAATCCCTGCTTCCGAGCTTTCACCTGGTCCTGATGAGGCATATAAGCGGTTTCGGGCTTAGGATGGTCGTTCATATCCAAGTCTCCGGTCATTAAGTCGTACTCCGGTGGTGCTTCGATGGCTGCTCGGTTCCGCCCTTACCAAGGAATGTTAGGCCAAACATATCCCAGAAGTTAATTCCGAAATAAAAACGTTGTGTCAGGACCGGGTACTATCAGAAATTCCAGATCCCATTCCACGGGTAGGGTTATTGCTCCGACTACTCGAGATTCGCCGCCACTAGCTGTGCGCACACATTCCTCGCTAAGCTTTTTAATGGGCCGTGTCCGGTTCCTTAAGAAAGCTTCCGCTCCTCTGCCAATGCAATTCGCACTAGCGCCTGTATCCAGTAACGCTAGTATTTCTTCTCCGTCGACTTTAGTTTTGGCAAAAAAACGGTTATCGTTTTGTATGCTTACTACCGTTTATACAACTTTCTGCTTTAACCTGCTATATTCTTCTCGGGTGTCATATAGCTTCTGCATCTTCCGTACGTCCCGTGTCGTGTTGTCCGTATCTTCTGAGCCGTGGAAGATACGCTGTCGGGCCAGAGCATACTCCCTCTCTCGATGTTCTAGGCTCTTATGGGGAGAAATTTGTCTGGGTATATATTGATGGACGTTGATGCACTACGAGCAGTACAAACAAGTGGCCCAACGATACCAAGCACGTGCTTGTTACGCGCGGGACCCTTTATAATTTCGGGCAAAATGCGAGTTCGCGAGGAAAATACATGAAACAAATAAATACGGGACACATGGCTACAAACTATGATTGAAGCAAATGAGATAAAATTTTAGTTTTTAATACGGGGATAGAAGTTGAAGTACAAATTAAATGATAAAGATTGTTATAATTAGTACAGAGAACGCGAAATGGCTCATGCAGACTAAAATTAGATGTACATCGGGGCAAATTAAGAGGGTAATAGTTTCGTGTTAGTCTAACGGGAATATTAAAAGTTAAACGGTTTACCAGTTCTACAGAAATCACCGCCTATCTTCTCACAGACCCGACAAGTGGCGTCATGAAATTTAGCCCATGAAAATCCTGCTCGGTGCAGTACTCATCGATTTCACTGACCGGCCTATTTCTTGCGACCCTGCCGTTACTTCTTAACCAGCGGTCACTCTAAGTCCTTCCTTTTTCAGCTCTGCTAGCGACCTAATCGGGGAGGTCAGCAACAAGCTTCCCATCTGGGAATTTAAATTGTCCTTGAGGAGTTCGACAAATTTCTCTTCTTCTACTTTAGTCTGCAATCAAAAATGCAGGTTATGCATATCCGATACATAGTCGTTAAAGGATTTGTTTTGCCCTTGTCGCCGTTCCATCAACTCCTTAATCTTCATCAGGTCACTCCCGGATGAGGAAAAAGCGCGTTTCATTTCCCTTGTTAACGAGTAGTAGTCAAACTCGTAGTCCTCGGCTCGATCTTCCATCAGCTGCCAATACCACTTGCTGGCAGCTCCTACCAACAAGCTATGGAATTCTCGGAACACTTGCCGCCTGTTCCGCTTGCAGCCGTTCGACGCGGAAGTGGTGGTGGTTTCATCGAACTTCAGATTCCATTTGTCTAGTCGGGCTCCTTTCGACGCCTAGAATAGCGGACTCTGGTCAAATTCTGTATGGCGTGGATAACTCGTCTCCGGGCAGTTATTTCTTGGCGATTTGGTGGGGGTGCATCTGGGCACCGGTGATCTCGAAGCCGATGCATCTGGCTGTTGAGCGTCTTCTGCGTCAAAGGTTCGAGAGGCGGAATCTCTTGGTACCTCAAGAAACTGTCAGATGGGTTTGTCGTAAATCGATTCGGTGGTTGCAGTACCTGTTGCTCCACCCTCATGGATTGCGAAGATCGCAATTCCACTACTTGCGCCTTTAGAGCTTCTATCTGCGCTCGCATGTCTGCCTCAGCTCCATTATGCTTCTTTATTAGCTCACGCATAATCTGCTCTCTTCTTTCGGCCGCTTCCCGACTGCTGGTCGGATTGACCTCATATTGTGGGAGCACACTTGAGCGTCCCTTTGGCTGTCCCAAGGGCAAATCCTTTCCCCCTACAGCTCCTTCGGTGTCATCAAATTGATCCATGTCGTCTTCAATGGATCTACTCTCGTCTTGCTCTTTCGATTCGCGGAAGATACTCAGGTTGTCTCTGTCCAAAGAGCTGGTTCTCTGTGGCGTGGTGTCGGCACTAGCACTTCTGCGTGCTTGATTTGCTCCCCGTGTTGCGGAACGCGAGGTTCTCCCCGTCGCGGGCTGGAAAAGCACTTTTTTCTTAGCTCCCTTCATTTAGTCCAGAGAGCTCGTTCTTTTATATAATTTGCACTATTTCGTGTTCACTTATGCCCGTAAGCAATGTCACTCACTTCACTCTTTCTTATTATTAAGACAAGGTCACACGCGCGATCAGCTATAAACGCTGACTAAACGCTATAGTCGAGTGCCTCGACTATCAAATACCCGTTACACAGCTAAAGCAAGCAGTCTCAAGCAGGGCAAACTAAGCAGCCGCTTCAAAGTGTCGCCATCTACCGGCCATTTCATAATTTGATTATAACTTTTTACTGAGTGGGACGATTTAAAAAATTTCTTCTACATTTCGGTAGGCATTAATAACCCAAACAAAATGGCGTTTACACTTTTGCTCTAGCTTTGAAGCTGTGGGCGCCACAGCTTTTCGCGGTTTGTGGTCGTTGAGGGGAGGGGGGTTTCCCACTTTGGTCTATCAATATATATTGATGAAACGAATACACATTCCTTTTCCCGTTAATCTAGCTTCAAAACTGTGGTTGCCACAGTTTTTCGCGGTTTGTAGGCGTTAGAGGGGGCGTGGCACATCGGCGTGAAAAACTTGCGCTGCGTATTAACCCCTAGAATCTGCATGCCAAATCCCAATCTTCTAGCTTTTATAGTTTCCGAGATCTTAGCGTTCATACAGACGGGTGCCACTGTTTTTCGCGGTTTGTGGGCGTTAGGAGGGGGAGGTGGTGGCCCATTTTGGTCAATCAATAGGTATTGAAGAAACGAATACACATTTTTTTCCCGTTAATCTTGCTTCAAAACTGTGGGCGCTACAGTTTTTCGCAGTGTGTGGGTGTTTTAGCGGGCGTGGCACATCGGCGTGAAAAATTTGCGCTGCGTATTAACCCCTAGAATCTGCATGCAAAGTACCAATCTTCTAGCTTTTATAGTTTCCGAGATCTCAGAGTTCATACAGAACGGGTCACAGTTATTCGCGGCTTATGGGCGTTAGAGGGGGCGTGGCACATCGGCGTGAAAATCTTGCGCTGCGTATTAATCCCTAGAATCTGCATGCAAAGTGCCAACCGTTTAGCTTTTATAGTTTCCGAGATCTCAGCGTTCATACAGACGGACGGACGGACAGACGGACAGACGGACATGGCTAGATAGACTCGGCTAGTGATCCTGATCAAGAATATATATACTTTATATGGTCGGAAACGCTTCCTTCTGCCTGTTACATACTTTTGCACGAATCTAATATAACCTTTTACTGTACGAGTAACGGGTATAATGATGAGGGGTGCTGTTTTGCGATTACTAAGTATCTCTTCAGTGAAGAATCTGTCCGATATTTAAGCCCCACAAAAAAATAAATATCCCTAACTAGAGGTATTAGCAGCTTCTACACAACTGGGTTCCACTAAACTAACAGCTCTTCTTCCCTTCTAGTCAGCTTTAACGTTCACAATGGGAACTAGCTGCGCCTAGAAGAAAAGTCTGTCCAAAATCCCCCTCCCGATCATTCTCGGGATCCACAACCATCTTCCTATTTCTCTGGACTCGAGCCTATCAAACGACCGGACCATCTAGCCCAGTACGTCGTGTAGCATCGGCCAGAGAAACTAAAATACGTCCCCCGCTCATATATGTCAATGGAAGCCGTATAGACTCGAGCCTATCAAACGACCGGACTCTTGGCCTAGTACGTCGTGTAGCGTCGGCTTTACTGTCAGTTCCCCCACCCACCTGTTGTGTCCTGGATCGACAATCGCACAATAGAACCGCAATGGCTAAATGCGTTACCGTAACATCTGCGCTCCTGCTCTTTCTGGACTCGAGCCTATCAAACGACCGGGCTCCGCCTAGTATGTCTTGTAGCGTCGGCCAAAAAGCACATCTAAATTGTATTTACGTTAATTTCAAAAAGCGTCAGTTGGCATATAGTTATACAGTATTATAATAGGACTGCATTTTACCTTCCTCATTACAAGTTTCGCTTTATTTAAAATTGTTCCTTTTGTGATGAATAAATTCTAAACTATTGATTAAAAATCTCAAAGTCACGTGCCAATTCTGAAACTACAAAATCCTATTGAGTGGCCACTCAACACTGCCTGTAGCAAAGATTGGGGACTTTAAAAATCTACGAAATTATCAAAATGCAATTTTAGGAACAACAGACAAAAAATATGAGCTCTATGAAATCTTGTTTGTCCACCACAAGTAAACATGAAAATATTCTGGTCATTCTAGATGGAAAAAAAAACTTTACTGTAAAGCTTCATTTCGTGTATCCCAGTTATCTAAACTTCCAAAACCCTTCAAAAACGATTCTATCAAAAAGTAAAATATTTCTAAGGATGTTAATGAAAGTGTCCTCTCGTTGGGCGCCAATTTTGTTACGTGGGCATATTAGTGCCCTAGTCCTGTAAAGGACTTGGGCCGAGGGAAAGTCATCCGATGTTCAGGCACCAATTTTGCCGGTATAAGCTCGCCGGATGGGTTCTTGGTAAGACTTTCTCCTCTCCAACATAACGAGAATAAATATTAAAATGACTCAAAAAAGTAAGAGGCGTAAAGTCCGTCGCTCATCTGTCTACATTGCCTCACAAGCTTAGCTGTCGCTTGATCGTAACACGATCGGGCAATGTTTCGGCCACATTCAAAAGTTATGTCAATATTCTTCACCTACTCCACTTATCGCGTCAGCACCCCCCTTGTTGAAAACTTAGCACTTCATGGTTTTAAGTTCGTTTTCACATTATAAATTTATAATACAATATATGATACAAACAAGTGGCCCAACGATACCAAGCACGTGATTGTTACGCGCGGGACCCTTTATAATTTCGGGCAAAAATACGAGTCCGTGAGAAAAATACATGAAAGAAATAAATACGGGACACATGGCTACAACTATGATTGAAGCAAATGAGATAAAATTTTAGTTTTTAATACGGGGATAGAAGTTGAAATTTAAAATAAAAGATACAGATTGTTATAATTAGTACAGAGAACGCGAAAGGGCTCATGCAGACTAAAATTAGATGTACTTCGGGGCAAATTAAGAGGGTAATAGTTTCGTGTTAGTATAATGGGAATATTAAAAGTTAAACGGTTTACCAGTTCTACAGAATCAATATCACCTCTTATAAGGTTTTGCATAAAAATAGTACCAAGCATTATTCTACGGTTTTCAAGTGTAGGTAAATTTGAGCAAAAGTAATCTACTCTGGTAGGAAGGAAGCCTTACGTTTGGATCCCAGTTCAAACTACGAAGCGCAAATAGAAGAAATTTTTTTTGTACCGACTCAATACGGTCGATGTGAACTTGATATTGTGGACTCCAAACTAAAGAACAATATTCCAAAATAGGACCGGCAAGGGAGGTAAATAATAATAATTTGGTTATATAAGGGTCATCAAATTCTTTTGACCAACGCTTTATAAACCCAAGAACACTCATTGCTTTGATGACAGTCGACATTATGTTGCAGTCAAATTTAAGCTTCGGGTGCAAAAGAGCACCTAAATCGTTTACTGAATATATACGATCAAGTGGGGAGTTATGAAGCGAATAACTTATAAACGTAGGGGTACCTCTATAAAAGGTCATTACGTTACATTTCAGGCAGTTCAAATTTAAGAGGTTATACTCGCACCATATCTGAAAATTATCAATGTCTGATTGTAAGCCAAAACTAGACTCAATCTTATTATATGTCAAGCAAAGCTTAACATCATCAGCATACATTAGTACACGAGAATGTGTTACGATAGACGGAAGATCGTTAATAAACAAGGTAAACAGCAAAGAGCCCAAATGACTACCCTGGGGCACTCCCGATGTCACGTCTATCATTTTGGAGACAGCGTTCTAAAATATAACTCTCTGAGTCCTTCCATTCAAATAACTTTAAATCCAAGTTAATAGATAACATGGAAACCCAAGCTGATCTAATTTGAATAAAAGGAGAGAGTGGTTAACAGAGTCAAAAGCTGTGCTGAAATCTGTATAAATAACTTCAGTCTGCATTTTTTTCTTAAATCCATTAATTACAACATATGGCAATTCAAGGAGGTTAGTGGTGGTCAATCTTCTCTTTAAGTCTTTGAAGCGTATTATTAAACAAAGGAGGCCTGTTTAGCTTCGGAGGAATCCTGTCAGGAACGCATTCGTCAAAAAATGTGTTTAAAACGCTATAGAAAAGTTCAATTGCATTTTCGATATGCATGCAATGGTACAAATCAGTCCAATTATATTTCGAAATCATATAATTTAGTTTATTATAGTCACACTTATGGGTACACACTTAAGGGTATCAGTATAGGGAGGCCAATTGTCAATTCGAATGTATGATGATATCGGTCTTCAGGTACAACAAGTGCGTCAATTCTAGATACCGTTACTTCTTGCGGATCTGAAACAAATACAAAATCCAATTGTCTGTTTATTGAATTTCGTATAAAGCTTACTTGCTGTAACGATAATTCGAGAAGGCCATCCACAAAATCATGGGCGGATAAAGGTGTAGCGGCAGGTTACTTCTTGCGGATCTGAAAGAAATACAAGGTCCAATTATCTGTTTATTGAATTTCGTATAAAGCTTACTTGCTGTAACGATAATTCGAGAAGGCCATCCACAAAATCATGGGCGGATAAAGGTGTAGCGGCAGGTGAGTCAGTAGGAAGAGACCAAGAGATATTAGGGAGATTAAAGTCACCCAACACAATCAAAAGGTCTCTGTTGAAAAGAAGGGATGGAACGGATTTAATAACAGACAGATGGTGCTCATAAATAAAGAAATCAGAGCCAGGAGGAATATAAGAGCAGGTTACAAAAATAGATAAGGATTGAAGGGAAACTTTGACACTAACAAATTCAATTTCGTTAGAGATATGAAAGTAAAGTCTCTCCGATGTTAAACTAGAGGTAACAGTACACCACCCCTCTACGTGGGGAGCGATCGGTCCTATAGGTGTTAGAATTTTTTGCCAGAACTTCAGAGTCAGATATCTCAGGTTTCAGCCAAGTTTCCGTAAAAGCCAAAATATCTTCAGTAAATGCTGAGGAGTCAGCATAAAGCTTTGGTAGCTTCATATTTAGTCCTCTAACATTTTGATAAGCCAAAAATAAATTTTTTAGTTTTTTGGCGCTGTGAAAGGCCTGCTATTTGGCACAGTGGAAAGCCTTTTATTAGGCGCAGTGGGAGGCCTATTATTTGTTCTCGGTTTATGGGGAACAAATTCCTTTATTACCAAATCATCATTAAGCCAAAAGCATTCAGAAAGTAGTACATTAAACACATCAGGCGGAGCAAATATTTTAAAAGATGATAATCTACGGGTGTACGAAAATCGAAATTGTTCAACCGCAATATCCTCGCATGGGAATTTTTCTCGTTTAAATTCCAAAACATCCTCAGATTTGGTATCCGGGGTAAATCTAGAAACAAATAACTGAAAGTTTCTTTCGCCCCCCAGCAGCAGTCTGAACCTCACTCGGCTGAGAGCCAGATACAGTTCCTACTGTACTGTATTGCACCTTACAGTTTGCACCGAATTTGATATCTCCGCCGGCTCTGAAGATTTTTTCCCGACAAGACCTCCAGCAACAGGGACTCCGCCGGACCCTGCGGTATCCATTGCCACCGCTGAATGAACGGAAATTGCTGCAGTTTCCGGGTTCGCATTTGGGGTGGGTGCCACCAGTTTTTTTAATGCCGTTGAGCTAGCTTTTTTGCGTTCGGGCGACTCGGTTAGTAATTTTTTATTATTAAACTGGGCACAAACGGAATCAAACCCTTCATTGAGCTTTCTAATAACTCCCGAAAGATTCAAAAGGCCGTCTCGAGTCTTCCTCATAAAGCTAGTCATATCACTTACCAGTTTTCTGCAGGTCTCACATGCCCACATGAGAGCGGCACGTTGCTCAAAAAAGTCTTTCACTCTGCCATTAAATCCTGCACAATTAACATGCATGATCGTTTCGCAGAACCGGCAGAAAATAAAATCTTCACCAGAAGAAAGAGTACAATTTTTCATAGAGCAAATAAGGGTCATTATAAGAAAAATCAAAAAGTAAATATTTAAGGAAATAAAATAAAATTTGAAAAGTACCTCAAGTAAATTTGCCACTGGGATCAAATTCCAAAATCGCAAAGACACAAAGCACAAAAAGTATAAGAGCGCGGATCACGAATAAAATCGAAGAGAGCGCGAAAGAAAATTATTCTATCGACTGAGCGTGGCAATAATATGTAATAATATAATATGAATAATATTATTGTTGGGAATACATATAAATTTAATTCCAACAAAGTTTTTTAGCGGAGAGTATCGAATTTATCACCTGTACAAGGTGCACACGTCAACAAATTGCTGACTCTTCACGACTACAAACACCGCTCTGAGGGCTCTTGTGATTGTTTATACGTGCTAAACACTATCGTTGAAACACACAAAAAAATATCGTTCTTAAGCACAATCACTGAATATATATATATAGGTATGTATGTTTATGTATGTATGTTGGAGTATCCCACGGTGGCACACGTCTGGTCTGATAACTTGCGGGCAGCGGCGTATCCGATGTCTTGACCACTTCACTTTGTACCTCTGTTTTTGCACTTGCATTCATAAATGCCTGTGCTCACAATTTGTTTATATATATTTATATATTTTTTTTCACTCCACGTTTGTCTGTAATTATGGCATTTAATTGCCTTTATTTTTTTGTCACTTTGTTATGGTTTTCTTTGGGTCTGTTTCTTGCACTTTATTGTCCTTTAGACCTGGCGGCATATCACTTGCTCCATGGCGTGTTTCTGGTCGTGGCGTCCTTGCACGGAACGCGTGTACATCTTGACCACTTTCAGGATGATTAAGAAAGAAGATAGAACGATGAGGATCTTAATGTTTTCGTTCACGTCCTGAATGTCGTCCTTGTGATCGATTATATTTACGCTGTTGATCACATTGGCCGTATTGTGGTCGGCTTTGGACTGGTACTTCCCATATTGAATTCCTGGTTATTAATGTCCTGGTAAATTGGTGCTCGTCCTTCGGGATATGAAGTAATAGGACATCCCTCAATAGCAATCGTGGGCAGTACGGGAGGACTTCCTTCAGTGTGGTAGCAGTCCTGCAGAATGTTCAAGGCCTTCCTTCAGCTCTTCGGTCTTGGCTCCAGTCTTCGATGGCGCTAGGAAACACAGTGCGTACACTATAGTGCCCTGGAGATCAGAATAAATTCTGTCTCTTTTCTATCCGTCCACGTTCCTTTATACCAGTGTTGAGCTTTTTCTAGGCTCCCGTGATAGTTGGGTTATTTAGGTGTTCCCACCTATGATTTCCCCTATCGGTAGTGTCAATGCCCGACTGATGTACTTTGCCAGCTATTGGTGTAGGGTAACGGTCGTTGTTCTGACCGTATTATATTCAAAAGATCGTCGAGTGGCACATTCCTTTGCTTGTTTTCGGTGAGGCAATGTGTCGATTGCCTCTCTTTCTTTGCCTTCAGATTCTTTGTTGCTTTTCTACGTGCATCTTTCTCCATCAAATAAATTGAAGGAGAGGGCGTACGTAACAAAACGTCACCGTTCCCAGACTAGGGTGAACAGGCACCACGCTTGCAAGACCTTCGTCCTGCCAGCCGCAGCCTCCTGTCCCTTGCTCTGTCCCGGTCGGTCCCGCTAGACGCCTACTCAGTTTCCTTTGACGCTCCGGTACTACGGCCGGTTTACGCCAGCAGTCCCTGTAGCAAACGCCTAGAGAAAGACGAACGTTCCACCCTAACCTTCCCTCCTGGCTGTTGCGATCGTACCTGATGCCTGGCTCTCGGCGCGATCCCTGGCTGCTTGTCCTCGTCGATGTCCTGGGCGATGCGTTGCTGCGTTGTCCTGCGTTGCTCCCTTGAAGTCCGCTGTTCGTGTCCAGCACACTGCTGGTGGGGATGCCCGTGCCAAGTCTGCCTATGTCCTGCTCAACTGATCGGTATTAGGGCCGACGCAGCTGGACTAATCGGTATTACAGCCAATGCAGCCGGACCAGTCGGTATTACAGCCAACTTAGCCGCACGCAGTTTGACTAATCGGTATTACAGCCAATGTAGCCGGACTAGTCAGTATTACAGCCGACACAGCTAGCCTGATCGGTATTTACAGCCAATGCAGCTAAACTGACCGGTATTACAGCTAACGTAGCCGGACTAATCGGTATTACAGCCAATATAGTCGGAATGGTCGGTACTACGGCCAACCTCGATGTTCTGCAGACTTAGCCGTGCGTTGCCTTGAAGGACCTCAGCTACCTGTGTCGCAATTCGGAGACTTGCTTGGTCCCGAACGTCTTGACGTAGCGATCTTGCTTCTTGCTGGTTTTCCACGGCCGTTTCTCCCCGACTTTGACTTTACTAGACGTTGTTCACTCGCGATTCGATGCTCGATCACTGCCCCTGTTGCCAGCGCCCGGCGGCTTTATATAGGCCGTCCGGGAACCGTTATTTTCCTTTTTCGCTCTGCCCACTGGATCTCTCCACTTCAGGTCCAAAGGTCCTGTTTGAGCCCGTTGTCGTACGACTTCGAACTGGAGATCCCCGTGTTGCTGACGTTCCACTGGTTCTTCTGGTGCATGTGGCACCCCTGTGCGTCGCTCAGCCTCCGAAATGTGGCACTTCTAATTCTGGTCCAAAGTCCACGGCAGAGTCCAAAGTCCGGTGCTGTTCCGTTATTTCCCTTTTGCACACGGCATTCTGGCTCTGCTCATGAAGTCTCCACTCTCTCACTCTCCGCTCCTTGATCTCCAAACTCTCTTAGCCAGAGTTCTCTCTCACTGGAGTTGGATTCTGCACTCTCTCATTCTCCACCCTTTGGTCTCCGCCCTGCCGCTACTACGCTAATTTGCGTAAATGTTATGCGGCCGGCCCTCCGTATGGTTAGCTGAGGGAATTTGTGGGGAGTTATTCAACTCCTCACAGTTTTCTGAATGATTAAACGATTGACATTTGGAACACCTTAAAGGGCCCTTTCTTTGAATCTGTGGTTTTACAGTAACTACTTGATAGTCAATTAATCGAATGTTATAAACATCTTTGTTGTTTTTAGCTGGTTCTAATTCAACAAAGAATATGTCTCGTTTGGCCTTGCCATTTTCACCAGAAGGGTTATATACATTTCGAGGGTTGTGCCCAAATTCTTTGAGTCTGGCAATGATTTCATCAACCTCAGTTGAAGCGTTAAGGCCCTTGATGACAATTCGGAAAGCTCTGTCGTTTTTGAATTGAAAAGTGCTGTATGGAATCCCATTGTCCTTAAAAAGCTTTTGGACCACACGGTATATACTGCCATCATCCACAGTAATTATACAGGAGGATATTCCAGTCGTCTTAAGGCGAAAGCCAGTAGTCACGGGTAATAGTAATTCTATCAGTTGCTTAAAATCCGTGACACCTCTTAATAAAAAGGGTGGAGGACGAGGTTCTCGCTTCTTAATCTTGCTTTGGGCAGAGGCATTGGCCGAAAACATCGTGCAGTTATCAGATTGGGACAAGAGTGTATCGCCAGTAGAGTTCATTGTATCTTCATTATCAGATAGAATACCCAAACAATTATGCGTTCCTAAATATGAGGATGAGGACTTCTCTCTATTAGCAGAGCGTGAAAGTAAGTTCACATTTTCAACAGAAGCCTGAGGATGTCTTTGGTCCTGGTCCGACTTTAGAAGTGCAATCTTACGAGAACTACCATTGAGTTACTCAAGGTTCCTTCTTTTTCCTAGGTACTTTACCTGAGTGAAACGCTCTTTATCAGCAACACTCGTGCTAATCCACGTGGGGCTTATTTGCTCATTCAACTTCTTATCTACATTAATCATTTCTAGATCTTCGTAAGCTGATCCATCAGAAACGTCAGAGAGGGACCTATTAGCATCAAAGGCAGTTGCCTTGGAATTCCTGGATGCCTTGAACACGGCTTCTCTTACGACCTCATCGGTATTTACTGGCGGCCTGGAGACTTGGTCTTTGGCAGAGACTGAATGTTTCGTTCCATGTTATTCGTTGTCTTTCGAGTGAGCTACCTTATTTTCACAACCCTCGGCCGCAGATGCAGCTCGAAAATAATAGACAACTTTGCTCATTGAGTTTTGGAATCCGACATTGCAACCGTCGTACGGAAACTTATAGAATTCAGAAAGGAAATAGTTAGTGAAACAGCAGGCCTGCCAATAGCGTGGGCAAGGCCGGCAAAAGCTACAGAACGCAGAAAAAAACCAAAAAATGATGAAAAAAATCAAAATTTTATACAAATTTTATGAAACACGGGATCTCCGAAATAAGCACAACCGGTTAACTAACTGGTAAAGGCATAAGATAAGATGTTCCAAAGTTTTGATAGCCCCGGTTCATTGCTTTTCCTGCAGGTGCGGCTGTAGAGTACTCCGATCGTAGTTGCGTGTGATGCGGCCAGACAGTGGCCTGTGAGGATTCCCACTAACAGTCTGCAGTTTTTCCGAGAAAGATGCAGTACATACTACATACAACCACTAAAAACCATAGGTTAGGCGAGAGGACCCCACCTTGTGGTGTGCCTCTGTGTGCCCCCTTTACCATGGAAGCAGTGCCCCACTCTTAAAGTACCCGCCTGCAGCTAAGCAGCTTTCTTATCCAGAGGCTTGCGGGGTGCATGCTGGTCGTTTCTAGGCGATCTACGATATATGGATATATCTACGAATACTACAAGGTCATATTTTTTAGCGTGTAGGGCTCTCTCAACGGTTGCTACTAGCGAGTATGCCGTTTCTACAGATTTCCCTTTCGTGTAGGCATGCTGATTGAATGACATTAGAGTCATTCATCATTTCTGATGTGTAGATCAGTCCACTTTGCGTCGTCGCGCTTTCGCTGACTCTGTATGGTAGGGTGCTAGAAAAGCAGGTTCCGAAGCCTAGCTGTTTCCGGGACGTTCTCAATGCTCAAGCAGAAGTTTCTCCAAGAGCTTCTCTGTGCCCTGCGTGATTCCTTCTTGTAAGCCCTAAGTAGGATTTTGTATTCCTCGTTGATGATCTCATTGTCTGGCTTTTTGACGATTTTTAAGTATTCTCGGAGGTCATTTCTATTGAGTGTCAGTTCCCGATTCCACCATGGTGGCATGGTTTTCTTCCTTGTTCTTGATGTCTGGCATGATGCGTGATACGTATCCATTAATTCCTTGAACAGGGTTTCTAGGGACGTTTTTATGTCTTTTGACGGATTTTACTGCGCCCGGGCTAGACGCGAGTTTTGAAGTCACTCTCCTTGTGAACTTTTCACAGTTCGTGTTCCGGGGGTTTCAATTCACAGTTACCTTTGGGGTACTTTTAAAATCGTATCTGAACTGATTTTAGGACCCTCCATTCGGTGACCAAAGTACTCTGTCCCTTTACAAGTGTTATATCTAGCACATTTGACGAGGTGCCTCCTACGAAATTGTGTTCCTCTCCCACGTTTGGTATATGTAAATTTGTAGATAGAATAAAGTTTATGAGTGACTCACCTCTATCGTTAATATCACGCTGTGGTGTGCATTGGCATCTGCACCAATGAGGAGTTGGTCATCCTTCTAGCCTAATTCCACTCCCACACTCTTCTGATGGCGACGGTCTATCGTGTGCATGTAGCAGGACGCTACCAAGAGGCGCTTCTCTTCGCTTTCTAACATCACAGTAGTCAAGTCGTCAGAGCTGTAATGAGCCATAAGGTTAGCATGGATACCCTTCCGTACATCGACGATGGCTTCAGGACCTATGTCCTTCTCCATCTCGCCAGCCTGCAGGATATGTGCGCCCTTGCCTTCGGGGTGGCGCCTTTTGAGACGCAGGTAGACACTACCCATGCCCCACGCCATCTTCCCGAATCTTGGGTACAGCAGATCCTCCGCCTCCTTGTTGATTTGGAGAACCACACTTTGGCCCCCCTCACTGGGTAGTGGGTTGGCCATGTGCAGAATCTTCCAATCTGCCGTTGGGACGTCTGGATTCTGCCGTTGAAAGAGCTTCAGCGCCTGATCCCCTTGGATTGCGATGGGAAAGACCACTTTCGCCTTTAGTGAGGATGGAATTAGTTCCCTGTCCACCACCTCTAGCTTGGCCCCCTCCAGTTGGCCGACCGTTTGCGTCAACCATTTCCTGGTAGGATCGTCGTTGCACTTCAGGATTTTGACACCGTTCAGCCACCCTGTATCATCGAATGGGGACATGGGGGCTGTGGGTCCCACAAAATTGTTTTATTGGTATGATAAATCCATAAAATGTCCTCATGAAAACGCCCTAAACCGAAATTAAAGCATGCAATGAACAATAGGTTAAATGAATAATAAAAACTAAAGGGAACGCTATAGTCGAGTGCCTCGACTATCAAATACCCGTTACTCAGCTAAAGCAAGCAAACCAAGCAGCCGCTTCAAAGTGGCGCCATCTACAGGACATTTCATAATTTGATTATAACTTTTTACTGAGTGGGACGATTTGAAAAATTTCTTCATATATTTCATATATTGGTCGATCAATAGGTATTGAAAAAACGAATACACATTCCTTTTCCCGTTAATCTAGCTTCAAACCTGTGGGTGCCACAGTTTTTCGCAGTTTGTGGGCGTTAGAGGGGGCGTGGCACATCGGCGTGAACAACTTGCGTTGCGTATTAACACCTGGAAGCTCCATGCCAAATCTCAATCTTCTAGCTTTTATAGTTTGCGAGATCTCAGCGTTCATACAGACGGACAGACGGACGGACGGACAGACGGACGGACAGACGGACGGACAGACGGACATGGCAAGATCGACTCGGCTAGTGATCCTGATCAAGAATATATATACCGTGAAGAGTTGAATAACTCCCCACAAATTCCCGCAGCAAAACCACTGATGGCCGGCCGCTTACCAATTACTCGGCGAATTAGCGGGGTAGCGGCGCGGCGAAGGGCAAGTGGAGAGACTCTTGCAAGTAGAGAGTTTGGAGAAAGAGAGTTTGGAGAGTGAGAGTTTGGAGACCGAGAAGTGGAGAATGAGAGTTTGGAGACTTCGACGGTAGGAGAGAGAACTCTGCCAAAGAGAGTTTGGAGAGCGAGAAGCGGAGAGTGAGAGAGTGGAGACTTGACAGGCAGAGCCAGAGTGCCGTGTGCAAAAGGGGAAATAACGGATCTGCACCGGACTTTGGACTCTGCCGTGGACTTTGATCCAGGAGGACAAGTGCCACATCTCAGCAGCGGAGCGACGCACAGACGTGCCACAGGCACCAAAAGCATAAGCGGAGCAGCAGCAACACGCAGAAACACAATTTACGGCCGTGCGTGAAAGGCAAGTGGGTCAGGCAGGAGCTACGGACTTTGGACCCGGAGTGGAGAGATGCGGCGGGCAGAGAGAAAGAGGGAAATAACGGTTCCCAGAGGCCCTATATAATGCCGCCGGGCGCTGGCAACAGGATCAGTTGATCACGAAGAGTCAATCTATCAAGATCAGTCCAGATACAAAAGTGCCAGTACAGTGAACTACATGTGAACAACAACAAGTCGAATCGCCGGAAGCAGCGTCATGGGAGCCCACAAGGAACAAGATCGCTACGTCGAGACGTTCGGGATTGAACCGCCAGGAATCTCCGAATTGAGACGCAGGTAGCTGAGGTCCAGAGGGCATCACACGGCTAGGTCAAGGCGATCCGTTTCAATTCTGTCTCAACTAAATCCACGCTCCTCGCCGGAGAGTCGAACAGAGTTTGAGCGGTGTAAGCCTGCGACAACAAATCGTGAACTCAGGGAGAAGCCATTAGGCCAGAAGGGAGATCGAGTCAGTCGTTGTGGTCTTGAGTGGAGTACTCCAGGAGAGCCATACGGTTTGAGTCGTGTATTCCCGGAGCGGCGTGCGTCCGAATCCCGAGTGAAACGAGCCAGAAGGGAGATCGGTCTATCGTTGGTGGTCTCAAGTGGAGAACTCCAGTAGAGCCCCGCGGCTAAGTCGTGTAGTCCCGGATCGGCGTTGACCAAGATCCCGAGTACCAGAAGCCACGCCACGTCCAGCCACGCAGTCAGCATATCCAGGAGCATCAGCAACGGGCCAGCCACTACACCACGACAGAGCGAGCTACAAGGAAACGTCGGACGATAAGCCAAGGGGTGAAGCTAGGGCGGAACGTTCGTTTACGCTAGGCGTTGAAGCAAAGTGAAGCGCTCGGCAGCATCCTTGCGTAACTTGGACTGCCGGTGCGATCTGAGTTAAACCCTAGTGGGACCATCCGGGACAGAGCCAGGGACAGGCGGTGGTGTGTCGAAAGGAGTGATTCCTGGAGATCGCGGCCTCTGTTCACCCTAGTCTGAGAACGGTGACGCTTCCCTAAACCCGTGCAGCCGATCTCCTGGCGAGTCTAAGGCGCGACGAGTAGTCGTCGTTTCTGCGCATCAGCGGCGAGCGGTGTCGAGCATCTTCAGGGAGCGCAAAGGATCTCCAGGGAGCTTCGTGCCTCTTCAGGGAGCTACAAGGATCTTCAGGGAGCTACAAGCATCTTCAGGGAGTTCACGGAACCAGAGCCCGCAGTCCACAGGGGGAGCGCCGGATCGACAAGGCGACCCGGAGTCAGTAACGGCCACGAGCGGCGACGGCAAGGTCGCCGTGCTATCATACCCTCTCGCTCGCAATAAAATCCACTGAGTACCCGAAAATTCTGTGCTTTCTCACTGATCTACTGGGCGGTCACGTTTATATAAATTTGGTGGGACGAACACACTACTATACTGAGCTAGCCGCACGAATCTCGTAGCGAGCAGACCTAACAAATCAGTTCGTTACATCTGGCGCCCAAAACGTGATTGTCCCAGCAGTGAAAGCAACATAAAGCAGAATGGGGAAGAGTTGGATTTACCGTCTCAAGAAAGAAGACTTTGCCTATGTCTCACAGAAGTTAAACATGGCTTTGGAGGGCAGATCGGAAGACATTAGAAAGGCATTGTCTGAATGTTACACACAGACGGAGAACGACCCAGACCTCGCCGATATCTGGGCCGAGCTGGAAGCAACATACAGCGACAAACCAGGTCCCAGCATAAAGGTAACAAACGCCGAAGGGGAAGACCTAGTGGCAAGCCTAAGCATCAACAACATGCAAAAGGAGGCGCAAAAGAGGGACGTAAGCCAGGACAGAAAAACGGCAGCGCCGATTCCTAATCCCAGTCGGCCAGATTATGCCAAGGTTGCGAAACAAGTCCGGGAGTGGTCATTCAGGTTCGACGGCGTAGAAAAACCATTTGAGTTTTTAGAACAAGTGGAATGGTCCGCCAATACCTACGGCCTGGACCCAACCATGATTCCCCGGGCGATGCCGGAATTACTCACCGGTAAGGCACGGAAATGGTTCATTTCCAACAATAAACAGTGGAGAACCTGGCTGGAATTCATAGACAGTTTCCACAACTATTTTCTGCCAAGGGACTTTTTCACCAAGCTCTCTGATCAAGTCAGGCAGAGGAAGCAAGGCTACGGGGAATCGTTCAAAGATTACATGATCGACATGCAGACCATGGTGAGGCCACTCAGTTATTCGGCGAAAGATACCCTCAACATCATCAGGGATAACTGCACCCCGAGTTTAAGGATTTTCCTCAGAGCATACAGGGTATCGGACCTAGATACGCTTATGAACCTAGCCGACGAGTATGAGGAGCTGGAGAAGGAACGGGAGGCATTCGCGCAAGAGAACAAATTTTCAAGGGCAAAACCAGCAGCCCCTGCGCAAGCAACGTGCAGAAGATGCGAAGACAGTGGCGACCAGGAACGTCGTGGGAATAGTCAATGGACACCGCCCCTACAAGACTACCGGCAGCAGGCTACCAACGCATCATATGAACGCCATCGGGCACCAATGCAAAACCAACAGAGACAGCCAATAAACCCCGTGTGGCCACCAAACACCACTCAGAGGCCACGGGAGAGTACCCACATCTCGAACCCCCAGGAGGCCTGCCGAAATTGCGGCGGTCACGGACACTGGGAACGCGGCTGTCGAAACCAGCGCTTGATGTTCTGCTGGGTGTGCGGCAAAGTGGGTGTCAGGAGCGTGGAGTGCTGCAATCGAGCGGGAAATGGTCAGCGATCTCAGCCGCAGAGAGGCGGGCGGGGATCGCAAAATGCTACCTCTCCAAACTAACTGGCAAGCTGATTGAGGAGGAGCAGCAGTTGTCCGCAGCGGTAACGATTGGTGGAGGCACATATAAAGCCACAATCGACACCGGGGCAACAGCGAGCTTCATAAGCGAGGAACTGGCGGACAACCTGGCTGCCCTCGGAAAGATCACGAGGACAAGACGGCAAGTTAGGTTGGCAGACGGGAGATGCGGCGAAATCGATGCACAGCTGGACGTAGAAATCGCATTCGGCAACAAGCGATTGACCATGAGCTTGCTGATACTACCAGGGGTAGTGGATTCGTTGGTGTTAGGATGGAATTTCCTCACGCAAGTCGAAACCGAAATAAAGTGCGCCGGACACGAGATCACAATACCGGCCAGGAACCGGCACAATGGGTGGCTCGAGGAAAAGCTATCGGTGGCAGTCGTTCAACACACAAGCGAGGATAACGACCCAGCGGAATTCCTAGAGGCACAGCTAGCCGACTTCAACACCATGACGAAAACGTAGAACATGGCCGAGCATCGGATCACGATGAAAGACGACAAGCCAATCAAGCAACGATACTACCCCAGAAACCCAAAAGTTCAAGGGGAGATCAATGCGAAGGTGGATGAGCTTCTCGGAATGGGGTATATAGAGCACTCGAAGAGCCCATACAGCTCCCCCATCGTGATGGTGAAGAAGAAGACGGGCAAATGGAGACTCTGTGTTGATTTCAGGCAGATCAACGCAAAGTCGATAAAGGATGCCTACCCAATGCCGCGCATAAATTATATCCTTGACCAACTGCGAGAAGCGAGGTACATCAGCAGTTTGGACTTGAAGGATGGGTACTGGCAAATCCCACTGGAGGAAAATAGCAGGCAATACACGGCTTTCACGGTGCCCGGAAAAGGTTTGTTCCAGTGGAGGGTTATGCCTTTCGGTCTCCATTCGGCATCCGCGACTTTTCAACGAGTCTTGGACCAAGTAATTGGTCCGGAAATGTCACCGCACGCTTTCGCCTACCAGGACGACATAATAGTGATCGGACGCACGCTGGAAGAACACAAAGCGAACCTGAGAGAAGTGTTTCTTCAAGAAGGAGTTATTGTATCTAGGTCACCGTGTGACTAGCGAAGGAATAGGAACGGATCCGGAAAAGGTAGCAGCCATCGCCGAACTAGAACCACCATCCACAGTAAGAGAACTCCGGCAGTACCTGGGCGTAGCATCATGGTACCGATTCGTACCTGATTTCGCAAAAATAGTCAAACCACTCAATGATTTGCTACGCAAAGGCAACAAGTGGGTATGGACACCGGAACATCAGATGGCGTTCGAAGAGGTTAAGGCAAGACTCGTTGCTGACCCCGTACTGGCATGCCCGGACTTCGACAAACCGTTCACCCTGCAAACGGACGCTAGCGACTACGGCATCGGAGCAATACTGACCCAGAAAACGGAGAAAGGCGAAAAGGTAATCTCGTACTCAAGCCGAACGCTCAACGGCGCCGAGAAGAATTACTCGACGACCGAGAAGGAATGCTTGGCAATCGTCTGGGCGATCCGAAAGCTAAAACCATATCTGGAAGGTTACCACTTTAAAGTAGTAACCGACCATATGGCCCTGAAGTGGCTCAACAGCATCGAGAGCCCTTCAGGAAGGATTGCCAGATGGGCTCTGGAGTTACAGCAGTACGACTTCGAGATAGCATACCGGAAGGGACAGCTCAACGTGGTGGCGGACGCCCTTTCAAGACAACCACTACCAGAGACGCTTCGAGGCATCAAGGAGACATCGGCGGCGGAAGCATCTGCAGCATGCAGTTGGACTCAAGGAATGCGCGAGAAGATTAAGACCCAACCGCAAAAGTACCCGGACTACGTGATGGAAGGTGACACGCTATATCGAAGTATACCCCATAGAGCAGGCAGCGAAGATGTCGCGACGTGGAAGATGTGTGTCCCAAAGGCCCTACGAGAAACGGTGCTGAAGGAAAACCACGACGAGCCTTCAGCGGGTCACGTAGGAAGCCGAAGGACGATTGCACGCCTGGCAGCCCGATATTACTGGCCAGGTATGCACGAGACGCCCGAGCTCATGTAAGAAAATGCGAGACGTGCATGAAATTCAAGCCGAACCAAATGCAGGCGGCCGGCAAAATGCTAACGCAGGTTCCAGAGGAACCATGGGCAACGGTATGCGCGGACTTCGTCGGACCCCTGCCGCGTTCGAAGCACGGCAACCAAATGCTGCTAGTACTAATAGACCGGTTCTCCAAGTGCACTGAGTTAGTACCACTGCGCAGCGCGACGGCGGAATCACTGAAAAAAGCATTCAGGGAACGCATAATCGCAAGGTATGGGGCCCCGAAGGTGGTCATAACGGACAACGTAGTACAATTTGCCAGCCGAATCTTCAAGGGATTCCTAGCCGATATGGGTATCAAACAACAGTTCACAGCTCCATACACCCCGCAAGAGAACCCGACCGAGCGAGCCAATAGAACTGTAAAAACAATGATTGCGCAGTTCGCCGGGCAGGACCATAGAAATTGGGACGAGAAATGGCCAGAAATCATGCTCGCAGTAAACACCAGCGTTTCTGAATCCACTGGCTACACCCCGGCATTTCTTACCCAAGGCAGAGAGCCCAGACTACCAAGCGCCCTATACGATAGAGAAACGTTAGGGACAGGACGTGCTGCTGAAACCCCGGATGAAAATGCAAGCAAACTAAAAGAGATCTTTGAGATTGTAAGGCGAAACATGGAAAAAGCCTCCCAAGATCAGGCCAGGCATTATAATCTAAGGAGAAGGCAATGGACACCAGCGGTGGGCGACGTCGTGTGGGCCAAAGAACACCACTTATCGAAAGCGGCCGAAGAATTCGCAGCAAAGTTGGCTCCTAGGTATGACGGGCCATACCAGGTCGTGGATTTCGTTTCGCCTGTAATATGCAAAATACGCCATGTAAATACAAAGAAAGAGCGATCCATATATATAAGCGAGCTTAAACAAGAACAAATACAAGATACAAACAAGCTACAGCATCAGGCGGAAACAACAGACGAGTAACTACAAGATAACTCCAAGGACTATCCAAGGATACTACAAGGTAACTCCAAGGACTATCCAAGGATACTACAAGATAACTCCAAGGACCCTCCAAGGATACTACAAGATACCTCCAAGGACTATCCAAGGATACTACAAGATAACTTCAAGGACTATCCAAGGATACTACGAAACTCCAAGGATACTACAAGACTCCAAGGATACTACGGACCTCCAAGGATACAACAAGACTCCAAGGATACTACGAAACTCCAAGGATACTACAAGACTCCAAGGATACTACGAAACTCCAAGGATACTACGGAACTCCAAGGATACTACAAGACTCCAAGGATACTACGGAACTCCAAGGATACTACAAGACTCCAAGGATACTACGGAACTCCAAGGATACTACAAGACTCCAAGGATACTACGGAACTCCATGGATACTACAAGACTCCAAGGATACTACGAAACTCCAAGGACACTACAAGATAAGTCCAAGGATGCTAAAGGTAACTGCAACAAATTCCGATTGGGAAGCTCGTCAGGAGAACGAACCGAAGCATCCAAAGTCTCGTTTGGAACTGACCAGAGCACGCGTTTCAAATGTCTGCGGAAGGAAGGGAGAAGACGGCACAGAAAACTGTACCGTAAAGTCCGCATAGGATAAGGAAGGAGAAGGAAATAGCGGGATCGAAGAAAAAGGAAGACGAGAACCCGAGGTATCGTTAAAGGGAGCGCGGATCCAGTTGGATAATCTGAAATCAAAAAGCAAAATGAGCACACGTGTTACACGCAGCGAAGCGCGTCGCATCCTGGCGACCAATCACCTCTCTGAGGGATCCAGCCCGGGGCAAGGACGGTCGACATCCCGGCCCACCCGAACTCCGCGGCGGACCCCGAAGAGAGGTGTCCCGGATCCGGTCGTGAGCTCCGACAGCGACGTGCAGGTGGTGGACGACGAGGTCGAGAGACAAAGGAGGTGGCGGATCCGGAGGGCGGTCCAGCGCGGCGAGAGACGAATCCCGACGGGATCGGCGGAGGTGGAGTGGGCAAGCGCCGAGCCTGCCAAGGGTCCAGCAAAACCCGAGGAGGCAGTGGAGGAGTCGCCCCAGGCTGCACCGGCGATCGGCGAGGGGGAAGCAGGAGGCAAACCGCCTCAGCCCCCCAGCTATGTGGAGTGCATCATCGCGGCGACAATGAAGAATCAGCGGTGGTGCGAGGAGCGGCGCAGGAGCGAGGAACGGCGGCGGCAGCAAATGGAGGAGTCGCCAGAATGGCAAGCTCGATTGCGGGCGGCCGAGGAGGAGGAGCAGCAGCTGTGGGAGAACCCTGGGTACCCGCCCACGCCGCGGTATATCCACGAGCCCCGCATCCAGCTGCTCGAAATCGCGTCGGAGTGGGCACCATCGCCGTCGCGGTGGCTGCCCGAAATCCCGCCGACGCCGCGGTACGAGGGGTCACCCAGGTGGAGGCCCGCACGACCACCCACACCACGCTTCGATCCGACGCAGCGGCAGCAGCCCGAGCCATCACAGCAGCAGCACCCCGAGCCACCGCAGCCCGAGATGCCGCCGCCGCCGCAAGCTGAGTCACCGAAGCCGCAGCAGCCCGAGATGCCGCCGCCACCGCATACCGAACCACCACGGCCGAACCACGAGGAGCACCATGTCCGCACGGACATCCCGGCAGCACACGTGAGCCACAGCTCGCGCACGTTCGTGGTCGACGGTGTGCGGTGCCGGCAACAGACGTTTACGTGGACGTGGCCAGAGGGGCCCGCGGAGGACACGACGGCGAGGGAACCGCAGATATGGGAGGAGGAGGAACCGCGGGTGAGCCCGAGGGATCCGAGGGTACGCGGCAGACCCGAGGCACCGACGATGCCCGCGCCAGCAGCAACAGAGCCCCGGACTGCGACGACGACAACACCAGCCGCAGCGGAGCCATAGACCCCGCCAACTCCAAGCACCGGGCCGGGGACACCAGCGTCGCCGAACCCAACAGCAGCAGCAGACGACGTGGTGAAGGAGGACGAGCCGCTGGAGAAGGGTCCGTGGGTGTGGCCGGAACCGCTGGCCAGTCGGCGGCCACCGTGGAAGCGGCAACATTCCGCGCCGGAGGTCACCGAGGAGGTCGCGAGGCCGAAATTAATGCGACAAACGTCCGCACCCGAAGGCCAGCGGTGGCGCGCAATTGGTAAGGACGAGTGGCCCGAAGGAATCGCGGAGGTGCAGGCGGTGAAGGAGGCGCGCGTCCTGGGAGGCAGGCGGAGTGTCCGCGTAAGGCTCGATCGACGCGCGTTCCGCTTGAGGTTGGGCCCCGCAGGCATGAGGCTGTTTGAGGAGCAGCGTTAAACAATAAACACTTAAAAAAAATGAAAAAAACACATAAGACGAAGGTCGGTGTATGGCTGGGAACAACGAGGCTGAAAACAGGGGAGACAAAAAGGAGCATACATGGTTTGATCAGCGTCTGAAATAAAAAAAAAGGAATTAGCTGCGTACGACATGAAAATAAACAAACCAGCACTTACTTGTTGCTTCGATTGGCGAAGCGAAGTCGAATTCCGCTCTGAACTCGATGTCGACGTTGCCAACCAAGAGCAACTAGCCGAGGGCAAATAAAGGGCGAAGGAGCCTGGAAAGAAGAGAGAAGGATGAGAGGAAGGAAAAAGGATAAAGAAAAGTTAAAGAAACTTACCCAAAAATGCAAAATCACCATGAAGTAGGGACGGGGGCGCCTCGACAGGGCGGTCGATTGGCACGGACGATAGTGCGATCGATGGGCACACGATATATGGCAAAATCATGGTGAAGTAAATATCGCGAACGATCAAGTGGCAACGCCGCGCCAGCGATATCGATAGCTGATGGGTATCGATATCGTGGGGAGTTCCGCTGGGCTATCGATAGCTGATACGAGCTGAAACGACCAGACGAGAAAAACAGCGCGGGAAACTTGAACGAAGGCCCGCTGGGTATCGATAGCTGATGGGTATCGATGACCAGTGGGACCAGATGGAGGATCGACGCGGGAGTTTCAAATTGCTGCAACGACGACGACCGGCGCCGTAGAAACTCTCGGAGTTGAAAGCGTCGAGGGAGCGTCGAGGGAGCAACGATGGAGCATCGAGGGAGCGCCGCGGGAATCGACAAAAGCATCGCGAAGACTCAACGTCTAGGATACACGAGGAAACGCCGGCGAGCAGAAGCGAGTTTTTTTAAAAGTTTCCCGAAGTAAGGGGGGAATGTGAGGAGTTGAATAACTCCCCACAAATTCCCGCAGCAAAACCACTGATGGCCGGCCGCTTACCAATTACTCGGCGAATTAGCGGGGTAGCGGCGCGGCGAAGGGCAAGTGGAGAGACTCTTGCAAGTAGAGAGTTTGGAGAAAGAGAGTTTGGAGACCGAGAAGTGGAGAATGAGAGTTTGGAGACTTCGACGGTAGGAGAGAGAACTCTGCCAAAGAGAGTTTGGAGAGCGAGAAGCGGAGAGTGAGAGAGTGGAGACTTGACAGGCAGAGCCAGAGTGCCGTGTGCAAAAGGGGAAATAACGGATCTGCACCGGACTTTGGACTCTGCCGTGCACTTTGATCCAGGAGGACAAGTGCCACATCTCAGCAGCGGAGCGACGCACAGACGTGCCACAGGCACCAAAAGCATAAGCGGAGCAGCAGCAACACGCAGAAACACAATTTACGGCCGTGCGTGAAAGGCAAGTGGGTCAGGCAGGAGCTACGGACTTTGGACCCGGAGTGGAGAGATGCGGCGGGCAGAGAGAAAGAGGGAAATAACGGTTCCCCGAGGCCCTATATAATACCGCCGGGCGCTGGCAACAGGATCAGTCGATCACGAAGAGTCAATCTATCAAGATCAGTCCAGATACAAAAGTGCCAGTACAGTGAACTACAAGTGAACAACAACAAGTCGAATCGCCGGAAGCAGCGTCGTGGGAGCCCTCAAGGAACAAGATCGCTACGTCGAGACGTTCGGGATTGAACCGCCAGGAATCTCCGAATTGAGACGCAGGTAGCTGAGGTCCAGAGGGCATCACCCGGCTAGGTCAAGGCGATCCGTTTCAATTCTGTCTCAACTAAATCCACGCTCCTCGCCGGAGAGTCGAACAGAGTTTGAGCAGAGAGCAAAGTGAAGCGCTCGGCAGCATCCTTGCGTAACTTGGACTGCCGGTGCGATCTGAGTTGAACCCTAGTGGGACCATCCGGGACAGAGCCAGGGACAGGCGGTGGTGTGTCGAAAGGAGTGATTCCTGGAGATCGCGGCCTCTGTTCACCCTAGTCTGAGAACGGAGACGCTTCCCTAAACCCGTGCAGCCGATCTCCTGGCGAGTCTAAGGCGCGACGAGTAGTCGTCGTTTCTGCGCATCAGCGGCGAGCGGTGTCGAGCATCTTCAGGGAGCGCAAAGGATCTCCAGGGAGCTTCGTGCCTCTTCAGGGAGCTACAAGGATCTTCAGGGAGCTACAAGCATCTTCAGGGAGTTCACGGAACCAGAGCCCGCAGTCCACAGGGGGAGCGCCGGATCGACAAGGCGACCCGGAGTCAGTAACGGCCACGAGCGGCGACGGCAGGGTCGCCGTGCTATCATACCCTCTCGCTCGCAATAAAATCCACTGAGTACCCGAAAATTCTGTGCTTTCTCACTGATCTACTGGGCGGTCACGTTTATATAAATTTGGTGGGACGAACACACAACTATACTGAGCTAGCCGCACGAATCTCGTAGCGAGCAGACCTAACAAATCAGTTCGTTACAATACTTTATATGGTCGGGAACGCTTCCTTCTACCTGTTACATACTTTTGCACGAATCTAATATACCCTTTTACTCTACGAGTAACGGGTATAATTGGGTCCTTTCAAGATTTAATTCTTTTTTGTGTTCTTGCGTAATCAGCAAAAATTTATTATTTGATTTTGTATTTTGTATAGTGAACTAAACCCCATTGAATGCTAGTTTGAAAGAATCTATACATATCTATATCTGTCAACAATTCAAGTTGAATATTTATTCTTTTAACATAGCCTCCCAAGATAGACCTGGCGTCGTGTAATATTGAGCTATAAATAAACACCCATACAAATTTTTCAAAAATGTTCGAAAAATGTCAGTTAACCGGAAAACGTCTGTTTTGAAATATAATACCAAATAATCTTTTAGAGTAGAACATGAGAATTCTGACCAAACTTTAAGAGCGTGATTATAATCTTTATGAGAGCATTCCCTTTCAGTTAAATTACTACAGAATGCTTCCCTTGGTTGAAAGTCGAATCAATAGGTATTGAAAAAACGAATACACATACCTTTTCCCATTAGCTTAGCATCAAAACAATTTTTCGCGGTTTGTGGGCGTTCGAAGGAACGTGGCACATCGGCGTGAACAACTTGCGTTGCGTATTAACACCTAGAATCTGCATGCAAAGTGCCAATCTTCTAGCTTTTATAGTTTTCGAGTGTTTCTCAGTGTTCATACAGACGGACAGACGGACATGGCTAGATCGACTCGGCTAGTGATCCTGATCAAGAATATATATACTTTATATGATTGGAAACGCTTCCTTCCACCTGTTACATACTTTTGCACAGGTATAATTATATTGTTCCAAATAAAGGAATGTGACATCAATGGCTAATATCTCCATATTATAGTTACATATCTAAAAGAAATACGAATCGGTAGTCAATGAACATATTTAATAGTTTTTTTATACAAACTTACCACTATTGCATTTCTGCTGAAGTAGCCTTTGCGATTCAAGTACAAAGATGGGGGCCTAACTGACTTTATAATTTTATCTTGCGTTTTATCCACACACGCAATTAATTTAGAAATGCACATATTACAAAGAAGTAGTCCTTAGATTGATCGTATTATCTCTGATCGTATTGGCACTTTGCACCCCCGGTTGATACGGCCGCAACCTGGGTAGTAGGAATCTTCTTAGAACTAACGGTGTTCTAGGTAAGGTCCAACTTCGCCTACAAGAAAGGTCAACAATTCCTTGTCGACCCGGTAAGATTGTAAAAATCTGCAAATCGTACATCTTTTTGCTTTCGTTACTTGCCATTTTTAGTAAATACTAACTTATTGCCGATCGGGAATGTTAAAAAAATCAGCATTGTTCCTTGCTTGTGCTTACAATCGGCGTAAAAAAACTTACGCTGCGTATTAATACCTAGAATCTGCATGCAAAGTGCGATTATTTTATAGTTTCCGAGATCTCAGCGTTCGTACAGACGGACAGATGGACAGAAGGACAGACGGATAGACGGACTGACGGACATGGCTAGACATGGGTCGGAAACGCTTCCTTCTACCTGTTACATACTTTTGCACGAATACAATATACCTTTTTACTCTACGAGTAACGGGTATAAATATGTAGAAACAAGAATTTTTAGCTTCTTGCTTCGTTTTTATGCATTGAATTGGTATATAGGTAATGCCTAATTATTGGGGACTACAGCGGGTCAAAAATTAATAAGCCATTAGGCTTTAAAACCTACTAGAAGCAAAACGCTTCTGCCCAAAGGGTACTTTTGTCAGTTAGATGTTTTCTTTGGAACCAAAAGAAAATGTTATAAAATGTCCTTACCAAATAAGGGAAATTTAGTTCTGTTAAAGGGAAATCCGATAATGTTAACAAATTCACTTCCGAGTGAAAACTGGAACAGGCCGGTATGTCTTCCCACATATTGGCCTGCTGACCCCAGGAAAATTCCGGATTTAATTGAATTTGCTGTGACCAAAAACATCCCAAGAAATTTAGTAAGCGCCAAATCGCTATCGGACTTATCATTGGATCACTTGCCTGTTTTAATAACTCTCCTTCAAAGCACCAAAGTAATCGATCACCCATTCAAGCTGACCTCGCATAGAATTATCTGGCTAAAGTACAAAAAGTACGTAAGTTCCCACATTGATCCAACACCATAGTTAAACATTGAGAATGACATCGACTTCTGTGCTGATGCCCTGAAGTCAGTATTCGTGGCAGCAGCCAGCAGAAACGACAATTGTGGGAAGCAACCAATACAAAACTAAACTGCAAATCGAACAACTGGTTCGGAAGAAAACAACGCCTGTGGAGCGCTTGGCAATCCTGCAGATGCCCCCATTCGAAGCAACTCTTTAATTAAGTCACCCGCAGACTCACCAAAGCTCTGAAGCAAAAAGTAGAGCTTGCCCAGCGCCAGTACATTGAGAAAATTTCGCCGACCAGTTCAAAGCATTCATTATGGAGAGCTCATACAAATGTAAGCTCTCCGATAGAATCATACAAATGTAAGCTCTCCGATAGAATCAGTGACTCCGATTAGAAACTCCTCGGGTACATGGGCCCACAGGGACGAAGACAGAACCGAAACATTTTTTTACATCTACGAAATGTATTTCAGGCAAACGCCGCCCAAATCTCATTTGATCTACCGCCGCTTAGCACTCTTTTAGTTTCTCAATTTGGGTTTCGAGAAAGCCACGGAACCATCACACATTAACGTTTACCCTCAACAGATAATTGCGCCCCTCCCTAACTTTGAATAGTACGTAGATCCCCCAAGCCAGCGATGTAACGTATCTCGAAGTCCACCTCGACAGACGCCTAACCTGGCGGAGGCACATTAAATGCAAAAGAGTACATCTCAGACTTAAAGCTATCAGCCTACACTGGATTATAAAGATAATAATAATAAGAAACAGAACAATAAGAAACTTAGACTGTACACAAATAATCTCGCAAGGATTTCGAACAGAGCTCGTCTTCACCAAAACGGTCTGCCAGTCCAGTAATAAATATTAGGGCCCAGTAGTCTAAATCCCACTTTGGTCAATCAATAGGTACTATAAGAAACTTAGACTGCACACAAATAATCTCGCAAGGGTTTCGAACAGAACTCGTCTTCACCGAAACGGTCTGCCAGCCCAGTAATAAATATTAGGGCCCATTAGTCTAAATCCCACTTTGTCAATCAATAGGTATTGATTGTGGGCGCCACAGTATTTCGCGGTTTGTGGGCGTTAGCGGGGAAGATGGTGTCAATCAATACGTATTGAAGAAAAGTCACAAAGCGCCCGGCATCGTCAGTTCTGACCGGCAAGCTCCCCCAACAAAAAAGTATGAAAAATGCAAACGGAACGTTAGGTTAGGTTAGGACGGCTGCCAGACCACAGCCTGGCACATTTAGACCTCTGTGGGTCCATTTTCTTAGGTCCCCCTATCCGTTAGGTTGGTTGATCAGCAGGTCCCCTATTAAATTCTTAAGGCTAATCTCCGATATTTCGGTCAGGTCGTTTATGAAGGGATGACCTAAGTGTTTCAGTCTAAGCCTGCATAGGGCTGGACAAGAACAGAGTAGGTGTTCCACCATTTCCTCTTCTTCCTCATCCCTGCAGCTTCTACAGAAATCATTTTTTTGGGCTTTTAGCCTACCGGCGTGTGCTCCAACGAACCAGTGGCCTGTGAGAACTCGAATTAGTATGCAACACTCCGTGCGGCTGAAATTAAGTAGTTCCGATGTTTTTTTATTGTTTATTACAGGCCATGTCTGATGAGAGATTCGGCACTGTGGTGTGTTTTGCCAATGTGCGTTGTCTAAATTATTGAATTGATTTGTAATAATTAGCTTGCACGTAGCCATAGGCATGCCAACATTCTCCTTTTCTGAAAGGAGAGGTATGGTGGTGCCTTGCCTGGCTGGCTCGTCCGCTATACAGTCGCCTATGATATCCCGGTGACCCGGAACCCATATAAGGTTGATAGTAAACTGACTAGCCATCTCGTGGAGAGATTTGCGACAGTCTGCTATTGTTCGGGAGTTTGTATTTGTTTGTATTTGTCGGCTTGGCTATCGCTATATATGTTTATGTGTCTGTCTTGGGTGTTTTTGTCCTTTAAGCAGACGAGTGCTTCCCTTATAGCATGCACTTCCGCTTAGAAGACACTGAAGTGGTCAGAAAGTCTGAATGACTGCCTGATCTCTAATTGTTCGGAGTATATTCCTCCACCTACGTATATAAGCAGATTGCGTCTATTGAGCCCAGCCGGCCCTGATCCTATTCTTCCCTACCTGGGATCAGAGCTTCGAAGGGTGTGTGACTGTATTCACGGGTTTTACATAGATCCGTTTTTGTCGGAATCGATTTGTCATGCTGAAGAATCTTAGACCATAGAGTTGGGCTTTCCATGGCCCTGTATCCCTCAGTCGAATGGCTGCCGATTTGGCCCTTTCCATGCTTGCTAAGTCCAGGCTCGGGAGGTTCAAGATCGCGTTCAGCGCTTCGTTTGGGGTAGTTCAAAGGGCTCCACTAATGCACAAAGCCGCTATGCGTTGCACTTTGTTAGAAGGAGTCAAGATACATCGTTTGTGCAGAGCGGTCCACCACAGAGCCACTTCATACAGTAGGATTGGCTTGACTACCGCTGTGTATATCCAATTGACGATTTTTGGAGGCATACCCCATCTTAGCCCGATTGCTTTTCTATAAGAGTGAAGTGGAATGGTCGCTTTCTAGGTTCTCTCTTGGTTGTATGAGCCCCATTTAAGACGCTTATCCAATACTAACCCCAAGTATCTAGCGTGCTAGCTAAAGGAGAGATAACAGTTGTTTAGAGTTGGTGGGTTAAGTTTTGGGATTTTATACCTATCCGTTTTTGAGGGATTTACCCCAAGTCCGTTTTTTATCGTCCATTCCGATAGCATTTTTAGTTTTGCGATCATTTCATGTATTGGTCAATCAATAGGTATTAAAGAAACGAATACACATTCCTTTTCCCGTTAATCTAGCTTCAAAACTGTGGATGCCACTGTTTTTCGCGGTTTGTGGGCGTTAGGGGGTCGTGGCACATCGGCGTGAAAAACTTGCGCTGCGTATTAGCCCCCGCTGCGTATCTGCATGCCAAATCCCAATCTTCTAGCTTTTATAGTTTCTGAGATCTCAGCGTTCATACAGACGGGTGCCACAGTTTTTCGCGGTTTGTGGGCGTTAGAGGGGGCGTGGCACATCGGCGTGAAAAATTTGCGTATTAACCCCTATAATCTGCATGCCAAATCCCAATCTTCTAGCTTTTATAGTTTCTGAGATCTCAGCGTTCATACAGACGGGTGCCACAGTTGTTCGAGGTTTGTGGGCGTTAGAGGGGGCGTGGCACATCGGCGTGAAAAATTTGCGTACTAGCCCCTAGAATCTGCATGCCAAATCCCAATCTTCTAGCTTTTATAGTTTCTGAGATCTTAGCGTTCATACAGACGGACAGACGAACATGGCTAGATCGACTCAGTTAGTGATCCTGATCAAGAATATATATACTCTATATGGTCGGAAACCCTTCCTTCTACCTGTTACATCATTTTGCACGTATCTAATATACCCTTTTACTCTACGAGTAACAGGTATAAAAATGATAGCGACATCGTCAGCGTATGCCACTATTTTACTGCCTCCTCCTTCAAGAATTCGCAGTAGTTTATTTACCGCGATATTACCGCGATACTCCACAAGAGGGGTGATAGTACACTTACGTGCCTCTGTTCACTAGTCTAGTGTGGGATGCGGTCCCTAGGGTTGCTTATCAGCAATTTGTGGATCAGCCCCACCAACGGTGGCTCAACCCCTAGTTCTGTGGGGGATTCTGTTATTGTCGTGGGAAGCACGTTGTTGAAACCTTCTTCTATGTCAAGGAAGGCGATCAAGGTGTATTCCTGGATGCTGAGTGATTTCTTGATGTTGCTTATTACCAAGTGTATCGCCGATTCGGTCGACTTACCTTTGATGTATGCGTGCTGCGCCTCTGAAATCTGCGTCGGGTCAATAATGTCTGTAATGTGTAGACCTATCTTTCTAAGATCTTTAGCAGAAATGATGTCAGACTTATCGGTCTAAAATCCTTCGCTGTAGTATGGGTAGCCTTCCCTGCCTTGGGGATGAATACAACTTTTGTTTCCCGCCACGCTGTTGGCAGTTCTTCTACTACAAAAATAGTCTTGAAAATTTTTCTCAGCCAGTTTATAGCTAACTGTCCTGCTTGTTGAATATGTCCCGGTGCTATATTGTCCGGTCCCGGCGATTTGTATGGCTTGAAACTATGAATGGACCAGTTTATATTACGGTCTGATAGTAGGAGATTTAAGTTTATTCCTTCTCCAGTGTTTCTTCCTGGCGGATGTCCTGTTTGCAGGCTCCCTGGGAAGTGAGCGTCTAGGAGTAGTTTTAGGGATTCTTCACTAGAGTCTGGCCATGAACCGCCAGCCTTTTGATGATAGCCCAAGGATGCGGCTGTCTTAGAAAGTATTTTTCTTATCCTTACGGCTCCTGTTGTTTTTTCAATATCTGAGCAGAAGTTCTGCCATACAGTTCTCTTCTCCTTCTTTCCTCTTGGTTTTTCTAAAGGGAACGCAGCTGTGAATGCTGCGTTGCATGCTTCTGTGAATTTATTTACTATCTTATCTAACTCCTGAGGGCAACAGGTGTTTTCTGGCTCGACAGAATTTCTTTGTACTTATTCCAGTTTGCCCGCCTGGGGTTGGCGAAACTGACCGGCGTAGGTGACTCTAGGGACAAAGTTGTCTCTATGAAACTATTATCTGAAAAACAGTGCTCGTCGGAGACAGCCCAGTTTGTAAGAGTGTTAATGAGTGAATCTGATACCAAAGTTAGATATATGATCTTTTGGCACGTTTTTGTTATAAAAGTGGGGGTATTGCCCTTATTACAAGGAAATAAGTTCGCATTTGGAATGAAAGAAATGAGGACTCACCTCTGTCGTTGTTCATGGGGCAGCTCCACTGAGTATGGTGGGCGTTGGCATCGCATCCTATCACCAAACCTTTCTTAAGCTCTTCACATTCCTTTACCAGTCCTCTGACTAGCGCGTCTGGGGGTCCACCTTTTCAAAAGCCAGGTAGGCCGATAGCATCCTTATAGAGCCACTTTGCAGCTCCAGGCTTATTGCCGGGTTGTCTCCGTTGCTATAATTACGAAGCAGAAATGTACTAAGATGCCTTTCGGCAAAAATGCAGGTTCGAATTGTACCCTCTTTGGGGTCAAGCATAAGCTTGTATTCTTTTGTTCCTAGTCCAGCAAGCCTCCCACTATCCAAGGTTCTTGAACCAAAACCACTTCGGCTTCGCCTTTGGCCAGGCGAAGCAAAAGGGCAGCGGACGCTGATTTACTGTGGTGTAGGTTGATCTGCAAGAGTCTTAGCGACATCCCCTGCTGCAACCTCCACCACAGTAACGTCGGCCTCCAAATCGCTCAGGTCCACTTCATCGATTGCCGGTCCCAACGCTTGCATCTCTCTGCTCAGCGAAGAGTCGGTTGAGTAGCCGTCCTCCGGCACACCAGGAGCCTCCACTTCCTCCGCAAGCACCTGCTCAGCTGAGTTGCCGACAGGGCTTCACGTGGAATGTTAGTCCCCTTGATAAATTTGAATGTGTACTGCGCTGAAACCGAAATTTAGCACTCCCCGAGCAGCCTCTATGGGAGCGACCGACTCCTTGTTCAGCACTAATATCGCTTGGTTAACATCGCCAGCATGGTCATCCACCTTGACGACTTTCCAGTCTTTTATGGGGAGATGTGGGTTGCATTCTTGCAGTATGTATAGGATATCCTCCGGTGATTTAATTGCTGCTGGGAGCCAATTTTTAGTTCGGGGTCTATTGGGGATGTCTATGTTCGCCCCTTCGTATACCGCTTCGAGCTTTTCCGTCGCCTGTTTATATAGGTCAGCTGATTTCTAATTGTCGCAGGCTACTACCTTCTCGCGTACCATACGTAGACATATAAGGGACATCTGGGACTGAACCGCCTTCCATTTGTTTCTACGGATCCTGCCCTCCGGATATCCCCTGTCAATGAGTCCTTTGGTCTCGGCAAAGGAGACCGACGGCTGGATCTTCGATCTCTTCGGCGACGGTCCGGGCAGCTCTATTGAGCGTTGGCTCTTTGCCTGAGCACCTTCCTGTTGGGGCTTTTCCTGCCCATGGTTCGGGAACACCGTCCTTGCCCACTCTACCTTCTTTAGCCATTTGGGCGAAGGCGTGGCGACATTGCCGTTTGGGTGGCAATCCGTCTCTCTGCGTACGTAAATTTCTTGACACCAGCGGGTGACCCGATCGACTTTGCTGAACCTACCGCTGGTTTTGGCACAGATGCGCACATAGCGGAGGCGGTGCCTGCAACGGAATCATCGTTCATCTTTGCAGCATCGGGTTTTTGGGGAGTTCCCATCTCTGTTTTCTTATTTGTGTTCTTTTCTATTGTTTCCATAATTGGTCCCACGAGCTGCGGAGAAGGGGAAAGTTCCACCCGGGCAGAGATCTGCGGGTAAGGCGGTAGATAGAACAGGGGGTCGCCATCTCCCTGAGCCCACCGTTCGAGACTGGGCTAGTTTTTGATCCGGGCCCCCAGCCAGGCTGACTCTTGGCACGGTCCGAATGACACCTTAGTCCGGCCCGGAGTGAGATGTTGTTTGGGAGAGGAAGAGGGTAGGTAGTGTGTAGGGTATTGTGTTTGTGTAAATCAACTATTTAGATGCGGTTGAACAACTCGCATCGTCGGTACTGCTTCATTGCAAGATACCCGCTGGTTGTCCGGGACTGCCTTTTTGATGGGGTTTCCGTTCATGATTCCGTGATTGACTTCCACCACCAGCTTATTCGCAGCTGGCCTCGAGGGTGGTCGTCCGTTATCCGCAACCTGCGACCCGCTCGGTCGCCCCAGCTAGGCGGCTTCAGAACCATCTCACAAGTTCCTCAGACCGAGAAACGGAACGTTAATACAAACTGGAATCGATCGCTATGTACAAATTAAAAGAAAATTAAGCCAGCAGTCTTCTAGAAAACAAACGCACCAAAAGTATCAAAATCAAATACTATCACAGTGCCTTAAAATCCAATAACCAATAAATCGATTCTTAGTGACACAAACGATGATAATGCTGCCACTCAAACTACCACAGCCAAGAAACCAAAGCCACCAACCATTTATGTTTGTTACGCAAATTGTGCTGAACTAGTCAAAAAAATAACTGACCAAATTGGAGCTAACAAGTTCTATGTCACTTCTATTAAAGAGTTAACATAAATGAAATAAAGATTCAGGTAAACGACGAACAAGATTATCAATCGGTGGTCAAATTCCTAGATGAGGGAAAAATAAATTATTATACCTACCAACTGAAAAGGAACAAAAGGCTATAAGTAGTCATAATAGTAATTGAATCAACAGTACTAACTATTGAAATAATATATGTGCTTAAAGAAAAGGGCTTTAATGTCAAAGCGGCTATAAACATTATAAACCGAAACAAAGTTCCACAGCCAATGTTCAAGATAGAACTGACGCCTGAAAATATGCACTTAAATAAAAATGAAGTTCACCCAATCTACAAGCTTCAATATATATTGCACCGCAGAATTACGGCAGAAGAACCCCACAAGAATATGATCATACGAAAAAATACTGCAAACTTTGCACAGTCTGCGTTGTCTGCAAGGATACTCATTTAACTATGCACTGTCCTCTAAATAAGGAGAATTAATCTGCCAAGAGATGTAGCAACCGTGGGGAAAACCACACGGCCAACTACAGAGGCTGCCGTATTTATAAGAGATGAAAAACCGCCTAACCCAAAAAATAACTGCAGCTAGAAACCCGGCCACCCGCCAAAATCTTTCATACATACCATCAACAACGACTCCGGGAGTCTCTTTTGCCCGGGCGCTAAGCTACAACAACGGGTCATACGCCTCAATTCCAAAACCGACATTTGAACTAACCACTTCAGGATTGTTGGAGCAACAGGCATCGAACCATACTTCGGAAAGTATTTCCGTAAACACATGCCTATTGCCTAGTGGTGTAGAATTAATGCTGGCAACTATAACAAAAACAGCAAACGCTGCAGGAGCTTGTGTACACTCAAAATCTCCTTCTGGGGCTTCTAATCAAACAAAAATTTGCTTAGATGATTACTCTTAAATTATCTTTCTGGAATGCGAATGGCATTTCACAGCACAAATACGAGAACATGCAGATCCTTGATCATTATCGCATTAGGCAATACGAGTTGCCATCATTTGCTACGACTTATATCCAAGCGACAACAGTACAACTCGAAACCCAAAGCGGCTACCTAAACCTAGCCTCAGTATACTGCCCACCGCGGTTTTTTTATTACCGAAGCAGAATTTGTAAGCTTCTTTGATGCACCCACTGGGGATCTCGACTCATCAACCCCAAGGGAAAACAACTTTATAACGCGATAATAACTCCACGAAAAACAAGCTTGACTTTATTTCAGATCCAAACAAGAAACCTGACCAGATTGATTTTCCTGTCACAAGAAGAGTGCCGCAGGCTCATGGTGTGGAACACTTATCATAGCTATCATCAGATCACTCGCCCATCTTGCTTCACCTCTACGACCACCCTGAGGTCACAGAACGCCCACATTCCCTAACTACTGGAATGACAGACTGGCTCAAATACAGAAAGTATGTAAGTACCCTTTTGATGACTGCCCAAACATTTCCTGTGAAGAAGACCTTTACAATTCAGATGAAGCGTTAGTGAATGTTATTACACTAGCTGCACAACACTCCACGCTCATAAACCATTTAACAGCAAACGTGCTTCTAGGCACATCAATGAACTTTTGGACAATAAGAGAAGGCTTCGTCGAGAGTGGCATGCCTATAGATCAGCCTCCAAGGAGCGCCCAAAAACAGCCAATTACATACTCCCCAAAGCACTAGAAGATGAGCAAAATGGAACTCAACTATCCAATATGAAGCAACTCTCACCAAACAGCAAACGATATCCAGTGTGGAAAGCTAACCGGAACCTGGGTTCGCAGTAACCAAGAGACTGCAACCGTCGTCGCAAGCAGACGAGTATTTATTGTGCTCCGGGAAAAATAAAATCATATAAATGCAGTAAAGGGTTCAATAAATCTACTATAACCCGAAAAGTTGAAATCGCTAATGTTTATATAAATTAATTAATAAAATAATATCACTATGGGCGGCAGTCCATGTAGTGACGAAGCGCACTAGGAGAGTGTGCGAAGGCAACTACTATATATACACGAAGAAAATGAAAATCTGCTATGATGGTCCGATCATAATGAGTAATACACCAAATTAAAGGTATTGCTAAAACTTAAAGGATTGCATACCAACCCCTTAAGAAAATCAATTGGTTTGGTAGAGAGAGCGTTGAAAGTGTAAAAAAGAAAATTTATAAATTTAGATATGTTGGGGCCTGTGTGGATAATTGACACCCCGCACTACGTTAGTTGTATTCCTACTGAAAATGCGCTTAATATGAGGGGTCATATCATCACTCCGTTCAAAAGTTATACCGAAAACAAATTTGAGGGGGCCCGGTCAAAATGAAAAGTTAATTCTGTTTGTCAGTTTATCCAAAACATGTTTTTGAAGTTCTGAAAAGTTGATATGATGTTCAGATCGATATAAAAAACTTTAGTTCTACCACTTTTGGAAAAACCCGCTAGTTTAGCGGGAAAACAGCTATAAATAGCAAAAATTCAGAAAGCCGTAACTTCTATACTACTAACGGTATTTTTAAATGCTATAAACGCCTCCTATATGCAATTTGTGTAAATGTAATAGTTAAAAAGATATGAACAAAACAAAATTTTTTTAAATGTTTTTGAAAGCTTTTTTTTATTTTGCTCAAAAAACTGTAAAGCCCTTTAGATTCCTTAAATTTTGGTATATAACACATTACTGTAAAAAGTCAGTTATTCAGAAACGAAAATCGCCACTTTTGCCAGCCCAAACAACTAACGCTGCCCAAGCATTTAGTTTTATATGTGCGTATCCAAACTGTAGGGTCAAGAAATCGTTAAAATTGTTTTAAACCAGTCCATTTAGGAAACTTTTGTTTTACGACTTTTGAAAAAACAAGCTAGTTTGGCGGGAAAACCGCTAGATAAGGCTACATTTCGTAAGTCCGTAACTTGCGAAATATTAATGCTACAGACTTGTGCTTCACCTCATATTAAAGGTAATTTTAAATAAAATAAACACATCCTTAACAAAATGTATGTAAATGCAATGGTTAAAAAACCATAAGCAAACAAATTTTTAAAAAATTTTTTTTAGCTTGTTTTCATTTTTTTTAAATCTTTTTTTTATTTTTTTCAAAAACGGCTCTCGGGTCTCGTTTGAAAATTATTCAAATACAAAAATGCCCACGTTTGTTAGCTTAGAACAACTAATCCTGCTCGAGCATTTAATTTTGTTTGTGCATATCCAAAATGTATGTATTTTCCATAAAGAAAGCTTTTTTTTTTACGACTTTTGACAAAACCCGCTAGTTTAGCGGGAAGAAAACGCTAGTACTAGATCCTATGGAAGAAAAAGTATAAAGATATAATACTACTCATGTTTAAAACAAAAACCCCTGATATCAAACAAAAACACCTCTTAACGAGGTAAAAAACTAGTGACGATCGCATATTCAACATACAAAAGTTCAGATATCAACATTTTTGACGAAATATGATTAGACACATGATTAAATACACTTTTTAAAATTTTTTTGTCGGCACTCTGCAATAGAAAATGTTCGTGTGTTTTTAAAAACTATTCTAGCCTTTTTCCCTTTATAGGCATTGCAGAGTGCCGAAAAAATAAATTTTAAAAAGTGTATTTAATGTGTAATCATCTTTCGTCACAAATGTTGATATCAAAACTTTTGTATGTTGAAGATGCGATCTTCACTAGTTTTTTACCTCGTTAAGAGGTGTTTTTGTTTGATTAAACATAGCAATTAAAACTCTGACTAAATCAACGTCAACGTGAGCAAGACGAGAGACGGCTCTCAGTACAAAGAAACAACGCGTACTTCTCTTTTAAAGCAGCCGATAATAATACAAGCTTTTATCAAGCACGGTCAATTACCCCCAACTTGATCGAATTCTTGATTGTAGAGAGTGCGAGAGCGCGATATTGCTCCCCCTCGCTACCATCGGTGTCTCTGCAGCCAAAAAGCGCAGTAACTAGCACAGCAATTTCTTTGACAACGTCAACAGTAACAACAACAACAACAGTAACAACAACAACAACTGCAACTGTATCGACAGCGCGTTTAACGACATCATCAGCTAGCAGCGCAAATAAACTATCCGACTTAATAGACTTTGCGATTACCAAAAGCATTCCCAAGAATACGATAAGCACCGCCGAATGCCTTCCGGATCTTTCATCACTCGCCTGTCCTGTTTATTCTACTCCGACATCCTAGAACATTGGAACAATCATTAAAATTGACCTCACAGAAAACCAATTTGGATAAGTACAGAAAGTACATTAGCTCACACATTGAGCTAAGTCCTCATCTCAATGATGAAGCCGATGTAGACAGCTTTTACTGGAGTCTGCTCTCGTCTTTGCAGCTCGAGCTTCAACACCTAAAACTATAAATATCAAAAGAAGACAAATCTACAATACGAACAGCTCGTCCTCGAAAAGCGACGCTTACGTCGAGCGTAGCAATTCTACAGATCGCCATCTGCTAAGCAAAGCTTAAAACATACATCACGCCACCTTACTAAAGCCCTACAGCAAGAAGAAGAATATGTTCACCGCCGCTACATATTTGTCATCATTTATGTTGTATACGGACGTGTTTTACATTCGCTCCCACATTTATTCGCTTAATGTCGAAATTTTTGATTTTTATATTCCCAAAGTTTTCATTCTCAACTCGGTTGACCCCGCCGTTTGAATGCAAATTATTGATTTGTGTTAGAACCATCGTCTTTATAAAGATATTGAAAAATAGTTAACGACGCGAGTGCATTGTGCACTGTTGTTGTTTTTTATTTACATTGTCGTTTTGGCGCTCTCTCGCACCGTTTGCTCTGCTTATCTCCCTACTTCAGTCACCGGCTCTCATTTTCGAGTTAACGGTTCTTTGCTGATTTGGTTTTATCGCGCTCTTTCTTTCCTCGGCGCCCTCATAGCCACACAGCTGTTTGTTGGCACTCATCTAAAGCTTTCTGTTTACATTTCTCTACATTCTACATTCTACATTTTTTGTCTTACTTTAACTTGTAAACAATGTCTGCTTGCTGTGTTGGTTGCCAATTTACTGGCAAAATCACTTCTCGGCAGGCGATTGTTAATTGCTGGTTATGTGAGAACATGTCGCACGCTAAATGTGTTCACTTTGGGCATAGTGCGGCCCAAAGTGCGGATCGTACTAGGTCTAATGCCAACCTGGACTGGACGTGCCCTACATGCCTACACATTAAAATTGATATTAGATCATTTATGAGGCAAATGGAGCTGGATTTCCAGGCTTTACGTGCTGGATTTACGGACTTATTAAGTCGGTTTAATGTTTTCGACTCAAACTTTAAAGGTCGTATTCTTCTTAATCAATTATCATTAAATATAAATCGTAGTCCTACACTGCCTAATATCTCTCTACATGTTCCAGATCTCTCGAGCAACCTCTCTCTTCCCAGCCCCACTGCAAGCTATATGTCGTGCGATGAGGACGATCCCAATGGGAGCGAGTCATCAACGACTGATGTCAGGGTGCAATCCTTGCCAGATTCTGCCAATCGGTCACCGGTTGTTGCCACTTCGGGGGCCATGCCGCACCTCGTACTGCCTTTATACCCTTGATAATACCCTTGCACCTCCTCCTGTCCCACTTTCTAGCATGATCCCTAGGAAGAACAGTAATAGCCCCGCTCTCTCTTCTCCGGTACCACTCACTCTCATGGTACCTAGGAAGTCTATTTTTGTGTTAAGATTGAATGCAGCACTCACAGTCAACGACGTGATGCATCATATTGTCTTAAAACTCTCCCTTCCCGATCAAAAAGGTATTGACATCACTACATTTAATTTTAAACAAATAAGAGATTATTCTTCATTTAAAATACTTGTTCCGGATGGACTGTTCTCCAAACTTCTTGACCCCAATTTTTGGCCTGCTGATATAATTGTTCTCGAATATATACAAAAAAATAGTTCGCTTCCCATGACTTCCTTGTCGGCGCCCAGCTCTGCTTCAAATTAAAACAAGAACAAAAGAGAAGCAAAAATTTATGTGATCTAAAAAACATCAAGAAAGTTACTTCGCATTTTAGAATTATTATTTGGTTTTCAGTATTTTGTTTTCATTAATTTTTCACCTTGATTAGGATTATATTAACAATGTCAGAAAGGCAGGTGGGTGGAGAAGCCGTGAATGAAATTGTTTTAACATTTCGATTTGTTTAAACAATATGATTCAAATGTAGGAAATAGCAAAAGAATTAATTGATTTGAATATTTATGTTTTTTTAATATTATCAATGCATTTTGAATTTTAAAACACAAAAATCGGTTAGAAAATGTCTTAAACCTGTTGTGGAAATGAAAATGATATTCTTTTAGCAAAAGGATGTCAGTATTATCATGAATTTGAATTTAAGCAAATCTCACTTCCTTAGTCAGCTGAAATGCACACACACACACGCACACTTGCACATATCTAATGGTTGAGGGTCTAAATACGCATTTTAGCGTGCGTGTGTGTGTACGCAACGGGGCCAATTTATGTTTTTATTTTGTTTTTACAAATCCACAGTTTGTCAATAATTCAACATTTGAAAGGTAATAAGTAGTTTGGAAACATTTCGTCTTAGCTTAACGGGTTTTTGAATTTAAAAAAAATAAAAACAAATTTAAGGAAAACTTCGATTACCAAAATCTAAAACTGATCGGAGCAGCATGATTTTGCAAATAGTAAAATCATTTAAGACCCGACTTTAAATGTATATACATACGAATTTTCCTTGAAATTTGCTTAAGGGGAATTGAATAGCTCCACCGATAATTTAAAATTTAACGTTTAGCTAAAACGTTAAAACTTCGGCCAGCCGAAGTCTATATACCCTTGCAGTTAATTCCTATTTAATTACAAATTACAAAAATCTGAATTTCGATTTGGAACAAACCGAATTATAGCAATTTTGACAATAATTGATTGATCATTCCTATGGCAGCTATATAATATAGTCGTCCGATATATGTAAAATTTATTTCGAAATTCTGAAATAATAAAATAAAGTTATATTCAAGAGTAGAAGAGAATACAATAAAAATTAACAAAGCTATAATTGTTTTTCTATTAATTTCCCATTAATTTTCCGATCATTCCTATGGGAGCTATATGATATAGTCGTCCGATTTTTATAAAATTTAAAACGAAAATCAGAAGTATTAAAAAAACGATATTCCAAAGAGTAGAAGGAAATATGTCAAAAGACACCGAAGCTATAATTTTGTTCATATTAACTTGCCATTAATTTTCTGATAGTTCCTATGGCAGCTATATGATATAGTCGTCCGATTTTTATAAAATTTAATTCGAAATTCAGAACTGTTAAAAAAATGATATTTCCAAGAGCATAAGGTAATATGTCAAAAAACACATAAGTTTTAATTTTTTTTCAATTATTTTTCCGATTATTCCTATGGGAGCTATAAGATATAGTTGTCCGATCCGGCCGGCTCCGACTTATATACTACCTGCAACAGAAATACGACTTTTGGTAAAGTTTCAGCTCGATAGCTTAAAAAGTGAGGGACTAGTTTGCGTAGAAACGGACGGACGGACAGACGGACGGACAGACGGACATGGCTAGATCGACTCGTCTAGTCATGCTGACCAAGAATATATATACTTTATAGGGTCTGAAACGTCTCCTTCACTGCGTTGCAAACTTCTGACTGAAATCATTATACCCTCTGCAAGGGTATAAAAACTAAATTTCATAATTCACTATCAAAATGTCCGGGGCTTCTTAGTAAACTCTCAACGCTTTATAAAAACAGCTCAATTTTTGAAGCCAATGTTATTGTATTCACTGAGACCTGGCTTAACCCATCTGTACACGATAGTGATATTTTGTCAAATAACTTTTTTGTTTATCGGAATGATCGTCATACCCGTCGAGGTGGAGGCGTTCTTATTGGAGTCAAATCCGATTTAACTTCTGAGCTTGTTGATATTTCTGGTTAATCATATATTGAATTTATTTGCGTAAAATTATCTTTCCCAAAAAATAACATTTTTTTAACTTGCTCCTATATAACCCCTAGCTCCGAATTTAACGTGTATTTATTGCACCTGTCCGCAATACAGTCTATCTCCTTGTTGCTTGCTGAAACAGACCAACTCATTGTGCTCGGTGACTTTAATCTTCCCAATATTTCTTGGTTGGAGAGTAATGACTCATTATCAATGATTACTAGGATGCAACATGACTTTGTTGATGGTCTTGTTGAACTATCAAGTAAACTGGATTCCCAATCATATTGGTCGTCTCCTTGACTTAATCTTCGTCTTTGATGGTATCGATGCTGAAGTTAGTCGAATTCTGCCACGATCTCTACCTGAAGATTGTCATCATCCTATCCTTCAGCTCTGTATTAATGGATTTTTTAATGCTCCTAGGACTGCAATAAACGCACATCCTAGTTTGTGTTTTAAAAAGACTGACTATGCTAAACTAGTTGAATCTTTATCGACAATTAATTGGTCCTATCTTGTTGACCTTCCTGTTGATGATGCAGTTGGTTATTATTATAAAGTCCTTTACCGTCTATTTGATGTACATGTCCCTCTTTCCTCCTTGAAGAATTCTTCTGAACTCTATCTTCAAACCAGTGATTAATGTATCTGATGTTCTTCAGAGTCTTGATACTCTTAAACTCTCTTTTTCAACGGGTCCTGATAAAATACCAAGTTGTATACTGAGGTATTGTTCGTCCTATATAGCTTTTCCCTTAACATTAATATTTAATCTGTCGCTAAGTCAAGGAAGATTTTCATCCATATGGAAGGAATCGTTTATTGTTCCATTGTTTATTGCTAAACTCAGTGCAATTCCTAAACTTTTCGAAAAAATTATTACCTGTCAGTTGCAGCATCATTGCCGGTCTATTATTTCACCGTGTCAACATGGCTTCACTAGACGTCGCTCTACTTCTACAAACCTACTAGAATTTGCATCTTTAATTACTAGAGGCTTCCTGACACATCATCAAACTGATGTGATTTATACCGATTTTTCTAAAGCTTTTGATTCTGTGAACCATGAACTTCTTATTTATAAATTGTCCCTTTTAGGGTTTCCTCCAAACCTACTTGACTGGATACTTTCCTACCTTTCTAATAGAACTCAAATGGTATGTTTTAACAATAGAATTTCCAAAATAATTAATGTTACTTCTGGAGTGCCACAGGGTAGCCATCTGGGTCCTTTACTCTTTGGCTTAATGATTAATGATCTACCTAATGTTATAAAATCGTCTACCGTATTAATGTATGCAGATGATGTCAAGCTATGTTTGTCCATGTGTTTACCTAGCTCATATAATGACCTTTAATTAGATCTTGATTGTTTGTATACGTGGTGCATTATTAACATGTTAAATTTAAACTATTCTAAATGTAACTTTATGACCTTTTATCGTGGTAATCCATCTATGTTTTCTTATTCTATTGGAAATAACGCCCTTGAACGAATTTTTTCAGTTCAGGATCTTGGCGTTTTATTTGATCATAAACTTAGTTTTAAAGACCATATATCTACTATATCTAATAAGGTCAGAAGTCTTCTTGCATTTATGAAACGTTGGTCAAGGGAGTTCGATGATCCTTACGCAACAAAGCTTTTGTATGTTTCTCTTGTTCGTCCGTCTATGGAACATTGTTAGAGTCTGTCCAAAAACAATTCCTTCTATTTGCTCTGAGGGGATTAAACTGGGACACAGGTAGTGGATTGCCCTCTTATGCGAGGTTGCGCCTGCTCGACTTACCAACCCTCTGCCATCGTAGAAAGTGTCATGGAGTTATGTTCTTACACAAACTTACTAATGGTGATGTTGACTCCCCTTTCCTTCTTAGTTCTCTTAACTGGAATGTACCCTGTAGAACAGTTCGCCGTTTTCGTCCGTTGTCCCTGCCAATATGTAGACTTAATTATGCCCTGCATGATCCTTTTCGTGTTCTGTGTGACGACTATAATTCACTGTTCCACGTCTTACTGTTTGATACCCCCAATGCTACTAATTATACTAAACTTATGTATTTACTGTCTTCAAATAATTTGTAAATTCTTTGTGAGCATGTATTTTAAACTGCCTATTGTTAGATCGTATTTTTTTCCATGTCCGCGATTCCGCTTACTTGCCCAAAACGGTTTAGGGCTCCGCGCGTAACAAGCTTTGATTGGTGTCGTAAGGGCCACTTGTTTGTACTGACCATAGTGCATCAACGTCCAAGAAGATATAGCAATTGTCAACTTCTAGTACAAAACACTCTTTATGGAGAGCTCACCCAACTCTGAGCTCACCGAAAGAAACCGTGATGCCTATTAGAAATACCACAGGCGGCTGGGCGCGCAGCGATGCAGACAGAGCCAGCACGTTCGCCAACCACCTTAAAAATGTCTTCCAACCAAATTCTGCCACTAGTGAATTTACTGTGCCGACTTTACCACATGAGCCTTAGCCTCAACATGAGCCAATAAAGTTTCACCCAAACCAAATCGTTAGCATCATCAAAAATCAATTGAATCCGAAAAAAACCTCGGGCTGCGACCTTATAACTCCCAAAATGGTTATTGAGCTCCCATATTGCGCCGTTTGCACTATCACCCAGCTTTTCAATGCCATCGCTAAACTTGGCCACTATCCAGCGAGATGGAAAAAGTCAATTATAATAATGATAACAAAACCGGGAAAAGACCACACAGTCCTCACGTATAGACCTATAAGCCTACTTTCGTGCTTATCTAAACTCTTTAAAAAATGCGTATTGACTCGGATAAAAACATACCTAAGATTTCAGGAAGGAATCCCGTCGCATCAATTTGGGTTTCGTTAAACACTGCTATATCTGATGATTTTACTGTTGGAGCTGGAGTTCCTCAGGGCAGCGTGCTAGGGCCAACATTATATGTCCTCTACACAGCAGACATCCCGACACACAACTAACAACATCTACGTTTGCTGATGATACAGCTCTTCTTAGCCGCTCAAAATGCCCGATGCAAGCAACTGTTCATCTAGCTGCTCATCTGGCCGATGTTGAAAAATGGCTTTCAGATTAGCGAATTAAAGTGAACGAACAAAAATGCAAGCACGTTACGTTCACCGGAAAAACTGCCCGCTGCTTACGCTAAACAACACCTTACACCCGCAGGCAAACGAGGTAACACATCTAGGAGTACACCTAGACAGAAGTCTAACATGGCGTCGGCACATTGAAGCCAAAAGAACGCACCTGAAGATAAAAGCCAGTAGCCTTCACTGGCTAATCAACGCTCGGTCTCCCCTTAGCCGTGAATACAAAGTCCTGCTGTACAACTTGGTACTAAAACCTATATGGATGTACGGCTCCCAGTTATGGGGGAACGCAAGCAATAGCAATATTGACATAGTCCAGCGAGTTCAGTCGAAGATCTTGAGAGCAATCACCGGGGTACGTTCGCAACGAAAACATACATCGCGACCTAAACATTCTACCAGTCAAAGAAGTGATCGCAGAACAAAAGAAAAAGTACTTTACCAAGCTATTGTTGCACCCTAACCACCTGGCGAGAGGTCTAACGAGGTTAAGCAACCAATCACGTCTTCGTCGCAATGACTTACCTACCCAGCGACCGACTTGAGGGACGCGCAACAAGAATGCATTCTTATTAAACTGTTAATTAAATTTTAATGTTTAGATTTGTAAACTTATTGTTAGACTCAAAATTAAGAGAAGATTCAATAAATAAAAGCAAAATTCATTCAAAAAAAAAAAAAATATAGAAAATGTCTTCAAACCACTTCCAGCAACAAATAGTTTTGTGCTGTTGTTTATTTATTTATATTTTCCTAGCGCGACAAGTGATTACTTGTCACAATGAATGGCATACGAAATATAACTTTTAGCTTATAACTGCTATACTTACTGTTGCCTTATACATTTTTATTAGCTTTCATTAAATATTATTATATTATTATTATTTAAAATTATTCTTATTTCGGTTTTGAATTTGTATATATCTTTTTATTATTATTTGTTTATTTTTAATTGCAAATTTCAAATTTTTGTAGTGTGTCATAAAGGCATTATTAAATTATGAAACACTCTTAATTGTTTTGAGGTGATGTGGTAGTTCATTCCAAAAACGTACAGCATAAACAAAGAACTGATTTTCAGAGACTGACAGTCTATATCTGCGGCATATTACACTATTTGTCCTTCGGGAAGAAGTAAAAATCAGTTCTTCATACAAATAGTTAGGCTCCTTGGTATTTATAATTTTATGAAGAAACGATAGTGCTCTAAGTTTAATCCAGTCGGTCAGGTGAAGATCAAATATTTTATGGGAGAAACGCGAGATGGAGTGCTCCCTTTTTATATTAAACACACATCTAGCAACACTATTAAATACAACATTTAGCTTTTTCTTATTTGAGCATCACTATTACCAAATATTTCAACACCATAAAATAAAATCGGGGTGACTATGGCCTTTGCAATTAAAAGACGGCAGTTCTCTGGTATGAAAGACTGGATATAGCTAAGAGCCCTAAGGCATCCATATATTTTCCCTACCGCATGAGTAATATGGTCATTTCACTTCAGACTCTTATTAAAAGTTATACCTAAATTTTTTACTTTTTGCACATACTCAATGGTTTTGTTCCCTATTTTAAGTGGTGCCAAAACGCTTGTGTCTATTTCGGTTTTATGGATTACAACGCATTTAGTTTTGCTAGGGTTAAGCTGAGGACCAGCTAGCTCTTTGTTGACTACATACACACATTCATCAACTTTGCACAAGGGACGAGATACATACATATGAACATCGTCTGCATGCATATGGACATTACACGAAGATATTATGTTAGGATTTTTATTAACATACATGGTGAACAACAAAGGAAATAGCACTGACCTCTGAGGGACACCCCTTGTCAGCAACTGCCTGCCTTAAAACTGCCTGCCTTCTACCAGTCAAATAGGAACGAATTAACTTCTGTGCCGTATTAGAGAATATGAACTTATTCGCTAGTTTTGCACATATAATATCGTCATTCACGGTGTCAAAAGCTTTGCTATAATCCGGCAGTGTCAGTAGTCTTACGTTACCCTCGTTTAGTTTTTTCCTAATGTCTTCTAAAATTTTTAATAATGTTGTTCTTCAATATACTTATTTATTTGGTCAGCAATCAAACGTTCGCCGACTTTAGCCAAGAATGGTAGGACTGATATTGGACGAAAATCTTTGTTCGCTTTCGGAATGGGGATGATTCGGGCATCCTTCCATTGATCAGGGAAATGTGACGTAGTGAACACTGCTGTTACACAAGCTCAGCTGTAGCTTGATCGTAACACGATCGGGCTGTGTTTCGGCCACATTCCCTCCCCTTCACACTTCGTGTGCCAAATGGATCGTCGCGGGCCGCGCAATACGATCCCCTAATGTCGCGGTCGTCAGTCAAAAGTTGTGTCACTGTTCTTAACCCCTTCTTCCATGTTTACCAGCTCCCCCCTTTAATCGGTTTCTACCAACACATTATGAGATTCAATTCACATTATAAATTTATTATAAAAAGGTTTTGTGTATGTGTGCATGATGATTGACAAAAATATATAATAGGTGTAAGTGCGTTGATGATAAAAAAAAAAAATATAAAGAGAGAGTAAATTAAATATAAAAATGTTCATGAAGACTAATACTAAAAGTATCAATATAAAGATTATATAAAAGATATGTATAAAAATATAAATGTTGTGTTCCTTTCAAATTATGGTGATTATGTAGTGTTTTCTTTTTGTTTTGTGTTTTTTTTTTTTTTTTGTTTTATTGTGTGTACTTAGAACAGATTAATTATCTTTATTGATCATAAAAATAGTGACATCACCTAGCAAACTGTTGGAAATGAGTTCTGAATATACTCGTACATTGGGTACCGCGGCTACTATAATAGCTTTTTCTTGTTTGTTGCAATGAATTAATGGAGAGAAATCTAGACAGAAGGTCTCAAGGTATAAATTCTCCATTTCTGTTACGGATATTGGTAGATTGACTTTGGATAGCAAATATTTTACTTTAATAGCGAAATGAGGTTCTCTTGAAAGAGTAGTTAACATCGCCTGTGTTGTGATCATGGTGCAGTTATACATATGTCGAGGATTCACTGGAATCGTCCTCCGCTTCAGGCTGCTCTTCGTGGTCCGAACGGAAACGTTTTCTGGCGCGTGGCATGATCTTTGCAGTTTGGCTCTTCAAATACGAATGTTCTCTAAAACTGCTTGCGTCCCTTTTTGCAAGCGTCGCTCTCTACTTTATTCCGCTCTCGCTCTCACATTCTAATACACACACCATTGAGAACTTTCCGTTATTCCTTTTTGATGCGGACACCTGCATCCTTCTATCTCGCTCACACCAGTGCACAGACTAACGTTGACAACAGAATCAGTTGCCTCCATTCGGAGAGCCGAAGAAACAGCACAGAAGCACATGAAAACGAAGGAGAAGCGAAGGGAGAAATCAAAGCTAACAGTCGATATAATTTGAATTGTCTAACCAATCCACGACACGGCCATACTGACTTTCACACGTCCTCGTGTGTTTCCAACTTTAAAACATTACAAAATATTATTTCCCAATAATAAATAGAACTAGATGTACTTTGAAGATAATACAAAATAACTATATTTTCATTAATCAGAAGCCTTATGAGCTATTAGTCTATGAACAGCAAATCAAACTTAGCATTTTTCCTTCATAACATTATTCTTTTAAATTCAAAAGTTATACAGAATTCTTAGTTCTTAAGTAGCAGATCGAACTTACATTTCCTCATACTTAAACAAAGGACAATACTTTTATTATTTTAAGCCTTGAGATCCGGATTACCATCAATTCAAACAATATTAATTTTCCATTTTCATTTGCTCCTCCAATAAGCAATCACATTTTCACATCGTCAATCACTATCTCTAACAACTTTTATTTTACTTAACAATTTAAGTCTTTCTCGACCAACCGGCCATCACATAGCACACAGTTGTCATTTACATCTTATTATTTCATAAATCATTGCAGCCATCACCGGCTCGATCAACATCATCTTCATCCATGACCGTCTCGTCATGCTCTGTGGTTATCCCCTTTTCAGGCATTCTTCGTAAAAATTCGTGGGAATATTTGTAAGTTCGATTGCCCTTTAATGCTTTTAATTTATATCGATCACCTGGTAATAGCTCAACAACTAAAAATGGGCCTTTAAACTTGGGGTCTAGTTTTGTCTGATGTCGCTCCTCATTCTTGAGTAAGACATGATCCCCAACTTTATGCTTAACAATAGTGGCTTTATTCCGATCGAATCTCAATTTGTCATATTTTGAATTTTGTTCCATATTGTGCTTAGCTATATTTCTGATTAGATTTACATCAGCTACACTCTCGTTTTCAGCAACGGGTACAAGACCAAATGGTCTAGCTTCCTTTCCAATTAGTAACTCTATTGGACTAACTTTCGTTACCCTATTGGGAGTGCAATTAAAAGCCAGTTGAATTTCGTACAAAGCGTCCTGCCAAGATCCCTTGCCTGTTTCAACCGCAGTTAGCATAGATTTGAGAGTACTCATCACTCGTTCGACCTGGCCATTGGCCCGGCTGGCGCCAGTTGCGATCAAATGTAAATCTATCTTATGTGCTGAGCAAAAGTCACGAAACACAGTACTGGCAAAGCTACGTCCCTGATCAGCTATCAAACGGGAAGGAACCCCAAAAATCGATATTAAAGACCTCACTGACTTGATGCAGCTTTCGGAGTCTAGTCTAGTGGTGTGAAACAAATGGACGAACTTAGAAAATGCATCTATTTGGACGATTATATATTCCTTTTGGTCATTTTTACCACTAAGCTTCCCTGTGATATCAATATGAACTGTATGAAACGGAACGCTCACTTTCGGAATGGGATGCAATTCAGCTTGTACCTTGCCAGTCGGAGGTTTAGATAACCTACACGTAATGCAATTGTCAACGAATTTACGGACATACTTGGACATTTTGTCAAACCAATAATACTCGTACATTTTTGCGAGGGTCTTTTCCCAACCGAGATGCACAATTGCCTCGTGCACGTTGTTAACAGCAGACCACCTAAAGGGCTTTGGAATAATAGGAAGACAGTGAGTTTTCCCATGTCTTTGAATTTTCCTATATAGAGTACCACCATGTAACTCAAAGGTTTTTGCTATATCCTCAGGAAGTTCTCCATTGCGCAACTTGGACACGATGGATGATGTTTCGTTATCTCTCTGCTGCTCTGCCAACAACCAGTTGTCGGTAATCTCTGTCAAGTTTATACGCTTTTCGGTTATACCTTTTACATTTTTACGATCTTCCAACACTGGGTTTCGAGAGAGAAAGTCTACATGAGCCATTCGATCACCTGGTCTATACTCAATGTCGAACTTAAAAACCTGCATATAAGACCACCACCTTTGCACTCTAGGAGTTAACTCGGTTTTAGTTTTGGAAGCTTTGAGCGAATTACAATCGGTAAATACCGTAAATTGACGACCATGCAAGTAATGACGGAAATACTTCATGGAGACATATACTGCGAGCGTTTCCAACTCGTATGAGTGGTAGCGTGATTCGGCGGGGGAAGTCTGTTTGCTGAAATACTCGATCACTCGAGGCTTGTTCTCGATCCTATGCAATAAAATGGCCCCGTAACCATCAGCACTGGCGTCGGTGTGAAGCTCAATCGGAAAAAGTGGGTCGAATATAGTGAGTACGGGTTCATTGGTCAATATAGAAATTACTCCCTGTCGCACTTGCTCATGCTCCGGGTTCCACTCAAACGATATGCTTTTGGAAGTTAATGCATACAGAGGTTTCAACAATTGTGAGAACTGAGGGGCAAATTGTCTAAAATAAGAAACAAGACCAATGAACTGTCTCAGCTGGGTCACAGACTGTGGGGGCGGCAGATCAGTCAATGCTTTTATTTTCCTTGGATTGGGTCTTATTTCACCTGCCTTAACTTCAAACCCCAAATATTTAACACGGCTTTAGTTAGGGTTTGTAAAACTACATCAAGTCTTTCTAAAGCTTCGTCTTTGGTACCTGCTACTACCATAACGACGTCCATGTAAACTACGACATACGAATGAACAAGATCACCTAAAGCACAATTAATAGCTCGTTGAAACACGGAAGGGGCATTCTTTAACCCAAATGGCATGGTAACAAACTCATACTGTCCGTCCGGAGTAACGAACGCTGTTCGTTCGATCGAATTCGGATGAATTGGGATTTGGTGGAATCCGCTTGCCATATCTATGAAGGTGAAAAACTTAGCACCGCTTAGTCTACCTATCTGGTCCGAAATAAGTGGCAACGGATACTTATCGGAAATAGTGTTCGAATTCAGTTCCCTATAATCGACGCAGAGACGGTCAGTTCCATTTTTCTTCTTAACAAGAAGCATCGGGCTTGCAAAGGGGGAGGAACTTGGTCTTATAATGTTTGCATTCAACAGCTGTTTAATAGACATTCGCACTTGTTCTTTTTCTTCCACGCTCAATCTATAAGGTCGTCTCTGAACTGTCTTGTTTGGATCAATCAGTCGAATCTCTAGCTGGCCCGTAGTTACGCGACTTTGTGGAATACCGTTTATGAACGAACCAGAATAATTTTGAAGCATTAATATTAGCCTATCCTTATCTAAACCACTTAGATCGGTATCAACATTGGCCAAATCGGGAACACAATCTGAAGTCAAGACAGGCAATACAGTTTTTTCATTAAACATTGAAAGTGAATTTAATGTAATTGTTACACCGATTCCCCGGCTCAAAATTTCACGCCCAATCAAAGCATCGTATTTGATATAACTATCTTGAACTGCATGGAAAAGAACTTCGAAGGAATGATCACAAATCAAAACTTTAGCCAATATCTGTAGGGTGCTACAAACCGTATTACTACCAATACCCCTTAAAATTACTACGTTATTTACTCTAGGTCCAGACAGCTTTAGCGAGACGGCTTCCTTGATGAGCGAGCACTCGGCTCCCGAGTCAAAACAAAATTGGAACGACTCACCAAATTGTTGAAAAGTTCCAAGGGGCTCAAGTACGGTACACAGGTTGACATCTTTAACATAATCCCTCTTGACCGGCATTGAGCGCTCCTGACGATCCGGGCACACAGTAGCCACATGCCCTTCCTTTCCGCACTTAAAGCAGATTACAGTTGAGCGATCTCTTCCTCCATTATGTCCAGAACGTTGAGTAGCTAGTTGGCTATGTCGCGGTTGCACACCAGACGAACGACACTCCGCCTTCTTGTGACCCTCTTTTCCGCATTTGTGACATCTGATATTGGAGAAGGGTCTTGTTTTCTTATTAGTCGGGGCCGCCAAGACGTCACCAGTACCGCGGCTCGGTCCAGCATCAAAAGAAAAGGCTTTCAACTCCTGTTGCAACTCGTTCCGAGAATTGACTTCTGTAGTAAAAGCCAAGCGTCGCAGTCGCTTGTCCAATCCAGCCACGTGCGCCAAAGCAACAGAAACGGCAATTTGCTCTACCGTCAGGGACTTCCACATGGACATCAGGGATGTTACAATCCTGCTTCCATACAGCGACATAGATTCTCCCTCTGTTAGGCGACCATTCAGCAGATTTAACACAGTTGCAGCCAAGGTCTCCGTTCCGGCGAAATACTGCAAAAACAGTTCTCTGAACTGCGTCCATGTGATCCCAGGGTAGACCGTTTGTGCAAGCCAATGAGACGCGCTTCCTTGCAAAAACCGACTGAGAGCCATCACGAGAGCGCTGCCTTCTAGACTGTTTTCGGAAAGAAAGTAATCCACCGTTGCACTCCATGATACTGCATCCGCGCTTGCACGATCAGGATTAAAGTTCGGCAATACAATGGCAACTGCGTTATTCGGGGCTCGCTGTACGGCTTTTATGAGTTCCGAGAAAGTACGATTTTGTGATTCCAAAAGCAGTTTCAGATTATTTTCACTTTCGATTTGAGGCCTGGGCAATCCCACTTCTGATGTCGAGAATTCACTGGAATCGTCCTCCGCTTCAGGCTGCTCTTCGTGGTCCGAACGGAAACGTTTTCTGGCGCGTGGCATGATCTTTGCAGTTTGGCTCTTCAAATACGAATGTTCTCTAAAACTGCTTGCGTCCCTTTTTGCAAGCGTCGCTCTCTACTTTATTCCGCTCTCGCTCTCACATTCTAATACACACACCATTGAGAACTTTCCGTTATTCCTTTTTGATGCGGACACCTGCATCCTTCTATCTCGCTCACACCAGTGCACAGACTAACGTTGACAACAGAATCAGTTGCCTCCATTCGGAGAGCCAAAGAAACGGCACAGAAGCACATGAAAACGAAGGAGAAGCGAAAGGAGAAATCAAAGCTAACAGTCGTTATAATTTGAATTGTCTAACCAATCCACGACACATATATATATAAATTTAGAGGAAAATGAATATATAGAAACTTACTCATTGATATCCTGGCGATGAGATCTCGACGCTCTGGATCATTTCGGTTGTAGATAGATATTAAATTGATTATATATATATACTAGCAGGGTCGCCCGCAGCTTCGCCTGCGGAAATCAAGATTAAAAATTCAAATAATAATAAAAAAGGAATTTAGGTGAATAGAGAAGCCGTGAATCAAATTGTTTAAACATTTCCATTTGTTTAAACAATATGAGCCGCGTGTAAGGAAGAGCAAGATTATGGTTTGAATATTTATGTTTTTTTTCCAATATTATCAATGCGATTTAATTTTTAAAACAGAAAAATCAGTAATAAAACAAATCTGTAATGCACACACATATATATTTAGTTTGTAAAATATATTTTTCTCTATTCTTTTTTACAACCGTTTGTCAAAAGTTCTAAAACATTTCGTGTTAGCTAAACGGGTTTTTGGATTTTAAAAATAAAAGAATTTTAAGGAAAACTTCAAATGTAAAACCAAAACCTAAAGCCTTGTAATCTAAAGGTCGTTTGTGTTTAAATCAAAGTTCTATTCAAAATTGGAGTTCTCTTATTATACCCGTTACTCGTAGAGTAAAAGGGTATATTAGATTCGTGCAAAAGTATGTAACAGGCAGAAGGAAGCGTTTCCGACCATATAAAGTATATATATTCTTGATCAGGATCACTAGCCGAGTCGATCTAGCCATGTCCGTCTGTCCGTCTGTCCGTCTGTCCGTCTGTCTGTCCGTCTGTCCGTCTGTCCGTCTGTATGAACGCTGAAACTATAAAAGCTAGAAGATTGAGATTTGGCATGCAGATTCTAGGGGTTAATACGCAGCGCAAGTTTTTCACGCCGATGTGCCACGCCCTCTCTAACGCCCACAAACCGCGAAAAACTGTGACCCGTTCTGTATGAACGCTGAGATCTCGGAAACTATAAAAGCTAGAAGATTGGGATTTGGCATGCAGATTCTAGGGGTTATTACGCAGCGCAAGTTTTTCACGCCGATGTGCCACGCCCCCTCTAACACCCACAAACCGCGAAAAACTGTGGCACCCACAGTTTTGAAGCTATATTAACGGGAAAAGCAATGTGTATTCGTTTCATCAATACATATTGATAGACCAAAGTTGGAAACCCCCCTCCCCCCTAACGCCCACAAACCGCGAAAAACAGTGGCACCCGTCTGTATGAACGCTGAGATCTCGGAAACTATAAAAGCTAGAAGATTGGGATTTAGCATGCAGATTCTAGGGGTTAATACGCAGCGCAAGTTTTTCACGCCGATATGCCACGCCCCCTCTAACGCCCACAAACCGCGAAAAGCTGTGGCGCCCATAGTTTTAAAGCTAGAGCAAAAGTGTAAACGCAATTTTGTTTGGGTTATTAACGCCTACCGAAATGTAGAAGAAATTTTTTAAATTTTTTGAAGCGGCTGCTTGGTTTGCCCTGCTTGAGACTGCTGACTTTAGCTGAGTAACGGGTATTTGATAGTCGAGGCACTCGACTATAGCGTTCCCTCTTGTTTTTTTTTACTTTGTTCTGTGAGGTTATGGAATACTCATTTGGCATTCCGCTCTTTACCATCTACCTAAAAATAGTTTACAAAGTGGAAAAGAAATAATTATGTCAACATCATTATTGGTAAGAATTGTGGTGGGTTTGAACCCACGACCTATAGACTATGTTTCCTTTACGTACAACATAACCATCTGAGCTACAGTTTGGAAGTTCTTGCTGACATTAAAGCAAACGGTTAATAAATAAGAAGCAAAAGATTTACCATGATTACCTTGCAATTTCGCTAAGGATTAGCAAAAGCAAAAATTCTCATTTTAGAATAATTATTTGGTTTTCAGTATTTTGTTTTCATTAATTTTTCACCTTGATTAGGATTATATTAACAATGTCAGAAAGGCAGGTAGGGGGAGAAGCCGTGAATGAAATTGTTTAAACATTTCCATTTGTTTAAACAATATGAAGCAAGTGTAGGAAATAGCAAAAGAATTAACTGATTTAAATATTTATGTTTTTTTAATATTTTTTATTTTAAAACACAAAAATCCGTTTAAAAATGTCTCAAACCTGTTGTGGAAATGAAAATGATATTCTTTTAGCAAAAGAATATCAGTATTATCATGAATTTGAACTTAAGCAAATCTTTCTTCCTTAGTCAGGTGAAATGTACACACACACGCACACTTCCACATATCTAATGGTATGGGGTGTAAATACGCATTTTAGCGTGCGTGTGTGTGTACGCAACGAGGCCAATTTATGTTTTTATTTTGTTTTTACAAATCCACGGTTTGTCAATAATTCAACAATTGAAAGGTAATAAGTAGTTTGGAAACATTTCGTCTTAGCTTATCGGCTTTTTAGATTTTAAAAATAAAAACACATTTAAGGAAAACTTCGATTGTAAAACTGTTAGCATAATCTAAAACTGATCGGAGATGCTGCTGCAAATAGTAAAATCATTTAAAATCCGACTTTAAATGTATATACATACGACTTTTCCTTGAAATTTTCTTAAGGGGAATTGGATAGCTCCACCGATAATTTAAAATTTAACGTTTAGCTAAAAGAATGAAGAAACAAAAAAAAATTATCGATATATTCGCATTTTTAGGCGCGCAATTTGGTATTTTGTGGTATTTTTCCTTGCCTTTGCACGGTAACACTTGGAGAAACGTCTGAATAAAAAAAAACAACAACACATAGGTGGGAGCCCATGACGTCACAATAAAAAAAATCAAATTGGCGACCTTGACGAAGGAGGCTGAATTTCAAAAAAGTTTAAATGCAGTTATTTGCGGGTATCCCATAAAATTACGAAGAGCCATTTTTTAAACCATTTTGACAACATTTATAACAAAAAAATTATGGCTCTAATTTATATCATACACTCGGCTCCTAATTATTTCCGAATTTATGGTTTTTTTTCAGATTTTTATGTCAATCCGTTCTGGGTGAATTTCCACACTGACTTTTTTAATAGTCTTCAATTATATTGATTTAGATATATATATGGAATTAGTGCACTTAAAAATTATATTTATGGGTAATATATATTTTGGAACATCGCGCCTTTCGTGTAACTATTATAAAACTCTTAATCAGACAAATAAAAACTATAAGCATATGGAGGAAATGAAAGAAGCGGCACTCGGTCGTCCAGGCGAACTTTACTGCGGGAACTTCTCAATGAGCTTCTTATTACACATGCACGTTTGTGTGGTTGTTTTGGGTTTTCTGTTCTGTTACTGATAATTATTTGTTTTAATTTATTTTATTGTTAGCGTTGCAGCCTTTGTTGTAGTTTTTTTATTGCAGTGGCTGACAATGATTTGATTTAATTCATTTTGTTTCCTTTTTTTTTTTTTGTTTTGTATTGCCTTCCGCTTTTTGAAGTTTTGGACCCCATTTTTTTTTTATCTTTGGTCCTTAAACGGAATCTCCGTGAAACGCGAAACAAGGATTCATGTTCACTGTGTTGAACTTTCCGTCGAACGGATTATTTTTGTTCTTTGCGCTCGATTGGTATTATTGCCGGCCGTACCTGCGAATCTGACTGCCTTCTCCGTAGAGTTATAGTTCTTTTATACCGTAGTTAGAGCTTTTCTTTTTGCTTCCGGGTTCTTATTTTCGTACCTAAGTGTTCCCATCTAGGTACTCATTTCCCCTTGCTCTAGCTAACTGGCCCGCTTTGGATTTAGCTAGCGTCAGCTTTCGGGTTTATTTCCGTTTTTCGTTGCTTTTACTGACCGATATATTATTCCATTGAATTGCCCAATTGATGCATTATATTGCATTGTGCAAAGCTGGTCTTTCTTTCTTCTTTCCCAACTTTAGAGATTGTGGCTTCTGCTGTCCCTCTTTTTGCCTCGCTTCCCGCCATAACCGGCGCTCGTAACATGTGGGGTAAAATTTTTGGTAAAATAATTTTTATAAATTTCGGGTCTTTTCTATTAAGTCCGACACCATTGTTGCGAATGCTTAAAACAGATTTCAGGACATCACATTCATTAACACAGGAAAAACTAAATCTACTATCACAGAATATATCACAGTAATCATTATATTCAGTATGCTCGGACAAGTATAGGAAACATCAGGTACGTCGCATTGCACGAATATCCAGGTCAGCGATAGCTGACTTTTATCCAAGTCATACAGACGCAGGACATTTTCTTGGAGTAAGTCTATTTGTTCATTTACAGAAATTAAACGATACAAAGCATTTCAATCACACTCATTACAGTTAAAATTTAAATTCTCGTAGTCAATCGTTCTAAAGTCTCTATATGTCCTGGGTGGTTGGTCAATGTCGTCTATAAATATGTCATAAGAGATGAAAATAAGATCATGTTTTGAGAAGGCAGGTACTGAGACATGGTCATATAAAAGTGTGTTATCCAGTGTGCTTACAAAGAATACGTCCAGAAGGGTGTTACAGGTACTAGTGAAGTGTGTTGCGTAAGTTGAGTTTACCAGGACATTGCAGCAGTTTCCATACTATTGGACAAATGCTTCTCCAATAACATGTTACTGTTAAGGTCACCGGTTAGTAAAATTTCATTATATGTCAAAGATAAATCCTGAAAAAATGTTATGAAATCAGTATAGTTAATTGTTCTATTTGGCCTGTATGCACATCCTAAAAGCATTTTGCTTCGACAGGAAATTAATTAATTTAGCTTTAAGTCCCTTACGAAGATATATTGCAACAACCCCAGCATGTCCATCACGATCGGCACGGAATAAAATATAACCATCACAATATACAAGTTGATCACTAACAAGAGACGAGAACCATGTTTCAGAAACGCAGACAACATCAACACCTGAGTTAACAAACAAGTATTTAAACTCCTCTATTTTTTTTGCCCAAACTCTGGGCATTTACATGGCATACTTTCAGGCCATTTGTTTTTTTACAAAGAAGCTCAACCATTGTTCTACTGTTTGTTCTGGAATATGTTATGCTATTAGCCATTTAAATCGATTTTTGAAGATCTTTATTCTAATTAAGAGCGCCCGCTGAAAATTAATACATGGTGACACATAAATAGACAATTACACCGTAACGCCCTAAATCAAGGGCGTTCAAATTTAGTTTAGTATTTAGTAAGCGTTTTTTTCTTCGTCAACAGGTAACTCCGAGGATAAAGACGGCGAAACCCCCAGGGAGGACACCGGCGACCAACCCGGACAGTCCCATCGTCCGACCCAACCGACCGCCACTAGCAACGGGGGGTGACCATAAGTACCCCAACCTCCCTTTGTGTCCCCGCTAAGTTTAAATTTGTTATAAACCAGTAAGACCTTAAGAATGAAGTTAGGAGATTCTTTCGCTGCAGCCCAGTTATCCCTATTGCTATGCATCATTAGAACTAAGCTAGTTTAGTCGTTTCTTTCACAGATCTGACGGGCGGAGATGGAGACAACCGTACTGTCGTCCGGCGACAGCAACGAGGAGATCAAGGCAAACCGCCAGTCGACGACCACAAGCGATCCTCGGCTACGTCCAGAAACGGCGTACGCCGGGAGATCCACCCGGTCATGCCCTGGCGCTAGCCAGGAGTCTCGGGAAGAGCGACCCCATCCTCTCCCGGATCCTGTGCCCGGACATCATCCCGCCGGGCAGCGTCGAACTGCGCCCCGGAATCCAGCGACTCCGAGAACGAGTCGATGCCGACACCACCTCGAGCCGGGGGAGCCTCGCCGCACTACACGGACGCGGCCGGACATCGGATCTACCCGGATCCTTACGAGTGCTAGCCGAGTCCAGCCGGGTCAGTGGAGAGCAGCCGGGAGTATAATCCTTGCGGGAGCAGCGACAATGACAGGGATCACCAGACCCCCTACGCCGAAGACTCCAGCGACGATGAGAAAGACGTGGTGAACAGGCACCCTATGTCGAGGATGCCAGCGACAGCGATAACGAGCATGCGTACTCGGTGAGCAGCCGGGAGGGCGACGGCGATCCCCAGGAAGATGCGGCACACTACGTGTACATGGGCGAAGACCGTTGCGGATACCACCGGGGGTCCTGGATCTACCTCATGAGGACGAGCTGGGAAACGATCCAGATAGAGGCACCGTATCGGCCACCCGATGACCCGATCGTGACCTTTCCCCCGTCCCTCGTACGCCTGTGCATCATGAGGTCTTACGAGACCGAGGCAGCTGAAGACCACGGAGTCCCGACGGAACGCCTCGTTGACCTTACCTGCTCGCAGGACGAAGAGATGGGACCGGGGCCGTCAACCTCGGTCCCTCGTGTGCCGTCCGCGACGCTTTCCCGCGGTCCGACTACTACATTCTCCCTCGGACGATCCACTTTCACGCGGGCTGTTGACGACGTTCTCCCTCGGGACATTCGCCATGCAGGACGAGCCCGGTTCCCGGCACTACCCTACGGGCAAAGCCATGGAGTGGTAGTCGGAATCCAGCGACGACGAGGAGAGCACCGGGCAGCGTTTTCGACGAAAGGAGCCCACGCTCGCCCTGGTACCATATCCACCACAACCAAGCAGTACACCATTTGACACGGCGCCCCAGCCCACATTTGACGGGCAGGGATCAGACATGGAGGCAGTCACCCACGACTCCCCCCTCCCATCAACCACAGCCTCCACCCCGTCGGACATCTCGATTGGGATGTCGCCCAAGATGCTCGACCTTCTGCTGGGGCAAATCTCACCAGAGGTGGAGAGGCTCTGCAGGGAGCCGTCATCCGAGTGGGACTCGAGCCAGGTCGACAACCCGTAGCCCGTAGCAGACGGCCAAGTCTCGGCCGCCGCCTGGTAGGCCATCTGCGCACGACGTCCTGCAGCCTGCAGGGTCCCGACCGAGGAGGGCTTCTATCAGGTCACCCTGAATCCGAACGGCGCGGGAATCAAGGGCGTTTAAATTTAGTTTAGTATTTAGTTTTGTAATTAGCTGTAAGTTCGGACACGAAGTAAGTAAGTAAGGAAATTGAATCAACTGGTATTTAATTTTGAGCCGAGACACGCATCCTGGACAGAACCCCCTTAACCCGTTATCGCACTCCATCGCTCCATCGCAACACCATCGATAGCAGGGAACTGGTTCAGGGAATACGCCGTCGGCTGAAGTGCGATCTCTAAGAATATGACTCGGTCTCTTTCGTTTTGACCCTTCGATCTGTCCGCCGTCGTGTACCTCATTCTCGGTGCCGATCCGCACAGCACCAGTAAACGTACCAGGATTACACGTAAGCATTGTGAGGGCAGCAGCCAGGGCCCTAGTTTTACCAATTGCCAAATTGCCAATTGCGTTTTACTTATACCACTACACTTTCTCCTCCTTTTTCTCCCTCCCGTTCTCGACCAAGATCGACGGCACGTGTTTGGTTTCGCATTCACAAGGCGTATCTCGGCCGAGAGTTCCCACCTTAGAATCCTCGTAGACTCCGAGCGTAGTCGGGAACGAGTGGAATTGAAATTGAGCGGAATTGGCGTTTAATTGTTCTGAGCGCATCAGTAATCGCGCTGCTGCCCAAGAGGGCGCTCAAAAAATTCCGAACGAGTGGTTTTTGTTTGTCGCCGAAAAACTCGCAGTCAGAAGTAAAATCGTTTTTATGTGTGTGTGGTGAAAAGCGGGAAAAACCTGCGAAAAAAATAACCTTCATCTGCGTCCAATTTTGCCTTGATCATTGTCAAAAGATAGAAAAGTAATGTTAACCTAAAAGAAAAATAATTCTAATGCCTTAAAAAGAAAAGTAATACCATGCAGTAAATTAAAGCTATTCAATTAAGTGGAAGCAATTAAAATAAGCAAAGTAAAGTAGAATTAAGTAAAACTTAATGACGTGCGAAAGAAATAACGGTGATGAAAGAGGCCAATAAGGCAGAACGGAGAAGGTTTGAGTGATTTTTATACCCTTGCAGAGGGTATAATGATTTCAGTCAGAAGTTTGCAACGCAGTGAAGGAGACGTTTCCGACCCTAAAAAGTATATATATTCTTGGTCAGCATGACTAGACGAGTCGATCTAGCCATGCCGTCTGTCCGCCTGTCCGTCCGTCCGTCTGTCCGTCCGTCTGTCCGAAACCTACGCAAACTAGTCCCTCAGTTTTTAAGCTATCGAGCTGAAACTTTACCAAAAGTTGTCTTTCTGTTGCAGGTAGTATATAAGTCGAAGCTGGCTGGATCGGAAAACTATATCTTGTAGCTCCCATAGGAATAATCGGAAAAATAATTGAAAAAAAATTATTACTTATGTGTTTTTTGACATATTACCTTATGCTCTTGGAAATATCATTTCTTTAACTGTTCTGAATTTCGAATTAAATTTTATAAATATCGGACGACTATATCATATAGCTCCCATAGGAACGTTCGGAAAACTAAAGGGAAATTAATAGAAACAAAATTATAGCCTTGTTAATTTTTATTGTATTTTCTTCTACTCTGGAATATAACTTTATTTTATTATTTTAGAATTTCGAATTAAATTTAACATAAATCGGACGACTATATCATATAGCACCCATAGGAACGATCGGAAAACTAAACGGAAATTAATAGGAACAAAATTATAGCTTTGTTAATTTTTATTGTATTCTCTTCTACATTGGAATATAAGTTTATTTTATTTTTTTAGAATTTCGAATTAAATTTAACATAAATTGGATGACTATATTATATAGCTGCCATAGGAAGGATCGATTAATTAATGTCAAAATACTCCGTAAACTGCTATAATTTTATTTGTTGCAAATCTAAATTTAACATTTTTGTAATTTCAAATAGAATAGGAACGATCTGCAAGGGTATATAAACTTCGGCTGGCCGAAGTTAGCTTTTTTTCTTGTTTTTGTTGGTTTTGAGTGATTTTCTGGTCGGCGACTCGGGGCAATTTTTATACCCTTGCAGAGAGTATAATGATTTCAGTCAGAAGTTTGCAACGCAGTGAAGGAGACGTTTCCGACCCCATAAGGTATATATATTCTTGATCAGCATGACGAGACGAGTCGATCTAGACATCCGTCTGTCCGTCTGTCTGTCCGTTTCTACGCAAACTAGTCCCTCAGTTTTAAAGCTATCGAGATGAAACTTTACCAAAAGTCGTCTTTCTATTGCAGGTAGTATATAAGTCGGAACCGGCCGGATCGGAAAACTATATCTTATAGCTCCCATAGGAATAATCGGAAAAATAATGGAAAAAAAATTATATCTTCGGTGTTTTCTGACATATTACCTTCTAATCTTGGGTATGTAATTTTTTATCTGTCCCGAATTTCGAATAAAATTTTAGAAGAATCGGACAACTATATCATATAGCTCCCATAGGAACGATCGGAAAACTAAGGGGAAATTAATAGAAACAAAATTATAGCTTTGTTAATTTCTATTGTATTCTCTTCTACTCTGGAATATAAAGTTATTTTATTATTTAAGAATTTCGAATTAAATTTAACATAAATCGGACGACTATATTATATAGCTGCCATAGGAATGATCAATCAATTATTGTCAAAATTGCTATAATTTGGTTTCTTCCAAATCGAAATTTAGATTTTTGTAATTGTAATTAAATAGGAATTAACTGCAAGGGTATATAGACTTCGGCTGGCCGAAGTTAGCTTCCTTTCTTGTTTTATGTGAAATAAAGTGTAAGGACATATAAGAATCCTTTTTACAGCGTTTCAGGACCACCTCACGGAAAGCGTTTTCTACGAGTGAGTCAAGATTACTGGTTGGTAAGCGAAAGTCTTTCGTTCATGTAAAATTTTAACCCCGAAAAAGTAAAAGGAAAAAAGGAGATAAATCAGAAAGAAATTTGGGCTCAAGAAATTCGTTGGTGTTAACGTAAGTTGATAATTAGATCAAGGAAGAAAGGAAATGAATTAAAGAATAAGGAACCCATTCCTTGCTTGCGCTCAAATCACTCTGTTTCGTTGCTTTTATATTTTGCCAAAATTTCTGAGTTTTTTTGTTGCTGCAATTTAAGGCGGTAATGTCGCAATTGCGTTATGAGGAATGGCAGGCAGAGGCCTTCTGAATGTCTGCTTGTTTGTTTATTAATTGCTTGAAAATTTGATTATATTTACATTTGTTTTATGTTTAAAAGCATCCGAATTTATTCTAAGTTTTATCTGCATGTATTCAAAACCTACTTTTTATCATATTATATTTTTGTCCCATGATATTCTATTTTTTATATTTTAGATTTTAAATAAACTTTTATAATGTTGTAAGTCCAATTATTCGACACGGCTAACTTACTCTTTTTAACCCACTGATGCGGAAGGGGTCGCTCGGTAAATTTAATGATTATTGACAAGAGCGATCACAGGAAGGGAGGGTCATTTGTACCTCGGTGGTTAATAGGCATTGATGGACTCAACTTGGAGGCAAAAATCATTACTATACTCTATTCTAGATATTCTTTACCTTTCCCCGTTCTATCGGCTAGTTCTTATTATACCCTTGCAGAGGGTATAATGATTTCAGTCAGAAGTTTGCAACGCAGTGAAGGAGACGTTTCCGACCCTATAAAGTATATATATTATTGGTCAGCATGACTAGACGAGTCGATCTAGCCATGTCCGTCTGTCCGTCTGTACGTCTGTCCGTCCGTCCGTCCGTCTGTCCGTCCGTTTCTACGCAAACTAGTCGCTCAGTTTTTAAGCTATCGAGCTGAAACTTTACCAAAAGTCGTCTTTCTGTTGCAGGTAGTATATAAGTTGGAGCCGGCCGGATCGGACAACTATATCTTATAGCTCCCATAGGAATAAACGGAAAAATAATTGAAAAAATTATAACTTTTGTGTTTTTTGACATATTACCTTCTGCTCTTGGGAATATAATTTTTTTAATTGTCCTGAATTTCACATTAAATTTTATAAAAATCGGACGACTATATCATATAGCTTCCATAGGAACGATCGGAAAATTAACGGGAAATGAATAGGAAAAAAATTATAGCTTTGTTAATTTTTAATGTATTCTCTTCTACTCTTGAATATAACTTTATTTTATTATTTCAGAATTTTGAAATAAATTTTACATAAATCGGACGACTATATTATATAGCTCCCATAGAAATGATCAATCAATTATTGTCAAAATTGCTATAATTCGGTTTGTTCCAAATCGAAATTCAGTTTTTTGTAATTGTAATTAAATAGGAATTAACTGCAAGGGTATATAGACTTCGGCTGGCCGAAGTTAGCTTCCTATCTTGTTTTTTTAATTGTTATTCCTCTCTCTCCAACTGTTATTGGCTGATTATTTAGGCATGCAATACAATCTTCAAGTAAGGCTAGGAAAGAGTAGCAAGACCACCACGACCATTTGCCGTCGAGCCAGAGCCAGGATAAATTTATTTGTTGCATGCGCACTCTTTTCAAAGTTTCCACCACCGCCAGGGTATACTAATAAATGCAGTTTGTATTTGTTGGTATAAATAAACAATTAATAATCGTTACATGAAAACTCGAACGGGCTCAGCTTTTGCAGATACTTTTACGAAAACAAAGGCTCGGAGACAAAAAACAGCTGAGAAAAGCTTTCGTTTTTTCATGCCTATTGCTGCCTTAAAAATTTCGTAGTTGTAACGAGTCAGCTGTTCATTCACGTAAAATGGGACCTGAGAGTCAAAGCCCAACTGCTGTAGACTCAGCTGTTTCTTATGTTCGCGGCGAAATTGTCCAATTCGCCGTAGTAATTCGATCTTGTCGCTCACGTGTTCCATTTTTACTATTATGGCCGGGTCGACTGTGGTGTTATTTTCGGTACGTCGTCGGATTCGGTGAATGCTATTTAGTTTAAGGGCCGGTGTGATGTTAAGTGCAAAACAGAGAGTGTTAAAGACGGTCTTCAGGTTTTCTCCTTCTTGAAAGGGAACTCCATGAATGCGCAGCTCAGAAACAATTTCTGCATTTGCGTGGGCCGCCTCACTTGCCTGCAGCTTTGCCTCCAGCTGATCCACCTTGACCATAAGTGCGGGGATTTCCTCGACGTCACCCTCCAGCTGGTCTCCCCGACGACTAAGCTGCTCCTCAAGTTGTGCCACACGCTGGTTCAGCTTCTCCACTACTCCAGCCAGATTCCCGACCTGGTCGGTCAGCAGACCCATTATGCGCTCCATAATGTGGTTTTCAGCAGATTGGATGCTGGCAGATATATGCTCAGCCTGCTCCGCAAAGCGCTTGGATAGGAGATCGAGAAACATTGGAGACAGTGTTTCAGAGTCGTAACGTCTCTTAAGATCAGTTGTAGTTCGCTGACGTTTGGGCGGAGCTGGTGCCATTATTGTTGTTTGTTTTGTGCAATGAGTGAGATTTTGAGTGACTTGAGTTATTCTTTTCGTGTTTGACGTTTGTCAAGTGTGTTCGTAATTGCAGCCTTAGAAAACGGCCGGGTCACGATCTCATCACCACAACAATGATTTTAAACCTGCCAAACTGTGCAATACATCTTCTAACCATAATATTCAACAACATGATGAATTGGGGATATTATCCTCAACAATGGAGGAAGTCTATCATCACAATGATCTAAAAAGCAGGAAAGGATAAGTCCCAGCCATCGTCATATAGACCAATCAGCCCTCTGCCGTGCTTATCAAAAGTATTTTTAAAGCTGCTCCTTAATCGCATCAAACATTACCTACAAGCCCACAATGCTATACCAATTCGGATTTCGTGAAAAACACGTAACTATTGAACAGGTGAACCGGATAACCTCCGAGATACGAAATGCATTTAAAAGACGAGAATATTGCTCCGCTGTTTTTCTGGATGTCGCACAGGCATTCGACCGCGTGTGGCTGGACGGCTTAATTCATAAAATCAAATTAATACTTTCACAAATCACCCATGCAGTGCGATGCAAATATTTCCTCTCTTAATATCATCCAATTAAAGCTGGAGTACCCCAAGGTAGTGTGCTTGGGCCGACATTGTATATTATTTATACAGCAGATCTACCCATAACAACTCTTACAACAACCTCAACCTTTGCTGATGATACTGCCATCCTAAGTCGTCCTAAATGTCCTTTTAGAGCAACGCATCACTTAGTAGATCTCCTCGTGCTTCTAGAACAATGGCTAGCAGACTGGCGAATAAACGTTAATGAACAAAAATACAAACACGTTACATTTACCCTAAACAGGCAAACTGGCCCGTCACTATTCCTGAATAACATTATTATGCCACAAACTACTGAAGTAACATACCTAGGAGTCCTCCTGGATAGACGACTCACTTGGCGAAAAAATATCGAAGCAAAGACAAATCAATTGAAGATTAAAGCTAGCAATCCACATTGGCTTATTAACGCCCGCTCGCCACTAAAACTAGAGTACAAAATACTTTTGTATAATGCAGTCCTTAAACCAATTTGGACATATGGCTCCGAGCTATGGGGAAACGCATGTGCCAGCAACTTAGAAATAATCCAGAGAGCTCAATCAAATATAGTGAGAGCCATAACAGGAGCACCGTGGTATATACGGAATGAAAATATTCATTAAGAATTAAACGTAGGCTTAGTTAAAGACGAAATTGACAAGGCGAAAGCAAAGTATAATCTCAATCGCCAGGCCCATCCTAATGCCCTCGCGCGATCTCTAATCTGGAACACGATTCCGGCGAAGAGACCTCCCCACCCAGCAACAATAGTTAGGGCCGTTATTCTAAACAATTAATTTGTAATTAATTAAAATATATAAACTAGATTAAAATATGCCTACTTCGTACAATCACTAGTTCAGTTCTATTATAACGATTAAACCATTAACTACACAGCCGCTGCGTTATTCTTTGCTTGGGATAATCCACTATTCCACGTGGCTATTTTTAACAAAGGTTATGGGTCCAGGAAACCGGCAATATCGGGGGTGTCACAGAAATCTATACCAACCCGATTTCCCCAGAAAAGTAAATTTTCACAGACGTCTTTTCTGACGGTTTCTAAGTCCCCAGGTTTTTCCCAGACGTTTTGATAAAATAAACCAACTTACAAATGCTTGACAAGAATTTAACTTTAATTGAGACAACACTAATGAAATCTACGAACTATTTACAAACTGCAATTTTTTTATTTAGCTCGGGTTATATTTAAAACTAAGCATCTTATAAGCGGTGTAGAAAAAATTAGGTAATTTCTCCCGTCCTGACAGTGCACAATGGGCAAAAAGTCAGAAATTTACGCATAAAGTCTAGTTTTAAAGCTAGATGCTTCAAATTTGGCATAAGAATGTAAAATGTTAATGTAGAATTTCGGTTTTTTTTCTTTTTTTAATTAAGTCACGCCTTCAACCCCTTCTCCCACAACCAATAAAAAACAAAAGATTTTTAAGGTTATGTTGTAAAATTTTATTTATAGATATGTCTCTTTTTCTTCATCATCTAGTATTATATATAAATTTTCATCAGAATCGTCGCCAGAGTCCGAATCCACATTTTCCAGTTGTGAAATTATTTTGCAGTTCGGAACAAAAGGAATTTTTAGAAGATTTAGTACTTCTGGCGGAAGATTTTTTTTCAAATTTCTTTTGCCTTTCGCCTAAACATATGCTGGATATTAATTGGGTCAGAAGAATCCATAGCTCTATAAAAAACATCTGCCATGTTGTTTAATCGGCTATTCTTTCGAGCATGAGATTTCCGGTCGCTTTTATAAAACTTATTTCTTGCTTCTGAAGCATTTTCTCCTAAACATCCCACCGAAACTAAGGAGGAGTTCATTATTTGCCAGCCATGAACAAGTATTTTATGGACCGTCGGTGACATAGGATACCAAGGATATCTGTTAATGTATAACAGAAATGTATTTTCACAAAAAACCTTAAATTTCTCAATATCAACAGAATGCTCGCATGAAATTGTTACCAAAATTACGTTGAAATTGTATAAAATATTCTTATCAAAGCTTCTAATTGTTGAAAACATTCCATAATAAAAAAATGCTCTTCTAGCTGTGTTTCCATCATTACTATTTCCACTTCCATTTTGTTTGGGAATGCTTATATGTAGACCCATTTTTGTCCACATCATTTCACGAATTTCTTTTTTCCTCGATTTCGTTAACGTGTGACATGCTGACTTCATTCACATTTAATTTTTCTAAAATCCACTTTTTTAAGGCAGAGGCGTCGCGTCCATTGCTCTCCCAAATCTCCAGCAATGTTAAGCGACATAACTCATATCCAGCTGCAACATGTAATTTTTTTTCGAAAAGGGGCAAAAACGGGCAAAGGAAATTATTAACGCACTAATCTATATATATTTACGAAGAACATACCATTTTTAGCTGCTCGCAGGAGCGCGCGGCAAAAAAGTTACACATCACGAAACACAGCTACAGTTGTTTATTTTTAGTTATAAAAACACACGATCAACAATTGAACAGACACAACAAAGTACATAGAACATCTAGAAACTACCACGCAAAGTTTAATCTACATACCTGTACGATTATTTTCCGTATTTACAAATTGTTTTTACTTTTACGAAAAAGCCACAACATAGATGCAATGTTTACAAATTTGTACGCTTGTATTTTTATAAATCAAGCTAGCAATCAATCAGCCGACTTTGTTGGCGCGGGAAATTCAAATCGCAGCTTTTAAAAATTTTTTGAAAACAGTTTTATTTTATCTAGAGTATGCCTAATTGGAAAATACATTCAATTTTGCATATTAAAAATATAACAACTCTGACTTTATGCGTAAATTTCTGACTTTTTGCCCATAGTGCAGTGCTCAAAACTTTTAAATACCAATTTTCGGAGTAGTTATCGAAATGTTGTGTTAACGAATTATTTATAAAACGGTACTTAGTATTGTAGTTCAAAATAAAACTTATTACTGCAAAAAATTTCATGTTAAAATAAGTTGTAGTTATTGAGAAATTAATAAAAACATGCCGCCTTTGCAAAAAGGTTGCAGCACTGTCGTGAAAAATGTCCTATTTTTTACCGGATAAGAAGCCAGCTGTGGAGAAGAAGAAGACATGTAAGTAAAAGTATACAATTTTTGTTTATTATTAATTTGAACTTATAAACGTTGCTAATTTCTAGGGGTAAGCATAGGTCACCAAAACAAGACGAGATATTGCTGCGATTCATTCGCGAAAAATGTGGACATCGCCAAAGGGTATACAAAGGGCGACCGCGTTCTGGTGAACACTGCTTGGGAGGAGCTGGCCCAGGAGTTGAATGCCCATGGACCACCATGTAAAACCGCTTCTAAGGATTTTCCTCTGTAGCCTAGCCTCTCGAAGTTTTTTTCTTCGCAAGAACTTTAGAGAACGAATTCGGGCAGATGGCATTTTAGTTTCGCTTGAAATTTTTTTTTGTTACATTCACATAATCAATTCAAGATGTTAAATATGTTTTTTTTAATATTCCGCATAGAATATCGCCTATAGCATTACTGCAAATACTACAAAATTATTATATATTATTAGAATGATTGAATTAGATGTACGCATTGCATAGACAAAATATTTGCCTATTTTTATTTCCCTTATTAAATAAACTCCATGTTAATACGATCAGAAAATTCCCCACAATGCACATGGGAAAAAAGTCAATTTTTTTGGCATAAAATCAACTTATTTTACAAATTATTTTTAAAAATAAAATATATTTTTTGAATTTACATACCCTAATTAGCCAAGAACCGTTATCTAAGATTTTTTACTAATAACACTATAGTGTTGATAAACGAACAAAGTCAGCTGTTCGATTGACTTTGTTTTGTGCGTAAATTAGTGAAAAATGTTTGCAAACTTTCACTGCTTATTTTGTGGAGCAACAAATTGGTTTATTATTTCTGATCATAGCAAATCGTAGCAAAGGTATTTATAAATGTATCTTAGATTACATGTTTTGATTATTATGGCTTGTTGTTCAACTGTGAACAGTTTTATATGTGTAACAAGTTTGTTTGTGTTCCGTGGTGTATAAATTATAAATGGCACAAAGTTGCAAAAAGGTAAAAACGCAATGTTATTACCAAAAGTATCCTTAAAATTGAAAAACTAATCATTTTTGCAACTTTTTGCACGTTTTATCAAAAAAATGACTTATGTCCAGGAACTTATGAGCTTGCACACGCTGAACTTCTCGAAGTTTGGGAGAGAAATAGCCGCTCGGAAGATGCTCTAAGAAACTACAAATTTCATTTATTGAAAAGGGCATGTCAAGTAATAAACCTAATTACAAAGGGCTCACATATAGAGAAGCAATACCCCGTTAAGGTTAAAATTGGCATCTGCTCATAGATAATATTTCACTTTTCTTGTAAAAGTTTTTTTTTTTTATTTTTCTTTTTGTTTTTGGCAAATTTTAAAAATTAACAAAAACCGAAATTATTTTACCGTCTCACCAATATAAATAAAAATTTCTAAAATCGCTGTCAATTAATTTTTATTTGCTTCATGGGCGGTGGATGAAGGCAATGGTCCGATTCAAAAAGCAACAAAAACCGAAATTACACATTAATCTTAATAGTATATATAAAAAATTTTAAATTTTTATCTTTAAAACTAGAGTTTATGCCAAAAAAATCGACTTTTTTCCCATAGTGCAATGTTGAATAAAAAAACACGAACACAAAAATTTTTTCGTAAACCGAACTGAATTAAAAAAATTATATTTCTGGTTCGGTTCCGGTCCAATTTAAAAAAAATTCGGCGCTCCGCTTTACGGTTCGATTCGTTTATATAGTGGTTTAAATAAGGAGATTCGAAAAAGTCATCTCAAGAAATCAATACGTTGTACATTTTTGTTAAACGTCATTAAATCGTAAGGCGTGGTTCGTTAACAAAATGAGTGTGTCTGTTCAAATAGAAAAATTGGTAGAAGACAACTAGGTCGTATGGTCGATATCAATGAGGAGCATACTCGTCACCCAGGATTTGTGGAGTGTTGCAAGTGGAAGTATTACTAAGCCCCTAGATAGTGCGGAGAGTGCCAGAAGGCGTTGGCGTCACTGATCCTGAACGTGAAGCCGCCCCGGTTTATGCATATTAAGAACTGCTCTAGTGCATATGTACATTGCGGAAACTTTGGAAAATTCATCAGGTAGTCCAGCCAAAAAGGTGCAAAATCCCTTGGGGCTAAATCTGCATAACGGTGAAAGTGTCAACAGTTATATAAACGCATTTACGGAAACGACCGATAAGTTGGCCGAACTTGATATACGTCTCCAAGAGTTAGTTGGGAGAGTTTTGTTGTAGAAATCGAAGCTCGGGACAAGTTACCTTCATTCGAAACAGTTAAGCTAAAGCTTTTAAAAGAGGGAGCGAGAAAAGAAGAGAGAGATAAGAGGGAACGTACTGATCAAGCGGTATATGCACACCGAAACTTATAAAGTATACTATATACTATTTAAACTATTTGAAATAGATTTTAGAAAAATTGAGAACGAAAAAAATCAACATCGACCGATGTTCATTTTAGTATTTGTATTCTCACTTTTTTTCTTCTCTATTTCAAGATCAAAGCAGTGTTGATTTTAGTATTCCCAGTCAAAATCAATCTCAGTTTTGATGTTGTGAAAGAGGGACGTGAGGGGAAGTCATCGAAAAAATTGGAGGAAAAGAAGAGAGAGGCCGAATTCCTCTCTTGCAGTTATCGGGCAGTCGTGGTACAGTTATAATTACGCAGTTATCGAAGTGTGCTGTGTTTCTTTTCCGCAAATTCACGTGTTAGTTTTTGCGCAAAGTGCTGTTCAGTTAAATGAGTGACTCATAAAGTGACGAGAAATTGGAGGATCTTCTCCACACATTCAATTTAAGGAAAGCCGTTCGCTATCTGCAACGTAAGTAAAAATATTTTTACAATAAGTTTATTCTCTACCCTGCAGGAAACCGAATTAGTTTTGGACCAGTAAAATACTAGTTGGGTCAGGAAGCCTAACTAGTTCAAGTTATGTCCACTTCCTTGTAACGAACCGGTCCATTTTTCATATGCTTGTCATCGGAAAAAACTAGTCCATTTGCTACTAGTTTTCCACTAGCGACTATTAACCAAATTACGGTTACAGCTGTTAAACTACTCTAAAAAAAATTATTTTCTCGAAAAATCTAAAAATTTGTCTATCAATCATTAAATCATTGGATTTTACTCGTACTTGAAGACGTTTAATTTGACGCTCTCTTAATTGGTAGCTTATTGAAAGGCGCGGTCCCGTAAAGGAATTATGCCTGTTTTTCTGTAATTAAATACGGGAAATGATAAATAAATGGAATTAAAACTAACTTACTATTTCGAGGCGAGTCGCCCTCTATAAGACTTGAACAGGGGACCTTTGGATTTGTAGACACACTAGCTGACTTAGCCATACACGCATCACATTTTGTAATGTACTAACAAGGTTTATAAATTTTAGTGTGATATATTTTTAAAACAGTGATTTTTTACATATATCTTGCCTACCACATATTAAACTAAGTTAAAAATAAATCTTATGCATCACCTAGCAAACAAAAAACAAACAAAAAATTTACAAAGACTGGAGATTGAACCGGGTACCTTAATTGTTTGATTTGTTTGGTGTTAAATTTCCCAAGACATTTACACTCTAGGCTATATTTTTGGATCATATGTAGTTCAAGTGCAACTAGTTAAATTCCAGTTACCTTTTAACTATGCTTTAACATGTATTTTTTCTACCAATTAGATATTTGTGGAGTTTTTCTAGTCCGAAAGGTACCAGTCCGAGACAAGTTGTTTTTTAAAAAAACTTTTTTTTACTAGTTTTGTACTATTTATTTTTTCGACTAGCACAAATTGTTTTTTAGACTAGTTCGCATTTTTCCTGCAGGGTAATTTTCATTTGAGCACGTTTTTCTTAAGAAAAATAAATCGGTAGTGTTTTGTACTAACTCCGTTTCACACATACATTTGTACACAAATGTGTATATTACGTACATAAATAAAAAAAAATCGGAAAAAACACAGCTTTTTAGGCATGTATGTGTGTGCAGTTTTTCATTGACTTGAAATTGCGTATTAAGTGCCACACATCCATATTTACATACATAACCTCAAATGTACACACACGCAGACATATAAATTTGTAATACGAAATATATATATATGTTATAGAGTGTGATTGTTTTTCACAGTATTATAATAAAACTAATAAATTGTTTAAGGGACCGGTGTTTCCTTCGAGTGCCTTAGATATATAAGGGATGACGAAATCAAAGAGGCTATCCCACCGATTGGGCTCCGCGTCCTTTTCAGGGTCAAGCTGGCTGAGTGGAAAAAAGATCACGTAAGAACAGACTAATATGTTAAATTAAAATTTTCTCTTTAAAATAATCTTACAGTTTCAAGAGCCAATCGCAGATCAACTTAAGGAAATAAACACGAAGGAGATATTGTAACGAACTGATTTTTGATGTCTGCTCGCTACGAGATTCGTGCGGCTAGCTCAGAGAAGTTGTGTGTTCGTCCCAGCAAATTTATAACAAACGTGACCGCCCAGGGGATCAGTGAAAAGCACAGAATTAACGGGTTCGAATAGGGTTTATTGCGGGTGTAATTACAGCGGGCTCTATGGCGGGTTGGGCCTGGATGTCGCCACTCGGGGTCCTCGGTGTCTCCTGGGGATGCTCGTCTCCGCACGTTGCTGCGTCGCCTCGGTGGTCGCTGGCCTCGTTGACTCCGTGCTCCGGTCCTGCAGATCCCTGTAGTTCCGTGAAGACGCTCGGTGATGCTCGACGATGCTCGTGCACGATGTACGGGCCCGACGACTACTTGTAGCGCCTCGGACTCACAAGGCGATCAGCCGTGTGGGCTTAGGGAAGCGTCACCGTTCCCAGACTAGGGTGAACAGGTGCTGCGCTCTACAGGCCCACGCCAATAGACACACAACCGCCTGTCCCTTGCTCTGTCCCGGATGGTCCCACTAGGGTTTCGCTCGGATCGCGCTGACAGTCGAGGTAACACCAGGAATCTGCCTAGCGCTCCACCTCGCTTTTACGCCTAGTGCAAACGAACGTTCCACCCTGGTCTGACCCTCTTGCTTATTGCCCGTGACGTTTCCGCGTAGCTCGGTGTCCCTTCTGGCGGGTGCTGTAGCTGACGATGTCCTGCGCCTCGCTCCTGGAGGTGCTGGTTGTGAGGCTGGACGTGGCGTGGCTTATGGTACTCGGGGTTTGGACACACGCCGATCCCGGGTTCGTGAACCGTTAGGTTTCTCTAGGACAGCGCCTTGAGATGATAACCGGTTCGCCCTTTCTGGCTGGTCTCGCCAGGACCTGTTCGAGTTCCACTTGACGGACTGGGCTTACGCCGGGACCCGACAAAGGAGTATTTGGAACAAGGCACCCTGGGTTTAGATGGCTCTCGCCCCGAGTTTTTGATCTCTTGTCGCAGGACTTCACTACTCAACTCTGCTAGACACGCCAAGCGTAATGCGAGGATTTAGTCGTAACAGGAGTAGGACGGTCCGCTTTGACTTAGCCGTGTGATGCCCTCTGGACCTCAGCTACCTGTGTCTCAATTCGGAGATTCCTGGTGGTCCAATCCCGAACGTCTCGACGTAGCGATCTTGCTCCTTGAAGGCTCCCACGGCGCTGCTTCCGACGACTGGGCTTGTGTTTCACTTGTAGATTACTTGGCACTGGTTCACTTTGTTATCTTGACTGATCTTTACGGGTTGACACCTTGTGATCGACTGATCCTGCTGCCAGCGCCCGGCGGCTTTATATAGGGCCTCCGGGTACCGTTATTTCCCCTTTGCGCTCTCTCCGCGGCATCTCTCCACTCCGGGTCCAACGTCCGTGAATCCTGTTTGACCCACTTGTCCTTCACGCCCGGCTTCCAACCGCAGTTCCGCATGTTGTCGCCGTCCCGCTGACTCCACTGGTGCATGTGGCACGCCTGTGCGCCACTCAGCCTCTGAGATGTGGCACTTCTTAATTCCGGTCCAAAGTCCACGGCAGAGTCCAAAGTCCGGTGCTGTTCCGTTATTTCCCTTTTGCACACGGCACTCTGGCTCTGCCTGCGAAGTCTCCACTCTCTCATTCTCCGCTTCTCGCTCTCCAAACTCTCTTTGGCAGAGTTCTCTCTCCTATCCTCGAAGTCTCCAAACTCTCATTCTCCACTTCTCGGTCTCCAAACTCTCACTCTCCAAACTCTCTTTTGCAAGAGTCTCTCCAAACTCTTTACTTGCAAGAGCCTCTCCATTTGCTCTTCGCCGCGCCGCTACCCCGCTAATTCGCCGAGTAATTGGTAAGCGGCCGGCCATCGGTAGTTTTGCTGCGGGAATTTGTGGGGAGTTATTCAACTCCTCACATTCCCCCCTTACTTCGGGAAACTTTTAAAAAACTTCGCTTCTACTCGCCGGCGTTTCCTCGTGTATCCTAGCCGTTGAGTCTTCGCGATGCATTTGTCAATTCCCTCGGCGCTCCCTCGTTGCTCCATCGTTGCTCCCTCGACGCTCCCTCGACGCTCCCTCGACGCTTTCAACTCCGAGAGTTTCTACGGCGCCGGTCGTCGTCGTTGCAGCAATTTGAAACTCCCGCGCCGATCCTCCATCTGGTCCCACCGGTCATCGACACCCATCAGCTATCGATAACCAGCGGGCCTTCGTTCAAGTGTCCCGCGCTGTTTTTCTCGTCTGGTCACACTGGGCATCGACACCCATCAGATCCCGATAACCCAGCGGAACTCCCCATGATATCGACACCCATCAGCTATCGATATCGCTGGGGCGGCGTTGCCACTTGGTCGCTTGCGATATTCACCTCACCATGATGTTTCCAAATATCGTGTGCCCATCGATCGCACTATCGTCCGTGCTAATCGACCGCCTTATCGAGGCGCCCCCGTCCCTAGTTCATGGTGAGTTTGCACAATTGTTCTGTAAGTGCCGATTTTACTGGATTTGTTTTTGTGTTTCTTTCCTTCTTCATCCCTCTCCTTTCAGATGCTGCAACTATGCCCTTCTTTGCCCTTGGGTTCTTAGGTCAATGCCCTTAACCGGCTCGGCTGCGGCTGCGCCGTCGGTTGTCGCGCTCTGTCAGCAGCAAGGTTTGTTTACCGTGGTGAGTTGCCAAATTTAGCTGGACCGGCATTCATTTGTTTGCATTTCAGGGTTTTCGGTGATTTGGTTGTGCCTGTTTTCTGTCCGGGATGTTCAGCTGGCTACGGTATAGCCCTAAAGCTGTACCGTCACCCCCCTTTCCTCGGGATAAGTAGAATAGGTCTTCCGCGCATACTTTTTCCTCCCTGGCGTAATCTGGGATGACTCAAGCGTGATGCCTGACGCAGAATCCTGTGGCCTCGGAGTCGGAGTCCCTGTGCGGTAGATTCTTGTTGTTGTATCCTTGTGGTATCCTTGTTGCCTGGCGTGTCTTGGATGACTCTCGCTTAGGCCTGACGCATAATCCAATTGCCTCGCAATATCCTTGATGTTATCCCTGTGCCGTATCCTTGTGACTGTATCCTTGTTGCCTGGCGTTATCCTGGATGACTCTCGCTTCGGCCTGACGCAAAATCCAGGTGCATCGCAATTTGTGTCTGCCGTTTTGTTAATATTCCGTGGTGTCTGCGGGTTGCTCGCTTGCGTTCTGTGTTTGTTGTTGTTTAAGCTCGCTAACATGGATGGTCCGCTCTTTCTTTGTATTAACGTTCCGTATTTTGCAGATCACCGGCGAGACGAAATCTACGACATGGTAGGGCCCGTCGTACCTAGGAGCCAATTTTGCGGCAAATCCTTCTGCGGCTTTTGACAGGTGGTGTTCCTTAGCCCAGACTACGTCGCCCACCTCCGGCGTCCATTGCCTCCTCCTTAGGTTGTAATACCTAGCCTGATCCTGGGAGGCCTTCTCTAGATTTCGCCTTACGATCTCGAAGGTTTCGTGGAGTTTCTGGGCGTTTTCATCCGGGGTTTCCGTGGCTCGTCCGGTGCCTAGGGTTTCTCTGTCGTAAAGGGCGCTCGGTAGTCGTGGCTCCCTGCCTTGGGTAAGAAACGATGGTGTGTATCCAGTGGATTCTGATACGCTGGAGTTGACGGCCAGCATGATCTCAGGCCACTTCTCGTCCCATGTTCTTTGGTCTTGTCCTGCGAACTGTGCAATCATAGTTTTGACCGTCCTGTTTGCTCGCTCCGTCGGGTTTTCTTGCGGCGTATAGGGTGCGGGGAACTGCTGTCTAATACCCATCTCCGCCAGAAAATTTTTAAAAATTCGACTCGCAAACTGCACTCCGTTGTCCGTTATGACCACCTTCGGGGCCCCATACCTTGCAATTATCCGCTCCCTGAACGCCTTTTTAAGCGATTCGGCTGTCGCACTGCGTAGCGGCACTAGTTCCGTCCATTTAGAGAACCTGTCTATAAGCACCAGCAGCATTGAATTGCCGTGCTTCGATCGCGGTAGGGGTCCAACGAAGTCCGCGCATACTGTGGCCCACGGTTCCTCTGGCACTTGGGTTAGCATTTTGCCCGCCGCCTGCCTTTGATTCGGCTTGAATCTCATGCAGGTTTCGCATTTCCTTACGTGGGCTCTGGCGTCTCTATGCATACCTGGCCAGTAGTATCGGGCGGCCAGCCGTGCTATTGTCCTTCGGCTTCCTACGTGCCCAGCTGCTGGTGAGTCATGGTTTTCTTTCAGCACCGTTTCTCGTAGAGCCCTCGGGACGCACATCTTCCATGTAACGACATCCTCACTGCCTGCTCTATGTGGTATGCTTCTGTACAGATTCTCGCCTTCCATAACGTAGTCCGGGTACTTCTGCGGTTGGGTCCTTATCTTGTCGCGCATCTCCTGAAACCAGCTGCACGCTGCTGAAGCTTCTGCTGCCGATGTCTCTTTTATGCCTCTAAGCGTCTCGGGCAATGGCTGCCTTGACAGAGCGTCTGCCACCACGTTCAGCTGTCCCTTCCTGTACGCTATCTCAAAGTCGTACTGCTGCAACTCCAGGGCCCATCTGGCGATCCTCCTTGAAGGGCTTTCTATGCTGTTGAGCCACTTCAGGGCCATGTGGTCGGTTACCACTTTAAAGTTTGAGTTTTCGGATCGCCCAGACAATTGCCAAGCACTCCTTTTCTGTCGTTGAGTAGTTCTTCTCCGCGCCGTTGAGCGTTCGGCTTGAATAGGATATGACCTTCTCTCCTCTATCGGTGTCCTGGGTTAATATTGCTCCGATGCCGTAGTCGCTGGCATCTGTTTGTAGGGTGAACGTTTTGTTGAAATCCGGGCACGCTAATACGGGATCTGCCACAAGTCTAGCCTTCACTTCCTCAAATGCCATCTGGTGCTCCTGTGTCCATTCCCATTTACTGCCTTTGCGTAGTAAGTCATTTAATGGTTTGACTATCTTGGCAAAATCTGGCACGAATCGGCGGTACCACGACGCTACTCCCAGGTATTGCCGAAGTTCTTTGACGGTTGAGGGTGGTTTCAATTCGGCGATGGCCGCTACCTTTTCCGGATCTGTACCTATTCCTTCGCTAGTCACTCGGTGTCCTAGGTACAGCAGCTCTTTCTTGAAAAATTGGCACTTTTCCGGGTTGATCCTGAGGTTTGCGTCCTTTAGGCGTCGGAACACCTCTTTCAGGTTTTCTGTGTGTTCCTCCAGCGTGCGCCCAATCACTATGATGTCGTCTTGGTAGGCGAATGCATGCGGTGACATTTCGGGTCCGATTACCTAGTCTAGAACTCGTTGGAACGTTGCGGACGCTGAGTGTAGACCAAATGGCATTACCCTCCACTGGAATAGCCCTTTGCCAGGCACTGTGAAAGCGGTGTATTGCCTACTGCTTTCCTCCAGTGGGATTTGCCAGTATCCATCCTTCAGGTCCAAACTGCTGATGTACCGCGCCTCCTTTAGCTGATCTAGGATGTAGTTTATGCGGGGCATTGATCTGCCTGAAATCTACGCATAGCCTCCACTTGCCTGTCTTCTTTCTCACCATCACGATGGGGGAGCTGTATGGGCTCTTTGAATGCTCTATGAACCCCATTTGAAGGAGCTCGTCTACCTTCGCATTGATTTCCCCTTGAACTTTCGGATTCTTGGGGTAGTATCGCTGCTTGATCGGTTTGTCGTCCTTCATCGTGATCTGGTGCTCTGCCATGTTAGATGTTCCCGTCATGGTACTGAAGTCCGCCAGCTCTACTTCCAGGAATTTCATTGTGTCGTTGTCCTCGTGTGTCTCTTGCACGACTGCCACCGATAGCTTCTCCTCGAGCCATCCATTGTGTCGATTCCTGGCTGGTATTATTATTTCGTGCCCTGCACACTTTATCTCGGTTCCGACTTGTGTTAGAAAGTTCCACCCCAACACCAACGAATCTACTACCCCTGGTAGTATTAGCAGGCTCATTGTCAGTCTTTTGTTCCCGAATTCGACTTCCACATCGAGCTGTGCGTTGATCCTGCCGCATCTTCCGTCTGCCAACCTAACTTGCCGTCTCGTCCTCGTGATTTTTCCGAGGGCAGCCAGGTTGTCCGCCAGTTCCTCGCTTATGAAGCTCGCTGTTGCCCCGGTGTCGATTGTGGCTTTATACGTGCCTCCACCAATCGTTACCGCTGCGGACAACTGCTGCTCCTCCTCAATCAGCTTGCCAGTTAGTTTGGAGAGGTAGCATTTTGCGATCCCCTTCCGCCTCTCTGCGGCTGGGATCGCCGGCCATTTCCCGCTTGCTGGCAGCATTCGACGCTCCTGACACCCACTTTGCCGCACACCCAGCAGAACAGCAAGCGTTGGTTTCGGCAGCCACGTTCCCAGTGTCCGGATCCGCCACATTTCCGACAGGCCTCCTGGGGGTCTGTAATGTGGGTATTCCCTCGTGGCCTCTGAGTTGTGTTTGGTGGCCTCCACGCGGCTTAAGTTGGCTGCCTCTGTTGGCTCTGGTGTTGTTCCCATTGGCGCTCATAGGCTGCGTCGGTCGCCTGATGCCGTTGGCCTTGCTGTGGTGGTGACCATTGGCCGTTATTCGGGGCGTTGGTTGGCTGCCGCTCATAGCCCTGTTGTGTTGGTGACCGCTGATGGTTTCGTTGAGGTTCTTGGTCGCCGGTGTCTTCGCACCTTCTGCATATAGCTTGCGGACGGGTTGCAGGCTTTGCCTTTGAGAATTGGTTCTCCTGAGCGAATGCTTCCCGCTCCTTATCCAGTTCCTCGTATTCATCGGCTAGGATCATCAGCGTGTCTAAGTCGGATACTTTGTAGGCCCTGAGGGCAATTCTGAGATTCGGCGTGCAGTTTTCTTTTATGATGTTGAGTGTTTCCTTTGTCGAATACCCAAGCGGTCTCATCAGCGTCTGCATGTCGATCATATAGTCTTTGAACGACTCGCTGTAGCCCTGCTTCCGTTGCTTGACCTGATCTGTCAGTTTCGTAAAGAAATCTCTTGGCAGGAAATAGGTGTGAAAGCTCTCGATGAATTCCGCCCAAGTTCTCCAGTGCTTGTTATTGGAGATGAACCACTTCAATGCCCTTCCTTTGAGTAATTCTGGCATAGCTCGGGGGATCATGTCCAAGTCCAAACCGTATGTGTTGGCGGACCATTCCACTTGCTCTAGGAACTCAAATGGTTTCTCAACACCGTCGAATCTGAAGGACCATTCGCGTACTTGTTTTGCGACCTTGGCATAGTCTGGTTGGCTAGGTGTCGGTATCGGCGCTGCCGTTTTCCTCTCCTGGCTTCGCTCTCTCTTTTGACTCTCCTTTTGCATGTTGTCAAAGCTCAGACTTTCCACTAGGTCTTCCCCTTCGGCGGGTGTCAGTGTGATGCTTGGGCTTATTTTCTCGGGGTATGCTGCCTCCAACTCGCTCCAGATCGCGGCAAGTTTCGGGTCGTTCTCTGTCTCAGAGTAGTATTCGGACAATGCCCTTCTCTTGTCTTCTGCTTTGCCTTCCAGAGCGATGCCTAGCCTCTGTGCGACGTAGGCGAAGTCCTCTGTCTTAAGGCGGTAAATCCACTTCTTTCCCATTCTGCTTTAAGTCGCTTTCACTGCTGGGACAATCACGTTTTGGGCGCCAGATGTAACGAACTGATTTTTGATGTCTGCTCGCTACGAGATTCGTGCGGCTAGCTCAGAGAAGTTGTGTGTTCGTCCCACCAAATTTATAACAAACGTGACCGCCCAGGGGATCAGTGAAAAGCACAGAATTAACGGGTTCGAATAGGGTTTATTGCGGGTGTAATTACAGCGGGCTCAATGGCGGGTTGGGCCTGGATGTCGCCACTCGGGGTCCTCGGTGTCTCCTGGGGATGCTCGTCTCCGCACGTTGCTGCGTCGCCTCGGTGGTCGCTGGCCTCGTTGACTCCGTGCTCCGGTCCTGCAGATCCCTGTAGTTCCGTGAAGACGCTCGGTGATGCTCGACGATGCTCGTGCACGATGTACGGGCCCGACGACTACTTGTAGCGCCTCGGACTCACAAGGCGATCAGCCGTGTGGGCTTAGGGAAGCGTCACCGTTCCCAGACTAGGGTGAACAGGTGCTGCGCTCTACAGGCCCACGCCAATAGACACACAACCGCCTGTCCCTTGCTCTGTCCCGGATGGTCCCACTAGGGTTTCGCTCGGATCGCGCTGACAGTCGAGGTAACACCAGGAATCTGCCTAGCGCTCCACCTCGCTTTTACGCCTAGTGCAAACGAACGTTCCACCCTGGTCTGACCCTCTTGCTTATTGCCCGTGACGTTTCCGCGTAGCTCGGTGTCCCTTCTGGCGGGTGCTGTAGCTGACGATGTCCTGCGCCTCGCTCCTGGAGGTGCTGGTTGTGAGGCTGGACGTGGCGTGGCTTATGGTACTCGGGGTTTGGACACACGCCGATCCCGGGTTCGTGAACCGTTAGGTTTCTCTAGGACAGCGCCTTGAGATGATAACCGGTTCGCCCTTTCTGGCTGGTCTCGCCAGGACCTGTTCGAGTTCCACTTGACGGACTGGGCTTACGCCGGGACCCGACAAAGGAGTATTTGGAACAAGGCACCCTGGGTTTAGATGGCTCTCGCCCCGAGTTTTTGATCTCTTGTCGCAGGACTTCACTACTCAACTCTGCTAGACACGCCAAGCGTAATGCGAGGATTTAGTCGTAACAGGAGTAGAAACGGTCCGCCTTGACTTAGCCGTGTGATGCCCTCTGGACCTCAGCTACCTGTGTCTCAATTCGGAGATTCCTGGTGGTCCAATCCCGAACGTCTCGACGTAGCGATCTTGCTCCTTGAAGGCTCCCACGGCGCTGCTTCCGACGACTGGGCTTGTGTTTCACTTGTAGATTACTTGGCACTGGTTCACTTTGTTATCTTGACTGATCTTTACGGGTTGACACCTTGTGATCGACTGATCCTGCTGCCAGCGCCCGGCGGCTTTATATAGGGCCTCCGGGTACCGTTATTTCCCCTTTGCGCTCTCTCCGCGGCATCTCTCCACTCCGGGTCCAACGTCCGTGAATCCTGTTTGACCCACTTGTCCTTCACGCCCGGCTTCCAACCGCAGTTCCGCATGTTGTCGCCGTCCCGCTGACTCCACTGGTGCATGTGGCACGCCTGTGCGCCACTCAGCCTCTGAGATGTGGCACTTCTTAATTCCGGTCCAAAGTCCACGGCAGAGTCCAAAGTCCGGTGCTGTTCCGTTATTTCCCTTTTGCACACGGCACTCTGGCTCTGCCTGCGAAGTCTCCACTCTCTCATTCTCCGCTTCTCGCTCTCCAAACTCTCTTTGGCAGAGTTCTCTCTCCTGATCCTCCGAAGTCTCCAAACTCTCATTCTACACTTCTCGGTCTCCAAACTCTCACTCTCCAAACTCTCTTTTGCAAGAGTCTCTCCAAACTCTCTTTCTCCAAACTCTCTACTTGCAAGAGCTTCTCCATTTGCTCTTCGCCGCGCCGCTACCCCGCTAATTCGCCGAGTAATTGGTAAGCGGCCGGCCATCGGTAGTTTTGCTGCGGGAATTTGTGGGGAGTTATTCAACTCCTCACAATATCAAATAACGTGCTGAAAAAGGTAAATCTCTTCTTAGTAAATTTATAAATTATGTAATATTAGCTAACAAGAAACTCCACACTTTCCACAGAGCTTGCGTTCATTACTTCAGGAGACGGAAACTGGCAGACAATTACTTAAAAGAAAAGTGTTGACGGAAAATGAGAGGAACACTCCAGTAAATATAATAGTTGAGGAAATATATAACAACAAAATTTTCGTTCCCACAGCTGAATTTGGTAAATTGTTAGACGAGCTGGTTACAATTTTTCCATGCGCAAAGTCGGGTAATTCTTTAAGCATAATTAGAAGCTATAATTACTTTACTTTTAATCTTTCTGTTTTTACCTTAAGGATTTTTATTTTATACCTCGTGGAAAAAATCACTCTAATCCTAGTGGTAAATTATTCTCTAAGTATAAAAATAGACGTCGTAAAGCGTTCTCTAATAAGGAGGAAGACGAAAATGTACCATGCTACATATATGACAACCAAAGTGACCTGACTTCAAAATTATCATTAAAACGAAACTCCTCAGATTGGAGAAAAGTCTGTACAAATTGGGAAAAATACTTGCAAAATTCGCCTAGACGATTTAAAGTCTTATTTAGTTGTGATTGTACCCTTGTACTCGTTTTTATTGTTTCTATTGTTGTTTATTTTAAAATTATAAAAGTTATTTATGTATTTTATATTTATTCTTAGGTTGTAAAACAGAGCATACATTTCTTAAAATATTAACCGACTCAAATTTGTATGAGAAGCCAAAAAAATTTCTATTGATAATAAAATAACAGAAATAGTATTAAAAGGAAATCCTACGTTGGGCCCGAAATCAAATGACGTCTTTATAATGCCTTTGGCATTTACAGTAAAAAGAATATTCGAGATACCAAATATTTTGCAGTTAACATTAAACAACATACAAATCAAGAAAGGAAGCTAACTTCGGCCAGCCGAAGTTTATATACCCTTGCAGATCGTTCCTATTCTATTTGAAATTAAAAAATGTTCAATTTAGATTTGCAACAAACAAAATTATAGCAGTTTACGGATTATATTGACATTAATTGATCGATTACCATCTGCTCTTGGGAATATAATTTTTTTAATTGTCCTGAATTTCGAATTAAATTTTATAAAAATCGGACGACTATATCATATAGCTCCCATAGGAACGATCGGAAAATTAATGGGGAATTAATAGGAAAAAAATTATAGCTTAATTAATTTTATTGTATTCTCTTCTACTCTTGAATATAACTTTATTTTATTATTTCTGAATTTCGAAATAAATATTACATAAATCAGACGACTATATTATATAGCTGCCATAGGAAGGATCGATCAATTAATGTCAAAATACTCCGTAAACTGCTATAATTTTGTTTGTTGCAGATCTAAACTTAACATTTTTGTAATTTCAAATAGAAAGGAACGATCTGCAAGGGTATATAAACTTCGGCTGGCCGAAGTTAGCTTCCTTTCTTGTTTTGTATCATTTGTTTTATACTTGGATGACTTCCAAATTAACAATGCATTAGGAAGCCATACTTTCTCCATATGCGGATGCTATATATCCTTTAATGCCGAAATATTTACTTTCAAAAGTCCAGTACATTTTTCATGCAGCATTCATAGCAACATAACAGCTTAAAAAATGCGGAAAGGAAAATTAAATTTTCCATTTAGTAGGGGAATTCAAAGTTCTAGAAAATGGATTAACAATAAGAACAGAAAACGGCTTGCAAAATGTGCGGTTTATGTTGTCATTAATTGTTGGCGACAACTTAGCTGTTAACAGCATTCTAGGATATTTCATTTAATTTAATTCAAATCGCTATTGCCGCTTTTGTTCAAGAACGAAACCCGAAATGGAAGTAGATTGTTCCGAAAAAAAACAGTTTAAGAACTCATCAATCATATTACAACGACTTACAACTAAACAACTTTCAAGAAACCGGGCTAAAACAAAACTGTATTTTCAATGAGTTATTATCATTCAAAGTTATAAATAACTTCTGTTTCGATATTATGAACGATGTCTTTGAAGGTGTATGTAAATATGATATTTGTCGCATTCTTATTTCTTTAATTGATAAGGGAATAATTACTTTAAAGGAAATAAATAGCAGAAAATCGCTTTTCCCATACGGAGAAACCGAAGTTGGTAATTCTTCCGTAAAAATAGAAATGAATCGACTAAAAACGTGTAATCTTAAAACGTCAGCAAGCGAAACAGAATGCCTAACACAATTCTTGCCCTTGATGATTGGTGATAGAGTTCCACACGGTAATGAAGAATGGGAACTGTTATTACGTTTACTCGATATAATAGAATTTTTATTTAAGTCAAATTACACCAGTTTACAAAAAAAAATTGATGAAATACGCACTTCATGAAATCCCTGAGTAAGAAATGGGCACTTTTAATTTTTTGTATGGTACAGTTTTTTTTAAAGTGTAAAAAACATTTTTTGCACTTCTTTAATTTCTAACTCGAGTTGTGGTAAACCGATTTGGGCCATCAAAGACTCATTTTACAGGTAAGAGAATGCCCCTTAACTTTCTTATACACAGCATTGAGTTCCATTCATTGGTTTAGAAGCTACACTTCGTCAAAGCTGAAAAAGTTGGAAAAAATGCAAAAAAGCTGACATAAATGGCTTCTTTAAAAATACACGCCTAAAAACCGAAATTATTTTTATAACTTCTACTTAAAGATACATCTTTAAGCAAACTAACAAGACCATCAACTCAATTAACAACCAAAGGTTCGATTTTATATAGATTATTTCAGTTGGAAAAAAGGTGTATTACAGCCCTGTTAACCTCAGTTAACAGCTGTAAACGGCCAAATCACCACCTTTGTTCCGAGCTTAAAAAATTCATATCAAAAAAATTTACTGGCGGATAGTAACGATCATTAGCTTGTTTTTTTTGTCGAAGAACCATCTAACCATATAAGCTATAAAAATAATTTCGGTTTTTAGGCGTGTATTTTTATTAAAGAAGTTATTTGTGTCAGCGTTTTTGCATTTTTTCCAACTTTTTTAGCTTTGACGAAGTGTAGCTTCTAAACCAATGAATGGAACTCAATGCTGTGTACAAGAAAGTTAAAGGGCATTCTTTTACCTGTAAAATGAGTCGTTGATAGCCCAAATCGGTTTACCACAACTCGAGTTAGAAATTAAAGAAGTGCAAAAAACGTTTTTTACACTTAAAAAAAAACTGTACCATACAAAAAATTAAAAGTTCCCATTTCTTACTCAGGGAGGTGTACCTTAACCGAAAATCATAGTTTCATGAAGTGCGTATTTCATCAATTTTTTTTTGTAAACTGGTGTTATAAGAAAGGCGAATTAGATATCCTACGAAACTTGGTGAAAAAACATCACACTATATATGTCAAACTATTCGGCAAATTAAAGCCTAAACACCATTTTATGGTCCATTATGCAACTGCCATAGAAAAATATGGATCTCTAAAATATTTGCTGTGTATGAGGTTTGAGGCCAAACACAAGCATTCTAAGATTTATTTTCACAATATCAATTCTAGAATTAATCCTCCACATACTTTAGCCATTAAGTGTCAATTTAAATTTGCAAAATTTCTGGCGGACCATGCCAAATCTGTTGAGCCTATTAACATCAAAAGAGCAAAGTATATTAAATAATAGTCTTGCTCTCGAAATAACAGCAAAGCAAGGAAATGTAAAAAACTTTAAGTACTATAACCAACTAGAATATAAGGGTACTTCCTATAAAATTAATTATTATTTAGGTTTAAATAAGAATAGTTTTAAGCTTTTTAAAATTAAGCAATTTTTAATACACGAAATGGATTTAACAGAAGTTAATGTTTTCTGCGAAAAAATTGAAGTTGAATACTATTGTCATTTAAGATCCTACATTGTAAACAAGAAAGGAAGCTAACTTCGGCCAGCCGAAGTCTATATACCCTTGCAGTTAATTCCTATTTAATTACAAATTACAAAAATCTGAATTTCGATTTGGAACAAACCGAATTATAGCAATTTTGACAATAATTGATTGATCATTCCTATGGGAGCTATATAATATAGTCTTCCGATTTATGTAAAATTTATTTCGAAATTCTAAAATAATAAAATAAGTTATATTCAAGAGTAGAAGAGAATACAATAAAAATTAACAAAGCTATAATTTTTTTCCTATTAATTTCCTATTAATTTTCCGATCATTCCTATGGGAGCTATATGATATAGTCGTCCGATTTTTATAAAATTTAAATCGAAAATCAGAAGTATTAAAAAAGCGATATTCCAAAGAGTAGAAGGAAATATGTCAAAAGACACCGAAGCTATAATTTTGTTCATATTAATTTGCCATTAATTTTCTGATAGTTCCTATGGCAGCTATATGATATAGTTGTCCGATTTTTATAAAATTTAATTCGAAATTCAGAACTGTTAAAAAAATAATGTTTCCAAGAGCATAAGGTAATATGTCAAAAAACACATAAGTTATAATTTTTTTAAAATTATTTAACTTTATTTTATTATTTCTGAATTTCGAAATAAATATTACATAAATCAGACGACTATATTATATAGCTGCCATAGGAAGGATCGATCAATTAATGTCAAAATACTCCGTAAACTGCTATAATTTTGTTTGTTGCAGATCTAAACTTAACATTTTTGTAATTTCAAATAGAAAGGAACGATCTGCAAGGGTATATAAACTTCGGCTGGCCGAAGTTAGCTTCCTTTCTTGTTTTGTATCATTTGTTTTATACTTGGATGACTTCCAAATTAACAATGCATTAGGAAGCCATACTTTCTCCATATGCGGATGCTATATATCCTTTAATGCCGAAATATTTACTTTCAAAAGTCCAGTACATTTTTCATGCAGCATTCATAGCAACATAACAGCTTAAAAAATGCGGAAAGGAAAATTAAATTTTCCATTTAGTAGGGGAATTCAAAGTTCTAGAAAATGGATTAACAATAAGAACAGAAAACGGCTTGCAAAATGTGCGGTTTATGTTGTCATTAATTGTTGGCGACAACTTAGCTGTTAACAGCATTCTAGGATATTTCATTTAATTTAATTCAAATCGCTATTGCCGCTTTTGTTCAAGAACGAAACCCGAAATGGAAGTAGATTGTTCCGAAAAAAAACAGTTTAAGAACTCATCAATCATATTACAACGACTTACAACTAAACAACTTTCAAGAAACCGGGCTAAAACAAAACTGTATTTTCAATGAGTTATTATCATTCAAAGTTATAAATAACTTCTGTTTCGATATTATGAACGATGTCTTTGAAGGTGTATGTAAATATGATATTTGTCGCATTCTTATTTCTTTAATTGATAAGGGAATAATTACTTTAAAGGAAATAAATAGCAGAAAATCGCTTTTCCCATACGGAGAAACCGAAGTTGGTAATTCTTCCGTAAAAATAGAAATGAATCGACTAAAAACGTGTAATCTTAAAACGTCAGCAAGCGAAACAGAATGCCTAACACAATTCTTGCCCTTGATGATTGGTGATAGAGTTCCACACGGTAATGAAGAATGGGAACTGTTATTACGTTTACTCGATATAATAGAATTTTTATTTAAGTCAAATTACACCAGTTTACAAAAAAAAATTGATGAAATACGCACTTCATGAAACTATGATTTTCGGTTAAGGTAGATCTCCCTGAGTAAGAAATGGGCACTTTTAATTTTTTGTATGGTACAGTTTTTTTTTAAAGTGTAAAAAACGTTTTTTGCACTTCTTTAATTTCTAACTCGAGTTGTGGTAAACCGATTTGGGCCATCAAAGACTCATTTTACAGGTAAGAGAATGCCCCTTAACTTTCTTATACACAGCATTGAGTTCCATTCATTGGTTTAGAAGCTACACTTCGTCAAAGCTGAAAAAGTTGGAAAAAATGCAAAAAAGCTGACATAAATGGCTTCTTTAAAAATACACGCCTAAAAACCGAAATTATTTTTATAACTTCTACTTAAAGATACATCTTTAAGCAAACTAACAAGACCATCAACTCAATTAACAACCAAAGGTTCGATTTTATATAGATTATTTCAGTTGGAAAAAAGGTGTATTACAGCCCTGTTAACCTCAGTTAACAGCTGTAAACGGCCAAATCACCACCTTTGTTCCGAGCTTAAAAAATTCATATCAAAAAAATTTACTGGCGGATAGTAACGATCATTAGCTTGTTTTTTTTGTCGAAGAACCATCTAACCATATAAGCTATAAAAATAATTTCGGTTTTTAGGCGTGTATTTTTATTAAAGAAGTTATTTGTGTCAGCGTTTTTGCATTTTTTCCAACTTTTTTAGCTTTGACGAAGTGTAGCTTCTAAACCAATGAATGGAACTCAATGCTGTGTACAAGAAAGTTAAAGGGCATTCTTTTACCTGTAAAATGAGTCGTTGATAGCCCAAATCGGTTTACCACAACTCGAGTTAGAAATTAAAGAAGTGCAAAAAACGTTTTTTACACTTAAAAAAAAACTGTACCATACAAAAAATTAAAAGTTCCCATTTCTTACTCAGGGAGGTGTACCTTAACCGAAAATCATAGTTTCATGAAGTGCGTATTTCATCAATTTTTTTTTGTAAACTGGTGTTATAAGAAAGGCGAATTAGATATCCTACGAAACTTGGTGAAAAAACATCACACTATATATGTCAAACTATTCGGCAAATTAAAGCCTAAACACCATTTTATGGTCCATTATGCAACTGCCATAGAAAAATATGGATCTCTAAAATATTTGCTGTGTATGAGGTTTGAGGCCAAACACAAGCATTCTAAGATTTATTTTCACAATATCAATTCTAGAATTAATCCTCCACATACTTTAGCCATTAAGTGTCAATTTAAATTTGCAAAATTTCTGGCGGACCATGCCAAATCTGTTGAGCCTATTAACATCAAAAGAGCAAAGTATATTAAATAATAGTCTTGCTCTCGAAATAACAGCAAAGCAAGGAAATGTAAAAAACTTTAAGTACTATAACCAACTAGAATATAAGGGTACTTCCTATAAAATTAATTATTATTTAGGTTTAAATAAGAATAGTTTTAAGCTTTTTAAAATTAAGCAATTTTTAATACACGAAATGGATTTAACAGAAGTTAATGTTTTCTGCGAAAAAATTGAAGTTGAATACTATTGTCATTTAAGATCCTACATTGTAAACAAGAAAGGAAGCTAACTTCGGCCAGCCGAAGTCTATATACCCTTGCAGTTAATTCCTATTTAATTACAAATTACAAAAATCTGAATTTCGATTTGGAACAAACCGAATTATAGCAATTTTGACAATAATTGATTGATCATTCCTATGGGAGCTATATAATATAGTCTTCCGATTTATGTAAAATTTATTTCGAAATTCTAAAATAATAAAATAAGTTATATTCAAGAGTAGAAGAGAATACAATAAAAATTAACAAAGCTATAATTTTTTTCCTATTAATTTCCTATTAATTTTCCGATCATTCCTATGGGAGCTATATGATATAGTCGTCCGATTTTTATAAAATTTAAATCGAAAATCAGAAGTATTAAAAAAGCGATATTCCAAAGAGTAGAAGGAAATATGTCAAAAGACACCGAAGCTATAATTTTGTTCATATTAATTTGCCATTAATTTTCTGATAGTTCCTATGGCAGCTATATGATATAGTTGTCCGATTTTTATAAAATTTAATTCGAAATTCAGAACTGTTAAAAAAATAATGTTTCCAAGAGCATAAGGTAATATGTCAAAAAACACATAAGTTATAATTTTTTTAAAATTATTTTTCCGATTATTCCTATGGGAGCTATAAGATATAGTTGTCCGATCCGGCAGGCTCCGACTTATATATTACCTGCAACAGAAATACGACTTTTGGTAAAGTTTCTGCTCGATAGCTTAAAAACTGAGGTACTAGTTTGCGTAGAAACGGACGGACGGACGGACGGACAGACGGACAGACGGACGGACAGACGGACAGACGGACATGGCTAGATCGACTCGTCTAGTCATGCTGACCAAGAATATATATACTTTATAGGGTCTGAAACGTCTCCTTCACTGCGTTGCAAACTTCTGACTGAAATCATTATACCCTCTGCAAGGGTATAAAAATTCATCAGGAAACTACATTTATAAGTTATCCGAATTTGTAAAACCACCTCTTCATGTATATCAACTAAATAATGTAATAAAAGCCGTTAGGCTAAAATATATATAGCTTAAAAAAAGGTGCAATTTTTATTTGAGAATGGATTATGGCAGCGAGTACGATTTCATCTTGAAATCGACATCGATTTATCTTGAAATCGACATCGATTCATCTTGAAATCGACATCGATTCGATGTTGAAACTTGGATTTGAGAATGGATTATTGCATCGAAAAAATGAAGTCAAGAACGGTTTATGCTTGAATCCGACATCGACTCATCTTGAAATCGACATTAATTCGATGTTGAAACCGAAAAGGCGTCATCTTGATATCGAGCGCACACGTACTCAAAAGCCATTCCCAAAACCGAGATGACATCGATGTTAATTTTAGTACTTTTAATATGATTCGATCTTGGCTATGTTTTGTGATCGAAAATACTAAAATCAACATCGATGACAACGGTTTTTTTTCTCGGTGTGTTGTCGCAGTTGTTTTCTGCGCGGAAAACGTTAACATTCGGTTGGAAGAGGTGTTTTTGTCAGTAAGCCAAGCCGCTTCTTATGGTAAATTCACAGTGTTCGACAAATACAAAGCTGTAAACAAAGATGAAAAAGATGAAAAAACGCAGCAGCAGAATAATTTGTATTTATTCGAAATGAGTTCGCACAGTAATATTGTTTGTATGGCAATAGAAAATACACTACTAACGAAATGACACGGTCGGTTCGGCCACTTAAACATTCAAAGTTTAAAACAAATAGCAGATCAGAATCTAGTGACCGGGATTAATATTCAACATATGCTAACGAACATAAACTGCGGTACATGTAACAATTCGAAGATATGTGCGCTACCAAACCAACAAAGAGCAGACATAATTTCAACAAGCGTGTTGGAATTGATTCACTCGGATGTTTGCGGGCCCATAAATGTGAAATCCTTGGCCCGGAACCGCTACTTCGTTACATTCATAGATGATTATTCTAAAAAATCTAAAAAATGTTTACTTCATGCGTGCGAAAAATGAGGTACTGGAGAAGTTTAAGCTGTTCAAGAACTACGTGGAATGCCAAAAAGGAAGGAAAATCAAACAGATGAGGATCCATAATGAAAAGGAGTACGTCAATAATGAATTCAAGGAATTTCTTAACTCTTGCCGTCCGCACAGCTGCCTATTTAAGAAATAGATGCCCAACAAAATCACTATACGGAAAAACACCATTCGAGATGTGGAGCAAGCGTTTACCTTCAGTGAAGCATCTCAGGATTTTCGGCTCACGTGCATTTGCCCTGGACAAGACGTCACGAGGGAAATTCAAACCAAAAGGAAAAGAGAATATTTCGTAGGATACTCTCATGCAGCAAAAGCCTACCGGCTGTATGACCCAGGGAGCAAAAGTATAATTGAGCGACGAGAAGTCAAACTTGTTGAAGGTTGGCAAACTCACCTTCAACAAGTTTGACAGAAAAATTATAGTCCTCAAATACCCAACTTCGATTCAAATTCGCATTGAGTGTTATTCGAAAGTAGATCAAGGAGCTGCCAACAAAGATGGACCCACAACTCCAGACGACGAAGTGGAGGGAGCCCAGCAGCAGCACTCTGCAAGGTGCGATTATACATACAGCGGCGAGGAGGAGGATATATTTGTCAGCGCGTGATCCTGATGAGCAGGATAAAGTACACAGATATGCAGTCCCAAACCAGGAGGAAGACATGCCGATATCCTTAGAAAATGCAGTTCGTTGGGGACCAGGAAGGCCGAAAATAAATAGGACGGGCAATCCTGACAGACCAAAGGAGGAGTTTCCAATGCTTAACAATCTAAACAGCCTTCACGACGCCGAGCCTCCAAACCGAGGGGACGAAGCACTGTCTGGCCAGTACAGCAAAAGCTGGAAGACGTCAATGCAAGCAGAAATGGATGCGCTCGTGGCCAACGGGACATGGTCACTAACAGATCTGCCCAAAGGGCAGAGGGCCATCGGATCAAAATGGGTATTTCGCATCAAAAGAAACAAGGATGGCGAAATCGAACGGTTTAAGTCTCGGCTGGTAGCGAAAGGTTGCGAATTTAGACTATTGGGAAACATATTCTCCTGTAATCCGATATGAGACTACGAATGCTATTCGCTGTAGCAGTAGAAAAACAGCTGAATATGCATACGGTTGATATATCAAACGCATACTTGAATGCCGAGCTACATGAAATGTGTATATGAAACAACCTTCGAACTTTGTTGACAATCGCAACACCAACTGTGAAATATAGCTACGAAAAGCGATATATGGGCTAAAGCAATCTGTACGTGCATGGAACAGCGCATTAGATAAAGCCCTGCAGAGGATTGGATTCAACAGAAGCATAAATGAACCTTGTTTATACATCAAAGAAAGTTGGAACAAGTACAGCTACATAGCCGTGTACGTGGATGATTTTATCATCATTTGCCCAAGTGAGGAGGACATCGCCGTGGTCAAAAGCAAAATATCTGCGATCCTCGACATGCAAGACAGAGGCAAGCTGAACTATTTTTTGGGTCTAGAAATCAACAGCGATGGTGATACGGGATGTATAACTCTTTGTCAAATTCATTCACTGCTTGTTGTATCAGTATGGCATGACGGCATGCCAACACCGCTAGACACTGGGTTCCATATTAGCTGCAAGGATCCAAATTGCGTTATGGTAAATATCACTAAGTACCAATCACTAATTGGATCTCTCATGTATTTCGGCTTTCTGAGCCGACCTCATATTGTAAGCAAGCTATCCCAACGTAACACTGATCCGCATATCAAGCACGAGTCTGCAGCTAAACACTTGTTGCGATATTTAGCGGCGGGGACATTAAATTGAGTATTGTCTACAAGAAGTCTGGATATGCTTTCTTCCTGGCTGGAGCTGACTTCAGGGTCCTTAATGAAGCAGAGCGTCGTTGCTTTGAGCAGCACAGAAGCAAAATATATTGCTGCAGTTGGTAGAGAGGCAGTATACCTCAGAAGATTGCTGGGGGATATGGGTTGGGTAACTATCTTCGGAGACAACATCAGCTTTCATGATATTACAAGAAACCCGATCCATCACAAGCGTACCAAACACATAGACATAAGGTTTCATTATATAAAAGAGAAAGTTGAGAGCAACGAAATCATTTTAAGACATGTATTTACAGAAGAAAATGTTGCGGATTTGTTAAGAAAAGGTTTATGTAAGAAAAAGCATTGTAAATTTGTTAGAGCCCTTAAACTAGTAGATTCCGATAGCGCAGATCATGTACAGCTTAAGCAAAAGTGTTGAAATTGTAAGCATGACATAATCTGTTCGGTGAAAATACCTTTATATGAAACAATAATATATGTATATCGTGCAGCTAGCTTTAACCATATGTTTTCCCTCTCGCTGCCTACTCTTGTTCTTGAGTGTGTATACTCGTACAATCAAGAGTTCAGTTCTATTATAACGATTAAACCATTAACTACAAAGCCGCTGCGTTATTCTTAGCTTAGGATAATCCACTATACCACGTGGCTATTTCTAACATTTTGTAACAGGATTTTGAATATAAATATGAAGACATTAGTTTTTAGGCTTCATCTAAAATATATGAAAGAGTTCTAAATATATTCCCCAAATTAGCAACATTAATTAGGGAAATGGTGTGATCACCTTGTTTTAGTGGATCAGTGACCTCTTAATTAGCATAACCTCCAGAAAATGTCATGGGCTGTGTATAAACAAGAACACCTATGAACAGGGGTCCCTTTGCTTGGCACTAAAAACCAATTTAGAATTTTTTTTAACTAAAAGGAAACAACTGAAAGCAAGCACCTACCCCAATATTAAAAGAACACTCAAAAAAATAGCTAAAACAACCAACCATCCCCCAAACAAAAGAAGATACAAATTTGAATTTAAAATATATTTTTATTTTATTATTTTTTTATACCCGTTACTCGTAGAGTAAAAGGGTATATTAGATTCGTGCAAAAGTATGTAACAGGCAGAAGGAAGCGTTTCCGACCATATAAAGTATATATATTCTTGATCAGGATCACTAGCCGAGTCGATCTAGCCATGTCCGTCTGTCCGTCTGTCTGTCTGTCTGTCCGTCTGTATGAACGCTGAGATCTCTGAAACTATAAAAGCTAGAAGATTGAGATTTGGCATGCAGATTCTAGGGGTTAATACGCAGCGCAAGTTTTTCACGCCGATGTGCCACGCCTTCTCTAACGCCCACAAACCGCGAAAAACTGTGACCCGTTCTGTAGGAACGCTGAGATCTCGGAAACTATAAAAGCTAGAAGATTGGGATTTGGCATGCAGATTCAAGGGGTTATTACGCAGCGCAAGTTTTTCACGCCGATATGCCACGCCCCCTCTAACGCCCACAAACCGCGAAAAACTGTGGCACCCACAGTTTTGAAGCTATATTAACGGGAAAAGCAATGTGTATTCGTTTCATCAATACATATTGATAGACCAAAGTTGGAAACCCCCCCTCCCCCCTAACGCCCACAAACCGCGAAAAGCTGTGGCGCCCATAGTTTTAAAGCTAGAGCAAAAGTGTAAACGCAATTTTGTTTGTTATTTATTATTAACGCCTACCGAAATGTAGAAGAAATTTTTTTAATTTTTTGAAGCGGCTGCTTGGTTTGCCCTCCTTGAGACTGCTGACTTTAGCTGAGTAACGGGTATTTGATAGTCGAGGCACTCGACTATAGCGTTCCCTCTGGTTTTTAATTCGGTTTTAGAAATATATATATTTATATTCTTTTTTTTAATTATTATTTTGTTTATTAATTTAAGGTTAAGTTTATAGTTTTTTTTTATTTTATCAATATCTTTAATCCTAAGGTTTGGTGCCTAGTGGCATTGACAAGTATCCGGGCCCTCTCTTACATCATCGTCGGCCCAGGGCATGATAGCATATGTACGCCAAATTTTGATTTTCTCTCACCAACTTCCTCCATCCGTTGAATTTATATATCAACTACTTAATAGTTGAATGCAACCTCAATAAAATAGATCTCGCAAGTTAGTGATTTTCAGATATGCAAATATTCTTTCCGCCGTTGAATTGATTCTAAGATTCTTTTCTTTCCACAAATGATTTATAAAGATGGTACAGGCACACTTATTCAAGTTCCAGTACAGCAATAAAAGGCTGACCCTTCCAAACCTCAAGACGCATGCTCATAAGATCGTAGCCCGCACGCCAAAGCTTAGGCTAGGTCTAGCACGTTCCATAATAGGGGTTGAAATCATGATTCCCAACAATGAAACAATTCACCATTCTCTGTACCTACATTTTTAACTCCAAAATAAAATGACGATGATGATTAATTTATGGATTAATAATGTATTTATTCGTTTATCTTGGGATTCTAAACATGTTTTATTGTGAGTATATTAAAATTAATTTTCTTGCTCTGCTCCGGCGATTTGCAAAGAAGGGGCAGGCGCATGTTTCAGATGTCAATTCGGGATTACAGAAAGTAAAGTGTTCACCATAATTCGTAACTTTAAGATTATGTCCTCCTTGATTAATGAACATTATTTTTATGTTTAGGAGGTATTGTAAATTTTTCAAAAAATTGGTAAATTTCCTCATGCAATTTCATTTTATGAATATTGTGTTAATATAGGTCCTAACACATCTGGTATAAACTTTAAAATGGCTTATATAAAATTATTTTTCTTGATAGCGAAATACATTTAAAAATTGTAAAATAATATATGCATTGTTTAGTGCATATAGGAACGGACAAACAATTTTCTCAATATTAATGAGCTGACGATTTTCAAAAAAGTCCATTTATTTTCCACACCTTTAGTTTCTTCACTTTTTTTTTATATTTTTTTTTTCTCTACTGAAATATAATTATTCTGTAGTCCCAATTTGCTCCATGATTTCCAAGTTCAATGAATAGTCTTGTTTGTATTTAATTTGTCTTGAGGTTTATTTGATTTAGTTGATTTAGTTGGAGCAGCAATGGTGCCGCTCCAACGATCGAAGTGTCTCTGCACTTTTGCAATATTCTTTAAGTCTGATTAAGGCTAAGTCTCGTAGCTGCGCTGCTCGCAGGCGGCGGCAGAGAGACGGCTATGTACCTATATACTTATGCATAAAGGAATGTACTTATATACGTTTTTATGCGCTGTGGAGGCGCGAGGGGTATGCATATGCTGTCCGTTCGTTACAATTATGCCAACACTAGCACTTTCTGTGTGCGGGCTATCGGTTCATATTTCGGCCACTTTTATTTTATTTATTATACCCGTTACTCGTAGAGTAAAAGGGTATATTAGATTCGTGCAAAAGTAAGTAACAGGTAGAAGGAAGCGTTAAGTATAGTATATATCTTCTTGATCAGGATCACTAGCCGAGTCGATCTAGCCATTTCCGTCTGTCTGTCCGTCTGTCTAGAAGATTGGGATTTGGCATGCGCCCACAGTTTTAAAGCTAGAGCAAAAGTGTAAACGCAATTTTGTTTGGATTATTAATGCCTACCGAAATATAGAAGACATTTTTGAAATCGTCCCACTCAGTTAAAAGTTATAGTCAAATAATGAAATGTCCGGTAGATGTCGCCACTTTTAAGCGGCTGCTTGGTTTGCCCTGCTTCAGACTGCTTGCTTTAGCTGAGTAACGGGTATTTGATAGCCGAGGCACTCGACTATAGCGTTCCCTCTTTTTTTTATTTTGTATTATGTTACTAGAATCAAAGAAAATGAAACTATTAAAAGAATATGTTTATTTATTTATCTATGTATGTGTGTCTTGTGTGTGGCCATACTAAGTGCAATTTATGAAATAAAGATTTTTAATCTACCCTTATGAACTGTTTGTTTCTTCTGTTTATTATTTGTTATTACTATGTTATCTCCTATTTCCGTTACTATATACGGACCTGTATATTTAGGATCTAACTTATGACCTGTCTCATTTTTTAATAAAACTTGGTCACCTACTGATATATCTATATCCCTTACTTTATGATCGTATAGTAGTTTATTTATATTCTTATTTGCTTCTAACATAACTCTAGCTCTTTTATAGGCTACTTCTAATCTATACTTACTCTCCTTAGCATAGTCATCTATATTATATAGTGCTTCTACACTATCTATGCTATTAAAATGTTTTGGTAGATTACTTGTCTTACCAAAAACTAGCTCATATGGACAATAACCATGTGCCGTAGAGGGGGTCGTGTTAAATCAAAAGACAAAGTATTGAAGCCATACGTCCTAATCAGTTTTATCAACCGATATGTAATACTATGTTTATACTATGGGATTCACGATTTCTTGAAAGCGCGAAATAAAAAAGCCGCTGTTTATACGACACAGCCAAATTCATGCTTTTATACACTCTCAGCTGGTAGAGTCGCCGGACCGATGAAAAATTGATGTGGTTCGCGTCATAACTAATTACTTTTTAACAAAAAAGTTGGAAAAATTGCAATTATACTAGAGGTATCGTTTAAATATATCATACAAAATGTATAATTTTATTTTTTAATGCTTCTGAGTGGATAACCAACCTGTTAAGGGCAACACGAAATTGGTAATTTCTATCGATCTGGCACCGTCAACAATTTATACGGAGTTACCAGAGCTCCTCACCACCAAATCACGCTTTCAGGCTGAAATCATAGTCAACTTTCGTGTGTTGTCGAATTCACGAAACGGCGTTTATACACACACGAATCGGCTGAAAGCGTGAAATGATAGCGTGAATTCGCCATCGTATAAACACAGTATAAGATCGTATATACTCATTAAAAGTTATTATGACTTCTCTCTATTGTTCCAACTGTCTGGTGATGGTGTGCTGTAGATGTTATATTTTCAATTTTCAAATATTTGCACAAATCGTCTATAACACCAGTTTACAAAAAAAAATTGATGAAATACGCACTTCATGAAACTATGATTTTCGGTTAAGGTACATCTACCTGAGTAAGAAATGGGCACTTTTAATTTTTTGTATGGTACAGTTTTTTTTTATAGTGTAAAAAACGATTTTTGCACTTTTTTAATTTCTAACTCGAGTTGTGGTAAACCGATTTAGGCTATCAAAGACTCATTTTACAGGTAAACTTATGCCCTTTAACTTTCTTATACACAGCATTGAGTTCCATTTATTGGTTTAGAAGCTACACTTCCTCAAAGCTGAAAAAGTTGGAAAAAATGTAAAAAAGCTGGCATAAATGGCTACTTTAAAAATACACGCCTAAAAACCGAAATTATTTTTATCATAAAGTGCGTATTTCATCAATTTTTTTTTGTAAACCCGTGTAATTGAATTCTTATATTCTGTTCCTATGTCCGTAGTGAACATCTTCATTGGACCGTACTTCAGGATAAAAGATTCAAATATTGCTTTAGCGACAGTATTAGAATTTTTATTTGGAACAGGTATGGCAACTAAATACTTAGTTAAATCACATATTAAAGTGACTGCATACTCATTGCCATTTTCTGATTTTTGTAGTGGACCAATAGTGTCCACTATCACTCTGTCGAAAGCATTTATTGGTGTGTCTGTAATTGTCAAAGGGGTTTTTGTGTGTTTAGTTATTTTGGCTATCTGACATTTTTGACATTTTCTTACGTACTCAATTATATCTTTAGACATACTTTTCCAGTAATAGTGTCTTTTTACTTTGGCCAAAGTTTTCGATATGCCAGTGTGACCTCCTTGGATTGGATCATCCTGAAATGTAGACAAAATTGCTTCTTTTTCTTTTAAATTTGTTATTTGAATCACCGGGTTGAGTAGCGCTACTCTTAATGCTTTTAATGTTTTATTGCCCATTAGTTTGAAATTATGCGTATGCAATGGGAAGTTGGAGACCATTATGGTTCTGAGTTAAAACCGCTCCACATGCTTGCTTACTTGCATCTGGTATTATACAGAATTCTTTAGTGAAATATGGATATTGTAGCAAGGTAGGTTCCATAAGTTTTGTTTTTAAGTATTGAAATGCATTTTCACACTCATCCGTCCATTTAAAAGGAACATTCTTTTTACACAATCTTGTTATGTGCCGTGAATAGTCGGCGAAATTGTTTTTAAAACGTCTATAATAGTTATAGAATGCTACGAAACGTCTAGCACTGTACGCGTCGTGCGGAACTGGTAGTTCATAATGACATCGTTTTTCTTGTCACCTGGAAGTATTCCTTTATCAGTGCATTTATGACCTAGAAAAGTCACTTCATGCATAAAAAATGAACATTTTTCTGGATGTAACTTTAGGTTGTATTTCCTACATTTCTCAAAAACATCTGTTAAGTTCTTAAGAATTTGTTTTTCGGAACAACCCATTACTATTAAGTCATCCATATAAAGGAATGCTTGAGGTGGTTCGAGACCAGAGAACGCAATAGTCATCATTCTCTGAAACGAATTCGGAGCTATTTTTAATCCGAAGCGTAATCGCGTGAAGCAATAGACGTTATATCTCTTGAACCTTTTTCTAGTTCTATTTGATGAAATCCTGACATTAAGTCAAGACATGAAAAGTATTTTGCTCGACCTAGTTGATCTAAAATATCATCAATTCTAGGTAATGGGAATTTATCAAATAGTAATTTTTTATTATTCTGGCGGTAGTCAATTACTAATCGCCATTTCTTTACATTTGACCCGGGGGATGCTTTCTTAGGAACAAGTAACAATGGGCTATTATATTCGGATACTGACGATTCGACAATCCCGTCAGAGATGAATTTTCCTACTTGCTTTTGTATTTTGTTCACCTGACTATGTGGGCTTCGATAGTTCTTATAGACTGGTTCATCATCTTTTAATCTCAGTTTCTGTTTATAAAAATTATTTGTGGTTATTGATTCGGTTTCCAATCCGAATATATCGCTATACTGGGTGCATAAGCTAGAAAACTGTGACGTGAACTGTGGAGGGAAGTTTTTTGAAAGTTGTGATAGTACTCGTTTTTTTCTATTGTCTGGATTTGTGTTGATTACATCGTAGTTCAAAAGTGATTCATATGTTAGGTTATCTGTACTGACTACTTGGTCGGTATTTGTTGTGTTTATTAGTCTTATGAAGGCATTATTGGATGTTGCTATGCTGAATTTCCTGATTTGGAATTAATACACTGTCTTCTTTTGAATTGAGTTCAATTTTCCGAATAACTTGGGATCTTGCTGGCAGAAGTATTGAATTATTGCCAGAACTATGAGCTATTGGTACATTAATTGGAAATTTTAAATTATTGGGTCTAATTATAAGCCAATCTTCAGATGGCTTGAAGTCTAATTGACAGTTGTATTTTTTAATAAAGTCGATGCCTAATATTCTATCGCATGGAATAGGGAAATGTGAATTTACGATATGAATCGTGAGGAATTATATATTTAGTTGACTGTATCTCCATAGAAACTAAACCTTGGGATTTAGTTATTTCTTGACTTGTGCCTTTTATGTCTATGATGTAATCATCTTGGATGTTTTGGAAGTTATCCGAAGTTTCTTTTCAAATGGAAATGTCTGCACCTGTATCTATTAAAAAGATAAGTTCTTTTCCAGTAGCTACATTGAAAAATGAAACCAATATATTTTGGCTGAGATTAATGGTGTGAACTCTGACTTATTTTATTGTTGAGTATTTAAGGGGCTTTGGGAGTTTTCCGATGTGTTTTGGTTAGCAATTTGGGTAATTCTAACTTTGCTTTGGTTATTGCCATTGTGGCCTCGGTTCGAGTTACCACCGCCTCTATAGTTTCCCCTATATTGGCCTCGTCCTTCATTGTTATTTTCGTAATTGTTGTTATAGTTATTGTTTTTGTAGTTATTGTTGTTGTAGTTATTGTGATTACCACGAAAACTACCTCTATAATTTCCACGTCCGCGATTTGGGCCGCGCTTTGGATAGTTCTTGAAATATAGGACGGTGTTTGACTGTCCAGTTGCTTCAGTGCAACTATTGACAAATTTGGAAACGGCATTGTTCATAGTACTAAAGGTGCCAGCTTGCATGATAAGTTTTACCTTATCGATTTACCCATCTCTTATATATGCACCTTCTAAGGCTTTCGTCATCTGCTCTATTTCTTGTGTGTACTGGCTAGCAGTTTTATTGCGCTGCTGTAGGTTCATCAGCTTCGCTGATAATACTTCTACAGTTTCGCCTTTGACGTTGCCTCTTAGTCTGAAAATCACTTCAGTAACACGGGTTTACAAAAAAAAATTGATTAAATACGCACTTCATGAAACTATGATTTTCGGTTAAGTTACATCTCCCTGAGTAAGAAATGGGCACTTTTAATTTTTTATATGGTACAGTTTTTTTTAAAGTGTAAAAAACGTTTTTTGCACTTTTTTAATTTCTAACTCGAGTTGTGGTAAACCGATTTATGCTATTAATGACTCATTTTACAGGTAAAAGAATGCGATTTAACTTTCTTATACACAGTATTGAGTTCCATTCATTGGTTCAGAAGCTACACTTCGTCAAAGCTGAAAAAGTTGAAAAAAATGCAAAAAAGCTGCCATAAATGGCTACTTTAAAAATACACGCCTAAAACCGAAATTATATTTATAGCTATATGGTTAGATGGTACTTTGACAAAGAAAACAAGCTAATGATTGTTACAATCCGCCAGTAAATTTTTTTCATATGCATTTTTTAAGCTCGGAACAACGTTGGTTTTTTGGCCGTTTACAGCTGTTAACTGAGGTTAACAGGGCTCTAACAGGGCTGTAATACACCTTTTTTCCAACTGAAATAATCTATATAAAATCGTACCTTTGGTTGTTAATTGAGTTGATGGTCTTGTTAGTTTGCTTAAAGATGTATCTTTAAGTAGAAGTAGAAGAAGAAAAATAATTTCGGTTTTTAGGCGTGTATTTTTAAAGAAGCCATTTATGTCAGCTTTTTTTGCATTTTTTCCAACTTTTTCAGCTTTGACGAAGTGTAGCTTCTAAACCAATAAATGGAACTCAATACTGTGTATAAGAAAGTTAAAGTGCATTCTTTTACCTGTAAAATGAGTCATTGATAGCCTAAATCGGTTTACCACAACTTGAGTTACAAATTAAAAAAGTGCAAAAAACGTTTTTTACACTTAAAAAAAAAAACTGTACCATACAAAAAATTAAAAGTGCCCATTTCTTACTCAGGGAGATGTAACTTAACCGAAAATCATAGTTTCGTGAAGTGCGTATTTCATCAATTTTTTTTTGTAAACTGGTGTAATAGTTGTTTCATTACCGATTAGATTTCTGGCGACACCTTTTAGCTTTGTTTTAATTATGGAAACAGCTAATGCTTCGTGCTCGCCTTTTATTGATTCTATTATTTGTAAAGCATCTATGAAACTTGTTAAATTTTCAGCTTTACCATCAAAAACTGGTATAAGCTTAGATGCCCTGTTAATAAAATCAATATTTGATTATGCCATTGTGTTAGAGTTACTTATTTTGTTTTCTATTACACTCGAAGTATCTGAATCTGTTGAATTGTCCAGCTCAGTGTATACCGCCGGAATAGTAAGATTATTCAAATCTTTATCTTCTATTTTGAGGTTTACTTCGGGAAGCTCTTCTGACTCCGATTTGTTCGTTTCTGTTGATTTCGGGTCAGGTGCAGTGTCAACTGCTATTGGAGTGTTTAGAACTGTTGGTACCGATATTTCTAAACTGAACTTTTGCTTAACAAATATTAAATTAAATCATAGTCGTATCAAAAGTTTCGATACCTGTAACCAATGATCTTGATTTAATCTTTCCCTGTGATCATGTATTAGCATTCGCGCCTCATTAAAGCACTCTACTAATATTTTAACATGCTTCCTAACCGTGTTCTTTTGGATAGGTCTATTCTGGGTTGTATGATCTGTCAAAATTAGTTTTAATGTTTGATAATTCCCCGTACAATGTGTTCCATTCCATGCCTTTAGTTTAGCCATACTTTGTAAGAAGAATATATTGAAATATGTTTAAATGTATATATTTGTTTTTGTTATTTCATTTTCTTAGGTAGTAGGTGTTAACATTTATGTCTATTTATTTTTTTTATTTATTTTGCTTCTTATATTTTATCCAGGTCATTTCCCCGGCTCATATACCTTTTGTCAGACAATTATTATGCAGCTTGTAAATTTTGTAAAAGAAAGTGGTGCACATGATAACAACAATGATTATCAAGAGTATATGTACCCAATATAGATTGATGTTGCTACTGTCCACTGTTCTTATACCAAAGTCATTTTTGTGGGTTTTGCATATACTTTTATTTTATGTGTATAAAGTGTTTTATTAAAATTGTTATGATCTTCTATTGAAAATTTACTTATCGCATTACTGCGCATTTAAATTAACAAACTTCCTACCTAGTTTTTTGCATAGCTTTACGGGCTACACGTCTAATCGGGCAGAAAAAGTTCCGCTCAATTTTACAAAATATTATATTATATAAAAAAAATATGCATCGCAGTGCAATCAAAAAAATTATGCAACGCAGTGCATGGGAAAAAAAATTTTGTTTCCAGCTTGGTTGGTTTCTCTTTCCTCCTTCTACGTCAGCTGATCGTCGCCGGTTTGGCTACGATGACGCTCCCTTAAAGGCGCAGGTGGCGGTTGTGCCTCCCACGCTTGATATCTGCTGCTGCTGTCCTGGGCCAATTGGCTCAGGCGCTGGTCTTCGGCTTCATGCATGCGGAATTGCATGCCGCAGTGTTGAGAGGTCCGGGGCAGTCGGTCGGGCAGACTTGTGGTCGTTTCGGCAGTGGCTTGGGAATATTTGGTTTCGTTATTAGTTTTTGATTTATAACTTGTATTTGGTTTGCTGAATGAGTTGTGCCTTGTGGTACTCTATCTTAAAGGGTTTCCCTTAAAAAATTCAAGCTCATTATAAAGTTTTTGCCCCGTCGCCCATGCGGACGGTGTTGATTGAGCAAATAGCAGCGGGCTATTCTTTTTTTAATTTTATTTTTCTGACCTCCACGTACCATCACGCACACTCTACTCACTCAGACGTGTTTTTATTTTGTATATCCTCCTTGTATTATTGCCATAATCTTCCCGATCCGCTGCTCCTTGTGACTCTAGTCACGGTCGCTGTTCGGTCATGCCGCAGCCTAATTAAAATCCTAAAATTCAAAGTCTTAACGTAAACTAATTTTTCGATGTTTGTTTTTGCCTTTTCCATTTGCCCTGTGTGGCAACTCTGTCATTTGCTGTAATTGCGACTCCTTTTTGAACTTCGTTTGTCTGTCGTTGACTTGCTTTTCGTCTACGGCAAGCATCTACTTTATTAGTTCGATTTTGTACTCGCTCGCTGAAGGCACGTTCGCTGATCGCCTGCCTATTTTCCTTTCGGTTAATACTTTCGCTTGTTAAAGGCACAGACAAATCGGTCTGCCTGCCCAACCAAATCAACATAAACAAAACCCTTGAAATTAAGGCCTTGGTGCCATAGAATAAACTTAGTGCATAAATAATTGAAAATTTGTGCGGTTTCTATTTTATTTCGGCAAAGGTTTAGAGTTAGTGAAAAAGCTCACTGACCCAACATTTTGGTGACCCCGACGTGATAAACATCAACATACAAATAATTTAGTTATTTTATTCGTTCAAAGTTGATCGCATTTACATAACTTGCAAAGTTCTATGTACATAAGCGCAAGCGGTAACAGATAAGCTCCGCTAGAAACTCACATCGCACCCGCCCCCCGCCCGCGCGACGCAAAGAACATATCGGTTTCCTCTTTGTGTCTTAGTTCCCGCTTTGAACGTTTTACAGCGGCGGCAAAACGTTTTGTTCGCGAGTACGTTGCACCCTTCCACCGCTATTTTGCCGCTTATATGCAAATAGGCACACATACATTCCGTTAGTTTCGGTGGTAAAGAAGTTCGGTACACCACACTGCACAGTGGAAATTAGTTATTTGCAAGTGATAAAAGCTGAAAATAATAAAAATAAATTTATCAAAAATGCCAAACGAGGGAGTGAAGCATCTTAAATTGAAGGCGGAATCAATCTCTGAGCAGGCCCTGACTGTTGAGAAGCTCCAGGCGATGAGTGAGGAAGAGTTAGAGCTTCGTGTTAAGTTCTTCGAGGAGAACAAAACTGCATTTACCCAGGTCTATGACAGTCTTGAAAGGCTGGATTTTAATGAAATCGGCAGTCAGGTTCGCGATGATTTCGGAGAGCTCATCATATCAATTCAAATTAAGCTAAGTCGTGAATTGGGTAAGCGTCAACGTTCAGCAATTCGAAATTCCACGCTTAGACCAGGTCCATCTCTGGATTTCCAATCTATGTCGAATAAGCTGCAGCATTTAAAGTCTTGCTTGAAGGGTTCCGCCTTGGACACAGTGCGCTCATTAGAAATTTGTGATAGCAACTATACAGTATATATGATGGACGTTGATGCACTACGAGCAGTACAAACAAGTGGCCCAACGATACCAAGCACGTGCTTGTTACGCGCGGGACACTTTTTCAAATTGGGCAAATATGGGAGTTCGCGAGGAAAATACATGAGACAAAATAGAGACGGGACAAATAAGGATTCTAATGGATACAACTAAGATTGAAGCAAATGAGATAAAATTTTAGTTTTTAATACAGGGATAGAAGTTGAAGTACAAATTAATTGATAAAGATTGTTGTAATTATTACATAGGACGCGAAAAAGCTCATGAAGAGTAAAATTTGATGTACATCGAGGCAAATTAAGAGGGTAGTAATTTCGTGTTAGTCTAACGGGAATATTAAAAGTTAAACGGTTTACCAGTTCTACAGAATCAATATCACCTCTTATAAGATTTCGCATAAAGATAGGACCAAGCATTTTTTTTTTTTTTTTATTTATTTAGTTGGTTAACAATTATCTGCTAACATATGCTTAAATAGGGATACACTAACTTATTACAATTCTAACGATTCGAGGTGACTTAAAATATTAGACGGAAGAGTGCTAATAGGTAAGTTAAAAGATAAAGTGTTGTATAGGCTATTGTAGTTGTTACATAGTGCGCGAAATGTTCATGTTGGGCATAATTAGACCTACACAAAGGCAAGCGCAAAGGACGGAATGAGCGAGTAAATCGGGATGGGACGTTTAATTGTATAAAGGAAAGGAGTTTTTCAGAATCAACGAGACCCAAAAGAAGCTTATGGACAAACATTATGGCATTGCAAATTCTACGGTGATGTAAAGACCGCAAGTCGATTAATCTAAGTCTGGCTCGATAAAATGGAAGTAGTCTGCCAGAATCCCATCCAAGATTACGGAGTGCAAGGATCAGGAACTGCTTTTGTACCGATTCGATAATGTTCTGAGGCTCCTCATACTTCGGGCTCCACACACAGGAACAGTATTCCAGAATCGGACGTCCTAAAGCTACATACAGTGTTTTGTTAGTGTACGGGTCGCCAAATTCTTTGGACCATCGCTTTATGAAAGCTAACACACCCTTGGCTTTGGTTACCATTGCAGTAATATGGCTATTGAAGCATAGTTTATGGTCGAAAAGGACTCCAAAAGGTGGTAATGCGGTCTAGGTTGTGATTGCCAAGGCTGTAGGCGGCAAGATGCGGGGAGGAACGGTAGAAAGTGTAGGGTACGATAAGCAGACGCCCGCATAAGGGTTAAGACATTGACTTTACGTCGTTTCTCATTCGCATCTCTTTAACGCAGACAGCGGTAGAATTCCCGAATTTACCGGCCAGCCTCTCTATGCTGCACATCTGCCCTCTCGCTTACACGATCTACGCCGCGGCGAGCGAAAATCTAGCGAATGTCAGTGTGAACGATGCGACGACGAAAAAAAGTCACGCCTTAACGCCGTTATTTTCCGGCTCTGCGTCTCCCACTTAAATTCCTGGAAGCGAAGTCAGCCACGTAGGCAAACTTCTGCGCGCAGCTCGTTCACTTGATTTTCTCTCGCCAAAGCCAACGGTCGTGCGCCCAAAGACAAATTCATTTCCAACAAAGTCAAACGTGGGCAAAGCTAATTGCAAAACTGTACCGGAGTGCGACGAGGCTAAAAGCCAACAAATCTAATTATCCAAAAGTGAACAGTGCTAATCAGAGGTGAATTTTGTTAAGATTCCTTAGGAGCTGATCGACTAATTTCCATAACGTTTTTTCAGTACCAAAACCCCCCTATCGATCTTTCACCCGGCGCAACGCCACCGGCGTGTTCATACCCTCGCTGCCAGCCATCGGTTGGTACGCCCGCACACGTGGTGCATCTTTTCGGCCCACGCTGTATGCAGGCTCCAAAACCGTGAAACGATCGAATATGGGGGGGGGGGTTTTAAGAAGCCTGGTCGACAGTTCGCCGGCGAAGATATCGTGACCAACCAGGAGGGAACTTCTGCTACAATTGACGGCGGAGTTCCGAGCTCTTGCGAAAGCGCCGCATTTCGACATTTCCGAGCGGCTGCGGAAGCGCTGTGTATCATTGTTGCATATCGCCAGCGGAGTTTCCCCTCAGTCCCCTTCAACGCCACTCATCAGCGACCATAGACGCAGCCTAGTATACCTCGCTATCTCAACTTGGCTAGGGCATGCGGCCTAGAGAACAGGAGACACCGGCCGTACGTCGTTGCCAGATGCGATTCGGCGGCTGCTGATTTAGCGGAGAAGGGCGTGTAAAAACAAAATCCGTCGCTGAGTGGGCGGTAATCTTTTGTAGTGTTTTTTAGTTTTTTTTATATATATATGTATATTCCTTAATTTCCTTTAATTAATTTTGCTTAAATGCTTTTAATTGTATTAAATTACTAATAGTTCTTAAAAATCCTCAAATAGGTGGGGAGCTTATTATGTAAGCCGGAAGCGCGTCGAATAAGGGTATAACCAACACACATACACATAAACGACATGTTCTAATCTACCTTAAATCTACAACAGCTTCATTGGGCCCAACGAACGCTTCGATGGATTTTTCCTAAAAAAGTACAGCTTGTTACTCACAACCCTTAATTGTTTCATATGAGTATGCCTGTGTCATAATTACCGTCGATGCGAATCCCGCGATAGCTCAAACCCCCTGGTAAACATTTTTGTAGTAATAAGTCGGTCAGTCAATTTCGGTCATACACCGCTAAAATGAATTTGATATTTCTTGAAGTTTATCGTATAAGTACAAAACATTAGCCTGTGCGTAAAATGCATCAGAGCCGCCTGTAAAGGAGTTTGTTAGTAATAACCGCTATTGTGAATTAAATTAAATTTAAGAATCGTGCATCGAAATGATTGTGTAATTTAATTCCTAGAATGGATCGTCACCTGAACAACATGCAGTTTGAGGGGTATTAGCCTTTAATTTGTAATCAAATAAGGGGTAACCCAACATAATGTACATGTTACCATGGAAGGGTGGGTGAAGAATAAGGGGGCAAACAACATCCAAGCTTCCCTAAATCCGCGATCGTTTGAAGATTTGTTCCTCTTGCGTAACTCAGTAGTGGGTATAATCGGTTTCAACTCTTTTAGGTACATTTAACTAGTTTCAGACAGTGCACTTATTTTCTTGTTTTTATGTTAGGGTATGTCTTAAGTAGAAAGAACCCACGCCAGTCCGACGAGCATAGCGCAGAGCATCGCTAGAAGTGCACGACCTCTACGACAGCATACCACAGATCAGCTTGAGAACCATTAGGATTCGAGTTGAACGCTACATAGTAGTGGAGAAGCATAATTTAAAAACAGAAATGGCGCCCAACGTGGGGCCCCGATCGTTCAGATCGGGAGATATATAGTCAAAATTCCCGCGAAAATTGCTCTTAAACGCGTCCAGCGTGGAAAAGCCAATTTGTCTTGTGGAAAAACGTATAGAGATCCTCCTTAAACAATGGAACGACCCAGGATAAAGCAATTCCCGTGAAGGAATACGTTATTTAGGAAAATCGAATTGTGGGTTTCAATTATTGCAGGGTAGTGATAGATCATCTCTCGGAACTTAAGTGTAGTCAAACATGGACTGACTAACCAGAATGACCTACACATCACCTGATATATTTAAGCTTTCAATTAAATTCGTTCGCGAATCGATGAGCACGGAAAACGCAGCCACCTAAGTAGATAGGGGTTGACCAGCCGTCGAAATTCGGGATGTCCATAGCCATATAAATTCAGTTATAGGAACAAAATAACCAATCGATTCAAGGAAACTAATATACCTCAGAAGCAGAATGTTGTGATGGTGACGATCCAAATTTTGATATTATTAACAAAAAAAAAAAAAAATACAAATTAAAGTATCATGGTTGTAAACCATAGTAGTGAAGACATAGAAGCCGCTCTTAGTGGAAATTCTACGTTTTGCCAGATATGCAGCGAGCCATTGAATGCAGTTGACATTCGAACAGTAGCCCCGTGTAAGCACAAATTCCACAATAGGTGCATTATCGAACATCTTCAGGAATCCAATTTATGCCCAATTTGTAAGGCTCAATGTGAATTACAACCGCCACCTTCTCCGAGTAACAATTTGCAAGCAGAAATCTCAGCCGCAGAACAAATTCATATGGCTGACGATCAACAGTTCACTAGGCCCGCAGGTACTAGGTCTAGAAGGGGTCGCGGAACCGGTCAGCGAAGGGGAATGATAACGAGATCGCAACGGCTAGAAATCCCAAACCAACCACCCCTGAATCTGTCAAATAGCACCACGTCGCATTTGAATAATTCGAGTCAAAGAGAAGAAGTTACTAGTATAGTACGCTCTGAAATGCAAATTTGCCAACGTCAATTAATGCAGGAATTGACATCCGCTATTCAGACTCAATTAGCCAACATACAGCTAGCAAACCATACAAGATCTAATGCCGAGACTAGACCCATAGGGAATAGAAATTTGTCAGCACCAGCGAGCAGACCAACGTCTGATTCGTATGATAACCGTCAACAATTTAGTGGAGTGAGTAACATCCATCAGGACAAGGTACCATCTATTATCCAGAGCTGGCGAGTAAAATTCGAAGGTGCTCGTGATGGTCTTCAGACCGAAGAATTCCTCTATCGCATCCGGGCATTAGCGCAACAAAATCTGAATGCGGATCAGAACATTTTGTGTGATCATCTACACCTATTCTTTGGAGGAAAGGCCACTGAATGGTATTGGAAGTTTCATAAGGCAAATCCCAACTTCACCTGGTCAAGGTTTTGCGAAGAATTTCGTAAGAAATTTGAAGACATTGACACTGACATGGATATCTGGGAATCCATTAATAGCAGGAGGCAAGGCGACAAGGAACCGTTTGAAGAATTCCAGTTCCATGTCGAAAGACTCGTTGCCCGACTGCGGAACCCTATATCAGAGGAATCCTTGGTACGCTTACTAATAAGCCACGCCAAGACCTCGCTCAGATATGAACTAATGCCTTTAGGGATTAATACTCTTGCTCGGTTGAGGGAAGAGTTACGAACACATGAACAATTTTGTAAACAAATCAAGTTGCAGCCCATAAAAAGTAGTTTTGCCCCTAGACCATTCGTATCTCAGCTAGATGAAGAGGACATGCATCCCGACGAAGTCGCCGCAATGCAGCGAAAACCACTTAAATGCTGACACTGCGATAGTCTAGGTCATCGTTTTGATGAATGTCTGGAAAATCAGCGGCGCATCTTTTGTTACGGATGCGGTGCCAAAAACACATTTAAGCCAAAATGTCAGACTTGTAATCCGTCGGAAAACCGACAGAAGGATGCGCCAGCGACCAACTCGCTGCCGCATCCAAAGCAGTAGGAATAGATCGCGCTACGCAGACTGAGTCGGTTCCCAACAACCGATCAGCAAGCACTAACGAGCATATGCCATATCAGGAACGGTTAGCTCGGTACACCGAAACGCGGAATAGGATATTTGGGGATGTAGATAGCTGTGACAGAACTCGAAGGTCGACGAGACGAGCTAGAAGCTTTTGGAAAGGAGTATGTGACAGCCGCAAAAGACTAGTTTCCGCCATCTTCCTCAACAAGGATAGCCGATTATACACCGATATTGAAATAGATAACCATTCTTACATCGCGTTATTAGACTCAGGAGCTACGGTGAGTTGTATTGGCGGTGACGCCGCGAAAACGTTTAACGATCATCCTCAAAGGCGTAATTGTACAGGGTACATAAGAACAGCAAACAACTCAGAGTGTTCTGTTATAGGACGACTCGTCATAAAAATCAAATACCGTAGGCAGACAAATGTGGTAGAGTTTTTCCTCATTCCCGATCTAAAGCAGGAGGTATATTTAGGTATAGATTTTTGGCAGAAGTTTGGGTTACTCGACAAAATCACCGACGACAAAGGATCTGTAACAGAATTAGATGTAGGTCGCGAAGAGAGTGATGAGACAATGAAGAACCATGTATTATCAGCCGCTCAACAAGACAGGCTAAATCAAGTCATAGGTACACTTCCTTCTTACGAGAAAGAAGGTTTAGGGCGGACCCATCTTATGGAGCACCATATTGATGTAGGCAGTTCGCGTCCGGTCAAGCAGAGACATTGGCCAGTTTCGCCGGCGAAAGAAAAGGTCATGTTTTCTGAAATCGAAAACATGTTAGCAATGGATGTAATCGAAGAGTCTAAAAGCCCATGGAGCAGTAACTGCGTTCTGGTCCAACGAGGAGAGAAAATTCGGCTATGTTTACATTCTCGAGAGGTAAATAAGCTTACTCTAAAGGACGCTTACCCTCTCCCTCAGGTGGACGGTATTCTTAGCAGACTGCCTCCCGCTCGTTACATTACCGGCTTAGACATGAAACATGCCTTCTGGCAGATACCTCTTGAGGAGAAGTCTCGCCAATGCACTGCTTTCACCATACCAAATCGTCCGCTATACCAATATAAGGTAATGCCATTCGGCTTATGCAACGCCGCTAAAACGCTGTGCAGATTAATGGACCAAGTAATACCGCCTAGCCTGAGAACGAGAGTGTTCGACTATTTAGATGACCTCTTGCTTCTCTCAGACGACTTTGATTCGCATATGCAACTTATCGAGGAAGTAGCAGGGTATTTTCGTAAGGCTAACTTGACAATTAACATCGCGAAATCCAAATTTTGCATGAAAGAGATAAGATACCTAGGATTCATTATCGGCGACGGTCAACTGAAAGCCGATCCAGATAAAATATCAGCGGTCAAAGAGTTTCCAAAACCTATTACAACCAAACAACTCAGACGTTTTCTAGGTCTCGCCGGATGGTATAGACGGTTCGTGGAGAACTACGCATCCATCACCCGAGCTTTAACTGATCTGTTGAAGAAAAACCATCGCTTTGAGTGGACAGAAGAGGCAGAGCAGGCTTTTAACCAGCTAAAGGACAGTCTTACGTCTTCCCCAGTCTTACGTACACCGGATTTCTCAAAGCAGTTCATTCTTCTCTGCGACGCCAGTCTGCACGGTATCGGGTGTGTGTTAGCACAAGCAGATGAAGAAGGCACCGAGCTTCCCATCGCGTATATGTCCGAAAAACTCTCGAAAGCTCAGCAGAACTATTCGGTAACCGAGTTGGAATGCTTGGCTGTGATTAGAGGGATCCACAAATTCAGGGCGTATATCGAGGGACAAGACTTCGTAGTCGTTACTGACCACGCGTCACTGCAGTGGCTAATGAAACAGAAAGACTTGTCGGGGAGGTTAGCCAGATGGTCAATCCGCTTGCAAGGGTTTTCATTCGAGATTAAACACAGAAAAGGGACTCAGAATGTTGTAGCCGATACGCTTTCCCGGAGAGACGAACTAGTAGTCAGTGAGATTCAAGGCCTCGGCCCTATGATCGACATGTCCTCAGAGGAATTTAATTCGCAAGAATATTTAGATTTGATCAAAGGAATACAAGGTGACCAGTCACGATTGACAGACTTACGTGTGGATAACGGGTATATCTATAAGCGACTCGAAGGCGCGGAAGGTAGTGATTCATGGAAGCTTTGGGTGCCTTCAAACCTTCGAAACAGCGTTCTACATAGAGCGCACGATCCTTGCGACTCGGCTCATCTTGGCATGGGACGAATGGCGCAGAAACTTAAGCAATTCTTCTTTTGGCCTGGGATGATTACGCAAATCCGTTCATACATATCAAACTGTCCCACATGTAAATCCACTAAAGGTGCGAACTTAGTACTAAGGCCGCCCATGGGAAGGCCAATGACATCGGACCGACCTTTCCAGAAATTGTATATGGATCTATTAGGCCCATATCCGAGGTCGAAAGAAGGGAATATCGGGTTATTGATCAGGTTAGTTGATCACATGTCCAAGTTCCATTTCTTAAAACCGCTTAAGAAATTCACTTCGGATAAAATCTGCGATTATTTACTGAGACACGTCTTCTACACCTTCGGCGTTCCAGAGGCGATCTTAACCGACAACGGTTCGCAATTTAAATCAGGACAATTCAAGGCGTTCCTGACCCGTTTTGGCATCTCACATATCTGTACCGCGATCTACTCCCCACAGGCTAACGCCAGTGAAAGGCTCAACCGTTCCGTCTTAGCAGCCGTACGCGCGTACGTAGGTCAAGATCACACCAATTGGGATAAACACCTTAGCGAGATTAGTGGGTCATTAAGGGCAAACTTCCATCGTAGCACCGGTTACTCACCTTACTACCTTTGCTTCGGTCAGCACATGATACTAAATGGCAAAGATCACGACCTTCTTCGTAAGCTAGACTTATTGCAAGACGATGTAGCGATAAAATACCCTGAATATCTTCAGTTAGCTCGGCAAGAGGCCAAAACAAGAATAGCAGACAGCCATGAGACCAATGCCCGGAAGTACAACTTACGAAGTCGAACCATACAACTGAAAGTTGGTGACACGGTTTTTGCTAGAAATTTTGCGCAGAGCAATGCCGTTAAGAAATTCAGTAGCAAACTAGCGCCAGTATTTATGAAGTCAAAGGTAATAAAGAAAGTCAGCCCGGCGTATTATGAACTAGCAAATGAGAAAGGCAAATCAATGGGCGTGTATCATCTTAAAGATATTCAAATTGGCAAAGAGACAGAAGGTCATTTCAGTTAGCAGCTTCTCGGGATATGATTCTCCATCTGTTAACTGTGCTTGTAGGGTACGATAAGCAGACGCCCGCATAAGGGTTAAGACATTGACTTTACGTCGTTTCTCATTCGCATCTCTTTAACGCAGACAGCGGTAGAATTCCCGAATTTACCGGCCAGCCTCTCTCTGCTGCACATCTGCCCTCTCGCTTACACGATCTACGCCGCGGCGAGCGAAAATCTAGCGAATGTCAGTGTGAACGATGCGACGACGAAAAAATTCACGCCTTAACGCCGTTATTTTCCGGCTCTGCGTCTCCCACTTAAATTCCTGGAAGCGAAGTCAGCCACGTAGGCAAACTTCTGCGCGCAGCTCGTTCACTTGATTTTCTCTCGCCAAAGCAAACGGTCGTGCGCCCAAAGACAAATTCATTTCCAACAAAGTCAAACGTGGGCAAAGCTAATTGCAAAACTGTACCGGAGTGCGACGAGGCTAAACGCCAACAAATCTAATTATCCAAAAGTGAACAGTGCTAATCAGAGGTGAATTTTGTTAAGATTCCTTAGGAGCTGATCGACTAATATCCATAACGTTTTTTCAGTACCAAAACCCCCCCTATCGATCTTTCACACGGCGCAACGCCACCGGCGTGTTCATACCCTCGCTGCCAGCCATCGGTTGGTACGCCCGCACACGTGGTGCATCTTTTCGGCCCACGCTGTATGCAGGCTCCAAAACCGTGAAACGACCAGGAGGGAACTTCTGCTACAATTGACGGCGGAGTTCCGAGCTCTTGCGGAAGCGCCGCATTTCGACATTTCCGAGCGGCTGCGGAAGCGCTGTGTATCATTGTTGCATATCGCCAGCGGAGTTTCCCCTCAGTCCCCTTCAACGCCACTCATCAGCGACCATAGACGCAGCCTAGTATACCTCGCTATCTCAACTTAGCTAGGGCATGCGGCCTAGAGAACAGGAGACACCGGCCGTACGGCGTTGCCAGATGCGATTCGGCGGCTGCTGATTTAGCGGAGAAGGGCGTGTAAAAACGAAATCCGTCGCTGAGTGGGCGGTAATCTTTTGTAGTGTTTTTAGTTTTTTTCTTTATATATATATGTATATTCCTTAATTTCCTTTAATTAATTTTGCTTAAATGCTTTTAATTGTATTAATTTACTAATAGTTCTTAAAAATCCTCAAATAGGTGGGGAGCTTATTATGTAAGCCGAAAGCGCGTCGAATAAGGGTATAACCAACACACATACACATAAACGACATGTTCTAATCTACCTTAAAGGAATCTACAACAGCTTCATTGGGCCCAACGAACGCTTCGATGGATTTTTCCTAAAAAAGTACAGCTTGTGAGTAAACCCTTAATTGTTTCATATGAGTATGCCTGTGTCATAATTACCGTCGATGCGAATCCCGCGATAGCTCAAACCCCCCGGTAAACATTTTTGTAGTAATAAGTCGGTCAGTCAATTTTGGTCGTACACCGCTAAAATGAATTTGATATTTCTTGAAGTTTATCGTATAAGTACAAAACATTAGCCTGTGCGTAAAATGCATCAGAGCCGCCTGTAAAGGAGTTTGTTAGTAATAACCGCTATTGTGAATTAAATGAAATTTAAGAATCGTGCATCGAAATGATTGTGTAATTTAATTCCTAGAATGGATCGTCACCTGAACAACATGCAGTTTGAGGGGTATTAGCCTTTAATTTGTAATCAAATAAGGGGTAACCCAACATAATGTACAGGTTACCATGGAAGGGTGGGTGAAGAATAAGGGGGCAAACAACATCCAAGCTTCCCTAAATCCGCGATCGTTTGAAGATTTGTTCCTCTTGCGTAACTCAGTAGTGGGTATAATCGGTTTCAACTCTTTTAGGTACATTTAACTAGTTTCAGACAGTGCACTTATTTTCTTGTTTTTATGTTAGGGTATGTCTTAAGTAGAAAGAACCCACGCCAGTCCGACGAGCATAGCGCAGAGCATCGCTAGAAGTGCACGACCTCTACGAATGCATACAACAGATCAGCTTGAGAACCATTAGGATTCGAGTTGAACGCTACAAAAGTCATAAGTTTGCATTTTGCATGGAAGTTGAATCCAGTAGAGTACGATCGGCGTCGACGGAATCAGGAACATTAGCAGTAGTAGCTGTAGCTTGGTCATCATTGTTTGAGGCAATAGGTAAGGTTGTTCAAACTACGAAGCGCAAAAAGAAGCATTTTTTTTTGTTCCGACTCAATACGGTCGATGTGCACTTGATATTGTGGACTCCAAACAGAGAAACAATATTCCAAAATAGGATGGACATACCTCCCTTGTCCATCCTATTTTTGAATATTGTTTTTGGTTATTTGGTTATATAAGGGTCATCAAATTCTTTTGACCAACGCTTTATAAATCCAAGAACACTCATTGCTTTGTTGACAGTCGACATTATGTGGCAGTCAAATTTAAGCTTCGAGTCCAAAAGAACACCTAAATCGTTTACTGAATATATACGATCAAGTGGGGAGTTCTGAAGCGAATAACTTATAAACGTAGGGGTACCTCTATAAAGAGTCATTACGTTACATTTCAGGCAGTTTAAATTTTAGAGGTTATACTCACACCATATCTGAAAATTATCAATGTCTGATTGTAAGCCAAAACTAGACTCAATCTTATTATATGTCAAACAAAGCTTAACATCATCAGCATACATTAGTACACGAGAATGTGTTACGATAGACGGAAGATCGTTAATAAACGAGGTAAACAGCAAAGGGCCCAAATGACTACCCTGGGGCACTCCCGATGTCACGTGGACCATTTTGGAAACAGCGTTTTTAAATATAACCCTCTGAGTCCTTTCATTCAAATAACTTGAAATCCAAGTTAATAGATTGCATGGAAACCCAAGCTGATCTAATTTGAATAAAAGGAGAGAGTGGTTAACAGAGTCAAAGGCTTTGCTGAAATCTGTATATATAACGTCAGTCTGCATTTTTTCTTTAGATCCCTGTATTACAATAGATGTTAATTCAAGAAGGTTCGTGGTGGTCGATCTTCGCTTAACAAAACCATGCTGACACGGTGATATTAGCGAGGAACACAAATGTTGCAAATGAGATGTAATAGTACGCTCAAATGCTTTAGGAATTGCCGACAATTTAGAAATACCTCTATAATTCTGGGCATCCGCCTTTGCACCCTTTTTGTGATGATGAAATAGACAAATGAAAAAGTTTAAGAATCGGTTTGCAAATGGTTGATGCACAATACTTAAGAACACACCCAGGAAGTCCATCAGGACCGGGAGAATAAGTTGGCGTTGTTGTTTCTAAGTCTCTTAAGAGAGAACTTTCGGTAATTACGGGGGGAAAAAATACAATTTGCCCTATTTAAGGGATTAGGGTAGTTAGAGTTTGACCAAGAAGACGAACTATAAGTAGTTTAGAAAAAGTCAGCAAATAAATCAGCAAATTTCAGAATCCGTCGATGCTTCCATTGAGTTTAAACGAACCACTGAAGGCAATGCCGATGACTTACGCTTAGCGTTAACGAAGTTATAAAACTGCTTCGGATCATTTGAAAATTCAAATTTACATTGATTTAAATACATAGAATAGCAATGATTGTTAAGAACATTAAAATCGGAACGAGCAACTACGTATTTCGAAAAATCGCTGGCTAACCGGATTTTTATACTTTTTATAAGTGTTTGTTTTAAGATTTTTAAGTCTTTGAAGCGCATTGGTACACCAGGGGGGCCTGTTCGGCTTTGGAGGAAGCCTATCAGGAACGCATTCATTAAAGAAAGTGTTTAAAACGCTATAGAATAGTTCAGTGGCACTTTCGATGTCCATACAGTTATAAAAATCTGTCCAATTATATTGGGAAATCATATAGTTAAGTTTGTTATAGTCAAATTTACGAAAACATCTCATTTTAGTTGGCGAAACTAAAGGAGAGAGGGTATCAAGGTAGGGAAGGCAAATTGTCAATTCAAATGTAGGGTGGTATCGGTCTTCTGGTACCACAAGAGCGTCAATTTTAGATACCGTGACTTCAGACGGATCAGAAACAAACACAAGGTCTAATTGTCTTTTTAATGAATTACGTATAAAGCTAACTTGCTGTAACGATAATTACGTCAGAGCCAGGAGGAATATAGAACAAGTAACAAAAATAGATAGAGATTGAAGGGAAACTTTCACACTGACAAATTCAACGTCATTAGGGGCATGACAATGAATTCGCTCAGAATATAGGGTAGAGGTAACGGCGATCAGAACGCCGACCCCCCCCCCCCCTACGGGAAACGCGATCGGTTCTGTAGGTGTTAAAGTTGCTTGACAAAACTTCAGAGTCAGTTATCTCTGGTTTCAGCCAAGTTTCTGTAAAAGCCAAGATATCGTCCGTAAATGCCGAGGAGTCAGCATAAAGCTTTGGTAGCTTCATATTTAGCCCTCTAAAATTTTGATAGACCAAAAATAATTTTTTTAGTTTTTTGCCGCTGAGGATGGCCTGTTATTTGGCACAGTGGACAGCGTTTTACTAGGCGCAAAGAGAGGCCTGTTATTTGTTCTCGGTTTATTGGGAACAAATTCTTTTATTACCAAATCATCATTAAGCCAAAAGCTTTCAGAAAGCAGTACTTTAAACACAGGCGGAGCAAATATTTTAAAAGACGATATCCTACGAGCGTAAGAAAAGCGAAATGGTTCCACAGCAATGTCCTCGGATGGGAATTTTTCAAGAATAAATTCCAAAACATCCTCGGATGTGGTATCTGGGGTAAATCGGGAAACGAATAGTTGCTTCCTATGCGGAACAACCGACAGTTTCTTTCGACCCCCAGCAGCAATCTGAACGTCGTTCGGCTGAGACCCAGGAACAGTACCTACATTACTTACAGGTGCGGTCGGCACCGAATTCATGGGCTCAGCTTGGCTTCCAGAAACGGGAACACCTCCGTAATTGGCTGCTTCCATAGACACAGTTGGCTCACTTGGCCCTGTGCCGACAGAAACTGCTGCCGCTACCGGATCAGGAGTTGGGTTTTGCCCCACGGTCGCATTAACTGCCCTTGAGGCAGCTTTTTTGCGTTTGGGCGACTCGGTTAACAATTTTTTATTATTAAATTGGGCACAAACGGAATTGAACCCCTCATTGAGCTTTTTAAAAGCACTTGAGATATTCAATAGGCCGTCTCGAGTCTGCCTCATAAAGCTGCTCATCTCGACTGTCATTTCCTTGCAGGACTCACATGCCCACATGAGACCGGTACGCATTTCAATGAAGTCTTTTACTCTGCCAGTAAATCCTGCACATTTGACGTGCATGATCGACTCACAGAGCCAGCAGATACGATTCCATGGGAGAATAGGGCAGAGAGCAATTTTTTTTAGAACAGATAAGGGCCATTTTAAGGGAAGAAAGTTTTTTTAGATTAAATGAAAATAAAATGTGAAAAAAAATACCTCGAGTAAATTTGGCACTGGGATCAAATACCAAAAACCGCAAAGACACAAAACATAAGAGCGCGAGAATCGCGAATTAATTCGAATGGAAAGAGAGCGCGAGAGAAATAATCTTTTATCGACTGAGCGTGGCTTGTGAGGCAACAACAACTATTACGAACGAACAGTTATTAATGTAAAGCAAGCAAGAGAAGAGAAATTAGAAGTACAGCAAGTACAGAGAGTGTGAGTTTACACTAACAAACAGTTATGTATAATATATAGCGGGAGAGGGATTACAAGGGTTTAGAAACGTGTAAATTACACTAACAAAGCAAAGAGATTAAACAAATCCGATAGAAATGTTAAAATAACTATAACCACGTACCCGTTTATTGTTAGATTTATTTAAAAATACTAACACAATTGTTAGGCTAAGCTTTGTTGATAAACAAACACAAGACACTCGCAAAAAATCACCGAAAACGGTACAAAAACTCAGAGCACAAAGTAAACACATCCGTTCACAAGCGACGGAATAACCTTGTTGAATAACCGTATCAATAATAAGCGTCTAATTTTCCAATCTCATATAATGGCAATTTTGGGTCTCCCTAAAGTGGACATGCCGTCCGCAACGAAACTGAGAGATATGTCTGATAAAATAAATGCTAATCTCCGTGCTCTTCAGTCAATAGGTTCCCTTGAGCAAATTTCAAACTGCATTGTGGTTCACGTGTTACTCCAAAAATTAGATAGCAAAACTCAGGCCAATTGGGAAGAGTCTGCGGCTATTGATGAAATTCATTCGGTTGATCTATTTACAACATTTTTGTCCAAGCGTTGTCAAAAATTGGAAAATGTAGAGCACACTTCAGCCTTGTACTCAAATAATACACAATCAGGAAGAAGCCGCAACAGAAGCATCTTAATTGCCACAAACACTTTGGGAACTGGATGTGTTGTGTGTGACAACAGTGGCCATTCATGCTTGCAGGTCCAAGCATCACACCCTTTTGCATCTTGGCACTAAGTCCAGCAACTGATACGGTAGACTTCGTTTTATGCAATTGCAACTACGTCAAGCCCTTCTACTTCTTTGCTGGCTCAGAATTTTGATTCTGACATTGTGTTTCTTGCAACTGCAGTCATAAGCGTTCAAAGTCGATCAGGCGCTTGGATCCCATGCCGTGCGCTGCTAGACTCGGGATCTCAAGTCCACTGTGACTTCCCGGCTCGCTCACCAGTTGCAATTGCATAAAACGAAGTCTACCGTATCAGTTGCTGGTCTTGGAGATTCTCGATTTGACTCTTAAGGAGTTTCCGTTTGCATTAAGCTAAAGTCGCATACCTCAGATTACTTCGCATGCTTGTTGCTTCAGCGATTACTGACAATCAACCCAGTTTAACCGTTCAACCCGATGGCTGGAAAATTTGGATAGTTACAGGAGGTGGATTTTCTCCTCTCAAGACAACTGCATTACACTGTCAAGCTGTGCAGCGTGAGTTGGTTACTGCCGAAGTTTATATGGATGAACGCACGTCGCTTTTGGGAAGTTGAGCGCTGTGGTGAAGGCGTGGTCACAGCCACCAAGGAAGAACTGGAGTGTGAGGCTCATTTCAAGGCCAACTTTCGTCGATTAGACTCTGGTGAATATTCCGTACGACTACCTCTAACACTCTAGTGCTACTGGGTGAATCGTACAATCAAGCTTATCGTCGGTTTCTCAATTAGGAGAACAAGCTAGAGCGCAAGCCAGAAGTTAAGGTTCAATATTCGGCATTCATTCGTGAATATTTGAATTTGAATCACATGTCCGTCGTGCCCAGAGACTCCATTAACCTTTGAAAATATTTTCTGCCCCATCATTGCGTTTTCAAGGAAGACAGCACGACGACTAATTTGCGAGTCGTTTTTGATGGGTCTGCCAAAACGTCAAGTGGACATTCCCTTAACGAGGTTCTCATGGCAGGGCCTACCATTCAACAGAAGCTGTTCAACACGCTGCAACAGTTTCGGACTTTCCCCGTTGCATTGACTGGTGACATCTGCAAGATGTATCGATGTGTTCGCGTGGCTGAACCCGATAGCTATCTTCAATGTATTCTTTGGCGTGATTCACCGGACCAGGAGGTGCAGGTATTCAAGCTTGATACCGTAACCTATGGATCTAAGCCTGCAGCCTTTTTATCCGTTCGAACGATGCATCAATTGGCGAGTGATGAGAAGAGCACATTTCCAATCGGTTCAAAAATCACCTTGCGGGACTTCTACGTGGACGATCTGATCACAGGAGGCCAATCAACACAGGAAGTCCGTGAAATCATGTCTCAAACAAAGGGCTTGCTTGCAAGAGGGGGCTTTAAGCTCAGAAAATGGTGTTCCAACGAGCGTGGTGTCCTTGAACAAATTCCGGACTCTTAAAAGGAAACATTCCTGAAGTTTGACGATGGCAGTGACTTTACCAAGACTCTGGGTTTTGCTTGGGACCCTGCAGCGTATGTCTTTTGTTTTTCTTTTTCTCCCATACAGCTCTCTCCAAAGCCATGTAAACGACTGGTGCCTTTCACAATTGCTCGGGTTTACGATCCGCTTGGTCTTATTGGTCCTGTGGTTGCCAAGGCCAAAATCTTCCTGCAACAAGTCTGAAGAGAGAAGTTAGAGTGGGATGAGAGCTTTCCTGAGGCACTCAACACGTCATGGCTGAAACTGTCATCTGACTTGGGTCGTACTCAACAAATTAAGTTTCCTCGACTGGCGGTGCATCTGAATGACGCCATTGAGGTCCACGGATTCTGTGACATCAGCATCGACGCATATGGAGGATGCATCTATCTCATTTCAATAGCAGACGGCAAACGAAAGGTGCATCTGTTTTGCTCAAAATCTCGTGTGGCGTCTTTGAAGACTCTCACGGTTCCCAAATTAGAGCTGTGCGCTGCTCTACTACTGGCTCAACTGATGCGGGACGTACGCAACATGAATCTCTTCGATTGCCCGTTTTATTGCTGGTCGGACTCTGCTGTAGCGTTATCATGGATAAGCAATGAACCTTCACGTTTTCAAGTTTTTATTGCTAATCGAATATCTTTAATTCAAGAGCTATCCAGTGGCATGAATTGGCGCTATGTACCGACTGACTGCAATCCAGCCGACATTTTGTCAAGAGGTGCTTCCCCGAGCGAGCTAATGGAATCTGCCCTTTCGTTCAGAGGCCCAGAATTTCTTCTCAAGAATCAGCGCGGTTGGCCTGAATCGTGTTTGCCTGTGAAGACTCTCTCCGAGCTCAGAAGGCGCATTTTGGTTGGCGTCGCTAAGGAAGTGGATCCATCTTTAAAATGCAAATTTGTGAATTCTACAAATTGGTTCACCGCATAAGACGTCCTGGTCACGACGTCGAAGATGTAAAAATGGGCACTCAGATGCTTATCAGAAGTATCCAAATGAGCAACCTGGCTGATGACTACTGGAGGCTGCATTCTAAGCGGCAAGTTACATCATCCAGCCCGTTGTCCTCACTTTCCCCATTCGTCGATAGCTTTGGTGTAATGCGAGTTGGTGGCAGACTACAAAATTCGTCGTTGGATTACAATGCGCAGCATCCTGTCATACTACCACGCCAACATCCAGTTACACGTGCTATCATACTGGACTTGCATCGGAAAAACTTGCATTCTGGTCCTCGAGCTCTACTCGCTAGCATGCGTCTTCAATTTTGGCCGATAGGTGGCCGAAAAACAGTATCAGCTGCAACGTCCAAATGCATCATATGCTTCCGAGCTAAACCACAATTAGCTCAGCATTTAATGGCTGACCTACCTAAGGATCGTGTAAATGCAACGTCAACGTTCATGATTACTGGTTTGGATTTCTGCGGGCCATTTTGCTACAAAACTGGAGTTCGAAGCAAGATGCCACCTGGAGCTTGGTCAGGATCTTTCAACGCAAGTATTCTTGGGAGCATTGAAGCGGTTTATTCTCACCAGAGGAAAACCTGCCCGGATATGGTCAGATAATGGTACGAACTTCGTTGGCTAAAAACGAGCTGGCTGAGCTGAGGAATTTATTTCTGTCTGGCCCCCACATTCGAGATATAGAGGAGTTCTGCCTGGAAGATTCAATTGAGTGGCGTTTTATTCCCCCTCGGTCGCCTCACTTTGGAGGCCTCTGGGAGGCTGCAGTCAAAACGGCCAAATTTCATTTCTATCGTGCTGTTGGCCCATCTTTATTATCTTTCGATGAACTGCGTACACTCGTTTGCCACATTGCGGCAATTATCAACTCACAACCTTTACTCCCTCTTTCAGAGAATCCGACAGATCTTGAGGTGCTAGCTCCTGCACACTTTCTTGGCACATTTCCGCTGGTGCTGTACTCTGAGCCTGACGTCACAACTCTGAACTTCAACCGTTTGGACCGCTGGCAAAGAATCGCATATTTTCAAAAAATCTTCTGGTCACGGTGGCGTGAAGAATATATGACTCTGTTGCAGCAGCGGTCAAAGTGGCGTACCTCCAAACCTGCGCTACAAGTAAACGATGTCGTCCTAGTTCAAAACGAGAACTTGACTCCTCTTAAATGGCCATTAGCCAGGGTCATGGAATTGGTGCCTGGATCTGATGGAGTTGCTCGTGTGGCAGTAATACGAACAGCAACTGCCACCACTCGAAGAGCTGTCCGCAAGCTGTGCGCGCTGCCGAAGCAAGATCTGGTTGAAAGCCCTGAACTTCCAACGGGGGGAAAATGTTCGGTCATGCCGCAGCCTAATTAAAATCCTAAAATTCAAAATTAACGTAATCTAATTTCTCTGTCATTTGCTGTAATTGCTACTCCTTTTTGAACTTCGTTTGTCTGTCGTTGACTTGCTTTTCGTCTACGGCAAGCATCTACTTTATTAGTTCGATTTTGTACTCGCTCGCTGAAGGCACGTTCGCTGATCGCCTGCCTATTTTCCTTTCGGTTAATACTTTCGCTTGTTAAAGGCACAGACAAATCGGTCTGCCTGCCCAACCAAATCAACATAAACAAAACCCTTGAAATTAAGGCCTTGGTGCTATAGAATAAACTTAGTGCATAATTAATTGAACATTTGTGCGGTTTCTATTTTATTTCGGCAAAGGTTTAGAGTTAGTGAAAAAGCTCACTGACCCAACATTCGCCATGAAATATAATTATTTTGTAGTCCCAATTTGCTCAATGATTTCCAAGTTCAATGAATAGTCTTGTGTATTTTATTTGTCTTGAGGTTTATTTGATTTAGTTGGAGCAGCAAGGGTTCCGCTCCAACAATCGAAGTGTCTCTGCACTTTTGCAATATTCTTTAAGTTTGATTAAGGCTAAGTCTCGTACCTGTGCTGCTCGCAGGCGGCGGCAGAGATGTACTTATATACGTTGCTATGCGCTCTCAAGTGGTGGCGCGAGGGGTATGCATATGCTGTCCGTTCGTTACAATTATGCCGACGCTAGCACTTTCTGTGTGCGGGCTAAGCCATAGCGATCGGTTCATATTTCGGCCACTTAGGGTTTATGACCGAGACTTTGAAATATGTAAACGCTGCAACAAAGTTTTACAGTGCGTACCCTTTAAGTACTTTCGGTACAGTGGGTATTCAATATATGTGCATTAGGGTGGTCCAAAAAATGAATTCCTATTCTCACTCCTTAATATGCTAGATTAATGTGTGCAAAAAATGCATTCGAAAACTAAAATATGTTTTTATGTGATTTCGACCTTGCGAATTTGTCCTAAAGATTATCTAAAAATTGCTCATACGACACGTGTGACAGTTAGTGTTTTATCGAAAAAAATCGTTCTCCCATTTCTAGCATTGTCAAATTTTGAATTTTGTTAGTATACTTGGTTTAAAAAAGGGAGAGCAATGAAACAAATGTATGTGTGAAATCTACGCCACCTAGATTAAAATAAATTTTTGATCGGAGCAACAGTGCGTATGAGTGATAAACTTTAAAGCCATTTCGCAGACCCTAAAACCTAAAACCTAAAACCTAAGACCCTAAAAAAAAATTTTCGAAAAATATCTTTCGGTATGCCTAAAACGCAGTAATGCGCATCGAATGGGAGGGTGAGAGTAGGAGCTTAAAAATTTCCATACAAATGTGGACAGCCCTAATGTGCATACTACACTATGTTTTCATACATATCCGAAATTTTTAGTGCCTGCTATAATAAATCGAAATTCAATGACATGCGGAAGTATCGACTCATTCAGTGGTATCATCATTGCTCCACACACAAGTGGTTGTATGATTTCCAAGAATCGATATGAACTGGAGATGTATTTAGTATGCGTTAATCAGAATTCCCTCAAATTATTTTAGAAAAATTCTTGATTTAATCGGAATTTATAATTTCTATCTAAGTCAACAATCTCGTCTTAGAATTTTATATATGTTTACCCATTTTTCGCCCCGATCAGGAGATATAAAAAAACGCGCGGGCGAAGATGAGTATCCCAGCTATCCCTGCTTTCTCATAGCTTTTCGTTTCTTTTACATCTTTATAAGGAACTAGCACGGTCGCCCGCAGCTTTGCCTGCGAAAATAAAGATTGAAAACTTTACAAATAATAAATAAGGAAATCAGGTGAAAGGAGAAGCCGTGAGTCAAATTGTTTAAACATTTTCATTTGTTTAAACAATATGAGTCACGTGTAAGGAATAGCAAGAGAATCGATTGGTTTGAATATTTATGTTTTTTTTTTCAATATTATCAATGCGATTTAAATTTTAAAACAGAAAAATCAGTACGAAAACAAATCTTACTTCCTTAGTCAGCTGCAATGCACACACATACACACAAACATATATATTAGATTGAAAAAACGCATTTTTTGCTTATATTAATGTTGTTGCCGTGAGTACACTTTTTTTCTGTTCTCTTTTACAACAGTTTGTCAAAAGTTCTAAAACATTTCGTGTAAGCTAAACAGGTTTTTGGATTTTAAAAATAAAAGAATCTTAAGGAAAACTTCAAATGTAAAACCAAAATCTAAAGCGTTGTAATCTAAAGGTCGTGTGTTCAAATCAAAGTTCTAGTCAAAATTGGAGTTCTCTTAATTTTGTTTAACTTTGTTCTGAGAGGCTGTGGAATACTCATTTGGCATTCCGCTCTTTACCCTCTACCTAAAAATAGTTTACAAAGTGAAAAAGAAATAATTATGGCAACATCCTTATTGGCAAGAATTGCGGTGGGCTTAAACCCACGACCTATAGACTATGATAACCATAACATAACCATCTAAGCTACAGTTTGAAAGTTCTTGCTGACATTAAAGCAAACGGTTAATAAATAAGGAGTAAAAGTTTTACCATGATCACTTTGCCATTTCGCTAAAATTAAGAAAAATAAGAATAAAAAGTCAATAGGAGTTAAATTCTTTTTACAAAAAGCAAATATTTTGTGTTATGATGGACGTTGATGCACTACGAGCAGTACAAACAAGTGGCCCAACGATACCAAGCACGTGCTTGTTACGCGCGGGACCCTTTATAATTTCGGGCAAAATGCGAGTTCGCGAGGAAAATACATGAAACAAATAAATACGGGACACATGGCTACAAACTATGATTGAAGCAAATGAGATAAAATTTTAGTTTTTAATACAGGGATAGAAGTTGAAGTACAAATTAAATGATAAAGATTATTATAATTAGTACAGAGAACGCGAAAGGGCTCATGCAGACTAAAATTAGATGTACATCGGGGCAAATTAAGAGGGTAATAGTTTCGTGTTAGTCTAACGGGAATATTAAAAGTTAAACGGTTTACCAGTTCTACAGAATCAATATCACCTCTTATAAGATTTTGCATAAAAATAGTACCAAGCATTATTCTACGGTTTTCAAGTGTAGGTAAATTAAGCAATAGTAATCTACTCTGGTAGGAAGGAAGCCTTACGTTTTGATCCCAGTTCAAACTACGAAGCGCAAAAAGAAGAAATTTTTTTTGTACCGACTCAATACGGTCGATGTGCACTTGATATTGAGGACTCCAAACAGAAGAACAATATTCCAAAATAGGACGGACAAGGGAGGTAAATAACAATTTGGTTATATAAGGGTCATCAAATTCTTTTGACCAACGCTTTATAAATCCAAGAACACTCATAGCTTTGTTGACAGTCGACATTATGTGGCTGTCCAATTTAAGCTTCGGGTCCAAAAGAACACCTAAATCGTTTACTGAATATATACGATCAAGTGGGGAGTTCTGAAGCGAATAACTTAAAAACGTAGGGGTACCTCTATAAAAGGTCATTACGTTACATTTCAGGCAGTTCAAATTTAAGAGGTTATACTCACACCATATCTGAAAATTATCAATGTCTGATTGTAAGCCAAAACTAGACTCAATCTTATTATATGTCAAACAAAGCTTAACATCATCAGCATACATTAGTACACGAGAATGTGTTACGATAGACGGAAGATCGTTAATAAACAAGGTAAACAGCAAAGGGCCCAAATGACTACCCTGGGGCACTCCCGATGTCACGTTAATCATTTTGGAGACAGCGTTCTTAAATATAACTCTCTGAGTCCTTCCATTCAAATAACTTGAAATCCAAGTTAATGGATTACATGGAAACCCAAGCTGATCTAATTTGAATAAAAGGAGAGAGTGGTTAACAGAGTCAAAAGCTTTGCTGAAATCTGTATATATAACATCAGTCTGCATTTTTTTCTTAAATCCATTTATTACAAGAGATGACAATTCAAGGAGGTTAGTAGTGGTCGATCTTCTCTTAACAAAACCATGCTGACACGGTGATATTAGCGAGGAACATAAGTGTTGCAAGTGAGAAGTAATAATTCGTTCAAATGCTTTCGGAATTGCCGACAATTTAGAAATACCTCTATAATTCTGGGCATCCGCCTTCGCACCCTTTTTGTGGAGTGGAATAATGAAAGAGTCCTTCCAGATAGTTGGAAAAATTGAAGATGAAATAGACAAGTGAAAAAGTTTAAGAATCGGTTTACAAATGGTTGAAGCACAATACTTAAGCACACACCCAGGGAGTCCATCAGGACCGGGAGAATAAGTAGGAGTTGTTGTTTCTAAGTCTCTTAAGAGAGAAATTTCGGTAATTACGGGGGAAAAATACAATTAGCTCTGTTTAAGGGGTTAGGGTAGATAGAATTTGACCAAGCAGCCGAACTATAAGTAGTTTGGAAAAACTCGGCAAATAAATCCGCAATGTCAGAATCCGTCGATGCCTCTTTTGAGTTTAAACGCACCGAAGAAGGCAATGCCGAAGACTTACGCTTAGCATTAACAAAGTTATAAAACTGTTTCGGATCATTTGAAAATTCGAATTTACATCGATTTAAATACATAGAATAGCAGTGACTGTTGAGAACATTGAAATCTGAACGAGCCACCACATATTTCGAAAAATCAGATGGCTTACCCGATTTTTTATATTTATTATAAGTGTTGGCTTTAAGATTTTTAAGTCTTTGAAGCGCATTGTTAAACCAAGGAGGCCTATTTTGCTTCGGAGGAAGCCTGTCAGGAACGCTTTCGTTAAAAAAAGTGTTTAAAACGCTATAGAAATGTTCAATTGCACTTTCGATATCCATGCAATTGTACAAATCAGTCCAATCATATTGCGAAATCATATAATTTAATTTATTATAGTCACATTTACGAAAACATATCACTTTAGTTTGAGAAACTAAAGGAGAAAGGGTATCAGTACAGGGGAGGCCAATTGTCAATTCCAATGTAGGATGATATCGGTCTTCAGGTACAACAAGTGCGTCAATTCTAGATACCGTTACTTCATGCGGATCTGAAACAAATACAAGGTCCAATTGTCTGTTTATTGAATTTCGTATAAAGCTTACTTGCTGTAACGATAATTCAAGAAGGCCATCCACAAAATCATGGGCTGATAAAGGTGTAGCGGCAGGTGAGTCAGTAGGAAGAGACCAAGAGATATTAGGGAGATTAAAGTCACCCAAAACAATCAAAAGGTCTCTGTTGGAAAGAAGGGATATAACGGATTTAATAGGAGACAGATGGTGTTCATAAATGAAAAAATCTGAGCCAGGAGGAATATAAGAGCAGGTTACAAAAATAGATAAGGATTGCAGGGAAACTTTGACACTAACAAATTCAATTTCGTTGGAGATATCAAAGTTAAGTCTCTCCGATGTTAAACTAGAGGTAACGGCAATCAGTACACCACCCCCCCTACGTGGGGAGCGATCGGTCCTATAGGTGTTAAAATTTTTTGCCAGAACTTCAGAGTCAGATATCTCTGGTTTCAGCCAAGTTTCCGTAAAAGCCAAAATATCTTCAGTAAATGCTGAGGAGTCAGCATAAAGCTTTGGTAGCTTCATATTGAGTCCTCTAACATTTTGATAAGCCAAAAATACGTTTTTTAGTTTTTTGGCGCTGTGGCAGGTCTGCTATTTGGCACAGTGGAAAGCCTTTTATTAGGCGCAGTAGGAGGCCTGTTATTTGTTCTCGGTTTATTGGGAACAAATTCTTTTATTACCAAATCATCATTAAGCCAAAAGCTTTCAGAAAGTAGTACATTAAACACGTCAGGCGGAGCAAATATTTTAAAAGATGAAATTCTACGGGCGTACGAAAATCGAAATTGTTCAACCGCAATATCCTCAGATGGGAATTTTTCTCGTATAAATTCCAAAACATCCTCAGATTTGGTATCCGGGGTAAATCTAGAAACAAATAATTGTTTCCTATGTGGAACAACTGAAAGTTTCTTTCGCCCCCCAGCAGCAGTATGAACCTCACTCGGCTGAGAGCCAGATACAGTACCTACTGTACCTATGGGTACAGTTTGCACCGAATTTGATATCTCCACCGGCTCAGAAGATTTTTTCCCGACAAGACCTCCAGCAACAGGGACTCCGTCGGACCCTGCGGTATCCATTGCCACCGCTGAATCGACAGAAATTGCTGAAGTTACCGGGTTCGCAATAGGGGTGGGTGCCACCAATTTTTTTAATGCCGTTGAGCTAGCTTTTTTGCGTTTGGGCGACTCGGTTAGTAATTTTTTATTATTAAACTGGGCACAAACGGAATCAAACCCTTCATTGAGCTTTTTAATAACTCCCGAAAGATTCAAAAGGCCGTCTCGAGTCTGCCTCATAAAGCTAGTCATATCACTTACCAGTGTTCTGCAGGTCTCGCATGCCCACATGAGACCGGCACGCTGCTCAAGAAAGTCTTTCACTCTGCCATTAAATCCTGCACATTTAACATGCATGATCGTTTCGCAGAACCGGCAGAAAATAAAATCTTCACCAGAAGAAAGAGTACAATTTTTCATTGAACAAATAAGGGCCATTATAAAAAAAAAAAAAGTCAAAATGTAAATATTTAAGAAAATAAAATAAAATTTGAAAAGTACCTCAAGTAAATTTGCCACTGGCAAATGTCTACGACCTGACTGGAGACATAGTTTTTGAACCATTAGGTTGACAATAACAAAAACAAAAGAGAAGCAAAAATTTATGTGATTTAAAAAAACATCAAGAAAGTTACTTCGCATTTTAGAATTATTATTTGGTTTTCAGTATTTTGTTTTCATTAATTTTTCACCTTGATTAGGATTATATTAACAATGTCAGAAAGGCAGGTGGGGGGAGAAGCCGTGAATGAAATTGTTTAAACATTTCAATTTGTTTAAACAATATGATTCAAGTGTAGGAAATAGCAAACGAATTAATTGATTTGAATATTTATGTTTTTTTAATATTATCAATGCATTTTGAATTTTAAAACACAAAAATCGGTTAGAAAATGTCTTAAACCTGTTGTGGATATGAAAATGATATTCTTTTAGCAAAAGGATGTCAGTATTATCATAAATTTGAATTTAAGCAAATCTCACTTCCTTAGTCAGCTGAAATGCACGCACACATGCACATTTTTGGGGGGTGTAAAAGACGCATTTTGGCGTGCGTGTGTGTGTACGCAGCTGGGCGAATGTATGCTTTTATTTTGATTTTACAAATCCACAGTTTTTCAATAATTCAACATTTGAAAGTAGTTTGGAAACATTTCGTGTCAGCTTATCCGGTTTTTAGATTTTAAAAATAAAAAAAAATTTAAGGAAAACTTCGATTGTAAAACTGTTACCAAAATCTAAAACTGATCGGAGCAGCATGATCTAAATGTATATACATACGAATTTTCCTTGACATTTGTTTAAAGGGAATTGAATAGCTCCACCGATAATTTAAAATTTAACGTTTAGCTAAATGAATGAAGCAACAAAAAAAAATTATCAATATATTCGCATTTTTAGGCGCGCAATTTGGTGTTTTGTGGCTGTGGTATTTTTCCTTGCCTTTGCACAATCACACTTGGAGGAACGTCTGAATAAAAAAAACAACAACACATAGGTGGGAGCCCATGACGTCACAATAAAAAAAACCAAATTGGCGACCTTGACGAAGGGGGCTGAATTTCAAAAAAGTTTAAATGCAGTTATTTGCGGGTATCCCATAAAATTATGAAGAGCCATTTTTTAAACCATTTTGACAACATTTATAACAGAAAAATTGCAAAAGAAAAAATTAAGAAAAAAACAAATCGAATTTTGGGGCACTTTGGGGCCGCTTATGGCTCTAATTTATATCATACACTCGGCTCCTAATTATTTCCGAATTTATGGTTTTTTTTCAGATTTTTATGTCAATCCGTTCTGGGTGAATTTCCACACTGACTTTTTTAATAGTCTTCAATTATATTGATTTAGATTAATATTAAACAAATGTCCTTGAAAAATACCATACACGCAAAATATTCAAAGATTATTATGTAAGGCAAACATGTCCGATTATATGTGTTCTATGATTGTACAACTAATTTAGTATTAAAAACAACCATAACAAAAATTAAATCTAAAAAGTTATTGATTCTCAGATGTGAAAGTATTTTCAAACATAGATTTTTCCTTCCGCACAGAACCTTTAACTGTTAAATTGATTCTGAGATTCTATTCTTTCACACAAGAGGTATCCGAACCTGCGCACATGGCCCAGTACTGGGATTCGAAAATACAGAATATAAGGTCTTTAAAATATTTCACAGTTCTACGATATATATCTACCTTATTCATCAATACAATTTTTGTATTTACATATGTAATATTAGCTGTTTACTAGCTTTTTACTAATGGATTATAAACAGTTTTTTTTATCTGTTATGATCTGTTAAAGGTTTTGTTGACCAAACATCTGTCCTTTTGAAATAGTGAATATATGGATCAATCTCAAAGAAAAAACCTTTAACAGATCATAACAGATAAAAAAAAACTGTTTATAATCCATTAGTAAAAAGCTAGTAAACAGCTAATAATACCAAATTAAACACAGAGCTGGTATACAAGTAGTTATAACCTAAAAACACTTGAAAAACAGCTAGTGATTATTTAATATCCCTCGGCCTGAAGAACTTGTGAGATGGCCGCCTAGCAGGGCTCATGGATATTGCTACCCCCTGTTCTAACTACCGCCTTACCCGGGCATCGTGGATCTCTGCCGGGTGGACCTTCCCCTTCTCCGCAACTCGTGGGATTTAACATGGAGACGACAACTAATAAAACTAACACTAACACAGAAAAAAAACCCACAGAAATGCTGGGCACTGGCTCTAACTCAAACACCAGCACGGTCCGGAAAGGAGAGCATCCCAAATTGGGGGTGTTGGGTGGCAGAGAGCCGGCTGACAATACGTCCGCCTCAGGAGCAACAGCACCAAAGGCAACGGTAGGCATAGCCAAGACGATCGGGCCACCCACTGGTGGTATGAAATACACGTACGCGGAAAGACGGACTGCCGGTCAGACTCTGCGCTCTCAGGCCAGAAGTAACATTGCCACGCCTTCGCCAGAATGGCAGAAAAAGGTTGAGTGGGCAAGGTTGGTACTTCCCCACTATGGGCAGAATAAGCTCACACACGGGACTGGTCAAACGAAGAGGCAGAGGTGCCTTGAGTTACACGGACCTTCGGCGAAGAGATCTAAGATCCAGTCTTCGGTCTCCTTCGCCGAGATCACCAAGGACCCAGGAACAAGTGGAAGGCAGTGAAGTCCCACCTTTCCGTCATATGTCTACGCATGATTCGGGAGAAGCCATGCTCATCGCCCTGCTGCATGGATGCGGGCTGGTATCAAGGCAGCGTCAAAGTGGTAGCCTGCGATAGTCAGCGGTCAGCTGAACTCTACAAACTGGCGACGAGCAAGCTTGGTGAGGTTTACAAAGGGGCCCCACGAAAGACTGGAGGGTCGTCAAGGTGGAGGAGTACGAAGGGGACGTAAGCCAGGTGGTCATGGTCCTGAATAAGGAGTCGGTTGCGCCAATCGAGGCTGCTCGAGGCAAGCTGAACTTCGGGTTCAGTGCCGTCTATATGAAAATCTATAAAGGAGACTCGAATGCTGCCGGAAGCTCTGCTGAGGCGCCGGGTGGGCCGGAGAACGGCTACTCTACCGATTCCTCGCTAAGCAGGAATATGCGAGCGCTGGGACCGGCTATCGAGGACGTGGACCTGAGCGAGGAGGAGGCCGACGTCATTGTTATGGAGGTTGCAGTTGCAGATGCACTTAGACTTCTGGAAAACAACCTTCACCACACTAAGGCAGCATCGGCTGCACTACAGCTTCGCCTGACTGAGGGCGAAGCCGAGGCAAGGTCGCTAGACTAGGATAAAAAGAGTATAAGCTAATGCTTGACCCCAAAGAAGGTAAAATTCGAACCTGCATTTTAGCAAAAAGGCATCTTAATATATTTCTGCCTCGCAATTACAGCAACGGAGATAGCACCGCAGTAAGCCTGGAGCTGCAAAACGGCTCCATAAGGCTGCTATCGGCCTACATGGCCTCAGAAAAGGAAGACCCCCAGACGCGTTGGTCAGAGGACTAGCAAAGGAATGCGAAGAGCTCAAGACAGTGGGGTTGCTCAAACCACAACGACAGAGGTGAGTCTCCTTTGATTTTATTCTTAACTCGAAAATATTTTTATGCAATAGGGGCAATGTCCCTACCTTCATAACCAAAGTGTGCCAAACGATCATAGGTCTAACGTTGGTATCAGATTCACTAGTAGGTGCAGTCAAAAACTGGTTCGTCTCCGACCAGCACTCTTTCTCAAACCATAGATTCATTGAAACAATATTGTCCATTAATTCACCCTTGCCGGTCGGCTTCGCAAACCCCACAAGGGCTGACTGGCACATGTAAAAAGAAGTTCTGACGAATTTCCTCTCCACGGTACCGCCAGAAAGCACAACAGATCCACATGAGTTGACCACAACAGTAGACACATTCACAGAAACTTGCAACTCGGCTTTCAAAGTTGCATGCCCAATAGGGAAACCAAGAGGGAAGAAAAAACCCCCCTGGTGGACGCAACAACTATCAATCCTCGGATCCAGCCTGTTTAAGAGAGCAAAGGCAGGAAATTCTCTTTTAGCGAACACGCCAGATACTTCGGGTTGGTATTAGATAAGCGCTTTAAATGGGGCTTAAACAACCAAGAGAGAACCAAAAAGGCAACCATTGCACTTTACTCCTGTATAAAAGCAATTGGGCTAAGATTTAATTTGAATTTCGAGACAGTGTGACCCTTTCGTAAACAATTGATACAAAATGAAGCAGATTTTACAAAGTCAAACTTTGCATAACTGAAATACGACCAAGCGGACCGCAGTTGACGAAGACGGGCGAATTCGCTTACACTAAACTTCAAATTTCTAGTGACAACTTCAAAATCTCTCAACACCGGCCCCGTTGAAGGCTTCAAGCTTCAACTAATAGGAAGCGGCGCCAATTTATAGATGACCCGCCGAAAAACTCCTACTCCGCTCGTCCTAACGTCGACGTCCCTGACCATGCCGTCCTCCCCTGCGTGCCTGGCGAATATTCTCCCCAGAAGCCATTGTTGGGGAGGAAGGTTGTCCTCGGCCATGACGAAGAGATCTCCCTCGCTGATGTTCGGCTGCTGCTGGTGCCACTTGCCCCGAATTTTTAAGCCCAGAACATATTCCCGGGACCATCGCCGCCAGAACATTTGCCTGACTGACGAGACAAGCCGCCATTGCCGTAAGCAGCTGAGACTCTCCTGGTCCGGGGTCCGAAGTGCTGGTGTGGCGAGCAGCGGTGCCCACCATCCGTAGGAGTCGGTGCTTGGCAGTTTTGACACCTGCCTCCCATAGTCCGCCCATTTGCGGAGCCCGATGCGGTGAGAACGTAAATTTGCATCCTCCACGATCCGCTCTCGTAAGGCCTGGAAGTGGCGACTGGCTCCGAAGAAGTTCGCCCCGTTGTCGCAATGGACGACTTGGGGACATCCTCGGCCACCAACGAACCTTTAAAAAGCCTATAAAAAGGAATCTTTGGTTAAATCTGAAACAACTTTTAGATGAACTGCCTTGGACGCGAAGCAAACAAAGAGCGCAATGTAGAACTTATACGGAGGCCTACCACGAATTTTCAGTGTTGTATAGACAGGGCCACAAAAATCAACGCCCCATATAACAAATGGGCGGAGAGCACGGAGACTGTCTGACCGCAGACATCCTTATTTTACGATCCATATTCGCTGTCGAAGGAGACTCACAAGTGCTCGTGGACCAACATGAAAATTTGAATGGTGCAGATGCCGGACATAGCTCGGCACAAATTGGGAGCGTATCGTCAATAACAATGAAAACTTGGCATCGTATGATATAGGAGCGTTAGCTAGTCGCCCCCCAACGATTTAATCGGTGAAGACTTGGGCCAACTCTGGAGTCTTTACGGACTTTTTCCCTTTCTTCGTGATACTCGAGTTTTTGTAATACCTCGCCAATTTTTAAAAAGGCTTTATTGTATTCAGTGCGTGACAAAGTTCTTTCAAAAACTTTACTTTTGTCTTCGCATTTTCGATTGGAGCGAAACATATAATTGAATACCCTAAGCAGTTTAAGGTGTGACGAAAATCCCTCGGTCAGCCCGAAAGCAGTCTTCCTAGATTCTTTTAGCAGACCTTCTTCATCTATGTCAAAGTGTGCATTAATGGCCAGTTTTCTTCTCCTTCGTTTAGATACGCTGGTCCAGTAAACCATACCGACTTTATGATTTCGTCGACGTCACAACCTCTTAATACAATAACTGCTGGGTTCTGTTTCGTTGGGACATGCCGCCATGTAGCTTCATCTGACCTCTTGAATTTCCGCAACCCTATTCGATACAAATGTGGACAACGAAGATGGATGAGACCGGACCAATATACAATTCGTTCGATAGGTACCTTTAATAGGGGCATTAACGCATTACTCGTAGATTAAAAGGGTTTGCAAGTGACGGCAAATCAGTATACCCGACCGAATGCAGGGTAGCGCGTCACGTAACGGTCAGCTAATCGTCAGCGCGCCAAACCAAAATCGTACAACACTAACAACGTTGTATATGAGGGCTTATGTATTGGTTGTGTATAGCGGCTGGGATGAATTTTCCCAACTATTAGTGATTGCGATTTTGTTCATCAGAAAACATAAATTAAAAGTTGCATCCAAGGGCGGTTCAAATGGGTTATGTAATGTGTATGTATGTGTATGTGTATATCTAAATCAATATAATTGACAACTATTAAAAAAGTCAGTGTGGAATTTCACCCAGAACGGATTGACATAAAAATCTGAAAAAAAAACCATAAATAAGACCCATAAGCGGCCCCAAAGTGCCCCAAATTCGATTTGTTTTTTTCTTAATTTTTTCTTTTGCAATTTTTCTGTTATAAATGTTGTCAAAATGGTTTAAAAAATGGCTCTTCATAATTTTATGGGATACCCGCAAATAACTGCATTTAAACTTTGTTGAAATTCAGCCCCCTTCATCAAGGTCGCCAATTTGGTTTTTTTTATTGTGACGTCATGGGCTCCCACCTATGTGTTGTTGTTTTTTTTATTCAGACGTTCCTCCAAGTGTGACCGTGCAAAGGCAAGGAAAAATACAGCCACAAAACACCAAATTTTTTTTTGTTGCTTCATTCATTTAGCTAAACGTTAAATTTTAAATTATCGGTGGAGCTATTCAATTCCCTTTAAGCAAATGTCAAGGAAAATTCGTATGTATATACACTTAAAGTCGGTTTTTAAATGATTTTACTATTTGCAAAATCATGCTGCTCCGATCAGTTTTAGATTTTGGTAATCGAAGTTTTCCTTAAATTTGTTTTAATTTTTTTTAAATTTCAAAAACCCGTTAAGCTAAGACGAAATGTTTCCAAACTACTTATTACCTTTCAAATGTTGAATTATTGACAAACTGTGGATTTGTAAAAACAAAATAAAAACATAAATTGGCCCCGTTGCGTACACACACACGCACGCTAAAATGCGTATTTACACCCCCAACCATTAGATATGTGGAAGTGTGCGTGTGTGTGTGTGCATTTCAGCTGACTAAGGAAGTGAGATTTGCTTAAATTCAAATTCATGATAATACTGACATCCTTTTGCTAAAAGAATACCATTTTCATTTCCACAACAGGTTTAAGACATTTTCTAACCGATTTTTGTGTTTTAAAATTCAAAATGCATTGATAATATTAAAAAAACATAAATATTCAAATCAATTAATTCTTTTGCTATTTCCAACACTTGAATCATATTGTTTAAACAAATTGAAATGTTTAAACAATTTCATTCACGGCTTCTCCCCCACCTGCCTTTCTGACATTGTTAATATAATCCTAATCAAGGGGAAAAATTAATGAAAACAAAATACTTAAAACCAAATAATAATTCTAAAATGCGAAGTAACTTTCTTGATGTTTTTTTAAATCACATACATTTTTGCTTCTCTTTTGTTTTTGTTATTGTCAACCTAATGGTTCAAAAACTATGTCTCCAGTCAGGTCGTAGACATTCACTTTACATAACACAAAATATTTGCTTTTTGTAAAAAGAATTTAACTCCTATTGACTTTTTATTCTTCTTTTTCTTATTTTTAGCGAAATGGCAAAGTGATCATGGTAAAACTTTTACTCCTTATTTATTAACCGTTTGCTTTAATGTCAGCAAGAACTTTCAAACTGTAGCTTAGATGGTTATGTTATGGTTAACATAGTCAATAGGTCGTGGGTTTAAACCCACCGCCATTCTTGCCAATAAGGATGTTGTCATAATTATTTCTTTTTCACTTTGTAAACTATTTTTAGGTAGAGGGTAAAGAGCGGAATGCCAAATGAGTATTCCACTGCCTCTCAGAACAAAGTAAAACTGTTGTAAAAAAGAATAGAAAAAAAGTATACTCACGGCAACAACATTAATATAAGCAAAAAATGCGTATTTTACAATCTAAGTATATATGTGTGTGTGTATGTGTGTGCATTGCAGCTGACTAAGGAAGTAAGATTTGTTATACCCGTTACTCGTAGAGTAAAAGGGTATATTAGATTCGTGCAAAAGTATGTAACAGGCAGAAGGAAGCGTTTCCGACCATATAAAGTATATATATTCTTGATCAGGATCACTAGCCGAGTCGATCTAGCCATGTCCGTCTGTCCGTCTGTCCGTCTGTCCGTCTGTCTGTCCGTCTGTCCGTCTGTCCGTCTGTCCGTCTGTATGAACGCTGAGATCTTGGAAACTATAAAAGCTAGAAGATTGAGATTTGGCATGCAGATTCTAGGGGTTATTACGCAGCGCAATTGGGAGCGTATCGTCAATAACAATGAAAACTTGGCATCGTATGATATAGGAGCGTTAGCTAGTCGCCCCCCAACGATTTAATCGGTGAAGACTTGGGCCAACTCTGGAGTCTTTACGGACTTTTTCCCTTTCTTCGTGATACTCGACGGACAGACGGAGTTCTGTCCGTCTGTCCGTCTGTCCGTCTGTATGAACGCTGAGATCTTGGAAACTATAAAAGCTAGAAGATTGAGATTTGGCATGCAGATTCTAGGGGTTATTACGCAGCGCAAGTTTTTCACGCCGATGTGCCACGCCCTCTCTAACGCCCACAAACCGCGAAAAACTGTGACCCGTTCTGTATGAACGCTGAGATCTCGGAAACTATAAAAGCTAGAAGATTGGGATTTGGCATGCAGATTCTAGGGGTTATTACGCAGCGCAAGTTTTTCACGCCGATGTGCCACGCCCCCTCTAACACCCACAAACCGCGAAAAACTGTGGCACCCACAGTTTTGAAGCTATATTAACGGGAAAAGCAATGTGTATTCGTTTCATCAATACATATTGATAGACCAAAGTTGGAAACCCCCCCCCCCCCCTAACGCCCACAAACCGCGAAAAACAGTGGCACCCGTCTGTATGAACGCTGAGATCTCGGAAACTATAAAAGCTAGAAGATTGGGATTTAGCATGCAGATTCTAGGGGTTAATACGCAGCGCAAGTTTTTCACGCCGATATGCCACGCCCCCTCTAACGCCCACAAACCGCGAAAAACTGTGGCACCCACAGTTTTGAAGCTAGATTAACGGGAAAAGAAATGTGTATTTGTTTCATCAATACATATTGATAGACCAAAGTGGGAAACCCCCCCTCCCCCCTAACGCCCACAAACCGCGAAAAACAGTGGCACCCGTCTGTATGAACGCTGAGATCTCGGAAACTATAAAAGCTAGATGATTGGGATTTAGCATGCAGATTATAGGGGTTAATACGCAGCGCAAGTTTTTCACGCCGATATGCCACACCCCCTCTAACGCCCACAAACCGCGAAAAGCTGTGGCGCCCATAGTTTTAAAGCTAGAGCAAAAGTGTAAACGCAATTTTGTTTGGGTTATTAACGCCTACCGAAATGTAGAAGAAATTTTTTAAATTTTTTGAAGCGGCTGCTTGGTTTGCCCTGCTTGAGACTGCTGACTTTAGCTGAGTAACGGGTATTTGATAGTCGAGGCACTCGACTATAGCGTTCCCTCTTGTTTTCGTACTGATTTTTCTGTTTTAAAATTTAAATCGCATTGATAATATTGAAAAAAAAACATAAATATTCAAACCAATCGATTCTCTTGCTATTCCTTACACGCGACTCATATTGTTTAAACAAATGAAAATGTTTAAACAATTTGACTCACGGCTTCTCCTTTCACCTGATTTCCTTATTTATTATTTGTAAAGTTTTCAATCTTTATTTTCGCAGGCGAAGCTGCGGGCGACCCTGCTAGTATACATATATAGTCGAGTGCCTCGCCTATCAAATACCTGTTACTCAGCTAAAGCAAGCAGTATCAAGCAGGGAAAACCAAGCAGTCGCTTAAAAGTGGCGCCATCTACCGGACATTTCATTATTTGCTGAGAGGAGTTGAATAACTCCCCACAAATACCAGCGGCAAGAATAACGGATGGCCGGCCGCCTACCAGTTATGCGGCGAATTCGCGTAGTGGCGGTGCGGCGAAGAGAGTTGGGAGAACAAGGAGGAGAAGAGAGTTTGGAGACCGAGAAGTGTAGAAGGAGAGAGTGGATACTTCGAGGTTAGGAGAGAGCACTCTGGCGAAGAGAGTTTGGAGATCGGGGAGCGGAGAGTGAGAGAGTGGATACTTCGCAGGCAGAGCCAGAGTGCCGTGTGCAAAGAGGAAATAACGGAACTGCACCGGACTTTTGACTCTGCCGTGGACTTTGGACCAGGAGGGCGAGTGCCACATCTCTGCAACGAAGCGGCGCACAGGCGTGGCCCATACACCAGAAGGATCAGCGAGACGGCGGCAACACGCAGAACTACGAGCTAAGGCCGTGTGTGGAGTGCAAGTGGCTCAAACAGGAGCCACGGACGTTGGACCCGGAGTGGAGAGATGCGGTGGGCAGAACCTAGTAGGGAAATAACGGTTCCCGGAGGCCCTATATAAAGCCGCCGGGCGCTGGCAACATGATCATTCGATCACCAGGAGTCAACCCGTCAAGATCAGTCAAGATAACAAATTGATTAAGTTAGTCAACCAGTGCCAAGTAATCTACAAGTGAAACACAAGCCAAGTCGTAGGAATCAGCGCTGTGGGAGCCTTCGAGGAGCAAAATCGCTACGTCAAAACGTTCGGGATTGGATCACCAGGAATCTCCGATTTGAGACGCAGGTAGCTGAGATCCAGAGGGCATCACACGGCTAAGTCAAGGCGAATTGTTTCTACTCCTGTGCGACTAAGCCCTCGCATTACGCTTGGCGGGTCTATCAGAGTTAAGCAGCGTCAGCGCAGTCCGTCAAGGGGAAATCGAACAGGCCCTGGCGTTGTCATTTCATGGCGCTGTCCTAGAGAAACCTAACGGTTCTACGAGCCCGCGATCGGCGTGTGTCCAAACCCCGAGTACCAGAAGCCACGCTACGTCCAACCTCACCAGCACACCCAGAAGTAAGGCACAGGACATCGTCAGCTACAGCGCCAGCCAAAAGGGACATCGAGCTACGCGGAAACGTCACGGTCAACAAGCAAAAGGGTCAGGCCAGTTTGAAACGTTCGTTTGCACTAGGCGTAAAAGTAAGGTGGAGCGCTAGGCAGATTCCTGGTATTACCTAGACTGTTAGCGCGATCCGCGCAAGACCCTAGTGGGACCATCCGGGACAGAGCCAGGGACAGGCGGTTGTGTGTCTATAGGCGTAGGCCTGTAGAGCGCAGCACCTGTTCACCCTAGTCTGGGAACGGTAACGATTCCCTAAGCCGAGGCGTTACAAGTAGTCGTCGAGCCCATACGCCGGGGACGAGCATCGCCGAGCAATGCACCGAGACGAGCATCACCGGGAAACACCGAGGCCTAGTGATCCAGATCAAGAATATATATACTTTATATGGTCGGAAACGCTTCCTTCTACCTGTTACTTACTTTTGCACGAATCCAATATACCCTTTTACTCTACGAGAAACGGGTATAATAATATACATTTTATTTATTTTTTCTGTATGTGTGTGTAAGCTTGCAATTGTTATTTTTATTATAATTAATGCATGCACAACTAGCTCAACTATATCGATACGTCTGTGCCAAGAATTGAAAGCGATGTGCAATTTTTTAGCACACGACATGAAACAAACATATTGTTTTGATAACAAACTCTAGCTCTCCATTTTTTGCGCAAATACCTCGGGTTCTGCGTTGGGGTCTTTTAATCCAGCTGTCACTTTATTTTTACACATCGAAGAATCGCATGGCATTCCTAGGATCTGGCAGTCCTGGGTTAAAAAAGTCCAGGTTTTTCGCGACCGGCACGTTACGTTTAGCAAAAGCTGTATTTAAGTGTATTCTTATTAATTGTATGCACTATCACTTTCCACTGTGTCACTGTCACTAATTTGTTGCCTTCAATTACTAATTACAATTTACTCGGGAGCGCCATGAAAATTTAGAATAATTTTCAAAAAAAATTAAAACAAAAACCGAAAACTTTGTGGCTATAATTTTTAATTTGGGCAAGCGAAAAAACGAATATATAATGTGTGTGTTCGATAGAACTCAATTTCAGAGAGAACTTTATTGTTCACCCGCCTTCGCCCTAAACTAACTTACACTAAACTTCAAATTTCTAGTGAGAACTTAAAAATCTCTGAAAATGGCCAACATTCCGTGATCTGTTCCAAGCTATTTACGTCGACAACTCCAGGTTGACTAAAGCAGAAAAACAAGACAGAACGGTATAGTCGAGCGCCTCGACTATCAAATACCCGTTTGTCAGCTAAAGCAAGCAGTCTCAAGCAGGACAAACCAAGCAGTCGCCTAAAAGTATCCCATATAATGGTATCCCATATAATGGTATCCCATATAATGGTATCCCATATAATGGTATCCCATTTTGGTCAATCAATAGGTATTAAAGAAACGAATAATCTAGCTTCAAAACTGTGGGCGCCACAGTTTTTCGCGGTTTGTGGGCGTTAAAGAGGGCGTGGCACATCTGCGTGAAAAACTTGCGCTGCGTATTAACCCCTAGAATCTGCATGCAAAGTGCCAATCTTCTAGCTTTTATAGTTTCAGAGATCTCAGCGTTCATACAGACGGACGGACGGACAGAAGGACAGTCGGACGGACGCACAGACGGACAGACGGATATGACTAGATCGACTCGGCTAGTGATCCTGATCAAGAATATATATTCTTTATATAGTCGGAAACGCTTCCTTCTACCTGTTTCACACTTTTGCACGAATCAAATATATCCTTCGCTAGAGGACATAGTCTGCGTGAGTGCAAAAGTAGGCACAACTGTTTTACTTGCAAGGGACGCCACAATACCCTCCTACATAAAGACATTCCTAGTAACCATAATATCTCTGCACAGGATCAAAACACTATGCAAGAAGCTACCCCAATACAGTCCACTTTTGCCCACACTGTTTCAAATAAGCAAGGAGTCCTTTTAGGCACAGCCTTAGTCAGTGGTTGCCCTGATCGATTTTGGTTCAAAAGGCACTTTTATTTTGGAAAGACTTGCTAATCGAATTAAAATTCCATTTCAAACTGTGAGGAATAAAAGTTACAGGGCTTAACCAAGCCAGTTCTGGAGTCTTTCAAAAGCTGTGCCATTTCCAGATTGGCAACCCTGCCAAAAAAAGCTTAAAATTAATACTACTGCACTAGTCTTGCCACAGTTGGCTGGAAAACGACCACAGTTGATCGCAGCATTCTCAGAGAGCTACCAAATATTCAGTTAGCTGATCCTCTCTTTTTCCAGCCTTCGCCAATTGATTTGTTAATAGGTGCGGATATTCTTTCGTCAGTACTTCTCTCAGGTTATAAACCTAACCTGTGTGGCTCGCTACTGGGCCAAGAAACGATTTTCGGGTGGATTTTGACCGGCCCAATTTCTTTAGCCAGAGGAAAAAGTGTTGCTTCCTTCACAACAAAGGTGTCCATAGACTCTGAGCCTACTATGGAGACATTACTCACAAAGTTTTGGGGGTGTCCCAGGTAAGTTTGTAAAAGAATCCGATAGTTTTTGTGAACCAAATTTCGTCCAGACGACTTCCAGATGCACGAGTTCACTTAAACTGACAAACAAGTCATGTTATCAAAATAGAGTTTTAGAGTGCGAGTTCACTCACTTAAAAACTTCAATCGAGCAAGTGATACCCCTTGCTCATAAAAACTCGAGCACTCGATTGCAACAAACGAGTCAATGGAGTTGTTAAACAAAGAATGTTTGATGTGGTCATAACATTTTTAATTTAAGTGTGGCTACATACAATTTGGTCTCCGAAAATATGAGTTCAAAAAATAATTTTGTTAATTTGCTAGAAGATGCACTTCCGGTCATTTTTTCTGAAATAAGCTGTCGAGCCTGTGAGAATGCCCTTTTCGGAGATGCACTGCTAGCTGGAACACATACAATTTTGAGGCTCACTTTATATAATAGTGGATACCATTTCGAAAGTGTCCCAAACTTTGCTGCGTCCACGCTTTTTTATGATTTCATAGTCACCTTGCTTTAACTTTTCGTGGATATCATCATTTCCTTTTATTATTATTATATTATCAAACAAAGAGATAACAGAGTCCCTATAAAAAATATTCAAATTATTAAAAACTATTCCCTATAAAAAATATTCAAATAATCAATTCACCAGAACGGATTGACATAAAAATAGGTAGGATATAAACCATAGGCGGCCCCAAAGTGCCCCAAAATTCAATTTGTTCTTTTCTTAATTTTATCTTTTGCAATTTTTCTGTTATAAATGTTGTCAAAATGGATTAAAAAATGGCTCTTCATAAATGTTGTCAAAATGGTTTAAAAAATGGCTCTTCATAATTTTTATGGGATACCCGCAAATAACTGCATTTAAACTTTTTTGAAATTCGCCGCCTTCGTCAAGGTCGCCAATTATTCCTTTTGGTATTTATACCCGTTACTCGTAGAGTAAAAGGGTATATTAGATTCGTGCAAAAGTATGTAACAGGCAGAAGGAAGCGTTTCCGACCATATAAAGTATATATATTCTTGATCAGGATCACTAGCCGAGTCGATCTAGCCATGTCCGTCTGTCCGTCTGTCCGTCTGTCCGTCTGTCTGTCCGTCTGTCCGTCTGTATGAACGCTGAGATCTTGGAAACTATAAAAGCTAGAAGATTGAGATTTGGCATGCAGATTCTAGGGGTTAATACGCAGCGCAAGTTTTTCACGCCGATGTGCCACGCCCTCTCTAACGCCCACAAACCGCGAAAAACTGTGACCCGTTCTGTATGAACGCTGAGATCTCGGAAACTATAAAAGCTAGAAGATTGGGATTTAGCATGCAGATTCTAGGGGTTAATACGCAGTGCAAGTTTTTCACGCCGATATGCCACGCCCCCTCTAACGCCCACAAACCGCGAAAAACTGTGGCACCCACAGTTTTGAAGCTAGAGCAAAAGTGTAAACGCAATTTTGTTTGGGTTATTAACGCCTACCGAAATGCAGAAGAAATTTTTTAAATTTTTTGAAGCGGCTTCTTGGTTTGCCCTGCTTGAGACTGCTGACTTTAGCTGAGTAACGGGTATTTGATAGTCGAGGCACTCGACTATAGCGTTCCCTCTTGTTTTATTATGGGCTCCCACATATTTGTATTTTTATTTGTATTTATTAAGCAATGGACTGCTTGTAAAACATTTATAATATAAATTTTGTATTAAAGAACTAGTGCGCAAAACCACATAAGGGGAATTTTTTAACGATATGCCCCTGTTCACATCGAGTACATATAAATATTATTTCAAAAACTTACCTACATATGTATGCATATATGCACTTTGATGACAATAACGAGTACTATGTTATAATTAGACACTGATGAGACTCCATACAACAAGACGTGACTGAGAACATTATATTTATCACAAACAACACGGAAAGGGTCATTAAGGGCAAAATTTGACCTGCACAATTTCAGAGACAGGAGGCGATACCATACCGGCAAATTGTCCTGCATGGTACATTCCAGTTTAGGGAACTAAGGAGAAAGGAGGAGTCGATCACCATTTATTAATTTATGTATAAACATAACACCGTGACAAATCCTACGGTTGATCAGGGTAAGCAAGTCTAGTAAATCTGGCAACCGACGGCCAGCGTCCCAGTTAAAACCTCTTAGAGCAAATAACAAAAACTGCTTTTGAACGGACTCCAACATATTTTGACAAGTTACCGTCTGCGGTGACCATATACAAGAACAATACTCTAACGATTGCGGAACATGAGATACATATAGAAGCTTGGTTGTATAAGGGTCCTTAGACCAGCTTTATTACATATTAGCTTTATTACAAATTAGTGACATGTGATCATTAAAGCTAAGTTTATGCTCAAATAAAACTCCCAGGTCTTGTACAGAAAAAATGTGTGTTGTTTTCTATTCCTCTAAGTCTGAGCGTGCAAAAAAAAGGAAATATACCACAGCCACAAAACACCAAATTGAGCGCCTAAAAATGCGAATATATCGATAATTTTTTTTTGTTGCTTCATTCTTTTAGCTAATTGTTACATTTTAAATTATCGGTGGAGCGATTCAATTCACTTTAAGCCAACTTCAAGGCAAATTCGTATGTCTATACATTTAAAGTCGGATTTTAAATGATTTTACTATTTGCAAAATCATGCTGCTCCGATCAGTTTTAGATTTTGGTAACTGTTTTACAATCGAAGTTTTTCTTTAAAATTGTTTTTTTTTTTAATCCAAAAACCCGATAAGCTAAGACAAAATGTTTGCAAGCTACTTATTTCCTTTACTAAGAGATACAAGGTACCGAAACAACCTCGTTCATGGGCCCAGACGACTGGATAACGGGTCGGGACCAGACTCAACACCTCAACATATACACAGACGGCTCCAAGATGGAAGGAGGAGTTGGAGCGGGCTTATAATGTACGCATCCTGAAATAGGGCTGTCATATAAGCTACCCAGCGACTGTAGCATATTCCAGGCAGAAGTCTTCGCCATAAGTAAAGCGGCACAAGTGACTCAAAGTATAAACCGATCATACGATGTGGTCAACTTGTTCGTGGACAGCCAAGCGGCGATAAGATCCATGCAGTCGTCAACGGTCAGTTCCAAAAATGTAATGGCGAGCAGGGAGGCAATAGATAACCATAGCAAGACGAAGTCAGTGCGGATCTATTGGGTTCCCAGCATCGATGGCAACGAGACAGCTGATGTTCTTGCAAAGGAGGGCGTAGAGCTGACGAACGACAGAACGGAGAACGTGCTAGATTCCCTCAGAACGCTACAAAGCGCCTTGGAGAACTTGGCGGACACGCGGGCAAAAAGCAGGTGGAAGAATACCGAGACTTGCCGAATTGCAAGAACAATGTGCAAAGAGCGCAATGAAAAACTCAGGCAGTATGTACTGCATCTTCCTCGGAAAGACTGCAGTCTGTTAGTGGGAATTCTCACAGGCCACTGTCTGGCCGCATCACACGCAACTACGATCGGAATACTGAACAGCCGCACCTGCAGGAAATACGATGAGCCGGGGGCTATAGAAACCCTGGAACATCTTATCTGCAACTCCCCGGCTCTCTCACGAGCAAGAACAAGATACCTCGGTGTCCCAGTTCCGGCATCACTAGAAGACGCCTCCAGCAGGGAACCATCAAACTTCTTGCCTTCGCGATATACACCACGATCCTTGTGGACATTAAAACCTAATAAAATATCTCGAGGTTCATACAGATTAGCCGGACAAATAAGGGCCATATTGGCCTATGCGTGGCCCCGTCCATGAGGGCCGTCCGTGTAACCTAACCTAACTTATTTCCTTTCAAATGTTGAATTATTGACAAACTGTGGATTTGGAAAAACAAAGTAAAAACATAAATTCGCCCAGCTGCGTACACACACACGCACGATATAATGCGTATTTTATGCGTGTGTGTGTGCATTTCAGCTAACTAAGGAAGTGAGATTTGCTTAAGTTCAAATTCATGATAATACTGATATCCTCTTGCTAAAAGAATATCATTTTTATTTCAACAACAGGTAACAAAATGCATTGATAATATTAAAAAAAAACATAACTATTCAAATGAAATAATGTAGCAGGATGGCTACGTAGTAGTATGTATGTATGTATAAGTTACTGTATTCCTTCTAGAACATTCTTGTATATTATAGAGTACATTGTTGTTGTTGTAGAGCTTGCTCTCACTGGGCTTGCTCTCTCTCTTGTGATCTCACCACACTCACTCTCTCAGAGAGTCGGGGGTTGGTGCGTGTCGTGAGCTGAGACCGAGTTCAGTTGAATGCCAGCAGTGATCCTGACCAGATAAAGTCTTATAAAATAAAACTATAATAAAACGATAAACTATTTTTGTGTAAACATATATTACACTGTGTGGTTATTCTTTAATAGGGATATATATCATACCCCTACAAAATCAGAAGTGGGCCGATCACGAGCCAAATAAAACAAAATGGATTTGAACGAATCATCGATAGAACAATTAAAAAGATGGTTAAGTGTATTAAACTGTTCAACGACCGGTACAAAACGACAGTTAATTTTACGTTTAAACAAATTACCGAGAGAAACACGCAATAAGTTTAATGAAATGCGTAATAAGGAAGAGAACCGAGACAGCGACACAAATAACGGAGAAGACGGCGGCAAAAAGAAATTTTAAGAACGAGACGGCGATAGAAGTGACTGCAAGGACGGCGGCATCGAGGATTGCGAAGAAGACGGCGACAAAAGAAACGACAAGGACGGCGGCATCGAGAATTTCGAGGAAGAGGACGACGGCAAAAGTAACAACGAAGACGGCGGCAGAGAGGATTACGAAGTAGAAGAAGGCGACGAAATTAGTGGCGAAGATGGAGAAAACGAAAGCGAAGCTGTCGAGGAAAATGATGAAGTTATGGGCAGCATTGCCAGAATGAGAGGCATCATTGGCGAGGAAACAAGAGGTGAAAGAAGCTACGAAAGAGACGGCGAACAGAACAAAGGTGGAGGCAGAAATCGAAACTGTGCAGAAGTGAACATGCAGAACCAAGCTGGAGAGAAAGAAAAGATGGAGAACAATTTTAATCAAAGTATAGACATTTCTTTGGGAATGGCTACCCAAGTGCTGTGTGAGTTTGCGGGCGAATCATGTGCTCGCAAATGGATCACTCAGATGTATAATATCGCAAACATCTACGGTATAACCGGAAACTATGTAAAAATGTTGATGGCTAGCAAAATTAAAGGCAAAGCTAATGTTTGGTTGCACGCAAATTCTGAGCGTGTTTTGCTACCATTGGAGGAATTGACGGCCGAGCTGATCTCAATGTTTGGCGAAAAATCATCGAAGTTGGAGATAAGGCGCAAGTTTGAGCATCGCAAGTGGAGTGCAGGCGAGACGTTCGGGAGTTATGTTGACGACAAGATATTGCTTGCTCAGGGCATTAATATTGATGCAGACGAAATGTTGAGCTGCATCATCGAAGGTATTACGAATCAAGGGCTGCGCAATCTGGCGCACATTCAATGCTTTGTGGATATTGGGCACATAAAGCGAGCATTTGCGGATGTGAGCTTGCCGAAATCTATTGGAAAACCGATGACATCAATGGACTTCAAGGACAAGAAGGAGACATGATGTTTTAATTGCAATGCCAAAGGGCATTGGGCGAACGAGTGCAGGAAGTCAAAACGGGAGAAAGGATCGTGCTATGCGTGCGGCGAGATGGGACATTTTGTGGCGACGTGCTTGAAGAACAAAAATAAGATCCAAGGCAATAATAATTATGTAAGATACTTTGAAATTAATTGTATGAACGATTTTAATACCAGGTTAACTACAGAATGTCTCATAGATACAGGGAGCCCGATTTGTGTTTTGATATTTGGATCAAAGATACAAAAGATTCTTTTATTAAAATATCTAAAGTACCAGAAAATGTTTGCAAATTACCAGTTTTAAGTTTATATCATGGATTAAATAAGAGTTACCTAGAAACCTACGGAAAAATATTATGTTATGTTATGAAGAATTTAAACAAAATTCATTTTCATTTAGTTATTGTGGCAAACAAATCTATGAGTCATGATGTAATCCTTGGAAGAGATTTTATGGAAGCATGTAATATTAATTTAAACCTCGACACTTTGAAAATGGTTACGGTTGAGAGAAATGTTAGGGAAATGTTAGGGAAGAAAAGCAGATTGTTAGTGATATTGTTAGTCATGAAAACCAGATAGTTAGCGATGTTAGTGATGAAATTAGCGACAATAGGCAGATGATTAGAAAAGTTTGTAGTAAAGTTACAGATAAAGAAATAGTTAGGAATAACAATGAAATAGATCTAGTGGCAAAGGAATTATTTAATATTAATATTATAGATGAAAGTCCAGATTACAAAATTGGCAATCAAGTTAATTATAATGTTAGGTGTCAGTTTGTTAGAATGGTAGAAAGTAGTTATGTAAATAAACAAAGACCAAAGGAACCCGAAGTTAGATGTGAAATAAAATTAAGATTAGAGGATTCTAAACCTTTCAGTTGTTCGCCCAGACGTTTAGCTTATACAGAAAAAGAAAAATTACAGGTTATATTAGATGAATACTTAAATGAGGGAATTATAAGACCAAGTCAATCGGAGTATGCATCTCCAATAGTGTTAGTAAAAAAGAAAACAGGCGACCTACGACTCTGTGTGGATTATCGAAAACTTAATAAGACAATGGTTAAAGATAATTATCCATTACCTTTAATAGACGATTTATTAGACACTTTGGTAAATAAAACAATATTTTCGAAATTAGATTTAAAACACGGCTACTTTCATGTGTTCGTAGACAAAGACTCAATAAAATATACTTCATTTATGACGCCATTAGGACAATTTGAATTTATGCGGATGCCAATGGGGCTAAAAAATGCTCCTGCTGTGTTTCAGCGATTTATTAATACAATTTTTGCAGACATGATAAGGGAGGGAAAAGTAGTAATATATATGGACGATATTATGATCGCTAGTAAAGAGATACAGGAACATTTAAATGTTCTTAGCGAAGTTTTTGATCGTTTAGCAAGAAACAAACTTGAATTGAGAATGGACAAGTGTGAGTTTTTACAAGCAAGTGTGCAATATTTAGGATTTTTAGTAACCAGCAAAGGAATACAAGCTAATGACAAAGGAATAGAAGCTGTTAGAGATTCCCCTGTTCCAGATAAAGTACATGGTGTTAGAAGCTTTTTAGGATTATGTTCGCATTTTAGGAGATTCATTAAGAATTTTTCGATGATCGCAAAGCCATTATATGACTTGTTAAAGAAAGATAAAGAGTTTGCGTTTGAAGAAAAGGAATTACAATGTTTTGAGATGCTTAAGAAAATGTTAGTGGAAGCGCCAGTGTTAGGATTATATTATTACAAAGACGAGATAGAATTGCATACAGATGCAAGCGCACAAGGTTTTGGAGCAGTATTACTACAAAGAAAAGAGGATAAAAAGTTGCACCCTATTTTTTATTTTTCAAAGGCCACAACAAAAGATGAGGCAAAGTATCACAGTTTTGAACTTGAAACGTTAGCAATCATTTATGCTCTACGAAGATTTAGAATTTATGTGCAGGGTAGACGATTTAGAATAGTTACTGACTGTAACTCACTGACGTTAACATTAAATAGAATTGAGTTAAACCCTCGAATTGCACGATGGGCATTAGAATTGCTTGAGTATGACTTTGAGTTAGTTCATAAATCGGGAAAACTTATGCAACACGTAGACGCGTTAAGTAGGAATACGAATATACTGGTAGTAGAAACGAATAGTTTTGAAGACAATTTAATTATATGTCAAGCGAAAGATGAGAAGTTAAAAGATGTTAGGAAAAAGTTAGAAAAAGAGGAAGATAAAATGTTTGAGATGAGGAATGGAGTTATCTATAGAAAATCAAATGATGGGAAATTGTTATTCTGTGTGCCAAGAGAAATGGAGGACAAGATATTATACAAATATCACAATGAATTAGGTCATTTAGGACGAGATAATGTTATGGATGCTATTGTTAGGACGTATTGGTTTCCGAATATGAAAGAAAAAGTTGTTAGGCATATTGATAATTGTTTGAGATGTGTGGCATATTCGCCGAAGTCAGGAAAAGGGGAAGGAATGTTGCATAGCATACCAAAAGGGAATGTGCCATTCGAGATTATACATATCGATCATTACGGACCGGAAGATCAAAGAAACATCTGTTTGTGGTGATAGACGGTTTTACTAAATATGTTAGGCTATATGCAACAAAGACGAAGAACACAAAAGAAGTCATTATTGCTATAAAGATTATTTTAGGTCGTATAGCAGGCCAACATGTATCGTTTCGGACAGAGGAAGTTGTTTTACATCGGAAGAGTTTGGAAAATTTGTCGAAGAATATAATATTAAGCACGTAAAAATTGCGACTGGGTCACCTCAGGCCAATGGGCAGGTGGAAAGAATTAATCGAATAATAGGGCCAATGATAGCTAAATTAGCAGATCCGGAAAAAGGACTGCATTGGGATACAGTTGTTGAGGACGTTGAATTTTCATTGAACAATACAAAGCAAAGAAGCATTGCACAAATGCCGAGTAAAATGTTGTTTGGAATCGAACAGAAATAAAAAGTTATTGATGAATTGAGGCAGAAGTTAGAAGAATTAGACAATGTTAGTGATGTTAGAGATGTTAGAGATTTAGACAAAATTAGGAAAAATGGAGTGGAATCGCAAATCAAATTACAAAATGACAACGAAAGAAGATATAATGAGAAAAGGAAAGATAGTTTAGAGTACAAAGTTGGAGATTATATTATGGTGAAAAATTTTGATAATGCAGTAGGAGTCGCAAGGAAGCTAATACCTAAACACAAAGGTCCTTATGTGATAGATAAAGTTTTGAGAAATGATAGGTATGTGATAAAAGACGTGGAAGGTTTTCAATTGTCGCGTTGCCCTTATCAAGGAGTCTGGAGTAGTCAAAATATAAAGCATTGGATTGGTAAACGAAAATAGCTGTAAATATATCTAAAGAATTGTAAATGTAAAGACTGTAAGATAATGTTAAATGAAATCAATTGTAAATAAAACCAAGATCAGGGGATCTTGAAATGTCAGGACGGCCGAATTGTAGCAGGATGGCTACGTAGTAGTATGTATGTATGTATAAGTTACTGTATTCCTTCTAGAACATTCTTGTATATTCTTAGAGTACATTGTTGTTGTTGTAGAGCTAGCTCTCACTGGGCTTGCTCTCTCTCTTGTGATCTCACCACACTCACTCTCTCAGAGAGTCGGGGGTTGGTGCGTGTCGTGAGCTGAGAGCGAGTTCAGTTGAATGCCAGCAGTGATCCTGACCAGATAAAGTCTTATAAAATAAAACTATAATAAAACTGTGTGGTTATTCTTTAATAGGGATATATATCATATCCCTACAAAATCAGAAGTGGGCCGATCACGAGCCAAATAAAAAAAAAAAAAAAAAAAAAAAACAAAATGGATTTGAACGAATCATCGATAGAACAATTAAAAAGATGGTTAAGTGTATTAAACTGTTCAACGACCGGTACAAAACGACAGTTAATTTTACGTTTAAACAAATTACCGAGAGAAACACGCAATAAGTTTGATGAAATGCGTAATAAGGAAGAGAACCGAGACAGCGACACAAATAACGGAGAAGACGGCGGCAACAAGAAATTTCAAGAACGAGACGGCGATAGAAGTAACTGCAAAGACGGCGGCATCGAGGATTGCGAAGAAGACGGCGACAAAAGAAACGACAAGGACGGCGGCATCGAGAATTTCGAGGAAGAGGACGACGGCAAAAGTAACAACGAAGACGGCGGCAGAGAGGATTACGAAGTAGAAGAAGGCGACGAAATTAGTGGCGAAGATGGAGAAAACGAAAGCGAAGCTGGCGAGGAAAATGATGAAGTTATGGGCAGCATTGCCAGAATGAGAGGCATCATTGGCGAGGAAACAAGAGGTGAAAGAAGCTACGAAAGAGACGGCGAACAGAACGAAGGTGGAGGCAGAAATCGAAACTGTGCAGAAGTGAACATGCAGAACCAAGCTGGAGAGAAAGAAAAGATGGAGAACAATTTTAATCAAAGTATAGACATTTCTTTGGGAATGGCTACCCAAGTGCTGTGTGAGTTTGCGGGCGAATCATGTGCTCGCAAATGGATCACTCAGATGTATAATATCGCAAGCATCTACGGTATAACCGGAAACTATGTAAAAATGTTGATGGCTAGCAAAATTAAAGGCAAAGCTAATGTTTGGTTGCACGCAAATTCTGAGCGTGTTTTGTTACCATTGGAGGAATTGACGGCCGAGCTGATCTCAATGTTTGGCGAAAAATCATCGAAGCTGGAGATAAGGCGCAAGTTTGAGCATCGCAAGTGGAGTGCAGGCGAGACGTTCGGGAGTTATGTTGACGACAAGATAATGCTTGCTCAGGGCATTAATATTGATGCAGACGAAATGTTGAGCTGCATCATCGAAGGTATTACGAATCAAGGGCTGCGCAATCTGGCGCACATTCAATGCTTTGTGGATGTTGGGCACATAAAGCGAGCATTTGCGGATGTGAGCTTGCCGAAATCTATTGGAAAACCGATGACATCAATGGACTTCAAGGACAAGAAGGAGACACGATGTTTCAATTGCAATGCCAAAGGGCATTGGGCGAACGAGTGCAGGAAGTCAAAACGGGAGAAAGGATCGTGCTATGCGTGCGGCGAGATGGGACATTTTGTGGCGACGTGCTTGAAGAACAAAAATAAGAACGAAGGCAATAATAATTATGTAAGATACTTTGAAATTAATTTTATGAACGATTTTAATACCAGGTTAACTACAGAATGTCTCATAGATACAGGGAGCCCGATTTCTTTTATTAAAATATCTAAAGTACCAGAAAATGTTTGCAAACTACCAGTTTTAAGTTTATATCATGGATTAAATAAGAGTTACTTAGAAACCTATGGAAAAATATTATGTTATGTTATGAAGAATTTAAACAAAATTCATTTTCATTTAGTTATTGTGGCAAACAAATCTATGAGTCATGATGTAATCCTTGGAAGAGATTTTATGGAAGCATGTAATATTAATTTAAACCTCGACACTTTGAAAATGGTTACGGTTGAGAACATTGAGAACCCTCCAAATGTTAGTGATATTGTTAGAAATGTTAGGGAAGAAAAGCAGATTGTTAGTGATATTGTTAGTCATGAAAACCAGATAGTTAGCGATGTTAGTGATGAAATTAGCGACAATAGGCAGATGATTAGAAAAGTTTGTAGTAAAGTTACAGATAAAGAAATAGTTAGGAATAACAATGAAATAGATCTAGTGGCAAAGGAATTATTTAATATTAATATTATAGATGAAAGTCCAGATTACAAAATTGGCAATCAAGTTAATTATAATGTTAGGTGTCAGTTTGTTAGAATGGTAGAAAGTTGTTATGTAAATAAACAAAGACCAAAGGAACCCGAAGTTAGATGTGAAATAAAATTAAGATTAGAGGATTCTAAACCTTTCAGTTGTTCGCCCAGACGTTTAGCTTATACAGAAAAAGAAAAATTACAGGTTATATTAGATGAATACTTAAATGAGGGAATTATAAGACCAAGTCAATCGGAGTATGCATCTCCAATAGTGTTAGTAAAAAAGAAAACAGGCGACCTACGACTCTGTGTGGATTATCGAAAACTTAATAAGACAATGGTTAAAGATAATTATCCATTACCTTTAATAGACGATTTATTAGACACTTTGGTGAATAAAACAATATTTTCGAAATTAGATTTAAAACACGGCTACTTTCATGTGTTCGTAGACAATGACTCAATAAAATATACTTCATTTATGACGCCATTAGGACAATTTGAATTTATGCGGATGCCAATGGGGCTAAAAAATGCTCCTGCGGTATTTCAGCGATTTATTAATACAATTTTTGCAGACATGATAAGGGAGGGTAAAGTAGTAATATATATGGACGATATTATGATCGCTAGTAAAGAGATACAGGAACATTTAAATGTTCTTAGCGAAGTTTTTGATCGTTTAGCAAGAAACAAACTTGAATTGAGAATGGACAAGTGTGAGTTTTTACAAGCAAGTGTGCAATATTTAGGATTTTTAGTAACCAGCAAAGGAATACAAGCTAATGACAAAGGAATAGAAGCTGTTAGAGATTTCCCTGTTCCAGATAAAGTACATGGTGTTAGAAGCTTTTTAGGATTATGTTCGTATTTTAGGAGATTCATTAAGAATTTTTCGATGATCGCAAAGCCATTATATGACTTGTTAAAGAAAGATAAAGAGTTTGCGTTTGAAGAAAAGGAATTACAATGTTTTGAGATGCTTAAGAAAATGTTAGTGGAAGCGCCAGTGTTAGGATTATATTATTACAAAGATGAGATAGAATTGCATACAGATGCAAGCGCACAAGGTTTTGGGGCAGTATTACTACAAAGAAAAGAGGATAAAAAGTTGCACCCTATTTTTTATTTTTCAAAGGCCACAACAAAAGATGAGGCAAAGTATCACAGTTTTGAACTTGAAACGTTAGCAATCATTTATGCTCTACGAAGATTTAGAATTTATGTGCAGGGTAGACGATTTAGAATAGTTACTGACTGTAACTCACTGACGTTAACATTAAATAGGATTGAGTTAAACCCTCGAATTGCACGATGGGCATTAGAATTGCTTGAGTATGACTTTGAGTTAGTTCATAAATCGGGAAAACTTATGCAACACGTAGACGCGTTAAGTAGGAATACGAATATACTGGTAGTAGAAACGAATAGTTTTGAAGACAATTTAATTATATGTCAAGCGAAAGATGAGAAGTTAAAAGATGTTAGGAAAAAGTTAGAAAAAGAGGAAGATAAAATGTTTGAGATGAGGAATGGAGTTATCTATAGAAAATCAAATGATGGGAAATTGTTATTCTGTGTGCCAAGAGAAATGGAGGACAAGATATTATACAAATATCACAATGAATTAGGTCATTTAGGACGAGATAAGGTTATGGATGCTATTGTTAGGACGTATTGGTTTCCGAATATGAAAGAAAAAGTTGTTAGGCATATTGATAATTGTTTGAGATGTGTGGCATATTCGCCGAAGTCAGGAAAAGGGGAAGGAATGTTGCATAGCATACCAAAAGGGAATGTGCCATTCGAGATTATACATATCGATCATTACGGACCGGTTGATAATGGAAGATCAAAGAAACATCTGTTTGTGGTGATAGACGGTTTTACTAAATATGTTAGGCTATATGCAACAAAGACGAAGAACACAAAAGAAGTCATTGTAGCAATGAAAGATTATTTTAGGTCGTATAGCAGGCCAACATGTATCGTTTCGGACAGAGGAAGTTGTTTTACATCGGAAGAGTTTGGAAAATTTGTCGAAGAATATAATATTAAGCACGTAAAAATTGCGACTGGGTCACCTCAGGCCAATGGGCAGGTGGAAAGAATTAATCGAATAATAGGGCCAATGATAGCTAAATTAGCAGATCCGGAAAAAGGACTGCATTGGGATACAGTTGTTGAGGACGTTGAATTTTCATTGAACAATACAAAGCAAAGAAGCATTGCACAAATGCCGAGTAAAATGTTGTTTGGAATCGAACAGAAAGGAAAAGTTATTGATGAATTGAGGCAGAAGTTAGAAGAATTAGACAATGTTAGTGATGTTAGAGATGTTAGAGATTTAGACAAAATTAGGAAAAATGGAGTGAAATCGCAAATCAAATTACAAAATGACAACGAAAGAAGATATAATGAGAAAAGGAAAGATAGTTTAGAGTACAAAGTTGGAGATTATATTATGGTGAAAAATTTTGATAATGCAGTAGGAGTCGCAAGGAAGCTAATACCTAAACACAAAGGTCCTTATGTGATAGATAAAGTTTTGAGAAATGATAGGTATGTGATAAAAGACGTGGAAGGTTTTCAATTGTCGCGTTGCCCTTATCAAGGAGTCTGGAGTAGTCAAAATATAAAGCATTGGATTGGTAAACGAAAATAGCTGTAAATATATCTAAAGAATTGTAAATGTAAAGACTGTTAAGATAATGTTAAATGAAATCAATTGTAAATAAAACCAAGATCAGGGGATCTTGAAATGTCAGGACGGCCGAATTGTAGCAGGATGGCTACGTAGTAGTATGTATGTATGTATAAGTTACTGTATTCCTTCTAGAACATTCTTGTATATTCTTAGAGTACATTGTTGTTGTTGTAGAGCTAGCTCTCACTGGGCTTGCTCTCTCTCTTGTGATCTCACCACACTCACTCTCTCAGAGAGTCGGGGGTTGGTGCGTGTCGTGAGCTGAGAGCGAGTTCAGTTGAATGCCAGCAGTGATCCTGACCAGATAAAGTCTTATAAAATAAAACTATAATAAAACGATAAACTATTTTTGTGTAAACATATATTACACTGTGTGGTTATTCTTTAATAGGGATATATATCATACCCCTACAAAATCAGAAGTGGGCCGATCACGAGCCAAATAAAACAAAATGGATTTGAACGAATCATCGATAGAACAATTAAAAAGATGGTTAAGTGTATTAAACTGTTCAACGACCGGTACAAAACGACAGTTAATTTTACGTTTAAACAAATTACCGAGAGAAACACGCAATAAGTTTAATGAAATGCGTAATAAGGAAGAGAACCGAGACAGCGACACAAATAACGGAGAAGACGGCGGCAAAAAGAAATTTTAAGAACGAGACGGCGATAGAAGTAACTGCAAGGACGGCGGCATCGAGGATTGCGAAGAAGACGGCGACAAAAGAAACGACAAGGACGGCGGCATCGAGAATTTCGAGGAAGAGGACGACGGCAAAAGTAACAACGAAGACGGCGGCAGAGAGGATTACGAAGTAGAAGAAGGCGACGAAATTAGTGGCGAAGATGGAGAAAACGAAAGCGAAGCTGTCGAGGAAAATGATGAAGTTATGGGCAGCATTGCCAGAATGAGAGGCATCATTGGCGAGGAAACAAGAGGTGAAAGAAGCTACGAAAGAGACGGCGAACAGAACAAAGGTGGAGGCAGAAATCGAAACTGTGCAGAAGTGAACATGCAGAACCAAGCTGGAGAGAAAGAAAAGATGGAGAACAATTTTAATCAAAGTATAGACATTTCTTTGGGAATGGCTACCCAAGTGCTGTGTGAGTTTGCGGGCGAATCATGTGCTCGCAAATGGATCACTCAGATGTATAATATCGCAAACATCTACGGTATAACCGGAAACTATGTAAAAATGTTGATGGCTAGCAAAATTAAAGGCAAAGCTAATGTTTGGTTGCACGCAAATTCTGAGCGTGTTTTGCTACCATTGGAGGAATTGACGGCCGAGCTGATCTCAATGTTTGGCGAAAAATCATCGAAGTTGGAGATAAGGCGCAAGTTTGAGCATCGCAAGTGGAGTGCAGGCGAGACGTTCGGGAGTTATGTTGACGACAAGATATTGCTTGCTCAGGGCATTAATATTGATGCAGACGAAATGTTGAGCTGCATCATCGAAGGTATTACGAATCAAGGGCTGCGCAATCTGGCGCACATTCAATGCTTTGTGGATATTGGGCACATAAAGCGAGCATTTGCGGATGTGAGCTTGCCGAAATCTATTGGAAAACCGATGACATCAATGGACTTCAAGGACAAGAAGGAGACATGATGTTTTAATTGCAATGCCAAAGGGCATTGGGCGAACGAGTGCAGGAAGTCAAAACGGGAGAAAGGATCGTGCTATGCGTGCGGCGAGATGGGACATTTTGTGGCGACGTGCTTGAAGAACAAAAATAAGATCCAAGGCAATAATAATTATGTAAGATACTTTGAAATTAATTGTATGAACGATTTTAATACCAGGTTAACTACAGAATGTCTCATAGATACAGGGAGCCCGATTTCTTTTATTAAAATATCTAAAGTACCAGAAAATGTTTGCAAATTACCAGTTTTAAGTTTATATCATGGATTAAATAAGAGTTACCTAGAAACCTACGGAAAAATATTATGTTATGTTATGAAGAATTTAAACAAAATTCATTTTCATTTAGTTATTGTGGCAAACAAATCTATGAGTCATGATGTAATCCTTGGAAGAGATTTTATGGAAGCATGTAATATTAATTTAAACCTCGACACTTTGAAAATGGTTACGGTTGAGAGAAATGTTAGGGAAATGTTAGGGAAGAAAAGCAGATTGTTAGTGATATTGTTAGTCATGAAAACCAGATAGTTAGCGATGTTAGTGATGAAATTAGCGACAATAGGCAGATGATTAGAAAAGTTTGTAGTAAAGTTACAGATAAAGAAATAGTTAGGAATAACAATGAAATAGATCTAGTGGCAAAGGAATTATTTAATATTAATATTATAGATGAAAGTCCAGATTACAAAATTGGCAATCAAGTTAATTATAATGTTAGGTGTCAGTTTGTTAGAATGGTAGAAAGTAGTTATGTAAATAAACAAAGACCAAAGGAACCCGAAGTTAGATGTGAAATAAAATTAAGATTAGAGGATTCTAAACCTTTCAGTTGTTCGCCCAGACGTTTAGCTTATACAGAAAAAGAAAAATTACAGGTTATATTAGATGAATACTTAAATGAGGGAATTATAAAACCAAGTCAATCGGAGTATGCATCTCCAATAGTGTTAGTAAAAAAGAAAACAGGCGACCTACGACTCTGTGTGGATTATCGAAAACTTAATAAGACAATGGTTAAAGATAATTATCCATTACCTTTAATAGACGATTTATTAGACACTTTGGTAAATAAAACAATATTTTCGAAATTAGATTTAAAACACGGCTACTTTCATGTGTTCGTAGACAAAGACTCAATAAAATATACTTCATTTATGACGCCATTAGGACAATTTGAATTTATGCGGATGCCAATGGGGCTAAAAAATGCTCCTGCTGTGTTTCAGCGATTTATTAATACAATTTTTGCAGACATGATAAGGGAGGGAAAAGTAGTAATATATATGGACGATATTATGATCGCTAGTAAAGAGATACAGGAACATTTAAATGTTCTTAGCGAAGTTTTTGATCGTTTAGCAAGAAACAAACTTGAATTGAGAATGGACAAGTGTGAGTTTTTACAAGCAAGTGTGCAATATTTAGGATTTTTAGTAACCAGCAAAGGAATACAAGCTAATGACAAAGGAATAGAAGCTGTTAGAGATTCCCCTGTTCCAGATAAAGTACATGGTGTTAGAAGCTTTTTAGGATTATGTTCGCATTTTAGGAGATTCATTAAGAATTTTTCGATGATCGCAAAGCCATTATATGACTTGTTAAAGAAAGATAAAGAGTTTGCGTTTGAAGAAAAGGAATTACAATGTTTTGAGATGCTTAAGAAAATGTTAGTGGAAGCGCCAGTGTTAGGATTATATTATTACAAAGACGAGATAGAATTGCATACAGATGCAAGCGCACAAGGTTTTGGAGCAGTATTACTACAAAGAAAAGAGGATAAAAAGTTGCACCCTATTTTTTATTTTTCAAAGGCCACAACAAAAGATGAGGCAAAGTATCACAGTTTTGAACTTGAAACGTTAGCAATCATTTATGCTCTACGAAGATTTAGAATTTATGTGCAGGGTAGACGATTTAGAATAGTTACTGACTGTAACTCACTGACGTTAACATTAAATAGAATTGAGTTAAACCCTCGAATTGCACGATGGGCATTAGAATTGCTTGAGTATGACTTTGAGTTAGTTCATAAATCGGGAAAACTTATGCAACACGTAGACGCGTTAAGTAGGAATACGAATATACTGGTAGTAGAAACGAATAGTTTTGAAGACAATTTAATTATATGTCAAGCGAAAGATGAGAAGTTAAAAGATGTTAGGAAAAAGTTAGAAAAAGAGGAAGATAAAATGTTTGAGATGAGGAATGGAGTTATCTATAGAAAATCAAATGATGGGAAATTGTTATTCTGTGTGCCAAGAGAAATGGAGGACAAGATATTATACAAATATCACAATGAATTAGGTCATTTAGGACGAGATAATGTTATGGATGCTATTGTTAGGACGTATTGGTTTCCGAATATGAAAGAAAAAGTTGTTAGGCATATTGATAATTGTTTGAGATGTGTGGCATATTCGCCGAAGTCAGGAAAAGGGGAAGGAATGTTGCATAGCATACCAAAAGGGAATGTGCCATTCGAGATTATACATATCGATCATTACGGACCGGAAGATCAAAGAAACATCTGTTTGTGGTGATAGACGGTTTTACTAAATATGTTAGGCTATATGCAACAAAGACGAAGAACACAAAAGAAGTCATTATTGCTATAAAGATTATTTTAGGTCGTATAGCAGGCCAACATGTATCGTTTCGGACAGAGGAAGTTGTTTTACATCGGAAGAGTTTGGAAAATTTGTCGAAGAATATAATATTAAGCACGTAAAAATTGCGACTGGGTCACCTCAGGCCAATGGGCAGGTGGAAAGAATTAATCGAATAATAGGGCCAATGATAGCTAAATTAGCAGATCCGGAAAAAGGACTGCATTGGGATACAGTTGTTGAGGACGTTGAATTTTCATTGAACAATACAAAGCAAAGAAGCATTGCACAAATGCCGAGTAAAATGTTGTTTGGAATCGAACAGAAAGAAAAAGTTATTGATGAATTGAGGCAGAAGTTAGAAGAATTAGACAATGTTAGTGATGTTAGAGATGTTAGAGATTTAGACAAAATTAGGAAAAATGGAGTGGAATCGCAAATCAAATTACAAAATGACAACGAAAGAAGATATAATGAGAAAAGGAAAGATAGTTTAGAGTACAAAGTTGGAGATTATATTATGGTGAAAAATTTTGATAATGCAGTAGGAGTCGCAAGGAAGCTAATACCTAAACACAAAGGTCCTTATGTGATAGATAAAGTTTTGAGAAATGATAGGTATGTGATAAAAGACGTGGAAGGTTTTCAATTGTCGCGTTGCCCTTATCAAGGAGTCTGGAGTAGTCAAAATATAAAGCATTGGATTGGTAAACGAAAATAGCTGTAAATATATCTAAAGAATTGTAAATGTAAAGACTGTAAGATAATGTTAAATGAAATCAATTGTAAATAAAACCAAGATCAGGGGATCTTGAAATGTCAGGACGGCCGATTTGTAGCAGGATGGCTACGTAGTAGTATGTATGTATGTATAAGTTACTGTATTCCTTCTAGAACATTCTTGTATATTCTTAGAGTACATTGTTGTTGTTGTAGAGCTAGCTCTCACTGGGCTTGCTCTCTCTCTTGTGATCTCACCACACTCACTCTCTCAGAGAGTCGGGGGTTGGTGCGTGTCGTGAGCTGAGAGCGAGTTCAGTTGAATGCCAGCAGTGATCCTGACCAGATAAAGTCTTATAAAATAAAACTATAATAAAACGATAAACTATTTTTGTGTAAACATATATTACACTGTGTGGTTATTCTTTAATAGGGATATATATCCACGGTTGCCACTTCAAAAATTTTTTTTGGGCCAAAAAATGATTAAAAATGAGCCAATTTGAATAAAAAAGAGCCAAATTTTTATTTATTATTTATTTTGAATTTATTTAACTTAAATCATAAGATAGTATATAAAAACATAAACAAAAACATAACAAAACATTTTTCTGAAATGAAACAGCTTAACAGCTAAATCTTACTGGTAATTAAAGTCATTCTGAGACCAAGCATATTCAGTTTTTTTTTCTTATCATATCTTAATTTAAATCTTTGTGCGACCAAACATAGTGCGTTTCTTTATTTAAAATTAATTCCTTGCATAGCATTATGCTGCTAACGGTATTAAATTCTAATTTATTTCTTAATTTGGTTTTTATTAGGCTAATTGCAAAAAATTTTCGCTCTGCTGCAGCAGAGCTGTGTGGGAGTGATAATAAGTTGTGTACAAACTTAATGAGATCTTTAAACACACTTTCATTTAATACATTTGTAATCATTGAAATGTTATCCCAAAATAAAATTATATCAGTCTCTTTTTTTAATGTATCGTTTGATAATTTCAGCATTTTCCACTGATTTATTATTTTGTCAAACTCTGATTCGCAGAGGTATTCAAAATTTTTTAGCAGTGGAACAATGTTCCACTCCTCAGCGGATAGAACTTTGGCAGGAGTTATTAAAACCAAATTTTGTATGTCCTTTCTTGAGAAATCAAATCGTCGTGTTATTTGGTCAACAAGTTCCAAATAAAATTGTCTTATTGTTACTTTAATGCTGTTAGATTGCTCTTCTAGTAAACCAGAGTCAGAGATGCACTGTTGTGCACTAAACCCTAATCAAGATCACAAATATTTAATTCTTTTAAATTCATATTTTTGACGTAGTCCTGCGTTACAATGTTGCTTAAAATAAGCTTAATGCTGCTTTGTAATCTTGCATACAAATATGGCAAACGAGCCGATTCAGACTGAAATTCAACGTTTAAATCATTAATGATTTTCAAAATGAAGCTTAAAAATAATAAGTAAATTTTAAGCTCTGGCTTGGCCATGGAATTAGCTATCTCTTTTGGCTTAATGTTGTTAACTTCCAAAGCCTGGGACGAGAAAAAGAGTTCAAGAGCATCCCATTGCTCCAGAATTCGCGAAATAACCTTCTCTAAAGATAACCAACGTGTCATGGCTATTCCTAAAATTTTATGGGGCTTTATACTACAATATTCTTGAAATTCTTTTAATTCCGATGTTCTTTTTGGACTAAACGAAAAATATGAATATATTTTACGGCACAGCATTTCAATTTCGGACGGTAATTTTTTACAGGCGTATCCTGAGCAAAGGTGTAAAGAATGGCAGGTACATTTCAAAAAAAAGAGATGGGTATCTCCACTTAATTTGGTTTTAAGGCTATTAAGGCCTCCAGCCATAACATTAGCACCATCTGTTGCCAGGCCGATTAGATTTTTAAGAGGTATTTGGTTGTCAGAAAAGAACGCTTTGATGGCGTTATAAATCGATTGAGCATCACATTTTTCCACCTCAATAAGAGCTAAAAATTGGTCCCTAATACTGCCAGAAATGTTGTGAAAGTAACGTACCACCAACACTAGGGCTTTTTTGTTGGCAACGTCTGTGGTTTCATCAACAATTAAAGAAAATTTTGTTTCTTGTAATGCACTCACTATCCGCTGCATTGCTTTTTTTGCAAGTTCCTTCGAAATGTCAGTTGCCTTGGTCCGACCACACTTTACGCCCTTCGCAATTTTTGAATCTGGACAACAGACCCGCAGCAAGTCCGGCAAGTAGTCCATCAGCAAAAACGGGAGGTTATGCATTACCAAAAACATAACAAGTGCGTACTCGGCATCGCGCACCTGCTTATAATTATTGTCACTACGTTCCTTTGTAAATGTGTCGATTTTCAGTTGGCTTTCCTTTATTTTTAAGCAACGTATATGTGAAGCCTGGGTCGAATGTCTTTGGATGTGCGTCAGGTGATTCCGTAAAATTATACCACAGGCAATACAAGATGCACGCCCGTCGTCGTTCTTCAGCCAGGAAAATTTGTCCAGCCATTCAGTACGCACTTTGCGATTTTCCGAAACAGAAATTCTACGACGAAGAAATGTTAGCTAGATCATTAGAAAAATAACACTTTTACTCTTACTTTTTGTTTGCGGGATGTGAATCGCTTGAAGTCTCAGTATGCGTTTGCGGCGTGGGCGCAACTTTATTTAAACTGCTTGAAGTTAAAACAAACCTGCATTTAGGTAAACAAATTAGCTATATTGCATTTGAGATACACAAATGTACACGATTTCTTTACTTACTTGTCCATTTTGCACAAATTATTTTCGCACACTTTGAGACACCACAATCACCGCCAAATTTAGAAGCACATGTGAAAGTTACCATATCGATACACTTGTTTAGAGCTACCATACCAGCGGAACAATTTAGTTTCGATCTGGCACTTTTGGGTTTCAGACATAAATCTCTTTGGCTCAAAAGAGCCAAATCTGGCAACCGTGTATATATCATACCCCTACAATAATTTCTTTGCTATTTTCTACACTTGCTTCATATTGTTTAAACAAATGGAAATGTTTAAACAATTTATTCACTGCTTCTCCCTAGGTGAGGGACATCAAACTAATCAAACTAATAGATAAAAGAGTCCCTATAACACACAAACACGCACGCTATAATGCGTATTTTACACCCCCCACCACTAGATATGTACGTGTGTGTGTGCATTTCAGATGACTAAGGAAGTGAGATTTGCTTAAAATCAAATTCATGATAATACTTATATACTTTTGCTAAAAGAATTTCATTTTCATTTCCACAACAGGTATAAGACATTTTCAAACCGATTTATGCGTTTTAAAATTCAAAAGGCATTGATAATATTAAAAAAACATAAATATTCAAATCAATTAATTCTATTGCTATTTCCTACACTTGCCTCATACTTTTATGTGAAAATGGAAATGTTTAAACAATTTCACTCACGGCTTCTCCCCCCACCTGCCTTCATCAATCAAACTAATTGATAAAAGAGTCCCTATAAAAAAAATATTCAGTAGGTAAATTCACCCAGAACGGATTGACATTAAAATCCAAAAAAAAAAACATAAATTCGGAAATAATTATGAGCCGAGTGTAGGATATAAATTAGAACCATAGGCGGCCCCAAAGTGCTTTAAAATTCGATTTGTTTTCTTCTTAATTTTTTCTTTTGCAATTTTGCTGTTATAAATGTGGGATGCGGTAGTGGACAGACAAGGACCACTAGAAGCGGTCTCACCTTCTGATTTTTCTTTCCCTTTCTGTACTCGATAATTAAAATGTACTCGATACCCAAATGCAACGTGAGTACAAAGTTGGCAACGCACCACTATTCACTCGCTGCCAGAATCTCGCAAAGAACAGTCGTACAGAAGCTCACGTATATTTGTTAAAGTCAAAATATCATTTAAGTTCGTCGAATGTGAATAAAATCTATCATGTCAACACATTTAAAAGTCAGCGTTCCCACTTAAAAGAGGAACCTGCAATTTTGGGGGCTCGTCCGGGAATATGGCTACCCATTAGACAGAGCTTTAACCTTCGATTTCGCAAAATCATGTGGAGTACGGTGAAAGCAGAGAGCCGGAGAAATTTTCGCAAACTGGGCTGGAGGATTTCTGCAAATCGTCATAAGCAATTTGGCTGCAGTGTGACAAGAAGGGCAGAAGTTGACAGCAAGGCGACGAATTTCATCAGAGAGGCGTACATTTGCAAGCTACTGAGGCAAAGTAAAACGCAAAAACACAGACAGCAAGAAGTGCCGATTCACAAACGCAAAACCACAGACAGCGAGAAGACAGCGACTTCACATACATAAGCAGAGACATTTGCGGCTTTTGTAGAGGCAGGGACGTGGAGATCAAGAGGACGCTGTAATGGTACGGCTGCGAATTGTTTCAGGTTACAGCCTCGGTTGGAGAGGGAATCGGAGGTTCAGTGCACTATACTGCGCTCTGTGCTCAGCTCGCCGGTATTGGGGTCGGGGTTTTTCCTATCCCTGTGTTCTCCTTCAACTCACCGCTTGATAAAAGTTTAAATGCACCTCCTGACTCTACTCTAATCAATACAAAACAACAAATATTAAAACAAATACCCCCAAACGGTATAGCTGGTAGAAGGAGCTATATAGACATGATGTTTTGGGGCGTGATCCTAGTTGGAATTGATCACGCGTTCCTCTATACCCTCCCTACCTTGGTAAAGCATGGAACCTTGTTGGCATTACCCCTAAAGTAAAAGTTACTTCATGTTCCACCTCAATAATTCATTGGCATTATGTACTTGGACAGATTCAGGTTTATTTACTTTGTCATATTAGACATTTAATTACAAAAGAATAAATTTAGTTGTACACATTTCATTGTTGTTGGTCATACGCAAAATACACGCGAGTTCATTAATTAAATTCTAGAAAGTCAATTCAAATTCATAGTTATGGAATATAGAAATCAAAAGACCTTACACAAAAATGTCACCGTTAATACAAACCACTTCACGAAGTTAAATCATTAAATCATGTTACCACTCATTACTAACTTCAACAAGATCTTGGGCCCAATAACTGTTCGGTTAGCTGTGGAATCAAAGTTAGTCAAATAATATTCATATATATATATACTAAATATGTGTAGGTAAATAATAATATTCTGGCTAACATTGCTTTGGTAGCTGGCTGAACAAGAAGGGTTTGCGCTAATTACCGAGTTCGAGAGCATGATCATTTGCGGCATGATCAGCACGAAAGACTATAAGGCAAGTTCAGGAGTAGAGTTGGAACATTTGAGTCAGGAATTAGCTTCTGAAGTGGAATCATTGATCGAGAATTACAAACCGAAGAGAAATCTCACTTCCCCAGTCGAGATGAAGATCTTGTTGACAAATGAGTTGCCTGTTTTTAAACATCCGAGATCAGAAAATTGTCGATGATCAGGTTGACAAATGAGAATGACCTTTAACTTAAAAATAATTTCGGTTTTTAGGCGTGTATTTTTAAAGAAGCCATTTATGTCAGCTTTTTTGCATTTTTTCCTTTTCCTTTTTGCTTGTGTTGCGATTATTGCAAATTAAACGAAAAGATCGTCCGAGATAATTTCCCAACAGCTCACATGAATTGAGTGATCGAAAAACTGCAAGGTGGAGAAGTTTTCACAACACTCGATTTGACTAACGGTTTCTTTCGCGTGCCTGTTTCGCCAGAATCACAAAAGTACACAACCTTCGTAACTCAGAGTGGGCAATATGAGTTCCTCTTTGTACCCTTCGGTATAACAAACTCTCCAGCTGTGTTTACCAGGTTTATCATGGCGGTTTTGCGGGATTTGATCCAGAAATACGATGCGGTTGTGTACATGGATAATGTGATTATTGCCAGTAAAAGTATTGATGAGGGCGTTCAGAAATTGAAACGAGTTTTGGAAGTCGCACAGCGAAATGGCTTGCGCATAAATTGGAGTAAATGTCAGGTGTTGAAGCGCAAGGTAAATTCCTTATGCTATATCGTTGAGAATGGTACCATTAAACCAGGCGATGAGAAGACTTGAGCAGTTGCTGATTTTCCGATTCCGCGCGACAAGAAAGGAGTTCAACGATTCTTAGGATTGACATCGTATTTTCGTAGGTTTGTGGAAGGATACGCTGTAACTGCCAAACCGTTGTCTGACCTATTGCCCAAAGAGGTGAAGTTTGAGTTTCACGACAAGCAGTTAGCAGCATTTGATAAGCTAAAGGAAGCGTTGATCAGTGGTCCAGTTCTGAAGCTCTACGATCATTCTCTTGAAACCGAGATTCACACTGATGCATCCAAGTTTGGACTTGGAGCCGTTTTGCTTCAACGAGATTCCGGGGATAACTTGTGGCATCCAGTTTTCTACATGAGCCGAAAAATCAAGCCTTGCGAAGAAAAGTCCCATTCTTATGAACTCGAAGTGCTTGCGGTTATTGGAGCTTTGGTGAAGTGGCGGGTGTACGTGCTAGGCAAAAAGTTCAAGATTGTCACGGACTGAAACGCCTTTACAATGACGATGAAGAAGAAGGAGATTCCGCTCAGGGTTTCTAGATGGGCGATGTATCTACAAGATTTCGACTACGAAATAGAGCACAGGTCCGGTTCGAAGATGAGACATGTCGATGCGTTGAGTAGGGTGTCTTGTTTCACATTGACCGACAGTTTGCTTCATCGTTTGCGGGAGGCACAGTTGTTAGATAACTGGACGAAAGTACTCAAGAGTGTCGTTGAGACCAAGGGCTATGAAGACTTCTACATTGTCAATGGAGTCCTTTTCAAGGATCCGAATAAAGAGTTGCTAGTGGTTCCTTCACTCATGGAAACCGAAATCATCCAAAATCAGTCACAAGCAGGGACACTTTTCGTCGAAGAAAACTCAGGACTTGATCAAAAAGTCGTACAACATTCCCAAGCTGAAAGAAAAGGTTTCACGAGTTGTCGATAGGTGCGTAGAGTGCATTCTTGTGAACACAAAAGCTGACAGGCAAGAAGGGTTCCTTACGGCGATCGACAAAGAAGACAAGCCGCTCGTCACATACCATGTCGCTCATGTTGGCCCAATGGAGTTCACCAAAAAGCGTTACAATCACATCTTCGTAATTGTAGTTGCCTTTTCAAAATATATGTGGCTGTATCCTACTCGAAGTACAGGGGTTGAGGAGGTTGTTGGTTGTTTGGAGCGTCAGGCCGTTTGCTTTGGAAATCCGTACAGGATAGTTTCGGACCGCGGAGCTGCTTTTACTTCCCACCTGTTCAAGGAGTACTGCGATAGGGAGAAAATCCAACATTTGCTGATTGCGACAGGCGTACCTAGGGGAAACGGACAGGTAGAACGCATGCACAAAATAGTTTTTCCAATGCTATCTAAACTTAGCCATGAAAGTCCAGGGTGCTGATATAAGCACGGAGGTAAGGTACAGCAAATCATAAACAACACAGAGCCTAAGAGTACCAAAGCCCCGCCGTTTAAACAGGACTAGATATGCGTATCTCAGGAGATGTCCAGCTCCAGTCATTGATCCAGGATTCTTTGATTTCTGAGTTAGATGATGAACGCGACGAAATAAGGAAGAAAGCAAGGGATAACATTCAGAGTATCCAGGCTGAGAACAAGAAGACTTTTGATGCCAAAAGAAAGGTTGAAAAGAAGTTCCAGGTAAACGATTTGGTAGCTATTAAGCGCACGCAGTATGGTACTGGGCTAAAACTGAAAGGAAAGTACCTAGGGCCGTATAAAGTAGTAAAAGTCGGTAACCATGGAAGGTATGAAGTTGAGCGAGTAGGAAAAGGTGAAGGGCCTTTTAAAACAACATCAGTCGCAGAGTATATGAAGCCATTCGGAGCGAATCCTGCGTCAGGAGGGCCGATTGTGGGATGCGGTAGTGGAGAGACAAGGACCACTGGAAGCGGTCTCACCTTCTGATCATTCTTTTCCTTTCTGTACTAGATAAATAAAATGTACTCGATACCCAAATGCAACGTGAGTACAAAGTTGGCAACGCACCACTATTCACTCCCTGCCAGAATCTCGCAAAGAACAGTCGTACAGAAGTACACGTATATTTGTTAAAGTCGAAATATCATTTAAGTTCGTCGAATGCGAATAAAATCAATCTACACATTTAAAAGTCAGCGTTCCCACTTAAAAGAGGCACCTGCATAATTTTTGTCAAAATGGTTGAAAAAATTGCTCTTCATAATTTTATGGTATACCCGCATTTAAACTTTTTTCAAATTCAGCCCTCTTCGTCAAGGTCGCCAATTATTCCTTTTGGTTTTTGTTTTAAAGGCTCCCACACATGTGTTGTTGTTTTTTTATTCAGACGTTCCTCCTGTGGCCGTGCAAAGGCCAAGGAAAAATACCACAGCCACAAAACACCAAATTGCGCGCCTAAAAATGCGAATATATCGATAATTTGTTTTTGTTGCTTCATTCTTTTAGTTAAACGTTGAATTAAAAATATAGATGGAGCAATTCAATTCCCTTTAAGCAAATTTCAAGGAAAATTCGTATGTATATACATTTAAAGTCGGATTTTAAATGATTTTACTATTTGCAAAATCATGCTGCTCCGATCAGTTTTAGATTTTGGTAACAGTTTTACAATCGAAGTTTTCCTTTAAAATTGTTTTTATTTTTAAAATCCAAAAACCCGATAAGCTAAGACGAAAGGTTTCCAAACTACTTATTACCTTTCAAATGTTGAATTATTGACAAACTGTGGATTTGTAAAAACAAAATAAAAACATCAATTCGCCCCGCTGCGGACACACACACGCACGCTATAATGGGTATTTTACACCCCCCACCACTAGATATGTGCAGGTTGAAGACATTTTCAAACCGATTTTTGCGTTTTAAAATTCAAAATGCATTGATAGTATTAAAAAAATATTCAAATCAATTAATTGTTTTGTTATTTCCTTCACTTGCCTCATATTTTTATGTGGTAATGGAAATGTTTAAACAACTTCACTCACGGCTTCTCCCCCCACCTGCCTCCAATGTTAAAAATATGATCATGGTAAAACTTTTATTCTTTATTTATTAACCGTTTGCTTTACTGTCAGCAAGAACTTCCAAACTGTAGCTCAGATGTACGTAAAGGAAACATAGTCTATAGCTCCCTCAGCGCAAGGTAAAAAAAATTAGGAGACCTTTAGAATACAAGGCATTACATTTTGGTTTCGCATTTGAAGTTTTCCTTAAAATTCTTTTATTTTTAAAATCCAAAAACTTGTTTCGCTAACACGAAATGTTTTACAACTTTTGACAAACTGTGGAGTTGTAAAAAAGAATATAAAACAAGAGGGAACGCTATAGTCGAGTGCCTCGACTATCAAATACCCGTTACTCAGCTGAAGCCAGCAGTCTCAAGCAGGTCAAACCAAGCAGCCGCTTAAAAGTGGCGCCATCTACCGGACATTTCATTATTTGATTATACCTTTGATCATTTTGGTCAATCAATATGTATTGAAGAAACGAATACACATTCCTTTTCCCGTTAATCTAGCTTCAAAACTGTGTGTGCCACATTTTTTGGCGGTTTGTGGGCGTTAGAGGAGGCGTGGCACATCAGCGTGAAAAACTTGCGCTGCGTATTAACCCCTAGAATCTGCATGCCAAATCTCAATCTTCTAGCTTTTATAGTTTCCGAGATCTCAGCGTTCATACAGACGGACGGACGGATAGACGGACGGATGGACAGACGGACGGATGGACAGACGGACGGACAGACGGACGGACAGACGGACGGACACACGGACGGACCAAAGAGAATATAAACACTAAGAGGTGGAACGCCCATACAACAGAATGTACGGCAAAATTTTCGATGTGGACCCAGAAAGTGGACCCAGAATCTTCCAAGTGTGCGTTGTCCGTGTTAGATTCTTCGGTTGTGTTAGTGTATAATTTCGTTTGCTCTGCTGCGAAATTGGCTCAATGTCGCTTCTGTCTGACGCGCCGTAACAAGGCGCTGTGGGCTAGGGGTGTAGTCGCTCAACCGCGGGTCTTGCCGGACCGAGTTCAACTCCGACTGAACACAATTTTTTTTTTTTTTTGTAACATTGTTTATTTAATATATATTTTTAAAGTGAAAGAAAGGTAAAGATAATTAATGGATTGAATGACTTCGGTGCAAATCATTTGTTTCTAGGGATAGTGTGGTTGCTTTTTTGTTTAAAAAATAACATTTTTGTTATGTGTGGTCCCTGAATTTAATTTATTTGTATACTTAAATAACAATTTAAAAAAATTTAAAAGACAAATAAAACGACTTAAAAAAATTTAAAAACCAAACAAAATAATTAAAAAACAAACAAAAAACTACAAAAAAATCTAAAAACCATACAAAACAACTAAAAAAAATTTAAAAAGCAAGCAATAAAAAAAATTAAAGCACAAACAAATAAAATACAAAAAAAATTAAAAGAAACAATAAAACTACAAAAAAATGAAAAAACAAACAAAAAAACGCAAACAAAAATTTAAAAAACAAACACAAAAAATTAAAAAAAAATAACAAAATTAAATAAATTTAAAAAAAATAAAATCCAGCTAAAAAAAACTGCTTCGCCTCAGAGTGGACTCGAACCTCGATCTCATTATTCGCGGGCCACCAACTAACGCAATGCGCCATAGCCTCTTTTGAAATGCCATGCGCAATGTGCCTTTTAGGTTGATTTCTTTGGGCAACATAATTCAAGAATCGACAAATGGGACAAAAATTGAATTTTGACTTTTCGGCAGCTCGGAGTGCCGAGAGCGAGAGAGGAAGTGAGCGAGAGAGAGAGAAGTAAAGTAACAGCATTCTATAAATAGAATGAATACATGTGAGTCGAGTTTGACAAAAATGACGCTGCCTCCGTACATTTTCTTGGTCCTCGTTACACCTCTTAGTGTTTATATTCTCTTTGGACGGACACACGGACGGACACACGGACGGACATGGCTAGATCGACTCGGCTAGTGATAATATACCCTTTTACTCTACGAGTAACGGGTATAAAAATATACTCACGGCAACAACATAAATATAAGCAAAAAGGCGTATTTTACAAACTCAATATATATGGGCATTTCCAGGGTGAGGGACGCGACATTTTTTCAACTTAAACTTTAAAAATAAGAGTGACGCAGTATACATTTCTTACTTTTTATTTTTTTGTTGAATAGCTTAAACGCTCTTGTATTTGTGGTAAAAAAAGTAAGATTATCTGTCCAGCCAGTTCTTAGAAATAAAATAAAATAAGGGAAATACGGACGCGACAAAAATAGAACTGCAATATTGAAAACTTCAGAAAAACATTAAATTCTGCGAAATTAGATAGCGTATTTTTTTGAATTTTTTTTACAGTATACCTGCTGAGTAACAAAACATGTCAAAGCAAGTTCGGTGGCAAAACATCAGCGGTTTTTTTTCTAAAGATATTGCAAGAATATGAACGCGACAATTACGGACGCAACATGTTGCTACTTAACAAAAAATTGCAATTTTTTATTTGGTCAAAATGTTGCAGAGCTATTCTAGGTGTTACTAAAGTTTCTGCTGTAAAGTTTGGTCAAATTATTTTAACGTTGTCCACCGCTTTTTAATAGAAACATAGTTCTTATATAGCTCTTTCTATGAAAGCTATGAGACTAAGTGGTTAGAATTAAATTAATTTTTTCTAGTAAACGCAGAAATGTTATTAAAATACACCTGTTAATAGTAACCTGATTTTATTGTATTTCGGGATTTTACTCGGATTTTAATTAGAATTAAAAAATATTTCCTTGCTTAATTAATTTGTCACTTTAACCCACCTGATCCTCGCAAAAGTCCAAAAAAACGTTTTTCATAGCAGCAAATAAAACAATTAGCTTCACCAAAAATTATGATCCATTGTTTTTATTTTTTTTTAAAAGCAGGTTTATATGTGTCGCGAATTGTACGAGTGAAAGGGAAAATTAGGTTTTTTTGATTATGGACGCGACATTAAAAATTTGTAAAAACAAACTTCAAAAAAGGCATTGAATCCATTAATATTTAAGAAGTTTAAATTTTTTCCTGATAGCATTTGCCTCAAGCTATAATGTAGGATTGGTTGTTTGACCTTGACCTTCCACAGAACGCATAGTAATTTAACGAAAACACAACAAAATGTTGCTGAGATATACAGTATGTGTTGCTCGTGTTTCAATGCTGTATATCTTCGTGTAAAAAAAAAAATTTTTGAAGAAAATGTAATTGACTACAAAATATAGATACCAATGCTATTTTTAAACCAAAAAAGAAAATTTTCCGCAAACTTTTAATTTTTAAGGTTTGGTTAACTTTTTCCTGGAAATGCCCATATGTATGTGAGTGTGTGTATGGGTGTGCATTGCAGCTGACTAAGGAAGTAAGATTCGTTTTCTTATTGATTTTTCTGATTTAAAATTTAAATCGCATAGATTCTCTTGCTCTTCTTTACACTCGCCTCATATTGTTTAAACAAATGGCAATGTTTAAACAATTTGATTCACGGCTTCTCCTTTCACCTAATTTTCTTTTTTATTATTTGTAAAGTTTTCAATCTTGATTTCCGCAGGCGAAGCTGCGGGTGACCCTGCTGGTTATTATTATAAAACCTTCAATAGGTATTTCAAAACTTACGACTTGAGCCATATCCAAAAGGGGATGAAATTATTATTTTAAACACACACAAAGCACAACAAGTCGACAGGTAAGAGCAGAAATAAAATTAAAACTAAATTATTTTTAAACCTATAAATTTCCATATGACTTTAAAGTGTTCGAGTGCTCGATCTAATTTCAAGTCAATCGAGCCACTCGTACTCACTCGCACTCGTTTAGGCCTAACAGTGACTTGAAGCTAGTTGACTTGAAATTTCCTATACTCGGATTGATTTGTTTAAAATTATTTTTTTAAGAAAGAGTGAGTGAACAATTGAAGTCAACTTCGAAGTGCTCACTTACAATTCAATAATAATAATAATAATATATTTATATAATATTTATGACTCAGTCATCACAAAATACTTGGATCTTGGCCATATGAAGCAGGTCTCCTCAACACCAGTACAAATTTTTACTTACCCGGCCACGCGGTTTTTAAGCCTGAGAGTGCCACTACAAAGGTACGTGTAGTTCTCAATGCTTCGAGTCCGTCATCAAATGGGAACAGTCTAAACGACATTCTTTATCCAGCCCCAATACTACAATTTGATCTCACCTTTCCAATTCTTAATTGGCGTATACTTCAATGTACCGCCTAATCGGAGTAACCCCCTCATACACTCCGCTTCAAAGAATCCTCTTTCGAAATTGTCAAGGGGATATCGCTGATTACGAACTTCAGACTGTCACTTTTGTAGAAAATTGTGCCACTTTTTTGGACTTACGTACCCTGCAACAGCTATTCAATGACGTCGAAGCACAGTATCCCGTGCTTCTGATATTATTTCAAATTATATGTATGTCGATGATGCGCTTGCAGGAGCACACACAAAACCCGAAGCCAATATAGCTATTTCCGAGTTGCAATCAGCGCTCAGTTCAGCTGGTTTCCCCCTTCGTAAATGGACATCCACTGAGAGAGACCTTCTCGAGTCTCTGCTTAGAGAGCATCTGCTCTTGGTCGACTTCCTCGAGATTGAGGAAGTTAGCATTACAGAAACGCTGTGAGTACGATGGAATGCAACGTCAGATGAGTTTTATTTCGTTGCGTCTCAGGTAGAGTTAAGATCGAAGTTTTCAAAATGAGAAATCCTGCCCCAGATTGCTAGACTTTTCGATTCAGCCGGCTGGCTATCACCATTTATAATTCAAGCAAAAATATTGATGCAAGACATTTGGTTAGCGAAAATTGGTTGGGACGATTTTCTTCCCGCAGATTTTCTTCAAACGTGGCACTATTTTCTTCGCAGCCACAACTTCCTGCAGAAAGTTCGCGTTCCGCGCTGGATACAATTTCAACCCGGCGCAAACGTCCAAGTTCACGGGTTTTGCGATACTTCCCAAAAGGCATTTGGGGCGGCGATATACGTTCGAGTTCAACGCGGCGGTATCGTTTCCTCTGATCTTCTGACAGCTAAAATTAAGGTTGCCTCAGGGAAAACAGTGTCTCTGTCTCGGCTTGAGCTTTGTGGAGCTGTTCTTCTGGAAGAACTATTGTTATGGCCTGGCTGAATAAGCCATCGTGCCAATGGACAACATTTGTGGCTAATCGAGTGACTAAGATCACATTAGCTACGCAAGAAAACAAATGATCTCATGTGCTTTTAGAATACAATCCAGTAGACCTAGCTAGTCGAGGAGTATCATCTGAAGTGACAGTGACCTATGGTGGCATGGATCCTCATGGTTAGTTCGCCCACAGCAGAAATGGCCTGAGCCGTGTGACGCAGTTGCTGAAACTGATCTTGAGAAACAGGCAGTGCGTTGCCACTTCGCATGTCCAATATGGGACATTCTTGATAAATTCTCCGATTTCCCGCAAGTTGAGGGTTATGGCGTTCGTGCAGCGTTTTATAAATCGATGCCGACGTTTTCGCAGCACCTATCCACCAGATTTGGGCTCAGATGAAATCTCCAATGTCCAACGATTCCTAATCATTCAGACCCAACAAAATTAGTATCAAGAGGAATACAAACTGTTCCAATCCAAGAAAAACCTTCCTACCTCAAGTTGTATACTCAACCTGAATCCGTTTTATGATTCCGACGGCGTCATTCAATCATTTGGTCGTTTGACGACATCTGACTCGCTGTCATACGACGAGAGTCATCCGAGTGGTAACCAACTCATTTAGCGTCTTATTCGAATGAAGTTTTGGATTCCAAAACCTAGGAATCTTATTAAGAAGATGACGACCACATGCTAAGTTTGCCTTATTCATCGAAAGAAGGTGCAGTCACAATTGATGGGAAGGCTGCCAAAATCCAGAAGCACATTCTCACGGTCTTCTACGCACACTGGCCTTGATTTCGCGGGGCCATTCGAAGTGAAAAGTTACACTGGCCGAGCATGCCGCATCACTAAAGGGTATGTTTATGTCCTCGTGTGTTTCTCCACCAAAGCAATACATTTGGAAGCTACTTCAGATTTGACAACTGAGAAATTTCTTGGTGCGTTCTCCAGATTCGCGTCAAGACGAGGCTGTTCTCTTCACCTGTACTCCGATAATGGAAAGACCTTTGTTGGGGATGAAAAAGTATTGAACAAAGACTTTCTTGAAACAGGTCACTTCGATCTTTAACCATCAAAGCCTGTCCTGGCATTTAAATCCCCCTGGTGTGCCTCATATGGAAGGTTTGTATGAAGCGGGAGTTAAGAGTTTCAATACCCATTTCTACAAGACGACGAGAAATTTTAAATACACGTTTGAAGAGTTATCCACTCTCTTATGTCGCATCAAAGCGTGTCTCAATTCGAGACCTATATCAGCAATGTCTGATGTTCCGTCTGTCATTATGTGACTGGAGACTTGGTCGCATTGAGAAGGTCTATCCTGGCTCTGATAACAACGTTCGCGTGGTAGATATTCGCACTACTCGAGGACTACTTAAGACTTATTAGTAACTTGGTCTTCCGTCCCGTAGACAACAACGTGCAGAGTCTATGTGTTCAATGTCAATACCTTTATTTTCGCATCTGCTAGTACACCTTTTGATTTTTTCCTTCAGTCTTCAGCCATTTTTTTCGCCACTTTTTCCTTGCGTCATCGGACAATGTCGTCTCACCGAAGCGCCCAATCAACGGAAAGCAGATATTCTCGATTAACTAAATCGTTCCGATGCCGAGTCTGCATAGAAATACATCCTCTATGGACTTTCTCTCGTTTCCTACGATTGAATGCGGAGCGTCGTATGCGGGCAGTCCTAACCAATAAATACTCTCCCAATTGCCTGGCACATCAACATTTAGAGGGAGCGTGTCAAAGCAAGTGCCGTTGCCAAATGTGTGGCAGTGATCACCACACCCTGCTCCGCCTTTATCGCAGGAAGGAGCGACGTCGACGTTCCCCAACTCCGCCTCGCCTTTTAACTGTGCTCGCGCACACCTCGACAGCTATCCTGCCCACGGCGAATTTGCGTTTCGATGTAGGCTCAAATAAATTTGATGACAGAGTCATGGTGGACGACTGTTCAGCCGTCAGCCGGATTGATAATTCGTTGGCCGAAGCAATGAATCTCCAAATCGTGGGAGTTGGAAGCGAGCGCGACTGCAAGGCTTCCCTTATCCCTATCCATGCAGAGACGCCTAGGATGGAAGTAGTTTTTAGCGTGGAAGGCCAACTGCAGATGCGTACTCCTGCGAGGGAATTGTCCGACACAGTCCGGACACATCGTCCTGGTAGATCCCAGTTTCTACAGGCCAACGGGAATCTCCGTGGTTCTATTACCGAGTTCGAGTGGGTGGCCCAGAATACTTTGCTAGGATGGATGCTATCCGGTACCTGTGCACATATTATGCTACTAGTCATTGAAGACTTCCTTTTGCAATTCGAATATATTGCAAGGCGGTCGGAATGACTACGCCTGATCTAGTTTTTTTTAGTATTTTCTCGTTCTCCTAATTATCGATATGTTTAAGCTTTTTCGATAAGACCGAATCTGGTCTTCTCATGACCACGACATTATTTCTTCTACCTTTGTAAAAACCGCACACGAATTGAAAACCCCTACAGCCAAATAAAATCTGGAAAATTGTTATATTTTTGGAGAACCCACAACACATTTGCTTTAATTCATTTCTGCGACATCACCTTTTTTCATTTGTCACCAGCCAAGGAAGCAATTTGCGCTGCTAGAAATAGATATTATGCCAATGATGGAAAGGCGTATCGCTGATAATGGGCTTGGCGGAATCAGATTATTATTATTTTTTATTATTTATTAGTTTATTATTATTTTATTATTTTAGTATTATTATTATGTGGTAAGGTGCTTACGTTGCCCTACGTTAAGTATGTGAGTATGAATAGGAAGACGTATGAATATGCGTGTTTGTCGGAACTTGGAAATAAATGTGTTCCAATTGTTCCTTTTTTCGGAACTTGAAAACAATGTGTTTAAATTGTACCTTTTACATATGGACCTTGGAAATAATGTACTTTTTCAAATTGTACTTTTTATATTCGGTACTTGGAAACAATGTGTGTGTAAATTGTACTATGTATATTACATACATATTATTTTATTTATTGTGTAAATTATTATACCCGTTACTCGTAGAGTAAAAGGGTATAAGGTAGAAGGTAGGAGGAAGGTAGAAGGAAGCGTTTCCGACCATATAAAGTATACATATTCTTGATCAGGATCACTAGCCGAGTCGATCTTGCCATGTCCGTCTGTCTGTCCGTCTGTCTGTCCGTCTGTCCGTCTGTCTGTCTGTCCGTCTGTATGAACGCTGAGATCTCGGAAACTATAAAAGCTAGAAGATTGGGATTTGGCATGCAGATTCTAGGGGTTAATACGCAGCGCAAGTTATTCACGCCGATGTGCCACGCCACCTCTAACGTCCACAAGCCGCGAAAAACAGTGGCACCCACAGTTTTGAAGCTAGATTAACGGGAAAAGGAATGTGTATTCGTTTCATCAATACATATTGATAGACCAAAGTGGGAAACCCCCCTCCCCCCTAGCGCCCACAAACCGCGAAAAGCTTTGGCGCCCACAGTTTTAAAGCTAGAGCAAAAGTCTAAATGCCATTTTGTTTGGGTTATTAATGCCTACGGAAATGTAGAAGAAAATTTTTAAATCGTCCCACTCAGTAAAAAGTTATAATCAAACTATGAAATGACTGCTTGCTTTAGCTGAGTAACGGGTATTTGATAGTCGAGGCACTCAACTATAGCGTTCCCCCTTGTACTTTTTTTATATTTGTAAATTATACTTTTTATATTTCGATTTAATCGACCGTCAACGACAGCAGACGTATTTTTGTATCGCCCGCCGAATTATTAAGAAATATAGTGAAAATAACAGAATTAAATTCGCGAAAAGACGCTCTGGGTAGGCTTGGGTACAAGTGTTCATGTTGCCCATAATAATTTTAAGATTAGTGGAATAAATTACTAATATAATCGATAATCTATAAATTAAAAGCCAACGTTTTGGAGCGCAAGCCTTAGGCTGATATCAGAGTGCGAGCGAGAAGCGATGAGCAAAGAGAGATGGTGGCAGAGTGAAAGCTTTGAGAGAAGCGAATGCAACAAAACAACTGTAAGTTCTGAGCGAGTTAAAGCGAGAAAGCAGGTTGTAAACTGCTTTCTCGCTTTGCTCTCGATTTCTCGCTTGAACTCGCCACTCTCTTCGCTTTCACTCTGACATCTTTCGAGCGATTTCATATGAAAAAAGGTTGCAGAGGTTTATCGCTCGTTCTCGCCCAATATTATCGCTTCGCTTCTCGCTCGCACTCTGACATCAGCCTTAAAAATAACTAAAGATATTAAAATGAGCACAGCTCGGCAACAACAACAAGACGAACGTCGGCTTTCGTCAATACGAAACAAAGCTTACTTCTCTATACAAGCTGACGAGTTAACTGAACCAACAAAAACTGCAACATTGCAAATGAACACTGCGAGAGCGCGCTCGCTCTCCCCTGCACTACTATGTACAAGCGGCTCAGCACAAAATGAGTTGTGGAGTGCCCATCTCCCGACCCCTACAACCTTATCAACAGTATAACAGCAGCCACCAGCACAATGCCCGTATTTACCACTGTGACTTCGACACCTACAACGACAACCAACACAACAACAACTATATCAACTGCAGTCACACAGCGCCCGGCATCGTCAGTTCTGACCGGCAAGCTCCCCCAACAAAACAATACGAAAAATGAAAATGGTACGTTAATACTAACTGGAATCGATCGCTATATGCAAATCTAAAGAAAATTAGGCCCGCAGACTTCTAGAATTACCACGGCCAAGAAACCAAGGCCACCACCCATTTATGTTCGTCACGCAAATTGTGCTGAACTAGTCAACAAAGTAACTGACCAAATTGGAGTTAACAAGTTCTATGTCACTTCTATGTAAAGAGGTAACATAAATGAAATAAAAATTCAGGTAAACGACGAACAAGATGAGGGAAAAAAATATTATTATACCTTGTTGCGTACACCCTCTCCTTCAATTTATTTGATAGAGAAAGATGCACGTAGGAAACAACGACAAATCTCAAGGCAAAGGGAGAGGGGCGGTCGAGCCGTTGACTCACCTTAAACAAGCATGGAATGTGGAACTTGACGACCTTTTAGGTGTCATACGGTCAGAACAACGACCGCAATCGACCTACTGGTAACCATACACCGGCAGCTGGCAAGGTGCATCAGTCGGGCATTGACACTACTGATAGGGGAAATCATTGGTGGGGACACCTAAATAACCCAATCTATCACGGGGGCCGAGAAAAAGCTCTATACTGGTATACAAGACCGTAGACGGATAGAGAAGGCAGACAGAATTTATTCTGATCTCTAGGGCACTATAGTGTACGCACTGTGTTCCCCAACGCCATCAACGACTGGAGCCAAGACCGAAGAGCTGAAGGAAGTCCTTGAACATTCTGCAGGACTGCTACCATATTGATGGAAGTCCTTCCGTGCTGCCCACGACGTCCATTGAGGGATCTCCTACTGCATCCTATCCTGAAGGACGAGCATAAATTGCAAGGATATTAATAGTCAAGACCTCAATATGAGAGGAACCAGCTCTAAAGCGGATTACGAAACAGCCAATGTGATCAACAACGTAAAAATCATTGATCACAAGGACGACATTTTGGAAGGCAACCGAAACTTGAAGATTGTAATCTGCCTCATCACCTTTGTAGCCGTCTTAAAAGTACAGATGTACAAGCGTTCCGTGCAAGGACGCCGTGACCAGAAACACGCCTTGGAGCAGGTGATATGCCGCTAGGTCTAAGACAAAGTGAATGTGAAAAACCAGCCAGCACCAAGACAATAAACAGTGCAAAAAGCAAAGGCAATTAATGAATTAATTGCAAGCAAAAGAGTGAACATAGACAACAACAAAATCAAGTCGTAATTTACAAGTGCAGTGACATTGGAGACGCCGCTGCCTGAGACCCTACCGTTGGAACCGACGTGTGCCACCGTGAGATCTACATACATACATGCATAGACATGTTTACCTGCATATCATAAGTGATTGTGTTTAAGAACCAAGTTTTGTTTTTTCGCACCTATATATATATATGTTTCTAATGTCTTAAGAGGCCCAGGATCCAGGGCGTCGAGATCTCATCGCCAAGGATTAACAAAGGAGTAAGTTTGTCGAAACACAGTTATTTTATCAACCATTTATATATATATATATATATATATAACCGTGCATCATGATTAACACGCAGGCCTTAGCAGTCACCCTTAAGAATGCGCCTCATTTTTATATTAAAAGCACCCAGCCCCAAGAAAATAAACAGTGCAAAAAGCAAAGGCAATTGATGAATTAATTGCAAGCAAAAGAGTGAACATAGACAACAACAAAATCAAGTCGTAATTTACAAGTGCAATGACATTGGAGACGCCGCTGCCTGAGACCCTACCGTTGAAACCGACGTGTGCCATACATACATGCATAGACATATTTACCTGCATATCATAAGTGATTGTGTTTAAGAACCAAGTTTTGTTTTTTCGCACCTATATATATGTATATATATATATCATCATGATTAACACGCAGGCCTTAGCAGTCACCCTTAAGAATGAGCCTCATTTTTATATTAAAGTAAAGTATCTATTGTCCAAAGTAAGTTCACCTATCACTATAACTGATCTGGAGCATTTGTACATTAAGACCTTACGTCTTGTCTTTTCCCCACTTATCCACTGTAGTAAAGTAGAAAAAGTCATAGTTTGTACCACAGTGCCTTAGACGGTTGTTTACTCTGAACTCTCGCAAATAAATTTCTCGGTGAGGTAAGAATTGTTGTAATCCGCCTGGCGAACTAAATATAATAGATTATTTAGAATAATCAAACACGCTATTACCAAAGAGAATATAAACACTAAGAGGTGGAACGCCCATACAACAGAATGTACGGCAAAATTTTCGATGTGGACCAAGAAAGTGGACCCAGAATCTTCCAAGTGTGCGTTGTCCGTGTTAGATTCTTTGGTTGTGTTAGTGTATAATTTCGTTTGCTCTGCTGCGAAATTGGATCAATGTCGCTTCTGTCTGACGCGCCGTAACAAGGCGCTGTGGGCTAGGGGTGTAGTCGCGCAACTGCGGGTCTTGCCAGACCGAGTTCAACTCCGACTGAACACAACTTTTTTTTTTTTTTGCAACTTTGTTTATTTAATATATATTTTTAAAGTTGAAAGAAAGGTAAAGATAATTAATGGATTGAATGACTTCGGAGCAAATCATTTGTTTCTAGGGATAGTGTGTTTGCTTTTTTGTTTAAAAAATAATATATTTGTTATGTTTGGTCCCTGAATTTAATTTATTTGTATACTTAAATAACAATTTATTTTTATAAAGTTATAAAAGTAAACTCGGATGCGTATTTTATAAACTTTTAATTCAAAAGTAATGACTTTAAAAGATTTGCTCAAAATGCTTCTGCTTTTAGAACTTTACTTTTTTTTTTTGAACAATTTAACAATAAAAACCATACAAAATAACTAAAAAAAATTTAAAAAGCAAGCAATAAAAAAAAATAAAACACAAACAAATAAAATACAAAAAAAATTAAAAGAAACAATAAAACTACAAAAAATTAAAAAACAAACAAAAAAACGCAAACAAAAATTTAAAAAACAAACACAAAAAATTAAATAAAAAAAAAAACAAAATTAAATAAATTAAAAAAAAATAAAATCCAGCTAAAAAAACTGCTTCGCCTCAGAGTGGACTCGAACCTCGATCGCATTATTCGCGGGCCACCAACTAACGCAATGCGCCACAGCCCCTTTTGAAATGCCATGCGCAATGTGCCTTTTAGGTCGATTCCTTTGGGCAACATAATTCAAGAATCGACAATCGGCAGCTCGGAGTGCCGAGAGCGTGAGAGGAAGTGAGCGAGAGAGAGAGAGACAAGTAAAGTAACGGCACTCTATAAATAAAATGAATACGTGTGAGCACGGTTGCCAGATTTGGCTCTTTTGAGCCAAATCTGGCTCTTTTTTTTGGCGTTGGCTCTTTGGCCCATTTTTATTGAATTTGGCTCTTTTTTGCTAATAGCGATAAAAAATATTTTAAACTTGAAAAAAAAACAGAATTCATTTTTTTATTAATGCATTTTTTTTTTGCTATTTTAAGAGTGATTTATGTCTGAAACCCAAAAGTGCCAGATCGAAACTAAATTGTTCCGCTGGTATGGTAGCTCTAAACAAGTGTATCGATATGGTAACTTTCACATGTGCTTCTAAATTTGGCGGTGATTGTGGTGTCTCAAAGTGTGCGAAAATAATTTGTGCAAAATGGACAAGTAAGTAAAGAAATCGTGTACATTTGTGTATCTCAAATGCAATATAGCTAATTTGTTTACCTAAATGCAGGTTTGTTTTAACTTCAAGCAGTTTAATTAAAGTTGCGCCCACGCCGCAAACGCATACTGAGACTTCAAGCGATTCACATCCCGCAAACAAAAAGTAAGAGTAAAAGTGTTATTTTTCTAATGATCTAGCTAACATTTCTTCGTCGTAGAATTTCTGTTTCGGAAAATCGCAAAGTGCGTACTGAATGGCTGGACAAATTTTCCTGGCTGAAGAACGACGACGGGCGTGCATCTTGTATTGCCTGTGGTATAATTTTACGGAATCACCTGACGCACATCCAAAGACATTCGACCCAGGCTTCACATATACGTTGCTTAAAAATAAAGGAAAGCCAACTGAAAATCGACACATTTACAAAGGAACGTAGTGACAATAATTATAAGCAGGTGCGCGATGCCGAGTACGCACTTGTTATGTTTTTGGTAATGCATAACCTCCCGTTTTTGCTGATGGACTACTTGCCGGACTTGCTGCGGGTCTGTTGTCCAGATTCAAAAATTGCGAAGGGCGTAAAGTGTGGTCGGACCAAGGCAACTGACATTTCGAAGGAACTTGCAAAAAAAGCAATGCAGCGGATAGTGAGTGCATTACAAGAAACAAAATTTTCTTTAATTGTTGATGAAACCACAGACGTTGCCAACAAAAAAGCCCTAGTGTTGGTGGTACGTTACTTTCACAACATTTCTGGCAGTATTAGGGACCAATTTTTAGCTCTTATTAAGGTGGAAAAATGTGATGCTCAATCGATTTATAACGCCATCAAAGCGTTCTTTTCTGACAACCAAATACCTCTTAAAAATCTAATCGGCCTGGCAACAGATGGTGCTAATGTTATGGCTGGAGGCCTTAATAGCCTTAAAACCAAATTAAGTGGAGATACCCATCTCTTTTTTTGAAATGTACCTGCCATTCTTTACACCTTTGCTCAGGATACGCCTGTAAAAAATTACCGTCCGAAATTGAAATGCTGTGCCGTAAAATATATTCATATTTTTCGTTTAGTCCAAAATGAACATCGGAATTAAAAGAATTTCAAGAATATTGTAGTATAAAGCCCCATAAAATTTTAGGAATAGCCATGACACGTTGGTTATCTTTAGAGAAGGTTATTTCGCGAATTCTGGAGCAATGGGATGCTCTTGAACTCTTTTTCTCGTCCCAGGCTTTGGAAGTTAACAACATTAAGCCAAAAGAGATAGCTAATTCCATGGCCAAGCCAGAGCTTAAAATTTACTTATTATTTTTAAGCTTCATTTTGAAAATCATTAATGATTTAAACGTTGAATTTCAGTCTGAATCGGCTCGTTTGCCATATTTGTATGCAAGATTACAAAGCAGCATTAAGCTTATTTTAAGCAACATTGTAACGCAGGACTACGTCAAAAATATGAATTTAGAAGAATTAAATATTTGTGATCTTGAAATATATTTTTTGCCTGTTGAAGAAATATTCATAGGGTTTAGTGCACAACAGTGCATCTCTGACTCTGGTTTACTAGAAGAGCAATCTAACAGCATTAAAGTAACAATAAGACAATTTTATTTGGAACTTGTTGACCAAATAACACGACGATTTGATTTCTCAAGAAAGGACATACAAAATTTGGTTTTAATAACTCCTGCCAAAGTTCTATCCGCTGAGGAGTGGAACATTGTTCCACTGCTAAAAAATTTTGAATACCTCTGCGAATCAGAGTTTGACAAAATAATAAATCAGTGGAAAATGCTGAAATTATCAAACGATACATTAAAAAAAGAGACTGATATAATTTTATTTTGGGATAACATTTCAATGATTACAAATGTATTAAATGAAAGTGTGTTTAAAGATCTCATTAAGTTTGTACACAACTTATTATCACTCCCACACAGCTCTGCTGCAGCAGAGCGAAAATTTTTTGCAATTAGCCTAATAAAAACCAAATTAAGAAATAAATTAGAATTTAATACCGTTAGCAGCATAATGCTATGCAAGGAATTAATTTTAAATAAAGAAACGCACTATGTTTGGTCGCACAAAGATTTAAATTAAGATATGATAAGAAAAAAAAAACTGAATATGCTTGGTCTCAGAATGACTTTAATTACCAGTAAGATTTAGCTGTTAAGCTGTTTCATTTCAGAAAAATGTTTTGTTATGTTTTTGTTTATGTTTTTATATACTATCTTATGATTTAAGTTAAATAAATTCAAAATAAATAATAAATAAAAATTTGGCTCTTTTTTATTCAAATTGGCTCATTTTTAATCATTTTTTGGCCCAAAAAAAATTTTTGAAGTGGCAACCGTGCGTGTGAGTCGAGTTTGACAAAAATGACATTGCCTCCGTACATTTTCTTGGTCCTTGTTACACCTCTTAGTATTTATATTCTCTTTTCTATTACATTATCCAGCTATTTGTAATCATTTCTTTACCTAAGTTAACTTTTTATAATATACTAGCTTTTCCGTCGCGACTTTGTCCGCGATAACGACATTTTTTAATATATTAACCATTTTTTTAGTGGCGTCTATTTAAAATACCACGATGCGTTTTGCCAATTTTCTCCATTGTTATTATTAATTTTAAACACGTCAAATAACTTAGGAAGATTTTGCATTGGCTAAAAGAAAATTAATAATTGTATATGTATTTAAACACATTATTTACTTTTAAATAGAAACATACAGACGCACACTACATATGTATAAGCAAATCAAAACATATCCAAATCTAAATAAATCTTTTAAAATACTTTCAAAAATGCTGAAAATTTCCAAAATTAAACTTAAGCAATTATGTAAGCCATAGAAGTAACTATGATCCAAAAATAATTTTGATCAGAGCAGCAGTTTAAGTTTTTAAAATTCAAAACAAATTTTGACTTAAATTACCCCTTTCCCCTCCCCCTTCCACACAGCACAACTCCTCCCTTCCTTATCAGTTTTTTTGGCTCTTGCACCCTCCGCCGTCGCTCACTTGGCATCCACTCTCTGGGTTTGGCTCTCTCGGCAGGCTCCCGCAAAATGCGACGAAAAAGACGAAAATATTTTAAAAAATGCTGGAAATTTTAAAAATTAAACTTAAGCACTTAAGCCATAGAATTAACTATGATCCAAAAATCATCTAGATCAGAGCAGCGGTTTAGATTTTTTAAATCCGTAAGAAATTTTTCTATGTAGCCCCCAAGTTATGGGGGATTTCTAAATTTCCGTTTGATTTCCAATTAGGCCTTTTCAAAAACTAAAATTCTGTAAAATCCAAATTTCGAAATTCCAACTACTTCATAAGTTATGCATTTAAATAAATCTAATTTTTTCTTCCAAATATTGATCCTGGAGCTGTTTGGGGCCACTGAGGGGACATATCCGATCTTAGTGGGCGGTTAGGCCCTCAATAGTATACTGTGAAAAAAATTTGGCTGCTCTAGCTCATACGGTATGGGCTGTGGTCGTATCCCCTTAAAAATCGGTATTTTCTTTTATAATCTTTAGGGATTAAAGCTTTGACTTTTCAACGGCGAGTATCAGCCTTGTGTTTGTATTGTAAATCCAAAATGAGATCCTTTCCCTTTTATGTGTTTTTTGACATATTACCTAATGCTCTTGGAAATAACTGTTCTGAATTTCGAATTAAATTTTAGAAAAATCGGAGGACTATATCATATAGCTCCCATAGGAACGATCGGAAAACTAAAGGGAAATTAATAGGAACAAAATTATAGCTTTGTTAATTTTTATTGTATTCTCTTCTACTTTGGAATATAAGTTTATTTTATTATTTTAGAATTTCGAATTAAATTTAACATAAATTGGATAGTCATTATATAGCTGCCATAGGAAGGATCGATCAATTAATGTCAAAATACTCCGTAAACTGCTATAATTTTGTTTGTTGCAAATCTAAATTTAAGATTTTTGTAATTTCAAAGAGAATAGGAACGATCTGCAAGGGTATATAAACTTCGGCTGGCCGAAGTTAGCTTTCTTTCTTGTTTTAATAAAAAAAACCACCTTCTTTATCTTAAATTGCCTAAAGGAATTTGATGGTATTGTGGGTCTGGACTTCCTAAAGGAGGTAAATGCTAAAATTAATTTAGTAAAAAATATTAAAGAATACGAAAGCGGTATAGAGGCCCTTCAATTCGCTGAATTTAAATATGTAAATTTTGTAAAAGTTGATGATAAAGACGTACCGATGGTCTTTAAAAATTCTTTTCAGAAAATGATCAAATTTAGATCAAACCCATTCGCTGACCCCAACGAGGCTCTGCCTTATAATATAAACACGGTTGCTACAATACCAACGGATGAATAACCCATTTATTCCAAAATGTACCCCTACCAAGGTGTATCGGATTTCGTCGATGCGGAAGTTTAACAACTTCTTGCTGATAGCATTATTCGACTGTCAAAATCACCCTACAATAATCCCATCTGGGTTGTAGATAAAAAAGGTGTTGACAAAGATGGCCACAAAAAAAGAGGCTGGTTTTTGACTTGGAAACTAAATAAAACAAGAGGGAACGCTATAGTCGAGTGCCTCGACTATCAAATACCCGTTACTCAGCTAAAGTCAGCGGTCTCAAGCAAGGCAAACCAAGCAGCCGCTTCAAAAAATTTAAAAAATTTCTTCTACATTTCGGTAGGCGTTAATAACCCAAACAAAATTGCGTTTACACTTTTGCTCTAGCTTTAAAACTATGGGCGCCACAGCTTTTCGCGGTTTGTGGGCGTTAGGGGGGGGGGGGGTTTCCAACTTTGGTCTATCAATATGTATTGATGAAACGAATACACATTGCTTTTCCCGTTAATATAGCTTCAAAACTGTGGGTGCCACAGTTTTTCGCGGTTTGTAAGCGTTAGAGGGGGCGTGGCACTTTGGCGTGAAAAACTTGCGCTGCGTATTAACCCCTAGAATCTGCATGCCAAATCCCAATCTTCTAGCTTTTATAGTTTCCGAGATCTCAGCGTTCATACAAACGGGTGCCACTGTTTTTCGCGGCTTGTAGGCGTTAGGGGGGAGGGGGGGTTTCCCACTTTGGTATATCAATAAGTATTAATGAAACAAATACACATTTCTTTTCCCGTTAATATAGCTTCAAAACTGTGGGTGCCACAGTTTTTCGCGGTTTGTGGGTGTTAGAGGGGGCGTGGCACTTTGGCGTGAAAAACTTGCGCTGCGTAATAACCCCTAGAATCTGCATGCCAAATCCCAATCTTCTAGCTTTTATAGTTTCCGAGATCTCAGCGTTCATACAGAACGGGTCACAGTTTTTCGCGGTTTGTGGGCGTTAGAGAGGGCGTGGCACATCGGCGTGAAAAACTTGCGCTGCGTATTAACCCCCAGAATCTGCATGCCAAATCTCAATCTTCTAGCTTTTATAGTTTCCAAGATCTCAGCGTTCATACAGACGGACAGACGGACAGACGGACAGACAGACGGACAGACGGACAGACGGACATGGCTAGATCGACTCGGCTAGTGATCCTGATCAAGAATATATATACTTTATATGGTCGGAAACGCTTCCTTCTGCCTGTTACATACTTTTGCACGAATCTAATATACCCTTTTACTCTACGAGTAACGGGTATAAAAACCGAGGATGATAAGTACCCGATTCCTAACATATCGATAATACTGTCAAAAAAAGCCCAATACTTCACAACATTGGACTTAAAGTCGGAAAAAGATAGAAAGAAAACAGCTTTTTCAGTAAACAATGGAAAGTATGAGTTCTGTAGACTGCCTTTTGGGCTAAAAAACGCCCCTAGCATCTTTCAGAGGGCTATTGATGACGTTTTAAGGGACGCCATAGGGAAAATTTGTTACGTTTACATAGATGACGTGATCATTTTTTCCGAAACAAAGGAGGATCACACCGCAGGTAGGCAAACAGAATCAAGTGGGGGATGCTCTTTCCCGTCAAAATGTAAACGCGCTTGAAGATAGTGGTGACTCTGACACCGCCACTATCCACAGTGAAGAGTCCCTGACATATACAATTGAAAGAACAGACAGACCGATAAATTGAAGAATCACTACATCCAGCAACCAAAAACTATGTTCTGTTCCTAATAAATAAAATGAGACCTATTATCCAATACATCTTCTAAGAGATGTTGTGAAGCCAGAAGTCGTCAACGCAATACATTACCAACTCCCCGTTCTTGCATTTATTCAACACGCCTTGATTCAGGAATTCCCCTCGACAGTCTTTAGATATTTAAAATCTCTTGTAATTGACGTAACCGACAAATCAGAGCAACTAGAAATAGCTGTGACTGAACACAACAGAGCGCATCGCGCTGCTCAAGAAAACGTTAAACAAATACTTTTAGAGTACTTCTTTCCCAAAATGACAAGAATTGTTACTGAAGTAGTAACGAATTGTAGGGAAATACAATCGCCATCCCGAAAAACAGATTATTGCTAAAACACCCGTACCAACCTACGTAGGAGAAATTTTACATGTCGACATTTTTTCTACAGACGGAAAATATTTTTTAACCGCTGTGGATAAGTACTCTACATTTGCCTCCGTTCAACCCATAGGCTCGCGAGCAATTATAGACATTAAAACACCTTTACTCCAACTTGTCAATCTGTTTTCAAAAATAAAAACCCTATACTGCGACAACGAACGCTCTCTTAATTCAGAGACTATAAAATCAATCTTAACAGGAAATTTTGGAATTAGTATTGCAAATTCCCCAAATCCCCAACCCCCCCTCTCATAGCACATCAAACGGAACGGTAGAACGTTTTCATAGTACGTTAGCCGAGATAGCTCGTTGCCTTAAAACAGACAGGAAACTTGACGATACCATCGACATTGTGCTATTAGCAACCATAGAATATATCAAAACAATTCATTCCGTAACAGGTAAAAAACCTGTCGAAATTATTCATTCAACCGCCAACGAACTTGAAATAGAAATCAGAGAAAAAATACAGAAAGCTCAGGAAAAGACCCTAGACTACGTAAACAAAGACAGGGTTTACAAAAAATTTCAAGCAGGGGATAGAGTTTGGTTAAAAACAAATAAACGGCTAGGAAACAAATTATCACCACTTTGTTCCGACGAAACCGTTGAGGCGGACCTGGGGACAATGGTTTTAATAAAGAGGAGAGTAGTCCATAAGGACAACCTAATATAAATTAAGAAAAACTAGTATTAACCATTTTCCTTTTGTTCTTTTTATGGCTAAACCACGTCGCCATATTCCTCCTGACAATACTGACCACGAACGCGACATTCCGACTTAGTGACTATTCACACGCTGATTACATACCGGTGACCGATGGGGTTGTAACTATCTGGGACGAGTACGAATACCTTGGACACACAGCTAATATAACATTTTACGAGACTTATGCGGATGAAACATCATCATTAACGACAAAGTTCCCAAGAAAACATATGGAACTAGTAGTACTACTCTTTGCCAGAGCAAAGATGATTGGAAAATAAAATCATGTTATTATATGTACGTATAAATGAGATCTTTATTAACAGTTTTTGGTACTTGACGTTTTTTTCTTTTGCGTCGTTTGAAAGGGACACCGTGTTTGCTTCAAGTCTACCTTGTAGGGTATTGTCACGAACTTTCTGTAGCTTTTTTTATTCAAGAATTTGAATTGTTATCGTTGATTTTGTTAAAACGACGTATTATATTACCAGATAACATTAACTGTTGCAGTTTTATTGCTTTTTCGTATTGTTTTAGACATCTGCATCGAGTTAAAATGTCTATGTATTAGTTCGTCACCTTATCTGGCAATTTTGAAAGTGCAAAAAGGAGGGTTCACGCCAAACGCTGTAGGATTTAGCTCCGTTGGAATTTCGAATCTAAATTTTACAGAAATGTGCTTAATAGATGCCAGCAACTTTCTGTTTTTGCACTTATACCCTACCGATCCATCAACTTGATTGTCTACCGGTGGCAAGTTGTCAGCGACGCCTAACGGATGCAAGAAATTTACCCTTGACGATTGCGAAAGTCGAATTTGGCCTTTTTATGAAATTAAACTAAAAATGCCTAGATTTCGTTTTAAAGATCGTGTACTTTCCAGGTTGTTCAATACAGAAAAATGTCAGATATTAGCATTCCTATAGTAAAGGGTGTTTTTTTACAGGTATAGAACTTTAAGTTGGCATCACTGTTCAAGATGGCGACCGATTTAACAGCTGTCAAGTGATTTATTCTCAGTTTGGCTTGGCAATTCATCATGAATAGACTTGACCTCCAAGATCTTGTGATTTAACACCGCTAGACTACTTTCTGTGGGGCTATGTAAAGCCATTGGTCTATGCGGATAAGCCACAAACGCTTGACCATTTGGAAGACAACATTCGCCGTGTTATTGCCGATATACGGCCGCAAATGTTGGGAAAAGTCATCGAAAACTGGACGTCCAGATTGGACCACATCCAAACCAGCCGTGGCGGTGATATGCCAGAAATCATATATAAAATGTGATGCCACAAGATTATCTTTCCAATACAAAAAAAATTCATGTCTATCGAATAATCCATCGTTGTTTTATTGCAACTTAAAGTTCTATACCTCTAAAAAACACCCGTTATAAATTAACAACAGAAGACAGGTCCAAAAAATAACAAAAAATAGCCAAAAACGAACTTTTGCGTATATTATTGGGGTTTGTCATAAAAATAATCAAACTATACTCCAAATTTTTAGTTTAGCTCAGGATCCAACTATTTAGAAACTAATATGGCGGCAAAATCATGTGGAAATATGTTTTATTCAAGCTTAAAGGTTTTTGGCTTTGTGGACTTTTTGGTGGAAGTGCCCATATATATCAGTATCACTAGACGAGTCGATCTAACCATGTCCATCTGTCCGTCCGTCCGTTTCTACGCAAACTAGCCCCTCAGTTTTGAAGCTAGAGACGAAACTTTACCAAACGTCGTCTTTCTATTGCAGGAACTGGCGGGGTCAAACCACTATATCCTATAGTTCCCATTGGAAGGATCGGAAAAATAATTGAAAAAAAATAATAGATCCCGTTCTTGTATAGGATTGGTTTTGTAAGATTTCAAGGTTGCGGCAGGCCTATTTGGCAGCACGATGTTTTTGTTTTTTGTTTGCCTTGGCAGCTCTCACAGCTCTCGAAGTTTGCGCTTAACAGCACGCTTGCGCCAAACAGCCCAAATCGGCTCGTTCACGGGTGATTCCTATAATTTATCGATACTATCGGCATTCGCCCCGAGTGGCCAGCTGACCGATCTTGCTGATCAACACAGGCAACCTCGCGCGCGCATACTTGAAACTAGGATAACTTAGGTTTTAGGCTTAAATATATATTTTAGATTTTAAAAATACAGTGACGCCTCCAATGGCTGAGTTACTGGGTGGTGCCTTCAATGGCTGAGATTCTGGGTAATGCCTTAAATGGCTGAGATTCTTGGTTATAGGTGTAGGAGATGTGAGGGGGGTAAAACCCATAATAATAGATAACATTGTCTTAACATTAACCAGTATTTCTTTGACCATAACTCTGACACGTAATCTTTAAAATTGTAAAATAGATTCGCTATTTAAGTGAAAATTAAAAAAAAAAAACAAGAAAGGAATCTAACTTCGGCCAGCCGAAGTTTATATACCCTTGCAGATCATTCCAATTCAATTTGAAATTACAAAAATGTTAAATTTAGATTTGCAACAAATAAAATTATAGCAGTTTACGTATTATATTGACATTAATTGATCGATCCTTACTATGGCAGCTATATAATATAGTCGTCCGATTTATGTTTAATTTAATTCGAAATTCTGAAATAACAAAGTTATAATTTTGTTTCTATTAATTTCTCTTTAGGTTTCAGGTCGTTCCTATGGGAGCTATATGATAGAGTCGTCCGATTTTGATAAAATTAAATTCAAAACTATTAAAAAACTCTTATTCCCAAGCGTAGAAGGTTATATGTAAAAAAACACCGAAGATAAAATTTTTTCCATTATGTTTTCAATTATTCCCGGATTGGACAACTATATCTTATAGCTCCCGTATAAGATATAGTTGTCCGATCCGGCGGGTTCCGACTTATATACTACCTGTAATAGAAAGACGAAGAAGCTTTAAAACTGGGGGACTAGTTTTTTATTCGGAGTCAGAAGCTCTACGGACTAGGCTTAGTAGAACTGTTAATAAACATGGATTAAACTTATATTTGGCTAAGATTACTGATTAGGAAAATAATTTCGTTAGCCATAATTTATTTAAAAGTCGTTTGAAATCTGTCAAGAAATGGAATGGAGTAAATTCTTATTTTTACACGTAATTTTTAGCGAAAGTTTAGATCCATTGCGCTTCGCCTAAACGTTGAAATACAATTTTTCTTTTTTTGCATAAATTTATTGGACACTAAAATCTATCATTTCAAATGCTGAGCTCAGTTGACCTTAAAAAAGTCCACCCTAAGGTACATGATAATCAATTAAATAGAGAGATATCACATTTCCCAATAACAGAAATAGAGTTTAAATACGTTTGCTTGCAATTAGATGACTCTGCCGTTTTAGTTCCCTCAATACACTCAGCCTTGTACTAATTAACAGAAAAGCAACAAAAAGAATAAGCGGTAAAAAATAAACCAACATGGAGACTGCTGGAGAATGCAACAGGTCCCAAAAAGTCTCAACCGGACCGGCACACATAAATTGTCTGAATTCATATTATTATTAACGACCACGATGCAGTTTGTACTGTAATAATTTTAGCAACAATTAATTAAATGCCGAATGAATTTTTAAATGTAAAACAGCGCAAAACAAAAAACACAACGCGCAATTTGACAACCGCCTCTGGCGGCTTATATTAGGTTTTAGTAAAAATTCGTATGCTCATCATATCCCTAACGCTGAAAGAATAATATTCAAACAACAATATTTATCTTATTACTTACCTTTTTCTTGTTTTTTAGAATTAACCGAACGTTTTTTCACTTTATTGGACGAAATGTAAAAATTTTGTGACCCTGCATCATATATTTGATAATGCCAAAGGCATTACATTTTGCCCGCGAATAAATATTTCGTTAAAACAATATTTTTCAGGGATCGTAATCATTAAAGGTTACGTATATTATAGGTATATTAGTCATTTTTCGTGTTATCAATACTACCAACACGAGTTATTATTTTTTTAACAACATTTAAAAATGGCTTAGGCCACGATCTAGCGATCAACTTATATAAAATAAACAGAAAATGTTTAAAAATGTAAAAACAATAATAGTTTTCTTTGTAATTTCAAGGCAATTCTTGATAAATATGATCAAATATTTTAATTGTCTTACCGTGGCTTTTCTCTTTAATTTTGTTGAATCCCACATTCATTCTTATTATTATTTGTAAAAAATTTGAGTAAAATAAATTAAAATCATCCATATATATAATTATGATTATAGACAATATTCAATGTTGCTCAACATGACCAACGATCGTACTCAATGTTGATCAACATGGCCAACGAACAACGCATCAAGCAGTGCTACAGTTGGTAACAGTACCAGGCGCCCAGTTGCACCCACGGCAGATAATATTTGCTGATCAGCATATTCTACATAGTCAATGTCAACGGTTGACTCGAAGTCTCACCGCAGTGTCAGCCGACCCAATTACGTTAACCGCTACCATAATCAAAACTTTCTAACCTACTTCGGATACAACCCACTCCACTATTCTTAACACTTAACTTCCGTTCTCCAAATACTATATAAGCTTGCGTCAAATTAGAATAAATCTGTGATCATTCCTTCTTGTAACTCCGGGGTTTTATTTTCCGCCCTACGGGAATAGGCCTAGTCAACACCCATAAGGACCGGGATCCTTATGGCAGGGACTTGATCCACACTGCACTCGTGTGTGATCAAACATTGGTGACCCCGACGTGATCCTTTACCGACAAAGGATCACACCCTGCAAGCATCGTTAAGTTCACACTCAGCTATCCAGCTTCACACAGGACACTCAGCTCATCCAGCTTCACATGATACCCAGCTCATCCAGCTTCACAGGACCGCATAGCTTATCCAGCTTCACAGGATACCCAGCTCATCCAGCTTCAAAGGATACCCAGCTCATCCAGCTTCACAGGACCGCATAGCTTATCCAGCTTCACAGGATACCCAGCTCATCCAGCTTCACAGGACCACATATCTCATCCAGCTTCAGAGGACCGCATAGCTTATCCAGCTTCACAGGATACCCAGCTCATCCCTCTTCACAGGACCACATATCTCATCCAGCTTCACAGGACCGCATAGCTTATCCAGCTTCACAGGATACCCAGCTCATCCAGCTTCACAGGACCACATATCTCATCCAGCTTCACAGGACCGCATAGCTATCCAGCTTCACAGGATACCCAGCTCATCCTGCTTCACAGGATATCCGCATAGATTATCCAGCTTCACATAGCTATCCAGCTTCACAAGATACGCAGCTTCACAAGATACGCAGCTTCACAGGACCGCATAGGTATCCAGCTTCACAGGATACACAGCTTTACAGAATACCCGCATAGTTATCCAGCTTTAGTTTAATTTATTTGATTACAAATGATTAAAATCTTTTCTACTACAAGATTTTTGGTTTTGGTGTAAATCATAGGATTTTTGAATATTATAAGTTCGTTATTTTTTTGTTAATAAATATTGTAATCGTAGTGACACAGAAATCACACAGCGCATAAGTGGCCTGATATTGATGCTACTCAGAAACCCACTCCCATTTAACGCTCAGAAATGATCTATCCCTACAACGCCGCCTGCAAAAAGGAACAGGATTTCAAGAACACGAAAAACCTACTACTCACTTTCCCGCTGGGTCGTTGGCCTTGAACAGATGGTGAAGACGGGCTAGGACCTGTGAGCCTAGTTTTGGCCGCCACTCTGGTTGGTTTTCACGGCGGTGCGGAAAGCTTCCTGAAGCCTTTTGGCTCGTTCCGTGGGGTCCAATGGCGAAGCATGTAACTCGGGTGCGACGGCATCGAAGAGGGCGCCTGGCAACCTAGGCTCCCGACCTTGTACTAGGTAAGCCGGATAGCGAGGGAGATCTCAGGCAGTAGCTGGTCCCATGTCCGGTGATCCTGATTCACATACTGTGCTATCATTGTCTTGATAGTGTGGTTGGCGCGCTCCATCGGGTTTTGCTAGGGGGATTACGTAGCGGTGTATTCCAGTTGAATACCGTTGTTCCGGCAGAACGCCCGGAAGCTTCGGCTGGTGAATTGCGTGCCGTTGTCGCAAATCAACCTCAGGGGGGCTCCAAAGCGAGAGAGGATCCTTTCTCGGAATCCGAACTCCAGTTGGGTGGCAGTGGCCTTCTTCAACGGGATGAGCTCTACCCACTTGGAGAATATATCGATGAAAACAAGGAGCATGGTGTTTCCTCGCCGGGTCCGGGGAAGGGGTCCAACGAAGCCGGCTCCGACGAGTGAGCATCTTGCCGGCTGGTTTGGACTGACTAACCTTGTACTGTTGGCAAGTCAAACAGCTAGTGACATGCCGCACCACGTCCCGATGAAGTCCAGGCCAGAAGTAACGCTGGGCGATCCTTCTGAGCGTCTTCCGAATGCCCAGGTGACCGGCGAAGGGGTGGTCGTGGCATTCTCCAAGCACGCGCGGATGCTGTTCTCGGGCCACGCACATTTTCCAAGGGTTGCCTACCCTGATGTCCTATATGTCTGTAAAGCTGTCCATTATCCTGGGAGTAGTCGGCGACCACGTTGTATTTACCCTTCCGGTAAAATAAGACGAACTGGTACTGCTGGAGTTCCAGTGCCCACCGGGCTATACGGCCTGTGTTAATGTTAATGGAGTTCAACCATTTGAGTGCAAGGTGATCCGTGATCACGTCAAACTTATAACCCTCCAGGAAGCACCGTAACTTTCGGGTGGTCCACACAATGGCAAGGCACTCCTTTTCAGTGGCCGAGTAGTTCTCCTCCGCCCGTTCGAGTCGACGGCTCACGTAGGCGATTATACGTTCGTCGCCCTCTATGTTCTGTGTGAGGAACGCACCGAGTCCTTTGTCGCTGGAGTCCCTCTAAAGTTGGAACTTGTACTCGAAGTTTGGGCAGGTCAATACAGGGGCGGCCGTCTGTCGCGCCTTCTTACCAGGGTTCTTACCAGGTCCAAGGGAGTAATTTCCTCATGTCGTGACATTGGTTGTACTAGAGAGGCGAAGTGTTGGACAAAACGCCTGTACCAAGATGTGATACCGAGATGGCGGCGAAGTTCCTTGACGTTGGTCGGGGGATGTAGCCCCTTAATTGCCGCTATTTTATCTGGGTCTGTCCTGATGCCTTCCTCGCTGATCAGGTGCCCCAAGTAAACTAATCTCGTTTGGAAGAACTTGCACTTACCCCGATTTAAGCGTAGGTTCGCTTCTCGAAAGCGCCGGAAGACTTCCCTCAGATTTCGCGCATGGTCCTCCCACGTTGCCCCGATGACAATGATGTCATCCAAGTAAGCGAAGGCGGTCCCGATGACGCTGTCCAGAGCTCGTTGGAAGGTCGCTGGTGTGGAATGGAGTCCAAACGGCATGACTTTCCAGTGGAAACGGCATGACACCAGCGGTGCGCTGTGCGGACTCCGAGAGGGTTCGATTCGCCCATCCTGTAGTAACTCGGTCACCTGCTCGTTGGTGATATGCTGCATGGCCGGGTTCTTCGGATAATACCGCTGTTTTAGCGGTTTATCGTCCCTAAGGGTGATGGTGTGCTCGACGATATTCGTTGTTCCTTGAAGATGGTCGAAATGCCTAAGCTCCCCTTGAAGGGAGCGGAGGGTTACTGCGTCGAGGGTTTCCTCAGACTCTAGTGATTCCTAGCGACTGTGGCCAAGTGTTCGTAAAGACAGTGACTTCGGAACGGATTGCGTCTCTGGGAGTACTACGCATCCAGTTGGGCGAGTAGCTGGTACTTCCCAATTCCATGCGGGCTTCCCGGGGGTGATCGTGGCGCATCCGGGTCGTCGGGGGACGTTTCTATCGTTGTGATGACTAAGCAGTCCTGGCCCGTGGGGTGCTTTCGAAAAGGGTTCCTTTTCTTGGCAACGGCGGCATCCGGTAGTGGCTGGAAGCTGTACTTGTCTTTCTTGACGGTGACATCGGCCTTTGCGGTTCCCGCGGTAGTGTCGGGGATGGCCGGTGGAGGCGAGTGTTCCGATGGAGTTGGGACTGGCTTCCATCCCACGGTCGACGTGATGTGATGCCTTGAAGCGGGTATGGGACCCGTTCCCATCGTTGGTATCCGCTGGGTAGAAGCCGGTTGGTCCGAAAGGTGGGCGATCGCCGCTGTGGGCGCCGCTCTGGTAGCTGGGCCTGGTTCGGCTCTTCGTGTGACAGGCGGAGCTAGCTGTAGGCACACTTGACCGCAGATTAGAGTTGCCTGGATGCCGTAGAGGAAGTCGATCCCGAGGATCACCTCGTCCAATATCGTTGGCAGGACCAGGAGGATCATGCAAACATGTTGTTGATCCAGGGGCACCTGTGCGTGCAAGGCCTTGGTGACTTCCTTCGGGGATCCGTCCGCCAAAGATATTCGGGTGCGAACTTCTGTTAGCGCCTGCACTTGAGTCCCTAAGATGTCAACAGCAGCTACAGACAGCGCCAGCTCAAACCCCGCTACCTGCCGTTCCAGGATTCTATTTTTACTAAGCCGAGCCTATTAATCCCTTGTATGGGAGACAAATTGTATTTCTGTATATTTTAAAACCCAAGCAATGTAATGTATAACTAAAAAACCTCATGCGATACCTTCGCTATGATGGCCCCTTTGACTCTGAAATCGTGTATATAAACCCCAGGTATTCTCAAATAAAATCAGTACTCAAGCAATACTTGTGTATTCAATTACTCCCAGTTAACCCAATTCAAGTAAGGGTGATGGTGTGCTCGACGATATTCGTTGTTCCTTGAAGATGGTCGAAATGCCTAAGCTCCCCTTGAAGGGAGCGGAGGGTTACTGCGTCGAGGGTTTCCTCAGACTCTAGTGATTCCTAGCGACTGTGGCCAAGTGTTCGTAAAGACAGTGACTTCGGAACGGATTGCGTCTCTGGGAGTACTACGCATCCAGTTGGGCGAGTAGCTGGTACTTCCCAATTCCATGCGGGCTTCCCGGGGGTGATCGTGGCGCATCCGGGTCGTCGGGGGACGTTTCTATCGTTGTGATGACTAAGCAGTCCTGGCCCGTGGGGTGCTTTCGAAAAGGGTTCCTTTTCTTGGCAACGGCGGCATCCGGTAGTGGCTGGAAGCTGTACTTGTCTTTCTTGACGGTGACATCGGCCTTTGCGGTTCCCGCGGTAGTGTCGGGGATGGCCGGTGGAGGCGAGTGTTCCGATGGAGTTGGGACTGGCTTCCATCCCACGGTCGACGTGATGTGATGCCTTGAAGCGGGTATGGGACCCGTTCCCATCGTTGGTATCCGCTGGGTAGAAGCCGGTTGGTCCGAAAGGTGGGCGATCGCCGCTGTGGGCGCCGCTCTGGTAGCTGGGCCTGGTTCGGCTCTTCGTGTGACAGGCGGAGCTAGCTGTAGGCACACTTGACCGCAGATTAGAGTTGCCTGGATGCCGTAGAGGAAGTCGATCCCGAGGATCACCTCGTCCAATATCGTTGGCAGGACCAGGAGGATCATGCAAACATGTTGTTGATCCAGGGGCACCTGTGCGTGCAAGGCCTTGGTGACTTCCTTCGGGGATCCGTCCGCCAAAGATATTCGGGTGCGAACTTCTGTTAGCGCCTGCACTTGAGTCCCTAAGATGTCAACAGCAGCTACAGACAGCGCCAGCTCAAACCCCACTACCTGCCGTTCCAGGATTCTATTTTTACTAAGCCGAGCCTATTAATCCCTTGTATGGGAGACAAATTGTATTTCTGTATATTTTAAAACCCAAGCAATGTAATGTATAACTAAAAAACCTCATGCGATACCTTCGCTATGATGGCCCCTTTGACTCTGAAATCGTGTATATAAACCCCAGGTATTCTCAAATAAAATCAGTACTCAAGCAATACTTGTGTCGGAAATGAAGACGTAGTAATAGCGGTGTTAAAAATATATGTAACATGGGGCAACATTAAGGGGAGCAAAAGCTTTACAAATTTTGGACACATATTGTCGAGGCCTACAGCATTGGACTTGACATGCAGAATACTATCTAGGACATCACATTGATTTATACATGTAAAGCTAAAACTAGTATCACAGAGGGGTTGAGTATTCAGGTACGGATTGCATGTTGCTTCAGGTACATCTATTTCCAAAAACTTTTTGTTTATTAATTCAACGTCCACCTCAGACTCTGTCTGCTGTTTACATTTTCCAATACCTAACTGTTTTAGCTTGGTCCATCTATTCTTTGAGTTAACACAGTTATTAAATTGTATATTATAGTGCTCTCTCTTTGCTGATTTTATCTTTTTGTTAACTTTTACCCTAGCCTCTTTGTATTGCTTGCGATATTCATCAGTTTTGTATCGTTTCCACCGGAGGTAAGCTACATCTCGCTGACGGATTAGGTTTTTAATTTCGCTGCTGAACCACGGATTTTGCATTGGCTTAATCACCTTGGTCCTTAGGGGCACAAACTTGTTGAACAAATACTGGATATTGTTGGTTAAAACATCTAATTGACAGTCTACATGACAAAGATTGTAAATACATGACCAATCACAACGGAAAAATTCAGTCTTTAATTCATCACAGTTTATATTTTTGTAGTCTCTATACGTAAAAGAATTAATTGTGTAGTCAAAGTTCAAGTCATATGTTAAAAATATTAGGTCATGTCTGGAGAAGGCTGGTACTGAAACCTGGTCGTAATGTATGATTTTGCTGGGGTCATTGATAAGAAATAGGTCAAGTAATGTATCACAGTGGTTGCTATAGTGCGTGGGAATCGTTTCGTTAACTGAGTACAGACCAAGGGATTTAAAGTTATCCACGAGATGGCTTTCTGAGAATAGGTTACTGTTGAAATCGCCTGCCAATATGATATCAGTGTACTCCAGCGAAATATCTGAAATTACATTTAGTAATGAACCGTAGTCAATTGTCCGATTCGGTCTATATATACAACCCAGAAGGGTTCTTCCATGGGATTTATTGGGAATTTCTAATAAAATGTATTCAATAATACTGTCACTTGGCTGTTTAAGTACCACTTTACATTTCAGCTTCACATTCACATATATAGCCACGCCTCCTGCATGACCAATACGATCGGATCGATAAACATTATAGCCTTCACAGACAATAGACGAATCACACAGATCAGGTACAAACCACGTTTCAGACACACATATCACATCGACATTAGACTGGGTGAAAAGGAATCTAAACTCATCAATCTTCTTTAACAGACTTTGTGCATTTAAATGAACGATTTTGAGACCATTTTTATAGTTACTAATAGTTTTTAACATGGCACTAGCTATGGAACAAACTTCCTCATCCTGCATTGTTGTTATCAATGGTTATTAGGGGCGCAATCTCAATATTCAAAGTATAAGTTATTAATTTATCAAAGTAAACTATTTTTAGACCTATCTTAATTAGGAGGATATAATTTTACAAACACTGAAAAAGCTTCTGGAGGCCCCCGTGTCGATGGTAACTGTTGCGACGATCCGGCCTCCCGTCAAGCAGAGCGACGAATCTAGTGGTGGGAGAGCGCTGAGTGGGCTCACGCCTACTCCCTGCGTGTGCGAGGACCCCGGCTGTTTCCCGACTGACGGCAGCATTCGACGGCAACAACGTTTTCCGCAGTCCCAGCAGAAAAGGACTGTAGGGTTCCGGCATTCTCGGACGAAATGTCCCACTTCACCGCAGCGACTGCAGGCTCGTGCTATGTCGATAGGTGGTTCGACCTAGCTGGATTCGGTGGACTCCCGTTATCGAGTGCCTCGACTATCAAATACCCGTTACTCAGCTAAAGTCAGCAGTCTCAAGCAGGGCAAACCAAGCAACCGCATCATAAAATTAAAAATATTTCTTCTACATTTCGGTAGGCGTTAATAACCCAAACAAAATTGCGTTTACACTTTTGCTCTAGCTTTAAAACTATGGGCGCCACAGCTTTTCGCGGTTTGTGGGCGTTAGGGGGAGGGGGGGTTTCCCACTTTGGTCTATCAATATGTATTGATGAAACAAATACACATTTCTTTTCCCGTTAATATAGCTTCAAAACTGTGGGTGCCACAGTTTTTCGCGGTTTGTGGGTGTTAGAGGGGGCGTGGCACATCGGCGTGAAAAAAACTTGCGCTGCGTAATAACCCCTAGAATCTGCATGCCAAATCTCAATCTTCTAGCTTTTATAGTTTCCAAGATCTCAGCGTTCATACAGACGGACAGACAGACGGACAGACAGACGGACAGACAGACGGACAGACAGACGGACAGACGGACATGGCTAGATCGACTCGGCTAGTGATCCTGATCAAGAATATATATACTTTATATGGTCGGAAACGCTTCCTTCTGCCTGTTACATACTTTTGCACGAATCTAATATACCCTTTTACTCTACGAGTAACGGGTATAAAAAGTCGAAATGTTTGGTTATTTATAAAAAACCAATTGATACCACTGCCCTGACACCCCTAGTAATAGATGGTGAAGTCATTGAGTATGTTGAAAAAGCAAATAATCTGGGTATCATATTCAACAAAACACTCACTTGGAGCGACCATATTAACCAAGCTATTGGAAAAACATATGGTTCTTTAAGGTCACTGTTCCATACTCAAAAATTCTTAACAGAAGAGACAAGACTTCTAATGGCAAAAACCTATTTACTACCGGCATTATTCTACGGCGTCGAGATATTTGGAAACAGTGATGCAACAAGTAAACAAAAACTTAATGTAGCGTTTAATAGTGTTGCGAGATATGTGTTTAATGTAAGGCGTGGGCATCCGATCTTATGTTTAGCGTACAAGATATTTGAAATTGATCTTCAATCATGGATCCAATTCAGGGCATTGGTGGCATTGCACAAAATAATTAACACCAAAGAACCTGACACATACTAGTTCAAGACGAACGAATAACATTGCATGCATAAGACACAAAAGAACATTTTCTGAAAAACAATTCTTTATTTTTGCTGTTCGGTATTGGAATGAACTTCCCAATGGATTAAAAATAATTAAGAGCGCACCGAATTTTAAATCAAAATTAATTATACGCCTTCAAATTGTTGAAATTAGTTCCAATGTTCCCGTATATTAACATATGTACATAACAGAATGTAAGAATAACATCAGAGGAGCGAACTTTGAGAGAACAAGCTGTTATGTTACACTTCGGGAGTCGAGTAAAGTTAGCCGTCGCAAGTAGATCACCGCGCAGAGTCGCGATTAATAAATAATCATCGTTATTCATTAAAAACAAACGCTTCCTTATTTAATGTACACTCGGGCGGTCGGAATTCTCCCCTGAACAGGTTATGGGCTCAGAGCATAGTTTTGCTGCGTAAAGTGCATTAAAAAAAAAAGGTAGTTCGGTCTACACCGCGGGATAACGGGAGTTACGTGGAATACATATTTTTTCAGTCATCATGAGCGCCATGTACCAGATAGATAAATTGGACACAGGAAATTATGACACCTGGATAATCCAAATGCGTAGTGTGCTGGTCCATGCAGAGGTCTGGAAGGTGATCCAGGGACAGCGGCCAGATGGAGATGACTGAACATGGGACGGACTCGATCAAAAGGCTTTAGCTATGATTGGTGACGAACTAACAGCAATAATATTATTGTCGAGTTTAAGCAAAGAGTTCGAGAATTTCGTCATAGGAAACGCGGGATACTTTGCCCTTGTTGGATGTGTTGAAGGTTAAACTTCTTGCAGAAGGAGAGAGAAGAAGCAGCGAAGTCAAAGAAAGAGCAGAATATGAACAGTTAGCTTTTCATGCAAAGTCGCAGCCGGAGAACACAAAAAAAATGAGAGAAAAGACAAATCCAACGTGGAGTGCTATAATTGCGGACAGCGAGGCCACTATAAGAATCAGTGTAAAAAGCAAGGCAAGAACGAATTAGCAAAGGAGCCACAACAGTACAAGAACAGATCGTATACAGTAGTACCTGCAAGTGACGTACAAGAGTTAGAAGTTTCTAGCTGGTGTCTTGATAGCGGGGCTACAGCTCATATGTGCTGCATTCGAAGTCTTTTTATTAATTATGTGCCGCGAGTGGAGGATATTATTTTGGCCGATAACAACGTAATGAGAGCAGTTGGAAAAGGTGACGTGACATTGAAAACATATTATTGCATTTTGACACTGCAGAATGTTTTGCACGTACCAGCAGTGAAAGGAAATTTCACGTCCATTAATTGTGCAGTTTCCCGTGGTTGTACAGTTACTTTTCGCAAAGACTGTGCGATTGTATACCAAGACGGAGAAAAAGTTTTGAAAGCGCACAGGCAAAACAAATTGTTTGTTTTTGAGAGCAAAAGAAATACTTGCTTCGGCGCCATGCAGACTAGTGCGAGTCTATGGCATAACCGATATGGCCATTTAAACTATTCGAGTTTAAACGATTTGGTAAGACATTCAATGGTTCAAGGCATTAATGGTGTAAATTTTGCAGAAAGAAGCCAGTGCCTGTCATGAATGAAGAGGAAGATACACACACAGCCGTATCCAGTGTCCGAGAACAGAGCCAAACATCAGCTGGAGCTGATCCATACAAATGTGTGCGGGCCAATGGAAAAAAGGTCTATTGGAGGAGCATCATATTTTGTCACATTTATTGACGATATGACCCGCCGTGTGTTTGTTTATTTTATAAAATCCAAAGACGAAGTATACGACAAATTTCTTCTGTTTAAAAACATGGCAGAGAGTCAGCTTGGACACAAGATAAAAGCAGTTCGCTGTGATAATGGGCGTGAGTTTGTTAATAAACGTTTTGACAAATTGTTCCAGGAAAATGGCATTATACAGCAGTTGACTGTGCCATATAGTCCGCAGCAAAACGGCGTGGCAGAGCGAGCCAACAGAACGCTTGTGGAAATGGCCAGGAGTTTGCTTATACACTCAGGAATGCCAGAGAGTCTATTGGCAGAGGCGGTGATGACAGCTAGTTACATCAGAAATCGATCACCCACAACAGCTCTTGTTGGAATCACTCCGTATGAGGCTTGGAGTGGGAAAAAACCCAATGTGAGCCACTTGCGTGTTTTTGGATCGTCAGCCGTAGGACTAAACAAATGTCACCGCGGTAAATTCAAGGCCAAAGGCAAGGAGTATCGGTTCGTCGGGTATTCACTGGAGTCCAAAGGGTACAGGTTGTACGATCCGGTGACACAACAGGTCGTTGTGAAACGCGACGTACTATTTAATGAGATACAGCAAGATGAGCCTAAGATTTTTGAATTCCCAGTAGCACAAGCGCCGTCGAGGGAACCAACAAATGTACTCAAAGCAGAGTTGCAGCGCGTTGGAGATGAGCAGCAGGACGAATCTGAAGGAGACACAGATCGTGACCAGCAGGATGAGGAGCCGGCGCACCCTGAAGGAGAGGCCATCATAATTGGGCCAGGGAGGCCTTGAATTATTCGGACCGGCAAGTCAGGGCGACCAAGGAAGGAATTTAACGTAATCAACGCAATGAGCAAAGCAAAAATTCAACTTCCGCAAAGCTGTACTGAAGCGCTAAGTAGCCAGCAATCTACATTTTGGAAGGCAGCCATGAAGTCGGAGTATGACTCGCTCGTGGCAAATAATACATGGACCCTTGAGTTGCCCAAGGGACAGAAGGCGATAGGATGCCGCTGGGTTTTTACCATAAAAATAGACAGCGAAGGGTATGCCGAGCGATATAAGTCCCATTTGGTAGCAAAGGGTTGCTCCCAAAAATTCAGAGTTAATTATGGAGAAACCTTCTTACCAGTGTGCCGATATGAGACAATCCGTCTAGTTTTGGCGCTGTCAGTGGAGCTAAAGATGTACCTACACCAGATGGATGTGTGCACAGCTTATCTCAATAGTGATTTGAGCGAGTGTGTGTACATGAAGCAGCCGAAGGGTTTCGAGGACGAAGCGTGCATGGGCAAGGTGCTAAGGCTCAACAAGGCGATATATGGTCAGAAACAGGCAGGCCGAGAGTGGAACGCAACTTTGGATGCAGCACTTCGAGAGATTGGATTCGTGCCCTGTCAATATGAAGCATGCTTGTATAAGCAGGACATAAACGGTAACTTGTGTCTTGTACTAATTTATGTCGACGATCTTCTTGTAGCGTGTCAAAACAAAGCGGACCTAGTGCAGATTAAATCGATGATAGCTTCGAGATTTGAATGCGTGGACAAAGGCCAGCTGAATATGTTTTTGGGCATGCAGATTGAACGTGAAGGCGAGTTGGGCAGTATAACAATGAACCAGACGTTGTACATCAAGGATATGCTGCAGCGACATGGTCTGGAGCAGTGCAGGCAGACGAAAACACCGTTAGACGCAGGATTTCAGGTGGTATGCAACGATGAACGTTGTGTTGCTCAGGATCCAACTGCATATCAGTCAGCGATAGGAGAATTAATGTGGCTTGCATTAATCTCAATTTACCACTCTGTGGTTGGTTAGCGTAACGAAATAAGGACCCTCATGGCGAACATGTCTTGGCCATTAAGCATGTTATGCGGTACCTGGCAGGAACGGCCACCAACAAGTTAAGCTATTGCGCAGGAGACTTGCCACTAGTGGGTTACGTGGATGCCGACTGGGCCGGCGATGTCGGCCACCGACGGTCGTATACAGGATTTGTTTTCCTTATGGCAGGAGGACCCATTTCTTGGAAGTCGGAGAAGCAAGACAGTGTTGTCTTGAGCAGCACGGATGCTGAATACATGGCGCTGTGGTCAGCTGTAAAGGAGGCGCTACATTTGAGACGTTTAATCATCGAGATCGGTTGTGGACGAGAGGATACACCCACAATTATCTACGGAGACAATCTCAGCGCACAGAATTTGGCAAAAAATCCAGTTTATCATGCACGTTCGAAGCATATTGATATCAGGTATCATTTTGTTAGGGAAGTTATCCAGCAAGGCGATGTAAAATTGAAGTATGTATCAACCAACGATATGATAGCTGATTTGTTAACTAAGAATTTGTCAAAACTAAAACATGAGAAATTTGTTAAACTTATGAATATTATGTAAATATTGTACCAAGAGATATAAACATGGTAACATTGAGGAGAGGTGTTGAAATTAGTTCCAATGTTCCCGTATATTAACATATGTACATAACAGAATGTAAGAATAACATCAGAGGAGCGAACTTTGAGAGAACAAGCTGTTATGTTACACTTCGGGAGTCGAGTAAAGTTAGCCGTCGCAAGTAGATCACCGCGCAGAGTCGCGATTAATAAATAATCATCTGTATTCATTAAAAACAAACGCTTCCTTATTTAATGTACACTCGGGCGGTCGGAATTCTCCCCTGAACACAAATCCGTTAATTTAATGAGAGAAATTAGTTTAAATTAGCTTAAGTACCCCAACATCAGTTTAAATTTGTAAAACTATATGCCTCAATCAAAATCTGTATTCCATTTTGTTCATTTTCTTTATTTTGTTTTTTGTATGTTATATATAGTCTTTTTATTTATTATGTGTCTTTTCTTTGTAACTGTCTTTAAAATAACTATTTTTTTAAAGATTATTTTATAAATTATTCTGATCAAAAAAAAGTATTGTAATACACGTGACTAGCACATTGGGGAGAATAAAGATATAGATGTTTGTTTTTTGGAATGTTCTTTATTATTTGTGACGCTGGGTCGTCACAAAACATAACACCGTGACAAATCCTACGGTTGATCAGGGTGGGCAAGTCTAGTAAACGCAATCTGGCATTAAAAGATGGCAACCGACGGCCAGAGTCCCAGTTAAAACCTCTTAGAGCAAATAACAAAAACTGCTTTTGAACAGACTCCAACATATTTTGACAAGTTACCGTCTGCGGTGACCATATACAAGAACAATACTATAACGATGGCCGAACAAGAGATACATATAGAAGCTTAGTTGTATAAGGGTCATCAAACTCCTTAGACCAGCGCTTTATAAAGGCATTAAAACAAAGTTTATGCTCAAATAAAACTCCTAGGTCTTGTACAGTAAAAATACGTTGAAGGACATTGTTGTCAATAGAGTATGAATACATAGACGGATTACGACGATAAAAAGTCATAAAATTACATTTAGAATAGTTAAGATATAAATAATTGAGTTTGCACTAAGTCTGTAAATAGTCAAGATCTTACTGAAGACGAGAACAAGAATCCGGTAATGACAGCAAACATTAAAACAGTTGCGGACTTAATAACTTGAGGTAAGTCGTTAATCAACAAGCCAAATAATAAGGGATCCAAATGACTTCCTTGAGGTACACCAGAGGTAACATTTATAGTTTTGGAAGTTATATCATTATATTTCACCCTCTGAGAGCAAGTCTACTATACGCTCATTGTGATTGAAAATTCAATTTATTTGCAGCAAAGACAGTTCAATAAGGACTTCAATAAAGTCTCCAAGAACGTATCGCAGACAGGGGGAGTAAATACTTATTCATTTCAGAACCTGGGGGTATAAAGGAGCAGGTAATCAACATATTAGACGTTGGAAGTGAGAGTTTGACAGAAATAAATTCAATACTTGAAGAGTCAGGAGTGGTAATAAGCTCTGAAGTCAGGTTGGATTTAACCGCAATGAGGACTCCCACACCACGACGACACGGACGATCATTTCTATAAATAAAGTAGTTTTTAGATAAGATTTCACTATCATTTACAGTCGATTTAAGCCAGGTTTCAGAGAAAGCAATAGCATTGCCATCAAAAGTAGCACTATCTTGAAATAGTTTAGAGAGCTTACTTAGCAAACCTCGAACATTTTGATAGTGAATCAAGAAATCTAGAAAATTTGTATATTTTAGAACCCAAGCAATGTAATATATAACTAACAAACCCCATGCGATATCTTCGCTCTGATGGCGCCCTTGACTCTGAAATCGTGTATAAAACCTTAGATATTCTCAAATAAAATCAGTACTCAAGTAATACTTGGGTATTCAATTCCTCCAAGTTAACCCAATTCAAGTGTTGGTTTAGCGGACTACTGTCTCTAGAGAATGTTCTAGGGGCAAACTAAATTATAAATAATAGAAACATAATTTTACAAACACTGACAAAGCTTCTGGTGTCGATGGTAACTGTGGCGACGATCCGGCCTCCCGTTAAGCGGAGCGGCGGATCTAGTGGTGGGAGAGCGCTGAGTGGGTCCACGCCTACTCCCTGCATGTGCGAGGACCCCAGCTGTTTCCCGACTGACGGCAGCAGTCGATGGTATGGGTACAACGTTTCCCGCAGTCCCAGCAGAATAGGACTGGAGAGTTCCGGCTTTCTCGGACGAAATGTCTCACTTCACCGCAGCGACTGCAGGCTCGTGCTATATCGATAAGTGGTTCGGCCTCGCTGGATTCGGTGGACTCTCGTTGTCGGGGGCCGGGCGGAGGGCAGCTCCTCGTAGTGTAGCTTCCACTGGTGGGTGGAGAGAGAGATTTCGAAGGCGGTGGCTAATTGCGTCAACACTTCCAGTGAGGAGAACTCATGTCGCCATATGAAGACTTGATACTCCGGCAGCAGGTTCTCATAGATCCTTTCGAGCTCCTGTTCGATCGAACACACGTTGTATGCTGTAGCGCCATCCTCGACTCGTTCTATGAAGTGCAGGGGTTTGGTTTGTCCATCGAAAAGGACGCCCCATCCCCGACGCTTCTCGGCGAACGCGGGCGCTGACATGGGCCGTGGTGGCGAGTGGGCCGTACGGTTGGAACCTTGGGTTCCGAGTCCTGGGCTCGTGTGAAGATGATCCGAGGGCTGGTCACTATATTTTGTGTGGCGGCCTCCGGATATATGGCTTCCAGTACTGTGAAGCGTTTCCGGAGCGCCGGGCTGTGGTTGGACCCTCCGATGAACGATGCAAGCCGAGCGTCACGTGGATGCCGATGTGGGAGTTGCGCTGATATTACGCCTCCAATGTACGTGCGTCACTGGGCTGCTGGATGATGAGGTAGAGGTGGAGAAACATCGATGTTTTCGATGTTTTTGGTGCAAAACATCGATGTTTCATCGGTGTTTAGAAAAAAAAAATTTTTTTTTTTAATCACAGGTTTGTTTATTTTTAAATGGCCCTTTTTGTTCAGAAACAACAGTTTGAATTGTTAAAAATTCAACAGAAAATATTAGCAATTGAGGGAAAGACCCTAAATGAATCTTCTTGAATTCTGAAACAGCTGGTATTTATTGAAAATGTTCACAAATCTTAAATTATCTAAAAAATCTAACTAAAATACGAGTAAACGAGGACGGAAGCTAACTTCGGCAAAAACATCAAATTTTAACCGATTTCACCCTATTATTCCTATGGGAGCTATAGGATATAGACGTCCGATCGGCACGCGCTTTTAAGCTTTTCAACTGAGCTTGCAAACGGTATTGAAACAGACGGAATATATATACTTTATGGGGTCGGAAAAGTCTGCTTCACTGCATTACAAACTTCTGACAAGGGTATAATAATTATTTTTTGATGCTTATAATAAAAATTGAAAATAAGCCTTATTCTCCATAATCTTAATAATTACGATCCCTGCAATTTACACGTTTTCCCTATGAAATTTTCCTTAGGAAAACATCGATGTTTGCTTGCCAAATGCTTGTTACCGATGTTTCCAAAACATTGATGATGCTTACATCGATGTTTCTCCACCTCTATGATGAGGTGGGTGTGGCAGGGTCTCCTGACTAGCAACTGGTTGAGACAATCGGGGGGCCCCCTCACAATCTCATCGATGTTTCTCCACCTCTATGATGAGGTGGGTGTGGCAGGGTCTCCTGACTAGCAACTGGTTGAGACAATCGGTGGTGGTGCAGCGGCGAGTCTCCTGGCAGTGGGTGATCCGGTGTGTGGCGGATACAGGATACCAAAGCCGTCTGACTGAAAACCCTGAACCGTCCAAACTGTAAGGACTTTTCTTAGGCTGGGCTAGACTTCAGTCTGGCCAAGGTTCTCTACAGTTAAATTTGTAGAAATACTGGAGACGGAAAAGGACTGGGAGTTGCCGCCGGGATTTGTTGGTGGGAGTACGTGGCCTGCTCCCTCGTGACTACGTAGAGTAGTCACGGTAGAGTAGACTACTCAACGTAGTCACGAGGGGGCCGACGCAAGTTAAACCGCGGGAATCTCGGCTGGGCCAGCGCGTGGGTTAGGGGCGCGTGCGGAATCGGCAGTATTTTTTTTCCCGCGCTTTTACGCAGTCCGGCGAGCGGTCGTACTGCGTAGAGAAAACTTCGGAAACGCAATACGAGAACTTGACCGAGGTGAGTTGGCACGTGGGCAGCTTTGTCGTCCGCGCTGCGCAGAGAAAACTTTGGAGGCGCAATGCGAAAAACGGGGCCGACACCAATAGGCTAGGTTAGGTTACAGGGAGGGCCCTCATGGACGGAGCCACGCATAGGCCAATATGTCCCTTAGTTGTCCGGCTAATCTGTATGAACCTCGAGATATTTTATTAGGTTTTAATGTCTACAATGTTAACAATGTTACGTTTCAGGAAATCCGATAGAGGGCGTCTCTGTTAACTTAGCAGCTGTTAAATCAGCAGTTACAAATGCGACTTTCGATCTGTTAAAATTCAACGATTCCCTTGCAGATTTGAAGTTCTTAAAATTTGACTTTTAAAGCAATCTTGGTAAGCCTTTTGGATTGGAATAATAGGATGGTGCTATATACTATTTGTTTTTGTGCTTACACGGTGCAAATCCGTCGTTTTTTTCTTATAATTGAGTGGCAAAGGAAGTAGTCTAACACGCACATTTTTTCATGAAAACTTAATTTCAAATAGAGCAATAAAGCGAGTCCAGCGGAGTCCACTTTTGAAACCAATTGGGATTTGTAGAGTATTTAATTCTTGTCCAAATGTATATAGTCAGAATCGCCACTTATTGCCACTTTTTCTATAATTTAATTTTTTAGACCATAACCTCAAATTTTGCAAAGGATATGGTTTTGCACTGGAGGCTGAAGAAGAAAGGCGTTTTCTGGCTTTATAATATTATTAAAATGAAGAATAAATAACTAGCTGTGTCATTGATTAGTTTAAATGCACTTTAGAGGCTGTAAAGCGAAATTTTTGCTACAATTAGAACAAAAAGTCGTAAAAATGTATGGTTAATTTTGACATTTGTCATTGTTTTTGTATGAAACTTTTAGTATTATTTTAAAACCGTAAGTAATCGCTATTGCTAAAGTTATGTCCATTTCTATCAAAAAACAACAAAGTTAATCTGATCGTTCCTAGGGGAGCTATATGATATGCGCAGGGATACAAAATGAAGACTGGTAAAGTTTCACGTCGATATCTTTTAAATTGACTGAGTAATTAATTTAAGCCTCTAAAAGTGGTCAAATGCCCCATAGTGCAGTGGCCTGTGAGGATTCCCACTAACAGACTGCAATTTTTCCGAGGAAGATGCAGTACATACATGCCTGAGTTTTTCATTGCGCTCTTTGCACATTGTTCTTGCAATTCGGCAAGTCTCGGTATTCCTCCACCTGCTTTTTGCCCGCGTGTCCGCCTGGTTCTCCAGGGCGCTTTGTAGCGTTCTGAGGAAAACCAGCACGTTCTCCGTTCTGTCGTTCCTCAGCTCTACACCCTTCTTTGCAAGAACGTTACCTGTCTCGTTACCATCGATGCCCTGGTGACTGGGAACCCAATAGAACCGCACTGACTTCGTCGTGCTAGGGTTATCTAGTGCCTCCCTGCTCGCCATTACATTTTTGGAACTGACCGTTGACGACTACATGGACCTTATCACCGCTTGACTGTCCACGAACAAGTTGACCGGTTGATCGGTTTATACTTTGAGCCACTTCTGCCGCTTTCCTTATGGCGAAAACTTCTGCCTGGAATATGCTACAGTCGCTGGGTCGCTTATATGACAGCCTTATTTCAGGGTCTGTACAGTATAAGCCCGCTCCTACTCCTCCTTTCATATTGGAGCCGTCTGTGTATATGTTGAGGTGTAGAGTCTGGTCCCGACCCTTATCCAGTCGTCTGGGCCCATGACGGGCACGTTCTGGGAGTCATGTAGCCCGTTATGTTGATCATGCTTCGGCCGATTGAACTGTGTCCGAAGCTTTGCGTCGTCATATTGCCTGATGCAACTAGACGTTGTGCTGCCTTTCCTGCAGTTAGTTGAGCGGGGATATCTATGGGGTCGATTCCGAGGATCGTTTCTGGTGCTTTAGTTGGGGTTACCTCAGCGCCCCCGTTATGGAGACCAGTGCCTGCCGCTAAGTTCTCATCACAAGATCGGTGTTGGTCTCCTTTTCAGTGGCTTGCCACCACACTAAGGCTCCATACATCAGAGTCGGACGCACCACCGAGATGTAGATCCAGTGCATCAGAGTAGGCGACAGACGCCATGTGCTGCTAAGCATCTTCTTGAATGCATATAGGATGCATATAGCGCCACGGTGGCCTTTTTCACCCTTTCTAATATATTGGGTCTCCATGCCAGCTTGCAGTCCAGTATTGTTCCGAGGTACTTGACCTGCGTTTTTCTTTTCCGCCCACTCACATATCTACCTGAGTGTTGATTCCATTATGGAGCTGATGGACTCCCGTAATAATTATGCCTATGTAGTCCGCGTAGGCAGTTATTTTTGGGGCTCTCCTCTCGAATCTCTTAATTACATCACCGACCACCAAATTCCATAGAAGAGGCCAGAGGACCCCACCTTGTGGTGTGCCTCTGTGTGCCCCCTTTACCATGGAAGCAGTGCCCCACTCTGAAAGTACCCCCCTGCAGCTAAGCAGGTTTCTTATCCAGAGACTTATTGCGGGGTGCGTGCTGGTCGCTTCTAGGCGATCCATTATAGCATTCGTCTTGACATTGTTGAATGCTCCGGATATAACTACGAATACTCCAAGCGCATATTCTTTAAAGTGTAGGGCTTGTTAATACTCGGCTTAGGTGCCTGGCATACAGCACATGAACTGTCTGCCTGTAGTCGTCGCAACTAGCACAACTAGGTGGACTAGGGTATTGGTTAGTGAGTAATCAGTCAGTTGTATTGTTAGATTGATACTGATTTTATTCAACAAACTTAACGGTATTTATAGGTACAAAAGTGTTAACGTTAACAAAATGAAATTACAGCTATTCGTCATAACTCGCAGTGGGTCAAATTGCTATATGCAGTGCTAGTCAAATTACTGCTCTACTTCCGATTAATGAGGCAAGCTATTTTTCGCTGCGTCGGCCGGTGGATGACTGTTATAAATTGCAATATTGGCAGTAAGAGTTATGACATACGATTCTTTGCTGTTCTGTTATAACCGCGGTACTACTTATATTATGTAGGTCGATGAGTCTTTACATTCTCCCGGTCGTTGAACAGATGTTCAACCATCGCTAATGTGGAACGCAACATTTCGTGGGGTAGGTTCAGGTGAGGCTGCTTGTCGTTCTCTTGGTTGTTGCAGGTCCGTCGTCGTGGCTTCCAGTTGACGAATCTTCTTCGGAAACTATATGCGATGATCAATATTATTGATATTGCTAACGCCGCTTACGCGGCTACTTGATAATGCTGCATGGTGGTAAATTGATTTGACCATGCTGTATCCTTTAGCTTAGCCAGCCTTTGTTGTGGCCGATCCACTTCGTCTGATTCAGATGGTTGTTCAGATGTTCAGATGGATGTTGCCAAAACGAATGTACGCTAAATGTGATTCGGTGATTATCGTGCTGAATGTGCTAATACTAATGTTAGCGTTTCGTGCGGTGCAGCCGGAGGACAGAGGCAGTAAACCCGATCCATTAAGGTGAATGGTGGATGGCATTCCCTTGCATACAGCTTGAAGTTCTATTTGGTTGTGGGTCGCAAACATCCATCTGTTCCGTTGATGCGTTCTTAACCTAATCAAGCCTGCCTTCGACTTAATAATTTCACAAAGTGTTTCAGATTTGTTGTTGAATAGCTGAAACTCACACTTGATGGTTGAAGCAAATGTGTTCGTTGTTGGATAGTACTAAACATTGCTCGAACTCATCCTCAGCAAGACCAATGAATTGATCTCTGTGGGAGATCTTAATGTCGAATCGATTCCAGTCTCCTGAATTTCACGTCGGGATGGGGATGATGCTAAATACTTCCTGTTGTGCTGTCATTTTGAATATGACATGATCTGTAGTTTTGGTTTTCTCAGCGCGCATTGTTTTATTGAGTTACATTACATTTTCCGACGAGACCGGCAACATCTGATCCGGAAGTAGATGATCCCGAATTTTGTCTAATTAGTCTCTTAGCTGCTTAGGAGTTACCAGCATGGGACTGATGGTTCGATGACGAACGTCGGTGAGAACGCTGGCAATTTCAGCTTGCATCCGCTCCATCCCAGTTGCAAGCAGGGTTAGCTGGGTAGTTAAGACTACGAATGTTTGCTGCAAGTGGTCACCTTGATATCTGCCTCGTTCCTTGTTGATGGTTGCTAGTTTCTGATCCAAATTTCTCATGCGGCTGTCAGTAGATGACTTGCCTTTCCTGATTATGTTAATAGTTGAATCCAAAATTTAAGTGTGATTCTTGAGTAACATCATCAATACGTCTTCTCTGGATTTCACCTCAGTTATAACCTTGGCCATGTCGTCTGCATATCTGGCATCAAGGACCCCACAGAGCGAGTTAGCTACATTACCAACTATATCAAGTGGTGATGTGCGCTGTCTGGAATGGTTTATCAGATAACTTCCTTCCTGTAGCTCACCATATACATGTGCAAAATGGGCAAATGCATGCATTTGAGTTCCTTAACTCAGAACACTTGAGCCTAAGTTCTTTTATCCCAGTGGACAGCATGTTCATATCACTCCAATACGGTTTCAAATCGTAATATGCAATGATAGTCCATTCCGAGATTGCCGTTCTTGCCGTGCCGAGACTGTGCTGCCCATCACTATCTTTTTCCGACGTATGGATGGCTCATCAGGTTATGGACGGGATTCATCTTCGGACCTTTGGCGCTTGCCACTGCTCTCTTCTGGGAATAATGTCGCCAACCGAGTGATAGGCCGCTTAAATATCCCAGATGCTGTTTTTACCTCAACCACCCGAACGCGGTTATCCGCACCATGAGAAGATTTAACTATTCGTGCCAGTGGCCAATTCATACTTCCCTGATGTTTTGTACTTCTGCCTTCCACTTGTGCCGAGCCTGAAGTTCTTGTAAGTACTCGGCTGACCATTGATTCCAGAATAAATGCTTCAGCCTGGATACCAATTCCCAGCGCTTTACAAGTGAATTTGTCTTGCGATCGGCATTAATGTCAGGTGGAGCCGTTAGTGGTTCGCCAATTAGGAAGTGTCCTGGAGTGAGGGCTGCCATGTCTGTGGGATAATTTGATATCGATGTAATTGGTCGTGAGTTTAAAATTGCTTCAACTTCGACTATTACTGTATTTAATTCTTCAAACGTCAATGACGCCGTAGAGGTGGTTGTCAATAGTAGTTTTTTGGCGGATTTCACGGCTGCCTCCCAGAGGCCATCGAATGATGGTGCTCGTGGCGGTATAAATTTAAAATCAACTTGCCGTTTGCTACATTGATTATTATAATCTGATTCATAGCCTTTTCAATAAAGATTGTATTTTTCAGTTCCTTAAGTTGGTTGGTTAGTTGGTTAGTTAGCACCAACAAAATTGGTTACGTTATCGCAATGGATTGTCTGACATCTGCCGCGGCGGCTCAGAAATGTGCTTAATGCTTCTAAGAAAGCGTTTGTAGTTAAATCGCTTACCAGTTCAAGATGTACTGCCTTTGTGGAGAAGCAGCAAAAAACGGCGATGAATGCTTTGTCTGGTCTTTTTCCTCGGATCTTGTGATGAATCCAAAAGGGGCCACAATAGTCTACGCCGGACATTAAAAATAGACGTTCTTGTGTGACACGTTCAGCTGAGAGATCTCCCATGATCTGTTGCATCAGCTTTGGTTTTGCTCTAGTGCATCTCACACAGTTGTGAATAATGCTTCTGGACATAATCTTTTCGTTGAGTATCCAGTACTGCAGCGAATTCCACTTGTTGGATGGTACGTAGAATCACAATTCGGGCTTGATGCAGTTCCGTGGAGAGTATTGTTGTTGTTTGCGGTCTATTTGTGTTGCTAGTTCATTAAAATCGATTTAAATTTATCGCCATTTCCCCTTTGACTTATCAGCCCGCTATCGATATTAATGCCTTATCACGAGATCGCGTTGCCCATCACCAAGTTTCAATTTGTGCGATTAGACTTTATAATTTGTTTAAATAAACTAAAAGCATAGTTCAATGAATATTGTATTTGGTGTTGTCTTTTGCCACACGGAGTGGCAACATCTTTATTAAATTTGTAATAGTAGACCGTCAAAAGGCGCAGTTAGAATTGCTCAATATTGAGTAAGCTGGTGAAATTGAGTAATTGGATAGATGAAACTGCGCAGCAAGAAAAAATTGGGATTTGACTCGAGCGAAATGGCTGGTACTTCTACTCCGAAGCCAAACAGTCGAGATCAGTCAGAAGACGAGATGGATTCCGACAAGGATAAGACAATCCTGGGTCTAAAAGAGAAGGTTCCGGAAAATGACATGTTTCGGAATATGATGGATATGATGAAAAGCATAAAAGATGCTCAAACAGAATTAACTGCTCGAGTTAATAGTCTAAGTGATGGTCAGGCAAACCAAGTTATTCTTATGGAGACCCGATTAATGACGATGTGCAAAAGTGAAATCAGATCGGCTTGTGAAATTCCGGAAGAAAATACAAAGCGTACATTAGCTCGTGTAGACGCACTTGTTCCTGGATCAGTTGGGGATCCTCACAATCCTGGCGTTCATGGAGACTCTAAGACTGATGGCGCTACTAGAGGCGCAAACAATCTTGGCGCTACTGGAAGCGCACTTGTTTCTGGATCAGTCGGGGATCCTCACATGGCGTCCTTGCAGGCGCTTGTACTCATGGCGCTAATGGAGGCGCACACAATCATGGCGCTACTGGAAGCGCACTTGTTTCTGGATCAGTCGGAGATCCTCACAATCTTGGCGCATATGCAGGCGCACACAATCTTGGCGCTCATGGCAGCGCAAACAATCTTGGCGCTACTGGAAGCGCACTTGCTTCTGGATCAGTCGGAGATCCTCACAATCTTGGCGCATATGCAGGCGCACACAATCTTGGCGCTCATGGCAGCGCAAACAATCTTGGCGCTACTGGAAGCGCACTTGTTTCTGGATCAGTCGGAGATCCTCACAATCTTGGCGCATATGCAGGCGCACACAATCTTGGCGCTCATGGCAGCGCAAACAATCTTGGCGCTACTGGAAGCGCAAACAATCTTGGCGCTACTGGCCTCACAATCATGGCGTTCTTGGAGGCGCTTGTATTCATGGCGCTACTGGAGGCGCCGACAATCATGGCGTCCTTGGAGGCGCTCGTACTCATGGCGCTACTGGAGGCGCAGACAATCATGGCGTCCTGGGAGGCGCTTGTACTCATGGCGCTACTGGAGGCGCAGACAATCATGACGTCCTTGGAGGCGCAGACAATCATGGCGTCCTTGGAGGCGTAGACAATCATGGCGTTCTTGGAGGCGCTTGTACTCATGGCGCTACTGGAGGTGCAGACAATCATGGCGTCCTTGCAGGCGCTTGTACTCATGGCGCTACTGGAGGCGCCGACAATCATGGCGTCCTTGGAGGCGCTTGTACTCATGGCGCTACTGGAGGCGCAGACAATCATGGCGTCCTGGGAGGCGCTTGTACTCATGGCGCTACTGGAAGCATACTTGTTTCTGGATCAGTCGGGGATCCTCACAGTCTTGGCGCTCATGGAGGCGCCTGTACTCATGGCACTCGTGGAAGCGCACCAAATCCTGGCGCTACTGGCGACGCAAACAATCTTGGCCCCACTGGTGCTGCAGACTATCATGGCGCTTAGGGAGGCGCTTATACTCGTGGCGCTGCTGGAGGCGCACACAATCTTGGCGTCCTTGGAGGCGCATGTACTCATGGCGCCACTGGAAGAGCATTTGTTCCTGGATCAGTGGAGGAGGCGCGAACGCATTTAACGAAGAAGCATTTGGTCGAGGCCCTACTGGAGGACGTCATGGTTCTGTCATTACTGGAGAAACATTTGGTCGTCAAATTAGAAATGTCGGTATGTACGGGTCTGATAATGCTAATGGGGTTAATTGGCATGGTATTGGTGACATTAATAGTAACACGGTTGAACAACAGCACTCCCGAAATATACATCCAAGAAAACTGATAGATTTACCAGAATTCAATGGAAATCCAGAATCATGGCCTGTATTCTCAACTATGTTTTGGGAATCATCGAACGCATATGGGTATACAAACTTGGAGAACCTTTTGCGTTTACAGAAAAGTTTAAAGGGAGTAGCTAGAGAGGAGGTTAAGGGCTTATTAATTAATCCAGCTAATGTAAAATACATTATAGAGCGGCTTGAGTTTACTTATGGAAGGCCAGAAATGTTAATTTACAGTTAGATGAAAATGGTTAACCAAATAACGCCGGTAACAGAGAATAACTTAGAAAAGATAGTCTTATTTGCATCTAAGGTTGACAATTTAGGTATATTTTTGAAATCAGCCAATGCCACTCAACATTTAAAAAAATCCTGTTTTGATAGAGAGCCTGGTAGGTAAGATGCCACTCAGTAAGCGGATTCAATGGATTGAGCATTCATCGCAAATTCAGCCTTATCCAAATTTAGATAACTTCAGCAATTGGTTGAACAATATGGCAAGAAGCATTGCAAGGGCAACCGTATCAGCACCGGTAAATACGAAATAAACGAAAAATGAGCAAAAGGGCCCTTCGAAATCAATTTTACATTCTTCCAAGAATGAAACTAAAGTGAACAAGATGGAGTGTTATCAATGTCAGGGTGAACATTATCTGAATACCTGTGAACAATATTTAAAGGCTGATATTCCAGAAAAGTGGAAGATGATAAAGAATTTTCGTTTATGTTTCGGTTGTCTTCGGCGTGGACACACTCTGCAAGCTTGCAAGTATAAGCGGGAGTGTAAGAAAAATGGATGCAAGAAAAACCACCATACGTCTTTACATTCAGAAGATCCTCAAAAGGAAGAGAAAATCGAACCCAAAGAAGCTACGATTAACACAATCAAGCCAGCTACGCCACAATTGTTGTTTAAGGTTTTGGCCGTTGAAATGTTGGGGCCAAATAACAAAATTATACAGACGTACGCATTTTTAGATGAAGGTTCGTCTGCTTCATTAATAAATGAAAAATTAGCAGATAGCCTGAGCGTACTGGAGCCAAAAAGAAAGTTAACTTTAAACTGGATAGAAAATCACGCAAAGGAGTTTTTGTCGATGGAATGCAATCTTCGTATAAGAGCATATGGAGCTGATAAAAAAATGGATGCGTATTGTTGGAAACTCAGTTCCAACTTTATATCTAGCTTTACAGTCGGTAGATGTCGAGAAGCTCACTGAGAAGTACGCACTGCTAAGAAACTTACCAATAAACGGATTTACAGATGCAGAACCTATGATCTTAATAGAAATTAACAACTGTCACTTAATAGCCAATATAAAAAGTGTATATCTAGATACAAACCTAATCGCAGCCAAGACACCGTGGGTTGGCTTGTTTATGGTTCAGCCGATGACCAAAAGAAAGGTTCACCACGAGTATCTGTAGTTTTACACGCATGCTCCAAAAAAGATAGCAATGAACAAGAGATCCATGACATGATAGCAGATTACTTTACAACGGAAAACTTCGGTGTAAAAATACCAATAAAGCCCTTAGAATCTGCCGGTATATCCAGAGTAAGAGATATATTAAAAAACACGTCTAGGAAACGAAATGGCTGTTATGAAACTGGACTTCTTTGGAAAGAGGATGTGATCAAATTCCCGGACAGCTACAAAATGGCTCTGAAAAGGTTGCAAGGCGTAGAAAACAAAATGCAAGGACTTGGAAAGATGGCGCAATATGATAACGCCATTATGGATTTCATAAATCAAGGATATGCAGTTCAAATATCGGATCAAGAAGCCGCTCTCGTTGGACCGCGTACGTGGTACTTACCCCATTTTGGTGTTATAAATATAAACAAGCCAAAAAAGATAAGATTGGTGTTTGATGCAGCGGCTACGATCAACGGCATTTTCCTAAATACAATGCTTTTAAAAGGACCCGATGAAAACCCACCATTGACGACGATCCTCTTAAAATTCCGGCAAGGCAAGGTATCAGTATGCGCTGATATAAAGGAAATGTTTCTGCAAGTGCAAGTCCGTAAGGAAGATCAGGATTCGTTGAGATTTCTTTGGAGACATGGTAATCGCGATGCTCAGGTTGATACATACAAGATGACAGTCCTTATATTTGGAGCAACATGCTCTCCATCATGTGCTCAATATATAAAAAATATTAACGCCGAAAACGCTGAGATGTACAGGGAACAAGTTATTGATGACATTCAAACGAAGCATTACGTGGATGACTTCGTAGCTAGTTTCGAGTCTGAAGATGGTGCCCTTCAAATCAGCCGGGAAGTCAAGAAGTTGGGAAAGTTTGAGCTTAGAGGCTTCGTATCCAACTCTAAGATAATTGAGCAGTCCCTTAACAACACGGAAGAAAACGAGTCGGTAGCACCGACTGTCCAACTAGACAGCGACACAACAGACAAGATTTTAGGAATGTGCTGGGATAGTCGGTCTGACAAATTCGTATTTGATCTCAAGCTAAACCGAGTGGATAAAGAAATTGTTAAAGGACTGAAATGCCCCACTAAACGCCAACTGCTGAGTTTGGTTATGTCTGTATATGATCCCTTTGGTATGTTAGCAGATCTAATGATACATGGCAAAATCTTGATACAAGATGTTTGGAGATCTGGAATACATTGGAACGACTTGATACCAGACAATTTGTTTTCCAAATTTAAGCTTTGGGTACTTGAATTGGAAAAGGCAAAACAATTTCAGTTAAGTAGATGCTATCTGCCAGAATTTCTATCAGTTAAGGATAGCATCGAGCTCCATATTTTTGTCGATGCGAGCGAACAGGCCTTCGCAACTGTAGCAAACTGGCGCATATCTTGTGGCGGAGATACAAAAATAGTCTTTGTTGCTGGAAAGACCAGATGCGGACCGTTGAAAATGTTATCAATTCCCAGACTTGAGTTGCAAGCAGCAGTGTTGGGTACGCGTATGAGAAAGACCTTCTTAGATAATCATGATGTCATAGTAAATGGAACAACACTGTGGTCAGATTCCCGAACTGTAATCTCCTGGATACGGTCAGATCATCGACAGTTCAAACCATTTGTTGCCCATCTAGTTAGCGAAATCCTGGAAACGACATCTAAAACTGATTGGAGCTGGGTTCCAACGCACTTAAACACAGCGGATAAGGCAACAAAATCAACCAAGTGTCCAAAAAACGTTACCGGAAGCGAATGGATAAGCGGTCCTCAGTTTTTGCTTGCTGAAAAGGATTCTTGGCCTACGATGGACTTCAGTCTTTCGCCAGATGACGGCACTGAGAGGCGTAAAACTACCATGACTGTTCAAACTACCCAGTTTGTAGATATCAGCCGATTCTCGAATTATCTTCGTTTGAAACGCATGATGGGATGGTGCTTGAGGTTCGTAAACAATTGTCAAAAACGGATTCAAGAAAGGGAAAAAGGAGAATTATCTGCCCATGAATTATTCCTCGCGGAATTAAAATTGTGCAAGGTGGTACAAAATCAAATCATCAGATGAGGTGGCTGAGTTACAAAGATCGGAATCTGTAGCCAAGAGTAGTTCCATTCATACCCTTTCTCCGAATCTAAATGCTCATGGAATTTTAGTGGTTGCGGGAAGATTGGATTATGCCATCGACATTACAATATCTCAACGCCAGCCAATAATATTGCCGTCCCGACATATCTTCCCCGAACTTATCGTTAAATGGTATAATGAGGCATACCTTCACCAAAATGACGAGACCATTGTGAACGAAATAAGATGCACGTTCTGGATAACAAATATTAGAAAAGCGGTCACTCGGGCAAAATCACTTTGTCAACATTGTAAAAATTACAAGGCCAAAACAATCACTCCTTTAATGGGTCAACTGCCCAAAGAGAGACTGACACCGTATCAGCGTCCTCCGTTCTCCGTTCTCCTTTGTAGGACTACACTACTTCGGCCCAGTTTTCGTCACCATCGGAAGGCGACAAGATAAAAGATGGGTTGCACTCTTCACGTGACCATAAGAGCCATGCATTTGGAACTGGCTGCCGATTTGTCCACCGACGCATGCATTTTGTGCATACGAAACTTCGTAAATAGAAGAGGTATCCCTGTGACTATAAGATCAGACATGGGAACAAATTTCGTTGGTGCCGATAATGAGCTAAGAAAGATCAAAGATCTCTTTGACTGGGATTATATCAAATCGGAAATGGCAAACAAAGCAATTGATTGGCAATTCAATTGCCCTTCAAATCCCAGTTCAGGCGGATGTTGGGAACGCTTGGTGAGATCGACCAAACGTGTTCTGAGTGTAACGCTTAAGGAGAAAGCTCCCCGCGTTGAAACGCTAAGGAGTTTGCTAATTGAAGCTGAAAACATAGTAAATAGCCGTCCTTTGACTCATCTTCCCGTTAACATAGATGATCCGGATCCTTTAACGCCTAATCATTTTTTGCTTCGAACAACTAATTCAACCCAAACCCCAAGCGACGTCAACAACTTTTGTCATCGCAAGCAATACCGAATTGCTCAACAATTAAAGGATCACTTTTGGAGTCGATGGATAAAAGAATACTTGCCGACTTTGACTAGACGAACAAAATGGCATTCCCGAACCAAGCCGATCTCCGTTGGAGATGTCGTTATTATTTGCGAGGATAATCAACCTAGAGGAAGTTGGAAAAAAGGAATCATCATAAACACAATTCCAGCTAAAGACGGCCACATCAGATTGGCAGAAGTCGAGACATCCTCAGGTATTCTCAATCGTCCAGTATCAAAGTTAGCAGTTTTGGATGTATTAGGTAAAACTCCATAGTTGTTTTACGGTGGGTGGGATGTTGCTGGTTCATTAAAATCGAAATTCCCCTTTTGACTTATCAGTCCGCTATCGATATTAATGCCTTATCACGAGATCGCGTTGCCCATCACCAAGTTTCAATTTGTATAAAGAAGACAGCGCGACAACACAATTTAATAAATTTTCTCCAATTTGTGACTTGCGATTAGACTTTATAATTTGTTTAAATAAACTAAAAGCATAGTTCAATGAATATTGTATTTGGTGTTGTCTTTTGCCACACGGAGTGGCAACAATTTGATTTGTAGCTGAACCGCAACATGTACGCCACTATACGCTTCAATTTGTAGAACGAAATACTGTGCTTACAGCTGTAGATCTCTTCTCCGATTGTGTTTGGTGAGATCGGCAAACTTATGTGTTTTGTCCACCTTTCCAGATCGCTCGGATTAAGGGTCGGAGTGCTGGTCCACTGACTTGACGATCTATGTAGAAATAGTGGCCTATAAAACCACAGATTATAGTCGCCTAACTTGCTGGCGAGGATTCCTCTTGTCAAAACGTCCGCTGCATTGTTTGCAGATGATATGTGACGCCATTGCGCTTGGCTTGTTATTGCCTGAATTATGGCTATTCTGTTGGCCACAAATGTGTGATAGGTAGATGCTGCAGCAGTAATCCAGGAAAATACCACCATTGAATCACTCTTGTAGTGTATTACACTATTAATAAAAAAGACACGCGGTTCCAATTTTCATCTAGTTCTTTATTACCTAGTTTCATTTTTCTTCTTGCTTTTGTTTTCTTGCTTTAGTAAGCCCGACTTTTCATTCCTCTTGTAATCTTGACTTACGATATTGTATATAAGTATCGATAACATAACATGTGCCTCCTATATTTTGTGTTCCAACTCAAGATTTTAAAGCTAGGGTAATTCAATTCTTAGACTTTAATCTTATAGCATGTGTGCAGAGAATTAAATTGAACATTATGAAAGAAAACTGCATTACATTTAACGAAAGACTTCTTAAGGTTACGAATTTCAATATATTTAAAATGATTTTAAGATGTGTTATTTTGGATATGTGTGTGGCTTGATCTTACCCTCCACCCGAGGTCTTAACTCTCTTCTGGTTGGAGCTATTTCAACATTCTTAGTGGTGTCATTATTGTCGTTTGGAAATTCACTAGAATGGTTGCTTATGGTGGGAGTGTTATTATCATTATGTTCTCTAGTTTCTGAACAAATTTCATTATTTTTTATTTGATCCATGTGACGCTTTATTTCACGGTCATTGTTGGATAAAACACAACTGTAGGATCGAGAGCCTAACTGCTGTTTTACAGTCGCCTGAGTCCAACTTGCCTTGTTAGGATTTGTGTAATCTCTGACTAAAACTTCTTGTCCTTGTCTAAAATTTACGTTGCGCTTGCCCTTATAGTTTACAATTGATTGCTGCTGTCTACTTTCTATGCGCTCAGTGACTTTGGGTGGTTTCATAAACGAGAATCTGGTTTTTAAAGTTCGACCTAAAAATAACTTAGCTGGTGATTCTCCTGTTGTGCAATGAACTGTGTTTCTGTAGTCTATCAAAAATCTGTTCAAGACGGTGTCAAAGTCTTGATAGCTATCACCTTTCATGTTCGCGTAAAGGGATTTTTTTACAGTTTTTACGAAATTTTCAGCTTGTCCGTTTGTCGAAGGGTGTCCAGGAGCTGTCAAACTGTGCCGTATTCCGTTATTTAACATGAAAGTTTTAAAATCATTAGAGGTAAACTGGCGACCATTGTCGCTCACTAAAACATCTACTAAGCCGAATCTGCAGAACAAGTCTCTTAAAATTTGTATGGTGAACGATGACGTAATCTCCTTTGTTTTAAAAACTTCGACCCATTTCGAATAAGAGTCAATGACTATCAACAAATAAAAGTTTTGAATTGGCCCTGCAAAATCTATGTGAACTCGGCTCCAAACTTGACCGTTTGATTTCCAAGGGATTAATAAACCCTTTTCAATGTCAATGACTATCAACAAATAAAAGTTTTGAATTGGCCCTGCAAAATCTATGTGAACTCGGCTCCAAACTTGACCGTTTGATTTCCAAGGGATTAATAAACCCTTTTCTGGACTAGACTGCAATTGTTGACATGGCTCACACTGTCTGATCAGTTCTTCTATTTGTGTATCCATTCCCGGCCACCAAATATATGAACGAGCTAACATTTTTGTTTTAACAATTCCTAGATGAGATCTGTGCATCTCACGTAACACTTCTTTTCTTAGTTTGGTAGGAACTACTACTCGATATCCCCATAAAATGCAATCAAATTCTACAGACAATTCACTAGCCCTACTTTTAAAACTAGAAAAGTCCTTACTGGTTATTTTATGTAAAGAACCATCCTTAATTGCTTCACAAACTTTTGATAGGATAGGATCTCTCCTGGTTTCTCGTGAAATATCTTTAAAATTTATTTTGAAGACGTCATTAGATTGAATGAATTGAATATAGTTATTTTCCTCAAAATCTTTAGCCTTTCTCAACTGTGGCATTCTAGACAGACCATCTGCTATATTGTTCGGACCCTGTATATACTCAACACAATATTCAAAACCTGATAAAATAACGGCCCACCTTTGCATCCGTGCGGATGCCATCTGGGGCAATCCTTTTGTTTTTCCAAAAATGCCCAATAGGGGCTTATGGTCTGTCCTTAAAGTAAACCTATTTCCCAAAAGGTATTGTTTAAGTTTGGTGACACAATAAATAATTGATAAGGCTTCTTTTTCAAGAGTGCTGTAGTTTTGTTCACTTTTCGACAAATCTCTAGACACAAATGCTATTGGTCTAAGTCCGTCATCAAAGCTGTGCGACAAAATGCCACCCACTGCATTGTTACTTGCGTCAGTTGTCAAAACTATAGGTAATTCTGAATTAAAATGGACTAATACCTGCTCTGAAGTTACGTCTCTTTTAATCGCATCATATGCCCTTTGGCATTCCTGAGACCAATCGAATTTTTCACCTTTACGAAGTAATAAATAAAGTGCGCTCATTTTCTTATGCAAAATTATGGATGAATTTTGAATAGTAATTGACCATTCCAATAAAGGCACGAAGCTCCGACACATTGGATGGAACTGGCGCTTGAGAAACACTTGAAATTCTGTCATTATTCTTGCTAAGACCATTTTTATCAATTGAAAATCCTAAATAGTCAATTTTGGACTTGAAAAATTCACCTTTTTGTATATTTAGTCGCAATCCAACAAGTTTCAATTTATCTAAGACATTTTTCAAATTTTGAACGTGCTCTTGAAGGTCTTTTCCCGTTACAGTTATATCGTCTTGGTAAACAACAACTCCCTTTAAGCCCTGAAACAAACTTTCCATCACTTTTTGAAAAATGGCTGCGGCTGTTTTGATACCAAAAGGTAATCGTTTGACCTTAAGTAGTCCTATATGAGTGCTCCAGGTACACAAGAGCTGGGACTTTTCATCTAAGTGAAGCTGATTATAAGCGTTGGATAGATCTAGTTTTGTATATAATGAACCTCCCTCGAGTGCTGCGAAAATCTCGTCTATTCTTGGCAAAGGATACCTAACATCTATTAAATGCCGGTTCAAAGTTACTTTGTAATCACCGCAAATCCTAATGTCACCATTTGGCTTTAGTATTGGAACTAATGGCGTCCCCCATTCAGAACTGTCTACGTGTTCTAGCACACCCTGTTCAACTAACATGCGTAACTTTATCTCTACCTTGTTTTTCCATGCTAATGGTAAAGGTCTTGGCTTGAAAAATATAGGCTTGTTCTGGTTTTCCAATTGTAAATTTACAGTGCAGACATTATAAGATCCTAACTCTGATTTAAATACATCAAAATACTCATTTTTAATTTTTTCTTCTATGATTGAGAGCTGATCATGTGAATTGATATTGTTTACTTGCCGTAATTCGAAGTTAAAAGTTCTTAAAAAGTTCCCTCCAAGTAAAGGTGGACTCGACGTGTTTGTAACTACGATGACAATTTCATTGCTCGCATTTTGAAACTCTACAGTTGCGTCGTACTCACCAACAACTTCAATATTATCTCCATTGTAATCAACATATGCAGTACAACAATTCCGCAATGGTTTCTTAAAGAGTGTTTTATCATACATCGTTTTCGGAATTAATGTGCATGGTGCACCCGTATCACAAGCAACCTTCACATGACCACCAGACAGAGTCGAAGATACACTAAATACAGAAAAATCATAATTAGTACAATCATCTTTTTCTTCTAATTGAGAATTTGCTACATAAGATACAGATCTTGATTTTAATTTACAAACGCTAGCCAAGTGCCCTATTTTTCCACATTTGTGGCAGCGACAATTCTTGTATTTACAAGTATCCGAGAAGTGATTTTTCCAGCCGCAATGTGTACATGGTTTCCGCTGCTGTACATTACTGCAAACATCTCCGGTGTTTTTGCCCTTTGGACTTTGCTGACTTCCATTGCCCTTGAAATTTTTGCGAGGGCTCCAGCTGCCGTTGGTTTTGTTGAATCCGCTTTGCCTGTGGTTCGTTTTGTTGTTGTTCCTATTTACGTAATTAATGCTCTCATTTAAATTCTTTGTGGTTATCTTTGTTTCGACTATCATTGCCTTTCTTAATGCTTCAGGTAATGAAAGGTTTTCGTCTTCTTCACAAATGCGCTCGAATATTGGACCAGGAAGACTCATAATGAATTGGTTTAAAACAAATGCTTCCAAATATTGTCCAAATTTACACTTTAGCGCCAACTGCTTCAATCGTGCATACCACTCCGCAACATTTTCACAATCACCCTTAGAAGCCATATGAAATTTCTTTCGCTCTCGAAATACGAGCGTTGGCGGTGTATAATGTGTGATTAGAATCGAGCAGATTTCTGCATACGATTTTTGCACAGGTGAATTGGGACTGCATAAGCTGTGTAAAACACTATATGGTGCAGATCCGATTGATTTCAAAAGCGTTGCCTTCTTCGAATTTTCATCTGTTAAGTTAAGTTCACAGAAGTGGATGTCCAATTTTTCCTTCCAGATTTCGAATGACTCGTTGGTTGGAGAAAACTCCGGAATGGCGGATGTCTGATAAAATGTTGGTGTTGAGGTTGGAGGCGACATCTCAGGTTTTTGGTCACCTGCCATTTAAATTTTGTATTTACAAAACTGTGTTTTTGTCTGATGTATATTAATACATCGAATTTAAATCCTCGTCGCCAATTTGTAGTGTATTACACTATTAATAAAAAAGACACGCGGTTCCAATTTTCATCTAGTTCTTTATTACCTAGTTTCATTTTTCTTCTTGCTTTTGTTTTCTTGCTTTAGTAAGCCCGACTTTTCATTCCTCTTGTAATCTTGACTTACGATATTGTATATAAGTATCGATAACATAACAACTCTAGTAGTATCCTGCCACGCTGCTATCGAACGATGGGCCCTTTCTGATCTTGTCGCTTAGTGCGGCTCCTAATACTGCAGCACATAGTTCCAATCGGGGTAGTGTCTCTTGAGCCTTCGGGGCTACTCGTGATTTTGAACTGATACCTAGTTATTTCTGTACGTTGCCCGAACGTAGATTGCTGCTCCATACGCACGTTCCGATGCATCGACAAAGGTGTGCAGTTCGAGGAATTGTTATCGTATCCAGGGTTAACAGATCATCCCGGTAATTTTTCCATTTCGTTTGGAGATCTTCTAGCAACTCATCATCCCATTCCAGTTTTGTTTCCCAAAGTTGTTGCAAAAAGATTTTTGATTTGACTACAACTGGTGCAAACAACCCTAAGGGGTCAAAAATTTGCGCCAACTATGAGCAAACAACTCTTTTCGTAATCTTTGTAGAGTGGCTCTTTTGTGTCCTTCCACATAGGTGATCTTTCTTTGGCATCCAAATCTGACCCAGCGTCTTTACGCTGTAATGTTCAAAAAACGCATCGAGTTTGACATCACTAACAATGTCTTCCTTGGGAATACCTTGTTGTTTGAACACCACTAGTCGGAACTAGGATTTTGTTTGGCTCATCGCGAATTTGTATGCTTTCAGCAATGGAATTGGACCCAGTGGGGCAGTGGCCACGTAGAAGTCATCTCGGAGTTTTGCTGATCCCAAAGGGTACGTAGCCTTTAATAAGAGTGCTTAATGGAATAAGCATTTAGTTGCCAGAAACGGAGCCGATGAAGTTCCGTATGTTACAGTCTTCAAGCGATAGTACTTGAGATCTTCTGATGGATTACTTCTCCAGACGATGAGCTGGTAAAACTGATCATCCGGACTTATCCACCCTTGACGGTACATTTTCTCTATGTCTGCTGTGAACACATACTTGTGAGTTTTAAATCGCAGAAGTATCGCGAATAACTCACTTTTTACGGTTGGTCCGGCTTGCAAGATATCATTGAGAGATTTTCCACTCGATGTTTTGCATGATGCATCAAATACTACCTGTAATTTTGTGGTAGTGCTGTTCGGTTTGAGAACGCAGTGATGAGGTATGAAGTAATTACCTTTGGGAATCCAATTTTTCCCAATTTTTCATACTCATCCATGAAGTCTGAATACCCTTTCCAAACGTCTGCTGATGTTCTTCGCTCCAACGCGAGAAACCTTTTGGTTGCTATTTCCCTTGACTTACCCAGGGCTGAAGAGTGTTCAGAAAACGGGAGTTTTATAGGGTCTTCCCACAGAGAGCCATCCACCATCCACCATCCGTTGAACGGATGGTCCATAAGGTTTTGCCGTTCCGAAAATTTTCCAGTTAGTTCCCCGTTAAAATTTGACGGCCTTTGACGGGCTCTTTTATGCGATAGTTGGCCGATGATTTTTCGGTGCAACTCTGAGTTCTTCTTCTTGACAGTGAGAATTTGAACATTCACAGCGAAAATGTAAACAATAATGACAGGGAACATTTGAAAAATGGAGGGAGCTGAAGCAACAGGTATGACCAATAAGAGGTATTTTAATTTATTATTATTCATTGTTATTAATTTTGAAGTTGATATTACGCGAACCAACACCGGCAAGCTGAGGTGGACTGCGGAGATGGAGCTCCTGCTGATCGACGTTTGGCAGGAGAACATAGAGCAGTTGCGGGGCACGCGCAAAAATGTCCATATACATATGGAGATGGCCCAGTCCATGATGGAGGCTGGGTATGACATAGGCTACAAGGACGTACGAACTAAAATTGAGAACCTGACCAAGAAATACAGGTAACTTTTATGTGAAACCGTCGTTAATATATTCTAAATAAATTCCATTATTTTAATCCATGCAGGCAGGAAAAAAATAAGATGGGGCCAAGTGGTGGCGCTCCATCTTCGTGGCAGCACTACGACGTGCTCCACTCATTCCTGGGTTCATTCCGCATCCACAACACGGAGAGGTCGAACGTGGAGAACGAGAGTGTGTCCCTAGATTTAATTTCTATTTTTCGAATAACTAACATTATGTAATTATTGCAGATTTTAATGAATACTTTGTGGAGACATTGGAGGTGGACCCAGAGGACAATGAAGCCTCCATATGTAGCGGAAGCCAACCCTCTGGAAGCAATGCGCCCCCTGCCAAACGCGCCAAAGTGGACCACAAGGCCGAGCTTGTGGAGATAGCCAGGGACAGGCTGGAGGAGCAGCGAGCGCAGACGGAGATAATGTCGAGAATGGCAGACAGCCAAGCTCAGTTTCAAAATGATTTGCTGGAGGTATTAAGGCGGCAGAATAAGTAGAAAATAAGTAGAAAAAAACTAGAAACAATTAGAAAAAAAAACTAGAAACAAATTGAATTAGCTAATAAAATTATCATGAAGTTAGAATAAAACAAAATCAAACATATTTGTATTTAATGAACTTTATTTATTTCTATTTTCACAATATTGGGCGATGGCTGATCTTACTCTTTCAGCAGGCTGGCTGAAATCTGCAGACATATTAGTACGCAACGGTTGTTCGCGTAGGTCACTTGCAGTCGGTTGCCAATTGTCATTAATAGTGCTGTTGTGCTCATTTAAAATATTATGCAAAATGCAGCAGGCTAGAATGACTCCATTATTGTTCTTATAATGACTGTCTAGTCCTTTTCCAATAAACCGGAACCTTGCCTTTAAATGGCCGAATGCATTTCTACAATTTTCTACAACTCGTCTAGCTTTAGAGAGATTGTAGTTAAAATTCCGCTGCTCCGCGGATGCAGTTACGGAAAATGGGTACGGTTTCATCAGCGTTTTCGAGAACCGAAAGGCCGAGTCCCCTATAAGCAGCACCGGAACTTCTACGCCGCATATTTCCCTGGTTTTCTCCTGAAGAAAAGGAGTAGAGACCATTTTTCTTGCCAGGCTAGACCTTTGAAAAATTGCAGAGTCGTGGCATCGCCCTGCAGATCCGATGTTTACGTAGGTGAATCTGTATCTGTAGTACATATAAAATATAAGAAGACTGTTGAGCACTTAGAAAAAGGTAATTTACCTGTAATCCACGAGAGCGAATAGTACAATTGAGTACCAACCCTTATAATTGTGATGATCGATTGCTTCTGCTGCTGTCGGTTTAATTTCAATGTGGCACCCATCTAAAAAATGTATATTTTTATAGCCATGAAATAAATTAATGAAGTGATGTCTTACCAATTGCTCCTAGACACTGTGGAAACCCAATAGCTTCGAACCCCTTGACACATTCGTCCACTTTTTCTGGAGTTATGTAGTCGGGAGACATAAACTCACTTCCGAGCTCCAATATGAGAGCCCGGCAAAACTCGTGTAGAATTTTGCACACCGTGTTTTGTGCAACTCCGAAAAGCCTTCCAATAGCGCGATATTCCGAGGATGATCCCAAGGTGTACAAGGCAATAGCGATCCTCTTTTCCAGAGGAATTGCATTTCGCCAGTTTGTATCCTTTTTCTTCAAAACTCCAAGCCGATCCACCAAAAACGAGAAGGTCCTTTTCTCCATTCGAAAGCTCTCTTTGAAAAACTCGTCGTTGTTTTCGGGTATATCCTTTTCCCAAAATGTCCCGTATCGCTTCTGTTTATAAAACGCAAACTTTAACTTTACTTTAGAATAGAATTCGACGGCACTTACAACCATCCACACACGTCTTGGTATTTGATCTTTTGTTGAAAAAAAGCCTTCGTACAGCTCCAATTCGTCATCATTCCACTCCTCTGAATTGACTGCCTTAAAAAGCTGTAGCAAATTAAGGTTTTGCTGTTGAACAACAGCCAAAATAGTTGGTAAATTGTTCATTTTAATCTCGCACTTCAACAACCTTTGTTTATGTTTTGATGAGCCACAGCTGTTCAGATCAGCTGTTATCGGATGGTGGATGGTAGATGGTGGATGGAAGGTCTGTGGGAACACGAGTTTCACATTCGTCAAAAATCCCAACCGTTTCACACGGATGGGCTCTATGGGAAGAGGCTATTACAATGAATCTTCCATCTGCTGCTGTCCTTAAATTTCCAACGAAATAGTTTTCGCAGTATGCTTTTGTGGGAGACCGATGTTGTTCTGTTGTATCCATGTTTTTCAATGTCCAAAATTTTTCTATTAAATCGTTGGTTTCTTGTGTGGAATTAATCGCGCAGACGAAGGATGAACTGTCAGTAGTCACTTTGCCATCTACTATCCAACCAAATTTTGTGTTTTGCATTATTGGACCTTTGGTTGTAACGTTCTTCTGATTTGGAAGCAGCAAAGAATAATAGTGCTCTGCAAGACCATTCCCTTGGATAATATTATAGCCGCTAGCGAAAGTGGCTGGCTGGCTGATCAGGTATTATCTGCGGTAATACAAAAGCTTCAATCCGTTGTGTGAAACCACTATGAAGTGATTTAACTAGTATGTTGACTCGTGCTTTACTAGTTTTCGGGAGTCCTCCAATGTCTTCAATTCGTAATTTAGCATTGTGGAGCTTCAGTGATAACATGGAAGCCATTCGCTCTGTAATCAGATTTATTTGCGATCCAGCGTCAAGTAGTGCTCTAAAGTTAGCACACTGTCCATTGCTGGCCTGTACTGCAACCTTAGCCGTAGCGAGTAAGCTATAAGTTATAGGGGCGGCAGCCCCTAGAATTGGTGGATGCGGTTCAACGGTAGTGTCGAGATGAAGTAGAGTATTATGATCTTTCTTGCACTTCAAGCACTTTCGACTGCGGCACTCCTTTGTTTTGTGATCAGTGCTGAAGCACTTGACGCACATTCTTTGTTTCAGAACCTAATTTAATCTCTCAGATGTGGCCCTTGATCGGAAGTCTTCACATTTGTATAGGGGATGGAATTCTTTTTTACAGAATTCACATGAAGATAACTTTCCGGTTGTTGACGACGCCCAAGTTGAGTTCCTTGGCTCTCTTTTTGACGATTTTTTCGATTTTCCTGTGTTTAGGACTCGTACTCTTTGATCCAAAAAATCTATTATCGTATGTTATGGTTGGATCTCAGTTGAGCTTCTAAGTGATTGCTTATACAAAGCCCGGTTATTCATGTCGAGCTTGTCAGTCAGTAATACGACTAAAATTGGATACCATGTGGGTATGTCGATGCCTAGACCCTTCAAGGAGGCGAGAGACTCAATTGTTGTTATAGATAATTCCTGCAATGCCTTTGCACTATCACAGATTGCCTGTTGATGCAGCAATCTGCGTATTACTTTATTTGCAAGCTTTCTCGGCTTGTCATACGAATCAAACAGTATTTCCCAGGCTTGTACATAATTCTCTTCCTTGAGTTCTATATGACGAATAAGCCTTTCTGCATCCCCGGTAAGTGCGGTTTTGAGGTACCACATTTTCTTTATAGCGGGCATGTTTGTTTCATGAACCAAGCATGAAAACAAATCGAAGGATTGTCTCCACTTTAACAGCACATCAGTGCTGTTTGTGGTGGATGCGCTTGGCGCGGCCATGAGTGTCCTTTGCACTTCCATTTGTAACTTCCCGTAGGTTTTCTTGTTGTAGCCCTTTTCAATCGGGTTATCAAATTCTTCATAAATTTTTAAATGGACCTCTTGTACTTGTGCCCACAATGAATTAATGAAGTTCGTAGAGGCCTGACCATTTACAGTCGCGTACTCCTTTAGCGCCATTCTTAGGGATTCAATAACCTCTCCTTGGCGTCGGCATAGTGAGGCTAGCCTTTTGTCGCTGACTTCTGTCATAGGTGGCTGACAAGATGCCAGGAGTAGGTCACGACCTTCCTGAAAGATCTTACTATATTTCTCGTAGGTTCCTTGAAGATCGTTCGCATACTTTTCGTACTCAGTTCCCTTTTGTGATTCTGGGAGTCGGGTATCATTTTCTTTGAACCTCTCCCAGGCTTCTTGAATTGCCAATAGCCGATCTTCAAAATAGTCAGTTCTTTGTTTTCGAGCGTGATGCACCTGGCAATATCATTGCCTATTTCTTGTTGTGCATTCAAAAGTTTTTTAATTTCCGTTGAAGGGTGTTCGGCACCCATGCTGTTCACCATTTTGATCTTGTTCTCTGTTTCTGACCCGGTGGGAGTATTTTATTCGCTTACCCTGGATACGCTCCGATTCGCAACCAAGTTTGGTCAAGAAACTGAACAGTAATGGTTGATAAAGGTGGTCGCCTAGTTGACCGGCCTTTATTGAACGTGAATCGATGGATTCGATGTCAGGTGTCTCTCTGTGGCCACGGTGGCATTTACTGTGAGGATAGTGTTGGTTTTTTCAAAGTGTCGCCTGTTGACAACTTTGAGAATGTGTCCGGGATTGGATTCACGAATCCTTTCCTGCTGGGATCACAAACGCTCTACCAAATCTTTGATAGATGATGATAGCCTTGTGAACCAATCTCCCAATTTCTGAATTGACTTCGCTCAGACTTCCTTAGTTGTCGTTTAGACAATGGAGTGTTCTTTGATGTGATCTCTTGTTGAGATCACGTCGGGGTCACCAAAATGTTAATACTCGGCTTAGATGCCTGGCATACAGAACATGAACTGTCTGTAACCAATTGGTTAACTAACCAATACCCTAGTCCACCTAGTTCCAAGTGCTAGTTGCGACGACTACAGGCAGACAGTTCATGTTCTGTATCAGTCAGTTGTATTGTTAGATTGATACTGATTTTATTCAGCAAACTTAACGGTACAAAAGTGTTTACGTTAACAAAATATGTAGAAAGGGAAAATGAAATTACAGCTATTCGTCATAACTCGCAGTGGGTCAAAGTGCTATATGCAGTGCTAGTCAAATTACTGCTCTACTTCCGATTTATGAGGCAATCTATTTTTCGCTGCGTCGGCCGGTTGATGACTGTTAAGAATTGCAATATTGGCAGTAAGAATTATAATATACGATTCTTTGCTGGTCTGTAATAACCGCGGGACTACTTATATTATGTAGGTCGATGAGTCTTAACAGGGCTCTCTCAACGGTTGCTACTAGCGATTGTAGAGCCGTTTCCACAGATTTCCCTTTGGTGTAGGCATGCTGATTGGATGACATAAGTCTCCCCACATCATTCCTGATGTGTAGATCCAGCAGCTTTTCCAGGGTTTTGAGTATGAAAGAGGTAAGACTTAACACTGCGATTGCATAAGTGCTGTTAGTGCCTCTGCCCTGCCCTCAGTCCACTGTCCGTCGTCGCGCTTTAGCTGACTCTGTATGGTAGGCTGCTTCGAAAGCACCTTCCGGAGCCTAGCTGTTTCCGGGACGTTCTCGATGCTGGAGCAGAAGTTTCTCCACGAGCTTCTCTGTGCCCTGCGTGATTCATTCTTGTAATCCCTAAGTAGGATTTTGTATTCTGTCTGCCGTTTTGGCGATTTTTAAGAATTCTCGGAGGTTTTTTCATTTGAGTGTCAGTTCCCGATTCCAACGTGGTGGCTTGGTCTTCTTCCTTGTTCTTGATGTCGGGCATGCTGCGTGATACGCATCCAGTAAATCCTTGGACAGGGTCTCTAGTGACGTTTCCATGTATTTCACGGAATTTACTGCGCCCGGGCTAGTCGCGAGTTTTGAGGTCACTGTCCTTGTAAACTTTTCCCAGCTTGTGACGGGGATTTCTATACACAGTTACCTTTGGGATTCTTTTAAAATCGTATCTGAACTGAATATACCTATGGTCTGAGAAGGATGTCGTTTTTAGGACCCTCCATTTGGAGATCCTCCGCCTCCTTGTTTGGCCCCCTCACTGGGTAGTGGGTTGGCCATGTGCAAAATCTTCCCATCTGCCGTTGGGACGTCTGTATTCCACCGTTGAAACAGCTTCAGCGCCTGATCCCCTTGGATTGCGATGGGGAAGACCACTTTTTCCTTTAGTGGGGATGGGATTAGTTCCCTGTCCACCACCTCTAGCTTGACCCCCTCCCACAACGCCTCCAGTCAGCCATTTCCTGGTCGGATCATCGTTGCAATTCAGGATTTTAACACCGTTCAGCCACCCTGCACCATCGAATGTGGGCATGGGGGCTGTGGGTGCCTCTTCCATACGTTCACAGAGAGACTCAACGAGTCGCGCATGGACGATCTTCCAGCGCGCCTCCGTCTTCTTCCCATTCTCGTCATTCCTGTCAATGAGTGCCACGATCAGGTGTCGGTTGAGTACATCACTGACCCTGGCCTTTTTGTTGAGCTTCACTGATACTTTGGGTGGCCGAGGGCCTGCTTCCTTGGGTCCGCGTTTCCGCTCGCTCGCCGGAGTGTCCTTGGCGAGACTCTCGTGTGAGCGTTGCCTTTTGTTGCCAAGCTCCTCTACCTTGTTCGCAAATCCGCTTGTCGACGCCATTGCGGGTTTGCTTGCTTGCAGCCTTCTATCCTCAACCTTTTGCTCTGCCCAGGCTAGCCTTTCCTTCTCCTCTTGGGAAAGGGCCGCTTTGTCCTGGAGCCGGCTCTTAATCTTGAGTGTTGCCTTGTATTGCGCCTTAGCCTTCATACCCTCGCTTTTACGATTCGGCCCTTTCCTACGATGGGAGTTGGAACCGGGCTCAGGCAAGCGGGTATGGCTTGTTTTGGCTTCGTTTAGCACGCTCTCCGAGTCCGAGTCTACTACGACAACGGCACCCGTGCGACTTAACTTTGCCTGAGATGTTATGGCAGTAGCATTGCCGCTGAGATGACCTGCTCCCGTCATCCCAGGGTTTCGACCGCTGGCGACACGCAGAAAGGATTGCTCCTCCCCGTGCCCGCCGATGGTAGCAGTCGTACTTCCCATCGACGTTTGGGCTGACATCCCAGCCCGGATTTCTTCAACCTCGTCTCTTATACTGGTTTGTTTTCAGGGGAACACGCCACTTGCGTTTTATGCCTACCGCCAGGCACCTCCAACCATGGTTACTGAATCAAGTGGTTGAACCAGTCGCCTTAGCTGGACACTGCATTGCCCCGGGCAGGACAAACGCCATTGCAGTACCCCGCTCAGGGAAATGCAGTGACCATTGCCCAGGATTTTCGCCGCTGGCCGACACTAATTTACTCGCGGAGATTTTGGCTGGGCTTGAGCGTGGACTGGAGGACGCACCAGCTGAATCGGGGGTAGTTTTCCCCCGTTTTCCCACAGTCCGGCAAGCGGTCGTATTGCGTAAAGAAATCCTCGCAAACGCAATACGAGAACTTGACCGGCGTGAATTGGCACGTGGGCAGCTTCGTTGTCCGCGTTGCGCATAGAAAACCTCGGAGTAAAACGGGGCCGACACCAATTAACTCACGGGGATTTACTGATTTATTGACAAGGCTCGGGGTTTATTATTCACAAAGCTGGGTTGTCTTTATTTTCACAAATAGTTTCTCCCTAACCTTTCGCACTTACGCTGGCTATTCTGTCTGCTAACTTACTTTGGAGCTCCTTACGACTTTGCCTCCGCGTGTTCCTTCCGCTGTATTCCCCTGATGGTCCTTTCAGCTCGGCTGCCGAAAAAGAATGAGATTGATCTCAGCCGATCGCTGTTCCTCGTGGGCACGCTTTTGAGTTTTACAGCACGCTTGCGCCTAACAGCCCGAAGGGTTGCTCCTAACAGCAAACCTGCACTTAGCAGTCCGAAGTTTGCCCTAATAGCACGCTTGCGCCAAGCAGCCCAAATCGGCTCGTTCACGGGCGATTCCAATAATTTATTGATACCATCGGCATTCGCCCTGAGTGACCAGCTGACCGTTCTTGCTGATCAACACTGGCAACCTCGCGCGCGCATACTCGAAACTAGGATATCATAGGTTTTAGGCTTTAATATATATTTTAGAACTTAAAAATGCGGTGATGTCTCCCATGGCTGAGATAGTGGGTGATGCCTTCAATGGCTGAGATTCTGGGTGATGCCTTCATTGGCTGAGATTCTTGGTTATAGGTGTAGGAGATGTGAGGGGGGTAAAACCCATCCTCACAACTATTGCTTAATTTACCTACACTTTTAAATTGCAGAAAAATGCTTGGTACTATTTTGATACTCAATCTTATAAGAAGTGATATTGATATTATAAAACTTGTAAGTCTTTTATTGTCCATGAAATTATTATCCTTTTAATTTGGCATAGTGTACATCCAATTTTATTCTGCTTTTAATTTGATTATTAAATTTGTACTTCGACTTTTATCCCGGTTCCAAAACTTATATTTTAACTCATTTACTTCACCCTTAAGTATCCCGTCTTTATTCGTTTTATGTATCTTCCCCGCGAACTCGCATTTTTTCCCTAATTGATAGAAGGGCCTCGCGTGTAAGGATGTACTTGGTGTCGTTGGGTCACTTGTTTGTACTGTACTACTCACCTTTGAGTAGATGCGCACCCTTCTTGCTCAAATTAGCGCAATGATAAATTCCTTTCCATTGTGCCACACGCTCACTTCTTAATTGGACCACCATTAGGAATCGTGACAGATCCCGATTAAAGTCGCATCCCAGAAGTATCTGACTATTCTGCAGCAACGTCCAAAATAGACTATTTCAAAACTCAACATCTCGACCGGTATTGTTGTGCTCCTAAAGGAGTCCAATTCACCCCCGGCATCTTGGCACATTGCATGGGTTATGGAAATATTTCCAGGAAAGGTAAACCTCGATACAGCAGTCAAATTGAATGCTTGCAGCTTTAATATATGGCGCATAATCTCATCTCTATTCTATTCTACATATTTTCTCATTTATGAATACGTTTAGTTTAAAATTATATTATATATGACTTCAGAAGTGTGTGGACTCAATTGGGTAGTAGCTTCAAAGCAGAAATTATTCTGTCAAATCTTTCAGTGTCAAACCATTTTCCATATGCTCCGGTCTTATTGCAAGGCAAGTATTTGAAAATTTTTCTAATCCTTTCCCTACTTTCGAATGGAGTGTTCTTCAAGTTTATAATATATAAAATCGCAAAGGGTTGCTCCTTATTAAATTTTCAAGACCAAAATTAAAGAATTTTTATTTTATAATTGGTAACAAAATTTATTTATGTTTGCTTTATGGTACATTTTCAACAAAATGTGAATTTTCTATTTGTTTAAGCAAAATAATTTTGTAGTAGCTTCAGTTAAAGCTTGGATTTTAGAGCTTCTTCTCTCGTTGTAATATAAACCCAGAATCGGTTTCTTAACATCGACTATAATGTTTACGATGTTACTAACATTTAAGTTGTAATTTTTTTATTATGCACTCTGAGTGTAAAATACTAAAACATTTATTAGCCCCAGCGAAAAATATTTATAATCGCATAAAATTCATGAATACCAGAGAAACATGCCATTACAAACTGAGAATATTGCTCAGTCAATCATTGGGGTTACTATTTCTTTCTAGCCGTTATATTATTTAAACATATTTTTATATACTGTTTTCATCTCTCAGTGACCTTATTGACGTATCGATAAATTCAAAACATCCAGAGTTCTGGTCATTACTGCGTTCTGTAAAGTTGCACGTAAAATAAATTAATTATATTCCTGTAGGTCATATTAAAGGAAACTTACGCGATACTGCGGTACTAGTTTTTTATGCAGCAAGGGTACATTTCTGGTGCTGAGCTCAGACATTTTTTTTTCTCCCTTTTTTTCAGTACTTTTACTAAGTTTGTTTATCATAAAAGACGGAAGTAACCGTCCGCTTCGCTTCCCATACCGGGATCCAAGAAAAAAATGATCATTTCGCGGAACAATAATAAGGCTTCTGGTCTTTAAGCTTTCTACATTTCCTGTGGTTCCGGATGTACCACTGGCGCTTGATCGTCCGTAGCGGCTTCCCACGAAAAAGACAGGGCGTTTTTGAATTCCTAAAACGAAATTAAATTTTAATTTCAAAATATATAGTTTGCAAGTACTACTAAAAAAAACACAAAAATGATCAAATAAGAAAAAACTAACGACATTTTATTTGCCCAATTTTTGACGTCAAACACTAAATAATCGGAAAATAATCAATAAATAATGATTGATCTTAAAAGGTCTCAGCATAAAATTGTCAATTTCTGAGTGAAAAAAAGTTAATAATTATACAAAATAAATAACTTGACCGTCCTCTTTTTATAGGGGAGTGTAGGGTAAGGTGACGAACGATTCGTATTTTGAATGTAACTTTTCTAAAAATTAATATTTTTTAAAAGTGAAAATGCATAAAGTTGCTGACATCTACTGAGCACATTTTTGTAAAATTTGGATTCGAAATTCCAACGGATCTAAATCCTACAGCGTTTGGCGTGAACCATACTTTTTTTGCACCTTAAAAAGTTGTAGGGTAATGTGACGAACGATTTCTTTTTTAATGTAACTTCCCCAAAAATCCATATTTTTTTAAAGTGTAAAAGCAGAAAGTTGCTGACATCTACTGAGCACATTTTTGCAAAATTTGGATTCGAAATTCCAACGGAGCTAAATCCTACAGCGTTTGGCGTGAACCATCCTTTTTACACTTTCAAAAGTGCCAGATAAGGTGACGAACTGATAAATACAAATTTAAACTACACCAGATGTCTAAAACAATACGAAAAAGCAATAAAACTGCAGCAGTTAATGTTATCTGGTAATATTAAATGTCTTTTTAACAAAATCAACGATAACAATTAAAATTCTTGAATAAAAAAAGTTCGTCACAATACCCTACAAAAAGTTCGTCACGATACCCTACAAGGTAGACTTGGAGCAAACACGGTGTCACTCTCGAACGGCGCAAAAGAAAAAAACGCGAAGTACCAAAAACTGTTGATAAAGATCTCAGTTATACGTGCATAACCTACTTGATTTTATTTTTCACTCATCTTCGCTCTGGCACTACTGAAACACAAGTAAATTGAATAGCTTGTCTAGTTTGGGCACCACATTTTTAGCCAAAACTACCTTACGAAGAAATTACGGGACTTCTTATTAATATTACTATAAATACATTGTCAACACGATAAGCGGAGACGACTACATTTATTTGAAATTTTTGTTGAGACGTCATATATGAGATTCGACGAGTTCGTCACGTTACCCTACTCGTCACATTACCCTACACTCCATTACCCGTTACTTGTAAAGTAAAAGAGTACATTCTATATGGGGAAAAGTATGCAAAAGTTAGAAGGAAGCGTTTTCGACGCTATAAAGTATATATTAAAGTATATAAAGGGTGTTTTTTTTAGAGGTATAGAACTTTAAGTTGGCATCACTGTTCAAGATGGCGACCAATTTAACAGCTTTCAAGTGATCTATTTTCAGTTCGGTTTGGCAATTCATCATGAATAGACTTACACCTAAACAACGCTTGCAAATAGTGCAATTTTATTTCGATTTATTGAAAGACACGTTTGGTGACCGCCTAATTTCCCGTTTTGGACCTAAGAATTGGCCTCCAAGATCTTGTGATTTAACACTGCTGGACTACTTTCTGTGGGGCTATGTAAAGCCATTGATCTATGCGGATAAGCCACAAACGCTTGACCATTTGGAAGACAACATTCGCCGTGTTATTGCCGATATACGGCCGCAAATGTTGGGAAAAGTCATCGAAAATTGGACTTCCAGATTGGACTACATCCGAGCCAGCCGTGGCGGTCATATGCCAGAAATCATATATAAAATGTAATGCCACAAGATTATCTTTCGAATACAAAAAAATTCATGTCAATCGAATAATTCATCGTTGTTTTATTGCAACTTAAAGTTCTATACCTCTAAAAAAAACACCCGTTATATTATATGATAAGGATCACTAGCCGAAACGATTAGTCCGTCTGACCGTCTCTCCCTCTGAACGTCTGTCCGTTCGTATAAACGGCGAGATCTCGGAAAATATAAGAGCTAGAGAGTCGGGAATTTGTAATTTTTTTGCCTTTCTCTTGCGGGTTGTCTGTAAAAGCTGCAGTGCAGTTTGTGTTACGCTCCCGCACTCTTGCATTCTCTCTCTACTTCTCCCTCTTTGGAAATCTGATCTATTAATAAATGCCATCAATTAATCAGAGCTGATCAGTCAAAACTGATCTGTTGGCTGTGTGAAAAAATGGCTCATACCAAGTGTGCCGGCTATACTGGCCGAACCAGTGATGACCTTGCTAAGGGTCACAATTTACAATCGGTTTTTGTAAAAAGTTGGAGCCATTTTAGTTTTTTAAATATCAAAAGTTTTTTACCAAGCCCTCGCCTTTCTTCTATGAACGCCCGGCAAAGCATGTAGTGCATCTCGCACGCTCTTATTACATGCTTATGGTTTTCATGCTTACGGTTCATTTAATCATATCTGACTAACAAATAGGAATTCTTTGCTTAAAATATTATATAATTATTTTTTTATTTACTTAGGTCATTACTTTAACAAAAGTTAATATTTTTTTAATGTTAAAAAAAATATTTTTTTTTTATTGTTAAAAAATTTTTTTTTTTTAATGTTGAAAAAATTAAAAAAAATCAATAATTAACAAAACAATAATTCAATAATATTTCAAGCAAAGAATTCCTATTTATTAGTCCGATATGGTCAACAGACTGTTAAATGACCCGTAAGCATGAAAACCATAAGCATGTAATAAGAGCAAGCGAGATGCACAACATGCTTTGGCGTGCGTTCATAGAAGAAAGTCGAGGGCATGTTACAAAGACTTTGATATTAAAAAAACTAAAAGTGGCTCCGACTTTTTACAAAAACCGATTGTAACTAACAATATGACGAATATATTGAAATAAAAAAACAATTCTTTTTTTGTGGGGGCAATAGTTAAAAAATTTTTTTTAAATATTAATTTGTTTTTATTTTTAGGAAATTAAAAATTATTTTTTTTAGAAAATTTTTTTTGAAAGAAGAGGTTTTAGAGAAATTAATGCAAAAGACATGAAGTCAATAGGATTCATATAACCGGAGATACAGATTTTCAATGAGAGGGTACTTTTTCAAATTTGACAATTTTTGGCAAACTTAAAAAAATTCTAACTAAAAAAATAATTTTTTTTTCGGTCAAATCCTGATACACGTGTTTACTTATTTTCCGAATAGTACGTGTAAAAAAATTTCAGGCAAATCAAAAATGTGACCCATTAAAAGGTGTTCGGTTTGTAAAAGAACCGCCCTTATGCGAGGAACACTTCATCTTTCAAGATCTTTGTTCATAACGATCTCCTTTCAAACCATTTGCTCAGAAGATTTCTGGCCAGATCTTATGGTGGTAAAGGAGTTTCAAAGCTAGGAATACAAATAAAAGAAAAAGACCCGTGCATACTAAACTACCCAATCAAGGCCAGAGTTGTGTGGCTTCTTCATCCTCTACCATATCTTCGTCTTCAAAAACAAAAAAGTAGCTTAATTCATTCTTGCGCAGTAAGCTATCTAGATTGTATTCGGATAGTCTTTCTTTTGCATCCTGGTAAGTACTTTATTGAAGGCTTGCTAGATATATAATTGTCTCGAGTTAACAATATTAAAAATTCACTAGGTCGTTTATTGGACCTATGTTTCGTATCAAATCCGGACCGCGTATTTCTGTCAACCTGAAGATCCATATCATCCGGTGTTTGAGGTTTCAATCGACACTGGTACTGTGATAGAAGTAAATTCAGAGAGGTATATTAAGCGACTACTTTGTTTTCGCAGGGCCGACATTCGTAGGGTAAACTTTTATTTATCTGCCTTTGATTGGTCCGATCTCTACTCATATCATAATATGGATGATGCTATAAATATTTTTTATTCAACAGTAAATTCGTGTTTTAATTCTTGTGTTCCGTTGTACTATACGTCAGATTCCACCAAACCACCTTGGTTCAGCTGACACACCTAAGAAACGTTAAGTCCAGACTTTATAGGAAATATAAAGATGCCGGTTCTCAATCTATTTTTTATAGATACTTAGGCGCTCGGTCTAGTTTTACAGTGCTTAACGCTCTGTTTTACAACAATTATTTGAACTGTTGTAAAATCCAATTCTCTCAGGACCCGAAACAATTCTTCAATTTTGTAAACACTAAGCGTAAATCCACAAATTGTCCTTCCTCGCTATCTTTAGAAAACATGACAGCAACAACTGATCAGGTAATAGCCGATCTATTTGTTCAGTTTTGTCAAACCACATATTCTCTTTCATCTTACTGTACACAGCCTTATTCTTACACTGTATCCAAGTCGAACTTAATATTTTGTCCCACATTCTCCAAAAAGTCAAGCCCGTCTATTCGCCTGGTCCCGATGGAATTCCCGGCTGCGTGCTTAGATATTGCGCAGAAGCCCTTTGAAAGCCCTTTTCAAATTGTCTTTAGAATGTTCTCAATTTCCCTCTATGTGGAAGGAATCGTTTGTAATTCCCCTTAACAAGAAAGGTAATAAATTAAAAGTAAACAATTATAGAGGTATATCTAAATTTTCAGCTATCCCGAAGCTTTTTGAAAATATAATTACAGCTCATTTGCAGCACATATGTAGGTCAGTTATATATCCATGTCAACATGGTCTTATGAAACGTAGATCAACAATCACTAACCTTTTAGAGCTCACTTCATTTGTGATAAAGGGCTTCAAAAACCATTTTCAAACAGACGTCATCCACACTGACTTACATAAAGCATTTGACTCCTTAAATCACCTACTTCTGATTAGAAAACTCGATTTAATTGGGTTCCTAGTTGAGATGGATCCTAAATTATTTAAACGGCAAGACACAAAGTGACACAAAAATTCTTCCAGGGTAACAAAATTCGAAGTTTTATTCGAAGTATCAATTGGGACTGAGTTTCTTTTACTTAGCAATGTCCTGATCTAAGCTGTGGGCAGTTCCGTCGCTGGCGGCGGCGTTGATATCGGCAGCGGTGCAGCTGTCAGCAGAGGAGGCAATGTTCGAATTGGCAGAATTATGTCTTGCAGAAACTGCAGGATCATCAGAATTGGATTTGTGGATTTTGTGTTGTGGCATCGGCAACTGACCGGATGCTCGTGTTTATGTTATTAAACTTTATACGAAATATTGCTGTGGTTAACTCTCCCTTCTTAAAATCCTACTTGTCCTCAAGAGGAATTAGAAGTAGGGAATATTATTGAATACCGGAATTATGTTTTTTTGGGTTGGTATAATATTCTTCTTGTTGTTAAAAGCATTTGAGGTCGATTCTTGGATTTGAATAATTATTCCTTTTTTCGGTAGAATATGGTTTTAAATACAATGAGAGTAATTATAATTGCGCAAATAAGAGCAAATATTGTTATTCGACTTATCTTGGAGTCATTCGCTAACGTCTGCAAGTGATTTCTGTTCTTTATATGTAGCGCTTTATACAAAATTTGCAGCCGTTCTGCTTCTAGTGGGGTTACTTGGATTCTCGGCTGGCTAGGCAATGGTCACTGCATTTCCCTGAGCAGGGTAATGCAATGTCGCTTGTCCTGCCCGGGGCAATGCAGTGTCCAGCTAGTAAGTGGGTGGTTCCCCTGAAAACAAACCATGTACTCAACCGACACCTGATCGTGGCACTTATTGACAGGAATGACGAGAATGGGAAGATGACGAAGGAGCGCTGGAAGATCGTCCATGCGCGACTCGTTGAGTCTCTCTGTGAACGTATGGAAGAGGCACCCACAGCCCCCATGCCCACATTCGATGGTGCAGGGTGGCTGAACGGTGTTAAAATCCTGAATTGCAACGATGATCCGACCAGGAAATGGCTGACTGGAGGCGTTGTGGGAGGGGGTCAAGCTAGAGGTGGTGGACAGGGAACTAATCCCATCCCCACTAAAGGAAAAAGTGGTCTTCCCCATCGCAATCCAAGGGGATCAGGCGCTGAAGCTGTTTCAACGGTGGAATACAGACGTCCCAACGGCAGATGGGAAGATTCTGCACATGGCCAACCCACTACCCAGTGAGGGGGCCAAACAAGGAGGCGGAGGATCTTCAAATGGAGGGTCCTAAAAACGACATCCTTCTCAGACCATAGGTATATTCAGTTCAGATACGATTTTAAAAGAACTCCAAAGGTAACTGTGTATAGAAATCCCCGGATCACAAGCTGGGAAAAGTTTACAAGGACAGTGACCTCAAAACTCGCGACTAGCGCGGGCGCAGTAAATTCCGTGAAATACATGGAAACGTCCCTAGAGACCCTGTCCAAGGATTTACTGGATGCGTATCACGCAGCATGCCCGACATCAAGAACAAGGAAGAAGACCAAGCCACCACGTTGGAATCGGGAACTGACTCTCAAAAGAAATAACCTCCGAGAATTCTTAAAAATCGCCAAAGCGGCAGACAGAATACAAAATCCTACTTAGGGATTTCAAGAATGAATCACGCAGGGCACAGAGAAGGTCGTGGAGAAACATCTGCTCCATCATCGAGAACGTCCCGGAAACAGCTAGGCTCCGGAAGGTGCTTTCGAAGCAGCCTACCATACAGAGTCAGCTAAAGCGCGATGACGGACAGTGGACTGAGGGCAGTGCAGAGGCCCTAACAGCACTTATGCAGTCGCACTTCCCAGGACGCACGGATGTCCTAGACGCCAGCACGCACCAGGACATAGCAGCTGGCGAAGAACGCCCCCCAAACGATCTAATAACACCAAAAAAAATTCAACTGGGCCATAGACTCCTTTGCGGTCTATATGGCACCAGGACTTGATGGAATATTTCCAGCCATGTTGCAGGCGACAAAGGAAAGGATGGTTGTACGAAAAATATTCGGCATGTCAAAGCACGGGCTATATCCCAATCCAATGGAGGACCTCTCGGATTCTCTTCCTTCTAAAGGTGGGAAAGTGCAGCCACGCGAGCCCCAAGGATTACAGGCTGATAAGTCTTACCTCTTTCATACCCAAAACTCTGAAACAGCTGCTGGATCTACACATCAGGAATGATGTGGGGAGACTTATGTCATCCATTCAGCATGCCTACACCAAAGGGAAATCTGTGGAAACGGCACTACACTCGCTAGTAGCAACCGTTGAGAGAACCCTACATATTAAGGAATATGCGCTTGGAGTATTCGTAGATATATCCGGAGCATTCAAAAATGTAAAGACGGATGCTATAATGGATCGTCTAGAAGCGACCAACACGCACCCCGCAATAAGTCTCTGGATAAGAAACCTGCTTAGCTGCAGGGGGTACTTTCAGAGTGGGGCACTGCTTCCATGGTAAAGGGGGCACACAGAGGCACACCACAAGGTGGGGTCCTCTGGCCTCTTCTATGGAATTTGGTGGTCGGCGATGTAATTAAGAGATTCGAGAGGAGAGCCCCAAAAATAACTGCCTACGCGGACTACATAAGCATAATTATTACGGGAGTCCATCGACCCTCAGCTCCATAATGGAATCAACACTCAGGGAGATATGTGAGTGGGCGGAAAAGAAAAACGCAGGTCAAGTACCTCTGAACAATACTGGACTGCAAGCTGGCATGGAGACCCAATATATTAGAAAGGGTGAAAAAGGCCAAGAAGATGCTTAGCAGCACATGGCGTCTGTCGCCTACTCTGATGCACTGGATCTACATCTCGGTGGTGCGTCCGACTCTGATGTATGGAGCCTTAGTGTGGTGGCAAGCCACTGAAAAGGAGACCAACACCGATCTTGTGATGAGAACTCAGCGGCAGGCACTGGTCTCCATAACGGGGGTGCTGAGGTCAACCCCAACTAAAGCACTAGAAACGATCCTCGGAATCGACCCCATAGATATTCCCGCTCAACTAACTGCAGGAAAGGCAGCACAACGTCTAGTTGCATCAGGCAATATGACGACGCAAAGCTTCGGACACAGTTAAATCGGCCGAAGCATGATCAACAAAACGGGCTACATGACTCCCAGAACGTGCCCGTCATGGGCCCAGACGACTGGATAACGGGTCGGGACCACTCTCAACACCTCCCTCAACATATACACAGACGGCTCCAATATGAAAGGAGGAGTAGGAGCGGGCTTATACTGTACGGACCCTGAAATAAGGCTGTCATATAAGCGTCCCAGCGACTGTAGCATATTCCAGGCAGAAGTTTTCGCCATAAGGAAAGCGGCAGAAGTGGCTCAAAGTATAAACCGATCAACCGGTCAACTTGTTCGTGGACAGTCAAGCGGTGATAAGGTCCATGTAGTCGTCAACGGTCAGTTCCAAAAATGTAATGGCGAGCAGGGAGGCACTAGATAGCCCTAGCACGACGAAGTCAGTGCGGTTCTATTGGGTTCCCAGTCACCAGGGCATCGATGGCAACGAGACAGCTGACGTTCTTGCAAAGGAGGGTGTAGAGCTGACGAACGACAGAACGGAGAACGTGCTAGTTTTCCTCAAAACGCTACAAAGCGCCCTGGAGAACCAGGCGGACACGCGGGCAAAAAGCAGGTGGAGGAATACCGAGACTTGCCGAATTGCAAGAACAATGTGCAAAGAGCGCAATGAAAAACTCAGGCATGTATGTACTGCATCTTCCTCAGAAAGATTGCAGACTGTTAGTGGGAATCCTCACAGGCCACTGCACTATGGGGCATTTGACCACTTTTAGAGGCTTAAATTAATTACTCAGTCAATTTAAAAGATATAGACGTGAAACTTTACCAGTCTTCATTCTGTATCCCTGCGCATATTATATATAAAAATCATCCGGATCGGACATCTATATCATATAGCTCCCCTAGGAACGATCAGATTAACTTTGTTGTTTTTTGATAGAAATGGACATAACCTTAGCAATAGCTATTATGTACGGTTTTAAAATAATACTAAAAGTTTCATACAAAAACAATGACAAATGTCAGAATTAACCATAAATTTTTACGACTTTTTGTTCTAGTTGTAGCAAAAATTTCGCTTTACAGCCTCTAAAGTGCATTTAAATTAATCAATGACACAGCTAGTTATTTATTCTTCATTTTAATAATATTATAAAGCCAGAAAACGCCTTTCTTCTTCAGCCTCCAGTGCAAAACCATATCCTTTGCAAAATTTGAGGTTATGGTCTAAAAATAAGCAATAAGTGGCGATTCTGACTATATACATTTGGACAAGAATTAAATACTCTACAAATCCCAATTGGTTTCAGAAGTGGACTCCGCTGGACTCGCTTTATTGCTCTATTTGAAATTAAGTTTTCATGAAAAAATGTGCGTGTTAGACTACTTCCTTTGCCACTCAGTTATAAGAAAAGAACGACGGATTTGCACCGTGTAAGCACAAAAACAAATAGTATATAGCACCATCCTATTATTCCAATCCAAAAGGCTTACCAAGATTGCTTTAAAAGTCAAATTTTAAGAACTTCAAATCTGCAAGGGAATCGTTGAATTTTAACAGATCGAAAGTCGCATTTGTAACTGCTGATTTAACAGCTGCTAAGTTAACAGAGACGCTCGCTATCGGATTTCCTGAAACGTAACATTGTTAAATGGTCTTCCGTCCCCAAACAAGATTTTTTATTTTAACGACTTTTCAAAAATGGGTTTTGGCCAACCAAAGTGGTCAAATGCCCCATAGTGCACTGTCTGGGCGCATCACACGCAACTACGATCGGAAACTGAACATCCGCACCAGCAGGAAATGCGATGAACCGGGGGCTATCGAAACCCTGGAACATCTTATCTGCAACTGCCCGGCTCTCTCACGAGGAAGAAGGAGATACCTCGGTGCCCCAGTTCTGGCATCACTAGAAGACACCTCCAGCAGGGAACCAGGGGTACTTCTTGCCTTCGCGAAATACACCTTGATCATTGTAGGCATTAAAACCTAATAAAATATCTCGAAGTTCATACAGATTAGCCGGTCACCTAAGGGCCATATTGGCCTATGCGTGGCCCCGGCCATGAGGGCCGTCGTTTTACCTGATTTCCTTTTTTATTATTTGTAAAGTTTTCAGTCTTGATTTCCGCAGGCGAAGCTGCGTGCGACCCTGCTAGTTACTTATAACTGGCACTAACCAATATCTTATTTAATAAATTTATAATGTGAAATCGAACTTAAACCCATGAAGTGCTATGTTTTCAACAAGAGGGAGCTGACGCGATAAATGGAGTAGGTGAAGAACAATGACATATCTTTTGACGGACAACCTTGACAATAGTTGATTGTATTGCGCGGCCCGCGACGATCCATTTGGCACACGATTGTATGAAGGAGAGGGAATATGGCCGAAACATTGCCCGATCGTGTTACGATCAAGCAACAGCTAAGCAAAGGTACGGCATAGTTTCTACCTTTACATGTCAAAGATAACTTTTCTATATTTAGAGTAATTTACGTCCAAGGCTAGCTTTACTTTCAATTGCAAGATAATTGAAGTTTAAAGTCCCAAACTTCTGCGACAGTCAGAATTGAGAAGGCCTCTTAACCAGGACTTTGTCTCATAAAATAGGATTGTCTCTATACTCTGTTTTCTTTTTAAAATCATAGATATCTTTTGCTTTAGCATAGGAAAAGTTACTAAAATTCTTTTAATCGAATATGAGGTTTCCTTTTTTATAATACTGTACAACCATATGCCGACTGACCGTTTTAATTTTCAAGTTAACGTAGCTACAATTTATATGTTCTTTCTGGCCGACGCTGCACGACGTACTAGGCCAAGAGTCCGATCGTTTGATCGAGTCCAGAAAGACCAGGAACGCAGACGTTACGTTAACGCATTTAGTAGTTGCGGTGCGGGGTAGGGGAATCGACAGGAAAATCTAAAGCCGACGCTGCACGACGTACTAGGCCAAGGGTCCGGTCGTTTGATAGGCTCGAGTCTTTACTGCTTCCCTGGAAATATTTGGGCGGGCAACGATTTTAAGTTTATCTGGCTGACGCTGCACGACGTGCTAGGCGAGCTGCCCGGTCGTTTGATAGGCTCGAGTCTAGAGAAATAGGAAGACGGTTGTGGATCCCGAGAATGATCGGTCAGATAACCGTGTTTCCGACGACTGGCGGGAGGAGGACTTCGTACAGATCCTGTTTCTAGGAGTAGTGCGTAGAAGCTTCTAGCACCTCTAGTTAGGGACATTTTTTTTTTTTGGTGGGGCTTAAATATTGGACAGGGTTCACTGAAGATATACTTAGTAATCGCAAAACAGCACCCCTCATTATTTCTGATTTGTATTCGCATACTTTTAGTCAGCGTTCATAGCTTATCGCGAGTGTGACCGTGTACTTAAGAGTAAGAAATAGTAAAGTGAGTGACATTGCTTACGGGCACAAGTGAACACGAAATAGTGAAAAATAAACTCTCTGGACTAAGCGAGAGGAGCAAAGAAAAAAGTGCTTTGCCAACCTGCAACGGGGGGAAATAACGCGTTCCGCAACACAGGGAGCAAATCAGGCACACAGAAGTGCTAGTGCCTACGCCACGCCTTAACCTTAGTATTTCCGCGAATCGGAAGAGCAAGACTAAAGTTGAAGACAACATGTATCAATTGGACGACACCGAAGGAGCTGTAGGGGGGAAAGATTTGCCCCTGGCACAGCCAAAGGGACGCTCAAGAATGCTCCCACAACATGAGGTCAATCCGACCAGTAGTCTGGAAGCGGCTGAGAGAATAGAGCAGATTATGCGTGCGCTGACATAATAAAGGTGAGGCAGATTTGCGAGCGCAGATAAGAGCGCTAAAAGCGCAACAAGTGGAATTGCGATCTTCGCAATCCATGAGGGTGAAGCAACAGGTACTGCAACAACCGAATCGTTTTCCGGCAAACCCATTTGACAGTTTCTTGAGGTACCAAAAGACTCCGCCTCTCGAACCTTTGTCGCACGAGACGCGCAACAGCCAGATGCATCGGCTTCGAGATCACCGTCGCTCAGATGCACCCCAACCGAACCAGACAAAAAATAACTGCCCGGAGACGAGTTATCCACGCCACCCATAATTTGACCATAGTCCGCTATTCCAGGCGTCGAAAGGAGTCCGACTAGACAAATGGAATCTGAAGTTCGATGGAAACAGTCGCAGTATGACGGCGGAAAGTTTCTTGTTCCGCGTCGAATGGTTGCAAGAACTTTATGAAATAGACAGGCGACAAGTGTTCCGAGCTTTTTGGTTGGAGCTGCCAGCAAGTGGTATTGACAGCTGATGGAAGATCGAACCGAGGACTACGAGTTTGACAACGACTCATTGAAAGGTGCTTTTTCTTCATCCGGGAGTGACTTGATGAAGATCAAAGAGTTGATGGAAGGGCGACAAGGACAAAACGAATCCTTTGGCGGCTTTGTATCTGATATGTATAACCTGCATAATACTGCACGGATCAGGATTTTCCAGACGCCGTTACAGTGGAAGAGTTCAATCGGAAGCGGAGAGACGCTCGAACTGGGTACGAAAACAGACAAGAATGCCGAGGACCGCTACACGAGTTAGTCTGTTTTAAATGTGGCAGAACCGCGGACTTCTATTGAAAAATATCCAAACAACACAAAAAAATCCAACAACACTGTAAGCTGAGGCAGGTAATTGAGACATACCCATCTTGTCCAGATAAAGGTTTAGGGAAGACCAACTTGGAGCAACATGTAATCGAAGTAACCGACGAGGACCTACCGATCAAGCAGCGTCATTATTTCCCAAGCCAAACAAGATCTGGTGTATGCCGAACTAGACCGCATGCTTGGTCTAGGCGTGATCGAAGAGAGCAACAGCAGCTGGAGTTCATCAGTGAATCTAGCACAGAAAGGACAGAAAAATCGCCTTTGCCGTAGCGTGGCTTCTGGTACTCGGGGTTTGGACACACGCCGATCCCGGGCTCGTAGAACCGTTAGGTTTCTCTAGGACAGCGCCTTGAGATGACAACCGGTTCGGCCTTTCTGGCTGGTCTCGCCAGGACCTGTTCGATTTCCCCCTGACGGACTGGGCTGACGCCGGGACACGCCAAAGGAGTATTTGGAACAAGGCACCCTGGGTTTAGATGGCTCTCGCCCCGAGTTTTCGATCTCTTGTCGCAGGACTTCACTGCTCAACTCTGATAGACACGCCAAGCGTAATGCGAGGGCTTAGTCGTAAGCAGGAGTAGAAACGGCTCGCCTTGACTTTACCGTATGATGCCCTTGCGATCTTGCTCCTTAAAGGGCACTGCTAGAGGCCTCCGAGAACCGTTATTTCCCTTTTTTGCTCTGCCCATGGGATCTCTCCACTCCAGGTCCAAAGTCCGTGGTTCCTGTTTAAGCCCGTTGTCCTTCTCATACGGCTTCGAACTGGAGATCCCCGTGTTGCTGCCGTTCCGCTGATTCTTCTGGTGCATGTGGCACCCCTGTGCGTCGCTCAGCCTCCGAGATGTGGCACTTCTTATTCTGGTTCAAAGTCCACGGCAGAGTCCAAAGTCCGGTGCTGTTCCGTTATTTCCCTTTTGCACACGGCACTCTGGCTCTGCCTGCGAAGGTCCACTCTCTCACTCTCCGCTCCTTGCTCTCCAAACTCTCTTTGGCAGAGTTCTCTCTCCTAACCTCGAAATCTCCAAACTCTCATTCTCCACTTCTGGGTCTCCAAACTCTCTTTGAAAGTTTCTCTCCACGTGCTCTTCGCCGCGCCGCTACTACGCTAATTCGCCGCGTAACTGGTAAGCGGTCGGTCTCCGTTATTTGGCTGCGAGAATTTGTGTGGAGTTATTAACTCCTCACATTCCCCCCTTACTTCGGGAAATTTTAAATTTGTCTCCTACTCTCCGGCGTTTCCTTGCACTTACAAGCCTTCGAGTCCTTGTGATATTCTGCTCGTTCCCTCGGCGCTCCCTCGTTGCTTCCCTCGACGCTTTCAACTCCGTGAGTTTCTACGGCGCCAGTCGTCCTCTTGCAGCAACTTTCAAAACTCCCGCGCCGATCCTCCATCTGGTCCCACTGGTCATCGACACCCATCAGCGCTGTTTTTCTCGTCTGGTCACACTGGGCATCGACACCCATTAGATCCCGATAACCCAGCGGAACTCCCCATGATAACCCAGCGGAACTCCCCACGATATCGACACCCACCAGCAATCGATATCGCTGGGGCGGCGTTGCCACTTGATCGCTTGCGATATTCACCATGATGTTTCCATATATCGTGTGCCCATCGATCGCACTATCGTCCGTGCCAATCGACCGCCTTATCAAGGCGCCCCTGTCCCTAGTTCATGGTGATTTTGCATCTTTGTTTTGTAAGTGCAAGTTTCGGTGTTTGTGTTTTTATTTCTAATTTGTTTCCTTCCAGATGACCTCAAAATATGCCCTTCCTTGCCCTTTGTTTTGGGGTCAATGCTCGGATGCGGCTGCGCCGTAGGTTGTCGCGCTCTGTCAGCAGCAAGATTTGTTTACCCGTGGTGAGTTGCCAAATTTAGCCAGGTCGGCATTTACTTGTGTTTGCCTTTCAGGGCTTTTTTTCGGCGATTTGGTTGTGCTTGTTCTCTGTCCAGGATTTTCGGCTGGCAACGGTATAGCCCTAAAGCTGTACGGTCTCCCCATTTTCCTCGGGATAAGTAGAGAAGGTCTTCCCCGCATACTTGTCCCTCCTTGGCGTAATCTGGGATGACTCAGGCGTGATGCCTGACGCAGAATCCTGTGGCCTCGCAGTCGGAGTCCCTGTGCGGTTTATCTTCGAGTAGCCGTTTGTGTCTTAGATCATTGTGTATCCTTGCTGTTATCCTTGTGCAGTTCCGTTGTGAATGTCTTCGCTGTTTGGCGTAATCCTGGATGACTCTCGCTTCGGCCTGACGCATAGTCCAGTTGCCTCGCATATCCTTGATGTTGTTCCTCTACCATATCCTTGTGAATGTCCTTCGTAGTGTCCGTGGGTTGCTCGCTTGTGTTTTGTGTTTGTCGTTGCTTGAGCTCGCTAACGTGAATGTTCCGCGCTTTCTTCGTATTAATGTTTCTTATTTTGCAGATCACCGGCGATACTAAATCCATGACTTGGTAGTGCCCGTCGTACCTAGGGGCCAATTTTGCGGCGAATCCTTCTACAGCTTTGGACAGGTGGTGTTCCTTAGCCCAGACTACATCGACCACCGTCCGCGTCCATTGCCTCCTCCTTAGGTTGTAATACCTGGCCTGATCCTGGGATGCCTTCCCTAGATTTCGCCTTACAACCTCAAAGATTTCCTGTAGTTTTTTGGCGTTTTCTTCTGGGGTTTCCGTGGCTCGTCCTGTGCCTAGGGTTTCTCTGTCGTATAGGGCGCTCGGTAGTCGTGGCTCCCTGCTTTGAGTAAGAAACGATGGGGAGTATCCAGTGGATTCCGATATGCTTGAGTTGACAGCCAGCATGATCTCTGGCCACTTTTCGTCCCATGTCCTCTGATCTCGTCCTGTGAACTGTGCAATCATCGTTTTGACGGTCCTATTTGCTCGCTCAGTCGGGTTTTCTTGCGGCGTATAGGGTGCGGTGAACTGCTGTCGGGTATCATCTCCGCCAGAAAATTCTTGAAAATGCGACTCGCAAACTGCACCCCGTTGTCTGTTATGACCACCTTTGGGGCCCCATATCTTGCAATTATCCGCTCCCTGAACGCCTTTTTAAGCGATTCGGCTGTCGCACTGCGTAGCGGCACTAGTTCCGTCCATTTAGAGAACCTGTCTATAAGCACCAGCAGCATTTAATTGCCGTGCTTCGATCGCGGTAGGGGTCAAACGAAGTCCGCGCATACTGTGGCCCACGGTTCCTCTGGCACTTGGGTTAGCATTTTGCCCGCCGCCTGCCTTTGATTCGGCTTGAACCTCATGCAGGTTTCGCATTTCCTTACGTGGGCTCTGGCGTCTCTATGCATAACTGGCCAGTAGTATCGGGCTGCCAGCCGTGCTACTGTCCTTTGGCTTCCTACGTGCCCAGCTGCTGGTGAGTCGAGGTTTTCTTTCAGCACCGTTTCTCGTAGAGCTCTCGGGAAGCACATCTTCCATGTAACGACATCCTCACTGCCCGCTCTATGTGGTATGCTTCTGTACAGATTCTCGCCTTAAAAAAAATCTTGGACGTTGATGCACTATGGTTAGTACAAACAAGTGGCCCTTACGACACCAAGCAATGCTTGTTACGCGCAGAGCCCTACACCGTTTTGGGCGAGTAAACGAAATCGCGGACAAAGAAAAAGACGATTTCACAATAGACAATTAAAAATACATACAGTCAAGATACATAAAGTACAACTAATTACTTGCTAAGTAGGATAGTATTGTTGATTTAAGGATAGGCAGCGAGTCGGTAGAAGATATTAGGTGGTATAGTCTATTATAGTCCTTGCAGAGTACTCTAAAAAGTTCATGAATTGCATAATTAGAGATGCAATGATTTAAAATTAGAGGAATATAGTTTCTTGTGAATCTATTAGGCACATTAAAATGCAGGCGACCCAGTAACTCGGGGCGCTCCACATCACCATGAATAAGATTCCTAATAAACGTAATGCCAAGCATAGTCCTTCGGTTAACTAATGATGGTAAGTTAATTAGAAGTAGTCTACTAGTGTAGGATGGTAGAATTAGCCTGGCATCCCAGTTAAGACCACGTAAGACAAATATTAAAAAGTTTTTTTGCACTGACTCAATGCAGTCTATATATATCCAAAATGGAGCGCAGTACTCAAGAATTGGTCGGACTAATGAAACATACAAGGTCTTTAAGACATAGGGATCATCGAATTCCTTTGACCACCTTTTGATAAATGCAAGCATGCCCCTGGCTTTATTTACCATGGTAGTGATATGATCAGAAAAATTAAGTTTAGGATCCATATAGACTCCAAGGTCGTCAGCGTGCGTTATTCTATCTAACACACAACCGCTCAAAGTATAAGATGAATAGTGAGGGCTGACACTAAAAAAGAATTTAATTTAATTTAAATTTAAGTCATTATTCATGCACCATGTTTGAAATGCATTGAGATCGGATTGTAAAGCTAAACTTTGTGAGGAATCATTAAATTGCAGGTACAACTTAACGTCATCTGCGTAAGTACACGTGAGTTCGTTAGGACAAGAGGAAGGTCATTAATAAATAATGTAAGAAGGAGCGGACCAAGATGACTTCCTTGTGGTACACCAGACGTAACTCGGACTAGGGATGAAAAAGAGTTTTTAAAAATGACCGTTTGAGTCCTGCTGTTCAAATAACTTAAGATCCACCTAAGAAGATCATCAGGAAACTCTAAGAGGTCCAATTTCCGAACTAAAATCGGATGGTTTACAGAATCAAACGCCTTACTGAAATCTGTGTAAACCACATCAGTCTGGCGATTTTTTTTAAAACCGTCTAAAACAAATGAAGTAAACTCCAAAAGGTTGGTTGTCGTTGACCTACGTTTTATAAATCTGTGCTGACAACAGGAAATAAGAGACCTACAACTGTGTTGCAAATGGGGAGTAATAATGTTCTCGAAGAGCTTCGGAATAGCTGATAGCTTTGAAATACCTCTGTAATTACATGCGTTCAATTTGCTCCCCTTTTTATGAAGCGGGATAATAAACGATTCCTTCCATCTATCCGGGAAATCTGAAGTTTCTAAAGACAAAGTAAAAAGTTTGTGCAATGGTCTACACAAAGTCTCAGCGCAATACTTGAGCACACATCCAGGTACTCCGTCAGGACCCGGAGAGTAGACTGGTTTCACCCTTTGCAGATTCAAAAGAAGTGAGCTTTCACTTATAACTGGACAAAAAATTAAGTTTTACTTAGGCATGTCATATGGGTAAGACTGATCTGATGGACTTGATGTTGAATAGGTGGTTTGGAAAAACTGTGCAAAATGATCGGCTATGGCCTGATCAGTGTTTGCGGAAGAATTTTCAAATTTAAGGGTTGATAGGGAACTTGGTTCTAGTGTAAACTGTGTCTTGCAACGAGCTAAATAGTTTTTGTAACACTGAGCGTTAAGAGCGGTAAAATCCGACCGAGCACTTAAGTATCGGGAAAAATCAGCTTGTGATCCGGAAGCTCTAAACTTTTTTTAGAGTCTAGACTTCACATTTTTAAGTTGTGACAACTCTTTACTAAACCACGGAGGTTGGTTAGAAATTTTAGGATAAAACGTAGGAACGCATGTATCAAAAACTGCGTTTAATACATTATAAAATATGTTAACAGCTTCAGTCATATTTGTACATAAGTACAGATTTGACCAATCCGAGTAAGCGATAAGACTATTGATAAGTGCAAAGTTTGCTCTACGAAAGCAGGGGATGCGTTTGGCTGACTTTTCAGATATTTCAGATAATTTTGTACCCGTGTCAATAGTCAGCTCCAGCGTTGGGTGATATGGATCTTCTGGTAAAGTAATTTCACAGGTTCTAACTAAGCAGACACAATCTGGACTTGAACATGGTGTACTTGAGACAGTGAAATATCAAGCAAACCATCAAGAAAATCATGCTGCGTTGAAGGTAACAATATATTCGATGTTTCAACGGTGGACCACGTTGCCCAAGGTATATTAAAGTCCCCTAAATTATTAACTGATCTCTATCTGATAGTTTACTTGAAATAAACTGGATAGCGGACAGATGATTTGCACATATTGGGAATTCAGATGACGGCATGTTATGTATATAGAAATACCCGGAAGGAATAGTTTTATACATAGAAATTCAATGTCCATTATTTCGTCGGACGTTATTTCTTCAGACGTTAATTCTGAGACAACTGCAATTAAAACTCCACCTCCACGTCGGGAGGGACGATCAAGCCTGTACGTTGTGAACTTACTTGGAAAGACTTCGGAACTAGGAATTTCCGGTTTTAACCAAGTTTCTGTGAACACAATAACATGGGAAGACAAGGAAAAACTATCAATATACAATTTGGTCAACTTACTTTGTAAACCTCTTGTATTCTGATAGGAAAGCAGAAGGAAAGAATCTAGTTTTTTGAGACAGATAAAGATGAAGATGTGGATGGCTCTTTAAAGGGGTTTCCAACTTCCTTTGAACGAATTTTCTTTTTTCTAGCTTCGTACTACTTAACAAAAATCTCTGCAGGCCAAAAATTGGCTGAGCACATCGTTGCAAAATGAGCACAGGGAACACCGATCTTAAATGATGATACTTCCCTAGCATATAGAAAATTAAATCGTTCAACCTTTAGATCATCAATCTGAACTTTGTTACGGATATAGGCCATAATGTCCAGGGATGAAAGGTCAGGATTCAGCCGATAAACAAAAATTTGTTTCTGCTGCGGTACACAGGTGACTGTTTTAGGTACCACGCATGTGACAGGTTTTGGTATTACAGCATTTATGGCTGCACTACCAGTTCCAGTCGGTACTCCAGACGTTAAGTCAACATGCGGCGTTGGAATCATTTCTGTATTTTTTTCAACAGATTTTTCGGGTGTCTCATGCGGCAAAATCTCACGGCCTTTACATTTGGAAACCGAATCTTTTTTAGCTTTCGACCTCAGTACCATTTGTGCGGCAGCTGAGATCGACTACTGTGCTGCAGACCCCGGATCGCCAGAGACAGTTTCACTAGCGGTAGTCCGTGGGTTGTCTATCGACCGCGATCTTTTTACGCTTAGGAGAATCGGGCTCAGATAGCATACGGCTAGTAAGCTGCGACTCAAGCGCCACAAGCAGATCCGTATTTCTACGGCTGTTACGAATTAATTCCGTTACAGCGCTTTTTGTGAACCGCCTTATAGAGAGTGCCTGGGTTTCATAAGCAATACATTCTTCACAATAGTAGCGCAAGCCACTTCTCATGTCGATTGCAAGGCATTAGCCAAGGCATTTAGCATGAAAAATACTGTCGCACGAATGGCACGGAATGCTCTGTTGTCCGGCCAAAATCAACGACTTGCATTTTTTCGAACAACAGACAGCCATTATCGCGATATTCCGAACCACAGTGCAAAGAGAAAAAAGCTACGTGAGTAAGAGATCGGGAGAGAGTGAGCGGGAGTGAGTAGGCGGAAAGCTTTAGTTTTAGCTGTGCCAACAACAACGTTTTATACGGGATTGCGGGAGAGCGGGTAACTACCGTACAGATTCTTACCGCTCCAAGAAAAGGAGAATGCAATGCAATGCAAAAGATAAAACAAAAACAACAAACACTGCACAGAGACTGGGCGTGCAAACTAATTTTGTTAATTTAAACACAAAACAATCACTATGCACTCGCGAAGCGAACAAATGTTGTTAGCTATATAAAAGCTATATAAATGTAAGAAAATTTAAATTAAGCCCCGATGTTTTATGGACAAAAAGAACAAAAATTCGGAGCGCAAAACAAAAACACGACCGTTCACTGAAAGAGAGAAGGTGTCTCCTGGGGATGCTCGCCTCCGTGCGTTGCTGGCCTCGTTGACTCCGTGCTCCGGTCCTGCAGATCCGTGTAGATGCTCGGCGATGCTCGTGCACGATGTAGGGGCCCGACGACTACTTGTAGCGCCACGGACTCACAAGACGATCTGCTGTGCGGGCTTAGGGAAGCGTCACCGTTCTCAGACTAGGGTGAACAGGTGCTGCGCTCTACAGGTCTACGCCAATAGACACACAACCGCCTGTCCCTGGCTCTGTCCCGAAAGGTCCCACTAGGGTTTCGCTCGGATCGCGCTGACAGTCGAGGTAATACCAGGAATCTGCCTAGCGCTCCACCTCGCTTTTACGCCTAGTGCAAACGAACGTTCCACCCTGGTCTGACCCTCTTGCTTGTTGCCCGTGACGTTTCCGCGTAGCTCGGTGTCCCTTCTGGCGGGTGCTGTAGCTGACGATGTCCTGCGCCTCGCTCCTGGAGGTGCTGGTTGTGAGGCTGAACGTGGCGTGGCTTCTGGTACTCGGGGTTTGGACACACGCCGATCCCGGGCTCGTAGAACCGTTAGGTTTCTCTAGGACAGCGCCTTGAGTTGACAAACGGTTCGCCCTTTCTGGCTGGTCTCGCCAGGACCTGTTCGAGTTCCACTTGACAGACTGGGCTTACGCCGGGACCCGACAAAGGAGTATTTGGAACAAGGCACCCTGGGTTTAGATGGCTCTCGCCCCGAGTTTTCGATCTCTTGTCGCAGGACTTCACTGCTCAACTCTGATAGACACGCCAAGCGTAATGCGAGGATTTAGTCGTAACAGGAGTAGAAACGGTTCGCCTTGACTTAGCCGTGTGATGCCCTCTGGACCTCTGCTACCTGTGTCTCAATTCGGAGATTCCTGGTGGTCCAATCCCGAACGTCTCGACGTAGCGATCTTGCTCCTTGAAGGCTCCCACGGCGCTGCTTCCGACGACTGGGCTTGTGTTTCACTTGTAGATTACTTGGCACTGGTTCACTTTGTTATCTTGACTGATCTTTACGGGTTGACACCTTGTGATCAACTCATCCTGCTGCCAGCGCCCGGCGGCTTTATATAGGGCCTCCGGGTACCGTTATTTCCTGTTATAAATGGCGCCCAACTTCAGGGCCACTTTAAGTAACGTAGCTCACCATCACAATTACTCATTTTAGCCAGAGTTGGCAAAACAGATCTTACTTTGGGGAAAAATCAATTAATTTATTGGTTGATTTAGCCACAAACGGAGTTTGATCTCGTTTTGTAGCTCAAACCACGTTCAATCTCGTTCGAAGTTCGATCAGTCGCATAGGACACGGAGAGACTAAATACTGGGAAGTAGGGTCGTCCGGCCACGGTTTGATCTAAGCTTCAACGAGGGAGAAAAACCCTATTAGCATACCCTCTATCCACATCGAGTCCGAGTCCATACGTTTTATCATCATACGCATAGGAATTGCAGGCATTAATAGTTTAATTACAACCGTATTGCCTGACCACGGATGATGTTAAAACTCAGAGAAATATTGAAATTTATGAAATAAAATAGCAGCGTTAGCTTTCCCAAACAATAAAATCGCTTTGGAAATGCAGCAATTAATTCATGTTGAAAGTTTTGCTGACCACGAAAAAAAATGGGAAACTAGATTGTTTTTATCGCAGTGCACGAAGCTTGGATGATAGGCAAAAGCGGGTAGTCGCGAGCGCCTAACCGCTGTCGGCAAGCCACATTTGTTGTTGTTGTGTTTGCTCAAACAACAGGTGTCAGGCGCCACTCACGTGCATTTTTATCTATTCTTTCTATCCTATTCTCTTTTCTTCCTTGCATACAGGTTTTGTCTCAGGGGGTTTAGTTATGCTCAGGGTCAATTATTTTATGATTTATTTGTCGTTTGCGATCTTTTCGGTTTTGCCGTACACTTTTGTATTAAATAAATATATCTTTTCATTATAATTTTGGATCAAAATTTTAAATCATGCGATCATACCAGTTGGTTCGATATCGAATCTAGGTCAACTCCCGCATTGGTTCGATCAAACCAGTGAGAAAAGTAGGTCAGGTCTATATTGGCGTAGGTCAGTTCCGTATCGGTTCGATCAAACCAAAAACGAAAGTAGGCAAATTTCTGTTGGAAGTAAGCGAAACAGCTGATCCAACGAAAGTTCATCGACCTTTTCGGTTGGTTGAATTACAAAAAAACATAGATAATTTCAAATTTAGTAAGAACTTTAAGATTTAATCGTAACTAAAGTTATTTAGTTTATTTTTATTATAAGTCTTAGAATTTTTTGTTTCGTTTTTGTGTTCCTCAGGGAGTTTTAAATTTTTATTAGTTTTAGTTTTTTGTCCATCCTAAATTTTTGAAGAAATCCGCCATGTCAGATACCGAGGAGAATGTGGCACAAAAGTGTCCTTTGTGCGAAGCTTCTTTAGACGTTGGAAAGACTTTTAAAACCAAATGCGGTCATGTTTTTCATACGTCCTGCATCGCAGCCTATTCCAAAAAGAAAACAACGTGTCCCACTTGTAACACAGTGTGCTTCGAAAAAGCTGGTACTCCATCTCAAAACACTCGGGGAAATAAAGGGCAGATATTAGAAACTACACCCAGTGGTTCATCAGGGGCAGCAGTTTAGGGACTGGCTCAGAAGGAACTGATCCAGAGCACCATTTTAGACGCGGGAAAGTACCATGCTAAAGATATGAGACAGTAAGCAAGGCAGATACAAGCTCTTGGTGTGATCTGTCTTAGGGTGTCAAACCCCAAGCCAAAGTCTTGGCACGCCTGTGCGCCACTCAGCCTCTGAGTTGTGGCACTTCTTAATTCCGGTTTAAAGTCCACGGCAGAGTCCAAAGTCCGGTGCTGTTCCGTTATTTCCCTTTTGCACACGGCACTCTGGTTCTGCCTGAGAAGTCTCCACTCTCTCACTCTCCGCCCCTTGCTCTCCAAACTCTCTTTGGCAGAGTTCTCTCTCCTGACTCCGAAATTTCCACTCTCTCCTTCTACACTTCTCGGTCTCCAAACTCTCACTCTCCAAACTCTCATTCTCCAAACTCTCTTCGCCGCACCGCTACTTCGCGAATTCGCCGCGTAACTGGTAGGCGGCCGGCCATCCATTATTCTTGCTGCTGGAATTTGTGGGGAGTTATTCAACTCCTCACATTCCCCCCTTACTTCGGGAAATTTTAAATTTGTCTCCTACTCTCCGGCGTTTCCTTGCACTTACAAGCCTTCGAGTCCTTGTGATATTCTGCTCGTTCCCTCGGCGCTCCCTCGTTGCTTCCCTCGACGCTTTCAACTCCGTGAGTTTCTACGGCGCCAGTCGTCCTCTTGCAGCAACTTTCAAAACTCCCGCGCCGATCCTCCATCTGGTCCCACTGGTCATCGACACCCATCAGCGCTGTTTTTCTCGTCTGGTCACACTGGGCATCGACACCCATTAGATCCCGATAACCCAGCGAACTCCCACTGGTCATCGACACCCATCAGCTATCGATATCGCTGGGGCGGCGTTGCCACTTGGTCGCTTGCGATATTCACCTCACCATGATGTGTCCAAATATCGTGTGCCCATCGATCGCACTATCGTCCGTGCTAATCGACCGCCTTATCGAGGCGCCCCCGTCCCTAGTCCATGGTGATTTTGCATCTTTGTTTTTGTAAGTGCAAGTTTCGGTGTTTGTGTTTTCTTTTCTAACTTGTTTCCTTCCAGATGCTGCAACTATGCCCTTCCTTGCTCTTGGGTTCTTAGGTCAATGCCCTTAACCGGCTCGGCTGCGGCTGCGCCGTAGGTTGTCGCGCTCTGTCAGCATCAAGGTTTGTTTACCCGTGGTGAGTTGCCAAATTTAGCTGGACCGGCATTCATTTCTTTGCATTTCAGGGTTTTCGGTGACTTGGTTGTGCTTGCTTCCTTCCCGGGATGTTCGGCTGGCTACGGTATAGCCCTACAACTGTACCGTCTCCCCCCTTTCCTCGGGATAAGTAGAATAAGAATCAATTTTAATTCGAACTGGTCGTATACGGACGTGTTTTACATTCGCTCCCACTTTTATTCGCTTAGTGTCGAAATTTTTGATTTTTATATTCCCAAAGTTTTCACTCTCAACTCGGTTGAGCCCGCCGTTTGAATGCAAATTATTGATTTGTGTTAAAACAATCGTCTTTATAAAGATATTGAAAAATTAGTTAACGACGCGAGTGCATTGTGCATTGTTGTTGTTTTTTATTTACATTGTCGTTTTGGCGCTCTCTCGCACCGTTTGCTCTGCTTATCTCCCTACTTCAGTCACCGGCTCTCATTTTCGAGTTAACGGTACTTTGCTGATTTGGTCTTATCGCGCTCTTTCTTTCCACTTATCGCGCTCTTTCTTTCCTTGGCGCCCTCATAGCCACACAGCTGTTTGTTGGCACTCATATAAAGCTTTCTATTTACATATTCTCTACATTCTACATTTTTTGTTTTACTTTAACTTGTAAAAAATGTCTGATTGCTGTGTTGTTGGTTGCCAATTTACTGGCAAAATCACTTCTCGGCAGCCGATTGTTAATTGCTGGTTGTGTGAGAACATTGCGCACGCTAAATGTGTTGACTTTGGGCATAGTGCGGCCCAAATAGCGGATCGTACTAGGTCTAATGCCAACCTGGACTGGACGTGCCCTACATGCCTACACATTAAAATTGATATTATTGCTGGATTTACGGACTTATTAAGTCGGTTTAAGTCGGTTTCTCCGGTACCACTCACTCTCATGGTACCTAGGAAGTCTATTTTTGTGTCAAGATTGAATGCAGCACTCACAGTCAACGATGTGATGCATCATATTGTCTCAAAACTCTCCCTTCCCGATCAAAAAGGTATTGACATCACTAAATTTAATTTTAAACAAATAAGAGATTATTCTTCATTTAAAATACTTGTTCCGGATGGACTGTTCTCCAAACTTCTTGACCCTAATTTTTGGCCTGCTGAAATAATTGTTCATGAATATATAAAAAAAAATAGTTCGCTTTCCATGACTTCCTTGTCGGCGCCCAGTTCGGCTTCAAATTCAAAAAACTAGATTTCATAATCCACTATCAAAATGTACGGGGGCTTCTTAGTAAACTCTCAACGCTTTATAAAAACAGCTCAATTTTTGAAGCCAATATTATTGTATTCACTGAGACCTGGCTTAACCCATCTATACACGATAGTGAGAATTTGTCAAATAACTTTTTTGTTTATCGGAATGATCGTCATACCCGTCGATGTGGAGGCGTCCTTATTGGAGTCAAATCCAATGTAACTTCTGAGATTGTTGATATTTCTGGTTCATCATGTATTGAATTTATTTCCGTGAAATTATCTTTCCCAAAAAATAACATTTTTTTAACTTGCTCCTATATACCCCCTAGCTCCGAATTTAACGTGTATTTATTACATCTGTCCGCCATACAGTCTATCTCCTTGTTGCTTGCTGAATCTGACCAACTCATTGTGCTCGGTGACTTTAATCTTCCCAATATTTCTTGGTTGGAGAGTAATGACTCAATTGCAATGATTACTAGAATGCAACATGACTGTGTTGATGGTCTAGTTGAACTATCCTTGCAGCAAGTAAACTGTATTCCCAATCATATTGGTCGTCTCCTTGACTTAATCTTCGTCTTTGATGGTATCGATGCTGAAGTTAGTCGAATTCCGCCACTATCTCTACCTGAAGATTGTCATCATCCTACCCTTCAGCTTTGTATTAATGGATTTTTTAATGCTCCTAGGACTGCAATAAACGCACATCCTAGTTTGTGTTTTAAAAAGATTGACTATGCTAAACTAGTTGAATCTTTATCGACAATTAATTGGTCCTATCTTGTTGACCTTCCTGTTGATGATGCAGTTGACTATTTTTATAAAGTCCTTTACCGTCTATTTGTTGTTCATGTCCCTCTTTCCTCCTTGAAGAATTCTTATAGCTCTCCATGGTTTACTCGTCAACTATCCTATCTAAAAAATAAAAAAAAACAGACTTTTAAAGCGGTTCAAAATTTCTGGCTTGCTGACAGACTGGGCTAAATATAGTTCTGCTAAGGCGGAATTTGTCCAGCACAATTCTGACTGTTATCAAAATTACCTGTCTCGTTGTAAGCGTGATTTCAAAAGTAACCCTAAACTTTTTTATTCTTTCGTCAATTCTAAACGGAAATCTAATTGCTTCCCTCATTCTCTTTTTCTTAATAATAATATAGCATCTGATGACAATGATATTTCCAACCTATTTGCTGATTTTTTTCAATCGACTTATACGGAATGTAATGGTGTTATTGATAATGATTATCCATACCCACTACCTCATCTTAACTCTATCTTCAAACCAGTGATTAATGTATCTGATGTTCTTCAGAGTCTTGATACTCTTAAACTCTCTTTTTCACCGGGTCCTGACAAAATACCAAGTTGTATACTGAGGAATTGTTCGACCTATCTAGCTTTTCCCTTAACATTAATATTTAATCTGTCGCTAAGTCAAGGAAGATTTCTATCCATATGGAAAGAATCGTTTATTGTTCCATTGTTTAAAAAAGGGAACAAGTCCGACATCTCAAATTATCGTGGTATTGCTAAACTCAGCGCAATTCCTAAACTTTTCGAAAAAATTATTACCTGTCAGTTGCAGCATCATTGCCGGTCTATTATTTCACCGTGTCAACATGGCTTCACTAGACGTCGATCTACTTCTACAAACCTACTAGAATTTACATCTTTAATTTTTAGAGGCTTCCTGACACATCATCAAACTGATGTGACTTATACCGATTTTTCTAAAGCTTTTGATTCTGTAAACCATAAACTTCTTATTTATAAATTGTCCCTTTTAGGGTTTCCTCCAAACCTACTTGACTGGATACTTTCCTACCTTTCTAATAGAACTCAAATGGTCTGTTTTAACAATAGAATTTCCAAAATAATTAATGTTACTTCTGGAGTGCCACAGGGTAGCCACCTGGGTCCTTTACTCTTTGGCTTAATGATTAATGATCTACCTAATGTTATAAAATCTTCTACCGTATTAATGTATGCAGATGACGTAAAGCTATGTTTGTCCATGTGTTTACTTAGCTCATATAATGACCTTCAATTAGATCTTGATTGTTTGTATACGTGGTGCATGATTAACATGTTAAATTTAAACTGTACTAAATGTAACTTTATGACCTTTTATCGTAGTAATCCATCTCTGTTTTCTTATTCTATTGGAAATAACGGCCTTGAACGAATTTTTTCAGTTCAGGATCTGGGCGTTTTATTTGATCATAAACTTAGTTTTAAAGACCATATATCTACTATATCTAATAAAGCCAGAAGTCTTCTTGCATTTATAAAACGTTGGTCAAGGGAGTTCGATGATCCTTACACAACAAAGCTTTTGTATGTTTCTCTTGTTCGTCCGTCTATGGAATATTGCTCTTGTATATGGTCTCCTCAAATTAGCTGTTACCAAAATATGTTAGAGTCTGTCCAAAAACAATTCCTTCTATTTGCTCTGAGGGGATTAAACTGGGACACAGGTAGTCGATTGCCCTCTTCTCTTGCGAGGTTGCGCCTGCTCGACTTACCAACCCTCTACCATCGTAGAAAGTGTCATGGAGTTATGTTCTTACACAAACTTATTAATGGTGATGTTGACTCCCCTTTCCTTCTTAGTTCTCTTAACTGGAATATACCCTGTAGAACAGTTCGCCGTTTTCGTCCGTTGTCCCTGCCAATATGTAGATCTAATTATGCCCTGCATGATCCTTTTCGTGTTCTGTGTGACGACTATAATTCACTGTGCCACGTCTTACTGTTTGATACCCCTAATGCTACTAATTATACTAAACTTATGTATTTTCTGTCTTCAAATAATTTGTAGATTCTTTGTGAGCATGTATTTTAAACTGTATTTTGTTAGATCGTATTTTTTCCATGTCCGCGATTCCGCTTACTTGCCCAAAACGGTTTAGGGCTCCGCGCGTAACAAGCTTTGCTTGGTGTCGTAAGGGCCACTTGTTTGTACTGACCATAGTGCATTAACGTCCAAGATAAGATAAGTAAATAGGTCTTCCGCGCATACTTTTTCCTCCCTGGCGTAATCTGGGATGACTCAAGCGTGATGCCTGACGCAGAATCCTGTGGCCTCGGAGTCGGAGTCCCTGTGCGGTAGATCCTTGTGGTATCCTTGTTGCCTGGCGTGTCTTGGATGACTCTCGCTTAGCCATGACGCCTAATCCAATTCCCCCGCAATATCCTTGATGTTATCCCTGTGCCGTATCCTTGTGACTGTATCCTTGTTGCCTCGCGTGTATTGGATGACTCTCGCTTCGGCCTGACGCATAATCCAGATGCCTCGCATCCTTGATGTTATCCCTATGCCATATCCTTGTGAGAGTCCTTGCTGCCTGGCGTTATCCTGAATGACTCTCGCTTCGGCCTGACGCATAATCCAGATGCCTCGCATATCCTTGATGTCATCCCTATGCCGTATCCTTGTGAATGTCCTTCGTAGTGTCCGTGGGTTGCTCGCTTGTGTTTTGTGTTTGCTGTTGCTTAAGCTCGCTAACGTGAATGTTCCGCTCTTTCTTCGTATTAATGTTTCTTATTTTGCAGATTACCGGAGAGACGAAATCCACGACTTGGTAGGGCCCGTCGTACCTAGGGGCCAATTTTGCGGCGAACCCTTCTACAGCTTTGGACAGGTGGTGTTCCTTAGCCCAAACTACGTCGCCCACCGCCGGCGTCCATTGCCTCCTGGGAGGCCCTCTCCAGATTTCGACTTACGATCTCGAAGAGTTCGTGGAGTTTCTCGGCGTTTTCATCCGGGGTTTCCGTGGCTCGTCCGGTGCCTAGGGTTTCTCTGTCGTAAAGGGCACTTGGTAGTCGTGGCTCCCTGCCTTGGGTAAGAAATGATGGGGTGTATCCAGTAGATTCTGATACGCTGGAGTTGACGGCCAGCATGATCTCAGGCCACTTCCCGTCCCGTGTTCTTTTGTCTTGTCCTGCGAACTGTGCAATCATAGTTTTGACCGTCTTGTTTGCTCGCTCCGTCGGGTTTTCTTGCGGCGTATAGGGTGCGGTGAATTGCTGTCTAATACCCATCTCCGTCAGAAAATTTTTAAAAATGCAACTCACAAACTGCACTCCGTTGTCCGTTATGACCACCTTCGGGGCCCCATACCTTGCAATTATACGCTCCCTGAACGCCTTTTTAAGCGATCGGCTGTCGCACTGCGTAGCGGCACTAGTTCCGTCCATTTAGAGAACCTGTCTATAAGCACCAGTAGCATTGAATTGCCGAGCTTTGATCGCGGTAGGGGTCCAACAAAGTCCGCGCATACTGTGGCCCACGGTTCCTCTGGCACTTGGGTAAGCATTTTGCCCACCGCCTGCATTTGATTCGGCTTGAACCTCATGCAGGTTTCACATTTCCTTACGTGGGTTCTGTCGTCTCTATGCATACCTGGCCAGTAGTATCGGGCTGCCAGACGTGCTATTGTCCTTCGGCTTCCTACGTGCCCAGCTGCTGGTGAGTCGTGGTTTTCTTTCAGCACCGTTTCTCGTAGAGCCCTCGGGACGCACATCTTCCATGTAACGACATCTTCACTGCTTGCTCTATGTGGTATGCTTCTGTACAGATTCTTGCCTTCCATAACATAGTCCGGGTACTTCTGCGGTTGGGTCCTTATCTTGTCGCACATCTCTCGAAACCAGCTGCACGCTGCTGAAGCTTCTGCTGCCGATGTCTCTTTTATGCCTCTAAGCGACTCGGGCAATGGTTGCCTTGACAGACCGTCTGCCACCACGTTCAGCTGTCCCTTCCTGTACGCTATCTCAAAGTCGTACTGCTGCAACTCCAGGGCCCATCTGGCGATCCTCCCTGAAGGGCTTTCTATGCTGTTGAGCCACTTCAGGGCCATATGGTCGGTTACCACTTTAAAGTGGTAGCCTTCCAGATATGGCTTGAGTTTTCGGATCGCCCAGACAATTGCCAAGCACTCTTTTTCCGTCGTTGAGTAGTTCTTCTCCGCGCCGTTGAGCGTTCGGCTTGAGTAGGATATGACCTTCTCTCCTCTGTCCGTGTCCTGGTTTAATATTGCTCCGATGCCGTAGTCGCTGGCATCTGTTTGTAGGGTGAACGTGTTGTTGAAATCCGGGCACACTAATACGGTATCTGCCACAAGTCTAGCCTTCACTTCCTCAAATGCCATCTGGTGCTCCTGTGTCCATTCCCATTTACTGCCTTTGCGTAGTAAGTCATTTAATGGTTTGACTATCTTGGCAAAATCTGGCACGAATCGGCGGTACCACGACGATACTCCCAGGTATTGCCGAAGTTCTTTGACGGTTGAGGGTGGTTTCAATTCGGCGATGGCCGCTACCTTTTCCGGATCTGTACCTATTCCTTCGCTAGTCACTCGGTGTCCTAGGTACAGCAGCTCTTTCTTGAAAAATTGGCACTTTTCCGGGTTGATCCTGAGGTTTGCGTCCTTTAGGCGTCGGAACACCTCTTTCAGGTTTTCTGTGTGTTCCTCCAGCGTGCGCCCAATCACTATAATGTCGTCTTGGTAGGCGAATGCATGCGGTGACATTTCGGGTCCGATTACCTAGTCTAGAAATCGTTGGAACGTTGCGGACGCTGAGTGTAGACCGAATGGCATTACCCTCCACTGGAATAGCCCTTTGCCTGGCACTGTGAAAGCGGTGTATTGCCTGCTGCTTTCCTGGGATTTGCCAGTATGCATCCTTCAGGTCCAAACTGCTGATGTACCGCGCCTCCTTTAGCTGATCTAGGATAAAGTTTATGCGGGGCACGGGATAGGCGTCCTTTACAGATTTCGCGTTGATCTTCCTGAAATCTACGCATAGTCTCCACTTACCTGTCTTCTTTCTCACCATCACGATGGGGGAGCTGTATGCGCTCTTTGATTGCTTTATGAACCCCATTTGAAGGAGCTCGTCTACCTTCGCATTGATTTCCCCTTGAACTTTCGGATTCTTGGGGTAGTATCGCTGCTTGATCGGTTTATCGTCCTTCATCGTGATCTGGTGCTCTTCCATGTAAGATGTTCCCGTCATGGTACTGAAGTCCGCCAGCTCTACTTCCAGGAATTTCATTGTGTCGTTGTCCTCGTGTGTCTCTTGCACGACTGCCACCGATAGCTTCTCCTCGAGCCATCCATTGTGTCCATTCCTGGCTGGTATTATTATTTCGTGTCCTGCACACTTTATCTCGGTTCCGACTTGTGTTAGAAAGTTCCACCCCAACACCAACGAATCCACTACCCCTGGTAGTATTAGCAGGCTCATTGTCAGTCGTTTGTTCCCGAATTCGACTTCCACATCGAGCTGTGCGTTGATCCTGCCGCATCCTTGTCTTCCCATGTTATTGTGTTCACAGAAACTTGGTTAAAACCGGAAATTCTTAGTTCCGAAGTCTTTTCAAGTAAGTTCACAACGTACAGGCTTGATCGTCCCTCCCGACGTGGAGGTGGAGTTTTAATTGCAGTTGACTCAGAATTAACGTCTGAAGAAATTACGTCCGACGAAATAATGGACATTGAATTTCTATGTATAAAACTATCCCTTCCAGGTATTTCTATCTACATAACATGTTCTTATATTCCGCCGTCATCTGAATTCCCAACATATGCAAATCATCTGTCCGCTATCCAGTTTATTTCTAGTAAACTATCAGATAGAGATCAGTTAATAGTATTAGGGGACTTTAATATACCTACGGTGACATGGTCCACCGTTGAAACATCGAATATATTGTTACCTTCAACGCAGCATGATTTTCTTGATGGTTTGCTCGATATTTCATTGTCCCAAGTAAACCATGTTCAAAATTTGTTAGGACGATTACTGGATCTATGCTTTGTTTCAAGTCCAGATTCTGTCTGCATAGTTAGAACCTCTGCCATTACTTTACCTGAAGACCCATATCACCCAACGCTGGAGCTGACTATTGACACGGGTACAAAATTAATTGAAATATCTGAAAAGTCAGCCAAACGCATCCCCTGCTTTCGTAGAGCAAACTTTGCTCTTATCAATAGCCTTATCGCTAGCGCGGATTGGTCAAATCTGTACTTATGTACTAATATGACTGAAGCTGTTAACATATTTTATAATGTATTAAACGCAGTTTTTGATACATGCGTTCCTACGTATTATCCTAAAATTTCTAACCAACCTCCGTGGTTTAGTAAAGAGTTGTCACGACTTAAAAATGTGAAGTCTAGACTCTACAAAAAGTTTAGTGCATACGGATCACAAGCTGCCTTTTCCCGATACTTAAGTGCTCGGTCGGATTATACCGTTCTTAACGCTCAGTGTTACAAAAACTATTTAGCTCGTTGCAAGACACAGTTTACACTGGATCCGAAACAGTTTTATAATTTTGTTAACACAAAGCGTAAATCTTCAAGTTCCCCATCAACCCTTAATTTTGAAAATTCTTTCGCAAACACTGATCAGGCCATAGCCGGTCTTTTTGCACAGTTTTTCCAGACCACCTATTCAACATCAAGACCGTCAGATCAGTCTTACCCATATGACATGCCTAAGTCAAACTTAATTTTTTGTCCCGTTATAAGTGAAAGCTCACTTCTTTTAAATCTGCAAAGGGTCAAATTAGTCTACTCTCCGGGTCCTGACGGAGTACCTGGATGTGTGCTCAAGTATTGCGCTGAGACTTTGTGTAGACCATTGCACAAACTTTTTACTTTGTCTTTAGAAACTTCAGATTTCCCGGATCGATGGAAGGAATCGTTTATTATCCCGCTTCATAAAAAGGGGAGCAAATTGAACGCATGTAATTACAGAGGTATTTCAAAGCTATCAGCTATTCCGAAGCTCTTCGAGAACATTATTACTCCCCATTTGCAACACAGTTGTAGGTCTCTTATTTCCTGTTGTCAGCACAGATTTATAAAACGTAGGTCAACGACAACCAACCTTTTGGAGTTTACTTCATTTGTTTTAGACGGTTTTAAAAAAAATCGCCAGACTGATGTGGTTTACACAGATTTCAGTAAGGCGTTTGATTCTGTAAACCATCCGATTTTAGTTCGGAAATTGGACCTCTTAGGGTTTCCTGATGATCTTCTTAGGTGGATCTTAAGTTATTTGAACAACAGGACTCAAAGGGTTATTTTTAAAAACTCTCTTTCATCCCTAGTCCGAGTTACGTCTGGTGTACCACAAGGAAGTCATCTTGGTCCGCTCCTTTTTACATTATTTATTAATGACCTTCCTCTTGTCCTAACGAACTCACGTGTACTTATGTACGCAGATGATGTTAAGTTATGCCTGCAATTTAATTGATTGATTTATTTTTTTAATTGATTTTTTCGTGTCAGCCCTCACTATTCATCTTATACTTTGAGTGGCTGTATGTTAGATAGAATAACGCATGCTGACGACCTTGGAGTCTATATGGACCCAAAACTTAAATTTTCTGATCACATCACTACCATGGTAAATAAAGCCAGGGGCGTGCTTGCATATATCAAAAGGTGGTCGAAGGAATTCGATGATCCATATGTCACAAAGACCTTGTATATTTCATTAGTCCGACCAATTCTTGAGTACTGCGCTCCAGTTTGGAGTCCCCAATATGGGGTGCATATAGACCGCATTGAGTCAGTGCAAAAAAACTTTTTAATATTTGCCTTACGTGGTCTTAACTGGGATACAAGTCTATTACTACCATCCTACACTAGTAGACTACTTCTAATTAACTTACCATCATTAGTTAACCGAAGGACTATGCTTGGCATTACGTTTATTAGGAATCTTATTCATGGTGATGTGGAGCGCCCCGAGTTACTGGGTCGCCTGCATTTTAATGTGCCTAATAGATTCACAAGAAACTATATTCCTCTAATTTTAAATCATTGTATCTCTAATTATGCAATTCATGAACTTTTTAGAGTACTCTGCAAGGACTATAATAGACTATACCACCTAATATCTTCTACCGACTCGCTGCCTATCCTTAAATCAACAATACTATCCTACTTAGCAAGTAATTAGTTGTACTTTATGTATCTTGACTGTATGTATTTTTAATTGTCTATTGTGAAATCGTCTTTTTCTTTGTCCGCGATTTCGTTTACTCGCCCAAAACGGTGTAGGGCCCCGCGCGTAACAAGCATTGCTTGGTGTCGTAAGGGCCACTTGTTTGTACTGATCATAGTGCATCAACGTCCAAGAGAAAAAAAAAAAAAAAAAAAAAAAATCTTCCGTCTGCCAACCTAACTTGCCGTCTTGTCCTCGTGATTTTTCCGAGGGCAGCCAGGTTGTCGGCCAGTTCCTCGCTTATGAAGCTCGCTGTTGCCCCGGTGTCGATTGTGGCTTTATACGTGCCTCCACCGCTGCGGACAACTGCTGCTCCTCCTCAATCAGCTTGCCAGTTAGTTTGGAGAGGTAGCATTTTGCGATCCCCTTCCGCCTCTCTGCGGCTGGGATCGCCGGCGATTTCCCGCTTGCTGGCAGCATTCGACGCTCCTGACACCCACTTTTCCGCACACCCAGCAGAACAGCAAGCGTTGGTTTCGGCAGCCACGTTCCCAGTGTCCGGATCCGCCACATTTCCGACAGGCCTCCTGGGGGTCTTTAATGTGGGTATTCCCTCGTGGCCTCTGAGTTGTGTTTGGTGGCCTCCACGTGGCTTGGGTTGGCTGCCTCTGTTGGCTCTGGTGTTGTGCCCATTGGCGCTCATAGGCTGCGTCGGTTGCCTGATGCCGTTGGCCTTGCTGTGATGGTGACCATTGACCGTTATTCGGGGCGTTGGTTGGCTGCCGCTCATAGCCCTGTTGTGTTGGTGACCGCTGATGGTTTCGTTGAGGTTCTTGGTCGCCGATGTCTTCGCACCTTCTGCATATAGCTTGCGGACGGGTTGCAGGCTTTGCATTTGGAAATTGGTTCTCTTGAGCGAATGCTTCCCGCTCCTTATCCAGTTCCTCGTATTCATCGGCTAGGATCATCAGCGTGTCTAAGTCGGATACTTTGTAGGCCCTGAGGGCAATTCTGAGATTCGTCGTGCAGTTTTCTTTTATGATGTTGAGTGTTTCCTTTGTCGAATACCAAAGCGGTCTCATCAGCGTCTGCATGTCGATCATATAGTCTTTGAACGACTCGCTGTAGCCCTGCTTCCGTTGCTTGACCTGATCTGTAAGTTTCGTAAAGAAATCTCTTGGCAGAAAGCTCTCGATAAATGCCGCCCAAGTTCTCCAGTGCTTGTTATTGGAGATGAACCATTTCAATGCCTTTCCTTTAAGTAATTCTGGCATAGCTCGGGGAATCATGTCCAAGTCCAAACCGTATGTGTTGGCGGACCATTCCACTTGCTCTAGGAACTCAAATGGTTTTTCAACCGTCGAATCTGAAGGACCATTCGCGTACTTCTTTCGCGACCTTGGCATAGTCTGGTTGGCTAGGTGTCGGAATCGGCGCTGCCGTTTTCCTTTCCTGGCTTCGCTCTCTCTTTTGAATCTCCTTTTGCATGTTGTCAAAGCTCAGACTTTCCACTAGGTCTTCCCCTTCGGCGGGTGTCAGTGTGATGCTTGGGCTTATTTTCTCGGGGTATGCTGCCTCCAACTCGCTTCAGATCGCGGCAAGTTTCGGGTCGTTCTCTGTCTCAGAATAGTATTCGGACAATGCCCTTCTCTTGTCTTCTGCTTTGCCTTCCAGAGCGATGCCTAGCCTCTGTGCGACGTAGGCGAAGTCCTCTGTCTTAAGGCGGTAAATCCACTTCTTTCCCATTCTGCTTTAAGTCGCTTTCACTGCTGGGACAATCACGTTTTGGGCACCAGATCTAACGAACTGATTTTTTTATGTCTGCTCGCTACGAGATTCGTGCGGCTAGCTCAGAGAAGTTTTGTGTTCGTCCCACCAAATTTATATAAACGTGACCGCCCAGGGGATCAGTGAAAAGCACAGAATTAACGGGTTCGAATAGGGTTTATTGCGGGTATGATTTCAGCGGGCTCGCCTGTGCGCCACTCAGCCTCTGAGTTGTGACACTTCTTAATTCCGGTCCAAAGTGCACGGCAGAGTCCAAAGTCCGGTGCTGTTCCGTTATTTCCCTTTTGCACACGGCACTCTGGCTCTGCCTGAAAAGTCTCCACTCTCTCACTCTCCGCCCCTTGCTCTCCGAACTCTCTTTGGCAGAGTTCTCTCTCCTGACTCCGAAGTCTCCACTCTCTCCTTCTACACTTCTTGGTCTCCAATCTCTCACTCTTTAAACTCTCATTCTCCAAACTCTCTTCGCCGCACCGCTACTTCGCGAATTCGCTGAAATTTGTGGGGAGTTAATAAAATTTGTTGAAGAAAATGAAATTTATTCAGTACCAAGTAATTTACATAATTTAACTTATAATTATATCTCGGATTTTGCATATTTTTATAGATTGATCAATTCCGTAAACACCAAAAAAACACTACAATTTATTATTATAGATGTTTTATATATTATAATATATAAATATGCATAAAATATGAAACATATATGTGGGGTTTTGGTTAAAGTTTAATATAATATTTAATTAAGGTTTTGGATAATTGTTTACTGCGTCTTCAAATTACAATGTCAAGAGGTTTTTAAAAGGTTTTATAAATCGCGAACGTCTTTGTTCCCGTCTTGATGCGTCGTCTTCGCTTCCTTCATTCAACTCAATTTGCTTAATTTCGTCGTTTCGTCTTTTTGTTCTTCTCGTCGCTTTTCAATCGCTCTTGTCGTTTTCGCAATCCTTCTCGTTGGGGCGGGGGTGGCTTGATTGAAGAAGCTGCTGAGCCCCAGGAAAAGCGGCTGAAAATCCGCGCGAAATTAGGTATGGAAAACACGGGAGAAGAGAGTTACGGGAGAGTTGGAGAGGGAGAGCGAAGTGCAGTGCGAGTGAGCGAAATGCGGACATCTGGAGAAAACTGCCGCTCTTCACTGCCTCCAGAAATTAAACGCCCTTTTGGCGTGAACATTCTTCACCCCCTTGCGAGGACCACCGTAGCAAGAACCTCAGGATAGTAGGCTCAGGTACATAATGGAAGAGAAGATCCGTGGTCCTTGTGTAGCAGCGTGTGGTGGCCCTTTCCACTCTTGTGGCAGTGATGCTCACTGATCGTGACATTGGCCTTGGAGCGTCGGATGGTATGATGCCGAATTTGACAAGTGAAACAGTTTTGAGAGCTTTTGCAATCCTGCAATTTGGCTGTTTGCAAAGCAGTTGGAGCATAACTGTTTACCTTGGATGTAGGCTGAAAGATCATTTACCCGCATTTTGAGAAAGCGTGGACATACACGCACGGGGTGATTTTCTTTTAAACACAGATCGCAGGGTATTGGAACTACCCTTGTAGTGAAGGGCTTTGTTTTCGAAACTTCTGCCAATCGAGTTGTGGCTATCCGACCAGATGCTATCAACGGCCTCTAGGGTTCGGTGGCGCTCAGTCAAAAAAGAATCAAGCTCTCGCCAAGTTGGAAGTTCGGCTTTATTTTTAATGGACTGCTCCCATAATGAGCTTCGTTGAGCACATGTAGACGAGGATAGGGTCCCAATTCTCAATATTTATGCCGGATAATTGTAAGGAAGTTAAGCAACCTTGAATGGTGCATTGAATTTACTTTAAGGCCGCTCCAGATTCTTGTGCTTTAGATTGCACATTGAAAAAAGTTTTAAGGTGGCTGTTCACCTGCAATCTCTTATTTTCGAAACGCTCAGTTAGATTTTCCCAAGCTGAGCGAAAGCCTTCATTGGTGAGTGGGGATCTGGAAACTATAGAATTAGCTTCGTCACTAGTTTTGGCATTTAAATGGTACAGCTTTTGAACAGGCGTAAGACTCGGATTGTCTATATAGATCGCCGTGAAAAGGTCCGGAAAGTCGGCCAGCGAAGATAGTGGCCTGAGAAAATCTCCGTATCGATCGGACGAAGCTGACAGCCAAACAAATGTAATCTTGGGGAGAAGATGCTGGAGATTGAGATGATTGGGAGGAGCCCTGTTGTATTTGCTCGAAGATCTGAGCGGCAAATCTTTCGTATATGGATGCCTTCAGTATGGATTTGGTGTCTGCGGCGCTGTCACCCGCAGCCACAATGCACTTCGAGCATGTGTCAAATTGGCTGGCGAAAATCCTCCAGCGGGGGCCGGCTGGGGCAATGCAGTGTCCAGCTAAGGCGACTGGTTCAACCCCTTGAATAATTGGCCATGGTTGGAGGTGCCTGGCGGTAGGCATAAAAGGCAAGTGGGTGGTTCCTCTGAAAGCAAACCAGTATGAGCGACGAGGTTGAAGAAATCCGGGCTGGGATATCAGCCCAAACGTCGATGGGAAGTACGACTGCTACCATCGGTGGGCACGGGGAGGAGCAATCCTCTTTGCGTGTCGCCAGCGGTCGAACCCCTGGGATGACGGGAGCAGGTCATCTCAGCGGCAACGCTACTGCCATAACATCTCAGGCAAAGTTAAGTCGCACGGGTGCCGTTGTCGTAGTAGACTCGGACTCGGAGAGCGTGCTAAACGAAGCCAAAACAAGCCATACCCGCTTGCCTGAACCCGGTTCCAACTCCCATCGTAGGAAAGGGCCGATCGTAGAAGCGAGGGTATGAAGGCTAAGGTGCAATACAAGGCAGCCCTCAAGATTAAGAGTCGGCTCCAGGACAAAGCGACCCTTTCCCAAGAGGAGAAGGAAAGGCTAGCCTGGACAGAGCAAAATGTTGAGAATGGAAAGCTGCACTTCGCAAGCAAACCCGTTATGGCGTCGACAAGCGGATTTGCGAACCAGGTAAAAGAGTTTGCCAACAGAGGGCAACGCTCACACGAAAATGCCGCCAAGGACACTCCGGCGAGCAAGCGGAAACGCGGGCCCAAGGAAGCAGGCCCTCCGTTACCCAAAGTAGCAGTGAAGCTCAACAAAAAGACCAGGGTCAGTGATGTACTCAACCGACACCTGATCGTGGCACTCATTGACAGGAATGACGAGAAAGGGAAGATGACGGAGGCGCGCTGGAAGATCGTCCATGCGCGACTCGTTGAGTCTCTCTGTGAACGTTTGGAAGAGGCGCCCACAGCCCCCATGCCCACATTCGATGGTGCAGGGTGGCTGAACGATGTTAAAATCCTGATGTGCAACTACGATCCGACCAGGAAATGGCTGACGCAAACGGTCGACCAACTGTAGGCGTTGTGGGAGGGGGACAAGCTAGAGGCGGTGGACAGGAATCTAATCCCATCCTCACTAAAGGCGAAAGTGGTCTTCCCCATCGCAATCCAAGGGGATCAGGCGCTGAAGCTGCTTCAACGGCAGAATCCAGACGTCCCAACGGCAGATTGGAAGATTCTGCACATGGCCAAGCCACTACCCAGTGAGGGGGGCCAAAATGTGGTTCTCCAAATCAACAAGGAGGCGGAGGATCTGCTGTACCCAAGATTCGGGGAGATGGTGTGGGGCAAGGGTAGTATCTACCTGCGACTCAAGAAGCGCCCCCCCTAAGACATCCTGCAGGCAGGCGAGATCGAGAAGGACATAGGTCCTGAAGCCATCGTGGATGCCGCCCAGGACATCGCACTGGATGACTCAGAAGTCGAAGAAGACGGTGACCGGACAGTTATAGCCAACCCGTCGAGCGGAGATGAGCCAGCCGCCCATGTCTCCGATGCAGCTCAATCTTCATAAAAGCATAATCGCATCGGCGGAGCTCCTTATTGCTCTGGAGCAAGGGCCCGTCGACATGCCCTTGATTCAGGAGCCATGGATTGAAGACCTACACCGAGCTTATGGGGAGAACTCAGCGGCAGGCACTGGTCTGCATAACGGGGGCGCTGAGGTCAATCCCAACTTAAGCTCTAGAAACGATCCTCGGAATGGACCCCATAGATATCCAAGCTCAACTAACTGCAGGAAAGGCAGCACAACGACTAGTTGCATAAGGCAATATGACGACGCAAAGCTTCGGACACAGTTCAATCGGCCGAAGCATGATCAACAAAACGGACTACATGAACCCCAGAACGTGCCCGGACCAGACTCAACACCTCAACATATTTACAGACGGCTCGAAGATGGAAGGAGGAGTAGGAGCGGGCTCATAATGTACGGACCCTGAAATAAGGCTGTTATATAAGCTACCCAGCGACTGTAGCGTATTCCAGGCAGAAGTCTTCGCCATAAGAAAAGCGGCAGAAGTGGCTCAAAGTATAAACCGATCATACGATGTGGTCAACTTGTTCGTGGGCAGCCAAGCGGCGATAAGATCCATGCAGTCGTCAACGGTCAGTGCAAAGGAGGGCGTAGAGCTGACGAACGACAAAACGGATAACATGCTAGTTTCCCTCAGAACGCTACAAAGCGCCCTGGAGATCCAGGCGGACACGCAGGCAAAAAGCAGGTGAAGGAATACCGAGACAAGCCGAATTGCTAGAACAATGTACAAAGAGCGCAATGAAAAAGTCATTATGTACTGCCTCTTCCTCGGAAAGACTTCAGACTGTTAGTGCGAATCCTCATAGGCCACTGTCTGGCCGCATCACACGCAACTACGATCGGAATACTGAATAGCCGCACCTGCAGGAAATGCGATGAAGCCCCCGTTCATTTTCCCACTAACAGTCTGAAACCCTGGAACATCTTATCTGCAACTGCCCGGCTCTCTCACGAGCAAGAACAAGATACCTCGGTGCCCAGTTCTGGCATCACTAGAAGACGCCTCCAGCAGGGAACCAGGCGAACTTCTTGTCTTCGCGAAATACACCTCGATCGATGGACATTAAAACCCAATAAAATATCTCGAGGTTCATACAGATTAGCCGGACAACTGAGGGCCATATTGGCCTATGCGTGGCCCCGTCCATGAGGGCCGACCGTGTAGCCTAACCTATGTGTCATATTCGTCCTTTACCCTTTGCCATAAGGAACTTACGTGTTCGCGACGGATTTTACAAGCTGATAACGCTGGTATTGGTGGACTCGGAAAGTTTAATGTGGCTTCAAAATGGCTGAGGCAGTCAGCTGTGACAATAAATTTATTTAGAGCGGATTTTGCTTGAGAAGCCATTTGGAACAGAAATTTTTAATTTAATTTTAATATGGCTTACACGAAAATAAATGTGAAGATCAGGCTTAGAAATCTTAAAACCGGAGAAATTCTGGAAATTTTAGGAACCAATTGAAAATCGTCAGGATATACGGTCACACTGGATTGTCTAGAGCAGTTTTTATAGAATTTAAACTTTAAGGAATAGTTGCGACCGGAAATATTTAAGTTGGGCGTAAAAAATATATAAATATAAAATATAATTAAATTATTTAATGGAGACCAGACTAGTAGAATATGGTCACACTGACACTCGCGAAGGCGTATATTAATTTGGAACTTTATTAGTTAATTGGAATTGTGTTTAAATATATTTAAAAAAAAATATTTTTCGTTATTTTTTGGATATCTTTGAACCACTGTGCGGTTCGGAATATGTGGAAATACATTATGTCAGTACGTTCGAACAGCTGGACAGGGTAAGGGCACCGATTGCGGGAGTTTTGAAGACGAATAGTGGAATAACGTTGAATAGCCAAATTGGTTTGCGGGAATTTATCACAGTTGAAACAATTAGCTCGAAATGTAAGTAAATAGAGAGCACTGTATTTTGAAATAATTATGTTTGGAAATATTATATATTTTTTCTTTATGAATATATATTTTTAAAAATTAGGATTTATGCAATAATGGCCGTGTGGTACTGTATGTCTGTGTTGTTAGGGTCTTTAAATTGGTTTAAAAATGCAGTGTAGTAGAAGTGGACTGTACTAGAATATTACACACTGGAAATTTTTAGGAATATATTTATTTGTAATTATATATATTTGGCACTGCGGAAATTTTTTGAAGTGTACGGCATAAAGGAATGGAAAAAATGCCGCACACACAAACGGAATTAAATAATATATTAAATGCCGTTGCGTCGGATTAAATCGCTTTTCGATTTATACAATATATCAAACAAAAAGCTGAACGAAATGGGGTTCGAACAACTGACTGTGCTGGTCAGCAAAATAATATTAATTGGAAATGGAACTTAGCTGAAGCGCTTCAAGCCACCGTAAGCGCTGGAGATAATCTTCGGAAAAATCCAGGAGTGGAAGTCCAAAGATCCGGTAGAAGGATCAAAATGTTGGGGCGGGGGTGGCTTGATTGAAGAAGCTGCTGAGTCCCAGGAAAAGCGGTTGAAAATCGGCGCGGAATTAGGTATGGAAAACCCGGGAGAACTTTTGGGTTATTGTAAATAGGAACTAATTAAGCCTAAGCGGACAGTTACGGGAGAGTTGGAGAGCGAGAGCGAAGTGCAGTGCGAACGAGCGAGATGCGGACATCTGGAGAAAACTGCCGCTCGACAATGCCTCCAGAAATTAAACGCCCTTTTGGCGTGCTTCTTAATTTTTCTCTTAGCTGCTAATATTATCGTTACTTTTCAAATTAAATTGTACGTTACTTTTCAAATGGAACTTGTAGTTAGTTTAACTTTTTACATTACAAGTGTACAGCAAACAATTAATTCCCACATCCGGGCATCCTGCGTAAGTATTCGCCTCGAGTGCTTAGTTATCAGAATCGTCAGAAATAGTTGATATGTTGTTGTTGGTTGGCCAAGGCTTTATATACTCGGCACAACTTGAAGATTTACCAGGACCGTAGGAGTTTCCCAGCTTCTGAACGTCATACGAGTTTTTGGATTTAATCTTCGTCACCTGGTATACCCCCAAAAACGTTGGTTTTAGTTTAAGACCAGCGCCGAATTGCGTTCGTTTAATGGCAACTAAGTCAACCTGCTTGAACTCATTTGCTTTTTTGCGACGTAAGTTGTATGACTTTCTGTTTTCGTTCTGGAGTTTTAAGATTTGAAGCTTTGACTTTTCTCGAAGATCGTCGTAGCCATCTTTGAAAGCGTCCTTCGTTTCCTTTTTGAGTAATTCCTGTAGCTGGTGATCTTCCTTGGTGCGCATTTTTACTCCAATCATAAGTTTGAATGGTGCGGAGCCGATACTTCTGGTGTATGTTGAATTTATGGCTTGTTGCATTCTGTTGACATGTTGGTACCATTTTGTCGCGTTGTCCACGCTAAGCTTAGAAAGGACTGAGATGATAATAGCGTTCAGTCTTTCAACTTGACCGATAACTCTTGGTAGTTTTAGTAGGTGTTATATTTTCCTCTTCGCAGAATTTTAGGAACTCCTGGGACGTAAGGGCTGCACCTCTATCCGAAATGATAAGGGAGGGGTTGCCAAAAATCGCGCTTTGCTGTCGTAGTTTAACAATAGCGTCATTTGTTGAGGTTGACTTAGTTGGATATAGACAACAGTATTTAGTAAATGAGTCAATAATGGCAAAAACATGTTTATAGTCCTTACTTGTAGAATCAAGGGATCCAAGAAAGTCTACGTGGAAGGTGTGCAGTGTAGCTTCGTCTTTGCTTAATGGATGCAAAAATCCTTTTTGCTTTCCTCGTTTGCGATTTGTGAGAATACAAGGAATACAACAGTTAACAGTTAATAGCTAAAAATTATAATTTTAGCCGCTTTTTCCTCCTTTTCATTTTACTAAGATCTTTCCATTCAAAAAATCATAAAAAATACAAGGAAAGAGATTTTGAAATTTTTTTTGCAGTTATTACTAATTACTTGGGGAAAAACTTTGAATCAAAACATATTTATTTTAAGCCCGAGAAAAAAAGTTTAAAATTTGACTTTAACAAAATTTTCTAACTTTTCAAAGGGCGCTTAATGGGTTAAGAACATTTTTGTGTCATTTAATCGGAGTTGTGGTGTTCTTTTTATATAGGTGTCAAAAGTTTGTATTATAAGTTAAAACAAGAGGGAACGCTATAGTCGAGTGCCTCGACTATCAAATACCCGTTACTCAGCTAAAGTCAGCAGTCTCAAGCAGGGCAAACCAAGCAGCCGATTCAAAAAATTTAAAAAATTTCTTCTACATTTCGGTAGGCGTTAATAACCCAAACAAAATTGCGTTTACACTTTTGCTCTAGCTTTAAAACTATGGGCGCCACAGCTTTTCGCGGTTTGTGGGCGTTAGAGGGGGTGTGGCATATCGGCGTGAAAAACTTGCGCTGCGTATTAACCCCTAGAATCTGCATGCTAAATCCCAATCATCTAGCTTTTATAGTTTCCGAGATCTCAGCGTTCATACAGACGGGTGCCACTGTTTTTCGCGATTTGTGGGCGTTAGGGGGGGCGGGGGGGTTTCCCACTTTGGTCTATCAATATGTATTGATGAAACAAATACACATTTCTTTTCCCGTTAATCTAGCTTCAAAACTGTGGGTGCCACAGTTTTTCGCGGTTTGTGGGCGTTAGAGGGGGCGTGGCATATCGGCGTGAAAAACTTGCGCTGCGTATTAACCCCTAGAATCTGCATGCTAAATCCCAATCTTCTAGCTTTTATAGTTTCCGAGATCTCAGCGTTCATACAGACGGGTGCCACTGTTTTTCGCGGTTTGTGGGCGTTAGGGGGGAGGGGGAGTTTCCCACTTTGGTCTATCAATATGTATTGATGAAACGAATACACATTGCTTTTCCCGTTAATATTGCTTCAAAACTGTGGGTGCCACAGTTTTTCGCGGTTTGTGGGTGTTAGAGGGGGCGTGGCACATCGGCGTGAAAAACTTGCGCTGCGTAATAATCCCTAGAATCTGCATGCCAAATCCCAATCTTCTAGCTTTTATAGTTTCTGAGATCTCAGCGTTCATACAGAACGGGTCACAGTTTTTCGCGGTTTGTGGGCGTTAGAGAGGGCGTGGCACATCGGGGTGAAAAACTTGCGCTGCGTATTAACCCCTAGAATCTGCATGCCAAATCTCAATCTTCTAGCTTTTATAGTTTCCAAGATCTCAGCGTTCATACAGACGGACAGACGGACAGACGGACAGACGGACAGACGGACAGACAGACGGACAGACGGACATGGCTAGATCGACTCGGCTAGTGATCCTGATCAAGAATATATATACTTTATATGGTCGGAAACGCTTCCTTCTGCCTGTTACATACTTTTGCACGAATCTAATATACCCTTTTACTCTACGAGTAACGGGTATAAATATGAGTAGATTTAACTTTCAAATCTGTCAAAATGATTATGCCGACCAGTGTATATAATTAGTAGTATTTTGCATATATTTTGCATATATGTTTCATATTTTATGCATATTTTTTGCATATATTTTGTATATTTCCGATATGCATTTGAATTTATTACATTTGAAAAGTTGACAAATATGCAAAATACGAGGTATACTTATAATGATTGCGGTAACTGACACACAGACACATACATACTCTTTATATAACTTATTTGAACCGCTATTGGATGCAACATTTAATTGTGTTTTGTTACGAATATTATTTGAATCTCTGTCGCCCAACGTTTACATTCAGTTAAATCGAAAACATAAAAGCATAAACTTTCGCTTATCCACCATAAGCAACGTGGTTATTGTTGTTGGATTTTAGGTTTGGCGCGCTGACGATTAGCTGGCCGTTAAGTGACGCGCTACCCTGCATTCGATGGTTATACTGTTTTGCCGTTACTTACAACCACTATGAATTTTTATAGTTTTTGTCTTGATATTTTATTTTAACATTACATTTTGTTAAAATGGTTTCAAAATGTGCTGCTCATAATTTAATGGAATAACCGCAAATAACTGCATTTGAAATTCAGCCTCTTTGACCTTGACACCCATTATTTCCTATTCCGCTTTGTTCATTGTGGCCTCCCACATATGGCTCATTCCACGTCAAACGTGACAGGTCAATTTGGGTCAAATCGATTTTCTATAGAGGATTGAAATATAAGGATTGGTTTGTGGGGGACTATCTTACGAGTTCCAACGACATGTTAGCGTCTCTCGGTGTATACCGAAACAGGTGATCTGCGCAGTCTTCTCCGGGAATGGCTGTTATTAATAGATACAGCTTTGTCCTAAGATCTCATTCCCAGTTCCCTCTCTTCTGAACGAGCCTCGACGTGTAACACAACCTGCTAATATTACTATTCATCATAATCAAGCACCATCAGTGAATAAAAGATTACTGTGATACCGAACTCCCACATTGGTGACCCCGACGTGAAATCGTGCATAGATCGCAGTAATCCGCGCAAATTTATTAACTCTGATTGGGAAGCGAACACGTTGTTCTTACATAACCTTGAAACATTGTTAACCACAGCAATGAAGAGGACGCCGTTTTGAGGCAGCAAGCTCTCCCGCAGGCTCAACAAGCGCCGCCGCAAGAGGCGTCTCTTCAAATACAGCAGCAAGCGGACCAACCGCAGGTGCCACATCAATTTTTTAGCCGACTGCTTTCCAGCAGCCTGTTGCATTTAGCCCGAGTTCGTCCATTTTCCATTGGAAAATACGAAACGATAAAAGCTAAAATTATTGACGAACACCGACCCGCAACTCAGGCCCACTTCGCGCAGTTGTTGGAGCGTTGGAGCTCGGCGATAGCAAGCCATCTGTACTGCTGCCCCGTTTACAACCTATTTCATGACATCTCATCACAAATCTCTAGAACAGCAAGTGGCGGAGTTGAGGAACATGGTGGCCAATCAACGTGGCTAAGAGTGTATTTGGAAAGATTGTCGTAACTTTTCTGGGACACTCTATCACGGCATCCGGCGTATCCCCAACGGTCGAACGAGTGAATGCGATAAATGAGTTTTCGAAGCCGACAAAGATTTGCGAATGGCGCCGATTCATTGTCATGCTGAACTACTACCACCGATTCTTGCCGCAAGCAGCCGTCGTCCAAGGCATTCTCCAAGCGCTCATCCCTGGCACTTCCCAATCACCGTTGGAGTGGACCGAGGATGGTGAAGCATTCGCTCGCTGCCATTCCGACCTGGCCAGCGCAACACGGTTGGCGCACCCGTTAGCCAACGCAACCGTTGGACTTCAGTTCGACGCCAGCAATTATTCAATCGGTGCAGCGCTTCACCAAGTTAGTGAAAGGCACCTGCAGCCACTAAGCTTCTACTCTAACCGCATGACGGACACACAAAAGCGCTACAGTACGTACGACCCGGAGCTTCTAGCAATTTTCCAAGCTGTCAAATTTAATCGCTTCATGTTCGATCACAAACCACTATATATGCACTTCGACAGGAGAAAGCATCGCCACGACGGGCGAGACAATTGTCATTTATAGCCGAATTCTGCAGGAAAATCGAGCATATTACTGGAGCCGATAACACCGATGCAGACGCCCTATCCCGCAGTGCGGGAATCGAGCAGATCGACATGGACGAATGCGCACGCCTACAAGAAGCGGACGACGAGCTAAACCGACTGTTGAGAGACATCGGAACAGGTAAAGTATTAAAATATTTTAAAATATTTGCTCCGCCTGATGTATTTAATGTACTACTTTCTGAAAGCTTTTGGCTTAACGATGATCTGGTAATAAAAGAATTTGTTCCCGATAAACCGAGAACAAATAACAGGCCTCCCACTGCGCCTAATAAAAGGCTTTCCACTGTGCCAAACAACAGGCCTTCCACAGCGCCAAAAAACTAAAAAATTTATTTTTGGCTTATCAAAATGTTAAAGGATTAAATATGAAGCTACCAAAGCTTTATGCTGACTCCTCAGCATTTACTGAAGATATTTTGGCTTTTACGGAAACTTGACTGAAACCAGAGATATCTGACTCTGAAGTTCTGGCAACCAATTTTAACACCTATAGGACCGATCGATAGTGTACTGATTGCCGTTACCTCTAGTTTAACATCGGAGAATTGAATTTGTTAGTGTCAAAGTTTCCCTGCAATCCTTATCTATTTTTGTAACCTGCTCTTATATTCCTCCTGGCTCTGATTTCTTCATTTATGAGCACCATCTGTCTGCTAATAAATCCGTTTTATCCCTTCTTTTCAACAGAGACCTTTTGATTGTTTTGGGTGACTTTAATCTCCCTAATATCTCTTGGTCTCTTCCTACTGACTCACCTGCCGCTACACCTTTATCCGCCCATGATTTTGTGGATGGCCTTCTCGAATTATCGTTACAGCAAGTAAGCTTTATACGAAATTCAATAAACAGACAATTGGACCTTGTATTTGTTTCAGATCCGCATGAAGTAACGGTATCTAGAATTGACGCACTTGTTGTACCTGAAGACCGATATCATCCTACATTGGAATTGACAATTGGCCTCCCCTGTACTGATACTCTTTCTCCTTTAGATTCTCAAACTAAAGTGAGATGTTTTCATAAATGTGACTATAATAAACTAAATTATATGATTTCGCAATATAATTGGACTGATTTGTACAATTGCATGCATATCGAAAATGCAATTGAACTTTTCTATAGCGTTTTAAACACTTTTTTTGATGAATGCGTTCCTGACAGGCTTCCTCCGAAGCTAAACAGGCCACTTTGGTTTAATAATGCGCTTCAAAGACTTACAAATCTTAAATCCAACACTTATAATAAGTATAAAAAATCGGGTAAGCCATCTGATTTTTCAAAATATGTGGTGGCTCGTTCAGATTTCAATGTTCTCAACAGTCACTGCTATTCTATGTACTTATATCTACGTAAATTCGAATTTTCAAATGATCCCAAGCTGTTTTATAACTTTGTTAATGCCAAGCGTAAGTCTTCGGCATTGCCTTTTTTGGTACGTTTAAACTCAAAAGAGGCATCGAAGGATTCTGAAATTGCCGATTTATTTGCCGAATTTTTCCAAACTACTTATAGTTCGGCTGCTTGGTCAAATTCTATCTACCCTAACCCCTTAATTACCGAAAGTTCTCTCTTAAAAGATTTAGCAACAACAACGACAACTTATTCTCCCGGTCCTGATGGACTCCCTGGGTGTGTGCCTAAGTTTTGGGCTTCAACCATTTGTAAACCGATTCTCAAACTTTTTCACTTGTCTTTTTCATCATCAATTTTTCCAACTATCTGGAAGGACTCTTTCATTATTCCACTCCACAAAAAGGATGCGAAGGCCGATGCCCAGTATTATAGCGGTATTTCTAAATTGTCGGCAATTCCGAAAGCAATTAAACGTATTATTACTTCTTATTTGCAACACTTATGTTCTTCGCTAATATCACCGTGTCAGCATGGTTTTGTTAAGAGAAGATCGACCACCACTAACCTCCTTGAATTGTCATCTGTTGTAATAAATGAATTTAAGAAAAAAATGCAGACTGATTTCAGCAAACTTTTGACTCTGTTAACCACTCTCTCCTTTTATTCAAATTAGATCAACGATTTAGGTGTTCTTCTGGACCCGAAGCTTAAATTTGACTGCCACATAATGTCGACTGTCAACAAAGCTATGAGTGTTCTTGGATTTATAAAGCGTTGGTCAAAAGATTTTGATGACCCTTATATAACCAAATTGTTATTTACCTCCCTTGTCCGTCCTATTTTGGAATATTGTTCTTCTGTTTGGAGTCCACAATATCAAGTGCACATCGACCGTATTGAGTCGGTACAAAAAAAATTTCTTCATTTTGCGCTTCGAAGTTTGAACTGGGATCAAAACGTAAGGCGATCTTCCCACCAGAGTAGATAACTATTGCTTAATTTACCTACACTTGAAAACCGTAGAATAAAGCTTGCAAAATCTTATAAGAGGTGATATTGATTCTGTAGAACTGGTAAACCGTTTAACTTTTAATATTCCCGTTAGACTAACACGAAATTATTACCCTCTTAATTTGCCACGATGTACATCTCATTTTAGTCTGCATGAGTCCTTTCGCGTTCTCTATACTTATTATAACAATCTTTATCATTTAATTTGTACTTCAACTTCTATTCCTGTATTAAAAATAAAAAATTTTATCTCATTTGTTTCAATCATAGTTGTATTTATTTGTTTCATGTATTTTCCTCGCGAACTCGCATTTTTGCCAGAAATTATAAAGGGTCCCGCGCGTAACAGGCACGTGCTTGGTATCGTTGGGCCACTTGTTTGTACTGCTCGTAGTGCATCGACGTCCATCATATAAATCATCGTTGCAATTGCGCAAACTTCAGCTGCCTAACTCCAACATCAGTATTGTGATATATCGACATCCCGTATTCGTCCATACATTCCGGCGTCAATGCGAAGAACCATATTCAACGTACTGCATGACGTTTATGACGTTTTAAAACGACATATCTCCGCGCATACATAAGTTGTTTTTATGACATCATTCTTTCTACAGCATTTTAACTTTATTTCTACATCGTTTCTGCATAATTTCTACTACATTTCTTCGACATTTCTACTTCATTTCTACATCACTCCTACTACATTTCGACATTATTACTTTAATGAATGAAGAGTCAATTTTACATGAATACATGGTTTATATTAGGCATTGTTTGTACATCATTTCTACATTCTTTCTACAATTTTTATACATAGTTTTTATGCGTTGATCAACGGGGGAGTTATGTAGTTTAAAAACGACAAATCTCCGCGCTTCTGAAAACGACATATCTCCGCGCGGAGATGTGACGTTTAAAAACGAAATAGTTTTGAGCGGAGATATGCGGTTTTTTTAGCCCAAGATATTTTGCTTCCACTTGATTTTTTTTATGTCCATTAACTACACTACGTTACATCAAAAAATTACCTCGATGGATGCTTCTGCTTTAAATTCGTTTCAAATTCCCAAATTAAACACCGTTCTAAAAAAAAGGATTGTAAACAAAGGACCTATAAGTTAGAAAAATGCTAAAAATGGCACCCGTTCCGCGTGTTTTACAGGCAAACGGATTCATGGTTTGTTTTGCTGTCAAATTATTTGAAAAGTGCCACTCATTAGCTTTAACAAAAACCACTTAAAATAATTTTAAGATTTTTTTTATGAGAGAAATAACTAAATTGGTATTAGCCAAAAACTTAAAATTGAGGACCTTAACCAGTTTGCCCAAAATAAGCATCAATAAACAGATTTTCACAAATTGCCATTTTAAAACATATATTTTTTAAAGCCAATACAATTCTTGATCAATTAGTAAAAACATCATAAAAATATCTTCCACGGTTACAAAGTTATAAGGAGTGAGTGCACCTTTTTTGAAAAAGCCAAAAATGCTATTTTGTGACCCCTATAACTCCGTTGAAACTCAAAATTTCTCAAAGCCAAACCGTTCAAACGAATTTTTTTTGTCGTTGTGAACCGGTAAAGTAAACAGTCGACCCTGTAGGCAGAGTACGCTGCCAGATAGCTGCACATGTTGCCGTGTTCGTTACAGATTGCCTATTTTGTTGGTCCGGAGTTTCTTTTTGCAAGTTGTGCAGATAGCAAAATCTTCTCCATTGTTATTTTCAAAAAAATCCGACAATTCATTTGTGTTCTCAGCCATATCTGGGATAATTTGTTGTTTTTTAAGATACATTTCTTTATTTTCAAACAGGTTAAAAAAAAACTGATTAAAAACTTTAAAGCAGCTGCTGCTTGGATTTAAAAATCTACAAAAGTTGTAAGATCGGCTGCTCTTTCAGCCAGCTAAAAGTTCTAAAGCAAATATGTGGCTGCACCCAAAAAAAAAATCCTGAGAGTCAATTTAATAAATGTGGTTCAAAATGTCACTGCCACTAGGATCAAATTTTTGGGGTCAAATTGATCCCAAATGAGTGTCAAAAGTAAACCGCACTTCACAAAACATTGAACTTGATAAGAAATATTGTAATTTAATGACACAAGGGTCACATTGCTAGCAATAATTGTCATTTATCGATTTCTGAAGTTCGAACTTCTGTTTTCGAAGTTCGAAATGTGCCTAACGCGAGGAGACGCAGCTATTGCACTGTCTTTTATTTTAAAGTTTTTAATATTAAGCAAAAACGATGACAGAAGCCAACTTCGGCAAGCCGAAGTTTTAATACCCTTGCAGTCTGCTAAAAGTCTCAGAGTAACAAAAATAATCCTAATTCGGTAAAAAAAACACGATGTCTTCTTAATACAAGGGACAAATTTGGTCCGATTTCACTCTATTGTTCCTATTAGAGCTATAGGATATAGACGTCCGATCGGCATGCGCCATTACTCTGATCAAAGTATGCACAAAAAAATAGCTTTTACACTGCGCAAAATATCCTGAAAAACATCAAGTTTTAACCGATTTCACCCTATTATACCTATGGGAGCTATAGGATATAGACGTCCGATCGACACGCGCTTTTACCCTAATGAAGGGATGCACAAAAAATACGATTTGGAAAGATTTATGTCAATAGCTTTTACACTGCGCGAAAAATCTTTAATTTTTGCAAGTTATATCCGATTGTTCCTATGGGAGCTATAGGATATAGAGGTCCGATCGGGTCGATTCTTAAACTTGATCTGTGTACACATGCTTTAGGATAAGTGTGAAAGTTTTAAGTCGCCAGCTTTTAAACTGAGCTCGCAAACGGTATTAAAAAAGACGGACAGACGGACGGACAGACGGACAGACGCACGGACGGACAGACGGACATGGCTATATCGACTCCCCTATGGATCCTGATCAAGAATATATATATATAGGGTCGGAAACGTCTCCTTCACTGCGTTACAAACTTCTGACCAAAATTATAATACCCTCTGCAAGGGTATAATGATACATATAAATTATATAATTAAAGGTTTGTATGTTTAGATTGAAAACCTTTGCACTTATCCGAAATATGAACACCTTTAATTTGAATATAAAACATATTAAATATGATTAAAGTAAATTAAATAAAATTTGCATATGAAAAACGTTTCATTTTAAGTTGTAGAAAGTTTTAAATGTTCGCGAACGTGTTAACTTCACATTTAAGTTGAACTTATGCACTCCCGCGTAACATAGCGCAATGGCCCAATTGGTAAGGCGTCTGCCTCTAACGCGGGAGGAACCCGGTTCGAAACCCAGCTGAAGCAGGGTAAGTAAAAAGTTTTTAAGATAAATATCTAACATTTCTATAAAAATTGTTACGTACGCCCTCTCCTTCAATTTATTGGATGGAGAAAGATTCACTTGCAAAACAACAACGAATCTTGAGGCAAAGGCAGAGGCACAATTGGCTAGTTGACTCAGAAAAGCAAGCAAAGAAAAGTGCAAGTCGGCGATTCCCGGGTGTCGTAAAACCAGAACAACGGCCACGATCGACCTGCTGGTAACCATAAACCAGGAGTTGGCAAAGTGCATCGGTCGGGCGTTGACTCCCCTAAGATAAGAAATATCATAGGTGGGAACAGCTTAATAATACCAGCTATCACGGGATCCAGGTGAAAGCTCGACTCTGGTATAAAAGACCCAAGCCGGATAGAGAAAGGGAGACACAATCTATTCCGTTCTCATACCGACGGTAGCCGCTAGCTCCGAGGGAGGAGGATTTTCCTCACGGGCTTCGGGCATCTGCCCAAGGAGTCCAATGCCACCAGGAGACCAAGACCCGCTGTCCTCTTCTACTGTCCTTGATAGGGACACGCCATCGATTAGCAAGGATCTGAAGGATCAGACATCGCCGCTAAAGTTAACAAATCGTGGAGAAGATCGGACATAAGGACGACATCGGACAAGCGAACCAGTACTCCGATGCTAATTTCCGCAGCACTCGTGATGCCCACGCTACTTAATTTGAAGAAGACATAGCAGCCATCCGTTCCGAGGCGCAGTGCCCATTTTGGAAAAAGTAGTGTCCAGTACCAAATGTGTTAAAACAGTGAATTAATTAAAAGTGCTGAACAAGTGCAAATCAAGAGATCAGAAACAAAAGGTCCTTCAGTGAAGATAGTTACGATAGTAACCGAACGAATTGCGATGTCAAAAGGTCATCGAGTGAACAGTGATGTGTAATTTACGAACCGAGTCTCTCCACCACCGTTGAAGTCGACGCATGCAGCTAACACTATGATATATATATGATTGTGTTTTAAGTAAAAATTAAGAACAACAGTGGTTTGGCGCACGTATATATATATATAAAAATTATATCTTCTAAAGCCCAGGATCCGGAGCGTCGAGATCTCATCGCCCAGGACTTAAAGGGGTAAGTTTGTCGGAACTCGGTTCTTTTTTATCCACCAAATATATATATATCCGTGCCTTTGTTTGACTATCTGAAGTAAATTTTCCACTTTAGGCCTCCACAAGGCATTACAATAGTCTATATCAGTCAGTATACCTTTTGTTGTACTTTACAAAATATAATTAGAAATTTACTTTTCAGCGGCGAGTATCAGCCTTGTGTTTGTATGAACAATCACAAGAGCCCCCCAGAGCGACGTTTGTAGTCGTGAATAGTCAACGATCTGTTGACGTGTGCACCTTGTACAGGTGGTGAATTCGATACTCTCCGCTAGTAAAATTTGTGGGTCAATTAAAATAATTCCATATGCATTATCAATAATAATATTACTCATAAAGGGCAGCCAATATTTTATCCAATAAAATTATAACGTGAAAACGAACTTAAAACCATGAAGTGCTAAGTTTTCAACAAGGGGGGTGCTGACGCGATAAGTGGAATAGGTGAAGAATAATGACATAACTTTTAACGGACAACCTTGACAATAGGGGATCGTATTGCGCGGCCCGCGACGATCCATTTGGCACACGATTGTGTGAAGGGGAGGGAATGTGGCCGAAACATTGCCAGATCGTGTTACGATTAAGCGACTGCTAAGCTTGTGGGGCAATGTAGACTGATGACCGACGGACTTTACGACTCATACTATTTTTTTCAGGCATCTTAATATTTATTCTAGTTATGTTGGAGAGGAGAAAGTCTTACCAAGAACCCACCCCATCCGGCGAGCTTATGCCGGCAAAATTGGTGCCTGAACATCGGATGACTTTCCCTCGGCCCGAGTCCTTTACAGGACTGGGGCACCTATATGCCCACGTAACAAAATTTGAAAAATAATAATGTATTAATATTAATTAATAAAAGAGAAAAAAATAAGTTGCGTCGTGAGCGGGATTCGAACCTCCGAGCAAGCACACTTGGCCCCTGAGCCATGCCCATATTTTATTCGTCCGTGACAGAATGCTTGCAAGAGCATTCAATCCAATATATTTCTCTACTTAAATTTCACTGGGTAGTGGCTATTTTACACCAAAAAGGGTCAAATTGATATTTTCGATAATATTAAAGTGACACCAGAACAGGGTCAATTTGATGATCTTCGGATCGGGTTTTTTTTTGCAAGTCAATGTGACACCAAAATTGATGACTATTTTTTTTTTGGTATGCTGCTTCAGCCTTCTCAAATTCAAAACCAAAATCCGAATCATTGAAACATGTTGCCAGACTTTAAACGCTGTCCATATCAATTAGGGTATTCACCAGTCCTCGCAAGTATGTTAAATGGCAGCTGTGGCAAGGGAAATTATAAATTTACAACAAAATACATGAAACGAAAAATGATAGACCTGTCATAGTTAGACCTATGTAAGCTATATATAAAAAATTACTTAGAGCCGCTTACCCGATTTATAAAGAACTTTGAGCCCAGCCTAATTTCCAAATAATTCAGAATTGAATCTGAGATAAGCCCGTAGTCATCTATTTCATTCAACTACGCGTTCGAGTGGTTCCCACCCATATCATTTCACACTCCGCATTAAACGGATTCTGTAAATATCCACAGCCAATATTCTAAACATCGGAGCCCTAAAGCGACCCTCGAAGCTCGATAATGTAAACACCGATTTCCGGCAGAATCTCGATTTCAGATTTAATTGCCAAATTTCATCATCCTATTTTGCCGACATTCTTGAGTCACTCTCTTAATCAATTTTTGACAGGGATCGTAACTGTTATGAGTTTTATTTTAAAAATCGCTTTTTAATCATTATGCCATGAGTTTTAAGTAAAACTCAAACAATAATCGTTATTCTGTGAGTTTTATATAAAACTTGACATATAAAACTTATTCTCTGAGTTTTATTTTTCGATTGAAAAATAACAGTTATTCCTTGAGTTTTATATAAAAATCAAAACATAAAACTTATTCTCTGAGTTTTATTTTTTCAATCAAAAATAAAACTCAAAACCGTTTAGTGGCGGCTGTGTAGGGAATTTAAATGTTTTAAAAATGTAGATATGGTACTTGACCCAGTGGATTTTTTCAAGATTTTTACCAAATGAAATCAACCACGGTTAATATGATAAATTAATATATTTATCTTCCAGTTTAGGGTAAAAACTTTTAACAGATTTTAAGACTGCAAAAAGTAAATTAACTGATATAAATAGGGATCGTAACTGTTATGAGTTTTATTTTAAAAATCGCACATGTAAAATACAATGTTTATTAATGACAGTGGCGTAGGGTTTTAGCTTAAGATTATTTAAATTTATTATTTAGCTTTACAAATAAAAGTTGTTTTATTGAATCCGACGATAGCTTGCACCTAAGGTCCGTTAGAACTAACTTGAGAGCAGAAAAAGACCTCTCAACGCTCACTTGGGTAGCTGGCACGGCATGAACCACTTTTGCCATTTGATATAGGTATGGGTATATGAATTTCTTCTCCTCCCAATAACTCATGACATCCGAATTTACATCGACTGGCTTGGGACAAAAATTGTCGATTTCGCTGTATGCTTTTTTGATGTCCTCATCATAAACGTCGGAGCTGTCTACACTTTGAATATCTTCAAAAGAGTTAAGAAACTCATCGAGGAGAGAGCTCGATTGATTGGAACTTGATGTTGGTTCATCTTCAGGAATTTGTTGACGAAAATCGCTCTAAAAAAATTACAGCATAAATTAACACATACCAAATTATAAATTAATGTATAAGCGACGTTTTTACTTACTAGGTTATGAACAGCATGTATCTGTAAATACAATTGCTTCAAATGACCTCTTGCTCTGATTATGTCTTAAGGGTTTTTATTCAAAACTCGACGAATACGAGGATCCAAATAGACTGCACAAACTACGATATGGTTTTCAAAAAGAGTATCTTCTCGTTTTTGAAGGCAATCCACCAATACCTTATTGCTGGTACCCATCGCTTTCACAGCTAGCTTTAATTCGAGCCATATCTTATAAAAGTCGCCCATAAACATTTGCTCAGACTGAAATTTTTTGGTAGCGACGAATAATGGCTCTAATGTATTGCATATAGTTCTGATCATACTCCAATCAGCAGCCGTCAACGTGGATTGATCATCGTATTCATTTTTACAGAAGGCTTCGTATTCCAACAGTCTATGAAACATCAAGTAAGTTGAGCCCCAGCGAGTTGGGACATCTATGACGGGTAGAGGTAATCCTTGGGCGCAAGACTTATACCTTATACATTTATAAAACTTAAGAATATGATATTTAATAATATATTTTTATTAACACAAACCTGTTCGATGGAGTCCGTAACCTTTTGACTACCCCACGCGCTTTTTCTATAATTTTGACACATTCCGGGTTGTTTAAAAAATCCTTTACACTTAATTGCAAGGTATGGGCAGCACATTTAACAGATGTGATAGAAAATGGTTGTAGGTTTTTAATTAGATCGTCATCCTCATTAAATTCATCATCATCCAAGTTAGTTGCAGGGTCCTCGTTTAAAAGAGACACGGCTTTAAGCATATTCCTGCCATTGTCTGTGGTAACACTATAGATTTGGTTCTTCGATATATTGAACTCACTTAAAATATCTTCTATTTCCGAGCATAGATTACTGGCTGAATGTCTTTGGTGCAGTTCGACAAGTCCGAGAGTTCTGACGCAAATCCGGTTATTGTGATACATCTGGGCGTTGATTCCTAAAATGCCACGGTTACATCTTGTAGCTGTATCCATTTTAATACATAATATTTTGTTCTTGAATAACAACTTTAAAGAGTCTTTCATTTCATTATACTTTTTTGTTATTAATGACATTATGTTTCTAGATGAAACAGGGCTCATATTAAGACCATCGAAGATTTGCCTGGTCAGTGTGGTAAAGGCTTCTGAATCCAGCACCGAAAGCGGCATTTTTTCGGATGTAACAAGGTCAATACATGCCTCCGTGACTTCACTTTTTGTCATGCTGACTGAAAACTTGATCTTGGTATCTTTTTCTAAAACTTTTTTTGTACGTCCATCTCTTTATCAAACACGTCTTTATGTTGGTCGAAAAGATGACGCTTTAGATTTGATAAGTAGGATCCTGCAAAACTTTTTTTGCATATTTTGCAAATTGATTCATTTTTTATTTCATTAAAATCGAAAAAGTTTCGCGGTAAGTTATAAGGTCTACGTCCCATACTAATAAGTAATTTTGGGAACAGATTGATATTATTCGACACACTATGAATATAAACGAATATATATTATAAAAATGTTGACGTCAAAACGGAGACATACAAGACGAATTTTTTTTTTAAATAAATAATAAAAAAATAAATATAAATTATGTATTTATTTATAGACCGTCTACTATTAAAACATGGATTTCTCCTTTGCGCGACGTAAATATATTAATTAATCATACTTACCGTGGTTGATATCATTTGGTAAAAATCTTGAAAAAATCCACTGGGTCAAGTACCATATCTACATTTTTAAAACATTTAAATCCCCTACACAGCCGCCACTAAACGGTTTTGAGTTTTATTTTTGATTGAAAAAATAAAACTCAGAGAATAAGTTTTATGTTTTGATTTTTATATAAAACTCAAGGAATAACTGTTATTTTTCAATCGAAAAATAAAACTCAGAGAATAAGTTTTATATGTCAAGTTTTATATAAAACTCACAGAATAACGATTATTGTTTGAGTTTTACTTAAAACCCATGGCATAATGATTAAAAAGCGATTTTTAAAATAAAACTCATAACAGTTACGATCCCTGTAAACAACCTTTGAGCGGCCCGTTCTGTGACCCTTTGTTCTCCCATGGGTGGTCGGTTATTTTTGTTGGTGGTCTTGCTGATCTTACAGACCTAGCACTCTTTTACTACCTTTTGCACATCTCCAGTCGTAAAACTGTCTCAATTTGGCTAGGGATTTGTGCAAACCCCCATGCCCTGCGGTTATGGCATGATGTGCTCTCCAGACTAAGTCAGATCTCAGCTCGGCGGGTACCCAGAGCTTCCATGCTCTGGCTTCATCTACGGCATCCCCTGAGTTGAAGCCTATCCGCTTGTATATAAAGCCGTCCGTTGTTTGTACGTCTGGGCCTTTTAACACACTTTGGTCCACTGCCTGTACTAATTTCACGTATTCCGGGGATTGGAACGCCGTCGAGTCCAGGTTTATATGTATATCCTGTTTTTCCGCTTTCACTTTCTGTAGCTCGTCCATATGCACTCGGGAGAGGGCATCTGGTACTACGTTAAGGGCTCCTCTACGATGTTCGATGGTTAAGTCGAACTCTTTCAGCTTCAGACTCCAGCGTGCTAATCTGCCGGACAAATCCTTTTGACCCATAAGCCATTTTAAACTAGCATGATCGGTGATCACCTTGAACGGCATCCCTTCCACGTAAGCACGGAATTTGGTGATGCTGAGAAGGGCGGCATAGCATTCAAGCTCTGTTATGCTATAGTTTCGCTGTGCCTTGTTCAGTTTGGCTGACATGTAGGCGATTGGGTGTTCGCCGCCTGAGTCATCCGTCTGAAACAAAACTTCTCCTACTCCAGTCGTTGATGCATCGCATTGGATGGTGAAGATAAAATCTCTTAAGCCGAGGTGTCATTATTAATCATTGAGCCCAAATGCAGTCAGTCCGTTTTTGAGATCCGAACGAATAAGAACAATAAAAGTGAAACAAGTATAAGACCGGAGCAGTGAACTATTTTAAGTGCAACCTATGAAATGTTAGTGATAAGTGAAGTTAATTAAAGAAAAATACATTTTTTTAACCAAATCACTTAGGAGAAAGTTAATTGGCGCCCAACGTGGGGCCGCATAGTTAAAAAGGAATTTTAAAGCAAGGCATACAAATTAAAAAGTTAATAAAAGTTTTTATGTGAAAAAGGAATTTAGTGCGGCCAAAAAAAAAACCAGATTTTGAAAATAAAAAAGTTGTGTTAAAAAAAAGGCAGGAAATCAATAAATGTAAATCAAAGTAACCAATGAAAACCAAAAAGGTGTGTGTTGATCTAAAAAAATTTTTAAAAGTGGAAACCAATAAATGCAATAATCCATTTAAAAAAAAAAGGAAACCTCCCTAATAAAAGTAGTGATTGTCAAATAAAAACGTTTCACTGTTCCGGACACATAAAGAAATAAAATTAATAATAATACAAATAAACTCCAACCAAAAAGTTAAAAAAGTGAACAATAAAATCCAAAACCATCATCAGCAAAAACTTAAAGAAGAAAAACCATATCCAGCAAAAATTAAAAAAGGTGAACAATTAATTAATTGATTATAGAGAAGAAAAATCTACAAAAAAAAAATTCAACTAATAAGCTAATAAGTTGAATACAAAAATCTACGACAAATCATCAAAAGAAAATAGAAAGATTATCAGTCTTTAGGGCAATCCCTCGGCAAGTAAAGAAGGAAGACAAACAAATTAAGAAGGAAGACGAACAAATTTAGAAGGAGGACAAATAGAAGACCCCTACAGGATCATCAATCAAGAGAAGAACCCAACAAGGATCATCGGCTGGAAGAAGGACAAGTCGTGAGCGAGAATATATTTTTTTTTAATCAAGTAAACTATAAGAAAAACAAGAGGGAACGCTATAGTCGAGTGCCTCGACTATCAAATACCCGTTACTCAGCTAAAGTCAGCGGTCTCAAGCAAGGCAAACCAAGCAGCCGCTTCAAAAAATTTAAAAAATTTCTTCTACATTTCGGTAGGCGTTAATAACCCAAACAAAATTGCGTTTACACTTTTGCTCTAGCTTTAAAACTATGGGCGCCACAGCTTTTCGCGGTTTGTGGGCGTTAGGGGGGAGGGGGGTTTCCAACTTTGGTCTATCAATATGTATTGATGAAACGAATACACATTGCTTTTCCCGTTAATATAGCTTCAAAACTGTGGGTGCCACAGTTTTTCGCGGTTTGTAAGCGTTAGAGGGGGCGTGGCACTTTGGCGTGAAAAACTTGCGCTGCGTATTAACCCCTAGAATCTGCATGCCAAATCCCAATCTTCTAGCTTTTATAGTTTCCGAGATCTCAGCGTTCATACAAACGGGTGCCACTGTTTTTCGCGGCTTGTAGGCGTTAGGGGGGAGGGGGGGTTTCCCACTTTGGTATATCAATAAGTATTAATGAAACAAATACACATTTCTTTTCCCGTTAATATAGCTTCAAAACTGTGGGTGCCACAGTTTTTCGCGGTTTGTGGGTGTTAGAGGGGGCGTGGCACTTTGGCGTGAAAAACTTGCGCTGCGTAATAACCCCTAGAATCTGCATGCCAAATCCCAATCTTCTAGCTTTTATAGTTTCCGAGATCTCAGCGTTCATACAGAACGGGTCACAGTTTTTCGCGGTTTGTGGGCGTTAGAGAGGGCGTGGCACATCGGCGTGAAAAACTTGCGCTGCGTATTAACCCCCAGAATCTGCATGCCAAATCTCAATCTTCTAGCTTTTATAGTTTCCAAGATCTCAGCGTTCATACAGACGGACAGACGGACAGACGGACAGACGGACAGACGGACAGACAGACGGACAGACGGACAGACGGACAGACGGACAGACGGACATGGCTAGATCGACTCGGCTAGTGATCCTGATCAAGAATATATATACTTTATATGGTCGGAAACGCTTCCTTCTGCCTGTTACATACTTTTGCACGAATCTAATATACCCTTTTACTCTACGAGTAACGGGTATAATAAGAATACAGAGTGGAAGAGTTAATTAAAGATTTTGAAAATATTTTAAAAATTAATCCAGAACAAGCAGGTCCTAGCATTAAAAGGCCTAACAACGTAATTACCCCTCAAGAGCCTACAAATACTAATAACAAAAAATAATTGAACAAATTGTTAATTTTGAATTGAATCCATTAAAAGAAGAGATAGTAAGTTTAAAATCACAGCTTGCTAATAAAATAAAGATACATGAAGATTATCAAGTAAAAATAGTTGATCCAAATATTAAATGCGAAACATCTTATGAGATCATCAAATCTGTTAAAGAGTACAGAGGTGAAGAAGACAAATATGTTAGCTGGAGGGAATCAGCAGAAATAGCTATGGGCCAATATGCCAGAGGTAGCGAAAGATTTTATTCAGCCTTATCTATATTAAGAAATAAAATAACAGGGATGGCCAATGACGCCTTAACCCATAACGGTACAGTTTTAAACTTCGATGCCATAATGGCCAGACTAGACTTTGAGTAGTATGTTTATGTGGGTTCTGGATACAAAAAGGGATTAAATTATGCTAATTGGGTAATAAATTAAGTCAAGGTGACATGTGTGGGGGTAATTAAAGTTAATGTGTGCGTGACGGGTGATCGTTAATTAGGGTACTAAATTAGGGTAAGGTGACAGGTGACCGTTGCTTATATCAAGAAATCCGTGGGAGAAGTTACTGGGGTGTGACGGGTGACCGTTACTAAGATGGGGTTACTAAATGGGGTGAAACGAGGGGAAGGAACCTAATAAGGCGGGGGAGATGTTAATGGGAGCGTGACGGGTGACCGTTACTAATATCTAGAAAATACGAGGGATCGTATTTAGTGATTAACGAGAAGGTTCAGGGGATCATAGATAAGCGGGGAGAAGTTACTGGGGTGTGACAGGTGACCGTTGCTCAGATTTTGAAAATATGGTTGGAAAGGGGTGGGTAAAAGGATATGATAGAGTTCTAAGTGGTTGACAAGAACGTTCACGGGATCGAACGGGGAGAAGTTACTGGGGTGTGACAGGTGACCGTTGCTTAGAGTTAGAAAATAGGGTTAGAAAGGGGTGGGTAAAAGGATATGATAGAGTTCGAAGTGGTTGGACTCTGTTAATTGATTTAAAAAATGGGGTGAAACGAGGGTAGGGAACCTAGTTTAGCGGGGAGAAGTAACTGGGCTGTGACCGGTGACCGTTTCTTAGATTAAGAAAGTGTGGTGTGGTGACCATTTAATAACATAACCTTTAGAAAATGTCACGGGCTGTTGACACGTGGACGTGGTAACTTGATTCGCACCCTTGGATAGGGGATCCCTTTGCTTGTCTCTGAAAAACAAACTCCCACCTGGATTTTTGTATAAAGACATTATTTTTATGGGTCCATCTAAAATATATGAAAGAATTCTAAATATAGTCCCCAAATTAGCATAATTAATTAGGAAAACAAAATATATAAAGTTGGCTGGTGGTGATTACTGGACTGCGACGGGTGATCGTTACTTAGATTCAGAAAAACCGAGGGAACTTCATTTAGTGGTGGACAAAAAATGTTCACGGGCAAAATATGTGTAATAAAAGTGGCAGCAGGTTTTTGATAGCAAGCGACCTTTTTAGTTGCTCAGTGACGGTTTCACACGTGCACGGGGTCACTTAATAACCATACTGGAAAATGTCACAGGATGTTCGGATCAGACAGACAAACAGGTTGTTGAAAGCAAGCGACAGAAACACTCTTGAATAGGGGATCCTTTTGCTTGCCACTTGACCCACCCACAAACAAAAATATTTAAATTTTAGTTTAGGTAATGTTTATTTGGAAATTTTTTAACCGGCTTTTTTATACCCTTGCAGAGGGTATAATGATTTCAGTCAGAAGTTTGTAACGCAGTGAAGGAGACGTTTCCGACCCTATAAAGTATATATATTCTTGGTCAGCTTTACTAAACGAGTCGATCTAGCCATGTCCGTCTGTCGGAGCCGGCCGGATCGGCCGGATAGCTCCCATAGGAATAATCGGAAAAATAATTGAAAAAAAATTATAACTTATGTGTTTTTTGACATATTATCTTTTGCTCTTAGAAATATCATTTTTTTAACTGTTCTGAATTTCAAATTTAAATTTAGAAAAATCGGACGACTATATCATATAGTTCCCATAGGAACGATCGAAAAACTAAAGGGAAATTAATAGGAACAAAATTATACATAGCTTTGTTAATTTTTATTGCATTCTCTTCTATTTTGGAATATAAGTTTATTTTATTATTTTGGAATTTCTAATTAAATTTAACATAAATTGGACGACTATATTATATAGCTGCATTAGGAAGGATCAGAGCTTGCAAATAACTGTCAACCGATTTTCCTAAGGCAGTTTGATTCTCGCCAAAATAGAAAACAATGTTGCTCACATACTCTCTCTCTCTGAGCGGAACCCTTTTTTCGTTTTGCTTGTCGGTTTCTGTCCGACCGTTCGGCTCAACCGAACAAAGCAATCGGTCTTTCAATAACCACTCGGTGAGACCCTTTTAAGTTAACAGTCATCTAAAAGGGTTTCTATAAGACTACTGTTAAATAAAAGTCAGAGCAATGGGTTTTCTCCAGAAAGGGAAAAGTATACATAGAATTTTATTTTGAATTTAGGTTAGGTGTTATTTTTTTTGTTTCCATCAATATATTAATTTACTATATAAGGAACTATCTTTAATAAGAAATGCCATAAAGAGCTATAAAAGGCAGATCGGTTCAAATGAACTTACATAAGCCTTAAGATAAAAAATGTATCAAAGTATTCCAACCAAGCCTATTCCTACAAAATGGTTCGCGCGTTCTTTCAAATCTTTTGAAATATTTTGAATAAAACCATGTAATGTTGTGAAGATATTCTAAGATAGTTAGGAATTGATGTAAAGCTATATAAACAAGATTTAAAACTGCTAATGGAGGTTTAACCTGTTAAAAAGCTCTAATTTTTTCCTGCAGCTAAAAAGATTCGCTTTTTAAATCGTGGTTTTTTGGATATTAATTTAGGAAATAAATTATGAGAGTTGGCAGGTGGTGTTTACTGGAGTGCGGCGGGTGACCATTACATAGATTTAAAAAATATGACGGTTAGTTAGACAAATGCTAAATTTGTTAGAAACCGAGTAGTCAACAACATAGTTGCTTAGCACTGATCACTGTCACCACGCTTTATTTTGAGAATTGTGCTTTCTTCCACCACCTTCCCTCCCTTGTCATCAAATATTCGATGGAATCAACTATAATTATGTATATAAAATTAACTTCCTGACATTAACTTCCTTACATTAAATTACTTAAAAAACCAATGCTTAGAGAACAAAATCCACCCTTAACATGTGTGCACATTTTGGAATTCGGTTTCCTTAAACCTGTCCAACACTACACATTTTTTCGTCATTGATTAGCTAACAATTATCAAAAAACAACATCGAAATTTTTAAAATACAGAATAATACTACAATTTGAGATATTATTCTTATTATTCCTACCTGCTTAAATATAGAAAACTAATAAATGAATACTGGATACAAAATACAGATAGATTATTAATATCAAATACTTCTTTACCTACACCGACTCAATACTCATTACATTGTTGTAACAAAACAAAAAACAAGAAAGTTTGATGCAAACAATCGATATATCACGTTGATAATTTTATCATAAATATCATTAAATCTTTCCATTCCGATTATTTGCAAATATCTTCCAACAAGATTTAAAAGTATCATGTAATCCCATTCCACAAGCGTATTATATCAGTTATTATTATTTTAGCTATTTATTATTTTCATTCTTCCGTCCTATATATATCTCGGATCGTATCACGGATCCCATCATAAATGTATTAAATGTATTGAATTCCAAAACCACAGTTATTAAGAATATTACAAGGTTTAAGAATAACAAAGAGGTCAAGTGTATAATAATGCCAAAGTCAAGATTGTCAGCAACAATACGACACAGTCGCAAATAAGAAGAACAATTTTTTATCTATTCATAAAAATCACTATGGACGGCAGTCCATGTAGTGACGAAGCGCACCAGGAGAGTGTGCGAAGGCGACTACTATATATAGCCCCAAAATTGAAAATCTGCTGTGATAGTCCGATCGTAATGAGTAATACACCAAATTAAAGGTATTGCTAAAACTTAAAGGATTGCATACCAAGACCTCAAGAAAATCAATTGGTTTGGAAGAGAGAGCGGTGAAAGTGTAAAAGTGAAAATTTAATTGGCGTTAGTTGTATTCCTACGGAAAATGCGCTTAAAATGAGGGGTCATATCAGAAAATCGGACGCTCCGTTCAAAAGTTATACCGAAAACAAATTTGCGGGGGCCTAATCAAAATGAAATATGAATTCTGTTTGTCAGTTGTAAAGTCCTGAAAATTTGATATGATGTTCAACAGCTCGATATAAGAAACTTTAGTTCTACCACTTTTGGAAAAACCCGCTAGTTTAGCGGGAAAACAGCTAAAAATAGCTAAAATACGGAAGGCTGTAACTTCTAAACTACTGAAGCTACAGACTTGTGCTGTATCTCGTTTGAAAGGTATTTTGAAATGCTGTACGCGCCCCCTATATGTAATTTGTTTCAATGTAACAGTTAAAAAGATTTACACAAAACAAAATTTTTTTAAACTTTTTTTTTAGCTTTCTTTTATTTTTTTCAAAAACGGCTCTAACGATTTTCTTTAAAACTTTAAACTGTATAGCCCTTGAGATACAACACATTACTGTAAGTCACGTTTAAAAGTTATTCAGAAACGAAAATCGCAACTTTTGCCAGCCCAAAACAACTAACGATGCCTAAGCATTGAATTTTGTAGGTGCGTATCCAAACTGTAGGGTCAAGGAATCGTTAAAATTGTTTTAAACCCGTCCACTTTTGTTTTACGACTCTTAAAAAAACAAGCTAGTTTGTCGGGAAAACAACTAGAAAAGGCTAAATTTCGTAGGTAAGTAACGTGCGAAAAATTAATGCTACAGACTTGTGCTTCACCTCATATTAAAGGTAATTTTAAATAAAATAAACGCCATCATAACAAAATGTATGTAAATGCAATGATTAAAAAACCATAAGCAAAATAATTTTAAATAATGTTTTTTTCAGCTTTTTTTTATTTTTCTCAAATACGGCTCTAACGATTTTCTTTAAAACAATAATCCGTAGAGGCCTTAAGATTCCTTTAATTTTGGTATGTAACACGTTATTGTAAAAAGTTACGTTTGAAAATTATTTAAATAGAAAAATGGCCAATTTTGTTAGCTTAGAACAACTAATCCTGCTCTAGCATTTAAATTTGTTTGTGCGTACCCAAACTGTATTTTAAACCGTTCCATATAGAAAACTTTTTTTACGACTTTGACAAAACCCGCTAATTTAGCAGAAAAAAAACGCTAGTACACGATCCTATTGAAGCAAAAGTATGAAGATATGATATGACTCATGTTTAAAACAAAAACCCCTGATATCAAACAAAAACACCTCTTAACGAGGTAAAAACTAGTGACGATCGCACCTTCAACATACAAAAGTTCTGATATCAACATTTGTGACGAAAGATGATTACACACATGATTAAATACACTTTTTAAAATTTATTTTTTCGGCACTCTGCAATAGTTCGTGTGTTCTTAAAAACTAGTCTAACCTTTTACCCTTTATAGGCATTGCCTATCCTCACCTATTCCTCACTCATTTTCCTCACCTATTCCTCACTCATTTTCCACACCTATTCCTCACTCATTTTCCTCACTTATTCCTCACTTTTCATCACATTTTCATCACCTATTCCACACTCAATTTCATCACAGTTCTCTACAACGATATTGGAATAGTCGGTTTGCGTGGGGAAATCAGGTACAACCGAGGCATACTTTGATTTTATTTTTTTGCACGTTCTGGGCCAGTTTTACCAACCTAAAAAAAAGAAAGTACGCGATAAATTAAAAAACAATTAGCAAAGCTCCAAAATAACGTCACCCTTTCATACGCAAATAAATACAAGAATAATAAAGTACACAGCGTAGATTTGTGGTAGGCCTTAGCCGTGCTCTCAATAAAAAGTCAAAAATGTTTTGGACCTTTGCTACTTTTTTTTTTATTTATCGCGCACTTCCTTTTTTAGGGTGGTAAAACTGGCTCAGAACGTGCAAAAAAATAAAATCAAAATATGCCAAAACGTTTAAACGAGCTCATAGGCAAATTAAGTTTATTTCTTAAATAAATTTTGTGATTTTTAGTACAAAAAGGAAAAACCGAATATTAATGTGGCATGTTTTTCCTTAAAATTCAAAAAAGTATTCATATATATATATATCTATGAAAATCGTTGTTAAAAACGGGAAGAGAAATATAATTTTTTAAGTGGAATAAATACTGAGAATAATAATATATGTGTACTACAAACATAATGATTTTCTTAGGGACCAAAAGCATTAATTGATTCAAATTTATTACAAAATAAATAAATAATAAAACAAAAATTATATTAATTTACAAAATAAATAATAATAATAATAAATAATAAAATAAAAAATAAAATTATAAAACATAATGATTTTCTTAGTGACCAAAAGCACTCACTCATTTTCATCACATATTCCACACTCCATTTCATCACCTATTCCTCACCTATTCCTCATTCATTTTCCTCACTTATTCCTCACTTAATTTCATCACCGATTCCTCACTCATTTTCCTCACCTTTTCCTCGCTTAATTTCATCACCTAATCCTCACCCATTTTCATCACCTATTCCTCACTTATTCCCCACTTAATTTCATCACCTATTCCTCACTCATTTTCCTCACCTTTTCCTCGCTTAATTTCATCACCTATTCCTCACCCATTTTCTTCACTTATTCCTCACTTAATTTCATCACCTATTCCTCACTCATTTTCCTCACCTTTTCCTCGCTTAATTTCATCACCTATTCCTCACCTATTTTCTTCACCTATTCCTCACTCATTTTCCTCACTTATTCCTCACTTAATTTCATCACCTATTCCTCACTCATTTTCCTCACCTATTCCTCACCTATTAATTTTCATCACCTATTCCTCACTCATTTTCCTCACTTATTCCTCACTTAATTTCCTGACTTATTCCTCACCCTTTTTCGTCACCTATTCCTCACACATTTTCCTCACCTATTCCTCACTCAATTTCATCACCTATTCCTCACTCATTTGAATTGAGCACGCTTAGCCTATTTGACAAGGGTTGGGGCATGTAATGTGAGGGAGGGAGTTACTTGGAGTAACAGGGATGGATATTTTCCCTTTATAGGCATTGCAGAGTGCCGAAAAAATAAATTTTAAAAAGTGTATTTAATCATGTGTGTAATCATCTTTCGTCACAAATGTTGATATCAGAACTTTTGTATGTTGAAGGTGCGATCGTCACTAGTTTTTACCTCGTTAAGAGGTGTTTTTGTTTGATAGTATAAAAAGGTAATTTACAGAATAGAAATTAAAACGATAAAGGGGTTAGTAAAAAATTTTTCACCCACTCATAAGATCGTAGACCTTACGGCAAAGACCAGGCTAGGTCTAGCACAAATATTTCTGATGTCAAATCGGGATTACAGAAAGTAAAGTGTTCACCATAATTCGTGGATTTGAGATCATGTCCTCCTTCATGAACATTATTTTTATACCCAATACTTGTAGAGTAAAAGGGTATATTAGATTCGTAAAAAAAGTATGTAACAGGTAGAAAGAAGCTTTAGACCATATAAAGAATATATATTCTTGATCAGAAGTCGACCTAGCCGAGTCGATCTAGCCATGTCCGTCCGTCTGTATGAACGCTGAGATTTCGGTAACTATAAAAGCTAGAAGATTGACACCTTGCATGCAGATTCTATGGGTTAATACGCAGCGACAGTTTTTCACGCCGATGTGCCACGCCCCCTCTAACGCCCGCAAACCGCGAAAAACTGTGGCAAGCAAATATGTTGTTGACTACTCGGTTTCTAACAAATTTAGCATTTGTCTAACTAACCGTCGTATGTTTTAAATCTATGTAATGGTCACCCGCCGCACTTCAGTAAACACCACCTGCCAACTCTCATAATTTATTTCCTAAATAATGTTGCTAGTTTGGAGACTATATTTAGAACTCTTTCATATATTTTGAATGGAGCCTTAAAACTAATGTCTATAAATTTAGTGTATAAACAAGAAAGGAAGCTAACTTCGGCCAGCCGAAGTTTATATACCCTTGCAGATCCTTCCTATTCTATTTGAAATTACAAAAATCTTAAATTTAGATTTGCAACAAACAAAATTATAGCAGTTTACGGATTATTTTGAAATTAATTGATCGATCCTTCCCAGATCTTGCAAGGTTCGGTCAACCTTTTCAAAGTGTTGGAAAAAAATCCGTCATTTACAAAACCTATGAAAACTGAAAGTGAGCTAACACCTTCAAAGGGTTTTGCTTAACAGATGTTACGCTCAGAGCAAAACCCTTTTTTTCAGAGTTACTTCGGTTTCGGTTTCTACTGACTACTTTGCTAGGTTTGTTAAGAAAATCGGTCTTTTGTGAATGTATGTGTGTGTGACCTGTTCAGTAATGCTTCAGTCGCAACATTGCTTTTTGATTATTAAAATTCAAAAGGGTAATGGAAAATCCGTAAAGTGTATTTTCTAAAGCTGCATCATAAACTCTTTCATATATTTTGAATGGAGCCTTAAAACTAATGTCTTTAAATTTAGTGTATAAACGAGGACGGAAGCTAACTTCGGCAAGCCGAAGTCTAAAAGTCTCAAGGTAACAAAAATAATCCTAATTCGGTAAAAAAAACACGATGTCTTCTTAATACAAGGGACAAATTTGGTCCGATTTCACTCTATTGTTCCTATTAGAGCTATAGGATATAGACGTCCGATCGGCATGCGCCATTACTCTGATCAAAGTATGCACAAAAAAATAGCTTTTACACTGCGCAAAATATCCTGAAAAACATCAAGTTTTAACCGATTTCACCCTATTATACCTATGGGAGCTATAGGATATAGACGTCCGATCGACACGCGCTTTTACCCTAATGAAGGGATGCACAAAAAATACGATTTGGAAAGATTTATGTCAATAGCTTTTACACTGCGCGAAAAATCTTTAATTTTTGCAAGTTATATCCGATTGTTCCTATGGGAGCTATAGGATATAGAGGTCCGATCGGGTCGATTCTTAAACTTGATCTGCGTACACATGCTTTAGGATAAGTGTGAAAGTTTTAAGTCGCCAGCTTTTAAACTGAGCTCGCAAACGGTATTAAAAAAGACGGACAGACGGACGGACAGACGGACGGACGGACAGACGGACATGGCTATATCGACTCCCCTATGGATCCTGATCAAGAATATATATATATAGGGTCGGAAACGTCTCCTTCACTGCGTTACAAACTTCTGACAAAAACTATAATACCCTCTGCAAGGGTATAAAAAAGCCTGTTAAAGAATTTCCAAATAAACATGACCTAAATTCATTACCTAAACTAAAATATACATATTTTTGTTTGTGGGTGGGTCAAGTGGCAAGCAAAAGGATCCCCTATTCAAGAGTGCTTCTGTCGCTTGCTTTCAACAACCTGTTTGTCTGTCTGATCCGACCATCCCGTGATATTTTCCAGTATGGTTATTAAGTGACCCCGTGCACGTGTGAAACAGCCACTGAGCAACTAAAAGGGTCGCTTGCTATCAACAACCTGCTGCCACTCTGATTACACATATTTTGCCCGTGAACATTTTTTGTCCACCACTAAATGAATTTCCCTCGGTTTTTCTGAATCTAAGTAACGATTACCCGTCGCACTCCAGTAATCACCACCAGCCAGCTTGATATATTTTGATTTCCTAATTAATAATGCTAATTTGCGAACTATATTTAGATCTCTTTCATATATTTTAGATGCACCCTTAAAATTAATGTCTTTATACAAAATTCCAGGTGGGAGTTTGTTTTTCAGAGACAAGCAAAGGGATCCCCTATCCAAGGGTGCTAATCAAGTTACCACGTCCACGTGGTAATGGTTATGGATATTAAATGGTCACCACACCACACTTTCTAAATCTAAGAAACCCAATTACTTCTCCCCGCTAAACTAGGTTCCCTCCCCTCGTTTCGCCCCATTTTCTAAATCAATTAACGGAGTCCCGTCACACCCCAGTAACTTCTTCCACGTTTGATTCCGTGAACGTTCGTGTCAACCACTTAGAACTCTATCATATCCTTTTACCCACCCCTTTCTAACCCTATTTTCTAAATCTGAGCAACGGTCACCTGTCACACCCCAGTAACTTCTCCCCGCTTATATATGATCCCCGAAACCTTCTCGTTAATCACTAAATACGATCCCTCGTATTTTCTAGATCTTAGTAACGGTCACCCGTCACGCGCCCATTAACATCTCCCTCGCCTTATTAGCTTTCTTCCCCTCGTTTCACCCCATTTCTAGATCTTAGTAACGGTCACCCGTCACACCCCTCTTAGCTAGGATCCCGGATTTCTGGATAGGATTTCTGGATATAAGCAACGGTCACCTGTCACCTTACCCTATTTTAATATCCTAATTAACGATCACCCGTCACGCACCCATTAACTTTAATTACCCCTACACCTGTCACCTTGATCTAATTTATTACCCTAATTAGCATAATTAAATCCATAATTAGCCTAATTAGCATAATAAATTGCCTCCCCCTTCCACTTTTTGTATCCAGAACCCGCATAAACATAATACTACTTTGTCTACATTGACAAACGTCCCATCCATATTATTGAACAAGAGCTAAGTATACTCAGCCATGGGAAACTATCCATAATGGACTATTATGGAGCAGTCAATAGAAAATTGACTTTATAAATTAATAAAACAATTATGACATACGGACGAAACGAAAAACATAGAAAAACCGCCCTTCAAATTTTTATAACTGGCCTTAACGGTCATATTTCCGACACAATCTTTTCTATGAATCCCCAAGATTTACCTAATGCTATGGTTATAGTACAGGAACTTCAGAGTAATAGGATGAGAGCACGTTTTGAAAATTCTTTTACAACTACACAGAAAATCAATCAATTTGTATTGAAGAAACGAATACACATTCCTTTTCCCGTTAATCTAACTTCAAAACTGTGGATGCCACAGTTTTTCGCGGTTTGTGGGCGTTATAAGGGGGCGTGGCACATCGGCGTGAAAAACTTGCGCTGCGTATTAATAGTATTTATAGTTACCGAGATCTCAGCGTTCATACAGACGGACAGACAGACGGACAGACAGACGGACAGACAGACGGACAGACAGACGGACAGACAGACGGACAGACAGACAGACAGACAGACGGACATGGCTAGATCGACTCCGCTAGTGATCCTGATCAAGAATATATTTTCTTTATATGGTCGGAAACGCTTCCTTCTACCTGTTACATACTTCTGCACGAATCTAATATACCCTTTTACTCTACGAGTAACGGGTATAATCACCGAGCCAAACCAAAGTCGTAGCGGTCAAATATTTTAAACAACAAACCAAGACAACTAAATAATTATAACAATAATCAAAGGAACAATAACATTTTTAGATCTAATCAGGAAAATAATAACTTTAATAATAACACTGCTCGACAGTGTTTTTAGTGCAGGCCAAAGGGCATTTGTTACTTTTTACGATCCTTTGAAAAAATTCTATAAATTCAATTCATCGACGTACAAGGGTGATATTTATCTCAAAAATTCGGGTAAAGTCGCCTCTAGAGTCCTTTACAATATTTTTTTTTTAAGCCTGTTCACCGCATCAAATTGGTTGTGAATAGAGGTGAACAAATTTCTTAAATGGCTCATAGGCTTTCATTGACTCAAATTATGATGGAACCTTAAATAATAATTTAAATAATTTCAATTAGGGAAGACTTTTTTATAATCAACAAAATCAATGGAATTCATACAGACAACCCTTGAATAAGCCAGAGCATATGAAAATAGAAGAATCTTTGCAGATTCAGAATAGGCCCAATAATACCTTATATCAGGAATATAATTATCAGAATAATAATTATAATAAATTTAATTAATACAGAAAACCATACAATCAGCAGGAACAGGTACAAAATAAAAGAGTGCCCACAGGAACTGTTAATCAACCGGTTAACAAAACAATGAGGCTCTACAATATCGAGGAAGATCATTTTTAAGGCGAAACTCAGGAGTAGGTTTACCATACTTAATTTGTACAGATAAAACAATTAATAAAAAATTAAAAATATGAATTGACACTGGGGAAACTTCTTGTTATATAAAGACAGGAATATATACAAATAAAAATGAGCTCCCAATATATAAAAGAGTATCCACAGTGAATGAATATTCAATAATTAAATATCATCATATGATAACTATATTTAGTACGCGATACACGTTTTACGAAATAAAGGGACTAGAATCAGATTTATTAATAGGATATAATCTATTAAAGAAAATTGGAGCTGTATTCCAGCTAAGGGAATAATAAAATATAATGGAAAAGAAGAAAAATTGAATTGCGATAATGGGAATGTTTTAAACCAACGGTCGGCAGCGCCCTATTAAGTGAGCATAGGGAATTGCTCTGCCCATGGGCCATCAGATGGCCATCTGCTGCCTCTTACGTACAATGTAGAACAGCGGTCTGCACACACACATCGATGAGTTGCCCAGTACAAATTACAAACACAAACATAAAACAAAATGTCATCGTATGTGTGTGCCGACCGCTGTTTTAAACCCACATTCTTTATCTGAAGAAAATACCATTTTCCGTTCAGAGAATTTATCATAAAAAAAATATTTTGATAAAGAGACTGAAGTGGGCAATCGCAACAAAAATAGTTTGGGATACAAAAATCCTGAACAAGCTGTCGTAGAAATATCCGACAGAATTAAAAGTTTGGGAAATAAAAATCCGGAACAAGACGTCGTAGAAATATCCGACAAAAATGAAATTCCCTAACCCATCCCTTTGCCGCCTCGAATTCCGGAACATAACCCCTTGGAAGAACACTTCTCGGGTTCGGCTCAATGAATTGCAAGAGGGTCCGAGGGCCGGATGAGGGATCCTTGGACCTTGGGTTGTGGCGTGGCTGCCGTTGCTTGCCCTTCACTCATAAATTGTACAGCGAGAAACGACTCTGCTGCCTCGGCTTCTGCTGCTGCCTGAGACGCTGTCAGTAACAAATCATGCTCAGGGCTGCAGCCCAGTAGGAGCCACATTCACTGCCAGCCAGACCCGTAGTCGTAATCGCAGTCCTTTGCGTACTCGGAGCCATATCCGTAGCCTTTGGCGCTGCCTTAACCGGAGCCATTGCTTGTAAACTTGTTTACGGGCTTAATACGCTGCGGCGAGCAACAACAGCAATGCCTAGAGAAAGACCACAGGGTAGTATTATGACTACAAAATACCCACCTCCTGAGCCTACTTCGATGAACTTACCAAGGTCAGCATATAGTTTTAATGGAAATATAATATACTTTATAAGAAATCGATTAAGATTCGTCTTTTATTATATGGTAGTACTGGAAAACTTAACTAAAAAGTAAGTATATTCTGATCTTATAGGCATATTCGATATTTTGGCAAAAAGTAGAAATATAATGGTTATAATACTGCTTGTTATACATTGTTAAACTCATAATAAAATCTACAATACAAAAGAGAAATGATTGGTTTCAAAATTCGAGTCATTCTATTACATTATTATGTTTTTGTTAAACATTTTTCCCGTTTAACAAAATCATAATAATGTAATAGAAATATTCAAATTTTGAAAACATCCTCAAAAATATAATCATGACTTTTTACAAAAAAAAAAATAAAAAATGTTGGTCACACTGAAATTTCCAATAAATTGGCATTTGTGTTTTTTTTTTTGCTGTCTATAATAGTGCGTCATTCGGCTACCCATTTAAATTAGTTATTATGAGCTAACTATTTTTTAGTTTTATTAAAACATTTTAAATTTTATTACACTTCCCCAAACTGGCACAATCTTATAATACATTTTCGGCACTGAATCAATCAATTCTGGAGTCCTTTGTCAAAGATTCATGCACTTGCCATAACAAAGCCAAATTTATACCTACACACATGGTTGTCACGTAGATACACCTTCCATTCATATCTCATCTGCAGGCCACCAGTTCCCATTCTTCGCCCGAACACGCTGTCGTAGAAGTATCCGACAAAGATTTAATTAACAAACCAAATTTTCTAAATTCGGAAATAAACAGAATGTTAAACGAAGAAATTACAACCCAGCAAGCAAAGTTAGGAGGAGAGTCTAAGAGCCGCGTTTCATAGTATTTTCTGAGTCGGCACTTAAGTAAGAGCGATTTCGGAGCACTTTTGGTGCACTCTAGTCATAGGCTCATAAAAAGATCTTATGTCTGACCATATTCTGAACGATGGTAAGTAAAATCAAAGTAAAATTCTCGATTAAAATAACGGAAAACACTTAAAACTGTGTCAGAAAAGAGTCAGATCGGACTCAGAAATCTTGCTCTTAAAGTGCGACCGTTTTCAAAGAAAACAAGAGAGAAAGCTAACTTCGGCTAGCCGAAGTTTATATACGCTTGCAGATCATTCCAATTCAATTTGAAATTACAAAAATGTTAAATTTAGACTTGCAAACAACAACGAACAAAATTATAGCAGTTTAGGTATTATATTGACATTAATTGATCGATCCTTACTATGGCAGTCGTCCGATTTATGTTAAATGTAATTCGAAATTCTAAAATAATAAAATAAAGTTATATTTCAGAGTAGAAATACAATAAAAATTAACAAAACTCTAATTTTGTTTCTATTATATGGGAGCTATATGATATAGTCGTCCGATTTTTATAAAATTTAATTCGAAATTCAGAACAGTTAAAAAAATTATAATTCCAAGAGCATAAGGTAATATGTCAAAAAACACATAAGTTATAATTTTTTTTCAATTATTTTTCCGATTATTCCTATGGGAGCTATAAGATATAGTTGTCCGATCCGGCCGGCTCCGACTTATATACTACCTGCAACAAAAAGACGACTTTTGGTAACGTTTCAGCTCGATAGCTTAAAAACTGAGGGACTAGTTTGCGTAGAAACGGACGGACAGACGGACGGATAGACGGACATGGCTAGATTGACTCGCCTAGTCATGCTGATCAAGAATATATATACTTTATAGGGTCGGAAACGTCTCCTTCACTGCGTTGCAAACTTCTGACTGAAATCATTATACCCTCTGCAAGGATATAAAAACACTCTTTCCGGACTTTTTTTTCACACATTATGACTGTAAATGCTCAGAAAAAATATAAGAAAACAGTAAGAAAACGCTCAAATTGCTTGCTCGGAGAGCCAAGTAGGAGCCCTTCCCCTGTATTAGTAGTACCAAAAAAGGCCTTCAACGAAGATGGAACTTCAAAACTCCGTCTCGGATTTGATTTTAAAAAATTAAATGAAAATACAATCCCTGACAAATAACCTATGCAGGATCCTTCAGTGATTTTATCAAACCTTGGAAAAGCAAAATACTTTTCAACAATTGATTTAGAATCTGGATTTCATCAGATTCTCATGATAAGAAAAGACATTAAAAAAAACTTATTTTTCAACAAATAATGGTAAATACGAATTCCTTCGATTGCCATTCGGGTTAACTAACGCTCCCAGAATTTTCCAAAGACCAATGAATGATATATTAAGAGATGAAGTTGGTAAAATTTGTCATGTTTATATGGATGACATTATTATTTTTTCAAATACTATTGAACAACATAACAGAGATTTAATTGTCATAATAAATATTTTGCTGAACGGAAACATGAAAATTTCTATTGAAAAATTAAAGTTCTTTAAATTAGAAACAAATTTTCTTGGTTACGTTGTTTCTCACAATGTGATCAAAACCGATCCCGACAAAATTTCTACAATCTTAAAATATCCAATTCAAAAAAATATTCAAAAGCTTAGAAGCTTCCTAAGCCTAACAGGATATTATAGAATATTCGTGAAAAATTACGCCAAAATCGCAAAACCATTAACCAAATATTTGGAAGGCTTCACGTAGAACTTCCATACAATTGGATGATTCAGCTGTAAGACCTTTTAACGAGCTCAAAGATAATTTAATCGCACAAATATAATTAGTACAACCCGATTATAATAAAAAATTTACTTTAACCACTGACACATCTGATTTAGCAACTGGAGCTGTTTTTTCTCAAGAAGGAAAACCAATTACATTTATTTTTAAAACTTTATCCAAAACAGAACAATTATATGCTACTAATAAAAAGGAACTTTTAGCCATAGTTTGGGTATTTAAAAATTTACGGAATTATTTATATGTGGTTATATCTATATCTAAACAGATTATCAACCTTTATCATTCTCCATTTCCCAAAAAATACAAACATTGAAATGAAGAGATGGCATTCTTTTATTGAAAGTTATTCACCAAAAATAATTTATATGCTAGGGGTAACAAATGTTGTAGCAGATGCCCTATTAAGAATCCAAATAAACAACCTGACAGAAAGTAATGAATCGGTCTCAGATCAAAACACTCAGCATTCAGCAGAGAGTAGTTTTGAGAATGCTATACAAGAAACCCGAAAACCCTTAAACCAGTTTAAGCAACAATTACTTATAGCGACGGGGAGGTATACAAAACATTAATCGATAAACACATTTGGAAATACAAGGCATATAATAGAATATGATACTCCAGAAAATTTGGTATCAATTCTAAGCGAATACATATATTCTACCAAATATAACTATAGGAATTCATTGTACTTTAGAAGGTTTTTATAGAATACAAAAACCACTTAAAGATAATTTTATTAATACATTTTTATATACGAAAATATTTGTATAAGATGTCGAAAATGCGGAAGTCCAGGCTCTTATTATCACGGAAACTCATTGTAGAGCACAAAGAGGGCTTGATGAAAACTATAAGCAAATATGTAGATTATATTATTTGCCGAATTTATACAAAAAACTTAAAGAATATATTAAAAATTAATACGATAGACACCCAGTGGAAATTCCTATCGGAGAGGCACCTATTCCAGAAAGAGAAGGTGAAAATTTGCATATCGATATATATTATGCTCAAAATTTAATATTCATTACTTGTATAGATTCTTATTCAAAATATTTGATAGTTAAAGAAATTCAAAATAAATTAAATATAGAAAATAAAGTTTCTGAAATTCTTCAACAATTTCCATTAGCCAAAACTTTAATGTTAGATAACGAGCCAAGTTTTTCAACTTCCCAATTTAAATCTTTTGCACAAAGAAATGGGTTATCACTATATTTTGCTGACCCAAGTCATAGTACTTCCAAAGGACAAATTGAAAGGGAACAGTCGACACTGAAAGAAATTGCCCGTTGCATTAAAGACGAGCTTAATTTAGTCAATTATTCAGAAATTATTATTAGAGCAGCACAAAAATATAATTTAACCATACACACAATTATTAATCAACGACCATATGACATATCGAGTATTATTATAAAGAAGTTAAAGTCGACTTGCGTCATGTTCCCCCAGCCCAAACCATAAGACCTAAAATTCTGGAAAAGATTGGGTTTGAATCGTGTGTTAGAGGAGGTGTGCACTAAGAAAAGATTGTTTAACATTCGGCTCCTAAGGACTCCCAGGCAGAGCTCGTAAATAACTGTTAACACTTAATTCTGAAACTGTCTTGTTACTCACAAAACAGAAAAAATCTAAAATTTTCTGTCAGTCTCGGACAGAAAGCAGTTATTTTTTCTTTTCAAGTGTTTTCTGTTGACTGATTTCGGCTGACACAAACTTTATTTCTGTCTCTCAATAACAGAAAAAAACAGGGACCGTAACAGTTATAAGTTTTACTTTAAAAGTCATCGATTAATCGTTATTCACCACCTTTTATTTATAAGTCATGAAGTAACTGTTATTTCAGACTTTTAAATTAAAAGTCAGAGAATAACAGTTATTTTTGACAAAAAAAATAAAAGTCCTCCGTAACTTTTATTCATGACTTTTATAATAAAAGTCTAAAAATAACTGTTATTTTGCGACTGAAATACAAAAAAGTCTAAATATCTATTGCCAATGAAGTCACAGAATCTTATATATGGAAATTTGGTTGGAATTTAAACTTATGTTCTTATGGTGGCAATTTGTATACATTAATTCCTTAATATAACGACACCGCGAATTCTTTAGGGCAAGAGGAAGCAATATTGGCCATCGTAAAAAATTTTTTAGTCTATTTTTTTCCTAACCTATTAAACCCATACATGAATTCATCAACACAATAATACCGCGAATTCTTCAGACCAAGAGGAACCAATAATGACCATGGTAACAATTTTGTTAGTGCTAACCAATAAAGCCATTCATGAATTCATCGATATAATGAGACCGCGAATTCTTCAGACCAAGAGGAACCAATTATGATTTTAAAAATTATCTGAAAAGAGGGACATTTTTAAAGCATGTATGGGTTTAACACAATGAGACCGCGAATTCTTTAGCACTGGAGGAACCTGCAATGTCAACCATACGTACATAGCTACGAATTCCAAACTTTTGGTGCAAAATTGTTAACTTGGCGAACCATTGGTTCCTCTTGGTCTGAAGAATTCGCGGTATTTTTGTGTTGATGAATTCATGTATGCGTTTAATTGGTTAGGAAAAAAATAGACTTAAAAATTTTTTACGATGGCCAATATTGGTTCCTCTTGCCCTAAAGAATTCGCGGTGTCGTTATATTAAGGAATTAATGTATACAAATTGCCACCATAAGAACATAAGTTTAAATTCCAACCAAATTTCCACATATAAGATTCTGTGACTTCATTGGCAATGTTTTAGTCGAAAAATAACAGTTATTTTTAGACTTTTATTATAAAAGTCATGAATAAAAGTTACGGAGGACTTTTATTTTTTTTGTCAAAAATAACTGTTATTCTCTGACTTTTAATTTAAAAGTCTGAAATAACAGTTACTTCATGACCAATTTCAAAAAAGTTAAAAAAATGTAGGTCATTGCGGATATGAATAGACCGCATTAAATTGGTTAAGTGATTTTTTTCTCAGATTTTTAGTGTTATCCTAAGCGTATGATTTTTTCGTTCAAAAATAATAAAATAACTGTTATTTTCGGTCCCTGGAAAAAAAGGTAGACTTTTGCTTTCACCTCACTGAATAAGTGTTTTGAATGATCAAAACCTACAACTGTCTCAGAATAAGTGTCTTTTTGGATTGTGTGCTTATTTCTAACTTAAAAATTTGAAGTCTTTTCCATATAGTTAGTTTTAGCGTATATATGTAAACTTCGTATTGCCAAATAATAATTTATTTTATAAAAATTTGTTCATGAGTGCATATAAAAATTTGATGTTTGACCAATTTATCGAATAAACTTTATTCGGCGTTTAGCTTCACAACTAAAAGCGAATTTATGTTTTGCGCACTAAGTGAGCTTCGTTTCTCATTTAATACATAATGCAGTGCGGAAAATGCCCTTTCCACAGTAACCTGTGTGGCTGGTGTAGCCAGCACTACCCGGGCAAGAGCACTTAAATACGGCGATTGCATATTCAGGTCATCATAAAACTGCAATATATTGGAGAGTGGTAAACGTCTGAAAGCCATGTCAAAACTCTCCACATCTGCATAAATTTTTGATAGTGGTTCACGCGAAGCATCTTCCTTTGATTGTGATAATGACTGGACACCATCTAAAAATTCAGAGAAAAGAGTAACTTCCTCAGCAGCGCATGGATGACTTGTCGACGGTAATTCACGATGCTCATTGAAATGGCTTACGTTCTTAAGTTCATAAATACGACGCACAGTTTTTTTTTTAAATTTTGCTTGGCTAAAATTTTTTGTTCGGGACTTAACACTACGTTAATTCTTGGATCCATGTAAATAGCAGATAACAAGGCGTCGTTGTCAAGTAATTTACTCTCCCTAGATTTCATTCGCGTTAGCAACTTTTTGGCCAGATAATTTTCACTCTTTTCGCATTTGAGTTTTAACTCCATCCATAGAATATAAAAATCACTAAATGGTAGTTCTGTTTGTTGTAACTTTAGAGTTGCTTCATAAGCGGGTTTGAAAGCGTTTATATAAAGCTCTACGAATTCCCAGTCTATATTTGTGCCCTTTATTATCTGCTTCACGGAAAGAAAGTTCTTAAGGTCAAACAGCTTAACAAGCATTAGATAGGTTGAATTCCACCTGGTCAAAACGTCCAGCGTAGGAATGGTTTTTTTGCTTTCGACTAAGAACCGTCTGCTCATGGTGAATAATACTCGGTCTTATATACATGGGTTTAAAAAAATTTCAATTCTCTTACCTATGAGTTTCCGTACGCAACGCTTTGCATATCTTACGACAATTGTTGATATTGCTGCTGATCTCGCTCGTCTTATTGACATCAATCACGCACAATTGCAGGGTATGAGCTGCACATCGAACAAGGTGAATATTGGCCAGTTGTATCGTATCCAGCTTTTCCATAAGGTCATCTTCTTGTTTGTCGTCGTTCAAAAGAGAGTCATTCAGGGCATCTTTATTTAGGATTTCAACGGCCTTTGTCATATTTCTTCCATTATCCGATGTAATACTTTGTAAAAAATGTTAATTAAAATGTTAAATTAAAAATGTTATTTAATTTAATTTTTACCTGAAGATTTGATCAAGTTCTATTTCGTAATCCTGCAGAACTTCCAAAATCTTTTCTTTTATGTACTGACCGGTATGCGAGTGCAAAAGCTGTATCATTCCTAATGTTTTAACAACAATCTGGGAATTGTACAGCGTTGTCGGAATGAGTTGCAAATTTACACCCAAAATGGCTTTGTCCAATCTGGTGGCAGCATCGATTTTCAGGGATAACAACTTTCCCTTCACTAAAGTCCGTATACTTTTTTAATGGTCTGCTCCTTTAATTTAACGTAATGCATAACATTACGCGATGTTATGGGGCTCATAGAGAGCGCGTCATATATTGGGTCCACAATCTCGCGGAACCCATTGCTGTCTAGAAGCAAGAAAGGCCTCCCATCTGTAGTTACAATTTTAACAATTGATGAAGTTAACGATTCTTCGCTGGTCGTAATTGTGATTTTTCTCTTATTCGACATTTCCCGCGCATCGCTGTTATTGCTGTTAAGCTCCAAATCATTAAAAATATAAGCATGTTTTGCATTGAGGTGCCTCCTTAAATTTGTTATATGTTGACCGCTCAGTTTAATACCACACACGTTGCATGTCGATTTATTACTCCCGGATTCGTATTTAAAAAACAAATACACACTTTCATGTTTTTTTGGGCGACCCATTTTAACAAATTTTTTTTTACTTTTACTGTTTGACACTGAGACACATATGAATAATTGTCTCAGAATAACTGTCTCTGGAAAACAGAAACACATTTGACACAAAACAAACTGTTTTCTGTTGAGCAAAGACAGAAAAAACTGAAAACAGAAATTAAACTGTTTCGTTCTGACAATTTTCCCAATGTGTCAGTAAATAAGTGTTATTTGCCGAACATATTGAAAGTATCGACAGTTATTTACGAGCTCTGCTCCCAGGAATTTCCAAAAATTCAAAATTTTTTGATTAAAACATTAACCATTCTCACAGTTTTCAACCAAACAAGTTGATATTTATAACCTTGCAGAGGGTATAATGATTTCAGTCAGAAGTTTGCAACGCAGTGAAGGAGACGTTTCCGACCCTATAAAGTATATATATTCTTGGTCAGCATGACTAGACGAGTCGATCTAGCCATGTCTGTCTGTCCGTCTGTCCGTCCGTCTGTCCGTCCGTTTCTACGCAAACTAGTCCCTCAGTTTTTAAGCTATCGAGCTGAAACTTTACCAAAAGTCGTCTTTTTGTTGCAGGTAGTATATAAGTCGGAGCCGGCCGGATCGAACAGCTATATCTTATAGCTCCCATAGGAATAATCGGAAAAATAATTGAAAAAAATTTATAACCTATGTTTTTTTTTACATATTACCTTATGCTCTTGGAAATATCATTTTTAAAACTGTTCTGAATTTCGAATTAAATTTTATAAAAATCGGACGACTATATCATATAGCTCCCATAGGAACGATCGGAAAATTAATAGGAACAAAATTATAGCTTTGTTATTTTTTTTGTATTCTTTTCTACTTTGGAATATAAGTTTATTTTATTATTTTAGAATTTCGAATTAAATTTAACATAAATTGGATGACTATATTATATAGCTGCCATAGGAAGGATAGATTAATTAATGTCAAAATACTCCGTAAACTGCTATAATTTTGTTTGTTGCAAATATAAATTTAACATTTTTGTAATTTCAAATAGAATAGGAACGATCTGCAAGGGTATATAAACTTTGGCTGGCCGAAGTTAGCTTTCTTTCTTGTTTTTTTTTTTTTTGACTCACGGTTGATTTTATATAATTGTTTTTATAAGATTTAGGGGGTTGCGGGGGGCAGCACGTTGTTTTTGTTTTTTGTATGCTTCGGCAGTTCGCAGCACTCACGAACGAATTCCGAACACAGCTCTCACAAAAACAACGTCAGCAGAAGCAGAGCGAGAGAGTGAAGAGCAGATAGAGTCATTTGAAGCGCAAGAGATGGGTCCAAAGTTTTTTTTGCTGGTTTAGAAACACCTGATTAAAATTTCACAATTTGGATACCAGAACGCATTATCTAATGAATGCCATTCTAAGTCAAAATGTAAAGCTAATCCGTTAAATCCATAAGGAATTTTCGGTTTGACTTTAAATAATTTTTAGAATGGATTTCAAGGAGAGAGCAGTGCAAAATTTTCAGTGATCAAAACTGCATGTAAAAACGAAAACACACACACACACATCGACAAGTTGGCATGTACATATATGTATGTAAAATTATCTAAACACAAGTTTTAAAAGAATTGTTATAAAGGATGGGCGGGCGCCCGACGGAAATTGTTTGAAAGATGTGTATCCAAAAGACTCACAAGAAATCTTAAAAATTGCAAAATTTTGACTTTTAGGTCGAACTACTCCCACAGTTTAAACCCAAAAGAGTTCTTTAGGTGCGCCATGTTTTAGTTTTCTTTTATTTCCGGAAATATTTTAATCGAGGTGGTGAGCTTCAACCGACATGGCGGCACTTAATTTTGTTTGACCTACCGATCCTGTGTTTTTCGCTTAAACCATGTTGACCGAAGCGTTCCATAGGTATTTGTGTGTTATTGTTTATATTTTGTTTTAAGTTTTAAAGGTTATTTGGGGTTAATTGGCAGCACGCTGTCTGGTTCTCCTTTAAGATGACAATTTAGCTGACCAAAATGGTAGATTAAGAATACCAGAACGCATGAGTTAAGGTGGGAATAAGGTGAGGATAATGAGGGGTTAAAGTTTCGGTTAAGGCGTTATTAGCTAGATTAGGGTGACGGTAAAACTAATGTAAAAAAAGGGGGAATGTGAGAAAAGTAAGTTTTTTTTTATACTTTTGCGAGGATCAGGTGGGTTAAGGTGACAAACCAGAAAAAGTAATGTTTAAGAGGAATTAATTAGGCAAGGAAATATTTTTTCATGTAAGACTAGAATGGGGTAATTGTTGGCTAAGGAAAGAAAAAACTGGTGTTATGGTAGAGAAAGTTGGTTAAAATAATGGTTTTTCGGCGTTAAGGCTTAGTATGGATGGTTAGGGGTTAGGCGAGGAAATAGTGAAAAAAGGCATTAGGGTGTTAAAAAATTGTTCCGGGGGTAAGGGACAGGTAGGGTTAAGGCAGTGTAAAGGAAAGGTAAGTTATGGTTAGGGGTTATGGTAAAATATTAGGTGGGGTTTACTGTGGTAATAACCTGATCTTATCATATTTCAGAATTCTAATTAATATCCGAGTAAAATCCCGAAATATAATAAAATCAGGTTACTATCTAAAGCATGAAATGCTTTGCTAATAGTAGCGGACAACGTCGCTTCGGGTATTGCTTTTTTTTGGTATAAGCCGAAGTAGGTACATTTTTAATTAACACGCCTCTCAAGAAAATAGTTCTTGTTTTCATGTTTGTCGATGTCATATAGTTAAAGAAAAAGAATCCCGAAATCTGCGGGTAGTTGAGCCACAGTGGGGCATGGTTAGTGGCGGTTAGAATGCACCAGAAGCCGATCCCTGTATCGATTCGAGAACTGAGTTATCATCTCAGTAACTGTTGGTACTCCTGTGTCACGAAATAAAACGCTATTTTCGACGTAATGATGCCACTTCACCCCAAGCATCCTCCGTAGCGCTTTTGTGATGCAAGTATGAACTCTTCTTAGCGACGTGTCGCAAGCGGTGCCCCAGCATGTTATTCCCCAATTTAGGGTCGGGAGAACAATAGCTTTAAAGAGCCGCACCTTGGCCTGATATATATATTTCGACCACAATTAAAAAGAACAAAAAAAAAGTTTGGTGTCATTGGAAAGCATTTTTCAGGCCCTTTCCATTGGTATAATTTTCGCAATTCTAAAATTAAAATTGTACATTTAAAAAAAAAATTTTTAATTTTAATTTCACACTTTTTGCACAAGCAGCCACGCACAAGTAGACACACACAAGGACTTGAGGGTAGGGGGTGATACTAGAGTTCGTGGGTGCACGTGCGCGTTCTCCTGCCCATTCTCAGAAGATAACGAGGGGTCACAATATTTTGAAATGCAATAAACGATAGGATTCCCTCGGATACCAAACACACTGATTATGGGAATTGTTTATGTTTGCGTCTGTAAACTAATTTACGATTTTATACAAAACTAATAAAAAAGTCGCCGCTCCCGCTTATTCTAGCTACTCTCAGCTTAAGGCTTGAGAAAATGGTTGCATTGCAACGTCTTGTGCAAATGTTGGCCCGAACCGAAGGGCCCAATCTTTCGTATCTTGCTGGTATTTTGCTATCAATCCTTGTATTCCTTTTCCCTCTAATAACCATTCGACTGACGTCTTGGTCTGCTTCGTATATTCGAGAACCAATCGGATTGGTCCTAGGAGTACAACATGCCTGTATGCACTCCCTGTAGATAACAACCTGTTAAGTGAACATTCTAGACTATAACAAGAGGGAACGCTATAGTCGAGTGCCTCGACTATCAAATACCCGTTACTCAGCTAAAGTCAGCAGTCTCAAGCAGGGCCAACCAAGCAGCCGCTTCAAAACATTTAAAAAATTTCTTCTACATTTCGGTAGGCGTTAATAACCCAAACAAAATTGCGTTTAGACTTTTGCTCTAGCTTTAAAACTATGGGCGCCACAGCTTTTCGCGGTTTGTGGGCGTTAGGAGGGAGGGGGGGTCTCCCACTTTGGTCTATCAATATGTATTGATGAAACGAATACACATTGCTTTTCCCGTTAATATAGCTTCAAAACTGTGGGTGCCACAGTTTTTCGCGGTTTGTGGGCGTTAGAGGGGGCGTGGCATATCGGCGTGAAAAACTTGCGCTGTGTAATAACCCCTAGAATCTAGAAAATATTATTCGACTTAGATCAGAAACTACGTTTCCAGTAAAATAATATCAAATTAATAGTTCTGCCGAAAATACTATTGATTTAAAAGAATTTTACCAAAATTGTCAGAAAAATTTAATTTATATTATAAAGCATTGCATGTTAGAATATACAGCCATTAAATTCAACCTAAGAGTTTCTGGTACTTATATAAAGCAAACAGAAGAAGCAGGCACAGTTGAAACAACAAAAAATTTCGCAACTGCATATAGATCGATATACCAAATTGAAAACATTATTCTTGAGTTAAACACGGCAATAGATAGTCTATTAACATCTAGCAGTGAGTTCGAAGAAAAAGACTCTGGTTGGGCAATTAAAAATTTCACATTTTTCGAAATTATTATAATAAAGCTAGAAGACATTCCTGCTAGCGGATACATCATGGCTCCGAAATCGATAAGACACCGAAATGCACTTATAAATGTACAAAATACAGATGTATTTTGTTTCAAGAGGTGCATACTAGCATATATAGCTAATAAACGTCATGAGAGTACTACCTTTGCAACAAAAGATCAAAGAAAGTATGAGAGAAAAAAATTGACCGAACCCAAGAATTATCAAATAAATATCAATAATGATATAATTGTATATGACGGAATTAGATTGGATTTTTCGGGAATCGAGTTTCCAATCTCAAATAAAGGAATAATTCAATTTCAAAAAAATAATGCAGACTTCAGTATTAACATTTATGAAATTGATGTTAATGGTGAAAAAGTTATCGGACCAACCTTTAGAACAAAATCTATTCGTTCAAAACGTGTAAATATTTTGGGAATCGACAATAAAAGCGAGGAAAACATGCATTACGCCTACATAACAAGTGTGAAGACTTTATGCTACTAGCAACATTCAAAATCGAAGGCGGGAGGATACCTTTGTGACAACTGCTTACAATTTTTCAAAGTAAAGAATACCACGCATAACAAGCTCGAGTGCGGAAAAGTGGCCTCCTTCTATCCAGAACCGAATACCACAACATCATTTAAGGGGGGGGGGGGGGGGGGGGGGGGGGGGGGTATGGTATTTAATTTTTTTTTTCATTTTTTTTTTTATTTTTTTTTATTAATGTACAACACGTTAAGAAAATCTCATGTGTGAAAATCTCATGTCAATCGGATGAAAATTACAAAAAATATGGCCATTTGAAAGAGGGGCGTTCTCTGCCGTCTCTATACATATCCAAAACTTTAAATCGTTCTCCCGAAAAGTATGTTTGTTTTAAGTCGGTGAACATTGTCCATCGAAATCTAATTGGTCTGAATTAAGAGCGAGTTGAGGTGCGTATTTGTGGACTGTATGATTTTATTCTTTCCAGTTGAGAAGTCTATTTGACACTGAATACAGTTTCACAAGATGACGCCGTCGCAGCGGCATTGCCAACAAGCCAAAAAATCGGTATACATGTTTTCTTTTACATAAGGAATAGTATATAGTATATAATAGAGATGGCATTATGCGCCGATTAATAAGAGATAATTAAAGCTGCAACCGTTCACGAACATCCCGGCCCGCCCTGAAACACAGTTTCTGAATGGGGCAATACAGCAATTTTTGTGATCGGTCTGGTCATCTCTCCTGTCGGGGTCTTCAATTTGACTGCTCGAACGAGGTTGTCCTTCCCTGGATAGGTTTCCAAAACCCGTGCGATGTGCCAAGATGCCGGTGGTGAATTGGACTCCTTTACGAGCACGACATCATCAGTCGAGATGTTGGGGGTTGAAGTAGTCCATTTTGGACGTTGTTGCAGAGTAGTCAAATACTCCTGATGCCATTTCTTCCAGAATCCTTGGAGCATAGACTGGATGCTTTGCCAATATCCTAATCGGCCCACTGAGATGTGAGTAACATCGGGATCTGGAGCTGTTGTCAATGGTCGACCGATTAAGAAGTGGGCGGGTGATAAGTAGGTGGTTTCGGTATCCGGTGTGAGGCACAAGGGACGTGAATTTATCACTGCACTTATTTGTGCAAGAAGGGTACGCATCTGCTCAAAGGTGAGCGTGGAGTTTCCAGTGATTCTGCGAAGATGTAGCTTGACACAGCGAACTGCCGACTCCCACTTCCCTCCCCAGTGAGGGGCTCTCGGAGGAATAAGTACCCATTCGATACCATCATCCGCTAGAGTGCTTGTTACGATGTCCTTGTGTGTCTGAGAAGTGAGCAATTCTTGCATCTCGTCGAGGGATCGTTTCGCTCCAACAAAGTTTGTGCCATTGTCACTGAAGATCTTACTGCACTTGCCACGTAAGGAAATAAAGCGCCGCAAGGCAGCCAAGAAGGTTTCGGTTGAAAGATCGGTGGCAAGTTCCAGGTGGATGGCCGAGGTGACCATGCAAACAAATAGGCATATGTAGCCCTTGCTGATACGAGGCTTCCGAACCTTTGCATCCTTGAGGAGTATTGGTCCTGCATAGTCGCAACCAGTGTACACAAATGGAAGCGCTTGTGTAATGCGAACGCTGGGTAAATCAGCCATCTGCTGCTGGGATGTGGTGTAGCGTTGACGAAAGCATGCTAAGCAATCGTGTGTGATTTTGCGAATAAGGTTACGTGCTCCAAATATCCAGAATTTTTGACGAACTATGACAAAGAGTGATGAAACGCCAGGGTGGAGGTTCACTCGGTGCTCGTGCTCCAGAATTAGCTTAGAGATCCGATGTGTTTTCGGTAGCAAAACTGGGTGTTTTGCATCCCTTGGCAACTGCGAGTGGTGAAGTCGTCCGCCTACCCTCAGCAAATTGTTTTCGTCGATGATTGGTGCTAGTTTAATCAGCTGGGATCGGTTCCTGAGGGGTTTCTTAGCGAGGAGCAACTGATAATCGTCTTTGAAACAATCTTGTGCGTGCTTTATGCAAAGAATCCTTGCCGCCTTGATCTCGTCGAATGTAAGAGCGCTAGATACCCTTTCGCGGGATGGATTTCGTGTACGTAGAATAAATCGCATAACGTAGCCGACGATGTGTACAAGCTTAAGCCAAGAAGACACTCGAGCGATTAGTTCGTCAAGTGGATGAATTTGAGTTGCTTCAGCCAGTGTAGTCAAACAGTTGGATTTGACTTCTCCTTGTATGCGTTTATCTGTAAGAGATAAACCGAATCGTGAGTCGTTCAACTTTACCATGTATTGATCCTTGTCCCCTAGCCATGGAGGCCCATTCCACCACAAGTGGAAGTCAATGAGATCAGCAGCCATCAGTCCCCTGGACGCACAGTCAGCTGGGTTTGTTTTGGAGTCTACGTGACGCCAAGCACTCCTTGGAATGATGTCAAGGATTTCCGAGGTTCTGTTTCCAACAAATGTTTTAAGTTGGGCTGGGGCATACGATAACCAGGAGAGCACTATTGAAGAATCGGACCAGCCAAAAACAGATATGTCCTTGTGGCGTATTCCAGATGAGATCGATCGTATGAGTTGGCTTAGGAGAAGTGCTGCGCAAAGTTCCAGACGTGGCAAGGATTGTTGTTTTAGTGGAGCCACCCTTGTTTTTGCAGCCACAATGGACACCGTGATAGAGCCATCGTCATTTGTGACTCTGCTGTACACCACAGCAGCGTACGCCTTGGTTGATGCATCCGAAAATCCGTGGAGTTCGATGTTTTCCGGGTGGTTGGCCACAAATCGTGGAAGTTGGAATTTTTGAAGAGTGTCTAGATCTGCTCTCCACCTCAGCCAGTTGTTCGCCAGTTTAGTTGGGAGCGGGTCATCCCAATCCAAACTCAAGAGCCAGAGCTTTTGAAACAGAATTTTGAATTGGATAACAACGGGTGCCAATAACCCGAGGGGATCAAATATTCTCGAGACGTCGGACAAGACTTGTCTCTTAGTGCAATCAGGACTTGCAGCTAGGCCGACATTGTACGTTAGAGTGTCTTTCCCAGGATGCCAGTACAGTCCTAGAACCTTTACTGGTGACGTTTGTGCAGATTGTGTGTCGGTATCATCCGTTTGTATAAATGGGGTGTTGGATACCCATTTCCCGAGTTCAAGGTTTGCGCGAGACATCAACTGAATCAGCTCGTTTCGGTTTCGAAGCAGTTCATCCTCACTGTTTGACCCAGTAAGAACGTCATCGACATAAAAATCCTCCAGCAGAATTTTCGAAGCAGTCGGGAATTCCTCTTGATGATCGACAGCAAGTTGTTCAAGCACTCGCACTGCCAGGAATGGTGCGCATGAAGTTCCGTAGGTAACAGTGCACAATTGAAAATGCTTTATGGGATCGGATGGATTCTCTCTCCAAACGATTTTCTGAAAATTGCGGTGCTTTTCGTTGACCCATATTTGGCGGAACATTTTTACGATGTCCGCTGAGAAGGCATATCTGTACATTCGAAAACGAAGGCACACCGCGAACAGATCGCGCTGGATGCTGGGCCCTGTGAACAGGGTGTCATTTAAGGCCTTACCGTTGGCGTCGCGAAATGATCCATCGAAAACTACTCGTAGCTTCCGACCCAGCACTGGATGGTGTGGTAGATAGAACTGATTTCCAGTAGCGTTTTCCTCAGGTGGCACCTCTCGCATGTGCCCCAGACTGATATACTCCCGCATAAAGTATACGTACTGTTTACGCAGCTGCTCATTCTGCTGTAGCCGTCGCTCAACCGATTTAAAGCGTTTTACCGCTCCTTGTAGCGTTTCTCCGAAATCGGGGTTTTCGGTGTTGAATGGAAGTTCCACGATATACTTCCCGTTTTCATCGCGACTGTGGGTGGCGAGAAAGTGCTTCTCGACTAGATCATCTTCTGGTTCCAATTTTGCGCTGCCATGAACGGTTTCCAATTCCCAAAACTTCTGAAGCGTAGCGCCTATATCGATGGTTGTGGTTAATGCAACAGCGTTGCTTGGATTGGATGTGATGAGTGAGGTTATAACCCATCCAAATACCGATGAAATGGCGATTAGGTTGCCCTTGTTGTCGTACATCTTTCGTCCTGTAAACACTGACCAAACGTGTTCGCTTCCCAATAGAATGTCAACAGGCGAGTTTGAGTTGAATTGTGTATCCGCCAACTGCAGATCCTTGAACACCTCGAGTGCCGATGCATCGATGTTTTGTCGTTCCAGTGAAGAAGTGATTCTGCCTAGCACGTGAGCGTAGACAACCAAATGATCCTCGGAGATACGAGACTTGATATGCAAGGTGCTGCATCCCCTTGTCGTGTCTGCTTTCACCGAAGAGATTCCTCTGACCAAGATGCGAGATGCCGACCGTGGCAATCCGAGAGCTTGAATGCAACGTTCGGATACGTATGAAAGTTCTGAGCCCGTGTCCAGTAAGAGACGGCATGTTACGTGGTCACCCTTTGCGTTTTGAACATTAACCATTGCAGTCGGTAGTATGCTCCTCTTCACTTCCATTTCCTTTGCAGATTTTGCAGTGCCCTGTGCACATACAACCGATTGAGTGTTGTCTCCTTGGGTGAGATGACTAAGCGTCACCGAAGAGTTGTCGGGCGCGCCTTTGCTTCGCTCATCCTCTCCTGAAACCTGTGCAAGATTCCCAATAGCTTGTGGATTCGTCTGGATATGTAGAAGTGAGTGATGATTTCCCTTGCATTGCCTACATTTGTATGTAGACTTGCACTTGCTAACCCCATGACCAGGTCGCAAGCAGTTGTAGCACAGTGATTTCTCCTTCACGAAGGATCGCCTCTGCATCCCGGACATGTCCAAGAACTGCTGACAGCTATACAGGGTGTGATCTGTAGTATTACATTTGGTGCAGCTATTGCCTTCAACCGCAACCATTGATTGTGTGACCCTTTTTGGTTTCTCTGCATGTTGAGTTGCCCTGCCACCAGTGGCAAGCTCCCGTTTACTCAGCTCCAGTTCTTCGCAGCGAGAATCGAGAAATTTGAAGAATTCCTCGAGAGTGGGGGAATCTGTGTCCATGCTGCGCTCAATCCACCTGCGCCGCGTGTCAGCGTCAAGTTTCTCCAGGGCCAGATAGATAATCCAGCAATCGCGTCCCATTTGGTTGACCGCATCCAATCCGCGAACAATTTCGTTTGCTCCGTCTGATACCTTCCGTAGAATTGATGCATCTACCTTTGTAGTAGTTGGTAGGCTCATAAACTGCTCCAAAAATGAGTTTACTATGTGCCGTGGGCGATTATAGCGTTCCTTAAGACGTTCCCAAGCTGTGTTGTAAGCTGTATCCGTAATTGCCAAATGTCGAACCAAGTTGGCAGCCTCATCAACGAGTAGTGTTTTTAAGTGATGGAACTTCTGCGTGTTGGACAAATGCTGTTTGTTATGAATTTTACTTTCATATATGTCTTGAAAGGAGGGCCACTCTGTGTAGTTGCCAGAGAACCGCTTAATTTGAATTTTCGGCAATTCACTCAGATTGGAATTCGCCGTGAGTACCGAATTTGAATTCGCCAAACTGACGTCCCCACCAACATGAATCGGGGTACTCGAACTGGCCTGATTTGCAGCAAGTCGCTCAAATAGTTGTTGGTTTTGCTGTAGCAAATTCACAATTGCGTCGCCGTTGGAATGAAGAACGTTGCTGCCACTCGCAATGCTTGCAGATGTATTCAATTGTAGAGCATCACTTTTTTCCTTGAGAATTACGTTTGCCCTTAGGTACTTTTCTTCGTATACCGCATTATCGATCTCCGGATCGACGTATCCTTCCACTCCCTCGTGAACAGCAATGCTATCGCCGAATTGGTTGAACTCCTTCCAAACTTCGTGAAGAAGTTGTGTGCGTGTGGTGATCTCTGCCTGTGTTGGTGACTCCGCTTGCTCAGCCCATGAGAGACAACGTGTGATGTTCGCCTTGAGCCTGGCACGGCTTTTAAAGAATGCTTTTAATTGTTCCATTGCAAACAATTATCCTGAGTATCAAAGCACTTCACCAACTGTCCAAGAATCCGGCTCGAAGGACCAACAATATGGTCTGAATTAAGAGCGAGTTGAGGTGCGTATTTGTGGACTGTATGATTTTATTCTTTCCAGTTGAGAAGTCTATTTGACACTGAATACAGTTTCACAAGATGACGCCGTCGCAGCGGCATTGCCAACAAGCCAAAAAATCGGTATACATGTTTTCTTTTACATAAGGAATAGTATATAGTATATAATAGAGATGGCATTATGCGCCGATTAATAAGAGATAATTAAAGCTGCAACCGTTCACGAACACTAATGTACCGATCGTTCTGAAATTTTGCACATAATTTCTGTACCTAAATCCGCAGGTAATCACGTCGAGCTTTTTTTTTTTTATTTTTTATTTTTTATTTTATAATAACTAATATATCCAATTTTTTAGGCTAAAATCACGTTTTTAACTTTAAAGTATTACCAAAAATCCAAAAAAATTAAAAAAAGAAAAAACTCAACGTGATTACCTCAAGAAACATCTTAACTAATGGACATTTTTTTAAAATATTTTTCTGGTGATCCAGTAATGAGTTATGTTGTTCACCGCAAAGCCTCTTTTTTTGGAGGCGCTTACGGAGATTGGCCGCATACGGCCAATATGAAAATATGCCATGAAAATATGCCTTTTTTTGGCCGAATTAACCATACCCCCCATAGTTTTAATAAAACACTATAAGTCAAAACAAAATTCTCCAGGTTTCAGACAACGCATAGCTAGACATGACTTCCATAGCGTTGAACTATTCGGGTCTGATCTAGCAGCGATTGAGTCAACTCCAACACAAATTTTGTATGATAAACCAATATACATAGGAGTTCCTGTTTTAGAATTATCAAAATGGCTAATGAATGAATTTTATTATAATTTTCTATTGCTTAAAAGTCCTTCTTCTAAAATTATATATATGGATACAGATTCATTCATTTTATCTTCAGAAGAAGATTTTTATGAAACTATTAAAAATAATCCAGAACGCTTCGATACCTCGAATTATAAGATAGAAAACCAATTTAATATAGTTCAGGGTAATAATAGAGAGCCAGGAAAAATGAAGGATGAACATGCCGGTAGGGTAATGACTTCCTTTGCGGGACTGAAAGCTAAGGCGTATTCCTGTTTAGTTGATAAGGAAGGAAATGAAAGCGATTGTATAAAAAAAGTTAAAGGAGTTAAGATATCAGTTCTTAAGAAACTAAATCATGAAGATTATATCGAATGTATAAAATATAAAAAAACATTTTATGGAGATCAGCGAGTAATTCGTAGATCACACATCCTCTATACAGAAATTATGAATAAAATTAGTCTAAATTATAAGGACGATAAGAGATATATTTTACCCGATAATTGTAATACATTAGCTCATGGTCATTATAATATTGAAAATCTCAGCAGTAACCAAACATAGTAATAAGAAATATTTTTATAATAACATTACATAAATATATAAATAAATGTAAATAAAATAAAATAAAATAAAATAAATTAAAAAATTGAATTTACTTGTGTTGCGTTTTATTACTTTAACAGGTCATTACAGAAATCCATGAGTTGTGACTGGAATCAAAACCGCTCCACTTTACTAGCACCTGGTTATTTTTTCTCTTAAGTATTTTCTCTACTAGGAAAGCATTTTTATCTTTTACTTTTTGAAGTTCCTCTTGATAAAATGACGCTTTAATAGGGGTACTAATATAATCTTCTATTTCATCTATAACAGGGTTGGTACACTTAACTTTTAAAATTTTAAAAACTTCTGTGGTCCAATTTGGTTCATACCCCTTCATGAATATTCCCTTATATTTGCTTATTCTTACGAAATCACCTACGGAAAATTTATATTTTGGAAATATTTTTGGAATACTATATACTGATTTTAAAATAAACTCTTCATTTTTAGAGTTGACTTCTATAGGTTTCATTTTAATTGTTCGGTGATATGAATTGTTGTATTGATCTACGAGGCAATTGATATTATTAATCCACCTATATTTTTCCTGCATACTAAACATTTTCCACATACGATTTTTTTATGTTCGATTGAAGCGCTCACATATAGAAGCCTTAAGATGCGTATAGGTATGGTAATGATTAATATGAAATTTGGTAATTAATTCCTTAAAAGTGGAGTTAAAAAATTATTTTCCTTGATCTGAATATTCTTGGGTTTAATTTTACTCTTTTTAAAAACTGTTTTCATTGCCTCTGCTACATCCTGAGCAGACTTTGTCTTAACTTCTTCAGCGAATGCGTACTTTGAGAACGTGTCAATAACGGTCAGTAAATATCTGAAACCCTTATTTTCTTTCCTAAGCGGAATCATTTCGACTAAATCAATTTGCCATGTGTCATTTATCCCTTTCTGAATAAACTTTCGGCGAATAAAGTTTTTTCGCGCTGGTTTGTGAATTTCATCAACAACTTGTTGTTTGCTCATTTTAGAATGCTAATTTAATAGTGTTTTATTTTTTATTAGATGGCGATGATTGCTTAGCTAACAGTGTTTGCTTATATACAAGTACATCTCTTTTTATTTCTGTACGCATCTTTTTTGAAATTTCAAAACATAATCGCGTTAAATCTATTTGTACATCTTTATCATAGGATCCCTCTAGATCAGATAATTGAATATCAAATCTTTGTAAAGATGCACACTTAGGAATAATATGATTATTGTAGAGGAATTTTACTTGCTGTCGTAATATAGAATTCCAACATAAAAATGTAGTAAAAAATATAGCTAATCGTAGTAGTGATCTCCAGGACTCAGAATCAAACTCAATTTTGTTACCATACTGATTTATTACAAAAACGTACTGCTTATCTGATTTTCTAAATCTAAAATTACATTTTATGGAATGCATGTACGGATGATCAATAATTGTATCAGGCATCAAGAAGTCATACTGGTCCAGCTTCAACTGAATAAATTCCTTATATGTAAGCAGTTGCATCCATTCGTCTTTATCAAATCCAATAAAATTATTTTTACTTTGCTGCATCCAGATCATAGGCGAAAATTTTCGAGTAGTTGACAGACCACATTTCAACTTTAAGTTATGAACTACATAATACTCAAATCCAAAAATAACTTCATGGTCTTGTTTCTTTCGAGAAGTTTTATTTCGTTTTGTCACACACATGTCCATTAGGTAAGAGTACTTTATTTAAACTGCAAGTATGTTCTAGTCTTACCGGTATATAAAAGGGGGATTCTCTAAATTGCTGAATTGTTGAAAATTCAACAGAAAATTTCAGCAATTAAGGGAACGACCCTAAATGAATCCTGTTGAATTCTTAAACAGCTGTTATTTGTTGAAAATTTTTACGGATCTTAAAATATGTAAAGATTGTCTTTTTATTGCTAGTTACTCTCTAAAATTGGTACCGAGGAATAAGTAACTACTTATATACATTCTAATTTTATTTTAAAGTAAATAATTCGTACTGGTAATACCAAAATTCTACAGAGTTGCCATGACTTTCATTAAAAATGGTGACAACTCTGGCCTTTCAGCAATTCAACAAAATTTTCAGCAGCCCCGAGGCTGTTGAATTGCTGAAATTTCTGAAAGTTGACTTTGTATGGAACAGCTGATTAACAGCTGACCAAAATTCAACAATTCAACAGTTTAGGGAATCCCCCTAAAGGAGAAAGCCCTCACAAGCACACCCTCAGTTGATTAAAAAATCTCAACCAATCATGAACATTGTGGATCGTAATTCAAGCATTATAGTAGATTTTCAATATGTACTTGGAAACAATAAACAAGTTTTTGTTAAGGAGCTGGCATTCATGGCTTCGGGAACTGTAATACCAAATTTCTTTCATTTCCAACCTCCATTTAACATAAAAGAATTGGATAATGGAGCTCTTAAGCAGCAACACCTAAATCAGCAGAATATAAACGGATTGGATTGGTCAGCTGGAGATATTCCGTATATATGTCTTGAAGAAATACTAACACCACTTAATAAGTATCATACAGTACTTGTTCGCGGTGAAATTAAAAAACATTTTTTTACTAAGTATTTATCAACAAACATTATCGATATTGATATTGGAAAAAGTTTAACGGAACTACCCAATTTTTTCACTAATTGTAAAATACATAAAAAAAAACGTCCTCTACGGTGTTCACTAAATAATTGGTTTAAGCTATTTGTATTCTTAGAAAACAGCATCAGTGTGGTGGCGGACTAAACAACATCGGAAGTCTTTATGTATCACCCCGAATAGCGCAACAGGACGAGGAATTTGAAATTTTTTTAGTGGTCTTTTTAATTACATTAAACCACTTTTTCTTTCGGGCATAACGGTTATAAAAAATCAGGCCGCTGAGACTGGTAAGGCTGTAATTAATGAATTTGGGAGAAAGCCGTTAAGAGATATAATTCAAGAACAGAGTAAAATTGCTTTACAAAATCTGTCAAACAAAGCAATTGATAAAATGACACGATTTCAAAATGGAAGTGGAAAAAGAAATAAAAAGCGGGGAACTAGAAAAAAACGTCTTCATTTAACATCAAAACGACAACGTAAACATACCCAGACGCATCATAAAAAAAAGAAGTCAACAAGAAAATTAAATATTAGAGATATTTTTTCTAAAGCAAAATGAGTAACCACATCGAATGTATGAAAAGTGAATTAGATTTGTTTGCGCCACACCCTACGCAAAGTTCTATTCTAAGAACTGAAGAAGTTTCATATAATCCAATTGCTTCCTTGGACGGCGCCTCCTCAATCGAATTTGTCTGCTTAGGAAATGGTAAAACGTACCGAGATTTATCAAGTGTTTACTTACGACTTGTAGTGCAACTTAGAAAAAATGATAACGACGTCATTGAAGGAAATGCTGTCGGTGCTGTAAACAATATTTTACATTCAATATTTAGAAGTTCATCAGTTTATTTAAATAATATACTGGTATCGCAGAGTGATAATAATTATCATTATAGAGCGTATTTACAAACAATTTTAAACTATGGGGTTGATGCCTCTGAAAGTCACTTAGCCTCCCAAGGTTACCTTCCAAATTTTGGAAGAATAACAGCAGAAAAATATGTTTATCCGGACACTAATGAAACTCTTAAAAATATATTCCAAAATAGTAATAAGGTTGAATTATTCGGAAAAATTCCTAGAGATATATTTAATCGAACCAAACTGCTCGTCAATAATGTTGATTTAAGAATTAATTTCAATATTGAAAAATCATTATTTTATTTATTGGAAACCGGCACTGAATCAAATTTAAAAATACTAGAAGCGCAACTTTTCATGAATCACATAACAATTAACCCAAGCATTTTATTGGCACATCATCATGTTTTACAAACAAAAAATGCTCTATACCCATACAGCAAAGTTGAAGTCAAATCTTTTACAATTTATCCGGGAAACAATACACTATCGATAGATAACGCCGTTATTGGACAGCAACCAAATTTTCTGGCTTTTTGTATGGTTAAAAACCGATCATACTCAGGAAACCGGACCTTAGACCCATTTAACTTTGAACATTTTAAAATTCAATGCTTTAATCTATTGTTTAATGGAGTTCAAGATCCCTGCCAGGCTCTGGAATTAAATTACTCTAACCCTGAAAAGGTGCAAAGCTCCAGAGGATATAATATGCTATTTAGATAATGTGGAATAAAACATTACGATCGTGGACTACAAATTACAAAGGAAATGTTTGATACGAACAGTTTTATACTAGCCTTTGACTTAACTGCTGATCAATCAAATTCAACTGTTTGTTCAAATTTGATCTCGCAAGGTACTATAAGAATCGAAGGAAGATTTTCAGAACCACTTTCTGAAGCAGTTACTTGTTTTGGTATACTGAGAATACGATTCCATGCTTGAAATTGATAAGCATAGAAATATTAGGACGCTTTTTTAAAATTAATACTTTACAAATTCAACATTTGCTTTCTAAGCATTCAAAAACACGATCAATTTTTAAAGGAGTTTATCCATCAGACCGGTTACCCAAATCTATATTAAAGTATCCCGCTTTAATAATTGCTAACACCGATACTTCAGATCAGAATGGAACTCATTGGATTGCATTTTATTTTGATAGTCCCAAGTCAGCAGAATTTTTCGATTCATATGGACAATATCCCCAGAAAAAGGAATTTGTAAAATTTTTAAAATCTAACTCTAATAAATATTTTTTAATAAGCAACAACTGCAGGGATATTTTTCCAGTCCTTGCGGTCATTATTGTATGCTGTATGGTCTTTTTAAAAGTAAAAAGAAAACACTAAATTGTTTCTTAAAAAACTTCAAGAAAAACGACTTTTCATACAATGATAAATTAATACTAAAAATGTTTAAGAACCATTTTAAAAAATAAAAAACTGTTTATTAAGTCAAATCAATTTATTTTATTTATGGTTTTGGGGCAATTCGTTTGTTTAACTTATAATATTTAATCATAAGATTAAGGGCTTCTTTTTGTAGTACCGGCAGCATATGACACTGGCATGTGTCTGGTCCAGATGAAGCATCATCGTCGCTCCAGGGGCAAAGTTTGTAGTGGAATCCAAACTTTGAATGGATCAACTCTTTTTCCTCTAAGTCCTCCAGAGTAGCTTGTAGATATTCCATTCTTTGTTGGTGTTGTTCGAAAAGCACTCCTTCAAATTGCATTAAAAATACTTCTATTTGTAGAGCGTACATTTTTTGTTGTTTCCTTTTTCAGACTGATTTAAGACTGTTATTGAATCTTAGAACCCAGTCCTTTATATTGGGGAACTTCATTTACTTTAGTTATATACTGATAAAAATTCAATTTGCGTACCGCTATATCTATTCTGACCTGTTCCTTTATATACCATATGGGAAATACCATTTTCAATTAATTTCCTAAAAGGTGTCTTTGAAGAAAATTTGTTCACATAACTTTTAGGTAGAAATATCCAAACATCTTTGTCGTCCTTATCTGTTCAATACAGAGCTATTTTAGTTCCATATGGCGTCTTTTTCAGCTTACATCCAGTGATCTTATACTCAAAACCAGTACATAGATTTTCAATTTTTGTATAGCCAATCACAGGCTTCAATTCATTTAGGCTCTCTAAGAAGTCCTACAAAATTCACTTGAATTATTTGATATTATATATATATATATATATATACGCATACCATTGTTAAACAGCTAGAGATTGAATTCGTTATGCCTTACCGTCGTATACTAATTAATTTACCCAAAATTACATGGTCTTTTATACTATTCCAAACTTATAAATATTACTAAAAATACATGTAGAGCGAAAGAGATAAGAGCATACCTTAATTATAGATATATATAAGTACATAGACCAAAATGTCATTCAATCCATGTAATTCTTAAGATTGCGATAAGAAAGAGAAAGCAGTATCATCTATCTCTCAGAACTAATTTATATAAATATGTCAATAGAGAAATATAAAATTAGGGTAAATTATGTAAAAACAAGGTAGCTATGACGCTATATAAGACACTCTTTTTATAGAAAATGCAGTTTATTTTTTCCAACATCGAAATGGAAAAATTTCATTGTGAGTTGTGTATAGAACCAAAATCCTTTACTACTCGAAACGGGCTGAAAGCGCATACCTTAAAAATGCACAACTTCAACTATCAAAAATCGAAATCTTCCTATTACTGTTGTTATTTCTGTCCTGAAGTACGAAAAATTTGGTTGCGAAACAACTAAATTATGCAAATTCTATTGATGCACAACGAAGAGATAAAAAGTATTCGTAAGGCTGAAGAAAATTATCGAATAAATAAAAAACGTTTATAGAAACTCCATTTCAAAATTGTTTTTATTTTATATAAGTTTGTTAATTAAAATATAATATAAAATGGGTACAATTTAAAACTTAAGACTCCAGACTAAATAAAACATCCAGTAAGGCGTTATCATCCCCGTCATCCAACAAATTCAATAACTGGTTTGTTGATTGTGGTGGAGGCTCTACAATTTCATCGAAGATTTGATCATCGTCTGGAAACAGCTCTTCTTCTACCGCGGGAAGAGGTTCGTTCTGTTCGTTCTGTTCGCTCTGTTCACTCAGAAATTGATCCCGGGGTTGTAGTGGGGGTTCTATAATTTCGTCGAAGATTATATCATCATCTGGACACATTTTGTCTTCTGCAGAGAGGGTAGGTTCATCCAATTCCAATGCCTGTCCACACTGATATTGATCCTGGCTTACATCGTTGGAGATCATGGACTCCAGAGCAGTTTGCGTAGCAGTCCCCATCAGGTCTGCAAATTCTGGCTCCCTCTCTTGGGTAGAAGTTGCTGTAGGTTCAAAAACTTCTCGTAGGAAAAGATCAAGCGAATCTTCTGGACCAGAAGCATCCACAACCTCCTGATCCGAGTTTTCAATGATCTCGATATCAGAGTCCTGCGTCTCTGGTATTTCAATGTCATCAAGCTCAACCTCAATACAGGAATCAATAAAATCCACAGACAAATCCATTGGTATGCAGTACTGAGGCATTTGAAGAACTGATCCTGAGCAATTTGAGTGGTGTCATTTTTATAGTCTAGAATGTTCACTTAACAGGTTATCTACAGGGAGTGCATACAGGCATGTTGTACTCCTAGGACCAATCCGATTGGTTCTCGAATATACGAAGCAGACCAAGACCTCAGTCGAATGGTTATTAGAGGGAAAAGGAATACAAGGATTGATACTGGAATCAATAAAATCATGGTGTATCGACTCTGAGCCAGGTTACGATGGTTTAGGAAGGGTAATCTTTGTGTAAGCAAGATACGAAAGATTGGGCCATTCGGTTCGGGCCAACATTTGCACAAGACGTTGCAATGCAACCATTTTCTCAAGCCTTAAGCTGAGAGTAGCTAGAATAAGCGGGAGCGGCGACTTTTGTATTAGTTTTGTATAAAATCGTAAATTAGTTTACAGACGCAAACATAAACAATTTCCATAATCAGTGTGTTTGGTATCCGAGGGAATCCTATCGTTTATTGCATTTCAAAATATTGTGACCCCTCGTTATCTTCTGAGAATGGGCAGGAGAACGTGCACGTGCACCCACGAACTCTAGTATCACCCCCTACCCTCAAGTCCTTGTGTGTGTCTACTTGTGCGTGGCTGCTTGTGCAAAAGGTGTGAAATTAAAATTAAAAAATTTTTTTTTTAATGTACAATTTTAATTTTAGAATCGTGAAAAATGCTTTCCAATGACACCTTTATCAGATAGAATACCAAAACTATTATTCGTTCCCCAACTTCTTAAACAAGCTCAGGAAAAAATGTTAGATTTTCACAATAAAAATAAATGAGAGAAAAACTACTATTATTAAAAAAAAAACACGGGGAAAGAAGCAAACTTAATTCAATATACAAAAAACAAGTAGTAAAGGAAAATCATCCTAATAAGGTTATTATTAATAATCGAAACCGTACGATTCATAAAGACAATTCTAAATACTAAATATATAATATTTAAATTCAAATTACAGATAATGATATCATTAACTCTTTTATTATTGATGGTGGCTACAACCAAAGCTTAAATTATGGATTATACAAACCATGATTTCTTCCTTTACAAGGATACCAAAGATGGTCTTACTTATGAATTATACGTGTATATATAAGTTATAAGTTTTTATAAAGAAAAAATTAATTTTGAATCAGAATTTATAAATACTGACCAGAATTTACATTGGGAATTAGCACAGGATTTAAAAATAATTAAATGCTTATCGCACAAATTATACCCAATAGATCAAAGCGAGGCATTCATGAATTAGGCACTATTTGGAAGTGGATTGCTGGTACTCCAGATCATGATGATTTCATAGCTGTTCAGAATAAAATCAATGATTTAATACAAAATAATAACGATCGATTCGTTATTAATTCTAAAGTATTAAAATAAATAAAAGCGTTATCTGATGAATTCACATCTGCATTTAAAAGTCAAGAAAATCCACTTAGAAAATATCATTTACGTTTGCTTACTTACGATCTTACAAATTTAATGGATACAATTACACTTGCAAAAATTGATGTTTTTAACACTAAAATTGTAAATAATGGGGACATACAAGAAATTTATAAACATGAACAAAAGCCTGTAATTATAACTGACCTATTGGATATATCTGAATTTAAAATTGCTTTGCACCAAGATATTATTATTATATACATAAAATATCCCATTATTACCGATCGTTGCGAAGTATACAATTCAAGATCAATTTCACATGGTTGGGTTACACGAACGCCCCTAATGGACGGGGCCACGCATAGGCCAATACGGCCCTTAGTTGTCCGGCTAATCTGTATGAACCTCGAGATATTTTATTGTGTTTTAATGTCCATCGATCGAGGTATATTTCGCGAAGACAAGAAGTTCGCCTGGTTCCCTGCTGGAGGCGTCTTCTAGTGATGCCAGAACTGGGGCACCGAGGTATCTTGTTCTTGCTCGTGAGAGAGCCGGGCAGTTGCAGATAAGATGTTCCAGGCTTTCGATAGCCCTCGTTTATCGCATTTCCTGCAGGTGCGGCTGTTCAGTATTCCGATCGTAATTGCGTGTGATGCGGCCAGACAGTGGCCTATGAGGATTCCCACTAACAGTCTGAAGTCTTTCCGAGGAAGATGCAGTACATACTGACTTTTTCATTGCGCTCTTTGCACATTGTTCTTGCACCTGCTTTTTGCCCGCGTGTCCGCCTGGTTCTCCAGGGCCCTTTGTAGCGTTCTGAGGGAAACTAGCACGTTCTCCGTTTTGTCGTTCGTCAGCTCTACGCCCTCCTTTGCACTGACCGTTGACGACTGCATGGATCTTATCGCCGCTTGGCTGTCCACGAACAAGTTGACCACATCGTATGATCGGTTTATACTTTGAGCCACTTCTGCCTCTTTCCTTATGGCGAAGACTTCTGCCTGGAATATGCTACAGTCGCTGGGTAGCTTATATGACAGCCTTATTTCAGGGTCCGTACAGTATAAGCCCGCTCCTACTCCTCCTTCCATCTTCGAGCCGTCTGTAAATATGTTGAGGTGTTGAGTCTGATCCGGGCACGTTCTGGGGTTTATGTAGTCCGTTTTGTTGATCATGCTTCGGCCGATTGAACTGTGTCCGAAGCTTTGCGTCGTCATATTGCCTTATGCAACTAGACGTTGTGCTGCCTTTCCTGCAGTTTACGATTCCGAGGATCGTTTCTAGAGCTTTGGGTTGACCTCAGCGCCCCCGTTATGCAGACAAGTGCCTGCCGCTGAATTCTCTCCATAAGCTCGGTGTAGGTCTTCTTTTCAGTGGCTTGCCAGCACACTAAGGCTCCATACATCAGAGTCGGACGCACCACCGAGATGTAGATCTAGTGCATCAGAGTAGGCGACAGACCCCATGTGCTGCTTAGCATCTTCTTGGATGCGTATAGCGCCACGGCCCTTTTCACCCTTTCTAATATATTGGGTCTCCATGCCAGCTTGCAGTCCAGTATTGCTCCGAGGTACTTGACCTGCGTTTTTCTTTTCCGCCCACATATCTCCCTGAGTGTTGATTCCATTATGGAGCTGAGGGTCGATGGACAGACTCCCGTAATAAATATGCCTATGTAGTCCGTTTAGGCAGTTATTTTTGGGGCTCTCCCCTCGAATCTTTTAATTACATCACCGACCACCAAATTCCATAGAAGAGGCCAGAGGACCCCACCTTGTGGTGTGCCTCTGTGTGCCCCATTTACCATGGAAGCAGTGCCCCACTCTGAAATTACCCCCCCCCCCCCCTGCAGCTAAGCAGGTTTCTTATCCAGAGGCTTATTGCGGGGTACGTGCTGGCCGCATCCGTCTTTACATTTTTGAATGCTTCGGATATATCTACGAATACTCCAAGCGCATATTCTTTAATGTGTAGGGCTCTCTCAACGGTTGCTACTAGCGAGTGTAGTGCCGTTTCCACAGATTTCCCTTTGGTGTAGGCATGCTGAATGGATGACATAAGTCTCCCTACATCATTCCTGATGTGTAGATCCAGCAGCTTTTTCAGAGTTTTGAGTATGAAAGAGGTAAGACTTATAGGCCTGTAATCCTTGGGGCTCGCGTGACTGCACTTTCCCACCTTGACGAAGGAAGACAATCCGAGAGGTCCTCCATTGGATTGGGATATAGCCCGTGCTTTGACATGCCGAATATTTTTCATACAACCATCCTTTCCTTGGTCGCCTGCAACATGGCTGGAAATATTTCATCAAGTCCTGGTGCCTTATAGCCCTCAAACGAGTCTATGGCCCAGTTGATTTTCATCAGTGTTATTAGATCGTTTTGGGGGCGTTCTTCGCCAGCTGCTATGTCCTGGTGCGTGCTGCCGTTTAGGACATCCGTGCATCCTGGGAAGTGCGATTGCATAAGTGCTGTTAGGGCCTCTGCACTGCCCTCAGTCCACTGTCCATCGTCGCGCTTTAGCTGACTCTGTATGGTAGGCTGCTTCGAAAGCACCTTCCGGAGTCTAACTGTTTCCGAAACGTTCTCGATGCTGGAGCAGAAGTTTATCCACGAGCTTCTCTGTGCCCTGCAGGATTCCTTCTTGTAGTCCCTAAGTAGGATTTTGTATTCCTCGTTGATGATCTCATTGTCTGCCTCTTTGGCGATTTTGAAGGATTCTCGGAAGTTATTTCTCTTGAGTGTCAGTTCACGATTCCACCATGGTGGCTTGGTCTTCTTCCTTGTTCTTGATGTCGGGCATGCTGCGTGATACGCATCCAGTAATTCCTTGGACAGGGTCTCTAGGGACGTTTCTATATCTTTCACGGATCTGCGCCCGGGCGCAGTAAGTAATTTTTGAGGTCACTTTCCTTGTAAACTTTTCCCAGTTCGTGATCCGGGGTTTTCTATAGACAGTTACCTTTGGGGTACTTTTAAATTCGTATCTCAACTGAATATACCTATGGTCTGAGAAGGTTGGCGTTTTAAGGACCCTCCATTCGGAGTTCAAAGTACTCTGTCCCTTTACAAGTGTTATATCTAGCAAGTTTGACGAGGTGCCTCCTACGAAGGTGTGTTCCTCCCCCACGTTTGCTATATATAAATTTGTAGATAGAATAAAGTCTAAGAGTGGCTCACGTACAAGTACGGCGCTTCTGTTCCTGCATACCGCTGGTGAGTAGAATGTGTTGTAGTTTAAGGACCTTAGTCCGGCCACGATATTGCCCGAGGCAATCCATGGCTCTTGAACCAAGGCTATGTCGACGGGGCCTTGCTCCAGGGCAATCAGGAACTCCGCCGATGCAATTATGCTTTTATTAAGATTGAGCTGCAGCACCCTCAGAGTCATGGGCGGCTGGCTCATCTCCGCTCGACGGGTTGGCTATAACTGTCCGGTCACCGTCCTCTTCTTCTTCCGAGTCATCCAGAGCGAGGTCCTGGGCGGCATCCACGATGGCTTCAGGACCTATGTGCTTCTCCATCTCGCCTGCCTGCAGGATGTTTGCGCCCTTGTCTTAGGGGTGGCGCTTCTTGAGACGCAGGTAGACACTACCCATGCCCCACGCCATCTTCCCGAATCTTGGCTACAGCAGATCCTCTTCCAATCTGCCGTTGGGATGTCTGGATTCTGCCGTTGAGTCAGCTTCAACGCCTGATCCCTTTGGATTGCGATGGGGAAGACCACTCTCGCCTTTAGTGAGTGTAACGGCCCGAATTGGCTGTACAATAAGGCTTATGAAAAATACGCAAACATGAAGTTTCCATTTAAATAAATAATTATTAAGATAACCACGATCGACTAAAAGGCCATCTCTAGCCAGCAGGGTGTGGGGGGCATAGAAACGAAGGCGGCAGAGCGAGACAAAACCCCGAGCACAGTTGCAGATCCAAAGAGGACCAGATAAACGAGAGAGCAGCAGTGGAGAGAGGGAACAACAGCAGCGGAGAGAGGGAACAACAGAGCGGAGGGCGACCGAACTGGACCAACGAAGGCGGCAGAGCGGGACAGAACTTTCCCGAGAGTTATCTACGTAACAATCAGTAAGTGTAAAAACAAGACAACAGGATCATGCTAAGCAGAGGACAGAAGCAGCGAGAATGAACTGGCACAACGAGAAGGCAGTTGTTACCAGAGCTTGAACCAGACCACACGCGATCGTTCGCGACCCCAGTCCGCCGCGACAATACGGGCTGACCCGTCTTGGAACAACGTGCCATCGTACTTGTTTCTCGTTTTCCCCGGCCACAGCAACAGTGCGTCATCTATACCCGTCGCAAGGATCAGCAAGGATTATCTGCCGCCAAGAGTGAGTAGCGTTCAATCAAGGAGTGCGGTATAGGCAGGGACCCATAGTTTTCTCATTAAATAAAATATTATATCCGAAGCTTGAAAACCTGCGTGTCTATTAAACACCCCCATCCCCCCATGTGCATTTTTTGGGTGGTAGCAGCCTGGCGCCAAGCCTCTGCTCCCACTAGTGTATTGCTTCCCATTCCCACGTGTATCCTTCAGTGATCATAGCCAGGCGCCAAGACTCTGCCCCGCTGGTGTATCATTTCCCGGTTCCGCGTGCATTTTTGGGTGACCGCAGGCAGGCGGCAAGCCTCTGCTCCTACTGGTGTACCATTACCGACGACCCACCCTGGTTGTTTCCCCAAAATTTCCCTCTAGGAGCCCAGTTACACAACGTGAGCCCGACGACTTTCAGCTTTAAGTCGGCTCACCCTATACAAAATTTCCAAAAGTCCCAAACTTTTTTCTGTAAGCGACCCTGGCCGGTCTGAGCCATATCCCAGCCAGGAACCTACTTTACAGAAGGCGCCCGAACAGGGACTGTAGGGAATCAGGATAATTAGAGAATTACATCCTTCGTGACTTAAAACGTCACAAGTTTTTATTTTGGGGAAAAATTTAAAATTTCAAGTTTGAATAGGATAATTTGAGCTAGAAGGGGTCACATTACCATTGTCCGAGCACGGGAAAATCCTTGTCACGAAAAGTGAAACTCGAAAAGTTTCATAGCCGCATAGGGAATATCACGTCCAGCCTAGGAAAATTTCCACAGATTTCACCAAAGTCCTCATGCTGAGCCCACACACTATGGGAAAGCAATGGATCTACGACGTCAAGATAGATCAACTGGAAGACGTTGTAACGAACTGATTTTTTATGTCTGCTCGGTACAAGATTCGTGCGGCTAGCTCAGAGAAGTTGTGTGTTCGTCCCACGAAATTTATATAAACGTGACCGCCCAGGGGATCAGTGAAAAGCACAGAATTAACGGGTTCGAATAGGGTTTATTGCGGGTATGATTACAGCGGGCTCAATGGCGGGTTGGGCCTTGGGGTCGCACCTCGGTGTCCTCGGTGTCTCCTGGGGATGCTCGTCTCCGCACGTTGCTGCGTCGCCTCGGTGGTCGCTGGCCTCGTTGACTCCGTGCTCCGGTCCTGCAGGTCCCCGTAGCTCCGTGTAGACGCTCGGCGATGCTCGACGCTGCTCGTGCACGATGTAGGGCCCCGACGACTACTTGTTGCCCGTTGCCCGTGACGTTTCCGCGTAGCTGGGTGTCCCTTCTGGCGGGTGCTGTAGCTGACGATGTCCTGCGCCTCGCTCCTGGAGGTGCTGGTTGTGAGGCTGGACGTGGCGTGGCTTCTGGTACTCGGGGTTTGGACACACGCCGATCCCGGGCTCGTGAACCGTTAGGTTTCTCTAGGACAGCGCCTTGAGATGATAACCGGTTCGCCCATACTGGCTGGTCTCGCCAGGACCTGTTCGAGTTCCACTTGACGGACTGGGCTTACGCCGGGACCCGACAAAGGAGTATTTGGAACAAGGCACTCTGGGTTTAGATGGCTCTCGCCCCGAGTTTTTGACCTCTGGTCGCAGGACTTCACTGCTCAACTCTGATAGACACGCCAAGCGTAATGCGAGGAATTAGTCGTAACAGAAGCAGAAACGGTCCGCCTTGACTTAGCCGTGTGATGCCCTCTGGACCTCAGCTACCTGTGTCTCAATTCGGAGATTCCTGGTGGTCCAATCCCGAACGTCTCGACGTAGCGATCTTGCTCCTTGAAGGCTCCCACGGCGCTGCTTCCGACGACTGGGCTTGTGTTTCACTTGTAGATTACTTGGCACTGGTTCACTTTGTTATCTTGACTGGTCTTTACGGGTTGACTCCTTGTGATCGACTGATCCTGCTGCCAGCGCCCGGCGGCTTTATATAGGGCCTCCGGGTACCGTTATTTCCCCTTTGCGCGCTCTCCGCGGCATCTCTCCTCTCCGGGTCCAAAATCAGTGGATCCTGTTTGACCCACTTGTCCTTCACGCCCGGCTTCCAACCGCAGTTCCGCATGTTGCCGCCGTCCCGCTGATTCCACTGGTGCAAGTGGCTAGCCTGTGCGCCACTCAGGCTTTGAGATGTGGCACTTCTTAATACCGGTCCAAAGTCCACGGCAGAGTCCAAAGTCCGGTGCTGTTCCGTTATTTCCCTTTTGCACACGGCACTCTGGCTCTGCCTGCGAAGTCTCCACTCTATCACTCTCCGATCCTTGGTCTCCAAACTATCTTTGCCCGAGTTCTCTCTCTCTCTGGAGTTGGATTCTCCACTCTCTCATTTCGTCTACAAACTCCCACTGACAGAGTTCTCTCTCTCCAACTTGATGTCTCCATTCTCTCACTCTCCAAACTCTCATCCTCATCCTTGTTCTCCAATCTCTCTTCGCCGCACCGCTACTACGCGAATTCGCCGCGTAACTGGTAGGCGGCCGGCCATTCGTTATTCTTGCTGCTGGAATTTGTGGGGAGTTATTCAACTCCTCACATTCCCCCCTTACTTCGGGAAATTTTAATTTGGCTCCTACTCTCCGGCGTTTCCTTGCATTTACAAGCCTTCGAGTCCTTGCGATTTTCTGCTCGTTCCCTCGGCGCTCCCTCGTAGCTTCCCTCGACGCTCCCTCGACGCTTTCAACTCCGTGAGTTTCTACGGCGCCGGTCGTCCTCTTGCCGCAACTTTCAAAACTCCCGCGCCGATCCTCCATCTGGTCCCACTGGTAATCGACACCCATCAGCTATCGATAACCAGCGGGCCTTCGTTCAAGTTTCCCGAGCTGTTTTTCTCGTCTGGTCACACTGGGCATCGACACCCATCAGATCCCGATAACCCAGCGGAACTCCCCATGATATCGACACCCATCAGCTATCGATATCGTTGGGGCGGCGTTGCCACTTGGTCGCTTGCGATATTCACCTTACCATGATGTTTCCAAATATCGTGTGCCCATCGATCGCACTATCGTCCGTGCTAATCGACCGCCTTATCGAGGCGCCCCCGTCCCTAGTCCATGGTGATTTTGCATCTTTGTTTTTGTAAGTACAAGTTTCGGTGTTTGTGTTTTCTTTTCTAACTTGTTTCCTTCCAGATGCTGCAACTATGCCCTTCTTTGCCCTTGGGTTCTTAGGTCAATGCCCTTAACCGGCTCGGCTGCGGCTGCGCCGTCGGTTGTCGCGCTCTGTCAGCATCAAGGTTTGTTTACCCGTGGTGAGTTGCCAAATTTAGCTGGACCGGCATTCATTTCTTTGCATTTCAGGGTTCTCGGTGACTTGGTTGTGCTTGCTTTCTGTCCGGGATGTTCGGCTGGCTACGGTATAGCCCTACAGCTGTACCGTCTCCCCCCTTTCCTCGGGATAAGTAGAATAGGTCTTCCGCGCATACTTTTTCCGCCCTGGCGTAATCTGGGATGACTCAAGCGTGATGCCTGACGCAGAATCCTGTGGCCTCGGAGTCGGAGTCCCTGTGCGGTAGATCCTTGTTGGTGTATCCTTGTGGTATCCTTGTTGCCTGGCGTGTCTTGGATGACTCTCGCTTAGGCCTGACGCATAATCCAATTCTTGATGTTATCCCTGTGCCGTATCCTTGTGACTGTATCATTGTTGCCTGGCGTTATCCTGGATGACTCTCGCTTCGGCCTGACGCATAATACAGATGCCTCGCATCCTTGATGTTATCCCTTTTCCATATCCTTGTGAGAGTCCTTGCTGCCTGGCCTTATCCTGGATGACTCTCGCTTCGGCCTTACGCATAATCCAGATGCCTCGCATATCTTTGATGTCATCCCTATGCCGTATCCTTGTAAATGTCCTTCGTAGTGTCCGTAAGTTGCTCGCTTGTGTTTTGTGTTTGCTGTTGCTTAAGCTCGCTAACGTGAATGTTCCGATCTTTCTTCGTATTAATGTTTCTTATTTTGCAGATTACTGGCGAGACGAAATCCACGACTTGGTAGGGCCCGTCGTACCTAGGGGCCAATTTTGCGGCGAACCCTTCTACAGCTTTGGACAGGTGGTGTTCCTTAGCCCAGACTACGTCGCCCACCGCCGGCGTCCATTGCCTCCTCCTTAGGTTGTAATACCTAGCTTGATCCTGGGAGGCCTTCTCTAGATTTCGCCCTACGATCTCGAAGATTTCGTGGAGTTTCTCGGCGTTTTCATCCGGGGTTTCCGTGGCTCGTCCGGTACCTAGGGTTTCTCTGTCGTAAAGGGCACTCGGTAGTCGTGGCTCCCTGCCTTGGGTAAGAAATGATGGGGTGTATCCAGTGGATTCTGATACGCTGGAGTTGACGGCCAGCATGATCTCAGGCCACTTCTCGTCCCATGTTCTTTGGTCTTGTCCTGCGAACTGTGCAATCATAGTTTTGACCGTCCTGTTTGCTTGCTCCGTCGGGTTTTCTTGCGGCGTATAGGGTGCGGTGAATTGCTGTCTAATATCCATCTCCGCCAGAAAATTTTTAAAAATGCGACTCGCGAACTGCACTCCGTTGTCCGTTATGACCACCTTCGGGGCCCCATACCTTGCAATTATACGCTCCCTGAACGCCTTTTTAAGCGATTCGGCTGACGCACTGCGTAGCGGCACTAATTCCGTCCATTTAGAGAACCTGTCTATAAGCACCAGTAGCATTGAATTGCCGTGCTTCGATCGCGGTAGGGGTCCAACGAAGTCCGCGCATACTGTGGCCCACGGTTCCTCTGGCACTTGGGTTAGCATTTTGCCCGCCGCCTGCATTTGATTCGGCTTGAACCTCATGCAGGTTTCACATTTCCTTACGTGGGTTCTGTCGTCTCTATGCATACCTGGCCAGTAGTATCGGGCTGCCAGACGTGCTATTGTCCTTCGGCTTCCTACGTGCCCAGCTGCTGGTGAGTCGTGGTTTTCTTTCAGCACCGTTTCTCGTAGAGCCCTCGGGACACACATCTTCCATGTAACGACATCCTCACTGCCTGCTCTATGTGGTATGCTTCTGTACAGATTCTCGCTTTCCATAACGTAGTCCGGGTACTTCTGCGGTTGGGTCCTTATCTTGTCGCGCATCTCCTGAAACCAGCTGCACGCTGCTGAAGCTTCTGCTGCCGATGTCTCTTTTATGCCTCTAAGCGTCTCGGGCAATGGCTGCCTTGACAGAGCGTCTGCCACCACGTTCAGCTGTCCCTTCCTGTACGCTATCTCAAAGTCGTACTGCTGCAACTCCAGGGCCCATCTGGCGATCCTCCCTGAAGGGCTTTCTATGCTGTTGAGCCACTTCAGGGCCATATGGTCGGTTACCACTTTAAAGTGGTAGCCTTCCAGATATGGCTTGAGTTTTCGGATCGCCCAGACAATTGCCAAGCACTCCTTTTCTGTCGTTGAGTAGTTCTTCTCCGCGCCGTTGAGCGTTCGGCTTGAATAGGATATGACCTTTTCTCTTCTATCGGTGTCCTGGGTTAATATTGCTCCGATTCCGTAGTCGCTGGCATCCGTTTGTAGGGTGAACGATTTGTTGAAATCCGGGCACGCTAATACGGGATCTGCCACAAGTCTAGCCTTCATTTCCTCAAATGCTATCTGGTGCTCCTGTGTCCATTCCCATTTACTGCCTTTGCGTAGTAAGTCATTTAATGGTTTGACTATTTTGGCAAAATCTGGCACGAATCGGCGGTACCACGACGCTACTCCCAGGTATTGCCGAAGTTCTTTGACGGTTGAGGGTGTTTTCAATTCGGCGATGGCCGCTACCTTTTCCGGATCTGTACCTATTCCTTCGCTAGTCACTCGGTGTCCTAGGTACAGCAGCTCTTTCTTGAAAATCGTGATTTTTCCGAGGGCAGCCAGGTTGTCCGCCAGTTCCTCGCTTATGAAGCTCGCTGTTGCCCCGGTGTCGATTGTGGCTTTATACGTGCCTCCACCAATCGTTACCGCTGCGGACAACTGCTGCTCCTCCTCAATCAGCTTGCCAGTTAGTTTGGAGAGGTAGCATTTTGCGATCCCCTTCCGCCTCTCTGCGGCTGGGATCGCCGGCGATTTCCCGCTTGCTGGCAGCATTCGACGCTCCTGACACCCACTTTTCCGCACACCCAGCAGAACAGCAAGCGTTGGTTTCGGCAGCCACGTTCCCAGTGTCCGGATCCGCCACATTTCCGACAGGCCTCCTGGGGGTCTGTAATGTGGGTATTCCCTCGTGGCCTCTGAGTTGTGTTTGGTGGCCTCCACGTGGCTTGGGTTGGCTGCCTCTGTTGGCTCTGGTGTTGTGCCCATTGGCGCTCATAGGCTGCGTCGGTTGCCTGATGCCGTTGGCCTTGCTGTGGTGGTGACCATTGGCCGTTATTCGGGGCGTTGGTTGGCTGTCGCTCATAGCCCTGTTGTGTTGGTGACCGCTGATGGTTTCATTGAGGTTCTTGGTCGCCGATGTCTTCGCACCTTCTGCATATAGCTTGCGGACGGGTTGCAGGCTTTGCCTTTGAGAATTGGTTCTCCTGAGCGAATGCTTCCCGCTCCTTATCCAGTTCCTCCTATTCATCGGCTAGGATCATCAGCGTGTCTAAGTCGGATACCTTGTAGGCCCTGAGGGCAATTCTGAGATTCCGCGTGCAGTTTTCTTTTATGATGTTGAGCGTTTCCTTTGTCGAATACCCAAGCGGTCTCATCAGCGTCTGCATGTCGAGCATATAGTCTTTGAACGACTCGCTGTAGCCCTGCTTCCGTTGCTTGACCTGATCTGTAAGTTTCGTAAAGAAATCTCTTGGCAGGAAGTAGGTGTGAAAGCTCTCGATAAATTCCGCCCAAGTTTTCCAGTGTTTGTTATTGGAGATGAGCCATTTCAATGCCCTTCCTTTGAGTAATTCTGGCATAGCTCGGGGAATCATGTCCAAGTCCAAACCGTATGTGTTGGCGGACCATTCCACTTGCTCTAGGAACTCAAATGGTTTCTCAACCCCGTCGAATCTGAAGGACCATTCGCGTACTTGTTTCGCGACCTTGGCATTATCTGGTTGGCTGGTTTTCCTCTCCTGACTTCGCTCTCTCTTTTGTCTCTCCTTTTGCATGTTGTCAAAGCTCAGACTTTCCAGTAGGTCTTCCTCTTCGGCGGGTGTCAGTGTGATGCTTGGGCTTATTTTCTCGGGGTATGCTGCCTCCAACTCGCTCCAGATCGCGGCAAGTTTCGGGTCGTTCTCTGTCTCAGAATAGTATTCGGACAATGCCCTTCTCTTGTCTTCTGCTTTGCCTTCCAGAGCGATGCCTAGCCTCTGTGCGACGTAGGCGAAGTCCTCTGTCTTAAGGCGGTAAATCCACTTCTTTCCCATTCTGCTTTAAGTCGCTTTCACTGCTGGGACAATCACGTTTTGGGCGCCAGATCTAACAAACTGATTTTTTTATGTCTGCTCGCTACGAGATTCGTGCGGCTAGCTCAGAGAAGTTGTGTGTTCGTCCCACCAAATTTATATAAACATGACCGCCCAGGGGATCAGTGAAAAGCACAGAATTAACGGGTTCGAATAGGGTTTATTGCGGGTGTGATTACAGCGGGCTCAATGGCGAGTGGGGCCTGGGTGTCGCCAGTCGGGGTCCTCGGTGTCTCCTGGGGTCGCTCGTCTCCGCGCGTTGCTGCGTCCGCGCGTTGCTCCGGTCCTGCAGGTCTCCGTAGCTCCGTGTAGACGCTCGGCGATGCTCGACGCTGCTTGTGCACGATGTAGGGTTCGCCCTTTCTGGCTGGTCTCGCTAGGACCTTTTCGAGTTCCACTTGACGGACTGGGCTTACGCCGGGACCCGACAAAGAAGTATTTGAACAAGGACTTCACTGCTCAACTCTGATAGACACGCCAAGCGCAATGCGAGGATGTAGTCGTAACAGGAGTAGAAACGGTTTGCCTTGACTTAGCCGTGTGATGCCCTTTGGACCTCAGTTACCTGTGTCTCAATTCGGAGATTCCCGAACTTCTCGACGTAGCGATCTTGCTCCTTGAAGGCTCCCACGGCGCTGCTTCCGACGACTGGGCTTGTGTTTCACTTGTAGGTTACTTGGCACTGGTTCACTTTGTTATCTTGACTGATCTTTACGGGTTGACACCTTGTGATCGACTGATCCTGCTGCCAGCGCCCGGCGGCTTTATATAGGGCCTCCGTGTACCGTTATTTCCCTTTTGTGCTCTGGCCGCGGCATCTCTCCACTCCGGACCCAAAGTCCGTGGATCCTGTTTGACCCACTTGTCCTTCACGCCCGGCTTCCAACCGCAGTTCCGCATGTTGCCGCCGTCCCGCTGATTCCACTGGTGCATGTGGCACGCCTGTGCGCCACTCAGGCTTTGAGATGTGGCACTTCTTAATACCGGTCCAAAGTCCACGGCAGAGTCCAAAGTCCGGTGCTGTTCCGTTATTTTCCTTTTGCACACGGCACTCTGGCTCTGCCTACGAAGTCTCCACTCTCTCACTCTCCGATCCTTGGTCTCCAAACTCTCTTTTCCCGAGTTCTCTCTCTCTGGAGTTGGATTCTCCACTCTCTCATTTCGTCTACAAACTCTCATTGACAGAGTTCTCTCTCTCCAACTTGATGTCTCCATTTTCTCACTCTCCAAACTCTCATCCTCATCCTTGTTCTCCAATCTCTCTTCGCCGCACCTCTACTACGCGAATTCGCCGCGTAACTGGTAGGCGGCCGGCCATCCGTTATTCTTGCTGCTGGAATTTGTGGGGAGTTATTCAACTCCTCACAACGACTTCAAGGAGTTTGGGTTAACCCCAGAAGGCACCTTGGCGGACCTACGGAAACGGATGTCCGCATACGTGGACCAGGCGGAGTTGCCCAAGGAGCGGTTGGAGCGCTTAGCCGAGCTGAAGCTGACATACAAAGCCAAATCCCGTGACCACTCACGTGACCCTTCCCCGAACCGCTCGGACTGTGACGTGAATGACAGGCAGCGGAAGATGGAGCAACATTTTGGCCAACTCCTGCTACAAGTTCCCTCAGCCGGGACTAGCAGGCATTTATCACTTGGAGGCAGCGCGACCGGACCGCCTGGATCTTCTCTGCGAACAGAAAGCGAACGAGCGCTACAGTTCGGCCAGGCGGATAAGCTACGGACATGGGGCGTTTGCTTCAATGGCGAGGCTAGCGACTCACTATATTTCCTGGAGCAGGTGGAGGAGCGAGCGGACGCATAACAGATCGAGAAAAACCAGTTGCCAAGGGTGCTATCTAGCATAGCATATCTAGTCAGCCAACTCCAGAAAGCCCAGTGGGAGGAATTTAGGTCAGAATTTCTGGATTTCTTTTTGCCGCCAAGCTATTTTCAAACTCTGAAGGACGAGACCGGGGTCAAGGCCCAACAACCAGGGGAGAGCTTCAAGGACTTTACCTCAGCATACGCCTGATGATGCGCCGTGACCACTACGACAGTAGTAACAAAAACCTCCTCCCAGAATATCAACTTTTCACGCGACGGCACGCGTTCGAGACTCTGACAAAGTTGACCAAACTAGTGACAAACTTCGAAGTAACCCGGGACCGGAACCAACGCAGGTATGCCCATCTAATGCCGGCATCGAGGACCTCGCAAATGCCTACTACCAGGAACCCAGCTTCAGTGAACCAAGCACCAGGAGAGCCCCGCACTGAGAGATCATGGGTAGCCAACGCGCTGGTACCAATGTCAACCGAAGTCACCCATCGCCGCATCGAAAATGAGCCCAGGATCGACGTCCGGAATGCCTGCGGAAACTGTGCGCAGAATGCAGGAACACACGGGTCCTGTTCTGCTCGAACTGCGGCCGCCGAGAGAAACGAACGATCGATTGCTGCCGTGCCAAACCGGCGGGAAACGAGAAGCGCCTCCGCCCACCCAGGGAACAGGCAGAGACAACGCTCGCCTCCCCTCTGCAACAATAAATCCCGCTCTCCGGTGTGAGAGGGGCCGGATAGTGGCATCAGTGTCCATCCAAGGTCAGGTTTTCTGAGCCACCGTCGACACCGGAGCCATTGGCTTGGGAGGGCGGGAGGTAGGCATGCTTGTCCTGATACTGCCCATTAAAATTGACGACGTACTCCTGGGAATGGATTTTCTCAGCCAAGCAAAAGCTACCCTTGAAATAAACCAGGTGAGCCTTACGCTACTGCCCTTTATACTAGCTCCAGCCTCGACAAGTCCAGGTCCAACGGCGCAGCGGCGACCAGCCCCGGCAACCGCAACCAGTGCCGGTTCAACGGGGCAGCGGCGACCAGCCCCGCCAACCGCAACCAGTCCACGTCCAACGGCGCAGCGGCGACCAGACCCGCCAACCACGACAAGCTCAGTACAACCAGGACGACAAGAACGACTAGATCAGCCGATGACCAAATTGATCAAGAAGATCAGAAGAAGACCGATCAACAGGAAGCGTTCGAAGAACTGTAGTCCAGGCTATCAGAAGCACCCGTTTTAGCTTTCCCGGATTTCGAGGAAAAGTTCACAGTGCAGACTGGACTCGGAGCGGTGTTGACGCAGCAGATCAAAGGCCGGGAGCGTGTCATTGCTTACGCCAGTCGACGGCTGTCAACGGCAGAGGGTAATTATTTCACGACGGAAAAGGAATGCCTGGCAATCGTGTGGGCCGTGCGTAAATTCCGATGCTACTTCGATGGATACCACTTTGATAGTCACTAATAATTTAGCGCTAAAGTTGCTCAACGCCATCGAAAATCCTACGGGACGCATAGTTCGCTGGGCCTTAGAGCTCCAACAATATCGCGTGCACTATCGCCGAGGAAAGCAAAACGTTGTCGCCGACGCGCTCTCCAGGCAACCTCTGGAACGACTTCAACAAGCCACCACGGAACAACGCCGTTGCACATGGATAAGCAAGATGTTGACGAGGATAGCCGAGGAACCAGCCAACTACCCAGAGTACGTCCAAGAGAACGACTAGCTGTATCGACGCTTCGGAAACTGTTAGAGCGCGCATCCTGCAGGAGTGTCACGGCATATCTGTCTCGGTCATTCTGCGAACGAATCTTGGCCAGTGCTAAGACTCATCGACCTACATAATATATGTAGTATCGTGGTTATAACAGACGAGCAAAGAATCATATATCATAACTCTTACTGCCAATATTGCAATTCTAGAGCCAGACCGTCAGTTTGCTTAACAACCATCAACCGGCCGACGCAGACAAAAATGCTTACCTCATAAATCGGTAGTAGAGCAGTAATTTGACTAGCACTGCATAGAGCACTTTGACGCACTGCGAGTTATGACGAATAGCTGTAATTTCATTTTCCCCTTCTACATATTTTGTTAACGTAAACACTTTTGTACCTATAAATACCGTTAAGTTTGTTGAGTAAAATCAGTATCAATCTAAGAATCCAACTGACTGATTACTCACTAACCAATCTCAGTACGCGATCATAGTCCACCTATTTCCAAGTGCTAGTTGCGACACCTACAGGCAGACAGTTCATGTGCTGGCATCTAAGCCGAGTATTAACATTTTGGTGACCCCGACGTGATCTCATCAAGAGATCACATCAAAGAACACGCCATTGTCTAAACGACAACTAAGGAAGCCTGAGCGAAGTTAACTCAGAAACAGGGCATTTGGTAAAGCGTTTGTGATCCCAGCAGGAAAGGATTCGTTAATCCAATCCCGGACACAACCTCAAATTTGTCAACAGGCGACCCTTTGAACAACCTCAACACCATCCTCACAGCAAGTGCCACCGTGGCCACAGAGGGACACCTGAGATCGAACCCATCGATTCAGGATCAATAAAGGCCGGTCAACTAGGCGACCACCTTTATCAACCATTACTGTTCAGTTTCTTGACCAAATTTGGTTGCGAATCGGAGCGTATCCAGCGTATGCGAATAAAATACTCCCACCGGGTCAGAAACAGAGAAGAAGATCAAAATGGTGAACAGCATGGGTGCCGAACATCCTTCAGCGGAAATAAAAAAACTTTTGAATGCACAACAAGAAATAGGCAATGATATTGCCAGGTGCATCAATAACTTCAAAAAGGATGGATCCGCACGGAAACAAAGGCCTGAATATTTTGAAGATCGGCTATTGGCAATTCAAGAAGCCTGGGAGAGGTTCAAAGAAAATAATACCCGACTCCCAGAATCACAAAAGGGAACTGAGTACGAAAAGTACGCGAACGATCTTCAAGGAACCTAAGAGAAATATTGTAAGATCTTTCAGGAAGGTCGTGACTTACTCCTGGCAAGTAGCAGTAAGAACGATGAAAGTTCGATTAAAACTTGGCAGCAACCTATGACAGAAGTCAGCGACAAAAGGCTAGCCTCACTATGCCGACGCCAAGGAGAGGTTATTGAAACCCTAAGAATGACGCTAAAGGAGTACGCGACTGTAAAGGGTCAAGCCTCCACGAACTCCATAAATTCACGGGTACAAGAGGTCCATTTAAAAATTTATGAAGAATTTGACAACCCGATTGAAAAGGGCTAGAACAAGGAAGCCTGCGGGAATTTACAAATGGAAGTGCAAAAGACACTTATGACCGCGCCAAGCGCATCCACCACCAACAGCACTGATGTGCAACTACCTAGAATCACCATCCCCAAATTTGATGGAGAATTGTTAAAGTGGAGACAATTCTTCGATTTGTTTTCATGCCTGGTTCATCAAACAAACATGCCCGCTATAAAGAAAATGTGGTACCTCAAAACCGCACTTACCGGGGATGCAGAAAGGCTTATTCGTCATATAGAACTCAAGGAAGATAATTATGTACAAGCCTGGGAAATACTAGTTGATTCGAATGACATGCCGAGATAGCTTGCAAATAAAGTAATACGCAGATTGCTGCATCAACAGGCATCCTGTGATAGTGCAAAGTCATTGCAGGAATTATATAAGTTAACACCAGCCAAACACCCCCTTTCCTTGGTCCCACTTCGTCATCGGATACCACGGACCACAGCGTACTTCAGCGTAACAATGTAGAGCACTGACCGGCCGCTAGCTGCCTCAGATATAGCCGCCGCTTACCCCTTCCCCCGCTGCGCCCCACTTGGAATTGCAACGTTAGCGGGTTCGGGAACAACAACATCGAAATACCCAAAACCGCTGCCGTCGATTTGGACATTTATAAGGAAAATTGTTTTAGAATTAATCTGATTTGTACCCCCGAAGAATGAAGACCATACAATTGACAAATTATAAAAAAATCATTTAAGACTTAAACTCAATTAAACTCGTATTTAAATTACCCTAATAGACAGGAAGGACGTGGGCCAACGGCAGAATATTAACAACGATATGTGGATACGCTTAACTAGGTAATGTTTGGTTTCCTCGTCTCCCCTTTCCCCTGGTCATCCACTGAGGATGACCATAACTGGCGCACGAGCAGCTCTAACTTCTTTCGGGAAGTCGGATTACCCAGCTCTAAAAAATAATAATGTGAAATTGACAAAAAGTAACAAAAACAGCTAAAACCAACAAAAACACGATAAAAAATTTAACAAAAAAAATATTTAAAAAAACAACTAAAATGGTTACCTGACTATAAGAGTCAGTCAATATTTTTTTACAGTGAAAAATCGAACACTTTAAATATTTTTAGCAATGGAAGTTTTCTGTGAAAAACGAAAAAAAATTATAATTAAAGAAGAAATTCCGACTGTGTAAAAGGTGGCGTTGTGCGTGAATAAAATTCAAAAATTGTTTTTTGAAATAAAAATGACGAAATTTAAAGAAATGTGAATGTGCAAAATAGTAATAATGTGTACAGTTACCCGCTGCGGTGGGGGTGCGACTTTATTTGGAGCTGATACTCCCCACGAGCGCAAAAAAAACTGTTCTTATTTTAAATAATTAACGGTGAACCTGCCGCGGCGATGTGTCCACGCACCCTGTGGCGCGGCATATGCGCGGGCACAAAACACCGAAGTGAAAAAAAAACAATAATCCGCTGCGGCGATCAGTCCACGCCGTTGGACTTATTCGCGAGCGTAAGAATTGTTAAAATACCAAAATTAAAAAGATAACCGCTGCGGCAATAAACACAAAGGAAAACAAATTACCTAATAAAAAACGAAAAGAAGATAAAACTCGATACTAATTATTATTTCATTTCAGAACCCTAACTCTGTAAGAATTAAACTGTAAAAAGTTGAAAACAAAAATTGAAGAACAAAAGTCAGAATTAAAAATCAGAAGTCGAAATTGAAAAACAAGCCAAAGTCAGAAATAGACAATAAAGGAGGAAATTGTGGGTGAGTGAAACGTCTTGAGTATTTTTCTTAAAGCATACCACCTGGTGCCAAACCAAATAAAGAATCTGTTGCCGGGTTATTCTTGGGCTTATAGGATTTATCCGTCACTTTTTTCTGATTTTCAATAAACTATAATTGAATTTATCCCTATTCAACGTCAAGTTGAAAAATTTGAGAACTCTAATCTAAATCTATGAATTTATTTACTACATCCTTTACCCGTCACCTTTTCCTGATTTTCAATAAATTATAATTGAATTTATCCCTATTCAACTTCAAGTTGAAAAATCTAATATTCTTAATTTAAACCTGGGAATTTATTCACTGCAATCTCTGAAGAAATGAAGGAGGTCCTTAACCGCCTCGACTCCACGATTGCGACCCTATCCACACAAATGGTGAGCGTACGGGAAGAGGTTAGGAAAATAGGGAACAGAGTAAACGTTCTTGAGTCCGACTTGGAGCGACGTAACCCGGTGGTGGATATTCCGCTGCCGCTAACACGCCCAAGGACAGAATACGAACTCAAGGATTCTTCGGCCGTGCCGGACTGCGTTAGGGAACTGCTAACCCTTGAGGATGATTCCGAGAAGTACATTTATTGGATTAACAGGGCCCAACCCATTATAAACGACTATGAGGTCTTTAGGGAAAAACCATTATACAGATCAGTCCTCATTCAAATTAGACAAAAGATTAGGGGAATGGCTGATATGGCACTCAATGCTTATAACGTGAGGGACGATGATTGGTCAGAAGTTAAAAGGGTGTTGGCATTGCATTTTGCGGACAAGCGAGATGTTGGAACATTAGAATACGAGCTTAGTAGAATGACTCAAGGAGGCCAAAAACTGGAAGATTTTTTCTTAAAAATAAATAATCACGTTTCGCTCATTATGAACAAGATTAAAACTATGAATTACTCGCCCGAAGTAACCAACGCTTTTCTGGCTGGGCAGAGGGAGAAGGCCCTCAGTACGTTTATTAGAGGGTTAAATGGCGACTGTGCTAGGCTGCTGATAATTCGCAAGCCTACAGACGCCCATGAGGCGTACTCAATTTGTCAGGAGCTCCAAAAGATGGAGCCGAGAAATTTTACGCCAAGGGTCCCTTTGGTTAAGCCAACTTTCAACCCAACTTACCAAAATTATAAGCACCCTAATCCCCCGAGGTTCCCACAGACAAATTAATTTAATCGTAGAGCCATAACCAATTCAACACATAATTATGCCCCGAGTGGAAGTAGGCAAGGCTCACCAAGATTCCAAGGCACCAGACTAGCCATCAAAAATGAAGCGAACCAATCTGGTCAAAGTTATAGGCCAAATTTTAACCCACGTCAGTTTGAGGCCAACAGTGTCAAGCGAAGTCCGAGCGGGAATTCTGACTTAAATCCCTTCCGTAAGGCTCAGAGGCTTTACCACATCCAACCCACCTCATCACCAGACTTCGCTACCAACGAGCATTATCAACAACACTCTGATAGCGAGATAGGGGAGTTGGCAGATTCACAAATTACAGTTTCTTATAGACACCGGCGCAAATAATAATTTTATTAGCCCCAGAAATTCCGCCGGCTCTACAACATTAACTACGCCATTTTTTGTACAATCCGCGGGGGGTAATATCAAAGTAACACACCGTATCACGGGGCAATTTTTTAAACCAATCGGGAACGACACAGTTCTCACCTTTTTTGTTCTTCCTGGATTGAAAGCATTTGACGGTATTATAGGGAACAACACTCTTAAGGCTCTGAAAGCCCTAATCGACAGAAAAAACGACCTTTTAACAATATCGCCAGGCATCAAGATACCTCTTCTCGCAAAAAAGTCATTAAATGTACACCGAGTCCGCAAAGGAAGCCTTAAACTTAAACACTCTCACCCGGCGAAGCTGTCGACACGAGCGTTAGAGCTGAGATTCGAACAAGCACCTCAGATCCTATATACACAAAAAGCTATCCCTATGCTACAAATATGAGAGGAGAAGTGGATAGGCAAATAGAAGAACTTTTGCGGGATGGGATTATTAGACCATCAAAAAGTCCCTATAACTCCCCGGTCTGGGTAGTTCCAAAGAAACCCAAACCGAACGGAGAGAAACAATACCGCATGGTCATCGACTTCAAACGTTTAAACGCCGTCACGATTGCTGACACCTATCCTATACCAGACATAAATTCTATTTTGGCAAGCTTGAGAAAAGCCAAGTATTTTACCACACTCGATTAGACATCGGGATTCCACCAAATTTATGTGTTAGAATCCGATACGCCGAAAACAGCGTTTTCCACCTTGAATGGGATACACGAATTTCTTTGCCTTCCGTTTGGACTGTAAAACGCCCCAGCGGTATTACAAAGAATGATCGACGATGTCCTAAGGGAGCACATTGGCAAGATTTGTTATCGACGATATAATAGTCTTCAGCGAAGATTATGAAAGTCATTGGAAGAACCTCCGAGCTGTTTTCGACAATCTGCAAAAGGCCAAACTGTTAGAAAAAACAAATTTCCTATCAACGCATGTTGAATTCTTGTGGTAACTGCAGATGGCATCAAGGCGGATGAAAAAAGGTGGAGGGCGTCACCAAAATGATCCCACCTACCAACGTAAAAGAACTGAAAAGTTTCCTCGGCATGACGTCCTACTACAGGAAATTCATTAAGGATTACGCAAAAGTCGCAAAGCCTTTGACCAATTTAACTCGAGGGTAGTTCGCTAGGGTTAAATCCTCGCAGTCAAAAAAAGTACCCATTGAACTCGATGTGGCTGCGTTAAAAGCCTTTAATGATCTAAAAACGATTCTATCATCTTATTAAGTTTTAGCATTCCTTGATTTTTCAAAACCGTTCCATTTAACAACAGACGCGTCTAACTATGCAATCGGGGCAGTTCTTTCCCAAGTAGACTCTGGCAAAGATCGTCCAATAGCTTATATTTCTCGATCCTTAAGCTAGGCGGAAGAGAATTACGCTACGAACGAGAACAAAATGCTTGCGATAGTGTGGGCTTTAGACAATCTTCGTACCTAATTGTATGGTGCCGGTTCAATTTAAATATACACCGACCACCAACCGCTAACCTTTGCGTTAGGTAATAGGAACTTTAATGCCAAATTAAAGCGATGGAATACGCGGATTAAAGAGTATAATTGTGAATTAATCTACAAGCCAGGGAAATCGAATATAGTGGCTGACGCGCTCTCGCGAGTCACGACTTTTGTCAACCACTTAGGATCCGACACGGTTACTGCTTCCGAGTCAGACTCCATAGTTACGATTCATAGCGCCCTTCAGGACGCATCCCAATTAATTCCCCATGTCGAAAACCCGATTGATGTCTATCGGAACCAAATAGTCTTCGATCCGAAATTATCCGTCTATTCTTGTGAGCACCCACACGCTGTATACGTGCGTCACTTAGTCCCATTTAATGACCCATCTACACTTGTTGATTCCTTAAATAAGTATTTAAAGCCCTCGGTAATCAATGGGATTAAAATCCCAGAAGATTCCTTACAACTTTTGCAGACTTCCTGCTTTCAAAATTTTAAACTATTTAAAATCCGCATAACACAGCACTTAGTGGAGGATTTAACGGACGAGGACCAAATTTGCGGGATTATTGAGAAAGAACACCGCCGAGCACACAGAAGCTCAAAAGAGGTCCGAGGCCAGGTACTGGAAAAATACTACTTCCCCAGGATGGCAAAAATCATCCGCACACAAATTTCAACTTGTACTATATGTAAACTACAGAAGTACGACAGACACCTTAATAAGCCATTGCTCCAGGGGACCCCCATCCCAAAGTATCCGTGTGAAATATTCCACATCGACGTTTTCACACTGGAGAAAAAATTTATCTCAGTTGTATCGACAAATTTTCCAAATTTGCGAAACTATTTCCGTTATTATCGAAGTCGTCTGTTCACCTCCGTGAGACACTTCTAGATGCATTGCATTATTTCACCGCACCTAGAATGATAGTGTCCGACAACGAGAAAGGTCTTTTGTGCCCGACTGTTCTAAACTATCTGAGAACCCTGGGTATAGAGCTCTATAACACACCGACTCAAAAAAGTGAAGTCAACGGGCAGGTGGAGAGGTTCCTCTCCACTTTCTTGGAAATATACCGTTGTTTGAAAAACGAGTATCCCTCTTTCAAAACCGTTGAACTCATCCCGATTGTTGTGGACAGATACAACAATTCTGTTCACTCGGTAACAAGTAAAAAGCCCGTCGATATTTTCTTTAATCGTACCTACAGAATAAACAATCAGGGGTTGTCCAATTTTAGACCACATGGCCTGGAAGACATTCAAGGTCTTATAGAACACAAAAAAAAGTTAACTGATCACGGGCGCAATAAAAAAAGAAGCGACCCCATTCAATACGAACAGGGCGGCCAGGTATATGTCGCTAGTAAGCAAATTAAAACTAAGGAAAAGCAGCGATATAAGCCGGAGGAAGTTCTGGATGACCGGAGAGTCACAATAAGAACTAGGTCGGGGAAAGTCTTCCACAAATCCCATTTAAGGAATTGATTTTTGTCTCTCGAGCCTACAGCTAAATTAAGTTACCCAAGATAAATAGCATTCGGCAACAGAACATCTTTAACATTCTTAATTAATAATTCACTGTAACACCGTGGTGGGAGATATGTGCCAGGCGTTTCACTGTCCAACGATCTTCTTTTAAAATTAAATTGACTAAACTTTTAATCGCTACCGAATATAACTAAAAAACAAAAAAAATATAGACTAAGATAACAACCAATATAAAAAAAATACTATCCATACCTAAATATCCACAATCATAGACTAAGGAAATAACTATCATAACATAATGAAAAATCTCTTTCCCAAAACAGGAATAAAGAAAAAAACACAAAACAACAAAAAATAGAAAACCTCTCAACAATAAAAAAAAGAGAGGAATAAAAAATTATTATAAAAATATAAAAATAAGAACTAGCAATACGAAATATAATTTAATAATAAGAACAAAACAAGAAATAGTCATAACCTATGAAATATACAAAATACTGATAAGTAATAGAAATAACATCTAGAATTAGTAAGCTGAATACCTAGGCTAAGCCAATTGAAAAATCTCTTTAATATAAGAATCTCTAATTCCATTTAACTCCCCGTTGGCGCTGCAAGCATGTCGCTTATATACGTGGCCGCATCGATCCACATCTTCAAGTACGATGCCCCGATTGTCCCGCTGCAGCAAGGAATGGTTTGGAGGACCAACGGAGTCTTTAAATTAGCACATGTGATGAACCTAGATCACGTACAGCAACTGATTGACCAGATCACGGGAGAAGCTATGGTGATATCGGACCAGAGGATTGGCGCTCTAGTTGATCACTATCTACGGCGCGCTTCGGAAGAAATATCGCGCATGAACGGCGCGTCAAACCGCAGGCAGAGATCAATTAATTGGCTCGGATCGGCGTGGAAATGGGTCGCGGGATCCTCCGACAAATCAGACTGGAATGCAATTTTAAAAGAGGAAAGCAACTTAGTGAAAAACGATAACCAGCAGATCCAAGTCAACATAAAGCTATTTGATTCAGCGCACGAGTCGTTTCAGAGGCTAAACGATGTCATTGCGAGAGTAAATGCAATAGACGGAGACTTCCACATAACAACGGCCATATTACATAAGGCCATAATAATTGCGGATCAGGTTGGTGAAATCCTGAGAGCATGCCAGTTAGCAAAGACTGGGGTGATTAACACGAACCTCCTAGATCACGTGGAAATCGATGAGATATTGTCCGAGATGGACAGTCTCCATTACCAGAACGTTGTGGAGGCGGTCGAATTTTCTCGCCCCACAATCCAGTCGAATGGAACTACGCTATATATCCTCGCGATGCCAAAGGTAGTGAATAAGAAATACCGGCTCATGAGGATATAAGTTAATATCCAAGTTAATAAAAGACGAATTTTTAATTCACGAGTTATTTATTCGGAGTATCGATTGGGACTGATCTTCTTTTACTTAACAATCTCTGATCTAAGCTGTGGGTGTCAGCAGCGCTGTCGCTGGCGGCGGCGCTGGCGGCGGCGTTGGCGGCGGCTGCGGCTTAGCTGTCGGCAGAGGGGGCGACGTTCGAATCGGCAGAATTCTGTCTTGCAGAAACTGCAAGATCATCAGAATTCGATTTATGGATTTTTGTCGAGGCATCGGCAACTGACCGGATGCTCGTGTTTATGTTGTTGAACTTTTGCGACAAAATTGTCACAATGTTGCAATATTGATATCGGACAATGTTGCAATATTTCGTGGAAATTATATGAAATATTGCTGTGGTTAACTCTCCCTCCTCAAAATCCTACTTGTCCTCAAGAGGAATTAGAAGTAGGGAATATTATTGAATTCCGGAATTATCTTTTTTTGGGTTGGTATAATATTCTTCTTGTTGTTTAAAACATTTGTGGACGTTTCTTGTATTTGAATAATTACTTCCTTTTTTCGGTAGAATACGGTTTTAAATAGAATTAGAGTAATTATAATTGCGCAAATTAGAGCAAATATTGTTATTCGATTTATCTTGGAGTCATTTGCTAACGTCTGCAAGTGGTTTCTATTCTTTATATGTAGCGCTTCTAATGCTCCCAAGGATAAAATTTCCTTCTTAAAACGTGGGGATAATTTTGAGCCTAATCTTGTATTTTGCTTGACAAATATTTCTTGTCCTGGAAAATATGTTTTTAAGGTTTTCCTTTGTTTATTGTGGTTTTCCAAATCGATCATTTGTTTTTTTTTAAGATTTTCTATATTATTTTGCCTGCTTTCTTCGTATTGTTCTGGATCAGTGGTTATATTTCTCCCAAAAAAAATTTCTAATGGTCGTTTCTTTGTCACGGAGTGTATTGTATAATTGTACTCGTAAATCGCCCTATTTAAAAGTTCCTCAAAAGTGTTGTATATTTGTTTTGTTTTAAGGCACCTCATTATTTCAGAAAGAGTAGAATGGAATCTCTCAATTTGGCCATTAACAGAACTTTTGTAGGGGGGAGCTTTAAAGATTTTAATGTTCAATTGATCTTTCATCATAAAGGTAATGCTTTCTGAGTTGAAGGACTTTTCATTATCCATAACTACGAATTTTGGTACTCCGTAGTAGAATAGAATGTCGTGTAATTGTTTCTTGATATCCTCTGTTGATTTAGATTTTATAATTTTGGCCTGTGCTAATTTTGAAAATTTGTCTATTGCTGTTAATACCAATTTTTTCTCTGTAGAAAAAATGTCAATATGGATTATGTGTCCGGGGTATTCCGGGATTGGTGTCTCGACAAGTTCGGGGTTAGGTGGATGCCTATCATATTTCCCCTCCTTACATACCCTGCATTGTTTTACTAATGTTTCTATTTTGTTTCATTTTTGGGAAGTAATATTTTTCAGCTAATTGTTTTTTATTTTCTTCTGCGTTTCTATGCGCTCTATTGTGAACTTCTAATATTATTTCCTCCTGATCTGAATCTTTTGTTAAATCTTCAACTTTGATTTGAGTGAACCTGATTTTAATGGAACCAAAATTATCTGGATAAATTGTTTGTATCTCTCCCATTATCTCTTCTGTCGTGAGGATGCCGTTTAAAACTGAAGGGTTTAGATATTTTTTTAATATTTCGATAAGGTTGTCTTTACTTAAATCTGGTCGAGTAATGGTGTGTCTATGGAAAGTGGGAAATGGTATAGTAAATTTGTAGTCCGGTGGATTTTCCTTATAAATAAAGATTTGGTTCTTAAAGGCATTTATTGGAACTTCAACACTGGGAATGAGGCTGTGGCCAGAACTCTCGGCGCTGTGTTGTGTTGCTGTCAGTGTGTTAATCCCATTACCCCTTGGAATCCTAGATAAGGCGTCTGCTACTACATTTTCCTTTCCAGGTTTGTAAAGTAATTCCTTATTATATTCGTCAAGGTAAGATTTCCATCTTTTAATCGCTATTCCTTCCTTCCAATTACAGTCATGTGTAAGAGGTTCATGATCGGTGTAAATTTTTACTTTAGTACCACCGTAAAGGTATCCTCTAAGCGATTTTACAGCCCAAGATATGGCCAACATTTCTTTTTTTGCGGTTTCATAGTTTTCTTCTGTTTGCGATAAAGTTCTAGAGATAAAAGCTATGGGTCTGTCTTTTTGTGAAAGTACGGCTCCTATTGCATGGTCGGAAGCGTCCGTCGTTAATATGAATTCTTCGTTAAAGTTCGGATATTGTAATATTACGTCTTTGGATATGAGGGCATTTTTCAAGCTGACGAAAGCTTGCATGGCCTCATCGTTTAGGTGAATAGCTTTCCTTGATGAAGTTGCCTTTGAAATTCGCCCATCCTCCCCTCTAAGTAAACTTGTTAGAGGTTTGGCTAAAGCGGCGTAACCCATGATAAATCTCCTATAATACCCAGATAATCCGAGGAATGATCTCAATTCCTTAACCGTTTTGGGACATGGGTAGTTGGCGATCGCCTCTATTTTTGCGGGGTTGGTCTCAATTCCTTTGTCCGATATAACAAATCCCAAGAACTCGACTTTATTTTTAAAAAATTCACACTTATCCAATTGGCTATTAATATTGGCGTTATTTAATGTTTCAAATATTTTTCCTAAGTTTTTGGAATGTGATTCTTCATCCGGGCTAAAGACGATTATGTCGTCAATATAAATATAGCAAATTTTCCCTATGTGTTCCCTAAGAATGTCATCTAGGGCTCGCTGAAAAATAGATGGAGCATTTTTCAATCCGAATGGAAGTCTTGTAAACTCAAATTTTCCGTTATTAACAGAAAAGGCTGTTTTTTCTATATCGCTTTCCTTTAAAGGAATCTGATGGAAGCCGCACTTGAGATCTAACACAGAAAACATTTTATTATTTCCTAGTTGTGCAAGAACACCATTAATGTCGGGTATAGGGTATCGGTCTGCAATAGTTACACAGTTTAGTTTTCTGTAGTCTATTACCATTCTGTATTTTTTTATATTGGATCCGTCTAATTTTTTTGGTACTATCCAGACTGGTGAATTGTAGAGTGATCGAGATGGTCGTATTATATTGTTTTCTAAGAGTTCTAATATTTGTCGGTCTATTTCATCTTTTAATGACATTGGATACTGATAAAACTTTGAGTAGATTGGTGAGTCGGTATTGGTACGAATTTCGGCTTTTACATTGGTCGTATAAGTCAATTTTTCATTGGGATCAGCAAAAAGATTCGGAAACTTACTGAGAAGTTGGTTTAATTCAAATCTTTGTGTTTTTGTAAGGTGGTCTGTCCGAGGAATTATTACGTTTACTGCATCAAATTTTTGGTCTTTTATAGGAATGATTTTGCCATTTTTCAATGACATGGTTTTGGTGGTCGTATTAATTATTGCTCCTAATTCTTTTAAACTATCGTTTCCCAATAGGGCATCAAATGTTTTAAGTGTAGGTAATAAAAAAAATTTAATTGTTGTGTTAGGGTCATCAAATAAGTTGGCTGTTTTATGGTGAGTAATTCTAATATTTCCACCAACGGATATGGCGTTAAAAGGGGATTTATTCTCTACTGGATTTTTTACGAATTTAGGTAAAATGTAATTGTTGTTTGAACCGGTGTCTATTAAAATCTTTAAAATTTCTCCACTCCTCAGCTTACACTCAAAGTAGGGTAATGAGGAGTTGGTTATTCTAAAAAATGAAGATAGGCGTAGTCGTATTGGTATTCAGGGTCGGCTTGGTCTATGTTCTCGGAATATTCTGCTAGAGTGTCAGTGTATTCCGGTTGTGGTTCGTCTTGGTCCTTTAGTATTTGGTCGTATTCTGATAAGGATGGTGATTCATCTTTTACTTCCGAAGAAGTGTCAGTAGTGGTTTGAATATTAAAGTTTCTAGATTTTTTCGCAGCTTCATTTAAGGGCATAGGTGGTCGTTTACCGGCTTCGAACCGAACGGGTCTATTCATGTAATTAATATGTTTGGATTGGAGGGTCCTATCGACGTCCATTGGTTCTGGCCGTGGTAGTGGCCTTGCAGGCGGAGGTCTGAATGGTTGATGGGATACCGTGGGCCGTGCCATTACATATGGTGGTACAGGTAAGGCCTGGTTGTTATTATTAAATTGTTGGCGTGGTTGGACGAAAGGGTTATTAAATTGTTGGCGTGATTGGACAGAAGGGTTATTAGTCTGTTTAGGCAGTAAAAACGGATTTTGGAACTGGGCATTTGCAGTTGGGAACGACCACTGTGGGAAAGTTTGTATGGGTGGTTTTGGCTGCAAGGGAGGCGCAGTTCGAAGGGGTGTATTTCGGAAACTTGATTGCTGCCCTTTATTGGTAGCATGATTAGCACGGAATTCCTGGTTCTCTAGCTTCAAGCAAAGGTGTAATGCTGAAGGTAAATCTGTTGGTTCCTTCATTCCGAGAAGGCGAGATAAATCTCTACGAAGTCCGCGAACAAAAGTATCTAAGGCTTTATCCCTATACATTTTGGTCATGAGCTGCTCAGCTTCCCTTCCTAGTTCCATGCATCCTATCTTATTAAGTATTAGAGATAGGTGTTTGTAAACTGTTTGGTTGAATTCTTCTACAGACTGGTGAGCACCTTGACATAATGTTGTCATCTGATACTCGAGGGTTCCCAAATCCCGTTTATCTACATAGTGTAGTGTAAGGCATTTTGAAATGGCACTCCAATTTAATGGGATATTATAAGATTCCAATGCGGTATCGGCATTGCCTGTTGTTTTGTTGCGTATTGTGTGTAAAATACCGAAATACTTTGCAGTGCCCACTGTATGTTTGTTGCTCTGCCTGTGCTATTATTCGTTGTTGGGCGATATTAAGAATTGGAGGTCTTAAGAGGTTATTCTCATTGGCCATTTGTTAAAAGATTTTTTTTAAAAAAAAAGGGAATAAATTCATGGGTTTGTCTTACACTAATGTCCATCTTAATAATTATTTTAAATGTAAATAAAATTATGGAAATTATAAATAAAAATATTTTGAAATCGTTTTAGATTTGATTGGGAAACATTTTTTTTAATTGCTTTAAAATATTAAATTGAGTTATAATTTTACACTTATTTTATTTTTGGCAAGATTTAATATTTAGATTTTTTAAAATGTAATGCAATTAAACTTTAAATTTTGTTTGATTAATTTTAGATTTTTGCTTAAATTTTTTAATTTTAACTTTAAAATTTTAATTTTAATTTTAACTTTGGAATTTTAATTTTTAATTTAACTTTAAATTTTATAATTTTAGTTTAACTTTGAATTTAAAAATTTTTAATTTAACTCTTTTTTAAATTTTAATTTTAATTTTAACTTTGAAACTTTATTCTGATAAGCTGAGTTAAATTTTTCTCACTTTAAACTTTCACTTGATTGGATTGATTTGTATTTTTTGTTGAGTAAATTTACTTATTCACTATCTCACTTAACTTAACTTGATGTGGCTACTCCTCCCGGTGCTCCGGATGTCTTCCTGTTTGTTTCCTACTTGGGATCCTGCGACTCACACACAATAGAGGTTGTCCTGCGGGCGTACCAGACAGTACTTGTAGTCCACCGATGGATCAGTAAAATTTAATCTACCGACCGGTTGTCGTTTTCAGCTTCCAAATTAATTTGTGAAGGAGTCCCTCAGAATTCGACTTTATGTTTGGGCCAGCGGAGTTGCACAATAAAATAATTTGCGCGGATCGAACTTAATCGGATTTCCTCACTTTGGAGTTGCGCGAATTAATTTTGCACTTATCGAACTTAATCGGATGTACTCGCGCTGGTCCCTGTTCGGGCGCCAGTTAATATCCAAGTTAATAAAAGACGAATTTTTAATTCACGAGTTATTTATTCGGAGTATCGATTGGGACTGATCTTCTTTTACTTAACAATACCCTGATCTAAGCTGTGGGTGTCAGCAGCGCTGTCGCTGGCGACTGCGCTGGCGACGGCGTTGGCGGCGGCTGCGGCTTAGCTGTCGGCAGAGGGGCGACGTTCGAATCGGCAGAATTCTGTCTTGCAGAAACTGCAAGATCATTAGAATTCGATTTATGGATTTTTGTCGAGGCATCGGCAACTGACCGGATGCTCGTGTTTATGTTGTTGAACTTTTGCGACAAAATTGTCACAATGTTGCAATATTGATATCGGACAATGTTGCAATATTTCGTGGAAATTATATGAAATATTGCTGTGGTTAACTTATACGCGACGACAACGACGGCAAGCAAGCCTTCGAAAACCTAATAATCTGTGGGACACAGATCTTGTAGTGGGGAGGAATTAACATCAGCAAAACACCCCCTTCCCTTGGTCCCACTTCGTCATCGGATACCACGAACCACACCAAGCATACCCCCCGCAAGCGTCCACAAACTCAAGTGGCTGCAGCGCTGCGGGCATGAACAGCGGCAGCGACAGCAGAAGCGACGCTGCGACGCAGCGACAACGACAGCGGCAGCGACGGAGCGGCATCGACGGCAGAACGTCAGCGACAGCGACAGAACGTCAGCGGCAAATTCCGACAACTTCAGCGTAACAATGTAGAGCACTGACCGGCCGCTAGCTGTTTTAGCTATAGCCGCCGCTTACCCCTTCCCCCGCTGCGCCCCACTTGGAATTGCAACGTTAGCGGGTTCGGGAACAACAACATCGAAATACCCAAAACCGCTGCCGTCGGTTTGGACATTTCCGCTGCCGCGCTGCTCATAATTTGCTGACGCGGGGAGTTATGCTAAGCAACAGAATATAAGGAAAATTGTTTTAGAATTAATCTGATTTGTACCCCCGAAGAATGAAGACCTTACAATTGACAAATTATAAAAAAATCATTTAATACTTAAACTCAATTAAACTTGAATTTAAATTACCCTAATAGACAGGAAGGACGTGGGCCAACGGCAGAATATTAACAACGATATGTGGATACGCTTAACTAGGTAATGTTTGGTTCCCTCGTCTCCCCTTTCCCCCGGTCATCCACTGAGGATGACCGTAACTTATATAACAGCAATTGAGTCTCTTGTCTCCTTGAAGGGTCTAGGCATCGACATATCCACATGAGATCCAATTTTAGTCGTATTACTGACCGACAAGCTCGACATGAACAACCGGGCTTTGTATAAGCCATCACTTGGAAGCTCAACTGAGATCCAACCATTACATACGATGATAGATTTTTTGGATCAAAGAGTACGAGTCCTAAACACAGGAAAATCGAAAAAATCGTCAAAAAAAGAGCCAAGGAACTCAACTTGTGCGTCGTCAACAACCGGAAAGTTATTATTAAAAAGAATTCCATCCCCTATACAAATGTGAAGACTTCCGATCAAGGGCCACATCTGAGAGATTAAATTGGGTTCTGAAACAAAGAATGTGTGTCAAGTGCTTCAGCACTGATTACAAAACAAAGGAGTGCCGCAGTCGAAAGTGCTTCAAGTGCAAGAAAGATCACAATATTCTTCTTCATCTCGACACTACCGTAGAACCGCGTCCATCAATTGTAGGGGCGGCAAGTAATAAAAATTATAATTTACTCGCTACGGCTAAGGTTGCAGTACAGTCCAACAATGGCCTAACTTTGCTAACTTTAGAGCACTACTTGACTCTGGATCGCAAATAAATCTGATTATAGAGCGAATGGCTTCAATGTTATCACTGAAGCTCCACAATGCTAAATTACGAATTGAAGGCATTGGAGGACTCCCGAAAACTAGTAAAGCACAAGTCAACATACTAGTTAAATAACTTCATAGTGGTTTCACACAATGGATTGAAGCTTTTGTATTACCGCAGATAATATCTGACCAGCCAGCCCAGCCACTTTCGCTAGCGGCAATAAAAGTATCCAAGGGAATGGTATTACTTCATACCTCATCACTGCGCTCTCAAACCGGACAGCACTACCACAAAATTACGGGTAGTATTTGATGCATCATGCAAAACATCGAGTGGAAAATCTCTCAATAATATCTTGCATGCCGGCCCAACCGTACAAAGTGAGTTATTCGAGATACTTCTGCGCTTTAGAACTCACAAGTATGTGTTCACAGCAGACATAGAGAAAATGTACCGTCAAGTCTGGATAAGTCCGGATGTTCAGTTTTATCAGCTCATCGTCTGGAGAAGTAATCCATCAGAAGATCTCAAGTACTATCGCTTGAAGACTGTAACATACGGAACTACATCGGCTCCGTTTCTGGCAACTAAATGCTTAGGCCATTTAGCACCCTTATCAAAGGCCATGTGATGAGTTCTATGTGGACGACTGCCTCACTGGGTCCAATTCCATTGCTGAAAGCATACCAATTCGCAATGAGCTAAACAAAATTCTAGTTCCGACTGGCTTTAGACTCCGCAAGTGGTGATCAAACAACGAACAGTTGTTACAAGGTATTCCCAAGGAAGACATTGTTAGTGATTTTTAGCTTTGACTACAAGTGGTGCAAACAACCCTAAGGGGTCAAAAATTTACGCCAACTCCGAGCAAACCACTCTTTTCGTAATGTGTGGAGTGGCTCTTTTGTGTCCGTCCACATAAGTGATCTTTCTTTGGCATCCAAATCAGACCCAGCGCCTTTCTTTTTGCCACAACTCTGGGAAACAAAACTGGAATGGAATGATGAGTTGCCAGAGGATCTCCAACCGGAATGGAAAAATTACCGGGATGATCTGTTAACCCTGGACACGATAACGATCCCTCATCACATATATAAAGGGAAAACTCCACTCACCCAAGAACTGCACGCCTTTGTTGATGCATCGGAACGTGCATACGGGACAGCAACCTACGTTCGGGCAACGTACAGAAATAACCAGGTATCAGTTAAGTTACTCTGTTCAAAATCACGAGTAGCCCCGAAGGCTCAGCAGACACTACCCCGATTGGAACTATGTGCTGCAGTATTAGGAGCACAACTAAGCGACAAGGTAAGAAAGGTCCTATCGTTCGATAGCAGCGTGGCAGGATACTACAGGAGTACTGCAGCATCTACCTATCACACATTTGTGGCCAACAGAATAGCCAGAATTCAGGCAATAACAGGACAAGCGCAATGGCGTCACGTGTCATCTGAAAACAATGCAGCGGACGTTTTGTCAAGAGGAATCCTCGCCAGCAAGTTAGGCGACCATAATCTGTGGTTTTATGGGCCACTATTTCTATATGGATCGTCAAGCCAGTGGACCAGCACTCCGACCCTCAAGCCGAGCTATCTGAAAAGGAGGACAAAACACATAAGTTAGCCGATCTCACCAAACACAATCGGAGAAGAGATCTACATCTGTAAGCACAGTTCCAAAAGTTTTTCTATAAAAGGAAAAGGTTAAGTCCAACGTGCCCATGTGTTCCCAGTGGCGGTTATCAAATTTTAAATATTATTCCAGTGCGTATTCAACCCCAGAATTTTTTGCAGGCCTAAGGTGGAAAAGGCACCAAGTTTCCAGCAATACATCTTTCCAAAGTCATCATCCAAAGAAGTAAAGCAGTCAGTTGGCCCGAGCTTTCGCGCAAAGTCTAATTGAGAGAGTTACAGTCCCAGAATTTAGCATAGCTCCCGAACGCAGTAACGCGGTAGCATAATCGGCAGCGAAATATACTCAAATTCGGCGAGCAGTACATTCACACACAAAAAAAATTCGATATGAAACGTAGGTAAATTTTACATTTTTTAAGATCAATTTTAACTTGATATGGACCCGTGTAAAACTGATATGGTCGAAATGTAAACATCTTGTTCGAAGTACGTCAGTTCGAATTTCGAATCTGTCTTTTTCGTTCTAACTCAGGTCATTTTGCTCTCCATATGGCGTATTGCTCTCTTTTTCGAAGTGAAAGAGTCTTCGAGAGAGAAAATTCGGCAAAATGACCTTAATTAATGTAAATTTGATGAGTATTTCATGTAAAAACGATATGGGTATGAATTAAATGCCATTTACATTGTCCATATCGAATTTACGGGAACATGCTTTTTTTTGTGTGCAGTCAGCGATAAATGCAACGACAAGCGGTCGAAAATTGAGTTAGAATAATATCATAATATCATTGATCGCGTGCCAATCCCACGTGTAAAAACTACGTAACGCCAGGTCGAACAATGTAGTGTTATATTGGTTATGAACACTGGTCGGCATATTTATTTTGACAGGTTTGAAAGTGAAATCTATTCATATTTTAAACTTATAATATAAACTTTTGGTACCTATATAAAAAGAACACAACAATTCAATTTTAAACTTTTTTCCTGGGGCTTAAACAAAAATGTTTTGATGCAAAGTTGTTCCCCAATCAATAATAATAACTGCAAAAAAAAATTTTTTTTAAACTCTCTTTCCTTGTATTTTTAATGATTTTTTGAAAATATACATATAAAAAAAAAACACCTCTTAACGAGGTAAGAAACTAGTGACGACCGCACATTCAACATACAAAAGTTCTGATATCAACATTTGTGACGAAAAATTATCACACACATGATTAAATACACTTTAAAAATTAACTTTTTCGGCACGCTAAAGTTTTAAAAAATAGTCCACCCATTATAGGCATTTTATATTGCAGCGTGCCGAAAAAGTGAATTTTGAAAAGTGTATTTAATCACGTGTGTGATAATTTTTCGTCACAAATGTTGATATCAGAACTTTTGTATGTTGAATGTGCGGTCGTCACTAGTTTTTTACCTCGTTAAGAGGTGTTTTTTTTATATCAGAACGTTTGGTTTTAAACATGAGTCATATCAAATATATCTACTACTCTTTTCTTTATACTTTTGCTGCCATAGGGTTTAATATTAACGTTTTCATCTCGCTAAACTAGCAGGTTTTTTTTTTAAATTCGTAAAACGAAAGCCTCCTTTGTGGACTTAAAACAATTTTAACGATTCCTTGACCCTAAAGTACAGTTTGGATACGCACATAAGAAATTCAATACCTAGGCAGCGTTAGTTGTTTTGGGCTGGCAAAAGTGGCGATTTTTCTTTCTAAATAACTTTTAAATATGACTTAACAGTAATGTGTTTTTTTCACTTTATTTTTAGATTTTTTTTATTTTTATAATTAAGTATGAAAGTTAGACTTGTACCTTGAAAATGTCTAATAAGAATTTGTTCTCATCAAATTGGTTTTCGGGCATTCAAGTAAGCATGAAGTGTTTTCCATACAAATCTGAAAGGGGTTGCACTTTTCATCGCCTAATTACATCCAAACGCGCATTTTTATGAAAAAAATGTGTTATATACTAAAATTTGAGGAATCTCAAGGGCTACATAGTTTTAAATTTAAAAAAAACCGTTAGAGCCGTTTTGGAGAAAATAGCCAAAAAGTGATTTAAAAAAACAACTTTTAGCCATAAATTTTAAACTATTTCATTTAGCTAATTTAACCGAAGGCAACGCAATTAGCATATTAAATTACCTTTTTAACGAGGTATAGCACGAGTCTGTAGCTTTAGTCGTTTAGAAACTATAAACGGTCAAAATCTAGCTTTTAATAATGATTTCCCGCCAAACTAGCGGGTTTTTTCTAAAAGTCGTAGAACATTCGTTTTTCATATCCTGCTGCTAAACACAGTCAAATTTATTTTTGGATCGTAAAACCACGATTTGATGCATACAAACAAAGGGACAAATTATTTCATTTGGAGAAGAAGAAGAAAATCTTGTTTTCGGTATAACTTTTGAACGGAGCGTCCGATTTTCTGATATGACCCCTCATATTAGGCGCATTTTCAGTAAGAATACAACAAGAATAGTGCAAGAGGCCAATTATCTCCACCGGCCCCAACAGATCAAAATTTTCTTAATTTTCCCTTTTACACTTTCACCGCTCTCTCTCCAAAACAAATTGATTTTCTTGCGATACCTTTAAATTGGTGTATCACTCGGTAGAATCGGACTGCCGTCCATAGTGATATATATTTTTCATACAAAAGAAAGATCCCCTAAAGAAACCAGCAATATGGTCGGAAAGTGGTAAAAATAAAAGAAAAATGGTACTGCAATTGCTACGAAAAATGGTGCTTTTGGAGGCCTAAATTAATTAATTAATTAAAAAGATATAGACGTGAAAGTCCAAATAGAGGATAGTTCCCGCCTAACGCTGTGGGATTTGGTTCCGTTGGAATTTCGAATCCTAATCTTACAGAAATGTGCTCTGTATATGTAAGCAACATTCAAAATAACTCCCCTAATATACAAAAATGAGATCGAAACAACCCCTACACATAGAGAAAATCAAAGTAAAAAGAAAGTAATGATAATAACCACCGTGAAACAAAATTAAGAAAAAAAGTATAGTATTCGCGAATGGAAATTTTTGCAGGTGTATTCCCCACTATCGTAAGTGATAACCACTATTTTCTTTTGCCCTATTTCTCTTGCTCTCGGATTCGTCTAAGCCAGGTCTTATAGATTTACGTGGCGCTACACGTAGAAAAATAAAGTTAAATTAACTTCTAGTATTATTTAAAAAAAAACGGCCACTACATTATTAGATCCAAATTATTACTTAAAGCTTTATTAATTATTATGCGGTGCTGCTTTAACAATTTTTCTGAGTCATGAATTTATTTAAATATACTAAATTCCTGTGTTCGTAAATTAAATGGTGTCAGCAGTGTTCTGTCGGTGTATGCTCGTGATTATACGGAACATCCCCTTACTCTGGGATAAACTTTTGGTATGATGGTATACACCGCAATAAATTTATATGCTCAGTTTATTTAAAATTCAATACTAAATAATTTTAGCCGAAATTCATAATTTATCCTGATTCTGTTGCTTTCTCTATACACTGTGAGACACAAAAATAAAAAAAAACGTATAATATTTATATAATTATTTAATATATACACCGCAATAAATTTATATGCTCAGTTTATTTAAAATTCAATACTAAATAATTTTAGCCGAAATTCATAATTTATCCTGATTCTGTTGCTTTCTCTATACACTGTGAGAAAGAAAAATTAAAAAAACGTATAATATTTATATAATTATTTAATATGTAATATGCTAAGTATTTATAAAATCCATATAATTTAATTGCCCTTTCCCATTTATTTATATACCTCAATTTCTTAAAAACCTATTATCTAGCAGTATATTACCTATGATTGAACTATATTATATATATAATTAAATGTTTGTATCGTAAGTTTAAAATAAAAAAAAAACTTAATTAAATTTTTGTTCTTAAGCCGATTACAATATTTTTGTTGTTTGGAAGAACACCGACTTGTTTAATTCAAATCTCAAACTGAACTCGCTCACTGGCTTTTACTTTACTTATGATACCTCGGTTTTAAGCTTTAGAGCTTTGTGGTGAAAAGATTTTGTTTTTGTAACTGAAGGAATATGGGAAATAATCAGAATTTCATTTGTGTCTGTTTTAAGCCAAGTAGAAGTTTTAATTTTCAACAATTTTTCAGGGTTTTTATTTTTTAGGTAATCGTGCTTTAATAATTTCGGATTAAATAACCCTAACCTTGTCATTTGCATTCCCATTTCAATATCTTCTACGTATTCGGTGAAGTGTTGCAAGTTAAATATTAAAACACTGACTTGTTGATCTCTTTCTCCTTTTTCTCGTAGCTTGTTGATTATTTCGATTCCGCTATTTACGACATCAATTATCATGTTTAAATCAGTATTTTGAATGCTAGTATCTACCAGATTATTAATTTTCTGTTCCATTTCATCTTTGTCATCCTGATCTAATGTTCCGAATAAATATTTATAAACCGATCCCACTATATTGAATAACCCTCTTTTATTGCGCTTGGCTATAGTGATGCCATTAATTTCTCTGTTTAGTTTTTCCACTAGATATCGGATTTGAATAACATCATTAAATTCCTCAGCTTCCTTTAAAAGATTTTCGAAAGTTTGTTCTGTTTTTGTTATATTTACACTTAGATAATGGTATTCATAATTTGTCGGAATTTCAATAGATCCTGTTTTAAACATTAAGTATCCGTTTTGTGCCTTAATTGGATTTACTTCGATACTTTGTCCAACCGCTAATTGAATTATCATTGCTATTGTCATACTGAATATCATGGTTTTAATTAATTTGTTCCTGTGTCCGTTCATCTGTTTGCCTGGAATTATCGTATTTACTTTTATTAATTTTCTTTTTCTTTTTAAATTTTGATTTGTAATGGATTATTTTCCTTCCTCTATTCGTTTCTTCGAAATGTTTATCGTCTATTTTCCTTAAATTTCCCGGTCTTTTAAATGGGTTTGTTGTTTTTGATTTTACTAACGGAGCCTGTTTGTATTTTGGATCTATTTCGTAATCTTGGCGTTTTTTGTTTAATTTTTGAATTCTAACTATTTTTCTATCCTGTGTGTTATAATCGGGGGATCCTGCGTACATGAATATGTCGGCTGGAATCTGGTTTGTAGCATTATGTTTTGTTTTATGGTTGTAAATATAAAGAATTCATTCAAATTTTGTATATCTATTTTCGATGTCTGATTCGCTTCCTATAATTCTTAATTTTTCATTTACTGTTTTATGGAATCTTTCTATATCAGAAACACCGTTTTTACTTGTTGTTATTTGGATTTGAACTCCTTCTGTATTTAACCAGTTGTGTAGAGCTACATACATAAAAGCTGAGTCTTTATCTGCCTTTATATTTTGTGGCTTCCCCATTTCATTAAATACTCTTATGATGGCTCTTTTGGCTTCTAACCAATCTCTACCCGTGACTTCTACTAACGTAGCAAATTTAGAATATACGTCAATACATGATAGAAATTGTTGGTTACCCACCATATAGAAATCCATATCGAATTTTTCTCTTATGTTTTGAATTTCTGGAGTAACTTCAAATGTTAATTTTGTGTTTCTATGTTCGGTTTTAGTTATATTACATATTTCGCTTTCGTTTATTATGTTTTGGATTAATTTTTGATAATCAGGAAAATAGTATTTTTCTCTAAACCATTTTGTAGTTTTCTCTATACCAGGATGTAATAATTCTTTATGTTGTTTCAAAATTTTCTCTTTAAAATCTGCGTATGTTAATATGTCTTCAAGTTGGACTGTGCATCTCACCAATTTTGTTAAATGATTCGGACTTATAATTTCAATATATGCTCTTTGGAATATGAGGAAGTCTGGATCGTCATGGAAATAAATTGCGCTCTTTTTTGTTCATAGGTATTCTTTTATTATGTCTTTGGCTAAGGTCTCCGTCATTTCTTTGTAAGTGATTTTGATTTTTAATTTATGGAAATAGTGCGTAACGTCAGTTGTGTCTTCGTCTCCTTTAATCAGTTCGATTTGGCGTGAGAAATAATTAAATGGTTTTTCTGTAATTGCAATATAATTTTGACCGTCTTCTTGTGCACTGTGAATAGTTGCGTCCGCGTTGCTAGCCAGTTCTTCTTGTATAATTTCTTCAACATCGTCAGTAAACATGGTTTCTTCAATTTTTGTTAATTTTTGATAAGGCGTCAGCTACGTAATTTTCTTTACCAGGTAGATATTTAATCTGGTAGTCATATTCATTCAGTTTAATCTTCCACCTTTGCAATTTCATGTTGGGTTCCTTAATATTATTTAGCCACACTAATGGTTTGTGATCACTTAATATTTCAAATGATCTACCAAATAGGTATGATCTGAAATATTTTGTTGCCCATACGATCGCTAACAATTCTTTTTCTATAGTAGCATAATTTATTTCGTGCTCATTTAAGGTCCTACTAGCATAACAAACAGGTTTGTGATTCTGAGATAGCATCGCTCCTGTGCCATGTTACTCGCGTCTGTTGTTAAAGAAAATGATTTGTTGAAGTCAGGATAAACTAAAATAGGGTCGGACGTAATTAATATTTTCATTTTTTCAAAAGCTTCTACATATGATTTGTCTTTGACATTAATTGTTGCCCCCTTTTTTAGTTTTAGAGTCATTGGTTTAACGATGTTTGCAAAATTTGGTATAAATTTCCTATAGAATCCACATAATCCCAGAAATGATTTTATTTCTTTTGGAGTTTTTGGTATTGGGAAATTTATAATGGCGCTAATTTTTTTCGGGTTTGGTTTGATTCCAGTAGTTGTTACTATATGACCTAAAAATTCTGTTTCCTTTTTCATTAATTCGCATTTATCCAATTGTAATTTCAAATTCGCATCTCTTAACTTTTGGAATACCTTTTTCAATGATAAAATATGTTCCTCCAATGAAGTGGAAAAAATTATTATATCATCTAGATCAGGGATGCTCAAAGCTGTCTTATGGCAGTGCATTTACAAACACAATTAAAAGAAAATCACACGCACGCGAGTAACGACTCACACACAGTCATGAAAAAGACAAAAACAATTTGCATTGTGAGTTGAGGCGAAATAAAAAGTTCAATGGAATTGTTGTTGGCTTGGCTCATTACGGACAGCGACACAAAGAAGAACTTGCGTAAGCCCTAGGAAAGTATGGGATGTGCTGCTCCGTATGCTATGTGCCAAAACAAAAACAAATGTGCCCGTGTGCCATAGGACTGAGCACCCATGATCTTGATATACTAAACAATCTTTATAGATTAAATCTTCTAGTAGATTGTTCATACATCTTTGAAAATTGGCAGGAGCGTTCTTGAGTCCAAATGGCATTCGAGTGTACTCGTAATGACCGTGTTTTGTAGAGAATGCTGTTTTTGCTATGGATTCTGTTTCCATTTGGATTTGGTGGAAGCCCTTCGCTAAATCGATAGTGGTGAAATATTGACATCTACCTAGCTTGTCTAGAATTTCATCCATTCTAGGTATTGGGAATTTATCAATAATTGTTATTTCGTTTAAGTTCCTGTAATTATTATTTCACAAATTATTTCATTTGGAGAAGAAGAAGAAAATCTTGTTTTCGGTATAACTTTTGAACGGAGCGTCCGACCCCTCATATTAAGCGCATTTTCAGTAAGAATACAACAAGCATAGTGCAAGAGGCCAATTATCTCCACCGGCCCCAACAGATCAAAATTTCTTAATTTTCCCTTTTACACTTTCACCGCTCTCTCTCCCAAACCAATTGATTTTCTTGCGATACCTTTAAATTGGTGTATCACTCGGTAGAATCGGACCATTACAGCAGATTTTCAATCCTGCGGCTATATAATAGTAGTCGCCTTCGCACACTCTCCTGGTGCGCTTCGTCACTACATGGACTGTCGTCCATAGTGATATATATTTTTCATACAAAAGAAAGATCCCCTAAAGAAACCAGCAATATGGTCGGAAAGTGGTAAAAATAAAAGAAAAATGGTACTACAATTGCTACGAAAAATGGTGCTTTTGGAGGCCTAAATTAATTAATAAATTAAAAAGATATAGACGTGAAAGTCCAAATAGAGGATAGTTCCCGCCTAACGCTGTTGGAATTTCGAATCCTAATCTTACAGAAATGTGCTCTGTATATGTAAGCAACATTCAAAATAACTCCCCTAATATACAAAAATGAGATCGAAACAACCCCTACACATAGAGAAAATCAAAGTAAAAAGAAAGTAATGATAATAACCACCGTGAAACAAAATTAAGAAAAAAAAGTGTAGTATTCACGAGTGGAAATTTTTGCAGGTGTATTCCCCACTATCGTAAGTGATAACCACTATTTTCTTTTGCCCTATTTCTCTTGCTCTCGGATTCGTCTAAGCCAGGTCTTATAGATTTACGTGGCGCTACACGTAGAAAAATAAAGTTAAATTAACTTCTAGTATTATTTAAAAAAAACGGCCACTACATTATTAGATCCAAATTATTACTTAAAGCTTTATTAATTATTATGCGGTGCTGCTTTAACAATTTTTCTGATTCATGAATTTATTTAAATATACTAAATTCCGGTGTTCGTAAATTAAATGGTGTCAGCAGTGTTCTGTCGGTGTATGCTCGTGATTATACGGAACATCCCCTTACTCTGGGATAAACTTTTGGTATGATGGTATACACCGCAATAAATTTATATGCTCAGTTTATTTAAAATTCAATACTAAATAATTTTAGCCGAAATTCATAATTTATCCTGATTCTGTTGCTTTCTCTTTGTAACTGACTTTTAGCTTTGGACTTTAGACTCCAGACGGGTCCCGAAATATGAGTATCCTGGATCGTGAGAACGTGCCAATAATCGAAAACAGCGGCTCGTTCTAATTGTTTAGTCTATAAAGTTAAATGGCCGGTCTGCTTGGGATTTGGTAATTTTCCATTGGCTTGTTGTCAATTAAATTTGGGATTCTTATTTCATAAAGGCGTTGGCTTGTTGACAATTAAACTTGGGAGTTCTTATTTCTTAGAGGGTGTCTCGAGGGCGATCGTAAACTGTATGCATGTATGTGTGGGTGTATGGACATGTGCATAGGAATATATGGTACTATGGATATGTCACTCCCCCATCCTTTGAATTTGGCCTGTCCTCAGGTCAATAGTCGTGGGTATAACATTACATTTTCTTCTATGTTAATTTTATGGAGCTGATAATTTACAATTTCTGTACTCTTTGGTGTTTCGTCCTTTACATATTTTACAATTAGTTTTTTCGGTATGTTCTTAAATTTATACCATAAATACAATAAAATGCTTATAATAATGATTACAAAGGTTGTTAAAGTAATAGTTTGGAATACATTATAATATTTTGTATGGGATTTTACAATTTCTTTTGTTTGTATATAGGACAGTGGTTCTAATTTTGTTACATTATTATTAACATAGACGCTTTGTGTGTAATCTAACATTGAATTTGAAAGTGTAAATTCGTCTATTTGTAAGGAACAATTAAGGATTTTTATGAGGTTATTTCCGATTATAGAAATCTCTTTATTGACGCAATTTTGATTTAGCAATGCTTTTGGGATATTCCATGTTAATAAAATATTGGGTTCGACATAATAGATTTGGAAATTTTTATAAGTTTTGGTATATTTGCACACAGTATTTTCTTGTCTAATTATTCAATTACAACTTTTCCTGTTTCTTTATTAAATATTTTGTCTTCATAAAGGAAATATTTATCAAGAATGTTTTCTGTTAAAATGGTATTATTCATCAGAGTAAGGAATAATTTCGAAAACGGGAGCTTGAACTATTTCCGAAGGAATATGGGAAATAATCAGAATTTCATTTGTGTCTGTTTTAAGCCAAGTAGAAGTTTTAATTTTCAACAATTTTTCAGGGTTTTTATTTTTTAGGTAATCGTGCTTTAATAATTTCGGATTAAATAACCCTAACCTTGTCATTTGCATTCCCATTTCAATATCTTCTACGTATTCGGTGAAGTGTTGCAAGTTAAATATTAAAACACCGACTTGTTGATCTCTTTCTCCTTTTTCTCGTAGCTTGTTGATTATTTCGATTCCGCTATTTACGACTCAATTATCATGTTTAAATCAGTATTTTGAATGCTAGTATCTACCAGATTATTAATTTTCTGTTCCATTTCATCTTTGTCATCCTGATCTAATGTTCCGAATAAATATTTATAAGCCGACCCCACTATATTGAATAACCCTCTTTTATTGCGCTTGGCTATAGTGATGCCATTAATGCCATCTATTTTCCCTAAATTTCCCGTTCTTTTAAATGGGTTTGTTGTTTTTGATTTTACTAACGGAGCCTGTTTGTATTTTGGATCTATTTCGTAATCTTGGCGTTTTTTGTTTAATTTTTCAAGTCTAACTATTTTTCTATCCTGTGTGTTATAATCGGGGGATCCTGCGTACATGAATATGTCGGCTGGAATCTGGTTTGTAGCATTATGTTTTGTTTTATGGTTGTAAATATAAAGAATTCATTCAAATTTTGTATATCTATTTTCGATGTCTGATTCGCTTCCTATAATTCTTAATTTTTCATTTACTGTTTTATGGAATCTTTCTATATCAGAAACACCGTTTTTACTTGTTGTTATTTGGATTTGAACTCCTTCTGAATTTAACCAGTTGTGTAGAGCTACATACATAAAAGCTGAGTCTTTATCTGCCTTAATATTTTGTGGCTTCCCCATTTCATTAAATACTCTTATGATGGCTCTTTTGGCTTCTAACCAATCTCTACCCGTGACTTCTACTAACGTAGCAAATTAGAATATACGTCAATACATGATAGAAATTGTTGGTTACCCACCATATAGAAATCCATAACGAATTTTTCTCTTATGTTTTGAATTTCTGGAGTAACTTCAAATGTTAATTTTGTGTTTCTATGTTCGGTTTTAGTTATATTACATATTTTGCATTCGTTTATTATGTTTTGGATTAATTTTTGATAATCAGGAAAATAGTATTTTTCTCTAAACCATTTTGTAGTTTTCTCTATACCAGGATGTAAAAATTCTTTATGTTGTTTCAAAATTTTCTTTTTAAAATCTGCGTATGTTAATATGTCTTCAAGTTGGACTGTGCATCTCACCAATTTTGTTAAATGATTCGGACTTATAATTTCAATATATGCTCCTTGGAATATGAGGAAGTCTGGATCGTCATGGAAATAAATTGCGCTCTTTTTTGTACATAGGTATTCTTTTATTATGTGTTTGGCTAAGGTCTCCGTCATTTCTTTGTAAGTGCGTAATAGTGCGTAACGTCAGTTGTGTCTTCGTCTCCTTTAATCAGTTCGATTTGGCGTGAGAAATAATTAAATGGTTTTTCTGTAATTGCAATATAATTTTGACCGTCTTCTTGTGCACTGTGAATAGTTGCGTCCGCGTTGCTAGCCAGTTCTTCTTGTATAATTTCTTCAACATCGTCAGTAAACATGGTTTCTTCAATTTTTGTTCTAGATAAGGCGTCAGCTACGTAATTTTCTTTACCAGGTAGATATTTAATCTGGTAGTCATATTCGTTCAGTTTAATCTTCCACCTTTGCAATTTCATGTGGGGTTCCTTAATATTATTTAGCCACACTAATGGTTTGTGATCGCTTAATATTTCAAATGATCTACCAAATAGGTATGATCTGAAATATATGTTGCCCCTACGATCGCTAACAATTCTTTTTCTATAGTAGCATAATTTATTTCGTGCTCATTTAAGGTCCTACTAGCATAACAAAGAGGTTTGTGATTCTGAGATAGCACCGCTCCTATGGCCATGTTACTCGCGTCTGTTGTTAAAGAAAATGATTTGTTGAAGTCAGGATAAACTAAAATAGGGTCGGTGGATTTACTTCGATACTTTGTCCAACCGCTAATTGAATTATCATTGCTATTGTCATACTGAATATTATGGTTTTAATTAATTTGTTCCTGGGTCCGTTCATCTGTTTGCCTGGAATTATCGTATTTGCTTTTATTAATTTTCTTTTTCTTTTTAAATTTTGATTTGTAATGGATTATTTTCCTTCCTCTATTCGTTTCTTCGAAATGTTTATCGTCTATTTTCCCTAAATTTCCCGTTCTTTTAAATGGGTTTGTTGTTTTTGATTTTACTAACGGAGCCTGTTTGTATTTTGGATCTATTTCGTAATCTTGGCGTTTTTTGTTTAATTTTTCAATTCTATCTATTTTTCTATCCTGTGTGTTATAATCGGGGGATCCTGCGTACATGAATATGTCGGCTGGAATCTGGTTTGTAGCATTATGTTTTGTTTTATGGTTGTAAATATAAAGAATTCATTCAAATTTTGTATATCTATTTTCGATGTCTGATTCGCTTCCTATAATTCTTAATTTTTCATTTACTGTTTTATGGAATCTTTCTATATCAGAAACACCGTTTTTACTTGTTGTTATTTGGATTTGAACTCCTTCTGAATTTAACCAGTTGTGTAGAGCTACATACATAAAAGCTGAGTCTTTATCTGCCTTAATATTTTGTGGCTTCCCCATTTCATTAAATACTCTTATGATGGCTCTTTTGGCTTCTAACCAATCTCTACCCGTGACTTCTACTAACGTAGCAAATTAGAATATACGTCAATACATGATAGAAATTGTTGGTTACCCACCATATAGAAATCCATAACGAATTTTTCTCTTATGTTTTGAATTTCTGGAGTAACTTCAAATGTTAATTTTGTGTTTCTATGTTCGGTTTTAGTTATATTACATATTTTGCATTCGTTTATTATGTTTTGGATTAATTTTTGATAATCAGGAAAATAGTATTTTTCTCTAAACCATTTTGTAGTTTTCTCTATACCAGGATGTAAAAATTCTTTATGTTGTTTCAAAATTTTCTTTTTAAAATCTGCGTATGTTAATATGTCTTCAAGTTGGACTGTGCATCTCACCAATTTTGTTAAATGATTCGGACTTATAATTTCAATATATGCTCCTTGGAATATGAGGAAGTCTGGATCGTCATGGAAATAAATTGCGCTCTTTTTTGTACATAGGTATTCTTTTATTATGTCTTTGGCTAAGGTCTCCGTCATTTCTTTGTAAGTGACTTTGATTTTTAATTTATGGAAATAGTGCGTAACGTCAGTTGTGTCTTCGTCTCCTTTAATCAGTTCGATTTGGCGTGAGAAATAATTAAATGGTTTTTCTGTAATTGCAATATAATTTTGACCGTCTTCTTGTGCACTGTGAATAGTTGCGTCCGCGTTGCTAGCCAGTTCTTCTTGTATAATTTCTTCAACATCGTCAGTAAACATGGTTTCTTCAATTTTTGTTCTAGATAAGGCGTCAGCTACGTAATTTTCTTTACCAGGTAGATATTTAATCTGGTAGTCATATTCGTTCAGTTTAATCTTCCACCTTTGCAATTTCATGTTGGGTTCCTTAATATTATTTAGCCACACTAATGGTTTGTGATCGCTTAATATTTCAAATGATCTACCAAATAGGTATGATCTGAAATATATGTTGCCCATACGATCGCTAACAATTCTTTTTCTATAGTAGCATAATTTATTTCGTGCTCATTTAAGGTCCTACTAGCATAACAAAGAGGTTTGTGATTCTGAGATAGCACCGCTCCTATGGCCATGTTACTCGCGTCTGTTGTTAAAGAAAATGATTTGTTGAAGTCAGGATAAACTAAAATAGGGTCGGACGTAATTAATATTTTCATTTTTTCAAAAGCTTCTACATATGATTTGTCTTTGACATTAATTGTTGCCCCCTTTTTTAGTTTTAGAGTCATTGGTTTAACGATGTTTGCAAAATTTGGTATAAGTTTCCTATAGAATCCACATAATCCCAGAAATGATTTTATTTCTTTTGGAGTTTTTGGTATTGGGAAATTTATAATGGCGCTAATTTTTTTCGGGTTTGGTTTGATTCCAGTAGTTGTTACTATATAACCTAAAAATTCTGTTTCCTTTTTCATGAATTCGCATTTATCCAATTGTAATTTCAAATTCGCATCTCTTAACTTTTGGAATACCTTTTTCAATGATAAAATATGTTCCTCCAATGAAGTGGAAAAAATTATTATATCATCTAGATATACTAAACCAGCTAATATTAGTCATTTCCAAAACATATGTATGGTTTGCTTTGTTTTTAACATATACGTCATCCAGATTTTTTGTCAGCAAAAGTAAAAGTTCATGCTTACAATTCAGTAAAACTTTTCTATAATCCTCAGCAAACCCCATTACATTTTTTAAGGGTAGCGAGAAGTTAAAATTAGATTTTGTAGTAATATCATTTCCACCACTCCATCCAGCATTTAAAAGTTTCCGACTATCCTGACGACTTTCCGATAGATAATTTTTAAGTGTGGCGGGTTCTATTAATTTCATATCCATTTATTTCATATCTAATTTCATCAATAAAATTTGCCATACAATTATTGCGAAACGTAACATCGATATTATCAGTGGTGCTTGTACCATCGGCTGCTACTCTCTTAACAACTCCTTGAAAATTAAGATAGCTTTCGTGAGGAAGTACATACAAGTCCTGATTTTGAATACATATACGTATTTCATCGTTTGCTTTAAATGTTTGATGATATGAGGAATATGTATGATATTCCTTTTTCGAAATACTCTCATCTGAAAACGGTCTCTCACGAACATTTAAAATTTCATTCATTTTTAATTGCTTCTTATTATTATTATCAGATTTGAATTTTGAAGCCCAGTGATTTTAAAAACAATTTGTTTTTTAATGTAAGACCCTTTCGAATTAATCCTTTTCCTTTAGCTTTACAACTGCTAGTGCGCGGTTGATCAAGTATACCGTTGCTTTTATTGTAAATTATCATTCTATTGCGCGAATATGTACGCGAATTGATACGTTTTCACCACGCAAATTCAATAAATCACCGTTCTGATCAACGATATGTATTGAGAGGGTACTTATTTCTCTGCAGTTAATAGGTAAATAGATGAGATTGTGTGGTGTCACAGTCATTTTATAGCCCGGTGGAACCGAAATTGCAAACTCATGTAATACGTGATTTGGTGTATTATCAACGTAAGAACCACTCACAATATTACATTCCAAACGAATCGAATTAATTTTTAAAATGTTGACAGCATTATCGGACAAGTGATATTGGTTTGCCCTCAACACTCTTTGCTTAAATCCAAACAAATTACCTATGGACCTCTCGTTATTAAAGTACACATCCTCTTTACTGCTAAATATTTCCACTTGAAGTGTATTGTTATTGCTTACAATTTTCACTGTATTTTCTAGTTTATAATCCTTTAACTTGTTGTAAATAAATTGAGAAATATCGTTGAGTTCATAGGAGCCGGTGGGAATAATAATAACTTTATCACCAATATGAAAGAGATTGTTATTTACATCCACGTTGGGAATTAAGTTGTACATGTTAAACTCAATTAGCGCACACTCATATTCCCCGTTTAATTCAATTGGTGGGAAATAAACTGTGTTTATAACGGAACTATTTCCATTCACTGATAGAGTCAATGATCTAACCATTTTGAAATCTCTTTTTCAACTGGGTGTCATACAACCCCGCCCCAAACTTATATTAAATTAAAGAACAATAAATTGGTCAAATCCTTTTCTATATCGTCCCTTATCAATATTGTCATCCTTACTTATAAATAAAAATCCATATTTATCGTCCCAACATTTTTGACAAATTTTCGTAAATGTCTCATATTTCATGTCAGGCATGATATGATCCCGAAATATGTGTCGCATATTTAAATCATCCTGTTTAAACATAGTAATTACATTTGCATTGTCCCGTATAAGATGTTTTGGTATCCGTGTATATGTTTGACACAAATAAAAAGAATCAATATTTTGGTGACGGCCCATACAGAAATAGGAGCGTATATTATCCTGTTTCTCACAAGCCACATCGTCGAAAATCATGATTGAATTATTTTTTGCTTCGGTGGGTGCTAAAACAGCTTCGTTCTGAGAGAATGTATGATAACCCATACCCTTAATCGGTTTTATTAGCTTTTCCAAGTAATCATATTTCGGTTGGTATAGACTCTTTGAAAACACGTATATATTTTCAAATCTCAAACCATTTGGACTCTCAATTAGACTGATCATTACATTAGTTTTCCCGCAGTTGGATGGACCCACCACAAGGGCTCTAATTGTGTTTGGTAATAATTCACTGTGACGTGGTGGTTGTTTAACATTGTTCACGTTCTCTATGTTACGAACAAGAATGTTATTTTTTTGCTTTATTAATCGCATCCTAATATAAATATGTTTATTCCGTGATAAATCTTCAATGAATAAAGACAATATATAATGGGGAAACGTTTTTATAATCACATCAGTCATTATTTACATCGTAAAGTGGAAGTGGTCTTATACGTAAATTAATAGATTCTCTTCCGATTGAGTTTCATATTCCTGGTTATAACTATTGTGGACCCGGTACAAAGCTTGCTGAGCGCTTACAGCGTGGAGATCACGGAATTAATCAGTTGGATGAAGCTTGAAAGGTTCACGATATTGAATATTCACAAAACAAGGATCTAAGCAATCGACATAAGGCAGATTCTGCATTAATTAACAAGGCTTGGGAGCGAGTAAAGGCGAAGGATAGTTCTCTTAAGGAGCGAGCAGCAGCATATTTTGTAACTAATATTATGAAAGCAAAGAAACATTTTGGAATGGGTGTTCGGAAGCGAAATAAGAAAAAACCGAAGAAGAGGAGGCGTAGGAGGATGAAAATAAATAGACTATCATCTGTTGTAAGAGAAGCTAGTCGGGAATTGAAAAAACGAAAACCTCTGAATGTGGTTAATGCAATTAAAATTGCACGTAAAGCAATTCATAATTCAATCGGATCTAAGAAAAACGTTAAAGTTCCTCGAATAATTAATGTACCCAAAATGGGAGGTTTTTTACCACTGGTTCCCATCTTAACGACATTAAGTGCTATAGGTAGTTTAGCTTCAGGAACTTCTAGTATCGCAAAATTAATAACAAACGCAAAAATTGCTAAGCAACAGCTAGAAGAAAATAAAAGACATAACCGAAAGATGGAAGAAGTTTCCGTGGGTGAAGGTCTATACTTAAAACCCCATAAAAATGGTTACGGGTTATACCTAAAACCATACAACAGTCGTGGTGGGAGAATGAAGAAACAAAAAAACTAATTGGTCAGCTACCCAAAAGAGCATTAACAAATATTGACATAATGGAATTTGCTCAAAGAAACATACCGCATTTTAGGGGGTGTTTATGAGAGACTCTCTCCCAAAAACACCTAAAAATAATGAGAGTGGAGTGATTAACTTGGATGACTCGAATTCAAGGGGTACACATTGGGTAGCTTACCACAAAAACAGAAACAATATATTCTATTTTGATAGTTTTGGAAATTTACAACCACCAAAAGAAGTTGTGAAATACTTAGGGGATGATATCAAATATAACTATGATCAGGTACAACGTTTTGGAACATACAATTGTGGACACCTGTGCATTAAATTCCTGCTTTCATTCAAATAAATTAACTGATTTAATGACTTTTAAACAACAAGGGTGGAAAATAAAAAACCTGTTGCTATGGAAATCTCAGACTGAGAACTGATATAAAATGAGCTCGGAAATCGTTGAGACTTTACAGTCTGAACTTTAACATTAACTTGTCAAGTCAATCAGCTTGCTTCTACTTAAACCGCCTTCTTCGAGGACAAACATCAATCAACCACAACAAAATCAGAAGCATAATGAATCAACCCATTCCAACAGAAAGTGAACTGGACGCTATTATGGAGGAGGAAATTCTTCGTGGGGAGGTTTTAAAGGACTTCAACACGCAAGCATTAAAGCCCTTGCTAACACAAAATAAGATGGGTATAAACGTCAGCTACCCAATTATCAATGCGGAGAGGAAGAAAACTGTTTATGGGGACTCCATTGCCTTGGAACTTGATAAATATATTCTATATCTACCTAAGAGATATAACGCTATGAAAGATGTCCATCTAAAGTTGCTAAAGAACAAGGAATATCGAGTTATAAAAAGAAGCAATGTTTCCCTCCAACTGGAGTTAAATAGAATTGTTTAATTCACGTAACACTTTGTAATAATTATAAAATTTATAACATTTGTACTCAAACATTTATTATACTCAATAAAACACGCACACAAGCACACATACTTTAAAATCTTTTATTTGAAGGGAAATGTGAACAACTACAACAGTAAAATGGATCTTTTTCAATCAAAAAATATAAACATATAAATAAAATATATATTTTATAACTTTCATTAGTATGAAATGTAACCCTGTAAAGTATAGTTCATACACCGGTAATCTCTTTTTTACTTGGTGAAAGTTTTGGAGTAGTCAAAATGAGTCAATTTATTTTAAGTCAGCTAACTAAAACGAGAAATGCATTGAAGAAAAAATTCGATGACCTAAAACAATTTAAATCACAAAATGCTTACGAGTTGGAAGAAACTTTTAAGCCAATAACAGATCCCTTAAATGAACTAGTTAGTGAAAATAAAAAACGAAAGTTTATGAATACAAACGAAGATAAAAAATCAGTTCTAAAGCAAAAAAGTGAAATATTTAAAAATGAAACCCCCAGTAAAAAGCTTAAGAAACAGCAATTAAGATATGATGACGATGATGATCATGATTATAAATATTATTATGATGACAATCATGTGCGAAATGAGGAAACAAAAATTTATAATGATGATCTTACTAGTGACTCAGATGATAAATTTTTTTCACAGTCACATATTGAATTGGGATCAGAGCCGGAAACACCGCTAGAAACAGCGCTAGAAACAGCGCTAGAAACAGCGCTAGAAACACCGCTAGAAATAGAAGCAGATGCTAGCAGTCTAATTCATGCAGACTATGATTTTAATATTAGCAGTCTATCGAGAAATAAAGTTCTGGACAACGCTTATGGGCCTAGAAAAAGTTCATCAACCCCCAAATCCTTAAAATTGGGAAATAGTGAATTACATATAGGTAATAATAAAGTTAAATTATCAAGTGGAAGCACGTGGGAATTGACTCCTGGGCTTTATTCTCTTATTTTTCATAATAAACCCACACAATTCAATGCCACAGACTTGAAAAATTATAAAGAAATCATTACTGAGACAAGTGCACATAGATTAGATTTTGATCCAAATAAGCGAATAAAAGGAACTAGAGGTTACAAGTATACAAACATTATTAAAAAGTTCATAAGCAATGAAAATAAACCTCCTTCAGCTATATCCACCCCAATTCAATCAAAACAAAAAAAATCAAATAAAAAGGGATTTGGATACATGTCCCTACAACGAGCGAAACCCAATTATATTTATTGGGATGACGTCAATGAATTAGTCGAAAGATTGCAGCTTTTAATAGCCTCAAAGACCGCTGGTAACACTAATCACAATAACGAGATCATGTCTATAATAGAAGAACTGCGAGAAGCTAAAATTATATATTAATTGAATAAATAAGGTGCACAAACTTTAAATTACCTTATAAACAAAATGTCTGTCGACAAGTTTGGTCACTTTTCAGACGAAAAAGAGCATTCAGATATTTTAAAAAGAGATATTAAAAGTGTTGTGGGGTTGTACATTGATGGCGACGATAACCTGAATACCCAACAGAAACGAATTAAAAATTGTGGGAACCCAATAGATTATTCGGATGCAACGACGAAAAAATATGTTGATGAAAACTTGGAGACATTAAAGAGAGAGCTTAATACGAAAATAAATACATCCCTTAATCGAAGACTTTCTAAAATAACTTCTTTGGAAAATTTAGTTCATGTTAATAATGAGAGGATTGATAATGTTGATAAAATTTTAACCAATATATTAACAAAGATTAATAATGTTGAAAACTATGTTTATAAATATGTTACTCAACCGAAATCAGTTTTAAAATCACAGACAGTTGAAATAGAAGGTACCGCAACTCCAATAATAAGAAAGTTCTAGTATTATAAAACTATGAGTGATAAATTGGGAATTGTTAAAGAAATTCATGCTCCGTGTCGACGTAATTTTACACGTCGAAGGGTAGTGACAAAGGGTATAAATGATCTCTGGCAAGCAGATTTAGTGGAAATGGGAAAGTACTCAAAGCTTAACGGAGGATTTGTTTATATTTTGACTGTTGTGGATTGTTTTAGCAAATATGCCTGGGGAGAAGCTTTAAAATCAAAAAGCGCTAAAGATGTCTCAATGGCAATGGAAAAAATTTTCAAATCAGGTCGTGGAACACCAAAGAATTTACAAACGGATGATGGAACTGAATTTTTTAACAATCAATTTAATGCGTTGATGAAACAATATGGAATTAATCATTATTCTACCTTTTCAAATGTAAAAGCTTCAATTGTGGAACGCTTCAACAGAAGTTTGAAGGAACTTATGTGGCGGGAATTTAGTTTTAGCGGAACATACAAGTGGGTTGATATGTATAAAAAATTAATTGATATATACAACAACAGACCACATAGAACAATTAAGGTCGCCCCAATTGACGTCAATTCTTCCAATGAAAAACACATTTTGAAAACAGCCTACAATCATCTCAAAATGTTTAGTGTGGAAAAATTGCGTAATGGAGATTATGTACGCATCAGTAAATATAAACATGTGTTTGAAAAGGGCTATACACCGAATTGGACTACAGAAATTTTTAAAATAATAAGTGTGAGAAACACATACCCTACCACCTACTTGTTGGAAGACTTCGAAGGTAATCCAATACAAGGTGGTTTTTACAAGGAAGAACTGAAAAAAACTCGTTTCCCAGACAAATATTTAGTGGAAAAAATATTAAAGAGAGACGGGAATAGAGTCCGTGTACGTTGGTTGGGGTTTTCAAAAAAATACGACAGCTGGGAATCTAAAGATAATATTTTATAGAGCAACTCTTATTCGGATTGAAAATAAAAAATATATACTCCATATACTAATCAACTCAGCAACAAGAAAATAAATATGTTCAGACCCGCATGCCCATGTAACAGCTAATGTACAAATAGCTTCCTACGTACAAAAGTCATTCAGCTGAAGAAGAAGATGAACTTGTTGAAGACGGGGATTCTAAAGTTGAAGCTGAAATGAATCCACATGAATTAGAACTGTGGAATTATCTATATAGACAACGGATACAAAAACAACCAAATAAAATAAACACACCAATTTTATAAGCAAATGTCCGAAAAAAAAAATTTCAACACACCCAATTATTATGATTATTACTCAATTTATTTGAAATATAATTGTTATTCGTTCAACTTAAATTGTATACTAACAAAATATAATTAATTTTCATTAATATTATTCAAGATTATCTATATTTACTTAATTTTATTGTTCAACACATTTTTTTGTTATTTCATTAAAAATTAAATTTTATATTAACAAATTATAATTAATTTTCATTTATATTGTTCAAGATTTATGTATATTTTCTTGATTTTTATTGTTCAACACATTTTTCAAATTTATTAATTAATTAAATATTTTCTAACATTAAATCTAAATTTGTTTCTGTTTTTTGGGATCGGGGGGTAATTCATTATAAAACATTTCAAGTTCAAGTGACTTGTAAAGTAAATCATGTTCAATATTTTCAATTTCTTTATTTAGGAAGTTGAGTAAAGTTTTTTGTTGCTCAGTCTGGAATTCAAGACATTTTATTTCATCTACCTGTCTCCCCAAAACAAGTGACTCTCCCTCAAGGAATTGAACATTTGATATGAGTTCCCTTTCTATCAAACCCTTATGATGATAAGGAAGTGTAGAAAATTTATCAACCTCAACTTTTCTCTTTGTATCATTTCCATCAAGGATTATTTTTGTCATTTTGTAAGTATTTATGGTATGCATTTTAGATCTAAAAACTGACATACTGCCATACATTCTTTTTTCAGTGAAAAGAACCTTTTTATATTTTTCAATATCTAGATACTCTAGTGCTGTTCTCGTTACTCCCTTAGATTTCATAAACGATTTGTCCATAGAATCAATTTTATAACAATAAACCTTAGGACGGAGACCAACAAACTCTGACATTGGTCTACCATGAAGCTCATCTTTAAAAACACCTAATACCGCTTTATTACATATTTTAAAATTATATAATTTTGCTCTTTCTTCGGAATATCCAGATGTATCAAATTTGAATTCTATATCATTTCGAATATCTCTATAAAAGTCATCAGTTTTAATTGTATAGATGAAAGAATCTGTATCCATGTAATTTAATCTTATATTATCTTGAAATTTTGGTTTCATATACTGATAATGGAAATTATACATGTTCCACTTTGATAACTCTAATACTGTAAACCCAAGATACATGGGTTTATCGTATACATATGACATTCTTCTCATTTGAATTGTATAGAAATCATTCTCTAGTTTTGTGGCACTTTGGAAATTAAATTTGGAAATTAATGCTCGTGCACACAATTTTTTACGACCACTTTTATTAATATTATTATTATTCTGTGGAGGATCCCAATCACAAACTATTTTAATGTCAACGCGTTTCTCGATATTTTCGAGGGTTTTACCGTAGACTGCATTATTTAATAATTTATAAAAGTCTTTTTCAAATGAATTTTTAGCTTTTTGACGATATTGAGTGTTAAGGTCTATATACGTTTTGAGCCAAGGTTTTTGCTCAAAACGTATTCCTCTATGAATTTTTTTAAGCTGCAACCCATTAAGCAAACATTGCTGTAAATTTTTATAATGAATTATATAATTTTTTTTATTTCCGAGGTCTGCAATTAATTTTTTTACTTTTTCGCTATTAGTTGCTAACTTTGTTGTTGAACAAAACGGTAAATCGCTATGTAAATCATGGATACTGTATGGATAGTCCAAGTCCACTTCTAAAATATATCCATAATGACCATCGCTTGGAATATTTTCTACTGATAAATTTTCTATGTCTATTGGAGACAACCACTTAAACCCTTGGTAAGGTAAAGGTTGAGACATTGCCCAACCATACAAATTATTTGCATCTAAATACATTAAAAATGTTGACTCTTTACTATCATCATAGTCTCTTAAATATTTATTATTTGCTTTAGTATATCTGTGGCAGCATTGTACCAAACCACCCCGAATTCCACTTTGTATAAATTTATACATATCAATATCAGTTATCAACTGTAACTCAATTTGGGTGGTTTTCAGCATTGCCTGCCAAGATAAACCTGGTGTTGTATAAAAATGAGCTGGGTCAAGGGAATAAATTTTCATGCAAATTAAACGGAAATTTTCAAAAACGTCAGTTAATAATAATACATCAGTTTTTAAATAAATCTCTAGATAATCCTTTAGAGATTTACAGGAAAATTGTGTCCAAACTTTAACAGCATGACTATAATCCTCTTGAGAACATTGCTTTTCAGTAAACTGATTATAAAATTGGTCTATTGATGGTAAACAAGTTTCATCTAGTCTATGCTCTGAATCAAGATATTCATATGGGAATACACCTTTCTTCCGCATAAGCCTAAATTCATTTTCACAATTAAAATGTGATCTTACTGATTTAAGTTGATCATCTTCTAAATTGGACGCTAAGGCATCTAGACTAGATGACATAAATCTAAATGTGTCTAGAAACCTTATCTCAAAACTGTTACCACATTCATTTTCAATGTTTTTCATTACTGAAATGAAGTGCTCCTTGTTTATAGGAATAACTTTAATTTCTCCAGGTATAAGCGTCAATTCTTTGATAAACAAGTGACAATCATACTTGGAAAAATTGTGGAAGAAAACTGGGATAAAATTAGACGTTTTCAATTCTAAATTACATTTAGAATGAGCTGCACCCCTGTATCTACCTGTATAATGACAATGATCTCGAACCCTATCATTTGCTAAAGCCTTTTCACAAATATGGCAATTGAGGGCATACTCAAAATCATATTCATCCTCTGGTTTCATTACTATAGGAACAACTTTACTCAGATATTTTGTATGAATAGTTTTTAAGTTATTTACAAGGGAATTAACAAAATTTATAGCTGAATTACCTCCCGTTTCCATTACGAATTTATCTAAACTAGAATCATATGCACACTTTATAAAGTAAGCATATGAAATTGGTACATGTTCATTTACATTAAATAGTTTAGGGCTTACATTAATATTTTTACGACGAAGCACGCACTCGAAATCTGCATACACTGCGAACGGAACTTTTAGTTGATGACGCAGTGCCGTATACCTCAATGTCGAATTATGTGGGTTTGGGAGAGTGGCAACCTTTCCACTGCAAAGCTCCTTGTGACGAAGGGCTTGACTTGCACTTGATGAAAAATTTAAGCAGGTATTGCAAAACCATGTCCGTTCCTTATGTAGACTTTTTTGTGATTTCATTAGTCTATTAAATAAATGAAAATTTAGCAAATAATGTATCATAATAAGTAAAAGTAGATCTATAATAAGTAAAATTCATACCTTGAAATATTTTTTATCCATGTGTAGTGACCGAATCCGTTTCCTTCCAGGAAGAGTATATTTATGTGAGTCGGCTTTTCAACTCCAGAATGATAAAGAGGTCCAATTATACTTTCACTTTCCTCATCGTATCCAAAAACGTTAATGCTCAATGTAACGTTTTTTTGTATGAAAATGTTTATGTCCTTTATTTTGAGTGGGAATGTCAACCCACTGAAATCCAAAATTAATCCAGACTGTAATACAATTCTTTCGGCCCTTATATCAACTTTATATGTTGACTTTGTAAGTGCCGAAATCAATGTCCATTTAGATCAGTATGAATCATTTTTATTTTGGACATTAATTATAGCTTTTTTCGAAAAAAGCTTGCGTGGTGTTGGGATAAATGAGGATCCAGAAAGCGGTTTAAATTGATTGAAATTCATTTCCAATCGAATTATGCGGAGTAGGGTCCACCCGCTATCCCTTTCCTGAAACTCTTCCATTTTTATTTTCAGTTGGTCTGAGTGATTGGTGAATATGTGGTCTAAATCCGAGTGGCTTGTAACAACTTCCATTTTGCTTTGGAATTGTTTGGTCTCCGTTTTTAAATCATCATCTTTCACGAGCATATAATCCGCAAACAGCTCAAAATTAACTTTACCGGACATATAGCTTTGAAGCACATTAATTAAATGAGATTTTAAAGCCTCTCCTGCTTCGAAGAGGAACTCTTCCGGGTATCTTAATTCCTCTCCTTCATTAACATACATATAATGAAGGATTCGTCCCTTGAATCCATCGGAAATCTTTTTGATTCTTCCATCTAAAGGTTCTATAGCATTCCGCTTGTGCTCCTCGGTGCGAGCATGGTGATTCCATTGTATGCCCATCGGGATGAAACGACGGCACGACTCGCAATATTTTTGGGATTGGTTATTCATTTTTGGTTTTTATTTTTTTAAAGAGTTACAATTGTAATTAATTTATAGATTGTTTAAATTTTATTTTTTTCACAAAGTCACTTAACAAATTTAAAAACTGATTTTTGTTTTAAATTTTTAACAGTTTGTAATGTAGTTAATTTGTAATTTAATTATTCTCACAAAGACACTAAACAAATTGAGGTATAGTCGTTGATAAGATCACTTTACTATTTTCGAAACTGGTAAAAGAGTAGTTCACTTCAAGAAAATTTTGATTATACTGATCTGAATTAAACGAAATTCTAAGTTAAATATAACTTTGAGGATAGATTATTAGTATGAACTTAAACTATAGTTTGTAAAATAAAAAATTGGAGATGCAACGATTTGATTGGTTGTTGACAATATTTTCCTAACATTTAATATAAGAAATTTTCTTTGCATTATTTCCATTGGTTGATTCCATCGAATATTTGATGGCGGGGGAGGGAAGGCGGTGGAAGAAAGCTGAATTCTCAAAATAAAGAGGGGTGAAAGTGATCAGTGCCTAGCAACTAGGTTCTTGACTACACAGTTTCTAAAACTTGGCATTTGCCTAACTAAAACTTCTTGCGAGGGAGGGATGATGGTGGAAGAAAGCAGAATTCTCAAAAATAAAGAGGGGTGAAAGTGAACAGTGTCTAAAACCAGTTTGTTGACTGCTCGGCTTCTAAAACTTGGCATTTGTCTAACTAAAACTTCTTGCGAGGGATGATTGCGAGGGAGGGAAGGTGGTGGAAAATGATTGCTCCCCATATGAAGAGGGGATAAAAGTGAGAAGTAACTGGAAAGGAACTTCAGTTCAAAAGTCCACTGGATTCTTGTTAGAGCCATCAGCTGCAGCAACAAATCAATAAAAAACAACAAATCAGATAAACAAGAAATCAACAAAATAGTTAACAAGAAAACAACAAAAAACAAATCAGTTAACAAGAAAACAATAAAAAAAACAAAAAAAACAAATCAGTTAAGCAAGAAAACAACAAAAAACAACAGTTAAACAGCGCCAACATCATCAAGAAACTTCAAGAAACATCAAGAAACATCAAGAAACATCAAGAAACAACAACAATATCATGAATACCAACAACAACATCATGAATACCAACAACGACGTGTGTGATGAAATCACCAAATTCCTCACTGAAAATGGTGAATTCATGTTTGAGGAACATCGGCAGACCCTGGAGATGATTTTCTCCAAACTTCAATGGATGGAGAAAGTTGGTGAGAAAAATTCAAAATATGGCGTCCATATGCTAACATGTCCCTGGGCCGACGATGATGTAAGAGAGGGTCCGGATACATGTCAATGCCACCAGGCACCATACCTTAGGATTAAAGCTAATGATTTAATAAACAAATACAATAAACTTAACCTTAAATTTAAAAAATAAATATTTCAAAATAAATCTATAAGTTATAATTGTAAAACGAATTAAAGAAAGTAAAAATAAAATTATTTTTTAAATTCAAATTTGTATCTTCTTTTGCTATTGGGGTGGGTATTTGCTTTTAGCTTTTTCTTTTCAGTTTAAAAAAAAAAATCGAAATATGTTTTCAGTGGTGTGCCTGCTTTTCTATAAAAATCATCCAAATAAACATGACCTAAATGCTGACCTAAATTCAAATGTATTTCTTCTTTTATTGGGGGGTGGATGTTTGCTTCTTAGTGGCAAGCAAAGGGATCCCCTATACAAGGGTGTTTGCTTTCAGCTGTTTTTTGAGTGTTCGTTATGCTAATCAAGTTACCACGTTCACACGTAAACGTGTCAACAACCCGTGACATTTTCTAGATCTTAGTAATGCTCACCCGTCACACTCCGCTTAACTAGGACCCCGGAATTCTGGATATAATCAACTTTCACCCGTCACACTTTCTTCCCCCTCGTTTCACCCCATTTCCTAGATCGGTGTGACGGTCACCCGTCACACCCCGCTTAGCTAGAATCCTGGATTTCTGGATATAAGCAACGGTCACCCGTCACACCCCGCTTAACATCTCCCCCGCTTAACATCTCCCCCGCTTAACTAGGATCCCTCCCCTCGTTTACCCGATTCTCTAGATATAAGCAACGGTCACCCGTCACACCCCGCTTAACTAGGATCCTGGATTTCTGGATAGGATTTCTGGATATAAGCAACGGTCACCTGTCACCTTACCCTAATTTATTACCCTAATTAACGATCACCCGTCACGCACCCATTAACTTTAATTACCCCACACCTGTCACCTTGTCCTAATTTATTACCCTAATTAGCATAATTAATTACCTCCCCCTCCCCTTTAGATTCAGAAACCCCATTTTATACGATTCAGAACCCGCATAAACATACTACTTAAATCTTCTAGTAGATTGTTCATACATCTTTGAAAAGTGGCAGGAGCGTTCTTGAGTCCAAATGGCATTCGAGTGTACTCGTAATGACCGTGTTTTGTAGAGAATGCTGTTTTTGCTATGGATTCTGTTTCCATTTGGATTTGGTGGAAGCCCTTCGCTAAATCGATAGTGGTGAAATATTGACATCTACCTAGCTTGTCTAGAATTTCATCCATTCTAGGTATTGGGAATTTATCATTAATTGTTATTTCGTTTAAGTTCCTGTAATCTACCACTAATCTGAATTTTGGTTTTCCGGATGCATCGCCCTTTTTTGGGACTATCCAAATTGGTGAACAATAAGGTGATTTTGATTTGCGAATAATTCCTTGGTCGATCATCTCGTTTATCTGTTTGTTAACCTCCTCATCGAAAGTTTGAGGGTATTTATAGGGTTTTCTGTATACTGGGTCTTCGTGTTTTGTTTGAATAGAGTGTTTGATGGTACTTGTGAAAGTCAAATTCTCACCTTCTTTGTACTGAATATCAATATATTCAAACAAAACCTTCTTTAAGTTTTCTTTTTCCTCCTTATTTAAATGTTCTAATCTGTATTCGTTGCATTCTTTTAACTCATTATCGTCTGTTAGGGGTGGATTAAGGCATTCTGATGCGGTCTTATCCTCTTTAATTTTTTCGTCATACTTCATGTATAGTAGTATATCTCCTAACATGACTGTCTCTTCTTCATAATTTATTTTTGCTTTACTTTCTTTTAAATAATCCCTACCTATTAAAATGTCGTAATTATCGGAAAATTTGTGCAAATAGAATTTTTGTTCGGACGGATAGATTTTGAATGGTTTTAATGTTATACTTTTATTTAATTCCGAAAGAAACCATTTATGGTGTGTACTTTTAAATTTTCTTTTTGTTCTTTCTCTCCTCCAAAATTTTCTGTCATTAAGTTGATAGAAGAACCTGTGTCTATCATTGCCCTGAGGAGTTTACCTTTTATCATTACTCTGACATATGGGCTACATTTTCCGGATCCGAGGCTACATGCTGAAAATTTACGTCCATCCTATACTGGGCGCTGTCATTTTCTCTTTGCCTCTTTGTTGCTGTATTAGGGATATTATTTGAACTGGAAGGTTGGAAATTTAATGGATTTTGGTTTCTACCTTGCTCTAAATTTCTTTTGCAATCCTGGTAGTTTCCTCGATTTTGGGGAGGGATTGCGTTTCTATGAAATTATATTCCTTTGATTTTCCTGACGTTTTGGTTTATAGTTATCAAATGGATCTGCATCCCAATGTCCCAAAATCATTGCAGCTTCTTTTAAATTTGCAATTGTTGTAATGTCCCTTTTGGACAAGGAATTGTATAACCTATCGGGAAGTTTTATTTCAATACAATCCTTAATTGTTTTGTTTAATGAACTTGTATAAATTAGTCTTTCTGTGGGATCTGATTCTAATTCTAACTTATTGTGTACTTTCAAAGATCGGACCTTTAGTTCATTTACGAACTTACTAATGCTTCCATAGAAGTTCGTATCCCGGACGTGTTGGATGATGTCTTCGTATGGCCTGTGATCTTTGAAGGCCTTAATTAGAGCTGCTCGGGTTGGTGACCATGCATTAGATTTTTCCTTCTTGATGACTGCTTGTGCTGAATCAACTATGGTCCTCTCAATTGCCCCGTAGATAATATGCACCTGTCGGGCATCCTGAGTTGGGTAGAGCTGTAGCAAGTATTCCACCCTGGCGATATACCTGCTCAATTCCGATGGATTACCATCGAAGTTAGGCAGCTCCTTGATTTGTCCAATCAATTGACTTAGATGGACTTCTGATAATTGAGGTAACACTGCAGCATTTGCCATTTTGTTCTTTTTTTGTTTTGTTCAATATTGGCACTTGTTGAATTTATTAAATTAACAGCACGGATTGACCGAATTGGATTTTCAAAAACTCTTCGTGTGAAATTTAATCACTCGTAGATTCTTTTGCGGATCTCTTTTTTTTATTCACTTTCTGTTTTTATTCGCGGATGTTACGCTGATCAGGATAAACTAGTAGTATAGTATTATCCTTGAGTTGATCAGTACCGGGACTTTTATTCAAAAAGGATTTTGAGATCCTACCGGCTGCGCCAATGAAATGTTTGTTTAAAAAAAAAAAAAAAATTTATTTAATTTTTATTCTTAAACCGATTACAATATTTTTGTTGTTTGGAAGAACACCGACTTGTTTAATTCAAATCTCAAACTGAACTCGCTCACTGGCTTTTACTTTACTTATGATTATACCTCGGTTTTAAGCTTTAGAGCTTTGTGGTGAAAAGATTTTGTTTTTGTAACTGACTTTTAGCTTTGGACTTTAGACTCCAGACGGGTCCCGAAATATGAGTATCCTGGATCGTGAGAACGTGCCAATAATCGAAAACAGCGGCTCGTTCTAATTGTTTAGTCTATAAAGTTCCATGGCCGGTCTGCTTGGGATTTGGTAATTTTCCACTGCCTTGTTGTCAATTAAATTTGGGATTCTTATTTCATAAAGGCGTTGGCTTGTTGACAATTAAACTTTGGAGTTCTTATTTCTTAGAGGGTGTCTCGAGGGCGATCGTAAACTGTATGCATGTATGTGTGGGTGTATGGACATGTGCATAGGAATATATGGTACTATAGATATGTCACTATATATATGATGGACGTTGATGCACTACGAGCAGTACAAACAAGTGGCCCAACGATACCAAGCACGTGCTTGTTACGCGCGGGACCCTTTTTCAAATTGGGCAAATATGCGAGTTCGCGAGGAAAATACATGATACAAAATAGAGACGGGACAAATAATGATTCTAATGGTTAGAACTAAGATTGAAGCAAATGAGATAAAATTTTAGTTTTTAATACAGGAATAGAAGTTGAAGTGCAAATTAATTGATAAAGATTGTTGTAATTATTACATAGGACGCGAAAGGGCTCATGCAGAGTAAAATTTGATGTACATCGAGGCAAATTAAGAGGGTAGTAATTTCGTGCTAGTTTAACGGGAACATTAAAAGTTAAACGGTTTACCAGTTCTACAGAGTCAATATCACTTGTTATAAGATTATGCATGAAAATAGTACCAAGCAATATTCTACGGTTTTCAAGTGTAGGTAAGTTAAGCAATAGTAATCTACTCTGATAGGAAGGAAGCCTTACGTTTTGATCCCAGTTTAAACTACGAAGGGGAAAAAGAAGAAATTTTTTCTGTAGCGACTCAATACGGTCGATGTGAACTTGATATTGTGGACTCCAAACTGAAGAACAATATTCCAAAATAGGACGGAAAAGAGAGGTAAATAATAATTTGGTTATATAAGGGTCATCAAATTCTTTTGACCAGCGCTTTATAAACCCAAGAACACTCATTGCTTTGTTGACAGTCGACATTATGTGGCAGTCAAATTTAAGCTTCGGGTCCAGAAGAACACCTAAATCGTTTACTGCATGTATACGATCAAGTGGCGAGTTCTGAAGCGAATAACTTTTAAACGTAGGAGTACCTCTGTAAAAGGTCATTACGTTACATTTTAGGCAGTTCAAATTTAAGAGGTTGTACTCACACCATATCTGAAAAAGGTCAATGTCTGATTGTAAGCCAAAACCAGACTCAATATTATTATAAGTCAAACAAAGCTTAACATCAGCAGCATACATTAGTACACGACAGTGTGTTACGATAGAGGGAAGATCGTTAATAAACAAGGTAAACAGCAAAGGGCCCAAATGACTACCCTGGGGCACTCCCGATGTCACGTGAACCATTTTGGAAACAGCGTTTTTAAATATAACCCTTTGAGTCCTTTCATTCAAATAACTTGAAATCCAAGTTAATAGCTTACATGGAAACCCAAGCTGATCTAATTTGAATAAAAGGAGAGAGTGGTTAACAGAGTCAAAGGCTTTGCTGAAGTCTGTATATATAACGTCAGTCTGCATTTTTTCTTTAAATCCCTGTATTACAATGGAAGTCAATTCAAGAAGGTTCGTGGTGGTTGATTTTCGCTTAACAAAACCATGCTGACACCGTGATATTAGCAAGGAACACAAATGTTGCAAATGAGATGTAATAATACGCTCAAATGCTTTAGGAATTGCCGACAATTTAGAAATACCTCTATAATTCTGGGCATCCGCCTTCGCACCCATTTTGTGAAGTGGAATAATGAAAGATTCCTTCCAGATAGTTGGAAAAACAGATGATGAAATAGACAAATGAAAAAGTTTAAGAATCGGTTTGCAAATGGTTGATGCACAATACTTAAGAACACACCCAGGAAGTCCATCACTACCGGTAGAATAAATTGGCGTTGTTGTTTCTAAGTCTCTTAAGAGAGAACTTTCGGTAATTACGGGGGAAAAAATACAATTTGCCCTATTTAAGGGATTAGGGTAATTAGAGTTTGACCAAGAAGACGAACTATAAGTAGTTTGGAAAAAGTCAGCAAATAAATCAACAATTTCAGAATTCGTCGACGCTTCCATTGAGTTTAAACGAAACACTGAAGGTAATGCCGATGACTTGCGCTTAGCGTTAACGAAGTTATAAAACTGCTTCGGATCATTTGAAAGTTCAAATTTACATCGATTTAAATACATAGAATAGCATTGATTGTTAAGAATACTAAAATCGGATCGAGCAACTACGTATTTCGAAAAATCGCTCGGCTTACCAGATTTTTATACTTTTTATAAGTGCTTGATTTTTAAGTCTTTGAAGCGCATTGGTAAACCAGGGGGCCGGTTCGGCTTTGAAGGAAACCTATCAGGAACGCATTCATTAAAGAAACTGTTTAAAACGCTATAGAATAGTTCAGTGGCACTTTCGATGTCCATACAGTTATAAAAATCTGTCCAATTATATGTGGAAATCATATAGTTAAGTTTGTTATAGTCACATTTTCGTAAACATCTTAATTTAGTTGGCAAAACTAAAGGAGAGAGGGTATCAAGGTAGGTAAGGCAAATTGTCAATTCAATTGTAGGGTGGTATCGGTCTTCTGGTACCACAAGAGCGTCAATTTTAGATACCGTGACTTCAGACGGATCAGAAAAAAAAACAAGGCCCACTTGTCTATTTAATTTCGTATAAAGCTAACTTGCTGTAACGATAATTCTAAAAAACCATCAACAAAATCATTGGCAGATAAAGGGATAGCGACAAGTGTGTCAGTAGGAGGGGACCAAGAAATATCGGGGAGATTGAAGTCACCCAATACAATCAAAAGGTCCCTGTTGGAAAGAAAGGATAGAAGAGATTTAATAGCAGATAAATGTTGCTCATAAATTATTATGTCAGAGCCAGGTGGAATATAAGAACAAGTAACAAAAATAGATAGAGATTGAAGGGAAACTTTCACACTGACAAATTCAACGTCATTAGGGGCATGACAATGAATTCGCTCAGAATATAGGGTAGAGGTAACGGCGATCAGAACGCCGCCCTCCCCCCCCCCCTACGGGAAAGGCGATCGGTTCTGTAGGTGTTAAAGTTGCTTGACAAATCTTCAGAGTCAGTTATCTCTGGTTTCAGCCAAGTTTCTGTAAAAGCCAAGATATCGTCAGTAAATGCCGAGGAGTCAGCATAAAGCTTTGGTAGCTTCATATTTAGCCCTCTAACATTTTGATAGGCCAAAAATAAATTTTTTAGTTTTTTGCCGCTGAGGATGGCCTGTTATTTGGCACAGTGGACAGCGTTTTACTAGGCGCAGAGAGAGGCCTGTTATTTGTTCTTGGTTTATTGGGAACAAATTCGTTTATTACCAAATCATAATTAAGCCAAAAGCTTTCAGAAAGCAGTACTTTAAACACATCAGGCGGAGCAAATATTTTAAAAGACGATATCCTACGAGCGTAAGAAAAGCGAAATGGTTCTACAGCAATGTCCTCGGATGGGAATTTTTCAAGAATAAATTCCAAAACATCCTCGGATGTGGTATCTGGGGTAAATCGGGAAACGAATAGTTGCTTCCTATGCGGAACAACCGACAGTTTCTTTCGACCCCCAGCAGCAATCTGAACGTCGTTCGGCTGAGACCCAGGAACAGTACCTACATTACTTATAGGTGCGGTCGGCACCGAATTCATGGGTTCAGCTTGGCTTCCAGAAACGGGAACACCTCCGTAATTGGCTGCTTCCATAGACACAGTTGGCTCACTTGGCCCTGTGCCGACAGAAACTGCTGCCGCTACCGGATCAGGAGTTGGGTTTTGCCCCACGGTCGCATTAACTGCCCTTGAGCCAGCTTTTTTGCGTTTGGGCGACTCGGTTAATAATTTTTTATTATTAAATTGGGCACAAACGGAATTGAACCCCTCATTGAGCTTTTTAAAAGCACTTGAGATATTCAATAGGCCGTCTCGAGTCTGCCTCATAAAGCTGCTCATCTCGACTGTCATTTCCTTGCAGGACTCACATGCCCACATGAGACCGGTACGCATTTCAATGAAGTCTTTTACTCTGCCAGTAAATCCTGCACATTTGACGTGCATGATCGACTCACAGAGCCAGCAGATAATAAACGATTCCTTGGGAGAATAGGGAAGAGAGCAATTTTTTTTAGAACAGATAAGGGCCATTTTAAGGGAAGAAAGTTTTTTTAGATTAAATGAAAATAAAATGTGAAAAAAATACATCGAGTAAATTTGGCACTGGGATCAAATACCAAAAACCGCAAAGACGCAAAACATAAGAGCGCGAGAATCGCGAATTAATTCGAATGGAAAGAGAGCGCGAGAGAAATAATCTTTTATCGACTGAGCGTGGCTTGTGAGGCAACAACAATGTAAAGCAAGCAAGAGAAGAGAAATTAGAAGTACAGCAAGTACAGAGAGTGTGAGATTACACTAACAAACAGTTATGTATGTATGAGCGGGAGAGGGATTACAAGCGTTTAGAAACGTGTAAATTACACTAACAAAGCAAAGAGATTAAACAAATCCGATAGAAATGTTAAAATAACTATAACCACGTACCCGTTTATTGTTAGATTTATTTAAAAATACTAACACAATTGTTAGGCTAAGCTTTGTTGATAAACAAACACAAGACACTCGCAAAAAATCACCGAAAACGGCACAAAAACTCAGAGCACAAAGTAAACACAACCGTTCACAAGCGACGCTAAATATATTATATTATTTACTATATTATCTTATGTACACCTATACGTATTTAACCCGTTATTTCCACAGCCGCTTTTCTTTCGGAATATTTCTGCCACTTATCTGAATTAATAATGCTTAATAAATATTGTTAGATTTTAGTTGGAATGAATTATTTTTTTTCTTTCGTTTATTTTAAAAATTACTAAATATTATTATGGAGAATAAATATATAACAATGAACCGAAACTAAAGTGTTTAGTTGGAAACCATGCTTTACCGAAAGTCGAATTCGTAGGAACGAATTAAAGGGATCGCCAGCTGTAGGCTGTGCCCAAAGGCGAACCAGGCAGGGTAGGGAAACTAGGGACTACTGCCTAAAATGTATCGTAATGACTTACTATAGAGGTACGCCTACGTTTATAAGTTATTCGCTTCAGAACTCGTCACTTGACAGTATATATTTAGTAAATGATTTAGGTGTTCTTCTGAACCCGAAGCATAAATTTGGCTGCCACGTAATGTCGTCTGTCAACAAAACTATGAGTGTTTTTGGGTTTATAAAGCGTTGGTCAAAAGAATTTGATGACCCTTATATATCCAAATTATTATTTACCTCCCTTGTCCGTCCTATATTGGAATATTGTTCTTCGGTTTGGAGCCCACAATACCAAGTTCACATTGACCGTAAAGAGTCGGTACAAAAAAATTTCTTCTTTTTGCCCTTCGTAGTTTGAACTGGGATCAAAACGCAAGGCTACCTTCCTACACTCATAAAAAAAATTTCTTAATTTTAGAAATCGGTCTATCCTTGAAAATAGAAAAAAATTTTCTTGTTTTTAAAAAATTTGCCTTAAAATATAGGAAACCTTTCTTGATGGAAAAAATTAAAAAAATAATTTTTCTTGAAAATAGAAAAATGAAAATCTCATATGTCTTCTATGCCGTCGCAGCCGAAACATATTCTTCGAATTTAAGGGCGGAATTAAGGGCTATTTGTCCCGAATACTACCCGGCTACCGACTTCTCTCAGAGAAGTCTCTCGGGTGATCAGAGAAATTATCTGAGCGTCGGTTGTGAAAAAAAATAGCCAAGTTTATTGAGTGGATTTGTTTAGCTAAGAGCTACGTACTTACATATTTTTGTACATATGTACATATATATTATTATTATATTATATTATTCGCATTATATTTATTTTTTCAGAGTAAAACATGACAGATGAATTGCCAAAATACCTGCAGTGGGAGAAGCTGGGATTTTGTTTTAAAACCTTATAAGGTAAGTACATATATCAAAAAGAACAAGAAAGAAAGCTAACTTCGGACAGCCGAAGTTTATATACCCTTGCAGATCGTTCCTATTGTATTTGAAATTACAAAAATGTTAAATTTAGACATGCGACAAACAAAATTATAGCAGTTTACGGAGTTTTTTGACATTAATTAATCGATCCTTCTTATGGCAGCTATATAATATAGTCATCCAATTTATGTTTAATTTAATTCGAAATTCTAAAATAATAAAATAAACTTATATTCCAAAGTAGAAAAGAATACAATAAAAATTAACAAAGCTATAATTTTGTTCCTATTAATTTCCGTTTAGTTTTCCGATCGTTCCTATGGGAGCTATATGATATAGTCGTCCGATTTTTCTAAAATTTAATTCGAAATTCAGAACAGTTAAAAAAATTATGTTTCCAAGGGCATAAGGTAATATGTCAAAAAACACATAAGTTTTAATTTTCAATTATTTCAATTATTCAATTATTTTTCCGATTATTCCTATGGGAGCTATAAGATATAGTTGTCCGATCCGGCCGGTTCCGACTTATATACTACCTGCAACAGAAAGACGGCTTTTGGTAAAGCTTGAGCTCGATAGCTTTAAAACTGAGGGACTAGTTTGCGTAGAAACGGACAGACAGACGGACAGACGGACATGGCTAGATCGACTCGTCTAGTCATGCTGATCAAGAATATATATACTTTATGGGGTCGGAAACGTCTCCTTCACTGCGTTGCAAACTTCTGACTGAAAGCATTATACCCTCTGTAAGGGTATAAAAATATGTTGTATTTGTTTGACAAACTTAGGCATGTGAATATGTATGCAGCTACGCGGTTCACCCGATCTGAAAGCCGATTTTCAACCCTTCAATCTCTCTCTCTCTCTCGCTCTTTTGGCCGACGTTTCTTCCATCTTCTTCTACAAATTGTCATGATCTGACCTTCTTACATTCGGTCTTCCTTAATTTAAATGGCTGTATGTATACATATGTGTATGTACGTGTCTCTCTCGTCTCTCTCACTCTCTCTAAAATTCGATTTTGAACCCTTCGATCTTCGTGTATGGATCAAAATTAAATCCTGAAATGCTGAAATAGTTTTTTGTCGAGTTTTTGTCGTACTAGTTTTATTGAATATTGCATGGGGTTTTTATACATGTTCATTGGTCAAAGGGTATTTACTTATTTACATTTATTAGATACATGGTTTACTCTATAAAAACAATACCAGGTGGCTACAGACATGATAACTCCTTAAGATAGCGAATTCCCGTGAAGTACGCGTGTAGATGGTGTCAGGACGTGACCGATCGTGTGATTCCTTTATGGCCTGACGTCACACATGTGTGCACAGGCCTGCCTGCATCGACCTAAATTTGTTTAGGTAGGTGGACATTCAGCAGCGACGACTTCCAATCTTATCAATAACTGGCGGTGGCCACTGCGGACTATTTTCTTCTCAGACGAAAATTGTACATTCTCCCGCCCGTTGAACGGACGTTCAACAATCATTAATGTTGATTGTAAATGGTTGAGTTGAGAGAGTGGCTGTACTTGCAGGTGTATTACGTCTTTGAGGATGTTGTCGAGTCACTTGCCATTTTTTAACAAGATGAACAATGCTAATGATCATCATGAAGATTAATCCAATATAGATGGCGATGTGATGATGCTCAATAGTTGAGAGATTGTGTGGTAGCGTGAATGTGGTTAACGGAAAAAGTTCAATTTTTCGTTGCAGCAGGTCATCGACATTTAATTTTTCAACCTCAACTGAATGTGTATTTTGGACTTTTTTGGGATAATTTCTTGTAGATCGGTGTCTCCAAATCGAGCGTATGATGTTTGTTTGTCATTAATGAGTTACGAATTGTACATCCATGTCTGGCATTTAAACGTCCTGAACCTTGTAACTCTATGTCCGATGTTTCATCGACGCACACAGCAGAGAGCTTTAAGCATGATTTTGTTGCCAAAATCCATTGATTCTCGGCATACGTTCCAAGCCAGAGAAATGATCTCTTTGTATTTATTAATTTACAAGAGGCATCCGTTTTGTTATGAGATAATTTCAACTCACAACTTGTTTCTGATGAAAAAATTGCTTGTTTATTATAGCAAATGAAGTCGTTCTTTGCTCTTTCTTGACAAGTTTTTATGTCTGCTTCAGACATCTCGACGAATTCATCACGATGACTGTTGATGGCCAGAAAAGGTGACCTTGCTTCAATTGTCTGGATCCCATCTTTAGATATACGGCCGCTGCATACGCATTTTCTTAAGCATCGTGGGTATTTTACCTTCAAAGACGTGTCGTGAAATTTTTATTTCATTTAAAGCCTGTAGGCTTTCTCGGAATGAAATCCATTGCTTCTGTAGTTGTTCCGGTAGTTCCTCATTGTATTCAAATTTCTCCTTGGTCAGGTCTTGCGTAAATATTTTGGCCTTTATGACTACTGGAGAGAATAGTCCAAGAGGATCAAATATTTTAAATATTTCCGAGACAACGTCGCGTCTCGTTATTTTAGTGTTTGTGGCAATTTGTGTTTTGCCGCAAAGTTTATCAATCTTGGGATTCCAGATAATTCCAAGAGTTTTGACGCTGCAATCCTCATATGCAGTATCTTCCAATTGAACTTCAGGGATGATGTCTTCCTTATTCAATCCCTGTAGAAGTTGGTTGCTATTTGCGCACCATTTTCGCAATTTAAAGCCTGAACTCAACCAAATTTTGTTAAGCTCAGTTCTTATTTGAAAGGCTTCTAGTATTGTATTTGCTCCAGTGATGCAATCACCCAACTGGATAGAGCGGCATTTGTTTACTTGCCAAATGCTCCAGGCATTTTGTTGCTAAGTATGGTGCTGATTTTGTACCAAACGTAACAGTTTTCAAACGATAGTGTTTTAATTTTGTTTTAATTCGTTGTGTGACTTTCAGGTTTTAAGACACAATGATGCGGTATGAAATAATGTGTCCTTGGTAAATTTACCAGACGAACTTCCTTCATGTGCCCAAGTACTTTATACTCCTTCATGAAGTCAATATATCCTTGCTTGATCGCTTGATCTCTCTGCAATCGTTTCTCCAGGGATAAGAATCGTCGCGTGGCAATGTCACGACTCTCCCCCAGCGCTGATGTATGCTCAAGAAAGGGTAGTTGGACGATAAATCTTGAGTGCTGTGCTCGCTGAATGTTTGGAAGGAAGTGAGACTCACATTGTTTCTCAACTGGCGAGTAATATTTTCTGTCTGGTTGAAAATTATCAAGCTCCCAGAACTTTACCAGTTGTTCATCCACCTTTTCTTCTTCCGTTAGTACCGCACACACAGCCGCTGTTGCTCGTTGATCAGCTATCTTTCCTGCTACAATCCAGTCAAGTTTGGTATTTTGTAATCTTGGCAATCCCCTTTGGATGTTTATGCTCTCGGATTGCATTATTTCGAAGTAATGTTCAGCTCCAATCAGTACGTCAATCTTTCCTGGACTTCCAAAACTCGGGTCAGCCAACGTAATGTTTTTCGGGATCTTCTACTTTTCTGTCGAAATCGGATATGTCGGCTGATCAGCAACTATATGGGGCATTAGCATGGCTCCTAGTCTGGAGGTATAATCTCCATGTTTCGATTTCATCTTGACATTTACCCTCGAGTTCGAGGTGTGTGCTTTACCACCTATGCCATTTATTTTGAGCATAGAGTTGGTGGTTTTTAATGACAATTTCTGAATTGCTCTTTCAGAAATTGCATTTATCTGGGATCCAGAGTCTAATAGTGCTCTGAATTCCGCCATTTGTCCATTATTGCCTTGGATTATTACTCTCGCAGTGGCTAACAATATATAGCTGGATTGTTTTCCACTTACTGACGCCGCAGTAATTACATCCAGATTATCAGCCACTTTTTCCAAATGTAGCAGCGTATTATGTTTTTTGTTGCACTTAAAGCAATATCTCTTTATGCATGTTTTGGCAGTGTGGTTGGCACTTAGGCATTTTACGCATAATTTATTTTTCTGCGTCCAGTTGAGACGCTTTGATGGCGACTTTTTTAAGAAATCATTACATTTATAAATGCCATGATTTGGTTTTTTGCAAAAGAAGCAAATGAATTGTGCTTCCGTTCCTGAAGCACACTTGCCCGTCTTTTTAGGTTTATCGGCGGAGATGACCTCTAGTGTTAGGAACCGTTGCTCCAGGAACTCCAAAAATTCCTGTATGGATTGCAAATTCCGTGTATCCGGAATTGATGGTTCATACAGCAGATGTGTTTGGCGATCCAATTTCTTCGTTAAAATATGGAGAAGGATTGGATCCCAATTGTCTGTTTTGATTTCCATATTATTTAATGCAGATAACTTTTATGTTATCATGCATTGTCTTTATCCCTTTTGCATCGTGGGACATGGGTGCATAGTCTACCAATTTCTGTATTAGAGTATTACAATATTGTTGCCATTGTAAATAGTTTCCACCAAATTATGGAATTGTTATCTTAGGCAGCGGCAATGCTGCCGTCGTAGGGGAACTGGTTACTGTCGCCATATTCTTTCCTCCACCGACCGTCACTGGATAGGACACTATGGCGTCTTCGGCCATCAGGTATCGGGAATCGTCGTATCTCAATTCCTTAGCGTTTTTAAATTTTTTTATGAATTTGGACATGAATGTTTCTAATATCATTCCAATATTGATTAATAATTGAATGAAAATGCTGGCTTTTTTCGAGCGTTACTTTGTTCATTATCCGCTTTAGGCTGTCTATTAGCGCCCTTTGCTCGCGGAACATGTATTCGATTTCCAAATCCTCTTCGGTAGACGTAATCGAGTCTGTTTCCATTTTTAATGAGCGAGATTCGTATTGAATATCTCTTTATACTCAATCACGAGATTTTTTATTTTAATGAAATAATTATTAAGGAAATACTCGTTGTCAATCGGTTTTCCTTTAACTATCTCCTGAATTTTGGCATCTCTAATAGTGAAATTAGACCATAGGCCGTCAAGATTCGCTAATCGCTCTGTGAAATATGCAGGCTTAGTTTTCCTTGAGTCGGAATCTTTTTTAAAATTTCTTATTAGGCTTTGAATGCGCTCGCCCAGCGCATTCTGCTCATCCAATAGGTACTGAATATTTGATAAGGCCATGATAAATTTAACCTTTTAGAGGTATTTTGTTATGATGTGCCTCGACTCACACCGTGGTTTAAAAATAAATGTAAAAATGGAACTTTATCAAATATAGTTTGGTTCGCCGAGTTGACCAAATCTGAGCCGTTTTTTTTTTTTTTTTAATTTTGGTCGCTTTGTTGACCTTTTAATCACTACCGTGATTACTGCAGATGCCTTAAAATTAGTTAATTCAAGTTAAACTTTGAACAAAAAATGCGGTTCAAGTTTGTGATCAAACAATGATCTATGCGTGCGTTCAAAATCGAACAAAATATATCTCTTCGGATAGGTATTTATATCAAAATTGATCTGATGATGCGTCTTTAAATTATAGTCCCAATTAGAATAATTTGAAATTCAAAGTCGGGGGTCACCAAATGTATGGATCAAAATTAAATCCTGAAATGCTGAAATAGTTTTTTTTTTGTTGCGTGCCTCAAGTACAATACCAGTGGCAATAGTCGCCGCAATAAGTTCAATACAAATTGGGCTGCGGAGAAGTGAATACGCAAAGAGTTTTTGTCGTACTGGTTTTATTGAATATTGCATGGGGTTTTTATACATTTTCCTTGGTCAAAGGGTATTTACTTAGTTACATTTGGGTTACATATATCAGATACATGGTTTATCCTATCAAAACAATACCAGGTGGCTACAGGCATGATAACTCCTTAAGATAGCGAATTCCCGCGAAGTACGCGTGCAGATGGTGTCAGGACGTGACCGATCGTGGGATTCCTTTATGGCCTGACGTCACACATGTGTGCACAGGCCTGCCTGCATCGACCTAAATTTGTTTAGGTAGGTGGACATTCAGCAGCGACGACTTCCAATCTTATCAATAACTGGCGGTGGCCACTGCAAACTATTTTCTTCTCAGACGAAAATTGTACATTCTCCCGCCCGTTGAACGGACGTTCAACAATCATTAATGTTGATTGTAAATGGTTGAGTTGAGAGAGTGGCTGTACTTGCAGGTGTATTACGTCTTTGAGGATGTTGTCGAGTCACTTGCCATTTTTTAACAAGATGAACAATGCTAATGATCATCATGAAGATTAATCCAATATAGATGGCGATGTGATGATGCTCAATAGTTGAGAGATTGTGTGGTAACGTGAATGTGGTTGACGGAAAAAGTTCAATTTTTCGTTGCAGCAGGTCATCGACATTTAATTTTTCAACCTCAACTGAATGTGTATTTTGGACTTTTTTGGGATAATTTCTTGTAGATCGGTGTCTCCAAATCGAGCGTACGATGTTTGTTTGTCATTAATGAGTTACGAATTGTACATCCATGTCTGGCATTTAAACGTCCTGAACCTTGTAACTCTATGTCCGATGTTTCATCGACGCACACAGCAGATAGCTTTAAGCATGATTTTGTTGCCAAAATCCATTGATTCTCGGCATACGTTCCAAGCCAGAGAAATGATCTCTTTGTATTTATTAATTTACAAGAGGCATCCGTTTTGTTATGAGATAATTTCAACTCACAACTTGTTTCTGATGAAAAAATTGCTTGTTTATTATAGCAAATGAAGTCGTTCTTTGCTCTTTCTTGACAAGTTTTTATGTCTGCTTCAGACATCTCGACGAATTCATCACGATGACTGTTGATGGCCAGAAAAGGTGACCTTGCTTCAATTATCTGGATCCCATCTTTAGATACGAAAGAAATTGGAGTCAGTTTGTAGATGTCTAAGACTTGTGACGAAATCAACGGAATGTTGACTTTAATGATGACATGATTCTCTACAATAGCTCCTTCACCCTTCATCATCTGGTATGCCATGAGGATGTTATCTGAAGAAACTGGGAGAAGTTGTCCAGCCTTTAAGTGACTTCGTATTTTTTCCAGCTGCTCCTTTAACTGTCGTGGTGATATCAACATCGGATTAATCTTGTTGTGCCGAATATCGGTTAGTACATTTATTAGCTCCGTTTGTACGCGTTGAAGATTCGAGGCCAGCATAGCGAGTTGAGTTGACAGTGATGTATACCATGATAGCGTATTAAATACACTGATGGTACTTTTTGTGTCAGCGATGTAACTCTCAATCAACTTTAGTCGCTTTGAGTTAGAAATTTCATCTCTCTTTATAACATTAATTGTGGAATCGATTAGCGACGTTTGATTCTTTAATAAGGCTAATAAGTGTTCCTCATTACCTTTAACCTTTGTTATCGTGTTAGCCATTTCTTTAGCATATGTGGAGTCCAGTACGCCAAACAGACTGTTTGCTATGTTTCCAACGATGTCGAGTGGTGCTCTCGACTTTCGCGTTCTTGCCAATAGCATATTTTCCGACTGCAGGTCTTCCTCCAAATGTTTAAGGTGATGGTACATACTTGTACATGCTTCCTTCTGTGGCAATTGTGTGCATAAATGGCCAATTTTTGTAACTCCCATGCAAAATGTGTTCATATCATGCCAGTAGGAATTTAAATTGTAATATACAACTATGGAACAATCCGTGGTGGCAAGTTTTCCCTTTCCAATTTTTTCAAAGAAAATTCCAGGCCTTGACATAAACTGTGTCACGTTGATCGATTGTGCAACAGGTAATGGTAATAGTAGGAGCATTACGATCAATGTCATTGCCAACGTAGACATAGTTGATGTCTTCTTCCTCTTTGCCGTATTTTCCTCAGCGTCGTTATCTTCAGTGGCAGTGTCCTCGGATATCGGGTGCTTATGCACAGGTTCTTCTTCTGGGAATAGTGGAGCTATATGCTGGATATCGCGCTTGAAGAATCCTTTCGATGTTTTTACCTCTTGACAACTCGTCCCATTGGCCACTGTAGTACCGGTGTATTGTCCTCTTTAATCAACACTAAGGCTCCTTCCTTTATGTTCGCTGATGATCGCCTCCACTTTTGCCTTTGGTGCAGTTGTTGAAGATAGTCGGTAGACCATTGACTCCAAAAGGCATGCTTTAGCTTTGACACAGCTTGCCATCTTTGTCCTAACGACTGTGGTTGCTGAGAGGGCTCGCGGTGAGTGGTTCTCCAATCAGAAAATGACCAGGAGTTATTGCTGTCAAATCATTTGGATCTGATGACATTGGGACCAAAGCTTATTCCTGGCTCCAACAAAATTGGTTGCATTATCACAATGCAATGTTTGGCATTTTCCACGTCGACTGATAAAACGACGCAGTGCTCCCAAAAAGGCCTCAGTTGTTAGATCGCTGACTAATTCCAGATGCACTGCCTTAGTGGCGAAACAGCAAAATATTGCAATGTATGCTGTATGTGGTTTCTTTCCTCTAATTATACCCTTGCAGAGGGTATAATGATTTCAGTCAGAAGTTTGCAACGCAGTGAAGGAGACGTTTCAGACCCTATAAAGTATATATATTCTTGGTCAGCATGACTAGACGAGTCGATCTAGCCATGTCCGTCTGTCCGTCTGTCCGTCTGTCCGTCCGTCTGTCCGTCCGTCCGTCCGTTTCTACGCAAACTAGTCCCTCAGTTTTTAAGCTATCGAGCTGAAACTTTACCAAAAGTCGTATTTCTGTTGCAGGTAGTATATAAGTCAGAGCCGGCCGGATCGGACAACTATATCTTATAGCTCCCATAGGAATAATCGGAAAAATAATTGAAAAAAAATTATAACTTATGTGTTTTTTGACATATTACCTTATGCTCTTGGAAATATCATTTTTTTAACAGTTCTGAATTTCGAATTAAATTTTATAAAAATCGGACGACTATATCATATAGCTGCCATAGGAACTATCAGAAAATTAATGGCAAATTAATATGAACAAAATTATAGCTTCGGTGTCTTTTGACATATTTCCTTCTACTCTTTGGAATATCGTTTTTTTAATACTTCTGATTTTCGATTTAAATTTTATAAAAATCGGACGACTATATCATATAGCTCCCATAGGAATGATCGGAAAATTAATGGGAAATTAATAGGAAAAAAATTATAGCTTTGTTAATTTTTATTGTATTCTCTTCTACTCTTGAATATAAGTTTATTTTATTATTTTAGAATTTCGAAATAAATTTTACATAAATCGGACGACTATATTATATAGCTCCCATAGGAATGATCAATCAATTATTATCAAAATTGCTATAATTCGGTTTGTTCCAAATCGAAATTCAGATTTTTGTAATTTGTAATTAAATAGGAATTAACTGCAAGGGTATATAGACTTCGGCTGGCCGAAGTTAGCTTCCTTTCTTGTTTTATAATGGATTTTAAAGGGTCCACAATAATCAACGCCGGTATTTAGAAATGGTCTCGCTTGCGTTACTCGCAATGGGGGTAGATATCCCATAATTTGTTCCAATAACTTAGGTTTGGCTCTGGTACATTTCACACAGCTGAGGACGACATTTCGGGCAATTGTTTTTGCTTTAATAGTCCAGTATTTCTGTCTTGATGTGGCCACTAATGCTTGGGCTCCACAATGCATATTCTCCTTATGCATTTTTTCAAAGATTAGTTTTACTATCGGGTCATTATACAGAAGTAGTATAGGGTGCTTAGCATCAAACGATAGCTCAGCTGCTTCTAGTTTGCCTCCAACTCGGATGAGATCGTCCTGATCTATAAATGGTGTAAGGGTGCTAATGTTGCTGCTTTTTTCGACTTCACGAGATTTCTTTAAATGTTTTATATCTGCGATGATGTGCTTCTGCTGGATGATGCGAAGAACTATTTTTCTGGCTTGTTCAAGTTCTTCCAGGTTTATCGTTGCACCTGCAACTAGAGGTTTCTGTTTTATCCACATGATATAAGCCACTATCCTTAGTAGTTTGGAAAATGAATTCCCGTGATTTATTTTGGATATAAACTCATCATCCTTAACTGCTCCTAATGATGTTTCAGCAGGTTTATCCAGGCGTTCAATTTTGGAGGCAATAAACGGAGCTGGCCATGTTGATGGTGGTCCATAAAAAAATAGTGGGCCGAAAAACCAAAGGCTGTGACTTGCAAATTTAGAGCCACATATTCCTCTTGATGCTACATCCGCGGAGTTCTGCTCAGATGGGGCATGTCTCCTTTCTTTTTGTAGCGATGTTTCCTGGATCTTCGTGATTCTTGTCGCCACAAATTTATCCTTTATTGTGGTAGAGCTATTTATCCATGACAGAACAATTTCCGAATCTGCCCAGAAATATGTAGGAATTTCTTGCATTGAGAGCTGTTCTTTTACTGTGGACGTCAGTTGTGTAGTAGTACTAGTACTTCTGCCTTCAATTCCAGTCGAGGAAGGGTGATCGCGTTTACTGGAGCTAAATGCGATTTAGCACATAGTAATTGTACAGTCACCCTCTTGTCCTTGTGAACTGCACGAAGATATACGGCCGCTGCATACGCATTTTCTTAAGCATCGTGGGTATTTTACCTTCAAAGACGTGTCGTGAAATTTTTATTTCATTTAAAGCCTGTAGGCTTTCTCGGAATGAAATCCATTGCTTCTGTAGTTGTTCCGGTAGTTCCTCATTGTATTCAAATTTCTCCTTGGTCAGGTCTTGCGTAAATATTTTGGCCTTTATGACTACTGGAGAGAATAGTCCAAGAGGATCAAATATTTTAAATATTTCCGAGACAACGTCGCGTCTCGTTATTTTAGTGTTTGTGGCAATTTGTGTTTTGCCGCAAAGTTTATCAATCTTGGGATTCCAGATAATTCCAAGAGTTTTGACGCTGCAATCCTCATATGCAGTATCTTCCAATTGAACTTCAGGGATGATGTCTTCCTTATTCAATCCCTGTAGAAGTTGGTTGCTATTTGCGCACCATTTTCGCAATTTAAAGCCTGAACTCAACCAAATTTTGTTAAGCTCAGTTCTTATTTGAAAGGCTTCTAGTATTGTATTTGCTCCAGTGATGCAATCATCCACGTAAAAATCATTTTTCAAGGCATGGGACCCAACTGGATAGAGCGGCATTTGTTTACTTGCCAAATGCTCCAGGCATTTTGTTGCTAAGTATGGTGCTGATTTTGTACCAAACGTAACAGTTTTCAAACGATAGTGTTTTAATTTTGTTTTAATTCGTTGTGTGACTTTCAGGTTTTAAGACACAATGATGCGGTATGAAATAATGTGTCCTTGGTAAATTTACCAGACGAACTTCCTTCATGTGCCCAAGTACTTTATACTCCTTCATGAAGTCAATATATCCTTGCTTGATCGCTTGATCTCTCTGCAATCGTTTCTCCAGGGATAAGAATCGTCGCGTGGCAATGTCACGACTCTCCCCCAGCGCTGATGTATGCTCAAGAAAGGGTAGTTGGACGATAAATCTTGAGTGCTGTGCTCGCTGAATGTTTGGAAGGAAGTGAGACTCACATTGTTTCTCAACTGGCTAGTAATATTTTCTGTCTGGTTGAAAATTATCAAGCTCCCAGAACTTTACCAGTTGTTCATCCACCTTTTCTTCTTCCGTTAGTACCGCACACACAGCCGCTGTTGCTCGTTGATCAGCTATCTTTCCTGCTACAATCCAGTCAAGTTTGGTATTTTGTAATCTTGGCAATCCCCTTTGGATGTTTATGCTCTCGGATTGCATTATTTCGAAGTAATGTTCAGCTCCAATCAGTACGTCAATCTTTCCTGGACTTCCAAAACTCGGGTCAGCCAACGTAATGTTTTTCGGGATCTTCTACTTTTCTGTCGAAATCGGATATGTCGGCTGATCAGCAACTATATGGGGCATTAGCATGGCTCCTAGTCTGGAGGTATAATCTCCATGTTTCGATTTTATCTTGACATTTACCCTCGAGTTCGAGGTGTGTGCTTTACCACCTATGCCATTTATTTTGAGCATAGAGTTGGTGGTTTTTAATGACAATTTCTGAATTGCTCTTTCAGAAATTGCATTTATCTGGGATCCAGAGTCTAATAGTGCTCTGAATTCCGCCATTTGTCCATTATTGCCTTGGATTATTACTCTCGCAGTGGCTAACAATATATAGCTGGATTGTTTTCCACTTACTGACGCCGCAGTAATTACATCCAGATTATCAGCCACTTTTTCCAAATGTAGCAGCGTATTCTGTTTTTTGTTGCACTTAAAGCAATCTCTCTTTGTGCATGTTTTGGCAGTGTGGTTGGCACTTAGGCATTTTACGCATAATTTATTTTTCTGCGTCCAGTTGAGACGCTTTGATGGCGACTTTTTTAAGAAATCATTACATTTATAAATGCCATGATTTGGTTTTTTGCAAAAGAAGCAAATGAATTGTGCTTCCGTTCCTGAAGCACACTTGCCCGTCTTTTTAGGTTTATCGGCGGAGATGACCTCTAGTGTTAGGAACCGTTGCTTCAGGAACTCCAAAAATTCCTGTATGGATTGCAAATTCCGTGTATCCGGAATTGATGGTTCATACAGCAGATGTGTTTGGCGATCCAATTTCTTCGTTAAAATATGGAGAAGGATTGGATCCCAATTGTCTGTTTTGATTTCCATATTATTTAATGCAGATAACTTTTATGTTATCATGCATTGTCTTTATCCCTTTTGCATCGTGGGACATGGGTGCATAGTCTACCAATTTCTGTATTAGAGTATTACAATATTGTTGCCATTGTAAATAGTTTCCACCAAATTATGGAATTGTTATCTTAGGCAGCGGCAATGCTGCCGTCGTAGGGGAACTGGTTACTGTCGCCATATTCTTTCCTCCACCGACCGTCACTTGATAGGACACTATGGCGTCTTCGGCCATCAGGTATCGGGAATCGTCGTATCTCAATTCCTTAGCGTTTTTCAATTTTTTTATGAATTTGGACATGAATGTTTCTAATATCATTCCAATATTGATTAATAATTGAATGAAAATGCTGGCTTTTTTCGAGCGTTACTTTGTTCATTATCCGCTTTAGGCTGTCTATTAGCGCCCTTTGCTCGCGGAACATGTATTCGATTTCCAAATCCTCCATTTTTAATGAGCGAGATTCGTATTGAATATCTCTTTATACTCAATCACGAGATTTTTTATTTTAATGAAATAATTATTAAGGAAATACTCGTTGTCAATCGGTTTTCCTTTAACTATCTCCTGAATTTTGGCATCTCTAGTAGTGAAATTAGACCATAGGCCGTCAAGATTCGCTAATCGCTCTGTGAAATATGCAGGCTTAGTTTTCCTTGAGTCGGAATCTTTTTTAAAATTTCTTATTAGGCTTTGAATGCGCTCGCCCAGCGCATTCTGCTCATCCAATAGGTACTGAATATTTGATAAGGCCATGATAAATTTAACCTTTTAGAGGTATTATGTTATGATGTGCCTCGACTCACACCGTGGTTTAAAAATAAATGTAAAAATGGAACTTTATCAAATATAGTTTGGTTCGCCGAGTTGACCAAATCTGAGCCGTTTTTTTTTTTTTTTTTAATTTTGGTCGCTTTGTTGACCTTTTAATCACTACCGTGATTACTGCAGATGCCTTAAAATTAGTTAATTCAAGTTAAACTTTGAACAAAAAATGCGGTTCAAGTTTGTGATGAAACAATGATCTATGCGTGCGTTCAAAATCGAACAAAATATATCTCTTCGGATAGGTATTTATATCAAAATTGATCTGATGATGCGTCTTTAAATTAAAGTCCCAATTAGAATAATTTGAAATTCAAAGTCGGGGGTCACCAAATGTATGGATCAAAATTAAATCCTGAAATGCTGAAATAGTTTTTTTTTTGTTGCGTCCCTCAATTACAATACCAGTGGCAATAGTCGCCGCAATAAGATCAATACAAATTGGGCTGCGGAGAAGTGAATACGCAAAGAGTTTTTTTCGTACTGGTTTTATTGAATATTGCATGGGGTTTTTATACATGTTCATTGGTCAAAGGGTATTTACTTAGTTACATTTGGGTTACATTTATCAGATACATGGTTTATCCTATCAAAACAATACCAGGTGGCTACAGGCATGATAACTCCTTAAGATAGCGAATACCCGCGAAGTACGCGTGCAGATGGTGTCAGGACGTGACCGATCGTGGGATTCCTTTATGGCCTGACGTCACACATCTGTGCACAGGCCTGCCTGCATCGACCTAAATTTGTTTAGGTAGGTGGACATTTAGCAGCGACGACTTCCAATCTTATCAATAACTGGCGGTGGCCACTGCGGACTATTTTCTTCTCATACGAAAATTGTACACTTCGTGTTCTATCTGTCTTGCTCCTCTCTCACGGTCTTTTGACCAACGTGTTTGCATTTTGGCTATTACTTACATTATTTCAGAAAATGTTGTTTATCTAAAAACAAATATTTAGTACCCCTATAACTCTATTTTTTCCAGATGAAGGATTGCGAAGAAAATGGTTTATGCCTGTAACTAGATACTGAGTGTAGCAGGAGGGCTACGTAGTAGTATGTATGTATGTATAAGTTACTGTATTCATTCTAGAACATTCTTGTATATTCCTAGAGTACATTGTTGTTTTTGTAGAGCTTGCTCTCACTGGGCTTGCTCTCTCTCTTTTGATCTCACCACACTCACTCTCTCAGAGAGTTGGGGGTTGTTGCGTGTCGTGAGCTGAGAGCGAGATCAGTTGAATGCCAGCAGTGATCCTGACCAGATAAAATCTTATAAAATAAAACTTTACTATATAACTATAAAACTATAAAAAAACGATAAACTATTTTGTGTAAACATATATTAAACTGTGTGGTTATTCTTTAATAGGGATATATATCATACCCCTACATGAGTTTTGTGATCACCTTATGTCATATGAAGTTCAAAAGGATTGGGTTATACAATAGTTAAATTATGTGAATTAATTACTTTTATTTTATATTTCAGGGTTAATGTAAAACGTCCTTTTAAAAAAAAAAATTTTACATTTTTAAACAATCGGCTTTCTTGTTTTAAGGAATATGTATGCAAAAGTATGTACCAGGTAAAGGAAGCTTTTCCGACCATATATATATTCTTGATCAGGATAACTAGCCGAGTCGATCTGTCCGCCTGTCTGTCCATCTGTCTGTCCGTCTGTCTGTCCGTCTGTCTGTCCGTCTGTCTGTCCGTCTGTCTGTCCGTCTGTCTGTCCGTCTGTCTGTCCGTCTGTCTGTCCGTCTGTCTGTCCGTCTGTATGAACGCAGAGATCTCGGAAACTATAAAAGCTAGAAAATTGGGATTTGGCATGCAGATTCTAGGGGTTAATACGCAGCGCAAGTTCCATATGTGGCACCCACAGTTTTGAAACTAGATTAACGGGAAAAGGAATGAGTATTCGTTTGTTCAATACTTATTGATTGACCAATATATCCAGCAGAGCTAAATCCTTCAGCGTTTGGCGTAAACCATTCTTTTTTTGCACTTTCAAAAGTTTTAGCGTAAGGCGACGAACGATTAGTTTTTAAATTTAACTTCCCCAAAAATCAATATTGTTGAAAAATGTAAAAGCATAAAGTTGCTTACATATACTGATCACATTTCTGCAAAAATAGGATTCGAAGTTTCAACGGAGCTAAATTCTATAGCGTTTGGCGTGAACCATCCTTTTGCACTGTCAAAAGTGCCCGTGGAGATGTGCAAGAAAAACAACTGCAGCAGTTATTGTTATATTCTTAACAAAATCAACGACAATAATTGAAATTCTTGAACAAATAAAGTTCGTCACCATACCCTACAAAAAGTTCGTCACGTTACCTTACATGGTAGACTTGGAGCAAAAACGGTGCCACTATCAAACGGCGCAAAAGAAAAAAATGCCAAGTACCAAAAACTGTTGATTCGTTTATATGTGCATATTGAAACCTGATTTTATTTTCCACTCATCTTCTCTCTGGCACTGTTTACACATTTAACGAAAATTACCTTACGAAAAAATTACGGGACGTCTTATTAATAATAATTAATAAAAATCCATTGTCAACACGATAGGGGGAGACGAGTACATTTATTTGCAATTTTTGTCGTGACGACATATTTGAATTTCGACAAGTTCGTCACATTACCCTGCACTCCCCTATATACTTATGTTAAATTTAACTCAAAAATTTTGAATTTATAAAATAACGTTATATTCCAGAGTAGAAGATACTACAATAAAAAAGTACGAAGCTAACATTAAAACTTAAGACTTTCACATTCATCCTAAAACATGTGTACGCAGATCAAGTTTGAAAATCTACCCGATCGGACGTGAATATTCTATAGCTTCCATAGGAACAATCAGATATAACTTGCAAATACTGAAGATTTTTCGCGCAGTGTAAAAGCATTTGACATGAATCTTTCCAACTCGTATTTTTTTGTGCATACCTTCATCAGGGTAATAGCGCGTGCCGATCGGACGTATATATTCTATAACTCCCATAGGAATAATAGGGTGACATCGGTTAAAATTTAATGTTTTTCAGAATATTTATATATATATATATCTTTCCAAATGATATTTTTTGTGCATACCTTGATCAGGGTAAAAGCGCGTTCCGATCGGACGTCTATATCCTATAGGTCCTATAGGAATAATAGGGTGAAATCGGTTAAAATTTGATGTTTTTCAGGATGTTTCATGCAGTGTAAAAGATATGGACATGAATCTTTCCAAATCGTATTTTTTTGTGCATAACTTGAACAGAGTAAAGGATCTTGCCGATCGGACGTCTATATCATATAGCTCCCATAGGAGCAACAGTGTGAAATCGGCCCAAATTTGTCCCTTGTATTAGAAGACTTCGTGTTTTTTTTTACCGAATTAGGATTCTTTTTGTTACTTTGAGACTTTTAGCAGACTGCAAGGGTATTAAAACTTCGGCTTGCCGAAGTTAGCTTCCATCCTCGTTTTCATTCAGTTTTGAGGGTAGAGCTAGAGTACAAGCTTTACGCCATTTTGTTTGGTTTATTAATACCTACCGAATCGTAGAAGACTTTTTTAAATCGGACCACTCAGTAAAAAGTTATAAGCAAATAATGAAATGCCCGTTTGATGGCGGCACTTTCAAGCGACTCCTTGCTTTGCCCTTCTTAGACTGCTTGCTTTAGATGAGTAACGGGTAACTATCAAAAATGATATTCCCAAGAGCAATAGAAGAATTAAGAACACCGATGCTATACTTCTTTTTCCATTATTTTTCCGTTTATTTCAATGGCAGCTATATAATATTGTTGTCCGTTCCGGTCGGTTCCGACTGCAATAAAAAGGAGACTAAGAAAATTTTCATTCCGATAGCATTAAAACGGAGAGACTAGTTTGCGTAGAATCGGACAGACAGACGGACATGGCTAGATCGACTCGTCTAGTGATGCTGATCAGGAATATTTATACTTTACGGAGTCGGAAACGTCTCCTTCCTTCACTGCCTTGCAAACAGACCTAAATCATTAAAGAGGTATAAAAATGAGCGAGCAAGAATGTGTTCTCTTCAGGTTGAAGAAAAGAGAAGGCGCTAAAAGTGCGGATTTCAAAGTGAGTCTCGACCTTCATTAAAAAAATTTACTACCCATATTACTAAGAGATAATTCGAAGTGAAAAAACTGGCGCCGCGTAGTAACTCCTAGAATCTGCACGCAAAATGCCAATCTTCCAGCTTTTATAATTTTCGAGATCTCAGCGTTCATACAGACGTACATGGTTAGATCGACTCGGCTACTGATTCTGATCCAGAATACATATTCTTTATAGGGTCGGAAACGCTACCTTCTACCTGTTACATACCTTTTTGCAATATTACAAAAAGCCCTTTTACTCTACGAGTATCAGGTTAAATGTTTATAAGGAAGGTAAGAACTCCAAGTACAAGGTGTCAGATACATGAATTCCGAATCGCTATGCATATCCAAGTGTCACCCACATTCCAATACTTAGACGTTGTATAGGGTTGTATAGGTAGGCTGTATGTTTGTCAGAAACGCGGCTTACGGTGAATAAGGACACTAATGATTTATTGTATTTTAATGATAAACAAACTGGATTACAAAATATGAATATATATATATCCCCGTTATGGAATTTGACCACTGTGATGTGTCGTTTTCACGGAGCTGACGTTACTCGTGTCGTTCCCGTTCAACAACTAATTTCCAACTTGTAAGGATGCTTCCCGGCCGGGGTACAGATCTCAGTCGGATCCAAGAGTCCTTTACAAGAAAATTTTTAAATCACCAAGACACTGGACTAGGGGGTTCCGCTTCACAAGGAAACGGGTGACTTTGACAGGGTCTCCACCGGAGGCGAGGGAGGACGAATACGCGGACGGCTTTAACAATGCAGAATCCAATTTCTGGGCTACAATCTTTGTATTTCGCGTCTGAGGCTGGACCGAGCTGGACCTTCGGGCGAGGCCAAGCCGGAAGGATACTTTGCGGGCGTAAGTGTCTTGTATTTCGCGATGGAGCTAAAAATCCACCGAACTGGACCTTTGGGCGAGGCCAAGCCGGGAGAATACTCTGCGGGCGTGGGAGTTTTGTATTTCGTGACGGGGCTAAAAATCCACCGAGCGGGACCTTTGGGCGAAGCCCAGCCGGAAGAATACTTAGCGGGCGTAAGTGTCTTGTATTTCGCGATGGAGCTAAAAATCCACCGGGCTGGACCTTCGGGCGAGGTCAAGTCGGGAGAATACTCTGCGGGCGTAGGAGTCTTGTATTTCGTGTTGACGGATTGACGGATCCGGCGGGAAGGGTGTCCACGCTCGAATCCACGGTCCACGGTCTCATCAAGGCCATGACTTTTTGTTACTACTCTGTAAAAACCACACACACAAAACTTGAACTCACGATTAACAGAATAAAACCTGAAAATATATTTGGAAAACACCACACACCGTCTTCTCTTCATTTATACACATACATTTTTGGTCCTTCGAGCCGGATTTTATATACCAGCCAGCTAAGTACATATACACGCATTTTTTCTGCCATCCGTCTCAAATCCTCATACATACATATATCCTATGTGCATGCGTAGTTCATTTCTTTTTTTGTGTGAAAGTGTTTTGCATACATTTGAACGTACATTTCCAACTACATTTTGAACATACGTTCCCAACATACATTTTGCTGAACCGGTAATACCATATTCACACCTTTCAACTAATTAATTAGCAACTTAAAAAGAAAACAACAGCTAAAAGGAATTAAAATATACTATCCTGTTATATTGATTGTCCACATCCAACCTCTACACATATTTTCTTACATTTGGGTTTTTTACTTGCATAAATTCCAGCCTCCACATCTATCTATCGTGATTAATATCAAAACTAATTTTTTTTTGTCTAAGCAAAGGCAAACATGCCAGACGGGGCCGAAAATCGATTAGCCAAAGACAGAAAGAAAGATGAAGGTACAGGGCCTTCTGGCAATCTAAAATCCAATGTAAAGGGCAATCGAGACACAGCAATGATGGAATTTATTGCCACAAGCGATCGATTAAGCAGATATGAGGCACAAATTTTCACACCGTCAGCTATCGAACCAACCTCGTTTACTTTAAAGGTGCGTCTCGACCAAATTAATTCTCTATAGGAAAGGGTAGAGAGGGAATTTGATTTGTGTTCCAGGTTGGTCATTCAAGAATGCGGCGGCAGCTGTCCGTCGTTGCAAAGTAAATACGACAATTGCTACTCAGTTTACGAGAGATGTGCATCTAAATTAAGTGAGCAAATCGCTTTCATTTCGGCTTCTACAGCACTGTCACGGCCGAATCCTGGGCCTGAGTTTAGTTCTAAAGGCTGTAATCTTCCGCCATGTGATACAGAGGTGTTTGACGGTGATTATTTGCGTTGGCCAACATTCCGTGACCTATTCACAGCCATTTACGTCGATAACTCCAGGTTGACTAAGGTAGAAAAATTATTTTATTTGAATGCTAAAACCAGTGGCGAAGCCAAAGCCATTGTTGCCAAATCTCCACTTACCAATGATGGTTTTGAATCCGCATGGGCGGCGCTTATAGAACGTTTTGAGAATAAGCGACTTCTCGTCAACAGCCAATTAAAAATCCTTTTTAATCTGTCAACGATAAGTGTTGAATCAGGGACAGCTTTAAAGGAAATCCAAAGCACCATTCAAGGGTGTTTGCTGGCGCTTGAACACTCTAAAGTTTCCACGTCTAATTGGGACTGTCTTTTGGTCTTTCTTTGCTCATCCAAGCTGCCACAGGTCACTCTTTCACTATGGGAGCAGTCTTTAACCAAAAAATCCGAGATTCCCACTTGGAAAGAGATGAACACTTTTCTGGAGGAAAGGTATCGCACCTTAGAGGCGATTGAGGATGTCAGAGTGAATTCGGGCGCTCCTTCTCATTCCAAGGAACACAAAACCGGTGCCGCACCCAAAAGAGTGAACTCCTTCGAGATCCAGGTTGCTCCAAAAGTGCGCAGCTGTGATCTCTGCTTCAAAGAGGCACATCCAGTTCGAATTTGTCCTCGCTTTCTCCAGATGTCTCAACCAGAGCGAGAAACTTATATTAAACAAAAGCGTTTGTGTTTAAATTGCTTCGCTAGAGGACATCATCTGCGTGAGTGCAAAAGTAGGCACAACTGTTTTACCTGCAAGGGAAACCATAATAGCTCTGCACAGGATCAAACAACTATGCAAGAATCTACCCCTATACAGTCTACTTCTGTCCATTTTGTTTCCAATCAGCAAGGAGTCCTTTTAGGGACAGCCATTGTCCATGTATGCCATTTAGAAGAAAACTACTCAGCCCGAGCCCTGATCGACTCAGGTTCGGAAGGCACTTTTATTTCCGAAAGACTTGCTAATCGAATTAAAATTCCATTTCAAAACGTGAGGACTAAAGTCACAGGGCTTAACCAAGGCAGTTCTGGAGTCTCTCAAAAGCTTATTGATGCAGGACATTTGGCTAGCGAAAATTGGTTGGGACTATTTTCTTCCCGATGATTTACTTCAAAGGTGGCAGGATTTCCTTTGCAGCAACGACTTCTTGCCAAAAGTGCGCGCTCCGCGCTATATACAATTTCAACCCGGCGCAAACGTCCAAGTTCACGGGTTTTGCGATGCTTCCCAAAAGGCTTTTGGGGCAGCGATATATGTTCGAGTTCAACGCGGCGGTATTGTTTCCTCTGAGCTTCTGACAGCTAAAACTAAGGTTGCGCCAGTGAAAACAGTGTCTCTGCCTCGCCTTGAGCTTTGTGGAGCTGTTCTTCTGGCAGAACTTTGGGCCGCAGTTCTTCCTCAAATCCCACTTGCCGTTACGGATACCTACTTTTGGACTGATTCCACTATTGTTTTGGCCTGGCTGAATAAGCCATCGTGCCAATGGACAACATTTGTGGCTAATCGAGTGACCAAGATCACATTAGCTACGCAAGGAAGCAAATGGTCTCATGTGCGTTCAGAGCACAATCCAGCAGACCTAGCTAGTCGAGGAGTATCTTCTGAAGAATTGGCTGACAGTGACTTATGGTGGCATGGACCCTCATGGTTAGTTCGCCCACAGCAGGAATGGCCTACGCCCAGTGATGCAGTTGCTGAAACTGATCTTGAGAAAAACGCAGTGCGTTGCCACTTTGCATGTCCAATATGGGACATTCTGGATAGATTCTCCGATTTCAACCGCATGTTAAGGGTTATGGCGTTCGTGCAGCGTTTTATAAACCGATGCCGACGTTTTCGCAGCACCTATCCGCCAGATTTAAGCGCAGATGAAATATCCAATGTCCAACGAATCCTAATCATTCAGACCCAACAAAATGAGTATAGAGAGGAATACAAACTTCTTCAATCCAAGAAAAAACTTCCTACCTCAAGTTGTATCCTCAACCTAAATCCGTTCCTTGATTCCGACGGCGTCATCCGATCATGTGGTCGTTTGACGGCATCTGACTCGCTGTCTTACGATGAGAGTCATCCGATTATTTTGCCATACTACTGCCGAATGGCTGAGCTTTTGGTCCGTTTTACACACCGTATTTCTCTTCACGGTGGTAACCAACTCATGTTGCGTCTCATTCGAGCGAAGTTTTGGATTCCGAAACTTAGAAATCTTATTAAGAAGGTGACGACCACATGCAAAGTTTGCCTTATTCATCGAAAGAAGGTGCAGTCACAATTGATGGGAAAGCTGCCAAAACCCAGGAGCACATTCTCACGGCCTTTTACGCACACTGGCCTTGATTTCGCGGGGCCTTTCGAAGTGAAGAGTTACACTGGCCGAGCCTGCCGCATCACTAAAGGATATGTTTGTGTCCTCGTGTGTTTCTCTACCAAAGCGATACATTTGGAAGCTACTTCAGACCTGACAACGGAAAAATTTCTTGGTGCGTTCTCTAGATTCGTGTCAAGGCGAGGCTGCCCTCTTCACCTTTACTCCGATAATGGAAAGACCTTTGTCGGAGCTGAAAATTTATTGAACAAAGACTTCCTTGAGACCCTGAAGGCAAAGGTCACTTCGACGTTTAACCATCAAAGCCTATCCTGGCATTTCAACCCCCCCGGTGCGCCTCATATGGGAGGTTTGTGGGAAGCAGGAGTTAGGAGTTTTAAAACCCATTTTTACAAGACGACGGGACATTTTAAATACACATTTGAAGAGTTATCCACTCTCTTGTGTCGCATCGAAGCGTGTCTCAATTCGAGACCTATATCAGCAATGTCTGATGTTCCGTCTGTCATTATGTGACTGGAGACTTGGTCGCATTGAGAAGGTCTATCCTGGCTCTGATAACAACGTTCGCGTGGTAGATATTCGCACTACTCGCGGACTACTTAAGACTTATTAGTAACTTGGTCTTCCGTCCCGTAGACAACAACGTGCAGAGTCTATGTGTTCAATGTCAATACCTTTATTTTCGCATCTGCTAGTACAATCCTTTTGATTTTTTCCTTCAGTCTTCAGCCATTTTTTTCGCCACTTTTTCCTTGCGTCATCGGACAATGTCGTCTCACCGAAGCGCCCAATCAACGGAAAGCAGATATTCTCGATTAACTAAATCGTTCCGATGCCGAGTCTGCATAGAAATACATCCTCTATGGACTTTCTCTCGTTTCCTACGATTGAATGCGGAGCGTCGTATGCGGGCAGTCCTAACCAATAAATACTCTCCCAATTGCCTGGCACATCAACATTTAGAGGGAGCGTGTCAAAGCAAGTGCCGTTGCCAAATGTGTGGCAGTGATCACCACACCCTGCTCCGCCTTTATCGCAGGAAGGAGCGACGTCGACGTTCCCCAACTCCGCCTCGCCTTTTAACTGTGCTCGCGCACACCTTGACAGCTATCCTGCCCACGGCGAATTTGCGTTTCGATGTAGGCTCAAATAAATTTGATGACAGAGTCATGGTGGACGACTGTTCAGGCGTCAGCCGGATTGATAATTCGTTGGCCGAAGCAATGAATCTCCCAATCGTGGGAGTTGGAAGCGAGCGCGACTGCAAGGCTTCCCTTATCCCTATCCATGCAGAGACGCCTAGGATGGAAGTAGTTTTTAGCGTAGAAGGCCAACTGCAGATGCGTACTCCTGCGAGGGAATTGTCCGACACAGTCCGGACACATCGTCCTGGTAGATCCCAGTTTCTACAGGCCAACGGGAATCTCCGTGGTTCTATTACCGAGTTCGAGTGGGTGGCCCAGAATACTTTGCTAGGATGGATGCTATCCGGTACCTGTGCACATATTATGCTACTAGTCATTGAAGACTTCCTTTTGCAATTCGAATATATTGCAAGGCGGTCGGAATGACTACGCCTGATCTAGTTTTTTTTAGTATTTTCTCGTTCTCCTAATTATCGATATGTTTAAGCTTTTTCGATAAGACCGAATCTGGTCTCATCATGACCATGACATTATTTTTTCTACCTTTGTAAAAACCGCACACGAATTGAAAACCCCTACAGCCAAATAAAATCTGGAAAATTGTTATATTTTTGGAGAACCCACAACACATTTGCTTTAATTCATTTCTGCGACATCACCTTTTTTCATTTGTCACCAGCCAAGGAAGCAATTTGCGCTGCTAGAAATAGATATTATGCCAATGATGGAAAGGCGTATCGCTGATAATGGGCTTGGCGGAATCAGATTATTATTATTTTTTATTATTTATTAGTTTATTATTATTTTATTATTTTAGTATTATTATTATGTGGTAAGGTGCTTACGTTGCCCTACGTTAAGTATGTGAGTATGAATAGGAAGACGTATGAATATGCGTGTTTGTCGGAACTTGGAAATAAATGTGTTCCAATTGTTCCTTTTTTCGGAACTTGAAAACAATGTGTTTAAATTGTACCTTTTACATATGGACCTTGGAAATAATGTACTTTTTCAAATTGTACTTTTTATATTCGGTACTTGGAAACAATGTGTGTGTAAATTGTACTATGTATATTACATACATATTATTTTATTTATTGTGTAAATTATTATACCCGTTACTCGTAGAGTAAAAGGGTATAAGGTAGAAGGTAGGAGGAAGGTAGAAGGAAGCGTTTCCGACCATATAAAGTATACATATTCTTGATCAGGATCACTAGCCGAGTCGATCTTGCCATGTCCGTCTGTCTGTCCGTCTGTCTGTCCGTCTGTCCGTCTGTCTGTCTGTCCGTCTGTATGAACGCTGAGATCTCGGAAACTATAAAAGCTAGAAGATTGGGATTTGGCAGGCAGATTCTAGGGGTTAATTCACAGCGCAAGTTATTCACGCCGATGTGCCACGCCACCTCTAACGTCCACAAGCCGCGAAAAACAGTGGCACCCACAGTTTTGAAGCTAGATTAACGGGAAAAGGAATGTGTATTCGATTCATCAATACATATTGATAGACCAAAGTGGGAAACCCCCTCCCCCCTAGCGCCCACAAACCGCGAAAAGCTTTGGCGCCCACAGTTTTAAAGCTAGAGCAAAAGTCTAAATGCCATTTTGTTTGGGTTATTAATGCCTACGGAAATGTAGAAGAAAATTTTTAAATCGTACCACTCAGTAAAAAGTTATAATCAAACTATGAAATGACTGCTTGCTTTAGCTGAGTAACGGGTATTTGATAGTCGAGGCACTCAACTATAGCGTTCCCCCTTGTACTTTTTTTATACTTGTAAATTATACTTTTTATATTTCGATTTAATCGACCGTCAACGACAGCAGACGTATTTTTGTATCGCCCGCCGAATTATTAAGAAATATAGTGAAAATAACTGAATTAAATTCGCGAAAAGACGCTCTGGGTAGGCTTGGGTACAAGTGTTCATGTTGCCCATAATAATTTTAAGATTAGTGGAATAAATTACTAATATAATCGATAATCTATAAATTAAAAGCCAACGTTTTGGAGCGCAAGCCTTAGGCTGATGTCAGAGTGCGAGCGAGAAGCCATGAGCAAAGAGAGATGGTGGCAGAGTGAAAGCTTTGAGAGAAGCGAATGCAACAAAACAACTGTAAGTTCTGAGCGAGTTAAAGCGAGAAAGCAGGTTGTAAACTGCTTTCTCGATTTGCTCTCGATTTCTCGCTTGAACTCGCCACTCTCTTCGCTTTCACTCTGACATCTTTCGAGCGATTTCATATGAAAAAGGTTGCAGAGGTTTATCGCTCGTTCTCGCCCAATATTATCGCTTCGCTTCTCGCTCGCACTCTGACATCAGCCTTAAAAATAACTAAAGATATTAAAATGAGCACAGCTCGGCAACAACAACAAGACGAACGTCGGCTTTCGTCAATACGAAACAAAGCTTACTTCTCTATACAAGCTGACGAGTTAACTGAACCAACAAAAACTGCAACATTGCAAATGAACACTGCGAGAGCGCGCTCGCTCTCCCCTGCACTACTATGTACAAGCGGCTCAGCACAAAATGAGTTGTGGAGTGCCCATCTCCCGACCCCTACAACCTTATCAACAGTATAACAGCAGCCACCAGCACAATGCCCGTATTTACCACTGTGACTTCGACACCTACAACGACAACCAACACAACAACAACTATATCAACTGCAGTCACACAGCGCCCGGCATCGTCAGTTCTGACCGGCAAGCTCCCCCAACAAAACAATACGAAAAATAAAAATGGTACGTTAATACTAACTGGAATCGATCGCTATATGCAAATCTAAAGAAAATTAGGCCCGCAGACTTCTAGAATTACCACGGCCAAGAAACCAAGGCCACCACCCATTTATGTTCGTCACGCAAATTGTGCTGAACTAGTCAACAAAGTAACTGACCAAATTGGAGTTAACAAGTTCTATGTCACTTCTATGTAAAGAGGTAACATAAATGAAATAAAAATTCAGGTAAACGACGAACAAGATGAGGGAAAAAAATATTATTATACCTTGTTGCGTACACCCTCTCCTTCAATTTATTTGATAGAAAAAGATGCACGTAGGAAACAACGACGAATCTCAAGGCAAAGGGAGAGGGGCGGTCGAGCCGTTGACTCACCTTAAACAAGCATGGAATGTGGAACTTGACGATCTTTTGGGTGTCATACGGTCAGAACAACGACCGCAATCGACATACTGGTAACCATACACCGGCAGCTGGCAAGGTGCATCAGTCGGGCATTGACACTACTGATAGGGGAAATCATTGGTGGGGACACCTAAATAACCCAATCTATCACGGGGGCCGAGAAAAAGCTCTATACTGGTATACAAGACCGTAGACGGATAGAAAAGGCAGACAGAATTTATTCTGATCTCCAGGGCACTATAGTGTACGCACTGTGTTCCCCAACGCCATCAACGACTGGAGCCAAGACCGAAGAGCTGAAGGAAGTCCTTGAACATTCTGCAGGACTGCTACCATATTGATGGAAGTCCTTCCGTGCTGCCCACGACGTCCATTGAGGGATCTCCTACTGCATCCTATCCTGAAGGACGAGCATAAATTGCAAGGATATTAATAGCCAAGACCTCAATATGAGAGGAACCAGCTCTAAAGCGGATTACGAAACAGCCAATGTGATCAACAACGTAAAAATCATTGATCACAAGGACGACATTTTGGAAGGCAACCGAAACTTAAAGATTGTGATCTGCCTCATCACCTTTGTAGCCGTCTTAAAAGTACAGACGTACAAGCGTTCCGTGCAAGGACGCCGTGACCAGAAACACGCCTTGGAGCAGGTGATATGCCGCTACGTCTAAGACAAAGTGAATGTGAAAAAGCAGCCAGCACCAAGACAATAAACAGTGCAAAAAGCAAAGGCAATTAATGAATTAATTGCAAGCAAAAGAGTGAACATAGACAACAACAAAATCAAGTCGTAATTTACAAGTGCAATGACATTGGAGACGCCTGAGACCCTACCGTTGGAACCGACGTGTGCCACCGTGAGATCTACATACATACATGCATAGACATGTTTACCTGCATATCATAAGTGATTGTGTTTAAGAACCAAGTTTTGTTTTTTCGCACCTATATATATATATGTTTCTAATGTCTTAAGAGGCCCAGGATCCAGGGCGTCGAGATCTCATCGCCAAGGATTAACAAAGGAGTAAGTTTGTCGGAACACAGTTATTTTATCAACCATTTATATATATATATATATATATCCGTGCATCATGATTAACACGCAGGCCTTAGCAGTCACCCTTAAGAATGCGCCTCATTTTTATATTAAAAGCACCCAGCCCCAAGACAATAAACAGTGCAAAAAGCAAAGGCAATTGATGAATTAATTGCAAGCAAAAGAGTGAACATAGACAACAACAAAATCAAGTCGTAATTTACAAGTGCAATGACATTGGAGACGCCGCTGCCTGAGACCCTACCGTTGAAACCGACGTGTGCCATACATACATGCATAGACATATTTACCTGCATATCATAAGTGATTGTGTTTAAGAACCAAGTTTTGTTTTTTCGCACCTATATATATGTATATATATATATCATCATGATTAACACGCAGGCCTTAGCAGTCACCCTTAAGAATGAGCCTCATTTTTATATTAAAGTAAAGTATCTATTGTCCAAAGTAAGTTCACCTATCACTATAACTGATCTGGAGCATTTGTACATTAAGACCTTACGTCTTGTCTTTTCCCCACTTATCCACTGTAGTAAAGTAGAAAAAGTCATAGTTTGTACCACAGTGCCTTAGACGGTTGTTTACTCTGAACTCTCGCAAATAAATTTCTCGGTGAGGTAAGAATTGTTGTAATCCGCCTGGCGAACTAAATATAATAGATTATTTAGAATAATCAAACACGCTATTACCAAAGAGAATATAAACACTAAGAGGTGGAACGCCCATACAACAGAATGTACGGCAAAATTTTCGATGTGGACCAAGAAAGTGTACCCAGAATCTTCCAAGTGTGCGTTGTCCGTGTTAGATTCTTTGGTTGTGTTAGTGTATAATTTCGTTTGCTCTGCTGCGAAATTGGATCAATGTCGCTTCTGTCTGACGCGCCGTAACAAGGCGCTGTGGGCTAGGGGTGTAGTCGCGCAACTGCGGGTCTTGCCAGACCGAGTTCAACTCCGATTGAACACAACTTTTTTTTTTTTTTGCAACTTTGTTTATTTATTATATATTTTTAAAGTTGAAAGAAAGGTAAAGATAATTAATGGATTGAATGACTTCGGAGCAAATCATTTGTTTCTAGGGATAGTGTGGTTGCTTTTTTGTTTAAAATAATAATATATTTGTTATGTTTGGTCCCTGAATTTAATTTATTTGTATACTTAAATAACAATTTATTTTTATAAAGTTATAAAAGTAAACTCGGATGCGTATTTTATAAACTTTTAATTCAAAAGTAATGAATTTAAAAGATTTGCTCAAAATGCTTCTGCTTTTAGAACTTTACTTTTTTTTAACAATTTAACAATAAAAACCATACAAAATAACTAAAAAAAATTTAAAAAGCAAGCAATAAAAAAAAATAAAACACAAACAAATAAAATACAAAAAAAATTAAAAGAAACAATAAAACTACAAAAAATTAAAAAACAAACAAAAAAACGCAAACAAAAATTTAAAAAACAAACACAAAAAATTAAATAAAAAAAAACAAAATTAAATAAATTAAAAAAAAATAAAATCCAGCTAAAAAAACTGCTTCGCCTCAGAGTGGACTCGAACCTCGATCGCATTATTCGCGGGCCACCAACTAACGCAATGCGCCACAGCCCCTTTTCAAATGCCATGCGCAATGTGCCTTTTAGGTCGATTCCTTTGGGCAACATAATTCAAAAATCGACAAATGGGACAAAAATTGAATTTTGACTTTTCGGCAGCTCGGAGTGCCGAGAGCGTGAGAGGAAGTGAGCGAGAGAGAGAGACAAGTAAAGTAACGGCACTCTATAAATAAAATGAATACGTGTGAGTCGAGTTTGACAAAAATGACGTTGCCTCCGTACATTTTCTTGGTCCTTGTTACACCTCTTAGTATTTATATTCTCTTTTCTATTACATTATCCAGCTATTTGTAATCATTTCTTTACCTAAGTTAACTTTTTATAATATACTAGCTTTTCCGTCGCGACTTTGTCCGCGATAACGACATTTTTTAATATATTAACCATTTTTTTAGTGGCGTCTATTTAAAATACCACGATGCGTTTTGCCAATTCTCTCCATTGTTATTATTAATTTTAAACACGTCAAATAACTTAGGAAGATTTTGCATTGGCTAAAAGAAAATTAATAATTGTATATGTATTTAAACACATTATTTACTTTTAAATAGAAACATACAGACGCACACTACATATGTATAAGCAAATCAAAACATATCCAAATCTAAATAAATCTTTTAAAATACTTTCAAAAATGCTGAAAATTTCCTAAATTAAACTTAAGCACTTATGTAAGCCATAGAAGTAACTATGATCCAAAAATAATTTTGATCAGAGCAGCAGTTTAAGTTTTTAAAATTCAAAACAAATTTTGACTTAAATTACCCCTTTCCCCTCCCCCTTCCACACAGCACAACTCCTCCCTTCCTTATCAGTTTTTTTGGCTCTTGCACCCTCCGCCGTCGCTCACTTGGTATCCACTCTCTGGGTTTGGCTCTCTCGGCAGGCTCCCGCAAAATGCGACGAAAAAGACGAAAATATTTTAAAAAATGCTGGAAATTTTAAAAATTAAACTTAAGCACTTAAGCCATAGAATTAACTATGATCCAAAAATCATCTAGATCAGAGCAGCGGTTTAGATTTTTTAAATCCGTAAGAAATTTTTCTATGTAGCCCCCAAGTTATGGGGGATTTCTAAATTTCCGTTTGATTTCCAATTAGGCCTTTTCAAAAACTAAAATTCTGTAAAATCCAAATTTCGAAATTCCAACTACTTTATAAGTTATGCATTTAAATAAATCTAATTTTTTCTTCCAAATATTGATCCTGGAGCTGTTTGGGGCCACTGAGGGGACATATCCGATCTTAGTGGGCGGTTAGGCCCTCAATAGTATCAAACAAAAACACCTCTTAACGAGGTATAAAAATAGTGACGATCGCACCTTCAACGTACAAAAGTTCTGATATCAAATTTTGTGACGAAAAATGATTTTAGATGCGACTAAATAAGTACGCTACCTAAAATTTACTCTTTCGGCCCGCTTTAACAAATATTTAATATCTACACGAAAGTTTTCTGTTGTAGCGTGCCGAATGAATAAATTTTAGGTAGCGTACTTATTTGGTCGCATCTAAAATCATTTTTCGTCACAAAATTTGATATCAGAACTTTTGTACGTTGAAGGTGCGATCGTCACTATTTTTATACCTCGTTAAGAGGTGTTTTTGTTTGATATATATTTAAGCCTAAAACCTAAGTTATCCTAGTTTCAAGTATGCGCGCGCGAGGTTGCCTGTGTTGATCAGCAAGATCGGTCAGCTGGCCACTCGGGGCGAATGCCGATAGTATCGATAAATTATAGGAATCACCCGTGAACGAGCCGATTTGGGCTGTTTGGCGCAAGCGTGCTGTTAAGCGCAAACTTCGAGAGCTGTGAGAACTGCCAAGGCAAACAAAAAACAAAAACATCGTGCTGCCAAATAGGCCTGCCGCAACCTTGAAATCTTACAAAAACAATCCTATACAAAAACGGGATCTATTATTTTTTTTCAATTATTTTTCCGATCCTTCCAATGGGAACTATAGGATATAGTGGTTTGACCCGGCCGGTTCCTGCAATAGAAAGACGACGTTTGGTAAAGTTTCGTCTCTATAGCTTCAAAACTGAGGGGCTAGTTTGCGTAGAAACGGACGGACGGACAGATGGACATGGTTAGATCGACTCGTCTAGTGATACTGATATATATGGGCACTTCCACCAAAAAGTCCACAAAGCCAAAAACCTTTAAGCTTGAATAAAACATATTTCCACATGATTTTGCCGCCATATTAGTTTCTAAATAGTTGGATCCTGAGCTAAACTAAAAATTTGGAGTATAGTTTGATTATTTTTATGACAAGCCCCAATAATATACGCAAAAGTTCGTTTTTGGCTATTTTTTGTTATTTTTTGGACCTGTCTTCTGTTGTTAATTTATAACGGGTGTTTTTTAGAGGTATAGAAGTTTAAGTTGCAATAAAACAACGATGGATTATTCGATAGACATGAATTTTTTTTGTATTGGAAAGATAATCTTGTGGCATCACATTTTATATATGATTTCTGGCATATCACCGCCACGGCTGGTTTGGATGTGGTCCAATCTGGACGTCCAGTTTCGATGACTTTTCCCAACATTTGCGGCCGTATATCGGCAATAACACGGCGAATGTTGTCTTCCAAATGGTCAAGCGTTTGTGGCTTATCCGCATAGACCAATGGCTTTACATAGCCCCACAGAAAGTAGTCTAGCGGTGTTAAATCACAAGATCTTGGAGGTCAAGTCTATTCATGATGAATTGCCAAGCCAAACTGAGAATAAATCACTTGACAGCTGTTAAATCGGTCGCCATCTTGAACAGTGATGCCAACTTAAAGTTCTATACCTGTAAAAAAAACACCCTTTACTATAGGAATGCTAATATCTGACATTTTTCTGTATTGAACAACCTGGAAAGTACACGATCTTTAAAACGAAATCTAGGCATTTTTAGTTTAATTTCATAAAAAGGCCAAATTCGACTTTCGCAATCGTCAAGGGTAAATTTCTTGCATCCGTTAGGCGTCGCTGACAACTTGCCACCGGTAGACAATCAAGTTGATGGATCGGTTGATATTGACTTCTACAAGGCGCGCATCCTTTCAGCGCCAAATAAAGGCAATGGGCGACTATACGCACCTACGATGAAGCCGACTTAATAGTTTGTATAGACACAGTTAATAAAATTAAAGATGACTTCAAAATGTGGCAAGATAAACTGGAAAGGGTGGACCCGCTCGAGCTCTCATTAAATGCACGCTCCGAGTTTGCAATTTCCTATTCGAAGGGAAAGTCTTCGCTGACTCGCCACATGGATACCTTTAGGAAGTCACACATCGCAGGTGCTAACTCAGCAGCACTTCCAGCCTACCAGGAAAAGATAAATTTTCCCTACCAACTAAACATGCGTAAGTCTCGGCTACCAAAATTGCACTTGTCCAGGTTCAGCGAGGATTGTGAGGATTGGCCAGATTTCATTGCCATGTACAATAGTGTCGTAGGTAACAACGAGGATTTTAGCAATGTAAAGAAATTTCAACTTCTGCACAATAAAATCTTTGCTACCTGACAATTCCGATAAGGCATTGGAGTTACTTACAAAGCGATTTGATAACAAGTTGCTACATTTTCAGGGTCAGGTTCGAGTTATTTTTGGACTGTCAAATATTGAAAAGGGATCTTAAGAAACTCTGCGCGGTCTAAGTGACAAAATCAATGTGAATTGTGTGTGTGAACCTTCGGGCACTTGGTGCTTTCAACAATTCCTCAACTGGCCGATAGATTACTCATTCACAACTTGACCACAACATTCAGGAAAGATGGGAGAACGCACTGCCATCCAACGAGCTGCCCAGCTGGACTGATATGTCAACCTTTCTAAAACGGCGCTATGGTACCCACTATGGTACCCACACCTAGCCTTCAGGGATGCCGAAGCTCTTTTATTGCCACAAACATCAGAAACCAACAATTTTGTAGGGAAGTGTAGGGTAAGGTGACGAACGATTCGTTTTTGGAATGTAACTTTTCTAAAAATCAATATTTTTTAAAAGTGCAAAAACAGAAAGTTGCTGGCATCTATTAAGCACATTTCTGTAAAATTTAGATTCGAAATTCCAACGGAGCTAAATCCTACAGCGTTTGGCGTGAACCCTCCTTTTTGCACTTTCAAAAGTGCCAGATAAGGTGACGAACTAATACATAGACATTTAAACTCGATGCAGATGTCTAAAACAATACGAAAAAGCAATAAAACTGCAACAGTTAATGTTATCTGGTAATATAATACGTCGTTTTAACAAAATCAACGATAACAATTCAAATTCTTGAATAAAAAAAGCTACAGAAAGTTCGTGACAATACCCTACAAGGTAGACTTGGAGCAAACACGGTGTCCCTTTCAAACGACGCAAAAGAAAAAAAAGTCAAGTACCAAAAACTGTTAATAAAGATCTCATTTCTACGTACATATAATAACATGATTTTATTTTCCAATCATCTTTGCTCTGGCAAAGAGTAGTACAACTAGTTCCATATGTTTTCTTGGGAACTTTGTCGTTAATGATGATGTTTCGTCCGCATAAGTCTCGTAAAATGTTATATTAGCTGGGTGTCCAAGGTATTCGTACTCGTCCCAGATAGTTACAACCCCGTCGGTCACCGGTATGTAATCAGCGTGTGAATAGTCACTAAGTCGGAATGTCGCGTTCGTGGTCAGTATTGTCAGGAGGAATATGGCGACGTGGTTTAGCCATAAAAAGAACAAAAGGAAAATGGTTAATACTAGTTTTTCTTAATTTATATTAGGTTGTCCTTATGGACTACTCTCCTCTTTATTAAAACCATTGTCCCCAGGTCCGCCTCAACGGTTTCGTCGGAACAAAGTGGTGATAATTTGTTTCCTAGCCGTTTATTTGTTTTTAACCAAACTCTATCCCCTGCTTGAAATTTTTTGTAAACCCTGTCTTTGTTTACGTAGTCTAGGGTCTTTTCCTGAGCTTTCTGTATTTTTTCTCTGATTTCTATTTCAAGTTCGTTGGCAGTTGAATGAATAATTTCGACAGGTTTTTTACCTGTTACGGAATGAATTGTTTTGTTATATTCTATGGTTGCTAATAGCACAATGTCGATGGTATCGTCAAGTTTCCTGTCTATTTTAAGGCAACGAGCTATCTCGGCTAACGTACTATGAAAACGTTCTACCGTTCCGTTTGATGTGCTATGAGAGGGGGGGTTGGGGATTTGGGGAATTTGCAATACTAATTCCAAAATTTCCTGTTAAGATTGATTTTATAGTCTCTGAATTAAGAGAGCGTTCGTTGTCGCAGTATAGGGTTTTTATTTTTGAAAACAGATTGACAAGTTGGAGTAAAGGTGTTTTAATGTCTATAATTGCTCGCGAGCCTATGGGTTGAACGGAGGCAAATGTAGAGTACTTATCCACAGCGGTTAAAAAATATTTTCCGTCTGTAGAAAAAATGTCGACATGTAAAATTTCTCCTACGTAGGTTGGTACGGGTGTTTTAGCAATAATCTGTTTTTCGGGATGGCGATTGTATTTCCCTACAATTCGTTACTACTTCAGTAACAATTCTTGTCATTTTGGGAAAGAAGTACTCTAAAAGTATTTGTTTAACGTTTTCTTGAGCAGCGCGATGCGCTCTGTTGTGTTCAGTCACAGCTATTTCTAGTTGCTCTGATTTGTCGGTTACGTCAATTATAAGAGATTTTAAATATCTAAAGACTGTCGAGGGGAATTCCTGAATCAAGGCGTGTTGAATAAATGCAAGAACGGGGAGTTGGTAATGTATTGCGTTGACGACTTCTGGCTTCACAACATCTCTTAGAAGATGTATTGGATAATATGTCTCATTTTATTTATTAGGAACAGAACATAGTTTTTGGTTGCTGGATGTAGTGATTCTTCAATTTATCGGTCTGTCTGTTCTTTCAATTGTATATGTCAGGGACTCTTCACTGTGGATAGTGGCGGTGTCAGAGTCACCACTATCTTCAAGCGCGTTTACATTTTGACGGGAAAGAGCATCCCCCACTTGATTCTGTTTGCCTACCTGCGGTGTGATCCTCCTTTGTTTCGGAAAAAATGATCACGTCATCTATGTAAACGTAACAAATTTTCCCTATGGCGTCCTCGTCATCAATAGCCCTCTGAAAGATGCTAGGGGCGTTTTTTAGCCCAAAAGGCAGTCTACAGAACTCATACTTTCCATTGTTTACTGAAAAAGCTGTTTTCTTTCTATCTTTTTCCGACTTTAAGTCCAATGTTGTGAAGTATTGGGCTTTTTTTGACAGTATTATCGATATGTTAGGAATCGGGTACTTATCATCCTCGGTTTTTTTATTTAGTTTCCAAGTCAAAAACCAGCCTCTTTTTTTGTGGCCATCTTTGTCAACACCTTTTTTATCTACAACCCAGATGGGATTATTTTAGGGTGATTTTGACAGTCGAATAATGCTATCAGCAAGAAGTTGTTAAACTTCCGCATCGACGAAATCCGATACACCTTGGGGGTAGGGGTACATTTTGGAATAAATGGGTTATTCATCCGTTGGTATTGTAGCAACCGTGTTTATATTATAAGGCAGAGCCTCGTTGGGGTCAGCGAATTGGTTTGATCTAAATTTGATCATTTTCTGAAAAGAATTTTTAAAGACCATCGGTACGTCTTTATCATCAACTTTTACAAAATTTACATATTTAAATTCAGCGAATTGAAGGGCCTCTATACCGCTTTCGTATTCTTTAATATTTTTTACTAAATTAATTTTAGCATTTACCTCCTTTAGGAAGTCCAGACCCACAATACCATCAAATTTAGGCAATTTAAGATAAAGAAGATGGTTTTTTTTATTAAAACAAGAAAGAAAGCTAACTTCGGCCAGCCGAAGTTTATATACCCTTGCAGATCGTTCCTATTCTCTTTGAAATTACAAAAATCTTAAATTTAGATTTGCAACAAACAAAATTATAGCAGTTTACGGAGTATTTTGACATTAATTGGTCGATCCTTCCTATGGCAGCTATATAATATAGTCATCCAATTTATGTTAAATTTAATTCGAAATTCTAAAATAATAAAATAAACTTATATTCCAAAGTAGAAGAGAATACAATAAAAATTAACAAAGCTATAATTTTGTTCCTATTAATTTCCCTTTAGTTTTCCGATCGTTCCTATGGGAGCTATATGATATAGTCCTCCGATTTTTCTAAAATTTAATTCGAAATTCAGAACAGTTATTTCCAAGAGCATTAGGTAATATGTCAAAAAACACATAAAAGGGAAAGGATCTCATTTTGGATTTACAATACAAACACAAGGCTGATACTCGCCGCTGAAAAGTCAAAGCTTTAATCCCTAAAGATTATAAAAGAAAATACCGATTTTTAAGGGGATACGACCACAGCCCATACCGTATGAGCTAGAGCAGCCAAATTTTTTTCACAGTATACTATTGAGGGCCTAACCGCCCACTAAGATCGGATATATCTCATCATGCTAAGCGATTGAACGCTATTGTTTTTATTGTTATATTGTTAGAAAAAGGTGACAAGAAGTCAAGAAAAAAAATTACATGTTTTTAAGTTTGTTAATAATAAAGTTAAAGAAGAAAGAAATGCCAAAATTTGCACAATGCAATATAATGCACCAATTGGGCAATTCAATGGAAAAATATAGCGGTCAGTAACAAAAGACTGATATGAACACGAGAGCTGACGCTAGCTAAATCCAAAGTGGGGGCAAGGGGAAACGAGTACCTAGATGGGAACACTTAAGTACGAAAGAAAGAACCCGGAAGCAAAAAGAACAACTCTAACTGCGGTATAAAAGAACTAGAACTCCATGGAGAAGAGGTCAGACTCTGAGATACGGCCGGCAGTTATACGAGTCGGGACGCTAAAGACAGAATTAAATATGCCTCGGGACGCCCTATAACAGTCAAAACTGGGGTCCAATGCCACCAGGCGACCAGTACCCGTTGTCCTCTGCTATTGTCCTTGGTAAGGACACGCCTATCGATTAGCAAGCATTTGAATTAATTCGGGACTGTTGTCGTGATCCAAGTGAAAATCAAGAGATCAAGATCATGATCCGCTAGTGAAGATAGTCCCGATAATAACTGAACGAGCAATTCTTAGTGCAAAATATCAATTATAATATTATCCCAAAGACCAAGATCCTTTCGCGATTAAAGGACTAAACAAAACAAAATGGGATCTAAAACGTTTAAGGCGGATGATAATAACTGAACGAGCAATTCTTAGTGCAAAATATCAATTATAATATTATCCCAAAGACCAAGATCCTTTCGCGATTAAAGGACTAAACAAAACAAAATGGGATCTAAAACGTTTAAGGCGGATGACAACACTGCCAACGTCATCAACAACGTCGAAGTGATAGATCACAAAGACGAAATTGTAAAAGTGTTTAATGTCTTGTGTCTGATCACAGTGTTTATAATGGTCCTTGTAGTTCTACGAGGACTCAGAATGTATAAGAAATCCGTATAACGCCGTCGGGATCACGGACACGATTTAGAGAGGATCGTAATCGCTGCCTCTAACTGGCCCGAGCGAAACCGGGATTAAGTACGAAACTACTTGAGAAGTCCCTGCAGTGCAGTTCACCTGGATACCTGAGTGCCGCTTCCTTCATTCCCTCCATATACTTATAGTTTTTTTTTTTATTATTTGACTGTTCAGTGTTTTTTATAAAAAAAAAAAAGAATAGTTACGCGAAAGACGCGATGTTCAAAATATATATTACCCATACATATTATTTTTAAGTGCACCAATTTCCATATATATATATATATATATATATATATATATATATATATATATATATATATATATATATATATTATATATATATATAATTAAATATTTATCTACAGCCCAAATGATCCAGAGCGTCTAGATCTCATCGCCAGGATATCAATGAGTAAGTTTCTATATTTGTTTTCCTCTAAATATATATGTCGGGTCACGCAGCCGCAGCAGCTAATTAACGTGTAAATCCGTACTCTTATATCAATTGCATCACGAAAGGCATCTCTCTCTATTTATCTCTCCCATTTGTTGTATGCTTGCATTTTTGGGCCCAGCATTCGGCTGGCTGGCCCTTCGTAAACTCAGTATGAATTCTGATCTCGCCATAAAACGCATTCTCGTCTCGCCTGCTGTACTTTTTCGATAATAAATTGTTAACAAGCATAAACCAACCCAATTTTCTTATTCTCGTTTGCATTAACTAATAAAAAAGCTTATTAGTTCAACATTGGTGACCCCGACGTGATTCGTACAAAACAATATTAAGTGCAAATCACATAAATAAGTCTATTTATTGACTTTTCGTTGTTGCGGCTGCGGTGCATTGGCGGAGCCAGAAATCATTTGTCGAAAAAATAAAGCCTTGAGTGCAGTGAGCGCTATAAATAAATAGCAGTTTTGTGTTGCCGAAATTTGCATAAAAGGCGAAAAATTAGTTATACATTGGAGCGTACATAGCCAAGTAACGGGCCGTTATTTCTTCGTTTGCTTTGCGCTCATCTTCCCGCTAAAACCGAATTTCGGGCATTTCGTCTGCTTGTGCCGTTGTTGTTGTTGTAGCCATGCCTACGGGAATTGCTGGAGATGCTACCGCTGATGAAAACAGGGTGATATTTTTAAAGCGCAAGGCAACTGCTTTATTTAATAGAGTGGAGCGTTTAGTGGATTCCCTTTCAAGTGCGGCGTTAACTTCATGCGACGAATCCGGGCTCCACGTGAGGTTGGAGCTGATTGATGAGCTTCAAGGAGCATTTAAAAAGGTTCTCGGTGAGCTCGAAGAATTGGATTTCGAGGAAATTGAAAGTGATTTGAGTGAAAAATTTGATGACATTCTCGTACTTTTGAAGTCATCTGTTCGATCCGAAATTTCAAAGCGCGCCTCACAGCTCCTTTCGCACTCAACTCTTGCTGACGGCATCACTCCCGGAGCTTTCGGCCTCCAGCAGCGTCAGCCTCGACATAGGGCAACATTACTGCCTCCACTTGAGCTTCCAAAATTCGCTGGAGGTTATGCAAATTGGTCTGATTTTTATTCTATGTTTACCACTATCATAGATAGTCACCCTGATCTCACCAACATAGAAAAGCTGCAGCATCTACGATCATGCCTGAGGGATACTGCGTTGGAAACTATTCGCTCGCTGGAAATTTCGGATGGCAACTACGCAATTGCTTTGGATTTACTGCAAAATAGATTTGATAATCGTCGTTTGGTTTTTCAGGCACACATTACTGAGATCCTGGGAATAAAGGCGGTGCAGAGTGGTTCCGTTTCGACACTTCGGGAGCTGTCGGATAAATTCAACGCTCATATCCGCGCTCTTAAGGGGCTGGGCACGACGGAACAAATCGCAGGATGCATCATCGTCCAAATCCTGTTCCAAAAATTGGATCCGGCAAGTCAGGCCAAGTGGGAAGAGCGTTTAGAGGACCCTGCCTTCGTCAACTTAATTCCTACTTGGGAGTCAATGGCATCATTTCTGGAGCAGCGGTGCAGGACGTTGGAGACGATGGATTTTGCCATGGCAAACTATGCGCCGGGCATTCAGGTGGGAAGTAACAGAATACCCAATACGCGTAGATCAGCATTTGTTGCCTCGAATTCGATCTGTATATTCTGTAATGATGCAGGTCACTCCATTTCTTATTGCCAGAATTTTAAAGCCCTGTCTCCTACGAATAGGCTTCAAGAAGCAAAACGGCTCTGTCTTTGCATAAATTGTCTTAAGGTTGGTCATCAAGTTAGGCAGTGCAATTCCAGTAATTGTCGTGCATGCGGATCAAAGCATCACACCCTGCTTCACATGGGAAACTTAGCTTCCCTTTCTTCACAAGAAGGAGCACCGCTTCAAGAAGCAATTCCGTCTGCCTCACCATCTGCACTGCCTTCCACCTCGACTGCTCTCATTGCACAGGATTTTAGTAATGATATTGTGCTCTTAGCAACGGCAAGCGTATTAGTAAAAAACCGCTCCGGAGTTTTCGTTCCCTGTCGAGTTCTACTCGACTCTGGCTCCCAGCTGCATCTAATAACGTCCCGATTCGCAAGCCAGCTTCAAGTAAAGAAGATAAAATCTTTAGCATCTGTTACTGGAATAGGAGATTCCAGTTTTGTGACGGATGGTCATTCGGTTAATATTACGGTTCAGTCCCGAACTTCCGATTACTCAGCCAACATTACCGCGGTGATTGCTCCGAACATCACAGAGCGGCAGCCTAGCTTCAATGTCGATCGGAGCCAGCCTCTTTTACGAGATGTTATGCGTTGGCCAAATTAAGCTTCCACATGGATTACCCCTACTTCAAAAGACTCGTCTGGGTTGGGTTGTTTCTGGAGGTTATGGCCTCTCCAATGGCTCGTCCTTATTGTCGTCTCAAGAGTTACCCCTCGCTAGCAGGGAGAATAGTTTCGATCGGTTAGATGATCTTCTTCGACGATTTTGGGAAGTGGAAAGCTGCGCCGAGCCAATCATACGCGCTACTAAGGAAGAATTGGACTGTGAAGCACATTTCGTAAGACACGTTGTTCGTTTGCCAGCTGGGGATTATTCTGTTCGTTTACCTGCCAAGCTCAATCTAGACTTCTTGGGAGAGTCCTACCAGCAAGCTTATCGAAGATTCTTGTCCCTAGAGAGAAAGCTAAATCGTCAGCCAGCCTTGAAGGCTCAATATGGAGCATTCATAAAGGAATACCTCGATCTAGGACATATGTCATCAGTGTCTGCCTCTGACAGCGGGTTGTGCCGATACTTCTTGCCTCATCATTGCGTCATAAAGGAAGATAGCTCCACCACAAAGCTCCGCGTAGTTTTTGATGGATCGGCGGCCAGCTCCTCAGGGTATTCTCTCAACGATGTTCTTATGGCAGGCCCTGTAATTCAGCATAAGCTGTTCCAGATTCTTCTTCGGTTTCGTTCACACCCGGTAGCAATCACAGGAGACATCTGCAAAATGTACCGCTGTGTTAGGGTTCAGCCTGAGGACAGCTATTTGCAATGCATTTTGTGGAGGGATTCCCCCCAGGATCAATTGCGGGTGTTTAAGCTAGACACCGTTACCTATGGCACGAAGCCAGCATCATTTCTGGCTGTGCGAGCTATGCATCAGCTGTCAGCAGACGAGCATACAGCGTTTCCGCTTGGGGCTGAGGTCATTCGTCGCGATTTTTATGTGGATGATTTGATATCTGGAGCCAAATCCAAGGAAATTTGCATAAAAGGCGAAAAATTAGTTATACATTGGAGCGTACATAGCCAAGTAACGGGCCGTTATTTCTTCGTTTGCTTTGCGCTCATCTTCCCGCTAAAACCGAATTTCGGGCATTTCGTCTGCTTGTGCCGTTGTTGTTGTTGTAGCCATGCCTACGGGAATTGCTGGAGATGCTACCGCTGATGAAAACAGGGTGATATTTTTAAAGCGCAAGGCAACTGCTTTATTTAATAGAGTGGAGCGTTTAGTGGATTCCCTTTCAAGTGCGGCGTTAACTTCATGCGACGAATCCGGGCTCCACGTGAGGTTGGAGCTGATTGATGAGCTTCAAGGAGCATTTAAAAAGGTTCTCGGTGAGCTCGAAGAATTGGATTTCGAGGAAATTGAAAGTGATTTGAGTGAAAAATTTGATGACATTCTCGTACTTTTGAAGTCATCTGTTCGATCCGAAATTTCAAAGCGCGCCTCACAGCTCCTTTCGCACTCAACTCTTGCTGACGGCATCACTCCCGGAGCTTTCGGCCTCCAGCAGCGTCAGCCTCGACATAGGGCAACATTACTGCCTCCACTTGAGCTTCCAAAATTCGCTGGAGGTTATGCAAATTGGTCTGATTTTTATTCTATGTTTACCACTATCATAGATAGTCACCCTGATCTCACCAACATAGAAAAGCTGCAGCATCTACGATCATGCCTGAGGGATACTGCGTTGGAAACTATTCGCTCGCTGGAAATTTCGGATGGCAACTACGCAATTGCTTTGGATTTACTGCAAAATAGATTTGATAATCGTCGTTTGGTTTTTCAGGCACACATTACTGAGATCCTGGGAATAAAGGCGGTGCAGAGTGGTTCCGTTTCGACACTTCGGGAGCTGTCGGATAAATTCAACGCTCATATCCGCGCTCTTAAGGGGCTGGGCACGACGGAACAAATCGCAGGATGCATCATCGTCCAAATCCTGTTCCAAAAATTGGATCCGGCAAGTCAGGCCAAGTGCCTTCGTCAACTTAATTCCTACTTGGGAGTCAATGGCATCATTTCTGGAGCAGCGGTGCAGGACGTTGGAGACGATGGATTTTGCCATGGCAAACTATGCGCCGGGCATTCAGGTGGGAAGTAACAGAATACCCAATACGCGTAGATCAGCATTTGTTGCCTCGAATTCGATCTGTATATTCTGTAATGATGCAGGTCACTCCATTTCTTATTGCCAGAATTTTAAAGCCCTGTCTCCTACGAATAGGCTTCAAGAAGCAAAACGGCTCTGTCTTTGCATAAATTGTCTTAAGGTTGGTCATCAAGTTAGGCAGTGCAATTCCAGTAATTGTCGTGCATGCGGATCAAAGCATCACACCCTGCTTCACATGGGAAACTTAGCTTCCCTTTCTTCACAAGAAGGAGCACCGCTTCAAGAAGCAATTCCGTCTGCCTCACCATCTGCACTGCCTTCCACCTCGACTGCTCTCATTGCACAGGATTTTAGTAATGATATTGTGCTCTTAGCAACGGCAAGCGTATTAGTAAAAAACCGCTCCGGAGTTTTCGTTCCCTGTCGAGTTCTACTCGACTCTGACTCCCAGCTGCATCTAATAACGTCCCGATTCGCAAGCCAGCTTCAAGTAAAGAAGATAAAATCTTTAGCATCTGTTACTGGAATAGGAGATTCCAGTTTTGTGACGGATGGTCATTCGGTTAATATTACGGTTCAGTCCCGAACTTCCGATTACTCAGCCAACATTACCGCGGTGATTGCTCCGAACATCACAGAGCGGCAGCCTAGCTTCAATGTCGAAAAATTTATTCCCCCTTTTTTCCCCCCCCGGGTGGACCTTTTAATCGGAGCCAGCCTCTTTTACGAGATGTTATGCGTTGGCCAAATTAAGCTTCCACATGGATTACCCCTACTTCAAAAGACTCGTCTGTTCCCCCCCCCCTCCTTTTTTTTTTTCTCTCTCCCCCCCCCCCCCATTTTTCTTTTTTTTTTTCCCCATTTTTGGAAGGGAAAAACCCCCCCCGCCCCTCATACCCGCTACTAAGGAAGAATTGGACTGTGAAGCACATTTCGTAAGACACGTTGTTCGTTTGCCAGCTGGGGAGTATTCTGTTCGTTTACCTGCCAAGCTCAATCTAGACTTCTTGGGAGAGTCCTACCAGCAAGCTTATCGAAGATTCTTGTCCCTAGAAAGAAAGCTAAATCGTCAGCCAGCCTTGAAGGCTCAATATGGAGCATTCATAAAGGAATACCTCGATCTAGGACATATGTCATCAGTGTCTGCCTCTGACAGCGGGTTGTGCCGATACTTCTTGCCTCATCATTGCGTCATAAAGGAAGATAGCTCCACCACAAAGCTCCGCGTAGTTTTTGATGGATCGGCGGCCAGCTCCTCAGGGTATTCTCTCAACGATGTTCTTATGGCAGGCCCTGTAATTCAGCATAAGCTGTTCCAGATTCTTCTTCGGTTTCGTTCACACCCGGTAGCAATCACAGGAGACATCTGCAAAATGTACCGCTGTGTTAGGGTTCAGCCTGAGGACAGCTATTTGCAATGCATTTTGTGGAGGGATTCCCCCCAGGATCAATTGCGGGTGTTTAAGCTAGACACCGTTACCTATGGCACGAAGCCAGCATCATTTCTGGCTGTGCGAGCTATGCATCAGCTGTCAGCAGACGAGCATACAGCGTTTCCGCTTGGGGCTGAGGTCATTCGTCGCGATTTTTATGTGGATGATTTGATATCTGGAGCCAAATCCAAGGAAGAAGCAGTCATCATTATGGATCAAACATCAAAACTTCTAGCCAAGGGAAAATTTAAGCTTAGAAAGTGGTGCTCGAATGTGTCAGCTGTTTTGGAGGGAGTTGCAGACAAGGATAAGGAGTCTTATTTGAAGTTTGATGATGGAACTGATTTTGCAAAAACCCTAGGTCTCGCTTGGGATCCAGTTTCTGACCAATTACTGTTTTCCTTTTCGGTCTTACAGTCAGCATCAAGACCTTGCAGGCGATCTGTCCTGTCTGCAATAGCGCGATTTTACGATCCCCTCGGGTTGGTTGGACCTGTGATCACAAAATCGAAAATATTCCTTCAACAACTGTGCAAGGAGAAGTTATCTTGGGATGAAAGCCTCCCGGAGTCACAGAATACGGAATGGAGTGCTATATGCACGAGTTTTGGGCAAATTAAGCATGCGTCATTTCCTCGGCTGGTTCTTTCTCCAAACTCTGAGAGTGAGATTCATGGATTTTGTGATGCCAGCATAGAAGCATATGGTGCCTGTGTCTACATCGTTTGCAACGGCCGATCTCAATTGCTTTGCTCAAAGTCAAGGGTAGCCCCCTTAAAAACACTCACTGTGCCCAAGCTGGAGCTTTGTGGGGCTGAACTCCTGTCTAGACTCATCGCGGAAGTTGCTGGGACTAAGGCATTTGAGGGAAAGTTATACTGCTGGAGCGACTCTGCTGTTGCGCTTTCATGGATCCGAGACGAGCCCTCCAGGTTCAACATTTTTGTAGCGAACCGAGTAGCTGCCATTCAAGAGCTAACTGAGTCAGTAGAGTGGCGATATGTTCCAACTTCTTTAAATCCAGCTGACATTCTCTCCCGAGGTGCTTTTCCTGCTGAGCTTAATGACTCTCCTTTGTGGGCGCATGGACCAAAATTCCTTTGTGGCCCCAAAGCTGAATGGCCGGCCCCAATCATTGCTGAAAGACCAACGCTTGAGGTTCGCCAAAAGATTTTACTAATAAAATCTCCATACGAAGACATAGTGGCTAATTCAAAATTTGCCAATTCCTTCGCCGCCCTTCAAAGAGTTTTCGGATACGTCTACAAGTTTAGTAATCGCATCCGTCGCCCTACGCTCACGGTGTCTGATCTTCAAGGCGGTACTCGCCTGTTGCTTCGTCTGGTCCAGCGCTCACATTTATGGGACGACATCAAATCGTTGCAGTCAAAGGGATTGGTGCACCCATCCAGCTCTATCGCATCTCTTTCGCCATTCGTTGATCAATTTGGGATTCTTAGAGTGGACGGCCGGCTAAAGAATTCTTCGCTGGATTTTAATGGGCGCCATCCAATTATTTTACCACGGAGTCATTCGGTCACTGCTGCCATTATTACTCACTTTCACGAAAGCAATCTGCACACTGGACCACGGGCGCTACTCGGCATAATTCGATCCCAATATTGGCCTATTGGGGGAGGAAGACGGTGATGAAGGCAGTAAACAAATGTATTAGATGCTATCGAATGAAGCCTCGACTAGTGTAGCATATAATGGCGGATCTTCCAAAGGAACGACTCGATGGATCTCATGCATTCGAAGTCAGAAGTGCGAAGTAGGCCTCCAGTAAAATGCTACGTTTGTGTCTTCATTTGTTTCGCCACAAAAGCTATTCATTTGGAGTTGATTAAGGATCTTTCTACAGTGTCATTTCTACATGGCCTTAAACGATTTATATGCACTAGAAGAAAGCCACGGCAGATTTGGTCTGATAATGCAACAAACTTTGTCGGCGCTCGCAATGAATTGCTCGAACTAAGGCGCCTATTCCTCAGCAATGATCATCAGAAAGCTACCTTGGACTTTTGCCTTGCGGAGGCCATTGATTGGTGTTTCATTCCTCCTAGGTCGCCTCACTTTGGCAGTCTTTGGGAAGCGGCTGTGAAGATCGCTAAGCATCATTTTTACCGCGCTGTTGGCAGTGCTGTTTTAGCCTTTGAGGAGTTGCGGACCCTGGTGTGTCACATTTCGGCGGTTGTTAATTCTCGACCATTAGTCTCGATTTCAGAAAACCCCGCTGATCTGGATGTGTTAACCCCAGCATTTTTTTTGAATGGTGGTCCGCCTTCATCTTTCGTCGAGCCAGATGTGACCAGTCTCAACTTCAATCGCTTGGATGGATGGCAACACGTGGCCTACTTGCAGCAGATCTTTTGGTCCCGATGGAAGGAAGAATACCTAACACTTCTGCAGCAGCGCTCCAAGTGGCGCACCCCCAAACCGGGCCTGGTTGTCGATGACTTAGTTCTGGTCAAGGACGAAAACTTGCCTCCCATGAAGTGGCCCCTCGCCAGAGTGATTGAGCTGCTGTTCGGTGGAGATGGCGTTGCTCGAGTTGCCATTCTGAAGACAGCGTCAGGAGTGACAAAGCGAGCAGTGAACAAGCTATGTCTGCTGCCCCTTAAGGATGATGTTGAAACCCAGGCTTCCAACGGGGGGAGTATGTCGGGTCACGCAGCCGCAGCAGCTAATTAACGTGTAAATCCGTACTCTTATATCAATTGCATCACGAAAAGCATCTCTCTCTATTTATCTCTCCCATTTGTTGTATGCTTGCATTTTTGGGCCCAGCATTCGGCTGGCTGGCCCTTCGTAAACTCAGTATGAATTCTGATCTCGCCATAAAACGCATTCTCGTCTCGCCTGCTGTACTTTTTCGATAATAAATTGTTAACAAGCATAAACCAACCCAATTTTCTTATTCTCGTTTGCATTAACTAATAAAAAAGCTTATTAGTTCAACAATATATATACGTGTACAACTGCACCATGATCACAACACAGGCGATGTTAACTACTTTTACTACAGAACCTCATTTCGCTATTAAAGTAAGATATTAACAATTAAAATAATTAATCTGTTCTAAGTATACACAAAAGAAAATAGCCAAACATTATAATTTTATAAGAACACCAAATTTATACTTTATATCTATTTCTTTATAATTTTTCTATATAAAATTTTAATCTTAGTTACCATACCTACTTTTTGTTTCATTTAGTTTTACTCCCACCAATACAAACATATTTTTACCATCAGCAACATATACACCTATCATATATATTTGGTCAGCATTAAGCACACTTACAAGAACTCTTTTTACAATAAATTTATAATGTGAATCGAATCACATAATGTGTTGGTAGAAACCAATTAAAAGGGGCAGCTGGTAAACATGGAAAAACGGGTCAAGAACAGTGGCATAACTTTTGACTGACGACCGCGACGCGAGGAGGAGGGAATGTGGCCGAAACACAGCCCGATCGTGTTACGATCAAGCTACAAGCTACTGCAGACAGAAGACCGACGGACTTTACGAATTCTATCCATTTTTCAGGCACGATAAATTTATTCTCATTATGTTGGAGAGGAAGTGGCTTCCAAAGAAACCACCCCAAAAAATCCTCGGCCCAAGTCCTGAAAAGGACTAATACGCCGACGTAACAAGTTTTTCGTCCGGGGTGGCAACCCAATAGGTGAAATCAGGTGGGGGGGGATAACGATATTTATCATAGACAATGAAATACCGCAAAAAATACTAAAAATTCCAAAAAAAAAAAGTAAGAAGAATAGGATAAAGGAGAAAACGTAACGCGGACACACTACGATGGTGTTCGCTCTCTTGGCTCAAAGCTGTGGATCGAGGTTAACACGCGCGCGGAAGGGAAAATACGTCGAAGATATAAGTTAGTCAGCATGTGGAAAAAGGTTAGTAAAATAAACGACAAAGACGATACTTCCTCGGCTAATACGACTAATACGCCGACGTAACAAGTTTTAATTTGGGTTCCAAACCACCCGTCCGGGGTGGCAACCCAATAGGTGAAATCAGGTGGTGGGGGAAAACGATATTTATCATAGACACTGAAATACCGCAGAAAATAATAAAAATTCAATAAAAAAAGTAAGAAGAATAGGATAAAGAAGAAAGCGTAACGCGGACACACTACGATGGGGTTCGCTCTCTTGGCTGAAAGCTGTCGATCGAGGTTGACACGCGCGCGGAAGGGAAAATACGGCGAAGATTATAAGTTAGTCAGCACTTGGAAAAAGGTTAGTGAAATAAACGACAAAGAGGAGCAGTGAATCGGATAGATTAAAGCACAGATAACGGTGAATAACGAAAGCCGTCGGTGAATAAATTGTTGAAATAATAACATAAACGATCTTGGTGTTAATTATTTCAGAAACCATAAACGGCAGTCGGAATTCGACTCAGGCATAGGAAATTGCTCTGCTGGTATAAATCCTTCCGCTTTTGTTCATTCCGGTAGTTAGAGGAAAGGCTAAATCTTTCCATACCTACGTAACCCAGTAGCTAGTGGAAAGGCTAGATCCTTCCGCCCTTGTTCAACCCAGTAGTTAGCGGAACGGCTAGATCCTTCCATACTTGTGTAACTCAGTAGTTAGTGGATCAGCTAGATCTTTCCACCCTTGTTCAATCGGGTAGTTAGTGGAAAGGCTAGATCCTTCCATACCTACGTAACCCAGTAGTTAGTGGGAAGGCTAGATCTTTCCGCCCTTGTTCAGTCTGGTAGTTAGTGGAAAGGCTAGATCCTTCCATGCCCTTTAAATCTGGTGGTTAGTGGAAAGGCAAGATCTTTCCAGGCCCGTTTAGATCTTTCAGTTTTTGTTTAGCCCGGAAGCTAGTGGAAAGGCTAGCTCCTTCCGTTCGTGTGTAACCCAGTAGTTAGGGGAAAGGTTAGATCCTTCCGAGCCCATCGCGTAGCCCGTGGGATTTTCTGTATAGAGTTAGGATACGAGGGCAAAGGATACCCTTTCAAACAAATACAGAGTGTGCGGGTACCATCCCTACCCTAAAACTCCCCGAAAGTTCTCCTTCGGCTTCGAATCGACCGGAAGACTTTCAATATAATCGTCTAAAATCCCTGTTCACTAAAGGTAAGCATAACTCTTTAGCCCAGTGACTTTTTTTGTTTTTGTAAAGACTCCTAAACCCGACTGAGAATTGGACCTCGGCCAGAGAGCGTCCGTACACATTTTAAGAGAGTTTGTTGACTGTATGTATATGGTTTATGTCCCGTTTATATTATGCAGATGTGCGCAGACCAGGATATCAGCTACCTATTTATTTAGGTCAAAGTAGCTATCAGCAACGAACGAATTTCTGCTAAGTTGAAATCGTATACACTCCCGGCCGTTGAACTGATGTTCAACAATCGTTAATGTTGATCGTGAAGGGCTTGATCGAAGAACCTTTTCTATTTACAGATGTGGTCGGAACTTGACCAAAGGCAAGTTTACTGTGATGGTGGTTCCTTTACGATGGTTCCCTGAGCCATCATATCTCATATCGATATCAGCGTAAGTAGAGTTTAATATGGCGAAGATACTACTGACCACATTTCTAAAGATGTCTAACGGCGCTCTTCGCTGACGTGATCTTGCTATTGCCATGTTTTACGCTTGAACCACCTCCTCGATGTGTTTAAAACAGGGACCGTAATCAGTATAAGTGATAATTAATGATTATTTATCAATTTTTGTAAATTTTACTCCATTTTAATAATTAATTGTTAAGTTGTTTTCAATCGCTCAAAGAATAACTATTATTATTGTGAGCGAAAAAATATCGATAAAAAAATAATAATTATTTTTTTGAGTGTTATTTTTTTGCTCAAAATATCGCTCAAAGTGCAATATCTTCTATCTCAAAGGTTTCTTTGCAAAAATTCTTGCGCAGCATTATACAGTAAGCCTTGACGAACCCAAAAGAAATATTTTTAGATTTGGGAAAAAATAGTTCAAAAGTATTTTGTTTGAGTTCGTCGGGGCTTATTGTATAAAGCTACAAACTTCTGACCAAAATTATAATACCCTTTGCAAGGGTATAAAAATTCTATAAAAAAGTAATAACGTGCTTAATTATTATGGTAAGAGGTTTAAAACATTAGTAATTTATCTGTTGACAAATTTAAAAAATCAGATTAATTTGACAGTCAAGCTATTATTTGTTACAGTAAAGTTATTCATTGTTTGCCATAACTACCCATTTTGTGTATGTTGGGAATCTTTGAGAGTGTAAGTTGAGACACCCGATTTGCATACAAAAAGGCCTCAGCCCAACAGAGGACGTTTTCTACATAGTAAAATTCTCTGAAATAAGAAAAAAAGTGATCGCTCGAAAAGCATTTTTGATTTATTTGTTATTTGGTCAAAGTTCCTTAAAAATGGACGGGAAATAAGTTAAAATTACTTTTGGTTTGAGTTTTATTCATTTTTAAAAGTTTCCCAACTTACAGACCTATTTTTCAAAAAATTTTTTTTAGTTTTCTCTAAGGAAAACAAAATATTTTTTTATGTTTTTTTTTAAACTAGACCAGTGGTGGCCAGCAGAGGCAGCACACAGACAATGAAAGAACGCATTGCGTTTGTGTGAGTGCGAGCATGCACGAATTTGACTGTGTGCGTGACGTTTTGCAGCTTGACAGCGTACATGTGCGTCGAAACGCGGCAGCGCGCTGGCAGAGCAGCGACAGCGAAATTGCCTATCCCGTGGGCCCTGCGCGCTGCCTCTGCTGGCCACCACTGAACTAGACTAATCTTTTGTTAACTACCTAATGCATGAAGTTTCAGAAGTGATTGTCGAAATGACAGATAAAAAATAAGAAAGGAAGCTAACTTTGGCCAGCCGAAGTTTATATACCCTTGCAGATCATTCCTATTAAAAATTAATTGACCGATGTTTTCTATTTTTATTTTTTATTTTTTTATTTATTTCAAAAATTAGCAAATGTATGCCAAAATAAAACCTAACTCCCACCACCGACAAAATATAGGAGTTTTTTTAACGATATGTTCCTACTCACATCAAGTGGGTGGAGGCAAGGATAGGTGACTTAAAATATTTGTTACATTAAAGTCCACGGAACATTCACCAAACAACAAAAAATACAATTCATTATATTGGCTACATAAAATTCGAAAAGGATCGTGCGTTTTAAAATTCGTTTTGCAAATTTCTAGAGCAATAGGCCTTTAGCGAGGGCAGGTTTAAAAGACGCAATTTATCGACGTAGGATGGCAGGTGACGTTGTGGTTCCCAGTTTAACCCACGTAAAGCAAACAAAAGGAACTGTTTCTGTACCGATTCGATTAGGTCCTGATATTTAGCATATTGAGGTGACCATACGCACGAGCAGTATTCAAGAATCGGTCGAACAAGATAAATGTAAAGGTGCTTTGTGGTGTAGGGATCCTCAAATTCCTTAGACCAGCGCTTAACAAATGCAAAAACCCCTTTTGCTTTACTGACAATGATGCCGATGTGATTGGTAAAGTTTAAGTTGTGGCTGAATAAAAGATCATGATTCAAGATCGCTCATGCCAATGGAATAATTAAAGAGGAAAAGCCTCTTTCGATAAAAGGACATGAAGCTACATTTGGAATTATTTAAAAACAGCAGGTTCTGGAGACACCACGATTGCAGATTGTTTAAGTCCGCTTGCAGGAGTACATGAGAATCGACGTTTGTTAAAGGCATACAAAGTTTAACGTCATCGGAGTACCTTATCACATAAGAAGAGAGAATTACTTGAGGCAAGTCATTTATAAAAAAATTCCAAACAGAAGAGGTCCAAGGTGACTCCCTTGAGGAACGCCAGAAGTCACATGGACGAGGTTTGAGATCGAATTTTTAAATAACACTCTCTGAGTCCGGTTCAATAAGTATGAAGCAATCCACTTCGTCAACGAGATCGGGAATCCCAAGAGCGAAAGTTGTTTTAACAGTAACTGATGGTTCACAGAATCGAAAGCCTTACTAAAATCTGTAAAAATTACTTCAGTTTGGATGTTGGTTTTAAACGCACTGGATAACTGTGGTAAACTCGAGAAGGTTGGTTGACGTTGATCTACGTTTCATAAAGCCGTGCTGTGTTGGGGGCATTATTGAGCTGCATTGGTACTGAAGCTGAGCAGTAATTAACTGTCCGAAGAATTTGGGAATAGCACTGAGTTTTGCAATCCCTCGGTAGTTATCAATGTTCGATTTACTTCCCTTTTATTGAAGCGGAATTATAAAAGATTCCTTCCAAACCTCTGGAAAAAATGAGTGCTGTAGGGATAACTGAAATAGTTTTGACAGTGGCTCACACAATGCACCAGCAAAATATTTTAAAACACAGCTTGGTACAAGATCAGGACCAGAAGAGAATTCCGACCCAAAAAAAAAGATCCAAGATCTTATTCGAGGAATAGAGTTTAATTGTCCCAATGAGAGGTCGACAAGGCCATGTACCAACTCGTGAGTAAAGTGGGAACAAGAACATTTAAGTCAGGTGATGACATCCAGGAAATGGAAGGTAGGTTAAAGTCGCCTATAACAATAAGATGGTCGATATTTCCGAGGGTGGAGTGCATACTCTGAATATGAGCAAGATGCTGCAGATATACATTAATATCGGACCGGTGTGGAGTGTACGACCATGAGACGTAAACAAAATAGTCATAAACGTTAATACGAACAGCAACAAATTCTGAAGTGCTTTCAGTGTCGTTTATCGGAATTAATTTTGAAACCAGATCGGACTTAACGGCAATAAGAACACCGCCGCCAAGACGTACTGTACGATCACGTCTATAGATGACGTAGTTGTCCCCAAATATTTCGCAGTCAGACACAGAGGAATTAAGCCACGTTTCAGTGAAGGCAATCACATTGGCATCAAAGGAGGCATGCTCCGGCCAGATTGCAATATCAAGGACTTTATAAATTAGAACGTCAGAAATTCCAATCTTAAACGAAGATATTTCGCGTGTTTGCTTAAAATTGAACTTTGAGACAGTAATTTTGGTGCCAGAAATATTCAGTTTGCTACTTAGTTGGTACTTAACATCGCTTTCAGAAGCCCCAGGATTCAGACGGGAGACAAAAATGAACCGTTTGGCTGCAACGCCAACTATGGGAACAGATTTCTTTGGCGCGACTCCAGATATGATTCCACAGTTGATTTTTAAAGGCGTCGAACGTGTAGAATCAGTTACATCCATATTCGATTGATGTCCATAAGTGCTCTAGTAATAGGGCTCAGTTGCATTAAGGCGGAAGACTGTGGAACATATAAGTTATTATTAGGCGAAGAGCATGTTTGGGCGACACTTAGCATTTTCAGGTTCTTAAAATGTGATTCTGCGGAGCAGAATTTCTCTTGAGGCTCGCGGAAACTCCAGGTGGGTTTGTCGCATGAATGATTTCATATCAACCTCAATATGCCTGCAGTTTGTGCAAGTCCAGTTAAGGCCAATTGCCAAATTGTCACAAATCCAGCAGCAAACCGAAGTTTGGCGTGAAGTTATTTTGTTGCCAAAAGCGGCGCAGCAAGAACTCATTTCGTTTGTTTCAATATATAAATTAATTTAATAATCGCCGATCAAAACAAAAAGTGTAGAGCGCAGGTAACGCTTTATGTTTAAGCACCGAAAAGGAAGTGTGTGTGATTGTTTGGCAGCAGATGCCCGGAGAGCAATTACACCAACAACCAACACACTGGTAAGCGATAAGCGTAATGCACGAAAGCGATTGGAGAGCTATTGCACCAGAAACATCACAAGGAGTTAAAACGCAATGGACAAGAACGAAGCGGCAAAGCTGATAGAGAAATATTTTACTTATGTAGTTTTGCGAAATAAAAAGTCACTGTTAAAACGATCCAGTTTGTTCTGACTCTTAAGGATCACAAAGTCACCAACAGTTCGCTACAATTCTGGTCAAAATGCACAGATTTCATGGAGAAAACTTCGTTTAAAGATAGAGCGATTTAAAGCACGTCTAACAGCGGCATCGAACGATGACAAATGAAAGGCAGCTATAAAAAATAGTAGTCCGATTTATGTTGAATTTAATTCGAAATTCTGAAATAATAAAATAAAGTTATATTCCAGAGTAGAAGAGAATACAATAAAAACAAGGGAGAACGCTATAGTCGAGAGCCTCTACTATTAAATACCAGTTACTCAGCTAAAACAAGCAGTCTCAAGCAGGAAAAACCAAGCAGCCGCTTAAAAGTGGCGCCATCTACCGGACATTTCATTAACTGCTTATAACTTCTTACTGAGTGGTCCGATTTAACCGATTACCCAACCCAAACAAAATGGCGTTTTCACTTTTCCCATAGCTTTAAAACTGTGGGCGCCACAGCTTTTCGTGGTTTGTTGGCGTTAGGGGGGAGGGGGGGTTTCCCATTTTGGTCAATCAATATGTATTGAAGAAACGAATACACATTCTTTTTCCCGTTAATCTAGCTTCAAAACTGTGGCCGCCTCAGTTTTTCGGGGTTTGTGGGCGTTAGAGGGGGCGTGGCACATCGGCCGCTGCGTATTAGCCCCGAGAATCTGCATGCCAAGTCCCAGTCTTCTAGCTTTTATAGTTTCGGAGATTTCAGCGTTCATACAGACGGACAGACAGACAGATGGACAGACGGACTGACGGACAGACGGACAGAGAGACAGACAGACAGACAGACAGACAGACAGACAGACAGACAGACAGACAGACGGACAGACGGACAGACAGACATAGCTAGATCGACTCGACTCATTATACCCTCTGCAAGGGTATACCAAAAAGGTGTACCAATCTACAGACCTCTCCACCATTGTTCTTAAAGTTGTTAAGGAAATGTTATATATGCGTCTTGTACACTTTTTATACCCTTGCAGAGGGTATAACAATTTTAGTAAGAAGTTTGCAACGCAGCATGACTAGACGAGTCGATCTAGCCATGTCCGTCCGTCCGTCCGTCCGTCCGTCCGTCTGTTCGTCCGTCTGTCCGTTTGTTTCTACGCAAACTAGTCCCTCAGTTTTAAAGCTATCGAGATGAAACTTAACCAAAAGTCGTCTTTCTATTGCAGGTAGTATATAAGTCGGAACCGGCCGGATCGGACAACTATATCTTATAGCTCCCATAGGAATAATCGTAAAAATAATTGAAAACAAGAAAGGAAGCTAACTTCGGCCAGCCGAAGTTTATATACAGATCGTTCCTATTCTATTTGAAATTACAAAAATCTTAAATTTAGATTTGCAACAAACTAAATTATATCAGTTTACGGAGTATTTTGACATTAATTAATCGATCCTTCCTATGGCAGCTATATAATATAGTCATCCAATTTATGTTTAATTTAATTCGAAATTCTAAAATAATAAATTAAACTTATATTCCAAAATAGAAGAGAATACAATAAAAATTAACAAAGCTATAATTTTGTTCCTATTAATTTCCCTTTAGTTTTCCGATCGTTCCTATGGGAGCTATATGATATAGTCGTCCGATTTTTCTAAAATTTAATTCAAAATTCGGAATAGTTAAAAAAAATGATTTTTCAAAGAGCATAAGGTAATATGTCAAAAACTCGTCGAATCTCATATATAACGTCTCAACAAAAATTCCAAATAAATGTAGTCGTCTCCCCTTATCGTGTTGACAATGTATTTATAGTAATATTAATAAGAAGTCCCGTAATTTCTTCGTGAGGTAGTTTTGGCTAAAAATGTGGTGCCCAAACTAGACAAGCTATTCAATTTACTTGTGTTTCAGTAGTGCCAGAGCGAAGATGAGTGAAAAATAAAATCAAGTAAGTACACTAGTCGGCATAATTATTTTGACATGTTTGAGAGCAAAAAAACTCATATTTGAACTTATAATATAAACTTTTGGCACCTATATGAAAAGAACACCACAATTCCGTATAAATAACAGAAAAATGTTCTTAACCCATTAGCACCCTTTGAAAAATTTGAAAATTTTGTGAAAGTCAAATTTTAAACTTTTTTCCTGGGGCTTAAAACAAAAATGTTTTGATGCAAAGTTGTTCCCCAATCAAAATTAATTATAACTGCAAAAAAAAAATTTCAAAATATTTTTCCTTGTATTTTTTATGATTTTTTGAAAATAGCTAAAAATGACCATTTTTCCTCCTTTTCATACAAAATTTTACTAAGATCTTTCCATTCAAAAAATCATAAAAAATAGAAGGAAAAATATTTTGAAATTTTTTTTTTTGCAGTTATTACTAATTTTGATTGGGGAACAACTTTGCATCAAAACATTTTTGTTTTAAGCCCCAGGAAAAAAGTTTAAAATTTGACTTTCACTAAATTTTCAAATTTTTCAAAGGGTGCTTAATGGGTTAAGAACATTTTTCTGTTATTTATACGGAATTGTGGTGTTCTTTTCATATAGATGCTAAAAGTTTATATTATAAGTTCAAATATGAGTTTTTTTTGCTCTCAGACATGTCAAAATAATTATGCCGACTAGTGTATATGAACGTATAACTGAGATATTTATCAACAGTTTTTGGTACTTCGCGTTTTTTTCTTTTGCTCCGTTCGAGAGTGACACCGTGTTTGCTCCAAGTCTAACTTGTAGGGTATCGTGACGAACTTTTTGGAGGGTATTGTGACGAACTTTTTTTATTCAAGAATTTTAATTGTTATCGTTGATTTTGTTAAAAAGACATTTAATATTACCAGATAACATTAACTGCTGCAGTTTTATTGCTTTTTCGTATTGTTTTAGACATCTGGTGTAGTTTAAATGTGTATTTTTCAGTTCGTCACCTTATCTGGCACTTTTGAAAGTGTAAAAAGGATGGTTCACGCCAAACGCTGTAGGATTTAGCTCCGTTGGAATTTCGAATCCAAATTTTGCAAAAATGTGCTCAGTAGATGTCAGCAACTTTTTGCTTTTACACTTTTAAAAAATATTGATTTTTGGGGAAGTTACATTAAAAAAGAAATCGTTCGTCACATTACCCTACAACTTTTTAAGTTGCAAAAAAAGTATGGTTCACGCCAAATGCTGTAGGATTTAGATCCGTTGGAATTTCGAATCCAAATTTTACAAAAATGTGCACAGTAGATGTCAGCAACTTTCTGCATTTACATTTTTAAAAAATATTGATTTTTAGAAAAGTTACATTCAAAATACGAAACGTTCGTCACCTTACCCTACACTCCCCTACCAAAACCTAGCAGTTTGGCCTCTGAGCTATGACCACATTAATTTTGTTTGTGGCAGAGTGCTTTTCTGAGTTCAAGAAAATACTAACTAAAAATAAAAATATTTGCATGTTAAAAATGAAAATAAACATTTTAAAACTAAAAACAAAACATTTTGGGTGCAAAAATAAGGTAGAAATGTTTTAAAATGTAAAACGCTCCACACAAATTTAAAATGCGAGTTCTTTCAGTGTAAAAATATATATAAATTATTTTATGATGTATGTTATACATAAAATCTAAACATCGTGAAAGTACAACTTAAAAAAAATCAAAGCGTCACAGTAAAATTTGGTATGACAATAAAAAACAAGAAAGGAAGCTAACTTCGGCCAGCCGAAGTCTATATACCCTTGCAGTTAATTCCTATTTAATTACAAATTACAAAAATCTGAATTTCGATTTGGAACATACCGAATTATAGCAATTTTGACAATAATTGATTGATCATTCCTATGGGAGCTATATAATATAGTCGTCCGATTTATGTAAAATTTATTTCAAAATTCTGAAATAATAAAATAAAGTTATATTCAAGAGTAGAAGAGAATACAATAAAAATTAACAAAGCTATAATTTTTTTCCTATTAATTTCCCATTAATTTTCCGATCATTCCTATGGGAGCTATATGATATAGTCGTCCGATTTTTATAAAATTTAATCCGAAATTCAGTACAGTTAAAAAAATGATATTTCCAAGAGCAAAAGGTAATAGGTCAAAAAACACCGAAGATATAATTTTTTTCCCATTATTTTTCCGATTATTCCTATGGGAGCTATAAGATATAGTTGTCCGATCCGGCCGGTTCCGACTTATATACTACCTGCAATAGAAAGACGACTTTTGGTAAAGTTTCAGCTCGATAGCTTTAAAACTGAGAGACTAGTTTGCGTAGAAACGGACGGACGGACAGACGGACGGACAGACGGACGGACAGACGGACATGGCTAGATCGACTCGTCTAGTCATGCTGATCAAGAATATATATACTTTATGGGGTCGGAAACGTCTCCTTCACTGCGTTGCAAACTTCTGACTGAAATCATTATACCCTCTGCAAGGGTATAAAAACCGTGGAGGTAAAAAATAAATTTGACGCGTCACAAGTAAAATTTGGCATGAAATTAAAAAAAATCGCGGCAATATTCGAATACGTGTTCGGAAGTGAGTCTTGGAACAGGTCTGGGAAATTCGATTCCGTGTGAATCTTTCAGAAGTGCAAAATAAGAAATTAGGTCCGATAATATTGATATAGAAATGTAAATGCAATTTTTTTTTGATAAAGCTAAGAGTTTTTTAAGTATCGTAATCTTTTTGTCTTTTATTTTAAAACTGAAAGCTAAATCATTATTTTTGATGAATAATAAATTCCACAAATAATAACCCTGTTTAAAGAAGTCCAATTAATTTAGTTTAATGTCTCAGGAAGCAGAACTACTTTCATTTCGTGTTTCTGGAAAAAAAACACAAGCACCTCTTAACAAGCTAAGAAAATAGTGACGGAATCATGTTATGTAAAATGTACTTATTACTATAAATAAATTGGTTTTTCTTTTTGCAGCGCAGTGACTTTTTTAAATAACTTTAACAGCCGAGTTGATTTTTTCGGTCGTCAGTTTAAAAGCTAAAATCAGGAAGCTGGCATAGGAAAATTGCTTTTTATAAAATTGGAATTGGATCAAAATCTCCCAGGTGGGCCACCGCCGATTAGAAGGTCTGTTTTCGTCAAACTGGTTTACTTTTCCGGTTCAGAACGAGAAAAAAAAGTTTCATTTGAACGGTTTTTATAAATTTTGAATTTTAACAAAGTTATAGGGGTCACTAAATAGCATTTCTGGCACTTTTTGAAAGATATCTTTATGATGTTTTCACTCATTGATCAAGAATTGTATTGGCTTTAACTAAAAAACATTTTTTTCTTATTAATAAAAAAGTTTTTAAAGTGTATTTTTTTCAGTGTTCTTCACCAGTTACACTCTTTAAAACCATTCAGAAATTAAAGTTGATTCATTACAAACAAGATCAAAAAAAAATTTTTGGGATAGGACAAAGGATTTTCGCAATTCGAATTTTTCGGGGGGCGCAACGTTTCAACGTTTAGACAGTGCGCAATGGCCGGAAGGTTTCGCTACAAATTACGTGTAAGACTATGAATTTACCCCATTTCATTTCTTGTCAGATTTCAAACGACTTTTAAAAAAATTGTGGCTAACGAAAGTATTTTTCTAATCGGCAAGCTTAGTCAAATATAAGTTTATTTTATGTTTACTAACAGTTCGATTTAGCCTAGTCCGTAGAGCTTCTGACTCCGAATAAAAAATACCGTGTTCAATCCCAGACCCGACGTGTTTATACCCGTTACTCGTAGAGTAAAAGGGTATATTAGATTCGTGCAAAAGTATGTAACAGGCAGAAGGAAGCGTTTCCGACCATATAAAGTATATATATTCTTGATCAGGATCACTAGCCGAGTCGATCTAGCCATGTCCGTCTGTCCGTCTGTCCGTCTGTCCGTCTGTCCGTCTGTCTGTCCGTCTGTCCGTCTGTCCGTCTGTATGAACGCTGAGATCTCGGAAACTATAAAAGCTAGAAGATTGAGATTTGGCATGCAGATTCTAGGGGTTAATACGCAGCGCAAGTTTTTCACGCCGATGTGCCACGCCCTCTCTAACGCCCACAAATCGCGAAAAACTGTGACCCGTTCTGTATGAACGCTGAGATTTTGGAAACTATAAAAGCTAGAAGATTGGGATTTGACATGCAGATTCTTGGGGTTAATACGCAGCGCAAGTTTTTCACGCCGATGTGCCACGCCCCCTCTAACGCCCACAAACCGCGAAAAACTGTGGCACCCACAGTTTTGAAGCTATATTAACGGGAAAAGAAATGTGTATTTGTTTCATCAATACGTATTGATAGACCAAAGTGAGAAACCCCCCTCCCCCCTAACGCCCACAAACCGCGAAAAACAGTGGCACCCGTCTGTATGAACGCTGAGATCTCGGAAACTATAAAAGCTAGAAGATTGGGATTTGGCATGCAGATTCTAGGGGTTAATACGCAGCGCAAGTTTTTCACGCCGATGTGCCACGCCCCCTCTAACGCCCACAAACCGCGAAAAACTGTGGCACCCACAGTTTTGAAGCTATATTAACGGGAAAAGCAATGTGTATTCGTTTCATCAATACATATTGATAGACCAAAGTTGGAAACCCCCCCCCCCCTAACGCCCACAAACTGCGAAAAGCTGTGGCGCCCATAGTTTTAAAGCTAGAGCAAAAGTGTAAACGCCATTTTGTTTGGGTTATAAACGCCTACCGAAATGTAGAATAATTTTTTTTAATTTTTTGAATCGGCTGCTTGGTTTGCCCTGCTTGAGACTGCTGACTTTAGCTGAGTAACGGGTATTTGATAGTCGAGGCACTCGACTATAGCGTTCCCTCTTGTTTTTTATTGTGGAACTCGCACTATTTTTTTTAATTTAATATAGAATTATATTATTAATTACAGTGAGCAATTTTCAAAAACTACTACAAGTGTAAAGAATTATATTATGAGCACTTAAAACAAGAAAGGACGTTAACATCGGCCAGCCGAAGTTTATATACCCTTGCAGATCATTCCTATTCAATTTAAAACAAGAGGGAACGCTATAGTCGAGTGCCTCGACTATCAAATACCCGTTACTCAGCTAAAGTCAGCGGTCTCAAGCAAGGCAAACCAAGCAGCCGCTTCAAAAAATTTAAAAAATTTCTTCTACATTTCGGTAGGCGTTAATAACCCAAACAAAATTGCGTTTACACTTTTGCTCTAGCTTTAAAACTATGGGCGCCACAGCTTTTCGCGGTTTGTGGGCGTTAGGGGGAGGGGGTTTCCAACTTTGGTCTATCAATATGTATTGATGAAACGAATACACATTGCTTTTCCCGTTAATATAGCTTCAAAACTGTGGGTGCCACAGTTTTTCGCGGTTTGTAAGCGTTAGAGGGGGCGTGGCACTTTGGCGTGAAAAACTTGCGCTGCGTATTAACCCCTAGAATCTGCATGCCAAATCCCAATCTTCTAGCTTTTATAGTTTCCGAGATCTCAGCGTTCATACAGAACGGGTCACAGTTTTTCGCGGTTTGTGGGCGTTAGAGAGGGCGTGGCACATCGGCGTGAAAAACTTGCGCTGCGTAATAACCCCTAGAATCTGCATGCCAAATCTCAATCTTCTAGCTTTTATAGTTTCCAAGATCTCAGCGTTCATACAGACGGACAGACGGACAGACGGACAGACGGACAGACAGACGGACAGACGGACAGACGGACATGGCTAGATCGACTCGGCTAGTGATCCTGATCAAGAATATATATACTTTATATGGTCGGAAACGCTTCCTTCTGCCTGTTACATACTTTTGCACGAATCTAATATACCCTTTTACTCTACGAGTAACGGGTATAAACATGGTAAATGTCATTATTATACTATTATTATTTAATTTTTTTTTCAGCGAAATGGATCTAAAAACATGAAAATAGTATTGCTTAGATAATTAATTTCTTATTATAGTTAATTCAAAGATTGTTTTATTTTTTTTTTCACAGAGGGTTTTTATTTTTAACATGTTTTTGGAAAGTTTATAATTTCAATATATAACAAAAGTTATATTATAATCTAATAATTACAAGATACAAGTACAGAACGCTATATTCGAGTGCATCGACTATTAAATCCCAGTTACTCAGGTAAAGCAAGCAGGGCAACCCAAGCAATCGCTTGAAAGTGGCTCCATCTATATGGCGGACAATTCATTATTTGGGAACAACTTTTTACTGAGTCGTCCGACTTAAAAAATTTCTTCTAAGTTTCGGTAGCTCTAGATTTAGGTCTTATAGTTTCGGAGATCTCAGAGTTTACTCTACGAGTAACAATTATAAATATTCAATTTAACTGTGAACTTTTCTCACCTATTGTGACAGTGACAATTGTGACAGGAGGTCACTGGAAAAAAGAAATTAAAAAATTCCAAAACAATTTACTGAAACATGGTTAGTTGCTTATAAATGTAAAATTTGTAGAAATGTTTTTATTTGATTTTTCAAAGTTGTTTACAAATTGAGATTTTAAAACTTGACTGCGACTTTAAAATGTTAACTAATTGTAGTTCAGTTAGAAATTATCAAAGATGACTAAAATAGAGTACCCACGTAACTATTTAAATGTGAAAAGCGAAGCAAATGAATATAACCAAGAAGGATAAAAAGAGTGTGGTTTTCTTAAATTAGGATAATCGTCAATACCAGAGTTGACAAATTATAAGAGTACACACAAAAAATTTGTTCTTTTCGACCAATGAAAATAGTTCTGTAACTATACAAAATAGTACTTTAATAATAAAAATAGTCGTTGATATATAAATAGGTTTTTAATACTATTAAAATGTTTACCTTTACGAAATGTGTGTATTTTGTTTTTGTATCTTGAAACTATTTTAAATAGTTATTCTACAATTATTAAATAGTTACGCTAACGTAATACTTTAATTGTTGTGAAATTTTTGTGGCAAAAAAGTTTAATAAAATCTGGTCACACTGCTGAATTTTTCACTATTATTGAGTGGTATAACTATTTTACAATGTACGAGAACGAATTGGGTGAACTAGAATTCTTATTGAATTCCTGACGAATTTATCAAATGCTAGATGTCTTTAATGGTGAGAATAAATAATGTATGGAAAAAGTGCGTGCAGCTTTAATATATATTTTTGTATGAGTCCCATTTCTAAAAAGTATAACTTTTATACCGGCGTGCATAACTAAATAGCGATCTATGTAATGCGTATTCTTATATACTTTCAATTCAACATATGCAGTTGCCATATTTAAATGTGTCTATTTAAAATCAAACAAATTATATATTGGTAAATAAAATATTATTTAATTTATTGGCAGATATCTGCCACATTCACTAACCATTTTTTTAATAACTATGTACATATAAATTATCATTATTCAGTTAAAATAATAACATTTTAATAGAATTAAAAGCATCTTAAGGCATAAACAATAACAAATATGCCTTTTCAAATTTGTACTATTGCTATTCAAAGTCCATTTGCTTTGAATAATTTAAACCCTAGGAATGCAATCTCCTTGCTCATCCATCATTTAACTTTCTTTGTTTAATTCCATAGATCAGACTTTATGTATATTAGCAACCGTACGCAAGCTCCCTGTGCGATTCGTCACTATTTATAGTATAACTTTTAAGTGTTTCGAATGTTGCTGCGAGGCCTGGATGATGGTATAAATAGTAATGGAAACCGGTGGAGAGTTAAGCAGATTGTGGTTTGCACTTGTGAAATGCAGTTTAAATCAAGTTATCGGCCGGTCAATCTGCAGTTCTTGGTATTAATGGCAATAACTGTGAATGCCACCTGTCACGACAGATTGAAAAAGGCGGCAAAGAGGACTATAATTCGGGATGTTCCATTAAATCGCGTAAGCGAAGCAAGACTGTTCAATGGCAATTCATGGCGCGATGATTTTTCCAGCTTAAGTAGTATACATTTGGGACTTGGGCCTACACCCAAAGAAGTGTCAAACGCCCTATCAGAGTCTAAGCAAGCATCAGCCAACGTTGTTATCGCACAGCAGCAATTACAGGCTGCAAAGGAGAATTTTTTAAATCAACAGAGAATAGCCACGGAAAAGCAAACGCAGGCTGTAATAATTAAGCAAAAGTCTTACGCTGCAGCTGCAATTCAGCGTTCTAATGCTATTCAACAACGACTCGCTTCATCGAAGGCAGCGGTGGCCTACGCTGCAGCACATGCTGCTGCAATTGAGATTCAAAATACTGAACACGAAGCGGCTAAGCTAGGTCACTTTACTCGAAATGCTTACCCAAGCCCTGGACACCACATCGCCCCTTTGGCACCTACCAAAATTCGCTTGCCTCTATCTTATTTGCACCCGGATATTTTTGGGGCCTTGGTTGATAGTAAGACTTATATTCCCTAAAAAGATTTTAAATGAAATGAAAAAGTATCCGTTTAATTAAGTTAAATTATGCTTAAATAAATTCGTTTGTGTAACCGATTTTAGGCTAGATGTTTGTCGTGAATATAGGGAATTTTTTTCGGCGATGACTCGCTGGAAAATGGGGTAGATAATACAAACTTAAAAACTCTTGCAAGAATCATGAATGTAATTTCTGGATGAGTTGGATTTCTTAATAACGAAAATGGAGACATTTTGTCGAAAAAAAATAAAAGATTAGATTTTTGTGATCTGACGCGCTGACGATTAGCTGACCGTTAAGTGACGCGTTACCCTGCATTTGGTCGGGTATACTGATTTGCCGTCATTTGCAACCACTATTAATTTGATACTACGTGGCTCAATATTCAATTAAATATTTTCGTCGCTTTCGTTGTAAATAATTACTGAGAACATTTTTCGAACAAATTTCATAATTATAGACAAAATTATTAACTCTCGTTTGTTCTGTTTCGAAATTTATTTTCATCACCATTCTAATTTGAATTGTATATATATTTTTTTAAAATTAAATTTATTTAATTTAATCAATTTTTGCTGGATATATAATTTATTCTACATATAATTATTTATATAAATTTTCGTGGCCTATATATATATATAAATTAATATAAAAATGAATCCAGATAAGCCAAAAAGTATTGAACTTCTTGCTGACCTTAAAAACAAGCTCAAAAAGCCAGTAAATAGCATCCGCCGATTAAATGATCGGCTAGAAGCCGGCCAGATTCCGATTCTGGAAGATGAATTAAAATGTAGGCTAGAACATTTAAATGATGTAATTAACAAGGCAAATCAATTACAAGAAAAGATAGAAGATTTAGATGATGGCGATGAGTTTGGAGAAGAGTTGGAAGAGCTTTCAATAACAACCAAGGCATATTGTCTATTCGCCTTGAAGACAGCTAGCGAAACCAAAACTCTTGGGTCAGCTTCTGTAGCCCCAACTCGAGCTCGACTTCCGAATTTGGCATTGCCGAAATTCAGCGGCAAATACTCGGAGTTTAAAAATTTCATGAGCCTTTTTGAAACTCTAGTTCATCAAGACGATAACATTCCCGTTATTGAAAAATTTAATCACTTAATCTCTTGTCTTTCTGGTGAAGCTTTGGGGACTATCAAGGCCTACCAAGTCACAGAGAGCAATTATGAGAAAGCTATGGTGAGCTTGAAAAAAGTATATGATAACGAATGTTTAATTTTTATGAATAATATTTCAACATTGTTTAGTCTTCCGAAAATATCGCAACAGTCTGCGTCGTCTCAATAAAATCTTATCGATACCGTGTCATCGATATACGGTTCTTTGTTATCGATAGGAGACGATACCAAGATTTCAAATGCAATGTTGATCTATCTCGTCTTGAACAGAGTCGACCCAGTGACCAAACAAAAATGAGAAGAACAATTAGATTATGAAAGATTACCTCTTTGGTCCGATTTTGAAAAAATGTTAAATCGCAGATATCAGCATTTATCTGCTGAAGAATCGACGAAACCAAAGCAAGATAAAGTTACGTCGAGCAAGCCACATAATCGTAGCTCATTTACTTGTTCTTCGTCCAACAGTAAATCTCAGCAAGGTTGTAGCTATTGCAATGCGGACGACCATATCCTAGCGAACTGTGGTCCGTTTGGTCGTCTTTCCGTTATGCAAAGGTTTGACTTTGTAAAATCTGCTTCATTATGCATCAATTGTATGCGAAAGGGTCACACTGTCTCGAAATGCAAATTTAACAAATGTCGAGTTTGTGGACGCTCGCATCACGTTTTACTGCATAGATATACAGTTTCCGAGAACAGTTTAGCGTTGCCACCACCCCAAGAGATTCTTACTCCTCCTTTAAATCAAGATCAGCCTTCCACGTCACATGTTATGCATGCGACATCATCGGACAGGGTGATTTTGGCCACGTCGATCGTAAGTGTACGAACCAAAAACGGTGAATATATTTTGGCCCGAGCACTTCTTGACTCTGGGTCCCAAACTAACTTTATAACAGAGGACCTTGCTCACCGCTTACAGATCCGTAAAGAGGAGTCGTGTATCAACTTACTTGGTATTGGCGAGTCCAATTCTCAAGTTAAGAAAAAGGTACATACAGTGGTGAAGTCGCGTATAAATGGTAGTGAGTTCTCATTCGATTTTTGGATTTTAAAATCAATATCAGGATACCATCCTGACCAGTGTGTTAATATCAATGACTGGAAAATTCCAAAGAACCTACCTTTAGCGGACCCATATTTCTACAAGCCACAAAGAATAGATTTGTTAATAGGAGCAGAATCTTTTTTCGAATTATTAGCTGTTGGACAAATTAGACAAGGTCCCGACTTTCCAACTTTGCAGAAAACCCTCCTAGGATGGGTTGTATCAGGAAGATATAAGGCATCTTCCCCTACAGAAGTTGTGAAAAGTTTTAGTTGTAGTGAAGAGCTGTTAGTATCTATTGACAGCACACTACAGAAGTTTTGGTCACTGGAAGAAATGCCATCTCTAAAGAAAATTCTGTCGCCTGAGCAAAAGTTATGTGAAGAACACTACCGGAAGACTACTCAGGTTTTGCCATCAGGTCGGTTTGAAGTAAGGCTGCCGTTTAAATCTGATCCAAATGGGTTGGGCAACTCCTTTGAAGTTGCAAAACGGCGGTTTTTGTCGCTTGAAAGAAGGTTATCTCGAGACCCTGACATGAAGAAAATGTATTTAGAATTTATGGAAGAGTACCTTTCCTTAGGTCATATGTCTCCTACAGATAAAATTCCTTCTGCTCCACATTATGTTATCCCACACCAATGCGTTCTGAGACCCCAAAGTACGTCAACCAAGTTACGTGTCGTTTTCGATGCCTCTTGTAAATCGTCAACTCAGATCTCTCTAAATGATATTTTGATGGTTGGGCCGACAATCCAAGATGAGTTGTACTCAACTTCGCTGACCGCCGATGTAAAAAAAATGTATCGCCAAGTGATGGTAAATGAAGCGGATAGGCAGTTTCAACTTATAGTGTGGAGAAGAGACCCCTCTGAGTCCTTGAGATTATATAAGCTCAACACCGTAACATATGGGACTGGACCAGCCCCATTTCTGGCAATTCGGTGTTTAAAAAGGTTAAGCGAGTCTGCCAAACTTTCTTTTCCTAGAGCTGCTGAAGTTATTGGATCCGACTTTTATGTCGATGACATGTTGACTGGTGCTGCATGCGTAGAGGAGTTAAAGACTATTAAGTCTGAAGTGTCTCAGGTTCTTCAAACTGCAGGTTTTGAATTGACAAAGTGGTTTTCAAACTCACCTGACGTCACCGCATCTGAGAGCACAGCTAAATCCATACCCATCTCGGACTCAGAGTCTACAAAGGCGTTAGGAATATCGTGGTTGCCCAACGAAGATGCCTTTAAGTTCCAAATTGACAATGCTGTCATGGGTCTCCGAGCGACAAAACGGAACATACTATCGGTGACATCGAAGCTGTTTGACCCCCTCGGCTTATTAAGTCCAATTGTAATTAGAGGAAAGATCCTGTTGCAGGAACTTTGGCTCAATAAGTTAGATTGGGATGAGTCGATTCCGATGCATTTGGAAACAGAATGGAATATGATAAAGATTACACTGTCTAATTTAGAAGAAATATCAATTCCTCGGTTTGTGCATACCGATCCGATGTCACCGGTCCAATTACATGCCTTTGCCGACGCATCCTTAAGAGATTATGGAGCTTGCGTCTACATTCGTAGCAAAACTGGATATGGGCTAAGCTCGCTGGATATGGGGTATGGGTTCTTTCTTCAACCTTCTATGCTACACAGCATCACAAATTAAGTGCACTATTCGGAAAACTACAGATTGAACTAAGATGTGGGCTAAAACGACGGGAATTATGATGAGCGGTACGAATTTAGAACGAATTTGGGGCGTGTGAGATGTTGTAACCCCATGTCTTTACCCTCCCTACCATGGTGACGCGCGCATAATATGATCGGTCACCCCTTATTCAGATTTTGTATTTAAGTTTACCTAACGCCTGACCTGGAATTGATTTCTGTCATCGCGACGATCCGACTATTTAACTCAATCCATGATTATTTGCATGATATTACACATTTATTTACAATTTCCTTCGCGGAGGTGATTCTTCATTAAACTCTCATAACAAATTTTAGCTTTTCCAAGAATTGACCACTATTCGGTTATTTACTTAAAGTTCGACTGGGAGTCCATGGCTTGAATTATCTTTACTTCGATTATTCTCCAAAAAATGCTTGCATGGCTCCCGACAAAACTGTGATCTAACTTATAGGCATCTGTATTTAATAGTGAGGGAAGCTCACATAGGATGCGTCTTTTTTATACAAAGCGTGTCGAAATTAACATCGATTTAAAATTACGATACGAAGGGGGGTTCAGATATACATACATGGAATCAAGTAATAGAAAGTGTTTAAAAACTCACATGATATCCATCCGTTCACTAGTACGTTGGGCCCATCGTTGCTGTTGACGAAGATCTATATACGCAATCTGACGCCACTGTCATCGCTTTTAGAAAAGCGAGAGCTGTTAGGGCATTCTCTTTGGAAACAGCTCACTATTCCCTACAGCTGCTGATCGTATTAACTTTACATAGGTATGTTTAAGTTACAACTAACTGATTAATTCGAAGGTATAATGACTAAAAATTAAGAAGATTAACAAAAAAAAACTGATCTTCCAGTCAACAAATTCCTGCGGCGGTGCAACGGGGCCTATGAAGTGCTGATAGATTTCTCCAGTTGCCTTTGTTGTACGCAGGTGGTGAGCGCAGCGCCGATCAGGGCTGCCAACCGTTTCCGCATGCCGCGCGTGGCGCTGGCGATGATTCGGCGCTGGTCAAGGGTCTCCTGGTCAGACGTTGCAATTAGATCCGGTGGTTGAAATGTGTGGGCAATTTTGTGCAGCGGGGTGTGCGGGATGAAGCTCCCAACAGGAGGTAGCGGTTGGTGTAGCGGCGACAAGTATTTCGTGACACGTGCACGGTGCACTCGACTTGACGTTTGGGCCGCTCGCAGGCCGATTCGGATATAGCTGCGCTTTGGGCGATAAGTCCATAAATATACCTGCCGCAGATTTTTTTTTTGTCACAACGCCCGGAGAGTGCAGACGTGTTTTGCGCGAGCTCCGGAAAAAAATCGGTCAAAAGTGAAAAAACAGAAACCTACAAATACTGGAGTAGTGTAATAAAGGCGATCTATTGCTGAAGACGCAGATTAGAGACATATTTAATAATTGGTGCTATGTAAAAAACTAGTGCATAATTATTATAAAAAGAAACTAAGAAGTGCCACGACTAATAGCTCAATGAGCGGCGATTCAAAAAATGAGCGTAGAAGCTCCGTAGACCAGAGAAACAGTTATATCTCTTATTTCTCAACCCGTGATGTAGAAGTAGAGAGAGCTTCTTCAAAGAGCAACTCAGCCCTACTGACCATTGACAGTGCGAGGGCACGGTCTTGTTCTCCCGCCCTACTAACACCAACTCCCACTTCATGGAGCTTGCAGTGTAGAACCCCACCCCCAGCTTCGACTCACTCACCAGCCACGAGCACTGCGACCTCGATAATTTCTGCAACCGCAACCACTGCAACAACAACATCAACGGTCTCCGTAATCAACAACGCGATTTCGAATGCGTTAGCAACTTCTGCAGCGCCGAATAATACTACAAAGCCAACTGTAAGTACGAGTGCCAATAACGGCAATACAAAACAACAACAAGTCGGTCCGGCTATACAGACTGGCATGGATCGCTACATCCAAATCAAGCGAAAGTTAAGCCCGCAAAATAAAATGGTTGGAAATAAACCAAAACAAAATTGCCCCAATAAAGGCAACGAACAACCAGGGGCATCTAGTAACAGATTCGCCCTGTTGTCTGATATTGAAAATAATCAATCCGAGACTGGACAGGCTGTACAAAAGAAGCCAAAGCCCCCACCAATTTACATAAGGGAACAGAACTCAAATGCCCTAGTAAAGAAAATCGTTGCGCTGGTCGGGAATGACAACTTTTATGTTACACCTCTTGTCAAAGGGAATATACACGAAACCAAGCTTCAAGCTAAAACTGAAGACCAATTCAGAGCTATAACCAAATACCTAGATGAGGCTAAGAAACCCTACTACACGTACCAGCTCAAGAGTAGCAAGGGCTTGCAAGTGGTGCTAAAGGGCATAGAGCCCGACGTATCCAAAAATGAGATAGTAGAGGCACTGAAAGAAAAAGGATTTCTTGCAAAAAACATTATTAATATTCTCAACAGAAATAAAAAGCCGCAACCACTCTTTAAGGTCGAACTGGAGCCAGAAAGCAGAGCCTTGAAGAAGAATGAAGTGCATCCGATCTACAAACTGCAATTCCTGTTGCATAGAAGGATTACTGTTGAAGAACCGCATAAGCGAAATGGTCCGCTGCAATGCACAAACTGCCAAGAGTATGGACACACCAGAAACAACTGCGGGCTTCGATCTGTCTGCGTAGCTTGTGGAGGCTTCCACAACTCCGAGCCGTGCCCTGCAAACAAAGAAGACCCAAAGACGAAGAAATGCGCTAACTGTGGAGAAAATCATACCGCAAACTACCGAGGCTGCCCGGTCTATAAAGAGCTGAAGAGTCGGCTGCAACAGGCAAAATACGCACGCTCCCAGAATGCACAAAATGCCTACGTGCAATCCCAAACAACACCTGATGTCTTCTTTGCGAAAGCAGCCAGATCTTCATTTGGGCCCCTCAACACAAATGGGGGAGTTTCATACGCCAGTGCCTTAAAATCAGGACTTGGCAACCAGACGGGAACCCCACAAACTCAATGCTCTGGGCAAGATATTATCACACCTCAGCAACCTATTGGACAAATACCAAGCAACATCGAAACCATGATGCTGACTTTACAACAGGGTATGATGGAATTTATGTCCTTCATGAAAACAACGATGCAAAACCTTATGCAAAACCAAAACATTTTAATAAATTTGCTTACATCCCAACAATCTAAATAAATGTCTTGCCTCCGAATATCCATGTGGAATGCCAATGGCGTTTCACGGCACAAACTTGAAATAACTCAATTCCTCAATGAAAACCAAATAGATGTAATGCTGCTGGCAGAAACTCATCTAACAAGTAAATACAACTTCCAAATAAGAGGGTATACCTTATACTGCACAGATCATCCGGATGGCAAGGCCCACGGTGGAACCGGAATCTTAATCAGGGAACGCATAAATCACCACTTTCACCAGAGGTTTGCAACAAATTATTTGCAGGCTACATCTATAAAATTACAAGCAGGCAACGGCAGTATCACTATAGCCGCTGTCTATTGCCCACCGCGTTTTACAATAACTGAAGAGCAATTCTTGGACTTCTACAATTCACTCGGAGATCGCTTTTTAGCAGGAGGAGACTACAACGCCAAGCACACGCACTGGGGATCAAGACTCGTGACACCTAAAGGAAGACAACTTTATAAAGCAATTATAAATTTGAGCAATAAACTCGACTATGTCTCTCCTGGCAGCCCCACATACTGGCCAACTGATCCCAGAAAACTTCCGGACTTAATTGACTTCGCTGTGACCAAGAACATCCCAAGAAACTTAGTAAGCGCCAAATCGCTATCGGACTTATCATCGGATCACTCGCCCGTTTTAATAACTCTTCTTCAAAGCCCCAATATAATCGAGCACCCATCCAGGCTGACCTCGCATAGAACTAACTGGCTAAAATATAAAAAGTATGTAAGTTCCCACATTGAGCTTACACCACAGCTTGACACTGAGAATGACATCGACTTCTGTGCTGTTGCCCTGGAGTCGGTACTCGTGGCAGCAGCCAAAATCTCAACACCAGAAGAGACAATTGGGCGTAGCAGCTATTACAAAACTAATCTGCAAATCGAACAACTAGTTCGGGAAAAACGACGCCTACGACGAGCTTGGCAATCTTGCAGATCGCCCCACTCGAAGCAACTCTTTAATGAAGCCACCCGCAGACTCACCAAAACCCTTAAGCAAGAAGAAGAGCTTGCGCAGCGCCGGTACATAGAGAGACTGTCGCCGACCAGCACAAAGCATCCCTTGTGGAGAGCCCACCCAAATTTAAGCTCTCCAATAGAATCAGTCACTCCTATTAGAAACTCCTCGGGAACTTGGGCCCGCAGTGACGAAGACAGAGCCGAAACATTTGCTTTGCACCTACAAAACGTATTTCAGCCAAACGCCGCCACAAACTCTTTTCAACTACCGCCTCTTAGCTCTGAAATTGCAATTAACCCGATTTTGTTTCAAGCTCCTGAAATTGCTAATGTCATCAGGAAGCAACTAAAACCGAAAAAGGCTCCAGGGGGCGACCTAATAACCCCAAAAATGATAATTGAACTTCCAAACTGCGCAGTGGATGTTTTATGCAAACTATTTAACGGGATCACTAAACTTGGCTACTACCCCAAAAAATGGAAAAAGTCTGTGGTTATAATGATACCGAAGCCTGGGAAAGACCAATAAGTTTACTACCGTGCCTATCCAAACTACTAGAAAAATGCCTGCTCACGCGCATAACACCATATTTAAGAGAACAAAACGTAATTCCGGCACATCAATTCGGGTTTCGAGAAAGCCACGGAACCATCGAGCAAGTCAACCGGATAACATCAGAAATCCGTACAGCCTTCGAACATCGGGAATATAGTAGTGCGATATTCCTCGACGTCTCTCAGGCATTCGACCGAGTGTGGCTTAAAGGCCTTATGCATAAAATCACAAATTTATTACCAGAAAACACTCATAAGTTACTTGAGTCTTACCTCTACCACAGAGTCTTCGAGGTGAGATGCAATGCAACCTCATCCAACGAGTATAACATTGAAGCCGGAGTCCCACAAGGTAGCGCACTGGGCCCTACCCTGTTTGTCCTATACACAGCAGACATTCCTACGAACGATAGGTTGACCACGTCCACATTTGCTGACGACACCGCAATTCTAAGCCGCTCGAGATGCCCAACCAGAGCAACAGCTCAACTAGCTGATCATTTAGTGGTAGTCAAGAAATGGCTATCAGACTGGCGTATCAAAATTAATGAACAAAAGTGTAAACATATAACGTTTACCCTTAATAGACAATCGTGCCCCCCGTTAACTTTGAATAATACGCAGATCCCCCAAGCCAACGATGTAACATATCTCGGCGTACACCTCGACAGGCGCCTAACCTGGCGGAGGCACATTGAATGCAAAAAAGTACACCTCAAACTGAAAGCTAGCCTACACTGGATTATAAATTCTCGATCACCCCTGTGTCTGGACTTTAAAGTTCTTCTCTACAACTCAACCCTTAAACCCATTTGGACTTACGGCTCCCAGCTGTGGGGGAATGCGAGCAACAGCAACGTTGACATCATACAGCGCTCACAATCAAAAATCCTGCGAACTATCACTGGGGCACCATGGTATGTTCGGAACGAAAACATCCACAGGGATCTGGGCATACCACCGGTTAAAGATGAAATATCAAAGCAGAAAGCGGCCTACTATAATAAGCTTACACTGCACCCAAATAATCTCGCAAGGAACCTAACACGGGTCTCAGACCGATCTCGTCTACATCGAAACGACCTGCCAGCCCAGCTATAAATATTAGGGCCCGTTAGTCCAGATTCAGTCTACATGACTGTAATTTAAGTTATATTATTAAGATTTGATATACTTATTGTTAGTCTCATTATAGAGAAGATTCAATAAATAAAGCATATATGTAAAAAAAAAAAAAAAAAAAGATTTACACCAGCACCGTGTGTATAATGCAGCGCCTATGTGGCCGCAAAATTGACGTCACACCACCGCTGCCTGAATTGCAGTCAACACCTTGTACGCAGAAAACATTTGCTTTAGTAGTTACTCTGGCTTCCTCAACGCTAATAATTACCTGCAGCAGAATGTATTGGATCACGCAGATATATTGAGCAATCGCTTCTAATAAACTCTAACTTTAATATGGGTTTATTTCGCACTTTACTGTTTCACGTCTGACTCTGGGTAGCGATCGAGTTGAAATGGAACGAACTTTCGGCAGCGACCACGCTTGAGTCTAGTCTCACACACACCAACACAGCGTAGGCAAAAGGAAACCGAAAACTCACCACGGCGAGTAAACGGTACTCTGGCCTGATCTGTTCTGTTCTGTTTCGTTCTCGCGCTTCGCACCGCGTGTTTCTTGTCGAAAACGGTGTAATGCGGGAGTAAGTAAATGAGATTGAGACGGAATAAAAATTGTGCTGGCCGTTTAACATGTCGCTTGCTTTCAGCTCGGTTTATGAGTACAGTGGAACGCATTACGATTTTGGGTGGACCAGCTGGCTACTACACCACAGTTACGTCATTCGAAGGCTACCTGACAAGGACGGTAACTGAAGAAAAGACAGGTGGATTAGGCTTTAATATCCTTTAGGTGATACACTCCCAGTTGTTTACCTGATTCGTCAGTTAGTCCGTAATAAGAAGGACCTAGCTTTCTAACTACTTTAGCCTTGTTAAAAATTGGGGCTAGTTTGCTGTTGAAGCGTTTCTGGGCGTTGCTTTGTGCGAAATTTCTGGCGAAAACTTCGTCTCCGATCTTCAATTCTTTCACTCGGCTTCGTAGGTTGTACCTTTTAGCGTTGTACTCATGTGTGTCTCAGCTATCTTTTCTTTTGCAAGACCTCGAACTAGTTGTAGTGTGTCGGGTTGCGAAGGAACACGTCGTCGCTTATCAAATCCAGTTTGCGCAAAAGCTCGAAATCTCTGCCGTTGGAAATCATGTTTTGACCGAAGCACAAGAAATAGGGCGAATATCCCGTACTTCGGTGTATCGACGCTCTCAGCGAACCGCTTATTTCGTTCAGGTGCATATCCCAATTTGAGTGGTCCGTACCAACGTAAGCTCTAATGGCTTACAAGATGGAACTGTTTAGACGCTCGCTTGCATTGGCTTGATGCGAATAGATTGCGGTACACTCCGAACCGGGTCAAGAATGCTTTAAAATAGCCTCCTTTAAACTGCGATCCGTTGTCGGTCAAAACAGTTTCGGGAACACCGAATGTATAAAATACATGATTTTTCAAATACTCGCAAATCCGGACAGAAGCAAATTTCTTAAGAGGGTGCAAAAAGTGAAACTTCGTAAGGTGATCTACCACTATTAAAAGGCCGATATGTCCCTTTTTGGAACGCGGATAGGGTCCTAGTAAGTCCATGTAAAGTTTTTGGAACGGTTTGTCAGACTTCATTGGCTTACCCATCGGTGGTCTCAGAACTACATTGGAACTCTTAGTGGAACGACACGTCGAACAGTTTGACACGAAGTTTCGGATTTGTGTTACCATTCCTGGCCAGAAAAGGAAACGTTTGAGATACTGAATCATTTTGCCTGTGCCTCGGTGTGCCGCGTCTGGTGGATCGTGAGCTCGATGTAAAACTCCCTTGACCAAACCAGGTGGTATCCAAAACTTCCAACAGTTGGATTCTTGAATAACCTCACCGCTAGCGTGCTCAGTACGTTTATACACGAATTGGTCGGAAACCTTAACGTCTGGTAGTCGGGATTCATTTAGCTTTACGCGATCTCTTAGGTCGCCGTACTCAGTTGATTCGAATTCGCAAGACTTTAAATCTACGATAGGATCTGAATCAATGATAAACTCTTCAATGTACTCCTCATCTCTGCGAGATAAAGCGTCGGCTACGGTGTTCTGTGATCCCTTTCTATGTCTCATTTCAAACGAAAATCCCTGTAAGCGGATGGCCCTTCTGGCAAGCCTGCCAGAAAAATCCTTTTGTCTCATTAACCATAATAACGACGCGTGATCAGTGATTACTACAAAATCTTGACCCTCTATGTATGCCTTTTATGACCGCGAGACATTCAAGCTCCGTTACGGAATAATTTCGTTGCGCTTTCGTAAGTTTTACTGACAGGTATGCTATTGGCATTTCTAAACCGCCTTCTTTTTCTTGTGATAATACGCACCCAAGTCCATGCAGACTAGCATCGCATACCAACAGAAACTTTCTTGTAAAGTCAGGGGAGTTTAAAACAGGTGCTGAGATCAGCTTGCTTTTCAAGAGATCGAACGCGGTCTGAGCTAACTCATTCCAAACGAGAGGTTGATTTTTCTTCAGCAAATTTGTTAATGGTGCACATACGCTGGCGTAGTTTTCTATGAAACGTCTATACCACCCTGAAAGTCCTAAGAATCTGCGAAGCTGCTTGGTCGTAGAAGGAATGGGAAAGTGCTGAATAGCACTAACCTTATCAGGATCGGTTCGAAGTTGTCCGTCAGCTATGATGAAACCAAGATATTTGATTTCCTTCATGCAAAATTTTGACTTGGCGATATTGATGGTTATGTTCGCCTTTCGAAAACACAGAGATAACTCGGTTAGGAGAGATAAGTGGGATTCAAAATCTGATAGGACAAGTAAGTCGTCTAAGTAGACGAACACTCTCGTACGCAGATGTGGCGGAACAACTCGATCCATTAATCGACACAGCGTCTGTGCAGCGTTGCACAAACCAAAAGGCATAACCTTGTACTGATACAGGGGTCTGTTTGGTATGGTAAACGCAGTACACTCTCGCGACTTTAGTTCTAAAGGGATTTGCCAAAACGCGTGCTTCATGTCCAGTCCTGTAATAAATCGGACAGGAGGAAGCCGACTGAGGATGCCATCGATATATGGGAGCGGATAAGCGTCCTTTCGGGTACACTTATTCACCTCACGTGAGTCCAAGCACAGTCGGACTTTTGGTCCTTTCTGCACCAGCACGCAGTTGCTGCTCCATGGGCTCTTTGACTGCTCAATTACACCTAAAGCTAACATATGTTCGACCTCCGCAAACATTAGTTTCTCTTTAGCTGGAGACACTGGCCAATGCCGCTGTTTGATGGGTACAGCATTGCCAACGTCTATCACATGTTCGATTACATCGGTTCGTCCAAGACCTTCTTTTTCGTAAAAGGGAATTTTCTGAATAACCTGCTCGAGTGCTTTCTTTTGACTTTCAGTTAGGACGTGCATCTTTGGATCTTCCTCGCAATCTTCATCCCTACCAAAGTCGAGTTCATTTATTTCCTCCCCGAAATCTAGAATTTTCCCTATTAATCCAAATTCTATCCAAAAGTCGACACCAAGATAAACATCTTGTTTTAATTCAGGGATAACATAAAAGTATATCTGCTTGGTGGTGCCTCGGTATGTTATATTCGTCGATAGACGTCCTTTTATTGAACATTCCGAGTTATTGGCGGTTCTGATTTGTCCCGAGCATCTTTTGACATTGGAGTGATTCATCAAACTCTTAGCTGCTTCAGCGCCTAGACAGCTGACGGTAGCTCCAGAATCTAATAATGCTACGCAACTAAGACCTTCCACCTGAACATCGGTGTATATCCGATTGTCTGTACTTAAAAATATAGACGAAACTAACTTCTGGCGTTCCGAACAAACTTTTTTCCAAAATGCTTTTATCCGCAATGTAGATCGCTAATTTACTGGGTGTTTACTAAGATCGCTCACCTCTCCAAAGATACGGGCTCGCGCTTCAGAGTATTTCGCTAACCTAACGTGAAATGGTTCTGATGCCTTGTCCTTGCCTTGAGACTTAATGGTGTTATTTTCCAGTGTGTTCTCTGGGTTCAGTGCGGATGTTGGACAGCCATCCGTCTGAGTGAAACTATCTGTCTTTACAACTTCGGGTGCGCTGGGTAAGTTTTCCCCGGCACACCCGCTGATCCGTTTCCCGTCGGGTTACAGTTAGGGCACTTTGGCTTAAAGATGTCCTTTGCTCCACAGCCATAACAGAAAATGGACCGCTGCTCTAAGCAATCATCGAAGCGCCAGGCTGACCACAATTCCAACACTTCATTGGTTTTCGTTGAATAGCGAATATCTCTTCTGATTCGTCTAGTTCGGCTACCCCAGAGCGGAATACATTGTTGTACTTTTGCATCATCGGCTTCTGCTGCCTACAGAACTGTTCATGTGTGCGAATCTTCTCTCTCAACCTTGATAGATTACTTATACCCAAGTGCATAAGTTCATATCGTAGTGAGGTTTTAGAATTGCGAATCAACAGTCTAACTAACGAGTCTTCAGAAATTTGATTACGTAAACATCCTACCAGTTTGTCGATGGCAAATTGGAATTCTTCGAATGGTTTTCTATCTCCTCGACGTCTCGAATTGATCGATTCCCATATATCCATATCGGTGTCGATGTCTTCAAACTTGCGTCTGAAGTTCAGGCAAAAGTGTTCCCAAGTGAAACCAGGATTTGTCTGATGAAATTTCCAGAACCACTCACTAGCTTTGCCTCCGAAGAGTAAATGTAAGTGGTCACACAAAAGATTGTAATTGCTATGTAGATTTTGCTTTGTTAGAGCGCGAATCCTATATAAGAATTCTTCGGTTGGCAGGTTAGAACCTTCAAATTTTATACGCCAACTTTGCATGATATTCGCGACCTTTTCAGGAGTGATCAAAGCGTAACCCGAACTACTTGTGTTGCTACGCGCGGCTAATAAATTGTGGCTTGCCGATGCTGAGTTTATACACGGATTGGGTTGCCTTAAAGAGTCGGGTACGGATGGGGTCATACTGTCCCTACCTAATTGAATATTAGCGAGCTGACTTTGAATTAAAGAGGTTAGATGCTCCGAAAGCTGTTCTTTTTGAGTTTGGATAGCTGCTTGCAGAGTCCTGACAATTTCATTCTGACTTTGATCGACCGAGACGTCTGTGTCCCTGATGTGAGTGCTGGCCTGACTTATATTATGTGCAGTGTTATTTGGCTCACGGTTGGTGCTCCTAGTTGCCATTCCTCTACGCAAGTTGTTTCCTCTACCCCGGGGATTTCTACCACGACGCTGACCAGAGACTTGCCTGTTTGGGGAATTGCTTACATTACGGGAATGATTTTGTGCCTGCTGATCGAACACTGTTCTGTCCCCGTTTGCATCTCCTAATTCTGCAGCTAGGTTATTGTTCGACAGCGACATGTTATTTATGGCACATAACTGACTACAAACTGGGCAACGTTCCGTGACTGTTAGAACCTGAGTAATACAGTTATGGTGAAACACGTGCTGACAGGGAAATGTAGCGAAGAGAGCCGTAGAATTGATTGTTCGGTCACAAATTGTACAAATGTTTTCTCGTTATCGAGAGTTGCTGACTCCAGCCACCGGACTATGTTGAACTGCCATTTTAGTTGGTGTTTTATGTATATGTATTTGACTTGATGATATTGGTTTGGATTGCCGCTTTTCCGAAAATCAAATCCCAGGTATGTGTTGATAATTCGTCCTTTTTCGTACCAGCTCATTAAAGTGTACTAAAGAAGATATGTTTTGTGTAGCGGCTACAGTGCTGGTCAAATACCGAAACGTATCTGCCGATACTTGTTACTCCTCGCGCTGTGTACTACACTAGTTTTAAAGATATAGACGAACTAAAGAATTTGTAGACAGCCTATCCTGGTCGACCTGTTCATGCGTGTAGCAGAAGCTAGTTCGCTGCTCCTAAAAGATAGGTTCTGACTCCTAGTCCTAAAATCGTCTAATCTTTTTACTCCAGTCTACTTTTTCGAAGTTATTTCCCTTCCCGGTTTGATTTCGTGGTCGATTATTCCGTTAGAAAATAAACGAAATATTACCGCATCTCCACGGTCAAAATTCCAGATACCATGGCCTTGATAAGGGAAAAGGAGACCTACTAAAACGGTTTATAAAATACTTGAAATTAACAGAAGAAATTCGGTTGAGCGCCGGATTGGAGATCGCATGATCTTATGGCGAAATTAAACTCCACTCGGGCCCCACGTTGGGCGCCATTGTGTAGCGTGTGCGTTGGTGAGAATCGGATCGAATTTCACTTACTCGTGCATAGGGGTATCAGAGGTCGTGCACTTCTTGCTTTTCTTCTGTCTAAGCTCGCCGGATATGGGGTATGGGTTCTTTCTTCAACCTTCTATGCTACACTGCATCACAAATTAAGTGCACTATTCGGAAAACTACAGATTGGACTAAGATGTGGGCTAAAACGACGGGAATTATGATGAGCGGTACGAAATTAGAACGAATTTGGGGCGTGTGAGATGTTGTAACCCCATGTCTTTACCCTCCCTAATTTATTTAAGTTTACCTAACGCCTGACCTGGAATTGATTTCTGTCAGCTGTTATCTTTTTCAAAAATTGACCACTATTCGCTTATTTACTTAAAGTTCGACTGGGAGTCCATGGCTTGAATTATCTTTACTTCAATTATTCTCCAAAAAATGCTTGCATGGCTCCCGACAAAACTGTGATCTAACTTATAGTTATTTACGAAAGGCAGCTGTATTTAATAGTGAGGGAAGCTCACATAGGATGCGTCTTTTTTATACAAAGCGTGTCGAAATTAACAGCGATTTAAAATTACGATACGAAGGGGGGTTCAGATATACATACATGGAATCAAGTAATAGAAAGTGTTCAAAAACTCACATGATATCCATCCGTTCACTAGCACGTTGTTCCCATCGTTGCTGTTGACGAAGATCTACACTGAAATAAACTTACAAGATTCTATATACGCAATCTGACGCCACTGTCATCGCTTTTAGAAAAGCGAGAGCTGTTAGGGCATTATCTTTGGAAACAGCTCACTATTCCCTACAGCTGCTGATCGTATTAACTTTACATGGGTATGTTTAAGTTACAACTAACTGATTAATTCGAAGGTAAAACAAGAGGGAACGCTATAGTCGAGTGCCTCGACTATCAAATACCCGTTACTCAGCTAAAGTCAGCAGTCTCAAGCAAGGCAAACCAAGCAGCCGCTTCAAAAAATTTAAAAAATTTCTTCTACATTTCGGTAGGCGTTAATAACCCAAACAAAATTGCGTTTACACTTTTGCTCTAGCTTTAAAACTATGGGCGCCACAGCTTTTCGCGGTTTGTGGGCGTTAGGGGGGAGGGGGTTTCCAACTTTGGTCTATCAATATGTATTGATGAAACGAATACACATTGCTTTTCCCGTTAATATAGCTTCAAAACTGTGGGTGCCACAGTTTTTCGCGGTTTGTAAGCGTTAGAGGGGGCGTGGCACTTTGGCGTGAAAAACTTGCGCTGCGTATTAACCCCTAGAATCTGCATGCCAAATCCCAATCTTCTAGCTTTTATAGTTTCCGAGATCTCAGCGTTCATACAGACGGGTGCCACTGTTTTTCGCGGTTTGTGGGCGTTAGGGGGAAGGGGGGGTTTCCCACTTTGGTATATCAATAAGTATTGATGAAACAAATACACATTTCTTTTCCCGTTAATATAGCTTCAAAACTGTGGGTGCCACAGTTTTTCGCGGTTTGTGGGTGTTAGAGGGGGCGTGGCACTTTGGCGTGAAAAACTTGCGCTGCGTAATAACCCCTAGAATCTGCATGCCAAATCCCAATCTTCTAGCTTTTATAGTTTCCGAGATCTCAGCGTTCATACAGAACGGGTCACAGTTTTTCGCGGTTTGTGGGCGTTAGAGAGGGCGTGGCACATCGGCGTGAAAAACTTGCGCTGCGTATTAACCCCTAGAATCTGCATGCCAAATCTCAATCTTCTAGCTTTTATAGTTTCCAAGATCTCAGCGTTCATACAGACGGACAGACGGACAGACAGACGGACAGACGGACAGACGGACATGGCTAGATCGACTCGGCTAGTGATCCTGATCAAGAATATATATACTTTATATGGTCGGAAACGCTTCCTTCTGCCTGTTACATACTTTTGCACGAATCTAATATACCCTTTTACTCTACGAGTAACGGGTATAATGACTAAAAATAAAGAAAACAAGAGGGAACGCTATAGTCGAGTGCCTCGACTATCAAATACCCGTTACTCAGCTAAAGTCAGCAGTCTCAAGCAGGGCAAACCAAGCAGCCGCTTCAAAAAATTTAAAAAATTTCTTCTACATTTCGGTAGGCGTTAATAACCCAAACAAAATTGCGTTTACACTTTTGTTCTAGCTTTAAAACTATGGGCGCCACAGCTTTTCGCGGTTTGTGGACGTTAGGGGGGAGGGGGGTTTCCAACTTTGGTCTATCAATATGTATTGATGAAACGAATACACATTGCTTTTCCCGTTAATATAGCTTCAAAACTGTGGGTGCCACAGTTTTTCGCGGTTTGTGGGCGTTAGAGGGGGCGTGGTATTTCGGGTTGAAAAACTTGCGCTGCGTATTAACCCCTAGAATCTGCATGCCAAATCCCAATCTTCTAGCTTTTATAGTTTCCGAGATCTCAGCGTTCATACAGACGGGTGCCACTGTTTTCGCGGTTTGTGGGCGTTAGGGGGGAGGGGGGGTTTCCAAGTTTGGTCTATCAATATGTATTGATGAAACGAATACACATTGCTTTTCCCGTTAATATAGCTTCAAAACTGTAGGTGCCACAGTTTTTCGCGGTTTGTGGGCGTTAGAGGGGGCGTGGCACATCGGCGTGAAAAACTTGCGCTGCGTAATAACCCCTAGAATCTGCATGCCAAATCCCAATCTTCTAGCTTTTATAGTTTCCGAGATCTCAGCGTTCATACAGAACGGGTCACAGTTTTTCGCGGTTTGTGGGCGTTAGAGAGGGCGTGGCACATCGGCGTGAAAAACTTGCGCTGCGTATTAACCCCTAGAATCTGCATGCCAAATCTCAATCTTCTAGCTTTTATAGTTTCAGCGTTCATACAGACGGACAGACGGACAGACGGACAGACAGACGGACAGACGGACAGACGGACAGACGGACATGGCTAGATCGACTCGGCTAGTGATCCTGATCAAGAATATATATACTTTATATGGTCGGAAACGCTTCCTTCTGCCTGTTACATACTTTTGCACGAATCTAATATACCCTTTTACTCTACGAGTAACGGGTATAATTAACAAAAAAAACTGATCTTCCAGTCAACAAATTATGAAGTGCTGATAGATTCCTCCAGTCGCCTTTGTTGTACGCAGGTGGTGAGCGCAGCGCCGATCAGGGCTGCCAACTGTTTCCGCATGCCGCGCGTGGCGCTGGCGATGATTCGGCGCTGGTCAAGGGTCTCCTGATCAGACGTTGCAATCAGATCCGGTGGTTGAAATGTGTGGGCAATTTTGTGCAGCGGGTTTGCGGGATGAAGCTCCCAACAGGAGGTAGCGGTTGGTGTAGCGGCGGCAGGTATTTCGTGACACGTGCGCGGTGCGCTCGACTTGAGGTTTGGGCCGCTCGCAGGACGATTCGGATATAGCTGCGCTTTGGGCGATAAGTCCATAAATATACCTGCCGCAGATCTACACCAGCACCGTGTGTATAATGCAGCGCCTATGTGGCCGCAAAATTGACGTAAAACCACCGCTGCCTGAATTGCAGTCAACACCTTGTACGCAGAAAACATTTGCTTTAGTATTTACTCTGGCTTCCTCAACGCTAATAATTACCTGCAGCAGAATGTATTGGATCACGCGGATATATTGAGCAATCGCTTCTAATAAACTCTAACTTTAATATGGGTTTATTTCGCACTTTACTGTTTCACGTCTGACTCTGGGTAGCGATCGAGTTGAAATGGAACGAACTTTCGGCAGCGACCACGCTTGAGTCTAGTCTCACACACACCAACACAGCGTAGGCAAAAGGAAACCGAAAACTCACCACGGCGAGTAAACGGTACTCTCGCCTGATCTGTTCTGTTCTGTTTCGTTCTCGCGCTTCGCACCGCGTGTTTCTTGTCGAAAACGGTGTAATGCGTGAGTAAGTAAATGAGATTGAGACGGAATAAAAATTGCGCTGGCCGTTTAACATGTCGCTTGCTTTCAGCTCGGTTTGTGAGTACAAGGAACGCATTACGATTTTGGGTGGACCAGCTGGCTACTACAAAGACTAAGACTCTTCCAAGACTTGAGTTATGTGCCGCTGACCTTCTCGCAGATCTCTGTCACAGAATCAAGCCCTTATTAACCTACCTATCGAACGAATGGTTTATTGGTCGGATTCTGAAGTTACGCTTCATTGGATCCGGTTGCATCCATCTTCGTTGTCCACATTTGTATCGAATAGAGTTGCGGAGATTCAAGAGTGGTCAGGTGAAGCTACATGGCGGCATGTCCCAACGAAACAGAACCCAGCAGATATTGTATCAAGAGGTTGTGACGTCGACGAAATCATACAGTCGATATGGTTTACTGGACCAGCGTATCTAAAGGAAGGAGAAGAAAACTGGCCCCAAAATGCACACTTTGACTTAGATGAAGAAGTCCTACTACAGGAATCGAGGAAGACTGCGGTCGGGCTGACCGCTGCTGTACAAAATTCGGACTTGGTAGAAGTCATCGAGGGATTTTCGTCACACCTTAAACTGCTTAGGGTATTTGTTTATATGTTCCGCTTCATTAGAAAATGCAAAGACAAAAGTAAATTATTTGAAAAAACTTTGTCACCCACTGAATATAATGAAGCCTTTTTTTTTAAATTGTCGAGGTATTACAAAAACACGATTATCACGAAGAAAGGGAAAAGTCCGTAAAGGCTCCAGAGTTGGCCCAAGTCTTCAACGATTGAATCCATTCATTCATGAAGACAAAGGGACTTGGTGTCACTTTCCGTTGTTGCGAGTTGGGGGGCGACTAGCTAATGCTCCTATATCATACGATGCCAAGTTTCCATTGTTGTGGACGAAACGCTCCCAATTTGTGCAGAGCTATGTCCGGCATCTGCACCATTCAAATTTTCATGTTGGTCCACGAGCACTTGTGAGTCTCCTTCGACAGCGAATTTGGATCGTAAACGCTCAGGAGGTCTGCAGTCAGACAGTTCGATCATGTATTCGCTGCTTCAAGTGCAAGCCTCGACTGATGACACAAATTATGGGAAATTTACCCGCAGATCGTCTCCGTGCTCTCCGCCCATTTGCTATATGGGCGGTTCTTTTACAAACCGAACACTTTTTATTTATAAAAAAAATTTCACATTTTTGCTTTGCCTGAAACTTTTTTTACACGTACTATTCGGAAAATAAGTACACACGTGTATCAGGATTTGACCGAAAAAAAATTATTTTTTTAGTTAGAATTTTTTTAAGTTTGCCAAAAATTGTCAAATTTGGAAAAGTACCCTCTCTTTGAAAATCTGTATCTTCGGTTAAAAAAATTCTAACTAAAAAAATAATTTTTTTTCGATCAAATCCTGATACACGTGTTTACTTATTTTCCGAATAGTACGTGTAAAAAAAATTTTAAGGCAAAGCAAAAATGTGAAATTTTTTTTTTTACAAATCTTTTTGGTTTGTAAAAGAACGGCCCATATGTAGCGTTGATTTTTGTGGCCCTGTCTATACAACAATGAAAATTCGTGGTAGGCCTCCGTATAAGTCCTACATTGCACTCTTTGGTTGTTTCGCGGCCAAGGCGGTTCATCTAGAAGTTGTTTCAGTTGGCCTACTCTGGTCGCTAACACGTGGAGCCGGCCTACATCTCGAGTCGTGCCACGTTATCACACCGAGCACCAGCAATTTATAGGAAGGTCTCAATCGCCAATCTGCACAGCAGAATTCTGGGCGCCAACAGGTGGAGACGGCCTATCTCTCGAGTCGAGGCGCATAGTTTTCTAGTGTCCTGCAAATTCAAGATCGCAGTAATACGGACGGAAAACCTAGGTAAATAAAATACTTATCCCTTATGTTTGTAGTTCCTAGTTCGATACCTGTATTGGACGGAAAATTCTCCTGATCAATTGTGCCGGACCGTAGGTTTGTCATCCCGACGACCTACAGGAGCCTCTTCGCTGTCTACCTGTTGAATCTACCACCACCCAGCTAAGGATTTACCCCGATCTCGGCAGTCGATGTGGCTGTTAAGACAATAGGAATATTAAACGGGTACATTACTGGCCTTATATTGACTGTTAACTAACAAAATTTTGTAGTTCACCCAGCATACAAGTTATCCAACACAAGATCCCAGACTCCTTACCCAATTTGTAAACTGGGAACTTCTTACTCAGCTTTCCCACCAAACCCAGAGTTCCTAATTATCTTCCCCACTCCAATGAATTCAATATTAAGTTTCAATTGCGCCGCGGGCCTTCTACTGTAAACTAAGCCGGGTCTCCCAAATGTAAACATTAGCATCCGGTCAGCATCCAGCGGCCCAAATGTTTAATCTTATTAATCGATTTCGACTCTCTAGATTCTCTTAAACCGAAGTTTGCTTATCAATTAACCGGCCATTGTTCAGTCAGTCCGTTTTTAGATCCGTACCGATCGGTTTATAATTTGGATGTTGTGAGCAGTGAATTAGTTCGATGCTAAGACAGTGTTGTAAACTAGTGAATAAAGTTGTAAAAAAAAATTTTTTTTTTTAACAACTTTGCTAAGCGACTAATTAAAACAACTCATGCTATTTAAACAACTCATGAAATAAGTTTTACAACAAAACAGTTTTCGAAAACAAACAAGGAATTCGCGCCGCTAAAAAAACCTAACCGATGAGATGAGTAGCGAAAGGAGGAAATAAATAATTAAAATAATCCCCCTTTGTTTGCAACAACTTTCTAATTAGTTAACGTATCAAACACACACGCTGTTTCAAAATTTATTACTCACAATAAAATACTAAACAAAAATGAAAAAAGGATAAGTATAAACTAAACAAACTGTTCCAAAAACTATTAGTTTAAAAAATCAAACGGATAAATAAAAACTAAACCACATAAATGAACAAATTAAATACAAATTCAACGCAAACAAACGGAAGAGCCGAGGGCCATCCTTCGCTACACAGAAAAAAATTGAAGGCCATCACCCGCATACGACGACCCCAAAGCGGATCATTAAGCACAAAGAAGACGTCCCATATCCAAGGAAACCAAGAAGAAAATTAGTGAGCTCTTTAATTATAGTTTTATATTTAATAGAATTTATTTCAAAAAAATTAGGTAAAAAAAAACCAGAGTGTTAATCAACGATTTTGAAAAAATGCTCATCATAAATTAATTTATTTAAATCGATGTAAATTCGAATTTTCAAATGATCGTAAGCAGTTTTATAACTTTGTTAATACCAAGCGTAAGTTTTCGGCATTGCCTTCTTCGGTACGTTTAAACTCAAAAGAGACATCGACTGATTCTGAAATTGCCGATTAATTTGCCGAATTTTTCCAAACTACTTATAGTTCGGCTGCTTGGTCAAATTCTATCTACCCTAACCCCTTAAACAGAGCTAATTGTATTTTTCCCCCGTAATTACCGAAAGTTCTCTCTTAAGAGACTTAGAAACAACAACGCCAACTTATTCTCTTGGTCCTGATGGACTCCCTGGGTGTGTGCTTAAGTTTTGTGCTTCAACCATTTGTAAACCGATTCTTCAACTTTTTCACTTGTCTATTTCATCATCAATTTTTCCAACTATCTGGAAGGACTCTTTCATTATTCCACTCACCAAAAAGGGTGCGAAGGCGGATGCCCAGAATTATAGAGGTATTTCCAAATTGTCGGCAATTCCGAAAGCATTTGAACGAATTATTATTTCTCACTTGCAACACTTATGTTCCTCGCTAATATCATGGCAGCATGGTTTTGTTAAGAGAAGATCGACCACCACTAACCTCCTTGAATTGTCATCTGTTGTAATAAATGGATTTAAGAAAAAAATGCAGACTGATGTTACATATACAGATTTCAGCAAAGCTTTTGACTCTGTTAACCACTCTCTCCTTTTATTCAAATTATATCAGCTTGGGTTTCTATGTAATCTATTAACTTGGATTTTAAGTTATTTGAATGGATCCAAAATGATCCACGTGACATCGGGAGTGCCCCAGGGTAGTCATTTGGGCCCTTTGCTGTTTACCTTGTTTATTAACGATCTTCCGTCTATCCTAACACATTCTCGTGTACTAATGTATGCTGATGATGTTAAGCTTTGTTTGACATATAATAAGATTGAGTCTAGTTTTGGCTTACAATCAGACATTGATAATTTCCAGATATGGTGTGAGTATAACCACTTAAATTTGAACTGCCTGAAATGTAACGTAACGACCTTTTATAGAGGTACCCCTACGTTTTTAAGTTATTCGCTTCAGAACTCCCCACTTGATCGTATATATTCAGTAAACGATTTAGGTGTTCTTTTGGACCCAAAGTTTAAATTTGATTGCCACATAATGTCGACTGTCAACAAAGCTATGAGTGTTCTTGGATTTATAAAGCGTTGGTCAAAAGAATTTGATGACCCTTATATAACCAAATTGTTATTTACCTCCCTTGTCCGTCCTATTTTGGAATATTGTTCTTCTGTTTGGAGTCCACAATATCAAAAGTACAAAAAAAATTTCTTCTTTTTGCGCTTCGTAGTTTGAACTGGGATCAAAACGTAAGGCTACGACTGTCCACTTGCCAAAATTCGCACATAGCAACCCTCAACTATGGTTTGCGCAAGTGGAGCGGTCATTGCACCAGGTTATCGACGACACCGACAAGTTCGACCTTATGACCCTTCCCCTGGAGGAGGACGTAGTTTTGGCAGTAGAAGACTTAGTCATTCGCCCACCCAACGAAAACAAGTACGTAGCAATTAAAAATCGCTTACTACAAAAATTTGCGGAATCTCCAGAGTCTAAACTACGCCGACTTCTGCAGGGTGAAGGTACATCTGGTTTAAAACCATCTGAGATCCTGGTCAACATGCGACGACTAGCTCCGGACCCGGGTAGCGAGAACATCATTCTCACTCTTTTTCTGGCAGAGATGCCGGCATCAATTCGCCCCACTCTTACAGTCTGGGAAGAGACGGATTTGGATAAGCTCGGTAAGATCGCAGACAAGATGCTCGAAGCGGTAAACCACAAATCCACTTTTGCGATCAGCACGAATACCAAGACTGCAGCGACCCCATCTGTTTGCGCAACTTCCAACGAAGACCCCTGGAAAAAGATCAACGACAACTGGCGTTCGCTTTTACAGAAGGTTGATGTATTGCAAAAGGAGGTCAAACGTCTTCAATCCCAAGGACGCTCACGCAGTTCATCGCGTGGCTACGCACAAACTAGAAATTCGAATCAACAGGCATCTGGGCCTCAAGAGAAGCTTTGCTTCTACCACGAACGATTTGGAGAAAACGCCCAAAAGTGCCGCTCCTAAACTAAACTAAAGGAGCTGTCGCCCGACGCGCTGGTCGGCGGCAGCACGAATATAACCGGCGAGCCCACAGTTCAGCCAGCTGTTCCACTGGAGCAGCGCCTACACGTCACCGATCGCACATCTCACATCCATTTCCTCGTTGATTCTGGATCTGTGGTTTCCGTCATACCACGATCGTTGGTTAGACAAAAAACTACTCTGAGCGATTTGACACTGTACGCAGCGAACCAGACAGTCATTCATACTTATGGAAAGTACGTCACTCAGCTGAACTTGGATCTTCGCCGAAACTTTACATGGCCGTTCATCATCGCTGACGTGCACACAGCTATTATTGGTGCAGACTTTTTGAGCGAATTCCAATTGCTCATTGATCTTAAAAACCAACGCTTGATCGACTCAATTACTGGACTATCAACACCAGCATGTCTTGCACAAGCGAAACACATATCCGTTTCCACAGTGCAGTGTATGTCCAAATTTCAAAAACTTCTTAGTGAATTTGTCGACGTGACAAAGTCATCGATGAAAGCAGCTACGCAACACGACGTGCGCCACTATATTGAACCGAATGGAATACCTGGCGGGCATGTGGAGATTATCGAAAACTGAATTCAATCACCATACCAGATCGCTACCCAATCGCCCATATACACGACTTCACGGAACAACTGCAAGGAAAGAAGATTTTTTTCAGCCCTCGATTTGGTTAAAGCATATTACCAAATTCCCATGGCAGACAAGGATATCCAAAAAACAGCGGTTTGCACTCCTTTTGGACTCATTGAGTTTCAGTACATGCCGTTTGGGTTAAAAAACGCGACTCAAACATTTCAACGCTTTATGGACAACATCTTTCGCGGCATGGACTTTGTCTATTGCTACATAGACGACATACTTATAACGTCGCATTCCATCGCTGAACACGAAGAACATCTTCGGGCTGTTTTGCAAGTACTTCATAAACATGGTCTAAGCATTAATCTAACCAAATGCCAGTTTGCGCAATCTCAAGTAAACTTTCTCAGCTATACGATCAACGAATTTGGAATTAAACCACCCACCGAACGCATAGATGCCATTCTTAATTATGCACGTCCTGAAACCATAAGCCAACTTGGTCGTTTTCTGGGCGTTATAAACTACTATCGCAGATGTTTGGCTCGATCATCACACATACAAGCACCACTCACTGAGTTGCTAAAAGATGTTAAGAAAAATGATCAACGTAAAATTGAATAGACATCAGAGCTTATTGCAGCTTTTAACGCTTGCAAACAAAGCATAGCAGACGCAGCCCTTTTGTCTTTTCCCGCACCAAAAATCTGAACTTCAGCTCGTTTGCGATGCTTCCGATTTCGCAATCGGAGCAGTTTTGGAGCAGCGTACACACGGAAATTGGCAACCTCTAGGATTTTTCTCAAAGAAGATGAGCAACACGGAGAAAAATTACTCGACGTACGACCGAGAGCTGCTCACGATATTCGAATCCATTAAATATTTCAAACACCTTGTTGACGGACGCATTTTTGTCATCAAAACGGATCACAAACCGCTCGTGTACGCATTTCAGCAGCGACCAGAGAAAGCATCACCGAGACAGCTACGACATTTGGCTTACATCTCTCAATTCTGCACGACTATTATGCATGTGAAAGGATCCGAAAATGCAGTCACAGACGCTTTTTCAAGATTATGCTCTATAACAATGCCTACTGCCATCAAATTATCGCAAATCGAAGAGGAGCAAGCGTCAGATCCTGAATTGGTACACCTTTTAAAAGGAACCACATCTTTAAAACTTCAAAGGGTTCGATTTGATGACAACATTTCACTCTACTGCGATGTTTCTACAGGCAGCGTTCGTCCTTATGTACCCGAATCTTTGCGCAATGCCGTGTTTTCGTTCATTCACGGTTTGTCTCATCCCAATGGCCGGTCAACAGTTCGTCAAATGCGCTAAAAGTTTGTATGGCCCTCGATGAATAAAAATGTCCTCGAATGGTGCAGAGTTTGTCTACCTTGTCAGCGCTCTAAGATCCACAAACACAACCACCTCTCACCAGAAAAGATCGAAGAGCCAAACGGTAGATTTGACCACGTTCACCTTGACATTGTGGTTATGCCATTACAACAAAACTATCGGTACTGTCTGACGATGATTGATAGATTTACGCGATGGCCAGAAGCTGTACCTCTCTCAAATGTTACTGCTGAAACAATAGCTAAGGCGTTCTGGACCCACTGGATATCTCGATTTGGTTCTCCAAAAACGATAACTACGGACCAAGGAACACAATTTGAGTCAGCAGTTTTCAAACATCTTGCTAATCTGGTTGGAAGTAAACACATACACACGACGGCCTACCATCCTCAGTCAAACGGACTCATAGAGAGGTGGCACAGATCCTTTAAATCATCTTTGATGTGCAACAGAGGTACTCCGTGGCCAGAGTTACTGCCAACAGTTTTTTTGGACTTCGTACATGTTTCAAGGAGGACATACACTCTTCAGCCTCAGAAATGGTATACGGAACACCTATTCGACTTCCAAATGAATTTTTTACCGACTTGGACGATACGGTTGACCCAACCTCCTTTTTGAGCATCTTCCGAGAGCACATGCAAAAAGTGCGACCCACATCAACAGCACATCATACCAAGCAGAAGATGTTCGTATTAAAAGGGATTGATAAATGTACGCATGTATTTCTCCGTACTGACGCCGTAAAGCAGCCTCTAGAAGCCCCTTACACTGGACCTCATGAAATTGTCAGACGCGAAAACGATCGTGTTTTCACTATTAGACTCAATGGCCATGAGACTGCAATATCAGTTGATCGCCTCAAACCAGCATTTTTAGTAAAGGACGACCGCCAATGGAATTCAGAGGATGCTAACTCCAGACTGACCAGGACATATGAGAGAAGTCATAGAGTTCAATTTTCAAACCAGGATTCGTGACGCATTCACTGGAGGGGGAGTACTGTGGCAACCTAATATGGTAGCAGCGCCAACAGAAGGTTGCCATCGGGCTAATGGGAGCAGCGTGGCAACACTGGTAGTTAGTCGGCCAGAATCAGCGAGCGACACACGTGTATTAATTATATTAATAATCTTTGTATTCCTTAATATCAATAAACGTTAATGGCAAACACACTTCGCCATAGACTGTGGCAACCTAATAAGCTAGAAGCGCCAACATAAGGTTGCCATCGGACTAGAAAGAACGGCGTGGCAACACTGTGCCGATTAGTCGGCAAGAATCTGCAAGCGACACACGTGTATTAATCAGGTATGTCCCTGAAAACTCTAACAATCAAAACACAACCCAAAAAAAATTGTTGGGTTTCTTTAAAAATTTTCCGACATTTCCGTAGCTAGAGGCGTTTTGAAAAATATTTGTGCTTTGTAGCCTATATTAAAAATCTTTTTGACATAAAAAACACGACATTTGTGTTGCTAAATACAACCTCTTGAAATGTCGGTGTCCCCGAAAAAGTAGAGGTTTCATTTTGCTTTTTGACACGCACTGGTATGAAAAGCAACATAAGGGCTACTCAGTGTTATCCAATACATTTAAATCTCTTTTCTTTTTAAATTGTTTATTGTTGTTTTTGAAAGCAACTCTCAAACCCTGATTTAACTGCTCAACTCCGAGATCTGCAGCAGCAACTCGAGGCACTTCGAACAAATGTACCTAGCAACCGGGATAAGACTACTCGCACACACACACGTACTACTGTCATCTTGCCGAAATTCGCACATAGCAACTCTCAACTATGGTTTGCGCAAGCGAAGCGGTCATTTCGATTGCACCAGGTTATCGACGACACCGACAAGTTCGACCTTGTGACCCTTCACCTGGAGGAGGATGTAGTTTTGGAAGTGGAATACTTAGTCATTCGCCCACCCAATGAAAACAAGTAAGTAGCAATTAAAAATCGCTTACTACAAAAATTTGCGAAATCATCTTGCCGAAATTCGCACATAGCAACTCTCAACTATGGTTTGCGCAAGCGAAGCGGTCATTTCGATTGCACCAGGTTATCGACGACACCGACAAGTTCGACCTTGTGACCCTTCCCCTGGAGGAGGATGTAGTTTTGGAAGTGGAATACTTAGTCATTCGCCCACCCAATAAAAACAAATACGTAGCAATTAAAAATCGCTTACTACAAAAATTTGCGAAATCTCCAGAGTCGAAACTACGCCGACTTCTGCAGGGTGGAGGTACATCTAGTTTAAAACCATCTGAGATCCTGGCCAACATGCGACGACTATCTCACTCTTTTTCTGGCAGAGATGCCGCCGTCAATTCGCCCCACTCCTACAGTCTGGAAAGAGACGGATTTGGATAAGGCATATGTCACCCGTCAAAAAGCCCTTTCTCCAGCCCGTTTCATATGGTTCCACTTCTTCATAAATTCTGCAACCGTTGATGTTTTGCCAGGACCTTCATGGTCTCCAACCTTTTCTACGTCATATCGGCCGTGGGGTAAAGTCCTCATTATTTTAAATGGTCCAAAGAATTCCGGCTTTAACTTTAAGCCCGTGCCGTACTGTGTGCGCTTTATGGCCACGAGTTCGTTGATTTTGTAGGTCAACTTCTTCTTGCGACCCTTGTTGAAGGATCTCCGATTTTCCTGTTGAATTTTGGCAATGTTATCCTGCGCTTCCATACGAACGGTCTCTCTTTCTTGGTCCAATCCTTCTACAGCGGCGTCTTCCAGAAATGTGTTCAGCTCTGCTACTTTGTTTGTTCTCATTTCAATGCCCGTCAATATCCTGAACGGTGAGAATCTCGTGCTTCTTGGGGGTGTGCTGTTTATCACTTGCTGTACGACCTCTAGATGTTTATACCAGCTACACGGTTTTTCTTGACAAAGCTTTGCTAACATTGGGATCACGATCTTATGGATGCGCTCCACTTGACCATTTCCTCGGGGAACTCCGGTAGCTATCATCAGATGATGTATGCCGTTCTCGTCGCAATATTGTTTAAAGGTATTTGCAATAAACGCTGCTCCTCTGTCCGATATTATACGCCTAGGGTTTCCAAACACTGCCGCTTGACGAGTTAGCCGATCAATTACTCCTTCAGCGGTTGTATTTTTTGTCGGGTGGAGCCAGACAAACTTAGAAAACGCATCGATCACAACGAGAATGTAATTGTAGTTCTTGCTGGTCTGCTCTATTGGTCCGACATGGTCAACATGATATGTTTCCAACGGCCTTTCGTCTTTATTGATGGGTGTCAAGTAACCTTCCTTTTTACCTGCCTTGACCTCGGAAATAATACATTCAACGCAACTCTTGACCACTCTCATCACTTTCTTCGATAAATCCGGAATGAAAAATGTCTTCTCAACTGCCTCTTGAGTTCTTTTTGCAGAGAAATGTGCTTGCTTGTGGGCCATACGAATGATTTCTTCCTCCATCAGGGACGGCCCCACGATCAACTCTTTGATGGGATCCTTGTACAGTATGCCATGCTTAACGAAGAAGTCATCATACGTGCTGTTCTCAAGGTCCGCCATTACTGCCCGAACCCATTCATCCTGCGACTGTGCTTCCTGCAGTTTGTGATGCAAAGTGTCTTCCAGCATTAGACATGAAACTCAGCTCAAGGCGTCCACGTGCCTCATTTTGCTGCCACTTCGATGTTCGATGACATAGATGACGATCCTGGAGAAACAATGCCCAACTGAAACTCTTAAAGGGATTTCGCCTCGCTTTTTCATCGTTAAAGCAAATGCATTGCAGTGGGTAATGATTTTGAATTTAATCCCAAGTAAATAGACACGCCATTTTTTAAAGCTTCGACTATAGCCAACACTTCGAGTTCGTAAGAGTGGTATTTCTCTTCAGCTGGCTTCGTCTTTCGGCTTAAGTATTGTATAGGATGCAATTATTGATCGTCCGGATCTTTTTGCAGGAGAACTCCTCCATAGCCGTGCATAGAAGCGACTGTGTGTATCTCCGTCTGAGCTTTTGGATTATATAAATGTAACACCGGTGCAGATATCAGAGCTATTTTTAGTTGCTCGAATGCAGCGAGTTGTTCCTTGGCGAATCGGAATGGAATGTCCTTACGAAGCAAATTAGAAAGTGGTTTGGCCTTCACCGCGTAGTCTGCAATGAAACGCCTGAAGTAGGATATTAATCCGAGGAAACGCTGAAGACTCTTTCGATCATGTGGAAGCGAAAAGTTCTTGACTGCTTGCGTTTTGGCTTCTGACGGTCTTATAGTTCCTCCTTCGACAATATATCCCAAAAAGTCAACCTTTTCCTTGAGAAACTGACACTTGCTCCACTTCATTTTCAAATTGAACTCCGAAGCTCGGTTGAGGACACGAAGCTCCTTCGTTTACATCCTTAGAGAATATAATGAGATCATCCATGTATGTTACGACTGTACCGTCTTGAACCATATCCAGTAGAATTGCATAGATGAATCTGGAAAATACGGCTGGTGAGTTAGATATTCCAAACGGGACATATAAGAACTCAAATTGCCCTGCATGTGTCACGAAAGATGTATATTTTCTCGAATTCTGCTCAACTGGTACATGGAAAAATCCATTTGCTAAGTCAAGTGTCGTGAAAAGGATGTTTCCTTGCAGTCTTTCAATGACGTCATCTATGAGTGGCATCGGAAAATGATCCTTTGCAATCTTCGCGTTTAGCCGTCTATAGTCGCAACAAAGCCGCTTGCTGCCATCCTTTTTCGGTACCAAGACAACAGGTGAGGCATACTCGGATGAACTTGGCTGTATAATCTTCTCTGATAGCCATTCCTCAACCTGGTTGTCTACGATAGACATTCGTCATTTAGCAAAATTTTCATTTGTATGGGACTATCCTTTTTCTTCTCTGGCTTGTAGTTGTTGATCAAATCTTTCACAGTTTTTGCAATTGGTCTCTCTAGATGAGCGATGTCGATCTCGGGCTCCTCACTTTCAGCAAAAAGACACACTTGAGGGTATTCCTGGAATATCTGTAGCTTTGACTCAACTGCTTCATCTGTAGTAAAGGACTCTTGGCTGTTCTGGTTCTCTTTTGCTTGAAATTTTACCGACTTCTCTGAGAATGTCAAGTCCACCTACTTCAATATGCTATTCCGGATGACTGCTGAATACTTGATATCTTTTTTGTTGGCAACATGAAAGTTTACGTCCAAACAAGTGTTGTCTACTGCAACTTGGGTTACAAAACTGCCAAGCGTATTTAACTCGCTGTTACAAATGCCGACCAGACAGTGCTTTTCGTTAACAAGCTCGATGTTTCCTAGCATCCCAACTACGTCATCACGGATAAGGCAGAGATCACAGCCTGTATCGATCAAAGCGGAAAATCGAACGCCATTACAGGAAATGTCCTTAAAAATGCATTTGCCACTGCTGCTAATATGGTTCGTCATTGTGTTGGCATTTTTTCCCTCCTTTGTTTCAGCTACCCTAGTACCTGGGTAATTCGATGCCTTGTGCCCTGGCTGTTCGCACCTGTAGCATTTGATGGGCTTGTTACAGTCTTTAGCGAAATGTGAAGGATCTCCACACTTGAAACATTTTTTGAAATGCTGTTTGGTCACATCTGGTTTTTTGTCTTCGTTGGTAATATAAGATTCAGCCGTATAAGGCACTTGAGGGCGACTGCTTCGAATTTTCTCATACACCTTTATTTGATCCTTAAGTTCCTGCAGAGTCCTGGCCTGATACAAGTTGCTTTTGTTGACCCTCGAGTCGGGTATACCTTCGATGAAGTACTCTATAAGACTAGCATCATCCAAATGAACAGGCTTTCCTATTTCCATGAGCGAATATAGGTACTCCTTGTAATCCTCATTTGGGCCTTTTCGACGATTTTTCAGCATGCGGTGAACTTCAATTGCCGATACGTCTGATCCGAACTCAGCTTCTAGTGCTTGCTTAAGTGAAGACCAGTTGGAAATACCTGGCTGACTTCGAACGAATATTTTAGCTGCGCCTTTTAACAATTGCTTCGAATAGATAAACATTTGAAGATTATTTCATTGGACTGCTGCCGCATTATCTTCAAACTCCTGGATCCAGCTGTGTACAGATGGCTGGCTCGAACCATTGAACTGCGAAAGAGAGTCTTCGATATCGCGCAATGTAAATGAACTGCGACCTCCGCCTGGTGCAGATCTTGAGCCATGCATTGAAGATGCATCTCCGTAATCAGATTCCTCATCCTCAATTACCTCAGCTGACAAGTTGTGGTGGTCGAGAAGTCTGTCCTGCAGTGTCTGCTTTCTACCGCTTGTAGCTAAATTAAGCAGTGATAATTGCTCCTTCAACGCGTTCACGTTTAACGCCAAAATTTATTCCCTCTGCATTCTGTACTCGTTATTACTCTCTGCTTACAATGGTTACAAATTAACAAATTATATTGAATTCTTAAACATAACTTAGTGATTAGGCAATACAAAGAACTTTTGGGTAATATTATGGGTTTGAAAATACAAAATAAGTGATTCAGTTCGCTTACTCTCCGTTTCTGAAAACAATGCACACCCTGTGCCAACGATGACGTTGACGTTGACCTCAGGCTATTTCACAACGAATCTTTGTGCCACGGTGGCTTCTCTGCTGTTTCTCCAAGTAAATCCCACTTCTGACACCAAATTTGTAGGATCGCCGATGAATAGTCCAATTACAACACGAAATAAAGTTTAACGACTTTTATTCGAATGGAAAAACAATCGATTTTAGGGGGTTTTACATCTACTCTTCTTCAAGCACAGAAAGCAAAAGCGAGTACTTAAGCGACGACTCTTTTCGTGCAGTATCGATACCAATATTTTTGCAGAGTTGCAAGCGATATGTTTATGTTAATAGATAGTGAAGGTAATGTTAACGAATAATACTAAAGTAAATGTAATATGTTTATGCAGAATTATTGTAGACCTGACCACTCCTTGTTTTCCTTGCTTTTCCCACATTAATGCCTACCGAAATGTAGCAGAAATTTTTTAAATCGTCCCTCTCAGTAAAAAGTTATAATCAAATAATGAAATGGCCGGTAGATCACGCCACTTTGAAGCGGCTGCTTGGTTTGCCCTGCTTGAGACTGCTTGCTTTAGCTGAGTAACGGGTATTTGATAGTCGAGGCATTCGACTATAGCGTTCCCTCTTGTTTTCGTATTTCAAACGTAAATAAAATTATTTAAAAAAAAAATAAAAAAAAAAATTAATAATGCAGGAATGCCTCGACTATCAAATACCCGTTACTCAGCTAAAGCAAGCAGTCTCAAGCAGGGCAAGCCAAGCAGCCGCTTTAAAGTGGCGTCATCTACCGGCCATTTCATAATTAGATTATAACTTTTTACTGAGTGGGATGATTTAAAAAATTTCTTCTACATTTCGGTAGGCATTAATAACCCAAACAAAATGGCGTTTACACCTTTGCTCTAGTTTTAAAACTGTGGGCGCCACAGTTTTTCGCGGTTTGTGGGCGTTAGGAGGGAGGGGGGTTTCCCACTTTGGTCTATCAATATGTATTGATGAAACGAATACACATTTCTTTTCTCGTTAATCTAGCTTCAAAATTGTGGGTGCCACAGTTTTTCGCGGTTAGTGGGCGTTAGAGGGGCGTGGCACATCGGCGTGAAAAACTTGCGCTGCGTATTAACCCCTAGAATCTGCCTGCCAAATCCCAATCTTCTAGCTCTTATAGTTTCCGAGATCTCAGCGTTCATACAGACGGGCGCCACAGCTTTTCGCGGTTTGTGGGCGTTAGGGGGGAGGGGGGTTCCCCTTTTTGGTCAATCAATAGGTATTGAAGAAACGAATACACATTTCTTTTCGCGTTAGTCTAGGTTCAAAACTGTGGGCGCCACAGTTTTTCGCGGTTTGTGGGCGTTAGGGGGGCGTGGCACATCGGCGTGAAAAACTTGCGCTGCGTATTAACGCCTAGAATCTGCATGCCAAATCCCAATCTTCTAGCTTTTATAGTTTCCGAGATCTCAGCGTTCATACAGACGGGTGCCACAGTTTTTATCGGTTTGTGGGCGTTAGAGGGGGCGAGGCACATCGGCGTGAAAAACTTGCGCTGCGTATTAACCCCTAGAATGCCAAATCCCAATCTTCTAGCTTTTATAGTTTTCGAGATCTCAGCGTTTATACAGACGGACAGACGGACAGACAGACGGACAGACAGACGGACAGACGGACATGACTAGATCGACTCGGCTAGTGATCCTGATTAAGAATATATATACTTTATATGGTCGGAAAAGCTTCCTTCTACCTGTTACATACTTTGGCACGAATCTAATATACCCTTTTACTCTACGAGTAACGGGTATAAAAATACTTTTTTTTTAATTTTAAGGAAAAATTTGCATAAACAAAAAAATCATAAAATTTATTAAGGAAATAAACTAAATTTGACATTTTAAATGGTAGCCATTATTGCCTATAAGGGCGTTTAAATGTTTTGGCATATTTTGTTTTTTTTTTTTAATACTCTGGGCCAGTTTTACCAACCTAAAAAAGTTTTCCGATCGTTTCTATGGGAGCTATATGATAGAGTCGTCCGATTTTGATAAAATTAAATTCGAAATTAAAAACTATTAAAAAACTCCTATTCCAAAGCGTAGAATGTTATATGTCAAAAAACACGGCACTTATTTTTCCACTTATTCCTATGGGAGCTATAAGATATATTTGTCCGATCCGCCTGTTTCCGACTTATATACTACCTGCTTAGGAAAGACTTTTGGTAAAGTTTCATCTCGATAGCTTCAAAACTGAGGGACTAGTTTGCGTAGAAACGGACTGACGGACAGACGGGCAGACGGGCAGACGGACATGGCTAGAACGACTCGTCTAGTCATTCTAATCAATAATATATATACTTTATAGGGTCGGAAACGTCTCCTTTACTGCGTTGCAAACTTCTTACTGAAATCATAATACCCCCTGCAAGGGTATAATGAAGAGTAAAGGTTTTGCGGAACAATTTGAAAAATCGGAAACTTTTACTGCGGCTGGGAATATATTTATTTGTAATTGAAATAATTTGGCACTGCGGACTTGCAACTATGCACGGAATTTTTTAAAGTGTACAAAATTTTCGGCATAAAGGAATGGAAAAAAATGCCGCACAAACAAAAGGAATTAAATAATATATTAAATGCCGTTGCGTTGGATTTAATCACTTTTTTATTTAGTCAATAAATCATACAACAAGCTCAACGGAATTCGAACAACTGGCTGTATGACCGGCAAAATAATAACAATTGCTGCTGGTTAAAATCCAACGAAACTCCAAGAGAGGAAATCCAAAGATCCTATGGAAGGACCACATATTGGGGCGGGGTGGCTTGATTGTAGTAACTGAAAATCCCACGAAGAATACAATAAATCATACAACAAGCTCAACGGAATTCGAACAACTGGCTGTATGACCGGCAAAATATTACAATTAGTAATGCTTGTCTCAGTGTATAAACCAGATCTTTTATTGTAAATCAAACAAAAACACCTCCTAACGAGGTAAAAAACTAGTGACGATCGCACCTTCTACATACAAAAGTTCTGATATCACCATTTATGACGAAAGTATTTAATCACGCGTGTAATAACTCAGCTGCTGGTCTGGCAACCCGAAAAAAGAGAGAGAGGTAGAAGAGGGATTCGGGAGTAGAAAACGAGTGTATAAAGTTCGAAAGCGGAAAAACCAAGGATTAAAAAAAGAGCAGGCGCTTACAAATTGTGAAACTAAAAGTAATAAATAATAATAAAGAAAGAAAAAATAAATTATTAAAAAGAGCAGGCGCTCACAATTTTAGGTTGATATACACTTTTTGAAAATATATAAACATTTTTGAATTATAATCCATTGCGACTCTCGATTAAACTTAGCATACTATTAGTTTTACCGCAATTCGAAGGTTTAACAATTAAAGCCCTAATTGTATTAGGTAGGAGAGCACTATGTCGTGGCGGTAAAGTTTTCTCGTTTTCATCATTAATATTTCTAACTAAAATTTTATGTTATTGGGGTATTAAACGCAGCATTCAAACAATTGTTCTTCATTCATTAGGAAATTTTTGATGGTTAAACATCATTAAAATGGGGAAACGTTTTTATACTCGCGTTAGTTTTATTTTTAATTTTAAACAGGGTGGTCGTTTTGTGAATAAGCTAACCAACCGTTTGAAGCTCATAGTCCGAGATTTTTTGTGGACCGAGTGGAACGCGGTGATCAAGGAACAAATCCATTAGATGATGATTGATTAAGCCTGGTCACGTGTCAAGGCACCAGATAGCAGTCTCAGTGAAAAAGCAGCAGCATATTTTGTAACAAATATAATGAAAGTTAAGAAAAAATTCGGGATGGGATTGATTAAAACGGAGCAGAAAGGGATAACAAAATAACTAAAAATAAAAAGAAAAGAAAAAAAACTATTATAAATTTTGCTAATAAGACATTAAAAAACAAAAACTTTTAGACATTATGAGTGCAATTAGAGTTGCTCGTGAGTTCAGCAATCAATGGGTTCTAATAAAAAAGTTAAACTACCACGTGTACCCCAAACTGGAGGTTTTCTACCTATCGTACCGATCTAAACAGCTCTTGCAAGTGGTAGTGCAGCAATTGCCAAAACAATTAACAATGCGAAAATGGCCAAAGAGGATATGGAAGAAAAGAAATTTCACCAAAGGAAAATTAAAAGTGTTGCTATCGGAGAAGGATTATATCTCAAACCCTATATGATAGTCGTCTGATTTTGATAACATTAAATTCGAAATTCAAAACTATTAAAAAACTCTTATTTCGAAGCGTAGAAGGATATATGTCAAAAAACACAGAAGCTACAATTTTTTTCCATTATTTTCCTACTTATTTCTATGGGAGCTATATGATAAAGTCGTCCGATTTTTCTAAAATTTAATTCGAGGTGGGCGTCGAGGTAGAACCTCGTAGTTAATCCTGCCAAATCTCATCATGCCACCTTTTCATTAAACAGGCTGAACACCCATCGCCTAACCTTAGACGGGACTCCAATAAAGCACTCGGACACGGTTAAGTACCTTGGGCTTACTCTGGACAGGCGGCTTACTTGGAAGCAGCACATTGTGGCAACCTGTGCTTCAGTAAAGCAAAAAGCGGGGAAAATGAGATGGCTTCTTCGTCCGTGCAGTGGACTATCGATCACGGCGAAAACCCGGCTCTTCAAAGCAACCTTGATGCCTAGTCTACATTGGGGTATACACTTCTGGGGCACTGCCTGTAACACTTCTATAAAAAGAGTTGAATCCTGCCAATCCAAAATTTTAAGACATATGATAAACGCCCCATACTATACAAGAAACACTACTATTTTTCGAGATCTCAAAATTAATCCTGTTTGTAAATCTATCACCAATTCTGCCATTCGCTACAGATCAAGACTTATCTCCCACACAAACAGACTTGCCTTGCACTTTCCAGACCTATGAACAGAAGAAGACTAAAAAGATTGCACCCATCAGACAATTGGATATTTGGACGGCACGCCTGTGGAACACTCATTCCAGACTTAGACGCCTAGACTGCAAAACTGCTCAATTTTTGTAATCAGTCTTTTTTTTTATTCACTACTTTTGTTAATTTTTTACCATGGGTGAAAGTGAATTAAGTTTCACATAACATTCGTCAATAAACATTCTGTTATACATATCAAAAAAAAAAAAAGGATTTCGAATTAAATTTTGGAAAAATCGGACGACTATATCTGATATCTATTTATTTTTTATATATTGATTTTATGATTCATTTTAACACAAAACATTTTTTTAATTATTGATTTATTGTATCTACAAAAATTAAATATTAAGCATATTGCTGGGTAATGCTATCGTATTTTTATTTTTCTTATAAAATATACAGTTAATATCATTATTATTACAATTGCTAAAATTAGGTATGCATATCCAGTTAAGTGATGAAAGTCTAGTTCCCTCAATTCTAGCTTGTGAGTTTTTACATATTGAATCTGCTTTGATTCATCAATAAACGATTGATTTCGTCCGTGTGGTTAATTAATGGCATTTCGAGCGGATTCCAAATAATTTTTGGTATTTCGTTGACTTCTCCAATGTAAGACAAAGCTAATGTTTCTGATCTTCTAGCTAAGTACTAAGTTGAGCAACCAAAAATGTATCATCAGTTCAAGCAGTACGATCTGACCTTAAAGTTATTATTCCTTGTTTAGGTAAATCTACTATCTCTATTTATGAGTTGCTACATTGAACTCTAGCCTTAGAACTGTTTGGAACCTTAAAAAGTCAATTACCCTTCTTTTCCAACTTAACCCAATATATCTCACTCTCTGCAATCAATTTATACCAGCAGTTCGATGACGTATTTGGTTTGAGAGCTTTAATTTCCCTCACAAACTCGTTAATTCGGCTCTTTAATCTACATGCACTGTAATCATGCGGTCCTCCAATTTAACCGGAACTAGGATAATTCTATTAAGTACTGAAGCACGTCTAAAACCTTTAGCCGTTAAATTTGCCTATCAACCTCTACTTTACTTTCAGACTTTAATTTGTCTAGTGGATAAATTTGGCTGACAGTTCTTTTAATTAAACCATCTTGCAATTTAATTTGTATCGCTTCCTTGTCTTTTCCTATTCGGACCTTAACTACTTTTCCTATCAAACACTTTGTTAAATAGGAAGTCTGATCCCGCATTAAGACATTCTGTCCTTTTACTAAATTAGACCTATTCTTCCTTGTAGCTGAATTAATATCAACTTTACAATTACCTCCAAAGTGAGGTCCTGCCGGGGGAATAAAATCACTTGTATTTCTATTTTTTTCTATTTTAAATTCCGACATTTATCCAAATCGTTAAAATTAATAGTTGTCCCTACTATCGTCTTTTTTTGATTGAATTTTTTACATCCAGAGACAATCCACCCGAAATCAATTTTTTTTGCACTTTCCTGTGGACGATACTCCACGGATCTCGGTTTGAGATCGAATAAGCGGTAGTTTAAAATCAGAGCAGCTGCTTCAGAAATTAATGTGCTTTGAGAACCACTGTCAATCAAAGACCTAAATCTTTCTAATCCTTCTTTAGAAGATTTAATTTGAAGTTCAAAAGTTCAAAGACCGAAAATAACAGTTATTTATTTATAAGTCTTGACGAAATAAAGCATAATGGAAACGTAACAAGAAATTTTCAAGTATACAGATACATATGTATACTCTTAATATAGTCAGTTTATGAATAAACTTTAATTTAGCGACTTTTAAAAATAAAAATCTGTTATAACTAATATTAATAATTTTTATTTTAAAAGCCTCAAATAACTGTTATTTATGATATTTACATTAAAACTCAGAAATAACTATTACGTTTAACTTATATTTTATAAAAGTCTTTCATAACTGTTATCAATGACTTTTAAAAAATAAAAGTCCCAAATAAAAGTCTGACAAAGACTTTTATTCGAAGTAAAATCAAATAAAAGTCTTTGAAAAAATAAAAGTCTTGAGAGCAGAAAATTGTGTTGCATATGGACGAACAAGAACTAAAAAAGGCTTGCGTGCAATTGGTAACAGTAGAAAAAGTTCCATTCTCACTTTTTGTCTCGGAATCCTTTAAAATATTAACCGGACAGATCTTCAGGGGTCTAAATATGCTTCCAGTAACGTCAACCAATATAATGCATCTTATAACGGACGGGTTCGAATTATTAAAGAAAAATATGTGCATCTCAATGAAGGACAAAATCATTATTTTAAAAATTGATTCAGCCACTAGAATTAACCGGAGCATACTTGGAATAAACGCACAGTTTAATTCAGAAAAAAAACGTAAAGTACTAACCCTCGGAATGATAGAGCTAACCAGAAGGCATAACGGAATAAACCTCAGCCAAACTATTGAAAATGTTCTGCAGGACTACAATATAGATAAAAAACAGATTTATTGTGTTACCACAGATAATGGCAGAAATATGGTGAAAACGGTTGAGCTATTAAGCCAAGATGAAACGCTTATTAACGCAGAAGATCTGGAAGACGTTACTGACGAGATACAGCTTCATGACATTACTTCTATTAAATGTGCAGCTCATACTCTACAGCTGGCTGTTAAGGATTTTCTTAAATTATCAGACTTTCAAATTCTATTAACAAAAGCTCGAGACTTGGCCAAAACATTGAGATGTCCCACTAACAGGTAAATATTAATTTTGTATCTAAATAATTGTATCTAATATTTACTGTGCGTAGGTATTTGCTTTTTAGCATGAATTTACCTCAGCCAGAAGTTGATACACCAACTAGATGGAGTTCTTCATATAATATGTTGAATAAATTAAAACTTTTTCAAGATTTCCTGGACGTTGACCTAAATAATAAAAACTTGTCATTGCCGGAATGGAGTGAAGTTAACGCACTTGTGGCCGTTATTGAACCGGTATATATAATTGTATGTCTCTGTATTTCTCAGACTTTTATAAAACCTGGATGGAAATTAAACTGGAAATTCAAGCTATGACCAGTTCGGTAAGCTCCTTGCTATCGAACTGCCTGCAAACTCCTGAAGTGAATTTAATTCAAAACGATGTATCTTTGGCTTCGTTATATGTGGATCCTAGACTTCGCCGACTGTTAAATGTAGATCCTGGCAATATTATGGTAGCTAGGAATCATTTGAAACGAATAATTCGTAAAATTTATGGCCTGACTGACGGGATGAATATGATTTTCTCAAATTAAAAATATGTTTTAATATGTTTTTGTATTTTAGAAAAATCTTACTTCGAACCATAATGCTTTGGACGAAAATACCAATCACAATAAGAGTAGCAGCTCACTCCTCATTACATTTCTTAACGCGATCGAGGTTGACGATATTGAGAAAGAACCAGAAGATGAAGTGCTCCAAAACGGATACAATGAAATTAATGAAATACTGGGAAGAAAAAAATATGCTTGTCCTATTTTATATAACTTGGCATCAATTATTCAAAGTGTGCCGGTTACCCAAGAAACTGACTTGCGCGGAAATTTGTCTGCTGAGAATATAAATAAAATATTGTTGTTAAAACTCAATAAATAATAACTAAAAATGTTTTTCCATTTTCTGGGTTGCGATCATTTGAAAATACATGTATTTATTAGAGCAAGAGGAATCGACATCATTTAACACAAGAATAATTTGAATTTATAACGATTACATTTATTTAATAAAATTCATAGAAGGATTCTACATAATCCAAGAGTTTTTATTTTTTTGTAGGTCGTTGACCTACAAAAGTATTGGCAAAATAATTAATTTTACTCCATGTATCCGCATTTTCTGCGACTCTCATAAGGGTTAATGCAAAAAAAGGATTAGATGTATAAACGTTAAGTACTCATAATGTTTCTCTTAAAAATTGGTATCTCTAATATGTGTAGTTTTCCTGATATTTCCAAAAGACTTTTATTTGGTCTTTGAAAGACTTTTATTTTTCTGAAAGACTTTCATTCTCAAAAAAATTTTTAAAAGTCTCTGGGTGATTTTTATTTTATGTTTAAATACATAAAAGTCTTTGCTAGACTTGTATTTTAAAAAGTCATAGATAACTGATATGAAAGACTTTTAAAATACAAATCAAAAATAACTGTTATGAAAGACTTTTGAAATAAAAATTTAAAATAAATGGTTTTTAAAACTTTTATAATAAAAATCGAAAAATAACCGTTAAAAATAACTTTTATCCATAAAAGTTATAACCGTTACGGCCCCATAGGACCGTTCGAAAAATTAATGAGAATTTATAAGAAAAAATGTTTAACTTCGTATATTTTTATTGGAATCTCTTCTGCTCTGGAATATAACTTTATTTTACTTATTTAGAATTTCGAAAAAAAATTAACATAAATCGGACGACTATATTATATATGTAGCAGCCCTAGGAAGGGCCGATCAAAAATATTAAAATAGTAAGAAAACTTATCTAATTTTGTTTGTTGCAACAAATACGAAAGTAAATCTAAATTTGATATTTTAATATTTGTAATTGAATAGGAATGATCTGCAATATAAACTTCGGCTAGCCGAAGTTAGCTTCCTTTCTTGTTTAAAATATATATTCGTGGTCTATAAACTAAATTTTTCCTTGTGTAAAAAATATATAATCCAGCCACAGTGAATATTTCAAAATCAAAGTGATCCGCCGAAATTGGAAGCTGTTGTGTTTTTACTGCTTTTTGTGTTTCCCGCAAACTAATTTGGCTATTCAACGTTATTCCACTATTCGTCTTCAAAACTCCCGCAATCGGTGCCCTTACCCTGCCCAGCTGTTCGTACGTACTGACATAATGTACTTCCACATATTCCGAACCGCACCGTGGTTCAAAAGTATCCAAAAAATAACGAGAAAAATATTTTTTTTTTCAAATATATTTAAACAAAATTCCAATTAACTAATAAAGTTCCAAATTAATATACGCCTTCACGAGTGTCAGTGTGACCATATTCTACTAGTCTGGTCTCCATTAAATAATTTACTTTATATTTTTTACGCCCAACTTAAATATTTCCGGTCGCAACTATTCCTTAAAGTTTAAATTCTATAAAAACTGCTCTTGACAATCCAAGAAGTTCGCCTGGTTCCCTGCTGGAGGCGTCTTCTAGTGATGCCAGAACTGGGGCAGCGAGGTATCTTGTTCTTGCTCGTGAGAGAGCCGGGCAGTTGCAGATAAGATGTTCCAGGGTTTTGATAGCCCCCGTTCATCGCATTTCCTTCAGGTGCGGCTGATCAGTATTCCGATCGTAGTTGCGTGTGATGCGGCCAGACAGTGGCCTATGAGGATTCCCACTAACAGTCTGAAGTCTTTCCGAGGAAGATGCAGTACATACTGACTTTTTTATTGCGCTCTTTGCACATTGTTCTTGCAATTCGGCTTGACTCGGTATTCCTCCACCTGTTTTTTGCCCGCGTGTCCGCCTGGTTCTCCAGGGCGCTTTGTAGCGTTCTGAGGGAAACTAGCACGTTCTCCGTTTTGTCGTTCGTCAGCTCTACGCCCTCCTTTGCACTGACCGTTGACGACTGCATGGATCTTATCGTCGCTTGGCTGTCCACGAACAAGTTGACCACATCGTATGATCGGTTTATACTTTGAGCCACTTCTGCCGCTTTCCTTATGGCGAAGACTTCTGCCTGGAATATGCTACAGTCGCTGGGTAGCTTATATGAAAGCCTTATTTCAGGGTCCGTACAGTATAAGCCCGATCCTACTCCTCCTTTCATCTTGGAGCCGTCTGTGAATATGTTGAGGTGTTGAGTCTGGTCCCGACCCATTCTAGAGGTCATGTAGTCCGTTTTGTTGATCATGTTTTCGCCGATTGAACTGCGTCCGAAGCATTGCGTCGTCATATTGCCTTATGCAACTAGTCGTTGTGCTGCCTTTCCTGCAGTTAGTTGAGCGTGTATATCTATGGGGTCCATTCCGAGGATCGTTTCTAGAGCTTAAGTTGGGGTTGACCTCAGCGCCCCCGTTATGCAGACCAGTGCCTGCCGCTGAGTTCTCCCCATAAGCTCGGTGTAGGTCTTCTTTTCAGTGGCTTGCCACCACACTAAGGCTCCATACATCAGAGTCGGACGCACCACCGAGATGTAGGTCCAGGCAACAGGCCCCATGTGCTGCTAAGCATCTTCTTGGATGCATATAGCGCCACGGTGGCCTTTTTCACCCTTTCTAATATATTGGGTCACCATGCCAGCTTGCAGTCCAGTATTGTTCCGAGGTACTTGACGTGTGCTTTCGGGGTCAGACTGGTTGCGCCAATTTTTGGGGGGGTCCATTTCGGTACCTTGTATCTCTTAGTAAAGAAAATGAGGTCCGTCTTGTCCGCATTGATACAGAGTCCCACCTTTTCCGCCCACTCACTTATCTCCCTGAGTGTTTATTCCATTATGGAGCTGAGGGTCGATAGACAAACTCCCGTAATAATTATGCCTATGTCGTCCGCGTAGGCAGTTTTTTTTGGGGCTCTCCTCTCGAATTTTTTAATTCGATCGTCGACCACCAAATTCCACAGAAGAGGCGAGAGAACCCCACCTTGTGGTGTGCCTCTGTGTGCCCCCTTTACCATGGAAGCAGTGCCCCACTCTGAAAGTACCCGCCAGCAGCTAAGCAGGTTTCTTATCCAGAGGCTTACTGCGTGGTGCGTGCTGGTCGCTTCTAGGCGATCCATTATAGCATCCGTCTTGAATGCTCCGGATATATCTACGAATACTCCAAGCGCATATTCCTTAATGTGTAGGGCTCTCTCAACGGTTGCTACTAGCGAGTGTAGTGCCGTTTCCACAGATTTCCCTTTGGTGTAGGCATGCTGAATGGATGACATAAGTCTCCCTACATAATTCCTGATGTGTAGATCCAGCAGCTTTTCCAGAGTTTTGAGTATGAAAGAGGTAAGACTTATCGGCCTGTAATCCTTGGGGCTCGCGTGACTGCACTTTCCCACCTTTGGGAGAACGACAACCCGAGAGGTCCTCCATTGGATTGGGATATAGCCCGTGCTTAGACATGCCGAGTATATTTCATACAACCATGGGGTGATCCTTGGTCGCCTGCAACATGGCTGGAAATATTCCATCAAGTTCTGGTGCCTTCTAGCCCGCAAAGGAGTCTATGCCCCAGTTGATTTTCATTGGTGTTATTAGATAGTTTGGGGGGCGTTCTTCGCCAGCTGCTATGTCCTGGTGCGTGCTGCCGTCTAGGACATCCGTGCATACTGGGAAGTGCGATTGCATAAGTGCTGTTAGGGCCTCTGCACTGCCCTCAGTCCACTGTCCGTCGTCGCGAATTAGCTGACTCTGTATGGTAGGCTGCTTCGAAAGCAGCTTCCGGAGTCTAACTATTTCCGGGACGTTCTCGATGCTGGAGTAGAAGTTTCTCCACGGGCTTCTCTGTGCCCTGCGTGATTCCTTCTTGTAGTCCCTAAGAAGGATTTTGTATTCCTTGTTGATGATCTCATTGTCTGCCTCTTTGGCGATTTTGAAGAATTCTCGGCGGTTATTTCTTTTGAGTGTCAGTTCCCGATTCCACCAGGGTGGCTTGGTCCTCTTCCTTGTTCTTGATGTCGGGCATGCTGCGTGATACGCATCAAGAAATTCCTTGGACAGGGTCTCAATGGACGTTTCTATGTCTATCACGGATTTTACTGCGCCCGGGCTAGTCGCGAGTTTTGAGGTCACTGTCCTTGTAAACTTTTCCCAGTTCGTGTTCCTGGCGTTTCTATACACAGTTACCTTTGGGGTACTTTTAAAATCATATCTGAACCGAATATACCTATGGTCTGAGAAGGATGGTGTTTTTAGGACCCTCCATTCGGAGACCAAAGTACTCTGTCCCTTTACAAGTGTTATATCTAGCACGTTTGACGAGGTGCCTCCTACGAAGGTGTGTTCCTCCCCCACGTTTGCTATATATAAATTTGTAGATAGAATAAAATCTAAGAGTGACTCATCTCTGTCGTTGATGTCGGTGCTTCCCCAAACGCTGTGGTATGCATTGGCATCTGCACCAATGAGGAGTTGGTCATCCTTCGAGCCGAATTCCACTAAGTTGCTTAACTCTTCTGGTGGCGACGGTCTATCGTGTGCCATGTTGCAGGACGCTACCAAGAGGAGCTTCTCCTCGCTTTTTAGCATCACCGTAGTCAAAGCTGTAATGAGCTATCTTCGCTTCTTGAGTCGCAGGTAGACACTACCCATGCCCCACGCCATCTTCCCGAATCTTGGGTACAGCAGATCCTCCGCCTCCTTGTTGATTTGGAGAACTTTGGCCCCCTCACTGGGTAGTGGGTTGGCCATGTGCAGAATCTTCCAATCTGACGTTGGGACGTCTGGATTTTGCCGTTGAAGCAGCTTCAGCGCCTGATCCCCTTGGATTGTGATGGGGAAGACCACTTTCGCTTTTAGTGAGGTTGGGATTAGTCCCCTGTCCACCACCTCCGTCATCTTCCCATTCTCGTTGTTCCTGTCAATGAGTGCCACGATCAGGTGTCGGTTGAGTACATCACTGACCCTGGCCTTTTTGTTGAGCTTCACTGCTACTTTGGGTAACGGAGGGCCTGCTTCCTTGGGCCCGCGTTTCCGCTTGCTCGCCGGAGTGTCCTTGGCGGCATTTTCGTGTGAGCGTTGCCTTCTGTTGGCAAACTCCTTTACCTGGTTCGCAAATCCGCTTGTCGACGCCATAGCGGGTTTGCTTGCGAAGTTCATCCTGCCATCCTCTTTAGGGGATTGTAGGGTAATGTGACGAGTAGGGTTATGTGACGAACTCGTCAAATCTCACATATGACGTCACGACAAAAATTCAAAATAAATGTAGTCATCTCCCCTTATTGTGTCGACAATGTATTTAATATTAATTAAAAGTCCTGTAATTTCTTCGTGACATCATTTTCGCTAAAAATGTTCCGCGAAAACTAGCGAACCTATTCAATTTAGTGTTCTAGCAGTGCCAGAGAGAAAATAAAAATCAGGTTAATATATGTATATATGCACTTATAAATGAGATCTTTATAAACAGTTTTTGGTACTTTGCGTTTTTTTCTTTTGCGCCGTTTGAGAGTGACACCGTTCTTGCTCTAAGTCTGGTAGGGTATCGTGGCGAACTTTTTTAGTATCGTGACGAACTTTTTTTATTCAAGAATTTTAATTGTTATTGCAGTTGTATTGTTTTCTGTTATATCAAAGTTTGTTATCCGTTCGTCACCTTATCCGACCAACTTTGTAAGTGCAAAAAAAGAAGGGTTCACGCCAAACGCTGTTGGATTAAGCCCCGTTGAAATTTTGAATCCTATTTTTACAAAAAAAAATTGCTCAGCAAATTTCGGCTTTTACACTTGAGAATGTAATACTATTTTGTATTAAGAACGCGAAACTTGTGATTGCAGGGAAAATTCGGGGATTTTATTCGACGACGAAAGGAAGATTGCGCAATGAGGTTCATATAACAACTGATCTCTTTAATTTCATTACAAAAACGCTTAAGCCTAACTTAACGAAAGGGGCGAGAGACGGGGCGAATTCGCGAGAGCGATCAAAGCTTTATTGCGCTCCCGCCTTACACTAACCAACAAATTCAATATAAACAAGAAAGGAAGCTAGCTTGGGCCCGAAGTTTATATACCCTTGCAGATCATTCCTATTTAATTTGAAATTTCAAAAATTTTAAATTTAGATTTGCAACAAACAAAATTATAGCAGCTTACGAATTATGTTGACATTAATTGATTGATCCTTCCTGTGGCAGCTATATAATATAGTCATCCGATTTATGTCAAATTTAATTCGAAATTCTAAAATAATAAAATAAAGTTATATTCCAAAGTAGAAGGGAATACAATAAAAATTAACAAAGCTATAATTTTGTTCTTGATAATATCTCTTTAGTTTTCTGATCGTTCCTATGCGAGCTATATGATATAGTCGTCTGATTTTTCTAAAATTTATTTCGAAATTCAAGACAGTTGGAAAAACTATATTCCCAAGAGCCATATGTCAAAGAACACCTAAGCTATCATTTTTATACCCTTGCAGAGGGTATAATGATTTCAGTCAGAAGTTTGCAACGCAGTGAAGGAGACGTTTCCGACCCTATAAAGTATATATATTCTTGTTCAGCATGACTAGACGAGTCGATATAGCCATGTCCGTCTGTCCGCCTGTCCGTCCGTCTGTCCGTCTGTCCGTCCGTTTCTACGCAAACTAGTCCCTCATTTTTTAAGCTATCGAGCTGAAACTTTACCAAAAGTCGTCTTTCTATTGCAGGTAGTATATAAGTCGGAGCCGGCCGGGTCGGAAAACAATATCTTATAGCTCCCATAGGAATAATCGGAAAAAATAATTGAAAAAAAATTATAACCTTTGTGTTTTTTGACATATAACCTTATGCTCTTGGAAATATTATTTTTTTAACTGTTCTGAATTTCGAATTAAATTTTAGAAAAATCGGACGACTATATCATATAGCTCCCATTGGAACGATCGGAAAACTAAAGGGAAATTAATAGGAACAAAATAATAGTTTTTTTTAATTTTTATTGTATTCTCTTCTACTTTGGAATATAAGTTTATTTTTATTATTTTAGAATTTCAAATTAAGTTTAACATAAATTGGATGACTATATTATATAGATGCCATAGGAAGGATCGATTAATTAATGTCAAAATACTCCGTAAACTGCTATAATTTTGTTTGTTGCAAATCTAAATTTAACATTTTTGTAATTTCAAATAGAATAGGAACGATCTGCAATGGTATATAAGCTTCGGCTGGCCGAAGCTAGCTTTCTTTCTTGTTTATCCATTATTTTTCCGATTATTCCTATGGGAGCTATATGATATAGTTGTCCGATCCGGCTGGTTCCGACTTATATACAACCTGCAACAGAAAGACGACTTTTGGTAAAGTTTCATCCCGATAGCTTAAAAACTGAGGGATTACTTTTCGTAGAAACGGATGGACAAACGGTCGGGCAGATGGTCGGACAGACCGACATGGCTAGATCGACTCATCTAGTCATGCTGATCAAGAATAGATATACTTAATGGGGTCGGAAACTTCTCCGTCACTGCGTTGCAAACTTCTGACTAAAATCATTATACCCTCTGCAAGGGTATAAAAATCTCTTCCGCGCCCAGGATGTCTTCGCCGACCGTCCGAAGAAACAGTTGCTTTGCAAGCTTAAGGAAGCTGGGTTGGGTAAAATGAAATTTTTGAAATTTGAAAACGGGAATCGTTTGTCCATCATGTGTCCACATGTGTCCACCCTTTAGTTTTTTTTGTCCACGTTCAGTTTCAAAAATATAGAATTTCAAAAATTTTCGAAAATCAAAAATTTTTAATTTTTTAATATATTTGATGTGTCCACTTGTGTCCACCTTTCAGAATTTTGAAAAAGTCAAAACTTCGGAAGATATACCACTTTTAAGTTTTCACTAAATTTAAAAAAAAAATTAATAAATTCTATTTAACAAAAAATTAAAAGTTGAAATTTTTCCAAATTTTTTTGGGTGGACACATACCTTTTCGATGTGTCCACTTGTGTCCACCTTTCAGAATTTTGAAAAAGTCAAAACTTTGGAAGATATACCACTTTTAAGTTTTTACTGAATTTCGAAAAACTAAAAAGCCAAAATTAGCAAAAATTTGTTCATGGAATCGTTTGTCTACATTTGTCCACCCTTTAGAATTTTAAAAAAGTTTATACTTCAAAAGATATGTTAATTATATTTTTTTTCTTATACAAAAATCGTATGACCACCCCTGAATATTTCGGCAAAAAAAGCGTTTGCCCACCTCTTAAAACTACAAAATATTGATTGTGCACCCTTTCAAACTAAAAAATATTGATTGTCCACCCTAAAACTACAAAATAATTAAAATACACGATTGCCCATCTCTTCAAACCAAATAAATTCGTTTGTCCGAATTCACGATTCCATGCATTTTTGCTAATTTTGACTTTTTAGTTTTTCGAAATTCAGTAAAAACTTAAAAGTGGTATATCTTTCAAAGGTTTGACTTTAAATTCTGAAAGGTGTACACAAGTGGACACATCGAGAACATATGTGTCCACCCAAAAAAATTTGGAAAAATTTCAACTTTCCATTTTTTGAAATTTAATGAAAAGTGGTATATCTTCCAAAGTATTGACTTTTTCAAAATTCTGAAAGGTGTACACAAGTGGACACGTCGAAAAGGTATGTGTCCACAAAAATTTTTTGGAAAAATTCAACTTTTATTTTTTTCGAAATTAAGTGAAAACTTAAAAGTGGTATATCTTCCAAAGTACTGACTTTTTTTAAAATTCTGAAAGGTGGACACAAGTTGACACATCAAAAATTTTAAAAAATTAAAATTTTGGATTTTCGAAAATTTTTGAAATTCTATTATTTTGAAACTAAACGTGGACAAAAAAAACTAAAGGGTGAACACATGTGGACACATGATGGACAAACGATTCCCGTTTTCAAATTTCAAAAATTTCATTTTACCCAACCCAGCTTCATTAAGCTTGCTTTGCAGACTTCACACCTGCCTCCCAAAGTCCGCCGAAGTGAGGTGCTCTGGGCGGTATAAACGCAAACTCGCATTCTTGTCTTGATGCAAATGTTGCGATACCGCCCCCTGCTCCTCCAGACGGGCCCGGAACTCTCGCAGGTGGCGATCGGCTCCGACGAAGGTCGTCGCGTTGTCGCACAACACCTTCTCCGGAATCCCGCGTCAACTCACGAACCTTTGGAATGCCAACAAAAACGCATCAGTGGTGAGGTCAGACACTAACTCTAAGTGGACCGCTTTGAAGCAAAACATGCAAACAATGCCACGTATGATTTTTACGGTGGCTTACCACGGATGTGATACGTTGTGTTAAATGGACCACAAAAATCCGAAGAGCTCGAAGTCTGTCTGATGGCATGTTCCCCATGATTTGCGTCAAGAGTTGAAGTTTGCATCGAAAGCAACGAATGCAAGAACGAACTGTTCTGCGGCAAACTTCCTGCGCATTAACCAACTATATTTTTTTCGCAACAGACTTACAAGAGCTCGAGGGCCAGCATGACAATTTGTAAAGTGAGGGTAGGGCACGTAATCTTTAATAAACTGTGAGCCTTTCGACAACAACAACGGGAATTTGGCTTCGTAGGCGATAGGAGCATTCAATAACAGACCCCCAATTTGCAGCAATGTCGAGGAACACCAATCTAAAGGGCTTAGTTTTTGAATATTCGTTGCTACCGGTTTATTTTTCAGAATTTTGCCTATGTCGTCACTGAACTCGTGAGATTGTTTCACTTCCACTATTTTCTCGAACGCAAAATTCAGTTCTCTTGGAGTAAAACTTTTTTCAAAGGGCTGCGACATTTTCTTGCACCGTTGAATAAACCGAAAAACTCACACGAAAACTCTTAGTAGCCTTAGGTGCGACGAAAAAGACTCTGTTTTCTGAAGCACATCGTTGGGCTCTGGAATTACCGCAAGCGCCAATGCTAATTTGCGTAACTCCATCGACACGACATCAGCAGGTGCACACGATGTCCGCTGGGTTTTCTTTCGTGGGGACATGTCGCCAAATTGCTTTTCCCGACCACTCTTGAATCTCTGGAACTCGGTTTGAGACGAAAACCGACAACGACGAAGGATGCGTTTTGATCCAATGCAGAGTGATCTCGAAGTCCGTCCATAGGAACAACTTTGTGATCGGAAAATTAGACAATGGTCTTACACGATTATAAAGATCCGCTAGAAGGTGAGCTGCGCACAACTCAAGGCGAGACAAAGTTTTCGTCCTGAGGGGATCTGCCTGCTCGCATGGAAGCGTGAGCGAAACCATGTATTTCTGCCGGGACTTTGGCGTCTGTATGAATGAATCGCGATACCTTGATCTTGGGCAGCTGCAACAGCGTTCCCTTAAAGGCTTCCCAAGATGTCTGCGGTTGCATCGGCAGCGACTCGTCCCAGCCTAACTTTTGAAGCCTAACTTTCGAAAGTAATCTTTACCCGGTAACCAAACCACGCCAAGGGTTTTAGTTTCGTCTGAGTCTGCCGTTAGCGGCATGACAGCGGTTTCAGATGCGGACAACTCTGGGCAGTTAGAAAACCACTTTGCCAATTCAAATCCTGCCTCTTGCAATACCTGAGAAAATTCGTCTCGAAGGCTTAACAGGTCCTCAACGCATCTGGCGCCAGTCAACAAATCGTCAACATAAAAGTCATTCTGAATGACCTTGGCGGCTTTTGGACATGAATCCTGCGCGATATCTCCTACCCGCCTTAAACGCGGAATCGCCAGATAGGGTGCTGGCGAAGTTCCATAAGTCCCGGTGTTCAGCTTGCAGATTTTTAGAGACTCAGATGGATCTCGTCTCCACACTACGAGCTGAAAGTTTCGGTCACCTTCATCAACCATTACTTGAAGATACATCTTTTATACGTCTGCTGCGAGCGCAAACTTGTGCAGCCTGAACCGAAGCATGGTCGAATAGACTCCTCTTGAATGGTGGGCCCTACCATCAAAATGTCATTCAACGCGACCTGTGTCGATGTGCGACTCGAGGCGTCGAATACCACTCTCAACTTTGTGTGGCCCATCGCTTCATATTCTACCATGAATTCCAGATTCATCTTTTTTAAAGAAGGATCTTTGGATACTCTTCCTTTAAGCGACAAAAATCTACGTTTCGCAATTTCATATGATGAACCAAGAGTGTTTGGGTCAGATTTGAACGGCAGACGAGCCGAAAATCTCCCGGACGACAATCTTTGAGTGTTTTTCTCAAAGTGTTGCTCACAAAGTTGCTGCTCAGGAGTATGGAAATTGGCCTTGGGCGGCAAGTCCTCCACAGTCCAAAATTTCTGCTGGGTTGTGTCGATTGACTCCAACACTTCCTTCTGGCAGCTGAGATATACCAACCTTTCAGTCTTTTTTGTTTTTTCTGAGGCAAATCTCCTTGAAACTATTCAGCCGAGAACTGTTTTCTGCAAAGTGGGAAATTCAGGCCCTTGCTTTATCTGGCCGACTGACAACAGTTCAAAGAACGAGTCTACGCATATCTATTTTTTGGGGCTTGAAGAAGAATGGATCTGCCAATTGAATATTTTCAGGCACCCTCCAGCCGCTGGTGTTCACCGTTTGATCCGGATGATACCCAGAAATATTTTTTAGAATGTAAAATTTTGACGACAATTTACTGCTACCCACTCGCGACTTCACAATCGTGTGTATTTTCTTGGTTGCTTGAGCATTAGTTCCACCAAGTCACAGTCGATTTAGCGTCGCTTGTGAACGGTTGTGTTTACCATTGTGCTCTGAGTTTTTGCTTTATTTCGTGATCTTTTACAGGTGTCTTGTGTTTATTTTATTAACAAAGTTTAGCCTAACAACTGTGTTAGTGGTTTAAATTGATCTTCCAGTTAACGGGTACGTGGTTATAGTTTATTTTAACTTTTCCATTAGATTTGTTTAATATCTTTGTTTTGTTAGTGTAATTTGCACTCTCCTAATTTTTGCTGAAACTTTTTTACTCTCTCTCTCTTCTCTCTCTCCCGCTCTTTATTATAACTGTAAATTTCTCTCTCTTTGTACATCTCTAAATTTCGTGTAGACTTTTGGGTGCTTTCTCACTGTCTCTCTCGCCTGCTTTACATTGTAACTGTCCGTGCGTTATAGTTTGTTGGTGTTCCACAAGCCACGCTCAGTCGATAGAATACTTTTTCTCTCGCGCTCTCTTCGATTTTATTCGTGATGCGCGCTCTTATACTTTTTGTGCTTTGTGTCTTTGCGGTTTTGGAATTTGATCCCAGTGGCAAATTTACTTGAGGTACTTTTCAAATTTTATTTTATTTTCTTAAATATTTACATTTTGATTTTTTTTTTTATAATGGCCCTTATTTGCTCAATGAAAAATTGTACTCTTTCTTCTGGTGAAGATTTTATTTTCTGCCGGTTCTACGAAACGATCATGCATGTTAAATGTGCAGGATTTAATGGCAGAGTGAAAGACTTTCTTGAGCAGCGTGCCGGTCTCATGTGGGCATGTGAGACCTGCAGAACACTGGTAAGTGATATGACTAGCTTTATGAGGCAGACTCGTGACGGCCTTTTGAATCTTTCGGGAGTTATTAAAAAGCTCAATGAAGGGTTTGATTCCGTTTGTGCCCAGTTTAATAATAAAAAATTACTAACCGAGTCGCCCAAACGCAAAAGAGCTAGCTCAACGGCATTAAAAAAATTGGTGGCACCCACTTCTATTGCGAACCCGGTAACTTCAGCATTTTCTGTCGATTCAGCGGTGGCAATGGATACCGCAGGGTCCGACGGAGTCCCTGTTGCTGGAGGTCTTGTCGGGAAAAAATCTTCTGAGCCGGTGGAGATATCAAATTCGGTGCAAACTGTACCCATAGGTACAGTAGGTACTGTATCTGGCTCTAAGCCGAGTGAGGTTCATACTGCTGCTGGGGGGCGAAAGAAACTTTCAGTTGTTCCACATAGGAAACAATTATTTGTTTCTAGATTTACCCCGGATACCAAATCTGAGGATGTTTTGGAATTTATACGAGAAAAATTCCCATCCGAGGATATTGCGGTTGAACAATTTCGATTTTCGTACGCCCGTAGAATTTCATCTTTTAAAATATTTGCTCCGCCTGATGTGTTTAATGTACTACTTTCTGAAAGCTTTTGGCTTAATGATGATTTGGTAATAAAAGAATTTGTTCCCAATAAACCGAGAACAAATAACAGGCCTCCCACTGCGCCTAATAAAAGGCTTTCCACTGTGCCAAATAGAAGGCCTTCCACAGCGCCAAAAAACTAAAAAATGTATTTTTGGCTTATCAAAATGTTAGAGGACTCAATATGAAGCTACCAAAGCTTTATGCTGACTCCTCAGCATTTACTGAAGATATTTTGGCTTTTACGGAAACTTGGCTGAAACCAGAGATATCTGACTCTGAAGTTCAACTATCTGGAAGGACTCTTTCATTATTCCACTCACCAAAAAGGGTGCGAAGGCGGATGCCCAGAATTATAGAGGTATTTCTAAATTGTCGGCAATTCCGAAAGCATTTGAACGAATTATTACTTCTCACTTGCAACACTTATGTTCCTCGCTAATATCACCGTGTCAGCATGGTTTTGTTAAGAGAAGATCGACCACCACTAACCTCCTTGAATTGTCATCTATTGTAATAAATGGATTTAAGAAAAAAATGCAGACTGATGTTACATATACAGATGTCAGCAAAGCTTTTGACTCTGTTAACCACTCTCTCCTTTTATTCAAATTAGATCAGCTTGGGTTTCCATGTAATCTATTAACTTGGATTTCAAGTTATTTAAATGGAAGGACTCAGAGAGTTATATTTAAGAACGCTGTCTCCAAAATGATCAACGTGACATCGGGAGTGCCCCAGGGTAGTCATTTGGGCCCTTTGCTGTTTACCTTGTTTATTAACGATCTTCCGTCTATCGTAACACATTCTCGTGTACTAATGTATGCTGATGATGTTAAGCTTTGTTTGACATATAATAAGATTGAGTCTAGTTTTGGCTTACAATCAGACATTGATAATTTTCAGATATGGTGTGAGTATAACCTCTTAAATTTGAACTGCCTGAAATGTAACGTAATGACCTTTTATAGAGGTACCCCTACGTTTTTAAGTTATTCGCTTCAGAACTCCCCACTTGATCGTATATATTCAGTAAACGATTTAGGTGTTCTTTTGGACCCGAAGCTTAAATTTGACTGCCACATAATGTCGACTGTCATCAAAGCTATGAGTGTTCTTGGATTTATAAAGCGTTGGTCAAAAGAATTTGATGACCCTTATATAACCAAATTGTTATTTACCTCCCTTGTCCGTCCTATTTTGGAATATTGTTCTTCTGTTTGGAGTCCTCAATATCAAGTGCACATCGACCGTATTGAGTCGGTACGAAAAAAATTTCTTCTTTTTGCGCTTCGTAGTTTGAACTGGGATCAAAACGTAAGGCTTCCTTCCTACCAGAGTAGATTACTATTGCTTAATTTACCTACACTTGAAAACCGTAGAATAATGCTTGGTACTATTTTTATGCAAAATCTTATAAGAGGTGATATTGATTCTGTAGAACTGGTAAACCGTTTAACTTTTAATATTCCCGTTAGACTAACACGAAACTATTACCCTCTTAATTTGCCCCGATGTACATCTAATTTTAGTCTGCATGAGCCCTTTCGCGTTCTCTGTACTAATTATAACAATCTTTATCATTTAATTTGTACTTCAACTTCTATCCCTGTATTAAAAACTAAAATTTTAACTCATTTGCTTCAATCATAGTTTGTAGCCATGTGTCCCGTATTTATTTGTTTCATGTATTTTCCCCGCGAACTCGCATTTTGCCCGAAATTATAAAGGGTCCCGCGCGTAACAAGCACGTGCTTGGTATCGTTGGGCCACTTGTTTGTACTGCTCGTTGTGCATCAACGTCCATCAATAAATAAATGCCCCGCAAGCTCAAACACACGTCCTCTCTCTTAATGTTTAGTCTCTGAGCGAGTTCATCGGTAACAACATTTACTTGTGAACCAGAATCGAGCAACTCTCGAGCCAGAGCTAATTCGCCACTTTTTGTTTGGACGCTCACGATAGCTGTGGCAAAAATAACTGTATCCGATGGATGGAGTATTCTGCAAGAGCGTGGGCTGAGGAGGATGTGGCAAGGCCCTATGGCCTTTTCGGAGGCAGTTAATGCATAATGGAGCCTTTTTTGCGAAATCGAATCTTTGCTGAACTGTTAGGGTAGCAAAAGCAGTGACATTTCCTACTTCATGGTCTGCTGAGTTGCAAAACACACAAACTTCGGGATCGTCCATGGCAGCAAAAAACGAAAAACTCCTGTTTCCTTTCTTCTTAGGATAAGTCTGGCTCTGCTGAACAATTTTTGGCTTACACGCTTCTTCGGCAACCATATGCTGATAGCGCTTGTTCAGGGCCGACTCACACTCGCTTCAAAGAGGAAGCGAGGAATAATCCAACTGTTCTTCCCATTTTCTTTTAGTTCATGCATCGACTTTGCCCATTACAAGATGGATGAGGATGGCATTCGTGATACGGCTGTCATCCCCAATGGACAAAAGAGAATCGTACGTGCTGTGACTGTTTCGATCAGGTTTCCCAAGGCGTTAGCTGATGGCTGGGAAATCTTTGGCAGATTGAAAAGTGTCGAGCTAACCACTAGTGGGACCGTCCGGGACAGAGCCAGGGACAGGCGGTGGTGTGTCGAAAGGAGAGATTCCTGCAGATCGCGGCCTCTGTTCACCCTAGTCTGAGAACGGTGACGCTTCCCTAAACCCGTGCAGCCGATCTCCTGGCGAGTCTAAGTCGCGACGAGTAATCGTCGTTTCTACGCATCAGCAACGAGCGGCGTCGAGCATCTTCAGGGAGCGTGAAGGATCTTCAGGGAGCTACAAGAAGTTCACGGAACCGGAGCCCGAGTTCCGAATTTCTGATGCTATCCGGTTGACCTGCTCAATTGTTCAGTGCTTTTCACGAAAACCAAATTGATGCGACGGGATTCCTTCCTGCAGTCTTAGGTATGTGTTTATTCGAGTCAATACGCATTTTTTAAAGAGTTTAGATAAGCTTGAAAGTAGGCTTATAGGTCTATATGACGTGGGGACAGTGTGGTCTTTTCCCGGCGTTGCTATCATTATTATAATTGACTTTTTCCATCTCGCTGGACAGTGGCCAAGTTTTGCGATGGCATTGAAAAGCTGGGTGATAGTGCAAACGGCGCAATATCGGAGCTCAATAATCATTTTGGGAGTTACGAGGTCGCAGCACGGAGATTTTTTCGGATTCAATTGATTTTTTATGATGTGAACGATTTCGTTTGGCCGGAACTTTATCGGCTCATGTTGAGGCTGAGGCTCATATGGTATAGTCGGCAAAGTAAACTCAGTAGGGGCAGGATTTGGTTGGAAGACATTTTTAAGGTGGTTGGCGATCTTGCTGGCGCTGTCTGCATCGCTGAGCGCCCAGCCGCCTGTGGGATTTCTAATAGGCATTAGGGTTTCTTTCGGTGAGCTCAAAGTTGGGTGAGCTCTCCATAAAAAGTATTTTGTACTAAAAGTTGACAATTGCTCTGTGTTGAACATATTCTTTTTCTTGCTGTAGGGCTTTAATGAGTTGACGCGATGCATATCTTAAGCTTTGCTTAGAAAATGGCGATTTGTAGAATGCCACTCTCGACTTAAGCGTCGCTTTTCGAGGACGAGCTGTTCGATTTGTAGATTTGTCTTCTTTTAATTACATTGTTTGATTATAGTTTTAGATGTTGAAGCTCGAACTGCAGGGACGAGTGCAGACTCCAGTGAATTAACATAGCTGTCTTCATCGGCTTCATTATTGAGATGAGGACTTAGCTCAATGTGTGAGCTAAAGTACTTTCTGTACTTAACCCAATTGGTTTTCTGTGAGGTCAATTTTAATGAATGTTCCAATGTTCCAGGATGTCGGAGTAGAACATACAGGACAGGCGAGTGATCAGATGAAAGATCCGGAAGGCATTCGGCGCCAATCGTATTCTTAGGAATGTTTTTGGTAATTGCAAAGTCTATTAAATCGGGTAGTTTCTTCGGGTCTGCCGGCCAGTATGTGTGCCAGAAGAAACATAGTCGAGCTTGTTCTTGGCTTTGATAATTGCATTATAGAGCTGCTTTCCTTTTGGGGTCACGAGACGAGATCGCAAGTGAGTGTGCTTGGCATTGTAGTCTCTTGCAGCTATGAAGTGGTATCCTAGTGTGTTGAAAAACTGCATAAACTCATCTTCAGCTATAGTGAAGCGAGGGGGGCAGTACACGGCAGCTAGTGTAAGTTGGTTGCCAGTATTTAGCTGTATATTTATAGATGTGGCCTGCAGGTAGTCTTTAGCAAATTTGTTATGATAGTCGTGCCTAAAAGGCTTTTGATTAGAATTCCAGTCCCACCATGTGCTTTACTGTCTGGATGATTTGTTCCGTAGAATGAAAATCCCCGTAGTTGAAGATTGTATTTGTTTGTAAGGTGTGTTTCTGAAAGCAGAATTACGTCATTACGTCAAGTTTATGCTGCGAAAGGCCGTTGGCTTTCCGTAGGGCTTTGTTGTAGGCTGCATATCATATCTTCAAAGTTGCCTCTTGGCTGCTCCGGCGATTGATGCTGCTGAGCCGTGTTCGATTCTTGGTATGCTGATTGCAGAAATGAACATTTTAAAGGGGTTGCCAGTGTTGGTTTTAGAGCGCTTGTGTATGTCACATTTTTGTCAGGGAAATTTATAATAGCAGTGATCTTCTTTGGGTTTGGTTTGATACCTGTGGTTGTTACTATATGACCTGGCAATTCCGTTTCTTTTTTATAAATTCACACTTATCCAATTCGAATTTTAATTTTGCATCTCTTAGTTTTTGGAACACCTTTTTCAATGACAAAATATGTTCTTCCAATAAAGTGGAAAATATGATTATATTATCCAAATATACTAAACAATCTTTATAGATTAAATCTTCTTTTTAAGTCCAAATGGCATTCGAGTATATTCGTAATGGCCGTGTTTTGTAGAGAATGCAGTTTTTGCTATTGATTCTGCTTCCATTTGAATTTGGTGGAAACCTTTCGCTAAATCAATGGTGTTATATTTTGGCATCTACCTAGTTTGTCCCATATTTCGACCATTCGACCATTGGGCTTTCGTTTAAATTCCTGTAATCTACCACTTATCTGAATTTTAGCTTACCGGATGCATCACTCTTTTTTGGAACTATCCAAATTGGGGAACAGTAAGGTAATTTGGATTTACGAATTATTCCTTGATCAATCATTTCATTTATTTGTTTGTTAACTTCCTCATCAAAAGTTTGAGGGTTTTTATAAGGTTTTCTATAGACTAGATCTTCATGTTTTGTTTGGATAGAAACAGTACTCGTGAAAGTCAAATTTTCACCTTCTTTGTACTGAATGTCATTGTATTCAAACAATCTTTTCTTTAAGTTTTCTTTTTCCATTTTATTTAGGTGCTCTAGCCTATATTCGTTGCACACTTTTAATTCGTTATTAATAGCACAGTTGAACGATTGGTCATCTGATAAGGGTGTATTAAGGTATTCTAATGCGGTCTTATCCTCTTTAATATTTTTATAATACTTCATGTAAAGTAGTATGTCTCCTAAAATGACTGTTTCTTCTTTGTAGATAATTTTTGCCTTACGTAAGCAATCCGTACCTATTAAAATATCGTAATTATCAGAAAATTTATGCAAATAAAATTTTTGTTTGGACGGACAGATTTTGCATGGTTTTAATGTTATACTTTTATTTAATTCCATCGAGCAATTTATCGTATGTACTTTTTAACTTTCCTCTTGTTCCTTGCCTCCTTCTAAATTTCTGTCATTAGGTTGATAGATGACCCTGTATCTATCATTGGAGTCTTTCCTTGATCATCACTCTGACAAATGTAGCCCATTTTCCGGATTCGAAGCAACTTGTATTGGGCACTATCACTTTCTCTTTGTCTTTTTGCTGCTACGTTTCGAAGTTGAAGGTTGAAAATGTAGTGGATTTTGATTTCTACCTTGATCAACATTTCTTCTGAATTCGTGATAATTTCCTCGATATTGAGGGGGAATTGGAATTCTATGAGTTGGACCCTGATAATTTGTTGAATTGTTACCTTCTTGGGTTATTATTAAAACTGTTATTTCTTGGTAATTGCTAATAATAATTGTATCTTGGGAAAAAGTGGTTATACCCGTTACTCGTAGAGTAAAAGGGTATATTAGATTCGTGCAAAAGTATGTAACAGGTAGAAGGAAGCGTTTCCGACCATTTAAGTATATATATTCTGATCAGGATCCCTAGCCGAGTCGATCTAGTCATGTCCGTCTGTCCGTCCGTCCGTCTGTCCGTCCGTCCGTCTGTCCGTCTGTATGAACGCAGAGATCTCGGAAACTATAAAAGCTAGAAGATTGGGATTTGGCATGGAGATTCTAGGGGTTAATACGCCGATGTGCCACGCCCCCTCTAACGCCCACTAAGCGCGAAAAACTGGGGCACCCACAGTTTTGAAGCTAGATTAACGGGAAAAGGAATGTGTATTCGTTTCATCAATGCATATTGATAGACCAAAGTGGGTTCCCTCTTGTTTTGTTGTGTATTTCCCAAGTTCCTTCGGTCTCAAAGCCATTGATGCTTCTTTTAGATTGGAAATTGTCTTGATATCCCTTTTGGATAGACAATTGTATAGCCTATCATAACGTTTTTTTTCCATACAATCCTTAATTGTTTTATTTAGTGAACTTGTATAAATTAATCTGTTTGTTGAGTCTGATTGTATTTCAAACTTATTGTGTACTTTTGAGGACCTCGCTTTTACTTTGTTGATGAACTTACTGATGCTCCCTGTGGTCTTTGAAGGCTTTGAATAAGGGTACTCTTGTTATCACCCACCCGTTAGATTTTTCTTCTTCAATAACTGCGTGCGCCGAGTCAATAATAGTTCTCTCGATGGCTCCATAGATGATGTGAACTTGTCTGGCATCTTGGGTGGGGTAAAGTTGTAGCAGATATTCCACTCTGGCAATGTATCTGCTAAGTTCCAACGGATTACCGTCGAAGTTGGGCAATTCTTTGATCTGTCCAATTAGTTGATTTAGATGGATCTCCGATAGTTGTGGCAGCACTGCAGCATTAGCCATTTTGTTTCCATGTTTCAAAATTGGCACTCGTTAAATTTGTTGAATTAACAGAGCGGATTAACCGAATTGGTTTTTTAAAATTCTGCGTGCGAAAAAAATTGACTCGTAGATTCTTTTGCGGATCTCGTGTATTGTCTTTTTGTCTGATCAGGATAAACTAGTTGTATAGTATTATCCTTTTATAGTTCATCAGTACCGGAACTTATTTAAAAGGACTTTGAGATCCTACCGGCTGCGCCAATTAAATGCTTGTATCGTAAGTTTAATATAAAAAACTTTGTTTTATTTTAAACCGATTACAATATTTGTTTTGTTGGAAGAACACCGACTTGCTTTATTCAAATCTCAAACTGAACTCACTTTTTAACTCCTACTTAATTTATGATCATACCTCTGTTTTGAGCTTTAGAGCTTAACTGGCTTCATGGATTTGGACTTTAGACTCCAGACGGGTCCCGAAATCTCAGTAACCTGGATCGTGCCTATAGTCAAAAACAGCGGCTCGATCTAATTGTTTAGTCTATAAACTGTGGTCATGGTCGGCCTGCTTGGATTTGGTAATTATACCCGTTACTCGTAGAGTAAAAGGGTATACTAGATTCGTGCAAAAGTATGTAACAGGTAGAAGGAAGCGTTTCCGACCATATAGTGTGCGTCCCAGAATTAATAATTAAATTCATTGTAATATCCTTGCCTCCACCCACTTTATGTGAGTCGGAGGTGGGAGTTATGTTTTATATTGGCAAATATTTGCTAATTTTTTGAAATAAATAAATAAATAAAAAAAAAAAAGATAAAAAATTCGGAATTTCGTTTCTATACCCGTTACTCGTAGAGTAAAAGGGTATATTAGATTCGTGCAAAAGTATGTAACAGGTAGAAGGAAGCGTTTCCGACCATATGAAGTATATATATTCTTGATCAGGATCACTAGCCGAGTCGATCTAGCCATGTCCGTCTGTCCGTCTGTCTGTGCGTCTGTATGAACCCTGAGATCTCGGAAACTATAAAAGCTAGAAGATTGAGATGCAGATGCAGATTCTAGGGGTTAATACGCAGCGCAAGTTTTTCACGCCGATGTGCCACGCCCTCTCTAACGCCCACAAACCGCGAAAAACTGTGGCACCCACAGTTTTGAAGCTAGATTAACCGGAAAAGGAACGTATATTCGTTTCTTCAATACATATTGATTGACCAAAATGAGCAACCCCTTCCCCCTCCCCACCCTATCGGCAGCAAACCGCGAAAAACTGTGGCGCCCACAGTTTTGAAGCTAGATTAACGGGAAAAGAAATGTGTATTCGGTTCTTCAATACCTATTGATAGACCAAAGTGGGAAACTCCCCTCCCCCCTAACGCCCACAAACCGCGAAAAGCTGTGGCGCCCACAGTTTTACAGCTAGAGCAAAAGTGTAATCGCCATTTTGTTTGGGTTATTAATGCCTACCGAAATGTAATTTTTTAAATTGTCCCACTCTGTAAAAAGTTATAATCAAATAATGAAATGTCCGGTAGATGGCGCCACTTTTAAGCTTGCCTGAGCTGAGTAACGGGTATTTCATAGTCGAGGCACTCGACTATAGCGTTCTCTCTTGTTTTCCACTGGCTTGTTGACAATTAAATCTGGGGTTCTTATTTCATAAAGGCGTTGGCTTGTTGACAATTAAATTTGGAGATTCTTATTTCTTAGAGGGTGTCTCGAGAGCCAATCGTTAAATGTGTGCATGTATGTGTGGGTGCGTGGATATGTACTTAGGAATTGATGGTGCTATGGATGTGTCACTATATATGGGCAATTCTCTGCTGTTGCACGCGACGTTTGTACGTTTTGCAGGTGCAAAAAAAAACATCTTCCAGGACTTATTTTCTTTTGACACTAGGCTCAAATTAAAGCTCTTGATTAGCACAATAATTCGTGCTAAAGCTGACGTTAGGTCATTATTAGTTTTTAAGATATATAAAAAAGACCAAGCTTTTTGCACGCGACACCAATAGAAGTGACTTTTTTGACTTCCAGCTCAACTTTCGATTGTAGCAAAACGTGGAGGAATATTTCAATGCAGTAAATTTCATAGTGTTGCAATGCTCAGTGGTTGGGCATGTATGGAGCTGCGGTCAAAAGTACTTCTGGTGTTGATATCGGAATGAAATTTTGTCTAAAACTGTATACAAAAGTACTTCTGGTGGTGATCACCACCAGAATATCACTTCCAGAAGTACTTTTGACCTCAGCTCTATACATGCCCAACCACTGAGCATTGCAAGCTCAGCTGTCGCTTAATGTTTCAAAGTTATGTCATTATTTTAAACCTACTTCACTTATCGCATCACCACACACCTTGTTGAAAACTTAGAACTACATTTTGTTTTAACATAAGATACAAAAATGTTGTACATCATCACTATATCATATAGCTCCCATACAAACGGATTGTGCCACTTTTAATAAAATTGGGTTTTCAAGACTTATTTTTAATATTTGTCCCCAAGAATAAAAACAATCATTAATTAATAAAATATAAAATTTATTCATCTAACACAAATGCACACAAATCCCTGTTTTTGTCAAGTCTTGACTTTTTCCTAGTGTGGAGTTCTCTAAACTTTTTAATGTCCATATTTTTCGATTCAGAGCCTTCTCCAGACAACTCTCCGATCAAAACAAGCGCATGTCTGACAATTTCGGAACCGTGTACAAGAACTTTGTGAACTGATGGTGGGAGGTAGTACCATGCGTACAATTTAATCAGCGTTCTTGCGGAGTGGTTCACATTTTATATAAAAAGAACCGAACCGTAAACCGGAGCGCCGAATTTTTTATAATTGAACCGGAACCGAACCGGAACTATTATTTTTGAAATTCGGTTCGGTTCAGTCAATCTTATAATATATAACCAGTGTTGGGACATACCTAGATACTTTAACCTAGGTACGTACCTAGGTACAATTTAGTAGTACCTTTTACCTTACCTAGGTATACAAATAATTGGGTACCTTTTACCTTACCTAGCTACAGATTTGTATATACTTTTGGAATTATTAAGGAACTTACATACATAGGTTAAAAACAATGAGCTAATTTATATACAAATCTGTACCTTACCTAGCTACAGATTTGTATATACTTTTGGAATTATTAAGGAACTTACATACATAGGTAAAAAACAATGAGCTAATTTTAATTTTGTGTATTTGGCGCGCAAAAATGTCGTATGTACGTAAACAAACGGCGTGTACATATGCATAATATATAATCAAGTGTTTCTACATTAAAAATTTTTGCGCGCCAGTCTTTCTTTGCGGGAAAGTCTGTTTGGCGCGCGAAAATTCCGTATGTAGAAACGTTTGTTTACATACATACACGCCAAATACACTTTGGTTTCATAAATAAATTGATGTAGTGATGGGTACATGCATAAGATCACAAAATGATATAAAAAAAAACTGCGATTTTACCCTAATTCACATTTTCATTCTCAAATATGTACATAAGTAATGTATATGTACATATCTTACACAAAAAAAACGCACAAAAAAAACCTTGAGGTGTTTGTGCAGATTTCCTGGTGAAAATAGATGTTATCTTGGATATTTGTTATCCACATTACAAAAGATCATTCACAAACTAGAACAGTTTAGTAAATTGGAGTTTTGCGAAGAACTTGTAGATGCCCTAAAAGCGGGTATTTATAAAAGATTTGCTTTGTTTTTTAATAAATACCCGTTTTTAGATCATCTACAAGTGCTTCGCAAAACTTAAAAGAAAAAAACGAAACAGGCAGGGTGACGAGTTTTTCGAAACATTAGTTATGTTAAAAAAAGATAACATTTAAATATTGATTGAAATGAAATGAAAAGATAATGTTATATTCTTTTAAGATGACTGTAAACTTTAAACTGAAACCTAGCCTGTAGTGGCGCTTGTCACTCTAGTTTCCTAAAAGTAGACAAAATAAATCTGCCCAAGAATGTTTTATAAATATCCCTATCTTATCTTATATCGTGACTTACCGATGTGGCCACCCTTCACTATCAGCCGTGCCATCAATTTGCAGCTCTTGCACTAATGCAGATCTACAGTCATACTTAAAACTAGTCGATTGCATGGGAAAATGCAATTCTATGCCATCGCTAAGAGGTACGTCCGTAAGGCCAAGCTTAACCACGTCCTCTTTTCTTCCGGATTGTCAAACTATAAGTGCAGCTCAAAGTATAAGAAAAATAACCCAACGAGGTTCTGGCATCGCCAGAAACCCTTCGGGTGGAAGAAGAACCCCGCGGTTGCAACATAACTTTATTTTTTTTTCCGTGCACAAAGAAAGACCACGCGAGTCTCAGCTCCCCTCTACAGTGCAAGAAATCTGTCCCCGGATTTTCCTTTATATTATTTTGTTCCTGATTTACTTTAAGTTTATTTTTGTTCTTTACTTTTTATTTTTCTTTTTTTTCAAATTTATTATTTTGAATTTTTGTTAATTTTCAAAATTATTATCTTATTATTATTTTTATTATTTTGCGTTTTCTTTTTAGTTAGTTTTATTGCTTCTATTATTATTTGATCTTTTTTTTCTCTGAATCCAATATTCAAGTTAAAGATGGTGGATGCAAAGCCAAATTTTTTTTTTAATTGTGCAACAAATAAGCCGAGATGAATAAAGCTCAGCGTAACCAAAAACGAGTGAAATAGCAATAACACCAACAATAGCTCCAGCTATGTGAACAAGTGAAAATCAAAACAAGAGGAAACGCTATAGTCGAGTGCCTTGACTATCAAATACCCGTTACTCAAGTCAGCAGTCTCAAGCAGGGCAAACCAAGCAGCCGCTTCAAAAAATTTAAAAAATTTCTTCTACATTTCGGTAGGCGTTAATAACCCAAACAAAATTGCGTTTACACTTTTGCTCTAGCTTTAAAACTATGGGCGCCACAGCTTTTCGCGGTTTGTGGGCGTTAGGGGGGGGGGGGTTTCCAACTTTGGTCTATCAATATGTATTGAAGAAACGAATACACATTGCTTTTCCCGTTAATATAGCTTCAAAACTGTGGGTGCCACAGTTTTTCGCGATTTGTGGGCGTTAGAGGGGGCGTGGCATATCGGCGTGAAAAACTTGCGCTGCGTATTAACCCCTAGAATCTGCATGCCAAATCCCAATCCTTTAGCTTTTATAGTTTCCGAGATCTCAGCGTTCATACAGACGGGTGCCACTGTTTTTCGCGGTTTGTGGGCGTTAGGGGGGAGGGGGGGTTTCCCACTTTGGTCTATCAATATGTATTGATGAAACAAATACACATTTCTTTTCCCGTTAATATAGCTTCAAAACTGTGGGTGCCACAGTTTTTCGCGGTTTGTGGGCGTTAGAGGGGGCGTGGCACATCGTCGTGAAAAACTTGCGCTGCGTAATAACCCCTAGAATCTGCATGCCAAATCCCAATCTTCTAGCTTTTATAGTTTCCGAGATCTCAGCGTTCATACAGAACGGGTCACAGTTTTTCGCGGTTTGTGGGCGTTAGAGAGGGCGTGGCACATCGGCGTGAAAAACTTGCGCTGCGTATTAACCCCTAGAATCTGCATGCCAAATCTCAATCTTCTAGCTTTTATAGTTTCAGCGTTCATACAGACGGACAGACGGACAGACGGACAGACAGACGGACAGACGGACAGACGGACAGACGGACATGGCTAGATCGACTCGGCTAGTGATCCTGATCAAGAATATATATACTTTATATGGTCGGAAACGCTTCCTTCTGCCTGTTACATACTTTTGCACGAATCTAATATACCCTTTTACTCTACGAGTAACGGGTATAACAAACAAAACCAATGCAATCACAATCAATGCAAACCCAATTTTGCCACCCATACAGGTCGGCGAAAGATCTTTCACCGATGGATCTATAAAAGAAGTAAGTGTCAAACAAAAACAATTTCTGTGAATATGCATAGGTACTGTTCTAGCCTCTCACCTGTTCATACTTTTTAAATGTCCCCGTAAATTTTTGCCAGTGCAGCCTATGAGAGCCAAATAGTCCGTCTCTCTCTGGCCCATGTGCCCTTATCTACCAGCGCACCGAGCTAAGCGGTACTTGTGTTTTCTTATGTGTTGCTCATCCTTCCGATCACAGCTTCACTGACCTACCTCAATGTATACCGAATTTACATTCATACAGTGCAGGGCACTTAACTAGGTATACTTAACAATTAATTTTGTTTTTTGATTTTCATAAATTAACATAATATTATACAATGGAAGGCACATTATTAGATACGGCTCTTCTTTACTTTACTTTATTCTTCCTAAACATTTAATACATAATTTAATACTCCATATGATTATGATTATCTATCAAATAAAAACATCTCTTAACGAGGTAAAAAACTAGTAACGACCGCACATTCAACATACAAAAGTTCTGATATCAACAATTGTGACGAAAAATGATTACACACATGATTAAATACACTTTTTAAAATTCACTTTTTCGGCACGCTAAAATAAAGGGAAAAATAGTCCAGCATCTTTCCCTTTATAGGCAATTTATATTCCAGCGTGCCGAAAAATGAATTTTAAAAAGTGTATTTGTTCTCCTCAAATTGGTTTTTGGGCATTGAAGTAAGCATAAAGTGTTTTCCATACTAATCTGAAACGGGTTGCACTTTTCATCGCTGAATTGCATCCAAACGCTCATTTTTAAGAGAAAATGTGTTATATACTAAAAGTTGAGGAATCTCAAGGGCTATATAGTTTTAAATTTAATAAGAAATCGTTAGAGCCGTTTTGCCGTAAATAGCTAAAAAGTGATTTAAAAAAACAACTTTTAGCCATAAATTTTAAACTATTGCATTTAGCTAATTTTACGGAAGGCAACGCGATTAGCATATTAAATTACCTTTTTAACAGGGTATAGTACGAGTCTGTAGCTTTCGTCATTTAGAAACTATAAGCAGTCAAAATCTAGCTTTTTTTTAATGATTTCCCGCCAAACTAGCGGGTTTATCCAAAAGTCGTAGAACAAACGTTTTTCATATCCTGCTGCTAAACACAGTCAAATTTATTTCAGGACCCTTAAACCACGATTTGATGCATACAAACAAAGGGACAAATTATTTCATTTTGGGAAGAAGAAGAAAATCTTGTTTTCGGTATAACTTTTGAACGGAGCGTCGGATTTTCTGATATGGACCTCATATTAAGCGCATTTTCAGTAAAAATACAACGAGCATTGTGCGAGGTGCCAATTATTCCCACTGGCCCCAAAAGATCCATATCTCTAAATTTTCACTTTTACACTTTCACCGCTTTTTCCCCCAAACCAATTGATTTTCTTGAGGTCTTGGTATGCAATCCTTTTAGTTTTTGCAATACCTTTAAATTGGTGTATCACTCGGTAGAATCGGACCATTACAGCAGATTTTCAATTCTGCGGCTATATAATAGTAGTCGCCTTCGCACACTCTCCTTGTGCGCTTCGTCACTACATGGACTGCCGTCCATAGTGATATTTATAATTAAAAATTCTTAATATTATACTTTCTTTTATATATTTTCGTATACATCATATATATATTTTCTACCCCCATTTTCAGCCACGTCTTAATTCACTTGAATATTATAAAATTAAACCGAGCTACTGAATAGATTCAAACAGTAAATAATCATTGAATTTACAAAAGTGAGCGAAATAAAATGAAGAAAGAACGCAATTAGAAAATGAAATAATAATTAAAGTTAAATGCATTAAAGTAATGGTTAATTCTTTTAGTCTAACAAATAAATGCAAAAAAAAACATCTTCCAGGACTTATTTTCTTTTGACACTAGGCTCAAATTAAAGCTCTTGATTAGCACAATAATTCGTGCTAAAGCTGACGTTAGGTCATTATTAGTTTTTAAGATATATAAAAAAGACCAAGCTTTTTGCACGCGACACCAATAGAAGTGACTTTTTTGACTTCCAGCTCAACTTTCGATTGTAGCAAAACGTGGAGGAATATTTCAATGCAGTAAATTTCATAGTGTTGCAATGCTCAGTGGTTGGGCATGTATGGAGCTGCGGTCAAAAGTACCATGTAGTACCATGCGTACAATTTAATCAGCGTTCTTGCGGAGTGGTTCACATTTTATATAAAAAGAACCGAACCGTAAACCGGAGCGCCGAATTTTTTATAATTGAACCGGAACCGAACCGGAACTATTATTTTTGAAATTCGGTTCGGTTCAGTCAATCTAATAATATATAACCAGTGTTGGGACATACCTAGATACTTTAACCTAGGTACGTACCTAGGTACAATTTAGTAGTACCTTTTACCTTACCTAGGTATACAAATAATTGGGTACCTTTTACCTTACCTAGCTACAGATTTGTATATACTTTTGGAATTATTAAGGAACTTACATACATAGGTTAAAAACAATGAGCTAATTTATATACAAATCTGTACCTTACCTAGCTACAGATTTGTATATACTTTTGGAATTATTAAGGACCTTACATACATAGGTAAAAAACAATGAGCTAATTTTAATTTTGTGTATTTGGCGCGCAAAAATGTCGTATGTACGTAAACAAACGGCGTGTACATATGCATAATATATAATCAAGTGTTTCTACATTAAAAATTTTTGCGCGCCAGTCTTTCTTTGCGGGAAAGTCTGTTTGGCGCGCGAAAATTCCGTATGTAGAAACGTTTGTTTACATACATACACGCCAAATACACTTTGGTTTCATAAATAAATTGATGTAGTGATGGGTACATGCATAAGATCACAAAATGATATAAAAAAAAACTGCGATTTTACCCTAATTCACATTTTCATTCTCAAATATGTACATAAGTAATGTATATGTACATATCTTACACAAAAAAAACGCACAAAAAAAACCTTGAGGTGTTTGTGCAGATTTCCTGGTGAAAATAGATGTTATCTTGGATATTTGTTATCCACATTACAAAAGATCATTCACAAACTAGAACAGTTTAGTAAATTGGAGTTTTGCGAAGAACTTGTAGATGCCCTAAAAGCGGGTATTTATAAAAGATTTGCTTTGTTTTTTAATAAATACCCGTTTTTAGATCATCTACAAGTGCTTCGCAAAACTTAAAAGAAAAAAACGAAACAGGCAGGGTGACGAGTTTTTCGAAACATTAGTTATGTTAAAAAAAGATAACATTTAAATATTGATTGAAATGAAATGAAAAGATAATGTTATATTCTTTTAAGATGACTGTAAACTGTAAACTGAAACCTAGCCTTCACCGCTTTCTCCCCCAAACCAATTGATTTTCTTGAGGTCTTGGTATGCAATCCTTTTAGTTTTTGCAATACCTTTAAATTGGTGTATCACTCGGTAGAATCGGACCATTACAGCAGATTTTCAATTCTGCGGCTATATAATAGTAGTCGCCTTCGCACACTCTCCTTGTGCGCTTCGTCACTACATGGACTGCCGTCCATAGTGATATTTATAATTAAAAATTCTTAATATTATACTTTCTTTTATATATTTTCGTATACATCATATATATATTTTCTACCCCCATTTTCAGCCACGTCTTAATTCACTTGAATATTATAAAATTAAACCGAGCTACTGAATAGATTCAAACAGTGAATAATCATTGAATTTACAAAAGTGAGCGAAATAAAATGAAGAAAGAACGCAATTAGAAAATGAAATAATAATTAAAGTTAAATGCATTAAAGTAATGGTTAATTCTTTTAGTCTAACAAATAAAAACTAAAACATGTTAAATATCAAAACTACAAATATGTTTAAAATAAATGTTTATATTCTTGAGTATTCCGGAAATCATGGGATACAGAAGTGTAACCACGAAAAAATTTTAATCACTTAAGCGACCACAAGGGATCACTACCAAAAATGGAGTTATACTGCAATATAGTGATCATGGTAGGGTGGGGTATAAGGCCACTATCAAACATCTTAGTGTCGCTAAAAGAATTTTCATATCCATCCTGTTCTAGTCCCTCTATTTTTATTTCTCTTCTTCTTCTTTCGAGGCTAGTTGAAAGGCTTTTCCCCTTATTTCCCTTCCAAAATATAACACGTGAAAATTATTTATTACAAGCATACTATTGTGAACATGTAACAGAGTATCTTCCCTTGAACCTCGCCCATAATGCCGACGAAGATGAGCCGGAACAAGAGCGTGTTTCCCAACTCAGTTACACTAACATCTGCTCATACGATTAATCAATTATTTTAAAAGTTATATGCTACAAGCCTTATTTTAAGTTAAATTGACTCTCCAATGTAATAAAACAAAAAATAAAAAAGCAAATAAAAAAACAAAATAAAATATAAAAATTAAAAAAACAATTATATATTCGTCTGTCCGTCTGTCTGTCTGTCTGTCAGTATGAACGCTGAGATCTCGGAAACTATAAAAGCTAGAAGCTTGGGATTTGGCATGAAGATTCTAGGGGTTAATACGCAGCGCAAGTTTTTCACGCCGAGGGGCCACGCCCCCTCTAACGCCCACAAAACGCGAAAAACTGTGGCACCCACAGTTTTGAAGCTAGATTAACGGGAAAAGGAATGTGTTTTCGTTTCATCAATACATATTGATAAACCAAAGTGGGAAACCCCCCTCCCCCCTAACGCCCACAAACCGCGAAAAGCTGTGGCGCCCACAGTTTTAAAGCTAGAGCAAAACTGTAAATGCCATTTTGTTTGGGTTATTAATGCCTACGGAAATGTAAAAGAAAATTTTTAAATCGTCCCACTCAGTAAAAACTTATAATCAAATTATGAAATGGCCGGTAGATGACGCCACTTTGAAGCGGCTGCTTGGTTTGCCCTGCCTGAGACTGCTTGCTTTAGCTGAGTAACGGGTATTTGATAGTCGAGGCACTCGACTGTTTCATTTCATTTCAATCAAAATTTAAATGTTGTTTTTTTTAACAGTAGTTAGAAAAAGGGGTTTCTGGATACAAAAGTGGAAGGGGGAGGCAATTAATTATGCTAATTAGGGATTTAATTATGCTAATTAGGGTAATAAATTAGGTCAAGGTGACAGGTGTGGGGTAATTAAAGTTAATGGGTGCGTGACGGGTGATCGTTAATTAGGGTAATAAATTAGGGTAAGGTGACAGGTGACCGTTGCTTATATCCAGAAATCCTATCCAGAAATCCTATCCAGAAATCCTATCCAGAAATCCAGGTTCCTAGTTAAGCGGGGTGTGACGGTCACCCGTCACACCGATCTAGGAAATGGGGTGAAACGAGGGGGAAGAAAGTGTGACGGGTGTCCGTTACTAAGATCTAGAAAATCGGGGAAGATAACCTAATAAGGCGGGGGAGATATTAAGCGGGGTGTGACGGGTGACCGTTGCTTATATCCAGAAATCCAGGATTCTAGCATGGTTTTAATGTTATACTTTTATTTAATTCCATCGAGCAATTTATCGTATGTACTTTTTAACTTTCCTCTCGTTCCTTGCCTCCTTCTAAATTTCTGTCATTAGGTTGATAGATGACCCTGTATCTATCATTGGAGTCTTTCCTTGATCATCACTCTGACAAATGTAGCCCATTTTCCGGATTCGAAGCAACTTGTATTGGGCACTATCACTTTCTCTTTGTCTTTTTGCTGCTACGTTTCGAAGTTGAAGGTTGAAAATGTAGTGGATTTTGATTTCTACCTTGATCAACATTTCTTCTGAATTCGTGATAATTTCCTCGATATTGAGGGGGAATTGGAATTCTATGAGTTGGACCCTGATAATTTGTTGAATTGTTACCTTCTTGGGTTATTATTAAAACTGTTATTTCTTGGTAATTGCTAATAATAATTGTATCTTGGGAAAAAGTGGTTATACCCGTTACTCGTAGAGTAAAAGGGTATATTAGATTCGTGCAAAAGTATGTAACAGGTAGAAGGAAGCGTTTCCGACCATTTAAGTATATATATTCTGATCAGGATCCCTAGCCGAGTCGATCTAGTCATGTCCGTCTGTCCGTCCGTCCGTCTGTCCGTCCGTCCGTCTGTCCGTCTGTATGAACGCAGAGATCTCGGAAACTATAAAAGCTAGAAGATTGGGATTTGGCATGGAGATTCTAGGGGTTAATACGCCGATGTGCCACGCCCCCTCTAACGCCCACTAAGCGCGAAAAACTGGGGCACCCACAGTTTTGAAGCTAGATTAACCGGAAAAGGAACGTATATTCGTTTCTTCAATACATATTGATTGACCAAAATGAGCAACCCCTTCCCCCTCCCCACCCTAACGGCAGCAAACCGCGAAAAACTGTGGCGCCCACAGTTTTGAAGCTAGAGCAAAAGTGTAATCGCCATTTTGTTTGGGTTATTAATGCCTACCGAAATGTAATTTTTTAAATTGTCCCACTCTGTAAAAAGTTATAATCAAATAATGAAATGTCCGGTAGATGGCGCCACTTTTAAGCTTGCCTGAGCTGAGTAACGGGTATTTCATAGTCGAGGCACTCGACTATAGCGTTCTCTCTTGTTTTCCACTGGCTTGTTGACAATTAAATCTGGGGTTCTTATTTCATAAAGGCGTTGGCTTGTTGACAATTAAATTTGGAGATTCTTATTTCTTAGAGGGTGTCTCGAGAGCCAATCGTTAAATGTGTGCATGTATGTGTGGGTGCGTGGATATGTACTTAGGAATTGATGGTGCTATGGATGTGTCACTATATATGGGCAATTCTCTGCTGTTGCACGCGACGTTTGTACGTTTTGCAGGTGCAAAAAAAAACATCTTCCAGGACTTATTTTCTTTTGACACTAGGCTCAAATTAAAGCTCTTGATTAGCACAATAATTCGTGCTAAAGCTGACGTTAGGTCATTATTAGTTTTTAAGATATATAAAAAAGACCAAGCTTTTTGCACGCGACACCAATAGAAGTGACTTTTTTGACTTCCAGCTCAACTTTCGATTGTAGCAAAACGTGGAGGAATATTTCAATGCAGTAAATTTCATAGTGTTGCAATGCTCAGTGGTTGGGCATGTATGGAGCTGCGGTCAAAAGTACCATGTAGTACCATGCGTACAATTTAATCAGCGTTCTTGCGGAGTGGTTCACATTTTATATAAAAAGAACCGAACCGTAAACCGGAGCGCCGAATTTTTTATAATTGAACCGGAACCGAACCGGAACTATTATTTTTGAAATTCGGTTCGGTTCAGTCAATCTAATAATATATAACCAGTGTTGGGACATACCTAGATACTTTAACCTAGGTACGTACCTAGGTACAATTTAGTAGTACCTTTTACCTTACCTAGGTATACAAATAATTGGGTACCTTTTACCTTACCTAGCTACAGATTTGTATATACTTTTGGAATTATTAAGGAACTTACATACATAGGTTAAAAACAATGAGCTAATTTATATACAAATCTGTACCTTACCTAGCTACAGATTTGTATATACTTTTGGAATTATTAAGGACCTTACATACATAGGTAAAAAACAATGAGCTAATTTTAATTTTGTGTATTTGGCGCGCAAAAATGTCGTATGTACGTAAACAAACGGCGTGTACATATGCATAATATATAATCAAGTGTTTCTACATTAAAAATTTTTGCGCGCCAGTCTTTCTTTGCGGGAAAGTCTGTTTGGCGCGCGAAAATTCCGTATGTAGAAACGTTTGTTTACATACATACACGCCAAATACACTTTGGTTTCATAAATAAATTGATGTAGTGATGGGTACATGCATAAGATCACAAAATGATATAAAATAAAACTGCGATTTTACCCAAATTCACATTTTCATTCTCAAATATGTACATAAGTAATGTATATGTACATATCTTACACAAAAAAAACGCACAAAAAAAACCTTAAGGTGTTTGTGCAGATTTCCTGGTGAAAATAGATGTTATCTTGGATATTTGTTATCCACATTACAAAAGATCATTCACAAACTAGAACAGTTTAATAAATTGGAGTTTTGCGAAGAACTTGTAGATGCCCTAAAAGCGGGTATTTATAAAAGATTTGCTTTGTTTTTTTATAAATACCCGTTTTTAGATCATCTACAAGTGCTTCGCAAAACTTTAAAAAAAAAAACGAAACAGGCAGGGTGACGAGTTTTTCGAAACATTAGTTATGTTAAAAAAAGATAACATTTAAATATTGATTGAAATGAAATGAAAAGATAATGTTATATTCTTTTAAGATGACTGTAAACTGTAAACTGAAACCTAGCCTGTAGTGGCGCTTGTCACTCCAGTTTCCTAAAAGTATACAAAATAAATCTGCCCAAGAATGTTTTATAAATATCCCTATCTTATCTTATATCGTGACTTACCGATGTGGCCACCCTTCACTATCAGCCGTGCCATCAATTTGCAGCTCTTGCACTAATGCAGATCTACAGTCATACTTAAAACTAGTCGATTGCATGGGAAAATGCAATTCTATGCCATCGCTAAGAGGTACGTCCGTAAGGCCAAGCTTAACCACGTCCTCTTTTCTTCCGGATTGTCAAACTATAAGTGCAGCTCAAAGTATAAGAAAAATAACCCAACGAGGTTCTGGCATCGCCAGAAACCCTTCGGGTGGAAGAAGAGCCCCGCGGTTGCAACATAACTTTATTTTTTTTCCGTGCACAAAGAAAGACCACGCGAATCTCAGCTCCCCTCTACAGTGCAAGAAATCTGTCCCCGGATTTTCCTTTATATTATTTTGTTCCTGATTTACTTTAAGTTTATTTTTGTTCTTTACTTTTTATTTTTCTTTTTTTTCAAATTTATTATTTTGAATTTTTGTTAATTTTCAAAATTATTATTTTGTATTTTTGTTAATTTTCTATTTTTTTATTTTTGCTTATTTTCTTTCTTATTATTATTTTTATTATTTTGCGTTTTCTTTTTAGTTAATTTTATTGCTTCTATTATTATTTGATCATTTTTTTCTCTGAATCCAATATTCAAGTTAAAGATGGTGGATGCAAAGCCAAATTTTTTTTTTAATTGTGCAACAAATAAGCCGAGATGAATAAAGCTCAGCGTAACCAAAAACGAGTGAAATAGCAATAACACCAACAATAGCTCCAGCTATGTGAACAAGTGAAAATCAAAACAAACAAAACCAATGCAATCACAATCAATGCAAACCCAATTTTGCCACCCATACAGGTCGGCGAAAGATCTTTCACCGATGGATCTATAAAAGAAGTCAGTGTCAAACAAAAACAATTTCTTTGAATATGCATAGGTACTGTTCTAGCCTCTCACCTGTTCATACTTTTTAAATGTCCCCGTAAATTTTTGCCAGTGCAGCCTATGAGAGCCAAATAGTCCGTCTCTCTCTGGCCCATGTGCCCTTATCTACCAGCGCACCGAGCTAAGCGGTACTTGTGTTTTCTTATGTGTTGCTCATCCTTCCGATCACAGCTTCACTGACCTACCTCAATGTATACCGAATTTACATTCATACAGTGCAGGGCACTTAACTAGGTATACTTAACAATTAATTTTGTTTTTTGATTTTCATAAATTAACATAATATTATACAATGGAAGGCAGATTATTAGATACGGTTTTTCTTTACTTTACTTTATTCTTCCTAAACATTTAATACATAATTTAATACTCCATATGATTATGATTATCTATCAAATAAAAACAACTCTTAACGAGGTAAAAAACTAGTAACGACCGCACATTCAACATACAAAAGTTCTGATATCAACAATTGTGACGAAAAATGATTACACACATGATTAAATACACTTTTTAAAATTCACTTTTTCGGCACGCTATAATTTTTAAAAATAGTCCAGCATCTTTCCCTTTATAGGCAATTTATATTCCAGCGTGCCGAAAAGTGAATTTTAAAAAGTGTATTTGTTCTCCTCAAATTGGTTTTTGGGCATTGAAGTAAGCATAAAGTGTTTTCCATACTAATCTGAAACGGGTTGCACTTTTCATCGCTGAATTGCATCCAAACGCTCATTTTTAAGAGAAAATGTGTTATATACTAAAAGTTGAGGAATCTCAAGGGCTATATAGTTTTAAATTTAATAAGAAATCGTTAGAGCCGTTTTGCCGTAAATAGCTAAAAAGTGATTTAAAAAAACAACTTTTAGCCATAAATTTTAAACTATTGCATTTAGCTAATTTTACGGAAGGCAACGCGATTAGCATATTAAATTACCTTTTTAACAAGGTATAGTACGAGTCTGTAGCTTTCGTCATTTAGAAACTATAAGCAGTCAAAATCTAGCTTTTTTTTAATGATTTCCCGCCAAACTAGCGGGTTTTTCCAAAAGTCGTAGAACAAACGTTTTTCATATCCTGCTGCTAAACACAGTCAAATTTATTTCAGGACCCTTAAACCACGATTTGATGCATACAAACAAAGGGACAAATTATTTCATTTTGGGAAGAAGAAGAAAATCTTGTTTTCGGTATAACTTTTGAACGGAGCGTCGGATTTTCTGATATGGACCTCATATTAAGCGCATTTTCAGTAAAAATACAACGAGCATTGAGCGAGGTGCCAATTATTCCCACTGGCCCCAAAAGCTCTATATTTTTAAATTTTCACTTTTACACTTTCACCGCTTTCTCCCCCAAACCAATTGATTTTCTTGAGGTCTTGGTATGCAATCCTTTTAGTTTTTGCAATACCTTTAAATTGGTGTATCACTCGGTAGAATCGGACCATTACAGCAGATTTTCAATTCTGCGGCTATATAATAGTAGTCGCCTTCGCACACTCTCCTTGTGCGCTTCGTCACTACATGGACTGCCGTCCATAGTGATATTTATAATTAAAAATTCTTAATATTATACTTTCTTTTATATATTTTCGTATACATCATATATATATTTTCTACCCCCATTTTCAGCCACGTCTTAATTCACTTGAATATTATAAAATTAAACCGAGCTACTGAATAGATTCAAACAGTGAATAATCATTGAATTTACAAAAGTGAGCGAAATAAAATGAAGAAAGAACGCAATTAGAAAATGAAATAATAATTAAAGTTAAATGCATTAAAGTAATGGTTAATTCTTTTAGTCTAACAAATAAAAACTAAAACATGTTAAATATCAAAACACAAATATGTTTAAAATAAATGTTTATATTATGAAATCGAACTAAATCTTGAGTATTCCGGAAATCATGGGATACAGAAGTGTAACCACGAAAAAATTTTAATCACTTAAGCGACCACAAGGGATCACTACCAAAAATGGAGTTATACTGCAATATAGTGATCATGGTAGGGTGGGGTATAAGGCCACTATCAAACATCTTAGTGTCGCTAAAAGAATTTTCATATCCATCCTGTTCTAGTCCCTCTATTTTTATTTCTCTTCTTCTTCTTTCGAGGCTAGTTGAAAGGCTTTTCCCCTTATTTCCCTTCCAAAATATAACACGCGAAAATTATTTATTACAAGCATACTATTGTGAACATGTAACAGAGTATCTTCCCTTGAACCTCGCCCATAATGCCGACGAAGATGAGCCGGAACAAGAGCGTGTTTCCCAACTCAGTTACACTAACATCTGCTCATACGATTAATCAATTATTTTAAAAGTTATATGCTACAAGCCTTATTTTAAGTTAAATTGACTCTCCAATGTAATAAAACAAAAAATAAAAAAACAAATAAAAAAACAAAATAAAATATAAAAATTAAAAAAACAATTATATATTCGTCTGTCCGTCTGTCTGTCTGTCTGTCAGTATGAACGCTGAGATCTCGGAAACTATAAAAGCTAGAAGCTTGGGATTTGGCATGAAGATTCTAGGGGTTAATACGCAGCGCAAGTTTTTCACGCCGAGGGGCCACGCCCCCTCTAACGCCCACAAAACGCGAAAAACTGTGGCACCCACAGTTTTGAAGCTAGATTAACGGGAAAAGGAATGTGTTTTCGTTTCATCAATACATATTGATAAACCAAAGTGGGAAACCCCCCTCCCCCCTAACGCCCACAAACCGCGAAAAGCTGTGGCGCCCACAGTTTTAAAGCTAGAGCAAAACTGTAAATGCCATTTTGTTTGGGTTATTAATGCCTACGGAAATGTAAAAGAAAAAAAAAAGAAAATTATGAAATGGCCGGTAGATGACGCCACTTTGAAGCGGCTGCTTGGTTTGCCCTGCCTGAGACTGCTTGCTTTAGCTGAGTAACGGGTATTTGATAGTCGAGGCACTCGACTGTTTCATTTCATTTCAATCAAAATTTAAATGTTGTTTTTTTAACAGTAGTTAGAAAATGGGGTTTCTGGATACAAAAGTGGAAGGGGGAGGCAATTAATTATGCTAATTAGGGATTTAATTATGCTAATTAGGGTAATAAATCAGGTCAAGGTGACAGGTGTGGGGGTAATTAAAGTTAATGGGTGCGTGACGGGTGATCGTTAATTAGGGTAATAAATTAGGGTAAGGTGACAGGTGACCGTTGCTTATATCCAGAAATCCTATCCAGAAATCCAAAAACAAACGGGAACTACGGTACCGTTGCTTATATCCAGAAATCCAGGTTCCTAGTTAAGCGGGGTGTGACGGTCACCCGTTACAAAGATCTAGAAAATGGGGTGAAACGAGGGGGGAGAAGATAAGCGGGTGTGACGGGTGTCCGTTACTAAGATCTAGAAAATCGGGGAAGATAACCTAATAAGGCGGGGGAGATGTTAAGCGGGGTGTGACGGGTGACCGTTGCTTATATCCAGAAATCCAGGATTCTAGCTAAGCGGGGTGTGACGGGTGACCGTTACACCGATCTAGGAAATGGGGTGAAACGAGGGGGAAGAAAGTGTGACGGGTGAAAGTTGATTATATCCAGAATTCCGGGGTCCTAGTTAAGCGGAGTGTGACGGGTGAGCATTACTAAGATCTAGAAAATGTCACGGGTTGTTGACACGTTTACGTGTGAACGTGGTAACTTGATTAGCATAACGAACACTCAAAAAACAGCTAAAAGCAAACACCCTTGTATAGGGGATCCCTTTGCTTGCCACTGAGAAGCAAACATCCACCCCAATAAAAGAAGAAATACATTTGAATTTAGGTCATGCATTTAGGTCATGTTTATTTGGAAATTTGTAACAGGCTTTTCTTATACACTAAATATGATGACATTATTTTTAAGGCACCGTCTCGATGATTTTTATAGAAAAAGCAGGCACACCACTGAAAACATATATAGAATTTTTTTTAAACTGAAAAGAAAAAGCTAAAAGCAAATACCCACCCCAATAGCAAAAGTAGATACAAATTTGAATTTAAAAAATAATTTTATTTATACTTTTTTAATTCGTTTTACAATTATAAAATTATAGATTTATTTTTAAATATTTATTTTTTAAATTTAAGGTTAAGTTTATTGTATTTGTTTATTAAATCATTAGCTTTAATCCTAAGGTATGGTGCCTGGTGGCATTGACATGTATCCGGACCCTCTCTTACATCATCGTCGGCCCAGGGACATGTTAGCATATGGACGCCATATTTTGAATTTCTCTCACCAACTTTCTCCATCCATTGAAGTTTGGAGAAAATCATCTCCAGGGTCTGCCGATGTTCCTCAAACATGAATTCACCATTTTCAGTGAGGAAATTGGTGATTTCATTACACACGTCGTTGTTGGTATTCATGTTGTTTCTTGATGTTGCTGTTGTTTTTGATGTTTCTTGATGATTTTGCTGTTGTTTTTGATGTTTCTTGATGATTTTGCTGTTGTTTTTGATGTTTCTTGATGTTGTTGCTGTTGTTTTTTGTTCTTTTTTGTTGTTTTCTTGTTTAACTGATTTGTTTGTTTTTTTGTTTAACTGATTTGTTGTTTTTCCCTCCCCCCCCCCCCCCCCCCCAATTTTCAACCATTTTAACCAGCAGTCAACAAACTTTTTAGACACTGTTTACTTTCACCCCTCTTTATTTTTGAGAATTCTGCTTTCTTCCACCATCATCCCTCCCTCGCAAGAAGTTTTAGTTAGGCAAATGCCAAGTAGTCTGCCAATACTGAGTAGTCAAGAACCTAGTTGCTAGGCACTGATCACTTTCACCCCCCTTTATTTTGAGAATTCAGCTTTCTTCCACCGCCTTCCCTCCCCCGCCATCAAATATTCGATGGAATCAACCAATGGAAATAATGCAAAGAAAATTTCTTATATTAAATGTTAGGAAAAATATTGTCAACAACCAATCAAATCGTTGCATCTCCAATTTTTTATTTTACAAACTATAGTTTAAGTTCATACTAATAATCTATCCTCAAAGTTATATTTAACTTAGAATTTCGTTTAATTCAGATCAGTATATTCAAATTTTCTTGAAGTGAACTACTCTTTTACCAGTTTCGAAAATAGTAAAGTGATCTTATCAACGACTATACCGCAATTTGTCAAGTGTCTTTCTGAGAATAATTAAATTACAATTACAAATTAACTACATTACAAACTTTAAAAAAATTTAAAACAAAAATCAGTTTTTAAAATTTGTTAAGTGACTTTGTGAAAAAATAAAATTTAAACAATCTATAAATTAATTACATTTGTAACTCTTTAAAAAAATAAAAACCAAAAATGAATAACCAAGCCCAAAAATATTGCGAGTCGTGCCGTCGTTTCATCCCGATGGGCATACAATGGAATCACCATGCTCGCACAGAGGAGCACAAGCGGAATGCTATAGAACCTTTAGATGGAAGAATCAAAAAGATTTCCGATGGATTCAAGGGACGAATCCTTCATTATATGTATGTTAATGAAGGAGAGGAATTAAGATACCCGGAAGAGTTCCTCTTCGAAGCAGGAGAGGCTTTAAAATCTCATTTAATTATTGTGCTTCAAAGCTATATGTCCGGTAAAGTTAATTTTGAGCTTTTTGCGGAATATATGCTCGTGAAAGATGATGATTTAAAAACGGAGACCAAACAATTCCAAAGCAAAATGGAAGTTGTTACAAGCCACTCGGATTTAGACCACATATTCACCAATCACTCAGACCAACTGAAAATAAAAATGGAAGAGTTTCAGGAAAGGGATAGCGGGTGGACCCTACTCCGCATAATTCGATTGGAAATGAATTTCAATCAATTTAAACCGCTTTCTGGATCCTCATTTATCCCAACACCCCGCAAGCTTCTTTCGAAAAAAGCAATAATTAATGTCCAAAATAAAAATGATTCATACTGTTTTAAATGGACATTGATTTCGGCACTTACAAAGTCAACAAGTAACCTTAGTATATGCTACACATATAAAGTTGATATAAGGGCCGAAAGAATTGTATTACAGTCTGGATTAATTTTGGATTTCAGTGGGTGTACATTCCCACTCAAAATAAAGGACATAAACATTTTCATACAAAAAAACGTTACATTGAGCATTAACGTTTTTGGATACGATGAGGAAAGTGAAAATATAATTGGACCTCTTTATCATTCTGGAGTTGAAAAGCCGACTCACATAAATATACTCTTCCTGGAAGGAAACGGATTCGGTCACTACACATGGATAAAAAATATTTCAAGGTATGAATTTTACTTATTATAGATCTACTTTTACTTATTATGATACATTATTTGCTAAATTTTAATTTATTTAATAGACTAATGAAATCACAAAAAAGTCTACATAAGGAACGGACATGGTTTTGCAATACCTGCTTAAATTTTTCATCAAGTGCAAGTCAAGCCCTTCATCACAAGGAGCTTTGCAGTGGAAAGGTTGCCACTCTCCCAAACCCACATAATTCGACATTGAGGTATACGGCACTGCGTCATCAACTAAAAGTTCCGTTCGCAGTGTATGCAGATTTCGAGTGCGTGCTTCATCGTAAAAATATTAATGTAAGCCCTAAACTATTTAATGTAAATGAACATGTACCAATTTCATATGCTTACTTTATAAAGTGTGCATATGATTCTAGTTTAGATAAATTCGTAATGGAAACGGGAGGTAATTCAGCTATAAATTTTGTTAATTCCCTTGTAAATAACTTAAAAACTATTCATACAAAATATCTGAGTAAAGTTGTTCCTATAGTAATGAAACCAGAGGATGAATATGATTTTGAGTATGCCCTCAATTGTCATATTTGTGAAAAGGCTTTAGCAAATGATAGGGTTCGAGATCATTGTCATTAAACAGGTAGATACAGGGGTTCAGCTCATTCTAAATGTAATTTAGAATTGAAAACGTCTAATTTTATCCCAGTTTTCTTCCACAATTTTTCCAAGTATGATTGTCACTTGTTTATCAAAGAATTGACGCTTATACCTGGAGAAATTAAAGTTATTCCTATAAACAAGGAGCACTTCATTTCAGTAATGAAAAACATTGAAAATGAATGTGGTAACAGTTTTGAGATAAGGTTTCTAGACACATTTAGATTTATGACATCTAGTCTAGATGCCTTAGCGTCCAATTTAGAAGATGATCAACTTAAATCAGTAAGATCACATTTTAATTGTGAAAATGAATTTAGGCTTATGCGGAAGAAAGGTGTATTCCCATATGAATATCTTGATTCAGAGCATAGACTAGATGAAACTTGTTTACCATCAATAGACCAATTTTATAATCAGTTTACTGAAAATCAATGTTCTCAAGAGGATTATAGTCATGCTGTTAAAGTTTGGACACAATTTTCCTGTAAATTTCTAAAGGATTATCTAGAGATTTATTTAAAAACTGATGTATTATTATTAACTGACGTTTTTGAAAATTTCCGTTTAATTTGCATGAAAATTTATTCCCTTGACCCAGCTCATTTTTATACAACACCAGGTTTATCTTGGCAGGCAATGCTGAAAACCACCCAAATTGAGTTACAGTTGATAACTGATATTGATATGTATAAATTTATACAAAGTGGAATTCGGGGTGGTTTGGTACAATGCTGCCACAGATATACTAAAGCAAATAATAAATATTTAAGAGACTATGATGATAGTAAAGAGTCAACATTTTTAATGTATTTAGATGCAAATAATTTGTATAGTTGGGCAATGTCTCAACCTTTACCTTACCAAGGGTTTAAGTGGTTGTCTCCATTAGACATAGAAAATTTATCAGTAGTAAATATTCCAAGCGATGGTCATTATGGATATATTTTAGAAGTGGACTTGGACTATCCATACAGTATCCATGATTTACATAGCGATTTACCGTTTTGTTCAACAACAAAGTTATCAACTAATAGCGAAAAAGTAAAAAAATTAATTGCAGACCTCGGAAATAAAAAAAATTATATCATTCATTATAAAAATTTGCAGCAATGTTTGCTTAATGGGTTGCAGCTTAAAAAAATTCATAGAGGAATACGTTTTAAGCAAAAACCTTGGCTCAAAACGTATATAGACCTTAACACTCAATATCGTCAAAAAGCTAAAAATTCATTTGAAAAAGACTTTTATAAATTATTAAATAATGCAGTCTACGTTAAAACCCTCGAAAATATCGGAAAAAAGTTTGTGATTGGGATCCTCCACAGAATAATATTAATATTAATAAAAGTGGTCGTAAAAAATTGTGTGCACGAGCATTAATTGCCAAATTTAATTTCCAAAGTGCCACAAAACTAGAGAATGATTTCAATACAATTCAAATGAGAAGAATGTCATATGTATACGATAAACCCATGTATCTTGGGTTTACAGTATTAGAGTTATCAAAGTGGAACATGTATAATTTCCATTATCAGTATATGAAACCAAAATTTCAAGATAATATAAGATTAAATTACATGGATTCAGATTCTTTCATCTATACAATTAAAACTGATGACTTTTATAGAGATATTCGAAATGATATAGAATTCAAATTTGATACATCTGGATATTCCGAAGAAAGAGCAAAATTATATAATTTTAAAATATGCAATAAAGCGGTATTAGGTGTTTTTAAAGATGAGCTTCATGGTAGACCAATGTCAGAGTTTGTTGGTCTCCGTCCTAAGGTTTATTGTTATAAAATTGATTCTATGGACAAATCGTTTATGAAATCTAAGGGAGTAACGAGAACAGCACTAGAGTATCTAGATATTGAAAAATATAAAAAGGTTCTTTTCACTGAAAAAAGAATGTATGGCAGTATGTCAGTTTTTAGATCTAAAATGCATACCATAAATACTTACAAAATGACAAAAATAATCCTTGATGGAAATGATACAAAGAGAAAAGTTGAGGTTGATAAATTTTCTACATTTCCTTATCATCATAAGGGTTTGATAGAAAGGGAACTCATATCAAATGTTCAATTCCTTGAGGGAGAGTCACTTGTTTTGGGGAGACAGGTAGATGAAATAAAAAGTCTTGAATTCCAGACTGAGCAACAAAAAACTTTACTCAACTTCCTAAAAAAAGAAATTGAAAATATTGAACATGTTTTACTTTACAAGTCACTTGAACTTGAAATGTTTTATAATGAATTACCCCCCGATCCCAAAAAACAGAAACAAATTTAGATTTAATGTTAGAAAATATTTAATTAATTAATAAATTTTGAAAAATGTGTTGAACAATAAAAGTCAAGAAAATATACATAAATCTTGAACAATATAAATGAAAATTAATTATAATTTGTTACTATAAAATTTAATTTTTAATAAAATAACAATAAAATGTGTTGAACAATAAAATTAAGTAAATATAGATATTTCTTGAATAATATTAATGAAAATTAATTATATTTTGTTAGTATACAATTTAAGTTGAACGAATAACAATTATATTTCAAATAAATTGAGTAATAATCATAATAATTGGGTGTGTTGAAATTTTTTTTTTTGACATTTGCTTATAAAATTGGTGTGTTTATTTTATTTGGTTGTTTTTGTATCCGTTGTCTATATAGATAATTCCACAGTTCTAATTCATGTGGATTCATTTCAGCTTCAACTTTAGAATCCCCGTCTTCAACAAGTTCATCTTCTTCTTCAGCTGAAATTTCATCTTTATCTTCCTCATTATTTTTTTTAATTCTCTATCTGATTTAAGATAGTACCCCAACTCTACTTCATCAGGAGTAATATCATTAATTTCATTACTCTCGCTGCTATTGCTTAAGTTTATGTTTATTTTTTGATGATAGAATTGTGTAATGTCATCATCAGATAAATTAAAACTAAAATTATTATTAGAATTTACATTTACTGAAACTACGTTAGACCCTAAAAGATGAACATATTCAACTGAAATGAGAAGAGAAAATCGAATTAATAAAATGAAATATTATTTACAATAATAATTTAACTCACCTTTTGTTTTGTTTAAATATGTATTTCCTTCAATATTGTTACCTTTCTGAAAAAAAAAGTAATTGTTACGCCTAATTCATCATAAAGTTGTTCCGGTTTAACACCTCGATACAGTCTAAAAGACATAATCTACCCCCGTCAGAGTCTACGCCACCTAACTCTAATTCCTCAACAGTTATGGTCTCCCTTTTACTTACACCCTTGGGAGGAGGAGGTAAATCTATTGTTTTTGGTAGTCTTGGATAGTAAAAAAGTTCCTCATCAATTTCTGCACATGTTATTATAACTTTGTATGTGTCTAGATATGATTTTTTTTTAATCTTTTGGATACGTAATGACATTGAATTCGTAATACGAAAAGGTCTTTATAACCGAGCTTATAATACCTATCGATAACCCTATTTCCTGTTACAATGGTACCCCCCTCTCTATTTTCCCTTTCAAGTAAATCTGATTTAAATTTGTGTAACAATTCTTTTTTAAGAAAAGAATATTTATTGTCTATACTACGCTTCTCTGTTTTATTTAATATTTTTGTCTCTTCACGAATTTTTGTGTCTTCACTTACATTATCATTATCATTATCTTCATTTACTGACGAAAATGATAACTTGGTGGGTGTCAAGTCATCATACTCATCAAACAATTGAAAATTAGCTGGTGGTGGTGTTGTTGGTTCAGTTATAGATTCCTCTGTTGTAGTTGTTGTACTTGTAGTAGATGTCTCTTGTGTTATAGATTCCTCTGTTGTAGTTGTTGTAGTTGTAGTAGATGTCTCTTGTGATATAGATTCCTCTGTTGTAGTTGTTGTACTTGTAGTAGTTGTCTCTTGTGATATAGATTCCTCTTGTGTTGTAGATTTCTCTGTTGTTTCTGAAATTGAATAACATAGAGAAAAGTTATAAAAAAAAAAATAAAAAAATTGGATACGTTTTGTTGACTAATATTGTTATTTACCTTGTGGGGCTTCGTCGACTTCATCTTTTTTTCGATTACTCTCTTCTGTAATATTGATTGCTATTGTTATTGTTGTTAATATTGCTATTGAATTTCTTACCTTGTGAGGTTTTTATTATACTCTCTAAATCGTCAAATTTGAAATTTGGTAAGAGTGTTTATAAAAAAAACTGAAACAAAAAAAGAAATAATATTTTGACTATCGACCTTCACAACTCATCATATTGGTTGTTAATTTGTTGCCAGACTGGTCAGATGCTAGAGAAATGGGATAACCATTCATCGAATCAACAAACAAACATAGCTTTCCACACACACCTTTTTTTTTTTTCTTTTTTAAATTGCTTTTTATTTTCTCCTTTTATTTTTTTTTTTTTTGTTTATCTTTTTTTATTTTTTTTTTCTCCTTTTATTGTTTAATTTTTTGTTGGTATCCCTTTTTGTTTTTTCGAGTTTCTCCTTTTTTTTGGTTCTTTTTTTTGTCGGGTTTTGCTCGGTTATGACCTTTTCGTATTACGATCATGTCTACGTATCCAGATTAAAAAATCATATCTAGACACAACAAAGTTATAATAACATGTGCAGAAATTGATGAGGAACTTTTTTACTATCCAAGACTACCAAAAACAATAGATTTACCTCCTCCTCCTCCCAAGGGTGTAAGTAAAAGGGAGACCATAACTGTTGAGGAATTAGAGTTAGGTGGCGTAGACTCTGACGGGGGTAGATTATGTCTTTTAGACTGTATCGAGGTGTTAAACCGGAACAACTTTATGATGAATTAGGCGTAACAATTACTTTTTTTTCAGAAAGGTAACAATATTGAAGGAAATACATATTTAAACAAAACAAAAGGTGAGTTTAATTATTATTGTAAATAATATTTCATTTTATTAATTCGATTTTCTCTTCTCATTTCAGTTGAATATGTTCATCTTTTAGGGTCTAACGTAGTTTCAGTAAATGTAAATTCTAATAATAATTTTAGTTTTAATTTATCTGATAATGACATTACACAATTCTATCATCAAAAAATAAACATAAACTTAAGCAATAGCAGCGAGAGTAATGAAATTAATGATATTACTCCTGATGAAGTAGAGTTGGGGTACTATCTTAAATCAGATAGAGAATTAAAAAAAAAATAATAATAAAGATAAAATTTCAGCTGAAGAAGAAGATGAACTTGTTGAAGACGGGGATTCTAAAGTTGAAGCTGAAATGAATCCACATGAATTAGAACTGTGGAATTATCTATATAGACAACGGATACAAAAACAACCAATTAAAATAAACACACCAATTTTATAAGCAAATGTCAAAAAAAAAATTTCAACACACCCAATTATTATGATTATTACTCAATTTATTTGAAATATAATTGTTATTCGTTCAACTTAAATTGTATACTAACAAAATATAATTAATTTTCATTAATATTGTTCAAGAAATATCTATATTTACTTAATTTTATTGTTCAACACATTTTATTGTTATTTTATTAAAAATTAAATTTTATAGTAACAAATTATAATTAATTTTCATTTATATTGTTCAAGATTTATGTATATTTTCTTGACTTTTATTGTTCAACACATTTTTCAAAATTTATTAATTAAATATTTTCTAACATTAAATCTAAATTTGTTTCTGTTTTTTGGGATCGGGGGTAATTCATTATAAAACATTTCAAGTTCAAGTGACTTGTAAAGTAAATCATGTTCAATATTTTCAATTTCTTTATTTAGGAAGTTGAGTAAAGTTTTTTGTTGCTCAGTCTGGAATTCAAGACTTTTTATTTCATCTACCTGTCTCCCCAAAACAAGTGACTCTCCCTCAGGGAATTGAATATTTGATATGAGTTCCCTTTCTATCAAACCCTTATGATGATAAGGAAGTGTAGAAAATTTATCAACCTCAACTTTTCTCTTTGTATCATTTCCATCAAGGATTATTTTTGTCATTTTGTAAGTATTTATGGTATGCATTTTAGATCTAAAAACTGACATACTGCCATACATTCTTTTTTCAGTGAAAAGAACCTTTTTATATTTTTCAATATCTAGATACTCTAGTGCTGTTCTCGTTACTCCCTTAGATTTCATAAACGATTTGTCCATAGAATCAATTTTATAACAAGAAACCTTAGGACGGAGACCAACAAACTCTGACATTGGTCTACCATGAAGCTCATCTTTAAAAACACCTAATACCGCTTTATTGCATATTTTAAAATTATATAATTTTGCTCTTTCTTCGGAATATCCAGATGTATCAAATTTGAATTCTATATCATTTCGAATATCTCTATAAAAGTCATCAGTTTTAATTGTATAGATGAAAGAATCTGTATCCATGTAATTTAATCTTATATTATTTTAAATTTTTGTTTCATATACTGATAATGGAAATTATACATGTTCCACTTGATAACTCTAATACTGTAAACCCAAGATACATGGGTTTATCGTATACATATGACATTCTTCTCATTTGAATTGTATAGAAATCATTCTCTAGTTTTGTGGCACTTTGGAAATTAAATTTGGAAATTAATGCTCGTGCACACAATTTTTTACGACCACTTTTATTAATATTAATATTATTCTGTGGAGGATCCCAATCGCAAACTATTTTAATGTCAACGCGTTCTCGATATTTTCGAGGGTTTTACCGTAGACTGCATTATTTAATAATTTATAAAAGTCTTTTTCAAATGAATTTTTAGCTTTTTGACGATATTGAGTGTTAAGGTCTATATACGTTTTGAGCCAAGGTTTTTGCTCAAAACGTATTCCTCTATGAATTTTTTTAAGCTGCAACCCATTAAGCAAACATTGCTGTAAATTTTTATAATGAATGATATAATTTTTTTTATTTCCGAGGTCTGCAATTAATTTTTTTACTTTTTCGCTATTAGTTGCTAACTTTGTTGTTGAACAAAACGGTAAATCGCTATGTAAATCATGGATACTGTATGGATAGTCCAAGTCCACTTCTAAAATATATCCATAATGACCATCGCTTGGAATATTTTCTACTGATAAATTTTCTATGTCTATTGGAGACAACCACTTAAACCCTTGGTAAGGTAAAGGTTGAGACATTGCCCAACCATACAAATTATTTGCATCTAAATACATTAAAAATGTTGACTCTTTACTATCATCATAGTCTCTTAAATATTTATTATTTGCTTTAGTATATCTGTGGCAGCATTGTACCAAACCACCCCGAATTCCACTTTGTATAAATTTATACATATCAATATCAGTTATCAACTGTAACTCAATTTGGGTGGTTTTCAGCATTGCCTGCCAAGATAAACCTGGTGTTGTATAAAAATGAGCTGGGTCAAGGGAATAAATTTTCATGCAAATTAAACCGAAATTTTCAAAAACGTCAGTTAATAATAATACATCAGTTTTTAAATAAATCTCTAGATAATCCTTTAGAAATTTACAGGAAAATTGTGTCCAAACTTTAACAGCATGACTATAATCCTCTTGAGAACATTGCTTTTCAGTAAACTGATTATAAAATTGGTCTATTGATGGTAAACAAGTTTCATCTAGTCTATGCTCTGAATCAAGATATTCATATGGGAATACACCTTTCTTCCGCATAAGCCTAAATTCATTTTCACAATTAAAATGTGATCTTACTGATTTAAGTTGATCATCTTCTAAATTGGACGCTAAGGTATCTAGACTAGATGACATAAATCTAAATGTGTCTAGAAACCTTATCTCAAAACTGTTACCACATTCATTTTCAATGTTTTTCATTACTGAAATGAAGTGCTCCTTGTTTATAGGAATAACTTTAATTTCTCCAGGTATAAGCGTCAATTCTTTGATAAACAAGTGACAATCATACTTGGAAAAATTGTGGAAGAAAACTGGGATAAAATTAGACGTTTTCAATTCTAAATTACATTTAGAATGAGCTGAACCCCTGTATCTACCTGTATAATGACAATGATCTCGAACCCTATCATTTGCTAAAGCCTTTTCACAAATATGACAATTGAGGGCATACTCAAAATCATATTCATCCTCTGGATTCATTACTATGGGAACAACTTTACTCAGATATTTTGTATGAATTGTTTTTAAGTTATTTACAAGGGAATTAACAAAATTTATAGCTGAATTACCTCCCGTTTCCATTACGAATTTATCTAAACTAGAATCATATGCACACTTTATAAAGTAAGCATATGAAATTGGTACATGTTCATTTACATTAAATAGTTTAGGGCTTACATTAATATTTTTACGATGAAGTACGCACTCGAAATCTGCATACACTGCGAACGGAACTTTTAGTTGATGACGCAGTGCCGTATACTTCAATGTCGAATTATGTGGGTTTGGGAGAGTGGCAACCTATCCACTGCAAAGCTCCTTGTGACGAAGTGCGCGACTTGCACTTGATGAAAAATTTAAGCAGGTATTGCAAAACCATGTCCGTTCCTTATGTAGACTTTTTTGTGATTTCATTAGTCTATTAAATAAAAGAAAATATAGCAAATAATGTATCATAATAAGTAAAAGTAGATCTATAATAAGTAAAATTCATACCTTGAAATATTTTTTATCCATGTGTAGTGACCGAATCCGTTTCCTTCCAGGAAGAGTATATTTATGTGAGTCGGCTTTTCAACTCCAGAATGATAAAGAGGTCCAATTATACTTTCACTTTCCTCATCGTATCCAAAAACGTTAATGCTCAATGTAACGTTTTTTTGTATGAAAATGTTTATGTCCTTTATTTTGAGTGGGAATGTACACCCACTGAAATCCAAAATTAATCCAGACTGTAATACAATTCTTTCGGCCCTTATATCAACTTTATATGTTGACTTTGTAAGTGCCGAAATCAATGTCCATTTAAAACAGTATGAATCATTTTTATTTTGGACATTAATTATTGCTTTTTTCGAAAGAAGCTTGCGGGGTGTTGGGATAAATGAGGATCCAGAAAGCGGTTTAAATTGATTGAAATTCATTTCCAATCGAATTATGCGGAGTAGGGTCCACCCGCTATCCCTTTCCTGAAACTCTTCCATTTTTATTTTCAGTTGGTCTGAGTGATTGGTGAATATGTGGTCTAAATCCGAGTGGCTTGTAACAACTTCCATTTTGCTTTGGAATTGTTTGGTCTCCGTTTTTAAATCATCATCTTTCACGAGCATATATTCCGCAAAAAGCTCAAAATTAACTTTACTGGACATATAGCTTTGAAGCACATTAATTAAATGAGATTTTAAAGCCTCTCCTGCTTCGAAGAGGAACTCTTCCGGGTATCTTAATTCCTCTCCTTCATTAGCATACATATAATGAAGGATTCGTCCCTTGAATCCATCGGAAATCTTTTTGATTCTTCCATCTAAAGGTTCTATAGCATTCCGCTTGTGCTCCTCCCCCTTTTTTTTTTTTTTTTTTTTTTTTTATTAATTTATTTATTAATTAATTTATTTTTTTTTTTTTTTTAATATATTTTTATTACTTAATAAAATTATTTATTTTTTTTTTTTTTTTTTTTTTTTTTTTATTTTTTTTTATTTTTATTTTTTTTTTTTTTAATAATATTAATACACTAATAATAATATAATAATTAAAACAATTTTTTTATTTTTCTCAATAATATAATATTACAACTCCATAAAAAAATTTTTTCTTAATTAAATATAATTAAATATAATTTTTAATTAAAATAATATTTTTATTATTATTTTTATATATAATTTTTAAATATAATTTATAATATAAAATATTAAAAAAAAAAATTTTTAATATTTTTTTAATATTTTTTTTACAAATTTTTTATTACATTTTTTTTTTATAATTTTTTTTTTTTTTTTTTTTTTTTTATTTTTTCTCGCCTGGCGGGGGGGGAGCCGCATATCTTTAACACAGGAGGGAATGAGAGCACTCCCCCCCCCCCCCCCCCTCCTCTCCCTTCCCCATTCCTCTCCCCCCCCCTCCCCTCTCCCCCGGGGGGGGGGACAACCAAAACAAAAAAATGGAAAAGAGCAAAGTCTCCAATAATAATTCTCTCCTCTGCTCCCCCCCCACTCCTCTTCCTACTCTCCTCTTCCCCTCGGGGGGGGGGGGGGGGGTCCCCCCCCGAAGAGAAGAGAAACGGAACGAACCCATCCAACCACCCCCCCCCTCTTTTCCTCCCCCCCCCCCCCCCAACAACACAAAACAAACCAACAAAACAAAAAAAAAAAAAAAAAAAAAAACAAAAAAAAAAAAAAAAAAAAAAAAAAAAACAACAAAAAAAAAAAAAAAAAAAAAAAAAAAAAAAAAAAAAAAAAAAAAAAAAAAAAAAAAAAAAAAAAAAAAACCACCCCCACCACAAAAAAAAAATCAAAAAAACAACAAAAAACAAAAAAACAACAAAAAACACCAAAAAACAACAACAATATCATGAATACCAACAACAACATCATGAATACCAACAACGACTGTTGATGAAATCACCAAATTACTCACTGAAAATGGTGAATTCATGTTTGAGGAACATCGGCAGACCCTGGAGATGATTTTCTCCAAACTTCAATGGATGGAGGAAGTTGGTGAGAGAAATTCAAAATATGGCGTCCATATGCTAACATGTCCCTGGGCCGACGATGATGTAAAAAGGGTCCGGATACATGTCAATGCCACCAGGCACCATACCTTAGGATTAAAGCTAATGATTTAATAAACAAATACAATAAACTTAACCTTAAATTTAAAAAAAAAAAATATTTAAAAATAAATCTATAATTTTATAATTGTAAAACGAATTAAAAAAGTATAAATAAAATTATTTTTTAAATTCAAATTTGTATATACTTTTGCTATTGGGGTGGGTATTTGCTTTTAGCTTTTTCTTTTCAGTTTAAAAAAAATTCTATATATGTTTTCAGTGGTGTGCCTGCTTTTTCTATAAAAATCATGGAGACGGTGCCTTAAAAATAATGTCATCATATTTAGTGTATAAGAAAAGCCTGTTACAAATTTCCAAATAAACATGACCTAAATGCATGACCTAAATTCAAATGTATTTCTTCTTTTATTGGGGGTGGATGTTTGCTTCTTAGTGGCAAGCAAAGGGATCCCCTATACAAGGGTGTTTGCTTTCAGCTGTTTTTTGAGTGTTCGTTATGCTAATCAAGTTACCACGTTCACACGTGAACGTGTCAACAACCCGTGACATTTTCTAGATCTTAGTAATGCTCACCCGTCACACTTCGCTTAAGTAGGACCCCGGAATTCTGGATCTATTCAACGGTCACCCGTCACAGTTTCTTCCCCCTCGTTTCACCCCATTTCCTAGATCGCTTAGCTAGAATCCTGGATATAAGCAACGGTCACCCGTCACACCCCGCCTAACATCTCTCCCGCCTTATTAGGTTATCTTCCCCGATTTTCTAGATCTTAGTAACGGACACCCGTCACACTTTCTTCCCCCTCGTTTCACCCCATTTCCTAGATCGGTGTGACGGGTGACCGTCACACCACGCTTAACATCTCCCCGCTTAACTAGGAACCTGGATTTCTGGATAGGATTTCTGGATATAAGCAACGGTCACCTGTCACCTTACCCTAATTTATTACCCTAATTAACGATCACCCGTCACGCACCCATTAACTTTAATTACCCCCACACCTGTCACCTTGACCTAATTTATTACCCTAATTAGCATAATTAAATCCCTAATTAGCATAATTAATTGCCTCCCCCTTCCACTTTTGTATCCAGAAACCCCATTTTCTAACTACTTTTAACATAACTAATGTTTCGAAAAACTCGTCACCCTGCCTGTTTCGTTTTTTTCTTTTAAGTTTTGCGAAGCACTTGTAGATGCTCTTAAAACGGGTATTTATAAAAAAACAAAGCAAATCGTTTATAAATACCCGCTTTTAGGGCATCTACAAGTTCTTCGCAAAACTCCAATTCATTAAACTGTTCTAGTTTGTGAATGATCTCTTGTAATGTGGGTAACAAATATCAAAGATAACATCTATTTTCGACAGGAAATCTGCACATACACCTCAAGGTTTTTTTATGTGCGTTTTTTTTTGTGTAAGATATGTACATATACATTACTTATGTACATATTTGAGAATGAAAATGTGAATAAGGGTAAAATCGCAGTTTTATTTTATATCATTTTGTGCTCTTATGCATGTACCCATCACTACATCAATTTATTTATGAAACCAAAGTGTATTTGGCGCGTATGTATGTAAACAAACGTTTCTACATACGGAATTTTCGCGCGCCAAACAGACTTTTCCGCAAAGAAAGACTGGCGCGCAAAAATTTTTTATGTAGAAACACTTGATTATATGTTGTGCATATGTACACGCCGTTTGTTTACGTACATACGACATTTTTGTGCGCCAAATGCACAAAATTAAAATTAGCTCATTGTTTTTTACCTATGTATGTAAGTTTCTTAATAATTCCAAAAGTATATACAAATCTGTAGCTAGGTAAGGTAAAAGGTACCCAATTATTTGTATACCTTGGTAAGGTAAAAGGTACCACTAAATTGTACCTAGGTACGTACCTAGGTTAAAGTATCTGTTCAATGGATTGCACATTGCACAATGTTTTAAACAGGTAGCTTTACCTGAAATCGCTTCTTTTTTTTTAATGCTAAGTTAGATTTGCCCAAGCTTCGCAGAAGCCATTATTGGTGAGAGGGGACTTAAAATTATCTAATGAGTTTTGCCGTGAAAAAGTCCCGGTAAGTCAGCCAGCGAAGATAATCTCCTAAGAAAATCTGCATATCGATGAAAGGAAGTTAACAGCCAAACGAAGTGTAATCTTGCGGAGAAGATGCTGGAGTGAGCCCTGTTCGATTTGTTCGAAGATCTGAGCGGCAAACTATTCATATATATCTTACGCTTAAAAGTATTTCAAATTTCTCGCTTGCCGTTAATTTTCAAATTAAACATTGTGACGAATCGTTTCACAAGGCACACATTTTTTTTTTTCATTAACATTTCCTACCTTATTGTTTAAGTTTATCTATAAGACCCCATGAAGTACTAGTCCTTTGTTATAAGGTTTAAGATAAATCTATGAAGTATTATCCGTTATCAATATTAAATTTAAACCTACGCGCGCCCTAAACATCGTTGCCATTTACGCCAGTTACAGTGCGTTACCTGATCGACACGCTGAGAGTTTGACACGTTGCCAGATCGCTACGCGGGAAAACCGCCACATGCACTATGGGGCATTTGACCTGTTTTTTGGCATTAATTCATAATTTCAAAACCAAAGAACTTTTTTGAGTTTGGTTTTTTAAAATTAGTTTATAATATATATCGAAATTTTTGAAAAATAATAGTCAAAGCCACTACACTAAAAAAAAGTTGTTTGTTTTTTTTTAATCTTAAAAAAAATTTTTTTATGTTTTCTAAAAATAAGAAAAAATTTTTAAACAAACATAAATAAAATCATTTTTTGTATACCTTTTTCCTTTGAAGAGATATCGATTTTTACTGTAAAATCGTATGTAAAGGGTGTATTTTTTAGAGGTATAGAACTTTAAGTTGTCATCACTGTTCAAGATGGCGACCGATTTAACAGCTGTCAAGTGATTTATTCACAGTTTGGTTTGGCAATTCATCATGAATAGACTAACACCTGAACAACGCTTAAAAATAGTGCAATATTATTTATTTTATTTATTTAGACACGTTTGGTGACCGCCTAATTTCACGTTTTGGACCTGTAAAATCTTGTGATTTAACACCGCTATACTACTTTCTGTGGGGCTATGTAAAGTCATTGGTCTATGCGGATAAGCCACAAACGCTTGACCATTTGGAAGACAACATTCGCCGTGTTATTGCCGATATACGGCCGCAAATGTTGGGAAAAGTCAATTTTCTTAACATTCCATCTTACGAAGCAAGTAAAATACAAATAAAATGACAATTCTACGTTTTTTGGTGTGGTCGAAAAAATCGAATTTCTCAAAAAGTCGCAAAAAGCGCAGATTTGGACTGATTGTCCCGAATTAAGAATTGACCATTCTTTAATATGAAATAACTCGCAGGCTCATCAAACTTCAACATTTATTGTAATCTCCATTCAAAGTTGAACTTTATATTCCAGGCCTTAGTCACTAAGTATATGAAGCAATTGCTCACACACAAAATAAGACGCATGGTAATATTAACACATAGTATGGGCATTTAGAAAGAATATTCATTTCAAATTTTATGGATCTACGTCTTGTCGTTGAAAAGATATTCATTTTAATGCAAAGTCAAGTAAAAGTCAAGACAGCAGACTTTAACAGCTGTTATTTTAACATTGGACTGATAACTTAACATTTGTGGTATGTAACATTATAGTGTGATCCATTCTTAACACGATTCCATCAATGTCCTAACAATTTTCATACTTCTAAAAAACACATTTATGCCAAAAAAAAAACGGGTCAAATGCCCCATAGTGACATGGACAGATTGACTGTCGATAGTCAGCCCCGCTCAATATTTTTACGAGTGGCAACGAAACCATGAGTCGATGACCGACAATGCTCTATTTTTCGACGAGTGGCAGCCCAAAAACAAGTTAATGTCTGTTGGTTCTGGACAGCTGAAGGTAGCAGACGTGTGCTTCGCAACTGGGTAAAATAATAACTCGTGAATCAACCGGCGGTACAGCCTGCGTGGTTTAAATAATAAAATCTCGGTGCAGCAGTAGGGAAATAGACCAGGATAAGAAAATAAAATGAAACTTCGGAAATTTAACCCACAGAACCTGCGTGTATTTGATAACGGCGTAGTTCTTAGAAAATATCCCTAATCCTTCCTGAACCCGTAGTTAGTGATCCCTCAGCCGTGGCTACGGCAATACCTGGTACTCCCAGAGAACGCCAACGTGCACCTGTTGGAAACACACCCCCCTTTTCTTTCCCCTTCAGGCGTAGCTACGGTAATACCTGGTACTCCCAGAGATCGCCGGAGTGCCCCTGCTGGGCACTTTTTCCTGGCCAGATATAAGCGTCGCATAGCCAGGAGCCGCACAGGCACGCATGAGCACCCCACTTGTTTCCCCCTCTCTCCACTGGCCAGCAACGCAAAGCCTCCCATTCGTGCGCTGCGCTCACAACTTGCGAAAGCAAGTCTCCTATAGATTACAAATTTCTTGCAAGGATCTCTGGCACGACTGAGGCACACCCCGGCCTAGGAAATCCTAGGAAAATACCACCTTGTAGAGCAGGGTAAAATTTTTGGAAAAAAGGGATAAAATACGGTTTCGGTGCAACGAAAATCGACGCGGAAATCTCGATAAGCGCCAAGTACCGCGAGGTCAGTGACTCCATAAAGCGCAAATTGTAACGCAGAGTGACGCGTCCGAGTGAAACGCATCACCATAAACGCACCACCGACTCAGGGAGCCCCAGCGATCGAACTCTCTAGAGGTTTTACAAGCCCCCCATAGAGGATTCACAAGTGGGGACTACACTTTAATGGCCGACCAGACCATTTAACCTTCATCGAGCAGGTTGAGAGTCTCGCGGTGTCCTACGTCATAGAATTACGGACTCTCCCTCGAACAATGACAGAGCTTCTGACCGACCGGGTTTTAGACCTGCCAATTACAAGGGGCAGACTGGACAACCTTGCGAAAGGAATTTTTAGAATTATTTTTACCTCCGCGATACCTTCAACGACTCGACAATAGAATTTGGGGGCGAGACCAGCAGGTCGGAGAAAGTTTTAAGGATTTTACGCTGGATCTCCGCGCACTCATGAGACGTGCGGGCCACACGGAGAAACAGGAGCTCGACAGGCTCTACAAGAACCCCGCACCGGAGTACCAGATGTACATACGTCGCCACGAATTTGAAACTATCGGAGAACTGACCCAATTTGCCACGTAACTCGAAACCGTTAAGCAACGTATCGTAAGCCAGGAGAATTCCCGCAAAATCCCAGTCAAAACCTCTCACGCTTCACCTTTGAGACCCCAGGAAAACTCTTGGAACTCTCGGGCACCTCCAAATCGGTCAGGGAACTCAGACGCAGAGCGAGGACCTCGACAACCGGCCGCGCCCATATCGAAAAGAATTATCACGAAGTCGCAAAGAATTGACGTGAGAAACGCCTGCGGCAACTGCGGGGAACAAGGAAATTTTAGCCGCGAGTGTAGGAACAGCCGAAGATATTTCTGAAATATATATCATATATTTAACCAACGGGTATTGACAGATACCTATTGCACTTAACAGCCGGTAAAGCACCGCTTTTACAGTACCAAGGCGGGGACTTTATTAGTGGCGAGTTATGCCCTTTTGTTTGCAACGCCGCGCCCGCTACATTTCAGCGTGCCCTAGACAGCGTGATTAGCCCAGACATGGAACCGTACGCTTTCGTCCATTTAGACGACATAATCGTCATCGGAGCTAGTCTGGAAGATCACATGACTAATCGCTGTCAGATCTTTGAACGACTCCGGGAAGCCAACTTGCGTATCAACCAAAGACCTGATCGTGTACGATCGATCATTGTTCCTGAATTTTCGTTTAGTTCGGTAAACTCACTCGGCAACGAATAATCACGATCGGGTCATACTTCGGCTTTCGGGTTTGTTCAACTACTCGACTTGCCTCGTAACGATCAATGATGTGATTTTTAGCTTCGGGTGTAGGGCAACAAAATGATCGTTCCGAAGCTCAATCGTTCCCGATGATTGCGGCTTCAAGTCAGTTGTACATACATTAATTGTGAACGGATTAATATGATTTCTTGTGAAATAAAATCAAGGGAGAGTGCGTTTCAATGTATCATATGTTTAATAAGAAATATTTATTTAAGATTAAATTAAACGATATTGGCTTCATGTATGTAGGAAAACCAGAAGAGCAATTAGAGCGAGAAACTCGAAGTGGTCGTCGGTTCTAAATCAGATCGAGAACAAAGAGAAGCGAGTAGAAGTTTAACGAAATGGTCAGTCGGTGTCAAGATCTTATACGCGGCAGACATAAGTTGCAAAAATACCGTAGCGCATAACGCGAAACACACTTTGTAAAACTTTAAGTTAAAACCACAACCAAGCTTGTAATCTAGATCCTAAATATTAATAATACAATAAACTCTTTATAATAATACAACGTCGTCTCAGGAGTGTTCGTCTTTAAACGAAATCCCGGGGCCACAATTTTGGGGGCTCAGCCGGAGATATTTGGATCGATTACAAACTATAGTCACTAAACTAAGTTGTGTGTTAAAAAGTGTATAAAGCCTTGTGCAAAGCGGTGGAACTAACTTTAAAACGTTACAATTCGGGTGCGCAAAGTGAGAGAGACAAAAATTTGCAAACCTAAATAGCGCGAGTGAGAACGAGAAGGCAGAGTTGCAAAATTAAACAAATTGCGAAATTCATTTGCAACGACGCAATTACGATATTGTGAAATTAATTTGCAAAGACGAAATTGAAGCTGGAGAAGAAACCGACGCAAGACGATTGATGTGGGCAACATAGAAGGCGATTGAACATCGAGTAGAACACTGAGAGCAGCGCAACTTTGTGGTGGAGGTCAACAAGAAAGAGGCAGGATCATTGGCAGAGTCATCTGGACAAAGGGCAAGGCGTGGAGCAGTTTTAGTAGTTGGCGGATCGCAGGAGTTGTGCAGCAAGAGATCGTACTTCAGAGATCAGTTTCGGCAGCAGACGGATAGCAGGAGTTGCATCAAGAGATCGTGCTTCAGGAAGCTGGTAAAAGCAAGAGGAGCAGGTGACCAGGCGGCGAAGGATCTTGGAAGGTGTTGGTGATCAGATCAGCGAGAAGACCTTTCTGGAGCAGTATTGGTGACGCGGTGTGGCTGGAGAGAGTTTGACATTCTGGAGCGGTATTGGATTAGCAGCGAGACAATTCTGAAGCTGTATTTGTGAGAAATATTCACAATAGCAGAAATTGGCGGTAGCAGAAATTGGCGGTAGCAGAAATTGGCGAGAGAAGAACAAGGCGAGAAGGAGAGCAAAGGCAAAGACCATTTAAAATTTAACGTATTTCTAAGTTTAAATCGTGCTGTTGTGTTAACAGTCACCAAAGTTTACATATTGATAATTTGTTGCATACTTTTCGCACATTCAAGCAGTGCGCACAGTGTTGAGCAAGCAGAGTAAAGCCTTATTTTGGCCGAGTTGGCAGTATTGATGTACATATTTATATTTTTAAGCATAACTATTATATTTGATATACATATTCTATTCTTAATCTATATAATTATATTTAAGTTTTGAAAATGAACAGAGATGAGATTTTGGCACTGCTCGTGGCAGATTTACGCGAAAAATTGACAGAGCTAGGGTTAGACAGAAATGAAAGAAAACCCGAATTACAAAACAGACTAATTGCTCACTATGGTTTGGATCCTGAAGACAATAATGAGAAAGAAATCGCAGTGGATGACGATGAGGAATTAGACGAATCTTTTGCGTCCTTACATTAAAATAATAATTAGGCAGGTGGAAAAGTTGAGCGTAGGAGGAATGCAGTTGCGGGTGGGCAGATCCGTGTGGTTGAAAATCCTAACTCCGGTAGGTCATGGTTTACATTGAAGGATGTAGAAGGGAGTGTGTCACAGTTTTCGGGAACTAATTCACCAGACGTTAATCAGTGGATCGAAGAACTTGAGGAGTGTGGACTCACGGTGGATTGGAGTCAGTTGCAGGTGTTTATATATGCGAAACAATTACTCAGCGGGGCGGCTAAGCTGTTTATTCGTAGCCAACGTGATGTTCGCGATTGGAGGGCTCTAAAAAACGCATTGCTAGACGAGTTCGATGTAAGGGTGTCATCGGCAAAGGTTCATCGTAGACTTGCCAAACGCCAGCAGAAGAAGAACGAATCGTTACACGAGTATCTGTATGCGTTGATGGAATTGGCTAAAGCAATAGATTTGAATGATGAACGCCTAATCGAATACTTTGTCGACGGTATTCCAGACTCCAGGGTAAACAAAGCTTTACTATACCAAGCCAAGACAATGAGACAGTTGAAAGTGCAGATCGAGGCATATTAGAAGATGCGAGGTTCAACAAAGCAAACCAGGTATGACTCTCACTTCAACAAGGATGAGAAAGAGGCAGTAAAAGTAGTTGAGAAGGTGAGGAAATGTTTCAACTGTAGAGACGAATCTCACATGAAGAAAGATTTTCCGAAGAGAGACAAAAAATGTGCAACCAGCCAGGACACAGAGCGGCCCAGTGCCGAGTCGAAATGGTACCCAAGCAGGAGAAAACCACAAATCTGGTACAGGTAGAAGGCAAGACAAAGCCAACAAGCACATTTTCGTCTTCGGGACTAGAACTCAAATCCTTTTTGTTTCACAAAGTCACTTTTAAAGGGTTAGTGGATACTGGAGCAGACCTTTGCTTGCTACGCCGAAATGCTTATTCGAAACTCGGAGAACAGAGTTTGACAGGAGGCGAAAAATGTTTGACTGGAATCGGGAAAAGTCAAATCGTGACTTTCGGAAGTTTGATCATCCCAGTACAAATAGATGGCATCAATCTAAATGTAGAATTCCATGTCATATCCGACGAAAACATGGCATTTGATGCAATTCTAGGCAGGACTCTTTTACAGATGGTGGACATGGGGGTAACGAAGGATGGCACCGAGTTTACTCGCAGATCAGACAGTCAGATTGGATCAAAATCGAATCCGAAGACACAAGAAGGGGAAAAAGAACCAAGTACATGCGTGGAATTGCGGAATGAATTTCAGAATTTGTGCATGACAACCTTAGAGAAGACAGTAAGTAAGCTTGATGTAGAGTTGTCTCATATGCAATATTCGCAGCAGATACAAGCCAAAAAAAAATGTGCATTGCCCAGTCGAAATGAAAATCTTGCTAACAGACGAATCGCCAGTATTTCAGCATGCTCGACGTATAGCTTATACTGAGCAGAAGGTAGTAGACGAACAGGTTCAGGAGTGGCTTGAGCAAAAGATAATCAAGCCCAGTACTTCAGAGTACGCTTCACCAATCGTACTCGTTGCAAAAAAGAACGGTCAGAAACGGTTGTGCTGTGACTATCGCAAATTGAACGAGAAGATTGTGAGAGACAATTTTCCCATGGTACAAATGGACAGCGTGATAGGAAAGTTACAAGGAGCGACGATTTTCACAACACTGGATCTAACCAACGGGTATTTCCATGTCCCAGTAGAAGTTAGCTCTCAAAAGTATACTTCATTCGTTACACAGAAAGGACAATACGAGTTCCTGTATGTGCCCTTTGGCATTTCAAACTCGCCAGCAGTGTTTACACGGTTCATAATGGCAGTTTTCAGAGAACTCATTAAGACCGGCGACGCAGTTGTCTACATGTACGACATTATCATTCCCAGCAAAGATGTCGGAGAAGGTTTAGAGAAACTAAAAAGAGTACTTGAGGTTGCTGAGCAGAATCGGCTAAGAATCAATTGGGCGAAATGTCAAATCTTGCAGAGCAGGGTAGACTTTCTTGACTACATTGTAGAAAACGGTTCGATCACGCCCAGTAATGAAAAAACGCAAGCGGCTGCAAACTTTCCCGTACCGTCTGATCGAAAGGCTATAAAACGATTCCTTGGTTTAACGTCGTACTTTAGGAAGTTCATAGACGGATATGCAGCCATAGCTAAGCCTCTGTCAGATCTATTGAGGAAAGATGTAAAATTTGAATTCAAAGAGTTGCAGCAGGGTTCATTCGAACAGTTAAAGTCAGCATTGGTTAGTAAACCGGTTTTGAAACTGTATAACCCAAAGTTGGCCACAGAAATACACACGGACGCTTCAAAGTTTGCTTTCGGCGCTGTCCTACTACAAAAGGATCCAGAGGACTGTCAGTTGCATCCCGTAATGTACATGAGTCGTAAAACAAAGCCGTGTGAGGAAAAATATCACTCATACGAACTGGAGGTCCTAGCAGTCATTGCAGCGTTGACGAAATGGCGTGTATACGTCCGGGACACAAAGTTCAAAATCATCACTGATTGTAACGCGTTCGCCATGACCATGAAAAAGAAAGAAGTTCCGTTGCGAGTGGCTACACTCAAAAAAAAACGGCGTGCTAAATACAAATTTTTTATTCTTGATTTTAATTTATTCCGAGATCAAAAATTTCAATCCCGTTTCGGATAAAAAAAGGCTTAATTTAATATTTTTGGGATTACACTAAGCCCGAGAAATTTATGTTATCCTAAGAAGATTGTATTAAAACTTTTTTATCCGAATCAGGATTGAAATTTTTACTTTAAGTCTGAAAAGGTAAATGTCATCCTGAAAAGATTAAATTATGGCTTCTTTATCCGAAACGGGATTAAGTTCCGGGCTGTTCGATCGGACTAGTTGTTTAAAAAAGATTTTTTTAAGACCCCAGCAGGATTTCAATCCTGTTTTTATAAACAAATTTTTTATAATAAAGGAAATGCTCTGAAAATTTTTTTAGTCTAAAGGAGTAACGTTGTTTTTTTCCAACAGATGGCACTGCATCGTACAGTAATAAAAACTAACTAATAAGGTAGCGCCATCTAAATGTGAAAATGTGTAAATTGGAAAACCTTAGCCAAAACTTTAATTTTCCGATAATTAAAGACCCCCAACTCATACCATCACTAATCGAACCAAACTGGTCATACCTCGTATAGACTGCTCTGCCTTTTCCGTCAATAATTCTAAGCGTTTAATAAATTAGTGACTTTTGAATTCAGTGTGTCGAGAGTTAGTTCACTGTAACAAAAGTGCTCCGGAAAATCGTTTTGGAATGAGTGAAGACGAGCTAAGTTTTGATGATCTGGGAGACGAAGACGATCAAAAAATAAAAGCTTTGTTAGAACAGCTGGATCTTCAAGAAGCATTGGAGTATTTAAGAGGTAAGTACACCCTCCATGTAAAAATATAAAGGACAGGTCCAGATTCTTAAATCCAATGTAACGCCTGTGTGGTTGCAGCTGCAGAAGTCAAGTATGAAAGCTTACGCTATATTACGTCTGAAGAAATTAAGGAGGCCATTCCCCCTTTGGGGCTTAGAATCATGTTTCGCGAGAAACTCTTTTCCTGGAGAAGCGAAAAAGTTATTAAAAAAAAGTGACAAGCAAGGGTAGAAATACTAAATAATTAATCTTTATTCAGTTTGGTGGCCAGAAGACGACTGATAGACCTGCGGCTCTGACAACTGATGATGCCACTAATCGATTTTGTAACACCACCCATACAATTATATCCACACAATAATAACATGTATTTTAGACTTAAGTATATATAATATCTAAATAAAAAATATAATAAAAAATATATGTTTTCAATAATTTTTATTGGGTTGGATTTTCCTTGGACGTGAATAAATAATATTAAAGCCTTGGTATTGGAATTTAAATAATCTCGGCCGGACTCAATTCAAGTACGTTTGGGATAAACATGATCTCGTTTTTCGGGATTGAAACTATCCCGTTCGGGATTAAACTTAGTACGTTTGGGATAGAATCGAGCTCGATTTTCGGGGTTGAATTAATCTCGGCCTACTCAATAACGATAAATTCAATCTATTTTGGCTTGCAAAACTACAGGATTACTTCAATCTTTTTTGGATCAATTTAAGCATATTCGGGCTTACCCTGTTTTCAATCCCGTTTCGCATTGATTCAATCCCGTTTGACTTGAATTTTTTTTTTCAGTGTAGGTGGGCAATGTTTTTACAAAACTTTGATTACGAGATAAAACATCGTTCAGGTACCAAGATGAGACACGTAGATGCGCTCAGCCGAGTTGCTTGTTTTGTATTGACAGAGAGTGTAATGCACAAGCCAATCAAATCTTGTTCAAAGTCCCAGACAGAGAACTGATCGTAGTCCCATCTCCAATGGAAACTGAGATAATCCAGATTGCTCATAAACAAGGACATTTTTCGGCAAAGAGGACCCAGGATTGGAGAAATCCTATTTTATTCCGAAATTGAGGGACAAAGTTAACAAAGTAGTGGGTAGTTGTGTCGAGTGTATATTGGTAAACGCAAAAGCTGGAAAGCAGGAAGGTTATCTAAATCCAATCGATAAAGGAGACAAACCATTAGTTACCTATCATATTGATCACCTCGTGGTCAGGTCGAGAGAATGCATAAAATCGTGGTATCAATCTTGTCAAAGATGAGTCTCGAAAACCCAGGTAATTGGTACAAACATGTGGGAAAGGTTCAGCAATGGGTTAACAATATTGAGCCTAGGAGCACAAAAGTAACCCCGTTCAAGTTGCTAACAGGCATAGATATGCGTTTAGTTGACAGTTTAGAGCTGAAAGAGCAGATTCAGCAGTCTTTGATCCACGAATTAGATCAAGAGCGTGAACAGATACGTTTGCAGGCCAGGGAGAATATTCAAGCTCTTCAGGAAGAAAACAAACGTACTCAGTACGGAGTTGGTTTGAAGCTCAAAGGAAAGTATCTTGGCCCGTACAAGGTTGAAAAAGTTAGAGATAGCAAGGGTCCTGTGAAAACATCCACTGTAGCCGAGTTTATGAAGGAGTTCGGGACGAACACCCAGTCAGGAGGGCCGAATGTAGCAAAACCAGAAGAGCAATTAGGGCAAGAAACTCGAAGTGGTCGTCGCTCCTAAACCAGATTGAGAACAAAGAGAAGCGAGTAGAAGTGTAATGAAAAGGTCAGTCGGTGTCAAGATCTTATACGCGGCAGACATAAGTTGCCAAAATACCGTAGCACATAACGCGAAACACACTTTGTAAAACTTTAAGTTAAAACCACAACCAAGCTTGTAATCTACACCCTAAATATTAATAATACAAAAAACTCTTTATATAATACAACGTGGTCTCAGGAGTGTTCGTCTTTAAACGGAAGCCCGGGGGCAAAGTTTTTTTATTAAGTCATTAAGTGAATAAAATTAATTCATGTAACATTTCATTTTAAGGAACTATAATTTTTAAAATAAGAAATCAGAAATAATAAGTCGTCCACTGATCCAGGCTCAAGCTTATTAGGTTTTTCCGTAATTATATTACCGGCCAAGAAAATGACCATCCTTTCCCTTAGCCTGACAACGTGTAGGTTCCATTTGTAGAGAACGATGAGCGTTGTCCACCCTAACACCTCTGTATACGTTTCGACCGGCTTGCTCAGGAAGATGGGTGTGAGTTTGTGTTAAGATAGACAAAGAGTTTCACAGAAATTAAAGTAGTAGACAGAGAGACGATAACGATAAGAATTTCAACCCAACGGTTAGGAATCGGACGATAAAGTGTACCTATCGAAGATGGAGACCCAGATGGTAATGGTCTCCTTCTATACCCACCCTACCTGTGACGTCATATCAGACTCCACCCTTGAACAACCGCTGCGCTTCATTCTCAAAGGTGCCCTCAAAAGATGACAACTTAATTCATATTAAACATCCTCTTTAATTCAGCGATAACGATAATTGGGTTTATGGTTCTTAATACTACAAATCCTAACACTAAGTCTTCAGACTAAACGTTATTTACTTTAAGCAACTATCTATATGATTGTGTTTGTATGTACGATAAATAAAGAAAAAGAAAAGGGATAATTAAATTACGTTAACAAATGACGATTACATTTCGTTGTCGATTAATTGATATTCTGCATTCAAATACTAAAGCACTTGGGCTAATTACGTTTAGATATTCAAAGGCTAACGATTCTTATTTAATTCTCCGATATATAATAAAGTTTAAATGATTGATGATATGTGGGTATATATATAAAAAGTGTACGGGCTTAGACAAGTATGAATATATATGTATAAATGTAAAGGGTGTAACGGCTATGTCGTATCTACGAACTCTCCAACGAAGTCAGCAGGCCTGATGACGATCGATGTGCGCTGTAGAACTTTGAATTTATGTAATGGATATATATGTCATATTATATCATAAGCACACACGAAATAATGAAGGCTAAATAGGAATCGTAAAGTAAATTAGAAACTTGTCTTAAATGTATTGAATATATCAAACTAAACTACTTTAACTTAATACGATACAAAACGAGTTGGCAGTTCCGGACAACGTTGAACTGGAACAGTCGGAGTTGGAATTGGACGGTAAATTCCAATTGGATGGCGGCGTCGTGATGCCGCTGTTTGGCCGACGGTTGCGCCGAACTGGCGCCGTTGCGGGAACACGTTCAGGCGTGTCGATCCTGTCGCAGATTTCGGTGAGGTGAAACCACACGCGGGTATACACAGACGAACCTGCTGCAGCAACTAGTCGATTCCCAGGCTGACGAAATGACGAAGTTTTCTGGGGAATTCCAGTCAGAAAATGGCAATATTTCACAGAAATTAGCTTACCACCAAGATTGTGACTAATTGTTGATAGAATAAGCACAGATTAGCAAGATTACAACACGAGAGAATATGGATGCGATCGGATTAAATAATTATAACTATCCAACCGTTCTCGATAGCAGCTTAAGTCAAAGAGGCGGAAATGATAGCGTCTAGACTGAACGTATGCCTAAAATGTCAAAACCCCTAAATATGGCATTTTCGGGTATTTTGTGTGAGGATCGGATCCTTGCTAATAGCAAGGTTGCATTTTAGGGCGTATGACTTGGCTAAAATCTCTTAGCTAATACTTAGGCAAAAATGTACTGACTCTCACACATTTGATATAAGTTCTGAAACGCTTTTAATGTCCATTACTTGTGCTTCTTGTGCTGTTGTGCAAATATAAAAATATGTTGTGCAAAATATTAAGCAATACCTCGAACTGCACGGTTATAACGAAAAGCGTGAAGCACGATCACACAAATTGATTGTAAAAATTATTCGATCACAAACGGGTAAAATCTTCAAGCCGAATGATCACAAATTATCAGATCACATACTTGAACGATCCCAAACGATCATTCAAGGGACGACGGCATTCGATCAACAATCATTTCGTTTCGGCTCTGCGAAATAAGTCCCCAAGAAATAAGTCCCCAAAAAATAAATGAAATAAGTCCCCAAAAATTTGTATGGGGACAACAACAACGATTTTAGATGTCATTTTGGGGAAGTATTTCATTTTTTGGGGGAAAAAAAATTGGGGACTTATTTCATATGCAATAAGTTCCTAAAAGTGGATATGAAATAAGTCCCCAAACCCAATTTTTGGGGACTTATTTCATTTTTCTTGCTTGACGGAAAATAGGTCTAAGTGTGCATATTTTCCTCTTTAAAAATAATAAGTGGAATATAAGAAAACATACCTCAACAGAATAGAAGATTCCTAATGGATGGAACTTTTAAAATAGTTCCAAAAGGGTGCTTTAAACAGCTACTTGTTATTTATATTCAATATTTTGAGGAGGTAAATAACTGCATTCTTTCCAAACAAATAGAATATTAATGAATTCATAAATATATAATATTTAACATGCTTAACGATGGAAAGGTCAAGCGATTTTTAAAAAAAAAATTGCTCGCCTGCGGCGCAGCTTGATATTGAATAAATATGATTTCATATATACTTATGGGTAATATTATAGACTTTTTGCTTTTTATAAGTTCTTGGAAGTTGAGGGTGTTAAGAATTAAACCTTTTCTTCTTAGGTATTTCCAGTATTTTTCATTTTAATGAATAAAAAAAATAAAAAATGTATGAAGAATTATTACAATATATCAAAGAAAATGTATTCGATTTGGAGCCTTCAACACGAAATCAAGATTCGAATTTTTATGTTTGATGTTAACAACGATTTTCGCAATTTTTTAACTTATTTCGACAAGCAGTGGATTATATTTCATATGAAATAACTCCCCAAACCTTTTGGGGCCTTATTTCATTTTTTTGTATTGCCGACTTTTTGGGATTGGGGAGTTATTTCGTTTTTTAAATTGGGGACTTATTTCATATGAAACAACTCCCCAATTTTTGGGGCCTTATTTCATTTTTTTTTTGGGGACTTATTTCTTGGGGACTTATTTCGCAGAGCCTTTCGTTTCACTCAGCCGAAGCGATTAATCAAAACGGATTCTATAAATGATCGTGTGTATCCGAAAATGATTGATTCGTTGCAGCTCTCTGGTACCAACCAAGAAATATGTTCTTTCTTTCAGCGAAAACTAATGAATCTAGGACATGTCATTAGTAATCAAGGCATTCACACAGAAACAGAGAAGGTCGTCGAAGTGCGAAATCTAAACCCGCCGGAAAACATCCGGGAACTACGACGTTGTTTAGGGATGGCCTCCTGGTACCGGAGATTTGTCCCCAACTTTGCATCAGTGGTTCAACCAATGACCAACCTACTCAGAAAGAACCAGAAGTGGACCTGGGGAGAGGAACAGAAAGTTGTGTTTGACCAGCTTAAAGAACTTCTGACAGATGCACCCGTGCTAGCATGCCCGGATTTAACTGAAAAAATTACTCTTCAATCCGACGCTAGTAGCTATGGGCTTGGCGGAGTTTTGACCCAGACAATCAACGGACAGGCACGGGTGATTGCCTACGTGAGCCGCAAAACTAGACGCAGCAGAGCCTAACTACTCACCGATGGAAAAGGAATGCTTGGCGATCGTCTGGGGAATTCGAAAGCTGAGGTGTTACCTCGAAGGCTATCGTCTCAACGTTATCACCGATCACTTAGCGCTTAAATGGATGGACCATATAGAAAACCCCACGGGAAGAATAGCCAGAATAGCCCCAGCAATACCAATACGACGCACAGTGTAACTCTAGGCGAAAAAACTTGCAAAATATCAAAAAAATGTTGTTAAAGATATGCCCCCTCAAAGTTGATTAAAAAAACACACCGTTTTTAGGTAAGTTTTTCTTCTTTTTTCCACTGATTGGTGTGTTAGTTAAGAGTAAAAAAAACTAAAACATTTTGCAGTTTGCCAGACGCTTCTCTTAGTTTTGGGTCTTTGATGAAAAATAAATAAAAACAAGAGGGAACGCTATAGTCGAGTGCCTCGACTATCAAATACCCGTTACTCAGCTAAAGTCAGCAGTCTCAAGCAGGGCAAACCAAGCAGCCGCTTCAAAAAATTTAAAAAATTTCTTCTACATTTCTGTAGGCGTTAATAACCCAATCAAAATTGCGCTTACACTTTTGCTCTAGCTTTAAAACTATGGGCGCCACAGCTTTTCGCGGCTTGTGGGCGTTAGGGGGGAGGGGGGGGGGGTTTCCCACTTTGGTCTATCAATATGTATTGATGAAACAAATACACATTTCTTTTCCCGTTAATCTTGCTTCAAAACTGTGGGTGCCACAGTTTTTCGCGGTTTGTGGGTGTTAGAGGGGGCGCGGCACATCGGCGTGAAAAACTTGCGCTGCGTAATAACCCCTAGAATCTGCATGCCAAATCCCAATCTTCTAGCTTTTATAGTTTCCGAGATCTCAGCGTTCATACAGAACGGGTCACAGTTTTTCGCGGTTTGTGGGCGTTAGAGAGGGCGTGGCACATCGGCGTGAAAAACTTGCGCTGCGTATTAACCCCTAGAATCTGCATGCCAAATCTCAATCTTCTAGCTTTTATAGTTTCCAAGATCTCAGCGTTCATACAGACGGACAGACGGACAGACAGACGGACAGACGGACATGGCTAGATCGACTCGGCTAGTGATCATGATCAAGAATATATATACTTTATATGGTCGAAAACGCTTCCTTCTGCCTGTTACATACTTTTGCACGAATCTAATATACCCTTTTACTCTACGAGTAACGGGTATAACAAGAGAGAGCGCTATAGTCGAGTGCCTCGATGATCAAATACCCTTTACTCAGCTAAAGCAAGCAGTCTCAAGTAGGGCAAACCAAGCATTCGCTTAAAAGTGGCGCCATCTACCGGCCATTTCGTTATTTGCTTATAACTTCTTACTGAGTGGGCCGATTTAAAAAATTTCTTTTACTTTTTCGGTTGGCATTAATAACTCAAACAAAATGGCGTTTACACTTTTGCTCTAGCTTCAAAACTGTGGGCGCCACAGCTTTTCGTGGTTTGTGGGCGTTAGGGGGTGGGGGGTTTCCCATTTTGGTCAATCAATAGGTATTGAAGAAAGGAATACACATTTCTTTTCCCGTTAATCTAGCTTCAAAACTGTGGGCGCTTCAGTTTTTCGCGGTTTGTGGGCGTTAGGAGGGGTGTGACACATCGGCGACAAAAACTTGCGCTGCGTATTAACCCCCAGAATCTGCATGCAAAGTGCCAATCCTCTAGCTTTAATAGTTTCCGAGACCTTAGCGTTCATACAGACGGACATGGCTAGATCGACTCGGCTAGTGATCCTGATCAAGTATATATATACCTTATAAGGTCGGAAACGCTTCTTCTACGTGTTACATACTTTTGCACGAGTCTAATATACCCTTTTACTCTACGAGTAACGGGTATAAATATTTAATACTAGTTTTTTATACTTTCCTAAAACGTTATTTGGAATATCTTCTTGATAATAGGAAAGTTGTAGCTGCGTCCGCGTGCGTCCGCGGTTTTAAGAGTCAAAAAGGTAAATAAGTCATGGTGCCAGAAATAGCAACCTTGTGAAATGACCATTTCTATTCATGGGAAACGTTTTTAATGTTATTATTGATTGTCAAATGGGGATTTTATTTTAAAATTTTTATATATTTTGGCTGCCAATTAGTTATTACAAATATTGAACTGAACTGATAAAAGACACTGTGAATGACATTAATAAACAAATTCACAAGATAAAGCCCGTAAAACTGAATATTAGTGAAGGAAAATATGTTAAATGTTACTATGAATTTCTCCTGACCATGTTTGACAGAAAAGTCTTTAATGAACTAACAAATACTAAGTCAACAAAGTCATGCCAAATCTGCAAAAGGACGCAAAAGAATTTTGGAAACTTGATCGATTCTACAGATGAGGAAAATTATGAATATGGAATTTCACCCTTACATGCTCGGATAAGGTGTATGGATTTCTTGCTGAAACTAGCGTATACTATTCCAAACGAAAATGAACTCTTTGAAGAAAAAACATCCAACAAGGATAAAGAAAGCATCAGCAAGAAGAGAATACAGAATGATTTTTTCAAGGAAGTTGGATTAAAAGTAGATTTCCCTAATTATGGATACGGAAACTCAAGTGATGGAAATACTTCGAGGAGATTTTTTAAGCAACATGAAGTAACTCGAGTCACTGGAATTAACAATGAAATAGTTAAAAGGTTGGGAACCATCTAAAATGTTTTAAACTGCAAGGAAAAGGTTAACTCCACAAAATATGGAGAATATGCCTCAAAAACGACATCACTTTTAGAGGAATTGTATCCACAAAACAAATTGACCCCGACAGTCCATAAGATATTGGCGCATGGAAAAGAAATAATCGAATACCAGTGTTTGCCAATTGGAGAGCTTTCCGAAGAAACGCCGGAATCGCTAAACAAATTTTATAAAAACTACAGATTGCGGACATCAAGAATGAGGGAAAATGAGGATGTGTTCAATATGTTGGCTGCATCTTCTGATCCTCTCATTGCGGCATGTTAGGTCAAAAAAAGAGTTAGAATCTAGTAATTATAGTCCAGAAATGTTAAGTCTAATGGATTTACCAAACTTACCAAATGGTGACCTTTATTTAAAAATCATGAAATAACAAATTTTTTTTTTTAACCTTATTTTTTTGTTTTTTTTTAGGTATTAAAAATTATAAAATAAATAAACAAAACAACAACTTCTGACTTTGCCGATTTGTAAGTACGCCACTGCCACGTCCACTCCTTATTTTAAAGGTGGATCAATAATCTGTCATATGCCGTTTACATCATTCAATTATCTCTATTGGTTCAAAAGTTATAAATTTTTACCAAAAAAAAATTCAAAAGGCGCCACTGTGCGACGTCCATAATTGCCGAGGGAAATACAATGTTGTTGCCGAAGATCTCGTCAGCCGTTAGAGAGACTCCAGCGGATCACGACAGACAAACATCAGTGCAAGTGAACTCCGCGCAAACTACAGGAGATCCAGTATAACTCTCAGTAATATTACTGGCCGGGCAGGTTCCGCGATGTCGAGTCATATTTACGAAAATGTGTCTTGTGCCAAAAGTCCAAAGTAGACCAACGAAGGCAAGCCGGCATGATGCTCACGAGGCAGATCGAGGAACCATTCGCTGTACTGTGCGCAGACTTCATAGGCCCGCTGCCCCGCTCCAAACCAAGAAACATTATGTTGTTGCTATTCTTCGATTCGTTCACTAAATGGATCGAACTAATATCACTGCCTAAGGCAACCGCAACTACACTGATCCGAGCCTTTCGTGAACGTGTGCTCAGTCACTTCGGGGCACCGAAGAAAATAGTGTGCGATAATGGCACCCAATTCACTAGCAAAGCGTTCCGAATCTAGCAGATACTGGCGTAGAACTCCAGTATACCACACCTTACTGCCCGCGTGAAAACCCAACCGAAATGGCGAACCGAACTATTAAGACAATGATCTCACAGTATCTAGGTGGCCAACAAAACACATGAGACACCCTCATTCCAGCCCAGCATTCCTGCTACAAGGCAGAAAACCGCTTGGCCTAGTCACCCCGGGAACCGGAACCGTGCTATAGACAGCTACGGAGAAAGCCTAGCACTTAAGATATATATACCGTATCGTCAGGGGAACATACAGAAAGCCAGTAAAGATCAGGGTTTCTAGTATCATCTTCGCCGCAGGGAGTGGCGTCCGGCCATGGGTTCCTTGGTGTTGGTGCGGCAACACCACCTCTCAAAGGCGTCCGAGGGCTTTGCGGCTAAGCTAGCACCCAAGTTTGATGGACCATATAAAGTTGTGGCCTTCACTTCTCCCAATATCGTGCGGTTACGCCTCCTCGGCAAACGAAAGGGGCGATAAGCCAATATCGCAAAATTAAAAGCTTTCCATTCTCCATCCTCCCCAGGAAACAGCGAATTCGAAGACGATGACCACGAAGACGCAGGAAGCACGTGCATTTCAGTTCCAGCCGAAGGAGATGAGACGACGGCGTCAAGTTTCAACGAGGGGTGATTAAAAGAATAAACCAACAAAACTTTATAAACAACCATTGTTAGCATATAAGCCCTGATTCACTGATAGGACTCTAAGATTTCTTCTTATATACCTAGATCACTATACATATCCTAAGCTAAATAAGACCTAATTATAAATGTCCTGCAGGAAACCACCATAGAACAAGAGATTTTTAATCTTAGCGACGCGACTCTGCCACGAGCTCCGTCACCAAAGGCCGCCCCGCACCGAGATCCACGCTTGCGCCCTGGGACGGCTTACCCGCGCCGAACACAGGCGAATGCGCCGCCGGCCAGGCCGGCCAGTGAATTGGACGAAGACGACGAGCGCACCTGAAGCTCTAGACGACCTGCCAGCTTACGCTACGCCTTATCCTCAGAAGAATCCCTGGAGAATTACAGCAACAACGAAGACAACGAGGGCACTCAAACCTCTAGGCGTCCGGCCAGCCCACTCCACGCCTCATCCCCAGAAGAATCCCTCCCTAGAGGATGACAGCGACAACGAAGACGACGAGGTCAACCGAACCTCTAGGCGTCCGGCCAGACCACGGTATGCATTATCCCCAGAAGCATACCTGGCGAATGACGGTGAATCGGACAAAGACGACGACGGCACCCAAAGCTTTAGGCGTCCGGCCAGCCCACTCTATGCATCAACCCCGGAAGCATACTTGGAGGATGGCAACGACGGTACCCAGTTTGACGACGAGGGGGCTACTGGTGGCCACGACGACGACCAAGAGCACCGAGAGATACGTTGTCCGACACAGCCACTGGCAACAGCTGCTTCAGGTGCAGTATTCCTTATGCTGGATACGGATGGGTTTTTAGCCAACCGAGGATCCGATCATCGAGTTCCCAACCTCACCAGAACCTTACCTTGCTTTCATGGGTCCAGACACGAGCGACAACGAGTCAGCTATCGACCTGACAAACCCACTAGACGTCACTTTAGCGCCGCGTTGCCCACCAACCACACAGTAACCCGCCAGCCGCGACAGTCAGAGCGGGCATACTCCGCTCCTGACATCGCCCTAGACCTGGCGTCCTCCTCAAAAGGCACTTATGTCGTCTCCAACGATGACCACTCAGCCATCAACCCGCCGCATCCATCAGAGCGCGCTCACTTCGTTCCTGACGCCGCCATTGGCCTGACTCACGCCGTTTTACGCTGGAGTACAAGCCAAACCAGTTGCCATAAGAATGCTTCGGGCGGAGGGGACATACCCCGATTACGACGCCGTACGCTATCTGGGCCATAACGGATCGTCGGATACGGCTAGCGGAAAGTGCCTGGACTAGTCGTCACAATCAAGTGACTCAGACGACGATCATGGGGCTATATTCCGACGTAGGCGCAGGAGGAAACGGGCCAACCCATCACGACGAGAAAAGGCGGTAAACGTCATAAAAAAAACTCTCCGTGAGCGGACGCCTTCGGACACTAGCGCAAGCGCCCCGGAGCTGGAGATCTCGAATGAGACCATGGACACCTTGATGGCAGAACTTCCTCCAGAAGTCGTGAACATGGTCCTAGACTGGTTACCCGACGAGAACAAGCCAGCTGCTTCGGATGTGTAGGACACGGATCAACCCCTTGCCGACATCCGTCTAGATACCTCCAGAGAACTGGACCTGCGACACTCCCGATGGAAAAATCCATAGCGTCATAGAAAACCGCCACGTAAACAGATTGACTACACCAGTTTACAAAAAAAAATTGATGAAATACGCATTTCATGAAACTATGATTTTCGGTTAAGGTACATCTCCCTGAGTAAGAAAAGAGCACTTTTAATTTTTTGTATGGTACAGTTTTTTTTTAAAGTGTAAAAACGTTTTTTGCACTTTTTTAATTTCTAACTCGAGTTGTGGTAAACCGATTTCGGTAATCAAAGACTCATTTTAAATGTAAAAGAATGCCCTTTAACTTATACTTATACTTCTTATACACAGCATTGAGTTCCATTCATTGGTTTAGAAGCTACACTTCGTCAAAGCTGAAAAAGTTGGAAAAAATGCAAAAAAGCTGACATAAATGGCTTCTTTAAAAATACACGCCTAAAAACCGAAATTATTTTTATAACTTCTACTTAAAAATACATCTTTAAGCAAACTGACAAGACCATCAACTCAATAAACAACCAAAGGTTCGATTTTATATAGATTATTTCAGTTGGAAAGAAGGTGTATTACAGCCATGTTAGATCCCTGTTAACCTCAGTTAACAGCTGTAAACGGCCAAAAAACCACCTTTGTTCCGAGCTTAAAAAATTCATATCAAAAAAATTTACTCGCGGATTTTAACGATCATTAGCTTGTTTTCTTTGTCGAACTACAATCTAACCATATAAGCTATAAAAAAATTTCGGTTTTTAGACGTGTATTTTTAAAGTAGCCATTTATGCCAGCTTTTTTGCATTTTTTCCAACTTTTTCAGCTTTGACGAAGTGTAGCTTCTAAACCAATGAATGGAACTCAATGCTGTGTCTAAGAAGTATAAGTATAAGTATAAGTTAAAGGGCATTCTTTTACCTTTAAAATGAGTCTTTGATGACCGAAATCGGTTTACCACAACTCGAGATAGAAATTAAAAAAGTACAAAAAACGTTTTTTACACTTAAAAAAAAACTGTACCATACAAAAAATTAAAAGTGCCCTTCTCTTACTCAGGGAGATGTACCCTAACCGAAAATCATAGTTTCATGAAGTGCATATTTCATCAATTTTTTTTGTAAACCCGTGCTATCGATGGTCAGCTCGATTTTTCGACGGGTAGCAACGAAACCATGAATCGATGACCGACATTGCTCGATTTTCGACGAGCGGCAGCCCAAAAACGAGTTGATGTCCGGGATCAATCGAAATCATTCTGGACAGCTGAAGGTAGACCACAATAAGAAAATAAAGTGAAACTTCGGAATTATAACCCACAGAACCTTCTAGTATTTGATAACGGTGTAGTTCTTAGAAAATATCCCAAATCCTTCCTGAACCTGTAGTTAGTGATCCTTCAGGCGTGGCTACGGCAATACCTGGTACTCCCAGAGAACACCGGCGTGCGCCTGTTGGAAACACATCCCCCTTTTTTCCCCTTCAGGCGTGGTTACGGCAATACCTGGTACCCCCAGAGAACGCCGGCGTGCCACTGTTGGAAACACATCCCCCTTTTCTTTCCCCTTCAGGCGTGGCTACAGTAATACCTGGGCACTTTTCCCTGGCCAGATATAGGCTCCGAACCCTGCCCTGCCAACAAGGAAGACTCTTTCACTAAAAAGTGCGTAATCTGCCAAGGAAACCACACAGCGAACTACAGAGACTGTCCAGTCTACAATGAGATGAAAAGTCGGATGCAACGAGCGACAGCGGCACGCTCCCAGAACACACAGAACACTTACATGAGATCGAAAACGACACCGGAAGTTTTCTTCGCAAAAGCAGCCAGTTCATCGTTTGGCCCTTCAATTACCACCAACGGCATTTCTTAAGCCAGTGCTCTAAGATCAGGCACAGCTCACATAGAGCCGAAAATTGATAACATCCAGCAGCCCATGGGACAGCCACAAAGTAACATGGAAACTATGATGATCACTTTGGAACAAAATATGATGGAATTCCTTCATGAAAACCACCATGCAAACCCTTATGCAAAACCAAAACATCTTGTTACAAATGCTTGCAGCTCAGCAGTCCAAGTAAACTATGCCTAGTCTTCGAATAACTCTGTGGAACGCCAACGGTGTTTCACGGCATAAACCTGAAATAACTCAATTTCTGAACGAAAACCACATCGACGTTATGTTGCTGGCAGAAACGCATCTCACCAGCAAATATAACTTTCAAATACGGGGATACACGTTCTACAGCAAACAACAAACAAACAAACAACCGGCATCTTAATAAGAGACCGCATCAAACACCACTTTCACCAAAGGTTTGCAAAAAATTATTTGCAAGCTACATCGATAAAATTACAGTTGGGCAACTGCAACCTTGACCAATTCATGGACTTCTACAATTCACTTGGAGAGCGATTCATAGCAGCAGGAGACTACAACGCCAAGCACACACACTGGGGATCCCTTCTTGTGACCCCTAAAGGAAGATACCTATATAACTCGCTTTTGGATCTATCATCGGACCACTCACCAGTGCTAATAAATCTTCTTCAAAGCCCGGAATTAATTGAGCACCCTCGCAGGCTAACGTCACATCGAACCAACTGGCTTAAGTTCAAAAAGTACGTAAGTTCCCACATTGAACTAACTCCACAGCTCAACATCAAGGAGGACATCGACTGCTATGCCGATGCTCTGGAGTCTGTACTCGTTGCAGCAGCCAAAGTCTCTACACCGCAAGGGAGGGATGGGCACACATACCAACACAAAACTAACCTTGAAATCGAACAGCTTGTTTTGGAAAAAAGACGTTTAAGGCGTGCTTGGCAAACCAGCAGATCGCCATCCTCAAAACAAAGTCTTAAGGAAGCTGGTCGCAGACTTACCAGGGCCCTAAGACACGAAGAAGTAAAAGCACAACGCCAGTACATTGAGAAACTATCACCTACCAGCACCAAGCATCCCTTGTGGAGGGCCCACCCGAATCTAAGTGCGCCGGCCGAAACAGTAATTCCCATAAGTGACTCTTCAGGCAGCTGGGCAAGAAGCGACAAAGACAGAGCTTGTACATTTGCTTTACACCTTCGAAATGTCTTTCAGCCAAACCCTGCAACAAATTCATTTGCCGTCGCCGTCAATTCAATTTGAAACTGTAACGGAGCCAATTCTGTTTCAACCAAACGAAACAAAAATGGCATTTGCCATCAGCGAGCAATTGAAACCAAAAAAGGCCCCAAGCGGGGATCTAATAACTCCCAAAATGCTAATTGAATTGCTAATTGCGGTATTCCTTGACGATGTACAGGCTTTCGATCGAGTCTGGCTTGATGGCCTTATGCATAAAATCAGAGCTATCCTGCCGGAAAACTCTCACAGGTTACTTGAATCGTACCTTTACAACAGAGAATTCGCCGTGAGATGCAACACTACAACATACGACGATTACACTATAGAGGCTTGAGTTCCCCAAGGTAGTGCCCTTGGTCCAACGCTATTTCTCCTTTACACCGCAGATATTAACACGAACGATCGGCTAACTACTTCCACATTCGCAGACGATACCGCGATCATAAGTCGGTCCAAATGCCCAATTCAGGCAACAGCACTACTATCTGATCATCTCGTGGTAATGGGGAGGTGGTTATCAGACTGGCGCATAAAAATAAATGCGCAAAAATGTAAACACATAACGATTACTCTTAACAGACAAACGTGTCCCCCGCTAACTCTGAATAACACGCCACTTCCACAAGCTGACGATGTAACGTACCTTGGGGTTCAGCTAGACAGGAGACTTACATGGCGGAGACATATCGAAGCTAAGAAAACTCATCTAAAACTAAAATCCAATAGCCTCCATTGGCTCATAAACGCCCGCTCCCCGCTCTGCCTGGACTTCAAGGTCCTGCTCTACAATTCAACACTTAAGCCAGTCTGGACCTACGGCTCCCAGTTGTGGGGAAAACAGAGCAGCAGCAACATCGACATTATCCAGCGAGCATAATCAAAAATCCTGAGAACTATCACTGGGGCACCTTGGCACGAAATATCAAAATAAAAAGCGTCCTACCACACCAAGATAACTTCTCATCCAAACCAGCTCGCCAGGGGCCTAGCCAGGGTCTCATACCGGACCCGATTGCAACGTAATGACCTTCCAGCTCAGCAATAGTTATTAGAGCCCTTTAATCTTGCGTCAGTCATCTTGACTGTCAGATAACTTTTTAATTTAAGATTTTATATACTTATTGTTAGTCTCAATTCAGAGAAGATCAGAGAAGATAAATGCATATTTAAATAGGCGTCGCATACCCAGGAACCGCACAGGCATGCAGGAGCACCCCACGAATTACAAATTAATTGCAAAATTGTAATTCGAAATTTTGTTCATAGTTATTACAATCAATGTTCACACTTTCAAAATTCTTTTTGTAAATGACGTGGCGATATGCTTAGTGCATTGATGTACATAAGAAACACAACTGACTTTGGTTCAAAATTGTAATGGGCGAAATTCAAATTTATACCTGTCATTAGAAGCTCGGCAGCAATCAGCTTGCGACTGTTATCAATATTGGAACGGACTTCCAATATCGAAATGCAACGCTACGACTTACGTACGAGACTTGCCAACTTGCTAAAAAACTAGACCCGCGCGACTGCGGAAATACTTTTCACTTTCCAGCGATCGGCGGACAGAACAGAAGTTCTAGATTTTTCTCCAGCGAAAATCAAAAGAATCCGTCCGCCTACGATAAAATTGCACGTGGATTTGCTAAAAATACTCGTTTTAAAGCGTAATTCCAATATATACGTCCGCCTATGGTAAAAGTGCTGATACATTTGTGTATTCTGTTTAACTAGCGTAATTCCAATCTATACGTCCGCCTACGGTAAAAGTGCTAATACATTTGTGTATAACTATTGCAATCCATACGGATCCACAATACATTTCTTGGGAGTTTTCTGGTCTCTGTGAGTATTTTATAACGCGCACCCCGCGCCCCCCCCCTTAGGAAAGTTTCTGATTTAGTTTTGTTCCACATTAGCGTCAAAACAGACCCTAGTGGGAAGCCCAAGTGGTGACCTCTAGGCGTAAAACAGCAAACAGGGGAGAGCTGTAAAATCTAACGAATAGACAATGAAGCGATCGGAGAATCACCTGGCCAGCGTCCATGAGCATGGAACCCACTAGAAGCCACAGTGAGGTTGGAATCGACATGTGCAGCAGACCCGAGTAAGGTTAAACTCGACGCGTGCAAAAGTGAGGTTAAATACGGCTTGGACATCGGAAGGCAGCAACGCCACATGCTAGGAGACGCAGCAGCCTTTTGTTTTTTTTGGTTTTGCATGGCCATTCGTAATTTTGTGTAAAATTAGACGGCAGACATACCGATGTAGAACGTGAAGGTTCCTCTTGTTCGACAGCTCTCAACGCTCATAAACCCATTGTAATTGCGGAAGGAATTTAGATTCAATTTAATGTAATAAAATAACACCTTTGCTTTACAACAAACGCAGTCCTCAAGTATAATTCTTCTTTAAGTAACGTAAAGTAAATAAGTAAAGAAATAAGAACAATGAAGTAACCCACTAGATTACGAAAAAGAATGAAGTAGCTAACCAGGAAGTCCCGCACAACCGAATGCAATAATTTTAATTCCCAACAGCATCGTGGAAAGGCCTTTCAACACTGCAACAGGAATGGGTGAGTGAAACCATGTCTTAATTATTGTCATTCTCATATATTGTGCGTATTATTTAGTTCAAAGAACTTTCGACATTCAGTCAGTATAGACCAATAGTAAAGGCTATACTTGTGACGTAAATTTAACCTGAAACCAGTCCTCTATCCGAATGGGAGTTTGACACGGAAACCAGATCTATAATCAGAGATTTACAAAAGGTTCGGTAGTCCTGTATACAGTTAAAGAAAACTGATTTATAGATTACCATTTCTCAGAAACAAATTCTGCAAAGTACAATAGTTTATAATAAAACTTTATAATGAACATTGAAAGGATTATAATTGTTATTTAGGAATGATTTGGTAAACTTGGATTCCACAGCAGGAAGCATGGGTTGAGATAATTCGGTAGCACTTGTAATAGGGGTTTCGCACAACTCGGCTAAGGAAACCATGGCAGGGAGGGTAAAGAGCCAGCCTCTCAATAACATCAGAGATCATCCATTTAATTAGTGAACATAGTGAGGATCAAAGGTTAAAGTTTATGATAAAGGGACTCTGTAATATATTAGTGTGATGGACTCTCAGAGTTTGATTGCCAAGAACTCACCCCGTCCCGACTGACTGCTACCCCTAAAACGGGTCCCGCCGGCTTTCAAATTTTGGATAGAGCGGAAGGTTAGGTGGGTACCACGAATTCTTAATAGCATTCGCGATCAAGAATAGAAGCTGCCCGTTGCCTACACCACTACCTTTTCGGAAAATAACCGCGAACATTCAACAACCCACGTCTGCCATTACAAAATAATGTCTGTGTAAATGTATACTTGTGTGTGTGCCCAGATCAGTAACCCTTAAGTTCTAGCGTCATTCCCGGTGACAAATTCACTTGGCCAAACGCACGGTCGTTGCCGACGTTAGCAGCGTAGCTTCGACGTGGAGAAAGAATAGCCGATATTTTGTATTGCGCTTTCTTTTCTTGTCTAACAATCTGCCCTGCACTCAACGCTAGCAGAGACAAATTTCGGCCGGTCCGTTATTCTCTTTTGCCCTTTACAGCTATGTTCAGCTAGCAACCAAAACGTGGCAAATATAAATTGTGTGACGCAGCGACGCACAGTGGCGTCTTTCAACTTTTTATACCCTTGCAGAGGGTATAATGATTTCAGTCAGAAGTTTGCAAAGCAGTAAAGGAGACGTTTCCGACCCCATAAAGTACATATATTCTTGATCAGCATGACTAGACGAGTCGATCTAGCCATGTCCGTCTGTCCGTCCGTCTGTCTACTACTCTGGAATACAACTTTATTTTATTATTTCACAATTTCGAAATAAATTGTACATAAATCGGACGACTATATTATATAGCTGCCATAGGAATGATTAATCAATTATTGTCAAAATAATACAAAAATGTCTATAATTTTGTTTGTTGCAAATCTAAATTCAGATTTTTGTAATTTGTAATTAAATAGGAATTCACTGCAAGGGTATATAGACTTCGGCTGGCCGAAGTTAGCTTTCTTTCTTGTTTTTGTTAAAAATTCATAACTTTTGAAGCAATAGTGATAATTGAATGATGTAAACGGCATATGACAGATAATTGATCCACCTTAAAAATAAATGTTTGAGACAAGGAGTGGGCGTGGCAGAGGCGTACTTAAAAATCGGCAAAGTCAGAAGTTGTTGTTTTGTTTAATTTTTATGTTTTAATTTTTAAAAACTGAAAAAAAAAAAAAAATTAGGTTTAAAAAAAAATTTTTGTTATTTCATATTTTTCTAAATGAAGGTCACCATTTGGTAAACTTGGTAAATCCATTAGACTTAACATTTCTGGACTACAATTACTAGATTCTAACTCTTTTCTTGACCTAACATGCCGCAAAGAGAGGATCTGAAGATGCAGCTAACATATTGAACACATCCTCATTTTCCCTCATTCTTGATGACTTAAATGTAATTGTTTATTAGGCATATTCTCCATATTTTGTAGAGTTAACCTTTTCCTTGCAGTTTAAAACATTTTAGATGGTTCCCAACCTTTTAACTATTTCATTGTTAATTCCAGTGACTGGAGTTACTTGATGTGGTTCAAAAATCTCCTCGAAGTATTTCCATCATTTGAGTTTCCGTATCCATAATTAGGGAAATCTACTTTTAATCCAACTTCCTTGAAAAAATCATTCTGTATTCTCTTCTTTCTGATGCTTGCCTTATCCGTGTTGGATGTGTTTTCTTCAAAGAGTTAATTTTCGTTTGGAATAGTAAACGCTAGTTTAAGCAAGAAATCCGAGCATGTAAGGGCGAAATTCCATATTCATAAATTTCCTCATCTGTAGAATCGTTCAAGTTTCGAAAATTCTTTTGCGTCCTTTTGCAGATTGGGCATGACTTGGTTGACTTAGTATTTGTCAGTTCATTAACGACTTTTCCGTCAACCATGGTCAGGTGAAATTCATAGTAACATTTAACATATTTCCCTTCACTAATTTCCAGTTTTACGGGCTTTATCTTGTGAATTTGTTTTTTTAAGTCATTCACAGTGTCTTTTATCAGTTCCGGTGATTCCCTTGTAAATTGAAACATAATTGGTCGGCAATAATGCACTGATGACAGACGAGGGTTCTTCCAATATTGAAACTCATCACATTTAATTTCACGATCTGTTCATGTGGCCTCGGACGGTATATCCAGGATAGTTTCGTCATTGAGCCAATCCTCACATTTCACTTTAATGCTTGCATATGTCAGATTAAGAGTGTATAACAGCATCTTTGAACTCCGAATAGGTAGTTGTTGACCTAAACAGTTCATATAATTATACCCGTTACTCGTAGAGTAAAAGGGTATATTAGGTTCATGCAAAAGTATGTAACATGTAGAAGGAAGCTTTTCCGGCCATATAAAGTATATATATTCTTGATCAGGATCACTAGCCGAGTCGATCTAGCCATGCCCGTCTGTCTGTCCGTCTGTCCGTCTGTATGAACGCTGAGATCTCGGAAACTATAAAAGCTAGAAGATTGGAATTTTGCAAGCAGATTCTAGGGGTTAATACGCAGCGCAAGTTTTTCACGCCGATGTGCCACGCCCCCTCTAACGTCCGCAAACCGCGAAAAACTGTGGCACCCGTCTGTATAACGCTGAGATCTGGGAAACTATAAAAGCTAGAAGATTGGGATTTTGCATGCAGATTCTAGGGGTTAATACGCAGCGCAAGTTTTTTACGCCGATGTGCCACGCCCCCTCTAACGCCCACAAACCGCTAAAAACTGTGGCACCCACAGTTTTGAAGCTAGATTAACGGGAAAAGGAATGTGTATTCGTTTCTTCAATACCTATTGATTGACCAATATATGAAAATATCCTTATGCCTTATCAGTATCAGATTTCGTTAATACGGAAATCAAAAGAATTCTTAAGGAAAATATTATAAGACCTAGTAGAAGTCCTTATAATTCTCCAGTGTTATTGGTACCCAAAAAGGTCAAAATGGAGATAACATAGATTAGTAATAGATTACAAAAAAAATAAACGAAAACACTATACCGGACAGATACCCGATGCATTACCCGTCTGTAATACTAGCAAAGGGCATAGCAGACTTACCTAGGGAAAACGGCCCCCAGTGATTTTCAGGTCATTACTTTAACAAAAGTTAATATTTTTTTAATGTTATAAAAATATTTTTTTTATTGTTAAAAAAATAGTATTTTTTTTAATGTTGAAAAAACTTAAAAAAAATCAATAATAAACAAAACAATAATTATATAATATTTTAAGCAAATAATTCCTATTTGTTAGTCAGATATGATTAAATAACCCGTAAGCATGAAAACCATAAGCATGTAATAAGAGCGAGCGAGATGCACAACATGCTTTGCCAGGCGTTCATAGAAGAAAGGCGAGGGCTTGTTAAAAAACTTCCGATATTTAAAAAACTAAAAATGGCTCCAACTTTTTACAAAAACCGATTGTAACTAAAACTATGGCGCATATATAAAAAAAAAAAAATTTTTTTTGTGGGGGCAATGGTTAAAATTTTTTTTTAAATTTTAATTTGTTTTTATTTTTAAGAAATTAAAATCTTTTTTTTTTTTAGAAATTTTTTTTTAAAGAAGAGGTTTTAGAGGAATTAATTAAAAAGACTTGAAGTCACTCGGATTCATATAACCGGAGATACAGATTTTCAAAGAGAGGGTACTTTTCCAAATTTAACAATTTTTGGCAAACTTAAAAAAATTCTAACTAAAAAAATATTTTTTTTTCGGTCAAATCCTGATACACGTGTTTACTTATTTTCCGAATAGAATGTGTAAAAAAAGTTTTAGGTAAATCAAAAATGTGACCCAATAAAAAGTGCTCGGTTTGTAAAAGAACCGCCCATGTACTGCACTATAGGCTGGATGACCACTTTTTGTGGCCAAAATTAATAACTGAAAAACTAAACGAGATATTTGGGTTCTGTTTTTTGATATTGGTTTATAATAAGCAAAGGAACATATTTTGAGAAAAAGGGCGTGGCACCGCCCTTTTTTGATAGGAATTACATGTTTAGTGACTTAAAGTAATATAAAACAAGAAAGGAAGCTAACTTCGGCCAGCCGAAGTTTATATACCCTTGCAGATCGTTCCTTTTATATTTGAAATTACAAAAATGTTAAGTTAAGATCTGCAACCAAACAAAATTATAGCAGTTTACGGAGTATTTTGACATTAATTGATCGATCCTTCCTATAGCAGCTATATAATATAGTCGTCTGATTTATGTAATATTTATTTCGAAATTCAGAAATAATAAAATAAAGTTATATTCAAGAGTAGAAGAGAATACAATAAAAATTACCAAAGCTATAATTTTTTTCCTATTAATTTCCCATTAATTTTCCGATCGTTCCTATGGGAGCTATATGATATAGTCGTCCGATTTTTATAAAATTTAATTCGAAATTCAGGACAATTAAAAAAAATATATATCTCCAACTGTGGCACCCACAGTTTTGAAGCTAGATTAACGGGAAAAGGAATGTGTATTCGTTTCTTCAATACCTATTGATTGACCAATATATGAAAATATCCTTATGCCTTATCAGTATCAGATTTCGTTAATACGGAAATCAAAAGAATTCTTAAGGAAAATATTATAAGACCTAGTAGAAGTCCTTATAATTCTCCAGTGTTATTGGTACCCAAAAAGGTCAAAATGGAGATAACATAGATTAGTAATAGATTACAAAAAAAATAAACGAAAACACTATACCGGACAGATACCCGATGCATTACCCGTCTGTAATACTAGCAAAGGGCATAGCAGACTTACCTAGGGAAAACGGCCCCCAGTGATTTTCAGGTCATTACTTTAACAAAAGTTAATATTTTTTTAATGTTATAAAAATATTTTTTTTATTGTTAAAAAAATAGTATTTTTTTTAATGTTGAAAAAACTTAAAAAAAATCAATAATAAACAAAACAATAATTATATAATATTTTAAGCAAATAATTCCTATTTGTTAGTCAGATATGATTAAATAACCCGTAAGCATGAAAACCATAAGCATGTAATAAGAGCGAGCGAGATGCACAACATGCTTTGCCAGGCGTTCATAGAAGAAAGGCGAGGGCTTGTTAAAAAACTTCCGATATTTAAAAAACTAAAAATGGCTCCAACTTTTTACAAAAACCGATTGTAACTAAAACTATGGCGCATATATAAAAAAAAAAAAATTTTTTTTGTGGGGGCAATGGTTAAAATTTTTTTTTAAATTTTAATTTGTTTTTATTTTTAAGAAATTAAAATTTTTTTTTTTTAGAAATTTTTTTTTTAAAGAAGAGGTTTTAGAGGAATTAATTAAAAAGACTTGAAGTCACTCGGATTCATATAACCGGAGATACAGATTTTCAAAGAGAGGGTACTTTTCCAAATTTAACAATTTTTGGCAAACTTAAAAAAATTCTAACTAAAAAAATATTTTTTTTTCGGTCAAATCCTGATACACGTGTTTACTTATTTTCCGAATAGAATGTGTAAAAAAAGTTTTAGGTAAATCAAAAATGTGACCCAATAAAAAGTGCTCGCCCATGTACTGCACTATAGGCTGGATGACCACTTTTTGTGGCCAAAATTAATAACTGAAAAACTAAACGAGATATTTGGGTTCTGTTTTTTGATATTGGTTTATAATAAGCAAAGGAACATATTTTGAGAAAAAGGGCGTGGCACCGCCCTTTTTTGATAGGAATTACATGTTTAGTGACTTAAAGTAATATAAAACAAGAAAGGAAGCTAGCAGATCGTTCCTTTTCTATTTGAAATTACAAAAATGTTAAGTTAAGATCTGCAACCAAACAAAATTATAGCAGTTTACGGAGTATTTTGACATTAATTGATCGATCCTTCCTATAGCAGCTATATAATATAGTCGTCTGATTTATGTAATATTTATTTCGAAATTCAGAAATAATAAAATAAAGTTATATTCAAGAGTAGAAGAGAATACAATAAAAATTACCAAAGCTATAATTTTTTTCCTATTAATTTCCCATTAATTTTCCGATCGTTCCTATGGGAGCTATATGATATAGTCGTCCGATTTTTATAAAATTTAATTCGAAATTCAGGACAATTAAAAAAAATATATATCTCCAAGAGCAGAAGGTAATTTGTCAAAAAACGCATAAGTTATAATTTTTTTTCAATTATTTTTCCGATTATTACTATGGGAGCTATAAGATATAGTTGTCCGATCCGGCCGGCTCCGACTTATATACTACCTGCAATAGAAAGACGACTTTTGGTAAAGTTTCAGCTCGATAGCTTAAAAACTGAGGGACTAGTTTGCGTAGAAACGGACGGACGGACGGACGGACGGACAGACGGACGGACAGACGGACGGACAGACGGACGGACAGACGGACATGGCTAGATCGACTCGTCTAGTCATGCTGACCAAGAATATATATACTTTTTAGGGTCGGAAACGTCTCCTTCACTGCGTTGCAAAATTCTGACTGAAATCATTATACCCTCTGCAATGGTATAAAAACATCAAATTGAAACTTAACTTAAAAAAAACGAATTATTTAAGTCCGTCTTTTTGATTTGGGCTCAGAATAAGTCAAGGAACATATTTTGAAAAAAAAGTCGTGTCACCGCCCCCTTGTGCCAGGAATTACATAAAGATCATTGAACTCACATGTTACTCCCGAAGTATTATAAATCTTCTTCGGTGTCAAGTTCCATGTCCCTGAACTCAAGTGTATCGTTATCCATATTTTCAAAATTGTCTTCAAAACTTTTTAAGGGACTGTCCAACAATTCTAAAACCTCTTTCGGGAGCCGCAATTTGTGCTGTACATTGATCCTGTTAGCCAAGTTGACAGATGATATTATTGGATCTGATTAGTATTTTCTATTATATCACTTGCGTGAACGAGGATTTTATGGACCGTTGCGGTCATGGGAAGCCAAGGATATTTCTGTATAATAATTTCCGCCGTAGTATAGCAAAACCTTTGAAATCTTTTTACAAGTATGGGCAATTGGCATGATAAGGTTATAAGAATGTATATTAAGTTTCTTATTAAAGTAAGATCCATTTCTGCAAATGTTATTTCTGCAAATGTCTCAGGTGCATTAAAGGCTCGACGAGCAGTATTGCCATCATGTGTGCTGCCGCATCCTCCGACCTTTGGCTTATCAATTTTTAGCGAAAGCATTTCCCAAAATAAATGTTGAATGAATTTTTTCCTTTCTTCCATTATCTTCTTATCTTCAGCATTAGTAACTCTCCACTTTTTTAAAATTATTTTATAACTGGCCTGTTGAGGAACAACCGCTTAATTTTGAATTTTCCCGGGTACAATTTAAATTACTCTTTTTTTATGTATACTTTATTAACGTTGCCACCTTGGTTTTATTAATAATGCGAATGCCAGTACGAATCGGACGACAGGAAGAAGAAAACGTACCAGCGTCTATGATCAAATAAAATAAAGTTTATAATTGAAAGCAATTGCGTTTGTTTCTAATTATAAATGGTCCTTCTGAGTCGAATCTGTCGCTGATCGGTTTACTCAACGTGTGAAAGTTCGAAATGCAAAAACTGAAGTTAATAAGGAGCAAACAAAAGAGCAGTCTGACACGACTGCTTTCGTTTGCCGAGAATCCCACAGCGGAGTGCAACGCGAATGTTGTTGACATTATGATGGCGAGACTCCAAGCCGTTTGGGCAGAGTTCGACCGATCCACGGATGATATGTTCGACTTTACGGAATCTGAAGGTTATGTTGATCCCATGAGTGACTATAACTTGTATGAAGGCAAATTTGTGCGAGCCCAGCTGCTATACACACAGATAAAAGAGCAGGCTGGTGCAACACCAACGGTAAAAATTTCAGAACGTGATGAAATTGGTACCGACGCAATTTCACAGGCATTACAACAACAACTCCAACTGCAGAGGGAGTTTTATGAACGCTTTCCAACGAGTACTGAAGCAGTGGCGCCAGGCAGAGATGTGCAGTTACCCAAACTACAGATCAAAACCTTCGGTGGCGATTATAAGGAATGGCCAGCGTTCAAGGATCTGTACGAACACGCAATCCACTTAAAGGAATATTTAAAAAAAGGACAGGAATTCCAATATCTAAAATCGTTTCTGGAGGGAGATGCGCTTCGATTGATTAGTCATTTGCCTATCACGGAGGCAGCATATGACACAGCATGGGCACGCTTGATAGAGCGCTACGATCGGCCCCGTCATGTTGTTAATTCTCTTTTAGAATCTTTTATAAATTTGCCCATAGCCAAGTCTACAAACGTGGGCATTTTGAGAAAGATTTCTGATGGTGCGAATGAAATTGTGCGTGGATTAGATGCAGTAGGTCAAACTGGACGAGACTGTTGGGTAATACACCTGCTTTTGGCATCGATTCGGAGTCGAGACGCAAGTGGGTGGACTTCAGTCGAGATGTGACTTCTCCAAAAATTGAAGACCTTTTTGGATTTCTGGATGCTCGATGTGAGGAGTTCGAGCTTAGCCATCATGAGCCAACCACCGCCTCGTATGGACAAAACACAAGAGGAGCTGCACGATCATTTGTATCAGCTGGACAGAGTTTTAAATGTGTTCAATGCAGATCAGATGATCATTCAGTGTACGATTGCGGACACTTCCTTGGACTTCCTGTCGAACAGCGCCATGCCTTTGTCAAAGAGAAGCGACTGTGCTTTAATTGTTTAAAGCCAGATCATGTATTTGCCAGATGTGAATCAAAATATCGCTGCAGACACTGCCATGGCAAACATCATTCACTGATTCATTTACAAGTCTCCTCTAGTCAGTCTGTTGTAACCCAAAGTCAGTCAAGCGTATCAATGACGGTACAGGATGAACAGGACCAGAATGTTTCGCTGGTTTCAATGAGCCACATTGCACTGGTACCTGCTGAACGACTTGATAGCCGTCCACCATCTCAAATAAAAGGAACGCTCCCTACTGCGTTGGTTCATGTACTTAATGCAAGCGGTACATATACAGTTTGTCGGGTACTTTTAGACACTGGGTCCGAACTATCCTACATATCGGAAAGGTGCATCAAGGAACTTGGAATTATGCGATCACCGTCCCGAATACTCGTATCTGGAATATCATCAGTTAAGGCGGAAACGACAAGGGGCTTAAGCATTCTTAACCTTAAATCAAGAGTGTCACAGGATGAGTTGATTGTAACTGCTCACGTTTTAGTCAAAATCACATCATCGCTGCCAAGGAACAATATCGACGCAGCAGCATTGAAGATCTTCGATGATCTTCCGTTAGCAGATTCAATGTTCAACACCAAATCAGAGGTCGATATTCTGCTCGGAAGTAATTATGTATGGTCTGCTTTTTCTGGACAAAAGAAATTTGACAATCATGGCAACATAATCGCTGTATCAACAATCTTTGGATGGGTAATTACATCAACAATGCTTTCAAGTCCAGTAGCTGCAACAACGCTACTTTCAACATTCGACATTGACGCTTCCCTCCAAAGGTTTTGGGAGCTCGAGAATGTGTCTGCAAACATTCCACCAGACCCAGAGAACACTAAAGTTGAGGCGCATTTTTGTGAAACTCACTCGCGAGATGACCATGGAAGATACTGTGTAGAGTTACCATTTAAAGACCAACTTACAGAATTTGCAGACACACTTCAAGGAGCAATAGCGCGATTTAACTCTCTAGAAAGACGCCTGCAAAGAGACACAAACCTGAAAGCACAGTACGTTAAATTTATGCACGATTACGAAGTTCTGGGGCACATGCGGAAGCTCGAACCGCAAGAAATACATTCTTCAGATAGACGTACATTTTATATGCCTCACCACCCGGTTTCTGGTGTAAAACTACGAGTGGTGTTCGATGGGTCTTACAAAGACCGACATGGCAAGTCGCTAAACGATGCGCTGCATGTGGGACCGAGTATTCAGCGAGACCTGTTTGCTGTTTGTCTTCGATTTTGTCATTTATCCATATGTGTTTTCCGCGGACATTGTTAAAATGTTTCGTCAGGTATGGGTTTCCACTAAACATCGAAACTACCAAAGAATTTTATGGAGAGAGGATCCTAAAGAAGAATTAGCCCATTATCAGCTGTGTACTGTAACATATGGCACGGCCTGCGCTCCATTTCTGGCTGTAAGAGTACTTGAGCAACTGGCAAATGATTACAAGCAAGATTATCCTGATGCTGCAAGAATTGTTCTTGAGGATTTTTACGTGGATGATGTTTTAACAGGGGCAAGCACGGAAGGTGAGCTGATACGACAAAAGGATGAACTCGTAAGACTATTTGAACACGCAAAACTTGAGCTGGGAAAATGGGAATCTAACAGCGAATTGATTGGTGGCTCTAGGTCGAGTCTAAATCCAGATGTTATAAGCATGTCGAAAGATGAAACAACGAAGGTGCTTGGTATTCATTGGAAACCAGATCCTGACATATTGGTATACAACGTCAGTCTAATCGATACCGCTGAATGTACGAAACGCCAGGTATTGTCCGATGACTCTCGCATTTTCGATCCGCTCGGATTACTAGCGACGGTAGTTCAATTTAAAATATTGTTCCAAGAGTTATGGCTGCTTGACCTGAGCTGGGACTCACCATTGCCCAATAATTGGACGGAACTGTGGCAGAAATACCGAAAAGATATTACCAAACTATCCGATTTGCAGGTAAAGAGGCATCTTGGCTACACTTCTGGACCAATTGAGTTGCATGCATTCTCAGATGCATCGATAAAGGCGTACTCCGCAGTTGTATACAGCCGAGTCAAACTTGCGGACGGCAGCTTCGAGGTGTGCCTTTTCGCTGCAAAGACACGCGTGGCACCACTTAAACAAAAAAAATTTTTGGAATTTTTGAAATTATACCCCGTAGCACCAGGTCAACACGAAGCAAAACCCTGCCGATTGCGCTTCCAGAGGAATGATGGCTTCAGAACTTCTCAAGTTTGACCTTTGGTGGAAGGGTCCAGAATGGCTGCACGACGAAGACCTAAATCTGGTAACTCAACCATGCTCACAAATTTCTAGTTCCGTTGCAGATGATCGAGTAAATGAAGAGGTTAAAACCATCGCACTGATAACCATGGGTGACACTCTTCCTGTAAAATCCGTAATAGACGAACTGGCTGATCGCACCTCATCCTGGCTGAGACTTGTTCGCATCGTGGCCTATGTATTGCGGTTTATTATTCGAGGAGCCCAACATACACCCAGTTCGATATCTTTGCGCTTTCAAGAAATATTCGAAGCACGTACCTACTGTGTTCACCATGTTCAGGCAGCATTTGAAGATGAACGTGGGCGGTTAAAGAATGGACGCACTCTAAGAAAGGATTCCAAGCTGCGCACACTTTCCCCGATTTTGGACAACAACGGACTTCTGCGTGTGGGTGGACGATTAAGCAACTCGGAATTGACCTTTTCTGCCAAGCATCCGGTCATTATGCCCAAAACGCATCGGATCACATACCTCATTGTAGAGAATGAGCACAGGTTACACCTGCATCCTGGCGTATCGGTACTCTTTGCCATAATTCGTAAAAAATTTTGGATTTTAGGTGCTCGAAACCTGATTCGAAAGGTTACACATAACTGTCTGAATTGTTTTAAGCAACGTCAAAATACTGCTCATCAGTTTATGGCGGACCTTCCCACCACCAGAGTTCGTCAAGCATACCCGTTTCAAAACACGGGATGCGACTATGCGGGACCTATGATCCTTAAGGTACACAAGGGTCGCAATCCCCGCAAGGAGAAGGGCTACATATGCCTTTTCGATTGTATGGTTACCTCAGCACTTCATCTGGAATTGGCAACTGACCTTAGTACGGAAACCTTCTTGGCAGCCCTACGCCGTTTCATTTCCCGTCGCGGAAAATGCACAGAAATGTTTAGCGATAACGGGCGAAACTTTGTTGGTGCTAAGCGTCAGCTAAATGAAATGGAACAACTTCTTCGATCACAGCTGCATAACGATACCATTGAACAAGCACTTGCATCAGAAGGCATAAAGTGGAACTTTATACCGCCACATGCTCCACATTGGGGTGGCAAATGGGAGTCCGCAGTGCGATCGGTTAAGATGCATCTTCACAGAGTACTAGGCAACGCCATTCTCACTTTCGAGCAAATTCATACTTTATTAGCACAAGTTGAGGCCGTGGTCAATTCGCGTCCACTGTATTCAACATCCGACACCGATCTTGGCTATTTATCTCCTGCGCACCTGCTTATTGGTCGTCCGTACACCTTAGTACCGGAAGGAGACCTTGGAACAGTGCCAACCAATCGATTGAGTTACTGGCAACATTCTCAGTCACTTCTTCAAGGGTTTTGGAAGCGTTGGCACCAGGAGTACTTGACCACCTTACAACAACGCCCAAAATGGACCACACGACTCCCAAATCTGGAATGCAGACACATGGTTTTAGTAAAAGACTCAAACACACCCCCAGCCGCCTGGATTTTGGGACGAATTATAGACACATATCCCGGGGCGGATGGCTTGGTACGCTCAGTTAAATTGAAAACATCAGCTGCAGAAATAACACGTCCGATTACCAAAATTGCTCCGTTACCGAGTTCTGAAACGGAGTTTCAGGGCCGGGCGGTATGTTGAGGAACAACCGCTTAATTTTGAATTTTCCCGGGTACAATTTAAATTACTCTTTTTTTATGTATACTTTATTAACGTTGCCACCTTGGTTTTATTAATAATGCGAATGTCAGTACGAATTGGACGACAGGAAGAAGAAGACGTACCAGCGTCTATGAGCAAATAAAATAAAGTTTATAATTGAAAGCAATTGCGTTTGTTTCTAATTATGGCCTTTACTATAAATTCTAAAAAACGAATCCAACAAGAGTCAAAATCTGCCAAGTAGGCCACCCCTGTTCCGAAGGTCCGATTTTCATCGAACTTTTTTACTTTTCCGGTTCACAACGAAAATATAAGAACTTCATTTGAACGGTTTTGCGAAATTTTGAGTTTTAAGGGAGTTATAGGGGTCAAAATATGGCATTTTTGGCACTTTTTCGAAAAAGTTGCACTCAGTCATTAATTCATAACTTCGGAACGGTAAGAGATATCTTTATGATGTTTTCACTAATCGCTCAAGAATTATTATGGCTTTCCATAAAAAAATGTAAAAAAAATTAAAATTTTTTTTTTTTTAAATAAATTAAATTTTTTTTTTAGTTTTTATTTTTTTTAGTGTTCTTTACCAGCTATAGAGTTTAAAACCATTTAAAAATGAAGATTGATTCATTACGAAACAGATAAAAAAAAAGAGTGGCCGGCCAAAAGTTTTTCGCAATTCGAACTTTTCGGTGGGTGCACAGCTATTTTCCATACAATAATTTAAGAACGCGCGCATGCAAAGTAAAAACGCGAGCCGCAGCACTTGTGTTGAACAGTGAGCCACCTAGCTTTGCGCGCGTTTTTAAATTTTTGTATGGAAAATAGCTGTGCGCCCACCGAAAAGTTCAAATTGCGAAAAACCTTTGGCCGGGCCACTCTTTTTGTTTTTTTTATCTGTTTCGTAATGAATCAATCTTCATTTTCAAATGGTTTTAAACTCTATAGCTGGTGAAGAACACTGAAAAAAATAAAAACTAAAAAAAAATTAAATTTTTATTTTTATATATTTTGACCCCTATAACTCCGGTAAACCTCAAAATTTCGCAAAACCGTTCAAATGAAGTTCTTATATTTTCCTTGTGAACCGGAAAAGTAAAAAAGTTCGATGAAAATCGGACCTTCGGAACAGGGGTGGACTTAAGCCATATTTTAAGTTATCCTGATGTGGCAAAAACATTTCACACTCAAAGTTTTTATTATTCAAGAAATCCAATGGAGTTGCCCTACAAATAGGGCAGGATCTAGTGCCTGTAAATGTGTTTAACACTTTCCCATCTATGACGGTCAAGTGTAAACAGAACTTAATGTAAACCGTTTTCCCAACATCTAAAACTAATTTGGAAGACTGTAAAAATGAAATTTGTTCCTCTAGGTTTTTATGTTCATTTATTATGCATTCTTTGCTCTCCTTTACGAATTCCAGCTTTAAAGGTCTACAGAACCTGACTAATTGTGGTGTTCGATTATTCCATATTATATTACCGCTTGCATCAATCATTCGCAAATGTGTAACTGTTGTGGCGAATATACTACCATCGATATCAACGTTCTTTATATCTGAGAATCCTTGCTTATAACTGGAATAGCCTAAGCTTCCATCGAACCCATAGCTTAGAAATAGCTCGACTATCAAAATGTTGGTGCCTTGATTTTCCATTATTTTCTTAACAACTTGACGCGTTGACGGATATTTTATCAAATTTGGCGACCGGTTGACATATTAGTTGGCGCATGTTCTTCGCTTTTCTGGGCATATAGCCAATAACTTTAAAGTATATGCAAGGTCGTATTGACCGCCCTTACGAGCAACCGCACTCGTTGTTTGAATTAAGAATTGCCTAATATTGCCTGAAGTGGACTTAACTAAAGAGGATGCCTTTCTTCTCTGGCTCCTGGCGCTCGACAACATATATGGCAATATAGGTCGTCCTATCCTCGGCATTTTTTTAATGCTAATTGTAGTATGCGAACTTAGCCACGCTGCATATTTGCTTCTGAAATGCTTCAAGTTGCTTTTACACTTGATCCATTTTTTGGAAACACGGTAGCAAAATTGCTGGCTATCTTTTTCTAAATATTTTTCATTAGCATCAGTAATAGTACCAGCCATCGATGCTTTAAATCTATTTAAAATTGCCACCTTCTGTGCACTGCTCGTTGCAGCAGACCGCCAAATGTCAAAAAACTCTTCATTTTGAAACTTGAGGTTGCGACCTGAAAAGTGAAATTTCGCAGAAAGTGGGCAAAAGTGGACTTCGAGATTACATTTATATGAAAAAGAATTGAATACACTACAACACAGTATCACTATGGACGGCAGTCCATGTAGTGACGAAGCGCACCAGGAGAGTGTGCGAAGGCGACTACTATATATAGATGCAAAATTGAAAATCTGCTGTGATAGTCCGATCGTAATGAGTAATACACCAAATTAAAGGTATTGCCAAAACTTAAAGGATTGCATACCAAGACCTCAAGAATTAATTGGTTTGGGAGAGAGAGCGGTGAAAGTGTAAAAGTGAAAATTTAGAAATTTGGATCTGTTGGGGCCGGTGGTGTCATATCAGAAAATCGGACGCTCCGTTCAAAAGTTATACCGAAAACAAATTTCTGGGGACCTATTCAAAATGAAAATTTTATTCTGTTTGTCAGTTTGTCAGTTTGTCCAAAACATGTTTTTTAAGTTCTGAAAATTTGATATGATGTTCATCAGATCGATATAAGAAACTTTAGTTTTACCAGTTTTGGAAAAACCCGCTAGTTTAGCTGGAAAACAGCTATAAATAGCTAAAATACGGAAGGCTGTAACTTTTTGTAAATTGAAGCTACAGACTCGTGCTGTATTTCGTTTGAAAGGTATTTTCAAATGCTATAAGCGCATGTTCTACATGTAATTTGTGTAAATGTAATAGTTAAAAATATATGCACAAAACAAAATTTTTTTAAACTTTTTTTTTTACCATTTTTTTATTTTTCTCAAAAACGGCTCTAACGATTTTCTTTAAATCTTTAGACTGTATAGCCTTAAGATTCCTTAAATTTTGGTATATAACACATTACTGTAAAAAGTCACGTTTAAAAGTTATTCAAAAACGAAAATGGCCACTTTTGCTAGCCCAAAACAACTAACGCTGCCTAAGCATTAAATTTTGTTAGTGCGGATCCAAGCTGTAGGGTCAAGGAGTCGATAAATTTGTTTTAAACCAGTCCATTTAGGAAACTTTTGTTTTACGACTTTTGAAAAAACAAGCTAGTTTGGCGGGAAAACCGCTAGAAAAGGCTACATTTCGTAAGTCCGTAACTTGCGAAATATTAATGCTACAGACTTGTGATTCACCTTATATTAAAGGTATTTTTAAATAAAATAAACGCCTCCTTAATTTATTTTTTCGGCACTCTGCAATGCCTATAAAGGGGAAAAGGCTAGACTAATTTTTAAGAACACACGAACATTTTCAATTGCAGAGTGCCGAAAAAATAAATTTTAAAAAGTGTATTTAGTCATGTGTATAATCATCTTTCGTCACAAATGTTGATATCAGAACTTTTGTATGTTGAAGGTGTGTGTCACTAGTTTTTCACCTCGTTAAGAGGTGTTTTTGTTTGATAAATATTAAAGTGAAACTAGGTCGCATTCGTTTTGTTACTCTATGTAAAGATTAGTTTTTATTTCATTTTACTACACGTCGAATGGTTGTAGAACAGCACGATCAATTCCAATAGTTGGACATCACAAACAAGAAGTACAAACCACTATTTTTCGATGCCATTATATATTGTTTTTTAAAAACTTAGATAAATGCACTTTTTATCCATTTTTATTTTATTGTTGTTTTCGCCAAAAATCTCACATGTTCACAACACTGCCAACAGCTGTTTTTTAACAGCCTGTACCTTAATAGTACGAGCCTCTGTTAAAATTTCTGGTACGTAACATTAAGCTCTGGTGTTATCCTAACAGAATGACGTCATTGTATCTTAATTTTAAGGACTTTCAAAAAATGACTTTTGGCCACCTAAAGTGGTCATCCAGCCTATAGTGTACTGCAGGTACTGTGGGTACTGTTTCTGGCCTCAGCCGAGCGACGTTCAGATTGCTGCTGGGGGTCAAAAGAAACTGTCGGTTGTTCCGCATAGGAAGCAACTATTCGTTTCCAGATTTACCCCAGATACCACATCCGAGAATTTTTTGGAATTTATTCGTGAAAAATTCCCATCCGAGGACATTGCTGTGGAACAATTTAGCTTTTCTTACGCTCGTAGGATATCGTCTTTTAAAATATTTGCTCCGCCTGATGTGTTTAAAGTACTGCTTTCTGAAAGCTTTTGACTTAATGATGATTTGGTAATAAATGAATTTGTTCCCAATAAACCGAGAACAAATAACAGGCCTCCCACTGCGCCTAATAAAAGGCTGTCCACTGTGCCCAATAACAGGCCTTCCTCAGCTTCAAAAAACTATAAAATTTATCTTTGGCCTATCAAAATGTTAGAAGACTAAATATGAAGCTACCAAAGCTTTATGCTGATTCCTCGGCATTTACGAACGATATCTTGGCTTTTACAGAAACTTGGCTGAAACCAGAGATAACTGACTCTGAAGTTTTGTCAAGCAACTTTAACACCTACAGAACCGATCGCCTTTCCCGTAGGGGGTGCGGCGTTCTGATCGCCGTTACCTCTACCCTAAATTCTGAGCGAATTCACTCTCATGCCCCTGAATTTGTCAGTGTGAAAGTTTCCTTTCTATCCCTATCTATTTTTGTTACTTGTTCTTATATTCCACCTGGCTCTGACGTAATAATTTATGAGCGACATCTATCTGCTATTATATCTGTTCTATCCTTTTTTTCCAACAGGGACCTTTTGATTGTTTTGGGTGACTTCAATCTCCCTGATATTTCTTGGTCCCCTCCTACTGACTCACTTGTCGCTATACCTTTATCTGCCCATGATTTTGTTGATGGTCTTTTAGAATTATCGTTACAGCAAGTTAGCTTTATACGAAATTAAATAGACAAGTGGGCCTTGTTTTTTTTGTGATCCGTCTGAAGTCACGGTATCTAAAATTGACGCTCTTGTGGTACCAGAAGACCGATACCACCCTACAATTGAATTGACAATTTGCCTTACCTATCTTGATACCCTCTCTCCTTTAGTTTCGCCAACTAAAATAAGATGTTTTCGAAAATGTGACTATAACAAACTTAACTATATGATTTCCACATATAATTGGACAGATTTTTATAACTGTATGGACATCGAAAGTGCCACTGAACTATTCTATAGCGTTTTAAACAGTTTCCTTAATGAATGCGTTCCTGATAGGTTTCCTTCAAAGCCGAACTGGCCCCCTGGTTTACCAATGCGCTTCAAAGACTTAAAAATCATAAAACAAACACCTATAAAAAGTATAAAAATCCGGTTAGCCAGCGATTTTTCGAAATACGTAGTTGCTCGTTCCGATTTTAATGTTCTTAACAATCATTGCTATTCTATGTATTTAAATCAATGTAAATTTGAATTTTCAAATGATCCGAAGCAGTTTTATAACTTCGTTAACGCTAAGCGTAAGTCATCGGCATTACCTTCAGTGGTTTGTTTAAACTCAATAGAAGCATCGACGGATTCTGAAATTGCTGATTTATTTGCTGACTTTTTTCAAACTACTTATAGTTCGTCTTCTTGGTTAAACTCCAACTACCCTAATCCCTTAAATAGGGCAAATTGTATATTTTCCCCCGTAATTACCGAATGTTCTCTCCTAAGAGACTTAGAAACAACAATATCTTATTCTCCCGGTCTTGATGGACTTCCTGGGTGTGTTCTTAAGTATTGTGCATTAACCATTTGCAAACCGATTCTTAAAATTTTTCATTTGCCTATTTCATCATCTGTTTTTCCAACTATCTGGAAGGAATCTTTCATTATTCCACTTCACAAAAAGGGTGCAAAGGCGTATGCCCAGAATTATAGAGGTATTTCTAAATTGTTGGAAATTCCTAAAGCATTTGAGCGTATTATTACTTCTCATTTGCAACATTTATGTTCCTCGCTAATATCACCGTGTCAGCATGGTTTTGTTAAGCGAAGATCGACCACCATTGTAAAACAGAGATGCAGACTGACGTTATATATACAGATTTCAGCAAAGCCTTTAACTCTGTTAACCACTCTCTCCTTTTATTCAAATTAGATCAGTTTGGGTTTCTCGTGTACTAATGTATGCTGATGATGTTAAGCTTTGTTTGACATATAATAATATTGAGACTGGTTTTGGCTTACAATCAGACATTGATCATTTTCAGATAAGGTGTGAGTATAACCTCTTAAATTTGAACTGCCTGAAATGTAACGTAATGACTCCTAGGTTTATAAGTTATTCGCTTCAGAACTCCCCACTTGATCGTATATATTCAGTAAACGATTTAGGTGTTCTTCTGGACCCGAAGCTTAAATTTGACTGCCACATAATCTCGACTGTCAACAAAGCAATGAGTGTTCTTGGGTTTATAAAGCGTTGGTCAAAAGAATTTGATGACCCTTATATAACCAAATTATTATTTACCTCTCTTTTCCGTCCTATTTTGGAATATTGTTCTTCAGTTTGGAGTCCACAATATCAAGTTCACATCGACCGTATTGAGTCGGTACAGAAAAAATTTCTTCTTTTTCCCCTTCGTAGTTTAAACTGGGATCAAAACGTAAGGCTTCCTTCCTATCAGAGTAGATTACTATTGCTTAACTTACCTACACTTGAAAACCGTAGAATAATGCTTGGTACTATTTTTATGCAAAATCTTATAAGAGGTGATATTGATCTGTAACTGGTAACTGTTTAACTTTTAATGTTCCCGTTACTACAAAACACCCTCTTAATTCCACGATCAATACTCTCATACCCTTTCGCGTCCTGTTTTATAAATAAATACTTCACTTCTACCCTGTATTCTTTTATCTTATTATTCACTTATGTCATTAAATCTTTTGTACCCGTTTCTTTTGTCTAGTTTCCTCGCAACTCATTTTGCCCAATTGAAAGGGTCCCCGCGTAACAAGCAGGTGTTGGATCGTTGGGCTCTTGTTTGACTCTCGTAGTGCATCAACTCCATCAAGTTCGCGGTCAATCAGCCGAAAAAAAAAAAAAAAAGTCTTAATAACTTACAACCACCATTTAAAAACCAAAATAAAGAATAAAAAGAATAAAAGTGTATGTAAATTATTTTTTTAATGAATTCGCTTATGTGTGGTAGGACAACCAAACACACCCCACATAAATAACTCTCTCTTAGACTCACTGTAACAGTAAAGTTAACTGTAAAATAACTATAAACTGTATATAGAATAGTCATCCCCGTCTACATTACTTTAACTAAAAAAATTGTATACAAACTGTCCCTTTCTCAAGAAAAGCGGGGAGAAGAGAGAGCGTGGTCTGTTCGACTCATTCTGCGTTTAGCTGTGAAAGAAGCCGTTCGAGTAAAATAAAGAGGGCAAGTTACCTATCACAAATCAGAAGTGGTTCTTACTCACAAGCCTGACACAGATTAAATCAGTTCACGGTCGTCCATAAAGACTTGGTTGAGTGCTCTCGGGCTATAGACCTCGGGCCCTAAAGCGGAATTATGGCGCGTCTGCAATCCTCTCACCGGAGACACGTGGTATCCACCGCATCTTTGCCGCTGGAGCAGTAAATGGAATACGCACCCGCTTGGAGGCTTTACTCGACTCTATCCAGCGACGACACCAGTTGTGGACATCCGCATGGAGCAGCTTTCTCTTGTGGACACCGAAAAGGCCATGTTGAAGAAAATACGAGACGAGATCGAGGCAAAGAAAGCTGTGTTACAAAGCATTCAATCGGAATCGCTGACTCACCAGGAACAAAACCAATCTTGCCCCGCAAATCCGACTCATCACACACTTCAGATCCGGCAACCCTATCGATTGGGCTGCATCTGGCTGCACCACCACTGTTAACGTTAACAGCAACGAGGCTAACATCAACAGGACCATCGATATCGATAAATCCAGTGCTGAAAAGGACAGTGGAAGCAGTGATGAACACGCCAAGTCACAAACATAAACAAAAAAACTGCTGGAATCTCCAACAACTTCGCTCCCACTGGCAAAAGACGTTACAATGGATTACGATGGCAATTTTTGCGCCCGTATCTGGGTAACAAACTACAAAACATAGCGCAAGTGTACAATTTGACAACTTTGGTGTGCGAATGCTCCTTATTGCCAAACTTAAAGGGAAGGCACAAATCTGGCTGCACGCAAACGCCACCCGAATTTTGGAGCCGACCAATCGCCTTTGTGAGCAATGATCTTGACCTTTGGTGCAAAAATGTCAAAAGGAGAGCTAAGGAGTGCGTTTCAACGTCGTCAGTAGCGTGCCGGAGAAAAGTTCGCTTCATACTTCGATGGCGAACGACATAAACATCGACAGGGAAGAGCTTCTGGAGAACATCATCGAAGGGATTCCAGCCGCAGGACTGCGCGACCAAGCGCGCATACAATGCTTCTCCGAGCCAAGTAAAGCTAAAAGCCTTTGCAGGGATTCGTTTGCCTGAACGTAGGCTGGAAGCCAATTCTTCGCAGCGCTCATCGAAAAAAACTGCAGCTACCAATATTCCGCTGCGCTAATTGCAATTCTAAGGGGCACTACGCCATAGACTGCCGAAAACCGAAAAGGGAGCCCGCTTCCTGCTACGCATGTGGGAAATTTGGACACTTCGTGGGCCAATGCCCGGAGCGCAAGAGCGCAAATACAAATAATACGTAAATGTATAAAAAATTCTTTTACAACAGTTCTGAAACCCCATTAATTTCAGCATGCCTCATAGACACGGGTAGCCCTATATTATTCGCAAAATCCAATATTATATCCGCTAAAATTAAAATGGAAATCGTTTCTGATACATAATAAAAGAAAAAGCAAAATGTTATTGTTCAGAGCAGAGCGCCAGCACTTAGTCATGCGCGCATAGGTGTACGACGGCACATGCACCGCTATCTGCTTATCTTTTGTCGCCGTCTCTCTCATTCTACTAAAGCTGTCGCTTATCTATTCAGCGACTACTTTGTAGGCCTGTACATATATTAAGAGCTTGGAGCCAAGCTTTCACAGTCCGTTTTGCCGCTCCGAATAAATGATATACATATAATAGAACCTATTCGTGCGTTTTAATTATTAACAATATAAGGGTGGCATATTCGTTGTTTTCCCCACAAACATTTGGTGACCCCGACGTGATATCAGTTTTTATCGGAGTCTGAAATTCGGTCTCGCGATTGTTTAATATAGTTTAAACAAACGCTTTGTTTCGCTGTCGTTTTCGTGCATTCGGTCACAAACACACGAACATACATATGTGCATATAAAGGTGCACAGCCAGCCGTTCGATTTTTTGTACATTTCGCGCTGTGAAAAAACACCAAAATTGTGCTGTGCAAATAATACTTAGCAAGTGAATTGCATTTAATACATACATACATTCGTTGCCAATTACATAATCGGCTGTTGCTAGGCAGGCAATTTATCGGCAAGAACAACAACAACCAAGTTAAAGGTTCCGTTGCATCTCGGCGACGGTTGTTAACCTCTACATTTTCATCGGAAATGATGATGAGCTAAGTGACATTGAAAAACTACAATATTTGCGTTCGAGTTTGGGCGGCGTGGCTCTGGAAACCATAAGCTCGCTCGAACCCTCGAATGCTAATTATAAAGAGGCTATGAATTTGCTGGTTAATCGATTTGATAATAAAGTTTTACACTTTCAGGCACACGTTCAGGCAATATTCGGTTTAAAGGGTGTCGAGAAGGGATCTTCGAAGGGTCTTCGGGAGCTCAGTGATTGCATGAATTCGCATCTGCGAGCAAGTTATTCGCTTCAGAACTCCCCACTTGATCGTATATATTCAGTAAACGATTTAGGTGTTCTTCTGGACCCGAAGCTTAAATTTGACTGCCACATAATCTCGACTGTCAACAAAGCAATGAGTGTTCTTGGGTTTATAAAGCGTTGGTCAAAAGAATTTGATGACCCTTATATAACCAAATTATTATTTACCTCTCTTTTCCGTCCTATTTTGGAATATTGTTCTTCAGTTTGGAGTCCACAATATCAAGTTCACATCGACCGTATTGAGTCGGTACAGAAAAAATTTCTTCTTTTTCCCCTTCGTAGTTTAAACTGGGATCAAAACGTAAGGCTTCCTTCCTATCAGAGTAGATTACTATTGCTTAACTTACCTACACTTGAAAACCGTAGAATAATGCTTGGTACTATTTTTATGCAAAATCTTATAAGAGGTGATATTGATTCTGTAGAACTGGTAAACCGTTTAACTTTTAATGTTCCCGTTAGACTAACACGAAATTACTACCCTCTTAATTTGCCACGATGCACATCAAATTTTACTCTGCATGAGCCCTTTCGCGTCCTATGTAATAATTATAACAATCATTATCAATTAATTTGCACTTCAACTTCTATCCCTGTATTAAAAACTAAAATTTTATCTTATTTGATTCAATCTTAGTTGTAACCATTAGAATCTTTATGTGACCCGTTTCTATTTTGTCTCATGTATTTTTCCTCGCGAACTCGCATTTTTGCCCAAATTGAAAAAGGGTCCCGCGCGTAACAAGCAGGTGTTTGGTATCGTTGGGCCTCTTGTTTGTACTGCTCGTAGTGCATCAACGTCCATCAAGTTCGCGGTCAATCAGCCGAAATAAAAATAATAAAAATAGTCTTAATAACTTACATACCACCATTTAAAAACCAAAAATAAATGAATAAATAAATGAATATAAATGTGTATGTAAATTATTTTTTTTTAATGAATTCGCTTATGTGTGGTAGGACAACCAAACACACCCCACATAAATATACTCTCTCTTAGACTCACTGTAACAGTAAAGTTAACTGTAAATATAACTATAAACTGTAAATATAGAATAGTCATCCCCGTCTAGCATTTACTTTAACTTAAGAGATAAATTGTATACACATATCTGTCCCTTTCTCAAGAATAAGCGGGGAGAAGAGAGAGCGTGGTCTGTTCGACTCATTCTGCGTTTAGCTGTGAAAGAAGCCGTTCGAGTAAAATAAAGAGGGCAAGTTACCTATCACAATATCAGAAGTGGTTCTTACTCACAATGCCTGACACAGATTTAAATCAGTTCACGGTCGTCCAATTAAAGACTTGGTTGAGTGCTCTCGGGCTATAGACCTCGGGCCCTAAAGCGGAATTGATGGCGCGTCTGCAGATCCTCTCACCGGAGACACGTGGTGATCCACCGCATCTTTGCCGCTGGAGCAGTAAATGGAATACGCACCCGCATTGGAGGCTTTACTCGACTCTATCCAGCGACGACACCAGTTGTGGACATCCGCATGGAGCAGCTTTCTCTTGTGGACACCGAAAAGGCCATGTTGAAGAAAATACGAGACGAGATCGAGGCAAAGAAAGCTGTGTTACAAAGCATTCAATCGGAGATCGCTGACGTCACCAGGAACAAAACCAATCTTGCCCCGCAGATATTCCATATGTCATCGACAACAGCTTCGAGGAGTCCGGCAACCCTATCGATTGGGCTGCATCTGGCTGCACCACCACTGTTAACGTTAACAGCAACGAGGCTAACATCAACAGGACCATCGATATCGATAAATCCAGTGCTGAAAAGGACAGTGGAAGCAGTGATGAACGACGCCAAGTCACAAACATAAACAAAAAAACTGCTGGAATCTCCAACAACTTCGCTCCCACTGGCAAAAGACGTTACAATGGATTACGATGGCAATTTTTGCGCCCGTATCTGGGTAACAAACTACAAAACATAGCGCAAGTGTACAAGTTTGACAACTTTGGTGTGCGAATGCTCCTTATTGCCAAACTTAAAGGGAAGGCACAAATCTGGCTGCACGCAAACGCCACCCGAATTTTGGAGCCGACCAATCGCCTTTGTGAGCAGATGATCTTGACCTTTGGTGCAAAAATGTCAAAAGGAGAGCTAAGGAGTGCGTTTCAACGTCGTCAGTAGCGTGCCGGAGAAAAGTTCGCTTCATACTTCGATGGCGAACGACATAAACATCGACAGGGAAGAGCTTCTGGAGAACATCATCGAAGGGATTCCAGCCGCAGGACTGCGCGACCAAGCGCGCATACAATGCTTCTCCGAGCCAATGTAAATGCTAAAAGCCTTTGCAGGGATTCGTTTGCCTGAACGTAGGCTGGAAGCCAATTCTTCGCAGCGCTCATCGAAAAAAACTGCAGCTACCAATTATTTCCGCTGCGCTAATTGCAATTCTAAGGGGCACTACGCCATAGACTGCCGAAAACCGAAAAGGGAGCCCGGTTCCTGCTACGCATGTGGGAAATTTGGACACTTCGTGGGCCAATGCCCGGAGCGCAAGAGCGCAAATACAAATAATTACGTAAGATGTATAAAAATATTCTTTTACAACAGTTCTGAAACCCCATTAATTTCAGCATGCCTCATAGACACGGGTAGCCCTATATTATTCGCAAAATCCAATATTATATCCGCTAAAATTAAAATGGAAATCGTTTCTGATACATAATAAAAGAAAAAGCAAAATGTTATTGTTCAGAGCAGAGCGCCAGCACCTAGTCATGCGCGCATAGGTGTACGACGGCACCTGCACCGCTATCTGCTTATCTTTTGTCGCCGTCTCTCTCATTCTACTAAAGCTGTCGCTTATCTATTCAGCGACTACTTTGTAGGCCTGTATATATATTAAGAGCTTGGAGCCAAGCTTTCACAGTCCGTTTTGCCGCTCCGAATAAATGATATACATATAATAGAACCTATTCGTGCGTTTTAATTATTAATAATATAAGGGTGGCATATTCGTTGTTTTCCCCACAAACATTTGGTGACCCCGACGTGATATCAGTTTTTATCGGAGTCTGAAATTCGGTCTCGCGATTGTTTAATATAGTTTAAACAAACGCTTTGTTTCGCTGTCGTTTTCGTGCATTCGGTCACAAACACACGAACATACATATGTGCATATAAAGGTGCACAGCCAGCCGTTCGATTTTTTGTACATTTCGCGCTGTGAAAAAACACCAAAATTGTGCTGTGCAAATAATACTTAGCAAGTGAATTGCATTTAATGGTTGTTAATAGCGCATATTACATATACATACATATGTACATATAGCCATACATACATTCGTTGCCAATTACATAATCGGCTGTTGCTAGGCAGGCAATTTATCGGCAAGAACAACAACAACCAAGTTAAAGGTTCCGTTGCATCTCGGCGACGGTTGTTAACCTCTACATTTTCGCGGTAAAAAAATATAAGGTGTTTCGTGCCTCTAACGCGGTCGGACATTTTATTTTATTTTCATTTTTTTTCTCGTGATCAAAAAAAAAATGTCTGATACGGAAAACTCGGTTCGGGCTCAAAATGAATCCACAAGTGACGTTGACTACTACCGAGTCAAAGCCCAATCTACTTTGCGGCAAATTAGCTCGATGAAAATTTATTTAAACCCTGAGAGGATTAATCAGTTTGACGAAGCTGATTTGCTGGCGCGAATGGAATGGATTAATTCCCTAAATCAGGCATTTGATTCTGCGCAGACATCGTTGGAAAGACTGGATTTTGCAGAGATCTCCAGCGACCATCGGATTGAATTTGCTGAGGTTTTCATGGATATTGCGGATCTCTCTTTTCGATCTAGGAAGCCTCGGTTGCCAAATATGGAAATTGCTCGTTTTCATGGATCCTACTCTGAGTGGCCCGAATTTCTTGCAACTTTCAATACGGTCATCGGAAATGATGATGAGCTAAGTGACATTGAAAAACTACAATATTTGCGTTCGAGTTTGGGCGGCGTGGCTCTGGAAACCATACGCTCGCTCGAACCCTCGAATGCTAATTATAAAGAGGCTATGAATTTGCTGGTTAATCGATTTGATAATAAAGTTTTACACTTTCAGGCACACGTTCAGGCAATATTCGGTTTAAAGGGTGTCGAGAAGGGATCTTCGAAGGGTCTTCGGGAGCTCAGTGATTGCATGAATTCGCATCTGCGAGCAATTCGAACCCTGGCCACTACGCAACAAATTTTGGATGGACTTTTAATTCACATCGTCGTTTTTGGAGATGCAGGATGATGGAAAACTTGGATCAAGCCTTGGTAACTCAAAATATAACCAAAATTCGCTGATTGCTGCTGCTAATAACTCAAATCATTTGCTATGTTTATTTTGCGATGCACGGGATCATTATTTGCCAAAGTGTTCTCGATTTTTAAATTTGAGTCCGAATCTTCGATATAGAGAAGCAAAGAAGTTGCACCTTTGCCTCAACTGTTTGCGCAAGGGGCATAGTTTGCAGCAATGCAAGTCGACTCACTGCAAATATTGTCGCATGAAGCACCATTCACTATTACACATGAACCATGACCCATCCGCAACATCCACCTCATTTTCATCTCCATCATGCGATCCATCCTCGAGCTCTCAGCCATTGCCATCTACTTTATCAGCATTAGTATCATGTTCGCATACATTATCGCATCCTAATCATCATTTACTAAGCCCTCCACCCACAACCTCAAATATTTTGCCGATCGACTACGTGTTGCTTCCAACTGCTATTATCTACGTTAAAAATAGAATTGGAGCATTTATGCCTTGCCGAGCAATTTTAGATTCGGCTTCCCAGCTTAACTTCATAACCTCTCGCTTAGCTAGCCAACTAAATTTGAATCAAAGAAGGTCGCAAACCGCGATTTCTGGGATAGGAGAATCTTCTATGATCTCTGATAAGACTGTCGATATTCTTGCGCAATCACGGGATGCAAGCTATCGTGCGGCATTCACAGCGGTTGTGACTCACAGGATTACTGATTATCAGCCCCATTTCAATCTAAATGCAACATCATGGAGGATACCGCAAAACATTTCGCTCGCGGATCCTCATTTCAATCAATCGCAACGAATTGACCTTTTACTTGGCGCTGGGTTGTTTTTCGAAATAATTTCTATGGGACAAATTCATTTGGATAGGGCTTTGCCAACTCTTCAGAACACCAAACTTGGTTGGATAGTCTCTGGAGGGTTATCATCGAGTATGCCAACTCATAAATCAGTTTTACAAGCCAGCATCAAGGACCCAGCTGATCATTCCGATGACACACTTGCCGCCATAGTAAAGCGATTTTGGGAAATTGAGGACTTCACTTCGTCTAAGCCATCTTTATTGCCGGAAGACTTGCGATGTGAACAGCTTTTCACTGAAAATTTCATTAGACTTGGAAACGGCCAATACTCTGTTCGTCTCTTGTCCACTTCCGGATTTGAATCTCTAGGTGATTCTTATTGCCTGGCTCGTCGTCGGTTCAAGAGTTTGGAAGCAAAACTAGATAGAAACCCAGCCCTGAAAGCTCAGTACTCAGCATTTTTGAAGGTGTATATCGATTTAGGTCACATGTCTCTTGTAACAAAGGAACCGTCAGAAACACAATTCTTTTTGCCCCACCATTGCGTACATAAGCAGGAGAGCACGACTACGAAGCTTCGTGTCGTTTTTGATGGATCTGCTAAATCAACCTCTGGTAGCTCTCTGAACGACTTACTTCTGGCAGGACCAACAATTCAACAAAAAATCTTCAATATACTGCTTCGCTTTCGATTTTTTAAAGTTGCCCTTTGTGGAGATATCTGCAAGATGTACCGTTGCGTGCGTCTTTCGTACCCGGATGACTTTTTGCAGTGCATCGTTTGGAGAGAGAACTCCACAGAAGAGTTGAGTGTTTTTAAATTGAATACGGTGACCTATGGAACCAAGCCAGCTGCCTTCTTGGCTATAAGGGCCATGCATCAACTCTCTTACGATGAGGAGGAATCATTTCCTATTGGATCAAAGATTGTTCGTAGAGATTTCTATGTGGATGATTTAATATCTGGTGGGGACTCAGTTGAGGAGGTGAGAGAAATTCGTCGTCAGGTGAAGGAACTACTGTCGCGAGGCCACTTTCCAATCCGCAAATGGTGCTCGAATGAGTCAGCAGCCCTGAAAGGAGAGTCTGAATGCGACAAGGAGCAGCTAATCAAATTTCACGATGGATCGGATGTCGCCAAGGCATTGGGACTAGTCTGGGATCCATCTTCTGATCAACTCCTATTTAATTTTTCTCAACTGCCAATTAACCAACGACCCACTAAGCGGGTTGCATTGTCAACGATTGCCAAATTCTATGATCCACTCGGTTTAATAACTCCAATTATTACAAAATGTAAGATTTTTCTGCAATCTCTATGGAGTGCAAACGTGGATTGGGATGACGCACTGCCAGAGCCCATTCTTTCGTCATGGGGGGAGTTGACCTCACAGTTATCGGTCGTACAGAACTTAAAATTTCCACGATTCGTACTGCAACCAAGGGCCGCCGTTGAGTTGCATGGATTCTGCGATGCTAGCATGTCAGCTTATGGAGCGTGTCTATACTTGCGATCGGAGGCCAATGGAGAATCGAAAGTCCATCTGCTCTGTGCCAAGTCAAGGGTAGCTCCATTGAAGGCTTTAACAATTCCAAGATTAGAACTTTCCGCAGCGCTTTTATTGGCTGAGCTAATCGTAAACGTCAAGGAAGCCATAGATTTCGATTGCACCCTTCATTGCTGGTCGGACTCGTCTATTGTGTTGGCGTGGATTCGGCAGCCTCCGAGGGAGTTTAACGTTTTCGTATCAAACAGAATCGCGAAAATTCAGGAGATGACGAAAGATATGACTTGGCATCACGTTCCTACAAACTTGAATCCGGCAGACGTCGTATCGCGAGGATGTACCCCGAGAGAATTGTTGGAACATTCTCTTTGGGCTAACGGGCCTCCATTCCTTCTGCAAAGTTCGTCGAATTGGCCGTCCCTGCTAGGCGCAATAAAGGATCTTCCAGAGCGCCGTTCTGTGGCTCTAATTGGGACCGTTTGCATAGACAGTTCATCAAACTGCAAATTCCTTAACTCTTTCGATAAGTTGCAGCGCGTATTTGCATACATTTATCGGTTCATTTCAAATTGCAGAGCCAAATCTGCGCCGTTAAAAGGTCGTCTTTCAGTAGAGGAGATCAACTCTGGAACTGTACTTCTTCTAAGGGGCATTCAACAGGTAAACTTGGCGAAGGAGTACGTATCTCTTAGCCAGGGCAAGCCGTTTCCACAGAAAAGCAAGCTGGTGTCACTTAGGCCTATAATCGGTTCCGATGGGTTACTTCGCGTTGGTGGAAGGCTGCAGAACGCAAACTTGGATTACGATACAAGGCATCCTATACTGTTGCCCAAAGATCATCCAGTCACCAAGGCGATCATCGTCTATTATCATGAAAAATATTTGCATGCAGGATCGCAGGCGCTGCTTGCCGCATTACGGCAAAGGTACTGGCCGATTGGAGGCCGCAAATTCGTCGCCAGCGTTATCAACAAATGCGTCCGATGTTTCCGTATGAAGCCTGTCACTTGGGAGCACGTCATGGGTAGCCTGCCAGCAAACAGAGTGCATCCCAATCCAGCCTTTTCTTACTACAGGAGTGGATTATTGTGGGCCATTCTATCACAAGGCAGAGGCCAGAAATAAGGCACCCCACAAGTGCTATATCGCCGTCTTTGTCTGCTTTTCCACGAAGGCTGCTCATTTGGAAGTGGTCCAGGATCTCACGACGGATTCTTTCATCGCAGCGCTGAGGAGATTCATCAGCCTTAGAGGCAGTCCTCGTACCATTTGGAGCGACAATGCTACCAACTTTGTCGGTGCAAAGAGCGAGCTTGCCGAGCTGAAAGAGCTCTTTTTGAGCGAGCAGCACACAACATCGGTATCTTCAGTCTGTTTAGCTGATGGGATTGATTGGAAGTTCATCCCTCCGCGCGCCCCGCACTTCGGTGGCTTATGGGAGGCTGCTGTGAAATCAGCTAAATTTCACTTCTACAGAGTCGTCGGTGCATCCGTCTTAGCCATCGATGAATTAAGAACTCTTGCATATGAGATTTCTGCCATCCTTAACTCCCGTCCACTCTGTCCAATTTCAGAAAATGCTGAAAACCTTGAGGTGCTAACACCGGCGCATTTCCTGAAGGGTTCCAGCTACACTAAGTTTCCTGAGCCTGACATTACTCATCTTCGCGAAGGCCGCCTTAGCAGATGGCAGCGTGTGACTCAGATGCAGCAACATTTCTGGAAAAGATGGAGCAGCGAGTATTTGACCCTTCTACAAGAGAGGAGCAAGTGGCGCGTCGACACGTCTAATATCAAGGTTGGAAGCATAGCTTTGCTGAAGGAGGACAACGTTCCACCCTTGAGATGGCAGCTTGGGTGCATCGAGGAAGTCATACCCGGCGGGGACGGAGTCATCAGAGTAGCTCCCCGTTAAAAAACCCCCCCCAACCCCCCCTTTTTCCCCCCCTCCCAAAATTTCCCCCCCCCCTTCCCACCGGGGAGTATGTTCAGAGCAGAGCGCCAGCACCTAGTCATGCGCGCATAGGTGTACGACGGCACCTGCACCGCTATCTGCTTATCTTTTGTCGCCGTCTCTCTCATTCTACTAAAGCTGTCGCTTATCTATTCAGCGACTACTTTGTAGGCCTGTATATATATTAAGAGCTTGGAGCCAAGCTTTCACAGTCCGTTTTGCCGCTCCGAATAAATGATATACATATAATAGAACCTATTCGTGCGTTTTAATTATTAATAATATAAGAGTGGCATATTCGTTGTTTTCCCCACAAACAGTTATTTTTACCTTTATATTGTGCCTGCCGAGTCTATGAGCCATGAGGTTGTTCTTGGAAGGAATTTTATGGATGCTTGCAAGTTAGAAGTGAAACAGTTAGTCCTACAGTTATTGAAACAGTTAGTCCTACACTTAGTGAAACAGTTAGTAAAACAGTTAGTCCTTCAGTTAGTAAAACAGTCAATGAAACAGTTAATGAAGCAGTTAGTGAAACAGTTAGTCCTACAGTTAGTGAAACCGTTAGACCTACAGATAGTGAAACAGTCAGTAAAACAGTTGACCCTACATTTAGTAAAACCGTTAGTCCTACAGTACACAGCACATTTAGTGAAACAATTAGTGACACAGGTAGAGGTACAGCTGAAACAGTCGGTAAGACAGTCACAAATACAGCGAGACAAGCAGTTAGTGAGACAGTTAGTGAGACGATCAGTTATAAGCACACAAAAAAATTTTCTTGGTAAAATTTACCAATAAAGATAGTTAAGTAACTATAAAAATAGTTACGTGTGTTTTGTTTTTGCTTTGGGGATGTGCGTTTGCTTTTTTTTGTGTATTTGTTGTTGTGAAAGTAACTATTTTTGACAATTTTGCTGGTTGGGGACTGTTTGACAATTATTACAGTTGATTTTACTAAGTTTTTATTGTGTGTGGGAAATGGAACCATTAACAAGGTAGTTAGTAAGTTAATTTGTGATACAAGCAATAAATCAGGCAACCCTATGGTTAGAGAATCAATTGGTCCAACGCTTTCCAACCTTGTTAGTTATGGCATTTTAGCAAACATTAAAAGCGAAAACGATATGACAATTGCAATACGGGAAATTATGAATATAAACTATACTGACGACGAGAAAGCCGATTACCTATGCGGTACAAATGATAATCCAGCCTTAATATAACAATTGGAAGAGATAATTGAACACCATTATGTGAAGGTAGATAAACCGAAAGAACCGTTGATTAAAAGTGAAATAAAACTTAATTCAGAGAATTAAAAACCATTTAGCTGTGCCCCACGACGACTCGCCTATGCAGAAAAATAAAAATTGCAAACATTTTTGGACGATTATTTAGAAAACGGAATTATACAGCCAAACCAATCGGAATACGCTTATAGTACCGCCTATAGTATTATTTAAGAAAAAGACTGGTGACATAAGACTTTGTGGAGCTTTTAGAAAGCTTAACAAGGTTTTAATTAAAGACAATTATCCAATATCGATGACTTGCCGGAAAAATTAGTAAATAAAAAAGTATTTTCTAAACTTGATATAAGAAACGGTTATTTTCTCGTTTTCCTTAATAAGGAGTCAGTTAAGTACACTTCATTTGTGACACCTTTAGGTCAATTTGAATTTCTTAGAATTACAATGGGTCTGAAAACTGCATCGGCAGTATTTCAAAGATTCATAAATAAAATTTTCGACGATCTTATTAGAAACACTGAAGTGATTGATTTTAAAATAAGTATTCTTTAGACTTGCTAAAAATAAGTTGGAACTACGAATGGATAAATGCGAGTTTCTCCAATCTAGTATTAAATATTTGGGTTTTATTATAAACGGCGAGGGCATTAGAGCAGAGGAACAAGGGAATAGAAGCAATCCAATATTTTCCGATACCAGACAAAAGGCAATCTGTTCAAAGTTTTCTTGGTCTATGCTCATATGTTCGCAGATTCATTAAAGATTTCTCGACTTTAGCTAAACCTTATATGATCTGTTAAGAAAAGACGAGAAATTCCATTTTGGAGAAAAAGAAATGAGCTGTTTTTCGATGCTTTAAAATAAATTAGTAGAAGCACCAGTGTTAGCCATATTCAACTACAAGGACGAGATAGAACTACACTGCGACGCCAGCTCTCTGGGCTTTGGCGCCGTAATGCTTCAGAAAAAAAGAAGACGGTAAACTGCACCCAATTTTTTATTTTTCCAAGCGCACAACTGTTGCCGAATCGAAATATCATAGCTTTGAACTTGAGACAATGGTAATTTTTCACGCATTGCTAAGTTTTAGAATATATATATTTGTATACATTTCAAGATCATTACCGATTGTAACTCCCTCACATTAACGCTTGACAAGATCGAACTTAACCCGCGTATAGATAGATGGGCATTAGAGCTACAAAATTACGACTACGATTTGATACATCGGGAAGGCAAGAAAATGCAACACGTGGACGCTTTTAGCAGGTGTACAAACATCTTAGTAGTAGAAACAAATTCATTCGAAGACAATCTGGTTATTTGCCAAGCCAAAGATCCAAGAATACAAGTTATAAAAAATTAGGTATTATTTGAGATGAGAAACGGAATAATTTATAGAAATAGCAACGATGGCAGGTTAGTATTCTACGTACCTACAGACATGGAAGAGCATATTCTTTTTAAGTACCACAATGAATCGGTCACATAGGAAGAGGCAAAATGTTAGACATAATTGGGAAAAGTTATTGGTTTCCAAATGCAAAAGATAAATGTCTAAGCCATATCAATAACTGTTTAAAGTGTATAGCATTTTGGCAAAGACAGCAAACCCTTTGAACTTATCTACATTGATCATTATGGTCCAGTCGATTCGGGCAGATCAAAGAAACACCTATTTGTCGTCGTCGACAGGTTCACAAAGTTTGTACGTTTATATACAACGAAGACAAAAAATACCCGGGAAGTTATCCTAGCCCTTAAGGATTATTTTAGAGCATATAGCAAGCCCAAATGCATAATTTCAGATAGAGGGAGCTGTTTCACATCTAATGAGTTTGACGACGACCAAGCAAACGGCCAGGTCGAAAGAATCAACAGAAGCCTAGGACCAATGATAGCAAAACTGACAGAACCAGAGAAAGGTATATATTGGGACATAGTAATAGATAAAGTAGAACATGTATTGAATAACAGACAGCATCGCAGTATTAGACAATGTCCAAGCAAAATGTTATTTGGCTTAGAAAAAAGAGGAAAAATAGTAGACGAGTTGAAAGATAAATTAGAAGAATTGCACAGTGAGCCGATAGACAGAGATTTGACAAGCATTGGGATCGAAGCAGAAGAATGTCAAGAGAAAGCACAAGCCTACAACAAAGTGCAATATGATAAAACTGCCAGAAAACCGTCAGAAAAGGAGATTACGTAATGGTCAAGAATTTCGATGGCACAGCGGGTGTGTCTAGAAAACTAATTCCAAAGAACAAAGGACCTTATGTAATTTCAAAAGTATTAAGAAATTACAGATTCTTTTTAAAGGATGTAGAAGGATTCCAGGTATCACGCAACCCTTACCAAGGGGTTTGGAGCATTAACAACATTAGGAAAAAATAAGAAATAATTGTAAAGTATATTTAAGCAAAAATTTGTAATAACTCAAAAAAAAACAGGTATAACCGATAATTGTGTAATCGTAAAACTATTGAACATTTTCACAGTGATCAGGAGATCATTCGGTCAGGATGGCCGAGATGTGGTAGGACAAGCACACACACCCCACACAAACCCCACACACACGCTCGCCGGATGTAGACGAGCACGCGGAGAGCAGTGCTGAGAAGCTAATGGGAGCCATGGCAACGGCATGCAGAGCCAGCATAAGGGAAACGAGGAGCCACCACCGTAATCCAGAACCGGTCTACTAGTTTACAGTGCTTGCACGAAAGAAGGCCGCATCAGAGGGCGAGAGGTCGCAATAACCTTGAGCTCAGGAGACAGGAATACGCCGAAATCCGCAGAGTCTTAAAGACACTCATCAAGCAGGCAAAGAGAAAATGCTTCCTGGAACTGTGCGATGCAGCCGAACAGGATCCCTGGGGCTCAGCATACAAAGTGGTGGTCAAAAAGATGAGCCAGGCAAAACCTCTTGTCGCAGGCGAAGCCAACAAAATGAAGGAGATAGTGGAACACCTGTTTCCAACAGTGCGTCCAGCCCCACAGCGCGAACAGGCAGCAGCAGTAGCTACTTCGCTGAGTATTGTCCAGCCGGATGAAATAAAGTAGGTAGCCAGGGACTTGCCCGTAGGCAAGGCTCCAGGCCCGGACGGCATCCCGGACAGTGCAGTGAAGCTGGCGATGCTCGAGAACCCCGAAGCATTCGCCGACGCCTTCAACCATTACCTCAGGGAAAATACCTTCCCAAAGCGGTGGAAGATTCAGAAGCTGGTCCTGCTACCCAAGCCGAACAAACCACCAGAGAACCCGTCTTCGTACAGGTCAATATGCCTGATCGACCATACAGGCAAGCCAGTAGAACGGTGCATCAGCGACAGACTGCAGGAAGCCATCTCAGCAGCCGGGGACCTGTCACCCATGCAGTTCGGCTTTAGGAAGGCAAGATCAAGGGTGGATGCAATCTCTACGGTAAAGGACATCGCTTCGAAGACAATAGAAGGTACAAGATGGCGGGAAAGCAGTAAGGAGTACTGCCTAGTCGTGACCCTGGACATTAGAAATGCCTTCAACTCAGCGCGTTGGGATGCTACTCTGGAAGCAATCCGACAACTAGGAGTACCAGAGACCCTAGTAGGCATCGTTCAGTCCTACTTCAGCTACCGCACCCTACTCTACGACACGGATAGAGGGACGATGGACAAGATCACCTGTGGAGTACCACAAGGATCTGTTCTTGGACCGCTGCTTTGGCAGGCAGGCCCGCTGGCAGCAATCCACGAAAGGCCAGCGTCCTCCACCAGGTCATTCCCAACATTGAGCGATGGATACAAAGAGGAAAAGGAGAAGTAAACTTCTGGGTGACTCAGATCCTAAGCGGACATGGCTGCTTCAGGAGCTACCTGACCAGATTCGGCCACGACGACGACCACAGCTGCCCCCAATGTGGAGTAGAGGAGACAGCTGGAAGCGAAAGGGAGGAATTTCTGGGCGAGACTAGGGACCCTGCTGCCCTGGGAGACCGCATGATCTCGGATAAAGAGTTCTGTGCCAATATGAGCAACTTTGCCGCCGTAGTCATAAAGACCCTACGGAAAATAGAAAGAGCGCGAGACGAAGTTTAAAGAGGGACTTCGAGATGAGCCCTAGAGTAAATTCTGACCCTGCGAAGCAAAGCCACGCGGTAGTCCCGCAGGGATATCAAGAACCAAACTCTATTCTTTCTTCTCTATCCTCTTTCTTGATATACTTTCCATGTATAAAACACTGTACACACCACTTCCCATTCCCCCCTAATAAACAGACTGATTTAAAATAAAAAAAAAAAAACAATAGACTCACTGTACTTTAAGATAAACGGTAAAGATAAATATAAATATAACTGTAAACTGTAAATATAGAATAGTCATCCCCCTCTAGCATTTACTTTAACTTAAGAGATCAATTGTATACACATATCTGTCCCGCTCTCAAGAATAAGCGGGGAGAAGAGAGAGCGTGCTCTGTGCGACTCACTCTGCGTTTAGCTGTGAAAGAAGCCGGTCGAGTAAAATAAAGAGTGTAAGTTACCTATCACATATGAAAGTTTTGAAAAAGTCATACATCAAATCATCAATGACACAGGTGACACGATGATAGATTTTCAGAAGTGGCATTCCATTGGACAAATTCTGAACATCACGCGTGAAATCATACGTGACATGTCACGAGGTGGTAACCTTTCATATGGCCACCCTTCAGTTCTGGCGTCACGTCGGTGACAAAACTCACTTGTCCAAACGCACGGCCGCTGCCGACGTCAGCAGAGCAGTCGGCGCAGCTTCGACGTGCGAGAAAGAATAGCCGATATTTTTTATTGCGCTCTCTTTCTTTGTCTTATAATCTGGCTGCACTCGACGCTAGCAGTGACAAATTTCGGCCGGTCTGTTATTCTCTCTTGAGCTTTACAGTTATGTTCAGCTAGCAACCAAAATTTGGCCGGTAAATTTTGTGTGACGCAGCGACGTGTGTATGCCCTTACATTTTTTGAACAATATTGTATTTCGAAAATAAACTATTTTTTTTTGTTTTTAAAACTTAAATAATTAGATTATAAAAAGAAGGTGATTTTAATTAAATTAAAAAAGTACATTTAACTCATTAAATGTTATATTTAACTTTATTATATAATCTAATTTTTTAGTTAAGTTTAAAAAATTGGACCTTTAATATTTCTTTATTATTAACAGCTATAAAAAATTGTTATTTTACTAAACAAATAAAAATTATTTAGTCGGATATTTACGGTTTCAGAAAGGGTATATGAGCATTGGCACGCGCCAAAAGCGAAGATGAAACAAAAGAAGCATGGCAAAGGGGTGAGAAAAAGACTTGGTGCAATCACATTCATTTTGAGGATTTCCTAAGAGAAGGAGGTTTTTTGTTGCACAGCGATTTATTTAATTTCTTACCAAGTGTTACTTAGCTTATCAATTATTTTTGTGTCAAGTGCTATAAAAAATAGTCAGGTAAGTGCAATCTTAATGTTAAGATTTATGTGTTTCGCAAAATAACCTAGAAAGTTCGCGGGCAATTAGCCAAAAGTGGCAAGTTAATGTGCTTATTAATAATAAATAATATTAATAAATAAATAAATACCAATATTAATACTTTTTTATATTTTTAGGAGCATTGATGAAAAAGTCTGAAGACCCAGACAAGTGCCCCAGAAAGGCCTTTCCTAATATTAAAAATAAGTTGGTGAAACAAAAAACTAGAAATAATAATAATAATAGTCTTAATAACTTTAATAACACAATTTAAAAAACAAAATATATAAAATAAAATGAATATAAATATATCCGTAATATATATTTTTTTTAATGAAATCGCTAATGAAATTTTGGAAAAAGTCATACATGAAATACCCTATGACACAGGTGACCCGATGATGGATTTTCAGAAGTGACATTCCATTGAAAAAATTCTGAAAGTCACACGTGAAATACTAAGTGACATGTCACAAGGTGGTGACCTCTCATATAAAAAATTTGTATAAGGCACTTGTGACATCACGAATGTCTTTGAAAAAATGTCACTCATCTTGTCACCATGGGACGGGGTAGGACATCTCGAACAAATGCCTCTATGGAAAATCACCGGTGCGTCATCGCAAGTGCCTTATACAAATTGGTTATATGAGAGGACCCCACCTCGTGACATGTCACGTATGTTTTCACGTTTGACTTTCAGAATTTGTCCAATGGAAAGTCACTTCTGAAAATCCATCATCTTGTCATCTTGTGTCATCGGTGATTTCATGGATGACTTTTTAAAAATGTCGTCAGGAATTTCGTTTACAAAAAAATTCTTTCCGTGCATTATATAAAAAACAAGAGAGAACGCTATAGTCGAGTGTCTCGACTATGAAATACCCTTTACTCAACTCAGGCAAACAGTCTTAAGCAGGGCAAGTTCACTAAATAAAACAATAAAACTTCGTCATTTACAAGGACGAATCCGTGCTAAGGATCTAAATTTTTAAGTCCGATTTAATCGAAATGATATTCTGACTACTGTGAAACAAAGATGTGGTATTACGCAATCGGATATTACTGCTAATAATAAGTAGTACGTTCAACTCTACCGCACCTGAAGAGGATCCGGAGTTTCAGATCAGCGAACCTCAAATAATGAACTTCTGCCTATTCTCTACCTAAATTTGTAATTGAATTAAGAGGAATTAAGATCAATTGCCCCTAAGGAGGATCAGAATAAGGATTTGCGATCAAGGAACTATCTACAACCCAGCTGGACGGATACAATTGCTAAGTCAGTGTATGAAAAAGTTCCCCTTCCTTGTGCATTTAATTTATGGCTTAAATTTGAAGGATATTGCAGTGAGTGCAGTTCAATATTAAAAGGACATTGCCTTGTGGAACCCGAAGACCAGTGCGGTCTGGTCCACACAGTAAGAAACGATCCAAACAGTAAGAAACGGCGGTGCACAGTATCCAGACGGATTAAAATCGGGGAATAGTTGATTTAAAAAAAAGCGGCGTTATGGAGAAAGGAAGCAACAAAGGAAATGAAAGATGACGACCCGGAGCCGAGCTACATCCCAAAGCTACCCACTCTCCGAAAACTAACCGGCACCTAGGAATTGTCAAGAGTGAATTGGCCGCATGCATCCTTGACATCGCACTGGATGAATTTTTCTGCATTTACTGCACGGGAGCCCAAATAAAAACATATACCTCAAGGATACGAAGTGTATACAAAAATTTCGGTCGACGCTACTGGAAGCGTTGTTTTACCAATTGTTAAACCGAACGGAGATTCCAGCTACGTGTTTTTATACCAAATTGTTGTGAAGGGCGACGACAGCATATTTCCAGTATTCCAGATCAAACATAAACACCTTTTAACGAGGTAAAAAACTAGTGACGATTGCACTTTCAACATACAAAAGTTCTGATATCAACATTTGTGACGAAAGGTGATTACAACCATGACTAAATACACTTTTTAAAATTTTTTTTTTCGGCACTCTGCAATGCCTATAAAGGGAAAAAGGCTAGACTAGTTTTAAGGAACACACAAACATTTTCTGTTGCAGAGTGCCGAAAAAATAAATAATAATAAATAATAAATATTTTAAAAAATAATAAATAAAATACATTTTTAAAAGTGTATTTAGCCATGTGTGTAATCATCTTTGGTCAAAAATGTTGATATCATAACTTTCGTATGTTGAAGGTGCGATCGTCACTAGTTTTTTACCTCGTTAAGAGGTGTTTTTGTTTGATATCAGGGGTGAGTCATATCATATCTTCATACTTTTGCTTCCATAGGATCTATTACTAGCGTTTTCTCCCCGCTAAACTATCGGCTTTTTTCAAAAGTCGTAAAAAAAAAGTTTTTTATATGGAACGGTTTAAAATACAGTTTGGATACGTACAAACAAAATTAAATGCTCGAGCAGGGTTAGCTGTTCTAAGCTAACAAAAGTGGCCATTTTTGTATTTGCATACTTTTCAAACGAGACTTTTTACAATAACGTGTTACATACCAAAATTTGAGGAATCTCAAGGCCTCTACGGATTAATGTTTTAAAGAAAATCGTTAGAGCCGTTTTAAAAAAAAATAAAAATAAGCTTAAAAAGCTTTTTAAGCTTTTTTATTGTTTTGCTTATGGTTTTTTAACCATTGCATTTACTTACATTTTGTTAAGCAGTCGTTTTATTTATTTAAAAATACCTTTGTTATGAGGTGAAGCACAAGTCTGTAGCATTAATATTCCGCAAGTTAGCGGTTTTCCCGCCAAACTAGCTTGTTTTTTCATAAGTTTCCTAAACGAACTGTTTTAAAACAATTTTAACGATTCCTTGACCCTACTGTTTGGATACGCACATACAAATTAAATGCTTGGGCAGCGTTAGTTGTTTTGGGCTGGCAAAAGTGGCGATTTTCGTTTCTGAATAACTTTTAAACGTGACTTTTTACAGTAATGTGTTATTTAACGAAATTTAAGGAATCTCAAGGGCTATACAGTTTAAAGTTTTAAAGAAAATCGTTAGAGCCGTTTTTTTTACATTTTTTTTTACAACATTTTTGTTTTCTGCATATCTTTTTATACCCTTGGAGAGGGTATCACTATGGACGGCAGTCCATGTAGTGACGAAGCGCACCAGGAGAGTGTGCGAAGGCGACTACTATATATAGCCGCAAAATTGAAAATCTGCTGTGATAGTCCGATCGTAATGAGCAATACACCAAATTAAAGGTATTGCCAAAACTTAAAGGATTGCATACCAAAACCTCAAGAAAATCAATTGGTTTGGGAGAGAGAGCGGTGAAAGTGTAAAAGTGAAAATTTAGAAATTTGGATCTGTTGGGGCCGGTGGGGATAATTGGCCTCTTGGACTACGTTAGTTGTATTCCAACTGAAAATGCGCTTAATATGAGGGGTCAAATCGGACGCTCCGTTCAAAAGTTATACCGAAAACAAATTTCTGGGGGCCTATTCAAAATGAAAATTTAATTCTGTTTGTCAGTTTGTCAGTTTGTCCAAAACATGTTTTTTAAGTTCTGAAAATTTGATATGATGTTCATCAGATCGATATAAGAAACTTTAGTTCTACCACTTTTGGAAAAACCCGCTAGTTTAGCGGGAAAACAGCTATAAATAGCTAAAATACGGAAGGCTGTAACTTCTAAACTATTGAAGCTACAGACTCGTGCTGTAATAAATTGAAATACACTTTTTAAAATTTATTTTTTCGGCACTCTGCAATGCCTATAAGGGGGAAAAGGCTAGACTAATTTTTAAGAACACACGAACATTTTCAATTGCAGAGTGCCGAAAAAATAAATTTTAAAAAGTGTATTTAGTCATGTGTATAATCATCTTTCGTCACAAATGTTGATATCAGAACTTTTGTATGTTAAAGGTGCGATCGTCACTAGTTTTTACCTCGCTAAGAGGTGTTTTTGTTTGATAATGATTTCAGTCAGAAGTTTGCAACGCAGTGAAGGAGACGTTTCCGACCCTACAAAGTATATATATTCTTGGTCAGCATGACTAGACGAGTCGATCTAGCCATGTCCGTCTGTCCGTCCGCCCGTCCGTTTCTACGCTAACTAGTCCCTCAGTTTTGAAGCTATCGAGCTGAAACTTTACTAAAAGTCGTCTTTCCGTTGCAGGTAGTATATAAGTCGGAGCCGGCCGGATCGGACAACTATATCTTATAGCTCCAATAGGAATAATCGGAAAAATAATTGAAAAAAAATATAACTTATGTGCTTTTTGACATATTACCTTATGCTCTTGGAAATATAATTTTTTTAACTGTTTTGAATTTCGAATTAAATTTTAGAAAAATCGGACGACTATATCATATAGCTCCCATAGGAACGATCGGAAAACTAAAGGGAAATTAATAGGAACAAAATTATAGCTTTGTTAATTTTTATTGTATTCTCTTCTACTTTGGAATATAAGTTTATTTTATTATTTTAGAATTTCGAATTAAATTTAACATAAATTGGATGACTATATTATATAGCTGCCATAGGAAGGATCGATTAATTATTGTCAAAATACTCCGTAAACTGCTATAATTTTGTTTGTTGCAAATCTAAATTTAACATTTTTGTAATTTCAAATAGAATAGGAACGATCTGCAAGGGTTTATAAACTTCGGCTGGCCAAAGTTAGCTTTCTTTCGTGTTAAATATTATATTTACCCAAAATTAATATATAGGGGGCGCTTATAGCATTCCAAAATACCTTTCAAACGAGATACAGCACAAATCTGTTACGGCCTTCCGTATTTTAGCTATTTGTAGCTGTTTTCCCGCTAAACTAGCGGGTTTTTTCAGTAGGAATACATGAATACAAGAATTCTTGAGGTCTTGGTATGCAGTATGCAGTAAGTTTTAGCAATACCTTTAATTTGGTGTATTACTTATTACGATCGGACCATCATAGCAGATTTTCATTTTTTCGTGTATATAGGGGAGAGGTCTGTAGGTTGGGACGTTTTGTAAGTTGGAACACTCCATTTTCTCAAAATTTTTCCACAAAAAAAATTTTGTTATTTTTTTTTGTAGTCCTTTTTGAGTGACAAAACTTTTGGGGAATACATTAAGCTGTGAGAGTCGTGTCATTTTTCACCAAACAAGTTTTTGTCCACTTTTTTCAAAATTCTTTAAAAAATTAAAAACGTGCTTGAAATAAATTGGTAAACGGTTTAAAACATTAGTAATTTATCTGTTAACAAATTAAATAAAGAATCAGATTAATTTGACAGTCAGAAAAAAAGATATTCATTTTTTTTCGAAAAATACCTATTTTGTGTAAGTTGGGACACTTTGAGCGTCTAAGTTGAGACACCCATTTTGCATAGAAAAAGACCTCAGCCCAACAGAGGTCGCTTTCTGCATAGTAAATGTTCTATGCAGAAAGCGACCTCTGTTATTAGGGAAAATGTGATCGTTCAAAGAGCATTTCGGATTTATTTGTTATTTGGTCAAAAATTTTTTAAAAGTGGAGGTGAAATAAGTTAAAACGAAATAAAATTGATTAAATTATCGTAAATAAATAGTTTTATTAAGTTTAGAGTACTTTTGGTGTAAGTTTTATTCATTTTTAAAAGTGTCCCAACTTACAGACCTATTTTTCGCTATGTCGTTTTTTGAGACTTTTTTGAAGTTAAAAGACTAACCTTTTGATTGGTATCTAATGCGTGAAGTTTCATAAGCGATTGTCGAAATGGCAGATTAAAAACAAAAGGTGTACCAACCTACAGACCTCTCCCCTATAGTAGTCGCCTTCGCACACTTTCCTGGTGCGCTTCGTCACTACATGGACTGCCGTCCATAGTGATGCTGTCGGGTGACCGTTACTAAGATCTAGAAAATGGGGTAAAGCGAGGGGTGGGAACCTTATAAGGCGGGGGAGATGTTAAGGGGTGCGTGACGAATGATAAGGTTGATAAGTTGACGGGTGATCGTTGCTTATATCTAAAAAATGGGATGAAACGAGGGGGAAGAAAGTGTGACGGGTGTCCGTTATTAGATTTAGAAAATGGGGTGAAACGAGGGCGGAGAAAGTGTCGTGTGGTGACCATTTAATAACCATAACCTCTAGAAAATGTCACGGGCTGTTCACACGTTCACACGTAGACGTGGTAACTTGATTAGCACCCTTGGATAGGGGATCTCTTTGCTTGCCACTGAGAAACAAACACCCCGAACAAACGAATACTCAAAAGAAACAACTGAAAACAAACACCCACCCAAAACAAAGAATATGCAAATTTTAATTTAGGATATGTTCATTCGAAAATTTGTAACAAGCTTTTCTTATACGCTAAATATGATGACATTAGTTTTAAGGCTCCGTCTCGATGATTTTTATAGAAAAAGCAGGCACACGCATCTTCCCCGAATCTATTATTACAAAACGTAAAATGATCGCCATATACCGTTTTGCTAAGATCGTCTTCTCCTTTATCCACAAACATATTCCTTGTATCAATGGGATATTTTAAATCTTCTTTAAAAATTTCCTCACCAAATTGGGATGGGAAATTCTTGATTCGTCTTATTAATCCACTTTGTCTGTTATTCATTGTATATGTCTAAGTGTTAGACCATAGTTCCATTGCAAAAATTTAAAATATTGTGGTCATTATTTAGAGCACAAATACCGATTTTAATATGTATTGAGCAAAAAGGGAATTGGTTTATGTTTACGGTGTTTAATGGTGGGCAACCCAATTCCTCAACATCTCTTATGTGCGGTGATCTGAGAAAGATTTCTAGAAAACGTTTCTTTTCAATTCCCTTCCCTCCGAAGTGATTTGTTTAATATATTTTTTTGTTTGCTTAAAATTGTTTATTCCATCGTTCCAAAAAATTGTATGATAGTTTTTGGTGAGCCAGAGAGCAGTTTTTCGTGACTTGTTATTAGGACGAGTGAAATAAAATGGAGGTTGTATAACAAAATTATTGTTAAATTTATTTTCTTAGAATGTTTGTCGTTGCTATCAAAAAATCCTTGTACATCAATTGCAACTTTATCTTTCTCCATTTTAGGCGGTTGTTATGTTGTTGGACAATTCTTTGAAGTAACCCACTCAAAGGACTATACTCAACTAAACGATCGTGAATAAGGAGACAATATGCTGGGTGTTTTCATGGTTTGATTTATTCAAATCAATTAAAATTCTCACGTCGATAGGTCCCGATTTAAGTGATTCATTTTGATATGAAAAGTCAACTAAAATAAAAGGTTTACTTTTAAATTCTATCGGTGATAAAAATGGTTCTTCTGGGCGGTTATAATAACTCTTTTGAAACAAAGCCACAAATGTAAATGATATGATCAGTCCTATATAAAGAGACAAGAATCAAATATAACAGCTTAAAAGAAACGGCTTATCTCCTTGTCTCATTTGTAATCCAAAGAAGTGTAGATAAGTTCGACTCTAACCCTTGCTTGTAGTTAGTCAGCTTCAAGCCGCAGATCACGCGAGTTATGTATCAAATGTTCAAACATATTTAGACAATAAAAGAGCATTTATTCTGTAAACCTACAAGTACGCGTGTTTCTTTCATTCGCTGCTTCAGGTTATGGGCCCGGACCATATACCCCCGTAATAAAATAACACTTCACCTGTAGGCCGTCATAATTAGTTTTGGCGAAAAATGTCCTGCGTTTTTTTTAAAATTGACCAGCTTTGTCCGAATAACTATGACACGTGGAGAGTTAAAATGCGGGCAGTGCTCGTGAAAAACGACCTGTGGCAATATGTGAAAGGTACGAAGGAGTGCCCTATTGGAAGTGGAAGCACATCGGCTGCTGACTCCGCCGTATGGAAAACGTACGACAAAAAAGCGCGTGCAGATATCGTACTATCCATCAGCCCCTCAGAATTGGCTTTGATAGAGGGATGTAACACAGCTAAACGCTGTTGGCTAAAACTACAGAAGAGTTTTAGTTTTTAGTTTCTAAAGAAGCTAATATTGTCGCGCTTGTGTGAAGGCGGCAATATACGAGAGCACATAAACGAAACATTTGAAGCCGTTAAGAAATAAAGGAAAATCGGCGTAGCAATCGGGGACGACTTAATGGCCATTATTTTACTCTACAGTCTGCCAGACACTTTCGAAACGTTTAGATGCGCGATGAAAGCCAATGATGACTTACCACGCCCAGAATTCTTAAGAGTCAAAATGATAGAAAACGCCAAAGCCAGAATAAATAGGCACGTGCCAGATGAACAAAACGCATTGTTCGCGAAACGTCGTAAGGACAGGAGTGCAAAGCCAACTAGAAACAAAGAGACTAGAAAATGCTTTAACTGTAACAGAGTTGGGCACATATCCAAAAACTTCTGGAATAAAACGAATGGAAAGGGCGAAGAGCCCGATCATAGAGAGAGAGCAAAGAGGGCAGAGGAATAAACATTCGCATGCTAGGCAAATTTCTGCGCGAATAAAGCTGGCGTTTGATGCTTAGACATCGGCTGTACAGCGCACATGAGCTCAAACACGAATCTATTTGGAAATATAAAGGAAATAAAGAAAACTTTACATTTGGCCAAAGACGATACGACAACTATAAGTGGTGTGGGTGAAATAAAAATCGCAGTCGACGACAAAGGAGAGAAGAAAAACATTACTCTCACAGATGTGCATTTCGTTCGCGATCTTAGGCAGAGCTTGCTGTCAATATCAAAGATTACGGATAAGGGATACGAGATACACTTTAGGAAAGACGAGGCTCCAATCGTGAAGGGCAACAACGAAATTTGGTTACGCGCACAAAGGCGCGGAAATCTGTATTATTTGGACAGCGTAGAGCATCAATCAAATCATATCGAGAAAATCAACTTTAGCAACATCAACAGATGGCATTATCGAATGGGACACTTGAACGAACGAGATCTAAAGAACATGGCAAGTGAATGTAAAGTGCACGGAATGAATATAAAAGAAAACGAAAAAATGTAGGAGTGCGAAATCTGTGTGAGCAAAAAAAAAAAGCTCCCCTGGAAGCAGAACAGCTGAACTACTGAATATAGTACACAGCGACGTGTGCGGGCTCATGCGAAAAGAATCCATGGGCGGATGCAAGTATTACGGAACTTTTATTGATGATTACTCTAGATATTGCGAAGTTATGTTTATCAAACAGAAATCCGACGTATTTAAAGCTTTCGTCGATTATAAGGCCGCCGCTGAAAATTATACTGAAAAGAAAATAAAGATGCTACAATCTGACAACGGAACGGAATACCGTAACAGGTATGAAGCCTACCTAGCAAAGAACGGGATTAAACAAAGACTAATTGCACCACAAAACCCCCCAACAAAACGGACTAACAGAAAGCCAAAACAGGACGCTAGTCGAGATGGCCAGATGCATGATGAGGCAAGCAGGAGCACCTGCAACTCTTTGGGCTGAAGCCGTGAACACAGCGTGGTTCATACGTAACCGATGTCCAACAGCAGGCTTGTCAGGAGATATTCCCTATACGTACTGAACAAAGAAAATTGCGACAGTGGCACACCTGACAGCATTCGGCACCAAGGCATTTGCGCTCGAAAAGGGCATCAACAAGGGAAAATTTGATTCCAGATCAATCGAATGCATTTTGGTTATATATGCAGCTACCTCAAAGGCATATCGACTTAATGTCCCGGAAAGGCGAAAAGTAATAATTTCAAATGAAGTAAAATATCTGAGTCTTCCAGGTTTCAGTACCAATTTTGAGAAATTTTATACGGAGCCCAACTCAGAAGAGATTAGCATCGAGATGACGACCACAAAAAATAAGGCAAGATGGTCTTGAAGCGGATCCGTCGGGGGATTCTCCACAAGAACCCACTATTTCGGGGCAACGTCGTGGCAGAGGGCGCCCAAAAACATTTCGAAGCGGATTCCGTGGCAGGCCACGAAAAATGTATCAACAACCGAATGCAGAACAGAACAATGCAGACGACGTGGACAGCGAAGAGCCCTACGAAGCGTTCGAAATGAAGGATATAGGCACTGTCAACACGTGCCTAGGTATGGAGTTCCTGCAAAACGTGAAGCAGAACTGGATATTTATCTCGCAGGAGCAGTATATTAAAAAATCTTAAGCAGATTCAAGATGTCGGAATGCAAAGCAGCGTTGACCCCCATTGAACCGAAAAGCAACCTCAAACGCCCCAACGTAGCTCAGAAAGCGGAAATGAAGAAATAAGGGTATTTCTATTTCATTATTTCATTATTATTTCTAAACTTAATCGGTGCTTTAATGTTTCTTTCAGTTTCCACCCGTCCTGACATTTCGTTTGCTGTTAGTTATGAGCCAGTTAAACGCGAATTACGATGGGGATCACTGGAAAGTAGCGACACGCGTCCTACGGTATCTGTCTGGGACGAAAGGACTGGGTCTTTTATACCTTCCGAGCAAGGAAGATCTGTACGGCGTGGCCGACGCCGACTGGAGAGCCAACCTTAGCGACAGACGCTCCTGCTCTGGACAAGCGTGTTGTCGGGCAGAGCTATATGTTGGGAGGCCCGTAAACAGCGAACTGTGGCACTTTTGAGTACGGAATCGGAATATATGGCCATGTCCGAAGCAGTCAAAGAGGCCATATACTTAAAGAGTCTCTTAACCAGCATTGGGAGAGGTTGCGACTCGATCCGTATATTCAACGACAACCAAAGCGCCCAAAAATTAGCTACAGGATTTTGTTACAGCCCGCCCACCAAACACAACGACGTGCGCCACCACTACATCCAAGAGAAGCAGCGAAGTGGTGACATTCAAATTATAATTTGTAATAATTATTACTTGCCGACCTAACTTATGCCAGCAGATGCATTGACTAACGGTCTTAGCCACAACAAGCATAAAACCTTAACTTGTAACTTTGAAGGGCGTGTAGAAACTATGTAACGTAATACAAAGCCACAAATGTAAATGATATGATCAGTCCTATATGCCCAATATCATAAAGAAACAAGAATGAAATGTAAAAGCTTAAAAGTAACGGCTTATCTCTTTTCCCTTATTTGTAATCCAAAGAAGTGTAGATAAGTTCGACTCTAACCCTTGCTTGTAGTTAGTCAGCTTCAAGTCGCAGATCACGCGAGTTATATATCAACCGTTCAAACATATTTAGACAATGAAAGAGTAATTATTCTGTAAATCTACAGGTACACATGTTTCTTTCATTCGCTGCTTCACATATAGTAAAGGTGTGCAAATTTATCATTTTTAAAGTTTACATTTCAGTCATCATATGGATGCGTTTCTAAATTCAAGTGGACTTTCAGGTTGGAGAAATTATTTGTAGTTAGTTTTCCATTCAACAAGAAGATGTGTTGCGTACCCTGGACCAGTTTTGGGTTAATATATGTATCCCAACTACGGAAAGCTATCGGTAAATTTACACCACTCTTTATTATATCATAAATTTTAATTTTGCATCATCACTGGGTGTTACATGAGGAATTTTCCAGCTAATATTAGTCATTTCCAAAACATATGTATGGTTTGCTTTGTTTTTAACATATACGTCATCCAGATTTTTTGTCAGCAAAAGTACAAGTTCATGCTTACAATTCAGTAAAACTTTTCTATAATCCTCAGCAAACCCCATTACATTTTTTAAGGGTAGCGAGAAATTAAAATTAGATTTTGTAGTAATATCATTTCCACCACTCCATCCAGCATTTAAAAGTTTCCGACTTTCCTGATGACTTTCCGATAGATAATTTTTAAGTGTGGTGCTCATGCCAACAAACCGGGTTCTATCAATTTCATATCCATTTATTTCATATCTAATTTCATCAATAAAATTTGCCATACAATTATTGCGAAACGTAACATCGATATTATCAGTGGTGCTTGTACCATCGGCTGCTACTCTCTTAACAACTCCTTGAAAATTAAGATAGCTTTCGTGAGGGAGTACATACAAGTCCTGATTTTGAATGCATATACGTATTTCATCGTTTGCTTTAAATGTTTGATGATATGAGGAGTATGTATGATATTCCTTTTTCGAAATACTTTCATCTGAAAACGGTCTCTCACGAACATTTAAAATTTCATTCATTTTTAATTGCTTCTTATTATTATTATCAAATTTGAATTTTGAAGCCCAGTGATTTTAAAAACAATTTGTTTTTTAATGTAAGACCCTTTCGAATTAATCCTTTTCCTTTAGCTTTACAACTGCTAGTGCGCGGTTGATCAAGTATACCGTTGCTTTTATTGTAAATTATCATTCTATTGCTCGAATATGTATGCGAATTGTTACGTTTTCACCACGCAAATTCAATAAATCTCCGTTCTGATTAACGATATGTATTGAGAGGGCAGTTAATAGGTAAATAGATGAGATTGTGTGGTGTCACAGTCATTTTATAGCCCGGTGGAACCGAAATTACAAACTCATGTAATAAGTGATTTGGTGTATTATCAACGTAAGAACCACTCACAATATTACATTCCAAGCGAATCGAATTAATTTAAAATGTTGACAGCATTATCGGACAAGTGATATTGGTTTGCCCTCAACACTCTTTGCTTAAATCCAAACAAATTACCTATTGACCTCTCCTTATTAAAGTACACATCCTCTTTACTGCTAAATATTTCCACTTGAAGTGTATTGTTATTGCTTACAATTTTCACTGTATTTTCTAGTTTATAATCCTTTAACTTGTTGTAAATAAATTGAGAAATATCGTTGAGTTCATAGGAGCCGGTGGGAATAATAATAACTTTATCACCAATATGAATGAGATTGTTATTTACATCCACGTTGGGAATTGAGTTGTACATGTTAAACTCAATTAGTGCACACTCATATTCCCCGATTAATTCAATTGGTGGGAAATAAACTGTGTTTATAACGGAACTATTTCCATTCACTGATAGAGTCAATGATCTAACCATTTTGAAATCTGTTTTTCAACTGGGTGTCATACAACCCCGCCCCAAACTTATATTAAATTAAAGAACAATAAATTGGTCAAATCCTTTTCTATATCGTCCCTTATCAATATTGTCATCCTTACTTATAAATAAAAATCCATATTTATCGTCCCAACATTTTTGACAAATTTTCGTAAATGTCTCATATTTCATGTCAGGCATGATATGATCCCGAAATATGTGTCGCATATTTAAATCATCCTGTTTAAACATAATAATTACATTTGCATTGTCCCGTATAAGATGTTTTGGTATCCGTGTATATGTTTGACACAAATAAAAAGAATCAATATTTTGGTGACGGCCCATACAGAAATAGGAGCGTATATTATCCTGTTTCTCACAAGCCACATCGTCGAAAATCATGATTGAATTATTTTTTGCTTCGGTGGGTGCTAAAACAGCTTCGTTCTGAGAGAATGTATGATAACCCATACCCTTAATCGGTTTTATTAGCTTTTCCAAGTAATCATATTTCGGTTGGTATAGACTCTTTGAAAACACGTATATATTTTCAAATCTCAAACCATTTGGACTCTCAATTAGACTGATCATTACATTAGTTTTCCCGCAGTTGGATGGACCCACCACAAGGGCTCTAATTGTGTTTGGTAATAATTCACTGTGACGTGGTGGTTGTTTAACATTGTTCACGTTCTCTATGTTACGAACAAGAATGTTATTTTTTTGCTTTATTAATCGCATCCTAATATAAATATGTTTATTCCGTGATAAATCTTCAATGAATAAAGACAATATATAATGGGGAAACGTTTTTATAATCACATCAGTCATTATTTACATCGTAAATATACGTAAATAATAGATTCTCTTCCGATTGAGTTTCATATTCCTGGTTATAACTATTGTGGACCCGGTACAAAGCTTGCTGAGCGCTTACAGCGTGGAGATCACGGAATTAATCAGTTGGATGAAGCTTGCAAGGTTCACGATATTGCCTATTCACAAAACAAGGATCCAAGCAATCGACATAAGGCAGATTCTGCATTAATTAACAAGGCTTGGGAGCGATTAAAGGCGAAGGATAGTTCTCTTAAGGAGCGAGCAGCAGCATATTTTGTAACTAATATTATGAAAGCAAAGAAACATTTTGGAATGCGTGTTCGGAAGCGAAATAAGAAAAAACCGAAGAAGAGGAGGCGTAGGAGGATGAAAATAAATAGACTATCATCTGTTGTAAGAGAAGCTAGTCGGGAATTGAAAAAACGAAAACCTCTGGATGTGGTTAATGCAATTAAAATTGCACGTAAAGCAATACATAATTCAATCGGATCTAAGAAAAACGTTAAAGTTCTTCGAATAATTAACGTACCCAAAATGGGAGGTTTTTTACCACTGGTACCCATCTTAACGACATTAAGTGCTATAGGTAGTTTAGCTTCAGGAACTTCTAGTATCGCAAAATTAATAACAAACGCAAAAATTGCTAAGCAACAGCTAGAAGAAAATAAAAGACATAACCGAAAGATGGAAGAAGTTTCCGTGTGTGAAGGTCTATACTTAAAACCTCATAAAAATGGTTACGGGTTATACCTAAAACCATACAACAGTCGTGGTGGGAGAATGAAGAAACAAAAAAACTAATTGGTCAGCTACCCAAAAGAGCATTAACAAATATTGAAATAATGGAATTTGCTTAAAGAAACATACCGCATTTTAGGGGGGTGTTTATGAGAGACTCTCTCCCAAAAACACCTAAAAATAATGAGAGTGGAGTGATTAACTTGGATGACTCGAAATCAAGGGGTACACATTGGGTAGCTTACCACAAAAACAGAAAAAATATATTCCATTTCGATAGTTTTGGAAATTTACAACCACCAAAAGAAGTTGTGAAATATTTAGGGAATGATATCAAATATAACTATGAACAGGTACAACGTTTTGGAACATACAATTGTGGACACCTGTGCATTAAATTCCTGCTTTCATTCAAATAAATTAACTGATTTAATGACTTTTAAACAAAAAGGGTGGAAAATAAAAAACCTGTTGCTATGGAAATCTCAGACTGAGAACTGATATAAAATGAGCTCGGAAATCGTTGAGACTTTACAGTCTGAACTTTAACATTAACTTGTCAAGTCAATCAGCTTGCTTCTACTTAAACCGCCTTCTTCGAGGACAAACATCAATCAACCACAACAAAATCAGAAGCATAATGAATCAACCCATTCCAACAGAAAGTGAACTGGACGCTATTATGGAGGAGGAAATTCTTCGTGGGGAGGTTTTAAAGGAGTTCAAAACACAAAATAAGATGGGTATAAACGTCAGCTACCCAATTATCAATGCGGAGAGGAAGAAAACTGTTTATGGGGACTCCATTGCCTTGGAACTTGATAAATATATTCTATATCTACCTAAGAGATATAACGCTATGAAAGATGTCCATCTAAAGTTGCTAAAGAACAAGGAATATCGAGTTATAAAAAAAAACAATGTTTCCCTCCAACTGGAGTTAAATAGAATTGTTTAATTCACGTATCACTTTGTAATATTTATAAAATGTATAACATTTGTACTCAAACATTTATTATACTCAATAAAACATGCACACACGCACACATACTTTAACATATTTTATTTGAAGGGAAATGTGAACAACTACAACAGTAAAATGAATCTTTTTCAGTCAAAAATATAAACATATAAATAATATATATATTTTATAACTTTCATTAGTATGAAATGTAACCCTGTAAAGTATAGTTCATGCACCGGTAATACATCTCTTGTGCTGACGTTGGTGAATGTTTTGGAGTAGTCAAAATGAGTCAATTTATTTTAAGTCAGCTAACTAAAACGAGAAATGCATTGAAGAAAAAATTCGATGACCTAAAACAATTTAAATTACAAAATGCTTACGAGTTGGAAGAAACTTTTAAGCCAATAACAGATCCCTTAAATGAACTAGTTAGTGAAAATAAAAAACGAAAGTTTATGAATACAAACGAAGATAAATCATCGGTTCTAAAGCAAAAAAGTGAAATATTTAAAAATGAAACCCCCAGTAAAAAGCTTATGAAACATCAATTAAGATATGATGACGTTGATGATCATGATTATAAATATTATTACGATGACAATCATGTGCGAAATGAGGAAAAAACAAGAGGGAATGCTATAGTCGAGTGCCTCGACTATCAAATACCCGTTACTCAGCTAAAGTCAGCAGTCTCAAGCAGGGCAAACCAAGCAGCCGCTTCAAAAAATTTTAAAAATTTCTTCTACATTTCGGTAGGCGTTAATAACCCAAACAAAATTGCGTTTACACTTTTGCTCTAGCTTTAAAACTATGGGCGCCACAGCTTTTCGCGGTTTGTGGGCGTTAGGGGGGAGGGGTGGTTTCCAACTTTGGTCTATCAATATGTATTGATGAAACGAATACACATTGCTTTTCCCGTTAATATAGCTTCAAAACTGTGGGTGCCACAGTTTATCGCGGTTTGTGGGCGTTAGAGAGGGCGTGGCACATCGGCGTGAAAAACTTGCGCTTCGTATTAACCCCTAGAATCTGCATGCCAAATCTCAATCTTCTAGCTTTTATAGTTTCCAAGATCTCAGCGTTCATACAGACGGACAGACGGACAGACAGACGGACGGATGGACATGGCTAGATCGACTCGGCTAGTGATCCTGATCAAGAATATATATACTTTATATGGTCGGAAACGCTTCCTTCTGCCTGTTACATACTTTTGCACGAATCTAATATACCCTTTTACTCTACGAGTAACGGGTATAAAAATTTATAATGATGATCTTACTAGTGACTCAGATGATAAATTTTTTTCACAGTCACATATTGAATTGGGATCAGAGCCGGAAACACTGCTAGAAACACCGCTAGAAATAGAAGCAGATGCTAGCAGTCTAATTCATGCAGACTATGATTTTAATATTAGCAGTCTATCGAGAAATAAAGTTCTGGACAACGCTTATGGGCCTAGAAAAAGTTCATCAACCTCCAAAACCTTAAAATTGGGAAATAGTGAATTACATATAGGTAATAATAAAGTTAAATTATCAAGTGGAAGCATGTGGGAATTGACTCCTGGGCTTTATTCTCTTATTTTTCATAATAAACCCACACAATTCAGTGCCACAGACTAGAAAAATTATAAAGAAATCATTACTGAGACAAGTGCACATAGATTAGATTTTGATCCAAATAAGCGAATAAAAGGAACTAGAGGTTACAAGTATACAAACATTATAAAAAAGTTCATAAGCAATGAAAATAAACCTCCTTTAGCTATATCCACCCCAATTCAATCAAATCAAATAAAAAGGAATTTGGATACATGTCCCTACAACGAGCGAAACCCAATTATATTTATTGGGATGAAGTCAATGAATTAGTCGAAAGATTGCAGCTTTTAATAGCCTCAAAGGCCGCTGGCAACACTAATCACAATAACGAGATCATGTCTATAATAGAAGAACTGCGAGAAGCAAAAATTATATATTAATTGAATAAATAAGGTGCACAAACTTTAAATTATCTTATAAACAAATGTCTGTCGACTAGTTTGGTCACTTTTCAGACGAAAAAGAGCATTTGTAGCGCTGGTAGTCAAGTGGGAACGGATTGTAGCTGGCGTCATCTGTGGGGTGGTTGCCGAACTAGGCTTAGGGGTAAGAGAAAGCGTGATAGGTCAACAGGGCGAAATGTCAGTTGGATTCTGCTGAGAGCGGTTGCCATTTCGGCTGTTAAGGGGCTGGCCGCCATTGGCAAGCGGCATCAGCGTTCTTTTCCATTTGAACCCTCCACTGATTCAGACGTGGAAAATTTAAGCCATCGCAAGATCAGCCGTAGTCTAGGGCCCGGCGGGCATATAAACCTTTGGAAAAGAATACTTTTTTGTGTTTAAATAAATCAAATCACTTTGGCCGAGTCCTGAGAATAGGGTGAGTTTAAAGAAAATTAAAAAGAAATCAAAAGGTTCGATCAGCAGAACTTGGTGAAATTTATAGGGGCTCGGCGATCAAAAGCATAGCTACGATATTCGCAGCGAGAACACTCTGGACTGCAGCCAGCTGAGCGCACGGCAGAGAACGCCTTTTGGAGTGCAAATTTGGGAGAGGCCGGCAGTTTCAACGCGGATCACAATCGGCGAGGAGTGTCGGGACGGCGCGACAAATAATTTTGGCTTAAATGCAGGCGTAAATCGTCGAAAACGCATTGTTAATACCTATCCCCGATTTCGTTGACCCCAAGACCCCGAAACCCCAGTTTTTTTTGTGGAAAAAGGCCAGTGAAAATACGTAACCTCACAAACGGCGAAAGAGGAGAGGAAAGAAAACAGGGGGTTATTCCCCAAGATGGCTGAAAAATCGGCCTAAGTTTTTATAAGTTATTTTTAAGTGATTTTTTTTTTTTTGTTTGTCATAATTTGTCTAAAAGCGTATTGCGAAGTTTTTCCATAGTGATGAAGTGCGTGAAAAGCTGCCAAAACTATGGCATTGTGTTCCCTCTTTCCTAGAGAAGAGAATTAAAGATTGAAGGGAAAAATTGTGAGGCCACTTACCCTCCAAAGAAAATTGAAAAGAAATTTTGAAAAAAAATGAAAAAGTGAAAGCCCCTGTGTCCCAAGAGAAAAACAAAATATCCTTTTCTTTTCGCAGCATTTTCAGCGACTTCGGAAAAAGCGCTTTCTTCGAGGACGCCGCTGGAAAATTGGTGAGCGTTTAAAAATATAAAAATATGTATAATTTTGGTGGCGGCTAATTTCAAATTCTTTTTAAATTTCATTATGTGGTGAGAGTGTGCAAAAGAAATCAAACCTAAAGAAAAAGAAAAAAAGAAAAGAGGAAAGAATGTACTAAATGCAATTTGCGAATTAATATTTTCCCTTTAGAGCAACCGGCCTTACGTGATAGCCGAAGAATGAGAAGAGAGACAATAGCGAAATTTGGGTGCCAATACCGTAGATTTGTTCAGCCTAAGCGCATTCAATGCCAGTCCAATATCGTAAACGGTTTTGCGTAAGCTCTCTTGTTTTGATTTGATATGCAAATGGGAACGGTAACATGTCGACGTAACGTAACGCAATCAAAAGTTGGGAAAAAACCACACCATCAAAAGTCATTTATATTTGTCTTTAAAGTAAATGTAAATCTAATTGGCATGCCGTCTTTAATATATACGTTTTTAAAATCTATTTAATACATCCACTCCTACTTATAAGAATTACTTATGATATTTATTATATTTATGCTATTTATTATATATTATCGCCATTTCTTATTCTTATGATATATTTTACCTATTTATTGCTTTTATATTATTTTTGGTACTTGATGGTAGTCCCAGTTAGTGTTTTCGGAGATGTTTATTTGTATAGGATTTTTATTTGTTAGTTATTAAATAAAATGTTTATAATGTGGTAATTTGAGTGTTTGTCCTCGGCGGACATGAGACCCCCGTGAAGCCGCAACCGCGAAGGGGCCGTTCTAAGGAAGTGATATAGGATTGTGGAACGGCCAATGGAAGGGTGGGCTGAATGCCGCCTCCTTAACAACTGAGGTGGAAAAGCGGTGTAGACCCGATCGCAGATGTAAGGGCCCCCTTACGCCCGACAATAGCCCAAACGTAGTAGTGCTTTCTCTCCCCGGCCTTAGTTTTGGTTTGTCATTGCACGCAAACTGAGTTTGAATAGTAATCGAGAAGGCAATGACGGGTTAGAGCAAAGATCCACCCCACTAGCCGACGAGCCAAAGCCGAATGATATTTTTGCGTGCGCTCTAACCCGTCCCTAACACCCAGCCTTGGCTCTTTATTTATATGATGTCCGTTACATTTATAAATAATTAGTTGGTAGTATGATTATTATAATTATTCTGGCGCCCAGACGTGTGGCTGAATTTTTTTCAGTTTACAACCCACACACTACTACACCCATCAACATTTTTCTTAAAAATACAAATTCAGTTTAAAGTTATAAAAAGTTATACTTCTCTGCATTCATTTTTGGCTTTTGCAAAAGCACAATCAGGCGCTTGGAAAACGATTGCCAGAATTACTCGTAATTAGGAATCGGCCACGACTGACGAAATGCAAAAACATTTTTTTTACTTTTCATTCAGTTATTTTATTTGAGTACCTTAACTTTAACATTCAGCCGCTTAGGATTTATAGGCTTGCAGTTATTATTAACAGTTCGCCTAGCCACGTCTGATGTCAAATACAGGGTATTCATTCCGTCCAAAAAAAATCAGTAAACAGTCAAACGCTTTGGATGCACTTAGAAAAATCTTTTAAAAGAAATTAAGTGCCCACGTTATAAGGCTAGCTGATAAGATCAGTGCATAAGGGCATAGCGAAATCGCTTGGAACACAGTCTGAGCGGACCGCTCGCTGACCACGATTTGCATTTAGCTTTGTGTTGTTGTTGTTGCTTGTTTAGAGATAAGCGCAGCCCATACGCATGCCCAGTTATGTATTTTGTTTTTGTTTTTTTAATTCCTTTTGCACCTGTTTGATCGACGTCTGAAATTTGGTTCTCGCAGGGGAATTAGTCACGCTAGAGGCAAACGATTTTGTTTGAGAAATTTTATTTTCGATTTTTGATTGAGCACTATTTTTGTTCTCAGTGTTTTTGTTCGGTTCTTATACATACATTCGCTTACATGCAATTACATTAAAGCTGAGCGAAAAGCAGGGAACAGCTGATTTCTGCGTTGGAGGGCATTGAACTCTTGAGATAAGAATCCGAGTCAAAGGAGAATAAGAAATCAAGTGTTTGGTTTGATATTTGATTTGCATAGGATAAATTCTAGTTTTTAGCTTATTTATTTAGTAATTTTATTCTCTTATTATTATCTTTTTGTGCAGAGCTTATTATTGTTTGTTTTTGTAATTATTTATTGCGTTTATATTGAAGTTAGAAGATGGCTGATGAGGAAAACGATAGCGTTCCGCCAGCATCAGAATGCGTGCTGTGTGGAAAAGGGGTAACAGCTGCGACAGTTTTTAAAACCAAATGTGGACACGAATTTCACAAATCGTGTATAGCCATTTATGCCAAAAAGAAACCAACTTGTCCAACCTGCAGCGCAGTCTGCTTTGAGAAACCGAGTACCCCCAATACCCGGTCGCAGGGCAAAATAAATCTTGATAGTCCAGGAACTTCAGCTGGCTTGAATCAGTCAGTTCGCCAGCCGTCTGAATCGAATGCAGGACAAACCGAATCTTTGACAAATGCCATATCCGAGGCAGTCCGAGGAATGCAAAGCGAATTAATGGCCCAACTATCAAGGGAGATGGGACAGCTAATTCGATCAACTATAGCAGCTCAGTTACAACCAATTAGTGAACAGCTATCTCAGCGCGGTAGTCTTCCTCCCAGTGGCCAACCATCGCCCAATAGAATACCGGAAATAAACTTAGACACTGCTCTAGGTTTTGTTGGCAGCCACGGTCCTGGACCAGGGTCACAGCGAAGTTTTGTCTCTGATTTAGCCCAAAGGCCAGATAAGGTTGCGCATATCATGAATGGTTGGAAGATTCGTTTTAGCGGAAATCAAGATGGTCTTAGTGTCGACAATTTTATATACAGGGTGGAAGCTCTCACTCGTCAGACACTGGAAGGGAATTTTAACATTTTATGCAGTAATGCAAGCATGCTTTTCGAAGGCAAAGCCAGAGATTTTTATTGGCGGTTCCATAAAACATCTTCAATATTAAGATGGGATCTGCTTTGTCAAGCTTTTAGGAAGCAATTTAGAGACACCCGTACTGATGTTGACATTAGGGAGGCTATTCGTGATCGCAAGCAAAAAGAGAAGGAGACTTTCGACAGCTTTCACGACGCAATTATGCAGATGATGGATGGATTGGCGGTGCCTTTGGAGGAGTTCACAGTGGTCGATATTCTGAAGAGAAATTTGAGACCAGAAATAAGGCACGAATTGCTAAATGTAGCCATACATTCTGTGGATCGTTTAAGGGAAGTTTGCCGTCGTCGTGAGAGTTTCCTAGACGATGTTAGGAAAAATCAAGGGTATCAAAAGGTTGTTCCTTTTCGGAGACAAGTGGCTGAGCTAGTAGAAGAAGAGGATCTCGATGAGCGTGTTATGTTTTCAGATGATGATGAATTCGAAGTTGGTGCCTTGGCTTTAATTTGCTGGAACTGTCATAAAGAGGGCCATCGCCACCAAGACTGCCGCGAAAAGAAACGAATTTTCTGTTGGGGTTGTGGGGCCAAAAACATTCTAAAAACTCACTGCGCTCGTTGCCAAAAAAACGTAAAGCAGGGCACACAGTATCGTCAGCAACTGGGTGCTCAGAAAAACAAAGCCACGAACACCGAGCTGAGCCAGTAGAATCGTCATCGTCATCGTCAACAACTAAAGAAAACAACACAGATATGTCAGGCGAGTTAAGAATTAATCCGAATTTTTGGCCTCAACTTGCTAAGCAGCAGCTTCTCAATAATATATCTAAAGTTCCATGCAGATCCACATCAAGGCATACAAATCGTATGCGATCTTATTGGAAATCGGTAAAAACAATAAATACAATTCGGTTTAAAGGAAACGATAAGCGACCCTATGCTGAGGTTCGACTTTTGGATAGGATAGTTATAGGACTTTTGGATACAGGGGCAGCAATAAGTGTGATAGGAGGAAATTTGGCAAAACAGATAATTCAAAGTAGACATCCATTTAAACCAGTCGCTACAGCAGCTTGCACAGCTGATGGCAAAAGACAAGAAGTCGTTGGGCGTTTTCGTACTCCAGTTCAATACAAGGGTGTTGTCAAGGAGTTGGATCTCAACATAATACCATCGTTGAGCCAAGACCTCTATTTAGGGATTGACTTTTGGTCCAGGTTTGGTCTGCTACCGTCTGCAATGCAAATTAACGAAATCGGGTCAGATTCATACGAGCTATCGGACGACCAGAATTCGGTTTTGGAAAAAGTAATTGCGAAGTTTCCCTCATTTGCTGTATCAGGACTTGGAAAAACAACGCTAATCTCACATGCAATAGACACAGGAGATGCTAAGCCAGTGAAACAGCGGCATTTCCCGGTGTCCCCAGCCATTGAGAAATTGTTGTATGCAGAGATAGACCGAATGCTTAAACTCGGAGTCATCGAGGAATCGGATAGTCCTTGGTCGTCTCCTGTGGTGTTAGTGCAGAAGCCTGGAAAAGTGAGACTCTGTCTCGATAGCAGAAAAGTCAACGCAGCTACTAAGAAAGATGCATATCCACTTCCGCAGATTGACGGTATATTAGGTAGACTTCCCAAAGCAGTATTTATTTCAAGTTTAGATCTAAAAGATGCTTATTGGCAGATTCCTTTGGAGCCAAATTCTCGCGAAAAGACTGCTTTTACTATTCCTGGGAAGCCACTCTACCAGTACAAAGTAATGCCTTTCGGGTTGACTAATGCGTCCCAAACAATGACCCGGCTTATGGACAAAGTGATTCCAGCATCATTGAGAAATGAAGTTTTTGTCTACTTGGATGACCTGTTGGTGGTATCTGATACCTTCGAAGGCCATATGAAGGTTTTAAGTTTGGTTGCTGATCAAATACGTGCCGCGGGTTTAACGCTTAATGTTGGCAAAAGCAAATTTTGCATGAAATCCGTAAAGTACTTGGGCCATATTGTTGGAGAAGGTGTCATTCGCACAGACCCCGAAAAGATTTCGGCTATGAAGGATTTTCCATTGCCAAAATCTTTGAAATCACTTCGAAGTTTTCTTGGTATGGTGGGGTGGTATAGAAAGTTTATAAACAATTTCGCTTCTGTTGCAGCTCCACTCACAGATCTTCTAAAGCCAAAGAAAAAGTTTGTAATGACTCCTGAAGGCAAAGAATCTTTCGAAGCGCTGAAAGACATGCTTTGCTCAGCGCCCGTGCTTCGAAGCCCTGATTTCTCTAGACCTTTCTTTGTTCAGTGTGATGCATGTAAATCTGGTGTCGGTGGTGTCCTTGTTCAGAAAACAGACGAAGGTGACGAGTTTCCTATAGCATTCGTTTCCAAGAAATTGAATAAGGCCCAAAGAAATTACTCGGTGACGGAACAAGAATGCTTGGCAGCCATCGTTTGCATAAAAAGGTTTCGGGCTTATATAGAAGGCCATGAATTCACCGTGATCACGGATCATGCGTCCCTGAAATGGCTCATGTCCCAGACAGATCTACATAGTCGTCTAGCGCGTTGGTCGCTAAAGCTACAAGGTTTCAACTTTAAAATTGAGCATCGAAGTGGTAAGCTTAATGTGGTTCCAGATGCTTTATCACGGGTGAATGAGGAGGAAATAGCAGCGATAGATGCCAACCACGGTTTGATGGTCGATTTGCAGGATTCAGCTTTTAAGTCGAGTGAATATTTAGAATTGCAGGAAAAGATTAATGCAAACGGTGATAAATTTCCAGATTTAAGGGTTGATGATGGATTTTTGTATCGCAGAACTGATCATGCAACGGGAGATTTGTTGCACGACACCTTTGCGTGGAAGCTGTGGATTCCAAGCGAATTGGTACCTGATGTTTTAAAAAAGGCTCACGATGACCCGCTAGCGTCTCATGGGGGTGTACACAAGACCCTAGAGAGAATTCGCAGATACTATTTCTGGCCAGGATTAGTGACAGATGTCAAGGAATATATAGGTAATTGTGACATCTGCCGAAAGACCAAAGCACCAAATAGAGTGCAAAGGCCACCGATTGGAGTTGCTCCCGAATCGCAGAGATTTTTCCAGCGACTATATATTGATTTCCTCGGCCCATATCCTCGATCGCGGTCTGGGAATGTGGGGATCTTCATAGTTTTAGACCACTACTCAAAGTTTGTCTTTTTGAAAGCTGTAAAGAAAATGACTGCTGATGTGGTTGTTAAGTACTTGCAGCAAGAATTGTTTCACACTTTTGGGGTCCCTGAAACGATCGTATCGGATAATGGCTCCCAGTTTAAGTCCGAGCCATTCCAAAAGTTGCTGAAGCAGTACAAAATTTCCCATAGCTTGACCGCTGTGTATGCCCCGCAGGCAAATGCCTCCGAGCGAGTGAACAGGTCAGTAATAGCCGCAATACGGTCATATATCCGAGAAGACCAGAAAGATTGGGACGAATATCTGAGCAGTATTTGCTGTGCTTTGCGTTCGTCTATACATTCAGGAATTGGCGCAACACCATATTACATGGCTTTTGGCCAGCATTTTGTTTCATCTGGCTCGACCTATAAACTGTTGAGGGCTCTCGGAATGCTTGAGGACAGAGCAGCCAGATTCACTCAGGAAGATTCGTTGGAATTGGTGCGTTCTAAGGCTCGAGAGGTTATGCAAAAACAAAATGAAAAGAACGAACGACAGTATAACTTGCGGTCTCGAGAGGTAGTGTACCAAGAAGGTCAAGAGGTTTATCGTAAAAACTTTAGACAGAGCAATTTTTCAGGAGGCTATAGTGCGAAACTCGGTCCGTTATATCTCAAGGCTAGAATCCAGAAAAAGCTAGGAAATTCATGCTATGAACTTGAGGATTTGCAAGGTCGTTCCTTGGGCCGTTATCATGCCAAGGATTTAAAACAATAAGCAGGTTCAGCTACCAGCTTTGTTTGGATCTGTTTTGGGATGTCAAACCCCATTCCAGATCTTGTAGGGGGGAATTTTGTAGCGCTGGTAGTCAAGTGGGAACGGATTGTAGCTGGCGTCATCTGTGGGGTGGTTGCCGAACTAGGCTTAGGGGTAAGAGAAAGCGTGATAGGTCAACAGGGCGAAATGTCAGTTGGATTCTGCTGAGAGCGGTTGCCATTTCGGCTGTTAAGGGGCTGGCCGCCATTGGCAAGCGGCATCAGCGTTCTTTTCCATTTGAACCCTCCACTGATTCAGACGTGGAAAATTTAAGCCATCGCAAGATCAGCCGTAGTCTAGGGCCCGGCGGGCATATAAACCTTTGGAAAAGAATACTTTTTTGTGTTTAAATAAATCAAATCACTTTGGCCGAGTCCTGAGAATAGGGTGAGTTTAAAGAAAATTAAAAAGAAATCAAAAGGTTCGATCAGCAGAACTTGGTGAAATTTATAGGGGCTCGGCGATCAAAAGCATAACTACGATATTCGCAGCGAGAACACTCTGGACTGCAGCCAGCTGAGCGCACGGCAGAGAACGCCTTTTGGAGTGCAAATTTGGGAGAGGCCGGCAGTTTCAACGCGGATCACAATCGGCGAGGAGTGTCGGGACGGCGCGACAAATAATTTTGGCTTAAATGCAGGCGTAAATCGTCGAAAACGCATTGTTAATACCTATCCCCGATTTCGTTGACCCCAAGACCCCGAAACCCCAGTTTTTTTTGTGGAAAAAGGCCAGTGAAAATACGTAACCTCACAAACGGCGAAAGAGGAGAGGAAAGAAAACAGGGGGTTATTCCCCAAGATGGCTGAAAAATCGGCCTAAGTTTTTATAAGTTATTTTTAAGTGATTTTTTTTTTTTTGTTTGTCATAATTTGTCTAAAAGCGTATTGCGAAGTTTTTCCATAGTGATGAAGTGCGTGAAAAGCTGCCAAAACTATGGCATTGTGTTCCCTCTTTCCTAGAGAAGAGAATTAAAGATTGAAGGGAAAAATTGTGAGGCCACTTACCCTCCAAAGAAAATTGAAAAGAAATTTTGAAAAAAAATGAAAAAGTGAAAGCCCCTGTGTCCCAAGAGAAAAACAAAATATCCTTTTCTTTTCGCAGCATTTTCAGCGACTTCGGAAAAAGCGCTTTCTTCGAGGACGCCGCTGGAAAATTTGTGAGCGTTTAAAAATATAAAAATATGTATAATTTTGGTGGCGGCTAATTTCAAATTCTTTTTAAATTTCATTATGTGGTGAGAGTGTGCAAAAGAAATCAAACCTAAAGAAAAAGAAAAAAAGAAAAGAGGAAAGAATGTACTAAATGCAATTTGCGAATTAATATTTTCCCTTTAGAGCAACCGGCCTTACGTGATAGCCGAAGAATGAGAAGAGAGACAATAGCGAAATTTGGGTGCCAATACCGTAGATTTGTTCAGCCTAAGCGCATTCAATGCCAGTCCAATATCGTAAACGGTTTTGCGTAAGGTCTCTTGTTTTGATTTGATATGCAAATGGGAACGGTAACATGTCGACGTAACGTAACGCAATCAAAAGTTGGGAAAAAACCACACCATCAAAAGTCATTTATATTTGTCTTTAAAGTAAATGTAAATCTAATTGGCATGCCGTCTTTAATATATACGTTTTTAAAATCTATTTAATACATCCACTCCTACTTATAAGAATTACTTATGATATTTATTATATTTATGCTATTTATTATATATTATCGCCATTTCTTATTCTTATGATATATTTTACCTATTTATTGCTTTTATATTATTTTTGGTACTTGATGGTAGTCCCAGTTAGTGTTTTCGGAGATGTTTATTTGTATAGGATTTTTATTTGTTAGTTATTAAATAAAATGTTTATAATGTGGTAATTTGAGTGTTTGTCCTCGGCGGACATGAGACCCCCGTGAAGCCGCAACCGCGAAGGGGCCGTTCTAAGGAAGTGATATAGGATTGTGGAACGGCCAATGGAAGGGTGGGCTGAATGCCGCCTCCTTAACAACTGAGGTGGAAAAGCGGTGTAGACCCGATCGCAGATGTAAGGGCCCCCTTACGCCCGACAATAGCCCAAACGTAGTAGTGCTTTCTCTCCCCGGCCTTAGTTTTGGTTTGTCATTGCACGCAAACTGAGTTTGAATAGTAATCGAGAAGGCAATGACGGGTTAGAGCAAAGATCCACCCCACTAGCCGACGAGCCAAAGCCGAATGATATTTTTGCGTGCGCTCTAACCCGTCCCTAACACCCAGCCTTGGCTCTTTATTTATATGATGTCCGTTACACATTCAGATATTTTAAAAAGAGATATTAAAAGTGTTGTGGGGTTGTACATTGATGGTGCCGATAACCTGAATACCCAACAGAAACGAATTAAAAATTGTGGGAACCCAATAGATTATTCGGATGAAACGACGAAAAAATATGTTGATAAAAACTTGGAGACATTAAAGAGAGACCTTAATACGAAAATAAATACATCCCTTAATCGAAGACTTTCTAAAATAACTTCTTTGGAAAATTTAGTTCATGTTAATAATGAGAGGATTGATAATGTTGATAAAATTCTAACCAATATATTAACAAAGATTAATAATGTTGAAGATTAATAATGTTGAAAACTATGTTTATAAATATGTTACTCAACTGAAATCAGTTATAAAATCACAGACAGTTGAAATAAAAGGTACTGAAACTCCAATAATAAGAAAGTTCTAGTATTATAAAACTATGAGTGATAAATTGGGAATTGTTAAAGAAATTCATGCTCTGTGTCGTCGTAATTTTTAACGTCGAAGGGTAGTGACAAAGGGTATAAATGATCTCTGGCAAGCAGACTTAGTGGAAATGGGAAAGTACTCAAAGCTTAACGGAGGATTTGTTTATATTTTGACTGTTGTGGATTGTTTTAGCAAATATGCTTCGGGAGAAGCATTAAAATCAAAAAGCGCTAAAGATGTCTCAATGGCAATGGAAAAAATTTTCAAATCAGGTCGCGAAACACCAAAGAATTTACAAACGGATGATGGAACTGAATTTTTTAACAATCAATTTAATGCGTTGATGAAACAATATGGAATTAATCATTATTCTACCTTTTCAAATGTAAAAGCTTCAATTGTGGAACGCTTCAACAGAAGTTTGAAGGAACTTATATGGCGGGAATTTAGTTTTAGCGGAACATACAAGTGGGTTGATATGTATAAAAAATTAATTGATATATTTGTATATAAAAGACCAAAAGACCACATAGAACAATTAAGGTCGCCCCAATTGACGTCAATGTTTTGAATCCTGAGCGTCTAGTATACAGTTTTATTTTGCTTCTGCAATTCCTGTATATACGGTCCAACTTCGACTTTTCCGAATACTCTGTGAATCTCATCAACTTCCTTATGTTCGTCGCGTATTGCCTTGTTAGTTCCGTCTCTCGCTGTCGTAGCTGTACAATTTGTGTATCCACCTGTTCCTGGTATCTGGGTGGTGGGAAATATTCCAACAGTTCTTCCTTGAGTTCCTTCCAAGTATTTATCTCTTTCGGTTTGATGTTCCACCAGTCTACTGCTACCCCTTCCAGGATGAGGGGAATGGTTTGAATCAGAGCGTCTTTGTCTATCCCGTAGCCTTTGGCGCACTCCTCCATCTTGCTGAGGAATTCTAGAGGATTTGTTGTTCCCTGGTAGCGTATCCCCCAGCTCCGCACTCGGTCTATGGTATAGTCTGTTACGTCGGCGTATTAGTGCCCAAGTCCTGAAAAGGATCCAAATGGATAGTCGCGGGCCGCGCAATACGATCCCCTAGTGTCGCGGTCGTCAGTCAAACGTTATGTCACTGTTCTTGACCCCTTTTTCCATGTTTACCAGCTCCCCCTTTTAATTGGTTTCTTCCAACACATTATGGGATTCGATTCACATTATAAATTTATTGTAAAAAGAGTGCTTGTAAGTGTGCATAATGTTGACAAAATATATAAGTTAACACCAGCCAAACACCCCCTTCCCTCGGTCCCACTTCGTCATCGGATACCACGGACCACACCGAGCATACCCCCGCAAGCGCCCATAAACTCAAGTGCAGCGCTGCGCGCATGAACAGCGACAACGACAGCAACAGCGACGCAGCGACGCAGCGACAACGACAGCGGCATCGACGGAGCGGCAGCGACGGCAGAACGTCAGCGACAGCGACAGAACGTCAGCGGCGAATTCCGACAACTTCAGCGTAACCAAGTAGAGCACTGACCGGCCGCTAGCTGCCTCAGCTATAGCCGCCGTTCCCCCCTTCCCCCGCTACGCCCCAATTGGAATTGCAGCGTTAGCGGGTTCGGGAACAACAACATCGAAATGCCCAAAACCGCTGCCGTCGGTTTGGACATTTCCGCTGCCGCGCTGCCCATAATTTGCTGACGCGGGGAGTTAGGTTAAGCTACAAAATATAAAGAGAATTATTCTAGAATTAATCCGATTTGTACCCCCGAGGAAATAAGACATCATTACTGAACAATTTTAATAAACCAATTTGTATTTGAACTTAAACTTTAATCAAACCTTATTGAAATCATTTTGAAGGACGGGAAGGACGTGGGCCGACAAGGAAATATCAGCACCGATATGCGGATGAACTTTAATAGGTAATGTTGGTACCCCTTCCCCCCGGTTATCATCTGAGGATAACCGTAACTGGCGCCCGAGCAGATCTAACTTCTTTCGGGAAGTCGGACTACCTGGCTCTGGAAAATGTGAAACTGTGAAAATTAACAAGAACATGAAAAATTTTTTAACAAAAAAATATGAAAAAAAGAGCTAAAATGGTTGCCTGACTATAAGAGTCGGCCAACATTTTTTTACAGTGAAATATTTTAAATATTTTTTTACAAGTGGAAGTTTTCTGTGGAGAACGAAAAAGAAAAAAATGATAATTAAGGAAAGAATTCCGACTATGAAAAAGGTGGCGTTGTGTGTGAAAAAAATTCAGAAGATTTTTTTATGATATAAGAATGGCGAGATCTAAAGAAATGTGAATGTGCAAAATATTAATACTGTGTACAGTTACCCGCTGCGGTGGGGGTGATACTCCCCACGAGCGCAAAAAACTGTGCCTACTTAAAAATAATTAATGGTGAACCTGCCGCGGCGATATGTCCACGCACCCTGTGGCGCGGCATATTCGCGGGCACAAAACACCAAAGTGAAAAAAAAGAAAACAATAATCCGCTGCGGCGATCAGTCCACACCGTTGGACTTATTCGCGAGCGCAAGAATTGTTAAAATAACGAAATTAAAAATAATAACCGCTGCGGCAATTAATTTGCGAGCGGCAATTTTCCGAATAAAGAAATATTTAAATAAATAAAAATTACAAAAATAAATAAGCACACACACGAAAAGTTTTTTTATTTTTTTGCGTTTGGCAACTCACTGGAAAGGCTAGCGGGTGCGTAATGCATTCAAGAAAAGCTGCCCAGTGGGTTGTGTGGCAACCGTACCCTAGTAGGCGGCATGCCAAAAAGGATAAATACGGACCACCGTGCCGGAAAACAATAAAACGCAAAAAATAAAAGTAACGCACAACGCCTCGAGAAATAAAATATTTTAAACAAAAGAAAACAAAATACAAAAAAGTTTTAAAAGAAACGAATTACATAATAAGAAACGCAAAAGGAAAAAACTCGATACTAATTATCATCTCATTTCAGAATACTAACCCTGTAAGAAGCCAACTGTGGAATATTGAAGTACAAAAGTCATAGTAAAAATCGAAAAGTTTAAATTGAAAAACAAATCGAAGACAGAGCCAGACAGTAAAGGAGGAAATTGTGGGTGAGTGAAACGTCTTGAATATTTTTAAAAAAAACATACCCCCTGCTGCCAAAACGAATAAAGACTCTGTTGCCAAATTATTTTTGTTGGGCTTGTAGGATTTATCCACCATTTCTTTTCTTCTGATTTTTAATAAACTGTAATCGAATCTATCCTTATTCAACGTCAAGTTGAAAAAATTTGAGAAAATTTGAGACCCTTAATCTAAAAACTGAGAAGTTATCTACCACACCTTTTACTCGTCACCTTCTCCGGACCTCCAATAAAATATAATTCCATTTATCCCTATTCAACTGCAAGTTGAAAAATTTGAGTTTCGTAAATTAGACCTGGGAATTTATTAACTGCTATCTCTAACAAAATGGAGGAAATGAAGGAAGTTCTCAACCGTCTCGACGCCACAATCGCGACCCTAACCACGCAAATGTTGGGCGTACGGGAGGAGTGTAGGAAAATAGGGAACAGGGTAAACGTTCTTGAGTCCGACTTGGAGCGGCGTAACCCGGTGGTGGATATTCCACTTCCGTTAACACGCCCGAGGACAGAGTACGAACTCAAAGAATCTTCGGTCGTGCCAGATTGCGTTAGGGAACTGGTAACCTTTGAGGGTGATTCCGAGAAGTACATTTCTTGGATTAACAGGGCCCAATCCATTGTAAACGACTATGAAGTCATTAGGGAAAAACCCCTGTATAGATCAGTCCTTGTCCAAATTAGACAAAAAATTAGGGGAATGGCTGATATGGCTCTCAATGCCTATAACGTGAGGGACGACGACTGGTTAGAAGTTAAAAGAGTGTTGGCTCTACATTTCGCGGACAAGCGAGACGTGGGAACGCTAGAATATGAGCTTAGTAGAATGTCCCAAGGAGCCCAAAAGTTGGAAGATTTCTATTTAAAAATAAACAATCACGTTTCGCTCATTACTAATAAGATCAAAACTATGAATTACTCGCCCGAAGTAACCAACGCATTTTTGGCGGGACAGAGGGAGAAGGCCCTCAGTGCATTTATTAGAGGGTTAAATGGCGACTCTGCTAGGCTGTTGATAATTCGCAAGCCTGCAGACGTCCATGAGGCGTACTCCATTTGTCAGGAGCTCCAAAAGATGGAGCCGAGAAACTTTACGCCAAGGGTCCCTTTATTTAAGCCTCCTTTCAACCCAGCTTACCAAAATTATAGGCACCCTAATCCCCCGAGGTTTCCACAGACGAATCAATTTAATCGAAGGGCCATAGCCAATTCAACGCATAATTATGCCCCGAGTGGAAGTATGCAAGGCCCACCAAGATTCCAAGGCACCAGATTAGCTATCAAAAATGAAGCGAACCAATCTGGTCAAAGTTATAGGACAAATTTTAACCCACGTCAGTTTGAGGCCAACGGTGTCAAGCGAAGTCTGAGCGGGAATTCGGACTTAAATCCATTCCGTAAGGCTCAGAGGCTTTACCACATTCAACCCACCTTATCATCGGACTTCACTATCGATGAACATTATCAACAGTACTCTGATAGAGAGGTAGGGGAATTGGCAGATTCACCTCAAGGAGTTGAACATGGTTCTCCCTTGGAGGAGGTGGGATGCATTGGAGATGGCGAGCAAAATTTTGTGACCGACGCCTCTCTAGCATACCATACATAGAATATCAGACTAAAAATGGGGCCAAATTACAGTTTCTTATAGACACCGGCGCAAATAATAATTTTATTAGCCCCAAAAATTCCGCCGGCTCTACAACATTAGCTAAGCCATTTTCTGTACAATCCGCGGGGGGTAACATCAAAATAACGCACCGCATCATAGGGCAATTCTTCAAACCAATCGGGAACGACACAGTTCTCACCTTTTTTGTTCTCCCTGGCTTAAAAGCATTTGACGGTATTATAGGGGACGATACTCTTAAGGCCTCAAAAGCCCTGATTGACAGAAAAAACGACCTTTTAACAATATCACCGGGCATCAAGATACCTCTTCTTGCAAAAAAATCATTAAATATACACCTTTTGTTGGACGCGACACACCCCGAGTCCGCAAAGGAAGCCTTAAACGCATTGATTACCGAATATTTTAAAATCTTCGAACCACTCTCGCCCGGCGAAGCTGTCGACACGAGCGTTAGAACCGAGATTCGAACAAGCACCTCAGACCCCATATACACAAAAAGCTATCCCTATCCTACCAATATGAGAGGAGAAGTGGATAGGCAAATAGAAGAACTTTAGCGGGATGGGATCATTAGACCATCAAAAAGTCCCTATAACTCCCCGGTCTGGGTAGTTCCAAAAAAACCCAAACCGAACGGAGATAAGCAATACCGCATGGTCATCGACTTCAAGCGTTTAAACGCCGTCACGATTGCCGATACCTATCCGATACCAGACATAAATTCTATTCTGGCAAGCTTGGGAAAAGCCAAGTATTTTACCACACTCGACTTGACATCGGGATTCCATCAGATTTATATGCTAGAATCCGATACACCGAAGACAGCATTTTCCACCTTGAATGGGAAATACGAATTTCTTCGCCTTCCGTTTGGGCTAAAAAACGCCCCAGCGGTGTTCCAACGAATGATCGACGATGTCCTAAGGGAACACATTGGCAAGATTTGCTATGTGTACATCGACGACATAATAGTCTTCAGCGAGGATTATGAAAGTCATTGGAGGAACCTTCGAGCTGTTTTTGACAATCTCCAAAAGGCCAAACTGCAAGTCAACTTAGAGAAAACAAATTTCCTATCAACACATGTTGAATTCTTGGGATATGTGGTGACTGCAGATGGCATCAAGGCGGACGAAAAAAAGGTGGAGGCCGTCACAAAAATGAAGCCACCTACAAACGTAAAAGAGTTGAAGAGTTTCCTCGGCATGACGTCCTACTACAGGAAATTCATTAAGGACTACGCAAAAGTCCCAAAGCCTTTGACCAATTTAACTCGAGGGGAGTTCGCTAGGGTTAAATCCTCACAGTAGAAAAAGGTACCCATTGAACTCGACGAAGCTGCGTTAAAGGCCTTTGATGACCTGAAAACGATCTTGTCGTCTTCGGAAGTTTTAGCATTCCCGGATTTTTCTAAACCTTTCCATTTGACAACAGACGCGTCTAATTATGCAATCGGGGCAGTTCTTTCCCAAGTAGATTCTGGCAAGGATCGTCCAATAGCTTATATTTCTCGATCCTTGAACCAGGCGGAAGAAAATTACGCTACGAACGAGAAAGAAATGCTTGCGATAGTATGGGCTTTAGACAATCTTCGTTCCGCTAACCTTTGCGCTAGGTAATAGGAATTTCAATGCCAAATTAAAGCGATGGAAGTCGCGGATTGAAGAGTACAATTGCGAGCTAATATACAAGCCAGGAAAGTCGAATATAGTGGCTGACGCGCTTTCGCGAGTCACGACATTTCTCAATATGATATGATACTGCATCCGAGTCAGATTCCATAGCCACAATCCATAGCGCCCTTCGGGACGCATCCCAACTAATTCCCCATGTTGAGAATCCGATTAATGTCTATCGGAACCAAATAATCTTCGATCCGAAATTGTCCGTTTATTCTTGCGAGCACCCACACGTTGGATACGCGCGTCACTTAGTCCCATTTTAATGACCCATCTACTCTTATTGATTCTTTAAACAAATATTTGAAACCCTCGATAATTAATGGAATTAAATTCCCAGAGGTTTCCTTACAGCTCTTGCAGACCTCTTGCTTCCAAAATTTTAAACTGTTTAAAATCCGTATAACACAACGCTTAGTAGAAGATTTGACGGATGAGGACCAAATTTGCGGGGTCATTGAGAAAGAACACCGCCGAGCACACAGAAGCTCAAAAGAGGTTCAAGTCCAAATACTGGAAAAATATTACTTCCCCAGGATGGCAAAAGCCATCCGCACACAGATTTCGACTTGTACTATATGTAAACTACAGAAGTACGACAGACACCCTAATAAGTCATTGCTCCAGGACCCCTATCCCGAAGTACCCGTGTGAAAACTCACATCGACGTATTCACAAGAAAAATAATCTCAATCACAAATTCCAACAAAATATCCCATCATCCTCTATCACCTCCCAACACTTTAACACAATCACCACCAAAATTCCGACAACGAGAGGGGACTTTGTGCCCGACTGTCTGAACTATCTCAGAACCCTGGACATAGAGCTTTATAAACACCGACCCAAAAAAGTGAAGTCAACGGGCAGGTGAGAGGTTCCACTCCACCTCTTAAATATACCGTGTTTGAAAAGCGAGTATCCCTCTTTCAAAACCGTTGAACTCGTCCTGATTGTCGTGGACAGGTATAACAATCTGTCACTCGGTAACAAGTAAAAAGCCCGTCGACATTTTCTTTAATCGAACCTCCAGAATAAATTATCAGGGGCTGTCCAATTCAGGCAGCAGGCCCTGGAAGACATCGAGGACTTATAGAACAAAACAAACCTAACTAATAATGGCGCAATAAGAAAAGAAGCGACCCCATCAGTACCAACAAGGCGATCAGGTATATGTCGCCAACAAGCAAATCAAAACCAAGGAAAAGCAGCGGTATAAGCCGGAGGAAGTTCTGGATGACCGGAGAGTCACCATAAGAACTAGGTCCGGGAAAGTCTTCCACAAATCCCACCTAAAGAATTGATTTTTGACTCTCGAATAAAAAAAAGTAAAGTTACCCAAGACAAATAACATTCGGCAACAGAGTATCTTTAACATTTTTTATTGAAAATTCATTCTAACACCATAGTGGGGGATATGTGCCAAGCGTTTCACTATCCACAAATTTCTGTTTTTTGAAAAATTTTCTTTTTATTGAACTAAACTTTTTATACCTATCGGGTAAAACTAGAAAATAGAAAGATATAGACTAAGATAACAAACAATTTAAAAATATACTAAATATCCACAATTATAGACTAAGAAAATAACTATCGTCACGTAATTGAAAAATCTCTTCCCCTAAACGTAAATAAAAAAAAAGAACACAAAAACCATAAAAAACAGGAAATCTCTCAACAAAAAAATTGAGAAAAATTATTACAAAAATATTAAAATAAAAACTAACAATACGAAATATGATTTAAAAACAAAACAAAAATAGCCATAAGCTCTAGAATATACAAAATATTGATAAGTAATAGAAATAACACTTAGAATTAGTAAATCGAACACCTAGGCTAAGCCAATTGAAAAATCTCTTTGGTATAAAAATACTTTTATTAATTCCATTTAACTCCCCGTCGGCGCCGTAAGCACGTCACTAATATGTGTGGCCACATCCATCCACATCTTCAAGTATGATGCCCCGATTATCCCGCTGCAGCAAGGAATGGTTTGGAGAACCATCGGAGTCTTCAAGTTAGCACACGTAATGAACCTGGATCATGTACAGCAACTGATTGACCAAGTCACGGGAGAAGCTATGGTGATATCAGACCAACGGATTGGAGCTCTGGTCGATCACTATCTACGGCGGGCTTCGGAAGGAATATCACGCATGGACGGCATCTCGAACCGCAGGCAGAGGTCAATAGATTGGCTCGGTTCGGCTTGGAAATGGGTCGCGGGATCCCCCGACAAATCAGACTGGAACGCAATTTTAAAAGAAGAAAGCAACCCAGCAAAAAATGATAACCAGCAGATCCGGATAAACATGAAGCTATTTGACACAGCGCACGAGTCGCTCCAGAGGTTAAACGACGTCATTGCGAGAGTAAATGCAATAGACGGGGATTTCCACGTGACGACGGCCATATTACATAAGGCTATAATAATTTCTGATCAGGTGGATGAAATTCTTAGAGCATGCCAGTTAGCAAAGACTGGGGTGATCAACACGAACCTCCTAGATCACATGGAAATCGAGGAGATACTGTCCGAGATGGACAGTCTCCTCTATCAAAACGTTGTGGAGGCTGTAGAGTTTTCCCGCCCCACAATCTTGTCGAATGGAACTACGCTTCTGTATATTCTAGCGATGCCAAAGGTAGTGAATAAAAAATACCGGCTCATGAGGATATACGCAACGACAATGAATGGCAAACAAGTCGTCTTGAAACACAATAAACTGGCAAAAGACAACGTGGAGACATACGCTCTCCTTGGAAGTTGCTCGTCAATCGGCAACACTACTGTGTGCAGAGAGCAAGACTTGCTCAAGCTGGAAGAGCAAGACTGCATACCCCGGCTTCTAAAAGGGGGACAAGCAGAGTGCGATTACCTGCGAACGAACCAGGAAACAGCAGAGTTAATCGATGACGGCACGGTTTTCCTATCAAACTTCAACGGAACGATAACAACCGCAGCCGAGGAACACCATCTGGAAGGATCTTACATTATACAATTCGACAATGAGACAATAGCGGTGGGAAACCGTAATTATAGCTGTTACTCGTCGGTACACTTGATGCTCATGCCAGCGGCATTAACCCGAATAAAGACAACGGGTTATGAGCCCTCATTGAAGTATGTCCACGAATTCAACATGGAGAACCTGAGAAAAATATCCGTCATGTCTGACGAGATTGTGATATCTTTTTCAATAGAGATAATCATAGGCCTCGTCATTATGACGGCCGTCTACCTCGTCTGGAAGAAGATAACGTCAACCAAAGGGATCCCTAAGTTGCGGGACCCACCCGAGATCCTAGAGGCGCAGGAACTCGCGTCGAAAACCTCATAATCTGTGGGACACAGATCTTGTGGTGGGGAGGAGTTAACACCACCCAAACACCCCCTTCCCTCGGTCCCACTTCGTCATCGGATACCACGAACCACACCGAGCATACCCCCCGCAAGCGCCCATAAACTCAAGTGCAGCGCTGCGCGCATGAACAGCGACAACGACAGCAGCAGCGACGCAGCGACGCAGCGACAACGACAGCGGCATCGACGGAGCGGCAGCGACGGCAGAACGTCAGCGACAGCGACAGAACGTCAGCGGCGAATTCCGACAACTTCAGCGTAACCAAGTAGAGCACTGACCGGCCGCTAGCTGTCTCAGCTATAGCCGCCGTTCCCCCCTTCCCCCGCTACACCCCAATTGGAATTGCAGCGTTAGCGGGTTCGGGAACAACAACATCGAAATGCCCAAAACCGCTGCCGTCGGTTTGGACATTTCCGCTGCCGCGCTGCCCATAATTTGCTGACGCGGGGAGTTAGGTTAAGCTACAAAATATAAAGAGAATTATTCTAGAATTAATCCGATTTGTACTCCCGAGGAATTAAGACATGCAACTGAACAATTTGAATAAACCAATTTATATTTAAACTTAAATTTTTAATCAAAGTCTTATTGAAATCATATTGAAGGACGGAAGGACGTGGGCCGACAGGGAAATATCAGCACCGATATGCGGATGAACTTTACTAGGTAATGTTGGTACCCCTTCCCCCCGGTCATCCTTTGAGGATAACCGTAACTTATATGATAGGTGTATATATTGCTGATAGTAAAAATATGTTTTTATTGGTGGGAGTAAAACTAAATGAAACAAAAAGGTAGCTATGGTAACTAAGATTAAAAGTTTACATAGAAAAATTATAAAGAAATAGATATAAAATATGAATTTGGTGTTCTTATAAAATTATAGTGTTTGGTTATTTTCTCTTGGGTATACTTAGAACAGATTAATTATTTTTATTGATCTTAAAAAGGGTGACATCACCTAGCAAACTTATGGAAATGAGTTCCGAATATACTCGTACATTGGGTACCGCGGCTACTATAATAGCTTTTTCTTGTTTGTTGCAATGAATTAATGGAGAGAAATCCAGACAGTACATTGGGTACCGCGGCTACTATAATAGCTTTTTCTTGTTTGTTGCAATGAATTAATGGAGAGAAATCCAGACAGAAGGTCTCAAGGTATAAATTCTCCAGTTCTGTTACAGATATTGGTAGATTGACTTTGGATAGTAAATATCTTACTTTAATAGCGAAATGAGATTCTCTAGTAAAAGTAGTTAACATCGCCTGTGTTGTGATCATGGTGCAGTTGTACACATATATATATATATTTAGAGGAAAACAAATATAGAAACTTACTCATTGATATCCTGGCGATGAGATCACGACGCTCTGGATCATTTGGGTTGTAGATAAATATTAAATTAATTATATATATATATATATATATATATATATATATATATATATATCATATATATATATATATATATATATATATATATATATATATATGTGTGGAATAGGCGAACTTAAAAATAATATTTATGGGTAATATATATTTTGAACATCGCGTCTTTCGCGTAACTATTCTTTTTTTTGTTTTTTTTTTTTTATATAAAACACTGAATAGACAAATAATAAAAACAACTATAAGGATGCGGAGGGAATGAAGGAAGCGGCACTCAGGCATCCAAGTGAACTTCACTGCAGGGACTTCTCAAGTAGTTTCTTATTACACATATACGTTTGTTGCGGTGGATGGTTTTGTTTTAGGTTTTCAGTGCTGTTACTGATAATTATTTGTTTTAATTTATTTTATTGTTAGTGCTGTTGTTTCTTCTCTTTTTTTTTCTTTTTGTTTTGGTTTTGGTTGCGGTTACTGATTGTTTATTTGATTTTATTCACTTTATTGTTTCGTACTTAATCCCGGTTTCGCTCGGGCCAGTTAGAGGCAGCGGTTACGATCCACTCCAAATCGTGTCCTTGATCCCGACGGCGTTTTACGGATTTCTTATACATTCTGAGTCCTCGTAGGACTACAAGGACCATTATCAACACTGTGATCAAACACAAGACATAAACCACTTTTACAATTTCGTCTTTGTGATCTATCACTTCGACGTTGTTGATGACGTTGGCAGTGTTGTCATCCGCCTTAGACGTTTTAGATCCCATTTTGTTTTGTTTAGTCCTTTAATCGCGAAACTTTGAGCAAAGGATCTTGGTCTTTGGGATAATATTATAATTGATATTTTGCACTAAGAATTGCTCGTTCAGTTATTATCGGGACTATCTTCACTAGCAGATCATGATCTTGATCTCTTGATTTTCACTTGGATCACGACAATAGTCCCGAATTAATTCAAATGCTAATCGATAGGCGTGTCCTTACCGAGGACAATAGCAGAGGACAACGGGTACAGATCGCCTGGTGGCATTGGACCCCAGTTTTGAATGTTATAGCGCGTCCCGAGGCAGAATTAATTCTGTCTTTAGCGTCCCGACTCGTATAACTGCCGGCCGTATCTCAGAATCTGACCTCTTCTCCGTGGAGTTCCAGTTCGTTTATACCGTTGTTAGAGCTTTTCTTTTTGCTTCCGGGTTCTTATTTTCGTACCTAAGTGTTCCCATCTAAGTACGCATTTCCCCTTGCTTCAGCTAACTCCCCCACTTTGGATTTAGCTAGTGTCAGCTCTCGTGTTCAGATCAGTCTCTCGTTGCTTTACTGACCGCTATATTTTTCCATTGAATTGCCCAATTGGTGCATTATATTGCATTGTGCAAATTTTGGTCTTTCTATCTTTTTTCGCAACTTTATATACTGTGGCTAATGCCCGCTTCTTTCCTCTCCTCCCGCCATAACCGGCGCTCGTAGCAGGCTCGATGTCCGTATGGAACGACCTCGCAAAAAGAAACCTACGACAGGCGGTTACAATGTGTGTTTTTTTTTTTTGTACCTGAGTCCAGCCTAACGTGTGGCCTCGACCCATACCCTGGGATACAGAGTCTCGTGCTCTATCGACTGAACTAGCCGGGCTATTTTGCTGTGGCTGTTGTCAACGTAATTTTGTTTGTTTGTTTGTGAATAAATTAAAGAAAGGTTTTCGTATTTGCAGATAGATATTTATTTATATATATATATTTTTATTTGTGTTTTTTTTTTTCTATCTTTGTCTTGGGTGCAGGGCGCGTCACCCATCCTCGCAGTTGCCGCCGCTCTAATCGCAACCGGGAGATTAACAGGTTGTTCCAGTCCACATTTTCATGGACACTCTGTAGGTTGTCCTGATCTACAGATATCTCCTTCTTGATCGATCTAATCTCTTCCCGGAGGCGGTTTTCTTCCTCCTTGTCCTCCTCTTGCCGGACTTGTATCCCTTTATCCTGCAGTTGGTCCTCCCTCCATGACAGCATATGCTTGTACCAATCAATCCGCTCGAGAGATAGCTCAAGAGAGGAGAGTTCTTCCTCTATCTCCTTTTTGATCTCGCGCATTTCCCACGCGGTCCCATTAATCCTATGTTTTTGGGGCCTCATGGTCATTTCTGTCTGATTCGGATTTGTCGTGTGGTCGAGTTTATATAGCAGGTCTTCGGATCTCATTCAGGGGGACAGGCTATATAGAGGTCTTTGGCACTTTTGCCAACTACGTTGCCTAATTCATACAACGAATTCCCTTATCGTTTAAGTATGACACACCCAACTCGGTTTGGCCCCAACTTTGCATTATACCCTTCTGCTCAGTTACTTCGCCGATAGTTTTTTCGGTATACCACCTGTCCCACTGCAAACTCAACTTCTCTGCTGCGGGTATTATATGTCCTTTCTGCTTTCTCGTGTGCACGGGTTAAACCTTTATTCACATGATCTTGTGTTAACTCCATCTTGTCCGCTAAGCACACTACCTGATCGGTTGCTGTGACACCGCTAAGGCGTCGCATTATCGCATACGCACTTGCGTGTATGACCATCCGTGTCCCAAACATCGCATAGTATGGTTCCAGTCCCAACGCTTCTTGATAGCCACTTCTTAGCGTACACGCTATTCGACTTAAGTGGGAGTCCCAATTCCGCTGGTCTTTCTCAGTCGTTGCCCGGACCATTTGCAATATGGATCGGTTTACCCTCTCAGCTGCATTAGCTTGCGGAGCATAGAAGCCAGTTCGTATGTGTCGAATTCCATATTGCTCGAGCAGTTCTGCGAATACCTGAGCGACGAACTGCTTGCCGTTATCGGAGTGTATAAACTCTGGTACTCCAAACTGATGGACAATTTACTTCTCCAGAAAGCTGACGACTCCTCCAGCGGTGGCTTTCCGCATTGGTTCTAACCAAACGAACTTAGTAAAATGATCTAGACACACAAAGATTACGGTGCTTCCGAATTTTGTTCTGGGGTATGGCCCCATGATCCCCATCAATATAAACTTTGCCCTGGGCGTTCAGTTATGGTTTGTTTGCCCATTGGAGGTCGGTTCGTTTTGTTGGCGGTTTTGCTGACTTTGCATTCTTCACAATTCTTTATTATTTCTTGTACGCTGACTGTCATGCCGGGCCAGTAATAAAATTGTCGTATTCTTTCCAGGGTTTTGTGGATTCCTCCATGACCTGCCGTCTTGGCGTGATGAGTTTGAATGGCGATATCCTGCCTAAGCTCTACCGGAACCCACAGTTTCCAAGCTCGGTCTATGCTAATTACTTCTCCCGACCGGAAGCCTAATCGTTTGTACACATAGCCTTCGGACACCTGAATGTCTGGTGTCTTTTCTGCGTGCATCTCCACTACCAGAACCAGCTCTCGGTACTCTTTCGACTGGAATGCGACCGCCTTTAGGTCCACTTGGATTTCTGCCGGATATTCTGTAGCTATCTCGTCCATATGTGTTTTCGAGAGCGCGTCGGGGACTACGTTCAGTCCCCCTTTTCTGTGCTCAATCTGGAAATCAAAATTAAAATTGCTGCATAACACTCCAGTTCCGTAATGGAATAGTTCCGCTGAGATTTATTCAACTTTGCAGACATGTATGCGATTGGATGTTCTCCGCCGTCCTCGTCCGTTTGAAATAACATTGGATGGTGAAAGGCGTAATTCTGAATAAAACGCCGATACCATCCCCAAAAATATCCGCATTTGCTTGGCGAAAGTGGGCTGCCTGAATTTTTGCCTGGTCTGTTTTTATGCTACCTCCGCCTGCAATATACCTTAGATATTTAGCTTGGCTGTAGCAGAATTTGCTCTTATCCACGTTGATCGTCAGCTTTGCCCTTCTCAAGCAGTCACTGACATGCCGCAACATATCTAAATGTTCCTCAAAAGTAGGCGTAAATACCAGCAGATCGTCGAGATATACAAATACATGCTCCCGTAGTGCAGCTGGAATAACTTTGTCCATTGGTCGGCACATTCTCTGTGCTGCATTGCATAAGCCAAACGGCATAACCGTGAACTGATACAACGGCCGACCTGGCACCGTGAACGGTGTTTTCTCCCTGCTCTTGGCTTCTACGCGTACTTGCCAGAAGGCGTCTTTCAAATCGATTGCCGAAATATAATATGTTTCTTGTAGTCGACTTAATAAGACTTCAATTAGTTAGTTTAAGATGGTTTCCTGTTCCGTTGAGATTTTATGCGGAGTGTAGGCGGTCTCCTGCTCGTTCAGTTATTATCGGGACTATCTTCACTAGCAGATCATGATCTTGATCTCTTGATTTTCACTTGGATCACGACAATAGTCCCGAATTAATTCAAATGCTAATCGATAGGCGTGTCCTTACCGAGGACAATAGCAGAGGACAACGGGTACAGATCGCCTGGTGGCATTGGACCCCAGTTTTGAATGTTATAGCGCGTCCCGAGGCAGAATTAATTCTGTCTTTAGCGTCCCGACTCGTATAACTGCCGGCCGTATCTCAGAATCTGACCTCTTCTCCGTGGAGTTCTAGTTCGTTTATACCGTTGTTAGAGCTTTTCTTTTTGCTTCCGGGTTCTTATTTTCGTACCTAAGTGTTCCCATCTAAGTACGCATTTCCCCTTGCTTCAGCTAACTCCCCCACTTTGGATTTAGCTAGTGTCAGCTCTCGTGTTCAGATCAGTCTCTCGTTGCTTTACTGACCGCTATATTTTTCCATTGAATTGCCCAATTGGTGCATTATATTGCATTGTGCAAATTTTGGTCTTTCTATCTTCTTTCGCAACTTTATATACTGTGGCTAATGCCCGCTTCTTTCCTCTCCTCCCGCCATAACCGGCGCTCGTAGCAGGCTCGATGTCCGTATGGAACGACCTCGCAAAAAGAAACCTACGACAGGCGGTTACAATGTGTGTTTTTTTTTTTTTGTACCTGAGTCCAGCCTAACGTGTGGCCTCGACCCATACCCTGGGATACAGAGTCTCGTGCTCTATCGACTGAACTAGCCGGGCTATTTTGCTGTGGCTGTTGTCAACGTAATTTTGTTTGTTTGTTTGTGAATAAATTAAAGAAAGGTTTTCGTATTTGCAGATAGATATTTATTTATATATATATATTTTTATTTGTGTTTTTTTTTTCTATCTTTGTCTTGGGTGCAGGGCGCGTCACCCATCCTCGCAGTTGCCGCCGCTCTAATCGCAACCGGGAGATTAACAGGTTGTTCCAGTCCACATTTTCATGGACACTCTGTAGGTGGTCCTGATCTACAGATATCTCCTTCTTGATCGATCTAATCTCTTCCCGGAGGCGGTTTTCTTCCTCCTTGTCCTCCTCTTGCCGGACTTGTATCCCTTTATCCTGCAGTTGGTCCTCCCTCCATGACAGCATATGCTTGTACCAATCAATCCGCTCGAGAGATAGCTCAAGAGAGGAGAGTTCTTCCTCTATCTCCTTTTTGATCTCGCGCATTTCCCACGCGGTCCCATTAATCCTATGTTTTTGGGGCCTCATGGTCATTTCTGTCTGATTCGGATTTGTCGTGTGGTCGAGTTTATATAGCAGGTCTTCGGATCTCATTCAGGGGGACAGGCAATATAGAGGTCTTTGGCACTTTTGCCAACTACGTTGCCTAATTCATACAACGAATTCCCTTATCGTTTAAGTATGACACACCCAACTCGGTTTGGCCCCAACTTTGCATTATACCCTTCTGCTCAGTTACTTCGCCGATAGTTTTTTCGGTATACCACCTGTCCCACTGCAAACTCAACTTCTCTGCTGCGGGTATTATATGTCCTTTCTGCTTTCTCGTGTGCACGGGTTAAACCTTTATTCACATGATCTTGTGTTAACTCCATCTTGTCCGCTAAGCACACTACCTGATCGGTTGCTGTGACACCGCTAAGGCGTCGCATTATCGCATACGCACTTGCGTGTATGACCATCCGTGTCCCAAACATCGCATAGTATGGTTCCAGTCCCAACGCTTCTTGATAGCCACTTCTTAGCGTACACGCTATTCGACTTAAGTGGGAGTCCCAATTCCGCTGGTCTTTCTCAGTCGTTGCCCGGACCATTTGCAATATGGATCGGTTTACCCTCTCAGCTGCATTAGCTTGCGGAGCATAGAAGCCAGTTCGTATGTGTCGAATTCCATATTGCTCGAGCAGTTCTGCGAATACCTGAGCGACGAACTGCTTGCCGTTATCGGAGTGTATAAACTCTGGTACTCCAAACTGATGGACAATTTACTTCTCCAGAAAGCTGACGACTCCTCCAGCGGTGGCTTTCCGCATTGGTTCTAACCAAACGAACTTAGTAAAATGATCTAGACACACAAAGATTACGGTGCTTCCGAATTTTGTTCTGGGGTATGGCCCCATGATCCCCATCAATATAAACTTTGCCCTGGGCGTTCAGTTATGGTTTGTTTGCCCATTGGAGGTCGGTTCGTTTTGTTGGCGGTTTTGCTGACTTTGCATTCTTCACAATTCTTTATTATTTCTTGTACGCTGACTGTCATGCCGGGCCAGTAATAAAATTGTCGTATTCTTTCCAGGGTTTTGTGGATTCCTCCATGACCTGCCGTCTTGGCGTGATGAGTTTGAATGGCGATATCCTGCCTAAGCTCTACCGGAACCCACAGTTTCCAAGCTCGGTCTATGCTAATTACTTCTCCCGACCGGAAGCCTAATCGTTTGTACACATAGCCTTCGGACACCTGAATGTCTGGTGTCTTTTCTGCGTGCATCTCCACTACCAGAACCAGCTCTCGGTACTCTTTCGACTGGAATGCGACCGCCTTTAGGTCCACTTGGATTTCTGCCGGATATTCTGTAGCTATCTCGTCCATATGTGTTTTCGAGAGCGCGTCGGGGACTACGTTCAGTCCCCCTTTTCTGTGCTCAATCTGGAAATCAAAATTAAAATTGCTGCATAACACTCCAGTTCCGTAATGGAATAGTTCCGCTGAGATTTATTCAACTTTGCAGACATGTATGCGATTGGATGTTCTCCGCCGTCCTCGTCCGTTTGAAATAACATTGGATGGTGAAAGGCGTAATTCTGAATAAAACGCCGATACCATCCCCAAAAATATCCGCATTTGCTTGGCGAAAGTGGGCTGCCTGAATTTTTGCCTGGTCTGTTTTTATGCTACCTCCGCCTGCAATATACCTTAGATATTTAGCTTGGCTGTAGCAGAATTTGCTCTTATCCACGTTGATCGTCAGCTTTGCCCTTCTCAAGCAGTCACTGACATGCCGCAACATATCTAAATGTTCCTCAAAAGTAGGCGTAAATACCAGCAGATCGTCGAGATATACAAATACATGCTCCCGTAGTGCAGCTGGAATAACTTTGTCCATTGGTCGGCACATTCTCTGTGCTGCATTGCATAAGCCAAACGGCATAACCGTGAACTGATACAACGGCCGACCTGGCACCGTGAACGGTGTTTTCTCCCTGCTCTTGGCTTCTACGCGTACTTGCCAGAAGGCGTCTTTCAAATCGATTGCCGAAATATAATATGTTTCTTGTAGTCGACTTAATAAGACTTCAATTAGTTGGTTTAAGATGGTTTCCTGTTCCGTTGAGATTTTATGCGGAGTGTAGGCGGTCTCCTGCCGTGCAGGCTTGTCTTCTTCTATAGGTGCCACTGGATCTACCTCGGCTACCCGCACGTAGCGTTGTCCTGGTAGAGGAAGCCTAAACTCCTCCCAGAACTCAATCCCAAAATAAAACTATTGCTGTAACGCTGGCACTATCAAGAACTCTAGTTCTTTCGTTTCTTCTTCCCATTCTACTGGTAAGGTAATCATGCCCGTAACATTGATTTTTCCCCCGCTAGCGGTTTGGACATTCTGCTTTGTTAGCTTTTGCACTTTCTGTTCTCGCCCTCGCAAAAACACCTCCGCTCCTTTTCCAATGCAGTTGGCGCTTGCTCCGGTGTCTAGTAACGCGACTATCTGCTCGCCGTCTACTCTAGTCTTGGCAAACAAGCGGTTGTCGTTTTTAAGGCTGACAATGGAAGCCACTAATTTTTTCCTAAATTTCCGTGTGGTAGAATGATGTAGGTGTTGAAGCTTCTTGTCCTTTCGGTGCTGTCTCTCGTCCTCTTTTTTATCGTCCGTGCTAAAGATTCGCCTCATACTCCGTCTTCCGCTGCTGCTCGCGATCGTGCTCTTGCTTCTGGGTCTCGTTTTTCTGACCGGGCTTCCCGGAGTCCCTGATAAAAAAGGAGCCTGCAGTGAGTAATATGAGTCACTTTTGCCACAGTGATGACACTGTGTGTCATGGAACCGGGCTTGGCATCCTGTCCCCTCTGCTTGGTTGCGGTGGCGATAGAAATCGGTCGGCTTGTTGCAAGTGTAACACAAGTATGTGTAAAACGGGGATGAGCACTCTCCTCCTGCTTCTGGTCCGTTCCCTCCTGCGAAAACTTTCTTGTTTGCATTTTGCCGGAATGGGTTCGTCCTGCTCGGTTTTTCCGCATTCGCTCCTTGTGATCGCCGGTCTTTTTGGAACGCCTCGAGTTGATACTCTTCTGACTCGCTGTCTTCCTCCGACTTGTTGAAAATCTCGTTGACGTGTCGCGGGCGTGTTCTCTTATCTCTTGTCCACTTCTCCAACCTTTTTCCCTTCTTTTTGAACTCTGCTAACGAATCTATTGGAGAAGCCGACATAAATGCTCCTAGTTCGGAGTTCAAATTTTCTTTCAAAATCTCCACCAGGTCTGATTCTGGAATTTTCCTTCGCATCTTAAAATGCAGATTGTGCATTGCCGAGATGTAATCGTCCAAACTCTCATTATAAACCTGGTGCCGCTCCACCAGATCTTTGATGGTAACATAATCGTTTTCCGAGGCAGAGAACGCCCTGGTCATCTCTCGTGTCAGCGAAAAGTAGCCGATGTCGTACTCATCAGCTTTGTCTATAAGGCGGGGCCTGTGAGTAGCACATGAAACTCTCTGAACACCTGTTCCTCTGTGCACCCGTATAAATCCTTCATTCTTTCCACCCGAAACAGAAAACTTTCTACAGGCATACGAGCCCTCAAACTCGAGATTCCACTTGTCGAGTCTGGCATATTGGGTTCCAGCTGATCGATTAATTAGCTGTAAAACTTCCTGCATACCAGTACCCCTCTCCCCTCTCTCGGTCATTCGGAGTAGGCGGATCCCCTAAAGCCTGTCCAGGGTATCTTGGTGGTTCTTGTCCCCTTGCTAGTTGGGGAGTGGAGCTATTGCCTCCTGGTAAGTTTCCGGATCTCTGTGCTTCGCTTACTTCAGCGACTCGCACCTGGAGACTTATCATTTGTGTGTTTAACTCTGTGATCTGCGTTGCGAGTGTTGCCTTTAGTTCGTTGCCTTGTATAATAATGGCTGACATCCTCTCCAGCCTATTTTCGGAGGTGGAATGACGTGGCCTTGCTCTAGGCCTAGTCGGTTTGTAACCCCCCCCTACGGCTCCTAATGAGTCGACCGTTTCTGAGCTGTTGTATTCCGCCAGGCTTCCCAGATTATCGAGCTTACTGCTGATGCTCACCGATTGATTGGGTGCTGAATCTGTTGAGCGGCTGGTGCTCGCTTGATACCGCTCTTCTGATACCGCTTCTTCTAGCTTGACCAGCCTTTCTTGCCGCTAATGTGGATGCCCTTGCCGATATAGTCAGAGGTAATCTTAGCGCGACTTGCTTTCGTTTCCCTGCCATTAATTATACCCGTTACTCGTAGAGTAAAAGGGTATATTAGATTCGTGCAAAAGTATGTATCAGGTAGAAGGAAGCGTTTCCGACCATATAAAGTATAAATATTCTTGATCAGGATCACTAGCCGAGTCGATCTAGCCATGTCCGTCTGTCCGTCTGTATGAACGCTGAGATCTCGGAAACTATAAAAGCTAGAAGATTGGGATTTGGTATGAAGATTCTAGGGGTTAATACGCAGCGCAGTTTTTCACGCTGATGTGCCAGGCCTCCTCTAACGCCCACAAACCGCGAAAAACTATGGCACCCACAGTTTTGAAGCTAGATTAACGGGAAAAGGAATGTGTATTCGTTTTTTTAATACCTATTGATTGACCAATATATGAACCACGCCATTTTGTTTGGGTTATTAATGCCTACGGAAATGTAGAAGAAAATTTTTAAATCGTCCCACTCAGTAAAAAGTTATCATCAAATTATGAAATGGCCGGTAGATGACGCCACTTTGAAGCGGCTGCTTGGCTTGCCCTGCTTGACACTGCTTGCTTTAGCTGAGTAACGGGTATTTGATAGTCGAGGCACTCCACTATAGCGTTCCCTTTTGTTTTCACTTATATACTCCACTCGCTAGCTTAGCTCGTAGCTGACCTACCTTACTTTATATTCTCCTACGTTTAGCTCGTGCCGCGGTAATAAGATCCTGACTGGCACGCGCCCTTCAGACGATCAAAGAAACAAATAAATATCCCAGAAAAAAAATAATTGAGGTAAATCCTCAAATTACCAAAGGGACGGTCAAAGACAATGACGACTATGTATGTGTATGTTGACGTATGGAGTATTTATGCTGAATACACTTCATTTTATGCATAACCTGTATTTCAATGGACAAAGGTGTGACACAAATATAAATCAAATTTTTAAGTCGGGTTTGCTGGTATGATTGGGTATATACGGGTCAAGAAACCGTCCGAGCAGCTGAGCAGTGTGTCGAGACCCTGTAACTCTCGGAACCCATCTAACGACTGCTCGAATAGGGCTCTGCTTGCCAGATCCAATTTTTGCTTGATGATGGCAATCAATATTGTATCCCACCTTGATACATCGATGCCCAGTCCCTTTAATGATGATAGAGACTCGATAGTTGTAATGTACAACTCTTTTGATGACCTTGGATCGTCACTAACTGTGTTTTGATGCAGGAAACGATTGAGAATCGTGTCTGCCACATTTCGGAAATTGTTGTAGGAATCGACTAATATACCCCAGGCACTGAGGTAATTTTCTTCCTTAAGATCGATGTGTCTAATCAATCTTTCAGCCTCTCCAGTTACGGTGGTCTTTAGGTACCACATTTTCCGTACCGTCGGCATGTTAGTATCATGGACCATGCATTTGAATAAATCAAAAAATTGAGTCCATTTGAGTAGGTCCCCATCGAATTTGGGGTTGCTGACTCTGGGCAAATGCATATCTTCATTGCTAGAGGAGTTTGATTTGGCTCCTAAGACATCTTGAATTTCCTTTTCAAGTTTTAGGAAGGATTTCATGTCATATCCTCCCTTGCTTGGATCATCGTATTCTTCATGTACCGAGAAATGGATCTCTTGCGTTTGCGCCCATAGTGATTTTATCAAATCACTTGTTACGGTCTTTCCCGTACCTGAATACTCTTTCAGAGCGCGCTTAATAGAATCTGATATTGCCTTTTGTCGACGACATGCTGATATTAGTTTCTGGGACTCTATCGTGGGCTGCTGAATGCTTGCAGGGTACCAGTTGGGCCTGGATTTACCTCGGCTTGGCTTGTTGATTGTTTCATGCCGTCCCGTATGATAGCTCGATATTTGTCGTATGACTCACGACAGTCGTTGTAGAACTTCATGTATACCGTAGTTCTATACTTTTGAGGAATCTTGAGATCATTTTTTGTGAATCGACTCCAAGCGTCATCGAGTATGGTTAGTCTGTTTTCATAATAGTTCGGACTTGATTCCTCTCCAATGAATCTTTTTTGAAGTTGATGATAAATTTTGAGATTTCTTGACTGATCTCCTGTTGCACGTCTAGTGCTTCTGTGACTACTTGCTCATCCATGTCACTCATATTTATTACCTTGTGTTTAAAACTTCTGAACCGTTGGGAGTGTTTTATTTGCTTGTATAGCTGGATACGCTCCGATTCGCAACCGAATTGGTCAAAGAAGCTTTTAACACTTATGAATGATTTGGGTGAATTTGATGACAGCAACTGTGGTGGTTCTAACTGGGCTATGGCCGCGACCTTGTCTGGGTCTGTACCAATTCCTTGGCTTGTGACTCGATGTCCCAGGTACAGCAGCTCCTGTTTGAAGAACTGACACTTCTCTGGTTTATTTTCAGGTTCGCCTCCTTTAAACGACAAAACACTTCTCTGAGATTGTCCTTGTGTTTTCGCTGAGTGCGGCCGATGACGATTATGTCGTCCTGATACGCGAACGCGTGTGGAGACATCTCGGGTCCCATCACTTGGTCCAAGGCCCTTTGAAATGTTGCGGATGCTGAGTGTAATCCGAATGGCATCACTCTCCATTGGAAGAGCCCCTTTCCTGGCACCGTGAACGCCGTGAACTTTCTACTTGCTTCCTCTAGCGGAATCTGCCAGTATCCATCCTTTAAGTCCAGGCTGCTGATATTGCGTGCTTCGCGTAGTTGGTCCAGGATGTAGTTGATACGTGACATTGGGTACGCGTCCTTCACTGATTTCGCGTTTATCTGTCGGAAGTCGACGCTTAATCTCCACTTGCTGGTTTTTTTCTTCACCATCACTATGGAAGAGCTATACGGGCTCTTCGAGTATTCTATGAAACCCATTTCCAGAAGTTCATCCACCTTTGCATTGATCTCCCCTTGAACTGTGGGGTTCTTAGGGTAGTATCTTTGTTTTATAGGTTTGTCGTCCTTCATGGTTATCTGGAGCTCGGCCACGTTCGAAGTTCCGCTCATGGTTCGGAATTCTGCCAGCTCTGCTTCTAGGAATTGCTCGATGATTCCTTCCTCGCGGTCTTCATAAACAACTGCAACCGATAATTTTTCCTCAAGCCATCCGTTGTGTCTGTTCCTGGCCGGTATGCGGATTTCGTGACCTGCGCACTTTAACTCAACCCCAACCTGTGTGAGGAAATTCCAGCCCAGCACCAGTGCGCCTACTACTCCTGGCAATATCAGCAGGCCCATGGTCAGTCGTTTGTTGCCGAATGCGACTTCTACCTCGAGCTGCGCGCTTATTCCGCTGCACCTTCCGTCTGCCAACCTAACTTGCTGTCTCGTCCGTGTAATCTTTCCCAGAGCAGCCAGATTGTCCGCCAGCTCTTCGCTAATAAAGCTCGCTGTTGCCCCGGTGTCGATTGTGGCTTTGTACGAGTTCCCACCAATCGTCACCGCTGCGGACAACTGCTGCTCCTCTTCGATTAGCCTGCCAGTTAATTGGAGAGGTATCTGCGTGCGACCCCACTCGCCTCTCTGCGTCTGGGATCGCTGGCCATTTTCCGCTCTCTGACAGCATTCCATGTATCTCACACACACCTTTCCGTATATCCAGCAGAATAGCATTCGCTGGTTTCGGCAACCTCTGGCCCAATGCCCGTGTCCGTCGAATTTGCGACACTCCTCCTGCGGGTTGGATATGTATTGGTGGGCTTGGTTGCTTCCTGCTGGCGTGCTTTGTGGTCTCTGGGTGGTGTTCGATGGTCTCCATAAAGTGTTTGTCTGCTGCCTTTGATATTTCATATTCGGCGTGTTTCACGATGGTTCGGTTGGCCTGTCTTGCCTGCTGGTATCCTCGCATCTTCTACATGTCACCGGAGTCAGGACTGTAGTTTTTGTCCTGCTGAACTTATTCTCTTGGGAGAATGCTTCCCGCTCTTTTTCCAGCTCTTCGTACTCGTCGGCTAGGATCATGAGGACTTCCAGGTCGTCGACTTTGTATGTTCGGAGGGAAATTCTTAAGTCTGGTGTGCTGTTTTCCCTTATGACCTCGAGTATTTTCTCTGGACTGTACCCGAGCGGTCTTACCATGGTCTGCATTTAAACCATGTAATCTTTGAACGGCTCCCTGAATCCCTGCTTCCGAGCTTTCACCTGGTCCTCTAGCTTGGCAAAATATCCTCTGGGTAGGAAGAATGTTTGGAAACTCTTCATAAATTCTATCCATGTTCCCCACTGCCGGTTGTTTGATATGAACCACTTTAATGCTCTACCTTGTAGTAGCTCAGGCATCGCCTTTCCACCTGCTCCAAGAATTCGAGTGGTTTTTCTGTGCCATCGAATCTGAAAGACCATTCTCTGACCGGCTTCGCGACTTTAGCGTAGTCGGGCTCGCTACTTCTCGGTGACTCCTGGAATGTCTTTCTGTCTTTTCTCGAATCTCTTTGCCGGCTTTCTTGTTGCATCTCTTCGATGCTAAGGCCTGCCAAAGCGTCTTCTCCCTCGGGGTCTGTTGGTTTTAAACTTGCACCTGGTTTATCTGGGAACATGGCTTCTAGTTCGGCCCAGAGATCTTTGAGTTCTGGATTGTTTTCCGTCTCGTTGTAGTATTCCACCAGTGCTTTCCGCATGTCCTCAGTTCTACCCGTCGAGGAAATGCGTAGTCTTTGAGCTACGTAGACGAAATCCTCCTTCTTGAGGCGGTAGATCCAACTTTTCGCCATTGTGGTATTTTGTGTTTTTACTGCCGGGACAATCACGTTTTGGGCGCCAGATGTAACGAACTGAATTTCGTGGTTTGTTCTCTACGAAGATCGTGCGGCTAGCTCAGTAGATTTGTGTGTTCGTCCCACCAAATTTATATAAACGTGACCGCCCGGTTAACAGTAACAACACTTCAGATTTCGGTTCAAAGAGGCGATTTTTTACGACTCTGGTTTACAATAATTATTGTGACTCGTGCTGGCGATGCTTCTGCGACTCCGCTCGGTGGTTCCTCGCCGCAGGTGCTCCTGGATGCTACGGGTACTTTCGCTGCCACCCGTAGAAGAGGTCGTGGAGTTCGGTCGTTGGGCTTAAGGAAACGTCACCGTTCTCAGACTAGGGTGAACAGGCACCACGCTTGCAAGACCTTCGTCCTGCCAGCCGCAGCCTTCTGTCCCTTTCTCTGTCCCGGCCGGTCACGCTAGACGCCTACTCAGTTTCCTTTGACGCTCCGGTACTACGGCCGGCTTACGCCAGCAGTCTCTGTAGCAAACGCCCAAAGAAAGACGAACGTTCCACCCTAACCTTCCCTCCTGGAGGTGCGATCGTACCTGATGCCTGGCTCTCGGCGCGATCCCTGGCTGCTTGCCCTCGTCAATGTCTTGGGCGATGCGTTGCTGAATTGTCCTGCATTGCTCCCTTGAAGTTCGTGCCCAACACACTGCTGGTGGGGATGCCCGTGCCAAGACTGCCTATGTCCTGTTCAACTGATCGGTATTACGGCCGACGCAGCTAGACTAATCGGTATTAAAGCCAATGTAGCCGGACCAGTCGGTATTACAGCCAACATAGCCGCACGCAGTTAGACTAATCGGTATTACAGCCAATGTAGCCGGACTAGTCGGTATTACAGCCGGCACAGATAGCCTGATCGGTATTTACAGCCAATGCAGCTAAACTGACTGGATCGGTATTACAGCCAATATAGTCGGAATGGTCGGTACTACGGCCAACGTCGAAGTTCTGCAGACTTAGCCGTGCGTTGCCTTGAAGGACCTCAGCTACCTGTGTCGCAATTCGGAGACTTGCTGGTTTTCCACGGCTGTTTCTCCTTGACTTTGACATCACTAGACGTTGTTCACTCGCGATTTGATGCTCGATGACTGGTCCCGACTCCAGCGCTGGGCCCGCTTATATAGGCCTCCGGGTCCCGTTAATTCTTGGCCTCTCCTTTTCTTCTCTCCAATTCAGGGTCCAAAGTGCACGGTTTTACCGTTCGACCTTTCGCCCTCTGCGCACGGCACCACACTAGGGTCCAAAGTGCGGCGCTGTACCGTTAATTCCTTGTTCACGGCACGCTTGCGCTCTCTCGTCTCTCCCTCAGGCTAGTGCCGTCTCGCTCTGACGCCTCTCTTGTCTCTCCCTCTCTCTGGGTTGGTACTCTCCCAACTCTCTCTCCAACTCTCCACTTCAGGGTCCAGAGTCCGCGGTTATACCGTTCGACCTTTCGCACGGCACTACACTAAAGTCCAAAGTGCGGCCGGTCTCCATGTACTTCTCCATGTATTTCTTGGGTTTATTTGCGGCCGGTCTCCATGTAGTTCTCCATGTATTTCTTGGGTTTATTTGTGCGGAGTTATTTAACTCCTCAAAGCTTGCTTTTAACAACCATTTTGTCTGTCTGATTACACCATCCCGTGACATTTTCCAGTATGGTAATTAAGTGACGTGTGAAACAGCCACTGAGCAATTAAAAGGGTCGCTTGCTATTAACAACCTGTTGCCACCCTGATTACACATATTTCGCCCGTGAACATTTTCTGTCCACCACTAAATTAAGTTCCAACTTGATATATTTTGTTTTCCGAATTAATAATGCTAATTTCGAGACTATATTCAGAACTCTTTTATATATTTTAGATGGACCCTTAAAACTAATGTCGTAATACTAAATTCCAGGTGGCAGTTCGTTTTTCAGAGACAATCAAAGGGACCTTTATTCAAGGGTGCTAATCAAGTTACCACGTCCACGTGTGAACCTGTCAACAGCCCTTGGCATTTTCTAAAGGTTATAGTTATTAAATGGTAACTTATCATGGACACGTGTGAGCACCACACTTTCTTCATCTAAAAAACGGTCACCCGTCACACCCCAGTTACTTCTCCCCGCTCTCCCTTCGTTTCACCCCATTTTCTAAATCTTCGTAACGGTCACCCGTTACACCCCAGTAACTTCTCCCACGTTCGATCTCGTCAACCTACTAGTCAAGCACTTAATCAGGATCCCGGATTTCTGAATAGGATTTCTGGATGTAGTCACGGTCACCTGTCAACTTATCACCCTAATTAACAATAACTCGTCACGCCCCCATAAACTTTATTTACCCCCACACCTGTCACCTTGACCTAATTTATTACCCAATTACCTTAATAAAATCCATAATTATTTCGCAGTTTTATTGGGACATGTGCCTAAAATGCGCACGAAGCGCCATGTGCTGTTCGGATCCCGGTTTTTAGAAGAAGGAAGAGAAAAGGAATCAAAGAATAATGGAACAGAGAGAAAATAAAGAGACCAGGCAGCCGGGCTGTCAAAGTCTCATTTTGGCGCTGCTGGAAGCATTGCCACCTAGGCGACTATCGAAAGAGCAAGGTTTTCGGTGGCTTTCGTTACAGTATTTTGGATTAATGTGATGAAAGACAAATTCTTATCGAAATATGATGTCGGCTCATCAGCACTGTTGGAAGCTTACTTTAAGGATCTGTGTGCAATTTTGAACGCTCCGCTATGAAGCGCAAAAACTTAAAAGTTCCGGAATTTCCAAAAGAGCAACAAATTAAAACAAACATCCAAAAAGAAAAAGGAGTATTATAGGATATTTCAGAAGAAAGCGAAGTGGAATACCTTTTAAAGAAGAAAATTGGAAGATGAAGAACAACAAAAAAAATCCCTTCAGATCAAAGAAGACGATAAATAAATGCATTTCTCAGACAATGGATTTGGAAAACAAATATGAAGAAATAAAAAAAAAAAAATTAAGGAGAAAATATCTCAAGTAATGCCCTAACGTTGAATTAATTCATAATCTACATCATCTAAGGAAAAGGGATGAGATCCTACATAATGGCGGAGCCATGGGCACTATATAGATTAGAAACCAATTAATACAATTTAAAAACACTTGTCCAACTGATTTTCTAGTGGAAATATTATCGACCGCATATATGCTGTGAATTCTTTTATACGTTTTTGCTGTAGTTATCTGTCAGAAAGAACTAATAAGTAATTCAAAATAATCATATATGTTTTGGAAAAAAATAATAAATCAATGAAAAGAATTCACAGCTAATTCCACAAGATAGATCCCACTTTGAAACCAGTGGCATAAAATCCGTTTAATTTGGGTCTTTTTGAGAAAAATATAATATATTTTTCTGCTTTTAAGCCATGTTAAAATTGTGTTCTGTTCACAAGATAAAAATAATTTTTTGGTTTCCTTTTAACGCGAATATACGGCGAAAGAGTGGTAACATTGACAAAATAGGTATGAGGTAAAATATTGGAAGCTATGGGCTGGTACGGTCCATTAACAAAAAAAAAAAAATAGGGGGTGGCCGGGTTGATATGGAACGTTCCATATATGAATAACTATTATTATAAAAACCAATTGGATTCTTATTATACGCATAACCTGACAGTTGCTTTGGTTAAAAAATAGGTCGTCGGAGGAATTTCCGCCAGTCTATACTGCGATAGAGGTCGGATTTTGGTGTCTTTTTTTAAGAAAAAAACAACACCGTGCTGTGCCACACAAGTAGCACCAAGTTCTTAACGGAATACCGAGTGCAGCAAGCCGCCGTACACATAAAATAAGTGCCACGAACGGGTGCGAGAGCCACTCATCAATACACCAACGGCTGGAGCTTATGAATTCTGAAAAAGTCAAGGATCTCGGTGTTGCAAAGGCATTACTAATTTGAGGAATTTTTTGGAGAATCTCAAGAAATATGCAGAGTATGCTCCGGAGAAGAGATCCTTAAAAGAGATCAAGGTCCCCATGTCCTAATAGATCTGGAATTTGCAACGCATTCCATAAAAAATCCGCATCCGGCTCAACTGGTTCAACAAAACTGCTTGAGTTACCACAGGAACTATCAATACAGAATAGAAAATACATTCCAAAAAAAATAAACCAAAACAACTTTTTGAATATGGGAATAATAAATTTAAAAATAAGTTGTTTTTTTTTTTTTTTTTGAATGTCAGGCGTTGGTAAGCTTTTTCGGTCAGTTGTTTGGATCAGCTGTGTCGCTCATCTGTTTAAGTCAGCTGTTTTGGTCAGCTGTATATGGCAATTGTAAATTAAAAAAAAAATTTGAAATTCCATATTTTTGAATCTGGACGTGGACCAAAAAGTACTCAAAGGTGGTCAAACATCCCCAAACGATTCCATAAAAAACAAGAAAGGAAGCTAACTTCGGCCAGCCGAAGTCTATATACCCTTGCAGGTAATTCCTATTTAATTACAAATTACAAAAATCAGAATTTCGATTTGGAACAAACCGAATTATAGCAATTTTGACAATAATTGATTGATCATTCCTATGGGAGCTATATGATATAGTCGTCCGATTTATGTAAAATTTATTTAGAAATTCTAAAATAATAAAATAAAGTTATATTCAAGAGTAGAAGAGAATACAATAAAAATTAACAAAGCTATAATTTTTTCCTATTAATTTCCCATTCATTTTCCGATCATTCCTATAGGAGCTATATGATATAGTCGTCCGATTTATGTAAAATTTATTTAGAAATTCTAAAATAATAAAATAAAGTTATATTCAAGAGTAGAAGAGAATACAATAAAAATTAACAAAGCTATAATTTTTTCCTATTAATTTCCCATTCATTTTCCGATCATTCCTATGGGAGCTATATGATATAGTCGTCCGATTTTTATAAAATTTAAATCGAAAATCAGAAGTATTAAAAAAACGATATTCCAAAGAGTAGAAGGAAATATGTTAAAAGACACCGAAGCTATAATTTTGTTCATATTAATTTGCCATTAATTTTCTGATAGTTCCTATGACAGCTATATGATATAGTCGACCGATTTTTATAAAATTTAATTCGAAACTCAGAACTGTTAAAAAAATGATATTTCCAAGAGCATAAGGTAATATGTCAAAAAACACATAGGTTATAATTTTTTTTCAATTATTTTTCCGATTATTCCTATGGGAGCTATAAGATATAGTTGTCCGATCCGGCCGGCTCCGACTTATATACTACCTGCAACAGAAATACGACTTTTGGTAAAGTTTCAGCTCGATAGCTTAAAAACTGAGGGACTAGTTTGCGTAGAAACGGACGGACGGACGGACAGACGGACGGACAGACGGACAGACGGACATGGCTAGATCGACTCGTCTAGTCATGCTGACCAAGAATATATATACTTTATAGGGTCTGAAACGTCTCCTTCACTGCGTTGCAAACTTCTGACTGAAATCATTATACCCTCTGCAGTATAACAAGAGGGAACGCTATAGTCGAGTGCCTCGACTATCAAATACCCGTTACTCAGCTAAGGTCAGCAGTCTCAAGCAGGGCAAACCAAGCAGCCGCTTCAAAAAATTTAAAAAATTTCTTCTACATTTCGGTAGGCGTTAATAACCCAAACAAAATAACGTTTACACTTTTGCTCTAGCTTTAAAACTATGGGCGCCACAGCTTTTTGCGGTTTGTGGGCGTTAGGGGGGAGGGGGGTTTCCAACTTTGGTCTATCAATATGTATTGATGAAACGAATACACATTGCTTTTCCCGTTAATATAGCTTCAAAAATGTGGGTGCCACAGTTTTTCGCGGTTTGTGGGCGTTAGAGGGGGCGTGGCATATCGGCGTGAAAAACTTGCGCTGCGTATTAACCCCTAGAATCTGCATGCCAAATCCCAATCTTCTAGCTCTTATAGTTTCCGAGATGTCAGCGTTCATACAGACGGGTGCCACTGTTTTTCGCGGTTTGTGGGCGTTAGGGGGGAGGGGGAGTTTCCCACTTTGGTTTATCAATATGTATTGATGAAACAAATAAACATTTCTTTTCCCGTTAATATAGCTTCAAAACTGTGGGTGCCACAGTTTTTCGCGGTTTGTGGGCGTTAGTGGGGGCGTGGCACATCGGCGTGAAAAACTTGCGCTGCGTATTAACCCCTAGAATCTGCATGCCAAATCCCAATCTTCTAGCTTTTATAGTTTCCGAGATCTCAGCGTTCATACAGAACGGGTCACAGTTTTTCGCGGTTTGTGGGCGTTAGAGAGGGCGTGGCACATCGACGTGAAAAACTTGCGCTGCGTATTAACCCCTAGAATCTGCATGCCAAATCTCAATCTTCTAGCTTTTATAGTTTCCGAGATCTCAGCGTTCATACATACGGACAGACGGACAGACAGACGGACAGACAGACGGACAGACAGATGGACAGACAGACGGACAGACAGACAGACAGACGGACAGACGGACAGACGGACAGACGGACATGGCTAGATCGACTCGGCTAGTGATCCTGATCAAGAATATATATATATACTTTATATGGTCGGAAACGCTTCCTTCTGCCTGTTAAATACTTTTGCACGAATCTAATATACCCTTTTACATTACGAGTAACGGGTATAAAAATATAAAAAAATCAACTTCTTAAGTTTTGAAAATGTTCCAAATTTTGAAACTGGACGTGGACAAAAAAAAACTAAAGGGTAATCAAACATGGACAAACGGTGGACAAACGATTCCCATATTCAAAATTCAAAATTTTAATTTTACCCGACCCTGCTTCTCTGAGCTGATTGGATTTCGTCATACTTGTCGACCAGATCTCAACGTTTATTGTTCAAAAACGAGTTATCTTCCTTGGTGAATGTTACTTCCAGTGTACCAGAATGTAGTCACCTGGGACCATACTATGTCCTACTGCACCACTTTTATGTATGGTGATGACGTGAAAATCTGTATGTCGTTTTCAAACTTTAGCTCACATCTTCTTATTCAGTCTCACCGTAATAAATTCCAGACTTTGGCCTCAATAAACTTACAATCAATGGATTATTCTAAATGTAAAACAATGTGGTTCTCCCGCACTACTGCCCACACTGTCTCGTACACTCTTGGAAACTCCTTATTGGAGCGCGTAGAGAAAATTAAAGATTTTGGTGTAACGTTCGATCAAAAATTTTGATTTAGAAATTTTCAATTATAGTCAGTAATGCTACCGGCGTCTTGGCCTTTATTAAACGTTGGGTAAAAGAGTTTAACGATCCATATAACGGGTGTTTTTTTTAGAGGTATACAACTTTAAGTTGCAACAAAACAACGATGGATTATTCGATTGACATGAATTTTTTTTTATTCGAAAGATAATCTTGTGGCATTACATTTTATATATGATTTCTGGCATATGACCGCCACGGCTGGCTCGGATTTAGTCCAGTCTGGACGTCCAATTTTCGATGACTTTTCTCAACATTTGTGGCCGTATATCGGCAATAACACGGCGAATGTTGCCTTACAAATGGTCAAGCGTTTGTGGCTTATCCGCATAGACCAAAGCCATTACATAGCCCCACAGAAAGTAGTCTAGCGGTGTTAAATCACAAGATCTTGGAGGCCAATTTACAGGTCCAAAACGTAAAATTAGGCGGTCACCAAACGTGTCTTTCAATAAGTCGAAATAAAATTGCACTATTTGCAAGCGTTGTTGAGGCGTGAGTCTATTCATGATGAATGGCCAAACCAAACTGAGAATAAATCACTTGACAGCTGTTAAATCGGTCGCCATCTTGAACAGTGATGCCAACTTAAAGTTCTATGCCTCTAAAAAAAACACCCTTTACAACTAAATCGCTATACGTAAGTTTAGTTCGCCCAATTATGGAGTACTGTTCTGAGGTATGGAATCCACAATATGTTTAGCAACAGAATTTAATAGAATCGGTTCAAAAGCAATTTTTAGCATTTGCTTTGAGCTGCCTTAATTGGGATCCTGAACGACACTTACCCCCCTTTTTGTTCAGGCTAAAACTGATTGATTTAAACACCGCAGATTTTGTAACGGTGTAATATTTATTCACAAACTGCTTAGCGGCACGTTGTATTCTCCAACTCTGATGAGAGACATCAATATCACGTCCCGTGCCTTCCGTCCTATCCGTCTACCAATTGTGAGATCCAATTTTTCCCTTTATGAACCATTCCGTGTTTTATGTACTAATCATAACTCAGCCTTTTAATGTATATCTTTTTTACTGTTGCCTCGATTTACTAAATGTATAAATGTATTAATTGTTAAGTTGTTAAATTAGCTGTCCAAATAAGGGACGATTTTTGCTAGCTCGAGGTCATGTTGGCTATAAGCAACAATTTTTGTGGTTATAATCAACAATTTTTGTTGTTATAACCAACAATTTTAAGCATTTCAACACACTTCACTTGGGGAGTAAGCCCATGACTTTCCGGCCGGGATTTGCAAATTTCGGTAGGTCGTCAACGCTACCTCTTCAGCCGGAGTGGGGGATGTGAGCTGAGCGTCGATATATTCTATATAGCACATCCTAGGAATATGTACTTGAGAATTACAGACTTCTAGAAATGTGTCATACTTTAAAGTTTCGTCGCTTGAACTTCTAGTGTGTGTGAAAGCTTTATTGGGTGTCTGTTGGAAGCGATCTGCTTCCCGATTTTACAGACGTGAATAACAACAACTAATTATTACGCATTTTGTATGCATTTGCATTATGCGGGTGTTTTTTTGGGCGGGTCAACCCAAATTAAATTAAGTAGAATAATGTAAAATATCTGGAGCTGAGCTCTCTCAAAAATTGTAAGATTGGCACATTTACCATTAAATTCGAATAGGCTACACATTTAAATAATTTAAAATTCCAAAACTCCAGTTCTTGACAATACATTTTTAACTATCTCAGAATATCTTTACAAAATTGCGTGGTAGGATTCTCAATATTTTTGAAGATTATGTAGGAATTGGATTTGTTGGAATACATTTAGATATATTTCTGGGTGGTTATAGATACCAATTTCTGGTGTCTGTTAACTTAAATGGGTCTCACCGAGTTGTTATTGAGAGACTAATTGATTTGTTCGGTTGAGCCGAACGGTCTGACAGAAACAGAAATCTCTGCCAACCGAAGACAGTTGGTTTAGTGCATTGATGTACTTTTAGGGAATGTAGTCTTACTATCAACGAAGGCCCGAATAATATCCGGTTGCAAATACTATAGAGGCAAACGAATTTTGGTAGGTGCCATGGAGGCGATGTGGTGTCCAGGGCTTGGGTGGGCATTTCGAGTAAAGGCACCTAGCTTGGCCGCTCCGTGCTCAGAATTTTGAATCTTAATTGCAGCAGCATGTGCTGCAGCGTAAGCCACCGCTGCCTTCGATGAAGCGAGTCGTTGTTGAATAGCATAAGAATGCTGCATTTCAGCTGTAGCGTAAAACTTTTGCATAATTATTACAGCCTGCGTTTGCTTTTCCGTGGCTATTCTCTGTTGATTTAAAAAGTTTTCGCACAGGGAGCTTGCTTGCCGTTGCTGGTATATAGTCTAATCTACGGAATTGATCGAGAAAGAAAAGAAGGAAAGATAACAATAGCTAGTTACCCCAATGAAGCGAGTCCGGGATGAAAACTCCTTGATGACGATGACCACTCCGTGGTGGGCTTGGACGCTGCATTGACGTGGAGCCATGCTTAATGGATCTGACGGTGAGTCATGGAAAAAGAAAAAATAAATGCAGATGTTTTCTGCTGTAGTGGTGCGTGCTTTTGGACTATGGATGGGAGAAAAAAGAATACTAAGTAAAAAATGTGGAAGAAGCAGAAGACCGTCAACGACATCAGACGTATTTTTGTATGGCTCCGCCGAATGATTAAAAAATATAGTGAAAATATAGTGAACAAGTTCTATGTCACTTCTACGAAAAGAGGTAACATAAATTAAATAAAAATTCAGGTAAACGATGAAAAAGATTATCAATCGGTGGCCAAATACCTAGATAAGGGAAAAATAAATTATTATACATACCAACTGAAAAGTAGCAAAGGGCTACAAGTAGTCATAAAAGGAATTGAATCAACAGTACCAACAATTGCAATAAAAGATAGGCTTAAAGAAAAGGGCTTTAATTGCAAAACGGCTATAGACGTAATAAGCCGAAACAAAGTTTCACAGCCAATGTTCAAGATAGAACTGACGCCTGAAAATATGCACCTAAATAAAAATAAAGTTCACCCAATCTACAAGTTTAAATATCTATTGCACCGCAGAAGATTTTTCAGTGGGAAATTGCCACTTGTTCCGCTTGTAGAGCTCTATAAGATACTCTTCTCTTCATCGAGCGCGGAATTGCTGATGTAGATACTTTAAGTGCTGCCATCGGGTTACTTTGGACTTGGATTCTCCCTTCACTTCGGGATCCACTATGGACAGAAGAGGTCCGCCGACAAGAAAGTACAATCTTTTTTTCTGGATAATGGTGACCTTCCAGGAGTTAATAACTGCCTGCAAATTGGGCTGAAATCCGCATTATTACACTATTCGTGTCGTCGGTGCAAGGTTGAAAACCGTTAAGGAGAGAAAACACACTCGGCGATCGCGAGAGAGAGAGAACACTGACTTTTCAAAAACAGCGCATACCGGCCGGGAGAGCTTTTTCAATGGTTGACAAAATGGAACTAACCTAATTAAGCACTGCGCTATACAGCGCAGTGGAAACTAAAGAGAGCGAAAGAACCTGGAAGCGCAATCCTTTAAGTTTTTGCGATACCTGTAAATTGGTGTATAACTCGCTAGGATCAGACCATCACAGCTGATTTTAAATTCTGTTTTTTGATGGGGCGCGTGGCTTGATTGCAGAAATGTGAAGTCCCAAGGAAAATGGGGGTGAAATCCGAGCAGAAATGATGATCGAAAACACAAATTAACATTTTCAAGGTATTACGCGACGAGCGTGACTATTACAAGATTAGTGCCCTTTCGGCATGAACGTGGTCGCTACGCCAAGATCCTTCTGAATAGTGGTGGGCCAAAAAATTTGGCATTGGATCTACGGATGGTATCAAAATCCTTGTAGAAGTACTGATTGGATGCATCAACGTATGATGCCGACTTTGGCAAGTGAAGCAATTGTGGGCACTTTTACAATCAGCTAGTGGATAGGCGGTTGCAAAGCAATTAGAGCTTAACGATCATATACCATAATTTTTAGGAAGCGTAGACATATACGCACGGAATGTTTTGTTTTGTAAACACAGATTTCAGCCTTTGGGTATTGGATTTATTATAACATCCGAATTGGCTTTGTTGAATGCTCCGGATATATCGACGAGTACTTCAAGCGCATATTCCTTAAAGTGTAGGGCTCTCTTAACCGTTGCTACTAGCGAATGTAGTGCCGTTTCCACAGATTTCCCTTTGGTGTAGGCATGCTGATTGGATGGCATAAGTCTGCATACATAATTCCTGATGTGTAGATCCAGCAGCTTTTCCAGAGTTTTGAGTATGAAAGAGGTAAGACTTATCGGCCTGTAATCCTTGGGGCTCGCGTGACTGCACTTTCCCACCTTTGGGAGAACGACAACCCGAGAGGTCCTCCATTGGATTGGGATATAGCCCGTGCTTAGACATGCCGAGTATATTTCATACAACCATGGGGTGATCCTTGGTCGCCTGCAACATGGCTGGAAATATTCCATCAAGTTCTGGTGCCTTCTAGCCCGCAAAGGAGTCTATGCCCCAGTTGATTTTCATTGGTGTTATTAGATAGTTTGGGGGGCGTTCTTCGCCAGCTGCTATGTCCTGGTGCGTGCTGCCGTCTAGGACATCCGTGCATACTGGGAAGTGCGATTGCATAAGTGCTGTTAGGGCCTCTGCACTGCCCTCAGTCCACTGTCCGTCGTCGCGAATTAGCTGACTCTGTATGGTAGGCTGCTTCGAAAGCAGCTTCCGGAGTCTAACTATTTCCGGGACGTTCTCGATGCTGGAGTAGAAGTTTCTCCACGAGCTTCTCTGTGCCCTGCGTGATTCCTTCTTGTAGTCCCTAAGAAGGATTTTGTATTCCTTGTTGATGATCTCATTGTCTGCCTCTTTGGCGATTTTGAAGAATTCTCGGCGGTTATTTCTTTTGAGTGTCAGTTCCCGATTCCACCAGGGTGGCTTGGTCCTCTTCCTTGTTCTTGATGTCGGGCATGCTGCGTGATACGCATCAAGAAATTCCTTGGACAGGGTCTCAATGGACGTTTCTATGTCTATCACGGATTTTACTGCGCCCGGGCTAGTCGCGAGTTTTGAGGTCACTGTCCTTGTAAACTTTTCCCAGTTCGTGTTCCTGGCGTTTCTATACACAGTTACCTTTGGGGTACTTTTAAAATCATATCTGAACCGAATATACCTATGGTCTGAGAAGGATGGTGTTTTTAGGACCCTCCATTCGGAGACCAAAGTACTCTGTCCCTTTACAAGTGTTATATCTAGCACGTTTGACGAGGGGACGCCTACGAAGGTGTGTTCCTTCCCTACGTTTGCTATATATATATTAGTAGATAGAAAAAAGTCTATGAGTGACTCACATCTGTCGTTGCTGTCGGAGCTTCTCCACACGCTGTGGTGTGCATTGGCATCTGCACCAATGAGAAGTTGGTCATCCTTCGAGCAGAATACCACTAAGCTGCTCAGTTCTTCTGGTGGCGCCGGTCTATCGTGTGCCATGTAAGTGGACGCTAACAAGAGACGCTTCTCCTCACTTTCTAGCATCACCGTAGTCAAGTCTTCAGAGCTGTAATGAGGCATAAGGTTAGCATGGATACCCTTCCGTACAAGTACGGCGCTTCTGTTCCTGCATTCCGCTTGTGAGTAGAATGCGTTGTAGTTTGAAGACCTTAGTCCGGCCACGATATTGCCCGAGGTAATCCATGGCTCCTGAACCAAGGCTATTGCTTCTATGAAGATTGAGCTGCAGCACCCTCAGAGTCATGGGCGTCTGGCTCATCTCCGCTCGACCGGTTACACCAGTTTACAAAGAAAAATTGATGAAATACGCTCTTCGTGAAACTATGATTTTCGGTTAAGGTACATCTCCCTGAGTTTGAAAAGGGCACTTTTAATTTTTTGTATGGTACAGTTTTTTTTTTAAGTGTAAAAAACGTTTTTTGCACTTTTTTATTTTCTAACTCGAGTTGTGTTAAACCGATTTTGGTCATCAAAAACTCATTTTAAAGGTAAAAGAATGCCCTTTAACTTTCTGATACACAGCATTGAGCTCCATTCATTGGTTAAGAAGATACACTTCGTCAAAGCTGAAAAAGTTGGAAAAAATGCAAAAAAGCTGACATAAATGGCTACTTTAAAAATACACGCCTAAGAACCGGATTGTGGGGGGTTTGCGTTTAGGTTTGACTTTGGGTCCTGTGTCTTAGGATTTCGGAGGTTTCCGTGTTCGTGCATGGGCTGCTTTAATGTCAGGAGCACAACAAGCGCGTATGTTGGCCAAAAGGGAGTGGAAAGTGGAAGCAAATGTCAGGAATTCAAATTATTCGGTATAGTATACTACCGAAAGCAAAAAAGGAGGGAGCTCTGCTCTTCAGCGCACTTTCTGTGTGGCTTCGTTGCCATTACTTAATTGAATTGACTGCAAATACTTGCCTTTGTTTTTGCCAGGGATTTTTCTGCTCCCTTTTCACTCGATGATTACAAAGCGCAGCCAAAGGAATTTCTCATTATTGACCACAAAAGTCGTCGCCGGATCACCGCTAACAATGTCTCTGTTACAAACGGCATTCCACCGCTCCTCGAAACTCGGAGGGAAATGGAATTAAAAATCGTTTGATGGCTAGATTAATGAAATGAATGTACCTTTGCGCTCTGAATATCATCCAATTAAAGTTGGAGTACCCCAAGGTAGTGTGCTTGGGCCGACATTGTATATATTTATACAGCAGATCTACCGACAACCACTCTTACAACAACCTCAACCTTTGCTGATGATACTCCCATCCTAAGTTGGTCTAATTGTCCTCACTTGGCTAGCAGACTGGCGAATAAACGTTAATGAACAAAAATGCAAACACGTTACAACAGGCAAACTTGCCCTCCACTATCACTGAATAACATTATTATGCCACAAACTACTGAAGTAACATACCTAGGAGTCCACCTGGATTGGCGAAAACATATCTAAGCAAAGAGAAATCAATTGAAATTTAAAGCTAGCAATCAACATTGGCTTCTTAACGCCCGCTCGCCACTAAAAATACTTTTGTATAATGCAGTCCTAAAACCAATTTGGACATATGGCTCCGAGCTATGGGGAAACGCATGTGCCAGCAACTTAAAAATAATCCAGAGAGCTGAATCAATAATATTGAGAACTATAACAGGAGCACCGTGGTATATACGGACGCTTAGTTAAAGACGAACTGGACAAGGCGAAAGCAAAGTATAATCTTAAGCTCCAGGCCCATCCTAATGACCTCACGCGATCTCAAATCTGGAACACCACCCAGCAACAATAGTTAGGCCCGTTATTCTAAACAATTAATTTGTTATTAATTAAATTATATAAACTAGATTAAGATATGCCTACTTGTCGTTAGTCTCTGCGAGAGAAGATTCGATAAATAAAATATAACGTAAACTAAAAAAAAATATGTGAAAGACGCGCCCAGTAAGAAAAAAACTTAGTTACCGGTCGCCGGACAACGCCGCGTGACGTACGAAAACGAAATCGATTATTCCTGTTCGCCACTCATTCAAGGGCAGATTTTCGTCTTTATTGACGGCGTGAAGATTTTTCAGTGGGAAATTGCCACTTGTTCCGCTTGTAGAGCTCTATAAGATACTCTTCTCTTCATCGAGCGCGGAATTGCGGAATTGGATAATGGTGACCTTCCAGGAGTTAATAACTGCCTGCAAATTGGGCTGAAATCCGCATTATTACACTATTCGTGTCGTCGGTGCAAGGTTGAAAACCGTTAAGGAGAGAAAACACACTCGGCGATCACGAGAGAGACAGAACACTGACTTTTCAAAAACAGCGCATACCGGCCGGGAGAGCTTTTTCAATGGCTGACAAAATGGAACTAACCTAATTAAGCACTGCGCTATACAGCGCAGTGGAAACTAAAGAGAGCGGGAGAACCTGGAAGCGCAATCCTTTAAGTTTCTGCGATACCTGTAAATTGGTGTATAACTCGCTAGGATCAGACCATCACAGCTGATTTTAAATTCTGTTTTTTGATGGGGCGCGGAAAATGGGGGTGAAATCCGAGCAGAAATGATGATCGAAAACACAAATTAACATTTTCAAGGTATTACCCGACGAGCGTGACTATTACAAGATTAGTGCCTTTTCGGTATGAACGTGATAGATGATCGAAAATGCAGAATAACTTTTTCAAGGTATTACGCGACGAGCGTGACTATTACAAGATTAGTGCCCTTTCGGCATGAACGTGGTCGCTACGCCAAGTTCCTTCTGAATAGTGGTGGGCCAAAAAATTTGGCATTGGATCTACGGATGGTATCAAAATCCTTGTAGAGGTACTGATTAGATGCATCAACGTATGATGCCGACTTTGGCAAGTGAAGCAGTTGTGGGCACTTTTACAATCAGCAAGTGGATAGGCGGTTGCAAAGCAATTAGAGCTTAACGATCATATACCATAATTTTTAGGAAGCGTAGACATATACGCACGGAATGTTTTGTTTTGTAAACACAGATTTCAGCCTTTGGGTATTGGATTTATTATAACATCCGAATTGGCTTTGTTGAATGCTCCGGATATATCGACGACTACTTCAAGCGCATATTCCTTAAAGTGTAGGGCTCTCTTAACCGTAGCTACTAGCGAATGTAGTGCCGTTTCCACAGATTTCCCTTTGGTGTAGGCATGCTGATTGGATGGCATAAGGGTGCATACATCATTCCTGATGTGTAGACCCAGCAGCTTTTCCAGAGTTTTGAGTATAAAAGAGGAAAGGCTTATCGGCCTGTAATCCTTTGGGCCGCCTTTGGGAGGAAGACAAACCTCCATTGGATTGGGATATAGCCCGTGCCCGATGCCGTGTATATTTCATACAGCCATGGGGTGATCCCTTCCTTGGTCGCCTGCAGCATGGCTGGAAATATTCCATCGAGTCCTGGTGCAGAGTTGATGGCAGAGTTGATTTTCGTAGGTTTTATTAGATCGTTTGGGTGGCGTTCTTCGCCAGTTGCTATGTCATGGTGCATGCTGGCGAGTAGGACTTCATCCTGGAAAGTGCGATTGCATAAGTGCTGATAGGGCCTCTTCACTGCTCTCTACTGTCCGTCGTCGCGCTTTAGCTGACTCTGTATGGTAGGCTGCTTCGAAAGCTTTCGAGAGCTTCCGGAACCTAGCTGTTTCCGGGACGTTCTCGATGCTGGAGCATAAATTTCTCCACGAGCTTCTCTGTGCCCTGCGTGATTCCTTCTTGTAGTCCCTAAGTAGGATTTTGTATTCCTCATTGATAATCTTATTGTCTGCCTTTTTGTCGATTTTTAAGAATTCTCGGAGGTTAGTGTTTCAGCTCCCGATTCCACATTGGTGGCTTGGTCATCTAGTCGCGAGTTTTGAGGTCACTGTCCTTGTAAACTTTTCCCAGTTCGTGTTCCGGGGGTTTCTATAGACAGTTACCTTTGGAGTACTTTTAAAATCGAATCTGAACTGAATATACCTATAGTCGGAGAAGGATGGCGTTTCTAGGACCCTCCATTCGGAGACCAAAGTACTCTGTCCCTTTACAAGTGTTAAAAAATAATTTCGGTTTTTAGGCGTGTATTTTTAAAGTAGCCATTTATGTCAGCTTTTTTGCATTTTTTCCAACTTTTTCAGCTTTGACGAAGTGTAGCTTCTTAACGAATGAATGGAACTCAATGCTGTGTATAAGAAAGTTAAAGGGCATTCTTTTACCTTTAAAATGAGTCTTTGTTGACCAAAATCGGTTTACCACAACTCGAGTTAGAAATTAAAAAAGTGCAAAAAACCTTTTTTACACTTAAAAAAAAAACTGTACCATACTAAAAATTAAGAGTGCCCTTTTTTTACTCAGGGAGATGTACCTTAACCGAAAATCATAGTTTCATAAAGTGCGTATTTCATCAATTTTTTTATATAATCCCGTGTTATTTATAACTGTCAGGTTACCGTCCTCTTTGTTTTTCGAGTCATACAGAGCGAGGTCCTGGGCGGCATCCACTATGGCTTCCTATGTCTTTCTCCATCACGCCTGCCGGCAGGATGTGTGAGCCCTTGTCTTCGGGGTGGCGCTTCTTGAGACGCAGGTAGATACTACCTATGGGGAAGACCACTTTTGCCTTTAGTAAGGATGGGATGAATTCCCTGCCCACCACCTCTAGCTTGGCCTCCTCCCACAGTGCCTCCAGTTGACTGACCGTTTGCGTCAGCCATTTCCTGGTCGGATCGTCGTTGCACTTCAGGACTTTGACACCGTTCAGCCACCCTGCACCATCTAATGGGCATGGGGGCTGTGGGTGGCTCTTCCACACGTGCATAGAGTCGCACATGGATGATCTTCCAGCGCGCCTCAGTCATCTTCGCATTCTCGTCGTTCTTCTCACTGGGTGCCACGATCAGTTGTCGGTTGAGTACATCACTGACTTTGGGGGGGCCTGCTTCCTTGGGCCCGCGTTTCCGCTTGCTCACCGGAATGTCCTTGGCGGCACTCTCGTGTGAGCGTTGCCTTTTGTTGGCAAACTCCTCTACCTTGTTCACAAATCCAATTGTCGACGCCATCGCGTGTTTACTTGCGAAGTGCAGCCTTCCATCCTCAACATTTTGCTCTGCCCAGGCTAGCTTTTCCTTCTCCTCCTGAGAAAGGGTCGCTTTGTCCTGGAGCCGGCTCTTAATTTTGAGGGCTGCGTTGAAAAGTCGCCATGAAAAAGTCCGGAAGAGTAAGCTAGGGAAGATAATATAGGAAAAGCCTAAGAAAATCTGCATATCGATCAAAAAAAGTTGACAGCCAAATGAAATATAATCTTGGGGAGGAGATGCTAAAGTTTGAGATGATTGGAATGAGCCCTGTTTTATTTGTTCGAGGATCTGAGCGGCAAACTTTTCATATATATATCGAACGCTTAAAAGTATTTCAAATTTCTGGCTTGCCACCAAACTGCAATTTAAACATACATATTAGGCTTTTTCCATCTTACGCCATAATGCTTGGACTTGGTCGCGGCGGACCTAATATAAGGATATACGGCCACATTGGAATTACAAATTAATTGTAAAATTGCAAAATTGTAATTCGTAATTTTGTTTTTTAAATGTTATTGTTATTATTTTCAATGTGTCTGGCTACAATCAAAGTTCCAACTTTCAGACCTCTTTTTTAAAATGACGTGCCGATTGGCTTAGTACATTGATGTACATAAGAAACATACCTGACTTTCGTTCCAAATAATTTCTGTGTAAATGTATTCGTGTGTGTGTGACCTGATCAGTTATGCTTAAGATCTAACCTCAATGTTTGATGAAAATTAAAAAGAATAATGTGAATTTTTTGAAGCTAAGCTTGAAGTGCAGCAAACAGTAAAGTTTATAGCAGGAACAAATCTTTTACCAGTCTAAAATTTTTTTTTTGTTAATACATTTTTAATTATTTTAGAATATTAGATTATGCAGCCATTTGCTTGGTTGGAATACATTGAGATATATTCCTGGGATGGTTATAGATACCAATTTCTGGTGTCTGGTAACTAAAATGGGTCTCCCGAGTTATTGAGAGACTGATTGATTTGTTCTGTTGAGCCGAACAGTCTGACAGAAAAAGACAAGCAAAACGAAAAACAGGTTCCGTACAGAGGGAGATTATGTGTTTTTACTGAGTGGTCCGATTTCCATTTCATTTACATTTCGGTAGGCATTAATAACCCAAACAAAATGGCGTTTATACTTTTACTCCAGCTTCAAAACTGTGTGTGCCACAGTTTTTCGCAGTTTGTGGGCGTTAGAAGGTGCGTGGCACATCGGCATGAAAAGCTTGCGCTGCGTATTAACACCTAGAATCTGCATGCAAAGTGTCAATCTTCTAGCTTTTATAGTTTCCGAGATCTCAGCGTTTATATAGACGGCCAGACGGACATGTCTAGATCGACTCGGCTAGTGATCCTGATCAAGAATATATACACTTTACATGGTCGAAAACGTTTCCTTCTACCTGTTACATACTTTTGCACGAATACAATATACCCTTTTACTCTACGAGTAACGGGTATAATGACCCATTTAAATGGATATGATTTACAATATTATGAGTCATGAGTAGTTTGGTAAAACAAGTGCTGTCTGGGCTTAAAGGGCCATAATTGTTAAATAATTCTGTCTTAAAATTAGAGATTACATAATACTTATTTTTACATTGAGCGACATGATTATCCTTACCTTACTTTATTAAATAATTCTGTCTTAAAATAAGAGATTACATAAAACTTATTTTTACATTGAGCGACATGATTATCCTCACTCATAATTATCAGAATCTTGAAATCTTGACCATTTGCCGCTTACTTTATCGATATCCTCAGTTATTCTGTACCCTCTAACATGCCAAAAATACCACAGCTTTGCAGAGCCGAATAAATCTCAACCCGATCTGTCGTCTCCTTTCAATCGGAACACAACATTTTCTAGCGGCAAGTAACAAAATAAAGAAAAAAAAAACGTGCCAAAAAATTTTATTTTGTGTAATTCGTGTCGGTAGACTAAATCAATAGTGATCGAATGCAAAAAAGACATACAATGGCTGACAGCCAAAATAAATTTTGAACAATTATTGGATCAACAGCAACAATTTGGGCAGCAGTTGATGCAACAACAACAAAAATGAATCGAATCCATACTCGCGCAAAACAGTGGTGCGAGCATAGCTAGATCGGGAGAATTATCCGTGTTTCCGCCGTTTCCAAACTTTAATAAAGACAATCAAAATTGGGAAACGTACCTCCACTTCTCCGCTTACTCGGAGCAAGCAGCAGATAGGAAAAAATCATATTTTTTAAAGCAGGCACTCACATATTTGAGCTTGTAAAAAATCTGTTTGGTAGCGAAAACTTGGACCAGCAGAGATATGAACAAATAAAGGAGAAACTAACAGACCATTTCAAGCAGAAGCGTCATATTGTTGCTGCGCGGTACGAATTCTTCAAACGTCAGATGCGGGTCTCACAGACACATAAGAAATGGGTCGCCGATCTACGGGCATTGCTCGAGAGTATCAATTTGTTTGCCAATCTGATGGGTGTTCATTTAACTACGTTAATGAAATGATCCGCGATCAAATAATTGTGCACACTCCATTCGACGCAATTCGCACAGCCGCTTTGCAGAAGTTGCAGCCGTCACTCGAAGACGTTCTCTCAATTGCCGAAACTTACGAGGCAACAACAAAGTCAGTGGCAGTAATCAAAGATAGTGAGAAGATAGTAAAGGTATTTGGAAACCCATAAAATTTAGCAACTGGGCATCGCCAATAGTACTAGCACCGAAGCCAGGTGGAGCACTACGAATCTGCGGCGATTTCAAGAAAGGCGTCAATTCCCAATTGGACATCGAGCAATATCCATTGCCGACACGTGAGTCTTTGTTACTCGAAATTTGTCACGGCACACACTTTTCCAAAATTGACCTCAAAGATGCTTACCTTCAAATGGATTTAGACAATTCAGCGAAAGAAATTATGGTTGTCAACACGCCGTTGGGTCTTTTTCAGTACCAATGTTTGCCGTATGGAATAGCTAGCGCGCCAGCTATATTCCAGCGTCACCTGGAGCAACTTCTAAGTGAAATAGAAGGTTGCGGAAATTATCTCGACGACATAATTATTTCAGCTTCTACAGTTGATCAACACCTAGTCAGACTCTAAAAAATTTTATTCATTTTACAGGCGAATTGCATAAAATGTAAGAAAGAGAAATGTTTCTTTCTGAGGGATGAAATTGAGTACCTCGGGAGAAGGGTCAGTGCCAAGGGCATATTTCCCGATTAGTCAGGACTAGAAGCCATTAAGGAATTAAAGCCGCCCTCTAATCTTCAGCAGCTAGATGCGTTTATGGGAAAAGTGAACTATTACTGCAATTTCATTCCAAATTATTACCAGTTAGCTTCACCCCCAAATCAATTGCGTAGAAAGAACATACCCTTCAGGTTTGGCATATCCTCGATGCTACTGAGCTAGCACATTTCAATAAGAATCTTCTGCTTGTTTTAGCCACAGATGCATCCGCTTTCGGCATTGGTGTTGTATTGTCACACATACACCCAGATTGCAATGAAAAACCAATAGCCTTCGCGTCGAAAACCCTTGACGTTCTCCGAGTTCGATACAGCCAAATTGAGAAGGAAGCCCTTTCAATCATATTTGGGCTAAAGAAGTTTCATCAGAATTTGTATGGCAGGAAATTTATTCTCATAACTGATCACAAGCCGTTGGTCACAATCTTCAATCCTAGCAAGCATTTGTCAACAATGACTTCCAACAGACTCCAGCGTTGGGCTATAATATTGATGGCTTACAATTTTGATATTAAATATCGCTCAACCACAGCTCATGGAAACGCAGGCGCACTCTTGCGTCTTCCTACAGGCTCAGACCCCCTTTTCGACAAGGAAGAGGAATGCTATAACATCGTCGATATATCTTGTTCAATAAATCAAACAAACACCCCTTTTAACGAGGTAAAAAACTAGTGACGATCGCACCTTAAACATAAAAAAGTTCTGATATCAACATTTGTGACGAAAGATGATTACACACCTGAATAAATACACGTTTTAAAATTTAATTTTTCGGCACTCTGCAATGGAAAAAGGCTAGACTAGTTTTTAAGAACACACGAACATTTTCTATTGCAGAGTGCCGAAAAACAAATTTTAAAAAGTGTATTTAATCATGTGTTTAATAGTGCGAGGGGCCAATTATCCCCACCCGCCCCAACAGATCCAAATTTCTAAATTTTCACTTTAACACTTTCACCGCTCTCTTTCCCAAACCAATTGATTTTCTTGAGGTCTTGGTATGCAATCCTTTAAGTTTTAGCAATACCTTTCATTTGGTGTATTGCTCATTACGATCAGGCCATCATAGCAGATTTTCATTTTTTCGTGTATATAGCCTTCGCGCACTCTCCTGGTGCGCTTCGTCACTACATGGACTGCCGTCCATAGTGATGCCGATATCATTAATGATAGTCTGAAAAGCGATATAATTTTGCAGCGAGTATACAACTTCGTATCAACTGGTTGGCCAGAACAACAGGATGATCCCGAAATACAACCTTATTTCAGCCGTCGATTTGCATTGACGATCAACAACAAGCTGCTATGTCTACATGCTGATGTCAACTGAAGAATAATTCCTCGAAAGCTTCAAAGTAAAATTCTAACACTTCTTCACGACGGTCACTGGGGAATAGTTCGCATAAAGCAACTAGCACGTCAGCATGTCTGGTGGCCAGGTATTGACGACGACATAGCTGTGGTGCCCATCGTACAATCTCTGGCCCACGAAATTAATTGACACGCGCATAACAAAATCGCTACGAAACAGTACATACCATCCCACTGTGCGTGGAATGAAATGCAAGAGAGTGAGAATTAGTATAGTTGTCTCTTTCGCACGCAGGGCATGCTGGTTTTGACTGGAAGGATCCCGTATGAAAGCTCATTACTGGAAGTAAGCGTGGCTGTTCAGAAATATTTTCTGCATACTCGATCTTTTCTGTTTTGCGATCTGAGCTGTGCAGACGTGCCAAATTAATTGCTAATTGCTAAATGTAACTATTTGTATTAAAACCACGTGGCTCGAACATTTTACCCAAATTTCGCTAAAGTCAAAAGAAAAAACGGAAAGTGATAAAACTACGGCGTTAGTTCTTGGCTGCTGCCAAGCGGCCAACTGTTTATTGGCAGAAGTGAAAGTGCCTCGGTAAGATTAGTTAAGTAACCAGAGGTCAATTACTGATTTTAACGTTTTAGAGCCTCAGAAATCTTAAGTGTCGGCGGTCAGCGAAAAGCTTCCGCTGGGCGCTTAATTCTTCAAACGTGCGTACAGCCACCGCCGACCACTTAAACATCTCTAGAAGTTCAACGAGACCAAACTAGTGACGTAGGCACACGTGCTATGGCAACCTAGTTCTGTGGCAACCAGCTTGGACAAAAACCACCGAAAGTGACCATAACCCAGACTAGTGACGTAGGCAACAACACGTGCTACGGCAACCTAGTTCTGCGGCAACCTGATTCGACTACATCCCAGGATTTTACAAAAACCACCGAAACTGTCCATAACCCAGACTAGTGACGTAGGCACACGTGCTACGGCAACCTAGTTCTGCGGCAACCTGATTCGACTACATCCCAGGATTTTACAAAATACCACCGAATTCGACCACAACCCAAAATAGTGCCGTAGGCGAACGCTCTACAAAACCCTAGTTCTGTGGCAGCGAGGGACGATCCAAAACCCAGTTCTAGTGACGTAGAAGCGTGCTACAAAATCCTTGACTGGTAAGGAGTGTCTGGAACGTCTCATCATCACGGTCAAAGTCGATCCTGAGTACCAACGAACAGTCGGCTTTTTGTACAGTTGCGGTTTGAACAACAGCCACGAAAAGGCTATGTAAAATTTGACCAGCCAAATTTTGTTAGATTTAGATTGTGGTTATATTTCTTGCATTTGCATATGCGGATCGTAGGGCCTTTGTAAAATGTTAACCCCACCCTAGTAATGAGTTAAATACTGTTTTAATTTCACAGCGCCCGACTACAGTTATTTGGTACCAACGGACTTTACGATGGAGCAAAACTTGTGAGTAACCCAAAGTAACTACCATTATATTACATCTACCAAAACAATATCTCTTGAATATGAAACGAAACCTTTACATAACGGAATGAACCGTTTATATATAATTTTTTTCTTCCTTTTTTTGTTTGATTTGAATTTAATTTTGGAACTATGAATTGCTAATAAACTGTGTATCGTCATAAGCACCGCAAAATGAAAGAACGCCGAGCCTAATAACTTTTAGGGCAATTTTAATAATGCTCAACAATTGCCATGGTAGGGAGGGTACAGAGAGCATACGAACTAAGACACCATGTTCGTATAAAACTAAAACCTGATTGCTAACCTATTTACTGACCGGAAAGCGGGATTTAACCTTGATTATATTTTTTTTTTTTATTTTGATTTGCTTTATGATTTAATTTTGACTAATTTCTGTTACCAGTGCACTTAACTTTATTTTGTGAACAATGTGCCAGGGAACCCTAAAGGGATAGGAAGAACCCCGACCCCATCCGGCGAGCTGAGCGCAGAGCGCAGCATAGTGCACTAACCCGATTCCCTTTTTCCAGGCGATGCTGATTAGAAGAAAAAGACAGCTTAGAATTGCATTGAATACTACATAAAATAAATGGCGCCCAACGTGGGGCCCGACACGTTTAAGAACTACCCCCAAAGTGAATACACTTTAAAAAGGCTTAAAGGAAAAGCATAAATAAGAAAAATCGATCCATTGGTATCACTTTTAGTGTCTATCCTCGCGTATTAAAGCTCTGTTTTAATCATCCTTACACATACCTGCTTCAGGACTCTTACAGAATTCTTCTTTTGTTGGCTTAATCAGATACGTCATCTCTTGGAATTTAGATACAGATCCAACTATGGGTCTGATCTACTAGGTGAAGATTATCGGTTAAGCCTTTCAATGTAGCAGAAGGACAGGTTGTTTGAGTTAATTTAAAATTCACTTAATTATCTTTTTTCAATGTAGCAGAAGGACAGGTTGTTTGAGTTCATTTAAAATTCACTTAATTATCTTTTTTTTTTGGTTTTTTTTTTGTCCAAGTCTTGGTTTGTTAATTTATAGATGGAACTTTCGGTAGCTATTCGTATCACTGGATAGGCCGACCTCAATTAAATGGCATTCTACGACGAGGTCTCAACGACATAGTATCCACAGATTATTCTTTAAACATTGAGAATTTTGGGGTTTTTAGATCTAATTTGATAACCTGACCAATGTTCATAAGAGATTCGTGGAAACTATACAATAGCCACATATCAAATAGTTCTGTATATAGGAAATGGGTAATCAAGCTCGACGATCTTTCATTTAGTAGGAAAGCTTATGACGATTTATAATTAAACTTTTCAATTACCAAAACCATTATTATGCCTGTTGAACATAGCCCAGAAGTTGTTGCAACTGGCTTGGCAGAGGCAGACAAATTATGTATGATTTGTAATCAACTATTATCAAACAATGAACCTATATCTAAAACATCTTGTGACCATGACTTATATGAGAGTTGCATTTTGGAGAAATTAAAAACTTCACCGTATTGTCCCACTTGTAATGCTGCATGCACTACGCAACCGAATACTAACTTAGCTGAAGAACTTAGAGCAGCAGATACAGTTAACAGGGCAAATGCAAGCGTTGGTGATAGCGAATCGTATCATGAACCTATATCTAATGGAAATAGTGGAAACAGAGCGCGCGGACGTGGCAGACCCAGTCGAGGAATGCAAACAAGATCAATGAGAAACCACCGTGAATACTGGGACGACAGTAATAGTATAATTCTTCGATGAACAACGAACAAATTATTGAGTACGTGCAGTCCACCATCCAAACTCAACAGAAAAGTTTACTGGACGAACTAAAGGAGCGTATAGCAGTTTCGTTAGAAACTCAAATTGCTGCATTACAACTGACTTCAGGATTATCTCGGAATCTTACTTCTAGTGGAACAGAACAAATCAATCGTCATGTTGATAATCAAATCCACCAACGGAATAATACGGGGATTAGTAGTAGTTCCACTATTGCTCCAGAAAAGGTCGGTAGTATAATTCAGAATTGGCGTGTCAGATTTGACGGCACAAAAGATAATTTATCGGCTAGTGAATTTATATATCGAGTTAGATCCTTAACAGCACAATCCCTTAAGAATGACTTTCAACTCATTTGCGATCACTTGCATTTGCTTTTGACTAGCAAAGCATCTGATTGGTTTTGGCATTTCCTCCGGAAAAATCCAAATTTTTCGTGGGAAACCTTTTGCTCAGCTTTTAGAGACAAATATGACGATTCCGATAGTGATGCCGATATTTGGAGAAAAATTGCTAAGCGACGTCAGGGAGAGAATGAGTCATTTGACATTTATCAAGTAGCAATAGAGGACTTAGTAAATAGGCTAAAACGCACTATTTCCGAATGCGAATTAGTACAGCTTCTGATAGACAACTCCAAAACATCGCTAAGGCATGAATTGTTGCATATCAGGATACGTAGCCTGGACGTCTTAAACGAAGAAGTGCTAAAGCATGAGCATTTTTATGGTGAAATCAAAAATGTACAGGTTAAGACTCCATTTAACTACCGTCGTAATATCTCTGAGTTGTCTCCAGATGAATATAATGGATCTGAAGATGTAATAGCTAGTTTGGTTCGAAACAAAATTGTATGTTGGAACTGCGATCAGATGTGTCACCGCTTTGACAACTGCCTTGTACCTCCCAAAGTATTTTGCCATGGCTGTGGAGCCAAAGAAACCTACAAGCCGCGCTGACAAACATGCAATCCTTCGAAAAACCGAACGAGGGATGCGCAGACTCATACCAAGTAAGCGCATCCAGAACATCCTTGACCGATAACGGTACTCAAACGGACGATCTATTGTTAGGATCGGAACCACAATCCAAAGTAATAGTAGATATAACTTTACCATTTCATTTAAGAATGCAAAATTATTTGACAGTAAGAGATCGAATTTTTGGAAATGTACAAAGTTTAGATTTTAAAAATAAGCCAAGACGTTCAACCGTAAGATTAAGAAATTATTGGAAGGAAATAACAACTACTAGAAAAAGGTTCATTTCGTCCGTACTACTTAGCCCAGATAATAGACTATATACTGAAATTCAAATTGAAGGTGAAACGCATAACGCACTTTTGGATTCTGGTGCTTCAATAAGCTGCGTCCATGTTCAGGAAACATTAAAACCGCCGACGGTAATCTTTGCCCAGTAGTTGGAGTGTTGTATTCGTTAATTACTTACAGACAAGTCACAAAAACCATAAAGTTCTTTCTTATTCCGGCATTGAAACAAGATGCATACTTGGGAATGGATTTTTGGACAAGTTTTGGATTGGCAGATCAGATTTTACGCCCAAATATATCGGAATTAGACGTAGGAGAATCCGACAGCGAAATCGATTCACCCATAATGCACAATCTTTCATTGGAACAACAAAAGCGGTTAGCGGATGTGATTAAAATCTTTCCATCTTTTGAACATGAAGGACTAGGCAGGACTAGCGTTATATCTCATTCAATAGACGTTGGAACCACCAAGCCTATTAAACAACGACATTGGCCAGTCTCCCCTGCTAGAGAGAAATTAATGTTTAAAGAGGTAGATAACATGTTAGCCTTAGGGGTCATTGAACCATCTAACAGCGCGTGGAGTAGTAATTGTGTGTTGGTCGAAAAGGAGGGCAAAGTTCGTTTATGTTTAGACTCGCGAGAGGTTAATAAACATACCTGCAAGGACGCGTATCCGTTACCTCATATCGATGGGATATTAAGTCGGTTGCCTCCAGCTCGGTTTATTAGTGGATTAGATTTAAAGCACGCTTTCTGGCAAATTCCCTTGGAGGAAAAATCGCGCCAGTACACTGCGTTTACAATCCCTAATCGTCCACTATACCAATACAGGGTTATGCCTTTCGGGTTAACAAATGCTCCCCAAACGATGTGCAGACTTATGGATCATGTCATACCGCCCCACCTTCGCAACAGAGTTTTCGTTTATCTTGACGACTTACTCGTTCTTTCAGACGATTTCAATTCGCACTTACTTTTGCTGCAAGAAATCGCTCTGTGTTTACGGAAAGCCAACATTACAACAAACGTGAAGAAGTCTAGTTTTTGCATGAGGGAAATAAAGTACTTGGGATTTATCATACGGGATGGACAGATAAAAACTGATCCTCACAAAATTCAAGCTATTAATGAGTTCCCTATTCCAGTCAGTGTCAAGCAGTTAAGACGTTTTCTCGGCCTAACTGGTTGGTATCGCCGGTTTGTAGAGAATTACTCTTCCTTGAGTTTTCCTTTAACGGAACTGCTTAAGAAGCAGAACTCTGCTTTCACATGGACGGAGAATGCGGATACAGCGTTCAATGAATTGAAGAAGCGACTAACTTCTGCGCCTATTTTAGCCACTCCGAATTTTGCGAAAAGATTTATCTTACTGTGTGACGCGAGCTCATACGGCCTTGGCTGTGTGCTTTCGCAAGAAAACGAACAGGGTACTGAGATGCCCATAGCTTTTATGTCCACAAAGCTAACAAAGGTACAAAGGAACTATTCCGTTACGGAATTGGAATGCCTTGCGGTTTTAAAAGGTATAAAGAAATTTCGTCCTTATATTGAAGGCCAAGACTTTCTAGTTGTCACAGACCATGCCTCGTTGCAGTGGCTTATGCGTCAGAAAGACCTTTCGGGACGATTAGCTCGTTGGTCTATTCAATTACAAGGGTTTGTTTTTAAAATTGAACACAGGAGAGGGTCGCTTAATGTTGTCGCGGATACTTTGTCGAGGCAAGATGAACCAGCGATCGATGAATTGAATCATTGTGGCCAAATCATAGATCTCTCCTCTGAACATTTTCGTTGTGCGGAATATTTGAATCTAATCGACCGGATACAGAAAAGTCAGGATCAATTACCTGATTTAAAAGTGGTTGACGGGTATGTTTATAAAAGACAAGAGGTAGCATCGAGTGAAGAGGACTCCGAGACAAAATCCTGGAAATTGTGGGTACCTTCAGAATTGGTTTCTAGCGTTTTAAATCAAGCTCATGATTCTGCAATGGCTTCGCACAGCGGTATGGGCAAAACCATCGAAAAGCTAAAACGATACCTTTTCTGGCCTAGAATGGTAATTCAAACTAGGGAATATATCAGAAACTGCTCTGTCTGTAAACAAACTAAAAGCCCAAACATTACTTTAAAACCAGCAATGGGTAAACCAACGACTTCAGAGATACCATTCCAACGGCTATATGCTGATCTGCTAGGTCCATACCCCCGCTCAAAGTCAGGAAATATTGGATTGTTAATTGTAGTCGATCATAATACCAAATTTCATTTTCTTTGTCCGCTAAAGCGCTTCACAGCTCCTAAAATTTGTGATTTTCTCGAAAGTTCAGTATTTTGTACGTTTGGTGTTCCTCAGTCCATTTTAACAGATAGCGGATCTCAATTTCGATCGGGTTACTTTGAAGCCTTTCTTACTCGTTTCTCGATTAAACATATCTGCACTGCCATATACTCACCGCAAGCTAATGCTAGTGAACGTTTAAACAGGTCAGTTTTATCTGCAATACGAGCATACATTAGTAAGGATCACACCTGTTGCGACCAAAGGCTAAACGAAATAAACGCCGCTCTTAGGTCTAGTCTGCATAGAAGCACCGGCTATACGCCGTACTTTTTGACGTTAGGCCAAAACTTGATATTAAATGGAAAGGACTACGATCTTCTACAAAATTTGAATTTACTCAGCGACAATACACGATTAAGCTATCCGGATGCCTTGCAATTAGCTCGCAGTCAAGCTAAAATCAACGTGGCTAAAGCCCATCAGGCTAACGCACGCGTATACAACATGCGGAGTAGGAATATTCATTTAAAGGTTGGCGACGTCGTTTATGCTCGAAAGTTTTCGCAAAGTAATGCCGAGATGAAATTTAGTAAGAAATTTGATCTGGTTTTTGCTAAAGCAAAAGTGGTTCGTAAAGTCAGTCCTATATATTACGAGTTGGCTGATGAGCATGGAAAGAAGCTAGGGGTTTACCACTTAAAAGACATACAAACTAGTTAAAAATAAAAAGGTAAATCGTTTTCAAATAATGACCACTACGGAAACTTTAATGGCATTTTTTGTGGTTGTGGTGCCCATCGTACAATCTCTGGCCCACGAAATTAATTGACACGCGCATAACAAAATCGCTACGAAACAGTACATACCATCCCACTGTGCGTGGAATGAAATGCAAGAGAGTGAGAATTAGTATAGTTGTCTCTTTCGCACGCAGGGCATGCTGGTGTTGACTGGAAGGATCCCGTATGAAAGCTCATTACTGTAAGTAAGCGTGGCTGTTCAGAAATATTTTCTGCATACTCGATCTTTTCTGTTTTGCGATCTGAGCTGTGCAGACGTGCCAAATTAATTGCTAATTGCTAAAAGTAACTATTTGTATTAAAACCACGTGGCTCGAACATTTTACCCAAATTTCGCTAAAGTCAAAAGAAAAAACGGAAAGTGATAAAACTACGGCGTTAGTTCTTGGCTGCTGCCAAGCGGCCAACTGTTTATTAGCAGAAGTGAAAGTGCCTCGGTAAGATTAGTTAAGTAACCAGAGGTCAATTACTGATTTTAACGTTTTAGAGCCTCAGAAATCTTAAGTGTCGGCGGTCAGCGAAAAGCTTCCGCTGGGCGCTTAATTTTTCAAACGTGCGTACAGCCACCGCCGACCAATTAAACATCTCTAGAAGTTCAACGAGACCAAACTAGTGACGTAGGCACACGTGCTATGGCAACCTAGTTCTGTGGCAACCAGCTTGGACAAAAACCACCGAAAGTGACCATAACCCAGACTAGTGACGTAGGCACACGTGCTACGGCAACCTAGCTCTGCGGCAACCTGATTCGACTACATCCCAGGATTTTACAAAAACCACCGAAACTGTCCATAACCCAGACTAGTGACGTAGGCACACGTGCTACGGCAACCTAGTTCTGCGGCAACCTGATTCGACTACATCCCAGGATTTTACAAAATACCAACGAATTCGACCACAACCCAAAATAGTGCCGTAGGCGAACGCTCTACAAAACCCTAGTTCTGTGGCAGCGAGGGACGATCCAAAACCCAGTTCTAGTGACGTAGAAGCGTGCTACAAAATCCTTGACTGGTAAGGAGTGTCTGGAACGTCTCATCATCACGGTCAAAGTCGATCCTGAGTACCAACGAACAGTCGGCTTTTTGTACAGTTGCGGTTTGAACAACAGCCACGAAAAGGCTATGTAAAATTTGACCAGCCAAATTTTGTTAGATTTAGATTGTGGTTATATTTCTTGCATTTGCATATGCGGATCGTAGGGCCTTTGTAAAATGTTAACCCCACCCTAGTAATGAGTCAAATACTGTTTTAATTTCACAGCGCCCGACTACAGTTCTTTGGTACCAACGGACTTTACGATGGAGCAAAACTTGTGAGTAACCCAAAGTAACTACCATTATATTACATCCATTATCTGTCTGGGGTCTTAACATTCGTCACATCGGTTCCTACCAAAACAATATCTCTTGAATATGAAACGAAACCTTTACATAACGGAATGAACCGTTTATATATAATTTTTTTCTTCCTTTTTTTTGTTTGATTTGAATTTAATTCTGGAACTATGAATTGCCAATAAACTGTGTATCGTCATAAGCACCGCAAAATGAAAGAACGCCGAGCTTAATAACTTTTGGGGCAGTTTTAATAATGCTGTAACGAACTGATTTGTTAGGTCTGCTCGCTACGAGATTCGTGCGGCTAGCTCAGTATAGTTGTGCGTTCGTCCCACCAAATTTATATAAACGTGACCGCCCAGTAGATCAGTGAGAAAGCACAGAATTTTCGGGTACTCAGTGGATTTTATTGCGAGCGAGAGGGTATGATAGCACGGCAACCTTGCCGTCGCCGCTCGTGGCCGTTGCTGACTCCGGGTCGCCTTGTCGATCCGGCGCTCCCCTTGTGGACTGCGGGCTCCGGTTCCGTGAACTCCCTGAAGATGCTTGTAGCTCCCTGAAGATCCTTGTAGCTCCCTGCAGAGGCACGAAGCTCCCTGGAGATCCTTTGCGCTCCCTGAAGATGCTCGACACCGCTCGCTGCTGATGCGCAGAAACGACGACTACTCGTCGCGCCTTAGACTCGCCAGGAGATCGGCTGCACGGGTTTAGGGAAGCGTCACCGTTCTCAGACTAGGGTGAACAGAGGCCGCGATCTCCAGGAATCACTCCTATCGACACACCACCGCCTGTCCCTGGCTCTGTCCCGGATGGTCCCACTAGGGTTTAACTCAAATCGCACCGGCAGTCCAAGTTACGCAAGGATGCTGCCGAGCGCTTCACTTTGCTTCAACGCCTACTGTAAACGAACGTTCCTCCCTAGCTTCACCCTTGGCTTATCGTCCGACGTTTCCTTGTAGCTCGCTCTATCGTGGTTTAGTGGCTGGCCCGTTACTGATGCTCCTGGATATGCTGACTGCGCGGCTGGACGTTGCGTGGCTTCTGGTCGTCGATACCCATCAGCTATCGATACCCAGCTGGCCTTCGTTCAAGTTTCCCGCGCTGTTTTTCTCGTCTGGTCCCACTGGTCATCGATACCCATCAGCTATCGATAGCCCAGCGGAACTCCCCACGATATCGACACCCATCCGCTATCGATATCGCTGGGGCGGGTTTGCCACTTGACGCTGATCAAACCATGTATGCTCCTTCTTTACTCCCCTGTTTTCAGCCGCGTTGTTCCCAGCCATACACCGACCTTCGTCTTTTGTGTTTTATTCATTTTTTTAAGTGTTTATTGTTTAACGCTGCTCCTCAAACAGCCTCATGCCCGCGGGGCCCAACCTCACGCGGAACGCGCGTCGATCGAGCCTTACGGGGACACTCCGCCTGCCTCCCAGGACGCGCGCCTCCTTCACCGCCTGCACCTCCGCGATTCCTTCGGGCCACTCGTCCTTTGCAATCTCGCGCCACCGCTGGCCTTCGGGTGCGGACGTTTGTCGCATTAATTTCGGTCGTGCGGGCCTCCACCTGGGTGAACCCTCGTACCGCGGCGTCGGCGGGATTTCGGGCAGCCACCGCGACGGCGATGGTGCCCACTCCGACGCGATTTCGAGCGGCTGGATGCGGGTCTCGTGGATATACTGCGGCGTGGGCGGGTACCCAGGGTTCTCCCACAGCTGCTGCTCCTCCTCCTCGGCCGCCCAAAATCGAGCTTGCCATTCTGGCGACTCCTCCATTTGCTGCCGCCGCCATTCCTCGCTCCTGCGCCGCTCCTCGCACCACCGCTGATTCTTCATCGTCGCCGCGATAATGCACTCCACATAGCTGGGGGGCTGAGGCGGTTTGCCTCCTGCCTCCCCCTCGCCGATCGCCGGTGCAGCCTGGGGCGACTCCTCCACTGCCTCCTCGGGTTTTGCTGGACCCTGGGCAGGCTCGGCGCTTGCCCACTCCACCTCCGCCGATCCCGTCGGGATTCGTCCCTCGCCGCGCTGAACCGCCCTCCAGATCCGCCACCTCCTTTGTCTCTCGACCTCGTCGTCCACAACCTGCACGTCGCTGTCGGAGCTCACCACCGGATCCGGGACACCTCTCTTCGGGGTCCGCCGCGGAGTTCGGGTGGGCCGGGATGTCGACCGTCCTTGCCCCGGGCTGGATCCCTCGGAGAGGTGATTGGTCGCCAGGATGCGACGCGCTTCGCTGCGTGTAACACGTGTGCTCATTTTGCTTTTTGATTTCAGATTATCCAACTGGATCCGCGCTCCCTTTAACGATACCTCGGTTTCTCGTCTTCCTTTTTCTTCGATCCCGCTATTTCCTTCGCCTCCTTATCCTATGCGGACACTACGGTACAGTTTTCTGTGCCGTCTTCTCCCTTCTTTCCGCAGACATTTGAAACGCGTGCTCTGGTCAGTTCCAAACGAGACTTTGGATGCTTCGGTTCGTTCTCCTGACGAGCTTCCCAATCGTAATTTGTTGCAGTTACCTTTAGCATCCTTGGACTTATCTTGTAGTGTCCTTGGAGTTTCGTAGTATCCTTGGAGTCTTGTAGTATCCTTGGAGTTCCGTAGTATCCTTGGAGTCTTGTAGTATCCTTGGAGTTCCGTAGTATCCTTGGAGTCTTGTAGTATCCTTGGAGTTCCGTAGTATCCTTGGAGTCTTGTAGTATCCTTGGAGTTTCGTAGTATCCTTGGATAGTCCTTGGAGTTATCTTGTAGTATCCTTGGATAGTCCTTGGAGTTATCTTGTAGTATCCTTAGATAGTCCTTGGAGTTATCTTGTAGTATCCTTGGGTAGTCCTTGGAGTTATCTTGTAGTATCCTTGGATAGTCCTTGGAGGTATCTTGTAGTATCCTTGGACAGTCCTTGGAGTTATCTTGTAGTATCCTTGGATAGTCCTTGGAGTTATCTTGTAGTATCCTTGGATAGTCCTTGGAGTTATCTTGTAGTATCCTTGGAGAGTCCTTGGAGTTATCTTGTAGTATCCTTGGAGAGTCCTTGGAGTTATCTTGTAGTTACTCGTCTGTTGTTTCCGCCTGATGCTGTTGCTTGTTTGTATCTTGTATTTGTTGTTGCTTAAGCTCGTTTATATGTATGGATCGCTCTTTCTTTGTATTTACATGGCGTATTTTGCATTTTACAGGCGAAACGAAATCCACGACCTGGTATGGCCCGTCGTACCTAGGAGCCAACTTTGCTGCGAATCCTTCGGCCGCTTTCGATAAGTGGTGTTCTTTGGCCCACACGGCGTCGCCCACCGCTGGTGTCCATTGCCTTCTCCTTAGATTATAATGCCTGGCCTGATCTTGGGAGGCTTTTTCCATGTTTCGCCTTACAATCTCAAAGATCTCTTTTAGTTTGCTTGCATTTTCATCCGGGGTTTCAGCAGCACGTCCTGTCCCTAACGTTTCTCGATCGTATAGGGCGCTTGGTAGTCTGGGCTCTCTGCCTTGGGTAAGAAATACCGGGGTGTAGCCAGTGGATTCAGAAACGCTGGTGTTCACTGCGAGCATGATTTCTGGCCATTTCTCGTCCCAATTTCTCTGGTCCTGCCCGGCGAACTACGCAATCATTGTTTTTACAGTTCTATTGGCTCGCTCGGTCGGGTTCTCTTGCGGGGTGTATGGAGCTGTGAACTGTTGTTTGATACCCATATCGGCTAGGAAACCCTTGAAGATTCGGATGGCAAATTGTACTCCGTTGTCCGTTATGACCACCTTCGGGGCCCCATATCTTGCGATTATGCGTTCTCTGAATGCTTTTTTCAGTGATTACGCCGTCGCGCTGCGCAGTGGTACTAACTCAGTCCACTTGGAGAACCGGTCTATTAGTACTAGCAGCATTTGGTTGCCGTGCTTCGAACGCGGCAGGGGTCCGACGAAGTCCGCGCATACCGTTGCCCATGGTTCCTCTGGCACCTGCGTTAGCATTTTGCCGGCCGCCTGCATTCGGTTCGGCTTAAATTTCATGCACGTCTCGCATTTTCTTACATGGGCTCGGGCGTCTCTGTGCATACCTGGCCAGTAATATCGGGCTGCCAGGCGTGCAATCGTCCTTCGGCTTCCTACGTGACCCGCTGAAGGCTCGTCGTGGTTTTCCTTCAGCACCGTTTCTCGTAGGGCCTTTGGGACACACATCTTCCATGTCGCGACATTTTCGCTGCCTGCTCTATGGGGTATATTTCGATATAGAGTGTCACCTTCCATCACGTAGTCCGGGTACTTTTGCGGTTGGGTCTTAATCTTCTCGCGCATTCCTTGAATCCAGCTGCATGCTGCAGACGCTTCCGCCGCCGATGTCTCCTTGATGCCTCGAAGCGTCTCTGGTAGTGGCTGTCTTGACAGGGCGTCCGCCACAACGTTGAGCTGTCCCTTCCGGTATGCTATCTCGAAGTCGTACTGCTGTAACTCCAGTGCCCATCTGGCGATCCTTCCTGAAGGGCTCTCGATGCTGTTGAGCCACTTCAGGGCCATATGGTCGGTTACTACTTTAAAGTGGTAACCTTTCAGATATGGATTTAGCTTTCGGATCGCCCAGACGATTGCCAAGCATTCCTTCTCGGTCGTCGAGTAATTCTTCTCGGCGCCGTTGAGCGTTCGGCTTGAGTACGAGATTACCTTTTCGCCTTTCTCCGTTTCCTGGGTCAGTATCGCCCCGATGCAATAGTCGCTCGCGTCCGTTTGCAGGGTGAACGGTTTGTCAAAGTCCGGGCATGCCAGTACGGGGTCAGCAACGAGTCTTGCCTTAACTTCTTCGAACGCCATCTGATTATCCGGTGTCCATACCCACTTGTTGCCTTTGCGTAGCAAATCATTGAGTGGTTTGACTATTTTTGCGAAATCAGGTACGAATCGGCGGTACCATGATGCTACGCCCAGGTACTGCCGGAGTTCTCTTACTGTGGATGGTGGTTCTAGTTCGGCGATGGCTGCTACCTTTTCCGGATCCGTTCCTATTCCTTCGCTAGTCACACGGTGACCTAGATACAATAGCTCCTTCTTGAAGAATTGGCATTTATCCGGGTTTAGCCTCAGATTTGCTTCATTTAGCCGCCGAAACACTTCTCTCAGGTTCGCTTTGTGTTCTGCCAGCGTGCGTCCGATCACTATTATGTCGTCCTGGTAGGCGAAAGCGTGGGGTGACATTTCCGGACCAATTACTTGGTCCAAGACTCGTTGAAAAGTCGCGGATGCCGAATGGAGACCGAAAGGCATAACCCTCCACTGGAACAAACCTTTTCCGGGCACCGTGAAAGCCGTGTATTGCCTGCTATTTTCCTCCAGTGGGATTTGCCAGTACCCATCCTTCAAGTCCAAACTGCTGATGTACCTCGCTTCTCGCAGTTGGTCAAGGATATAATTTATGCGCGGCATTGGGTAGGCATCCTTTATCGACTTTGCGTTGATCTGCCTGAAATCGACACAGAGTCTCCATTTGTCCGTCTTCTTCTTCACCATCACGATGGGGGAGCTGTATGGGCTCTTCGAGTGCTATATATACCCCATTCCGAGAAGCTCATCCACCTTCGCATTGATCTCCCCTTGAACTTTTGGGTTCTTGGGGTAGTATCGTTGCTTGATTGGCTTGTCGTCTTTCATCGTGATCCGATTCTCGGCCATGTTCGACGTTCCCGTCATGGTGTTGAAGTCGGCTAGCTGTGCCTCTAGGAATTCCGCTGGGTCGTTATCCTCGCTTGTGTGTTGAACGACTGCCACCGATAGCTTTTCCTCGAGCCACCCATTGTGTCGGTTCCTGGCCGGTATTGTGATCTCGTGTCCGGCGCACTTTATTTCGGTTCCGACTTGCGTGAGGAAATTCCATCCTAACACCAACGAATCCACTACCCCTGGTAGTATCAGCAGGCTCATGGTCAATCGCTTGTTGCCGAATGCGATTTCTACGTCCAGCTGTGCATCGATTTCGCCGCATCTCCCGTCTGCCAACCTAACTTGCGTTCTTGTCCTCGTGATCTTTCCGAGGGCAGCCAGGTTGTCCGCCAGTTCCTCGCTTATGAAGCTCGCTGTTGCCCCGGTGTCGATTGTGGCTTTATATGTGCCTCCACCAATCGTTACCGCTGCGTACAACTGCTGCTCCTCCTCAATCAGCTTGCCAGTTAGTTTGGAGAGGTAGCATTTTGCGATCCCCGCCCGCCTCTCTGCGGCTGAGATCGCTGACCATTTCCCGCTCGATTGCAGCACTCCACGCTTCTGACACCCACTTTGCCGCACATTCAGCAGAACAACAAGCGCTGGATTCGACAGCCGCGTTCCCAGTGTCCGTGACCGCCGCTCTTTCGGCAGGCATCCTGGGGGTTCGAGATGTGTGTACTCTCCCGTGGCCTCTGAGTGGTGTTTGGTGGCCACACGGGGTTTATTGGCTGTCTCTGTTGGTTTTGCATTGGTGCCCGATGGCGTTCATATGATGAGTTTGTAGCCTACTGCCGGTAGTCTTGTAGGGGCGGTGTCCATTGACTATTCCCACGACGTTCCTGGTCGCCACTGTCTTCGCATCTTCTGCACGTTGCTGACGCAGGGGCTGCTGGTTTTGCCCTTGAAAATTAGTTCTCTTGCGCGAATGCCTCCCGTTCCTTCTCCAGCTCCTCATACTCGTCGGCTAGGTTCATAAGCGTATCTAGGTCCGATACCCTGTATGCTCTGAGGAAAATCCTTAAACTCGGGGTGCAATTATCCCTGATGATGTTGAGGGTATCTTTCGCCGAATAACTGAGTGACCTCACCATGGTCTGCATGTCGATCATGTAATCTTTGAAAGATTCCCCGTAGCCTTGCTTCCTCTGCCTGACTTGATCAGAGAGTTTGGTGAACAAGTCCCTTGGCAGAAAATAGTTGTGGAAACTGTCTATGAATTCCGGCCAGGTTCTCCACTGTTTATTGTTGGAAATGAACCATTTCAGTGCCTTACCGGTGAGTAATTCCGGCATCGCCCGGGGAATCATGTCTAGGTCCAGGCCGTAGGTATTGGCGGACCATTCCACTTGTTCTAAAAACTCAAATGGTTTTTCTACGCCGTCAAACCTGAATGACCACTCCCGGACTTGTTTCGCAACCTTGGCATAATCTGGCCGACTGGGATTAGGAATCGGCGCTGCCGTTTTCCTGTCCTGGCTTACGTCCCTCTTTTGCGCCTTCTTTTGCATGTTGTTGATGCTTAGGCTTGCCAATAGGTCTTCCCCTTCGGCGTTTGTTACCTTTATGCTGGGACCTGGTTTGTCGCTGTATGTTGCTTCCAGCTCGGCCCAGATATCGGCGAGGTCTGGGTCGTTCTCCGTCTGTGTGTAACATTCAGACAATGCCTTTCTAATGTCTTCTCATCTGCCCTCCAAAGCCATGTTTAACTTCTGTGAGACATAGGCAAAGTCTTCTTTCTTGAGACGGTAAATCCAACTCTTCCCCATTCTGCTTTATGTTGCTTTCACTGCTGGGACAATCACGTTTTGGGCGCCAGATGTAACGAACTGATTTGTTAGGTCTGCTCGCTACGAGATTCGTGCGGCTAGCTCAGTATAGTTGTGCGTTCGTCCCACCAAATTTATATAAACGTGACCGCCCAGTAGATCAGTTAGAAAGCACAGAATTTTCGGGTACTCAGTGGATTTTATTGCGAGCGAGAGGGTATGATAGCACGGCAACCTTGCCGTCGCCGCTCGTGGCCGTTGCTGACTCCGGGTCGCCTTGTCGATCCGGCGCTCCCCTTGTGGACTGCGGGCTCCGGTTCCGTGAACTCCCTGAAGATGCTTGTAGCTCCCTGAAGATCCTTGTAGCTCCCTGCAGAGGCACGAAGCTCCCTGGAGATCCTTTGCGCTCCCTGAAGATGCTCGACACCGCTCGCCGCTGATGCGCAGAAACGACGACTACTCGTCGCGCCTTAGACTCGCCAGGAGATCGGCTGCACGGGTTTAGGGAAGCGTCACCGTTCTCAGACTAGGGTGAACAGAGGCCGCGATCTCCAGGAATCACTCCTATCGACACACCACCGCCTGTCCCTGGCTCTGTCCCGGATGGTCCCACTAGGGTTTAACTCAAATCGCACCGGCAGTCCAAGTTACGCAAGGATGCTGCCGAGCGCTTCACTTTGCTTCAACGCCTACTGTAAACGAACGTTCCGCCCTAGCTTCACCCTTGGCTTATCGTCCGACGTTTCCTTGTAGCTCGCTCTATCGTGGTGTAGTGGCTGGCCCGTTGCTGATGCTCCTGGATATGCTGACTTCGTGGCTGGACGTTGCGTGGCTTCTGGTACTCGGGATCTTGGTCAACGCCGATCCGGGACTACACGACTTTACCGCGGGGCTCTACTGTAGTTCTCCACTCGAGGCCACCAACGATAGATCGATCTCCCTTCTGGCTCGTTTCACTCGGGATTCGGACGCACGCCGCTCCGGGAATACACGACTCAAACCGTATGGCTCTCCTGGAGTACTCCACTCAAGACCACAACGACTGATCGATCTCCCTTCTGGCCTAATGGCTTTTCCCTGAGTTCGCGATTTCTTGTCGCAGGCTTACACCGCTCAAACTCTGTTCGACTCTCTGGCGAAGAGCGTGGATTTAGTTGAGACAGAATTGAAACGGATCGCCTTGACCTAGCCGTGTGATGCCCTCTGGACCTCAGCTACCTGCGTCTCAATTCGGAGATTCCTGGCGGTTCAATCCCGAACGTCTCGACGTAGCGATCTTGTTCCTTGTAGGCTCCCACGGCGCTGCTTCCGGCGATTCGACTTGTTGTTGTTCACTTGTAGTTCACTGTACTGGCACTTTTGTATCTGGACTGATCTTGATAGATTGACTCTTCGTGATCGACTGATCCTGTTGCCAGCGACCAGCGGCATTATATAGGGCCTCTGGGTACCGTTATTTCCCTTTTTGTGCTCTGGCCGCGGCCTCTCTCCACTCCGGGTCCAACGTTGACCCACTTGTCCTGTTTGACCCACTTGTCCTTCACGCCCGGCTTCCAACCGCAGTTCCGCATGTTGTCGCCGTCCCGCTGACTCCACTGGTGCATGTGGCACGCCTGTGCGCGACTCAGCCTCTGAGATGTGGCACTTCTTAATTCCGGTTCAAAGTCCACGGCAGAGTCCAAAGTCCGGTGCTGTTCCGTTATTTCCCTTTTGCACACGGCACTCTGACTCTGCCTGCGAAGTCTCCACTCTCTCATTCTCCGCTTCTCGCTCTCCAAACTCCTCGAAGTCTCCAAACTCTCATTCTCCACTTCTCGGTCTCCAAACTCTCACTCTCCAAACTCTCTTTTGCAAGAGTCTCTCCAAACTCTCTTTCTCCAAACTCTCTACTGCAAGAGTCTCTCCATTTGCTCTTCGCCGCGCCGCTACCCCGCTAATTCGCCGAGTAATTGGTAAGCGGCCGGCCATCGGTAGTTTTGCAGCGGGAATTTGTGGGGAGTTATTCAACTCCTCACAATGCTCAACAATTGCCATGGTAGGGAGGGTACAGAGAGCATACGAACTAAGACACCATGTTCGTATAAAACTAAAACCATATTGCTATCCTATTTACTGACCAGAAAGCGGGACTTAAACCTTGATTATATTTTTTTTTATTTTGATTTGCTTTTTGATTTAATTTTGACTAATTTCTGTTACCAGTGCACTTAACTTTATTTTGTGAACAATGTGCCAGGGAACCCTAAAGGGATAGGAAGAACCCCGACCCCATCCGGCGAGCTGAGCGCAGAGCGCAGCATAGTGCACTAACCCGATTCACTTTTCCCAGGCGAGGCTGATTAGAAGAAAAAGACAGCTTAGAATTGCATTGTATACTACATAGCCCAACTGACAAAGAGTTGCAGCGTTTGCAAGGTAGGCAACCCAGCCCCGGTAAAAAAGTTTCAAAGCTGGCCAAAAGCTGCAAGTGCCTTGGAAAGGATACACATCGACTTTGTGGGTCCTAAATTCTCAGTTCCCGTGCATAACCCAAATGTCGTCGACTACAACAGTAAATACAATATCGGCGCTCACAGCTATATTTGCAATTGAGGGTTACCCCAAAACAATTGTCAGTGATAATGGACCTCAACTCACTGCAGAAACCTTTAAGGAATTTTGCCTTCAGCATAGAATAAACCACCTAACAACAGCTCCTTTTCACCCAGCATCAAATGGACTTTCTGAGCGCTTCCTCCAAACTTTCAAAACTTCTGTCGGCAAAAACATAAAGGACGGTTATTCAGTTAAAACAGCCGTTACCAAGTACCTCAGTTTGTACCGCTTTACACCAAACTCAGAAGGAAAAAGTCCTGCAGAACTTATACATGGTCGCCCTGTGCGTACGATCTTAAGTCAACTTTTTGAAAAACAAACTGAAAGCCAGCACATCAAACCAAAAAAGTATTCGCCGAACCAAAAGGTATTTGCCAAAAAATTACGCCAGGGGAGAAAAGTGGATAAAAGCAGTCATCGATCCATCCATCGGGCGTATGGTGTTTATCCTTCGAACATTCACAGGTGTTATTAAGCGCCACATAAATCAGATTAGGCCGAGATCTGATCACGATGACCTCAGTAGCAGATCCAAAGAAGACAACTCTCCGTTTTGGTGGACGCCCGACACTTCCAATCCACCCAATACTCCGCCAAGTCCAAGACATGAAGAGCATCAGCCATCTGGCCCATCCCAGCCTTTCCAGCCCACCCAGGCTTCGGATGAAGTACCAGCATCAATACAGCGAGATGAGCCTCAACCGTCACAGCCACGTCGATCTGGTATTCCCATTCGCAGCAGTACTCGTTCGCGCAAAGAAGTCAACCGTTTCCCACCCCCAGATTTCAGAAAGCGTAAAACTATTAACAATGTGTAAATTTAGCGGAGAGATGTGATATGTATCAGAATCTTCAAATCTTGGTTATTTGCCGCTTACTTTATCGATATCCTCTGTTATTCTGTACCCTCTTACACGCAAAAAATACCACAGCTTTACAGAGCCGAATAAAGTCAGTTGGACATTTAATCTCAACCCGATCTGTCGTCTCCTTTCAATCGGAACACAACACTTACCTTTGCTCTACAAGTAACGGGTGTAATTAGCTTCCCCAAAAACATTTTTTTTCTAATACTAAATCACGTCCAATCGTTGGCATATATAATGAATATTGAAAATAAAGGTGGGGACTAAAAAACTGAGTAATTTTTATGTCATTATGTGTTGTGTTATTGTTTTAAAATTAGTGTTTTATCAGTGAACTTTCGAATGGTGTATTTATGTGTATTGATAGATTTTAGATAAAGAAAAAGTTGTGAATCCCGTCTTACCCTTTAATGTAACTAATTTATAAATACTAATGAATGTTTTCTAATTTGAGCTGCAACTTTTTTCAACTTTCACTTATACGCTCTTTTGTATTCGTGCATATTTTGTGTTTTGTTGTGTTCGTCATATACGGGGGTGTCTCAGAAATCTCTTCCAACCGAAAACCGTTATGTTTCTTACGTACATCAATGCACTAAACCAACCGTCTTCGGTTGGAAGTGATTTCTGTGAAACCCATGATAATAAAACAAGAGAGACCGCTGTAGTCGAGAGCCTGGCTATCAAATACCCTTTACTTAGCTAAAGCAAGCAGTCTCAAGCAGGCCAAACCAAGAGTCGCTTAAAAGTGGCGCCATCTACAGGACATTCCCACTTTGGTCTATCAATATGTATTAAAAAACCTAATACACATTTCTTTTCCCGTTAATCTAGCTTCAAAACTGTGGGCGCAGAAGTTTATATACCCTTGCAGATCGTTCCTATTCTATTTGAAATTACAAAAATGTTAAATTTAGATTTGCAACAAACAAAGTTATAGCAGTTTACGGAGTATTTTGACATTAAGGGGGGACATCTGAGTAAACTATTTAAAAAGTCCAAAAAAATTTTTTTTGTTTAAAATATTCTTTAGGGTCTTAAAAAAACCATACCAAAAGATAGAGTCCGGGAAATATATCTAAGTATCGAAATTTTCCATTCTGCCGCGATGCCTCATATGTATATCCCAGGCACCTTAAAACTTTAAACGCGTTTTTCTCGAAACCACTTTTTTTGAGACTGCCGGAAACATAACTCGAACAAATCTTAATCGATCGATCTGAAATTTTCACAGTATATTCAAAATACTTATGTCTATCGAAACACGTAGGATTTTTTTTTTATATTGCGTACTTTTTTTTTATTAACACTTTTGTGACGTTTTTTTCCATCACTTTTATTCAATCTCTCACCATTTTGCAAAAAATCAATATATCGAAAAAATCCTACGTGTGTCGATAGCCGTTGATGTATAGAAACTAACAAAATTGGAATTTTTCCTTTAGATCAAAAATTACGGGCGAAAGCTTTCCGGCCATGGACCCCCTTCAACCAAGAAGGGCCTACGAAGAAATGCTGCAGAGCCGCCATTTAATTTTTGATTTTTTTGAAAAAAGTTTATTTTGTACTTCGAACCTAATATTATTAAACCTAGTTTACACATTTTCGATTGGCCTTTTCATTTGGTCAAAAAAAATTCCTGAAAATCCGCTTTTTTTTGCCCGTTTACTCAGATGTCCCCCCTTAATTAATCGATCCTTCCTATGGCAGCTATATAATATAGTCATCCAATTTTAAAATGTTAAATTTAATTCGAAATTCTAAAATAATAAAATAAACTTATATTCCAAAGTAGAAGAGAATACAATAAAAATTAACAAAGCTATAATTTTCTTCCTATTAATTTCCCTTTAGTTTTCCGATCGTATGGGAGCTATATGATATAGTCGTCCGATTTTTCTAAAATGTAATTCGAAGAACAGTTAAAAAAATGATATTTCCAAAAAACACAAAAGTTATAATTTTTTTTCAATTATTTTTCCGATTATTCCTTTGGGAGCTATAAGATATAGTTGTTCGATCCGGCCGGATCCGACTTATATAATACCTGCAACAGAAAGACGACTTTTGGTAAAGTTTCAGCTCAATAGCTTAAAAACTGAGGGACTAGTTTGCGTAGAAACGGACGGACGGACGGACATACGGACAGACGGACATGGCTAGATCGACTCGTCTAGTCATGCTGATCAAGAATATAGGGTCGGAAACGTCTCCTTCACTGCGTTGAAACTTCTGACTGAAATCATTTTACCCTCTGCAAGGGTATAAAAACGAAATTCCTAATTTTTTATCTTTTTTTTATTTATTTATTTCAAAAAATTAGCAAATATCTGCCAATATAAAACATAACTCCCACCTCCGCCCAAATATAGGAGTTATTTTTTAACGATATGCTCCGACTCACATAAAGTGGGTGGAGGCAAGGATATTACAATGAATTTAATTATTAATTCTGGGACGCACACTATAAGTAATCCCGCAAAATAAATTCCAGTGTGGCCGTATATCTTAACATTTTCGATTGGTTCCTAAAATTCCAATTTTCTTCTGAACTATTATTATTTTTATACCCGTTACTCGTAGAGTATACTAGATTCGTGCAAAAGTATGTAATATATGTAATATATTCTTGATCAGGATCACTAGCCGAGTCGATCTAGCTATGTCCGTCTGTCCGTCTGTCCGTCTGTCCGACTGTCCGTCCGTCTGTCCGTCAGTATGAATGCTCAGATCTCGGAAACTATAAAAGCTAGAAGATTGAGATTTTGCATGCAGATTCTAGGGGTTAATACGCAGTGCAAGTTTTTAACACCGATGTGCCCTCTAACGCCCACAAACCGCGAAAAACTGTGGCACCTACAGTTTTGAAGCTAGATTAACGGGAAAAGGAATGTGTATTCGTTTCATCAATACATATTGATAGACCAAAGTGGGAAACCCCCTCCCCCCTAACGCCCACAAACCGCGAAAAGCTGTGGCGCCCAAAGTTTTAAAGCTAGAGCAAAAGTGTAAACGCCATTTTGTTTTGGTCATTAATGCCTACGGAAATGTAGAAGAAAATTTTTAAATCGTCCCACTCAGTAAAAAGTTATAATCAAATTGTGAAATGGCCGGTAGATGACGCCACTTTGAAGCGGCTGCTTCGCTTGCCCTGCTTGAGACTGCTTGCTTTAGCTGAGTAACGGGTATTTGATAGTCGAGGCACTCGACTATAGCGTTCCCTCTTGTTTTAAATAATTTTTTGTGTCATCAATTTAAAATTAAATTTTGTTCGAAATGACATTCCAGCAAAGGCTGCGCCACGCCAAAAGGGCGTTTATATTTTGGAGGCAGTGTCGAGCGGAAGTTTTTTCCAGATCTCCACATCTCGCTCGCTCGCACGGCCCTTCGCTCTCCCTCTCAAACTCTCCCCCAACTCTCCGCTCCGCTCTGGAGCTTCTAAGATAAGCTAGGCTTAAACAGTTCCTATTTAAAAGTACACCAATAAACAGCTGCACGTCGCGCAATACCCCGAAAGTTTTCGTTATCATTTCTACGCGGATCTCAGCCGCTTTTCCCGGAACATCATCATCTTTCTACAAATCTGAAATTTGACGAAGTGGACAAGAATTAGGAATAACAGATATTTCTTAGACAAGAGTTCGGAGTTCGTCGAATGTTAAGATTGTGGGTCCGACAACTCTGTAAAAATGAAATTTCGCTGCTTGGACGGCCGCTTCCCATAGTCCGCCGAAATGGGGTAAACGAGGAGGAATAAACTTCCTCGGAGAGACAAGTTGCTGTTATGTTCGACAATCTGGGTTTACTCATGAACAATTCCTTTAGTTCTGCAAGCTCATTTTTGGCACCCACATAGTTAGGAGCATTATTAAAACACAACGTTCTTGGCTTTTCTCGAATGCTGATAAATCGCCCTAACGCTGCTATGAATGAGGCTGTTGATAAGTCATAAATGATTTCCAGATAAGTGTCAAAAGCAGATGAAAGCAGATGAAGATCGGAAAAAAGCATTTGGGGGCTTGTTTCGAGCCTCAGCTTTGTAAAAAAAAAGGTCCACAAAAGACCTGTGGTGTGGAAAACTGGGTTTGACCGGACTCGATCAGCTGGCAGACTGCCCGTGATTGGCCAATATTTTTTGTGTTAATGATGCAAGCATTAACTGAGGGCCAATATGTAAGAACTAAAGGTGGTAAAGACTATTATTGACTTTGTAACCGTATGCGCTTTCGGAAGGATAACGGGATGCCTGGCGTCGTAGTCTAAGTTCGAACTTGGCAGCTTTTCTCCCACTCTCAAAAGCCAATCGTTTCCAAGCCAGGGATTTAGGGACAACAGCTGGCTCCTTTTTGGTAGAGGCTTATTGGCGAGGAGTGCGGAGATCTCACCTTAAAAGAATACGAGAGCCATCAATTAAATCATGCACCGTGGGAGGACAAAATGACGTAGATCGTAAAGAAGTGATATGTGCTGATTTTAAGTCCGTTGAAACGTGGTGCCATGACATTCCATCCGTTAATTCTTGGATTTGCACACTTCTGTTGAATATAAAAAATTTTGAAGCTTGCTGGTGTACTCTTATCCAAGACAACACGATAGTTGAATCAGAGCAACTGTGAAAGTCACAGGGTATGTTGAAGAGTTGAGTTCTGCTTGTAGTAATGTTTATAGTAATGTAAAGTAATAAACTCTAACATAGGTGTGGTTAGCGTCATCAAAGGTGCTACCTTAGACTTTGAACATAGTAGATGAGACGCTACTGATCCGAATGCTGATCCGTAAGCTATACAGCTAGCATCACAAAAGGCCAAGTGCACGGAAGCATTTGGAATCATGGCAAATCTTGATATTCTGAACAATGCGTATTTGGGTTAGGGTTCATCCCAGCTTAGATTTTTCTTCCACAATGCCTGCAAGAATATTTTGGCTTTGACTAAAATAGGAGCTATAAGGCCAAGGGAGTCAGAACATCTTGCGATTACCGATAAAACGCTTATTACTGATGGTGGTCCATCTGGAAGCATTGTTGAGAAGTTTAATAATAATTTTTCCGAACTTGGCTCCCAAATTAGTCCTAGAGTCTTGGCAATGTCGGTTCTGTCATGAGACTTAAGAAGCTTCTCCTTATCTTCTTCCGACTCCCCCTCAAGAATTCTAGGCTCGTTGGAGCACCATTTGCGAATCGGAAAGAAGTCCCTAGAAAGCAACCACCAGACATTAGATCGTCGACGAAGAAGTCCCTTTTTACGATTTTAGCCCCAATGGGAAACCAAGATTCCTCATTATCAGCTAACTAGTACATGGCGCGAATGACGCTGCAGGCTTTCTTCCATATGAGACGCCTATTTCCTCTCAGGGCTATTCCTTTAGAAAATACACTGCAGGTATTCATCTGGATGTGAGATTCGCACACAGCGGTACATTTTGCATATACCCCCGCAGAGTGCACACATGTACAGGCTATGCAAGGCGAAGAATATTTAGCAAATTGTTGAGCGATTATCCTGAAGTACTTTTTGCCGATCCAACGAACACTACCCGAAATTTTGTGCTACTGATATCCAGCTTCTGAACGCAATGAAGGGACAAAAAGAATTGCTTGTGGTGATCCGGTTGGGATATCATCGACATGTATGTATGTTGTATGTGTTCGTATAGAAATCCTCTATACTAAGCCTTTCGGACAGGATTTCTTGTCAAGAATAGAGTCCAATAGAGTCACTTAGAGCATCAAATCCAGTGCTGTTTAAAAGTCGAAGTCGAAGCCGAGTTTTGCCCGCTGTCTACCGAGTAAGAATATTCTCATTGGTCACAGAAATATCGGATGAGTAGGAATTTTCTATCTTCCAAAATCGTTTTACTGCTTCAGATAGGGACCAGACTCCAAGAAACTATCCAACCATGTTTGGTGTTCGGCAGAGTCGGCAATCTTTCAGATAAATAAATTCTTTCCCTGCAAATCAAATCAACCAAGAACGAAAGCTAACTTCGGCCAGCCGAAGTTTATATACCCTGCAGATCATTCCTATTAAAATAAAAAATATTAAATTTCTTTTTACTTGCGTATATGTTGCAGTAATCAAAATTCTAGCAATTTGCGTATTATTTTGACATTATTCGATGATACTTCCTAAGGCGGCTATGTAAAATAATCGTCCGATTTATGTTAAATTTAATTCGAAATTCTAAAATAATAAAATAAACTTATATTCCAGAGTAAAAGAGACTACAATAGAAATTACCGAAGCTAAAATTTTTTCCTATTAATTTCCCATAAAAGTTCCTATCATTCTTATGGAAGCTATATGATATAGTCGTACGATATTGATAAAGTTTAAATCCTGGGTTATCACGTGTCCCAATTTCCTTCGTCAAGAAATTCGACTCAGAATCGATTGTCCCCTCGTGGTGAATAGATGTCTTTTGGATCGGTGTGACTTAAACTTTTTAAAAAGTGTGGATTAAAATTTGATCTTATTCTTATTTTTTTTTCTGGAGTGTTGTAAAAAAGAAAAGGCCTCAATACGAGGAGCCTAACTAGAAAACACATCATGTCCACCGCGGCCAAGGAGAAGTTCCTGGCCTCGGATGCAGTGGCTTGTAAAGCCAAAAAACCTAAAGTTGAAAGAAGGACAAGAAATGGTGGAAACGACGAAGAGATGGTGAAAGAACCAATGGAAGTTATGCCAATAACCTCTAATTCAACGGTATCTGGAATTCTGATGGAAAACAAGCAAGTAGAGCATGCAACGAAATTGGAATATAACGGTGATCATAAGGGATCGTTTATGGTATACGTGGACAAAAAGAGAACAAGTGGAGAACAAAGTCGAGTGCCGATTAACCCATTGGAGCTAAGCGGTCTTTTAGTCAAAAATAAAGTTAATGGTATTATCGCAGTGCAAAAAATAGGTTTGGGCGTTCCAAAATTAAATTTAAAACGGCAAAAGAGGCGAATTTATTCATTAATTCTGATCTTGACAAATACGGATATGAACCGAAAATTGTTAAACACTTTATTTATAAAACTGGAATTATATACCAAATTCCAACCTCTTTTACAACTTATATGATTAGGGAGTCGATTACTTCTTCAGTGCCTATTGAAGAGGTTATTAGAATAACACCAGAGATAGAAATAATAAACAGATTTTAGTACCTACCAGCAAAGTAAAATTATTATTTAGAGGCAATCAAATTCCCTCCGCAATAACTCTACTTTATACATAAGTTCCTGTTTCGCATTTTGTTTCTTTTAATCAATCAAACAAAAACACCTCTTAACGAGGTAAAAAACTAGTGACGTTCGCACCTTAAACATACAAAAGTTCTGATATCAACATTTGCGACGAAAGATGATTACACACAAGATTAAATACACTTTTTAAAATTTAATATTTCTAAAGTCGTAAACAAGTTTTCTATATGGAACGGTCTAAAATACAGTTTGGATTCGCACAAACAAATTAAATGCTCGAGCGGGATCGCTTGTTCTAAGCTAACAAAAGTGGCCATTTTTGTATTTGAATAATTTTTAATCGTGACTTCTTACAGTAACGTGTTACATACCAAAATTTAAGGAATCTCAAGGCCTCTACTGATTAAGGTTTTAAAGAAAATCGTTAGAGCCGTTTTTGAAAAGAATAAAAAAAAGCTAAAACAAGTTTAAAAAAAAATGTTTTGCTTATGGTTATTTAACCATTGCATTTACATACATTTTGTTAAGGAGGCGTTTATTTTATTTAAAAATACCTTCAATATGAGTTGAATCATAAGTCTGTAGCATTTATATTTCGCAAGTTACGGACCGTTTTTAGCGGTTTTCCCGCCAAACTAGCTTGTTTTTTCAAAAGTCGTAAAACAAAAGTTTCCTAAATGTACTGGTTTAAAACAATTTTAACGATTCCTTGACCCTACAGTTTGGATACGCACTTACAAAATTCTATGCTTACGCAGCGTTAGTTGTTTTGGCCTGGCAAAAGTGGCCAATTTCGTTTCTGAATAACTTTTAAACGTGACTTTTTACAGTAATGTGTTATATATCAAAACTTAAGGAATCTCAAGGGCTATTCAGTCTAAAGTTTTAAAGAAAATCGTTAGAGCCGTTTTTGAGAAAAATAAAAAGAAAGTTTAAAAAATGTTTGTTTTGTGCATATTTTTTTAAATATTACATTTACACAAATTACATATAGGGGGCGCTTATTGCATTTCAAAATACCTTTCAAACGAGATACAGCACAAGTCTGTAGCTTTAGTAGTTTACAGTAGTTACAGTCTTTAGCTATTTATAGCTGTTTTCCCGCTAAACTAGAGGGTTTTTCCAAAAGTGGTAAAACTAAAGTTTCTTAAATCGAGCTGTTGAACATCATATCAAATTTTTAGGACTTTAAAATCATGTCTTGGGACACTCAGACAAACTGACAGACTGACAAACTGACAAACAGAATTAAATTTTCATTTTGACTAGGCCCCCGCAAATTTGTTTTCGGTATAACTTTTGAACGGAGCGTCCGATTTTCTGATTATCATCCTCTCCAGGATTCTCGTTATCGGGTTGATCATCTCCGTGGTTTTGGTTGGCGTCCTCACGTGGTGCATGGCCGCGCTCTTCACGAGGAACACGCCCAAGGCGAGTCATCAATTCGGCCTTAAGGCCTTGAGTTGGCAATCCCAACGCGGAAAGCCATCTTTTTAACTGCACAACCGAGTATTCGTTAAAGTTAATTTCGTCCATTGCGTAGATCTGAACCACTTCTGAATTTGTGGGAGAGACGGTTTTATAATAGTGCACGGTAATACACAGTTTTGCTCAAGGCACGTCCACTTTATTCAGCTCGTATTTACAGAATGTCCAGCATTGGACTTGCTTACAGATAATGTTATCCTAAATGCTAGCTTAACATTTACAATAGAGAGTTTTATCGGGACTAAGGTGACCATATACTTAGCCTACTACAAAATGTATGCCGCTGAGGAATCCAAGCCCGATTGACCGAGTTACGGGCTTAGGAAGTGTGTATGGGGGTCATTTTTCAGCAAGTCATCGAAAACTTAAAAGTAACGCCATAAAACCAGTAAAAAATCAACTATCTACAAAAGTAAAAAATTTTAATGCAGATTACACTATTTTCAAATCACAAACTTAAAAAGGTACGCCGCTAGGGGATCGACTATTTTCAAAAGTAAAATATTTTAATGCAGATTACACTATTTATAAATTACAAAGTTAAAAAAGTATGCCGCTAGGGGATCCGATCCCAATTGACCAAGTTAGGGGCTTAGGAAGTGTGTATGGGGGCCATTTTTGAGAAAGTCATTGAAAACTTCAAATTATCGCCATAAAACCAGTCAAAAATCTACTATCTGTAAAAGTAAAATATTTCATAGCACATTAAACTATTTTCAAACTACATACTTAAAAAGATATGACGCTGAGGAATCCAAGCCCGATTGACCGAGTTACGGGCTTAGGAAGTGTGTATGGGGCTCATTTTTCAGCAAGCCATCAAAAACTTCAAATCAACGCCATAAAACGAGTCAAAAATCGACTATCTTCAACAGTTAAATATTTTAATGCAGATTACACTATTTTCAAATCACAAAGTTAAAAATGTATGCCGCTGAGGAATCCAAGCCCGATTGACCGAGTTACGGGCTTCGGAAGTGTGTATGGGGGCCCTCTGCAATGCCTATAAAGGGAAAAGGCTAGAATAGTTTTTAAAAACACACGAAATAAAAAAAAAAAAAAAATAAATAAATAAATAAATTTTAAAAAGTGTATTTAATCAAACAAAAACACAAAAACACACAGTGCCGAAAAAATAAATTTTAAAAAGAGTATTTAATCATGATTGTAATCATCTTTCATCACAAATGTTGATATCAGAACTTTTGTATATTGAAGGAGCGATCGTCACTAGTTTTTCACCTCGTTAAGAGGTGTTTTTGTTTGATATCAGGGGTTTTTGTTTTAAACATGAGTCATATCATATTTTCATACTTTTTCTTCCATAGGATCTAGTTCTAGCGATTCTTCCCGCTAAACTAGCGGGTTTTGTCAAGAGTCGTAAAAAAAAAGTTTTCTTTATGGAACGGTTTAAAATACAGCTTGGATACACACAGGATTAGTTGTTCTAAGCTAACAAAAGGGGCCATTTTTGTATTTGAATAATTTTCAAAGGAGACTTTTTACAATAACGTGTTACATACCAAAATTTAAGGAATCTCAAGGCCTCTACTGATTAATGTGTTAAAGAAAATCGTTAGAGCTGTTTTTGGGAAAAAATTAAAAAAAAACTTAAAAAAATTTTTTTTTGCTTATGATTTTTTAATCATCGCATGTACGTACATTTTGTTAAGGAGGCGTTTATTTTATTCAAGATACCTTTAATATGAGGTGAAGCACAAGTCGGTAGCATTAATATTTCGCAAGTTACGGACTTACGAATTGTAGCCTTTTCTAGCGGGTTTCCCGCCAAACTAGCTTGTTTTTTCAAAACAAAACGTAAAACAAAAGTTTCCTAAATGGACTGATTTAAAACAATTTTAACGATTCCTTGACTCTACAGTTTGGATACGCACATACAAAACGAAATGCTTGGGCAGTGCTAGTTGTCTTGGGCTGGCAAAAGTGACCATTTTCGTTTCTAAATAACTTTTAAACGTGACTTTTTACAATAATGTGTTATAAACCAAAATTTAAGGAATCTCAAGGGCTATACAGTTTAAAGTTTTAAAGAAAATCGTTAGAGCCGTTTTTGAGAAAAATAAAAAAAGCAAAAAAAAAGTTTAAAAAAGATTTGTTTTATGCATATCTTTTTAAATAGTATATTAACACAAATTACATATAGGTGGCGCTTATAGCATTTCAAAATACCTTTCAAACGAGATATAGCACAAAACTGTAGCTTCACTAGTTTAGAAGTTACAGCCTTCCGTATTTTAGCTATTTATAGCTGTTTTCCCGCTAAACTAGCGGGTTTTTCCAAAAGTGGTAGAACTAAAGTTTCTTATAGTAAGCGCATTTTCTGTACGAATACAACTAACGTAGTCCAAGAGGCCAATTATCCCCACCGGCCCCAACAGATCCAAATTTATAAATTTTCACTTTTACACTTTCACCGCTCTCTCTCCCAAACCAATTGATTTTATTGAGGTCTTGGTATGCAATCCTTTAAGTTTTAGCAGTACCTTTAATTTGGTGTATTACTCATTACGATCGGACTATCACAGCAGATCGCACACTCTCCTGGTGCGCTTCGTCACTACATGGACTGCCGTCCATAGTGATGTTATAGATGTTTTAGATTTAACCCCTTTGCACAACATTGTAAACAAAACGAGCAAAAATGATATAAGTGTTCCTTAGTGCATTTTTCCACCTCTATTTGTAGTGATATTGTCCAGCAAGACAGCGTGAATTTGCAATTCAAAAATGTATGACGGCAGAAAATTTATCCAGAATGGAAGTTAAAGCTAGGTATCCATCTCTTTTTGGTAGATCCGAAACAGTTGATTCATTTGATCATACAGCATTTCCTCAGCCTATTTGGCAAAAAGTAAGTAATGAGAGCTCGCCAATGCAAAACAACACAAAATCAACAGCAGAAACAATGCACTCTTATAAACCTTTTAACAAAATAGTTAGAAACATGAATAACCGCAAAGCTGAAAATGTAAACGCACAGAACACTATGGCAGCCTGGAAAAGTGCTCTGAAAGAAAACGAATATATTTTATCTGAACGTTTTACACCAATTGAAAATAATAGACCGTCACATTTCGAGTCTGCTCTCGAAACTGCTGAGTGTGGTCTAAATAATTTACATGCAGAAATTTCCAAATTTGTATCAAACTTAAACAACGAAGTTAACAATGTTAAGTCAAGAAAATTCCTTAAAGAATTAAATACTAAAATTGCGCAAACAAATTGCAGAATTGATTTAATTAAAATTAATAATTAATTTAAAAAAATTTTTTTTTTTTTTAGTTTTTTTCAATACTTATTTTTTTCCATATTAATTTTTCTTTTATAAAAAATAATAATTCTTCAAATTTATTTTTTGAAAATGAAAATTCTACAATATAATATACAAAGTCTTACTTCTAAAAATAATAAACAATTGCTGGAAATTTTTCTGGTAAATAATGATATTGATATTGCAATTTTATCTGAAATTTGGGTCAAAGATAATTCAATGTGTAGCCTTTTAAATTACAATTTCGTCTGTAGAGAACGAGAAGACGGTTATGGAGGAGTTGCTCCCAATGTGGATCTTAACACGTTTGAGCTTAGCTTTAATAACATTCTAACTTTTGTTTCATCATTAAACGGTGCTAAATCAATAGTTTTGGGGTAATGAATCTATTAATTCTAAAGGAATCTTTTTAGAAAGGGCTTTAGTAAACTCGGAATTTTCCTGGATTAATAATGGCTCGCCAACTTTTTCAATAAATCCCAACTATTCGTCTGCTATTGATTTATCTTTAGTAAATAGAATCTACTTCAATTTTAATTGGTCCGCAATCAACACAAAAATAACTAATAGTAATCATTTCCCAGTAATAATTGAAATTTTTAATAATAACTCCGTATTTCTCGAAAATTCATATCTCAACTCTTGACAATCTTTATAGTACAACTAAGAACATTGTTTCTAACAACGCCTTACGTATTTCGCCAAACAATAAATACACTCCTAAGAAATACTGGGAAACGCTAGCCGCCAAAAGTATAATCAAACAAAATTATTTTCTGACGCAACAATAAAGCCAACAAAACATTAAACAATTACCTTTTTAAAGTAAGAAAAATGAATATTAATGTTCTATCTGACGATTTGTCTAATCCAACATCACCAAAATATATGTGGCAAAAGATAAAAAACCTTAAAATGTATAAACAAATCAAGCCGGTCAAAAGCTCATGGAACGAAGCAAAACATACGGAATTTTTGCATCAAATAGCAAATATTCCAAATACCACTAACTGCGTTCAAACCACAATTCCAACAAGTTGGGATCTTCCTAACTTTAGTCTTAACTTTAATTTAGATGATTTTATAACTTTTCTTAAAACTAGAAACCCAAATTCGGCTAAAGGATTGGACAACATTTCTTACAAAATGATTCTCAGTCTTCTTAATAATCAATTGGAAAATTTATTATCCCCTTTAAATGAAATTTTTATTAGCGGGACTATCCCTGAAAGTTGGCGCAAAATAAAAGTAGTTCCTGTACCGAAAAAAAATTTAGACGCCTCTATTGTGTCAAACAATAGACCGATTTGCCTTCTTAGTATTTTATTTAAGTGCTTAGAAGGTATGATTAAAGTGCGGTTTAAATCTTTTATTAATTTTAATCACTTGTTACCTGATAGATCTTATGCTTTTAGGAAAAATCATTCGACTTCGCAATGTATTAATGACGTAATAAATAATATAGCAAATCTTATAGCAAAAGGAATGCAAGTTATAGCCGCTGTATTGGATATAAGTAAAGCTTTTGATGCAGTAAATATTCCTTTGCTTTGTCAAAAGCTAACGAGTTATAATTTTGATAGTGCATATATAGGGTTCATAATTAAATTTCTAGAAAAAAGAGTTTTATTAAGTAATAACCAAGAAATAGTTGTAAGCTAAGGTGTAAGTCGAGGTAGTTGTCTGAGTCCCATTCTTTTTAATATTTATACTATAGATTTTCATTCCATCAATGACGAAAACTGTATACTCTTTCAGTATGCAGATTATTTCTTTTTAGTGTGTTATGATAGACAGTTTGCAAAAGCTAGAGATATTTTAGAACTTAAGATAAATGCTTTCAATAACTTGTGCAATATCAACAATCTTACTTTTAATTCCAATAAATCTTCAATCATACATTTCAACAGAAGAAGACAGCCTGCAAACATAGTCTGTGAAAAAGTCAACTACTTAGGTAGAATTATTAGTGCTAATAATTCCTCAGTCAATCATATTGATCAAATTATTTCTAAAGCCAATAAAACTAATATGTTTCTGCAAATGCTCAGCGGATGTCATTTTGGTGTTCACCCAAATAAATCGCTTTTATTTTATAAAGCTTTTGTACGCTCTAAATTAGAGTATTCATTTTAATCATTTGCTAATATTTCTGCTGTTGTTTCTAAAAACATAAAAGTGCATATAAATTTTTATTTGAGACGTGCTCTTGGTTTAATAAAATCAACTCCTATAAATATAATTTATAATTTAGCGTCTGAACTCCCACCGGAGTTCAGACAAAAATGTATAACTGCCAAAGAGTTAGCCAAAACTTTTGCATACGGTTTACCTGCAACATCTCTTTTGTCCAACTCTTTTATTGCCAAAAACACAAGCTATGCTAGAATATATTCGGAATTTAAATACATCTTTGACGCCATCGTGCCTTTGGACAATGTTTTAATTTCAACGCGCAAGATTGCAACTGACACAGACTTTTTTAAAGGCTCTTGTTTAAATAAAAAATCAGCAAATGCTACCCTAATAAATACCCTTATCCAGGTAAAAATTAATTATCTATTATCCAAAAATTTTGAATTATTTTATACAGATGGCTCTGTAAATGAAAATTTTACAGGTTGCGCTTTTGTTCATAAAAGCTCAGAAACCATTAAAAATTTTTTTACAAACAAAAAATTTTCTTCACTCACAGCTAAATTAATCGCCGTAGATAGAGCCATCGATTTTGCCATAGATAACCAATACTTTAAAATGCTATTTTAACTGATAGTCTCAATGGGGTTTTATCGTTGAAAAAATCTCATCCAGATAACTACATCGATAAGCAAATTATAAAAAAAATCGAAAACGCTAGCTTTCTATTTTCAATAGAAATGCATTTTATTCCAAGCCATGTTAATATACTCGCTGGCCTTTGAAGGACGCTATTACTTATATATACAATCAAATTCACATGGAATGGGAAAATGAATATAATTTATACTGTAGCGGAAGGGATAGAGGTTTCAAGTCAAGTTAGTCTATTTTTTTTTTTAATTTGTTAACAGATAAATTACTAATGTTTTAAATTGTTTACAAATTTATTTCAAGCACTTTTTAATTTTTTTAAGAATTTTGATAAAAGTGGACAAAAACTTTTTTTGGTGAAAAATGGTACACGACTCTCACATCTTAAATCTGGCTAGATCCTGGCCTATAATGTTTTCCCCAAAATGTTTGTTATTAAAAAGGACTACAAAAAATAAAATAAACAAAATTTTTTTAATGGAAAAATTTTGAGAAAATGGACCGTCCCAACCTACAGACCTCTCCCCTACAGATACCCATATATACATAAAGAAGAGGTTCGTAAGCAAAACGCAAAAATGCTGGACCAGAATATAATAAGGAACAGCCATTCCCCTTGGGGCGCACATGTTTGGGAAGTCCCTAAAAAGTCGGACGCACCCGGCCAAATAAAATGGAGTTTAGTAATAGATGACAAAACCATCACGGACAGGTACCACATCCCCAATATTAACGACCTATATGACAACATTGGCAGGACAAAATTTTTTTCCACCCTAGATTTAGCTTTTTCAGCAAGGAACGGACACTATGAATTCTTGAGGATGCCGTTCGGGCTAAAAAACGCCTCAGCTACATTCAAGAGGGTAATGTACAATGTACTAGGAGATCTAGTAGGGGACTTTTCCTTGGTCTATTTTGACGACATAATTATATTCTCAGCCTCCTTTCAGAAACACTTGGTAGACATAAACTCTGTATTTCAGAAATTACGGCAAGCAAATATAAAAATCCAAGACAACAAGTCGAATTTCTTTTTTTTTTTTTTGGTATTAAGTTACTCTCAACCTCGAGCAGCTGAAAGAATTATTTGGCCTCCTCGTCTAAAAACGGGTTAACGCCATCTCCTATGTGTGTGGTGAAAACAATTGTAGGCGATGAATATCGAATGATTGTGTGGCGATCAGGTTTTGCCATCTGGCATCGCCGGGAAACTTCGTTGACTGAAAATTAAAGATTTATCCAATAACAGACTGTGGCCTCACTATCTTAGAAACCACGCTACTAAAAGCCCACTAAAAAAAGAGATCTCAATTCCGCTCTAAAAATATTTATTAAAAATACAAAATACAGTTAAAACCTAAAAACCCTGTGTTTCCTTAAGGTGCCACATATCTATATGGTTGTTAGGCAACCATAACTGGTGACCCCCGACAATTCGAACAGCAATCAAAGTCCAAATTACCCAGAACCTCAACATAACCTAACACTATGCCAGACAATGAATATTTCGTCGATGCGCAGGAACCATTGAAAGTTCCTGATGCGAGTGCTGTTAACTCGGTATTTGCCAAAATGCCCTTTCCTCAACTACATTCCATCACCAACATCGAAATGTTTTTCAACAAACTGGAGAGCTGGTTTTTGCTGCAAGGCCTCGGTGCACGCAAAGAACAAGAGAAGTACGCAGCAGTAATCGCATACGCTGACCCCAAATACCTCGATCAAGTGCACGATCTTGTCAATAACCCACCGCAAACGAATCCGTACTCCACACGCAAACAAGTTTGCCGAATCAAAGATGGTGCGCCTCGACAGACTTGCGACAGGAATCCAACTCGGCGACGGTCGTCCAAGTCATCTACTCAGCCAACTGCAGCAAACTAACGCCACCAATGACGAATCGGTTGTGCGTCGCTACTGGATCAAGCGCCTACCACCTCCTGCACGTGCTGTAATCGTAGGCCTGCTCGAAAGCTCTCCCAACACTACCCTCGCACAGCCGGCAACTGCTGCCGATGCCGTGATGGATTCTCCTAACTACGACACTTCAGACCACATGTGTGCGGTATCACAGCAAAACACCCACCATGCTTCACAGGAAGATCGCATCACACAACTAGGTAAACGCCTGGATGAGAATGACAAGATTTTACAGCAGATCAACAAGCTAAGTCAACTCCTTGGCACCAAAAATCAGCAACGCGGTCGGAGCTACAATCGATCGCCCAGCAACAACAACTACCGGAGCAACACACCATTCAGGGACAATGATAACCCTCAATTTTGCTGGTACCATAATAAGTACGCGGACAGTGCCCAACGTTGCATCCAACCGTGTTCTTTCCACGTCAACAACAGTTCAAAAAACTAAGCACCACCGTTGGAAATCAACAGGGCAGCTCCGACGGTCGTATTGCAAATGCCTCACTACCGTACCCCGTTCTCAAAGTAAACATCTGTAGAATTTCGTCTTCCAATCGCCTCTTCGTTCCAGACTCCAGATCTGGTAAATGTTTTCTCATCGACACTGGAGCTGACGTATCTGTTATACCACCAAACACAATTAATCGACACATTCCAGCTAATAATAACCATTCACTATTCGTAGCCAATGGAACAGCTATACAAACGTATGGGACCACTCGCCTCACGCTAGATCTCGGTTTACGACGCCCTTTTACATGGATTTTTACCATAGCCGACACGAAAATCCCAATCATTGGATCAGACTTCTTGCAGCACTTTAATCTTCTGGTTGACCTTAAAAACTCAAAGTTAGTCGATGCCGAAACGCGCCTATCATGTTGCGGTATATTCAGCCAAAAATCAACTTCGGAGATCAGGACATATAACATTCACTGCGAATTCTTCAAACTACTGGAAGAATTTAAGGACATCACACAGCTTAACTCACGTCCTCCTCAAGCAACAACAAACAACGTAACACATTGCATCGAAACCAAAGGATCTCCACCATTCGCTAGGCCCAGAAGGCTGACGCCAGAAAAATTCCAAGCAGCAAAAAGTGAGTTTCAGTACTTAATCAACCTTGGGGTTTGCCGCCCGTCAAAAAGCCCTTACGCATCCCCGTTACACATGGTCCGTAAGGCTACTGGTGAATGGCGTCCATGCGGTGATTACCGAGCTCTCAACGCGCAAACCACCCCAGATCGGTATCCTTTACCGCACATACAAGACTGTACTCACATATTTTACGGAAAACGCGTTTTTTCAAAGATCTATCTGAACCGAGCATATCATCAAATTCCCATCGAGGCTCGGGACATCCCCAAAACGGCCATAACTACTCCTTTCGGTTTATTCGAATTCACCCACATGACATTCGGGTTGTGCAACGCGGCACAAACCTTCCAACGATACATGCATGCAGCCCTGTCAGAAATGGATTTTGTCTTCGTTTACGTTGATGACATTGCGGTTGCATCAGTCAACATGGAGCAGCACCAACTTCACCTCCGCAATGTGTTCGAGCGATTACGGCAATTCAACCTCACCATAAATACAGGAGAGTGCAGTTTCGGAAAGAAATCGATCGAATTCTTAGGACATCATATCGACTCGAACGGCATCAAACCACTGCCAGAAAAGGTTAAGGCCATTTCGGATTTCCCTCTGCCCAAAGTCGCCAAGGAACTACGCCGGTTCTTGGCTATGATCAATTTTTACAGGAGATTCTTGCCAAATTCAATCCAACATCAAGCACCGCTAAATCAACTTATCCCTGGAAATAAGAAGAATGACTCGACCCCAATCACCTGGACTACCACCACCATCAAACATTTCGATGAATGTAAACGAACCCTTGCAGAGGCAACATTACTTGTCCACCCAGCACCGGCTGCGCCACTGTCTCTCTGTACAGATGCAAGCGATTTCGCAGTGGGAGCAGTGCTACACCAAGCCGTCGACAGTCAGTTACAACCAATGGGATTTTTCAGTGTAAAATTATCAGAAACGCAACGGAAGTATAGCACATACGATCGAGAGATGCTCGCTATATACCTCAGCATCAAACACTTTCGAGACATGCTAGAAGGAAGAACATTCGACATTCGCACAGATCATAAACCTTTGGTATTCGGTTTTTCGCAAAAACCGGAAAAAGCCTCTCCACGCCAACTCCGACAATTGGATTTCATCAGCCAATTCACCACCTCTATTGTTCATGTGGCTGGAATAGAAAATACTACTGCTGATACGCTTTCCCGCATCTCAGCCATCGGCCGCGAAATTATCGACTATAAACAACTCAGTATCGCACAAAAAAATTGTGAAGAGCTTAAACGACTACTTAGCGACAACGCCACAGCATTGCAGTTGAAGTCAATCAACATTCCGAACTCTACAAATTCTGTAATTTGCGATCTATCCACATCCAGTGTACGACCTTTTGTTCCAGAGCCACTAAGGAGGAACGTCATTAGCAAACTATACAATATTTCTCACAGTGGAATTGGATCAACGATAAAACTCATCAAACAATGGTTCGTATGGCCCTCAATGCACAAGGACATTTCTCAATTCGTAAAACACTGCGTTCCTTGCCAAAAATCGAAAATTTCCCGACACGTCCGCTCGCCGCTGTAGCATTTTACGCTTCCTACTCAAAGATTCGACCACATCAACTTGGATCTCATCGGACCCTTACCCCAATCAGGTCAATATAGATACTGTTTAACAATCATCGACCGTTATATACGTTGGCCAGAAGCCGTCGCAATCGAGGACATGCACGCCAACACGGTAGCCTCAGCACTCATCGGCTCGTGGATCTCAAGATTTGGAGTTTCAGCCCGCATCACAACAGACCAAGGAAGACAGTTCGAGTCCAAATTGTTCCAAGAATTGTCACGAATGCTAGGAATAGACCACCTTCGTACAACAGCATATCACCCGCAAGCGATTGGAATTATCGAACGCTGGCACAGAACAGTCAAGGCAGCCATCATGTGCAAAAATCGCGTAAATTGGCCACAGAAACTTCCAATGATCCTGCTCGGGTTGCGATCAGCATTTAAGCCAGACATCCAAACAACATCAGCACAACTTGGCACAACCCTTCGCCTGCCAGGAGAATTTTTTCATCAAAAGTCAAACTTCCAACCGCAGACTGAGTTCGCAAAGGAACTGGAGGAAATTATGCAAGAAATACGGCCAATCCAGACGGCACATTACGACTCAAAAAAGCCTTTTCTTTTTAAAGAGCTGGAACATGCAACACACGTATTCCTACGCAACGACAACGTCCGTGGATCCCTTCAGCCTCCTTACGATGGACCCTTTGAAGTAAAGGAAAAGCAAACCAAATACTTCACCATAAACACCGGCGCCCGATGTATTAAAGTTTCTATTGACCAGGCAACACCTTCAGTACCAAATCCATCCAGTAACTCCAACATCAGGACTGAAGACATCACGCCGCCCCCTGTGGTTAATCAACCTTCAAGACCTCGTCGCACAATTAGACTCCCTGTTCGTTTCACAACATGAACTCTAGGGGGAGTACTGTGGCGATCAGGTTTTGCCATCTGGCATCGCCGGGAAACTTCGTTGACTGAAAATTAAAGATTTATCCAATAACAGACTGTGGCCTCACTATCTTAGAAACCACGCTACTAAAAGCCCACTAAAAAAGGAGATCTCAATTCCGCTCTAAAAATATTAATTAAAAATACAAAATACAGTTAAAACCTAAAAACCCTGTGTTTCCTTAAGGTGCCACATATCTATATGGTTGTTAGGCAACCATAATTGTTTGTATTAAAAGATGTTGATGAATTTTAGTGATGATTATTAATGAGTATGAGTTAATTAAATGTGATGTCAGGTGATTTCATTATAATTTAATATTAGCAGTGCGTATGAAACTTGTGATTTTCTTATAAGATTCGATGGGTTCTTTATCAAAGAAACGATAAATATCATTGTAATTCCTTAGTGTTGGAAAATGTGTGCGTGTATTTGAAAAGGCGGGACAATTAGATGTATCTTCTGGTACGTTGCATGTGTCGCATAGATTATTGTTAGTGACTTTCATTTTAGCTAGTGAGCATTTGTCAAAGCCATGACCGCTCAATAGACGGTTGATTTGCTTAATTTCTAACCGATTGAGGACACAATTTTTATCCTTAAACCAAGGCTTTGAAGTAACATATGGAAAAAGGCGAGTGAAACCTCTATCCCTTCCGCTACAGTATAAATTATATTCATTTTCCCATTCCATGTGAATTTGATTGTATATATAAGTAATAGCGTCCTTCAAAGGCCAGCGAGCACAGAAGAAAAAACCATTGTCCTTGGCATTTTTAGCGGCAATGTCAGCTAATTCGTTATCTTCGATATTAACGTGGCTTGGAATAAAATGCATTTCTATTGAAAATAGAAAGCTAGCGTTTTCGATTTTTTTTATGATTTGCTTAGCGATGTAGTTATCTGGATGAGATTTTTTCAACGATAAAACCCCATTAAGACTATTAGTTAAAATAGCAATTTTAAAGTATTTTTTGTTTGTAAAAAAACTTTTAATGGTTTCTGAGCTTTTATGAACAAAAGCGCAACCTGTAAAATTTTCATTTACAGAGCCATCTGTATAAAATAATTCAAAATTTTTGGATAATAGATAATTATTTTTTACCTGGATAAGGGTATTTATTAGGGTAGCATTTGCTGATTTTTTATTTAAACAAGAGCCTTTAAAAAAGTCTGTGTCAGTTGCAATCTTGCGCGTTGAAATTAAAACATTGTCCAAAGGCACGATGGCGTCAAAGATGTATTTAAATTCCGAATATATTCTAGCATAGCTTGTGTTTTTGGCAATAAAAGAGTTGGACAAAAGAGATGTTGCAGGTAAACCGTATGCAAAAGTTTTGGCTAACTCTTTGGCAGTTATACATTTTTGTCTGAACTCCGGTGGGAGTTCAGACGCTAAATTATAAATTATATTTATAGGAGTTGATTTTATTAAACCAAGAGCACGTCTCAAATAAAAATTTATATGCACTTTTATGTTTTTAGAAACAACAGCAGAAATATTAGCAAATGATTAAAATGAATACTCTAATTTAGAGCGTACAAAAGCTTTATAAAATAAAAGCGATTCATTTGGGTGAACACCAAAATGACATCCGCTGAGCATTTGCAGAAACATATTAGTTTTATTGGCTTTAGAAATAATTTGATCAATATGATTGACTGAGGAATTATTAGCACTAATAATTCTACCTAAGTAGTTGACTTTTTCACAGACTATGTTTGCAGGCTGTCTTCTTCTGTTGAAATGTATGATTGAAGATTTATTGGAATTAAAAGTAAGATTGTTGATATTGCACAAGTTATTGAAAGCATTTATCTTAAGTTCTAAAATATCTCTAGCTTTTGCAAACTGTCTATCATAACACACTAAAAAGAAATAATCTGCATACTGAAAGAGTATACAGTTTTCGTCATTGATGGAATGAAAATCTATAGTATAAATATTAAAAAGAATGGGACTCAGACAACTACCTCGACTTACACCTTAGCTTACAACTATTTCTTGGTTATTACTTAATAAAACTCTTTTTTCTAGAAATTTAATTATGAACCCTATATATGCACTATCAAAATTATAACTCGTTAGCTTTTGACAGAGCAAAGGAATATTTACTGCATCAAAAGCTTTACTTATATTCAATACAGCGGCTATAACTTGCATTCCTTTTGCTATAAGATTTGCTATATTATTTATTACGTCATTAATACATTGCGAAGTCGAATAATTTTTCCTAAAAGCGTAAGATCTACCAGGTAACAAGTGATTAAAATTAATAAAAGATTTAAACCGCACTTTAATCATACCTTCTAAGCACTCATATGAAGTTTTTTGTTTTGGACGACTTTTTGTTGGGTTGTGTACTAGCCCTTACAAATTAAAAAAAGAATCTATAAGTGATGATGTTTTAAATTTTTGGTAAAGCAAAGCCATGACCATGGGGCGGATGTTAGTTAGGCCTAGCAGCAGCGCACGCTATAAATTTCCGGCTAGGACTCGTCGCTTGGGTGTGAAGGTCTGCTGCTGCTATCCTGCCCTTCTCGTACCATCATCTCTCCTATAAACTTAGCGTGCTTGCGACACCAAAAGTCCGATCTAGACAACAAGAACACCTAGACACGCACTTAACAACCGGACAGAGAAACGACAGTCAAACAAAAAGTATTGCACATTAACTCAGGTACCTTTTCAACCACTGCTGTTGTTGTGGCTGTATAGCCCACCCTGCCTGTGATCATCTTTTCCAAAGAAATGCATATTATGAGATGACCTCTTCCGCAAATGTCTTAAAAGCCTAGGACAGCACTGAGTTTAACATAAAAAAATCTAGTTACTAAACATTATAATATTTATTCCTTAACACATACAAAATACACGAAACATAAAGATACTTTAATTGGAAGGGACATTAAGTTTGAAATTAAACGCGGAACATCTAACACCTATTTAACTTGAATTTTATCTCTAACAAATAGCTTGCACGAAAAGCTCTCGCAGCGCAGCTGCACAAAAGGTAAACAAAACTAGCTATTGGTGCGCTTGAGAGTGCATCTCCCTATTCGCTTAGCTTGCCGAGCTTCCGACTGCGCCGCAACCGAACGGCTCCGGATTCGCTACCAGGCGCGCATGCGCTGAAGCAACCATCGCTTGGATGAAGCTCGACTCAAATATTGCTCAAGAGTGCGGGGTGAGGGGCATGCGGATAGGCCCTCGCGCGCTCTGTTTTTTCTATTCAAGCGTTGTTGTTCCTTTTTTTTCTTTTGTTTTGGCAAAGAAGGGCCCTATTTTTGTTCTTGTTTGAACATTTTGTGAGATTGCGGAATGATACAATAAAAAGACTTACTGCTTTGTTGCGATCCCCGATGAAAGCGCTTCCTCGAGACCGCCGTAAATCTGTTTGGGGGAAAAGAATTTAAAGGTGTACAGCCCTTGCCTTGCCGCACAAAACTACAACCTTGACACAAAACGAGGAAGTCGACAGCTTATTATTCTCTTTGCATTTTTGCGCCTAAGCGCTTTTAGCTGGACTCTCTCACGCTACCAATATTAGACAAAAATATGCTAAAAAATTACAAAAAAAATGTTAATTAATTATTTTTATCTTAAACCTAAAAGCGATCGCCTCTCTAGACGACGCTGAGTCTGTGATTGCCGGGCCTTTTGTATATTTTGGGGCGGAGGCTGTTTGCGTGATTGGTGCGTCTTAGAATTTAGAAGCTGGCAGTATATTGTGCTACTGGCTTTGGCAATCGGGCGGTTTGTAGGGGTTTGTTAAAAAAAGCTGTGGCAATTTGAGCCACTCCTTGGTAAAAAAAAACGTCGAGGATGCCTCCCAATCGTCTCTGCGCTGCCTTGCTGTAGAACTCTATTCGTTGCAGGTGGTTGTATTGAAAATTCTCATTCCCTTGACGGCGAGTTCGAAGAACTGCAAATTAATTTCTCTATTAATTGCCTGTCTTACCAACTCTCTGGTATATCTTACCCGAAGGCTTTGCCCTCTCAGCGGACTGGTTGCTACCGAGCCCAAGATCCGTTGAGATTATTATAACAAAATCACTATAAAACAAAGAAAACTATAACTTTGACTGCTTTTTTAACCGGGCGGACAATTTTCCGCTTACCGCACTTTGCACTGCCACTATGAAATCACTTTTGTGAGGCTTGGGTCTGCGGTGCGCAGCTTTTATAGGGACGCCGCTTGACCCATTTCCCCACATCAGAGGGAGAAAGCCTATCATCCCTTTCACTGGTCTAAATCCCATGGGGTGTTTGCCCACTCATACTTTGACCCTCAAATCTCGCGATTTCCACAAGAGCGGGGATAGGCGCTCAGCAAATTCCCGCGCTTGATGGCTATGTTGCTAAGCGTCGCCAATATGTTGCCAATGCTTAGACACATGCTTCGGGAACATTTCCCTTAGCAACATCTTCATCTACATCTACACAAGCGCCCATTACAAATCAGACTAATTTGACAGTCAGAAAAAAGTTATTAATTTTTTTTAAAAAAACTGCCCATTTTGTGTAAGTTGGGTCACTTTGAGTATCTAAGTTGAGACATTTTTCTGAAATTAGGGAAAAGCATTTCGGATTTAATTTTTATTTGGTCAAAGTTCTTTAAAAAAGGATATAAGTTAAAACGAAATAAAATTGATTAGGTTAGGTTAGGTTAGGTTCGAACGGCTGCCAGACTATCGTCTGGCACACTTAGACCTCTGTGGGTCCGTTGTGATACCGTATGATCTCGTCTTATCCCCTTTTCCGGGACCCCTGTCTTTATATGCTTTGTCCTAGAGGCCTATAGAGCATCTCATGATGATTAGCATGTCTTCCACCCTGAAGATTTTTACAAAGGAGTTTAAATCCTTGAGCTTGATCTCCGATATTTCGGTCAGATCGTTAAGGAAGGGGTACCCTAATAAAATTGATTAAAATAACGTAAATAAATAGTTTTTTTAAGTTTAGAGCAGGGACCGTAATCATTATAAGTTTTATTTTAAAACTCACACAATAATCATTATTTTTGATCAACAAAAATAAAACTCAAAAATAATCATTATTTCTGATCGGAAAAATAAAACTCAACAATAACGATCATTGTTGAGTTTTATTTTTTTTGATCAAAAATAAAACTCACTTGGACGCCACGTCTTCTCTGTGCCGATTTTCGGCGGTTTTTTTACATAGTCCTTTGTCACGTATGCAGACCTACCACCTCTGAAAAAAAAAACTTGAAATTGACTTCTGTACACTGTTAAATGGTAGATTTTGATAGTCAGTAATGGAGATACTTCCAGCCTTTGCTTATGTTTATGTATTTAAGCAAACATTATGTTTATGTATTTAACCATGGATTGCAGTCGAAATGCACTTGTCTCTCTGTCTTTCACTCTACAAGAACTAATAAACTAACGAAGGCCGCGAGCTCGTCAATACATACTGGAACAACATTTAACAAAGGGAGGCACTTTGTTTGAAATCTCTAAAATCTAAAGAAGCATTGTCCCTTATTCTTAAGGAACGCTTATCCTCTTCTTCTTAAGAATTCGCGGTTTTTGAAGAATTCGTTTAAATATCATTTATTTGTTTGTTATTTGGTTAAAGTTCTTTAGAAATGGACGAGAAATAAGTTAAAACGAACTAAAATTGATTAAATTAACATAAAAAAATTGTTGTTTTAAGTTTGGAGTGCTTTTGGTGTGAGTTTTAATCATTTTTAAAAGTGTCCCAACTTACAGACCTATTTTTTAAAATGTCGTTTTTTGAAACTTTTAAACAAAAATTATTTTTTAGTTTTCCTTTAGGAAAAAAATGCTTTTTTTTGTTTTTCTTGAAGTTAAAAGACTAACCTTTTGATTTGTATCTAATGCGTGAAGTTTCATAAGCGATTGTCGAAATGGCAGATTAAAAACAAAAGGTGTACCAACCTACAGACCTCTCCCCTACGTTTTTGCGTAAACGGTATTGTCGGTAGTCGGGATGGGGTGCTTAACTATGTTGTAAAATAGATCCTGAAATTTCCCACAACTTTTAAGCAATCCTTGTTTTTTCTCGCCATTTAAATGGTCCGTAGGGATGTGTTCGTTAAGATTTCCCCTGATATGTTGGTAACTTAGATTAAGTGCTTCCCCGTTTATCTGATTGTAGCACTCCTTGTTATATGGTTCCACGTTTAGTGGTTGGTTGAGACAAAGGATCCGCCCAGTCTCGGAATTGTTAGTTATTTCGAGCAAGCTATGTCCGTCTGAGGTGGTGTAGAGTGTAGTATCCCGCCTTTCAGCAAGCAGTGTTTTTTCTTAAGAGAACAATTTCTTTTATCTTCCTCTCCTCGCCCTGTCCTCTTTGTCGCTCATCAGAAAACGCAGCCAAGTTCGGAACCTTCGAGATCGCACTGCTCACACGCACGACGATTCCAGCTTGCATACATACACACACCCAAGCTGCGGTCATCGAATCGAATAATCTGGTCATAGTCAAATTTTCTCTCGAACGTTGCAGACGTGCGTTTATTGAAATTAGATTTCGATGGTACAGTCCGCTTATTCTCAGCGACATAAGTACAGTGAATCGTGAACATTACCTATTAGTGCATCGAACGAGCTCAAATCATCGTTCCCAGAAAAACCAAATACCTCAGTCGACGACTAATCTGGCCGACTCTTTTGATTTTGCATAAACGGAGATCTGTACGATCCAGGTAATAACCAAAACTAAGTTTCTGTGAAACAGTAATAATTTGCGTGAGTTTAGGAAAGTTCTCGGCCAGCAGGCAAGCAAGCTTCGCGCTGCTAACGCGCTGCTGACGCCTCCGTTCGGTGGTGAATTTTAACAGTTACCACTAGCCGGTCTTACATAACCTGCGAACCACGAGGTTAAACTCCATTGCTTGAAGCAAGACCTGCCCAAGTACAGGTAACTTCCCCTAAAGTGATTAGAAGCTAATTAGTGGTAACAATTCTTTTATGGTACAGGTCGTTCCGCTCACTAGCACTGTGGTTATTGGGAGAAATAAATCAAGCGAAGTATACTAGCCAGATAATTCCTGAGCACGGTGGAGCTTATATAGCGACCACGTGGAAGTCATCACTGCCTGCTGCAGATCGGTCCGAGTTCCGGTACAGCCTAGTGCGCCCCTCGGTTGCGCTTTCGACATATCCACGTGTGATTCATACCCAGGAGAGAGTTTCTTTCTAAATCGGCACCCCCTGGAGATTTTCAGCTAGATCAGTGGGCCCAGTGAAAAGTAGCTAGGAAGTAAAAGTAAAATTTAAAACCAGCAACAATGAAAAGAACTAAGGATTGTTCAACTGATTAATAATGAAGTACCATTTTGTGAAATCTTGGAATAGAATTTCATTTCATTTAAACATGGAAGATTAAATAAATTGTAGTCTGTCATAAGTACATCATGCCACAAATGTATCACAACCAGTAGTCAAAAAGGGGAATTCCTTGGGGCAATACAAATAGTCTCCAGTGTTGCCATGGTCGGGAGGGCTTAGAGGAGAATGTGAAAACAACATCTAATTCACATACGAAACGGCCTGTTCCACATAACAATATTTACAGACCCACATTATTTTTGTTTAGTCCACCAGTAGTATAGTTTCCGAATGTGCACTTATATTATTATGCAAGCGTGCTTAGGGAAAGAAGAGATAGAAACGAACCCCGACATATCCGACGAGCGAACCATAGAGCGAAGTATAGTGCACAAAATTCTATCTTCTGAAACCCAGATGTGTTGTTGTAGTCGTTTGGATTACAACAAAAGCAGGTGCATGCTACATAATTGGCGCCCAACGTGGGGCCATGGTTAAGATAATTTCGGTACGACGCCGATAACAAAAATCAGTAGGAACTAACATCATCCTGACCATCCCACTCATATAAAGAAAGACCATCCAAAATTCGATTCAACGTTTTTATTTTTTTTGTCTACGGTAACTTTAGGAACTGATTAGATCTATTCGATACCTGGAACTTGGGATCACATTATTGAACATAGAGATAACCCAACCGGTAAAGATAGGCCTAATCAATCTTAAGTGAATGTAGGAGTTTGTTTTTTGAGTCCTGGAATATACGAATATAATTTCAACAATAGGAATTAGTCGACCGGATACAACTACAAAATCTACGCTCAAAGAAGAGAATCCATTCTAGTCCTGGATAGGAATAACAGGGTTTAAACTGTAGGTTAAGGTCCTGACCATTTAGGATTGATGGAAATGTGGTTTTAGTTCAGTTCAATTAGATTATCAATAGAAGGTAGACAGGCCACTCCGCTACTGGTTTGTGATATTGCTAGTGGTTATGCATGGAAAATGACAGATTTTATTTTGATGTTTAAAGATTAAAAAGAAAACTTATTGAAAACAAGATGCCGGTCGGTCACAGCCCACCAGATTCTAACCCAGAATATCCAAGAATTTGCAACATGTGCGTGCAGGTTATGACAATCGAACAAGAAACAACTAAAACTAGATGTAATCATGTGTTTCATAAACAATGCTTAGAAAATTACCTACAAAGTTCTCACCATTGTCCATCCTGTCGTGAAAATATTTACAATATGAGAGAGGGCCAAGATTTAGAAAGCGAACTGAGAGAGGCTGAAGAGCACAGAAGTTTAGAGGCAAACACAAACCGTGAAACCGTCCGAACACCTCCGTGTTCATCCAACAACCCACCAGCCTCAGGAGAAAATCCACCCGTCTCAGGAGAAAATCCACCAATCATAGGAGACCAACAAATACAACAAGAAACTAGTCGTAGGGGAGTAGTTACTAGATCAATGCAACGTGGAGATCATCAACCACAAAGAAATAGGGTTGGGAGACCTAGTTCTCGCTCAACTCAACAAAGAAATCAAGCAGAAATACATAACTATATCTTATCTCAGATTCAGAGACAGGAAACTAATATGTTAACTCAATTAACAGCTCATATAACAAATACTATTCAGACCCAATTGGCTTCGATAAATTTAAGGGAACACGAAAACTCAGATCATCATAATCAATCAAGTTAGTAGAAGCGCACTTCCAAGTCGCCCAGAGGGTAATCAAAACTCACGACCACAGGGGAGTTCACCAAGTATTTCTTGAGAGTTTCGTACTAATTTCTCAACCTTGTCCATAGAAAAAGTAGGAAGCATTATTCAAAACTGGCGTCTGAAGTTCGATGGAACCAAAGAAGTAATGACAGCCTCCGAATTCATATACCGAGTCCGTTCCTTAACAGCTCAAACCTTATCAGGAGATTATCAATTACTTTGCGATCATTTACATTTACTGCTAGCTGGTAAAGCCGCTGACTGGTATTGGCATTTTCACAAGAAGCAGAACCAACTCGATTGGAACACCTTCTGTGCCGCTTTTCGCGACAAATACGAAGAATTCGATAGCGATGTAGATGTTTGGTTAAAAATTGCAAAGCGTAGACAAGGCGACCATGAACCATTTGATGTATATCAAGTATCCTTGGAAAATCTTGTGGGTCGATTAATCAAAACAATTTCGGAACAAGAACTCGTAAAGCTTTTGGTAGATAATTCTAAACCAACACTTCGACACGAACTGATGCACCTTGAATTACGCTCAGTTGCACAGCTCGTTGATAAAGTTCGGCACCATGAACAATTTTAAAGTGATCCTAGGAATTCCTCGTTTAAGTCCCAATTTATGGCACGTCGCAACATTTCAGAGATTCACTCTAGCGAAGAAATGGAAATCGATTCCCAAATTGATGAGATTCGCAACAAGATCGTTTGTTGTAATTGCGATAAGAAAGATCATAAATTCGAAGATTGTTTTGCACCGCGTAAAATTTTTTATTACGGATGTGGTGCTAAGGAGATCTGCAAGAAATGTAACCCTTCGGGAAACGGACGAGTGGATGCACAGACCACTACCCAGTAAGTGCATCCGATAACAGCACCCTTTTGAAAATGGATAGCTATACTCCGACTTTAGACAATAAGCCTAGCAATGTAAGTTGTAGTCAAACAGAAGACCATCATGAATTCAAATTGACACCACTCCATGAAAGATTAGAAAATTATTACAAGATTAGACAGCGTATTTTTGGTGATATTAATAATATCCAAGCCGCAATGCGTCCGAAACGTTCGACTCTCCGATGTCGTAAGTTTTGGAAAAAGATTTCGAGACTCGCAAAAGAATAATTTCTTCAGTTTTTCAAGACGAAGATAGCCGATTATATACGGAAATATCGATAGAAGGAAAGACTTATACGGCACTACTAGATTCAGGAGCAACGATTAGTTGTTTGGGAAATGTAGCGGCGCGAGAAATTCAGGCTCTCAAGAAAATGCAAAAGAGTTCCGGTTGTGTAAAAACCGCCGACGGAACTACATGCCCAGTCATAGGACAGATAACATCGATGATAAAGTACGAGGGAAAGACTAAGGCAGTGACATTTTTTGTAATTCCTGACTTAAAGCAAGACATCTATCTAGGGATAGATTTTTGGCACCTTTTTGAACTTACTGATCGGATTTCAAACCCCAGAATTGACGAAATAAATACCGGATGCAACATTTTAACCAACGAAAACTTAAAGTTTCACGATCTTACTCATGTCCAAAAGAAAAGGTTAGATAGCGTGATAGAGATATATCCGAACTATGAGCGAGACGGATTGGGAAAGACCAAAGTCATTTCACACGCCATAGACACAGACAACGCACGCCCGGTTAAGCAACGGCATTGGCCAGTATCACCGGCAATAGAGAAAATAATGTTTTCTGAGATAGATAGGATGCTAGATCTTGATATTATCGAAGAATCGACAAGTCCGTGGAGTAGTAACGTAGTTTTAGTGAGAAAGGGAGATAAATGCCGACTTTGTCTGGATTCACGCGTAGTAAATAGCGTTACCCTCAAAGACGCTTATCCCCTACCTCACATCGATGGAATCTTGAGTAGACTACCTCCAGCTCGCTTCATAACCGGATTGGATATGAAACATGCCTTTTGGCAAATTCCATTAGAAGAAAAATCCCGGCAATACACCGCGTTTACTATTCCAAATCGACCATTATATCAATATAAGGTCATGCCGTTTGGATTATGTAACGCGCCCCAAACCCTTTGTAGATTGATGGATCAGGTAATACCCGCTCACTTACGCACAAGAGTCTTCGTCTACTTGGATGACCTTTTGGTCCTATCGGATGATTTTGACTCTCATATGGTGTTACTCCAGGAGATTGCTTTGTGTTTAAGGAAGGCAAATCTTACGATAAACATTAGTAAATCTAAGTTTTGCATGGAAGAGATCAAATATCTAGGTTTTATAATAGGATACGGCACACTAAAACCAGACCCAGATAAAATAAGAGCAATAAACGAGTTTCCAGTTCCAAGCACTGTGAAACAGTTAAGACAGTTTTTAGGGCTCTCCGGCTGGTACCGTCGCTTCGTTATTAACTATGCTTCGTTAAGCTTCCCGCTGACCGAACTGTTAAAGAAAAATAAGCCTCTGGAATGGAACAAGGCAGATGAAACTTCGTTTGAAGAGTTAAAAGCTAAATTGACCTCCGCCCCGATACTCAGTACTCCAGATTTCGATAGACCATTTTTGCTAATTTGTGATGCAAGTTCGTATGGTATAGGATGTGTGCTGGCACAGACCGACGAAGGCGGAAGTGAGTTGCCCATTGCCTACATGTCTGAAAAATTATCAAAGGCACAACGCAACTACTCTGTTACAGAGTTGGAGTGTCTGGCAGTGATAAAAGGAATAAAGAAATTCCGTGCCTACATAGAACGTCAAAAGTTCGGCGTTATAACAGACCATTCCTCTCTGCAATGGCTTATGCGGCAAAAAGATCTTTCTGGTCGTCTTGCCAGATGGGCTATAAAATTGCAAGGGTTTTCGTTTTCCATAACACATCGCAAGGGTACGCAAAATGTTGTTGCAGACACATTATCAAGAGTAAATGAACCCGAAGTTAACGAGTTTAACGATTTAGGTCCGATAGTAGATTTAACAGCAAAGGAATTTCAATCCTTGCAATACACCGATCTTATCGAAAACATACGGATCAATCAAGAACGACTACCAGATCTCAAAGTTGTGGACAAATTCGTTTACAAGAGAACCGAAAACGCAACAGGAGACTCAAAGCAAGAACAAGAATCCTGGAAGCTATGGATTCCCAATGACTTGGTACCACAAATTCTATACCGAGCTCATGACGCACCAGACGCTGCTCATTGCGGCATGGGAAAGCTTGTAGAGAAACTAAGGCGTTACTTATTTTGGCCACGCATGGTTACCGAAATTAGGGATTACGTTAGAAAGTGCTCCGTGTGTCTCGCTACCAAAAGTTCCAATACAGTTCTTCGACCGCCAATGGGAAAGCCAATGGAATCCCAGAGACCCTTTCAGAATTTGTACATGGACTTATTGGGGCCATATCCTAGATCTAAGTCCGGTAACATAGGATTGTTGATAATAGTAGACCATAATACGAAGTTCCATTTTCTCCACCCTTTAAAAAAGTTCACCTCCAATAAGATTTGCGACTTTCTACAGGACCAGGTTTTCTTTACCTTCGGAGTTCCCGAAGTAATCTTAACTGATAATGGTTCGCAGTTTCGGTCTAGCCTATTTCAAGCCTTTTTGACTAGATTCGGCGTTTCCTATAAGTGCACCGCAATTTACTCTCCGCAAGCCAACGCAAGCGAAAGATTAAATCGCTCTGTTCTAGCAGCGATTAGAGCATACATAAGAGTCGATCACACAAACTGGGATACAAATTTAAATGAAATCAATGGGGCGCTTCGATCTGCAATACACCGTAGTACGGGCTATTCGACATATTTTTTAGCTTTTGGCCAAAACATGTTGCTTAACGGAAAGGATTACGAACTTCTGCAAAAGATAGATCTGTTAATTGACGACACGCGTATTGACGATCGAGATGCCTTGAAAATTGCCAGAATCAAAGCCAAAGAATCGGTGGCGCGGTCGCATGACAATAACGCAAAAGTCTACAATTTAAGAAGCCGATTAGTTCAACTTAAAGTAGGAGATCCCGTCTTTGCAAGAAACTTTGTTCAAAGTAACGCAGCTAAGAAGTTCAGTGCCAAACTGGCAAAAGTATTCATCAAAGCAAAAGTCAAACGTAAACTCGGCTCTGCTTATTACGAGATTGCAAATGAATCAGGGAAAGTATTGGGTACATACCATTTGAAAGATCTGAAAATACAAAAAAGTTAAGGAGAATATGAAGAAAAACAAAATAAAGAGAAAGGCAGACTTTTCAGTTAACGACATCTCAGATGGCTCATGCGCTGCATTAACTGTGGTGTAGTATCCCGCCTTTCAGCAAGCAGTGTTTTTTTCTTAAGAGAACAATTTCTTTTATCTTCCTCTCCTCGCCCTGTCCTCTTTGTCGCTCATCAGAAAACGCAGCCAAGTTCGGAACCTTCGAGATCGCACTGCTCACACGCACGACGATTCCAGCTTGCATACATACACACACCCAAGCTGCGGTCACCGAATTTCGGCAAAGTCCCGTTAGGATTCTGCTACGCCGAAACCTCATGGCGAATCGAATGATCTGGTCATAGTCAAATTTTCTCTCGAACGTTGCAGACGTGCGTTTATTGAAATTAGATTTCGATGGTACAGTCCGCTTATTCTCAGCGACATAAGTACAGTGAATCGTGAACATTACCTATTAGTGCATCGAACGAGCTCAAATCATCGTTCGCAGAAAAACCAAACACCTCAGTCGACGACTAATCTGGCCGACTCTTTTGATTTTGCATAAACGGAGATCTGTACGATCCAGGTAATAACCAAAACTAAGTTTCTGTGAAACAGTAATAATTTGCGTGAGTTTAGGAAAGTTCTCGGCCAGCAGGCAAGCAAGCTTCGCGCTGCTAACGCGCTGCTGACGCCTCCGTTCGGTGGTGAATTTTAACAGTTACCACTAGCCGGTCTTACATAACCTGCGAACCACGAGGTTAAACTCCATTGCTTGAAGCAAGACCTGCCCAAGTATAGGTAACTTCCCCTAAAGTGATTAGAAGCTAATTAGTGGTAACAATTCTTTTATGGTACAGGTCGTTCCGCTCACTAGCACTGTGGTTATTGGGAGAAATAAATCAAGCGAAGTATACTAGCCAGATAATTCCTGAGCACGGTGGGGCTTATATAGCGACCACGTGGAAGTCATCACTGCCTGCTGCAGATCGGTCCGAGTTCAGGTACAGCCTAGTGCGCCCCTCGGTTGCGCTTTCGACATATCCACGTGCGAGTCCTCACTGCCTGCTGCAGATCGGTCCGAGTTCCGGTACAGCCTAGTGCGCCCCTCGGTTGCGCTTTCGACATATCCACGTGCGATTCATACCCAGGAGAGAGTTTCTTTCTAAATCGGCACCCCCTGGAGATTTTCACCCTTTGGACGGGTTGGACCCAATGAATGAGGATCAGGATAAGTTCTAAATAAACTCATGAATACCACCTAGTTTAAAATTTACATACTACCGCCTTAGGCAAACCGGCCTTTAGCCGCGCTTAATTTGGTCTTTTGTCTAAGCCTAGAACGTCTATGAAGACACAATACGGATAATTGATCCAAACACCTTAGTATGATTTAAGTAATTATAATTCATTTAGAATGTAAGAACCATGAAAATAATATTTAAGTACCTCCCTCAAATACAGCTAGATCAGTGGGCCCAGTGAAAAGTAGCTAGGAAGTAAAAGTAAAATTTAAAACCAGCAACAATGAAAAGAACTAAGGATTGTTCAACTGATTAATAATGAAGTACCATTTTGTGAAATCTTGGAATAGAATTTCATTTCATTTAAACATGGAAGATTAAATAAATTGTAGTCTGTCATAAGTACATCATGCCACAAATGTATCACAACCAGTAGTCAAAAAGGGGAATTCCTTGGGGCAATACAAATAGTCTCCAGTGTTGCCATGGTCGGGAGGGTTTAGAGGAGAATGTGAAAACAACATCTAATTCACATACGAAACGGCCTGTTCTACATAACAATATTTACAGACTCACATTATTTTTGTTTAGTCCACCAGTAGTATAGTTTCCGAATGTGCACTTATATTATTATGCAAGCGTGCTTAGGGAAAGAAGAGATAGAAACGAAGTTTCGGTAGATTTATAATGGCTTTATATTGGGGCTGGATAAAAAGTTCGTCATTGCCTCTATTAATTTCTATTATAATGTTAATCGACGTGAATGGGATTTCGAGTTTGAGATCTTCAATTTTTATTTTTGCTTTTCGGTCTGTCAGGAAATCCATTCCAAGGAGGCCATCGAAATTTGGGTGAAATTTGAAAAGCAGTAACTGAATTTTGCCTTGTTCTTTAAATTCTACTGGTATAGGTAGATTGGCACTTCGGGTCAATGAATTGCTTTCCAGGACTGTTGTGATACGGACTTTATTTTCTGAGTTTTGTATGGCGCCTTGCGAAATAAGGTTTGGGTCCACGAAGGAATAGGTGGAGCCGGTGTCCACGAGAAATTTAAGTGGTTCTGAAAAGATTATTATATATAGAAGAAACGACCGTGCGTTTTTTTGTTTATATAACCGACTTGTCGGTTGAGGCTTCTTGTTGAAAATGTGAGCTGTCGTCAATGTTATTAAAGATGGAGGCAGACTTTTTTGAGGGATTTTGGTCAGTTTTATACCCCCTGCTCTATACCCTGCTCTATACCCTAACTCTGTTTGTTGTTATTGGTACGATTCTGGCTTTAACTCGGGTCCTGGCGGAATGGGTTTGCTGAGGAATAAAAATTGCCCCCATACTCTTGCCCAAGAGTATTGGAAGAGTAGTTATTACGGCCACCAGAGTTGTTTTGATATAAACTCTTCGGGTAGAGCCTATTACGGTCTGAGATGAATCTATTGTTTTGCGATTTGCTTTGTTTTTGATAAATTAAACTCTGCTCGGCTTGGCATCACTCTATCGTTGTCAGATTTCGAGCCCAACCAAAAATGCGTTGAGACAGACCCCATCGTAAAGTGCTTTTTTTGATGCTACAGTTACTCCGTGGTCGGAGTCTGCAGGGAGTGACAAGAAGTCACTACGGAGTCTGGTGATCTCAAAGAATAATTTACCCAGAGACAACCCGCTAGGGAGGTTGTGAGTTTCGACAATGAGTATCGGTTCTATCTTTTTGCATGCATTCATGCGTTTGAGGTTTTCCCTAATGATGTCCAATTCAAGTTTAGTGTCTAACATGTTCAGGGTCTCGTCCGCCTTGTCTATAATTTTGTTCCACATAGTTCTAAGTAGCAGCTGTCCGTACGGGGTTTGGTTCGTACCCCCTTATTAACATGATTATTTCCTCAACACTCACAATAAATTTCTGAAGGGTACCTGGGGTCCCCTCGAAAGTGGGTAATTGTTTGACAAAGGCTAGTATATCGGTGGGGTTTAAAGTGGTATATATGGTAGTGGTAGTTGATGTGTTCAAGATGGTGCTAGCATTTCCTATATTGTTAATAGTACTTATGGAAGGATAGTGGTCCTAGAACCCCCAGAGGCGTTACCCGAATCCATAATCAAAATTTCCTCCTCTCTGATTTCAGGTAAGCTGGTACTATCAGTTTTTCTTTGTCATTAGGTTAAAGACTACGTATTTGCGTAATTAAAGGTTTAGCGAAAAAAATTGTTGTATTAAAAATACTAGTCAATATTATGTGCTTTAATAAGAATTTTTTTGTTGAGATGCTCATGTGAGTGAAAATTTTAGAATAAATGCGTATATAGATGATATATGGCTTATTATATATGTATATATGTAATTACTAATGTTTGTGTTGTTGGATTATGTTGAAAATCTGTAATGCTGTAATGGTGTTGTGGCAACCATGGGGCAAAGTGTTATGGCTTGTTGGGGGAATAATGAGTATAAAAAAAAAAAAAATTTCCGAATGTTTTTTTTGAAAGAAAAAACAATTTTATTCGATTCTAAACCCTTTTTTTTGCCTTTTAAATTTTTTCCAGTGCAATGTCAACAATGTGTGTAAATTAGGTATTCTTTTCAATATTTGTTTATTTGTCTATTTTTCTTAGTCAGCGAGTTTTTGAGTTTGTGTTTTCTTTCCTGCAACGTTGTAGCTGCCCTTTCTCGAGTCTAAAACGCAAACGTATAGGGTTTCGTGCCAATGGTGGGGAAAATGGACAGAGCCGTTGTCGGTTTCCAGACTTAAGCTCTCATTTATATGTATATAAAAGAGCGAGAAGCTCGGAACACGGCCGTTGCGAGTGGTAACACCTACCCCTCCTTCTATGTGGAGAGAATACACAGCCATATTTTTTGTAATGGTGTATGTTGCCAATTTGAATTTGTGTTATGTGGAGGCTCCAAAAATGTTGAAATGTTGAACTTTTAATAATTTGAATCAACTGTAGATAGTCGCAATTTATATGGGAGGAACAAAAAATAATTTTCAGTGTATGATTTTCGGAATTCTGTAATTTTTATACCCTTGCAGAGGGTATAATGATTTCAGTCAGAAGTTTGCAACGCAGTGAAGGAGACGTTTCCGACCCTATAAAGTATATATATTCTTGGTCAGCATGACTAGACGAGTCGATCTAGACATGTCCGTCCGTCTGTCCGTCCGTTTCTACGCAAACTAGTCCTTCAGTTTTGAAGCTATCGAGCTGAAACTTTACCAAAAGTCGTCTTTCTGTTGCAGGTAGTATATAAGTCGGAGCCGACCGGATCGAACAACTATATCTTATAGCTCGCATAGAAATAATCGGAAAAATAATTAAAAAACAAATATATGCTTTTGGAAATATCATTTTTTTTAACTGTTCTAAATTTCGAATTAAATTTTTAAAAAATCGGATGATTATATCATATAGCTCCCATAGGAACGATCGGAAAACTAAAGGGAAATTAATAGGAACAAAATTATAGCTTTGTTAAATTTTATTGTATTTTCTTCTACTCTGGAATATAACTTTATTTTATTATTTAATTTATTATTAAATTTAACATAAATCGGACGACTATATTATATAGCTGCCATAGGAATGATCAATCATTATTGTCAAAATTGCTATAATTCAGTTTGTTGCAAATCGAAATTCAGATTTTTGTAATTTGTAATTCAATAGACTTCGGCTGGCCGAAGTTAGCTTCCTTTCTTGTTTAATTTGTTAACTGATAAATTACTTATGTTTTAAGCCTTTTACCAAATTAAAAAAGTGGACAAAAACTTTGTTATGAAAAATGGTACACGACTCTCACAGCTTAAATCTGGCTAGAGCCTGACTTAAAAAGAACCAAAAAAAAATTTTTTTTAGTGGAAAAATTTTGAGAAAATGGGGTGTCCCAACTTACAGACCGTCCCAACCTACAGACCTCTCCCCTATATATTTATATATATATATATATATATATATATATATATATATCCATATATATATATATATCCATATAATGCACGATGCATTTTGCGCCGATTAGCGATTAATGGTCACAATTTGATATGAATGCAAGGATATAATTTTCAATTGTAGCAGAGTAAAACGCGCACCAGTTCAGGTCGGGATCACTCTCAAGACTGACTCTCTCTCCTTTATTCTCTCCTTGGCTAACATTCTCTTAACAGCTAGAAACTTTAACAGAGTGTATACATATATATAACAGGCCATGTGTATGTGTGTGTGTTTACAGGGATGCTTAGGGCTACTATCGGTGTATATTTACAGTTATGCTTAGGATTAATATTTACAATTATGCTTAGGATCAATATAGGTAATGTGTGTATAAATATATGTATTGGGCTGCCACAACTCGGTCATCCTGACCAACAAGGATCCCCTGATCCTGGTATAGCTGAAACTGAGTTAACGTTCATTTATTTTGGTCTTGCTTCTAGTATTGTAAACTTTAATTAATTTGTTACTATCACTATCTTTGTCTTTTCTAATGTCTTTATTTTCCTTTACACTTATTTTATTTTCATTTATTTCGTTATATTCTTCACTATCATTTATCTCATCATTCTCTTCACTATCATTTATCTCATCATTCTCTTCACTATCATTTATCTCATCATTTTCTTCACTATCATTTACCTCATCATTTTCTTCACTATCATTTATCTCATAATTTTCTTTGCTTTTCGACCAGCCGAGCCAGGGTTTCATATTAGCTGCCGCCCAAACGCCAGAGTATGGAATTCTTGATTGCTGAAATCCCTCCACGTCTTTAACAACATACCGATCATTTCCTAACAACTTGACTATCTCAAAAGGTCCTTTGAACTTCGGTACAAGTTTCTTAGAAACTCCTGTGTGGCAATCAAAATTCTTTACTACGACATAATCTCCTTTCTCATACTGTGTTGCCTTCAATCGTTTGCTGTTCTTCGTCGTCTCATTATAGTTTTGTAACTGAGCTTCTCTTTCGCGAGCGTTTTCTCTTATATTTTCAATTGTTCTGCTTTCTTTTTGTCCTTCTCCCAAATTTTCTCTAAGGCAATCAACTAAACTACCTCTTTGGCCAACTCCGAATAACATTACACTTGGATGTTGGTTAATCATTCTATGAACTGTATTATTTAATGCAAACTCAATTTCTCCCAGTACTTTTTCAAAGCTCCAACTCCGTTCTGAATCTGACAATTTTGCGAGCATCGGACTAATACTTCGATTTATTCTCTCTACCTGTCCATTCGCCTCAGGCGAACCCGTTGCTATTTGTGTATGAGCTATATTTCGGGTCCTTAGAAAATTTGAAAATTCCGAGGAGGTGAAACAGGATCCTCGATCAGAGACTATACATTTAGGGGTACTATATGATCTACAGTAGTTTTCCAGTGCCGTTATCGCTTCAGTAGACTTTGTGGTTTTTGTAGAGTATAGTCTTACAAACTTTGTGCAGCTATCAACAATTACTAGAATATGTCTTGATTTCTTATCTTTCGTCGTGACTGGCCCCAGATGATCAATATGTAACTGCTCAAAAGGTTTGGTTGGTTTCTGAATATTATGTAAATAGCCTTCGTGCTTTCCTTTCGTCGTAAATGCTATGCATTCTAAGCAATTTTTAATATGTTGTCCTATCTTTTCCTTTAACTTTGGGAACCAATATGTTTTCAAAACAACTTCTAATACTTTGTCGACACCTACATGTCCGAGTCCATTATGGTATTTAAAGAGTACGTGCGATTCCATGTCTTTTGGGACATAAAATAATAAAGAGTCATGATATTTCCGATAAATAATTCCATTACGCATTTCGAACAGTTTGTGTTCAGTCTCTTCCAGAAGTTTTTTAATTTTAACAATATTCTCATCCTTACCCTGGCATATAATCAAATTTTCTTCGAACGAATTCGTATCTACCACCATTATATTAGTGCATCTGCTGAGGGCATCTACATGTTGCATTCTTACCCCAGATCTATGTTCCAGTATATAGTCATAGTTTTCCAGCTCTAAGGCCCAACGTGCTATTCTGGGGTTTATTTCCTTTTTTGTTAACGTAAGTGTAAGAGAATTACAATCCGTGACAATTTTAAAACTTTTACCGTGAAGATATACCCTAAAACGTTTGAGTGAATAAATTATTGCTAGCGTTTCCAGCTCGAAGCTGTGATACCTCGATTCAGCGTCCGTAGTGCGCTTGGAAAAATAAAACACCGGGTGAAACCGCCCATCTTTTTTCTTTTGCATCAAGATTGAACCGAAACCGATTGAACTCGCGTCGCAGTGGAGCTCTGTCTCATCTGCTGGGTTATACAAAGCAAGTATAGGAGAATCTATTAATTTTTCTTTCAGAACTTCAAACGTTTTTAGCTCAAGTTCCCCAAACCGAAAATTTGTCGTTTTCTTTGTCACGTCGTATAATGGCTTCGCAACTATAGAAAAGTCTTTGATAAACCTGCGAAAGTATGAACAAAGTCCTAAAAAGCTTTGTACCTCACTAGTTTTGGAAGGAACAGGAAAATTTTTAACCGCTGCTATACCCTTTTCATCTGCTTTGATGCCGTACCCATTAACCGTATACCCTAGATATTTAATTTCCGTTTGAAAAAACTCGCACTTACTTAGCCTCAGTTCTAAATTGTTTCTTGTTAGTCTGTCAAATACTTCTTTTAAGATTTCGATATGGCTCTTTATATCCTTTGTCGCAATCATTATGTCGTCTAAGTACACAATAACCTTTGTTTCTCTTATCAAATCACTAAAAATTTTATTTATAAACCTCTGGAAGGTAGACGGCGCGTTTTTCAGCCCAAATGGCATCCTTAGGAACTCGAATTGGCCTAAAGGTGTTGTAAATGAAGTAAATTTCACCGACTCATCTTGCATAAAAACATGGTAAAACCCGTTCTTTAAGTCTAGTTTTGTAAACCATTGTTTATCTGTCATTTGATCCAGTAGGTCATCTATCAAAGGGATTGGATAACTGTCTTTTGCTGTTAACTTATTTAATTTTCTGAAATCAATACACATTCTAAGGTCGCCCGACGCCTTCTTCACTAACACAATTGGTGACACGAATTCAGACTCGCTTGGTCTGATGTACCCTTTGGCAATGTACTCATCCAAAATCTTTTGCAACTCATTTTTTTCAGCATAAGAAAGGCGTCTGGGGCTGCAGCTAAATGGCCTCTCATCATTGATCGTTATTTTCATCTCGCACCTTGTTTCCGGCACTATTGGTCGAACAGCCTCAGTGTAATATTTACGAAACAAATTTTCAAAAGTGATCTTATCATTTATGTTTAAGTTTATCCCTACATTTACGTTTTCTTCATTAGACTCATATTCAATCATACAGATTTTCCCAAAAAATTCGTTTCTACAATCTGATTTATTCATATCATTTGAATCATTTATACTTATGCTCTCGTTTGTACTTTCGTTTGTTTGGCTTAACTCATCTTCATTCCAGACAATGGAAGCGCCACTCGCATTTAAGAAATCTCTACCCAATATTACTCTTTCATTCATAGAATCATCCTGAACAACCAACATTTCAAGTCTTATTCTTTTATTATACATTTTAATGAACACAAAAATTTTTCCAAAAATTATTAATTTACTGGAGTTCAAACCAATATATGTGGCTGGAGGCGCTGGCTTCATGTCTACGCTAGTCGGTACATACGATTTTTTGATGAAACTAATTGGGCTACCTGAGTCTAGTAGGCATTCTATAAAAAACGATTCATTAGAGCTACCCTCTATTTCTATCCTTAAATATCTTACGTAATCCTCCTTGCGAGTAGCTGGGGCTGACGTCTTCTTGTTCTGCTCACAGGCTGCGGCAAGATGACCCATCTTTCCGCATACAAAGCAGGCTCCAACTTCTCGTTTTGGCTTGCGGCAATCTGAGGCGATGTGCCCCAAGCAGTTACAATTGTAGCACCGGAAAGCTGGCTTCTCAGTCTTTCCACCGCTGTTAGTGGCTTCTCCGATTTTTTGGGCAACTAAATTAACTTGTCGTAGTGCCGACAGCAGGTCATCCTTCGTCTTAAAGCACATCATGTTGGCACTTGTGCGAATTTGGCGATCTGGTATGCCGTGGATGATATAGTCAACCAACTCGTGCTCCGACATCTGAAGTCCGTTAGACAGTAAAATCTTATTGTTGAAATAGGCCGAAAACGACTCATTAGTTTGCCACCTGCGCGCTTCAAATTTCTTCCGCAAAACAACGGCACTCTCCTTTGGAAAAAACTCCTTTTCCATCGACAGCAACAGCGTATCAACTTCCTCATTTGCGAACTCTGGTTTTGAGTACACCCAAGCTTGTGCATCACCTTTTAGTTTACTGAATATAAGGGATCGCAGCTTATTTTCAGTCAACGCATACGTAGTTTTTAGCACGTTTATATGTGCACGCCACACACTAGCACTCGTTTGTCCATCAAAGTCAGGCAGCATTTCTCTTAAACTTTGAAAGGAAATTTCATCATCACTTGAAATTTTCCGTGAAGTCGCTCCACCAGCCGCTCTCAACAAATCGTTCTCTCTTTGCAGCAACTCTCTTTCAAACTGTATCAACTCCAACTCTCTGGCCATCAATTGCATTTTCGCTCGTTGAAAATCGTTTTCGTTTTGCAAAGTCAATTTTTGGTCATTTAAAATTTTAAGTTCCTTGTCGATATTTTCCTTTTCTTTTTCCGCCTCGTCGTTTATCTTCTCATTTGCTTTTCCTTTCTGTTGTTCGTCGTTTGTCTTCTCGTTTGATTCTCCGTTATTTTGCTCGCTATTTGTCTTCTCGTTCGATTTTCCTTTCCCTTGCTCATCGTTCGCCGCTTCGTTTGACTCTTCTTCTTCTCGTTCGTCATCCGCCTCTTCGTTTGATTTTTCCGCTTCTTCCTCATCGTTTGATTTTGCAGCTTCTTTCTCATCGTTTGACGCTCCTTCTTGTTCGTCGTTCGCTTCGTCGTTCGCTTTCTCGCCCGCTTCCTCGTCTGCTTCATCAACTGCTTCCAGAACATTCTGCGCATTATCCGCTTCGTTTTGCCGTTGTTGCTGTGCGGCAGGGCATATTCCACGAAAGGGAACTTCGTTCAGCCGTGCAGCCAATGTGCATTTATTCCCGTGAGTAGCCAGGTTTAAAATTTTGCACCACTCGCGTAGTTGATTGCACGTATATTCATTTGCGTTGATCAAATCCATTTTAGTTTTTGTTCACTTTAGTCGAGATGTGTGTTTTTATGGCACGAGGGTTTGCGCCCACTTCTGATATTGTAGCAGAGTAAAACGCGCACCAGTTCAGGTCGGGATCACTCTCAAGACTGACTCTCTCTCCTTTATTCTCTCCTTGGCTAACATTCTCTTAACAGCTAGAAACTTTAACAGAGTGTATACATATATATAACAGGCCATGTGTATGTGTGTGTGTTTACAGGGATGCTTAGGGCTACTATCGGTGTATATTTACAGTTATGCTTAGGATTAATATTTACAATTATGCTTAGGATTAATACAGGTAATGTGTGTATAAATATATGTATTGGGCTGCCACAATATTTTCATATTTTTACCTATTAATCCCTTGTATGGAAGACAAATTGTATTTCTGTATATCTTAGAACCGAAGCAATGCATTGCATTTATAACTAACAAACCCCATGCGATACCTTCGCTAGGGTGGCCCTTGACCATGACTCTGAAATCATATATATAAACCCCAGTTATTCCCAAATAAAATCAGTACTCGAGCAATACTTGTGTATTCAATTACTCCCAGTTAACCCAATTCAATTTAATTTAGCGGCCTACTACTGTTACTGTTACTAGATTATGTTCTATGGGCAACCTAAATTATAAATAATAAAAACTCTACAAACATTTTTGTGTGACCCCGACCAGTGCATGAATATAGATGATATATGGCTTATTATATATGTATATATGTAATTACTAATGTTTGTGTTGTTGGATTATGTTGAAAATCTGTAATGCAGACAATATTAGTGTGTGTATTTTTTGTGGTGTTGTGGCAACCATGGGGCAAAGTGTTATGGCTTGTTGAGGGAATAATGAGTATAAAAAAAAAAAGATTTCCGAATGTTTTTTTTGAAAGAAAAAACAATTTTATTCGATTCTAAACCCTTTTTTTTGCCTTTTAAATTTTTTCCAGTGCAATGTCAACAATGTGTGTCAACAACGTCCATAATCAAAATTTCCTCCTCTCTGATTTCAGGTAAGCTGGTACTATCAGTTTTTCTTTGTCATTAGGTTAAAGACTACGTATTTGCGTAATTAAAGGTTTAGCGAAAAAAATTGTTGTATTAAAAATACTAGTCAATATTATGTGCTTTAATAAGAATTTTTTTGTTGAGATGCTCATGTGAGTGAAAATTTTAGAATAAATGCGTATATAGATGATATATGGCTTATTATATATGTATATATGTAATTACTAATGTTTGTGTTGTTGGATTATGTTGAAAATCTGTAATGCAGACAATATTAGTGTGTGTATTTTTTGTGGTGTTGTGGCAACCATGGGGCAAAGTGTTATGGCTTGTTGGGGAAATAATGAGTATAAAAAAAAAAAAAATTTCCGAATGTTTTTTTTGAAAGAAAAAATTGTTTTTTCTTTCGATTCTAAACCCTTTTTTTTGCCTTTTAAATTTTTTCCAGTGCAATGTCAACAATGTGTGTAAATTAGGTATTCTTTTCAATATTTGTTTATTTGTCTATTTTTCTTAGTCAGCGAGTTTTTGAGTTTGTGTTTTCTTTCCTGCAACGTTGTAGCTGCCCTTTCTCGAGTCTAAAACGCAAACGTATAGGGTTTCGTGCCAATGGTGGGGAAAATGGACAGAGCCGTTGTCGGTTTCCAGACTTAAGCTCTCATTTATATGTATATAAAAGAGCGAGAAGCTCGGAACACGGCCGTTGCGAGTGGTAACACCTACCCCTCCTTCTATGTGGAGAGAATACACAGCCATATTTTTTGTAATGGTGTATGTTGCCAATTTGAATTTGTGTTATGTGGAGGCTCCAAAAATGTTGAAATGTTGAACTTTTAATAATTTGAATCAACTGTAGATAGTCGCAATTTATATGGGAGGAACAAAAAATAATTTTCAGTGTATGATTTTCGGAATTCTGTAATTTTTATACCCTTGCAGAGGGTATAATGATTTCAGTCAGAAGTTTGCAACGCAGTGAAGGAGACGTTTCCGACCCTATAAAGTATATATATTCTTGGTCAGCATGACTAGACGAGTCGATCTAGACATGTCCGTCCGTCTGTCCGTCCGTTTCTACGCAAACTAGTCCTTCAGTTTTGAAGCTATCGAGCTGAAACTTTACCAAAAGTCGTCTTTCTGTTGCAGGTAGTATATAAGTCGGAGCCGACCGGATCGAACAACTATATCTTATATTAATAGGAACAAAATTATAGCTTTGTTAAATTTTATTGTATTTTCTTCTACTCTGGAATATAACTTTATTTTATTATTTAATTTATTATTAAATTTAACATAAATCGGACGACTATATTATATAGCTGCCATAGGAATGATCAATCATTATTGTCAAAATTGCTATAATTCAGTTTGTTGCAAATCGAAATTCAGATTTTTGTAATTTGTAATTCAATAGACTTCGGCTGGCCGAAGTTAGCTTCCTTTCTTGTTTAATTTGTTAACTGATAAATTACTTATGTTTTAAGCCTTTTACCAAATTAAAAAAGTGGACAAAAACTTTGTTATGAAAAATGGTACACGACTCTCACAGCTTAAATCTGGCTAGAGCCTGACTTAAAAAGAACCAAAAAAAATTTTTTTTAGTGGAAAAATTTTGAGAAAATGGGGTGTCCCAACTTACAGACCGTCCCAACCTACAGACCTCTCCCCTATATATTTATATATATATATATATATATATATATATATATATATATATATATATATATATATATATATATATATATATATATATATATATATATATATATATATATATATTATATATATATATATATATATATATATATATATATATCCATATATATATATATATCCATATAATGCACGATGCATTTTGCGCCGATTAGCGATTAATGGTCACAATTTGATATGAATGCAAGGATATAATTTTCAATTGTAGCAGAGTAAAACGCGCACCAGTTCAGGTCGGGATCACTCTCAAGACTGACTCTCTCTCCTTTATTCTCTCCTTGGCTAACATTCTCTTAACAGCTAGAAACTTTAACAGAGTGTATACATATATATAACAGGCCATGTGTATGTGTGTGTGTTTACAGGGATGCTTAGGGCTACTATCGGTGTACATTTACAGTTATGCTTAGGATTAATATTTACAATTATGCTTAGGATTAATACAGGTAATGTGTGTATAAATATATGTATTGGGCTGCCACAACTCGGTCATCCTGACCAACAAGGATCCCCTGATCCTGGCATAGCTGAAACTGAGTTAACGTTCATTTATTTTGGTCTTGCTTCTAGTATTGTAAACTTTAATCAATTTGTTACTATCACTATCTTTGTCTTTTCTAATGTCTTTATTTTCCTTTACACTTATTTTATTTTCAATTATTTCGTTATATTCTTCACTATCATTTATCTCATTATTCTCTTCACTATCATTTATCTCATCATTTTCTTCACTATCATTTACCTCATCATTTTCTTCACTATCATTTATCTCATAATTTTCTTTGCTTTTCGACCAGCCGAGCCAGGGTTTCATATTAGCTGCCGCCCAAACGCCAGAGTATGGAATTCTTGATTGCTGAAATCCCTCCACGTCTTTAACAACATACCGATCATTTCCTAACAACTTGACTATCTCAAAAGGTCCTTTGAACTTCGGTACAAGTTTCTTAGAAACTCCTGTGTGGCAATCAAAATTCTTTACTACGACATAATCTCCATTCTCATACTGTGTTGCCTTCAATCGTTTGCTGTTCTTCGTCGTCTCATTATAGTTATACCCGTTACTCGTAGAGTAAAAGGGTATATTAGATTCGTGCAAAAGTATGTAACAGGCAGAAGGAAGCGTTTCCGACCATATAAAGTATATATATTCTTGATCAGGATCACTAGCCGAGTCGATCTATCCATGTCCGTCTGTCCGTCTGTCCGTCTGTCCGTCTGTCTGTCCGTCTGTCCGTCTGTCCGTCTGTATGAACGCTGAGATCTTGGAAACTATAAAAGCTAGAAGATTGAGATTTGGCATGCAGATTCTGGGGGTTAATACGCAGCGCAAGTTTTTCACGCCGATGTGCCACGCCCTCTCTAACGCCCACAAACCGCGAAAAACTGTGACCCGTTCTGTATGAACGCTGAGATCTCGGAAACTATAAAAGCTAGAAGATTGGGATTTGGCATGCAGATTCTAGGGGTTATTACGCAGCGCAAGTTTTTCACGCCAAAGTGCCACGCCCCCTCTAACACCCACAAACCGCGAAAAACTGTGGCACCCACAGTTTTGAAGCTATATTAACGGGAAAAGAAATGTGTATTTGTTTCATTAATACTTATTGATATACCAAAGTGGGAAACCCCCCTCCCCCTAACGCCTACAAGCCGCGAAAAACAGTGGCACCCGTTTGTATGAACGCTGAGATCTCGGAAACTATAAAAGCTAGAAGATTGGGATTTGGCATGCAGATTCTAGGGGTTAATACGCAGCGCAAGTTTTTCACGCCAAAGTGCCACGCCCCCTCTAACGCTTACAAACCGCGAAAAACTGTGGCACCCACAGTTTTGAAGCTATATTAACGGGAAAAGCAATGTGTATTCGTTTCATCAATACATATTGATAGACCAAAGTTGGAAACCCCCCCCCCCCCTAACGCCCACAAACCGCGAAAAGCTGTGGCGCCCATAGTTTTAAAGCTAGAGCAAAAGTGTAAACGCAATTTTGTTTGGGTTATTAACGCCTACCGAAATGTAGAAGAAATTTTTTAAATTTTTTGAAGCGGCTGCTTGGTTTGCCTTGCTTGAGACCGCTGACTTTAGCTGAGTAACGGGTATTTGATAGTCGAGGCACTCGACTATAGCGTTCCCTCTTGTTTTGTAACTGAGCTTCTCTTTCGCGAGCGTTTTCTCTTATATTTTCAATTGTTCTGCTTTCTTTTTGTCCTTCTCCCAAATTTTCACTAAGGCAATCAACTAAACTACCTCTTTGGCCAACTCCGAATAACATTACACTTGGATGTTGGTTAATCATTCTATGAACTGTATTATTTAATGCAAACTCAATTTCTCCCAGTACTTTTTCAAAGCTCCAACTCCGTTCTGAATCTGACAATTTTGCGAGCATCGGACTAATACTTCGATGTATTCTCTCTACCTGTCCATTCGCCTCAGGCGAAGCCGTTGCTATTTGTGTATGAGCTATATTTCGGGTCCTTAAAAAATTTGAAAATTCCGAGGAGGTGAAACAGGATCCTCGATCAGAGACTATACATTTAGGGGTACTATATGATCTACAGTAGTTTTCCAGTGCCGTTATCGCTTCAGTAGACTTTGTGGTTTTTGTAGAGTATAGCCTTACAAACTTTGTGCAGCTATCAACAATTACTAGAATATGTCTTGATTTCTTATCTTTCGTCGTGACTGGCCCCAGATGATCAATATGTAACTGCTCAAAAGGTTTGGTTGGTTTCTGAATATTATGTAAATAGCCTTCGTGCTTTCCTTTCGTCGTAAATGCTATGCATTCTAAGCAATTTTTAATATGTTGTCCTATCTTTTCCTTTAACTTTGGGAACCAATATGTTTTCAAAACAACTTCTAATACTTTGTCGACACCTACATGTCCGAGTCCATTATGGTATTTAAAGAGTACGTGCGATTCCATGTCTTTTGGGACATAAAATAATAAAGAGTCATGATATTTCCGATAAATAATTCCATTACGCATTTCGAACAGTTTGTGCTCAGTCTCTTCCAGAAGTTTTTTAATTTTAACAATATTCTCATCCTTACCCTGGCATATAATCAAATTTTCTTCGAACGAATTCGTATCTACCACCATTATATTAGTGCATCTGCTAAGGGCATCTACATGTTGCATTCTTACCCCAGATCTATGTTCCAGTATATAGTCATAGTTTTCCAGCTCTAAGGCCCAACGTGCTATTCTGGGGTTTATTTCCTTTTTTGTTAACGTAAGTGTAAGAGAATTACAATCCGTGACAATTTTAAAACTTTTACCGTGAAGATAGACTCTAAAACGTTTGAGTGAATAAATTATTGCTAGCGTTTCCAGCTCGAAGCTGTGATACCTCGATTCAGCGTCCGTAGTGCGCTTGGAAAAATAAAACACCGGGTGAAACCGCCCATCTTTTTTCTTTTGCATCAAGATTGAACCGAAACCGATTGAACTCGCGTCGCAGTGGAGCTCTGTCTCATCTGCTGGGTTATACAAAGCAAGTATAGGAGAATCTATTAATTTTTCTTTCAGAACTTCAAACGTTTTTAGCTCAAGTTCCCCAAACCGAAAATTTGTCGTTTTCTTTGTCACGTCGTATAATGGCTTCGCAACTATAGAAAAGTCTTTGATAAACCTGCGAAAGTATGAACAAAGTCCTAAAAAGCTTTGTACCTCACTAGTTTTGGAAGGAACAGGAAAATTTTTAACCGCTGATATACCCTTTTCATCTGCTTTTATGCCGTACCCATTAACCGTATACCCTAGATTTTTAATTTCCGTTTGAAAAAACTCGCACTTACTTAGCCTCAGTTCTAAATTGTTTCTTGTTAGTCTGTCAAATACTTCTTTTAAGATTTCGATATGGCTCTTTATATCCTTTGTCGCAATCATTATGTCGTCTAAGTACACAATAACCTTTGTTTCTCTTATCAAATCACTAAAAATTTTATTTATAAACCTCTGGAAGGTAGATGGCGCGTTTTTCAGCCCAAATGGCATCCTTAGGAACTCGAATTGGCCTAAAGGTGTTGTAAATGAAGTAAATTTCACCGACTCATCTTGCATAAAAACATGGTAAAACCCGTTCTTTAAGTCTAGTTTTGTAAACCATTGTTTATCTGTCATTTGATCCAGTAGGTCATCTATCAAAGGGATTGTATAATTGTCTTTTGCTGTTAACTTATTTAATTTTCTGAAATCAATACACATTCTAAGGTCGCCCGACGCCTTCTTCACTAACACAATTGGTGACACGAATTCAGACTCGCTTGGTCTGATGTATCCTTTGGCAATGTACTCATCCAAAATCGTTTGCAACTCATTTTTTTCAGCATAAGAAAGGCGTCTGGGGCTGCAGCTAAATGGCCTCTCATCATTGATCGTTATTTTCATCTCGCACCTTGTTTCCGGCACTATTGGTCGAACAGCCTCAATGTAATATTTACGAAACAAATTTTCAAAAGTGATCTTATCATTTATGTTTAAGTTTATCCCTACATTTACGTTTTCTTCATTAGACTCATATTCAATCATACAGATTTTCCCAAAAAATTCGTTTCTACAATCTGATTTATTCATATCATTTGAATCATTTATACTTATGCTCTCGTTTGTACTTTCGTTTGTTTGGCTTAACTCATCTTCATTCCAGACAATGGAAGCGCCACTCGCATTTAAGAAATCTATACCCAATATTACTCTTTCATTCATAGAATCATCCTGAACAACCAACATTTCAAGTCTTATTCTTTTATTATACATTTTAATGAACACAAAAATTTTTCCAAAAATTATTAATTTACTGGAGTTTAAACCAATATATGTGGCTGGAGGCGCTGGCTTCATGTCTACGCTAGTCGGTACATACGATTTTTTGATGAAACTAATTGGGCTACCTGAGTCTAGTAGGCATTCTATAAAAAACGATTCATTAGAGCTACCCTCTATTTCTATCCTTAAATATCTTACGTAATCCTCCTTGCGAGTAGCTGGGGCTGACGTCTTCTTGTTCTGCTCACAGGCTGCGGCAAGATGACCCATCTTTCCGCATACAAAGCAGGCTCCAACTTCTCGTTTTGGCTTGCGGCAATCTGAGGCGATGTGCCCCAAGCAGTTACAATTGTAGCACCGGAAAGCTGGCTTCTCAGTCTTTCCACCGCTGTTAGTGGCTTCTCCGATTTTTTGGGCAACTAAATTAACTTGTCGTAGTGCCGACAGCAGGTCATCCTTCGTCTTAAAGCACATCATGTTGGCACTTGTGCGAATTTGGCGATCTGGTATGCCGTGGATGATATAGTCAACCAACTCGTGCTCCGACATCTGAAGTCCGTTAGACAGTAAAATCTTATTGTTGAAATAGGCCGAAAACGACTCATTAGTTTGCCACCTGCGCGCTTCAAATTTCTTCCGCAAAACAACGGCACTCTCCTTTGGAAAAAACTCCTTTTCCATCGACAGCAACAGCGTATCAACTTCCTCATTTGCGAACTCTGGTTTTGAGTACACCCAAGCTTGTGCATCACCTTTTAGTTTACTGAATATAAGGGATCGCAGCTTATTTTCAGTCAACGCATACGTAGTTTTTAGCACGTTTATATGTGCACGCCACACACTAGCACTCGTTTGTCCATCAAAGTCAGGCAGCATTTCTCTTAAACTTTGAAAGGAAATTTCATCATCACTTGAAATTTTCCGTGAAGTCGCTCCACCAGCCGCTCTCAACAAATCGTTCTCTCTTTGCAGCAACTCTCTTTCAAACTGTATCAACTCCAACTCTCTGGCCATCAATTGCATTTTCGCTCGTTGAAAATCGTTTTCGTTTTGCAAAGTCAATTTTTGGTCATTTAAAATTTTAAGTTCCTTGTCGATATTTTCCTTTTCTTTTTCCGCCTCGTCGTTTATCTTCTCATTTGCTTTTCCTTTCTGTTGTTCGTCGTTTGTCTTCTCGTTTGATTCTCCGTTATTTTGCTCGCTATTTGTCTTCTCGTTCGATTTTCCTTTCCCTTGCTCATCGTTCGCCGCTTCGTTTGACTCTTCTTCTTCTCGTTCGTCATCCGCCTCTTCGTTTGATTTTTCCGCTTCTTCCTCATCATTTAATTTTGCGGCTTCTTTCTCATCGTTTGACGCTCCTTCTTGTTCGTCGTTCGCTTCTTCGTTCGCTTTCTCGCCCGCTTCCTCGTCCGCTTCATCAACTGCTTCCAGAACATTCTGCGCATTATCCGCTTCGTTTTGCCGTTGTTGCTGTGCGGCAGGGCATATTCCACGAAAGGGAACTTCGTTCAGCCGTGCAGCCAATGTGCATTTATTCCCGTGAGTAGCCAGGTTTAAAATTTTGCACCACTCGCGTAGTTGATTGCACGTATATTCATTTGCGTTGATCAAATCCATTTTAGTTTTTGTTTACTTTAGTCGAGATGTGTGTTTTTATGGCACGAGGGTTTCCGCCCACTTCTGATATTGTAGCAGAGTAAGACGCGCACCAGTTCAGGTCGGGATCACTCTCAAGACTGACTCTCTCTCCTTTATTCTCTCCTTGGCTAACATTCTCTTAACAGCTAGAAACTTTAACAGAGTGTATACATATATATAACAGGCCATGTGTATGTGTGTGTGTTTACAGGGATGCTTAGGGCTACTATCGGTGTACATTTACAGTTATGCTTAGGATTAATATTTACAATTATGCTTAGGATTAATACAGGTAATGTGTGTATAAATATATGTATTGGGCTGCCACAATATTTTCATATTTTTACCTATTAATCCCTTGTATGGAAGACAAATTGTATTTCTGTATATCTTAGAACCGAAGCAATGCATTGCATTTATAACTAACAAACCCCATGCGATACCTTCGCTAGGGTGGCCCTTGACCATGACTCTGAAATCATATATATAAACCCCAGTTATTCCCAAATAAAATCAGTACTCGAGCAATACTTGTGTATTCAATTACTCCCAGTTAACCCAATTCAATTTAATTTAGCGGCCTACTACTGCTACTGTTACTAGATTATGTTCTATGGGCAACCTAAATTATAAATAACAAAAACGTAACTCTACAAACATTTTTGTGTGACCCCGACCAGTGCATGAAATTCTAGTCAACTTGACGACTAATTTGTGCACATAAATAAAAACTAGAAAAATTCCCGAACAACTTGGCGATCCATTCATCTAGTTGTTAAAGTTGTCTAAAATCTGTTTTTATCATTTGATTAGCAGAAAAGGAAATCTGGCTCGAATAAAACTCCGACCGTTTTCCCGAATGATTTGAATATTGTGTCAAGGAGTAACTTATCAACTTGTCGATCTGTTACGAAATTATTGGAAGTCAACTTGGCGTCTCCAATACTTAAACAAATTCATAAGTAGAAGTAGTCCCACAAAACAAACAAAATTCATATGAAAACAAGAAAGGAAGCTAACTTCGGCCAGCCGAAGTCTATATACCCTTGCAGTAAATTCCTATTTAATTACAAATTACAAAAATCTGAATTTCGATTTGGAACAAACCGAATTATTGCAATTTTGACAATAATTGATTGATCATTCCTATGGGAGCTATATAATATAGTCGTCCGATTTATGTAAAATTTATTTCGAAATTCTGAAATAATAAAATAAAGTTATATTCAAGAGTAGAAGAGAATACAATAAAAATCAACAAAGCTATAATTTTTTTCCTATTAATTTCCCATTAATTTTCCGATCATTCCTATGGGAGCTATATGATATAGTCGTCCGATTTTTATAAAATTTAAATCGAAAATCAGAAGTATTAAAAAAATGATATTTCCAAAAGCATAAGGTAATATGTCAAAAACACATAAGTTATAATTTTTTTTCAATTATTTTTCCGATTATTCCTATGGGAGCTATAAGATATAGTTGTCCGATCCGGCCGGCTCCGACTTATATACTACCTGCAACAGAAATACTGAGGGACTAGTTTGCGTAGAAACGGACGGACGGACAGACGGACGGACAGACGGACAGACGGACATGGCTAGATCGACTCGTCTAGTCATGCTGACCAAGAATATATATACTTTATAGGGTCTGAAACGTCTCCTTCACTGCGTTGCAAACTTCTGACTGAAATCATTATACCCTCTGCAAGGGTATAAAAAATTTCTTGACGTTTTTTTCATATAAAGTTTTTTGTTTTGGACGACTTTTTGTTGGGTTGTGTGCTAGCCCTTATTTAACAACAATTAAAAATCCGATTTACTGGAGTCAACTTTGCGATTCCCAGGATAATCGTCGATTTAAAATCTCAAAATTGAAGTAGTCAACTGGCGACTTTTCATATATATCAACAATTACAAACCCGATTTACTGGAGTCAACTTGGCGATTTCCAGAATAATTGTCGATTAACATTCAAAATTTTCAAGTAGTCAACGAGGCGACTCTTGAAATACATTAAAAAAATGTTTTTAAATTTTATACACAAACAACGTTAATAAAATAAAAAATTTTAAATAATCCATTGGCTTTATTTTTCTATTCCTAAAAACCTTACGTGCGTTTGACCACAAAATCACACGGGTCAGACATTTTATTATGGACAAAATGGAGGTTGAGAATGGAGTGCATTCTTTTACCTGTAAAATGAGTATTTTATGACCAAATTCGGTTTATCAGAACTCAAGATAGAAAATAGTAAAGTGCCAAAAACGTTTTTTACACTTTAAAAAAAAAGTATACCATACAAAAAATTAAAAGTGCTCTTTTCCTACTCAGGGAGATTTACCTCAACCGAAAATCATAGTTTCATGAAGTGCGTATTTCATCAATTGCCATTCCAAGCCAAATTGGTGAAGAGATCCAAGTTGTGAAAAGGACTTGGGCCGAGGAAGGTGCGTCCTGAGCAGGCACGCTGGCTGCCGGCAAAGCTCGCCATATTTGGGGTGGTATCTTTGGAAGCCACTCCCTCTTCAACATAATGAGAATAAATTTATCGTGCCTGAAAAATGGATAGAATTCGTAAAGTTCGTTGGTCCTCTGTCTGCACTGTCCCACAAGCTTAGCTGCCGCTTGATCGTAACACGATCGGGCTGTGTTTTGGCCACATTCCCAACCCTTCACACGTTCGTGTGCCAAATGGATCGTAGCAGGCCGCGCAATACGCTCCCCTAATGTCGCGGTCGTCAGTCGAAAGTTATGTCATTGTCTTGACCCCTTCTTCCATGTTTTCCAGTTCCCCCCTTTTAATTGGTTTCTAACAAGACATTTCCAAGTTTGATTCACATTATAAATTTATTGCAAAAACGTTTTGTGTATGTGTGCATGATTTTGACAAAAATATATAATAGGTGTAAGTAATGTTGTTGATAAAAATATATAAAAAAAGTTAATTATATATAACAAGAAAGGAAGCTAGCTTCGGACAGCCAAAGTCTATATAGCCTTGCAGTTAATTCCTATTTAATTACATATTACAAAAATTTGAATTTAGATTTGCAACAAACCAAATTATAGCGATTTTCGTATTATTTTGACACGAATTGATTGATAATTCCTATGGCAGCTATATAATATAGTCGTCCGAATTAAGTTAAATTTAATTGAAAATTCTGAAATAATAAAATAAAGTTATGTTCCAAAGTAGAAGAGAATCCAATAAAAACAAGAAGGAACGCTATAGTCGAGTGCCCCGACTATCAAATACCCGTTCCTCAGCTAAAGCAAGCAGTCTCAAGCAGGGCAAGCCAAGCAGCCGCTTCAAAGTGGCGTCATCTACCGGCCATTTCATAATTTGATTTTTTTTACTGAGTGGGACGATTTAAAAATTTTCTTCTACATTTCCATAGGCATTAATAACACAAACAAAATGGCATTTACACTTTTGCTCTAGCTTTAAAACTGTGGGCGCTACAGCTTCTCGCGGTTTGTGGGCGTTAGGGGGGAGGGGGGTTTTCCACTTTGGTCTATTAATATGTATTGATGAAACGAATACACATTCCTTTTCCCGTTAATCTAGCTTCAAAACTGTGGGTGCCACAGTTTTTCGCGGTTTGTGGGCGTTAGAGGGGGCGTGGTACATCGGCGTGAAAAACTTTCGCTGCGAATGAACCCCTAGAATCTGCATGCCAAATCCCAATCTTCTAGCTTTTATAGTTTCCGAGATCTCAGCGTTCATACAGAACGGGAAACCCCCCTCCCCCCTAACGACCACAAACCGCGAAAAACAGTGGCACCCGTCTGTATGAACGCTGAGATCAAACTATAAAAGCTAGAAGATTGGGATTTGGCATGCAGATTCTAGGGGTTAATACGCAGCGCAAGTTTTTCACGCCGATATGCCACGCCCCCTCTAACGCCCACAAACCGCGATAAACTGTGGCACCCACATTTTTGAAGCTATATTAACGGGAAAAGAAATGTGTATTCGTTTCATCAATACATATTGATAGACCAAAGTTGGAAACCCCCCCTCCCCCCTAACGCCCACAAACCGCGAAAAGCTGTGGCGCCCACAGTTTTAAAGCTAGAGCAAAAGTGTAAACGCAATTTTGTTTGGGTTATTAACGCCTACCGAAATGTAGAAGAAATTTTTTTAATTTTTTGAAGCGGCTGCTTGGTTTGCCCTGCTTGAGACTGCTGACTTTAGCTGAGTAACGGGTATTTGATAGTCGAGGCACTCGACTATAGCGTTCCCTCTTGTTTGCATTTAGAAATGCTCCTTCAGTTATTATCGCGAATATTTTCACTGCCAGATCATGTTCCTGACCCCTTGATTTTCCCTTGCTCACCATTTCAATTAAACTGACCTACGTATAAGATCACATAAATTTTCATTGGCTCGTATTGGGTCACGACAATTGTCACGGATCGCTGCTACATCATCTTCAAATCCAGAAGCGTGAGGATCACAAGTGTTGCGGAAACTAACATCGGAGTATTGTTCGCTTGTCAGATTTCGTCCTTATGTCCGGTCTTGTACACGGTTTTGGGGGATATTGGCGACGGTGTCAGACTCTTCAAATTCTTGCTAATCGATGTACCTATCGAGGACAGTAGCAGAGGACGTGGACAGATGCCCGAAGCCCGTGGAGAAAGTACTCCTTCCTAGGAGCTAGCGGCTACCGTCGGTAGGATACCAGAGTAGATTCAGTCTGCTCTTGACTTCAGTTTTCACGGATTTGGGGGATATAGTGTTTCCCGAGATCAGAATTAATTCTGTTTTAAACATCCCGACTCCTTAAATGCCCGGCCGTATCTGAGACTACCTTCTCCGTGGAGTTTTAGTTCTTTTATAGAGTATGTAGAGCTCTTCTTTTTGTTTCCGAGCCCTAAGTGTTCCCACCTAGGTACTCATTTCCGCTCGCTCTAGCCAACTCTGGATTTAGCTCTCGGGTTCAAGCCTGTCTCTGGTTGCTTTACTGACAGCTATATTTTTGCCATTGAATTGCTCAATGAGTGCATTGTATTGCACTGTGCAATTTTTGGTCTTTCTTTTTTCTTTCGCAACCCCTCGGACTGTGGCTTCTGGCGTTTGCCTTCTTTTTCTCTCCACCCGATGTCGTCGATGCGGATTCCGTATGGAACGACCTCGCAAAAAGATCCTACGACAGGCGGTTACAGGGTGTTTTACTTGCCTAAGTCCAGCACAACGTGTGGCCTCGACCCATACCCTGGGACATAGAGTGTCCTGCTCTACAGACTGAGCTAGCCGGGCTATATTCTGTGAATTTTTTTTTTTTCTACCGTGTTGTCAGGCTAAGTATAAGTCATTGGCGTGATATACACTAATACTTTCGCCAACTCCATTGCCCAATTCGTACGGTGAATTCCCTTCCCGTTTAAGTACGACACGCCGAACTCGGTTTGGCCCTAATTTTGCATTATGTCCTTCCGCTCGGTTACTTTTCCTATAGTTTTTTCGGTACACTACCATGTTGCTCGAGCAGCTCTGCGAATACCTGCGCGACGAACTGTTAGCCTTTATTGGAGTGTATGCACTCTGGCACTCCAAACTGATGGAAAATTGACTTCTCCAGAAAGCTGACAAATCCTTCAGCGGTGGCTTTCCGTATCGGTTCTAACCAAACGAAATCCTTAAGCTGAACCCTCCACGAGTGGGCCGGCTGGGCAATGTTCACTGCATTTCCCTGAGCTATCCTACTGCCATAACATCTCAGGCAAAGTAGACTAGGACTCGGAGAGCATGCTAAACGAAGCCAGAACAAGCCATACCCGCTTGCCTGAACCCTCTAACTGCCAGCGTAGGAAAGGGCCGAATCGTAGAAGCGAGGGTAAGAAGGCTAAGGTGCAATACAAGGCAGCCCTCAAGATTAAGAGCCGGCTCCAGAACAAAGCGACCCTTTCCAAGAGGAGAAGGAAAAGCTAGCCTGGGCAGAGCAAAAGGTTGAGGATGGAAGGCTGCACTTCGCAAGCAAACCCGCGATGGCGTCGACAAGCGGATGGCGAACAAGGTAGAGGAGTTCGCGAACAAAAGGCAACGCTCACACGAGAGTGACGCCTAGGACATTCCGGTGAGCAAGCGGAAACGCGGGCCCAAGGAAACAGGTCACCCAAAGTAGCAGTGAAGCTCAACAAAAAGGCCAGGGTCAATTATGTACTCAACCGACATCTGATCGTGGCACTCACTGACAGGAACGACGAGAATGGGAAGATGACGAAGACGCGCTGGAAGATCGTCCATGCGCGACTCGTTGAGTCTCTCTGAGAACGTATGGAAGAGGCACCCACAGCCCCCATGCCCACATTCTATGTGTGCAGGGTGGCTGAACGGTGCTAAAATCCTGAAGTGCAACGACGATCCGACCAGGAAATGGCTGACGCAAACGGTCGACCAACTGCAGCCGTTGTGGGAGGGGCCAAGCTAGAGATGGTGGACAGGGAACTAATCCCATCCTCACTAAAGGCGAAACACTTTCCATCGCAATCCAAGGGGATCAGGCGCTGAAGCTGCTTCAACGGCAGAATCCAGAGGTCCCAACGGCAGATTGGAAGATTCTGCACATGGCCAAACCACTACCCAGTGTGGGGGACCAAAGTGTGGTTCTCCACATCAACAAGGAGGCGGAGGATTTGCTGTACCCAAGATTCGGGAAGATGACGTGGGTAGTGTCTACCTGCGTCTCAAGAAGCGCCAACCCGAGGGCAAGGGCGCACACATCCTGCAGGCCCAGAACCTCGCTCTGAATGACTCGGAAGACGAAGAGGACGGTGACCGAACAGTTATAGCCAACCCGTAGCGGAGATAAGTCAGCCGTCCATGTCTCTGAGGGTGCTGCAGCTCAATCTTAATAAAAGCATAATCGCATCGGCGGAGCTCCTGATTGCCCTGGAGCAAGGGCCTCGACATAGCCTTGGTTCAGGAGCCATGGATTGCCTCGGGCAATTTCGTGGCCGGACTAAGGTCCTCAAACTACAACAAATTCTACTCCCCAGCGGTATACAGGAACAGAAGCGCCGTACTTGTACGGAAGGGTATCCATGCTAACCTTATGCCTCATTATAGCTCTGATGACTTCGCTACGGTGATGGTAGAAAGCGAGGAGAAGCGCCTCTTGGTAGCGTCCTGCTACATGGCACACGATAGACCGTCGCCACCAGAAGAGCTGAGGAACTTAGTGCAATTCGGCTCCTCATTGGGGCAGATGCCAATGCACACCACAGCGTGTGGGGAAGCACCGACATCAACGACAGAGGTGAGTCACTCTTAGACGTGGGGGAGGAACACCCCTTCGTAGGAGGCACCTCGTCAAACGTACTAGATATAACACACGTAAAGGGACAGAGTACTTTGGTCTCCGAATGGAGGGTCCTAAAAACGGCATCCTTCTCAGACCATAGGTATATTCACTTCCGATACAATTTTAAAAGTACCCCAAAGGTAACTGTGTATAGAAACCTCCGGAACAAGAACTGATAAGATTACAAGGACAGTGACCTCAAAATTCGCGACTAGCCCGGGCACAGTAAAATTCGTGAAAGATATAGAAACGTCCCTAGAGACCCTGTCCAAGGAATTACTGGATGCGTATCACGCAGCATGCCCGACATCAAGAACAAGGAAGACTACCAAGCCACCATGGTGGAATCAAGAACTGACACTCAAAAGAAATAACCTCTGAGAATTCTTCAAAATCGCTAAAGTGGCAGACAATGAGATTATCACCGAGGAATACAAAATCCTACTTAGGGATTACAAGAAGGAATCACGCAGGGCACAGAGAAGCTCGTGGAGAATCTTCTGATCCAGCATCGAGAACGTCCCGGAAACAACTAAGCTCCGGAAGCTGCTTTCGAAGCAGCCTATTATACAGTCAGCTAAAGCGCGACGACGGACAGTGGACTGAGGGCAGTGCAGAGGCCCTAACAGCACTTATGCAATCGCACTTCCCAGGATGCACGGATGTCCTAGACGCCAGAACGCACCAGGACTTAGCAGCTGGCGAAGAACGCCTCCCAAACGATCTAATAACACCAATTAAAATCAACTGGGCCATAGAATCCTTTGCCACTGCCCGGCTCTCTCACGAGCAAGAACAAGATATCTCGTTGCCCCAGTTCTGGCATCACTAGTAGACTTCTCCAGCAGGGAACCAGGCAAACTTCTTGCCTTCGCGAAATACACCTCGATCCCTGTGGACATTAAAACCTAATAAAATATCTCGAGGTTCCTATGCGTGGCCCCGTCCATCCGTGTAACCTAACCTAACCTAACCAAACGAACTTAGTAAAATGATTTAGACATACAAAGATTACGGTGTTTCCAGTTTTTGTTCTGGGGTATGGCCCCATAAAATCAATATATAATCTTTGCCCTGGGCGTTCTGTTATGACTTGTTTGCTCATTGGGGTTCAGTTCGTTTTGTTGGCAGTTTTGGTAACTTTGCATACTTTACAGCTCTATATTACTTCTTGTACGATGACCGTCATGCCGCGTCAGTAATAGAATTGCCGTATTCTTTCCAGTATTTTGTGACTCCCTCCATGACCTGCCGTTTTGGCGTGATGAGCTTGAACGGCGATATCCTGCCTAAGCACTACCGAAACCCACAACTTCCAAGCACGGTCTTTGATAATTACCTCTTCCGATTGCAAGCCTAATCGCTTGTATACATAGCCTTCAGGTACTTGGATGTCCGGTGTCTTTTCAGCGTGCCTTCGACTGGAACGCATCCGCTCTTCTGTAGCTACCTTGTCCATATGTGTTCTCGAGAGCACATCTGGGACTACGTTTAGTGCCCCTTTCCTATGCTCAATTGTTACGTACGCCCTCTCCTTCAATTTATTTGATGGAGAAAGATGCACGTAGAAAAACAACAATGAATCTGAAGGCAGAGAGAGAGGGGCAATCGACACATTGACTCACCGAAAACAAGCAAAGGAATGTGCAACTTGACGATCTTTGGAATGACATACGGTCAGAACAACGACCGTAAACCTACATCAGTAGCTGGCAAAGTGCATCAGTCGGGCATTGACACCTAAATAACCGAACTATTACGGGAGCCTAGAAAATATTCTACACTGGTACAAAAGACCGTGGCCGGATAGAGAAGAGACAGAATTTATTCTGATCTACAGGGCACTATAGTGTACGCACTGTGTTCCCTAGCGTCATCGAAGACTGGAGCCAAGACCGAAGAGCTGAAGGAAGGCCTTGAGCATTCTGCAGGACTGCTACCACACTGAAGGAAGTCCTCCTGTACGGCCCACGATTGCTTTGGGGGTTGTCCTATTACTTCATATCCCGAAGGGATATGTGGTCAAGATGTACAAGAGTTCCGTGCAAGGACGCCAGGACCAGAAACACGCCATGGAGCAAGTGATATGCCGCCAGGTCTAAAAGACAATAAAGTGCAAGAAGCAGACTCAAAAAAAAAAACCATAACAAAGTGGCAAAAATAAAGGCAATTAAATGCCTTAATTACAGACAAACATAAACAAATTGTGAACTTAGGCAGTTATGAATGCAAGTGCAACAACAACGATACAAAGTGAAGTGAGCAAGACATCGGAGACGCCGCTGCCCGCAAGTTATCAGACCAGACGTGTGCCGCCGTGTGATACTCCAACATACATACATAATCATACATACCTGCATACATATATATATATATATATTAAGTGATTGTGCTTAAGAACGATATTTTTTTGTGTGCTTCAACAATAGTGTTTTGCACGTATATATACATATATGTTACTAATTTTTTTTCAACAGGCCCAGGATCCATCGCGTCGATATCTCATCGCCCAGGACCAGCAACGGGGTAAGTTTGTCGGAACACAGTTCCTTTATCAAATACATATATACGGATATATATATATCCGTGCACCGTGATTAATCAGCAGGCCCTAGCGGTCACTCTTAGAAAGGAACCGCATTTCTACATTAAAGTAGAAATTAAATTTTATCCAAATTTAATTCGCTATCATTATAAATGATCTAGAGCATTTGTACATTGAGACCTTCCGTCTTGACTTTTCCCCAGTTATTCACTGTAATAAAGTAGAAAAAGCCATAGTTTGTGCAACAGTACCCAAGACTACCGTTTATTCTGAAAACTTCTCTAATGAATTTCTGGGCGAGGTTAGCACTTTTGTCATCCGCCTAATGAACTAATTAGAAGAATAATAAAGTAGTTGAAAAACACGCGAATACACAACCTAGCTATTTTTAACCATATCTTTGTATAATTTAACTTTTTATAATATATAATAAAACATTGACTTTTCAGCGGCGAGTATCAGCCTTGTGTTTGTATGAACAATCACAAGAGCCCTCAGAGCGACGTTTGTAGTGAGTAACGGCAGGGTCGCAAGAAGTAGGCCGGTCAGTGAAATCGATTAATACTGCACGGATCAGGAGTTTCCAGACGCTATTACAGTGGAAGAGTTCATCCGGAAGCGGCGAGACTTCTATAAAAAACATCCAATAGAAGATCCTTGCTTTACTAAATTTCATAACGCCACTTGTCGGGTCTATGGGAGGATAGGAGGCGATGCAGTCACTAACCCAGCGGCTTTTCCGCGGAGTCCGTCAGGCCAGGACGGGACAGCCAGACGGACCAAGGCAGTCACATTCCCGTAGAAACAACCATACCCAGACAAATCTCTCCCCATAAGAGCCTAGAACAACGGGAGAGGGAGTATGTTCTGGCAAAACAGCGTATTTTCCACGGCTCAGAAGATACAGACAACACGACACGGGACGTACGGAAGATGCAGAAGCTATATGACACCCGAGCAGAATATCGCAAGTTAAAGCAGAAAGTTGGAGACACGGTAGTAAGCGTACAAAACGATAACCGTTTCTTTGCCAAAACTAAAGTCGACGAAGAAGAAATACTAGCGTTACTGGATACAGGTGCTAGTGCGAATTGCATCGGCAGAGGAGTGGAAGCCCTTTTAAGGAACCGGACGCGGCCCATAAGGAAGCTTAGCGAGGAATGTGTGCGCACAGCTAGTGGCGGCGAAACTCGAGTAGTCGGAGACCGCATGCTTGGTCTACGCGTGCTCGAAGAGAGCAACAGCAGCTGGAGTTCCCCAGTGACTCTAGTACAGAAAAAATTGCCTTTGCCTCGACGCACGCAACGCCAATTCCCGGACAATCAAAAATGCATACACGTTGCCACACATCGAGGGACTGTTAAGTCGCTTACAGGAAACATACTATATTTCCGCAATCGATTTTAAAGACGCTTTTTGGCAAATACCCCTGAAAACAAAAAGTAGAGAGAATACCGCGTTTACAGTACCCGCCCGACCGCTGTATCAGTTTACAGTCGTGCCGTTCGGTCTGTGCAATGCAGCGCAAAGAATGTGCCGACTAATGGATAAGGTAATACCGGCGGCGCTACGCGAGAATGTATTCGTGTACCTCGATGACCCACTAGTTTGTTCACCTACTTTTGAAAAACATCTGGATATATTGAACCAGGTCAGTGACTGCTTGCAGCGGGCAAAACTGACAATTAACGTCGACAAAAGTAAGTTTTGCTATAGTCAGGATAGATATCTGGGCTATTAGAAAGAGGATGCATACGAACAGATGATTCGAAAATCCAGTCAATCCAAGAATTTCCCCAAACAAGCTCCGCCGAACAGATGCAGAGGTTTTTGGGTGTGACTGGCTGGTACAGGAGGTTCATTCAAAACTACGCCAAAGCAGCGGCTTCTCTTCATGATTGTTTGAAGAAAGACCGCGTCAAAAAAATTTGAATTGACCGAAGAGACAGTTAGGGCCTTTGAAGAACTAAAAGCTAACATGGCATCAGCACCTGTACTTGTTACCCCTGATTTTAAAAAGCCCTTCACCATCCAATGCGATGCATTAACGACTGGAGTAGGAGGAGTTTTGTTTCAGACGGATGACTCAGGCGGCGAACACCCAATCGCCTACATGTCAGCCAAAGTGAACAAGGCACAGCGAAACTATAGCATAACAGAGCTTGAATGCTATGCCGCCCTTCTCAGCATCACCAAATTCCGCGCTTACGTGGAAGGGATGCCGTTCAAGGTGATCACCGATCATGCTGGTTTAAAATGGCTTATGGGTCAAAAGGATTTATCCGGCAGATTAGCACGCTGGAGTCTGAAGCTGCAAGCGTTCGACTTAACCATCGAACATCGTAGAGGAGCCCTTAACGTAGTACCAGATGCCCTCTCCCGAGTGCATATGGACGAGCTACAGAAAGCGAAAGCGGAAAAACAGGATATACATATAAACCTGGACTCGACGGCGTTCCAATCCCCGGAATACGTGAAATTAGTACAGGCAGTGGACCAAAGTGTGTTAAAAGGCCCAGACGTACAAACAACGGACGGCTTTATATACAAGCGGATAGGCTTCAACTCAGGGGATGCCGTAGATGAAGCCAGAGCATGGAAGCTCTGGGTACCCGTCGAGCTGAGATCTGACTTAGTCTAACCAAAACTGGGAACTCAGTGATTTTTGTATGCCTCGATCATTTCTCCAAATTTGACTGGCTGCAGCCTATGAGACATGCAGTGGCATCAGAGGTAGTCAGAGAGTAGTGGCAGACACGAATCGATAGGCATGAAACCCTACTTTGCCATGTTTGGGACAGAAATGATTACACACGCCTCTGTCTATCCGATATTAAGGAAGCTGGGAGGGATTCAGACCGGAGACTCGCAAATAAACCTGCCAGACAAAATGGACATCATTCGCCAAAAAGTGAGCCAGGACCTAAACAGGACCCATGAACGGGCAGAAAAGGCCTATATCACCCGCAACAAACCGGTGGAATTTTCCGTTGGACAAGTTGTCAATCGAAAGAATTACCGACAGAGTAACAAAGCTGAGGGATACAATGCCAAGCTTGCCTGAATCGGATTCGCTGTGTTGTACTCCAGCGTAAGGGCAAGGCGTTAAACGAGCTGGGGAATGTCGGTGGGAAGAGCGTTGGCACATTTCATGCCAAAGACCTCTATATCGCTTGACTCGCCCCTAAATGAAATACGAGGATCCTCCACCTTCCAAGAGAGTGAAAAAGCTCGGAACGTCGAAATAGGGCCGAAAAGGTGCCGCTATATAAACCTAGAAACGCGACGGCACCTTACCAGAAGCAACATGTCGGCCTCTAGTTTGCACACGCAAGTTGTGAGAGCTGCTCGCCAGCTCCACAAACTGCGATACAAGATCTATGCAGACCTAAGCTTCCTTAACTCCCTAGTGGAGGGCGTGTCCGGGCTCCAGCAGAGCCTGGAACGCACTTGCTTCCAGAGGATAGGAGGAGAAGAACGGCCTCCGGAAAGAGATAGGGGCACTGAAGCGAACCAAGCGGCGGGACCAGAGACATCTGCGCCGTCAACAAGAACAGCTGGCGGACTACCAAGCGGACGTTAACAGAAAGCAGTGGCAGGAATGGCGGCTGTTGAGAGCGGTACAGCACGCTGTCTCCAAGTTAAGGAGGCAGCACCCACAGTACGCCGCTGTGACTCTAAAAACTCTTAGAAAAATACTTACCTCCAAAGATTAAAAAAAAACATATATCTATAAATATTTTTTTTCTCTGGGGGAAAGAGGCAGTAGGCAAAACCTCGAGCGACACCGCGATAGTAATCCAATCGCAGAGGTGGGAAGTTTTGGCTGGCAGCAACACCCATGTTCGTACACGTAAACTATATATTTTTGTGTTTTGTTTTGTTTGTTTGTTTTGTCTTTGCTGACTACAGCGCATACTTTCTTCTTGCAGGTATTAATTTTTGTTGTAATTTTTGTCTTTTATCTGATATTCTCATTTACAGGTATGTATGTATATGTATCTATGATTCTGTCCAGCGACGGAAAGTTTTTTTTTACAGATACCCTTTATGCACAATAGTCCTAATCGAAAAACCTACCAACATAATTATCCGTATGGGCATAAATTTTGTTTGCCAATCAATTATTATTGTTGTGTGTAATAGTTTAATAGTTTGATAATAGCCCGGTTAGAGCAGTCGGATGAACATGAGACTCTTGGTACAGGAGTGGGTCAAAGCCACACGTTTAAGGGCGCTTAAATAATAGAAAATAAAAAAAAAGAAAAACAAGCACTAATTCGTTGATCGTACGAAAATTCCTTTTTGCGAAGTCATTCCATGCGTGTCCGTATCGAGCACTTCGAGCCGGTTACGTACGCCCTCTCTTTCAATTTATTTGATGGAGAACAACAACGAATCTAGGGGCAAAGAGAGAGGGGCAATCGACACATTGACTCACCGAAAACGATCTTTTGAATGACATACGGTCCGAAGAACGACCGTAACCCTACACCAGTAGCTGGCAAAGTGCATCAGTCGGGCATTGACACTACCGATAGGGGAAATCATTGGTGGGAACACTTAAATAACCCAACTATCACGGGAGCCTAGAACATGCTCTAGACTGGTATAAAAGACCGTGGCCGGATAGAGAAGGCAGACAGAATTTATTCTGATCTCCAGGGCACTAAAGTGTACCAACTGTGTTCCCTAGCGCCATCGAAGACTGGGGCCAAGACCGAAGAGCTGAAGGAAGTCCTTGAACATTCTGCAGGACTGCTACCACACTGAAGGAAGTCCTCCCGTGCTACCCACGATTTCTATTGAGGGATGTCCTACTACCTCCTATCCTGAAGGACGAGTATCAATTTACAAGGACTTTATTAACCAGGTCTTTAATATGGGAAGTACCAGCTCCAAAGCGGAGAACAATACGGCCGATGTGATCAACACCGTAAAAATAATCAATCACAAGGTCGACATTCAGGACGTGAACCATAACATTAAGATCCTCATCATTATATTTGTTTTCATAATCATCCTGAAAGTGGTCAAGAAACATGCCATGGAGCAAGTGATATGCCGCCACGTCTAAAAGACAATAAAGTGCAAGAAACAGACCCAAAAAAAACAAGAAAGAAAGCTAACTTCGGCCAGCCGAAGTTTATATACCCTTGCAGATCATTCCTATTCTATTTGAAATTACAAAAATGTTAAATTTAGATTTGCCACAAACAAAATTATAGCAGTTTACGACGTACTTTGACATTAATTAATCGATCCTTCCCATGGCAGCTATATAATATAGTAATCCAATTTATGTTAAATTTAATTCGAAATTCTAAAATAATAAAATAACTTATATTCCAAAGTTTTCCGATCGTTCCTATGGGAGCTATATGATATAGTTGTCCGATTTTTCAAAAATTTTATTCGAAATTCGGGACAGTTAAAGAAATTATATTCCCAAGATTAGAAGATAATATGTCAAAATATACCGAAGATATAATTTTTTTTCCATTATTTTTCCGATTATTCCTATGGGAGCTATAAGATATAGTTGTCCGATCCGGCCGGCTCCGACTAATATACTACCTGCAACAGAAAGACGACTTTTGGTAAAGTTTCAGCTCGATAGCTTAAAAACTGAGGGACTAGTTTGCGTAGAAACGGACGGACGGACGGACGGACAGACGGACGGACAGACGGACAGACGGACATGGCTAGATCGACTCGTCTAGTCATGCTGACCAAGAATATATATACTTTATAGGGTCGGAAACGTCTCCTTCACTGCGTTGCAAAATTCTGACTGAAATCAATATACCCTCTGCAAGGGTATAAAAACCATAACAAAGTGACAAAAATAAAGGCAATTAAATGCCTTACAGACAAACGTGAAGCGAAGAAAACATAAACAAATTGTGAACTCAGGCAGTTATGAATGCAAGTGCAACAACAACGATACAAAGTGAAGTGAGCAAGACATCGGAGACGCCGCTGCCCGCAACTTATCAGACCAGACGTGTTCCGCCGTGGGATACACCGACATACATCCATAAACATACATACCTACATATAAATATATATACATATATATAAAGTGATTGTGCTTAAGAACGTAGTTTTTTTGTGTGTTTTAACGATAGTGTTTGTACGTATATATATACAACGTATACGTATATATATATAAATTATAATATCTTCTAAAGCCCAGGATCCGTCGAGATCTCATCGCCCAGGACTTAAAGGGGTAAGTTTGTCGGAACACGGTTCCTTTTTATCCACCATATATATATATATATCCGTGCCTTTGGTTGACTATCTGCAGTAAATTTTCCAATTTAGACCTCTTCAAGGTATTACAATAGTTTATATCAGTCAGTATACCTTTTTGTTGTACTTCATATAATATAAAAAAACTTTGACTTTTCAGCGGCGAGTATCAGCCCTCAGAGCGACGTTTGCAGTCGTGAATAGTCAGCAATTTGCTGACGTGTGCACCTTGTACAGGTGGTAAGTTCGATACTCCCGGTAACAAACTTTGTTGGTCAATTGAAAATTAAAGTTATATGTATTCCCAATAATAATATTATTCATAAATGGCACTAAGCAATACTTTGTTCAATAAATTTAAAATGTGAAAACGAACTTAAAACCATGAAGTGCTAAGTTTTCAACAAGGAGGGTGCTGACGAAATAAGTGGAGTAGGTGAAGAATAATGACATAACTTTTGACGGACAACCTTGACAATAGGGGATCGTATTGCGCGGCCCGCAACGATCCATTTGGCAAACGATTGTGTTTTTTTTTTTTTAAATCAGTCTGTTTATTAGGGCGGGATGGGTATATAATGATGTGGAAGTAGTGTGTACAGTGCTTTATACATGGAAGGTATATAAAGAAAGCGGATAGAGAAGAAAGAATAGAGTTTGGTTCCCTCCCCGCGGGACTACCGCGTGGCTTTACTTCGCAGAGTCAGGATTTACTCTAGGGCTCATCTCGAGGTCCCTCGTCGAACTTCGTCTCGCGCTCTTTCTATTTTCCGTAGGGTCTTCATGACTACGGCGGCAAAGTTGCTCATCTTGGCACAGAACTCTTCATCCGAGATCATGCGGTCTCCCAGGGCAGCAGGGTTCCTAGTCTCGCCCAGACATTCCTAACTTTCGTGCTCAAACCGTGGGCGTAACATTTACCTGCCCACGGTGCTCGGCTGTCTCCTCTACTCCACATTGGGGGTAGCTGTGGTCGTCGTCGTGGCCGAATCAGTCAGGTAGCTCTTGAAGCAGCTATGTCCGCTTAGGATCTGTGACAGCCAGAAGTTTACTTCTCCTTTTCCTCTTTGTATCCATCGCTCAATGTCGGGAATGACCTGGTGGGTCCAGCGTCCTTTCGTGGATTGCTGCCAGCGGGCCTGCCATGTTCTTAATCTTCTTTCCCTCGCCCTAGCTTTAATATCACTTCGCTGTGGGGTGGTGCATACTCTTCCAAGCGTCTTGATTTCTTCATGGATTTCCCTAGCCTCGACTGCGAGGAGGTCTATGGGGATCATGCCGGAGATGACAAGGGCTGCGTCGTCCGATACCGTGCGGAATCCGGAGCAGACTCTTAGAGCGCATAGCCTGTAGGTTGATTCCAGGCCTTTTATATAAGACGCTGTGCCAACAGATTCGGCCCATATTGCCCATCTTGTGTTAAGCATCCAATTTGGATGCTCGTTGTCTCAAGCACCTGGCGGCTGGATATGAGGACCGCCTCGGTTTGTGGTGCGCTATCCTTAGGCCACCGACGCGAGCCACTCTTCGATAATTGCCACTGCTTCGTTTCTGAGTTTCTCAGCTTCCGGAATGGTTTGGCCACGATTGCGACTGATATGTCATCCGCAAAGCCTATCACGCTGGTTCTTCCTGGTAGTGCCAACCTTAGGACTCCTCGTACATCGCATTCCAAAGCAGCGGTCCAAGAACAGATCCTTGGGGTACTCCACAGTTGATCTTGTGCTCCATCGTCCCTCTATCCGTGTCGTAGAGTAGGGTGCGGTCGCCGAAGTAGGACTGAACGATGCCTACTAGGGTCTCTGGTACTCCTAGTTGTCGGATTGCTTCTAGAGTAGCATTCCAACGCGCTGAGTTGAAGGCATTTCTAATGTCCAGGGTCACGACTAGGCAGTCTCCTTACTGCCTCCCCGCCATCTTGTACCTTCTATTGTCTTCGAAGCGATGTCCTTTACCGTGGAGATTGCATCCACCGTTGATCTTGCCTTCCGAAGGCCGAACTGCATGGGTGACAGGTCCCCGGCTGCTGAGATGGCTTTCTGCAGCCTGTTGCTGATGCACCGTTGTAATGCCTTGCCTATATGGTCGATCAGGCATATTGACCTGTACAAAGACGGGTTCTCTGGTGGTTTGTTCGGCTTGGGTAGCAGGACCAGCTTCTGAATCTTCCACCACTTTGGGAAGGTATTTTCCCTGAGGCAATGGTTGAAGGCGTCGGCGAATGCTTCGGGGTTCTCGAGCATCGCCAGCTTCACTGCACTGTCCGGGATACCGTCCGGGCCTGGAGCCTTTCCTACGGGCAAGTTCCTGGCTACCTTCTTTATTTCATCCGGCTGGACAATACTCAGCGAAGTAGCTGCTGCTGCTACCTGTTCGCGCTGTGGGGCTGGACGCACTGTTGGAAACAGGTGTTCCACTATCTCCTTCGTTTTGTTGGCTTCGCCTGCGACAGCTAGGCTTTTGCCTAGCTCATCTTTTTGACTACCACTTTGTATGCTGAGCCCCAGGGATCCTGTTCGGCTGCATCCACGACTGAGCCTGCTTCACCTCTTCTAAACGGGTGTTCCGACCCGGTGTTTAGTAGGGCTACATCGAGTGACGCGATGGTTTCGAGTAGGGTTTTCCCTCTCGCGTTCGTGTAGGCCGATCCCCACTCCTATGCCCATGCGTTGAAGTCCCCAGCGATAACCACGTTCCTCTTTCTCCGTGCATCCTCCACCAATTCGTCCAGAACTGATGTGAAGTCCGGGAGGGTGAGGCGTGGTGGCAGGTAACAACTATACTTACAGAATTCGCTAACAATAGCCCGGATGAAGAAGGATCCGACGAGCACTTGCAGGAATCGGGATGAGCCGATCGTCCAGATCGCTGCGCACTTCTTCGCGTCCAATATATATTTCGGCCCGGCAGACTTTTTGTACGGCTCACTGATCAGCGCTTGGATTTCACACACGGTCTGGCTTAGCAGATCATGCGCGGCTTATCAGTGGTTGATGTTGATCTAGATGATCTTCACCTCTCCGACGATTTTTGCTCATGGGGCATCTCCTACTACCCGCTATGTGCTTCACATCTGCCCTCCTAGCTCGGTCGCAGAGAGGGCATTTTGCTTCCTGCGAACAGTCTGCGACCTTATGCCCGGGTTGCCCACACTTTAGACAGCAGTTGCTGCGATCTACTCCGCTTTTGCACCGGAGCGCTATATGCCCAAACTCAAGGCACTTGTAGCACCTCCGTTCGGATGCCCTTTCTCGGCCCCGGCAATTCGACCACCCCACCTTTACCCTCCCTTCTGAGAGGAGTTTTACGGCTATTTGCGGCGCAAGTGCGAGCACCGCCATTTTTGTGCCCGCGTAAGCCGGGCGAAGCGCTTTGACGTTTGAAGCGTCTACCCGATGGCCCGTTAGCACGTGAACAGCTGCTGCTACCTCCTTCTTAGTGGTCAGGTCGTCTATGTCGCGTACTTCAACGTGGGCCACTTCCACGACTGTCCGGACGCAAGCCAGGTCTCCAAGGACGTTGCCTAGGCTCTCCTTGATGGACTGGGTGTCCTCCCATGATGCGCCATCCAGTTCCAGGAGGAGATCTCCTTTTGCTGTGCGCTTAATCCGGAGAACGTTCTTGCGCACGGAGGGAATGTGGCTGAAAAATTGCCCGATCGTGTTACGATCAAGCGGCACCTAAGCATGTGGGGCAATGTAGACTGATGACCGACGGACTTTACGACTCTAACTATTTTTCAGTCATCTTAATATTTATTCTCGTTATGTTGGAGAGGAAAAAGTCTTACCAAGAACACACCCGGCGAGCTTATGCCGGCAAAAATTGGTGCCTGAACATCGGATGACTTAGTCCAAATAGGTTTAAGGGTTGAGTTGTAGAGAAGAACTTTAAAGTCCAGACACAGGGGTGATTGAGAATTTATAATCCAGTACTTTCTTGCATTTAATGTGCCTCCGCCAGGTTAGGCGCCTGTCGAGGTGTACACCGAGATATGTTACATCGTTGGCTGGGGGGATCTGCGTATTATTCAAAGTTAACGGGGGGCACGATTGTCTATTAAGGGTAAACGTTATATGTTTACACTTTTGTTCATTAATTTTGATACGCCAGTCTGAAAGCCATTTCTCGACTACCACCAAATGATCAGCTAGTTGAGCTGTTGCTCTAACTGGGAATCTCGAGCGGCTCAGAATTGCGGTGTCGTCAGCAAATGTGGGCGTAGTCAACCTCTCGTTCGTAGGAATGTCTGCTGTGTATAGGACAAACAGGGTAGGGACCAGTGCGCTACCTTGTGGGACTCCGGCCTCAATGTTATACTCGTTGGATGACGTTGCATTGCATCTCACCTCGAAGACTCTGTGGTAGAGGTAAGACTCAAGTAACTTATGAGTATTTTCTGGTAATAAATTTATGATTTTATGCATAAGGCCTTCAAGCCACACTCGGTCAAATGCCTGGGAGACGTCGAGGAATATCGCACTACTATATTCCCGATGTTCGAAGGCTGTACGGATTTCTGATGTTATCAGGTTGACTTGCTCGATAGTAAACTTATTGGCCTGTACTAGTGTTGGGTTGCTTATGAGTATGTGAACAAAAAAGAGTTGCTCACTAAACTGAGTGAGTGAACATGTTCCTTCTAACTTGTTCTTTATTGTTCACTTGTTCATTTTTGCTCACTTGCTCCTTTTTGTTCACTTGCTCAGTTTTGCTCTTCTACTTGCTCTTTTTTGTTCACTTGTTCAGTTTTGCTCTCTTATTTGATATTTTTAGTTCACTTGCTCATTTGTTCTCTTGCTGTTTTTGGCTCAAAAAATAGTTATTTTTACTTTTTGGATGCATTTTGCATACGGTTTTATAGTCAATCAGCTATTTTCTCAGAACCAGTGAGAAAGTTAAGGTGTTCCGTGAGCCAGTGAGCAAGTGAGCAAGTGAGCAAGTGAGCCGGTGAGCAAATGAGCAAGTGAGCAAACTGAGTGAGTTGACTCATTAAGAAAAAAAGAACAAGCGAACATGTTCACCCAAATGAGCAGTTTTTACCCAACACCAGCCTGTACGATGAGGGAATTGTGTGGTCTTTCCCAGGCTTCGGTATCATTATAACCACAGACTTTTTCCATTTTTTGGGGTAGTAGCCAAGTTTAGTGATCCCGTTAAATAGTTTGAATAAAACATCCACTGCGCAATTTGGAAGTTCAATTATCATTTTTGGGGTTATTAGGTCGCCCCCTTGGAGCCTTTTTCGGTTTTAATTGCTTCCTGATGACATTAGCAATTTCAGGAGCTTGAAACAAAATCGGGTTAATTGCAATTTCAGAGCTAAGCGGCGGTAGTTGAAAAGAGTTTGTGGCGGCGTTTGGCTGAAATACGTTTTGTAGGTGCAAAGCAAATGTTTCGGCTCTGTCTTCGTTACTGCGGGCCCAAGTACCCGAGGAGTTTCTAATAGGAGTGACTGATTCTATCGAAGAGCTTAAATTTGGGTGGGCTCTCCACAAGGGATGCTTTGTGCTGGTCGGCGACAGTCTCTCGATGTACCGGCGCTGCGCAAGCTCTTCTTCTTGCTTAAGGCTTTTGATGAGTCTGCGGGTGGCTTCATTAAAGAGTTGCTTCGAATGGGGCGATCTGCAAGATTGCCAAGCTCGTCGTAGGCGTCGTTTTTCCGGAACTAGTTGTTCGATTTGCAGATTAGTTTTGTAATGGTTGCCACGCACAATTATCTCTGCTGGTGTTGAGATTTTGGCTGCTGCCACGAGTACCGACTTCAGGGCATCAGCACAGAAGTCGATGTCATTCTCAGTGTCAAGCTGTGGTGTAAACTCAATGTGGGAACTTACGTACTTTTGTACTTTAGTTAGTTCTATGCAAGGTCAACCCGAAGGAGTGCCAGATTATATTGGAACTTTGAAGGAGAGTTATTAAAACAGGCGAGTGATCCGATGATAAGTCCGATAGCGAATTGGCGCTTACTAAGTTTCTTGGGATGTTCTTGGTCACAGCGAAGTCAATTAAGTCCGGAAGTTTTCTGGGATCAGTTGGCCAGTATGTGGGGCTGCCAGGAGAGACATAGTCGAGTTTGTTGGTCAAATTTATAATTGCTTCATAAAGTGGTCTTCCTTTAGGTGTCACGAGTCTTGATCCCCAGTGCGTGTGCTTGGCGTTGTAGTCTCCTCCTACTAAAAAGCGATCTCCGAGTGAATTGCAGAAGTCCAAGAATTGCTCTTCAGTTATTGTAAAACGCGGTGGGCAATAGACAGCGGCTATAGTGATACTGCCGTTGCCTGCTTTTAATTTTATAGATGTAGCCTGCAAATAATTTGTTGCAAACCTCTGGTGAAAGTGGTGATTTATGCGTTCCCTGATTAAGATTCCGGTTCCTCCGTCGGCCTTGCCATCCGGATGATCTGTGCAGTATAAGGTATACCCTCTTATTTGGAAGTTGAATTTACTTGTGAGATGAGTTTCTCCCAGCAGCATTACATCTATTTGGTTTTCATTGAGGAATTGAGTTATTTCAAGTTTGTGCCGTGAAACGCATTTGGCACTCCACATGGATATTCGAAGGAAAGACATTTATTTAGATGGTTGGGATGTGAGCAAAATTAAAATGTTTGGATTTTGCATAAGGTTTTGCATCGTTGTTTTCATAAAGGACATACATTTTATCATACCCTGTTGTAAAGTCAGCATCATGGTTTCGATGTTGTTTGGTATTTGTCCAATAGGTTGCTGAGGTGTGATTATATTTTGCCCAGAGCATTGAGCTTGTGGGATTCCCGTCTGGTTGCCGAGTCCGGATTTTAGGGCACTGGCGTATGAAACTCCCCCATTTGTGTTGAGGGGCCCAAATGAAGATCTGGCTGCTTTCGCAAAGAAGACATCTGGTGTTGTTTGGGATTGCACGTAGGCATTTTGTGCATTCTGGGAGCGTGCATATTTTTTCTGTTGCAGCCGACTCTTCAGCTCTTTATAGACCGGGCAGCCTCGGTAGTTTGCGGTATGATTTTGTCCACAGTTAGCGCATTTCTGCGTCTTTGGGTCTTATTTGTTAACAGGGCACGGCTCGGAGTGGTGGTAGTTGCAGTTGTTTCTGAACTTCATTCTTCTTCAAGGCCCTACTTTCTGGCTCCAGTTCGACCTTAAAGAGTGGTTGCGGCTTTTTATTTCTGTTGAGAATATTAATAATATTTTTTGCAAGAAATCCTTTTTCTTTCAGTGCCTCTATTATCTCATTTTTGGATACGTCGGGCTCTATGCCGTTTAGCACCACTTGCAAGCCCTTGCTACTCTTGAGCTGGTACGTGTAGTAGGGTTTCGTAGCCTCGTCTAGGTATTTGGTTATAGCTCTGAATTGATCTTCAGTTTTAGCTTGATGCTTGGTTTCGTTTATTCCCTTTGACAAGAGGAGTAACATAAAAGTTGTCATTCCCGACCAGCGCAACAATTTTCTTTACTAGGGCATTTGAGTTCTGTTCCTTTATGTAAATTGGTGGGGGCTTTGGCTTCTTTTGTACAGCCTGACCAGTCTCGGAATGATTATTTTCAATATCGGACAACAGGGCGAATCTGTTGTTACTAGATCCCCCTGATTGTTCACTGCCTTTATTGGGGCAATTTTGTTTTGGTTTATTTCCAACCATTTTATTTTGCGGGCTTAACTTTCGTTTGATTTGGATGTAGCGATCCATGCCAGTCTGAATCGCCGCTCATCGAGCTATTACTCGTGGCACTTCTTAGTTTTTATAATAACTTTGCACTAGTTTTATACATTATTATATATGTTTTAATTTTGTGTTTTTAGCAATAGATTGCCTTTATTACACTACTCCAGTATTTTTAGTTATTTGTTTTTTTCACTTTTGACTGATTTTATCCGGAGCTCGCGCATAACACGTCTGCACTCTCCGGGCGTTATAAATAACTTTTCAATTTTTGACTCAACTTTTCTAGTCTTCCTGACAAATCTTTCTGCCCCATGAGCTCTAAAGTGTCTAGCATGATCCGTGATCACCTTAAAGGGCATACCTTCTACATACGGTTGTGGATGCGTCGTGTTATTAATACTGGCGCAGAAACCATGCTGGTTTTCAAGCCTCTTACGCTTTCACTCCCTCTTGGTCAAGTTCATACTTCTTAATCCGATCTTTTTTCAGGCTCATTGAGTGGAGCTGCCGTTTGTGCGTAGTTCTGAATAAAGCGCCGATACCATCCTGTCATCCGCATATGCTTAGCAGAAAGCGTCTTTTAAATCGATTGCCGAGATATAATATGTTTCTTGTGATAGTCCGATCGTAATGAGTAATACACCAAATTAAAGGTATTGCTAAAACTTAAAGGATTGCATACCAGGACCTCAAGAAAATCAATCAAATCAATTTGGGAGAAAGAGCGGTGAAAGTGTAAAAGTAAAAATTTAGAAATTTGGATCTGGTGGGGCCGGTGGAATAATTGGCACTACGCACTACGTTAGTCGTATTCCTACTGAAAATGCGCTTAATATGAGGGGTCATATCAGAAAATCGGACGCTCCGTTCAAAAGTTATACCGAAAATATGATTTTCTTCTTCTTCCTAAAATGAAAATTTAATTCTGTTTATCAGTTTGTCTGTGTGTCCCAAAACATGGTTTTAAAGTCCTGAAAATTTGATATGATGTTCAACAGCTCGATATAAGAAACTTTAGTTCTACCACTTTTCGAAATACCCGCTAGAGGGTATAATGATTTCAGTCAGAAGTTTGCAACGCAGTGAAAGAGACGTTTCCGACCCTATAAAGTATATATATTCATGGTCAGCATGACTAGACGAGTCGATCTAGCCATGTCCGTCTGTCCGTCCTTTTCTATGCAAACTAGTCCCTCAGTTTTGAAGCTATCGAGCTGAAACTTTACCAAAAGTCGACTTTCCATTGCAGGTAGTATATAAGTCGGAGCCGGCCGGATCGGACAACTATATCTTATAGCTCCCATAGGAATAATCGGAAAAATAATTGAAAAAAAATTATGCTCTTGGAAATATCATTTTTTTAACTGTTCTGAATTTCGAATTAAATTTTAGAAAAATCGGACGACTATATAGCTCCCATAGGAACGATCGGAAAACTAAAGAGAAATTAATAGAAACAAAATTATAGCTTTGTTAATTTTTATTGTATTCTCTTCTATTTTGGAATATAGTTTATTTTCTTATTTTAGAATTTCGAATTAAATTTAACATAAATTGGATGACTATAGCTGCCATAGGAAGGATCGATCAATTAATGTCAATATAATACGTAAGCTGCTATAATTTTGTTCGTTGTTGTTTGCAAATCTAAATTTAACATTTTTGTAATTTTAAATTGAATTGGAATGATCTGCAAGGGTATATAAACTTCGGCTGGCCGAAGTTAGCTTCCTTTCTTGTTTTCCCTATCATTAATTATCACTTATACAACACTAGCATACAATTTTTTTTTTATATGTATTAACGCTGGCACCATATTTTTTGGTTTAATTTGAAGTCACTGATCAAGATGAAGAAAATAAAAAAAATTTTCAAAGAATCGTTTTGGAAATATTCAAGATAGCCAGATTTTTGACCACTTCTTTAATTAAACTTAACAGTTCTCAAAAACAGATAGTCGAAAAGTTTTGTACCTTTCCTAAAAGGTATGTCTCTTTGTGATCGGACCATAATTAATGGAGATCTACCGTCGGAAAGTATAAAAGTTTAATTTCTTTCTTTTTTTTAATAGCTATATTTCACACAATTTTAAGAAATATTAATAAATGTTTATAAATTATTTTGAGTATGCCGTTTTTCTCAAAAAAATTAGGCAAATTATTTACAAATCGATTGCACATTCTAGGAGATATGCATGTTTTACTGAAATGACTCAAAGTCAACGGATGCGTCGGTCAGAGAGATACATTTCGTCACCCGCTCTTGTAGTTGCAGTGTCCATATCCAGACTCGAACCTCTCGAGCGACCTGGCATAGCCTAGTCAAGCGGATAGCGTCCGCCAAAGGAAGCCCTAGAATTTAAATTGCATCAAACTAAAATAAAACAAGAAAGGAAGCTAGCTTCGGCCAGACGAATACCCTTTATATACCCTTGCAGATCGTTCCTATTCTATTTGAAATTCCAAAAATGTTACATTTAGGGCCGTTTTCTCGTCCGTACTTTAGTTTGCCTGCCGGGACAACGGAGCGATAAACAAAAAATAGTTTACTCTTCCTTATGTTAGCGCAGGTAGTGACAAATTTTGTCATGATACTTCATCCACCGTGCAAAATTTGTGCGGTTGGATTGTGCGCAGGTGTTGCAATCGAACGTTGACAATCTGGTTCCACTCTTCATTCGAAAACAGCTGATTCTATTTACAGTTAAATATTAATCAAAATTTCAAGTCATCTAATTTATTTTAAAATTAATTCCCGAGCGATTTATCTTCAAACTCTGTGGGATATCGTCGAATTGTCTGAAGTGCGAACCTATCGGCGCAGATATCAAGACCAGAGAAATTACTTCGAACATTACAGTGATGAAGAATTTATTAAAAGGTTTTGCTTGTGCAAAAGCACAGCACGGAAACGACATAATACTGTTTTATGGTATTTTTCGATAGTTTTTCCATTAGTTTTTGACAATTAGGTAACTCTTCTGATGTGGGGTTGCCACCTAGTCTCAAATTAGTGCGCCTTTTATTTTTAGTTTTAAAAGACGGACGAGAAAACGAAAACCGATTTGCCACCGGGATAAATTTATCCTGCTATTAGCTAAATTGTACTTTGCAGGACGGACGAGAACACGGCCCTTAGATTTGCAACAAACAAAATTATAGCACTTTACTAATTATTTTGATATTAATTGATCGAACCTTTCTATGGCATCTATAGTCATCCAATTTATGTCGCATTTAACTCGAAATTCTAAAATAATAAAATAAACTTATATTCCAAAGTAGAAGAGAATACAATAAAAATTAACAAAGCTATAATTTTGTTCCTATTAATTTCCCATTAGTTTTCCGATCGTTCCTATGGGAGCTATATGATATAGTCGTCCGATTTTTCTAAAATTTAATTTGAAATTCAAAACAGTTAAAACAAGAAAGGAAGCTAACTTCGGCCAGCCGAAGTTTATATACCCTTGCAGATCGTTCCTATTCTATTTGAAATTACAAAAATCTTAAATTTAGATTTGCAACAAACAAAATTATATCAGTTTACGGAGTATTTTGACATTAATTAATCGATCCTTCCTATGGCAGCTATATAATGTAGTCATCCAATTTATGTTAAATTTAATTCGAAATTTTAAAATAATAAAATAAACTAATATTCCAAAGTAAAAGAGAATACAATAAAAATTAACAAAGCTATAATTTTGTTCCTATTAATTTCTCTTTAGTTTTCCGATCGTTCCTATGGGAGCTATATGATATAGTCGTCCGATTTTTTTAAAATTTAATTCGAAATAATTCAGAACAGTTAAAAAAATGATATTTCCAAGAGCATAAGGTAAAATGTCAACAAACACATAAGTTATATTTTTTTTCAATTATTTTTCCGATTATATATATGATGGACGTTGATGCACTACGAGCAGTACAAACAAGTGGCCCAACGATACCAAGCACGTGCTTGTTACGCGCGGGACCCTTTATAATTTCGGGCAAAATGCGAGTTCGCGAGGAAAATACATGAAACAAATAAATACGGGACACATGGCTACAAACTATGATTGAAGCAAATGAGATAAAATTTTAGTTTTTAATACAGGGATAGAAGTTGAAGTACAAATTAAATGATAAAGATTATTATAATTAGTACAGAGAACGCGAAAGGGCTCATGCAGACTAAAATTAGATGTACATCGGGGCAAATTAAGAGGGTAATAGTTTCGTGTTAGTCTAACGGGAATATTAAAAGTTAAACGGTTTACCAGTTCTACAGAATCAATATCACCTCTTATAAGATTTTGCATAAAAATAGTACCAAGCATTAATCTACGGTTTTCAAGTGTAGGTAAATTAAGCAATAGTAATCTACTCTGGTAGGAAGGAAGCCTTACGTTTTGATCCCAGTTCAAACTACGAAGCGCAAAAAGAAGAAATTTTTTTTGTACCGACTCAATACGGTCGATGTGCACTTGATATTGAGGACTCCAAACAGAAGAACAATATTCCAAAATAGGACGGACAAGGGAGGTAAATAACAATTTGGTTATATAAGGGTCATCAAATTCTTTTGACCAACGCTTTATAAATCCAAGAACACTCATAGCTTTGTTGACAGTCGACATTATGTGGCAGTCAAATTTAAGCTTCGGGTCCAAAAGAACACCTAAATCGTTTACTGAATATATACGATCAAGTGGGGAGTTCTGAAGCGAATAACTTAAAAACGTAGGGGTACCTCTATAAAAGGTCATTACGTTACATTTCAGGCAGTTCAAATTTAAGAGGTTATACTCACACCATATCTGAAAATTATCAATGTCTGATTGTAAGCCAAAACTAGACTCAATCTTATTATATGTCAAACAAAGCTTAACATCATCAGCATACATTAGTACACGAGAATGTGTTACGATAGACGGAAGATCGTTAATAAACAAGGTAAACAGCAAAGGGCCCAAATGACTACCCTGGGGCACTCCCGATGTCACGTTAATCATTTTGGAGACAGCGTTCTTAAATATAACTCTCTGAGTCCTTCCATTCAAATAACTTGAAATCCAAGTTAATAGATTACATGGAAACCCAAGCTGATCTAATTTGAATAAAAGGAGAGAGTGGTTAACAGAGTCAAAAGCTTTGCTGAAATCTGTATATATAACATCAGTCTGCATTTTTTTCTTAAATCCATTTATTACAAGAGATGACAATTCAAGGAGGTTAGTAGTGGTCGATCTTCTCTTAACAAAACCATGCTGACACGGTGATATTAGCGAGGAACATAAGTGTTGCCGACAATTTAGAAATACCTCTATAATTCTGGGCATCCGCCTTCGCACCCTTTTTGTGGAGTGGAATAATGAAAGAGTCCTTCCAGATAGTTGGAAAAATTGAAGATGAAATAGACAAGTGAAAAAGTTTAAGAATCGGTTTACAAATGGTTGAAGCACAATACTTAAGCACACACCCAGGGAGTCCATCAGGACCGGGAGAATAAGTTGGAGTTGTTGTTTCTAAGTCTCTTAAGAGAGAAATTTCGGTAATTACGGGGGAAAAAATACAATTAGCTCTGTTTAAGGGGTTAGGGTAGATAGAATTTGACCAAGCAGCCGAACTATAAGTAGTTTGGAAAAACTCGGCAAATAAATCCGCAATGTCAGAATCCGTCGATGCCTCTTTTGAGTTTAAACGCACCGAAGAAGGCAATGCCGAAGACTTACGCTTAGCATTAACAAAGTTATAAAACTGTTTCGGATCATTTGAAAATTTGAATTTACATCGATTTAAATACATAGAATAGCAGTGACTGTTGAGAACATTGAAATCTGAACGAGCCACCACATATTTCGAAAAATCAGATGGCTTACCCAATTTTTTATATTTATTATAAGTGTTGGATTTAAGATTTTTAAGTCTTTGAAGCGCATTGTTAAACCAAGGAGGCCAATTTTGCTTCGGAGGAAGCCTGTCAGGAACGCATTCGTCAAAAAAAGTGTTTAAAACGCTATAGAAATGTTCAATTGCACTTTCGATATCCATGCAATTGTACAAATCAGTCCAATCATATTGCGAAATCATATAATTTAATTTATTATAGTCACATTTTCGAAAACATCTCACTTTAGTTTGAGAAACTAAAGGAGAAAGGGTATCAGTACAGGGGAGGCCAATTGTCAATTCCAATGTAGGATGATATCGGTCTTCAGGTACAACAAGTGCGTCAATTCTAGATACCGTTACTTCATGCGGATCTGAAACAAATACAAGGTCCAATTGTCTGTTTATTGAATTTCGTATAAAGCTTACTTGCTGTAACGATAATTCAAGAAGGCCATCCACAAAATCATGGGCTGATAAAGGTGTAGCGGCAGATGAGTCAGTAGGAAGAGACCAAGAGATATTAGGGAGATTAAAGTCACCCAAAACAATCAAAAGGTCTCTGTTGGAAAGAAGGGATATAACGGATTTAATAGCAGACAGATGGTGTTCATAAATGAAAAAATCTGAGCCAGGAGGAATATAAGAGCAGGTTACAAAAATAGATAAGGATTGCAGGGAAACTTTGACACTAACAAATTCAATTTCGTTGGAGATATCAAAGTTAAGTCTCTCCGATGTTAAACTAGAGGTAACGGCAATCAGTACACCACCCCCCTACGTGGGGAGCGATCGGTCCTATAGGTGTTAAAATTTTTTGCCAGAACTTCAGAGTCAGATATTTCTGGTTTCAGCCAAGTTTCCGTAAAAGCCAAAATATCTTCAGTAAATGCTGAGGAGTCAGCATAAAGCTTTGGTAGCTTCATATTGAGTCCTCTAACATTTTGATAAGCCAAAAATACGTTTTTTAGTTTTTTGGCGCTGTGGCAGGTCTGCTATTTGGCACAGTGGAAAGCCTTTTATTAGGCGCAGTAGGAGGCCTGTTATTTGTTCTCGGTTTATTGGGAACAAATTCTTTTATTACCAAATCATCATTAAGCCAAAAGCTTTCAGAAAGTAGTACATTAAACACATCAGGCGGAGCAAATATTTTAAAAGATGAAATTCTACGGGCGTACGAAAATCGAAATTGTTCAACCGCAATATCCTCGGATGGGAATTTTTCTCGTATAAATTCCAAAACATCCTCAGATTTGGTATCCGGGGTAAATCTAGAAACAAATAATTGTTTCCTATGTGGAACAACTGAAAGTTTCTTTCGCCCCCCAGCAGCAGTATGAACCTCACTCGGCGGAGAGCCAGATACAGTACCTACTGTACCTATGGGTACAGTTTGCACCGAATTTGATATCTCCACCGGCTCAGAAGATTTTTTCCCGACTAGGCCTCCAGCAACAGGGACTCCGTCGGACCCTGCGGTATCCATTGCCACCGCTGAATCGACAGAAATTGCTGAAATTACCGGGTTCGCAATAGGGGTGGGTGCCACCAATTTTTTTAATGCCGTTGAGCTAGCTTTTTGCGTTTGGGCGACTCGGTTAGTAATTTTTTATTATTAAACTGGGCACAAACGGAATCAAACCCTTCATTGAGCTTTTTAATAACTCCCGAAAGATTCAAAAGGCCGTCTCGAGTCTGCCTCATAAAGCTAGTCATATCACTTACCAGTGTTCTGCAGGTCTCGCATGCCCACATGAGACCGGCACGCAGCTCAAGAAAGTCTTTCACTCTGCCATTAAATCCTGCACATTTAACATGCATGATCGTTTCGCAGAACCGGCAGAAAATAAAATCTTCACCAGAAGAAAGAGTACAATTTTTCATTGAGCAAATAAGGGCCATTATAAAAAAAAAGTCAAAATGTAAATATTTAAGAAAATAAAATAAAATTTGAAAAGTACCTCAAGTAAATTTGCCACTGGGATCAAATTCCAAAACCGCAAAGACACAAAGCACAAAAAGTATAAGAGCGAATAAAATCGAAGAGAGCGCGAGAGAAAAAGTATTCTATCGACTGAGCGTGGCTTGTGGAACACCAACAAACTATAACGCACGGACAGTTACAATGTAAAGCAGGCGAGAGAGACAGTGAGAGAGCACCCAAAAGTCTACACGAAATTTAGAGATGTACAAAGAGAGAGAAATTTACAGTTATAATAGAGAGCGGGAGAGAGAGAAGAGAGAGAGAGTACAAAAGTTTCAGCAAAAATTAGGAGAGTGCAAATTACACTAACAAAGCAAAGATATTAAACAAATCTAATGGAAAAGTTAAAATAAACTATAACCACGTACCCGTTAACTGGGAGATCAATTTAAACCACTAACACAGTTGTTAGGCTAAACTTTGTTAATAAAATAAACACAAGACACCTGTAAAAGATCACGAAATAAAGCAAAAACTCAGAGCACAATGGTAAACACAACCGTTCACAAGCGACGCTAAATCGACTATGAGAGCTATAAGATATAGTTGTCCGATCCGACCGGCTCCGACTTATATACTACCTGCAATAGAAAGACGACTTTTGGTAAAGTTTCAGCTCTATAGCTTCAAAACTGAGGGACTAGTTTGCGTAGAAACGGACAGACGGAAGGACAGACGGACGGACAGACGGACGGACAGACGGAAGGACAGACGGACGGACAGACGGACGGACAGACGGACATGTCTAGATCGACTCGTCTAGTCATGCTGACCAAGAATATATATACTTTATAGAGTCGGAAACGTCTCCTTCACTGCGTTGCAAACTTCTGACTGAAATCACTATACCCTCTGCAAGGGTATAAAAATGTGGCTAGCCTTGAATTAAGTCACTTAACTCCCTTGCTGTAACAATAGACAAAAACTAGCTATACCAACTCAGAAACCTTAGGTACCTAAATGGTGGATCCTACTAAGATTCCTTAAATAATATAAAAAGATCTTCATTGGGCGCCAATTCGGCATTTTAGTGTCCCAGTCCTGAGAAGGACTGAGCAGGCGCCCTGAGCAGACACGTTGGATGCTGGCTAAGCTCGCCGTATTTGGGGTGAGTTCTTAGAAGCCACTCCCCCAACATAATGAGAATAAATTTATCGTGCCTGAAAAATGGATAGAATTCGTAAAGTTCGTTGGTCCTCTGACTGCACTGTCCCAAAAGCTTAGCTGTCGCTTGATCAGAACACGATCGGGCTGTGTTTCGGACACATTCCCACCCCTTCACACGTTCGCGTTCCAAACGTATCGTTGTGGGCCATGCAAAACGATCCCCTTATGTCGCGGTCGTCAGTCGAAAGTTATGTCATTGTTCCTGACCCATTCTTCCATGCTTACCAGTTCCCCCCTTTTAATTGGTTTCTACCAAGACATTTCGGAGTTTCATTCACATTATAAATTTATTGCAAAAACGTTTTGTGTATGTGTGCATGATGTGTACAAAAATATATTATATGTGTAAGTGGTGTTGATGATAGATAAATAAATAAATAAATATAAAAAAAGAGTAAATTAAATATAGAAATTTTTATGAACGATTTTTGTTAGCGGAGAGTATCGAGATTACCACCTCTACAAGGTGCACACGTCAACTAATTTCTGACTATTCACGACTACAAACGTCGCAGTGAGGGCTCTTGTGGTTGTTCATTTAAACACAAGGCTGATACTTGCCGCTGAAAAGTCAAATATTTTATTATAATAAACGAGAAAGGAAGCTAACTTCGGCAAGCCGAAGTTTTAATACCCTTGCAGATTTCACGAATGAAAATTTGACTAAAATAGCAAAACAGGAATTAATATACAGTTTTCACTATATTGTTTCTATGGGAGCTATAGGATATAAACATCCGATCGGCTCGCGCTTCTGCCCTGATCAAAAAATACGATTTGGAAAGATTCATGTCAATAGCCTTTACTCTGCATGACACTATTACCCTGATGAAGGTATGCACATAAAAATACGATTTGGAAAGATTCATGTCAATAGCTTTTACACTGCGCGAAAAATCTTCAGTTTTTGCAAGGTATATCCGATTTTACCTATGGGAGCTATAGGATATCAAACAAAAACACCTCTTAACGACGTGAAAAACTAGCGACGATCGCACCTTCAACATACAAAAGTTCTGATATCAACATTTGTGACGAAAGATGATTACAATCATGATTAAATACACTTTTTAAAATTAATTTTTTCGGCACGTGCTTGTTCAAAAATGTGGGTGCCACAGTTTTTCGCGGTTTGTGGGCGTTAGAGGGGGCGTGGCACATCGGCGCTGCGCTGCGTATTAACCCCTAGAATCTCCATGCCAAATCCCAATCTTCCAGCTTTTATAGTTTCCGAGATCTCAGCGTTCATACAGACGGACAGACGGATCCCTGTAATACAATGGATGTCAATTCAAGAAGGTTCGTGGTGGTCGATCTTCGCTCAACAAAACCATTCTGACGCGCTGATATTAGCGAGGAACATAAATGTTGCAAATGAGAAGTAATAATACGCTCAAATGCTTTCGGAATTGTCGACAATTTAGAAATACCTCTATAATTCTGGGCATCCGCCTTCGCACCCTTTTTGTGGAGTGGAATAATGAAAGATTCCTTCCAGATAGTTGGAAAAACAGATGATGAAATAGACAAATGAAAAAGTTGCCCTATTTAAGGGATTAGGGTAGTTAGAGTTTGACCAAGAAGACGAACTATAAGTAGTTAGGAAAAAGTCAGCAAACAAATCAGCAATTTCAGAATCCGTCGATAAACACGACACTACTAAACTTTATTTTATAGAGTCCCTAAAAACAAAACAAACCTTCATTCAGGCGAAGTAACTAAATACAGGTCAATCAAACTACTAGAAAAGTGTGATCCTCAAAGAATAGAAAAGGGGGTGGCAATGATGTTATGGGCCACAAGTTTTCTTAACCCAACCAACCATGTTTCTCGTTGAAGATGAAACCCAAATGTTAATTCTCCCTCTGTTATTTAGTTATACCCCCATGTCTTTTAAAACGCTTAGCAATTCATATTTCAATTCATATAAAGTTTTATATTATGCATTATGGTAAATAATTTTTCTTTTATGCTTGCTTATTTAACGAAGGCGGGGCTTATTTTAATATAGTTTTAATTTTAATATAAATTTGGGGTAATTCATTTTCCAATAATTATTCATTCATCGTTTTTAAATGGGTATGCCCGTTCCTTAATTTATTAATGAATATTTTTATGTTTAATTCTTATCAACAGTTCTTATTTCCTTTTCGTTTACTTTCTTTACTTTACTTTTTTCTACGTTACAATTTCTCCAAAATCAATTACAATTCTCACAACAATACCAGCTGAAATCAATGTGAATATAGGTGCATAGCAATGGTAATCAAAACAAATAGCGAAATCAATGGTCTAATCAGCCAAGGCAAAGACAACGGTGCATAAAGATCGGAGTCACAACAAACATTGCTGAAATTCAGGCTCGTTATCTAAGAGCGGCATGAATGGTTTACTTCATCTTTGTGCACTGTTTTCGAAAACTGGGTACATGATTTTGTGTTATATTCTTTATTATGTCTTTTTTTTCAGGTTTGCATTGGTTTGAAATTGGATTTAGGTTTTACATATTTGCATTTACGGATTTTTCTTTTACGTTCTTTCAAGTTTGCATGTATTTCTTGATCGGATCTTACCACTTCACCTTGGCTGTTATTAATTTTTTTTTTTTAAATACACTGCGAAAACTCACCCACTCATGTTGCTTGATGAAGGCCTTTACGTTGCTCCAGAGGGTTGATAGGTGTATAGATGCACGTTGGCTATGTTTGTTATACAGACTCCTTTATATTTGCTGGATGTTTGATTCCAATTTGCACTATTTTTGCTGGTTGTTGTTGTTGGGAGATGTTTTTGTTGATTGTTTGATTATGCCTTGATTGTTTTTAGTTTGTTACTTAGAATAATTTAGTTTGCTACTTTTCCCACTTTTGTAATGTTGTTTTGGGCACTATGGCCACAAAAGGGTCGAAATTTGATCGCTGCAGTTTTCTGAAGGCTGTGGAGCTTCGTATGCACGTGAAGATGTTTGGCGGCAGTAAGCCAGGGAGCCGCAAAGGGGGCCGGTGCGTGGCCAAGGCTTACCGCACGTGGATATTAATATATGTATGTAGTTTTCTGCCACACCTCGGCTGCTTGCTTACGCTGTTCGCCGATCCCGAAGACAGAGCTTCTTTGGGGACAACTTCAGGGTGATCATACGAAGACTGCGCTTCTGGTAAAATTGGACGGGCTTATTAGATGTGGTGCCTGTGATAATCACAAAAATGTCACTTACTCGAAAAATTCTGGTTCTGCCACTAGAAGACTTTGATGGGATTCTATAAACGAGTTTTAGCCAGCATTTGCTTTTAGCTAAAAGGTGTCTGTCCTCTATTTAAAAATGTTAGGTCAAGATTTACTTCTTTTTGTTCAAAAATAATCGCGAATATTTACCTTGTAGGGTTAATTAACACTTTTTAAGCTGAGAAGGGGTGTTACTAATCACTGATTAGTATTTATGGCAACGGATGCCTATGGATTTAGGACTTTTAAAACTCTTCCACGTTTCTGTGCAATGGCTTTATTTATCCAAGACTGGGAGCGATTAGAACTGCTCGGTGGCACGACTTGAAACGGAAAGACAGTAAGATCGGCTTACGAACCTTATCTCGCCCATCCGAAGGTTAAAGAGATGCGTTTTGATAAACCACTATTTTAACATGCGCTGTGAATTTCCGAAACGGGCAGAGAAATGGGTCACCCTAAGGCGGAATTTAATCGAATTTTAAATAATTATAATTAATTATTTCTAAAATTATTTTCTTCTCCAAAACCATAAGTATAGGAGAGAAAATCACTGATTGTACCCCAACCAGACCATTACAAAACCAGATAATTCTGACAACTCCTAGGAAGAAGATTAGCTGAAATTATACACGGATATCCTTTGCAGTTTTTTGTTATAGTTCTGACTAAAGTTGCTGAGATTAAAACTTCTTTTGAAGACTTCCTGACCCTCTTTATAGTGAACTGGTTTTGATCTCAAATTGTACTGACTAACATTTCTGTCATAGGTAGATTTACTGCTGTCCTGAATATCCTTTCTTATTAATGCTAAGCTATCAGGCCGTTCTAACGGAACTGATTCCTCTAACAAGCTTAAGCTTTTTAGTAAGCGATAGTCTGAACCATGCTTTATCGTGTTAACTTCAAATAAAGCCTTGTATGGTGGACATCCTATAGATTGGTGCAAAGCAGATCGTAAAACGCAAGATATATGAGGCAGGTATTTATTCCATTCTCTCTGATCTTGGCTAATGTATGCTCTAACCGCGGATAACAATGATCTGTTAACGCGTTCAGCCGCATTACTCTGGGGCGAGTAATTGACCGTAAAAACATGGCTTATATCAAATTTGGTTATAAAGGCCTCGAACTCTTTTGCTTTAAATTGAGATCCATTGTCCCTAAAATACTGGTTTCTAAGAAATCTTGGACTTTTTTGGATGTGAACTGTTTTATTGGGCATAGCCAATGATACCTACTAAAGTGATCTAACACAATCAGAAGGCCTATATGCCCCGGTTTACTTCTAGGGTATGGACCTAAGATATCGATATATAATTTCTGGAAAGGTCTGTAAGATACACTCTGTTGACCCATCGCTGGTCTTAAGGTAGAATTGGGTGCCTTTTTTTCCTTACAAGTATCGCACGCTCGAATGTAATTACAAATGTACTTTGAAAGACCTGGGCAAAAAAAATTCCTGCGAACGATTTCAATGGTTTTGTGCATTCCTCCATGAGCGGATAATACGCTATCATGGGCCTAACTGATTACATTGGGTCTTAATTGTTCGGGGACCCACAATCGCCAACCATTTGAATCGCCAGTAGAATCTCCAGTTGCATCGGTACGAATATAAACAAAAAACCAAACCCACACACCCAAAAAAAAAAAAAAAAAAAAAAAAAAAAAAAAAAAAAAAAAAAAAAAAAAAAAAAAAAAAACCAAAAAAAAAAAAAAAAAAAAACAAAAAAAATTTTTTTTTTTTTTTTTTTTTTTTTTTAAAAAACTCTCATTTAATAAACATATCTATCCACTACCCTTAAGTCTGGAAAGGTATTTGCGTTATCTAGAACTCGTTGTTTTAGACCTACATATTCTTCCTCTAAAAATTCTGGGGAGTCCAAATCGATTTCCGGACCGCACAAAGTTACCTCATTTATCTCTTCATCGCAAATGCGCGACAAGGCGTCAGGAACTACGTGATCCTTTCCTTTTCTGTGAGAATTTAAACGATTGAAGACGAAAGATCCACCTGGCCAAGCGACCTGAAACATTTTGTTGCGGCATTAGCCACAAGAGACTAGAATGATCGGTTATAACTTCAAATTCCTGCAATTCTAAGTAACACCTAAATTTTTCCACTGCAAGTATCACCGCTAAACATTCCCTCTCGGTAACGCTATAATTTTGCTGGCTTTTACTGAGTTTCTTAGAAAAATATGCTATGGGTCTTTCCTCCAGGGTCTCTGATACTTGAACGAGGACTGCTCCCACGCCGTAATCACTAGCGTCGCAGTGCAAATAAAATTTCTGAGAAAAGTCGGGGTTTTGCAAGACTGGTGCAGTTGTCAATAGATTTTTTAACGCATCCATGGCTTGCTGACCTTCCTCAGTCCACTTAAATATCTTTTTACATTTCAAAGTTTCCGTTATTGGATAACTAATTTCGGCAAAGTTATGGATGAACCTGCGATACCAACCACAGACTCCTAAGAATCCTCTTACTTGTTTTAAATTTTTAGGACTGGGCCAGCTTAAAATGCAAGATATTTTTGATGGATCAGTTGATATGCCACCGCTACCTATAATATATCCCAAGTAATTTATTAGAGTTACGCAGAAATTACTTTTCTCAATATTGAGAGTTAAATTTGTTTTACTAAACTGCTCTGCAATACGGACAAGAATGGCTAAATGAGAAGAAAAGCTCTCTGAGACGAGTTACGCAGAAATTACTTTTCTCGATATTGAGAGTTAAATTTGTTTTACTAAACTGCTCTGCAATACGGACAAGAATGGCTAAATGAGAAGAAAAGCTCTCTGAAACGATGCACATGTCGTCCAAATATCCGAATACACAAGTACGTAGATCTGGAGGAATGAGCGAGTCCATCAGCCTACACATTGTCGATGGGGCATTACAAAGGCCAAATGGCATTACCGTAAATTGGTACAATGGTCGACCGGGTACGGTAAAGGCTGTTAAAGGTTTTGCTTCTGCTGTTAACCCGATCTGCCAGTAGGCGTCCTTCAAATCTTATTTGGATATTATATTTGCTTTCGGTAAGCGGGCAAAAATTCCTTCAATACTTTGTAAAGGATAAGCATCCTTTTTAGTTACGTTACTCAACCTTCTCGCATCCAGACAAAGGCGAACTTTATTAGGTTTCACTACTAATCTCATAGGCGAACTCCATTCGCTTTCTGCGGGTTCTATAACTCCTAGTTTTAGCATTCGGTCTATTTCATCAAACATAAGTTTTTCTACGGCTGGGCTAACAGGGTAATATCGTTGCTTTACAGCTTTATCTTTGCCTATCTCAATGTCATGCTGAATGAGGGGTGTACGACCTAGACCTTGTTTTTGAAAATCCGGGAATAATTTCTTTACTGCTTCTAGTTGGCTAATTTCAATCTCCGATAAGGGAAATTTTTCCGAGTCTTCTGTTAATTTTTCGATATCTAAGGAGCTGATTACTCCTGGTGCTAACTCAAAAACTCTCCAAAAGTCTATTCCTAAAATGACTCTCTGACTAATTGACGGTATAATATAAAAATCCATATTTCTCTCTATATCTTTATACTTTAGCCTTACTTTGAGAATTCCTAAGACACTGTGCGCTTTTCCATCAGCGGTTTTCACATGAGCTTTTATTTTTCTAAATTCTGAATACTGACTAAAGTTCTTTTGAGCGAGTGTGGAACCTAAACAAGAAATATTTGCACCTGTGTCTAACAATCCTTGTTCTTCAAAATTCAAAAATGTTACTTTGGCATAGCTTTTCATATCATCTTTATTCTGAATTATAGTAGCCACGACTAACTTTCTCTTAATTTTTATATTCTTAAAATAATTCCTCATTCTTCGAGTATTTCTTTTCGGGTTTCTTTTATTTTCACCAAATATTCTTTTTCTTACTTCAAAATAATTCTTTAGACGCTCATGGTAAGTAACCCATGGTTTCCTACTAAAGGGTCGCTGATTTGTTTCGTTCCTTTCTGAACGAAGTGGAATAAGTTTTGCTTCTGTAGATAAGTGAACTATTGTTTCGGGAGCATCTTGCTGTTCTGCTGAGATGCTCCTTTCTGACGGTTTTCCGACCTATGTAAACAAGTTTGACAATCAGGACTATATACATTCTTAAGTCCACATCTGTAACAAAATATCTTTTTTATTTCCCGACAGTTTTCACAGATATGCCCTTCCTGATCGCAATTCCAGCAAATTACCCGAGTTGTGGGTTTTTGCATGGCCGCGATATCTCCGGTGCATTCGTCTGCATTTTCGTCCTCACTAAGAGTTCCTTCAACAGTATAAACTTTATACGACGCTGACTCTCTGTTCTTGGAGGGTAAGGCTCGAGCTTTTCCTAATTCCTTTATAAAATTTTCCCTTCGTTGCACCAACTTACGCAGTTGAGCTATTGAAGATATATCTTCGAATAACAATCTATCCTTAATATCTGTCAGCAAGTTTCCTTGAACTATTTCAACTATTTCACTTTCATCTAGGCTAACTGCAAGTCTATCCATTAATTTACAAATGCTTTCGTAGTAGGTCTCGAAAGGTTCGCCTACTTTCTGTTTTCGTGCTCGAATTTGTTCTCGTAATTCATTATTGGACCTACTTTCCTTATATTGAAATCGTATGGCCTTACAAAAATCATTCCAGGTATTTTCTGTGGCGGCTTTTCGGTATCGCCAATACCAATCCTTCGCTTTCCCTATTAGTAGTGCATGAATATTTGTGTTTACTGATGCAAAATCGTTGTTAAGGTTCTGTGCAGTTAGCGTTTTAATTCGGTATATAAATTCGTCTACCGGTAATCCATTGCATTAATAATAATGCATTATATCTGCAATCTTGGCTGACGAAATGGTTGCTTGGGCAATACTGCACAGCCACTGATGGTTCTCCACCTGACTTTCTTGGCGAGAATTACTTTGTGACACCTGAGCAGAACTACTTTGGCAATTGTCTATTTGCTGCTGTCCACTATTTGGGCTAGAAACTGAAGGCAAATTCTACTGCTTGTTGAATCCACGACTCTAGTTGTCTATAATCTATGTTATTCGGGCTGGTTGGATTAGGATCTCTCTGTTGCTGTGTACGTCCGCTACCTCTTCTAGGTCTTCCCGCACCTCTTCCTCTAGCGGCTCCTCTAGGCGGATTTTCTCCTCTATTTGTACTATGACTGATTTCTAGAGGCGGAAGATTTTCCATGCTTGAGTTTGATTGAGCTCGATTAGGATTTTGACCTAATTCCCTATTTAAATCTCTAGCGACTGCTCTAGTTTGTACTCTTTCGGATACTGGAGCTGTAAGTTTTGAGTTTGGGGAGCAGTTTCCTGCAACTACTTTAAGATCTCTTATGTGCACAACGGCACAGCACGATGGGCAGTCAGCATGCGATTGTAGTCGACTCTCGATGCAGGACTTGTGATATATATGTTTGCATAATGTAATTGAACATGTCTGAGTGTCGGACATAACTTCGCTGCACACAAGGCATTTATTTTCAAAACTGTGTTGTAAAACCATTTTAATTTGTATTTAGTTATTTTGACAATTCTGGGGCAAACTAAACTTCAAAGGGCTGTATTTACTTCTCCCTAACTTTTCTTTGAAGATGAGAATATATACTGGGCTATGAACATTTTTATACGGATTTCGATTTTTCTAGATAACCTTGAATTTGCAAGATATATATTAACGGATGGCCACACCTTTGCTGATATAAAACATATTTCCTGCTTAATACGTCTTCGCCATGTTCATACATGGATTTACACCTAGAATCATCAATAAAATAAAGACAGGTAGTTGTTTTTGGCTAGAGCAGACATGTAGTAGTCAATCGTACACTGAAGTAAAGGTCGATAAATTCAAACACATAAATCTTCGATTTCCATTAAACGTGTACGACTTTCGCTAAATCTTGTACTTCTAAACTAAATCAAAACCTTTCTTTATCAGAAACAAAAGAGCTAGATCCATACATAATTGATGCAGTTTGATATTTATTGGGTCGACTTATTTTTCTATTCAAATCGATCGAATCCTCAATTAATACCAATTACAACAACTCTGTGTGGCGGGATTTGTAAACCAAGACAAACTCCTATCGGAATTGTGTCTATTCGTCAACATGCCTCATCCTTGGGCGCCAAAAATTTGTAGTGTGTTGCGTGTAAATGTTGCTGGACAACAGTTTGGGTGTTTAGAGACAATCGGCGGCTGCGGGACCCTTTAAACGGTTGCTCATTTCGGGGTGGGGTAGGTTCTTGCCGAAGCCTAAACACGACACTACTAAACTTTATTTTATAGAGTCCCTAAAAACAAAACAAACCTTCATTCAGGAGAAGTAACTAAATACAGGTCAATCAAACTACTAGAAAAGTGTGATCCTCAAAGAATAGAAAAGGGGGTGGCAATGATGTTATGGGCCACAAGTTTTCTTAACCCACCCAACCATGTTTCTCGTTGAAGATGAAACCCAAATGTTAATTCTCCCTCTGTTATTTAGTTATACCACCATGTCTTTTAAAACGCTTAGCAATTCATATTTCAATTCATATAAAGTTTTATATTATGCATCATGGTAAATAATTTTTTTTATGCTTGCTTATTTAACGAAGGCGGGACTTAATTTAATATAATTTTAATTTTAATATAAATTTCGGGTTAATTCATTTTCCAATAATTATTCATTCATCGTTTTTAAATGGGTATGCCCGTTCCTTAATTTATTAATGAATATTTTTATGTTTAATTCTTATCAACAGTTCTCATTTCCTTTTCGTTTACTTTCTTTACTTTACTTTCTCACAACAACACCAGCTGAAATCAATGTGAATATAGGTGCATAGCAATGGTAATCAAAACAAATAGCGAAATCAATGGTCTAATCAGCCAAGGCAAAGACAACGGTGCATAAAGATCGGAGTCACAACAAACATTGCTGACATTCAGGCTCGTTATCTAAGAGCGGCATGAATGGTTTACTTCATCTTTGTGCACTGTTTTCGAAAACTGGGTACATGATTTTATGTTACATTCTTTATTATGTCTTTCTTGTTCAGGTCTGCATTGGTTTGCAATTGGATTTAGGTTTTACGGATTTTTCTTTTACGTTCTTTCAAGTTTGCTTGTATTTCTTGATCGGATTTTAGCACTTCACCTTGGCTGTTATTATTTTTTTTTGTTTTTTAAAAACTGCGAAAACTCACCCACTCATGATGCTTGATGAAGGCCTTTACGTTGCTCCAGAGGGTTGATGGGTGTATAGATGCACGTTGGCTATGTTTGTTATACAGACTCCTTTATATTTGCTGGATGTTTGATTCCAATTTGCACTATTTTTGCTGGTTGTTGTTGTTGGGAGATGTTTTTGTTGATTGTTTGATTATGCCTTGATTGTTTTTAGTTTGTTACTTAGAATAATTTAGTTTGCTACTTTTCCCACGTTTGTAATGTTGTTTTGGGCACTATGGCCACAAAAGGGTCGAAATTTGATCGCTGCAGTTTTCTGAAGGCTGTGGAGCTTCGTATGCACGTGAAGATGTTTGGCGGCAGTAAGCCAGGGAGCCGCAAAGGGGGGGGGGGGCCGAGGATTATAATATGTGGTGTTTTCTCCCCCCCCCTCCCCTCCCTCCTCCCCCTCTCCCCCCCCCCCAACCCGCCTTTTTTGGGCCCCCCCCGGGGGGCCCACCCAAACCCCGCCCCTCCAAAAAAAGTGCCCGGTTTTTTTAGATGGTGTGTCTGTTATTCTCAAAAATGTCACTTACTCGAAAAATTCTGGTTCTGCCACTAGAAGACTTTGATGGGATTCTATAGACGAGTTTTAGCCAGCATTTGCTTTTAGCTAAAAGGTGTCTGTCCTCTATTTAAAAATGTTAGGTTAAGATTCACTTCTTTTTGTTCAAAAATAATCGCGAATATTTACCTTGTAGGGTTAATTAACACTTTTCAAGCTGAGAAGGGGTGTTACTAATCACTGATTAGTATTTATGGCAACGGATGCCTATGGATTTAGGACTTTTAAAATTCTTCCACGTTTCTGTGCAATGGCTTTATTTATCCAAGACTGGGAGCGATTAGAACTGCTCGGTGGCACGACTTAAAACGGAAAAACAGTAAGATCGGCTTACGAACCCTATCTCGCCCATCCGAAGGTTAAAGAGATGCGTTTCGATAAACCACTATTTTGGCATACGCTGTGAATTTCCGAAACGGGCAGTGAAATGGGTCACCCTAAGGCGGAATTTAATCGAATTTTAAAAAATTATAATTAATTATTTCTAAAATTTTTTTCTTCTCCCAAACCATAAGTATAGGAGAGAAAACCACTGATTGTACCCCAACCAGACCATTGCAAAACCAGATAATTCTGACAACTCCTAGGAGGAAGATTAGCTGGAATTATACACGGATATCCTTTGCATGAAAAGTTCCTATCTCACGTCCTTGCAAAGTTTCTAAGATATGATAATCATTTCCCAACTTACGTATTATTCTACACTTAGTAAATTGTGGACCAAGTTTTTTGTCATAGTTCTGACTAAAGTTGCTGAGATTAAAACTTCTTTTGAAGAATATGTAAAATACAATGTTTTATAATGCCAGTGGTATAGTTGGTTTTTTTCTAGGAGTCTTCCTTGTCGTTGATTTTTTTGTTTGAAAATACAAAAATAACAGTTATTTTCGTTCCCTGTCCAAAACCATAAGTATAGGAGAGAAAACCACTGATTGTACCCCAACCAGACCATTACAGATCGAGCAACTACATATTTCGAAAAATCGCTCGGCTTACCAGATTTTGCATACTTTTTATAATTGTTTGTTTTAAGATTTTTAAGTCTTTAAGGCGCATTGGTAAACCAGGGGGGCCTGTTCGGCTTTGGAGGAAGCCCATTAGGAACGCATTCATTAAAGAAAGTGTTTAAAAATAGAATAGTTCAGTGGCACAGTTATAAAAATCTGTCCAATTATATTGGGAAATCATAGAGTTAAGTTTGTTATAGTCACATTTACGAAAACATCTCATTTTAGTTGGCGAAACTAAAGGAAAGAGAGTATCAAGGTAGGGAAGGCAAATTGTCAATTTAATTGTAGGGTGGTATCGGTCTTCTAGTACCACAAGAGCGTCAATTTTAGATACCGTGACTTCAGACGGATCAGAAACAAACACAAGGTCTAATTGTCTATTTAATGAATTAGGTATAAAGCTAACTTGCTTTAACGATAATTCTAAAAGACTATCAATTATTATGGGCAGATAACAAGTGAGTCAGAAATATCGGGGACATTGAAGTAACCCAAAACAATCAAAAGGTCCCTGTTGGAAAGAAAGGATAGAACAGATTTAATAGCAGATAGATGTTGCTCATAAATTATTACGTCAGAGGAAACAAGTAACAAAAATAGATAGAGATTTAAGGGAAACTTTCACACTGACAAATTCAACGTCATCAGGGGCATGAGAGTGAATTCGCTCAGAATTTAGGGTAGAGGTAACGGCGATCAGAACGACGCCCCCCCTACGGGAAAGGCGATCGGTTCTGTAGGTGTTAAAGTTACTTGACAAAACTTCAGAGTCAGTTATCTCTGGTTTCAGCGAAATTGTTCCACAGCAATGTCCTCGGATGGGAATTTTTCACGAATAAATTCCAAAACATCCTCGGATGTGGTATCTGGGGTAAATCGGGAAACGAATAGTTGCTTCCTATGCGGAACAACCGACAGTTTCTTTTGACCCCCAGCAGCAATCTGAACGTCGTTCGGCTGAGACCCAGGAACAGTACCTACATTACCTATAGGTGCGGTCGGCACCGAATTCATGAACTCTGCTTGGCTTCCAGAAACGGGAACATCTCCGTAATTGGGTGTTTCCATAGGCACAGTTGGCTCACTTGGCTCTGTGCCGACAGAAACTGCTGCCGCTACCGAATCAGGAGTTTGGTTTTGCCCCACGGTTGCATTAACTGCCCTTGAGCCAGCTTTTTTGCATTTGGGCGACTCGGTTAATACATTTTTATTATTAAATTGGGCACAAACGGAATTGAACCCCTCATTGAGCTTTTTAAAAGCACTTGAGATCTTCAATAGGCCGTCTCGAGTCTGCCTCATAAAGATGCTCATCTCGACTGTCAGCCCACATGCCCACATGAGACCGGTACGCATTTCAATGAAGTCTTTTACTCTGCCAGTAAATCCTTCAAATTTGACGTGCATGATCGACTCACAGAGCCAGCAGATAATGAACGATTCTTTTGGAGAATAGGGAAGAGAGCAATTTATTTTAGAACAGATAAGAGCCATTTTACGGGAAAAGAAAAGTTTATTTAAATTAAATGAAAATAAAATGTGAAAAACTACCTCGAGTAAATTTGGCACTGGGATCAAATACCAAAACCGCAAAGACACAAAACACGAAAATATAAGAGCGCGAGAATCGCGAATGAATTTGAATGCAAGAGAGCGCGAGAGAAATAATCTTTTATCGTCTGAGCGTGGCTTGTGAGGCAACAACAACTATTACGCACGAACAGTTACAAATGTAATGCAAGCGAGAAAAGAGAAATTAGAAGTACAGCAAGTACAGAGAGTGAGAGATTATATTAACAAACAGTTATGTATAATATAGAGCGGGAGAGAGGGAGAGAGATTACAAGCGTTAGAAGCAAAGAGATTAAACAAATCCGATAAAAATGTTAAAATAACTATAAACACGTACCCGTTTATTGGTAGATCTATTTAAAAATACTAACACAATTGTTAGGCTAAGCTTTGTTGATAAACAAACACAAGGCACTCGCAAAAAATCACCGAAAAAGACAAAAAACTCAGAGCACAAAGTAAACACATCCGTTCACAAGCGACGCTAAATCGAAAATTGGAACAGACGGATAGACGGACATGGCTATTATCATTAGCATCGCAGCTCAACTAGCTCAACTATTCGGACGTGTTTTTCTACGCTCCTCCTTCACATCGCGATTTCCCTGTGAAAACCTATTCGGTTCATCTCAGTTTTTTAACATATTGTCAGTAAAACTGCAATCCTAAACAATACGTGCCGGTTGGACACTTTAAAAAGACAGTAACATAATAACTTGCAAAACAAAATTGGCAACAGATTATATTTGCTAATGCTCTTTTTGCCAGCGTTACCGCTAAACCTAAAGTTTGCTTTTGTTGTTCTCTCTGTGTTTGCCGCGAACATTCACACATTCGCGCTCTGTTTTGCCAGCGTCACCGCTAAACATAAAGTTTTGTTGCTGGTGAAACTTCTCTCTTTGCGCTTCCCACGAACATCTACACGAACTTGCAATCATTGCACTACGCTTTAATCGGTTCTTCAGCGCTAACTTCGTCTCTCTGGAGTGCTGCTGCCTTTCGCTGCTTTTCGACGCTTACATCGAACTGCTCTCTGCCCATCTGCTGCTCTGCTCTTCGACGCTTACAACCGACGGCTTTCTACTCTGCTGCTGCTCTTCTCTTCGACGCTTACATCCGACTGCTCTTTGCCCTGCTGCCGCTCTGCGCTGCAGCTATTGCCGCTTACACACCCACGCTTGTCTGCTGCACAGTGACCTGATACTCAGCCAAAATGTGTATCATTTGCACTGCTAAAAAATGCGAGTTTAATCACATTATAAGCGGAGAAACTTTCCTTATATGCTGGCTGTGCGACAACTGCGCGCACGTTAAGTGCGCCGGAGCCGGTTTCATTGGCCGTATTGGGGATTTAATCTCCAAAAGAGTCGGCTTCACCTGGTCTTGCACAGCATGCCGTGAGATGACGGATGAAATGCGCACCTTCATGAGGCAAACTAGGACCGGATTTATGGAGGTTCGTAAACTCCTCACCTCTATGAACGACAAGTTCCTGGCAGTGGAATCCCAGTTTCTCGGTCTTAAGATTCTAAGTGAATCACCGAAGAGGAAGATTCCAAATAATCTCCAACTTCCTGCAAACGGGCTGTCAACCACGATGCTTTCTACTCCTACTGGTGCTAACAACATGGAACATTCTCCAAATTATCTTACACCGTCTCTTCCACCTGCTCATGCTTCTCCATCTGGATCTTCAGACAACTTACCAATGCAGTCGCACTTTGCATTAGCTGCGGCATCCCTTGGTAATATTCTACCGGAACAAAACCTCACCACTCCTGGATTGCAGCTGGTTCCTGGCGACTCAGTCCCTGCATCAAGTGCAGTTCCTACTATAAATGATCTGCCTGGCCCAAGACGGCTAGCTCCAGGTCGTTCGAACATCCCTTTGAGTAGTGTTCCAAGTCGAACAGACCAGAGAAAAAGCGTGGGGACTCCTGCGGTCTCGGGCATCCCTCTAAGTGGGGTCATTCAAAAGTCCATATTTGTATCCAGACTCAACCCAGAAGCCACTGCTGAGGATGTGAAAATCTACCTTTGCGATAAACTTTCTGCTCCTGATAACGCTATTTCTGTCTACAAATTTAAATCTTGTTTTAAAATTCTTCTTACAGAACATTTGTTCCCTAAAGCGCTCGATTCTACAATTTGGCCAGTGAATACGTTAGTTCACGAGTATCTCCAAAAGGACAAGACTCGGGGCTCCAGTTCAGCTGCTTCAAAAAACTAGATAACTTGTCAATACTCTACCAAAATGTGCGAAGTCTACTGGGAAAACTGAGTAGGGTGTATGTTAATAGTCTTTCCACCGATGCCGACGTAATAGCTTTAACTGAAACTTGGCTTAATTCTTCCGTCTCTGATCAAGAAATATTTGCTGATAACTTTGTTGTTTATAGAGTTGATCGCCCCACCCTAGGTGGAGGCGTTTTAATTGCAGTTCACAATTCACTGTCTTCAGAGCTTTTCGCTTTTCAGAATGTTCATTCCATTGAATTTATAGCAGTCAAAATATCCTTAGATAGTACTAACATTTACATAGCTTGCTCTTATATTCCTACTAAATCAGATGTATCTCTGTATTTAATGCACCTTTCTGCAATCGATTTAGTTTCATCTGCAATTGGTGATGAAGATCATTTCATTGTAATGGGTGACTTTAACTTGCCTAACCTGCTTTGGGTGACTTCACCGGACTCCCATCTTCTTTTTACTGAGAGTCAACATGATTTTATTGACGGCCTATCTGATTTGTCTTTGGGCCAGATTAACTTTGTGGAGAACAATAAAGACAGGCTCCTAGATTTAATCTTTTTTAAAAACGAGACCCTTACAACTGTGCTTCGAGGCTAACCCTTCTCCACACCAGAAGATCCCTACCACCCAACCTTGATGTTGAAAGTTGAGATTAACACTGAAACTCGTAGTACATCGGACACGCGTGTCAAATGTTTTCGCAGAGCCAATTTTGACAGTTTGAGACGACATTTGGGTGCCATTGATTGGTCATTATTAAAATCATGTTGTGATCTAGAGACCGCAGTGTCAACGTTTTATGAGTTCTTGCATTCGTCGATCAACATTTTTGTCCCAGATGTATCTGTCATTGACTCATCCAAGCCTCCATGGTTTAATAAGCACTTATCTTACCTCAAAAACAAAAAAAAAAAAATACGTCTTGATTTGCTCTGAATTCACTCTTGTTGCTAATCAGAGTTATGCTCGCTACATTGCTCAATGTAGAGAAAACATTCGCTCGGATCCGAAGCATTTTTATTCCTTTGTGAATTCTAAAAGAAAGTGCAACTGTTATCCCCCATCTCTTCATTATAAAAGCTCTACTGAATTTTCATCATCAAACATATCTAATCTTTTTGCCAAATTTTTTCAGTCAACCTACTCTCCGCAGTCCTATAGCTCCTCGACTCCTTATCCATACCCTCTACCCCACATTAATAATATCTATGTTCCGTACTTTGAAGTCAACGATGTTCTGAAAGCCCTTATGTCCCTTGAAATATCGTTTTCTCCGGGTCCTGATAAGATACCAAGCTGTGTCCTTAGAAACTGTGCCGAAACCTTGTCCTGGCCAATTACTTTTTATTCAACCAATCTCTGTTTCTTTCTGAATTCCCGAGAATTTGGAGTGAATCCTTCATCATTCCTCTGCATAAAAAAGGTTCAAGATCCGATGTTGAAAACTATCGCGGTATTGCCAAACTCTCTGCTATATCTAAGCTTTTCGAACAGTTGGTCACCTGCCAACTTCAACATATGTGTACCTCCATAATCTCTCCAGCCCAGCATGGTTTTGTTAAGCATCGGTCAACTACTACAAATCTCCTCGAATTCTCTTGTCTTATTCATCGTAGTTTCCTTAATAAATGCCAAACTGATGTTATTTTTACGGACTTCAGTAAGGCATTTGATTCAGTAAACCATAGCCTTCTCCTTCACAAACTGTCCCTTCTTGGATTTCCACCAATTTTACTAAACTGGATTTTGGCATATCTCTCAAATAGAACTCAACGCGTTCTCTTTAATAATCAACTGTCTTCTGTTATAAATGTTTTTTCTGGTGTCCCCCAAGGCAGTCACTTAGGTCCACTACTGTTTGTACTCTTTATAAACGATCTTCCAAACATCATATCTTTCGCCACTACTTTAATGTATGCTGATGACGTAAAAATTTGCCTATCATACTCCGACCAAATCTCACCACCGCCTACAATCGGATCTAAATGAATTACAGTCTTTGTGCTCCATTAACTTGTTACACCTTAACCATGCTAAATGCAAGTCGATGTCCTTTTATCGAACTTCAGCTCATATTCAACCTTACTATCTCGGGAATTGTATGTTGGAACGTATTTCCAAAGTAAATGATCTCGGTGTTTTATTCGACAGCAAATTATGTTTTAAAAGCCACATCTCTGTTACTATTGGTAAAGCGAGGGGGGTTTTAGCGTTCATAAAACGCTGGGCCAAGGAGTTCGACGATCCATACACAACAAAAACTTTGTATGTTTCCATGGTTGCCCTATTTTGGAATATTGCTCGAGTGTATGGAGCCCTCAATATAATGAACAACAAAAATTAATTGAGTTCAAAAGCAGTTTCTATTATTCGCTTTGCGTCAGCTGAACTGGGATCCGACTAGACACTTGCCTCCCTATGAACCGAGATTAAAATTAATTGATTTACAATCTCTAAAACATCGCAGAATGTGCGATGGAGTAATTTTTGTTCATAAACTGCTTTTGGGTGAGGTAAACTCCCCGCGTCTCCTCATTTACATTGACATCGCTGTTCCTTTGAGATTCACTCGAACTTTTCGCCCTATTCACCTCCCAATTTGTAGGTCAAACTTTGCAGTTCATGAGCCCTTTAGGGTTCTTTGTTCGAATTATAATTTATTGTATACTGTAATATCATTGGAAAACTCGATAGAATGTATATCAGATAAAATTTACTCCTTTCTTGAGTCTTCGAGTAATCTGTACTAATAATCTTGCTTTGTTAAACTATTATTTAAGTTATACTTATTTAAGTAAATAGGTCTGTTAATATAAGTTAGCAGTCTCATTGTTAACTATAAACCCAATAAATATCGACTCCCCTATTGATTCTGATCAAGAATATATATACTTTATGGGGTCGGAAAAGTCTCCTTCAATGCGTTACAAACTTCTGACCAACATTTTAATACCCTCTGCAAGGGAATAGAAAACAAGAAAGGAAGCTAACTTCGGCCAGCCGAAGTTTACATACCTTTCCAGATCATTCCTATTCAATTGGAAATTACAACAAGACAGAAAGCTAACTTCGGCCAGCCGAAGTTTTTATACCCTTGCAGATCGTTCCTATTCTATTTGAAATTACAAAAATGTTAAATTTGGATTTGCAACAAACCAAATTATAGCAGTTTACGGAGTATTTTGACATTAATTAATCGAATGGCAGCTATATAATATATTCATCCAATTTATGTTAAATTTAATTCGAAATTCTAAAATAATAAAATAAACTTTTATTCCATAGTAGAAGAGAATACAATAAAAATTAACAAAGCTATAATTTTGTTTGATACGGTTACACTAGCCGCTTATCATGCGCTAATAATCCATTCCAAAATTTAATGGTAACTAATTAAAATGGCAACAATTCCATGAAGTTTTTTATACAAGGTACAAATCGTCAAGAAGGAGACTTTCGATCCCTCCTCGATTGCGGTTCACAGTTCAATTTAATCTCGGAAAAATTAGTAAAGCGGTTGTCTTTAAATCAATCCCCAACAAACTTACGCATTGAGGGAATTGGAGGCCAGACGCGAATTAGCAAAGGACGCGTCAGTGTGTAAATTAAATAAAAGTATAGTGACTTCGAAACAAGAGTTGAAGCAGAGCAACCCACTGAACAATTAAAAATAAGCGACCAAAAAATTTCAATAAACATCAATCTTGCGGATCCCAATTTTAATCGACCAGGAAAAATTGATTTGTTGCTCGGCACAAAACATCATTTTTTCTTTTTAAAACGTGAGCAGACAAAAACATATCCAGGAGTTTCAATTTTGCAAAATACAGAATTTGGTTGGATTGTTGCTGGAAAAGTTAATATGAGTGCAAAAATGCCACAGAACTGTATGGTAGTTTCCTCAGCCAACGAAATCATCGTTGGAAAAATGTTGGAAGTTGGACCAATTAGAACCAATAAGGAAATACAGGACTCCTGAAGAAAGGCACTGCGAAATTAATAGTCAGCTTAGCATTTTTTGAAGATCCTTTAGCCTTGGGCAAGTCTTGTGATATCACTGCAAGGCGGTTCTATTTGTTGGAAAAAAGGACCTGTCCAGAAATTGAAAGGCCTTACAACGAATTTGAGGCAGAGTATGAAAAACTTGACCGCATAAAGCAAGTGATGCCGGAACAAATACCGAAGGCTCACTACTTCATACCTCATGCCTCAATTAAAACGTCATCAAGAACATTTTTGAATGACGTGCTGCATCCAGGACCAGTGGTTCAGAGTGATCTATTCTCTATCTTATTGAGATTCAGAACATACAAATATGTACTGCAGACATTGAAAAAATGTATAGCCAAATATGGATGAATGGAAATGACCAATTTAATCAAATGATTGTTTAACAATATAATTTAAATGAACCAATAAAATATTATCGGTTAAAGACGGAGACCTATGGCACCAGATCAGTACCGTTCCTGGCCACTAAATGCATGGAACATTTGGCCAACACAAACTCTAGAAAATGGCCACTAGGAGCAGCTGCATTAAAGAACGACTTTTATGTGAATGATTGCCTAACTGGAGCAAGCACAATATAGGATGCAGCAAGGATTTGTGGGGGACTACCGTACGAGTTCAAACCACATATTAGCGTCCCTCGGTGAATACCAAAACAGCTGATCTGCGCAGGCTTCGCCGGGAGTGGCACTTATCTAAATCAATATAATTGAAGACTATTAAAAAAGTCAGTGTGGAAACTCACCCAGAACGGTTTGACATAAAAATCTGAAAAAAAACCATAAATTCGGAAATAATTAGGAGCCGAGTGTATGATATCAATTAGAGCCATAAGCGGCACCAAAGTGCCCCAAAATTCGATTTGTTTTTTTCTTAATTTTTTCTTTTGCAATTTTTCTGTTATAAATGTTGTCAAAATGGTTTAAAAAATGGCTCTTCATAATTTTATGGGATACCAGCAAATAACTGCATTTAAACTTTTTTGAAATTCAGCCCCCTTTGTCAATGTCGCCAATTTGGTTTTTTTTATTGTGACGTCATGGGCTCCCACCTATGTGTTGTTGTTTTTTTTATTCAGACGTTCCTCCAAGTGTGACCGTGCAAAGGCAAGGAAAAATACCACAGCCACAAAACACCAAATTGCGCGCCTAAAAATGCGAATATATCGATAATTTTTTTTTGTTGCTTCGTTCTTTTAGCTAAACGTTAAATTTTAAATTATCGGTGGAGCTATTCAATTCCCCTTAAGCAAATTTCAAGAAAAATTCGTATGTATATACATTTAAAGTCGGTTTTTTAAATGATTTTACTATTTGCAAAATCATGCTGCTCCGATCAGTTTTAGATTTTGGTAATCGAAGTTTTCCTTAAATTTGTTTTTATTTTTTTTTAAATTCAAAAACCCGTTAAGCTAAGACGAAATGTTTCCAAACTATTTATTACCTTTCAAATGTTGAATTATTGACAAACTGTGGATTTGTAAAAACAAAATAAAAAAATAAATTGGCCCCGTTGCGTACACACACACGCACGCTAAAATGCTATTTAGACCCCCAACCATTAGATATGTGCAAGTGTGCGTGTGTGTGTGTGCATTTCAGCTGACTAAGGAAGTGAGATTTGCTTAAGTTCAAATTCATGATAATACCGATGGCCTTTTGCTAAAAGAATATAATTTTCATTTCCACAACAAGTTTAAGACATTTTCAAACCGATTTTTGTGTTTTAAAATTCAAAGTGCATTGATAATATAAAAAAACATAAATATTCAAATCAATTAATTCTTTTGATAGTAGGATATATATATATACTTGCCTCATATTGTTTAAACAAATGAAAAGGTTTAAACAATTTCATTCACGGCTTCTCCACCCACCTGCCTTTTTGACATTGTTAAAAATTTTAAGTTTTTTTAAATATATTTTAAATGCACTGTGGAATAGGCCTCCTGGGGAAACCACAAAAAAAAACACGCCAAAACCTCTACCTCTATGGTGGTGTGAAAATGAGGAATGGTTTAAATTTAATAAAAGTAGCAAATATAAATTTAAGTCAGAAGTATAATCTTGATTTCCGCAGGCGAAGCTGCGGGCGACCCTGCTAGTCGATAGATAAAGCTTTATCCTAAGATCTCATTGCTAGTTCCCTCTCTTCTGAATAACGCAACCTACTAATACTACTTATTATAATCAAGTACCATCATTGAATAAAAGAATACTGTGATACCGAACTCCCACATCGGTAACCGCAACGTGATTTCTGAGCAAAAATCGTGCGGAGATCGCAATAATCCGCGCAAATTTATTAACTCTGATTGGGTAGCGAACACATTGTTCTTACATAACCTCAAAACATGGTTAACCACAGCGATGATGAGGACGCCGTTTCGAGGCAGCAAGCGCTCCCGCAGGCACATCAAGCACCGCCGCAACAGGCGCCCCTTCAAATACAGCAGCAGGCGGACCAACCGCAATCTCCGCTCCAACCGGTAATCTTTGAGCCGACTGCTCTCCAGCAGCCCGTTGAGTTTAGCCCGAGTTCGTTCGCTCCGCTGCACCCCAATCCGGGAGTCGACAAGCAAACATCAGTTGAGATCAGCCGAGTCTCGTTAAAGGCTCCCCAGCACTTGTAAGGGCACTGCTGGAGTCGCAATTTGCAAGTCTCCGCATTACGGTGGGCGACACAAAATTTCACCTGACTTTGAATGCACACAGTAGCATAATACCTGGAAACGATCACGTACATCTTGCGAAATCCGCCGCCCACTGCAAAATACGAAGCGATAAAGGCGAAAATTATTGACAAACACCGGCCCAGTTTTGCGCAGTTGTTCCGGGCGTTGGAGCTCGGCGATAGCAAGCCATATGTACTGCTGCTCATCATGCGCGAATTGGCCAGGGGTGGCATGGGAGAAGACGCCCTGAAAGGCATGTGGTTGAAGCGGTTGCCCGAGGGCTTGTCGCAAAATCCTTAAATATTTCCTAAAAGCAGGCTTGCGGTCTTATATCTTTGTACAGACTCGTAACTTCCCACTTATTTTAGACCAAGATGTTAGGTCCAATAGCTATCGTTAAGCTTATTGAAAAACATAGCAGCTGACGACTGTCAAAAAATGCATCGTGGTTACTAAAAGAGACCGGAAGAACATAGAAGAATCAGTTATAAAGGCCGCATCTACACAATTCGACCTCTTTTCTCGTGCCACACGCCTGTCTACCAGTTCCAGAATTTGCAGTACGAGATTAAACTATTGTTCAAGTTTTTTTGTGTGCCAATCACAGGTAACGAAACCCTTAAAAGCTAATCTGTTTGAGTTTAGGTTGAAATATTTCTGTTTTATCAGATAATTGGCACCTAGTATTGCGTTCGAGTCCGTCAGAAGGGAAAACTTTATTACGAACACCAATTCCACCTACACGTGGATAGCGTCAGTTAGCTGGACGATCAAGAAGTTCAAGAAATATTTGCATGAATTATTACCATCAGCCGCATAAGGAACATTGTACCCAAATCTCCTAATTTTTGGCCGCCAGGGGAAACACTAAATCTTAACTTTACCCGCGTGCGGTGTAACCTAACCAGTGCAAACGGGAAAATAACCGGCAACGTCTTTCTTAAGTTACACGCAGGTCGAAATGATTAATTTAGTGAAAAAGAACCCAAATTAGATCAATGCCCATATAAAATTACATTGGGAAAGTGAGACCAAATCGTTACGTAACCAGCACCTGACCGAGGCAAAGCTTAAATTTTATGCTGAGTCCAATTCAGCTCACTTTAATCTATACTTAAAATAACAACAGAAAATAAATGAATTGAATTGTAAAATGGATTAGAACGGAAAAAACCAACAGGAGGTTGCAACCCGTATACCTATAGGTTTTACCTGAATCTTAAACGATTATTAAACTTATCATAACCACGGAGAAGAAGAAAATGGATTGAATAGATAAAATAAGTTAAAAATAATTGAAAACATTTCCTGTTATTGAAGTTTAGGTAACTAATTTTGATTTAGTAATTAAACGAGTGCGTGTAGTCCGGAATAACAATGCAGTTATATATGCATAGCGCGATAACAGAATCAAAACAAAACCGCTAAAAAGAACAAAAGCTCTCGGTACCCGTCTCCTAATCTAATTTCTTAATAACCCTAAATACAGAGAAATCATCACAGCTGCCCTCAGCGAAAGATCTTTCGGCGTGGGAATTGCAAACATGTAAGTGATATATCAAAGTAGTCATTGTAATCTGAAAAGCTCTGGAAGGTACATACAGAATAGGTAATAGAGAAGTGTGCGGAGAGTCAAAATTCCATTGCACTGGTTTGCAATCAAAATATTACGGCTGATCAACGGCACAAGACAAAATAAGGTTGCGGGTATAAAATCATATGAATGTTTCATATGATTTTATACCCGAAACGTATATTTACACAGTAAAAGAAAACATTATAATACCTATATTCAATCCAGTAAAATAAGAAAACGTTTATCGCTTTTATTAACAACACACATTATTATTTCTCACGCTTCAACGCTTTGTTAAAATTGAACTAATTTCTTATCATGTGTAGGATTGCTTGTCGTTTGGCTTGAAAATGTTTCGGCCCAAAAGTAGGTAACAGAGTTTGGTCTACAAGGTTTGGCAGAAATATAGTCTCTTGAGCCAGAATTCCCAAACTTTACCAAATTGGTGAATAGGCTTGAGCGACAGGTCGGACTCAGGGTCCCGACCCGAAGTCAATTTCGTTTAGAACACACCAAAATTACCAGTCAAGGAAGTTGCAAGTGAAGTGAGCAATAAAGTTATATATGACAAAGAAATTCCAAAATATCAAAAATTACCAAAATCCGACAAGTGCCGTCTACGCTTGTGTATAAAAGTGCTAAAATGCCAACCCCTATTGGGTAAGTTTCTTTTTTGGAAAGGAAGTGAGGAAACGGTGTCAGAACGCCTTGATGTTTCAGGTGGCAGTTACGTAACTCAGAGTGCACTAAAAGCAAGCTTGGGCTGAAGAATTGAGTGGAGGAAAAGCCAACAGGAAGGAAATCCCGAACCTTCACGAAGTCAAGCAACCAACCGAAGCTGCATCAACATTCAGATCCCGCCGCAACACCAGCGCTGAAAATACACTTTCATATATTGTAGAGTAGCCCGTAGCCAACCTAATTTAGGCTAGGCAGAGTTTTACCGGCCATACGTCAATAGGCCGTGGGGAAACAAACCCCAATCAAAATGATTTAAAATCCCCCTGAGATACCCAATCAAAGTTAAGCCCAGTTAAAACCAAGAAGCAAGCGAATCTTACGCGGCATTTTACGCCGCCAGATCAGTAGCAGTAATTTAGTATAAGTAGTTGTAAGAGAATAGTCAAAAGGCCACATTTAAGAGAAAAAGTTCATTAGCCTGAGAGTTATGCATTAGAGCAGTCCCTTATGTCATTTTTAACTGCCAAATTGCGGCATAAGCTGGACTTAGAGCAAATAGCTGAGTACCGCTGTAGGTTGTGTGAGCGAGTAAAAAATGAGAGCGGCATAGTTAGCTCTCTTTCTCTCTTTTGTAATGTAGTTGAGGTTCTCTTTCACAGGCACTTCGAGAAGCGCTTTATGGAGGGATGGATGTAAAGTAATTCAATTGCCATATAAGAATTTCAACTACCCCTTTTTAAATCAAATAAATGTCGACTTAACCAGTCTAAGCGAGTATTTAAGATTAACAAAAAGTAAAAACAAAAAAGTATGATAATTAAAGCTATTTCAATTCAGTCCAAAACCCAAGAAAGAAAAAAACATTTAAATCCGAAAATATAATCCTAAATAAACCAAACCCAAAAATTCCCTGCTCGCAAAGAAAAAAATATAAATAATGGCATTAGTTTACCCGTTCTCTACATTACTCTCTACATTAATATTGTTCTGTGTAAACTATGAGCCGTATCTACATGAGCTCTGAAAAATTTAGAGATCGCTCTATTTAGTTTTTATACATTATATTCACATTTTTATATACAACTTATACTGTAATCATTTCTTAGGCTCCTAATGTTCTTGTTAAGAATTAATTTTTGTCAGTTTTTAGGTATATTCTATATTTAAATTAAAATTATTAAAATTAAAATAAAATTTTTAATGTTCTTTAAAGTAGAGTAGTTGTCAATAGGAAAGCCATGCGTCGTCGAATGTTGTCTGTCGTGTGAAGTGTAGTCGTCTTTTAGGGATCGCCATAAATGTAGTTGGTCAATGGTGATCAAGGTAGGGTGGGCAAGTCAGCATACCAACCGCTAGCATAAAAGCCCTACATCCTTGTTCGTCCTTGTCTGTCCTTTCTTAGTTCAATAGTCCGGTCCTTAGTCCTGTGGAGATTTCTCGTATCCTTTATGTAGCACGCAAATTAATAATGTTTTATTGTATAGAGCAAGTATCCGCGTTAAATAAATTTCTCCCCGACCCCCTCTACTGGTAACTTAAGCCGGAACCAGCGCGTGCATAACGTAGGTTACAATGTCATCTGCTCTCATTAAACAAAGTACGTGGTTCGCTACACATGTTGGAGCCTAGCCGTATTGGAATGTTGAAGAGTTACCTCTGAGCCTTTCTAAGGGATTTCTGTTTTTATTAATATTTATAGGATTTTCGGAGATCAAGGTTGGGTGGGCGTACTTGCAGCGATGCGAGATTGCGTAAGAAAGGTAACCTTTGCTGATGTGATACCCTGATTGCCTGTTTAGCTGAAATAGTTCCCAACGTGATTTATCGAATTATTTGTTTATTGTTCCCCCCAAAATCATTACGTACGCGAATAAATTTAAATAATTACTTTTTAAGCTAGATCCAAGGGCGAGAGTGTAATCGAACCCATCCCATCAATAGAGCCGAAGAAGCAAGCGCGTACTCTGTCCCAGTCCCCGAACATCTGCTCTCAACGGAATCCCCGTTAATCGTTACTCGTCCAAGGCATTCTCCAAGCGCTCATCCCCGGCAACAAAAAGAACGAGGATCCCAGTAAAGCATTTGCGCGCTGCAAATCCGACCTGGCCAGCGCAACACGGTTGGCGCACCCGATAGCCAACGCATCCCTTGCACTTCAGTTCGACGCCAGCAATTATGCAATCGGTGCAGCGCTTCACCAAGTTAGTGAAGGCTACTATACTACCTGGCTCTACTCTACTCTAAGCGCATGACGGACACACAAAAACCCCACAGTTCGTACTACCGGGAGCTCTTTGCAATTTTCCAAGCTGTCAAATTTAATCGCTTCATGATCGAAAGACGCGACTGCACCTTTTACAGCGATCACAAACCACTAGTATATGCACTTCGACAGGCGAGAGGCGAGACAATTGTCATTTATAGCCGAATTCTGCACGAAAATCGAGCATATTACTGGAGCCCATAACACCGTTGCAGACGCCCTATCCCGCAGATCGCCATAGCAGATTGACATGGACGAATGCGCACGCCTACAAGAATCGAACGTCGAGCTAAACCGGCTGTTGAGGGACATCGAAACAGGCAAATCATCCTTGCAATGGCGCAAACTTCAGCTGCCTAACTCCAACATCAGCATGTAGTGTGATATATCGACATCTCGTATTCGTCCATACATTCCGCCGCCAATGCGAAGAACCATATTCAACGTATGCATAGTATGCATAGTATGTCCCACTCTGGCAATCGTGCCAAATTGGTTACTGACCGCTTGGTGTGGCCCTGCATCAACAAAGACATCGCCTCATGGTCATCGTCCTGCCTTCAGTGCCAGCGATGCAAAATACACCGCTACAACAGAACCGCCGTCAGCAGCTTCAGCGTGCCTGATGCCCGATTTCAACACATCAGTATAGACCTGATCGGCCCGCTACCACCGTCCAATGGCTACCGCTACTGCTTGACGGTCATCGACCGATTTAGCAGATGGCCAGCTGTATTACCAGTGACTTAGATTACTGATGAAGAGGTGGCACTCGCACTCCTGCACGGATGGATCGCAAATTATGGAGTGCCAGTGAGCGAACTTCAGACCACGCTACAACAAGAACCACATTCTGCAGACGTTAAAATCGCCGTACGATGGACTATATCCTGTCCTACACCGAGAGGACAAATTTTTCGACGTATAAGTTGTGAGGAGTTGAATAACTCCCCACAAATTCCAGCAGCAAGAATAACAGATGGCCGGCCGTCTACCAGTTACGCGGCGAATTCGCGTATTAGCGGTGCGGCGAAGAGAGTTTGGAGAATGAGAGTTTGGAGAGTGAGAGTCTGGAAACCGAGAAATGTAGAAGGAGAAAGTGGAGACTTCGAGGTCAGGAGAGAGAACTCTGCCAAAGAGAGTTTGGAGAGCAAGGAGCGGAGAGTGCGAGAGTGGAGACTTCGCAGGCAGAGCCAGAGTGCCGTGTGCAAAAGGGAAATAACGGAACAGCACCGGACTTTGGACTCTGCCGTGGACTTTGGACCGGTATTAAGAAGTGCCACATCTTAAAGGCTGAGTGGCGCACAGACGTGCCACATGCACCAGTGAAATCAGCGGGACGGCGGCAACATGCGGAACTGCGGTTGGAAGCCAGGCGTGAAGGACAAGTGGGTCAAACAGGATCCACGGACTTTGGACCCGGGGTGGAGAGATGCCGCGGCCAGAGCACAAAAGGGAGATAACGGTACCCGGAGGCCCTATATAAAGCCGCCGGGCGCTGGCAGCAGGATCAGTCGATCACAAGGTGTCAACCCGTAAAGATCAGTCCAGATAACAAAGTGAATAAGTCAGTCAACCAGTGCAAAGTAATCTTCAAGTGAAACACAAGCCCAGTCGTCGGAAGCAGCGCCGTGGGAGCCTTCAAGGAGCAAGATCGCTACGTCGAGAAGTTCGGGATTGGACCACCAGGAATTTCCGAATTGATACACAGGTAGCTGAGGTCCAGAGGGCATCACACGGCTAAGTCAAGGCGAACCGTTTCTACTCCTGTTACGACTACATCCTCGCATTGCGCTTGGCGTGTCTATCAGAGTTGAGCAGTTAAGTCCTGCGACAAGAGATCGAAAACTCGGGGAGAGAGCCATCTAAACCCAGGGTGCCTTGTTCCAAATACTCCTTTGTCGGGTCCCGGCGTAAGCCCAGTCCGTCAAGTGGAACTCGAACATACCCTGGCGAGACCAGCCAGAAAGGGCGAACCGTTTGTCAACTCAAGGCGCTGTCCTAGAGAAACCTAACGGCTCTACGAGCCTGGGATCAGCGTGTGTCCAAACCCCGAGTACCAGAAGCCACGCCACGCCCAGCCTCACAACCAGCACCTCCGGGAGCGAGGCGCAGGACATCGTCAGCTACAGCACCCGCCCGAAGGGACACCGAGCTACGCGGAAACGTCACGGGCAACAAGCAAGAGGGTCAGACCAGGGTGGAATGTTCGTTTGCACTAGGCGTAAAAGCGAGGTGGAGCGCTAGGCAGGTTCTTGGTATTACCTTGACTGTCAGCGCGATCCGAGCGAAACCCTAGTGGGACCATCCGGGACAGAGCCAGGGACAGGCGGTTGTGTGTCTATTGGCGTAGGCCTGTAGAGCGCAGCACCTGTTCACCCTAGTCTGAGAACGGTGACGCTTCCCTAAGCCCGCACGGCTGATCGCCTTGTGGGTCCGGGGCGCTACAAGTAGTCGTCGGGCCCCTCGTGCCCGAGCAGCGTCGAGCATCGCCGAGCGTCTACACGGAGCTACAGGGATCTGCAGGACCGGAGAACGGAGTCAACGAGGCCAGCGACCACCGAGGCGACGCCGCAACGTGCGGAGGCGAGCATCCCCAGGAGACACCGAGGACCCCGAGTGGCGACACCCAGGCCCAACCCGCCATTGAGCCCACTGTAATCACACCCGCAATAAACCCTATTCGAACCCGTTAATTCTGTGCTTTTCACTGATCCCCTGGGCGGTCAAGTTTATATAAATTTTGTGGGACGAACACACAACTTCTCTGAGCTAGCCGCACGAATCTCGTAGCGAGCAGACATAAAAAATCAGTTCGTTACAAAATGAAAGGCAAACGACTAAGAGTCAGCATCGATCGACTTAAGCCAGCACACCTGCCTGACGACCGGACCATCGGGGAGGATGCATCGAATCAACCGACGACACCAGCGGCATCTCCAGCAATCGTGGTCCCGCAGCCAACATCGACGCCAACGCGAGGAGGACGGCATGTACAGCTACCGTCTCGCTTCCAATACCAGTTGTCTTACGAGTTCCAACAGCTGATCTGCGCAGGCTTCGCCGGGAATAGCATTTATTGATAGGTTAAGCTTTATCCTAAGATCTCATTGCAAGTTCCCTCTCTTCTGTACGAGCCTCGACGAGTAACGCAACCTGCTAATATTACTACTCATTATAATCAAGTACCATCAGCGAATAAAAGATTACTGTGATACCGAATTCCCACAGATTCAACAAGAACTAAATAAAATTCTGCTGCCGTGCGGATTTAAAATATGAAAATTGTGCTCTATTACACACCAACTATTATAGGAATTCCTACCCGAAGACGTCGTTAGCTCCATAAATCTGGGTGAAGCACTGGAAAATTCCAATGTAAAAACACTGGGAATCATGTGAACTCCAAGGCACGATTATTTATGTAGCAGAAGCGTAAAACTCAGATCATTACTAAAAGAGTAGTAGCCTCTGAGGTCGGTCAAATCTTTGATCCTCTTGGCCTGTTTGCACCAGTTATAATAAGGGCAAAAATATTTCAGCAAGCCCTATCAATTCAACAACTGGATTGGGACACGGAAATATAAGAGCCACTTATATTTATTTATTTATTTATTTCAAAACATTAGCAAATATCTGCCAATATAAAACATAACTCCCACCTCCGCCCAAATATAGGAGTTATTTTTAACGATATGCTCCTTACTCACATCAAGTGGGTGGAGGCAAGGATAGGTGACTTAAAATATTTGTTACATTAAAGTCCACGGAACATTCACCAAACAACAAAAAATGCAATTCATTATATTGAGTACATAAAACTCGAAAAGGATCGTGCGTTTCAAAATTCGTTTTGCAGATTTCCAAAGCAATAGGCCGAAAGTATCGGGATGCTCTTACAGGGATCGAAAACCGTATTTGGCCTAATAAGAAGCTAGAATTAACTAGTCCAGTGATAAGCTTGTGGAGGAACATCACTCCGTGGCAGGTCCGACGATCCTTTAGCGAGGGCAGGCTTAAGAGACGCAATCTGTCGACATAGGATGGCAGGTGACGTTGTGGTTCCCAGTTTAACCCACGTAAAGCAAACAAAAGGAACTGTTTCTGTACCGATTCGATAAGGTCCTGATATTTAGCATATTGAGGTGACCATACGCACGAGCAGTATTCAAGAATCGGTCGAACAAGAGAAATGTAAAGGTGCTTTGTGGTGTAGGGATCCTCAAATTCCTTAGACCAGCGCTTAACAAATGCAAAAACCCCTTTTGCTTTACTGACAATGATGCCGATGTGATTGGTAAAGTTTAAGTTGTGGCTGAATAAAAGATCATGATTCAAGATCGCTCATGCCAATGGAATAATTAAAGAGGAAAAGCCTCTTTCGATAAAAGGACATGAAGCTACATTTGGAATTATTTAAAAACAGCAGGTTCTGGAGGCACCACGATTGCAGATTGTTTAAGTCCGCTTGCAGGAGTACATGAGAATCGACGTTGGTTAAGGGCATACAAAGTTTAACGTCATCGGCGTACATCATCACGTAAAAGAGAGAATTACTTGAGGCAAGTCATTTATAAAAAAATTCCAAACAGAAGAGGTCCAAGGTGACTCTTTTGAGGAACGCCAGAAGTCACATGAACGAGGTTTGAGATCGAATTTTTAAATAATACTCTCTGGGTCCGGTTCAATAAATATGAAGAAATCCACTTCGTCAACAAGATCGGGAATCCCAAGAGCGAAAGTTTTTTTAACAGTAATTGATGGTTCACAGAATCGAACGCCTTACTGAAATCTGTAAAAATTACATCAGTTTGGATGTTGGTTTTAAACGCATTCCTAATAACTGTGGTAAACTCGAGAAGGTTGGTTGACGTTGATCTACGTTTCATAAAGCCGTGCTGTGTTGGGGACATTATTGAGCTGCATTGGTGCTGAAGCTGAGCAGTAATTAACTGTTCGAAGAATTTGGGAATAGCACTGAGTTTTGCAATCCCTCGGTAGTTATCAATGTTCGATTTACTTCCCTTTTTATGAAGCGGAATTATAAAAGATTCCTTCCAAATTGAAATAGTTTTGACAGTGGCTCACATAATGCACTAGCACAATATTTTAAAACACAGCTTGGTACAAGATCAGGACCAGAAGAGAAGGATGGCTTGATTGTTTGTAGATTTTGAAAGACGTCATCTACGCTGATTATAGGCATAAACATACCATTAGAGTGCGGAAGTGAAAAGGGATACGCGGAGGTATTATCGTAGCTAGTGGATGAGTATGTGGACTGGAAAAATTTGGCAAATAAATTGGCAATATCGGCGTCATTAAAAGCGGATACGGAGTCGAGATGAAGGCAGCATGGAAATTGTTGAGACTTGCGTTTAGAGTTAACGAATGCATAGAACTGCTTGGGGTTATCATGAAACTCATTTCTGCAACGATCAAGGTAATTCTTGTAGCATTGGGAATTGTGAGTTATGAATTCAGAACGAGCAGTAAGGTATCTCGAATGGTCAACTTGCATCCCTGTCCTTTTAAATTTCTTAAAAAGTCTGGACTTGCAGTTTTTTAAGTAAGAGAGTCTACGAGTGAACCAAGGAGGCTTATAAGAAACATTAGGTGAGGGGAATGCCGTAGAACTGTTTATCAATGTTAGAAGGTTCTTCATTTAATTCCATAAAGGACCAATCTACTTCGGATAAATAAAGGTTCATATCAGTAAAGTTGGCTTTACGAAAGCAACGAAAATATGCAATTCCGATTTCAGGACCTGGCAATAAATGAGCCGATGCTTCCAGAACGACCTCTAGTGTAGGGTGATAATTGTCTTCAGGACTAACAAGCGGGTCAATTCTAGAAACGTAGGCATTGGCGAATTCCGACGCAAAAATAAGGTCCAAGATTTTATTCGAGGAGTTCTGAATAGAGTTTAATTGTCCCAATGAGAGGTCGATAAGGCCATGTACCAACTCGTGAGGTAAAGTGGGAATAAGAACATTTGAGTCAGGTGATGCCATCCAGGAAATGGAAGGTAGGTTAAAGTCTCCCATAACAATAAGATGGTCGTTATTTCCGAGGGTGGAGTGGATATTCTGAATATGAGCAAGATGCTGCAGATATACATTAATGTCGGACCGTGGTGGAATATACGAGCATGAGACGTAAACAAAATAGTCATGAACGTTAATACGAACAGCAACAAATTCTAAAGTGCTTTCAGTGTCCTTTAACGTAATTAATTCTGAAACCAGATCGGACTTAACGGCAATAAGAACACCGCCGCCGAGACGAACTGTACGATCACGTCTATAGATGACGTAGTTGCCTGCAAATATTTCGCAGTCAGACACAGAGGAATTAAGCCACGTTTCAGTGAAGGCAATCACATTGGCGTCAAAGAAGACACTATTGACGTGCAGATTACTGAGTTTACCCAGTAAACTACGTACATTCTGATAGTGTAGGGAGAATGAATTAAATAGTTTTTTGGGACACTGGTCGAAGGGGTTTGAGGCCCACGAACTCGAGAATTTAATTTGTTAACGTACTCGTGAACGATAGCATGCTCCGGCCAGATTGCAATATTAAGGACTTTATCAATTAGAGTGTCAGGAATTCCAATCTTAAACGAAGATATTTCGCGTCTTTGCTTAAAATTGAACTTTGAGACAGTAATTTCGGTGCCAGAAACATTCAGTTTGTTACTTAGGTGGGTCCTAACATCGTTTTCAGAAGCCTCAGGATTCAGACGGGAGACAAAAATGAACCGTTTGGGTGCAACGCCAACTATGGGCACAGATTTCCTTGGCGCGACTCCAGATATGATTCCACAGTTCATTTTTACAGGCGTCGAACGTGTATCAGTTGCAGCATTGGCGGCACAATTAGAATCAGTTACATCCATGTTGTCGGAAATAGCAGACGACCGGGCGGTGGCTAGCAAAGCTCCCGTTGGTGCCGCGGCATGTGACGTAGATGCCTGGCCTACGTTGGCAGCAGAGTCAAGATGCAGTCCAGTTGGTGGTTGCCGAGGAAAAGAACCCTGAGCCGTCACCGGGGCAACTATTGATAACGAGTGATCTGCAGATATATGGTCTTCATCAACTGCACCAACTACCGGCAGGGAAGAAGTGGTGCGGGTGGAGGAGGCTCGATTGAAGTCCATAAGTGCTCGAGCAATAGGGCTCAGTTGCATTGAGGCGGAAGACTGCGGAACATTTAAGTTATTATTAGGCGAAGAGCATGTTTGGGGGACACTTAGCATTTTCAGGTTCTTAAAATGTGATTCTGCAGAGCAGAATTTCTCTTGAAGCTCGCGGAAACCAGTCGACAGGGCTTGGAACTCCAGGTGGGTTTGTCGCATGAATGATTTCATATCAACCTCAATATGCCTGCAGTTTGGGCAAGTCCAGTTAAGGCCAATCCGTAATTTAAGCTTGTCCACAATTGGGCCACTTGTCCGCCCTAGCTCCACGCAGATAGGATGCGCCAAATTGTCACAAATCCAGCAGCAAACCGAAGTTTGGCGTGAAGTTATTTTGTTGCCAAAAGAACAGGAAGCGGCGCAGCAAGAACTCATTTCGTTTGTTTTAATATATAAATTTATTTAATAATCGCGGCAAGGACACCGATCAAAACAAAAAGCGAAGAGCACAGTTAAAGCTTTGAGTTTAAGCTCCGAAAATCAAGTGTGTGAGATTGTTCGGCAGCAGATGCCCGGAGAGCAATTACACCAACAACAAACACACTGGTAAGCGATAAGCGTAATGCACGAGAGCGATTGGAGAGCTATTGCAACAGCAACAACAACACCAGGAGTTAAAAACGCAATGCACAAGAACGAGGCGGCAAAGCGGATAGGGAAATATTTCACTTATGTAGTTTTGCGAAATAAAAAGTCACTGTCTTTATTTAAAACGATCCAGTTTGTTCTGATTGTTAAGGATCACAAAGTCACCAACAGTTCGCTATAATTCTGGTCAAAATGCACAGATTTTACACGGAGAAAACTTCGTTTGAAGATAGAGCGATTTAAAGCACGTCTAACAGCGGCAGCGAACCGAACTCTCTTGAACAAAACAACAACTGTACGTTTGTTGTGCGCTAAGTCAAGAGTAGCGCCTCTAGATAAACAAACTTTACCACGGTTGGAGTTGTGCGCGGCTGTCCTAGGAGCAGAACCAGCCGATAAAGTAAAAAAGGATCTACGACTTAGCACGGAATCCATTAAAAACAAGATAGAACGCTATAGTCGAGTGCGACTATCAAATACCCGTTACTCAGCTAAAGCAAGCAGTCACTAAAGGGAAATTAATAGGAAAAAAATTATAACTTTGCTTATTTTTATTGCATTCTTTTTTACTTGGATTCTTTATTTAATTATTTAGAATTTGATAAATTCAAAAATCGGACCCTACTATATAATATAGCTGCCAAGAAGCATCGCTCTTAATTCAAAAGGGAAGGTCTGTAGGTTGGGACGGTCTGTAAGTTGGAAAATACAATTTTCTCAAAATTTTTCCACTAAAAAAATTTTGGGGAAAACATTATAAGCCAGGCTCTATTCAGATTTAATCTGTGGGAGTCGTGTACCATTTTTCACCAAAAAAGTTTTTGTCCACTTTTTTCAATAAAACATTAAAAACGTGCCTAAAATAAATTGGTAAAAGGTTCAAAACATTAGTATTTTATCTGCTAACAAATTAAAAAAGAATAAGATTAATTTGACAGTCAGAAAAAAAGTTATTCATTTTTTTCGAAAACTACCCATTTTGTGTAAGTTGGGACACTTTCAGCGTCTAAGTTGAGACACCCGTTTTGCATACAAAAAGTTCTCAGCCCAACAGAGGTCGCTTTCTGCAGAGTATATTTCTCTGAAATTAGGGAAAATGTGATCGTTCAAAGAGCATTTTGGATTTATTTGTTATTTGATCAAAGGTCTTAAGATGCGTAAGAAAGGTATATTTCCCTATAAATATTTAGAATTCGCTAGTAGACTCGAGGAAACCTCGCTTTCACAAAGGGAAGCATTGTATAGTAATTGAACGGAAAGGGAATGCTCTCAGAAAGATTATGATCTTGCTCTTTAAGTTGTACTCTAAAAGATTATATGAAATTATATTTGAAAACAGACGTTTTTCTTTTAACTGATATTTTTTAAAATTTCCGAAAAAGTTGTATGGATATATATTCACTTGACCAAGCTCAATATTACACGGCACCAGGTCTATCTTGGGAGTCAATGTTGAAAAGTACAAATATTCAACTTGAGTTGTTCACAGATAAATTTATGTACATTTTCATTCAAACTAGTATTCGAGGGGGTTTAGTTCAATGTTGTCATACGTTGTCATTGTTGTCATAATAAATATTTGTTTGATTATGATTCCTTGAAAAAATCATCTTTCTTAATGTAAGTGGATGAGAATAACTTGCATGGTTGGGCAATGTCGCAACCTCAGGCTACCTCCCCATTAATTCAAGAAAAGTTTTTTTTGAAAGGCACTTTTAAAACAAGAAAAATACTTCTTGAAACAAGAAAGGCGATTGTGGTTTTAAAGGTTGATTCTTTCCTGGTTAAAGGGGGTCATCTGAGTAAAACTTTTAAAAAATCCAAAAATTTTTTTTTGTTTAAAATATTCTTTAGGGTCTTAAAAATAACATACCAAAAGATAGAATCCGGCAAAGTGTCTAAGTATCGAAATTTTCCATTCTGCGGAGATGCCTCGTATGTATATCCCACCTCAAAACTTTAAACTTTCTCGAAACCACTTTTTTTGAGACAGCCGGAAACATAACTCGAATAAATCTTAATCGATCGATCTGAAATTTTGACAGTATATTCAAAATACCGCCATTTTGTTTTTGATTTATTTGAAAAAAATGTATTTTGTACTTCGAAACTAATATTATAAAAGCTACTTTACAAATTTTCGATTAGCTTTTTCATTTGGCTAAAAAAAATTCCAGAAAATCCGTTTTTTTCCCCCCTTAAAAATGTAAAAAAGAAGTTTTACATTAACCCTGAAATATAAAAAAGTAACTCCGTTTTTGTATATTGCATATTTTATTTATTTACATTTCAAACATTTAATACTTAACATTTAAACATTTTTAAATATTAACTTTTTGACATAAGATAAAATTAATTATTTATTATTATTGGTGGTGTAATTAATTCATATAATTTAACTATTGTATTACCCAAGCCTTTTAAACTTCATATGACATAGGGTTGAGGCCATGATGGACTTTAAAATAAATCATATTGCCCAAAAATTTGACCATTCAGGGGCGTAGCCCAGGGGAACTGGAGGAACTCCCCGTTTTTTCGAACCGAGTTCGAGACCAGCACAAGACATGTTTTTTTTTTGTAATGATTTTTATTTATTATTATTATTATTGTTAGTAGGTAATGCATTTTACAACTGAAAAAAACTTCCAACTCATTTGCTTCGGTAGAACTCAAAACGGGGTCCTCTCATCAAAAAATAGTATAAAAAAAAAAAACAAATATGCACATATCACCCAGAAAAAAATATGGACTTAAAACCCAAAAAATAGACTTAAATTAAGGTAATATGGACTAAATGTTGACCTAAGGAAACTTAGACTTATTTTAAGTCCATCTCGGTTAAGGCCATGGTGGCCTATTAAAAAACCCTATTTATAAATTTTTAATTAGAAATGTTAATATTTTGTACTTAAAAAGTTATAAAATAAAAATTATAATAATAATTTTGAGCAGCTCTCTCTCTCATTAACCTAACATCTATATGGGGCAAAATTTAAGATAAACATTGTTTATTTAACAGCATATTTAACACATGTGAAATGTCAATAAAAACTTAAAAATAGTTCGACATATCTTAAATAAATTTTGAGTGTTTTTGTTAAATACGTATGTATGTGTTTATTGTAAAACAACTCAGAGCGTCTTTAATTACATGTTCTTTTCCATTTAAATGTATGACACTTTTCCTAATATATATTGAAGCCTTTTATATCGATTAAAAATATTATTAAATGGCCTTAGACCTATGGGTAAACTTTTGATAAAAAAATGTTTTTTTCCTAGATTTTTTTATTTTTAGTTAAATAACCATTTTTTTAAATTTCATTTTTTTATGGTCATGTCCTATTTTTTAGGCAATGGACTTTTTTTCACACCGTTAGGTTAGGTAAGGATTTTAGGTTTTAATGTCCACAAAAATCGAAGTGTATAGAAGTTCGCCTGGTTCCCTGCTGGAGGCGTCTTCCAGTGATGCCACAACTGGGGCACCAAGGTATCTTGTTCTTGCTCGTGAGAGAGCCGGGCAGTTGCAGATAAGATGTTCCAGGGTTTCGATAGCCCCCGGTTCATCGCATTTCCTGCAGGTGCGGCTGTTCAGTATTCCGATCCTAGTTGCGTGTGATGCGGCCAGACAGTGGCCTGCGAGGATTCCCACTAACAGTCTGCAGACTTTCCGAGGATGACGCAGTACATCCTGCCTGAGTTTTTCATTTCGCTCTTTGCACATTCAGCAAGTCTCGGTATTCCTCCACCTGCTTTTTGCTCGCTTGTCCGTCTGGTTCTCCAGGGCGCTTTGTAGCGTTCTGAGGGAAACTAGCACGTTCTCCGTTCTGTTGTTCGTCAGCTCTAGGCCCTCCTTTGCAAGAACGTCAGCTGTCTCGTTGCCATCGATGCCCTGGTGACTGGGAACCTAATAGATCCGCACTGATTTAGTCGTGCTAAGGTTATCTAGTGCCTCCTTGCTCGCCATTACATTTTTGGAACTGACCGTTGACGACTGCTGTCCACGAACAAGTTGACCACATCGTATGTTCCGTTAATACTTTGAGCCACTTCTGCCTCTTTCCTTATGGCGAAGACTTCTGCCTGGAATATGCTACAGTCGCTGGGTAGCTTATATGACAGCCTTATTTCAGGGTCCGTACAGTATAAGCCCGCTCCTACTCCTCCTTCCATCTTGGAGCCGTCTGTGAATATGTTGAGGTGTTGAGTCTGGTCCTACTCCTCCTTCCATCTTGGAGCCGTCTGTGAATATGTTGAGGTGTTGAATCTGGTCCCGACCCGTTATCCAGTCGTCTGAACCCATGAACGAGGTTGTTTTAGGTTTTTGTTGATCATGCTTCGTCCGATTGAACTGTGTCCGAAGCTTTTCGTCGTCATATTGCCTGATGCAACTAGACGTTGTGCTGCCTTTCCTGCAGTTAGTTAAGCGTGGATATCTATGGGGTCGATTCCGAGGATCGTTTCTAGAGCTTTAGTTGGGGTGACCTCAGCGCCCCCGTTATGCAGACCAGTGCCTGCCGCTGAGTTCTCCCCATAAGCTCGGTGTAGGTGTTCTTTTCAGTGGCTTGCCACCACACTAAGGCTCCATACATCAGAGTCGGATGCACCACCGAGATGTAGATCCAGTGCATCAGAGTAGGCGACAGGCCCCATGTGCTGCTAAGCATCTTCTTGGATGCATAAAGCGCCACGGTGGCCTTTTTCACCCTTTCAAATATATTGGGTCTCCATGTCAGCTTGAAGGCCAGTATTGTTCCGAGGTACTTGACCTGTGCTTTCGCAACCAGGCTGCGCCAACTTTTGGGGGGGTCCATTTCGGTACCTTGTATCTCTTAGTAAAGAGAATGAGGTCCGTCTTGTCCACTTTTTCCGCCCGCTCACTTATCTCCCTGAGTGTTGATTCCATTATGGAGCTACGGTCGATGGACAAACTCCCGTAATAATTATGCCTATGTCGTCCGCGTAGGCAGTTATTGTTGGGGCTCTCCTCTCGAACCTCTTAATTAGATCGTCGACCACCAAATTCCATAGAAGAGGCGAGAGGACCCCACCTTGTGGTGTGCCTCTGTGTGCCCCCTTTACCATGGAAGCAGTGCCTCACTCTGAAAGTACCCTAAGCAGGTTTCTTAACCAGAGGCCTACTGCGGGGTGCGTGCTGGTCGCTTCTAGGCGATCCATTATAGCATCCGTCTTGACATTGTTGAATGCTCCGGATATATCAACGAATACTCCAAGCGCATATTCTTTAATGTGTAGGGCTCTCTCAACGGTTGCTACTAGCGAGTTTAGTGCCGTTTCCACAGATTTCCCTTTGGTGTAGGCATGCTGATTGGATGACATAAGTCTCCCTACATCATTCCTGATGTGTAGATCCATGAAAGAGGTAAGACTTATCGGCCTGTAATCCTTGGGGACTGCACTTTCCACCTTTGGGAGGAAGACAATCCGAGAGGTCCGCCATTAGATTGGAATATAGCCCGTGCTTATACATGCCGAGTATATTTCATACAACCATGGGGTGATCCTTTCCTTGGTCGCCTGCAACATGGCTGGAAATATTCCATCAAGTTCTGGTGCCTTCTAGCCCGCAAAGGAGTCTACGGCCCAGTTTATTTTCATTGGTGTTATTAGATCATTTGGGGGGCGTTTTTCGCCAGCTGCTATGTCCTGGTGCGTGCTGGCGTCTAGGACATCCGTGCATCCTGGGAAATGCGATTGCATAAGTGCTGTTAGGGCCTCTGCACTGCCCTCAGTCCACTGTCCACCGTCGCGCTTTAGTTGACTGTATGGTAGGCTGCTTCGAAAGCAGCTTCCGGAGTTTAGTTGTTTCCGGGACGTTCTCGATGCTGGAGCAGAAGATTCTCCACGAGCTTCTCTGTGCCCTGCGTGATTCCTTCTTGTAATCCCTAAGACGGATTTTGTATTCCTCGTTGATGATCTCATTGTCCTCTTTGCCCCTTTTGCGATTTTAAAGAATTCTCGGAGGTTATTTCTTTTGAGTGTCAGTTTCCGATTCCACCATAGTGGCTTGATGCGTGATACGCATCCATTAATTCATTGGACAGGGTCTCTAGGGTCTCTTCTATGTCTTTTACGGATTTTACTGCGCCCGGACTAGTCGCGAGTTTTGAGGTCACTGTCCTTGTAAACCTTTCCCAGTTCGTGTTCCGGGGGTTTCTATACACAGTTACCTTTGGGGTACTTTTAAAATTGTATCTGAAGTGAATATACCTATGGTCTGAGAAGGATGCCGTTTTTAGGACCCTCCATTCGGAGACCAATGTACTCTGTCCCTTTACAAGTGTTATATCTAGTACGTTTGACGAGGTGCCTCCTACGAAGGGGTGTTCCTCGCCCAAGTCTAAGAGTGACTCACCTCTGTCGTTGATGTCGGTGCTTCCCCACACGCTGTGGTGTGCATTGGCATCTGCACCAATGAGGAGTTGGTCATCCTTCGAGCCGAATTGGACTAAGTTGCTCAGCTCTTCTAGTGGCGACGGTCTATCGTGTGCCATGTAGCAGGACGCTACCAAGAGGCGCTTCTCCTCGCTTTCTAGTATCACCGTAGTCAAGTCGCCAGAGCTGTAATGAGGCATAAGGCTAGCATGAATACCCTTCCGTACAAGTACGGCTCTTCTGTTCCTGCTTACCGCTGGTGAGTAGAATGCGTTGTAGTTTGAGGACCTTAGTCCGTCCACAATATTGCCCGAGGCAATCCATGGCTCCTGAACCAAGGCTAAGTCGTCGGTTCCTTGCTCCATGGCAATCAGGAGCTCCGCCCTCCGCCTCCTTGTTGATTTGGAGAACCACACTTTGGCCCCCCTCACTGGGTCGTGGGTTGGACATGTGCAGAATATTCCAATCTGCCGTTGGGACGTCTGGATTCTGCCGTTGAAGCAGCTTAAGCGCCTAATCCCCTTGGATTGCGATGGGGAAGACCACTTTCGCCTTTTGAGGGAATGGAATTAGTTCCCTGTCCACCACCTCTAGCTTGCGCTGCTCCCAAAACGCCACCAGTTGGTCGACCGTTTGCGCCAGCCATTTCCTGGTCGGATCTTCGTTGCACTTCAGGATTTTAACACCGTTCAGCCATCCTGCACCTTCGAATGTGGGCATGGGGGCTGTGGGTGCCTCTTCCATACGTTCGCAGAGAGACTCAACGAGTCGCGCATTGACGATCTTCTAGCGCGCCTCCGTCATCTTCCCATTGTCGTCGTTCCTGTAAATTAGTGCCATGATCAGGTGTCGGTTGAGTACATCACTGACCCTAGTCTTTTTGTTGAGCTTCACTGCTACTTTGGGTGGCGGAGGGCCAGCTTCCTTGGGCCCGCGTTTCCGCTAGCTCACCGGAATGTCCTTAGCGGCACTCTCGTGTGAGCGTTGCCTTTTGTTGGGAAACTTCTCCGACGCCATCGCGGGTTTGCTTGCGAAGTGCGGCCTTCCTCAACCTTTTGCTCCGCCCAGGCAAGCTTCTCCTCCTGGGAAAGGGTCGCTTTGTCCTGGAGCTGGCTCTTAATCTTGAGAGCTGCCTTGTATTGCACCTTAGCCTTCATACCCTCGCTTCTACGATCGGCCCTTTCCTACGATGGGAGTTGGAACCGGGTTCAGGCAAGCGGGTATGGCTTGTTTTGGCTTCGTTTAGCACGCTCTCCGAGTCCGAGTCTACTACGACAACGGCACCCGTGCGACTTAACTTTGCCTGAGATGTTATGGCAGTAGCATTGCCGCTAAGATGATCTGTATAAGGAGTATAATTTCCCCCGCCATCAAAAATAAGATAGGTTGGTTGTCGTAGATATTTATTTGAGTTTATTTGAGGCTTTTATTAATTTGTTTTGGATCTTTTAGGAGCAACCGTTGTTGCCGCTCCAAGCTCATAAGAGGTTCTCGTCGAGCCCAATTTACTTAGGAGGTAAAAAGGTCTAAGTACCGTAGCGGCGCTGCCAACAGCGGCAGCGGAGAGACGGCCTGTATATTCTTATATTCTAAAGTATATAGCTATGCTCTCTTATGCACATGCATGAGGTCCGCTCGTGTTGCAATTATGCTGACACTTGCACTTTCAGCGTGCAGGCCAGGGCACAGCGAGCGGTTTGTATCTCGGGCATTTATGTTGATGACCGAGACCCACTGTACTCTTGGTACAGTGGGTGCTCGATATATATATTTAATATGTGTGCATACTACATCTCCCTTTTTTTTTGAAAAATAACGTAATATAATGGAGTTATTTTCTAGTATTAATTTAAAAACTTTGAGAAAAATGATATTATTTATAGCCAAAATTTTTTTTGTGTTATTAATTTGTTTTTATATATTTTTTTTTACATATTTTTTTTTAATTAGTGTGTATTCTTAGTTTTGATTTGGTTAACTTATGTGCTCTTATATTATGTATGGCCATACGTGATATATTTAAAAATTGATTATGAAATAAAGAGTTTTAATCTATCTTTATGCACTATTTGCTTTTTATTTTTGTTATTTATTATGGTTATGTTATCTCTGTCTCCTATTTGTTCTACCTTATAAGGACCTGTATATTTGAAATCTAACTTATGCCCTGTTTCATTTTTCAATAAAACCTGATCTCCTATTTCTAAATCGAAATCGCAACTTGTTTTGTCGTAATTAATTTTCTGTTTTAGCTTATGAGATTCTAGCATTAGTCTAGCTCTTTTAAATGCCTGTTCTAATCTAAATTAGGATTCCTTTGCATAATCTTCTATATTATAAAGGGGGTTTATTTTATCTATGCTATTAAAATGTTTTGGTAGATTTGAAGTTTTACAAAAAACTAGCTCATATGGACAATAGTCATGTGCCATAGATGGGGTCGTGTTAAAACAATATACGAAGTATCGCAGCCATACATCCCAATCTGTTTTGTCAACTGAGATGTATGAACGAATAAACTCATTGAGTGTTCTGTGGCTTCGCTCCACGGTACCTACTGTCTGGTGGTGGTGTGCAGTTGAAGTTATGTTTTTAATATTTAAATATTTACATAGATCTTCAATAATTGAATTTTTATATTCTGTTCCCATGTCCGTAATGAACGTCTTCATTGGACCGTACCTTAGAATAAAATCTTCAAATATAGCTTTTGCTACTGTATTTGCACTTTTATTTGGTATAGGTATAGCTACTAGGTATTTAGTTAAATCGCAGATGAGTGTTACTGCGTATTCATTTCCATTATTAGATTTTGGAAGTGGACCAATAGTATCTACAATTACTATATCGAAAGGTCTTTGTGGAGTTTCGGTTATAGTTAGTGGGGTCTTGGTATGTTTAGTCGTTTTCGACTTTTGGCATTTAGGACATTTCTTTATGTACTCTTTTATGTCTTTGGACATATTTTTCCAGTAATAGTGTCTCTGGACCTTGGCCAAGGTTTTTGTAATGCCTGTATGACCACCTTGTATTGGATCATCATGGAATGTAGACAATATAGCTTCTTTTTCTTTATTATTTTTTATTACGGTCACCGGGTTGAGTAGCGCTACTCTCAATGATTTCAATATATTATTGCCCATATTTTTAAAATTATCAATTGAAACATGTTCAAAGATATTTTCCCACGGTGCCACTTTGAGTTGGCTGACTTTGTGAATACCGGCCTGCTTTTCAAGCCTTTGAAAGAATTGAACTAATTCAATGGTTCCATTAGTATACAAATCGCTAACATCATATCTTGCTGTAATTTTCTTTCCGTGCTTAAATAAACACATCTTATTATTTACATGCAAGGTCACTACTTTACGTACTTCATCATTATTAATGACATCATATACGTTGGGCTTTGAAGCTTTCTCTATAGATTGCTTATGCAGATCTATTTGTTCTTTTCCTGCGCAGGATTTTAGTCTACTTTGGTTTCTGGTAGTGACTTTCAGAATTGTATTGTTAGTTTGTATATTTTTTAAGTCTGTTATGGTTATTCTAGAGAGCGCATCGGCTACATAGTTATCTTTGCCCTTTAGATACTCTACCGTAAAATTATATTCCTCTAATTCAAGTCTCATTCGTGTTAATTTAGAACTGGGATTTACCATTGAAAATAAGTAGGTAAGTGCTCTATGGTCTGTTTTGACAGTAAAGTGTCTACCATAAATATATGGTCTGAAGTGTGTTATTGCCCAATGAATAGCTGCTAATTCTTGTTCCGTAATGCTCTTGTTGCTTTCACCTTTCGTAAAGGATCTTGATGCGTATGCAACTGGAAGCTGTAGTCCTTTTTTATTTTGAGTTAGAACTGCTCCACAAGCGTACTTGCTAGCATCTGTGATTATGCAAAATTCTTTGCTAAAATCTGGGTATTGCAACAGAGTAGGGTTTATTAATGCTGATTTAAGATGTTCGAAGGCGTTTTGACATTCTGTTGTCCATTCGAATTTTACATCTTTCTTACATAATCTTGTTATGTAGCGGGAGTATTCAGCAAAATTCTTTACAAAGCGTCTGTAATAATTGCAAAATGCAATGAATCTTCTAGCGCTGTCCGCATCATGTGGGACTGGATAATTTCGAATGACGTCGTATTTTTTGTCGTCGGGTAAGATTCCTTTATCTGTGCAATTATGTCCTAAGAAAGTGACTTCATGCATGAAAAATGAACATTTTTCAGGATGTAATTTTAGGTTGTGTTGCCTACATTTCTTGAAAACATCAGTTAAATTCTTGAGCATATATTTTTCGGAACAACCTATGACTATTAAGTCATCCATATAAAGAAATGCCTGCGAAGGTTCTAATCCAGAGAAAGCTATAGTCATCATTCTTTGGAAAGAGTTTGGCGCTATTTTAAAACCGAATGGTAATCGCGTGAAGCGATACGAACCATTGTTTGTTGAAAAGGATGTTATATCCCGTGAACTTTTTCCAATTCAATTTGATGAAAACCTGACATTAAGTCAAGGCATGAGAAGTATTTTGCTCTACCTAGTTGATCTAAAATATCAAAGATTCTAGGGAGTGGAAATTTATCAGACAAGAGTTTTTTATTAATTTGACGATAGTCAACTACTAATCGCCATTTTTTATTTTGCGAATTTGGAAGTGACTTTTTTGGTACTAACAAAAGTGGGCTATTATAAGGTGATACAGAGGGTTCCACTATTTTATCATTGATGAGTTGTTGGACTTGTTTTTGAATTTCGTCTTGTTGACTATGACGATTTCTATAATTTTTTATATATACGGGTTCATCATCAGTTAATCTCAGTTTTTGTTTATAAAAATTATTAATAGTGATCGATTCGGTTTCTAGTCCGAATACATCACTATACTGGGTACATAATGCTGTAAGCTGTTCATTGAATTGAGGCGGAAAGTTTTTTGCAAGTTGGGATAATACAATTTTTTGTCTGGTTTCTAAATCCGTTTTTACTACTTCGTAGTTCGAAAGTGGTTCATGATGTATATTTTTGATATAAACTACTTGATCTGTGTTTGTGGTATTAAGTAATCTTATATATGCATTTTGGACTGTTGCTATGGTATTTGCGATATAGATACCATGCTGAATTTCTTGATTCGGAATTAATACGCTGTCTTCTTCTGAATTTATTTCGATTTTTCGGACGACTTGGGATCTTGCTGGCAGAATTAGGGAGTTGTTGGCAGAACTGTATGTTATTGGAACATAAATCGGATATTTGAGGTTATTTGGTCTTATTATAAGCTAGTCTTCAGACGGCTTGAAGTCTAATTAACAGTTGTATCTTTTGATAAAATCGATTCCTTGTTATTATTATTATTATTGCAAGAGTTATAACCTCCATTTTGATGGTTATTCCCTCTATAATTTCCTCTATTGTTTCCTCTGTTGTTTCTTCTATAATTGTTGTTGTAATTCTGTCCGTTGTTGCGTGTGTAATTATTGTTATAATTATTATTATTATAATTATTATTATTATAATTATTATTATTATAATAACCGCGGCCATTGCCTCTGCCGCGATAATTACCTCTATTATTGTAATTACCACGCTGGCTTTGGCCTCTTTGAGCGTATAGGATTGAATTGGCATTTCCTGTCATTTGAGTGCTACATTGTATATACTTTGTGACAGCTTCATTCATTGTATTGAAGTTTCCTGCTTCAAGAATAGTTTTGAGTCTACCATGTTCACAATTTTTGACCATTGTTGTGATGGCTTCTTTGGTACTGAATTTATCAGCATGTTCGGCTGGTAAGCCCTCATCGATATATGAAGTTTCAAGAAGCTTTCGTAAGTTATCAATTTCTGAGGTAAACTTTTCAGCGGTTTTTCCTTTTTGGGTTGTCTTTGCCATTTTTGCCTTTACTACGTCAGATGTTTCACCGACTATAGTATCTTGCAATTTTTTTATAATGGCACTTATAGTGTTTTCATTTTGTATTTTGTATAGGGTAGATCCTATTATTTTGGACTTTATTACTTCAACAGCTATGTCCTCAAATGTGCCTTTTGTCAGGTTGACTAACTTCAAGGCCGTTATAAATTCTGGGATGGCATTTGAGATGTCTTTTATGTAGGCCCGTTGGGCAGCTACGTCCGTCATTATGTATGCTGTTGTCTCTATTACACTTGTTAAGGAGTTTAATTCTTCTTCTTCTTTCTCCTCCTCAATTTCTTCTTCCTGTTCCGGTACATTTATAACCGCCGGAATTGTTAGATCGTGTAGATCTTTTTCTTTTATATCAACATTTTCGATTGATTCTGAATCTTCTTCCTCAGCTGATTCTAGTTCTATTTGGTCTGGTAATTCTTGTTTTTCCTTAGTATCTATTGTCAAAGGGGTATTTAGGATTGTAGGTATAGAAATATCTAATTTATACCTTTCTTTGACTGTTATTAAATTTGAACGTAACTTGATCAATAATTTTGATATTTTTGACCAGTTTGTTTCATTTATTGTCCTCCTGTTTTCATGCACTAATATTCTTGCCTCGTTAAAAGAATCGACAAGTATTCTCGCATGTTTGTTTATTGTCTCTCTTTGGATTAATCTATTCTGGCTTACACAGTTGTAAGATTTCTCGAATTTCTCTTTTATTTCCCTGATTTGTTTTGCTAATTGATCCCATTCCATACTAAGTTGTTTTATATACACCAAAATCTAGTGTTCTACCAAGTATGGAATGTTCTTTTATGACGGATTTTACTTTTACACCTGGGATGGTGGTCAATATAATTGCTTTTTGCGTATATTAGCAATGTATTAGTGGAGAAAAGTATAAGTTGTACCTATTCATGTACTCATATTCTAATTCATATATGAGTAGAGCCTCAGTTCCTTTTTCGATAATTGATAATACCCTATTCTATAAGTTTGGCTCCTTATCAAGAGTGATTCTAATACACTCTGTTTCATTTTTGTATATATATGTTTTTATTTTTTTTTTTTTATTCATTTGTTTTCGTTGTACATTAGATAAGATTATTCAATATATTAATATATGGTCATACATATTTATATAAGATAGTTTTCTATTATTTCTCTTTTTTTTTGTTTATTTCGAACATCTTGTTAATAGTTATTATTGGCGCTTTATATATTTTATATTTTGTCCAGATCATTAGCCTGGCTTTTATGTATGGCTCTTTTTGAAATACATTTGTTGTGAAAAATATATGCCTTGAACAAAATAAATGCGCTCAGAATAAAGACAATAATTGATAATAAAATGTTCGTTAGATCTGTATTTATTGTTTTGGACTCGATTTTATTTATGACATTTGCTGTGGAGTCCACTTCTTTTACATCTACTAAACCCACTTTGGGTGTTTTTCTGTTAGTTGCTAAAGGACTGTTTTTATTAGACGTATAATTTAATTTATAGTTTATTTGCCATTTAGTTTGGCTCATATAATTAAAAATTTGCCCTTTTGGGCCGTAGGTATCGTTTTTTTTAACAATGGAAAACCTGCCTAGTTTTTTGTATGGTTTTCAGGCCACAGGCTAATAAGGCAACTTTAATGTCGCTCAATTTTACATAAGTTTTTATATAATATAAAAAAAAATATGCATCGCAGTGCAATAAAAAAAATTATGAAACGCAGTGCATGGTAAAAAAAAATTATGCGCTCTTGGTAGCGCTGTCGGTTTACTTATCCTTGGTCTGGCTTGGTGCGCCCGACGGTGCCGGTGCTGGCTGCACAGGCTGCAGTTCTACGGTGGGGCACCGGTGCTGGCTGCACAGGTTGTTACTTCCTTGATGGGGCGCCGGTGCTGGCTGCACAGGTGTACTCGCAATGGGACGAGCACAGTGGTCCCTCACAGTCGTTTGGGCACTTCTTCGTTAATTTAGGTACTTCTTTTTTCTGTGGCGGAGGTAATTTCAGATTAGTTTTAGCGAGACTTCCAATTGCATGGTAGGTGGATGTGTGTGTGGCTGTGGTTTTTCTTTCACTTAATAAATTTTTTATATATTCAAGTTCGGCATGTAATTTTACCGAATTGTTCCAGTTTAATTTACTTCCGCTATTTAGTAGCTTCAGTAATTCAGCCCTTCTGGCTTTTAACTTTTTCACCACACCACCGCGTTTAGCACACATCACACTCTACTCACTGCGATTATTATTTTCCGTTTGTCTGCTGCTAATGTTGTTGTGTTTCCATTTCCATTTCCTTTCCAATTGCGGTTCTCGATGTCCTCCACAAATTTATAATTTATAATAATAATTTATAATTATAATTTCCCCCGCCATCAATAATAAGATAGGTTGGTTGTCGTAGATATTTATTTGAGTTTATTTGAGGCTTTTTATTAATTTGTTTTGGATCTTTTAGGAGCAACCGTTGTTGCCGCTCCAAGCTCATAAGAGGTTCTCGTCGAGCCCAATTTACTTAGGAGGTAAAAAGGTCTAAGTACCGTAGCGGCGCTGCCAACAGCGGCAGCGGAGAGACGGCCTGTATATTCTTATATTCTAAAATATTTAGCTATGCTCTCTTAGTTCGGAGCGCGGAGATATATGCACATGCATGAGGTCCGCTCGTATTGCAATTATGCTGACACTTGCACTTTCAGCGTGCAGGCCAGGGCACAGCGAGCGGTTTGTATCTCGGGCATTACTCTTGGTACAGTGGGTGCTCGATATATATATTTAATATGTGTGCATACTACAGACCTGCTCCCGTCATTCCAGGGGTTCGACTGCTGGTGAGCATTTATGGTTCAGAAAATTTATATATTGAAACATTTAATTTAGATACTTCTCCACTAATACATTGCACAATCACCCAAAAGGGAATTGTATTATCCACTATTCCAGGTGTACAAGTTAGATCGGTAGTAGACGAACACCCAATACTAGGTAGAGCAATAGTAATGACAGTTTTTAAGAAATAATTCATATCCATAATATAATGGAATGGAATGAATTATACAAGCTAATAAATAATATAAAAGTTGACTTTGATAAATCATATAATTCACTTACTCAAAACAGGCCAATTCCAAAAACTACCAGTCTCTGATTAGCATTCGTTGTAGTCAGACGTGTTTTCTTTTCGTTATGAATTCTTATTCGTGCTCCGAGTGCAATGCTGAAGCACAGCAGCGCAGTTTCGCGGTTTTAAGGCGGTCCGTTGCTCTTCGCTTTGTCGCCGTACTTTTCACACTGCATGTGTTGATCTCCCAGAGGATGCTATTAGATTATTAACAAATATGCCGAATCTACTCTGGCAGTGTGATGGCTGTGTTGTGAGTAATGATGCACACTCCAAAATTGTTGAAGTGATGGAAGAACTTCATGACTTGAAGAGTCTATACATGGACTTAAACTCAAAGTTTCTGAACGCTTTTCCCATGTCTGACACTGACAATAACAATGTCAGTCGGCGAAAAAAAGTGGTGAAACCTTTGGCTCCAGCTTCTTCAAGTGATCGCCAAGCCAACCATGCAGACCTGGTTCCCCCCGCACCAGTTCTACTGCCGCCAAGCCCCACGCAAAGAATCACAGGAATAAGAGACAAATAGTTGGTCAAGCTGCTAGTTGTGAACAACTCGACGTTGTGCCGATTAATAAATTTCCTTCATATTGGTAGATTCAGAGCTCTGATTCTGTGAGTGGATATGTTGCAAATAAGCTAGGCTAGGCGATACCGCTACCATACTCTGCAAGCCTTTAGTCAAAAATAATGTAGACGTCGCTACATTGGAATTCGTCAATTTTAAATTAGGAATACCAGAGCAGCACTTTTAGACTGTGTTTAGTAATGCATTCTGGCCGAATCCAATCAAAGTCAGTCGATTCGTCCATAGGGATAGGCCCATTGTTGATGGAAACGTCCTGGATTCGCACAATCATTATACATCGGACTCAAAAAACCCCCAATAATCGGCGCCTCTGGTGTCGATTTTACTAATTGTCATGATCCGCTTCCTCATCTTCATGCTACTTATTCGCAAGGTCAACGCCCGCTGGTTTTGGTATCGCTAGTTGCTACCATTAATCCCTCATACGTCACTCCCAGTGCACTCTCTTGGAGCGCATTCCCAAATCAACAACATCATAAGCTGGATTCTTCGTTTTCTGTTTTGTCTGACGTTCATCAAAAGTTTTCAGGAGATGCTTTTGCACCAGATTCCATCAAGATTCGCACTCTAAGAGCGCTCTGCGGAGTTGTGCACTCATCGCCGCCAAAGCAACAACAACATCAGCTGGAGTTGTCGTCCTCTGTTTTGCGCGACATTCGTTAAACGTTCTCTGGAGAGGAGCACCCATCATTTTCCATCACACATCTCGCTCTAAGCGCGCTCTCTGAGTTGTGAGCTCATCACTGTCAAACAATCAACAACATCAGCTGGAGTTGTTGTTATCTGTTTTCCGCGAAGTTCGTCAATCGCTCCCCAGCGAGGCGCTCTTATCGCATTTCATCAATATTCCCGCTCTAAGCGCGCTCTTCGGAGCTTTGCGCTGTTCACAATCGAATCAGCAACAAGGTCAGCTGGAGTTCTCATCGGCTGCTTGGTGTGGCTTTTCTCGATGGCTCCATCAACAACAACATTGCCCGTCTCTTCTTAACTTGGGTAGATATGCTCCCTTAACAGCGCCATTGCCATCACTCTTAAGAATTAGTTACTCTTCGCTAAAAGCATTTAACAATCTACAGGAATGCATGCATGATAAAATACGTATCAAAACCACTACATTACTAAAGGTGATCTGCGGGCCTACAACATTGGGATCGCAAGATCAAATACTTCCTATAGCATTGGACTATAATGCATTAAATATGAATCCAGAGGTTGTTGATCATGCTACTGTGAGTACAGCCCCGCTAAAAGTTTAGTTTTAAAACATCTCTGGAATGCGGACCAAGGCGAAGCAAGTATACCTTGCCACATCACAATGCGAGTTTGATGTTATAGTTTTAGTTGAAACTTGGCTTAACATAAACTTTTACTCAAATGAATTCTTCGACTCCAAATTGTATCATGTGTTCCGCAAAAACAGAGATAGCACGAAAACCCACTGTGCTAGAGGGGGTGGTGTAATTGTAGCTGTTCGCTGCAATTTGCGTTGCTTGGCAATTGGACTTCTCATTGAAGATACCCTTCTGGATCAAGTTGCTGTTTCGATAATTGGAAAATCGGAAACTCTGGAAATTGTGGCATCATATATACCACCAAATGCTTCCGATAAACTTTACAAGGCTCATCTGGAAAACATTACCGACATCTACAATAATCTGCTGAAACCAGCCTCTGTTCCATCAGAAATGAGATATCTGCCATTAACTGGAAATCAGTTTTATCGCATATAAGTTTGGAGTCGTGTTATGACACTTTTTTAGTAATTATTTAAAACATTATTAAGAACAATGTTAGAGAAAGGGTCCAAAGTTCATTCAAATTGCCTTGGTATACGAAAGGTTTAAAAACGCTTAAAAATCTGAGAAATAAATTCTATAAAAGGTTTTTGGTTACACACGATCCTTATGATTGGAATAGACACTTGCAGTACAAACGTGAGTTTGAATTTCTAAATAAATTTCTTTACAATCAATATATAGCGGATGTTGAGATCGGACTAAAAAGTAATCCCAACTCTTTTTGGCGATTTATAAATTCAAAGAAAAAAACTTCTTCAGTACCAACCGCCATGTTCCTAGGGAATTTATCTTCGCATTCAAATATAGAAACTGCAAATCTTTTTGCTTCTTATTTCAAAGATAATTATGAGCCAACAGGAGCCTGGAATGATTCTCAAACCTTAAATGCGATTACTCCTCTATTGAATTTAGGTAGTTTAATCCTGCTGAAAGAGAATATTCAGAAGGCCGTTGAAGACGTTGATGATTCTTACACACCGGACTGTGATGGGATTCCGGCTTACTTTCTGAAACATTGTATAGAGGTGCTATGCGTACCACTAAAAATTATTTTTGACAAATCACTTTCTAGAGGACACTTTGCGGAAAGATGGAAGGCCGCATCCGTGACTCCAATCTTAAAATCAGGGCCGAGGAATAACATTGCCAATTACAGGCCTATAGCAAAGATCAGTAATATCGCTAAACTCTTCGAGCACGTTGTTGCCCATAAATTATCATTTCTTGCTAAAACATTTATAAGCACTTCTCAGCACGGTTTTGTAGCAGGTCGGTCAACCACGACTAACCTTGCCGTTTTCAGCAACTATTGCGTTCATGCATTTAATAAGCAATCTCAGGTTGATGCTATATACACTGACATTGCGAAAGCCTTTGACAAAGTTAGCCACAGTACCCTACTGGCAAAACTAGCTCGCTGGGGTATACATTCGGCATTACTAAACTGGATAAAATCATATTTACACAATCGTCTTTACAGAGTGAATAATAATGGAAATTTCTGTGATTCCTATTTGGCAACCTCGGGCCTCCCTCATTAATGATGTGAGGTTCTGTCTATCTTTAGAGTGTCTACTGTATGCAGATGATTTAAAAATTTTTAAGTCTATTAAAATAGCGACAGACTCACAATCGGTTCAACAGGACTTAGATTCGGGCCTCCCTCAGGGGAGTGCTATGGGACCTCTGCTTTTCATTATTTTCATTAATGATGTGAGGTTCTGTCTATCTTTAGAGTGTCAACTGTATGCAGATGATTTAAAAATTTTTAAGTCTATTAAAATAGCGACAGACTCACAATCGGTTCAACAGGACTTAGATTCGGCTAAATAAGGCTATACATGGACTTAAAAGTTTTCATCCCATTTACATTTTAAGTCTAAATGGACTAAAAATGGACCTAAGGCCATATGGACTGTTATATGGTAAGATCAGACTACGATCTAAGCCTGATCAAGAATTTTTTATACTTGCAACCAATAATCTTGATTTAATTTTTCCCTCTGGTCATGTATTAGTATTCTTCCTTCATTAAGGCATTTTACTAGAATTTCCACATGTCTTTTATTTATTTATTTCGCCAACGGATATACCTTTAATTCAATTAAACAAAAATTTAAGTTGGACATATCAGTACCGACTATACTTAACTCTTCTTTAACTATTGAAACTGGTGATGATCCGGAATCAACAAAACAAACTGACATTGACCAAATAGAATCAGAAGACCTAACTGGAACGAATCCTAAAATAGAAGACCACAATTTAAATAATCTTACTATTCCAGCTGAGAAAATTAAACAAGTTTCATTGATGCATTACAAATAATAGAATCAATAAAAGGCGACCACGAACAATTAGCAGTTTCCATAATAAAAACAAAGCTAAAAGGTATCGCCAGAAATCTAATCGGAAATGAAACAACAATAACTGAAGTCATTTCCAGATTAAAAAGCAACGTCAACGGCGAAACTGTAGAAGTATTGTCAACCAAACTGATGAACCTACAGCAACGCAATAAAACTGCTAACCAGTACACAAAAGAGGTTGAGCAGATGACAACAGCCTTAGAAGGTGCATATATAAGAGACGGCTTACCCCTAGAGTTAGCCACACTCTATTCCACTCAGCATTCAGTCAAAGCAATGAATAAAAATTGTACAATCGATAAGGTAAAACTTATCATGCAAGCCGTTACATTCAATACTATGAACGATGCCGTATCAAAATTTGTAAATAGTTGCACAGTAGCAACCGGACAGTCAAACACTGTCCTATATTAAAAAAATTATCCACAGCACGGAGGAAACCGCGGACGTGGAAATTACAGAGGTAACTTTGGTACAATACAATAATCTATACCAGGGGTGCTCAGTCCTATGGCACACGGGCACATTTGTTTTTGTTTTGGCACATAGCATACGGAGCGGCACATCCCATACTTTCCTAGGGCACACGCAAGTTCTTCTTTGTGTCGCTGTCCGTAACGAGCCAAGCCAACAACAATTCCATTGATCTTTTTTTTTCGTCTCAGCTCACAATACAAATTGTTTTTGTCTTTTTCATGATTGTGTGTGAGTCGATACTCGCGTGCGTGTGATTTTCTTTTAATTGTGTTTGTAAATGCACTGCCATAAGGCAGCTTTGAGCACCCCTGATCTATACAATAATAATAGTTACAACAACAATGATAACCAATACAATAATGGACGAGGCCAATATAGGGGAAACAATAGAGGCCGTGGCAACTCTAGTCGAGGCCATAACAATTATAACCAGGGTAATGTCCGAGTAACCAATAATACATCAGGAGACACATCGGGAAACTCACAAAACCCTTTAGACACTCAACAGTAGAAAACGCAAGGGTTCAGACGGTTAATCTCAGTCAGAGCATATTTTTATCATTCAATCATGTGGCTACATGAAAAGAACTTGTTTTCTTAGTAGACACAGGTGCAGACATTTCAGTAGTTAAAGAAAATGCTGATGCCTTTCATGACATACAAGACAATTATATTATAGATATAAGAGGAATAAGTCAAGAAGTAACCAAATCCAAGGGGTTAACTACTATTGAGATACAGACCACTAACTGCCACTGCATTGCTACACACCATTGATTTCTTAAAATGCTTGGCCTTAAATTTAACATTTATGACCATTTTTACTATTTGTCAAATGAATAATTTTAATTTTAATAGAGAAACTAAATTTAATAATAATTTCTATTCAATTCAAATGAAAAGATTTTCCGTTCTATTTAATAGGCCAAAGTACGTAGGATTCGTAGAAATAGACTTATCGAAGTGGAAAATGTAAGATTTTCACTATCAATTTATGAAACCAAAGTTTCAGGCAAAATATGTTTAAATTATATGAATGCAGATTTATTTATCTATACAATAAAAACCGATGACTTTTAAAAAGATATTTGTAATGATCTCATTTCAAAATTTGATACTTTGGATTATTCAGACAAAAAAATTAAAATTCCCATTTTTCAAGAGGTCGCCAAAAATCACCTAGGTAAAAAACACCAAAAAATACTCGCATAATACAAATGCATACAAAATGCGTATGTTGTTATTGCTATTGTTAATTAGTTGTTGTTGTTCACGTCTGTAAAATCGGGAAGCATATCGCTTCCAACAGACACGCAATAAAGCTTTCACACACATTAGAAGTTCAAGCGACGAAGCTTTGAAGTATGACACAGCCCTAGAAGTATGTAATAATAAAAAAGTACACATTCCTAAGATGTGCTGTATTATAGAAGTTAGAAATTTGCAAATCCCGGAATGTCATGAGTTCACTCCCCAATTGAAGTGTGTTGAAATGCTTAAAGTTGTTGGTTATAACAAACAAAATTGTTGCTTATAGCCAACAATGACCTCGAGTTAGCAAAAATCTTCCCAAAAATTATTTTATATAATATTTGTGGTGTTTGGTAACCTGTGTTTTGATAACTGATGTGTTTCAGCCGGCTCAAGGTCGATGTGTTTATAGTGCCTTTTTTGTTTAATATATTAAAAGACACTTTTATCCTCCTTTCATCCAATATATTTCGAATCCGTCCCGGGTCCGTCTTATGTGCTGTAAAAATATTAACAATAACACAAGCATTTAACATTTAATTATTCCTAAATCACATTTAAGCAAACATTGAACAAATCTACATGATTGACGCTGCGCTTTTCGAATGCCTCAATCGCGCAACGTTTTTCAATAGGGAAATTATTACCATAGCTCATAGACCAGAATTCACCAATAAAAAATTTTTTAGCAACACAAAATCCAAAACATGCGCTGGGGATGGTGACGTAAGGTGCAATAAAACGTATGTTGGCACAACAAAATCAAAACTAAAGACGAGGCTAACAGATGTAACGAACTGATTTGTTAGGTCTGCTCGCTACGAGATTCGTGCGGCTAGCTCAGTATAGTTGTGTGTTCGTCCCACCAAATTTATAATAAACGTGACCGCCCAGTAGAGTAGTGAGAAAGCTCAGAATTTACGGGTTCTTAGTGGGTTTATTACGGGCGTAATAGTACAGTGATGCTGCGGGATCGGCTGGCCTTGATGTCGCCACTCGTGGCCGTCGACGACTCCTGGTCGCCTTGATGACTGGGTGCTCCCCTCGTTGGCTGGGTTCTTCGGTTCCGTAGCTCCAATCTAAAGACGCTTGGCGTTGCTCGTCTCTGATGCGTGGGATTGACGACTACTCGTAGCGCCTTAGACTCGCCAGGCGATCAGCTGCGCGGGTTTAGGGAAGCGTCACCGTTCTCAGACTAGGGTGAACAGTGGCCGCGATCTCCAGAAATCTCTCCTTTCGGTACACCACCGCCTGTCCCTGGCTCAGATCGCGCTGGCAGTCCAACTTACGCAAGGATGCTGCCGAGCGCTTCACTTCGCTTCAACGCCTAGTGTAAACGAACGTTCCGCCCTAGCTTCACCCCTTGGCTTATCGTCCGTGACGTTTCCTCGTAGTTCGATCTGTCGTGAAGCGTTGGCTAGCTGACGATGTCCTTCGCTCTACTCCAGGGTATACGTAGCGTGGGTGGATTTGGTCGAGACAGAAATAAAGTGGATCGCCTTGACCTAGCCGTGTGATGCCCTCTGGACCAAGTAGCTACCTGCGTCTCAATTCGGAGATTCCTGGTGATTCAATCCCGAACGTCTCGACGTAGCGATCTTGCTCCTTGTAGGCTCCCACGGCGCTGCTTCCGGTGATTCGACTTGTTGTTGTTCACTTGTAGTTCACTGTACTGGCTGACTTGTTCACTTTGATATCTGGACTGATCTTGATAGATTGACTCTTTGTGATCGACTGACCCTGTTGCCAGCGCCCGGTGGCCTTATATAGGACCTCCGGGAACCGTTATTTCCCATCTGCGCTCTGCCCACTGGATCTCTTCACTTCGGGTCCAAAGTCCATAGCTCCTGCTTGACCCACTTGCCTTTCACGCACGGCCCTAATTTGTATTTCTGCGTGTTGCTACCGCTCCGCTTATTCCATAGGTGCCTGTGGCACGCCTGTGCGTCGCTCCTCTGCTGAGATGTGACACTTGTCCTCCTGGACCAAAGTCGACGGAAGAGTCCAAAGTCCGGTGCAGTTCCGTTATTTCCCCTTTTGCACACGGCACTCAGGCTCTGCCTGCAAAGTCTCCACTCTCTCACTCTCCGCCCCTTGCTTTCCAAACTGTCTTTGGCAGAGTTCTCTCTCCTGATCTTGAACTCTCATTCTGCACTTCTGGGTCTCCAAACTCTCACTCTCCAAACTCTCTTCTTGAAAGTTCCTGTTGTTACGTGCCAGCCACGAAACTTAAAATACTTTAATAAAACACTTCTGTTTGCGATCGGCGACTGTATATATATTTATGAGAAATTGTTCTTCACAGGCTATTTTGCAAATCGTTGCGTTTATTAAATTGTATTTCTGCTCACATCAACGAATTAGCGACAATGAAGGAATAATAGAAAAAGTGTTGGGCAACATATTTATAGACAAGTGAGCTGAATTTGGCGTACAGGGTAACTCCAGTGTAACGCATTCAAATTAGGGCGGTTAAATTCAAAATTTATTTTCTCCAGCAACATTCCCCTCACCGTAAAACGCTTAATTAGTTTTACCTAAAACATCAAGAACTGCTAGCTTAGAGATGGGGCGTTTAAGGGGACCAGTTGATGTCTGCACCTCCGCAGTTCGAATTAGACCATCTTTTGCCTTAAACGTTTGGGTAACAAGGCCCTTCTTCAAGCCTCCTCTCGGTTGATTTTCATCACAGATCAATACTAGATTTCCGATTTGAAGTGGCTTGGTAGGTGCAAACCACTTGGTGCGTTTTGTTAAAGTAGGAAGGTACTCTCTTATCCAACGTCTCCAAAATACATCCTTTAGCTGCTGAGCAATACGATACTGTTTTCGATGGCAGTAATTATCAATTTCTCCAGGAGTTTGTGTAGAGTTTACAGTTCCCAGTAGAAAGTGATTCGGGGTGAGTGGTTCACGATCGTCTATAGTAACTGGTACATGTGTTAGAGGTCTGCTGTTTATAATATTTTCGGCCTCTATCAGAAGACAGCGTAGCGTTTCTACTCTTGGTGCTTGCTCCTTTAAAGTTACTGCTAGGACACGCTTTGTTGATTGAACCAATCTTTCCCAACATCCTCCTGAAATAGGGTTGGCTGGACAGTTGAACTCCCAATTAATGTCCTTAGTCGCCAGCGTTGCCTTTATGTATTCCAAATCGAAGATGTCGTTAGTTTTCTTTAGAATATTGTCGACACCAACAAAGTTTGTGCCCATATCAGAGCGAATAGTGTTAGGAACGCCACGTCTGTTTACGAAATTTCTGATGGCTACAATGCATGCATCAGATGATAGATTCTCCGCTAGTTCTAGGTGTATAGCTCTGACCGTTAAACATGTAAACAAGGCGACCCAACGCTTTTCATGACGACGCCCTATTGTCACAAATAAAGGGCCAAAATAGTCAAGTCCTGTGTAAGTAAACGGTCGATTGTACGGCGTAACCCTATCTTTAGGCAATTGTCCCATAAGCGTGGGCACTGGCTTTACGTTTTTGTTTTTACAGAACTGACAGGACGATTTGGCGCGTTTGACTGCTGTACGTATACTGATCACCCAGAACTTACGACGTATTTCGCTTCTTATTAGTTCGTCATTTTGATGGTGATATATTTTATGATAGTACATTATAATTAGGTCGGTAAGTGGATGTCTCTTTGGAAGTATTATTGGCTGCCGAGTACTTACAGCCAATATAGATGCATTGTTTAGCCTGCCCTGAACGACCAACAAGCCATCTTCATTTAGACCAGGTGACAATGAATATATTGGGCTACTTTTGGAAATCAAATCATTTTGCCGAAGAGCGATTATTTCTTCGCAATATGTGTGTTGCTGAGCTACCTTGCATAATGCTTTCTCAGCATTGACCAATTCTTTGAAGGAAATTTCTCCTTCAACCTTCTTTTTGTCTTTTTTCATATTTCCTATGAACCTGAGCAGCCATCCCATTGTTCGCTTTAGGCGCATAAAGTTTGAAAACCGACCAATGTCTATTGGTGGGTCTATCGCTATTGTCAGGACAATTTTGCGCCTTTCGTCAGAGTCATCTGGTAATGGGATCGTTTTATCGGTTGTTGGCCAGGCGGATTCATGTTCTTTCAGGAATAATGGGCCTAGTGTCTGCGGATAATACTCTTGACACTTGGTGGTTCTTGTCGCGTTATCAGCTGGGTTTAAGAGAGTTGGAACCCAACGCCATTCATTTTCCTTTGTTGTGTCCAGAATTTCAGCTATCCGATATGCCACAAACTGTTTGTATTGCCTGTGGTCAGAACAAATCCAGGCGAGCACTGTCCTTGAATCTGTCCAGATCTTTCAATGGCAATATCATGACTTTCTAATATCTAGTTTCTCAATCGCGTTCCTAGTACTGCGGCTTGGAGCTCTAGCCTGGACACCGACAACAACTTCAGGGGAGCACATTTAGTTTTTCCTGCTACAAAGGAAGTCTCAATATTGTCGCCAGATATGATTCGCCAATAAGCCACTGCAGCAAACGCCTGCTCACTTGCGTCGACGAATATGTGAAGTTCCTTCATGATACTTAAATCTATGAACTTTGGAGAATAGCAACGACTAATTTGAAAATGCTTCACTCTATCCAATAGACCGATCCATTCCTTGAAGCGCTTGTATATATTATTGTCTATTAAGTCATTCCAGGTAATTCCGGTGCGCCAGATATCCTGCATTAAAACTTTGCCAATTATCATAAGATCAGCTAGCATACCAAACGGGTCGTACACTGACATTATGATACTGAGAAGTTGTCTCTTGTTTGGAACTTTTATTCCTTGCTTTATTTCATTATCAACTCTGTTCATTTTAATATCGAACAAGAATGCGTCCTTTCCGCTATCCCAAAACATACCAAGGATTTTATCGACGGAACTGGAGTCGAGATTTACCGATGAAGGAATTGTAACGTCTGGCGAGCTGTCTGAACCGTTTAGCATATTTTGGATATTCGATGAGTTTGATATGAAACCTCTCAAATCAAAATTGGCTAATTTGTGGACCTTTTTTACTTCATTGCTTATCTCGTGTGCATCCTTCTCATTGTCAAAGCTTGCTACAAAATCATCTACATAATGATTTTCTTGTATGGCCTTAATAACAGCTTCTTTCCTGTTCGTGGCATTTAAGGCATTTTGATTTTTTACATACTGCTCACAGCAAGGTGAACATGTAGCTCCGAGTATTAGTACTTGCATCTTATACACCTCAATGTTGCCATCGGAATCCCTCCATAGGAATCTGAAGGAGTCTTGATCTGATTCTTTGACCTTTACTTGCAAGAACATTTCTCTGATGTCAGCGCATACAGCTATTATGCCTTGTCGAAATTGGAACAGGATTTTAAGTAGTGAAGGGTTTTCATCTGGTCCTTTTAGCAATTGACTGTTTAAAGAAATTCCATTGACTTTGGCTGCCGCATCAAAAACAAGCCTCATTTTGTTTGGTTTATTAATGTTATGCACACCAAAGTGAGGGAGATACCAGGTTCTTGGGCCGACCTTTTCTGCTTCTTCTTTTGTCAATTTTCGGGCATATCCTTTATGTACGATATCCATTATAGCCTTTTTATATTCAGAATCGAATATTTTTCGCTCAGTTGTGTGAAGTCGTTTTAGAGCCATATCAAAGTTATTAGGAAGGATTATATTATCATGACTCCACAAAAGAGCTGTCTCGTAACTCTGGTCAACACGTAGCGTACTTTCTTTCAATATTTTTCGAGCCCTGACAATTTCATTCGACTCTAATGGATTATTTGGTAACTTAACGAGAAGGTTTTCTGTATTAAAATATTTGGCCATTAAATCATTTAATTCGTTTTCATTAGGATCGATCGAATACGTATGAAAACGGTGTTTATACCATTATAAGGATTTTCTTGCTGAGGTTGTGTGGATCCATATGCTAGCCACCCTAAGACTGTCTTAACGGCTATTAGACTGTTTTCCAAATAAACACTTTGAAGTGTTTTGGTCAATTGGCAATTTTCTACTCCAATTAGAATACTTGGCTTGGCATCTCCGTACCCCTTAATTGGCAAACTCCTTAATTTGGTATATTTTTCATTAAAAGATTTAATGTCAAGTGATTGTACAGGCAGTTCCAAAGACGGAACTGTGCTACCTGTTAATGGCAACCAATTTGTTGTGCCTTCTGTTGTTCGAACCTTAAGCTGACATTTTATCGATGGAATTACTTTTTTGTGATTTCCTATCCAGTTGAGAGTCATTTTTTGTGTGTCTCCAGTCACACCAAGCTTTTCTGCCAAATCTGTATCTATTAATGATGCAGAGGATCCTTCGTCTATAAAGGCAAATACTTTAAGGATCGTTCTGTTTGGTCCAGTAACCTCAATTGGCAGCATATAAATAAAATAAAATAAATAAAAGCATCGATGTGCGAGAATATTTGCTGGGCTACATTCTTGTTGTTCCTGAACTGTTTCTGTCGAACTATTTACAGCCACAAGCTTCTTATCCTCATGTAGCATGTAGTTGTGAAACGATTTACAGTTTTCGTCCTTACAAATACGTTTCTTCTTGCACACGTTTAGGTTATACCCCTGCCGAAGACATCCAAAGCATACTTTCAGTTTTTTGACCATTAACCACCTAGCATTTACGTCACTCTTTGTAAATTTTTCACTCTTCAAAAATGTGTTGGCCCTTGCATTCATAACATTTAATTTTCCCTGTGTCCTTAGACGGTTCCTTGGTTATCTGCATCACCATCTTTTGGTTTGAGCCTTTCTCATGCTTGGAATTTGGCTTACTTGATGCAGTTGTAAGAGAAGCTTGTGATATATCCATTGCAATTTTATCTATCCACGAACCAAAATTTCCTAGATCAGCATAGGGTTGGATTCCTGATGCATATGTTGTCCATTCTATACGAGTTCGCATAGGAAGTTTACTTATAAGGTCACTTAATAGGACAGAGTTTTGCAAATGCTGCAAAGCGTTAGCCGATTTAAGAAATATGATCAGGTTTGATACCTTTGCTGCAAATGGTATAATTTTGTCCAGGTTGTTTTCTGTGATCTGCTGCATTTCAGATACCTTTTCCAACTGACTCCTAATAAGCAGTCCTGATTGTCCATACTTAAACTGTAGGCGCTTCATAATGTGATCGACGTTAACTGGATTTATTAACATTGCCGCCACCTGGCAACACCTTTTAAACTCTTCTGCAGTCGGAGTAAATTTTCCAAATCGGAGTACTTGTATGCGAGAGTTGTCTCAACAAACATACTTCTAAATATTGGCCAGTCTTCTGGCAGTCCATAGAAATTAGGCAAATCTATTATTCTTCCCTTCGAAAAATTCTGACTATCACCCATCTCGAATGCGCCACAACCCCGAGACCCAGCATATCCAAAAACAGACTCACCTTTTATAGCGTCATTTTGAAAATTGAGTTGTCGACCACCCTGTGTGGTGCCGGATGTATCAGCGGGATGAAATCCTCCTTGTGAAAAATTCAAATTCAAATGAGGAAGCTTGGCCATAGATGCCGCCCTGTGCGACACCTGAACGCGATGAAGCTGCTCCATGATGCGGTCCTCCGTGTGAAGACACCAGGCCATGAATACCGCCCTGTGCTCCATTAGCGGGTGGTTCACTGCCCTGTTTATCAGCTTCAGAAACCAAAGAATTTATTTTCTTCTTATACAGTAAACTCTTCGGTCATGGCATTAAATTTTTGCATAATTCGATCCGTCTGCAATTGCTGCTCCACCAACATCTTCTCCATGAAATCCTGCATGGTCATTATTGGAATTTCCTTGTCATTTTCTATTACAGTGTCATCCTCATTGTCACTTAATGGATCCATGTGGTCCTCATCGGTGTCTGGTTTCCCACCTGGTCTTGGCGTCGAATTGTGGGTTTGATCCATATTTTTCATCAGTTTTCTTTTCGCACGAGTCAATACCATTTAGGCGTCACGAAAGAGTGAAGAGTGCCACTGTATGCTCTCATTTGCAGACTATTGCAAAGTTAATTTCACAACTTTTTGCAAGATTTCAATATAATATGCGACATAAGCAACTTTAAAATTTAATAAAAATGTTACGTGCCAGCCACGAAACTTAAAATACTTTAATAAAACACTTCTGTTTGCGATCGGCGACTATATATATATTTATGAGAAATTGTTCTTCACAGGCTATTTTGCAAATCGTTGCGTTTATTAAATTGTATTTCTGCTCACATCAACGAATTAGCAACAATGAAGGATTAATAGAAAAAGTGTTGGGCAACATATTTATAGACAAGTGAGCTGAAATTGGCATACAGGGTAACTCAAGTGTAACGCATTCAAATTAGGGCGGTTAAATTCAAAATTTATTTTCTCCAGCAACACCTGTCCACTTGCTCTTCGTCGCGCCGCTGCTACGCTAATTCGCCGCGTACCTGGTAAGCGGCCGGCCATCCGTAGTTTAGCTGCGAGAATTTGTGGGGAGTTATTCAACTCCTCACACAGAACATAAATTGGACATTAAACTGAGAGGGTAAAGCTTAATCCAAAAAACAGCCCTTGCTGTCTACTGCGCGGACATTAGGCACTCACCAGACTTTGCGTCGGTCAGCATCCTACAACAAGAAAATCATTACAACAAACGCTTCACTCTTGAAATGCTTCACATAAAACGATTTAGCGTCGCTTGTGAACGGTTGTGTTTACTTTGTGCTCTGAGTTTTTTTGACTTTTTCGGTGATTTTTTGCAGGTGTCTTGTGTTTGTATATCAACAAAGCTTAGTTTAACAATTGTGTTAGTATTTTTAAACCAATCTACCAATAAAAGGGTACGTGGTTATAGTTATTTTAAAATATCTATCGGACTTATTTAATCTCTTTGCTTCGTTAGTGTAAATTACACGTTTCTAAACTCTTGTAATCTCTCTCCCACTCTCCTGCTCTATATTATACATAACTGTTTGTTAGTGTAATCTCACACTCTCTGTACTTGCTGTACTTCTAATTCTCTTCTCTTGCTTGCTTTATATTTTATAACTGTTCGTGCGTAATAGTTGTTGTTGCCTCACAAGCCACGCTCAGTCGATAGAAGATTATTTCTCTCTTGCTCTCTTGCATTCAAATTAATTCGCGATTTTCGAGCTCTTATATTTTTCGTGTTTTGTGTCTTTGCCGTTTTGGTATTTGATCCCAGGGCCAAATTTACTCGAGGTAGTTTTTTACATTTTAGTTTCATTTAAGTTAAATAAACTTTTTTTCCCTTAAAATTGCTCCTATCTGTTCTAAGAAAAATTTCTCTCTTCCCTATTCTCCTAAAGAATCGTTCATTATCTGCTGGCTCTGTGAGTCGATCATGCACGTCAAATATGCAGGATTTACTGGCAGAGTTAAAGACTTTATTGAAATGCGTACCGGTCTCATGAGAGCATGTGAGTCCTGCAAGGAAATGACAGTCGAGATGAGCAGCTTTATGAGGCAGACTCGAGACGGCCTATTGAATATCTCAAGTGCTTTTAAAAAGCTCAATGAGCCAACTGAGCCAACTGTGCCTATGGACACAGCCAATTCCGGGGGTGTTCCTGTATCTGGCACCTATAGGTAATGTAGGTACTGTTTCTAGGTCTCAGCCGAGCGACGTTCAGAATTCTGCTGGTGGTCGAAAGAAACTGTCTATTGTTCCGCATAGGAAGCCACTATTCGTTTCCAGATTTACTCCAGATACCACATCCGAGGATGTTTTGGAATTTATTCGTGAAAAATTCCCACCCGAGGACATTGCTGTTGAACAATTTCGCTTTTCTTAGGCTCGTAGGATATCGTCTTTTAAAATATTTGCTCCGCCTGATGTGTTTAAAGCACGGAAGTGCACCCATGTTATTTTGGCATGGGTTCGGTTCGGGGTTCAAACCTAATCGCCAGATAAGGTTCCGGTTTGCGAACCGGTTCATTTATGAGCCGGAGCAGGGTTCAGGTTCGAACCAGGATTTAAACAAATCAATTGTTTTTAAATTAAATAATAAAGTCAACATGAATTTTCATTTAAATATTAAATATATTAATTCTTTGCCACTTTCCTCGATTTTTCGTCTATAGCATTACTACAATGTGCGCATACTGCAAACTATTTTGGAAGTTGGAAGTTATATATTTTTACATTGACTGAACCGAACCGAATTTCAAAAATAATAGTTCCAATTCGGTTCCGGTTCAATTGTACAAAAATTCGGCGCTCCGGTTTACGGTTCGGTTCATTTTGTAAAAAATGTGAACCACTCCTGTTCGGAGTGGTTCAGCTCCGGAGTGGTTCACGGCCCTGGTTTAAAGTACTGCTTTCTGAAAGCTTTTGGCTTAATGATGCTTTAGGGCCGATTTCTCGAGTGCCGGCTAACACTTATCGAACAGAAGAAGTCCCTGCTAAGCGATTTCGGTTTTCTCAAGCCTCAATGTGAGAGCTAACTTTGACAGAGACTCAGACTTCCAGCTAAGTTTTTTTTCGACTCGATAAAATGACAGCTGATTTTACTAAACCAGCTAAGATGTAGAGAAGAAGTCATAGAATTTTGCCAATGACTTACACCAAAACAGCTGAGGAAATAAACAAAGCATGCTAGTTTTTGCGCCTTACAGATCAATTCATCGCCTTAACAGCACTCTGTAATTGTTTCTCGTTCAGATCCCTATGGGCGGCAGTCCATGTAGTGACGAAGCGCACAAGGAAAGTGTGCGAAGGCGACTACTATATATAGCCACAAAATTGAAAATCTGCTATGATAGTCCGATCGTAATGAGTAATACACCAAATTAAAGGTATTGCTAAAACTTAAAGGATTGCATACCAAGATCTCAAGAAAAACAATTGGTTTAGGGGAGAGAGCGGTGAAAGTGTAAAAGTGAAAAATTAGAAATTTGGTCTTTTGGGGCCGGTGGAGATAATTCGCACTATACTCGTTGTATTCCTACTCAAAATGTGCTAGGGGTCATATCGTAAAATCCGATGATCCGTTCAAAAGTTATACCGAAAACAAGTTTTTGGGGGTCTAGACCAAATCAAAATTTAATTCTGTTTTTCAGTTTGTCCAAAACATGGATTTAAAGTTCTGAAAATTTAATATGATGTTCAACAGATCGATATAAAAAACTTTTGTTTTACCACTTTTGGGAAAACCCGCTAGTTTAGCGGGAAAACAGCTATAAATAAAACTTGGAAAGTCGTAACTTCTAAACTACTGAAGCTGAAGACTTGTGCTGTATCTTGTTTGAAAGGTATTTTAAAAAGCTATAAGCTATGTTAAAAGTGTATTTAATTATGTATGTAATCATCTTTCGACACAAATGGTAATATCAGATATGTTAAAGGTGCGATCGTCACTGATTTTTTTATCATCCTTAGCGAAATTGCAAAGTGATCATGGTAAAACTTTTGCTCCTTATTTAATAACTGTTTACTTTAATGTCAGGAAGAACTTCCAAACTGTAGCTCAGAAGGTTATGTTGTACGTAATGGAAACATAGTCTATAGGTCGAGGGTTCAAACCCACCGCAATTCTTGCCAATAATGATGTTGACATAATTATTTCTTTTTCACTTTGTAAATTATTTTTAGGTAGAGAGCGGGCAAAGCGGGCGACCCTGCTATTTGTTAATATTTGTTCAGTCCAGAAGACGGATCCCGGAAGGGTTTCAAATATATTGGAAGAAAGGAGGATAGGAGGAGGATATCTTAATATCTTTAAGAAAAAAATTTTTTAACATTTTTTAATTTAAAATTATTTTTTAAGGAAATTTTAAAATAAAAAAATTTTGTACGCCGGAATGCACGCGATTTCCGAAAATAACAATTATTCTCGTGTTGCTTCATCAATTCTTAAAATTTTGGGTTTGCGCTCTCGTGGGAAGAGAGCAGCAACAGAAGTGCTCTCCGGAGCTCTCCGGTGTTAGTATTGCTGTTCTTTTCTTACACGTTGCGCTGTTGTTGCTTGATTAAAAGTTGATAAACTAAAATCGCTTTCTTTAATAGTAGGTCTTGCAAATACAAACATTTTTTTTACACAAAATGTTAAGTTTTGATGAAGCAACACGAGAATAATTATTATTTTCGGAAATCGCGTGTATTCCGGCGTACAGAATTTTTTTAAATTATTTTCCCTTAAAAAATAAATAATTTTAAATTATTTTTTTTAAATATTTTTCTGATAGATATTAAGATATCCCACAAAGTTACTAATATAAGTTAAGTTATTAAAATAACTCAAACGAGTCTCAAGTGCTGCATAACTGAAAATTCGGAGCTTAATTACAAAAAGATTTTATAAAAATAAACGGTAAGTGTTAAGAAAAGAATAAAAAAAGCGATTCTTATATTTCGATTGATTCTGAGATTTAACCCAAATTGGCCTGTCACGTTTCACATGGAATGAGACATATAGAAATTAATATTAGTGGTAGACCTCGATGGAGTTATATTTCGATTAGACTGGAGATCTTTCCCATTAGTTGTAAATTAGAAATCATCCATATCTCTCTCATTATTCCCATATACATACCCTGGGAGAAGGTATACGGCCCTGTTCTAGTTTTCACTTCCGAAAGATTCACACGGAATCGAAATTCCCAGACCTGTTCCAAGACTCACTTCCGAAAGAACTGCACGGATTTTAATTTCACTCTGTTGATATTCTGTTAACTTCCGAAAAATTCTCACGGAAACGTTCCGCCAAGCATTTGACAGGCGGATTTAAATCCGCCAGCATAAAAATTAAAGGTTTTAAATCGCCTATGTTCGCGTTGCGATGTTTACGCGTTCCCTGGAGCTGGACTCTGACGATGTTTGGGGAAATGAACCTTACTTTCTTGAAGGGGCCGTCATACTTTGGGGCTAACTTGGCGTTAAAGGCTTCGGATGCCTTCGAGAGGAGGTGAGTCCGAACCCATACCAAAGTCCCAATGGTGGGTCTCCACTCTCGTCGACGTAGGTTGTAGTATCGACTCTGTTCCCTTGTGGCCTTTTCCATATTCTCCCGTGCCGTTCGAAAGATGTCCTTCAGATGGTCTGCCTTATTCCGGGGTTCTCGGGGTGTTTCCCCTGTTCCGGGAGTGACTTCGTCGAACCAGCTGCCGGGTAACCGGGGTTCCCGACCCTGTACGAGATATGCCGGACTAAATCCGGTGCTGTCGGAGACGCTTGTATTGATGGCCAGAGTAATTTCTGGCAGCAATTGATCCCATGTCTTTTGGTCCATGTTGACATACTGCGAGATCATAATTTTGATTGTCCGGTTTGCTCGTTCTGTAGGGTTTTGGTGAGGTGAGTATGGAGCCGTGTGCTGTACCTGGATTCCCGCAGTCTTGCAGAAGGTCTTGAAGGCCCGACTGGTAAATTGCGTCCCATTGTCGCAAATTAACGTTTTCGGTGCTCCGAATCTAGCCAAGATTCTTTCTCGAAAGCGTCGCTTGTGAAAGGTTGTGTTTACCATTGTGCTCTGAGTTTTTGCTTTATTTCGTGATCTTTTACAGGTGTCTTGTGTTTATTTTATTAACAAAGTTTAGCCTAACAACTGTGTTAGTGGTTTAAATTGATCTCCCAGTTAACGGGTACGTGGTTATAGTTTATTTTAACTTTTCCATTAGATTTGTTTAATATCTTTGCTTTGTTAGTGTAATTTGCACTCTCCTAATTTTTGCTGAAACTTTTGTACTCTCTCTCTTCTCTCTCTCCCGCTCTCTATTACAACTGTAAGTTTCTCTCTCTTTGTACATCTCTAAATTTCGTGTAGACTTTTGGGTGCTTTCTCACTGTCTCTCTCGTCTGCTTTACATTGTAACTGTCCGTGCGTTATAGTCAAAGACTTAAAAATCTTAAATCCAACACTTATAATAAATATAAAAAATCGGGTAAGCCATCTGATTTTTCGAAATATGTGGTGGCTCGTTCAGATTTCAATGTTCTCAACAGTCACTGCTATTCTATGTATTTAAATCGATGTAAATTCGAATTATCAAATGATCCGAAACAGTTTTATAACTTTGTTAATGCTAAGCGTAAGTCTTCGGCATTGCCTTCTTCGGTGCGTTTAAACTCAAAAGAGGCATCGACGGATTCTGACATTGCGGATTTATTTGCCGAGTTTTTCCAAACTACTTATAGTTCGGCTGCTTGGTCAAATTCTATCTACCCTAACCCCTTAAACAGAGCTAATTGTATTTTTTCCCCCGTAATTACCGAAATTTCTCTCTTAAGAGACTTAGAAACAACAACTCCAACTTATTCTCCCGGTCCTGATGGACTCCCTGGGTGTGTGCTTAAGTTTTGTGCTTCAACCATTTGTAAACCGATTCTTAAACTTTTTCACTTGCCTATTTCATCATCAATTTTTCCAACTATCTGGAAGGACTCTTTCATTATTCCACTCCACAAAAAGGGTGCGAAGGTGGATGCCCAGAATTATAGAGGTATTTCTAAATTATCGGCAATTCCGAAAGCATTTGAACGAATTATTACTTCTCACTTGCAACACTTATGTTCCTCGCTAATATCACCGTGTCAGCATGGTTTTGTTAAGAGAAGATCGACCACTACTAACCTCCTTGAATTGTCATCTCTTGTATTAAATGGATTTAAGAAAAAAATGCAGACTGATGTTATATATACAGATTTCAGCAAAGCTTTTGACTCTGTTAACCACTCTCTCCTTTTATTCAAATTAGATCAGCTTGGGTTTCCATGTAATCTATTAACTTGGATTTCAAGTTATTTGAACGGAAGGACTCAGAGAGTTATATTTAAGAACGCTGTCTCCAAAATAATCAACGTGACATCGGGAGTGCCCCAGGGTAGTCATTTGGGCCATTGATAATTTTCAGATATGGTGTGAGTATAACCTCTTAAATTTGAACTGCCTGAAATGTAACGTAATGACCTTTTATAGAGGTACCCCTACGTTTTTAAGTTATTCGCTTCAGAACTCCCCACTTGATCGTATATATTCAGTAAACGATTTAGGTGTTCTTTTGGACCCGAAGCTTAAATATGACTGCCACATAATGTCGACTGTCAACAAAGCTATGAGTGTTCTTGGATTTATAAAGCGTTGGTCAAAAGAATTTGATGACCCTTATATAACCAAATTGTTATTTACCTCCCTTGTCCGTCCTATTTTGGAATATTGTTCTTCTGTTTGGAGTCCTCAATATCAAGTGCACATCGACCGTATTGAGTCGGTACAAAAAAAATTTCTTCTTTTTGCGCTTCGTAGTTTGAACTGGGATCAAAACGTAAGGCTTCCTTCCTACCAGAGTAGATTACTATTGCTTAATTTACCTCGGGGTGTTTCCCCTGTTCCGGGAGTGACTTCGTCGAACCAGCTGCCGGGTATCCGGAGTTCCCGACCCTGTACGAGATATGCCGGACTAAATCCGGTGCTGTCGGAGACGCTTGTATTGATGGCCAGAGTAATTTCTGGCAGCAATTGATCCCATGTCTTTTGGTCCATGTTGACATACTGCGAGATCATAGTTTTGATTGTCCGGTTTGCTCGTTCTGTAGGGTTTTGGTGAGGTGAGTATGGAGCCGTGTGAAGGCCCGACTGGTAAATTGCGTCCCATTGTCGCAAATTAACGTTTTCGGTGCTCCGAATCTAGCCAAGATTCTTTCTCGAAAGCGTCGCTTGTGAAAGGTTGTGTTTACCATTGTGCTCTGAGTTTTTGCTTTATTTCGTGATCTTTTACAGGTGTCTTGTGTTTATTTTATTAACAAAGTTTAGCCTAACAACTGTGTTAGTGGTTTAAATTGATCTCCCAGTTAACGGGTACGTGGTTATAGTTTATTTTAACTTTTCCATTAGATTTGTTTAATATCTTTGCTTTGTTAGTGTAATTTGCACTCTCCTAATTTTTGCTGAAACTTTTGTACTCTCTCTCTCTTCTCTCTCTCCCGCTCTCTATTATAACTGTAAATTTCTCTCTCTTTGTACATCTCTAAATTTCGTGTAGACTTTTGGGTGCTTTCTCACTGTCTCTCTCGTCTGCTTTACATTGTAACTGTTCGTGCGTTATAGTTTGTTGGTGTTCCACAAGCCACGCTCAGTCGATAGAATACTTTTTCTCTCGCGCTCTCTTCGATTTTATTCGTGATCCGCGCTCTTATACTTTTTGTGCTTTGTGTCTTTGCGGTTTTGGAATTTGATCCTAGTGGCAAATTTACTTGAGGTACTTTTCAAATTTTATTTTATTTTCTTTAATATTTACATTTTGTTTTTTTCTTATAATGGCCCTTATTTGCTCAATGAAAAATTGTACTCTTTCTTCTGGTGAAGATTTTATTTTCTGCCGGTTCTGCGAAACGATCATGCATGTTAAATGTGCAGGATTTAATGGCAGAGTGAAAGACTTTCTTGAGCAGCGTGCCGGTCTCATGTGGGCATGTGAGACCTGCAGAACACTGGTAAGTGATATGACTAGCTTTATGAGGCAGACTCGAGACGGCCTTTTGAATCTTTCGGGAGTTATTAAAAAGCTCAATGAAGGGTTTGATTCCGTTTGTGCCCAGTTTAATAATAAAAAATTACTAACCGAGTCGCCCAAACGCAAAAAGCTAGCTCAACGGCATTAAAAAAATTGGTGGCACCCACCCCTATTGCGAACCCGGTAATTTCAGCAATTTCTGTCGATTCAGCGGTGGCAATGGATACCGCAGGGTCCGACGGAGTCCCTGTTGCTGGAGGTCTAGTCGGGAAAAAATCTTCTGAGCCGGTGGAGATATCAAATTCGGTGCAAACTGTACCCATAGGTACAGTAGGTACTGTATCTGGCTCTCCGCCGAGTGAGGTTCATACTGCTGCTGGGGGGCGAAAGAAACTTTCAGTTGTTCCACATAGGAAACAATTATTTGTTTCTAGATTTACCCCGGATACCAAATCTGAGGATGTTTTGGAATTTATACGAGAAAAATTCCCATCCGAGGATATTGCGGTTGAACAATTTCGATTTTCGTACGCCCGTAGAATTTCATCTTTTAAAATATTTGCTCCGCCTGATGTGTTTAATGTACTACTTTCTGAAAGCTTTTGGCTTAATGATGATTTGGTAATAAAAGAATTTGTTCCCAATAAACCGAGAACAAATAACAGGCCTCCTACTGCGCCTAATAAAAGGCTTTCCACTGTGCCAAATAGCAGACCTGCCACAGCGCCAAAAAACTAAAAAACGTATTTTTGGCTTATCAAAATGTTAGAGGACTCAATATGAAGCTACCAAAGCTTTATGCTGACTCCTCAGCATTTACTGAAGATATTTTGGCTTTTACGGAAACTTGGCTGAAACCAGAAATATCTGACTCTGAAGTTCTGGCAAAAAATTTTAACACCTATAGGACCGATCGCTCCCCACGTAGGGGGTGGTGTACTGATTGCCGTTACCTCTAGTTTAACATCGGAGAGACTTAACTTTCATATCTCTAACGAAATTGAATTTGTTAGTGTCAAAGTTTCCCTGCAATCCTTATCTATTTTTGTAACCTGCTCTTATATTCCTCCTGGCTCAGATTTTTTCATTTATGAACACCATCTGTCTGCTATTAAATCCGTAATATCCCTTCTTTCCAACAGAGACCTTTTGATTGTTTTGGGTGACTTTAATCTCCCTAATATCTCTTGGTCTCTTCCTACTGACTCACCTGCCGCTACACCTTTATCAGCCCATGATTTTGTGGATGGCCTTCTTGAATTATCGTTACAGCAAGTAAGCTTTATACGAAATTCAATAAACAGACAATTGGACTTTGGTTTTGTTTTAGATCCGCAGGAAGTAACGGTATCTAGAATTGACGCACTTGTTGTACCTGAAGACCGATATCATCCTACATTGGAGTTGACAATTGGCCTCCCCTGTACTGATACCCTTTCTCCTTTAGTTTCTCAAACTAAAGTGAGATGTTTTCGTAAATGTGACTATAATAAATTAAATTATATGATTTCGCAATATGATTGGACTGATTTGTACAATTGCATGGATATCGAAAGTGCAATTGAACATTTCTATAGCGTTTTAAGCACTTTTTTTGACAAATGCGTTCCTGACAGGCTTCCTCCGAAGCAAAATAGGCCTCCTTGGTTTAACAATGCGCTTCAAAGACTTAAAAATCTTAAATCCAACACTTATAATAAATATAAAAAATCGGGTAAGCCATCTGATTTTTCGAAATATGTGGTGGCTCGTTCAGATTTCAATGTTCTCAACAGTCACTGCTATTCTATGTATTTAAATCGATGTAAATTCGAATTTTCAAATGATCCGAAACAGTTTTATAACTTTGTTAATGCTAAGCGTAAGTCTTCGGAATTGCCTTCTTCGGTGCGTTTAAACTCAAAAGAGGCATCGACGGATTCTGACATTGCGGATTTATTTGCCGAGTTTTTCCAAACTACTTATAGTTCGGCTGCTTGGTCAAATTCTATCTACCCTAACCCCTTAAACAGAGCTAATTGTATTTTTTCCCCCGTAATTACCGAAATTTCTCTCTTAAGAGACTTAGAAACAACAACTCCAACTTATTCTCCCGGTCCTGATGGACTCCCTGGGTGTGTGCTTAAGTTTTGTGCTTCAACCATTTGTAAACCGATTCTTAAACTTTTTCACTTGTCTATTTCATCATCAATTTTTCCAACTATCTGGAAGGACTCTTTCATTATTCCACTCCACAAAAAGGGTGCGAAGGTGGATGCCCAGAATTATAGAGGTGTTCTTTTGGACCCGAAGCTTAAATATGACTGCCACATAATGTCGACTGTCAACAAAGCTATGAGTGTTCTAGGATTTATAAAGCGTTGGTCAAAAGAATTTGATGACCCTTATATAACCAAATTGTTATTTACCTCCCTTGTCCGTCCTATTTTGGAATATTGTTCTTCTGTTTGGAGTCCTCAATATCAAGTGCACATCGACCGTATTGAGTCGGTACAAAAAAAATTTCTTCTTTTTGCGCTTCGTAGTTTGAACTGGGATCAAAACGTAAGGCTTCCTTCCTACCAGAGTAGATTACTATTGCTTAATTTACCTACACTTGAAAACCGTAGAATAATGCTTGGTACTATTTTTATGCAAAATCTTATAAGAGGTGATATTGATTCTATAGAACTGGTAAACCGTTTAACTTTTAATATTCCCGTTAGACTAACACGAAACTATTACCCTCTTAATTTGCCCCGATGTACATCTAATTTTAGTCTGCATGAGCCCTTTCGCGTTCTCTGTACTAATTATAACAATCTTTATCATTTAATTTGTACTTCAACTTCTATCCCTGTATTAAAAACTAAAATTTTATCTCATTTGCTTCAATCATAGTTTGTAGCCATGAGTCCCGTATTTATTTGTTTCATGTATTTTCCTCGCGAACTCGCATTTTGCCCGAAATTATAAAGGGTCCCGCGCGTAACAAGCACGTGCTTGGTATCGTTGGGCCACTTGTTTGTACTGCTCGTAGTGCATCAACGTCCATCAAATAATAACAATCTTTATCATATAATTTTTACTTCAACTTCTATCCGTGTATTAAAAACTACAATTTTATCTCACTTGCTTCAATCTTAGTTGTAGCCATTAGAATCTTTATGTGTCCCGTCTCTATTTGTCTCATCTATTTTCCTCGCGTACAAAGAACGTGCATGGTATCGTTGGGCCAATTGTTTGTACTGCTCGTAGTGCATCAACGTCCATCATATAAACAATACTTCCATACACACTAGACAAAACTTCAAAACAGACACGCAAAAAGTCGCACATATCTACAGACACTTACTTGACCAAAAGAAAATTAGAAATTAGCTTAGAGCTCCGCAGTGTCAAGATCGGACGCAGCGTCATCCATGTAGGTTTTTTTAAATGCTGGCTTAAATGTGTATTAGGAAAAATTAAATATTAAATGCTTGTGTTATCTCTAAACGAATATAATTAGACACTTTAAAAATAGTCAGTCTCGAAATTCACCCAGAACGGAATGACATAAAAATCTAAAAAAAAAACATAAATTCGGAAATAATTAGGAGCCGAGTGTACGATATAAATTAGATCCATTAGCGGCCCCAAAGTGCCCCGTAATTCGATTTGTTTTTTTCTTAATTTTTTCTTTTGCAATTTTTCTGTTATAAATGTTGTCTAAATGGTTTAAAAAATGGCTCTTCATAATTTTATGGCATACCCGCAAATAACTGCATTTAACCTTTTTTGAAATTCAGCCCCATTCGTCAAGGTCGCCAATTATTCCTTTTGTTTTTTTTTATTGTGACGTCATGGGCTCCCACACATGTGTTGTTGTTTTTTTATTCAGACGTCTAAGTGCGACCGTGCAAAGGCAAAGAAAAAATACCACAGTCACAAAATACCAAATTGCGCGCCTAAAAAAGCGAATATATCGATTTTTTTGTTTCTTCATTCTTTTAGCTAAACGTTAAATTTTAAATTATCGGTGGAGCTATTCAATTCTCTTTAAGCAAATTTCAAGGAAAATTCGTATGTATATTCCTTTTAAATTCTGAGTCGGATTTTAAATGACGCACGCTAAAATGCGTATTTACACCCCCAACCATTAGAAATGTGCATGTGTGCGTGTATGTGTGCATTTCAGCTGACTAAGGAAGTGAGATTTGCTTAAGTTCAAATTCATGATAATACTGATATCTTTTTGCTAAAAGAATATCATTTTCATTTCCAGAACAGGTTTAAGACATTTTCAAATTGATTTTTGTGTTTTAAAATTCAAAATGCATTGATAATTTAAAAAAAAAAACATAAATATTCAAATCAATTAATTCTTTTGCTATTTCCTTCCCTTGCCTTATATTGTTTAAACGAATTGAAATGTTTAAACAATTTCATTCACAGCTTCTCCCCCACCTGCCTTTCTGACCTTGTTAATAAAATCCTAATCAAGGTGAAAAATTAATTACAACAAAATACTGAAAACCAAATAATAATTCTAAAATGCGAATTCATTTTCTTGATGTTCTTCTAAATCACATAAATATTTTCTTCTTTTTTGTGTTTGTTATTGTCAACCTAACGGTTCGAAAAATAAGTCTCCAGTCAGGTCGTAGACATTCACTCTAAATAACACAAAGTATGTGCTTTTTGTAAAAAGAGTTTAACTTCTTTTGACTTTTTATTCTTCTTTTTATCATCCTTAGCGAAATTGCAAAGTGATCATGGTAAAACTTTTGCTCCTTATTTAATAACTGTTTACTTTAATGTCAGGAAGAACTTCCAAACTGTAGCTCAGAAGGTTATGTTGTACGTAGGTTCAAACCCACCGCAATTCTTGCCAATAATGATGTTGACATAATTATTTCTTTTTCACTTTGTAAATTATTTTTAGGTAGAGAGCGGGCAAATCGGGCGACCCTGCTATTTGTTAATATTTGTTCAGTCCAGAAGACGGATCCCGGAAGGGTTTCAAATATATTGGAAGAAAGGAGGATAGGAGGAGGATATCTTAATATCTTTCAGAAAAATTTTTTTAAACATTTTTTAATTTAAAATTATTTTTTAAGGAAATTTTAAAATAAAAAAATTTTGTACGCCGGAATGCACGCGATTTCCGAAAATAACAATTATTCTCGTGTTGCTTCATCAATTCTTAAAATTTTGGGTTTGCGCTCTCGTGGGAAGAGAGCAGCAACAGAAGTGCTCTCCGGAGCTCTCCGGTGTTAGTATTGCTGTTCTTTTCTTACACGTTGCGCTGTTGTTGCTTGATTAAAAGTTGATAAACTAAAATCGCTTTCTTTAATAGTAGGTCTTGCAAATACAAACATTTTTTTTACACAAAATGTTAAGTTTTGATGAAGCAACACGAGAATAATTATTATTTTCGGAAATCGCGTGTATTCCGGCGTACAGAATTTTTTTAAATTATTTTCCCTTAAAAAATAAATAATTTTAAATTATTTTTTTTAAATATTTTTCTGATAGATATTAAGATATCCCACAAAGTTACTAATATAAGTTAAGTTATTAAAATAACTCAAACGAGTCTCAAGTGCTGCATAACTGAAAATTCGGAGCTTAATTACAAAAAGATTTTATAAAAATAAACGGTAAGTGTTAAGAAAAGAATAAAAAAAGCGATTCTTATATTTCGATTGATTCTGAGATTTAACCCAAATTGGCCTGTCACGTTTCACATGGAATGAGACATATAGAAATTAATATTAGTGGTAGACCTCGATGGAGTTATATTTCGATTAGACTGGAGATCTTTCCCATTAGTTGTAAATTAGAAATCATCCATATCTCTCTCATTATTCCCATATACATACCCTGGGAGAAGGTATACGGCCCTGTTCTAGTTTTTACTTCCGAAAGATTCACACGGAATCGAAATTCCCAGACCTGTTCCAAGACTCACTTCCGAAAGAACTGCACGGATTTTAATTTCACTCTGTTGATATTCTGTTAACTTCCGAAAAATTCTCACGGAAACGTTCCGCCAAGCATTTGACAGGCGGATTTAAATCCGCCAGCATAAAAATTAAAGGTTTTAAATCGCCTATGTTCGCGTTGCGATGCTTACGCGTTCCCTGGAGCTGAACTCTGACGATGTTTGGGGAAATGAACCTTACTTTCTTGAAGGGGCCGTCATACTTTGGGGCTAACTTGGCGTTAAAGGCTTCGGATGCCTTCGAGAGGAGGTGAGTCCGAACCCATACCAAAGTCCCAATGGTGGGTCTCCACTCTCGTCGACGTAGGTTGTAGTATCGACTCTGTTCCCTTGTGGCCTTTTCCATATTCTCCCGTGCCGTTCGAAAAATGTCCTTCAGATGGTCTGCCTTATTCCGGGGTTCTCGGGGTGTTTCCCCTGTTCCGGGAGTGACTTCGTCGAACCAGCTGCCGGGTAACCGGGGTTCCCGACCCTGTACGAGATATGCCGGACTAAATCCGGTGCTGTCGGAGACGCTTGTATTGATGGCCAGAGTAATTTCTGGCAGCAATTGATCCCATGTCTTTTGGTCCATGTTGACATACTGCGAGATCATAGTTTTGATTGTCCGGTTTGCTCGTTCTGTAGGGTTTTGGTGAGGTGAGTATGGAGCCGTGTGCTGTACCTGGATTCCCGCAGTCTTGCAGAAGGTCTTGAAGGCCCGACTGGTAAATTGCGTCCCATTGTCGCAAATTAACGTTTTCGGTGCTCCGAATCTAGCCAAGATTCTTTCTCGAAAGGCTACTTCAAGGATAGCAGCCGTAGCCTTGCGCAGGGGAATCAACTCGACCCATTTGGTGAAGTGGTCTAGGAATACCAGTAGCATCGTGTGTCCTTTGCGGGATCGGGGTAGTGGTCCTATGAAGTCGGCACACAGGGTTGAAAACGGTCCATCGGCTTTCCGGGTCAGCATCTTCCCTGCCTGTTTGAGTTGACTCACCTTGAACCGTTGACAGATCGGGCATTTGCGGACATATCGAGCTATGTCGCGGAACATTCCGGGCCAATAGTACTGTTGGCAGATCCGGGTGGTCGTCTTCCGAATCCCCATGTGCCCGGCTGTGGGGTGATCGTGACATTCTTCTAAAATCCTACGTCGATGGCTGCTAGGTACGCAAAGTCGCCATGATCCGTGCTTTCTTTGCTTGGAGGGGTCGCCTAGGTTCCTGTATAGTTGACCGTTCTCCTGGGCGTAGTCCGGAAATTTTCCTGGGTCCTCCTCTATCTGTTTGAGCTTGGTGGTGATCCATTTGCAGTTCTCCGGAGTTTCGCTTACCTGTTGCAGGGCTGTTAGCGGTTGTAGCGACAGTGCGTCTGCTACGACGTTCTGTTTTCCGCGTCTGTAGGAAATGTCGAACTGGAATTGCTGCAGTTCCAAGGCCCAGCGGGCGATGCGGCCGGTTGGATTGTCTATTGAGTTTATCCACTTAAGGGCAAGGTGATCCGTGATGACGTCAAACCTGTACCCTTCGAGATAACACCTCATCTTCCTGATTGCCCAAACTATTGCGAGACACTCCTTCTCCGTGGCAGAGTAGTTCTCCTCTGCTTTAAGCAACCTCCTACTGGCGTAGGCGATTACTCGTTCGGTTCCTTCGACTTGTTGAGTTAGTACTGCCCCAAGGCCAAAATCACTCACGTCTGTTTGGAGTTGAAACTTGAGGTTGAAGTCCGGGCAGGCCAGTACTGGCGCTTCCGTGAGCCTCGTTTTCAGTTCCTCAAAGGCCTGTTGTTGCGCGTCGCTCCAGATCCATTTCTTTCCCTTCTTGAGGAGGGTTGACAGTGGCTGCACTATAGTGGCGAAGTTCTCGACAAAACGACGGTACCAAGACGCTATTCCGAGGCATCGTCTGAGTTCCTTGCAATTGGTGGGGGGTTGTAGTTCCCGGACGGCCGCGATCTTGTCCGGATCGGTATGTATCCCTGCTTCACTGATGACGTGTCCGAGATACGCTATACTTCGTTGGAAAAACTTACATTTTGCCTGATTAAGCTTCAGATTAGCGTTTCGAAGCCTTCGGAGGACTTCCCGAAGATTGGTAACGTGTTCTTTCAACGATGTACCGATGACTATAATATCATCTAAGTAGGCGAATGCGTGTGGCTCCATATCTGGTCCAATCACGCTATCGAGTGCCCGTTGGAATGTCGCTGGGGCTGAGTGTAAACCGAACGGCATTACCTTCCAGTGGAAGAGTCCTCGGCCTGGCACGGTGAAAGCGGTACATTCACGACTGTCTGCAGCCATGGGGATCTGCCAGTAGCCGCTTTTGAGGTCCAATGTTGAGATAAACTTCGCATTCCGGAGCCGTTCCAAGATATGGCCGATCCGGGGTAACGGATACGCATCCGGGACCGAGTGAGCGTTGAGCTGACGATAATCCACGCACATGCGCATATCCCCTGTCTTTTTCCCGACGAGGACGATGGGTGCGCTGTGCGGACTCCTGGAAGGTTCGATGCGACCGTCGCGTAATAATTCGTCCACTTGCGAGTTGATGATCTTCTGCATGGCTGGGTTCCTCGGGAAGTACCTCTGCTTGAGAGGTTTATCATCCCTCATGACGATCTTGTGTTCCGCGATGTGGGAGACACCGGACATGCGGTCAAACGGTGCCAGCTCGGCTGCTAAGAACTCGGTGATCCAGGGTTCCAGAGGTTCTTCGGTGGTGACGGTTGCTAGGTTGGCCGATAGTTCATTGACTTGGTTCGACTGGCTGGGCTGATGGTCCTGACGTCTTGGTTCTCTTCGAAAAGGGTTCCTTTCCCGGGCTAAGGCGGCGTCAGCCAAGGGCTCAAGGTGAACGAAGTTTTCCACGGCCGGCGATGGTCGTACACCTATCTGTTGCTTGGGGGTTGTGGTGGTTGTATCCCTTTGGAGTTTTCCTGTCAACTGTCGTGGGGCTGCCACAGGGTTTTCCTGAAGATGCGGTGCATCAGGAGAAGCTGCCGCGCACGCCGCGTTTGGTGCGCCGTTTCTCGCTGGTGATTCCTGCGTGTCCAATGGGCTTCTGGTCTTACTGGGAGAAACTGCCGCGCACGCCGCGTTCGGTGCGCCGTTTCTCGCTAGTGATTCCTGCGTGTCCAATGGGCTTCTGGTCTTACTGGGAGAAACTGCCGCGCACGCCGCGTTCGGTGCGCCGTTTCTCGCTGGTGAACAGCCCGGTCTGGTGGTCGTTGCTGCGGGTTTGGGTGTGTCCCGAATCGCGATCGGGTTGTCTTCGGTGGTGGAGCCCGCGATTTCGGTAATCCTGATCTGCGATGGTTCTGATGACGGCTTGGGGATTGTTGGGCGTCCTAGCGGGGAATATGATAGAACCAATCGGTCCCTACCACATTGGATGATGGTCTGGATTCCACAGAGAAAGTCGATGCCGAGTATGATTTCGTCCAGGATGTTTGGGAGTATCAATAGTGTGGGCGTAGCCGTTTCCGTTCCCAAAGTTATACGGGTACTCAGGGCGTGGGTGACGTCTGCTGTGGACCCATCCGCAAGAGAAATTCGCGTTCGCACGTCCCTTCGGTTGGTGGGGCTCCCAATATCCTGCGCGATCCTCTCACTGATGAAACTCCTCGAAGTCCCGGTGTCTATAGTAGCGTGGAAATGCTTGCCTTCTATGGTGACCGCGGCTACGATGCGTCCCCCCTCAAACCGTAGAGGTGGAGTTACTTCTGGGGTGATGGTTGCATGGTCCTCGCTGGTTCCCCCGGCGGGCGAGGACCCTGTCCATTTCCCGAAGTCGTGGGCCGGCAGCAGTCGAGGAAGCGTAAGCCCCTTCTTCCGCACTCCCAGCAGAACAGCACTTGTGGATTGCGACATTCTCGAGTGAAGTGTCCCACTTCTCCACAGCGATGACAGGCGTTTCTTACGTCAATTGGTCCTCCAGATACTTCAGGAATCGTTTGATTAGTAGCGAGGGTAACCAGGGGTTCGGCAGGTTGAGCATTGTTGCTTGAGTTTCCGTTTCCTGAGTGCACGGTTCCTGTGGCTTGCAGTGGTACTTGGTAATTTCTTTGAGCTCTACGCGACCCGGTGCCAGACATCGTTGGATGCAAAGCCCTATCGCGGTCACGAGCGATCTCATATGCCGAAGCCCGTTGGATCAGCGTGGCTAGATCCTCGAAGTCGTGTCGCCGAACAAATAGTTGGTATTCGGGCAAGAGATTGTTGTACAGTCGCTCAAGTTCTTGTGCGGGGGAGAACTTTCCCCTTTGCATCAAGAGTCTCAGTTCCACCACGTACTCCTTGCACGTTTCCCCTTGGCGTAGGTACCGATTCCTTATAGTATCTTCAAGCAGTTGAAAATACTGGGGAGGTAGGAACCAATCTAAAAATTCCTTCCTGAAGGTTTCCCAGACCACATCCTGCATTTGAAATGTCCTGAACCAGGTTTCCGCTCTTCCTGTCAGTAGTCCTGCGACTACTCGGGGGAGTTGCGTAGTTCCGAGCCGGTAGGCCTCAGCATGGGTTTCCAGACGCTCGATGAAACTGAGTGGGTCTGAATGTCCGTTGAACAATACTCCCCATTTGCGCATCTTTTCCGCCAGGGTAGCTGAGGATATTTCCTCGCGTGGCCCGTGGATCACGGGTGGTTTCGGCAAAGGGCTAACACCCGCGGGTACCTCGAGTCTTAACGGCGTGTTTGAGAACTCGGTGGCCAAGGCAGCGTTGTCCTTGAGCTTTTCTTCGCGTCCACGGGTGTCCCTCGGCGTTGGTGCCTCCGGATATATCGTGGCTAGTTCGCGGATCCGCTCCTGCTCTGTTTGCTCGTGGTCATCTCGGGTGAAGAACGCTATAAGCCGACTGCGGAGTTCCTCAACCGTTCCCGTTGATTGCAACCCAAACTCCACAGCAAGGGCTTGTAGCTCGTCCTTGCGACGATACGTTACCCATCTTACGCCCATAGTGTAGTGTTTGCACGATGTAGGCCGTACGGAATAAATCTGCAAACCACGGGAGGATCCTTGTAGTTGCGCGAGGATGTGCGAAAGATAATTATTTGATTTTTATCTTGTATGCGTAGGATTATTTAAAACAATTCTCGCAGGATTATTAAATGATTATTAACCACTGGAGGTCCTTGTAGGTTTGCTCGAGGATACGCGTAGGTTTGTTATTTAATTATTTAACACTGGAGGTCCTTGGTGGGTTTTCTCGAAGAGATGCGTAGGATTATTTAAAAAAAAAAAATGCTCGCAGGATTATTAAATGATTATTACCCACTGGAGGTCCTTGTGGGTTTGCTCGAGGATGCGCGTAGGTTTGTTATTTAATTATTTAACACGGGAGGTCCTTGGTGGTTGTACTCGTGGAGATGATTGGTGATCGACTGTGAGGAGTCGTAAAACGGCCCTCACAAAAGACATTTGTAGCCATGTAAGACACCCTATTTTGTAGCCATCCGCGAAGGCCAAAGTATTAGTAATTAGTTTTAAACCCACCCTCGCTAAACCATCGAACCAATGAGCGCAACAAATGCCGCTATCAAACGTCATCAAACACCCAAGAGCGGCTCGAACCAAACCACCTGGAAGCTTGGAAGATCGACAGCGCCAAATGCTGCCGACGCCGCCGTCGACTGCAGCATCAAACGGTCGAGAGCGAGAGCGTCATCAAACACACACGCGCGGCTCGCATCCAACCGATCGCAGCCACCGGAGAGTAAAGCTCTGCCAGCGCCGAATGCTGCCGAAGCCAACGTCGACCGCAGCCATACGCCGGAATAATGTGAAACTAGGTCACAGGAGCTGCAGGGCATTAAGTTCGGGACTGCAGTAGTGAACAGATCGATCGCGGAAAACAAGGAGAAGTGCGTGAAAATCCCCACAAGCCCAGCGTGCGGCCGATAAATCTCTCGGAAGGACAGACAACCAGCACCCCAGACGAGCTCCATGGAAGGACGACGGACATACTCGCCAGTATCCCCGCGGAGACGGAGGAGCACGTAAGCCATAGCCCGGAAAACGGGACCCGGGGGGAAAAACGTGTGTGATATAGCGAGGGTCCGGCATAGAGAACCCCTTCCCCCCCCCCCCCCACACAAATATTACCTCAGCACAAAATATGTCATAAATAATAAAATATATGTGATTTAAAAAAAAAAAAAAAAGAGAAATATATTCGACAAAAATTTAATAAAACATAAAACCACACCAAATGCCAACAACCACGCCACACAAACGGCCAGAAACAAAATTTAAATACCTGGGGAACAATATATTGCTTCAATAAATGCATATACAGATGCAAGGAAAATTTTCCAATCCACACCTACTTGGTTCCACGAAAAAAAAACCCACCCACGCTAGGATTTGAACAAATCTAATATAGATTAGTAATAAACAAATAAGTTTTCTTATATACACATATATACAATCTTCCCCAACACACGTTTGCCCTGCCGGTTTTCTGATTGGGGTTTTTCGGCTGCGTGTGTCGCCACCCCTCACACGTGGTCTTTCGTGTAAAAATGCACACGGAGGAAAATTCTTCCAAATTCGCGCGTCCTCGGCCCTTATCGTAAAACCACGCGGCCCGCTGGCCAAAACGAAGCGAAGAAAAGCTCAAGGACAACGCTGCCTTGGCCACCGAGTTCTCAAACACGCCGTTAAGACTCGAGGTACCCGCGGGTGTTAGCCCTTTGCCGAAACCACCCGTGATCCACGGGCCACGCGAGGAAATATCCTCAGCTACCCTGGCGGAAAAGATGCGCAAATGGGGAGTATTGTTCAACGGACATTCAGACCCACTCAGTTTCATCGAGCGTCTGGAAACCCATGCTGAGGCCTACCGGCTCGGAACTACGCAACTCCCCCGAGTAGTCGCAGGACTACTGACAGGAAGAGCGGAAACCTGGTTCAGGACATTTCAAATGCAGGATGTGGTCTGGGAAACCTTCAGGAAGGAATTTTTAGATTGGTTCCTACCTCCCCAGTATTTTCAACTGCTTGAAGATACTATAAGGAATCGGTACCTACGCCAAGGGGAAACGTGCAAGGAGTACGTGGTGGAACTGAGACTCTTGATGCAAAGGGGAAAGTTCTCCCCCGCACAAGAACTTGAGCGACTGTACAACAATCTCTTGCCCGAATACCAACTATTTGTTCGGCGACACGACTTCGAGGATCTAGCCACGCTGATCCAACGGGCTTCGGCATATGAGATCGCTCGTGACCGCGATAGGGCTTTGCATCCAACGATGTCTGGCACCGGGTCGCGTAGAGCTCAAAGAAATTACCAAGTACCACTGCAAGCCACAGGAACCGTGCACTCAGGAAACGGAAACTCAAGCAACAATGCTCAACCTGCCGAACCCCTGGTTACCCTCGCTACTAATCAAACGATTCCTGAAGTATCTGGAGGACCAATTGACGTAAGAAACGCCTGTCATCGCTGTGGAGAAGTGGGACACTTCACTCGAGAATGTCGCAATCCACAAGTGCTGTTCTGCTGGGAGTGCGGAAGAAGGGGCTTACGCTTCCTCGACTGCTGCCGGCCCACGACTTCGGGAAATGGACAGGGTCCTCGCCCGCCGGGGGAACCAGCGAGGACCATGCAACCATCACCCCAGAAGTAACTCCACCTCTGCGGTTTGAGGGGGGACGCATCGTAGCCGCGGTCACCATAGAAGGCAAGCATTTCCACGCTACTATAGACACCGGGACTTCGAGGAGTTTCATCAGTGAGAGGATCGCGCAGGATATTGGGAGCCCCACCAACCGAAGGGACGTGCGAACGCGAATTTCTCTTGCGGATGGGTCCACAGCAGACGTCACCCACGCCCTGAGTACCCGTATAACTTTGGGAACGGAAACGGCTACGCCCACACTATTGATACTCCCAAACATCCTGGACGAAATCATACTCGGCATCGACTTTCTCTGTGGAATCCAGACCATCATCCAATGTGGTAGGGACCGATTGGTTCTATCATATTCCCCGCTAGGACGCCCAACAATCCCCAAGCCGTCATCAGAACCATCGCAGATCAGGATTACCGAAATCGCGGGCTCCACCACCGAAGACAACCCGATCGCGATTCGGGACACACCCAAACCCGCAGCAACGACCACCAGACCGGGCTGTTCACCAGCGAGAAACGGCGCACCGAACGCGGCGTGCGCGGCAGTTTCTCCCAGTAAGACCAGAAGCCCATTGGACACGCAGGAATCACTAGCGAGAAACGGCGCACCGAACGCGGCGTGCGCGGCAGTTTCTCCCAGTAAGACCAGAAGCCCATTGGACACGCAGGAATCACCAGCGAGAAACGGCGCACCAAACGCGGCGTGCGCGGCAGCTTCTCCTGATGCACCGCATCTTCAGGAAAACCCTGTGGCAGCCCCACGACAGTTGACAGGAAAACTCCAAAGGGATACAACCACCACAACCCCCAAGCAACAGATAGGTGTACGACCATCGCCGGCCGTGGAAAACTTCGTTCACCTTGAGCCCTTGGCTGACGCCGCCTTAGCCCGGGAAAGGAACCCTTTTCGAAGAGAACCAAGACGTCAGGACCATCAGCCCAGCCAGTCGAACCAAGTCAATGAACTATCGGCCAACCTAGCAACCGTCACCACCGAAGAACCTCTGGAACCCTGGATCACCGAGTTCTTAGCAGCCGAGCTGGCACCGTTTGACCGCATGTCCGGTGTCTCCCACATCGCGGAACACAAGATCGTCATGAGGGATGATAAACCTCTCAAGCAGAGGTACTTCCCGAGGAACCCAGCCATGCAGAAGATCATCAACTCGCAAGTGGACGAATTATTACGCGACGGTCGCATCGAACCTTCCAGGAGTCCGCACAGCGCACCCATCGTCCACGTCGGGAAAAAGACAGGGGATATGCGCATGTGCGTGGATTATCGTCAGCTCAACGCTCACTCGGTCCCGGATGCGTATCCGTTACCCCGGATCGGCCATATCTTGGAACGGCTCCGGAATGCGAAGTTTATCTCAACATTGGACCTCAAAAGCGGCTACTGGCAGATCCCCATGGCTGCAAACAGTCGTGAATGTACCGCTTTCACCGTGCCAGGCCGAGGACTCTTCCACTGGAAGGTAATGCCGTTCGGTTTACACTCAGCCCCAGCGACTTTCCAACGGGCACTCGATAGCGTGATTGGACCAGATATGGAGCCACACGCATTCGCCTACTTAGATGATATTATAGTCATCGGTACATCGTTGAAAGAACACGTTACCAATCTTCGGGAAGTCCTCCGAAGGCTTCGAAACGCTAATCTGAAGCTTAATCAGGCAAAATGTAAGTTTTTCCAACGAAGTATAGCGTATCTCGGACACGTCATCAGTGAAGCAGGGATACATACCGATCCGGACAAGATCGCGGCCGTCCGGGAACTACAACCCCCCACCAATTGCAAGGAACTCAGACGATGCCTCGGAATAGCGTCTTGGTACCGTCGTTTTGTCGAGAACTTCGCCACTATAGTGCAGCCACTGTCAACCCTCCTCAAGAAGGGAAAGAAATGGATCTGGAGCGACGCGCAACAACAGGCCTTTGAGGAACTGAAAACGAGGCTCACGGAAGCGCCAGTACTGGCCTGCCCGGACTTCAACCTCAAGTTTCAACTCCAAACAGACGCGAGTGATTTTGGCCTTGGGGCAGTACTAACTCAACAAGTCGAAGGAACCGAACGAGTAATCGCCTACGCCAGTAGGAGGTTGAAGCAGAGGAGAACTACTCTGCCACGGAGAAGGAGTGTCTCGCAATAGTTTGGGCAATCAGGAAGATGAGGTGTTATCTCGAAGGGTACAGGTTTGACGTCATCACGGATCACCTTGCCCTTAAGTGGATAAACTCAATAGACAATCCGACCGGCCGCATTGCCCGCTGGGCCTTGGAACTGCAGCAATTCCAGTTCGACATTTCCTACAGACGCGGAAAACAGAACGTCGTAGCAGACGCACTGTCGCTACAACCGCTAACAACCCTGCAACAGGTAAGCGAAACTCCGGAGAACTGCAAATGGATCACCACCAAGCTCAAACAGATAGAGGAGGACCCAGGAAAATTTCCGGACTACGCCCAGGAGAACGGTCAACTATACAGGAACCTAGGCGGCCCCTCCAAGCAAAGAAAGCACGGATCATGGCGACTTTGCGTACCTAGCAGCCATCGACGTAGGATTTTAGAAGAATGTCACGATCACCCCACAGCCGAACACATGGGGATTCGGAAGACGACCACCCGGATCTGCCAACAGTACTATTGGCCCGGAATGTTCCGCGACATAGCTCGATATGTCCGCAAATGCCCGATCTGTCAACGGTTCAAGGTGAGCCAACTCAAACAGGCAGGGAAGATGCTGACCCGGAAAGCCGATGGACCGTTTTCAACCCTGTGTGCCGACTTCATAGGACCACTACCCCGATCCCGCAAAGGACACACGATGCTACTGGTATTCCTAGACCACTTCACCAAATGGGTCGAGTTGATTCCCCTGCGCAAGGCTACGGCTGCTAGCCTTGAAGTAGCCTTTCGAGAAAGAATCTTGGCTAGATTCGGAGCACCGAAAACGTTAATTTGCGACAATGGGACGCAATTTACCAGTCTGGCCTTCAAGACCTTCTGCAAGACTGCGGGAATCCAGGTACAGCACATTGCTCCATACTCACCTCACCAAAACCCTACAGAACGAGCAAACCGGACAATAAAAACTATGATCTCGCAGTATGTTAACGAGGACCAAAAGACATGGGATCAATTGCTGCCAGAAATTACTCTGGCCATCAATACAAGCGTCTCCGACAGCACCGGATTTAGTCCGGCATATCTCGTACAGGGTCGGGAACCCCGGTTACCCGGCAGCTGGTTCGACGAAGTCACTCCCGGAACAGGGGAAACACCCCGAGAACCCCGGAATAAGGCAGACCATCTGAAGGACATCTTTCGAACGGCACGGGAGAATATGGAAAAGGCCACAAGGGAACAGAGTCGATACTACAACCTACGTCGACGAAAGTGGAGACCCACCATTGGGACTTTGGTATGGGTTCGGACTCACCTCCTCTCGAAGGCATCCGAAGCCTTTAACGCCAAGTTAGCCCCAAAGTATGACGGCCCCTTCAAGATAGTAAGGTTCATTTCCCCAAACATCGTCAGAGTCCAGCTCCAGGGAACGCGTAAACATCGCAACGCGAGCATAGGCGATTTAAAACCTTTCCAAGGGAACGATAGCAGCGACAACCCAGAAGCAGACGCCGAGGATGACACGAGTACCAACCCGGTACTTCCTCACTCCCGGATCACCGACATCACGACTCAATAAGACTAAGAAGACCTAACAGAGCAGGACACCCTCCCACCTTACCACAACAGGGAGATTCAGTGGGGCCACTTGAGCCTGGTCCACCAGCGCCAATGCCCCAACTCTCTCCACAAGGACGGGGGGGGGGGGGAAGTTTCTTAAGACAATCCCAGTCCTTGGAAGCCCGCATAGAACCCAAATACACGTTAGGAGAGCAAGGAAGGGATTTGGTTTCTTAACTCGACCAGCAGACCCCTCCCAACGGTATATACGCTAACCCAGTTCTTTTCTTCCCAGACAATCCAGCGTCACCAGCGGCCATTGCTCCTCGCCTACGGCAATATCAGCAACTTCGGGCATCCAGTGGACGCCGAGTATCGACTCAGTGCGGTTCAGGGAGGAACCACACTCATGGCCTGAGTCAGCCAGCACGATTCTGCCCTCCCCAACCAGGACACTGAACCTTGGCTCCGACGACGACGCCAATCAGAGGATCCCGAGGCTAGGGGAACCCCACATGGAGACGGAAGCCGCCGACCCAATGGTGGTCACCACCGAATGCCTGGCCCGACTTCAAGAGCTGGAGTCCGCGGCCATGACAGACTGGCCTCCCATGTGGGCCGTTAGCAGTTGGGTGGACGCCGTAGGCCTACCCGCCTTCGACCCGGAAAGGCTAGAGGACAGCCTACGCCAGATCCAAATCGTCGCGCCCGTTCCCCGATCTCCCTGCGACCGACCACCCTACGACAGCCCACCCTGCGGCAGCCCGTCCAGGGGTTCGAGCACCTCGGAAAGTTTTGTAGAGCTGAATTTCCGAGTGGGTTGTGCACAACCCTCAGCCCAACGACTCGCCGAAGCCAACGAGGCCTGGGCTAATATGGCCTCCGTACCCAACAGCGCTAGCAGCTCTGACGACTCGGCCTTAATCAACGGTCCCCAGGAGCCCGAGGACAACAGCGTTTGCAGCTCCGGCCGATCCCACGACTCTCCCGTATCGCAGGACGATTCACAGGAGCCCGAGGACAACAGCGTTAGCAGCTCCGGCCGACCCCACGACTCTCCCGGATCGCAGGACGACTCACAGGAGCCCGAGGACCGCAGCTCGAATAGTTTTGTCAGTGACCACAACCCCAGCAACTCCCACGGCTCCGACAACCACGACAACTCCTCGGTCGGGCCTCCCCAGTGGAAGAACCGCGTCGCCAACGGCGATGGCCCCGACGAAAACCTCTCAGCATTGGGCCAGTCCACAGGCAAGCCAGACCCACAACCGGAACCGAAGCTTTCCGAGCCGACACCCGCCGAAGAGATATCCAGTGACAAGGAAGACCCGATAGCCACAGAGCAGCTACGACGGATCGTGGAAGTCCACTCGGGGAGCCAAGTTCCCCAGTCCACATTCGACTGGACAGGACCCGACGGAACACGCCCTGCTCGCGGAACTCGATCTCTGTCTCAACGAGGAGGAAGAGAGGGAACTCATGCAGCTTCTAGAAGACACACCACTGCTGCACAACGTCCAGGACGAGAACCCATGGCAAGAGGCCCCCCCGACATGGAGGGTCAACACCCCCGGCCGCAGACTTCAGGCGGAACTGATCGCGTTCGTGGAGGGTACCAATCGACCTACGGCCCGTATCGCTAGACGCATACGCGGGGCCAAGTTCCAGATCACCATTTCCCCTAACCAGGTCACGGTCAATCTCAAACACCCCAAAGAAAAGGGGGGGTGTGAGGAGTCGTAAAACGGCCCTCACAAAAGACATTTGTAGCCATGTAAGACACCCTATTTTGTAGCCATCAACTTCTCCCCAGCCAATATTTAAATATTAACCATATAAAATTCCAGCCGCGAAGGCCAAAGTATTAGTAATTAGTTTTAAACCCACCCTCGATAAACCATCGAACCAATGAGCGCAACAAATGCCGCTATCAAACGTCATCAAACACCCAAGAGCGGCTCGAACCAAACCACCTGGAAGCTTGGAAGATCGACAGCGCCAAATGCTGCCGACGCCGCCGTCGACTGCAGCATCAAACGGTCGAGAGCGAGAGCGTCATCAAACACCCACGCGCGGCTCGCATCCAACCGATCGCAGCCACCGGAGAGTAAAGCTCTGCCAGCGCCGAATGCTGCCGACGCCAACGTCGACCGCAGCCATACGCCGGAATAATGTGAAACTAGGTCACAGGAGCTGCAGGGCATTAAGTTCGGGACTGCATTAGTGAACAGATCGATCGCGGAAAACAAGGAGAAGTGCGTGAAAATCCCCACAAGCCCAGCGTGCGGCCGATAAATCTCTCGGAAGGACAGACAACCAGCACCCCAGACGAGCTCCATGGAAGGACGACGGACATACTCGCCAGTATCCCCGCGGAGACGGAGGAGCACGTAAGCCATAGCCCGGAAAACGGGACCCGGGGGGAAAAACGTGTGTGATATAGCGAGGGTCCGGCAGCGGAGCCTGTAGCTATTATCGCCTTCGGTGTCGGTCGAGAATTCTGGACAGTGGGGTCAGCGTAGCTAGGCAGGCAGCCCGTATATATATATATACATAGTTTGGAGTTAATAAAACGTGTACTTTATAATGTGATCTTATTTTTCTGTGCTTCATGTTGGGGCGCGGCGGGGAAAACAGTGTTACCACGCATCCCATCCCTACCCCTGCTTATTTCAACCAACCACGGGAATAGGTAACAGCGGCGGGCGTAAACAGGGTACATCCCGAGCAGTGGAACCTGTCGTTGTTATCACCTTCGGTGTGTTGGTCGGGAGCTTTATCTCTCCTGCCCCCTTTTGTCCTAGTAGTCCAAATACAAATATTTTTGTGAGTGATCCTGGGAGACTGAGTCCTACCCCAGCCTAGAAACATCCTTACACTTTACCAAAAGTCGTATTTTTATTGCAGGTAGTATATAAGTCGGAGCCGGCCGGATCGGACAACTATATCGTATAGCTCCCATAGGAATAATCGGAAAAATAATTGAAAAAAAATTATAACTTATGTGTTTTTTGACATATTACCTTGTGCGCTTGGAAATATCATTTTTTTTAACTGTTTTGAATTTCGAATTAAATTTTAGAAAAATCGGACGACTATATCATATAGCTCCCATTGGAACGATCGGAAAACTAAAGGGAAATTAATAGGAACAAAATTATAGCTTTGTTAATTTTTATTGTATTCTCTTCTACTTTGGAATATAAGTTTATTTTATTATTTTAGAATTTCGAATTAAATTTAACATAAATTGGATGACTATATTATATAGCTGCCATAGGAAGGATCGATCAATTATTGTCAATATAATACGTGCGCTGTTCTTCTTCGTTGTTGTTTGCAAATCTAAATTTATCATTTTTGTAATTTCAAATTTAATAGGAACGATCTGCAAGGGTATATAAACTTCGGCTGGCCGAAGTTAGCTTCCTTTCTTGTTTTTTAAATACTTCGCGTCATCTTTATATGACAATATTATTTTTATAAAATTCCTTTATGTTTTATGTTAATAATTGCATCTATGAAACTGAAATTAATTGCATATTTCACTTATTAGGAATTCATTTGTGATTGCACCTCAAAACCTGATGTATTCTACCCTTACAATGAATGCAAATCCGCCGCCCTTGTTCTAAATTCCACTCGGATTTGGTCAAAATGGCCTAGAGTTGCCACGTTATGGAAATAGGTAAATATTTCGTTGGGACTTATTCTAAACTTATCCGATAAGGTTCATGGTTCTTTTATAGGAAAGATAATTTTTCCTAATTAACGAAATAAGTATTTTGGTTCGGAATACCACAATATTTCATGTGAAATTTGATAGGGGGACATTTGATAGGAACTTTGTTTTTAGACTTTGGCAACTCTGTACGCTCCAGAAGTTTGCAACACTATTTGAAAACAAATAAGGGAAATTTAGTTCTGTTAAAGGGAAATCCGATAATGTTAACAAATTCACTTCCGAGTGAAAACTGGAACAGGCCGGATAATGATTTTAGTCAGAAGTTTGCAACGCAGTGAAGGAAGCGTTTCGGACCCCATAAAGTAGACAGTGAATCCCATTAAAATACGGTATTTTTTTTGTAAGGGTAGAAAGGTAGCTAACTTCGGCCAGCCGAAGTTTATATACCCTTGCAGATCGTTCCTATTCTATTTGAAATAACAAAAATGGTTAATTTAGATTTGCAACAAACAAAATTATAGCAGTTTACGGATTATTTTGACAATAAGTGATCGATCCTTTCTATGGAAGCTTTATAATGCAGTCATCAAATTTATGTTAAATTTAATTCAAAATTTTAAAATAATAAAATCACTATGGACGGCAGTCCATGTAGTGACGAAGCGCACCAGGAGAGTGTGCGAAGGCGACACTATATATAGCCGCAAAATTGAAAATCTGCTGTGATAGTCCGATCGTAATGAGCTAAAAATAGCTAAAATACGGAAGGCTGTAACTTCTAAATTACTGAAGCTACAGACTTGTGCTGTATCTCGTTTAAAAGGTATTTTGAAATTCTGTAAGCGCCCCCTATATGTAATTTGTGTAAATATAATAGTTAAAAAGATATGCACAAAACTAAATTTGTCTTACTTTTTTTTTAGCTTTTTTTTATTTTTCTCAAAAACGGCTATAACGATTTTCTTTAAAACATTAATCCGTAGAGGCCATGAGATTCCTTAAATATACCAAAATTTAAGGAATCTCAAGGCCTCTACGGATTAATGTTAATGATTAAATTTAATTCGAAATTCAGAACAGTTAAAAAAATGCCAAAAAAAGCCGCATATTTAGGCCACATTAATATTCGGTTTTTCTTCTTTTGTACTAAAAATCATAAAATTTATTAAGGAAATAAACTAAAGTTGACATTTTAAATGCTAGCCATTATTACCTATAAGTTTTGGCATATCTTTTTTTTTAATATTCTGGGCCTGTTTTACCAACCTAAAAAAGGATGTGCGCGGTAAATTAAAAAAAAATAGCAAACGTTCAAAAAATTGTGAATTTTTTTTTTTTGAGAGGACGGCTAAGGTGTTGGCCTACCACTAGAAATCTGTTTTAGCTCCATTTAATCATCCCACCAAAAAAAAAGATGAGTAGAAAAACAGAGCCGAAAAAAAATTTTCCCTGAGTTTTGTATGCAAGCAAGCACCAAAACGCTTATTCTGAATTATTTTGACATTAATTGATTGATCATTCCTATTGCAGCTATATAATATAGTAGTCCGATTTATTCTAAAATAATAAAATATAGTTATATTACAAAGTAGAACAAAATACAATAAAAATTAACAAAGCTATATTTTTGTTCCTATTAATTTGAATTTTAATCCATTGGGACTCTTGGTTAAACTTAGCATACTATTAGTTTTACCGCAATTCGAAGGTTCAACAATTAAAGCCCTAATTGTATTAGGTAGGAGAGCACTATGTCATGGCGGTAAAGTTTTCTCGTTTTCATCATTAATATTTCTAACTAAAAAAAGTGAAAAAGCAGCAACATATTTTGTAACAAATATAATGAAAGCAAAGAAAAAATTCGGGATGGGATTGATTAAAACGAAGCAGAAAGGGATAACAAAATTACTAAAAATAAAAAGAAAAGAAAAAAATATTATAAATTTTGCTAATAAGACATTAAAAAACAAAAACTTTTAGACATTATGAGTGCAATTAGAGTTGCTCGTGAATTCAGCAATCAATGGGTTCTAATAAAAATGTTAAAATACCACGTGTACCTCAAACTGGAGGTTTTCTACCTATCGTTCTGATCTTGACAGCTCTTGCAAGTGCAATGGCCAAAACAATTAACAATGCGAAAATGGATATGGAAAGAGGATATGGAAGAGAAGAAACTTCACCAAAGGAAAATTAAAAGTGTTGCTATCGGAGAAGGATTAAATCTCAAACCCTATATGATAGTCGTCTGATTTTGATAAAATTAAATTCGAAATTCAAAACTATTAAAAAACTCTTATTTCCAAGCGTAGAAGGATACATGTCAAATAACATCGAAGCTACAATTTTATTCCATTATTTTTCCACTTATTCCTATGGGAGCTATATGATAAAGTCGTCCGATTTTTCTAAAATTTAATTCGAGGTGGGCGTCGAGGTGGAACCTAGCAGTTAATCCTGCCAAATCTCAGCATGCCACCTTTTCATTAAGCAGACTGAACACCCATCGCCTAACCTTAGACGGGACTCCAATAAAGCACTCGGACACGGTTAAGTACCTTGGGCTTACTTTGGACAGGCCGCTTACCTGGAAGCAGCACATTGTGGCAACCTGTGCTTCAGTAAAGTAAAAAGCGGGGAAAATGAGATGACTTCTTCGTCCGGGCAGTGGACTGTCGATCACGGCGAAAACCTGGTTCTTCAAAGCAACCTTGATGCCTAGTCTACATTGGGGTATACACTTCTGGGGCACTGCCTGTAACACTTTTATAAAAAGAGTTGAATCCTGCCAGTCCAAAATTTTAAGACATATGATAGACGCCCCATACTATACAAGAAACACTACTATTTCTCGAGATCTCAAAATTAATCCTGTTTGTAAGTCTGTCACCAATTCCGCCATTCGCTACAGATCAAGACTCATCTCCCACATAAACAGACTTGCCTTGCACTTTCCAGAACTATAAACAGAAGAAGACTAAAAAGATTGCACCCATTAGACAATTGGATACTTGGACGGCCCGCTTGTGAACCCTCATTCTAGACTTAGACGCCTAGACTGCAAAACTGCTCAATTTTTGTAATCAGTTTTTTTTTTATTCACTACTTTTGTTAATTTTTTACCATGGGTGAAAGTAAATTAAGTTTCACATAACACTCGCCAATAAACATTCTGTTATACATATCAAAAAAAAAAGGATTTCGAATTAAATTTTAGAAAAATCGGACGACTATATCTGATATCTATTTATTTTTTATATATTGATTTTATGATTCATTTTAACACAAAACATTTTTTTAATTATTGATTTATTGTATCTACAAAAATTAAATATTAAGCATATTGCTGGGTAATGCTATCGTATTTTTATTTTTCTTATAAAATATACAGTTAATATCATTATTATTAAAATTGCTAAAATTAGGTATGCATATCCAGTTAAGTGATGAAAGTCTAGTTCCCTCAATTCTAGCTTGTGAGTTTTTACATATTGAATCTGCTTTGATTCATCAATAAACGATTGATTTCGTCCGTGTGGTTAATTAATGGCATTTCGAGCGGATTCCAAATAATTTTTGGTATTTTGTTGAGTTCTCCAATGTAAGACAAAGCTAATGTTTCTGATCTTCTAGCTAAGTACTAAGTTGAGCAACCAACAATGTATCATCAGTTCAAGCAGTACAATCTGACCTTAAAGTTATTATTCCTTGTTTAGGTAAATCTACTATCTCTATTTATGAGTTGCTACATTGAACTCTAGCCTTAGAACTGTTTGGAACCTTAAAAAGTCAATTACCCTTCTTTTCCAACTTAACCCAATATATCTCACTCTCTGCAATCAATTTATACCAGCAGTTCGATGACGTATTTGGTTTGAGAGCTTTAATTTCCCTCACAAACTCTTTAATTCGGCTCTTTAATCTACATGCACTGTAATCATGCGGTCCTCCAATTTAACCGGAACTAGGATAATTCTATTAAGTACTGAAGCACGTCTAAAACCTTTAGCCGTTAAATTTGCCTATCAACCTCTACTTTACTTTCAGACTTTAATTTGTCTAGTGGATAAATTTGGCTGACAGTTCTTTTAATTAAACCATCTTGCAATTTAATTTGTATCGCTTCCTTGTCTTTTCCTATTCGGACCTTAACTACTTTTCCTATCAAACACTTTGTTAAATAGGAAGTCTGATCCCGCATTAAGACATTCTGTCCTTTTACTAAATTAGACCTATTCTTCCTTGTAGCTGAATTAATATCAACTTTACAATTACCTCCAAAGTGAGGTCCTGCCGGGGGAATAAAATCACTTGTATTTCTATTTTTTTCTATTTTAAATTCCGACATTTATCCAAATCGTTAAAATTAATAGTTGTCCCTACTATCGTCTTTTTTTGATTGAATTTTTTACATCCAGAGACAATCCACCCGAAATCAATTTTTTTTGCACTTTCCTGTGGACGATACTCCACGGATCTCGGTTTGAGATCGAATAAGCGGTAGTTTAAAATCTGAGCAGCTGCTTCAGAAATTAATGTGCTTTGAGAACCACTGTCAATCAAAGACCTAAATCTTTCTAATCCTTCTTTAGAAGATTTAATTTGTAGTTCAAAAGTTCAAAGACCGAAAATAACAGTTATTTATTTATAAGTCTTCACGAAATAAAGCATAATGGAAACGTAACAAGAAATTTTCAAGTATACAGATACATATGTATACTCTTAATATAGTCAGTTTATGAATAAACTTTAATTTAGCGACTTTTAAAAATAAAAATCTGTTATAACTAATATTAATAATTTTTATTTTAAAAGCCTCAAATAACTGTTATTTATGATATTTACATTAAAACTCAGAAATAACTATTACGTTTAACTTATATTTCATAAAAGTCTTTCATAACTGTTATCAATGACTTTTAAAAAATAAAAGTTCCAAATAAAAGTCTGACAAAGACTTTTATTCGAATCAATTAAAAGTCTTTGAAAAAATAAAAGTCTTGACAGCAGTAAATAAAAGTCTTTGCCTGTGTCTCAGAACTTCTTTTGTCAAAAACTTAACATGCTTTGATACTTGGATATATAAGTTTGAGCATTGACTAACAAGGAATTAACTTATCCAAAACAAAAGATATAAAAAATAAATAATATTAAGAATTTAAAATAGGTCGGAAAGAAATCCGGTTAGTCCGGGAGTATTTCGTGCACAACCTAGCACAAAATCAAATGCTTTGCAGGATCTGCAACACTTCCCTTAAAGGAAATTGTATAACCAATTTAGAACGTCATCTGAAGACCCAGCATAATGAAATTTGGAAGAAAAATATTTCGAACGGCGACATTGCACTTTCAGAACCAAAAAAGCAGAAAATTGTGTTGCATATGGACGAACAAGAACTAAAAAAGGCTTGCGTGCAATTGGTAACAGTAGAAAAAGTTCCATTCTCACTTTTTGTCTATGAAAAAATTTTGAAATATAAAGCTCCTTATTACAGGGTATTGGTTTTAAATTGTCACCTAATTCTCTAATAAATAAATGAATATCATATCTTGAAAGGTTATGAAAAACTACTGGGAAAAATCCATGCTTCAGGCTATAATTGGTTTGACATTTTTTATGAATTCGGCCCATGTAGCAGCCCGTAAATTGATTATAATATTTACAGGCTATATCTAGGATTGGGAGCTCACAGGCGCAGCAATTTTCATTCTCCTGGGCGCTTCCCCAGTAACGGTTATCAAAGTTGTGTCTTTGAGTGCTTTACAAAATTTTTGAATGCAGTCGGGACCTTTTAAAAGAAAAAAAACTTTATAATAATCAATTAACTCAAATGTTAAAATGTTTATAATTACCGTCATAGGTCCATTGATTATTTAAAGATGGGTTGTACTTATGCACCTCGTAGAATGATACCGCGCAGGCAATATGCTCCTTTTCTTTTGTGGTTGATGAGACTGTCGGATTGTTTTTAACTGTATGATAACTCCTCAACACAGCTTCAATGTCCGCATATATTACTACAGGTGGTGACAGGATATTGTGATGCAACTTTTCCGCACTCCTTTGTGTCATTTGTAGTGTTCGTAGTTGTTATAAATTGTAAACAATTCTCACAAAAATATGCAGCAGATCTGGACTTTGTATGCTGCGAGTAGCATGACTTTTTCATGCTGGTTATGTAGGCATAATGCATGTTTTTTCCATTCTCAATGTTTAACAAATTAATATGATTTGGTCTTGATCTATTTCCACTTCTTACAATAGGACCAATAATCAGATTCCTGTTATAATCAATTCCATTAACATTGATGCTGTAGCTCTGAAACTCTATTCCGCTAAAGTTTAATTCCACTCCTTTATAACCAATTACATCTTGTGAAATGGTAAATCCACTATATTTTTTTGGATATTGTAAATGTTCTCTAGCAGCACTGCGCTGTCTGTCGGTGATAAAAGTTGTGTTTAGGTGATTTTTATAGGCAATCGAGGCAATCGACGCCCACTTAAAGCTGTAGGTATCATTATTGTTTACATTAATCAGTGCGTTTTTTGCTTTAATTTTTGGTGGAGCGGGAATAAATCCTTTAACAGGGATGTGCTCTAATTTTATTACTAAAATGTCAAAATATTTAAATGCCTTAATGGCCCATCCTGAGTTTCTCTCCTGAAACTCAATGCTTGCATTTGATAAGTAGTCCATGGCACCATCAATATGTAAGCAGTTGAAAAATGCTTTAATGTTTCAATACAGTTTTCATCATCTGTAAATTTAAAATACAATCCATAAACTTTTATACTAAACTTAATGGATCTGTATTCATCGCTCCAACAAGTTAGGATTTTTAAAATATTTTCTTGACATTTATTGTATAAATCTTTGATATCTATGCATTCCGTTCCCGGTGCCTGCACTTGATATGATTTTATTGGAAATGCACTATTTGAATCCATCTCAATAATTTCAAAATTATTATGTGTCACGATTGCACTCTTATGCTTCTCAGATGTAATATGCTTAGGATATCCCGATTCTGGGTAAACATCACCACACAACTCACATAACTTTTTTTTCCTGTGTCTTAATCCTTTTATCCTGAGTTTTATTGGTGGAGTCCAGCGCAATCCTTTTCCTTTTAGCAGCGGCTCCTGACGTAGAAGGCTGTTCATCCCTATGATTCTGCGCATTCATCAACAGTTTATAGGCATTATTTGGCCCAACACACTTTTTATAATGTTCATCAAATTTGGAACTATCCAAACTTTTTTGACATAAGTCACAAATAATGGATATTTCACGCACTTTTGCATGAGGATTTTTCGAACACCCCTCATAATGGGACTCGAACACCGACACGTTTATATCCTCGTTGCAAAATATCGCACTGAACAGACTAAACAGAAAACACATTGAAAAATAGACGTAGAAAACCGGCGATGTTTCTGTATTCCTTTGTACCAAAAAACTAAATTTAAATATTGTCTAGTCGAATGTTCAAACCATGTTTTTCCTAAATTCACGTTGATTGGTCCATGTTGGGTATGTGTTTTTTTTTCCTTTTTTTTTGTATTCCTTATGTATTTTATTAGCTTACAACTACTGACAAATATACATATAAAGAATGGACATAACCTGAAGAAGTTGTGCGGTACGGCCGCAAAGCAATGCTTCGCACAACCGCAACAGCTTACGTGGCCAATTCTCTCCTCTCTGTCTCAGTTTTCCTAAGTTTTTGCATTACAGACGCGGCGAATTTGGCCGTCGCGTCCCACTCTAGTTGGCCCCTTAACATTGTAGGCACTAGCGTGCTGTGGCTAGTGCTGACACCGGTCGCTTCCTTTCCAGCCATGGACTCAAGACTGGGATGAGAGCGTGGGTCCAGCGTCCAGAGGTCGCGGCGTCCCATCTCTCCTGCCACAAAGAGATTGATCTCTGTCTCGAGAGCTGTCGCGCCTCGCGCCTAGATAGGTCGTCCGTGCTCGTAACCGCTTCCTGCACTTCTGCTGCCTCTCTTACTAGCTCCTTTATTGGGACTAGACCAGCGATGACCAGCGCCGCTTCCTCCGAGATCGTCCGGAAGGCACAGGATATCCTGATGGCACATCGTCTATGCGTGCGTGCCGAGCCACACATGTAAGAGGGCGTCGTGGCGGCTTTAGCCCTTACCGGGCGGCATAAAGGACTTGGGACGTAACGACGCTCGCTAAGAGTTTCCTCCGTTCCTGCTTTGGGCCCCTCGTGTTCAGTAGAATCCGCGAGAGTGAACTGGCGGTTGCTGCGGCCTTCTTGTTGGCACACTCCAGGTGCTCTTTGAAAGACAGCCTGGTGTCGATCATGACGCCTAGATATTTGACAGCTCTTTGGGAAACTACGTCGACCCCGCCAACCGTCAGCTTGGCTGTCTCGACGAGTTGCCGGCTGCTTATAAGAACAGCCTCTGCCTTGTGCGCAGCTAGTTGGAGCCCGGCAAGTGACAGCCATGACCCACTTTCCTTACCGCTGTGTTGGCCATGTCCTCCACTTCGGCTTTTGTCTTAGCCACAATCGTAATGGCGACGTCGTCTGCGAATCCTGTCACATGGACGTTGGCATGGGAAGCCTTAGCACTCGGTCGTACATTACGTTCCACAGCAAGGGGCCCAGGACCGATCCTTGTGGCACTCCAGCAGTAATATTGTACTCCTTTGGGCCTTCGCTCGTATCGAACAGCAGCACCCTTTCGTCAAGGTAGCTGTCGACTATCCAGATGAGGTACTCAGTAGTTAATAAATGCGGGTTTTGGATACAGAAGTGGAAGGGGGAGGCAATTAATTATGCTAATTAGGGATTTAATTATGCTAATTAGGGTAATAAATTAGGTCAAGGTGACAGGTGATCGTTATTTAGGGTAATACATTAGGGTAAGGTGACAGGCGACCGTTGCTTATATCCAGAAATCCTATCCAGAAATCCAGGTTCCTAGTTAAGCGGGGTGTGACGGGAGTCCGTTACTAAGATCTAGGAAATGGGGTGAAACGAGGGAAGAGAACCTAATAAGGCGGGGGAGATGTTAGGCGGGGTGTGACGGGTGACCGTTGCTTATATCCAGAAATCCAGGATTCTAGCTAAGGGGGGTGTGACGGGTGACCGTTACTAAGATCTAGGAAATGGGGTGAAACGAGGGGGAAGAAAGTGTGACGGGTGTCCGTTACTAAGATCTAGAAAATCGGGTAAACGAGGGAAGAGAACCTAATAAGGCGGGGGAGATGTTAAGCGGGGTGTGACGGTCACACGTCACACCAATCTAGGAAATGGGTGAAACGAGGGGGAAGAAAGTGTGACGGGTGACCGTTGATTATATCCAGAATTCCGGGGTCCTAGTTAAGCGGAGTGTGACGGGTGAGCATTACTAAGATCTAGAAAATGTCACGGGTTGTTGACACGTTCACGTGTGAACGTGGTAACTTGAATAGCATAACGAACACTCAAAAAACAGCTGAAAGCAAACACCCTTGTATAGGGGATCCCTTTGCTTGCCACTGGGAAGCAAACATCCACCCCCCAATAAAAGAAGAAATACATTTGAATTTAGGTCATGCATTTAGGTCATGTTTATTTGGAAATTTGTAACAGGCTTTTCTTATACACTAAATATGATGACATTATTTTTAAGGCACCGTCTCGATGATTTTTATAGAAAAAGCAGGCACATTCATATTCCCCGAATCCATTATTACAAAACGTAAAATGATCACCATACAACGTTTTGTTAAGATCGTCTTCTCCTTTATCCATGAACATATTTCTTGTATCGATGAGATATTTTAAATCTTCTTTAAAAATTTCCTCACCAAATTGGGATGTGAAATTAGTGATTCGGCTTATTAATCCACTTTGACTGTTATCCATTGTAATGTAAAGGTGTTAGACCACAGTTCCATTGCAAAAATTTAAAATATTGTGTGCATTGTTTACCGCTTTTAATATGTATTGAGCAAAATGGGAATTGGTTTATGTTTACAGTGTTTAATGGTGGGCAATCCAATTCCACAACATCTCTTATGTGCGGTGATCTGAGAAAGATTTCTAAAAAACGTTTCTTTTCAATTCCGGGTGCGTGACGGGTGACCGTTACTAAGATTAAGGATTAAGGAGGTTCAGGGGATCAAAGATAAGCGGGGAGAAATTACTGGGATGTGACAGGTGACCGTTGCTGAGATTTAGAAAATAGGATTAGATAGGGGTGGGTAAAAGGATAGGATAGAGTTCTAAGTGGTTGATAAGAACGTCCACGGGATCGAACGGGGAGAAGTTACTGAGTTGTGACAGGTGACAGTTGCTTAAATTTTGAAAATAGGGTTAGAAAGGGGTGGGTAAAACGATATGATAGAGTTCTAAGTGGTTAACAAAAACGTTCACGGGATCGAACGTGGGAGAACGTGGGTCTCCGTTAATTGATTCAGAAAATGGGGTGAAACGAGGGAAGGGAACCTAGTTTAGCGGGGGAAGTAACTGGGGTGTGACGGGTGACCGTTTCTTAGATTAAGAAAGTGTGGTGTGGTGACCATTTAATAACCAAAACCTTTAGAAAATGTCACGGGTTGTTGACACGTGGACGTGGTAACTTGATTAGCACCCTTGGATAGGGGTTCCCGTTGCTTGTCTCTGAAAAACAAACTCCCACCTGGAATTTTGTATAAAGACATTAGTTTTAAGGGTTCATCTAAAAAATATGAGAGTTTTAAGTATAGACCCCAAATTAGCATAATTAATTAGGAAAACAAAATATATCAAGTTGGCTGGTGGTAATTACTGGAGTGCGACGGGTGATCGTTACTTAGATTCAGAAAAACCGAGGGAACTTCATTTAGTGGTGGAAAAAAAATGTTCACGGGCCAAATATGTGTAATCAGAGTGGCAACAGGTTGTTGATAGCAAACGACCCTTTTAGTTGCTCAGTGGCTGTTTCACACGTGCACGGGGACACTTAATAACCATACTGGAAAATGTCACAAGATGGTGGGATCAGACAGACAAAGAGGTTGTTGAATAGGGGATCCTTTTGCTTGCCACTTAACCCATCCGCAAACCAAAATATGTTAATTTTAGTTTAGGTAATGAAATTAGGTCATGTTTATTTGGAATTTTGTTAACAGGCTTTTTTTATACACTAAATTTGAAAACAATAGTTTTAAGGCTCCATTCAAAATATATGAAAGAATTCTAAATATAGCCCCCAAATTAGCAATATTATTTAGGAAATAAATTATGAGAGTTGGCAGGTGGTGTTTACTGGAGTGCGGCGGGTGACCGTTACTTAGATTTAAAAAATACGACGGTTAGTTAGACAAATGATAAATTTGTTAGAAACCGAGTAGTCAAAAACCTAGTTTCCCTCCCTCGCCTTTAAATATTCGATGGAATCAACTATAATTATGTATATAAAATTACCTTCCTGACATTAACTTCCTTACATTAAACTACTCAAAATCCAATGCTTAGAGAACAAAATCCACCCTTAACATGTGTGCACATTATTTATTTATTTATTTATTTATTTCTTTATTCGCCAACAGTAAAAAAACCTTAACTGGCTACTAACTAATACTAAATTAAATACTAAGTGAGGCAAAATAATTATACAAGTTTTTCTTGATTAGATCTCTGGGGGAGCATGGATCCAACCGCATGTGAGATGGCAACTTATTATAAAAATGCAGGGCTCTACACAACGGCTCATTGTGGGCATAATTGGCTCTGTAAGCCGGTACAAAAAATGGTTCAAACGTTCTCAACGATCTACCAGGCACCGATAACCCTATGCTGCCCAGCAGTGCAGGGCAGTCGATTTCAGAGGTCAGCAAATCACATATGAAAACTAATGAACTGGTAGTTCTCCGATCTTCTAGGGAAGAAAGGTGAACAAGCCGACATTTGGCAGAATAAGACGGGACCGGGTCATTGAAATTTAAAGCTAGAAGGGCAAAACGTAGAAACTGTTTCTGTACACGCTCAAGCCGGTTAATGTGAATAGTACCCGTCGGGTTCCAGATGAACGAGGCATATTCCAGTTTTGACCTAATGAAGGCTGAATATAAGCTTAGCTTCGTGTAGGGATCTTTAAATTGCGTGGCATTTCTTTTTACAAACCCATACATAGCGTAGGCCTTGGGAATAATATAATTAATATGTTCAATGAACATAAATTTACTGTCAAACATGTCAAACAACTCCTAGGTCCAGGGATTCATTTCTCAGAGACAGAATATGGGAGTCAATGGAATACGAGAAAAGGATATTAATTATTCGTTTACTGTACCTAACGAAGAAACATTTTGACAAATTAAGAGGCAAATTATTACGAGAACACCAATTTCCCACCCTTTCTAGGTCATTTTGAAGAAGGTCACTATCGGAGATACAATTCACAGCTCTAAATATTTTAAGATCATCAGCGAACAACAGAAATTGCGAGTTCTTTATGCAATAGGTAATATCATTTATGAAGACGATGAACAGCAACGGACCCAAAGCACTTCCCTGAGGAAGGCCAGAAGTTGCCACATATGGGTTAGAGTAAACAGCATTGCATTCAACTCTGTAAATCCGATCATCTAAATAAGATTTGAACCAGCTAAGTAATAGTGAGTGAAATCCCATTTTCTGCAGTTTAGCTAATAAAGCATTATGGGAGACTTTATCAAATGCTTTAGCGAAATCGGTGTAGACCACATCAACTTGATGATGACTGAGAAACGAGTGGGTGCAAAAATGATTGAACGTAGCTAAGTTTGTGGTAGTAGACCGTCGAGGCATAAAACCATGTTGGTTAGGACTGATGATCCGACCAACAAGAAAAGTTAGCTGCTTGGCTACAATTCGTTCGAACATTTTTGAGACATTGCTGAGCTTTGCAATTGGCCTATAATTTGAAACAATGTTTTTTGCACCCGACTTGAATATAGGAGTAACAGTGGCCAGTTTCCATCTATGCGTAAAAACACCAGTGGAAAGAGATAAATTAAAGATGATTTTAAGGGGCTCACAAAGAACACCTATACAATTTTTCAAAATAAATGGAGAAAGGCCATCACAATCTAATTTTGCTGACTCATTAAAGCATTCAGCCGCCAGATGGCAGTCAGAATCGGTGACATCTAAGCAACCAATATTTAACATAGTAGGAATGGCATTGAGCGAATCATCGTCATTCCACAGCGAGCCCGGCTCAAAGTTAGATGCAAAGAACTTAGCAAATAGATTAGCGACCCCAATATCCGAGGAGGCTGAATGATCTTCAAATGACATATGGGAAGGAAAGTAAGAAGATGTTCGTTTAGAATTGATAAAGTGCCAGAATGATTTAGGATTGGTAGTTAATTTACGCTCTATATCAGCAATATATTGGTTGTATAAGAATTTATTGAGGAACTCAAACTCACGCTTATGCTGTTTGTAACGGACAAAGTCACCAGCATCACCGCTTTCTAAGTAGCGCTTATAGAATTTATTTCTAAGGTTTTTATATTTCTTTAGTCCTTGCGTGTACCATGGCAGTCTGTAACAACTTTGAACCCTAGTTTTAGTATATCTGCCCACAATAGTAGAGAGAAAAGATAAAAAAACTTCATAGCTTGTATTCACATCTGCATGCGAGAGGACCTCCGCCCATCTAATATTAGAAATATCGTTACGGATAGAATCTAAACTGCTAGAATTAATATAAGTAAAAGGCAAGCGAGAATTAATTGGGCGAAAAATATAACAAGTAATAGAGATTAACAAAGGCTTGTGATGAGCATCACACGCGGCAAGTGGATTATCGCTGCAACATAAATTAATGCTTAAATCAGGATGTACAAAAATTAAGTCTAGAAGCTTATTTAAATTATTAAATACATGGTTAATCTGGACTAATGCCATACTAAGAAGCTCATCAATGACTAAGATTTCGTAGGGAAGATGCAAGTTACTGGGAACCATTGCTGAGGACTCTGAATCATGAGCCCACACGAGCGAAGATAGGTTGAAGTCGCCCAAAACACATATGTACTGGCCCTCCTCCAGCTCCTGGTGTAGGTGGGCAATGTTATCAACGTGCGCTTTATAAAGATCAAAACTGCTGCTAGGGGGTATATATGAGACTGTCAGGAAAATTGTTTCTGTAGGACCAGAGAGAGATACACAGATTTGATCGAGCAGAGAATCCTCATTCTGGAGACGAATAGCAGTGCAACGAAGTCCACGCCGCACAGCAATTAAAACGCCGCCGCCTCTGGAGCATCTTGTTTTAACGGCATCACGATCCTTACGGAATACATGGTAAAGATTCGTATCGAAGAATTCATTATCAAAGAAATCCATGTTGAGCCAGGTTTCAACAAAAATGATGACGTCATGATCACATTGAGACGTTGCCAAGAAAAGCGATTGAGCTTTTGTACGCATACCACCGACATTTTGAAAATAAATATTGAAAGTTATATTATTTGTGCATGTACGGTCATCCCTGGTCATGCTATCAATACTTGGTCCAGCGTCATGGCCCGAATCCGTAAGAGGCCTTGCTGGGATCTTATCATAAGTATTAGAATTATTAATAAGAACCTTCAGTAAAGTAGTTGTGCGGATACGAATAGGCTGGTGATCATCACTCCAAATATTTCGTGGGCGGTCATTATTAGCATTCTGAATATGACTGCACGCAGGTGAATCCGCTCCTGTTAATAGTGCGCGAGAGCCCCCTCCAGCTGCCACAGCCCATTGTAGTTGTTGATGGGGAGAGCAACTCCAGAGAGCACCGGAAAAAAATGATGAGAGAGAGGCGTAAGATGATGAGAGCGCAACTCCGAGGAGCGCGCCGATGTTAGAGCTTGGCGGACGGCGAATGTCGCAGAAAGCGGACAACAACAGCTCCGGCTGATGTTGTTGATGATGCGACGGGAGAGAGGCGGAAGATGATGAGAGCGCAACTCCGAGGAGCGCGCCGATGTTAGAGCTTGGCGGATGGCGAAAGTCGCACAAAGCGGACAACAACAGCTCCGGCTGATGTTGTTGACGATGCGACGGGAGAGAGGCGGAAGAAAAAGAGAGCGCAACTCCAAGGAGCGCGCCGATATTAGAGCTTGGCGGACGGCGAATGTCGCACAAAGCGGACAACAACAGCTCCGGCTGATGTTGTTGACGATGCGACGGGAGAGAGGCGGAAGATGATGAGAGCGCAACTCCGAGGAGCGCGCCGATGTTAGAGCTTGGCGGATGGCGAATGTCGCACAAAGCGGACAACAACAGCTCCGGCTGATGTTGTTGACGATGCGACGGGAGAGAGGCGGAAGATGATGAGAGCGCAACTCCGAGGGCGCGCCGATGTGAGCTGGCAGAGGGACCCCCCCCTTCCCCCTCCCCCCTCCATCCCCTCCCCCCTCCTCGCACACGGACAACAACAGCTCCGGCTGATGTTGTGACGATGCGACGGGAGAGAGGCGGAAGATGATGAGAGCGCAACTCCGAGGAGCGCGCCGATGTTAGAGCTTGGCGGATGGCGAATGTCGCACAAAGCGGACAACAACAGCTCCGGCTGATGTTGTTGACGATGCGACGGGAGAGAGGCGGAAGATGATGAGAGCGCAACTCCGAGGAGCGCGCCGATGTTAGAGCTTGGCAGATGGCGAAAGTCGCACAAAGCGGACAACAACAGCTCCGGCTGATGTTGTTGACGATGCGACGGGAGAGAGGCGGAAGATAATGAGAGCGCAACTCCAAGGAGCGCGCCGATATTAGAGCTTGGCGGACGGCGAATGTCGCACAAAGCGGACAACAACAGCTCCGGCTGATGTTGTTGACGATGCGACGGGAGAGAGGCGGAAGATGATGAGAGCGCAACTCCGAGGAGCGCGCCGATGTTAGAGCTTGGCGGATGGCGAAAGTCGCACAAAGCGGACAGCAACAGCTCCAGCTGATGTTGACGATGCGACGGGAGAGAGGCGGAAGATGATGAGAGAGCAGTGACCAATGCTTGCAAAAAATGTCCCGCAAAAGTATCGACGCCAGTGGCGCCGATTACTAGGGGTTTTTTGATGGATGAATTGTCGTTGAAGTTTGTGCAGGCTCCGGCAAATTGGATACGATATTATCCACGTCCGTAACGGCCCGTTCTCTATGAATAAATCTTTTGACCTTAACTGAGTTTGGCCAAAAATCATTCTTGAAGACTGAATCATAAAGGTGATCAGGGATACCAAGCTTGAAATTTACAAACTTTAAAGTTGCAACGTCAAAATCTTTTTTTACAAGTTTTACACAAGTGAAAGAATTAGCGTCCACATTAAGCTTGGTGGACACATATTTTAAAACAGCAGCAGGATCGGTAGCTGTTGCAAACTTTCCGACATGCAAGAATTTATTACTTGGCAATACGTGAAGATCTTCGGCATTAGGGGCCACTCCAACAATATGCTTATTGGGCTTGTTGTTGTTCCTTCTCTTCTTATTTCGGACTTGTATGAAATTTCCTCTCCCGATATCCAGAGCATGATTAGACGGGTCAACGACCGCGGAAGACGTAGCAGCAGCAGCCGCATATGACTGGGGAGCTGCAGTTACGTTGGCAGGCCTCGGTTGACGAGGCTTAAGATTTATGTTTTGATTTTGATTCAATGCATTATTTTTAGGTGGGAATGCCTCCAAAAATTTTTTATTAAGGCCCTGATATAAGCATTCCAGGGCTTGCAATTTAGCATCAAGTTCATCAATTTTAGAATGCGAATCATTCGCAACCACACAGCTGTCACATTGCCACAGTATGTTTGGATTTAATAGAATTTTTATCACATCGTCCGGTAGGTCAACGCAAGAAGTATGATAAGCGCGCCGGCACAAAGAAGAACAGCGGATAGCATCCGAGGCGCGAAGCTGGGCCGGTGTAACATCGGTATTGCACTCGGGACAGCGGTGAAGCAACATAGCGAGAATTATAAGCACGTCCGAACGCAAAGAAAGCTAGCTGACGACTATGAAATTATGGAATTCGGTTTCCTTAAACCTGTCCAGCACTACACATTTTTTGTCATTGATTAGCTAACAATTATCAAGAAACATAACATCGAAATTTTTAAAATACAGAATAATACTAATATTTGAGATATTATTCTTATCATTCCTACCTGCTTAAACATAGAAAACTAATAAATGAATACTGGATACAAAATACAGATAGATTATTAATATCAAATACTTCTTTACCTACACCGACTCAATAATCATTACATTGTTGTAACGAAACAAAAAACAAGAAAGTTTGAAACAAACAATCGAAATATAAAGTTGATAATTTTAGCATAAATATCATTAAATCTTTCCATTCCGATTATTTGCAAATATCTTCCAACAAGATTTAAAAGTATCATGTAATCCCATTCCACAAGCGTATTATATCAGGTATTATTATTTTAGCTATTTATTATTTTCATTCTTCCGTCCTATATATATCTCGGATATCGTATCACGGATCCCATCATAAATTTTTCAATATCGCTACTTGCTAGCCTTGTATCCCAAAAATCACAGCTATTAACAATATTACGAGGTCTAAGAATAACAAAGAGGTCAAATGTATAATAATCCCAAAGTCAAGATTGTCAGCAACAATACGACACAGTCGCAAATAAGAAGAAACATTTTTAATGAATTTATCTATTCATAAAAATAGTATAAAAATGTAATTAACAGAATAGAAATTAAAACGGTAAAGGGGCTAGTAAACAATTTTTCACCCACTCATAAGATCGTAGACCTGGGCTTAGGTCTAGCACGTTCCATAATAGGGGTTGATGTCATGATTCCCAACAATGAATCAATTCTCCATTCTCCGAACCTATATTTTTATCTCCAAAATAAAATGTCGATGATTAATTTATAGATTAATAATATATTTATTCATTTATTTTGGGATTCTAAACATTTATTTATCATATATTTATATATTTATTTATTATATATTGAAATTAATTTTCTTGCTACATTCCGGCGATTTGCATAGAAGGGGCAGTCGCATATTTCTCATGGCAATTCGGGATTATAGAAATTAAAGTGTTCACCATAATTCGTAGCTTTGAGATCATGGCCCTTGATTCATGGACATTATTTTTATGCTTAGGAAATGTTGATCATGTATCTTCCCTGTAAATTTTTTCATAAATTGGTCAATTTCCTCATGAAATTTCATTTTATAAATATTGTATTGTTATAAGTCCTAACACATCTGATATAAATTTTAAAATGACGTATATAAAATGATTTTTCTTGATAGCGAAATACATTTAAAAATTTTAAAATCTATAAAAAAATATATGCATTGTTTAGTGCTCAAACTCTGTCCTTAAGGTGTGTTTCCCTTAAACCGGTTTAGGAACGGACAAACAATTTTCTCCATATTAATGAGCTGATGATTTCCAAAAAACGTTCGAAGAAACCATTTATTTTCCACACCTTTAGTTTCTTTACTATTTTTTTTTCAAAATTTTCTCTATATTATTAAACATCCAAAATGCTTAGTGCCTCCTATAATAAATCGAAATTCAATGACATGCGGAAGTATCGACTCCGTCAGTGGTTTCCATCATTGCTCCACACACAGGTGGTTGTATGATTTCCAAGGATCGATATGAACTGGAGACGTATTGAGTATGCGTTGTTCAGAATTCCGTCAAATTATTTAAGAAAACTTCTTGATTTCATCGGAATTTATGATTTCTATTTAAGTCAACAATCTCGTCTTAGAATTTTAAGTATGCTTACCCATTTCAGGAGATATCACAGGCTCACTCCACGTGAAACGTGACAGGCCAATTTGAGTTAAATCTCAGAATCAATCCAAACTTTTTTTTATCGATAGAGTATTGAAAAATAAGGATCGGGTTCTTTTTATACCTGTTACTCGTAGAGTAAAAGGGTATATTAGATTCGTGCAAAAGTATGTAACAGGTAGAAGGAAGCGTTACCGACCATATAAAGTATATATATTCTTGATCAGGATCACTAGCCGAGTCGATCTAGCCATGTCCGTCTGTCCGTCTGTCCGTCCGTCTGTATGAACGCTGAGATCTCGGAAACTATAAAAGCTAGAAGATTGAGATTTGGCATGCAGATTCTAGGGGTTAATACGCAGCGCAAGTTTTTCACGCCGATGTGCCACGCCCCCTCTAACGCCCACAAACCTCGAAAAACTGTGGCACTCACAGTTTTGAAGCTAGATTAACGGGAAAAGGAATGTGTATTCGTTTCTTCAATACATATTGATAGACCAAAGTGGGAAACCCCCCCCCCCTAACGCCCACAAACCGCGAAAAACCTTGGCACCCGTCTGTATGAACGCTGAGATCTCGGAAACTATAAAAGCTAGAAGATTGAGATTTGGCATGCAGATTCTAGGGGTTAATACGCAGGCAAGTTTTTCACGCCGATGTGCCACGCCCCCCCTAACGCTCACAAACCGCGAAAAACTGTAGCGCCCACAGTTTTGAAGCTAGATTAACGGGAAAAGAAATGTGTATTCGTTTTTTCAATACCTATTGATTGACCAAAATGAGCCACCCCCTCTCCCCTCTAACGCCGGCAAACCACGAAAAACTATGGCACCCACAATTTTGAAGCTTAAAGTTGTTTGGATGAGTAACGGGTATCTAATAGTCGAGGCACTCGACTATAGCGTTCTCTCTTGTTTTAAACTCTTACCGTTTATTTTTAAAATTTTTTTGTAATTAAGCTCCGATTTTTCAGTTATGCAGCACTTGAGACTCGTTTGAGTTATATAAATTGTTGGTATGCAACTTTGTGGGCTATCTTAATATCTTTCAGAATAATATTTTAAAATTTTTTTTAATTTAAAATTAAGTATTTTTTAAGGAAATTTAAAACTAAAAAAATTCTGTCCGCCGGAATACACGCGATTTCCAAAAATAATAATTATTCTCTTGTAGCTTCATCAATTCTTAAAATTGTTGGTAAAAAAAAATTTTGTTCATTGCAAGACCTACTATTAAAAATAAACGATTTTAGTCTATCAACTTTTCATCAAACAACAACAGCGCAACGTGTAAGAAGAGAACAGCAATACGAGCAGCGGAGAGCGCGGGAGAGCATAAATATTGCTGTACCGTTCTTACACGTTGCGCTGTTGTTGCTTGTACAACTAATTAAGAATTCAAAGCAATCCTAACAAAAATGAAATCTCAAAAGTTATGGATTCTCAGATGTGACAGTACCAGAACCTTTAACTGTTAAATTGATTCTAGGATTCTATCCTTTCAACAAATGGTTCATAAAGAAAAAACCTATTATCTGTTAAAGGTTTTTTTTTAAGATTGATCCATATATTCACTACTTAAAAAAAGGTAAGATGTTTGGTCAACTCTTTCAATATAAAAATTGTATTGATGGATAAGGTAGATATGATCGTAAAATTGTGAAATATTTTGAAGACCTTATATTCTGTAATCCCGAATAACAAAACTAGTAATCACATATTACAAGAAAAAACTTTTAACAGATCATAACAGATTACAAAACTAGTAATAATATAGTACAAAATTATAACTGTTTATAATCCATTAGTAAAAAGCTAGTAATCAGCTACTAACACCAACGTAAACAGAGAGGTGTAAACAACTTAAACCAGCTAGTATACAAGTAGTTATGATCTAAAAACAGCTAGTGAAAAGCTTTTAAAAAAAGCTAGTGAACAGCTAATATGAGCTACTAAACGGCTAGTATCAGCTTGTATACAAGTAGTTATAATCTAAAAACAGCTAGTAAACAGCTAAAAACAGCTAGTGATTAGCTAAGTTCAGATAGTGAAAAGCTAATACCAGCTCCTAAACAGCTAATATCAGCTTGTAAACAAGTAGTTATAATCTAAAAACAGCTAGTGAACAGATAATACCAGCTCCTAAACAGCTAATATCAGCTTGTAAACAAGTAGTTATAATCAAAAAACAGCTAGTGAACAGCTAATACCAGCTCCTAAACAGCTAATATTAGCTTATAAAGAAGTAGTTATAATCTAAAAACAGCTAGTGAACAGCTAATACCATCTACTAAACAGCTAATATCAGCTTGTAAACAAGTAGTTATAATCTAAAAACAGCTAGTGAACAGCTTATACCAGCCACTAATTTAATAGCAAGAACATAACAGCTATACCAAGTTCTCATTGTTATGAATCAATGAAACATGTCCAAATATTTAGGACGTATTGAAACGCTGACTACATTTCTTCCCTTTAAATTCATGAATAAATTATTCAATTATATAATTATAAATATTTTAGAATATCTTATATATATAAATCCATGTAATCGAATTACTTAAGAAAATATAAAAAAAATGTAACCAATGTTGAGAGATCAAACTCCACTCGTAAAATATATCCACAATATCAGTTTACGTTAAATAAGTTAATGAGGGGATAACACACTCCCTCATCATTTACTAGCTAACAATTACCAAAAATCATAACTCACCAAAACATAAAAAGTATCTTTTCTTGTGTGAATAGAATTCCTTTTAGTATAGACTTACAAACATTTCTATATCTCAGACTTTTAAATTTATAATCCAAACTAAATTTATACCTAAATTGATTATATCAACATTTTTATCATGTTTACTGGAAATTTATGGTCCCAAGTAAACTTTTACCTACATGCAAATCGACCCAGACTACATTATAGACTATGTTCCCTTAAACAAAATGTAGAAATATAATCAATCAACTTTTTTACTGGACATTTATGGTCCCAAGTATACTTATACCTACAATACAAAAATCGACTTAGACTATTTTATAAAGTATGTTTTTTTTTTTGTTCAACAAAACTTAGAAATAGAATATATCAACCCTTTTACTGGACATTTATGGTCACAAGTAAACTTTTACCTACATACAAACATCGACCCTGACTACTTTCCACTTTTACTGGAATTTTATATTTCCAAATAAAATTTTACCTATACAAAACGACCCAGATTATTTTATAGAGTATGAACACTCCAACAAAATTTGGACATATAGAATAACAGTAACAAATATTACTAACATTATTATTACTCATGCATACCTTAACATGAGGAAACTAATAAACACCACAGTTAAATGATGGACGTTGATGCACTACGAGCAGTACAAAGAAGTGTCCCAACGATACAAAGCAAGTGCTTGTTACGCGGGACCCTTTATCAATTCGGGGAAAAATGCGAGTTCGAGAGGAAAATACATGAAACAAATGTAACGGGACACATAAGGATTATAATTCCTAACACTATGATTGAAGCAAATGAGTAAAACTTTAGTTTTTATAATACAGGGATAGAAGTTGAAGTACAAATTAAATGATAAAGATTGTTATAATTAGTACAGAGAACGCGAAAGGGCTCATGCAGACTTAAATTAGATGTACCTTAATTTTCCCCAAATTAAGAGGGTAATAATTTCGTGTTAGTCTAACGGGAATATTAAAAGTTAAACGGTTTACCAGTTCTACAGAATCAATATCACCAAGCATTATTCTACGATTTTCAAGTGTAGGTAAATTAAGCAATAGTAATCTACTCAGGTAGGAAGGAAGCCTTACGTTTTGATCCCAGTTCAAACTACGAAGGGCAAAAAGAAGGCATTTTTGTTTGTACCGACTCAATACGGTCGATGTGAACTTGATACTCCAAACAGAAGAACAATATTCCAAAATAGGGCGGACAAGGGAGGTAAATAATAATTTGGTTATATACGGGTCATAAATTCTTTTGACCAACGCTTTATAAACCCAAAGCCACTCATAGCTTTGTTGACAATCGACATTATTTGGCAGTCAAATTTAAGCTTCGGGTCCAGAAGAACACCTAAATCGTTTACTGAATATATACGATCAAGTGGGGAGTTGTGAAGCGAATAACTTATAAACGTGGGAGTTCCTCTATAAGAGGTCATTACGTTACATTTCAAGCAGTTCAAATTTATGAGGTTATACTCACAACTATATGTAGCTTGGAAAAACTCGGCAAATAAATCCGCAATTTCATAATCCGTTGATGCCTTTTCTGAGTCAGTAGGAAGAGAACAAGAGATATTAGGGAGATTAAAGTTACCCAAAACAATCAACAAGTCTTTGTTGGAAAGAAGGAATAGACCTTATAATATAGCTAATAACTGTGGTTTTGGGATGCACGGTTAGCAAAAGGAGATAATGTTAGATGCAAATGATCGTAATTGAATAAATTAGTGATATATATCAAATTTATTAAATTAGTATTTTGGAATGCTTACTTTCTTAATTTTCTTGTTTTTTGTTTCATTTGAATAATGTAATGAAAGTTGACTCGGCTTAAAATACTATTTATTGATAATAATTTAACTACATTTTGTTTTCAACATCCATTTTTTAGTTTCCTCATGTTAAGGTATGCATGAGTAATAATAATGTTAGTAATATTTGTTACTGTTATTCTATATGTCAAAATTTTGTTGGAGTGTTCATACTCTATAAAATAATATGCGTCGTTTTGTATAGGTAAAATTTGATTTGGAAATATAAAATTCCAGTAAAAGTGGAAAGTAGTCAGGGTCGATGTTTGTATGTAGGTAAAGGTTTACGTGTGACCATAAATGTCCAGTAAAAGGGTTGATATATTCTATTTCTAAGTTTTGTTTAACAAAAAAGAACATACTTTATAAAATAGTCTAAGTCGATTTTTGTATTGTAGGTATAAGTATACTTGGGACCATAAATGTCCAGTAAAAAAGTTGATTGATTATATTTCTACATTTTGTTTAAGGGAACATAGTCTATAATGTAGTCTGGGTCGATTTGCATGTAGGTAAAAGTTTACTTGGGACCATAAATTTCCAGTAAACATGATAAAAATGTTGATATAATCAATTTAGGTATAAATTTAGTTTGGATTATAAATTTAAAAGTCTGAGATAAAGAAATGTTTGTAAGTCTATACTAAAAGGAATTCTATTCACACAAGAAAAGATACTTTTTATGTTTTGGTGAGTTATGATTTTTGGTAATTGTTAGCTAGTAAATGATGAGGGAGTGTGTTATCCCCTCATTAACTTATTTAACGTAAACTGATATTGTGGATATATTTTACGAGTGGAGTTTGATCTCTCAACATTGGTTAAATTTTTTGTATATTTTCTTAAGTAATTCGATTACATGGATTTATATATAAGATATTCTAAAATATTTATAATTATATAATTGAAAAATTTATTCATGAATTTAAAGGGAAGATATGTAGTCAGCGTTTCAATACGTCCTAAATATTTGGACATGTTTCATTGATTCATAACAATGAGAACTTGGTATAGCTGTTATGTTCTTGCTATTAAATTAGTGGCTGGTATAAGCTGTTCACTAGCTTTTTTAGATGTTCACTATCTGTTTTTAGATTATAACTACTTGTTTACAAGCTGATATTAGCTGTTTAGTAGATGGTATTAGCTGTTCACTAGCTGTTTTTAGATTATAACTACTTCTTTATAAGCTAATATTAGCTGTTTAGGAGCTGGTATTAGCTGTTCACTAGCTGTTTTTTGATTATAACTACTTGTTTACAAGCTGATATTAGCTGTTTAGGAGCTGGTATTATCTGTTCACTAGCTGTTTTTAGATTATAACTACTTGTTTACAAGCTGATATTAGCTGTTTAGGAGCTGGTATTAGCTTTTCACTATCTGAACTTAGCTAATCACTAGCTGTTTTTAGCTGTTTACTAGCTGTTTTTAGATTATAACTACTTGTATACAAGCTGATACTAGCCGTTTAGTAGCTCATATTAGCTGTTCACTAGCTTTTTTTAAAAGCTTTTCACTAGCTGTTTTTAGCTGGTTTAAGTTGTTTACACCTCTCTGTTTACGTTGGTGTTAGTAGCTGATTACTAGCTTTTTACTAATGGATTATAAACAGTTATAATTTTGTACTATATTATTACTAGTTTTGTAATCTGTTATGATCTGTTAAAAGTTTTTTCTTGTAATATGTGATTACTAGTTTTGTTATTCGGGATTACAGAATATAAGGTCTTCAAAATATTTCACAATTTTACGATCATATCTACCTTATCCATCAATACAATTTTTATATTGAAAGAGTTGACCAAACATCTTACCTTTTTTTAAGTAGTGAATATATGGATCAATCTTAAAAAAAACCTTTAACAGATAATAGGTTTTTTCTTTATGAACCATTTGTTGAAAGGATAGAATCCTAGAATCAATTTAACAGTTAAAGGTTCTGGTACTGTCACATCTGAGAATCCATAACTTTTGAGATTTCATTTTTGTTAGGATTGCTTTGAATTCTTAATTAGTTGTACAAGCAACAACAGCGCAACGTGTAAGAACGGTACAGCAATATTTATGCTCTCCCGCGCTCTCCGCTGCTCGTATTGCTGTTCTCTTCTTACACGTTGCGCTGTTGTTGTTTGATGAAAAGTTGATAGACTAAAATCGTTTATTTTTAATAGTAGGTCTTGCAATGAACAAAATTTTTTTTTACCAACAATTTTAAGAATTGATGAAGCTACAAGAGAATAATTATTATTTTTGGAAATCGCGTGTATTCCGGCGGACAGAATTTTTTTAGTTTTAAATTTCCTTAAAAAATACTTAATTTTAAATTTAAAAAAATTTTAAAATATTATTCTGAAAGATATTAAGATAGCCCACAAAGTTGCATACCAACAATTTATATAACTCAAACGAGTCTCAAGTGCTGCATAACTGAAAAATCGGAGCTTAATTACAAAAAAATTTTAAAAATAAACGGTAAGAGTTTAAAACAAGAGAGAACGCTATAGTCGAGTGCCTCGACTATTAGATACCCGTTACTCATCCAAACAACTTTAAGCTTCAAAATTGTGGGTGCCATAGTTTTTCGTGGTTTGCCGGCGTTAGAGGGGAGAGGGGATGGCTCATTTTGGTCAATCAATAGGTATTGAAAAAACGAATACACATTTCTTTTCCCGTTAATCTAGCTTCAAAACTGTGGGCGCTACAGTTTTTCGCGGTTTGTGAGCGTTAGGGGGGCGTGGCACATCGGCGTGAAAAACTTGCCTGCGTATTAACCCCTAGAATCTGCATGCCAAATCTCAATCTTCTAGCTTTTATAGTTTCCGAGATCTCAGCGTTCATACAGACGGACGGACAGACGGACAGACGGACATGGCTAGATCGACTCGGCTAGTGATCCTGATCAAGAATATATATACTTTATATGGTCGGTAACGCTTCCTTCTACCTGTTACATACTTTTGCACGAATCTAATATACCCTTTTACTCTACGAGTAACAGGTATACAAAGAACCCGATCCTTATTTTTCAATACTCTATCGATAAAAAAAAGTTTGGATTGATTCAGAGATTTAACTCAAATTGGCCTGTCACGTTTCACGTGGAGTGATCATAAATTCCGATGAAATCAAGAAGTTTTCTTAAATAATTTGACGGAATTCTGAACAACGCATACTCAATACGTCTCCAGTTCATATCGATCCTTGGAAATCATACAACCACCTGTGTGTGGAGCAATGATGGAAACCACTGACGGAGTCGATACTTCCGCATGTCATTGAATTTCGATTTATTATAGGAGGCACTAAGCATTTTGGATGTTTAATAATATAGAGAAAATAATGAAAAAAAAAATAGTAAAGAAACTAAAGGTGTGGAAAATAAATGGTTTCGTAACGGTTAAGTAACGGTCACCCGCCGCACTCCAGTAAACACCACCTGCCAACTCTCATAATTTATTTCCTAAATAATGTTGCTAATTTGGGGGCTATATTTAGAATTCTTTCATATATTTTGAATGGAGCCTTAAAACTATTGTTTTCAAATTTAGTGTATAAAAAAAGCCTGTTAACAAATTTCCAAATAAACATGACCTAATTTCATTACCTAAACTAAAATTTACATATTTTGGTTTTCGGATGGGTCAAGTGGCAAGCAAAAGGATCCCCTTTTCAACAACCTCTTTGTCTGTCTGATCCCACCATCTTGTGACATTCTCCAGTATGGTTATTAAGTGTCCCCGTGCACGTGTGAAACAGCCACTGAGCAACTAAAAGGGTCGTTTGCTAACAACAACCTGTTGCCACTCTGATTACACATATTTGGCCCGTGAACATTTTTTGTCCACCACTAAATGAAGTTCCCTCGGTTTTTCTGAATCTAAGTAACGATCACCCGTCGCACTCCAGTAATTACCACCAGCCAACTTGATATATTTTGTTTTCCTAATTAATTATGCTAATTTGGGGACTATACTTAGAACTCTCATATTTTTTAGACGGACCCTTAAAACTAATGTCTTTATACAAAATTCCAGGTGGGAGTTTGTTTTTCAGAGACAAGCAACGGGAACCCCTATCCAAGGGTGCTTATCAAGTTACCACGTCCACGTGTCAACAACCCGTGACATTTTCTAAAGGTTTTGGTTATTAAATGGTCACCACACCACACTTTCTTAATCTAAGAAACGGTCACCCGTCACACCCCAGTTACTTCCCTCGCTAAACTAGGTTCCCTTCTCTCGTTTCACCCCATTTTCTGAAATAATTAACGGAGACCCACGTTCTCCCACGTTCGATCCCGTGAACGTTTTTGTTAACCACTTAGAACTCTATCATATCCTTTTACCCACCCCTTTCAAACCTTATTTTCAAAATTTAAGCAACTGTCACCTGTCACAACCCAGTAACTTCTCCCCGTTCGATCCCGTGGACGTTCTTATCAACCACTTAGAACTCTATCTTATCCTTTTACCCACCCCTATCTAATCCTATTTTCTAAATCTCAGTAACAGTCACCTGTCACATCCCAGTAATTTCTCCCCGCTTATCTTTGATCCCCTGAACCTCCTCGTTAATCACTAAATACGATCCCTCGTATTTTCTAGATCTTAGTAACGGACACCCGTCACACTTTCTTCCCCCTCGTTTCACCCCATTTCCTAGATCTTAGTAACGGTCACCCGTCACACCCCGCTTAGCTAGAATCCTGGATTTCTGGATATAAGCAACGGTCACCCGTCACACCCCGCTTAACATCTCCCCCGCCTTATTAGGTTCTCTTCCCTCGTTTCACCCCATTTCCTAGATCTTAGTAACGGACTCCCGTCACACCCCGCTTAACTAGGAACCTGGATTTCTGGATAGAATTTCTGGATAGGATTTCTGGATATAAGCAACGGTCACCTGTCACCTTACCCTAATTAACGATCACCCGTCACGCACCCATTAACTTTAATTACCCCACACCTGTCACCTTGACCTAATTTATTGCCCTAATTTGCATAATTAAATCCCTAATTAGCATAATTAATTGCCTCTCCCTTCCACTTTTGTATCCAGAACCCGCATTTATTAATTACTGTACTCTGGGATACGCTGCCGGCTTAGGGCCTGCATGATCCTTGTCCAGTTCGCAGTGTTGAAGGCATTCTTGATGTCGAGCATGACCAGTAGGCAGTATTTCTTCGTACCGCCATTCCAACGCTTCCCGCGTATGGCTTCCGCTGCTATCCCGGTGACCGTTTGGATCGCGTCTAGTGTGGACTTTCCTTTCCGGAATCCAAACTGGGTGGGGGAGAGGCCGCCAGCCGCATCTATGGCCAGATTTAGCCGTTTCGAGATAAGCTTCTCGAACACTTTGCCAACTGTGTCGAGCAGACAAATTGGCCTGTAGGAGGAAGCTTCACCAGGTGGCTTCCCAGGTTTGTTCAGGAGCAGCAGCTTCTGGACTTTCCATCTCCGGGGAAATGTTCCCTCGCGCAGGCAGGCGTTGTAGAGCGCCGCGAAAGTGCCCGGCAAAAGCGCAAGCGCCAGCTTCATTGCTTTGTTGGGCACTGCGTCGGGTCTTGGGGCTTTGTTGTTCTGCAGGCTGCGCCCTGCTTCAGCGACCTCGGTCTCCGTTATTGCCTCGATCTCCCAAGTGGGCTCCGTTTCGCGCAGTGTGCTCTCCTTGGCGCTACCCGAGGGGAACAGTGCGCGAACGATCTCGCTCAGAGTTTCAGGGTCCGTTGGAGAGCGGCTGCCTGCATTCACTCGCTTGACCACGAGTCTGTAGGCCCCACCCCATGGGTCCTGTTCGGCTGCGTCGCATAGCTTCTCGTTTACTGTCCTGAATGGCGTGCTTCATGGACCTCCTGGCTTGCTTGAAGGCGGCCTGTGCAGCCTCGGCCCTGTCCGTCCTTCTCGAGCGTTGAAGAGCTCTTCTGGCTCTGAGGCATGTCCTTCTAAGGGTCGCTATCCCGGAGTTCCACCAAGGAACAGGCTCATGGTCTCTCCTTAACGGCTTGTGCTGCAGCATACCTGCCCTGCACGCATCCTCCAGGCTGGCTGCTATCCCGTCAGCATTGGTAATTACGTCTGCTTCCGTCACGAAATGCATGTCCGCAAGCCACCTGCTCGGCGTTCAGCGTCTCCTGGCGGTAGCCTTGACTACTGGATTTCGGGTTCCTGGTCCCGGGCGTATGCCCACTGTGTATAGTATTGCCTCGTGGTCGCTGGCCCGGCAGAAGTCGCCGATTCTCCAGTAAGAACGTCGGGCTAGCGGGGAGCTCACAAAGGTGAGGTCTATGATAGACCCTGCTCCAGCCCGATTAAACGTCTCCTGCGTCCCTTCATTTAGCAGCACAACGTCTAGCGGTGCAAAGGCTCTTAGCAAGGTGCGCTCCCTGCTGTTGGTGCTGGGACACCCACATTCTTCGGCCCACGAGTTGAAATCGCCTGCGATGATGGTAGGGTGGCGGCCCCTTGCATCAAAGGCAATCGTGTCTAGTGCACGGCTAAAGTCCACCTCGGAGAGACTAGGTGCTAGATAGCAAGTGTAGACCCCACGTTTCGCCTACTCGAGCTCGGACGAAACCCGATCCCTTACGCACGTCCAGCAACCATATCGCCTGATGTGTCTGTTACCCAGTCGCCGTTGTCCTTGACTTCACTGATGATAGCCAGATCCGCCTTACAATCCCTCACTGTCTGCAGGAGTAGGTCCTGCACAGCTCGGCAGCGATTCAGATTTATCTGGGTCACTTCCATTCTCGGGGTTTGGCTACGGCTCTTTTTGCCTGCTTCCTGCTTGGTGGTTCCTCGACTTCAGACCTCCTTCGGTGCATAAAAAGCATACTCTCTCGTTAGGGCATTGAGCGATTTTGTGCCCCGTTTTGCCACATTTGATGCAGCACCCGCTTCTGTCTACTTTGCTGTGGCACTTTGCAGCAAGGTGCCCAATCTCCAGGCACTTGTAGCACCTGGGCTGCGAGTCCCTCTCCTTCACTTTGCAGATGGACCATCCTATCTTGATCTTGCCCTTACCAAGAACCGCTTCTGCGTCTTTGCTCGCCAGCCCAACTACAGCCGTCTGAGTGTCCCTGTATGAAGGACGGAGACTCCTCACTTTAACGGATTCGGCGTTCACGGCAAATTGCTCCACCAGAGCTTTGGTGACATCTTACCATCGTCTTCGTCCTCGTGCTTTCGGATAGCGCTCGCACCGTAGTCGCTTCTCCAAGAACCGCCTCGAGGCTCTCTTTTATTCCCTCCGTGCTGTTGTCCTGGCTTCTGTTGAGCTCCACAAGAAGGTTCCCATTCGCTGTACGCCTGACCTTGTTCACTCGCGTGCTGAGGTTTTGCAGCTTGCCGTCGTCCCTACGGGTGACCATAGCTAAGACTTCGCTGTAAGTCTTGCCATTGGCTTCCACCATAAGGGCGTCCGGGCGGTTGAGCTTTCGGGTCCGCTTTTTCGGTCAGCCTTTCTCCAGGCAGTGGTCGCGTCTTTTTCAGCGCTGCCTCTCGCGGCTGCATTTGGCTGTGTTTCGGCATCATCTCGCGGCTTTCTTCTCTTTACCTGCTTCGAAACCGGGGGCGCTCTAAGCGCAGACGTTTGCGCTGATGGAGTCGGGAGCTCTCCACCATCTAGAGCCGTGTCGGGTTGGCTGAGCCTTCGCCACGGGTCTGTCTGCACCGCGCTGGTGGCCGTCGGGCCTTGCGTCGCGTTTCGCCAGAACTCTGTTTGTGCTGCGTTGTTCTGTGTGAGACATACCGGCGTCTGTTGCTCCTTACTCACTCTCTTTCGGAGTGGACCTTTGCATTTCATGCACTCCACGGGCTCTTTTCGCATGTGGGAGTCCCCAGCTCGGCTGAGGGAACTCAATGCACCTTCTTGTAGGGACTTCATCCTCGAGAACATTGCTATCATGGTCACATTTATGTGACGCACCTGCATGACACTCGTGAGATGGATGACTTCGTCGAGAAGCACTCCAATCTCCTCGAGCTGTTCCTGTCCCGTGAGCTCCTGGTCCGCTTTGGCCCTCTTTGCAGAGGTCGTTCTCTGCCCACCAGTTGGGCTGCCTGGGTCCCTTTGGCGCTTAGCCGCGTCCTGCACGTGGCCTGTCCCATGCCGGGTTTTGGGGCGGCACTGACTACGGGCTTAATCGGTCACCCGAAGACTGGCCTCCACGGGTAAGTCGTCTACGGCGCCGCGTGCATCTGCGGGATGCTCATTGAACCGTCTCGCGCTGCCACAACGCGAGATTTCTAAAACTTTCTATGGAGCACCTACGAGGTGCACCCGCTCTTTCTGCCACTAACACACAGTGTTAGGTATGTGTGTGTGTGTGTTTGTGGGTGGGTCAAGTGCATGTCCCTTACTTGCTTACTTGGGTGACTTCAAAAGAATTATCCGATATTGGTTGGTTGGGGGAGGATCTAGTATTAATATTATCGCAAACAAGTTTGAAGCTGTACTCTCAGGTTATTTAGACCAATACAGCTATAGCTGAAAGTAGCTATATTAAAGGCTATTTCACATCTCTTTCATGGTTTAAAAAGGAAATCACACACACCAAGCGTTTTCTCAAAGTAAACTGGTTACATTCACTTTCTATCCCAGATTTCTGGTAACAGAACACACACAATTATTACTCCCATACATAAAAAACAGGTCTTTGAGTGGGTGAAAGGTTTCAATTGTTACCTGCATTGTCACCAAAAAATAACCTCACATCTAGCCATCAAAAAAGTCCTTGAATCCTTGAATACACATATTGTAGCGTTAAAAAGGTTTCAATCCTTCAGAGAGAGGGTGACACCATCTCTTTAGAAATGTTTGAGAGAAAGAGAACATCTAGATTGATGTTTGATTTGCTGTAAAATAACTATAAAAATAGACTGAACTATTAATAATTTAGTAGTAACCATTCTAACTTAAAATATACCATTTAGTACTTGACTAGAATGTTGGGATCAAATTATATGTAAATGATAAGGAAAATTCTCTACAATTATTTTATTAGTTTTAGAACCATCCGTGCACAATCTTGATAGGTAAAAACATTATATCACACGACTTTGAAAATTTTTGGCTTATTTTTCTCCACAAAAGGGGGGAGATTGAGAGACACACGCACAATCCGGATGTGTCGCCATCACAGGTATTTTCCACCCTCACAATTAGATTTTAGACAGCCTTGTCATTCTAGATCCTTCCAACCTAACACATGTATACGTACACACACACACATACAACAACTTGGCAGCAACGCCGAGGTCCGCGCTATAACTGAGGTGACGGTCTTCGAAGTCAGAGGTCTTGACGCGCTGGTGAGGGGGCCGGAGCTTTCAGCTGCAATCGCTAAGCAGTTTGGAATAGATGCGAGAAAAGTGAAGGTCCGCAGTATCCGCCCTAGCTTTTCTGGGACACAGACGGCCGTGTTCAGCCTGCCTGTTCCCCAAGGAAAAATGGTCACGAGCCACAGGCAGATTAGGATCGGCTGGTCCGTATGCCGGATCCGGGAGTTGGGCGGTCCACCGCGGTGTTTTAAGTGTCTGGAGCTAGGCCACATCGCGATCAGATGCAAGAGCCCCATCGATAGGAGCGGGAATTGCTTCAAGTGCGGTGAGCCGGGCCACATGGCCGCAGGCTGCTCCAAGGAACCGCGGTGCCTCACCTATGCCGCAGCGGGCAAAAAGGATACGTCGCACCAGACAGGCAGCAAAAAATGCCCCTCCGGAAGCAGTGGTGCTAGCTCAACATCGACCCCATGCAATGGATTCAGCTAAACATGAATCACTGCAGGGCGGCTCAGGATCTGCTCATGCAGACCGTTCGAGAGCTGGGCGTGGAGGTGGCAATTTTGAGCGAACCGTACAAGGTCGGAAACGATCGACGATGGGCCGCGGATACAAATGGCAAGGCAGCCCTATGGCTTTGTGGCGGAGACGGGCTCGAGATGATCAACATCAGGGCGGACAATGGGTTCGTCCGCGCAAAAATTGGAGACCTCTGGGTGTACAGCTGCTACCTAGCCCCAAGCGTTTCCGTGAAGGACTTCGAACGGGTCATGGACGACCTCTGCAGCGACCTCCGAGGGAAAACCAAAGTGGTGGTTGGAGGGGACTTTAATGCCTGGGCCGGGGAGTGGGGACGCGCTGTCACAGACACCGTGGCCTCGCTCGATGTTTTCCTGGTCAACGAGGGCTCCCAGCAAACCTTTAACAGAACCAGTGGTGGATCCATAATCGACCTCACGTTCGTGAGCAGCTCCTTAGCTAGCCGAACATCCTGGAGGATTGGCGATGTGTACTCAGCCAGTGACCATGAAGCCATACTTCTGACCATTGGCGCCACAGCGAGCAACAGACTGCCGCCGGCGGTACACAGGAAGGCCTACCGACAGGACACATTCAGGACCCAAGCCTTTGCCAGGGCGCTGGAAGGTTTGTTGGTCTCCGAGGGGGGCACTGCAGACGAGGCAGCAAACAATCTGGCAGCTCATCTAGAGAAAGCCTGCGATCAAAGCATGGACCAGCGAAGGACATTCCGTATGCACCATTCGCCTGTGTACTGGTGGACGGAGGAAATTGCGAGTCTGCGGAGAACATGCCATCGGGCACGGAGAACATGGTCCAGCGCGCCAGGGGCACGCCGAACCTGGACTCCCTCAATGAAACGTACAAGGCTGCAAAGAAGGCACTTAAGCTATCGATCAGGGACAGCAAGAGGGAATGCTACTGGAAGCTCTGCGACGAACTCGATAACGACCCTTGGGGAAGAGCGTACAAGTTGGTTGTAAAGCGCATGAGTGCAGGAAATAGATCGCCATCAGACCCGTCGGCCCTAGAAGCCATCGTACAAGTGCTTTTTCCAGCGGGACGTAGGCACTCCATTCCCCGCTGCACTAGTGGAACCAGTGACTCTATATGTCCTGTCACGGAGGCTGAACTCCTGGCGATTGCTAGGGTCCTACCCAATAAAAAGGCACCAGGACCGGATTCAGTCCCGAATGGAGCAGTCAAGGCCCTGCTCTCTCTTCAGACGAAGACGGTAGCAGATTTGTTCAATAAGTGCCTAGTGGAAGGGACCTTTCCCGACCGGTGGAAGCGCCAAAAACTTCTGCTACTCTCGAAGCCGGGCAAGCCAGCGGGAGAACCCTCGTCGTACAGGCCCATCTGTCTGTTGGACACCATTGGGAAGGTCTTCGAGAGGGTCATAGCAGCAAGGCTGAACGCCGCCCTTGAGAGCGCAGGAGGACTTTCTCCCAGCCAATATGGGTTCCGAAAGGGAAGATCAACCCTAGATGCGATCGGATTGCGGCTGAAGCCATCGCAGGCACAAGATGGAAGGGAGGGACGAAGGAGTATTGCCTTGTAGTGACCCTCGACATCCGGAATGCGTTCAACACGGCGGATTGGGGAAGGACGCTGGAGTCACTAAGATCCTTCAACATCCCCGGGTACTTACTGAACGTAGTCCACAGCTATCTCAGCAAAAGGCAGCTGTCCGTCGACACCTCATCCGGACCTAGGACCTACGAGGTCACTGCCGGAGTTCCACAGGGTTCGGTGCTCGGGCCTTTGCTGTGGAACACTATGTACGACGGTGTTCTCAGGCTCCCAATGCCAAGTAACACCAGCATAGTCGGCTTCGCCGATGACGTGGCGCTGGTAGTGGTCTCCAAGCATGTGCCAACTACAGTCGCGGCTGCCAACAGGGCTATCCAAGCGGTGGAGGCGTGGCTTTCTTTGGCGGGCTTGGAACTGGCAGCACAGAAAACGGAGGCTGTCCTAATCTCGAGCAGGAAAGTGGTGGAGACGGCGGATATCCTGTTCGGTGGGACTACAGTCCAGTCTCAGCGTGCGCTGAAGTATCTGGGAGTGATGCTAGACACACGCCTGTCGTTCCGCGAGCACCTCGAGTACGCGAACAAGAAAGCGAGGGAGACGTCAAGATCACTCTGCAGGATCCTGCTGAACACGAGAGGGCCGAAACAGAACAAGAGGATACTCCTCGCGAGCGTGGTCAAGTCACAATTACTGTACGCTGCACCGGTGTGGGCGGAGGCCACGGCTAAGAATAGCTACATGCGAGAGGTCAACTCGACATATCGTCTGTGCGCTATCAGAATATCGTGCGCTTTTAGAACCATTTCTGACGATGCGGTTTTAGTTATCGCTGGCCAAGTCCCGCTGGGAGAACTGGTACGGGAATCCAAGGACATCCGCACCACCCTGAGTCTCATCCAGGAAGATCGGAGGGCCAAAGCCGAGGCCAGGGCCCGCTCCAGAATGCAGAGCGTCAGCCACTGGCAGAGAGCATGGGATATCTCGAGCAAAGGACGGTGGACCCACAAGCTAATCCCCTGGATCGAGACGTGGGTAAACCGCAAGCATGGCCAGGTTGACTACTACCTAACGCAGGCGCTAAGCGGGCATGGCTGCTTCCGGAGCTACCTAAAGCAGTACGGACACGAGACGGAGGATGGTTACCCAGAATGCGGTAGCGGGATTGTGGAGGACGCTCAGCACGTCCTGTTTGAGTGCCACCGGTTCAACCACGAGCGCCAAGTGCTAGAGGAGATAGCCGGGGCAAGAGTCCTACCTGAAACCCTCGTTCCCCTGATGATAGGGAACCAAAGGACGTGGGACGCAGCAGCAGCATTCGCAGCAAGCGTATTGCGGACGCTGCGATCGCCTGAGAGGGAAAGGAGAGGAGCAGCGGTTTAGGTGGCCAATTTTCGCGCGAAGCAATGCCGTGCGATGTCGCCCCTAATCACGCATAGTCATTATTGTTAGTTTAGATTATAACTGTTGTTGTTAATAAAGGAATACAAAAAAAAAAAACTAGAATTCCCGTTTTTAGTGGTTCAATAGCAGTTAACCAATCGAACAATAGAACTTCTACTGATCTTACACATTTATACAAACATATTTAGAGTAAAGTGGATGTTCCTGGTTATAAAATGAGGACTGTGGGTTTGTAGAGTCAGTAACAACTTATATTTCACAAATGGATGATTCGATAATTTCTGTTGAGTTCGTCCACGAAGAACCCATTCTCATCGATGAAGTCGACTCGGATGAGGAAATTCTACGAAATGCGTTCTGGCCTTATCTTTCCTCAACGCAGGAAAGCTGGAAGGAGGACTGGAATCAGTATTTGGATGGTGTCCCATCCCCGAAGGAAAATGAGGAGTCGGCCGATTGGGCGTAACAAATTTACGGGCAACCATTTGATGATGGATTTCTACTAGACTCTCAAGAAGCAATTTTTCAATTTCCGGACGACGACCACATTTTTGCTGAAATAGAAGATGTTCCTAATCCGTTGTTGGATTTATTAAACGACAGTTGGAATACACAGTTGTGTAGCCTACTACAATAAATAAAAGTATAAAAATCGTCAATTTTTGAAAAAAAAATATATATGAAATAAATAAACATTCAATTCACTTGTAATATATTATTGTTTTTATTTATTGGGCTTATCTAATAAGATTTTGGGATACGTCCAAATATCCGGGTGGAACTGTGTTTTCAGAAAAAAGTTGTGTACCAGTAGGATGAATTTTCTTGTTATAGGACAGAAGCAGCACACATAGTAGCTTGTTTTAGATTTTTCATAACTAAAATTATGTAATTTTAAAGTGTGCACCTTTAGAGAGTTACGAGTAGTAAATGATTTCGTTTTAAAACAGAGTTCACAAATAAACGTGGTCATTGTGAAATTATAAAACTAACTGATCAAACCTTAATACAACTTGTCTTATATATGCAGAAGGAACACTATCCTACACCGTATAAAAACTATACATACAAAAAAAATTATATATATGTATATAAGATATAAATAATGTATATAAAAAATATTTTGTATGTATAGTTTATATATATATTTATATAGTTATACTTTATATATAGTATATACTATAATTATGTATAAAAAAAATATGTATATATATATAATTGAGAGTGTGCAGTTTGAACGTATAAAAGGCTGTACAGTATCACCTAAATAAGTTAGTATACATCAGTGAATTCTCTGACAAGAACCAATAAAACTTACGCTGCTCAAAATGGTATGTGCCATATTAAATATATGTATATCTCCTAGAAACTAATATGTGTGTATTTTGGGCCTTTATAGACACACTCAACCAATTGAAGCCTATGATTGGTTATACAAAAATCGAGAATCTATGTGTAGATTTTGAATATAGAATCATTGGTTGTAAACTGAAGAAAACACCCTATGGACCTAAAATAGCTCTTTATTTAACAGACAAGGACAGTAATGAGATTTGGATATTTTTACCAACAAGTTATGTGAACAAGTTTGCTTCAAAGACTCCCTTTAAGAAATTGAGTGAAAATGGTATTTCTCATATTGTATATAAAGGGAAAGATATAAAAAGATTTTCCCCTCCTATGATCGAATTTATAACGAAAAACTAAATAAAGTAAATAGCAGTTCCAATATAAGTCAGTGGGTAATTTCATACCACATCAGTCTTTTCTTAACCCACGAAGAGTATAGTTAATCAAAAATGTACTCCAAGCAAATTGAGTTATTCCTCATGCAATTTGAAGATATGATATTTGAAGATCACGTCAGAAGACTGGAATATTTAAGGCATACCGTAGAAGACTTGGAGGAAAAGGAGCTTATTCACTCAAAGTATGGATTTCACTATAATCATTGTCCCTGGAGTGATGACGATGCAACTATTGGACCAGACACTTGTCAGTGTCATAGCTTACCGATTTTAAAAAACGAAGCCCTACATATTATTAGTTAAACCAACGATTGTATAGAACCCAAGCAATAAATAATCATAAATAATATTCTATTTACTTTGACTTTTTATTTTGAAAGTTTGTTTTAAACATTTTAATTATTAACTTATCATTATACGAAAAATCATTTTTCCTAAACTTTTTCAAGAAACAAACTAATGATTTCTTTTTACTTTTAAAAAGACCATACAAGATTTTTTTTTAAAAACACTATGAATTCTTTTGACTGAGGATATTGTCCATATGAATCAAAATATTCTGCTGATTTGTGACTTTCAAAATAAATTGCAATCCAATAAGTACCAGCTTGTGTTGAAGTATCGGTGTTAGCAATAATTAGTGCTGGATACTTGGAAATGGTTTTTGGTAGTTGATCTAAAGGAAAAACACCTTTAAAAATTGGGTTTGTATATTTATTCCTTCTAAGTAAATGGTTAATTTGAATTGTATTCATTTTAAAGAAGTACTCTAATATTTCGATTTTTATCAATATCAATCATAGAGTCGTATTCACAATATACCAAACAAGTTACTGCTTTAGTAAGCGGTTCCGAAAATCTTCCTTCAATTCCGATTGTACCTTGAGATATTAAGTTAGAGCAAATTGTTGAAATTGAATGATCAGCAGTTAGATCAAAGGCTAATATAAAACTGTTTGTATCGAACATTTCCTTTGTAATTTGTAGTCCACGATCAAAATGTTTTATTCCACAAGATTTAAATAGCATATTATATACGCGGGAACTTTGGATATTTTCGGTGTCCGAGAAATCAAACTCAAGAGCCTGAGATGGAACTTGCACTCCATTAACCAGTAGGTTAAAGCGTTGAATTTTAAAATTTTCAAAATTAAAGGGATCTAAGCTGCGGTTTCCAGAGTACGACCGATTCTTAACCATGCTAAATGCTAGAAAATTCGGTAGTTGTCCAATAACTGCGTTGTCTATCGATAATGTATTATTACCGGGATATATGGTGAACGATTTAACTTCGACTTTGTTAAATGGGTATAGAGCATTTTTTGTTTGTAAAACATGATGGTGTGCCAATAAAATGCTTGGATTAACTGTAATATGATTTATGAACAGTTGTGCTTCTAGTATTTTTAAATTTGATTCTGTGCCATTTTCAATCAAATAAAATGCTGTCTTTTCGATATTGAAATTAATTCTTAGATCTACATTATTGACAAGTAATTTTGGTTGATTAAAAATATCACCATGAATTTTTCCGAATAATTCAACCTTGTTACTATTTTGAAAAATATTTTTACGGGTTTAATTTGTTGCTGGATAATCATATTTCCCTGCGGCTATTGGCCGAAATTTGGGTAATAACCTTGGGAGGCTAAGCGACTTTCAGATGCATCACTACCGTAGTTTAAAAGTGTTTGCAAATATGCTCTATAATGGTAACTATTATCATTCTGTGATACTAATATGTTATTTAAATAAACTGAAGAACTTCGAAAGATTGAATGTAAAATATTGTTTACTACACCAACTGCGTTTCCTTCAATGGAGTTGTTGTCATTCGTTCTAAGTTGTACTACTAAACGTAAATAAACACTTGATAAATCTCTGTAAGTTTCACCATTTCCCAAGCACACGAATTCGATTGAGGAGGCTCCATCTAAGGATGCGATTGGGTTGTATGACACTTCTTCAGTTTTTAAAATTGAACTTTGCGTTGGATGTGGAGCAAATAAATCCAATTCACTTTTCATACATTCGATATGGTTACTAATTTTTTATTAGAAAAAATATCACTAATTTAGAATTTTCTTGTTTTCTTTTTTCTCTTTTGATTCGATTTGCTATTTATACGTTGTCGTTTCGATAATGAATGAGCTCGTTTTTTCCTTATACACGCTTTTTACTTATTTTTCCATTTCCGCTTTGGAAGCGCGTTACTTTATCTATTGCTTTATTTGACAAATTCTGTAAAGCAATTTTACTCTGTTCCTGAATAATATTTCTTAATGGTTTTCTCCCAAGTTCATGAACCACAGCTTTACCGGTCTGTGCAGCCTGATTTTTTATAGCATTCATACCAGAAAGGAAGAGAGGTTTTGTGTAATTAAAAAGTCCGCTAAAAAAGTTTCCGATTCCATGTCCTTGTTGTACTATTTGCGGTGACACATACAATGTTCCAATGTTGCTTAAACTCCCACCACACTGATTAACATAATATTCCTGATAAGATTTCACCATGATGACAATTTGTGTTCTAAGTAAATATTATTTGGGTTTGTTTTATTTATAGGGGTGATCTTCTTCTAAAGTGGAGAGTAACGAAAATCGGAACAGATGATGCTTCAAATGGGATCTTATATCCATTTGAATCCGTAATAAGTATTGAGATTTCTTTTGGGGACCATATATGTAAAGGATAATACTCAATATTTTTAAACTGAATATTTTTTTCCTTTCCGTTATAATGCATTACACGAAGGCATCTAGGTCTTTTACTACCTACTGACCTTGGTTTTATTATATATGTGTAAATACAAATCAACCCATTTTTAGCTAATTTCGATTCAACGGATGTATTTTTATACCTAAATGTTTCAGCATTTACGAGACGAACAAATTCAGTTTCTTCAACTAAATTTGTTTCTTTATTTGGTTGATGTTTAATGTGATTATTCAAATATATGTCTGTTATGCCTACCTCCCAAGAATCGTTCATGTCTTCTGGTATATTTACAATGTTTGTAAATGCACATTTTACATTATCAGGAAATACATTCATTGAATCATTACTAAGCAATGTGACAAACATCTAATTTATATATACCATTTTAATTTATAAATTAAATGGTGTTAATATGATATCCAATTGATTTGGTTTTTTCCTAATTTTAATTTTATTTATTTTTTAATTTTTTTTTATAAGACTTTATCTGGTCAGGATCACTGCTGGCTTTCAACTGAATTCGCTCTCAGCTCACGACTCGCACCAACCCCCGACTCTTTGAGAGAGTGAGTGTGGTGAGATCGCAAGAGAGAGAGAGAGCAAGCCCAGTGAGAGCAAGCTCTACAACAACAACAATGTACTCTAAGAATATACAAGAATGTTCTAGAAGGAATACAGTAACTTATACATATATACATACTACTACGTAGCCATCCTGCTACAATTCGGCCGTCCTGACATTTCAAGATCCCCTGATCTTGGTTTTATTTATAATTGATTTCATCTAACATTATCTTACACACTATCAGTCTTTACATTTACAATTCTTTGGATATATTTTACAGCTATTTTCGTTTACCAATCCAATGCTTTATATTTTGACTACTCCAGACTCCTTGATAAGGGCAACGCGACAACTGAAAACCTTCCACGTCTTTTATCACATACCTATCATTTCTCAACACTTTATCTATCACATAAGGACCTTTGTGTTTGGGTATTAGCTTCCTTGCGACTCCTACTGCATTATCAAAATTTTTCACCATAATATAATCTCCAACTTTGTACTCTAAACTATCTTTCCTTTTCTCATTATATCTTCTTTCGTTGTCATTTTGTAATTTGATTTGCGATTCCACTCCATTTTTCCTAATTTTGTCTAAATCTCTAACATCTCTAACATCACTAACATTATCTAATTCTTCTAACTTCTGCCTCAATTCATCAATAACTTTTCCTTTCTGTTCGATTCCAAACAACATTTTACACGGCATTTGTGCAATGCTTCTTTGCTTTGTATTGTTCAATGAAAATTCAACGTCCTCAACAACTGTATCCCAATGCAGTCTGTTTTCCGGATCTGCTAATTTAGCTATCATTGGCCCTATTATTCGATTAATTCTTTCCACCTGCCCATTGGCCTGAGGTGACCCAGTCGCAATTTTTACGTGCTTAATATTATATTCTTCGACAAATTTTCCAAACTCTTCCGATGTAAAACAACTTCCTCTGTCCGAAACGATACATGTTGGCCTGCTATACGACCTAAAATAATCTTTCATCGCTATAATGACTTCTTTTGTGTTCGTCGTCTTTGTTGCATATAGCCTAACGTATTTAGTAAAACCGTCTATCACCACAAACAGATGTTTCATCGATCTTCCATTATCAACCGGTCCGTAATGATCGATATGTATAATTTCGAATGGCACATTTCCTTTTGGTATGCTGTGCAACATTCCTTCCCCTTTTCCTGACTTTGGCGAATATGCCACACATCTCAAACAATTATCAATATGCCTAACAACTTTTTCTTTCATATTCGGAAACCAATACGTCCTAGCAATAGCATCCATAACCTTATCTCGTCCTAAATGACCTAATTCATTGTGATATTTGTATAATATCTTGTCCTCCATTTCTCTTGGCACACAGAATAACAGTTTCCCATCATTTGATTTTCTATAGATAACTCCATTCCTCATCTCAAACATTTTATCTTCCTCTTTTTCTAACTTTTTCCTAACATCTTTTAACTTCTCATCTTTCGCTTGACAAATAATTAAATTGTCTCCGAACCTATTCGTTTCTACTACCAGTATATTCGTATTCCTACTTAACGCGTCTACGTGTTGCATAAGTTTTCCCGATTTATGAACTAACTCAAAGTCATACTCAAGCAATTCTAATGCCCATCGTGCAATTCGAGGGTTTAACTCAATCCTATTTAATGTTAACGTCAGTGAGTTACAGTCAGTAACTATTTTAAATCGTCTACCCTGCACATAAATTCTAAATCTTCGTAGAGCATAAATGATTGCTAACGTTTCAAGTTCAAAACTGTGATACTTTGCCTCGTCTTTTGTTGTGGCCTTTGAAAAATAAAAAATAGGGTGCAACTTTTTATCCTCCTTCCTTTGTAGTAAGACCGCTCCAAAACCTTGTGCGCTTGCATCTGTATGCAATTCTATCTCGTCTTTGTAATAATATAATCCTAACACTGGCGCTTCCACTAACATTTTCTTAAGCATCTCAAAACATTGTAATTCCCTTTCTTCAAATGCAAACTCTTTATCTTTCTTTAACAGGTCATATAATGGCTTTGCGATCATCGAAAAATTCTTAATGAATCTCCTAAAATACGAACATAAACCTAAAAAGCTTCTAACACCATGTACTTTATCTGGAACAGGGAAATCTCTAACAGCTTCTATTCCTTTGTCATTAGCTTGTATTCCTTTGCTGGTTACTAAAAATCCTAAATATTGCACACTTGCTTGTAAAAACTCGCACTTGTCCATTCTCAGTTCTAGTTTGTTTCTTGCTAAACGATCAAAAACTTCCCTAAGAACATTTAAATGTTCCTGTATCTCTTTACTAGCGATCATAATATCGTCCATATATATTACTACTTTACCCTCCTTTATCATGTCTGCAAAAATTGTATTAATAAATCGCTGAAACACCGCAGGAGCATTTTTTAGCCCCATTGGCATCCGCATAAATTCAAATTGTCCTAATGGCGTCATAAATGAAGTATATTTTATTGAGTCATTGTCCACGAACACATGAAAGTAGCCATGTTTTAAATCTAATTTCGAAAATATTGTTTTATTTACCAAAGTGTCTAATAAATCGTCTAATAAAGGTAATGGATAATTATCTTTAACCATTGTCTTATTAAGTTTTCGATAATCCACACAGAGTCGTAGGTCGCCTGTTTTCTTTTTTACTAACACTATTGGAGATGCATACTCCGATTGACTTGGTCTTATAATTCCCTCATTTAAGTATTCATCTAATATAATCTGTAATTTTTCTTTTTCTGTATAATCTAAACGTCTGGGCGAACAACTGAAAGGTTTAGAATCCTCTAATCTTAATTTTATTTCACATCTAACTTCGGGTTCCTTTGGTCTTTGTTTATTTACATAACAACTTTCTACCATTCTAACAAACTGACACCTAACATTATAATTAACTTGACTACCAATTTTGTAATCTGGACTTTCATCTATAATATTAATATTAAATAATTTCTTTGCCGCTAGATCTATTTCATTGGTATTTCTAACTATTTCTTTATCTGTAACTTTACTACAAACTTTTCTAATAATCTGCCTATTGTCGCTAATTTCATCACTAACATCGCTAACTATCTGGTTTTCATGACTAACAATATCACTAACAATCTGCTTTTCTTCCCTAACATTTCTAACAATATCACTAACATTTAGAGGGTTTTCAATGTTCTCAACCGTAACCATTTTCAAAGTGTCGAGGTTTAAATTAATATTACATGCTTCCATAAAATCTCTTCCAAGTATTACATCATGACTCATAGATTTGTTTGCCACAATAACTAAATGAAAATGAACTTTACTTAAATTCTTCATAACATAACATAATATTTTTCCATAGGTTTCTAAGTAACTCTTATTTAATCCATGATATAAACTTAAAACTGGTAATTTGAAAACATTTTCTGGTACTTTAGATATTTTAATAAAAGAAATCGGGTTCCCTGTATCTATGAGACATTCTGTAGTTAACCTGGTATTAAAATCGTTCATAAAATTAATTTCAAAGTAAGTAATAGTTATGTATATTATTGCCTTCGTTCTTATTTTTGTTCTTCAAGCAAGTCGCCACAAAATGTCCCATCTCGCCGCACGCATAGCACGATCCTTTCTCCCGTTTTGACTTTCTGCACTCGTTCGCCCAATGCCCTTTGGAATTGCAATTGAAACATCGTGTCTCCTTCTTGTCCTTGAAGTCCATTGATGTCATCGGTTTTCCAATAGATTTCGGCAAGCTCACATCCGCAAATGCTCGCTTTATGTGCCCAACAACCAAAGCATTGAATGTGCGCCAGATTGCGCAGCCCTTGATTCGTAATACCTTCGATGATGCAGCTCAACATTTCGTCTGCATCAATATTAATGCCCTGAGCAAGCATTATCTTGTCGTCAACATAACTCCCGAACGTCTCGCCTGCACTCCACTTGCGATGCTCAAACTTGCGCCTTATCTCCAGCTTCGATGATTTTTCGCCAAACATTGAGATCAGCTCGGCCGTCAATTCCTCCAATGGTAACAAAACACGCTCAGAATTTGCGTGCAACCAAACATTAGCTTTGCCTTTAATTTTGCTAGCCATCAACATTTTTACATAGTTTCCGGTTATACCGTAGATGCTTGCGATATTATACATCTGAGTGATCCATTTGCGAGCACATGATTCGCCCGCAAACTCACACAGCACTTGGGTAGCCATTCCCAAAGAAATGTTTATACTTTGATTAAAATTGTACTCCATCTTTTCTTTCTCTCCAGCTTGGTTCTGCATGTTCACTTCTGCACAGTTTCGATTTCTGCCTCCACCTTCGCTCTGTTCGCAGTCTCTTTCGTAGCTTCTTTCACCTCTTGTTTCCTCGCCAATAATGCCTCTCATTCTGGCAATGCTGCCCATAACTTCATCATTTTCCTCGCCAGCTTCGCTTTCGTTTTCTCCATCTTCGCCACTAATTTCGTCGCCTTCTTCTACTTCGTAATCCTCTCTGCCGCCGTCTTCGTTGTTACTTTTGCCGTCGTCCTCTTCCTCGAAATTCTCGATGCCGCCGTCCTTATCGTTTCTTTTGTCGCCGTCTTCTTCGCAATCCTCGATGCCGCCGTCTTTGCAGTTACTTCTATCGCCGTCTCGTTCTTGAAATTTCTTGTTGCCGCCGCCTTCTCCGTTATTTGTGTCGTTGTCTCGGTTCTCTTCCTTATTACGCATTTCATCAAACTTATTGCGTGTTTCTCTCGGTAATTTGTTTAAACGTAAAATTAACTGTCGTTTTGTACCGGTCGTTGAACTATTTAATACACTTAACCATCTTTTTAATTATTCTATCGATGATTCGTTCAAATCCATTTTGTTTTATTTGGCTCGTGATCGGCCCACTTCTGATTTTGTAGGGGTATGATATATATCCCTATTAAAGAATAACCACACAGTATAATATATGCTTACACAAAAATAGTTTATCGTTTTATTTTATAAGACTTTATCTGGTCAGGATCACTGCTGGCATTCAACTGAACTCGCTCTCAGCTCACGACACGCACCAACCCCCGACTCTCTGAGAGAGTGATTGTGGTGAGATCAAAAGAGAGAGAGCAAGCCCAGTGAGAGCAAGCTCTACAACAACAACACTGTACTCTAAGAATATACAAGAATGTTCTAGAAGGAATACAGTAACTTATACATACATACATACTACTACGTAGCCATCCTGCTACAGTATTTTTTTTGTAACATCGATCTTAGTATATAAAAAAGAAGTTTCGCCAACCTTTCGTTTAATGTTAGGTATTTCAATTGGTTTAAAATCTTCATCATCGCTTTCGGCGGGTAAATCTGGTATATCTGATAATTTTGAATGTGGTTCATCAAATTTTGGTTTGGAATCTGATATGGTTGGTTTTATATCAACCCAATCTGATGATGAGGGTGATTCCGTTGATATGGATGGAGTAATTGTTACTTTTTCCTCATTGCGAGTAACCCACGATTTATTACGCTTTTAATTTTGATAGATACTCAGTTCTTGTCGAATTTTTGTCCATTTCTTAAAATCACTTATTTCGTATTATTTAAAATTGGTAAAAATTTCATTGTTATTAATTCATTTCCTCGATCGTGTTTCAAAAATTGTTGATAGATGACAGGATGCATTAAAATTACTTTATTTAAATTATGCTTATTTTTAATCATTTTTTAAAATTTTTCCAAATATTCCAGAAAGTAATGAAGTTATAAGAATCGCTAAAAACCCACCCTTTTGAATAAGGACTTTTCTCTTAGAGTTTATTATACTCTTTAAAGATGAAAGATACCGCAATGCATTTTTATATTTTTTTAATGCATTTAGATGAGATTTCGTGACCTTATGGTTTCCTTGTAACTATTTCCACTATTGCTTTTATCAGTTCACTATCACTATTGCTAATTATTGCCTTACGAAGCTTATTGTCGGCCTTTTTGAGCACATACAATAAATGTTTGTTCTCTTTCAAACGATTTAGGCTCTTTTTGTAAGTCATTTTCATTTGCGTAGCACACTGTGCATTCAGAATTAAAAATGTCGGTTCTAAATCTTAAAAGATCGTTTACTCCTTGGGTTAGATCAATAAGTAAATATCCAAATGGTTGCTCAGTTACTTCTTTATATATTCTGAATAGCTCTGTCGGGTTTTCAGGATAAATTTGTCTTGCTAAACATTGAAATTGAAGCTTGTCACGAGGATTTTTAAAGAAAACAATATATTTCGTGTTAACTGAAATATCTCTGGTATGTGATGATTTATGGAATATATTTTGTGTTACCACTACTACTGAAAGATTCCTATGGTGTGACCCCTTTGTAAACAGCTCACAAACATTTTTGTTAAAAGCTCCCATCATCAAGTCATCCAATATTAAAAGAATTGGTTCGTGTTTCATTTTCAATAGATTCAGGAACTCCCTTATAGTACTCAACGCTATTAAAACTAGGTTTGGCACTCTCTTCTCCATAACACCAAATAATTCGATGTATTGAAATATTTAAAAGGTCATTCTTTTTATTTATTAGATTTTCTAGAAATGTTGTTTTTCCAGATCGTGAAGGTCTACAACATTAACATTGTGAAAGGATGAATGAATTGTGTAAACATTTTTTATATAAAATATTTAAATTTATTCAAATTTTTTATAATGTATTTTTATAATGTATTCCCTATTTACAAAGGGGCTTATATATATTTTTACCGATCTCGTTTTTTAGCACAGTTCTTATCGAAATGAGTATTAGATCCACAATAATTACAATAAATAAGCTGAGTATAACCCATTTTGCGGGGGTCTTTTCCAAACAAACTCCGAATGAATTCCATAATGAAACGTCCTCTTACTTGAACTCTTTATTATTAACTAAGACTTAAACAAGTGTATCAACACAACAAAAGACTTCATAATTTGAGTTTGCCAAGTATACAAATAATTTAAACAAATTATTGTGGGGGTTTATTTTTATGTATTATGCAATTGATGAAAAAATTTGGTAGTTTTGTTAAATTTGTTCCAATATCTATATCAATAAAAGTTGTCGATAAATATTTAACCAAAAAATACTTTTTAATGTTACCGCGCACAATAATAGTTCTATATCTGTTCAGGGCTGTAAGTATTTCATCTAGTGCTGTATATGGAACATCTCCTGACGACCAATCCAATCCAGTTATACTATCTCGATTTAAAGTGTGTTGTTTAATTGTTTCATTATCCAATTCCTTTAAGCTAAAGGGTGGTTTGAAATGAAAGAAATTTGGTATAATTGTTCCAGCCTGCATGAATGCTATCTCCTTGACAAATAGTTGTTTATTGGGTCCAAGTAAATATTGAAAGTCAACTATAACGGTGGAGTTTCGATCGATTGTGTTCATGATTGTTTGAGATTTTTTTCACAACTGGATAGTCTAGTGCCCAAAATTTTCCCTTTATATAGCTGTCTGACTGCAATAAGAAAGTAGTTCTAATTAAGGGATCAACCGTTATGGACACGCGAGAATATAAGATAAAAATAGATATTCCCGAAAGAATCAAGATCATGAAGTCATTTTTGGTTTTGAAAATTATGTACTACATAATTTAAGACTAAAATGTGGTTTATCAACAACCCGAAAATTTTCACCAATGGTTTGGATGCAACAAAACAAAAATAATTTCGTTGGATTTGAAAAAGATCAATGGATTCAACTTCTTACGTACAATGAGTACATTCAATTAAGACTGGATCAGTACGATTTCTTGATGCCGGACACAATTATTGATCATCCATTAATGTCTACAATAAAATGTAATTTTAGATTTCGAAAATCTGATAAACAGTACGTAATGGTTATAAACCAGTACGGCAACAAAATTGAATATGATAGTGAGTCCTGGAGATCCTTTATACGATTATACATTTTTATGTTGGAATTCTATATTATAAACAGCAAGTTATATACCTTTACTATAATCATATTATTCCTAAGTGTGTATCTTTACAAAAATACGATATCCAACTAACTGATTTGGGCGGGTCCTATGATCAAAATGTCCATATAGATTTAACCAGATTGTGCTTTGAAATATCAAAAAAGATGCGTAAAGAAATAAAAAGCGATGTACATGAATATAAGCAATCACTCAATCTAAGCATTCATCACAAACTAATAAAAAATAAAAATTATAATAAAATACAAAATGAGCAAACAGGACGTTGTTAATGAAATTCATAAACAGGTTCGAAAAAATGTCATCCGACGAAAATTTGTTCAAAAGGGGATAAATGATACATGGCAAATAGATTTAGTTGAAATGATACCTTTTAGCAGAGAAAATTGTGGATATAAATATTTACTTACTGTTATTGATACTTTTTCTAAATTTGCATACGCCCTGCCTGTTAAATCAAAGTCTTCAACGGATGTAGTTGAAGCAATGAGAAATGTACTTATAACTGATAAAACTAAACCAAAGAATATTCAGTCAGATCAAGGGAAAGAATTTTTTAATTCAAAATTTGGAGAATTAATGAAGAGTCAAAATATAAATCATTATCATACCTACACACACTTAAAGGCATCTATATGTGAGAATAAGTAAATATAAGGGTGTATTTATGAAAGGTTATGAACCTAAAATAACACAAACACATAAAGAAATTTATTTTATTATTTTACTCATTAAAATATAGATATTTACAATTACATAATAATAAACTTAAGAATGGTTTATTTTATAATGACCTAGCTCATGTATTTATATTATCAGGTAATACAAATCTTTTATCGTCCTTATAATTAAGACTTATTTTGTTAACAATTTCAGTGTAAAGATTATGTGCTCTACTTCTAATGGTTCGCTGCTCGCCATAATACGTCTTCTTATGTTTAATACATTCAATATAATCATAGTGAGATAATTTCTTTACAACAGACTTTTGCCCACCCTTTATCTTTTTAATGCATTCATATTGACTTTGAGTATCCTGTCCCACTAGATATGTATCCTTTTCCACTAGAATCGAGTAGGCCTTTGCCTTTAAACCCGCAAAGGACGTCATAACTTGCCCTGGGTTCTCGTCTTTCATTAGACCCAGTTCTTTATTGTTAGCAGGAATAATATTATATTTATTATTAGTCTTCTTTAGACGATAGTATAAATGAATCTGTATCCATATAAATTATTCTTAACGTAGGACACTTTACAACAAGAAAATTATAGAAATAATCATACATCAACCCTTTCGGTAACTCTAATACACTAGATCCAATATATATCGGTTTATCATAACGAATAACACGGGTTTACAAAAAAAAATTGATGAAATACGCACTTCATGAAACTATGATTTTCGGTTAAGGTACATCTCCCTGAGTAGGAAATGGGCACTTTTAATTTTTTGTATGGTACAGTTTTTTTTTAAAGTGTAAAAAACGTTTTTTGCACTTCTTTAATTTCTAACTCGAGTTGTGGTAAACCGATTTGGGCTATCAAAGACTCATTTTACAGGCAAAAGAATTACCTTTAACTTTCTTATACACAGCATTGAGTTCCTTTTAATGGTTTAGAAGCTACACTTCGTCAAAGCTGAAAAAGTTGGAAAAAATGCAAAAAAGCTGACATAAATGGCTTCTTTAAAAATACACGCCTAAAAACCGAAATTATTTTTATAACTTCTACTTAAAGATACATCTTTAAGCAAACTAACAAGACCATCAACTCAATTAACAACCAAAGGTTCGATTTTATATAGATTATTTCAGTTGGAAAAAAGGTGTATTACAGCCCTGTTAGAGCCCTGTTAACCTCTGTTAACAGCTGTAAACGGCCAAAAAACCACCTTTGTTCCGAGCTTAAAAAATTCATATCAAAAAAATTTACTGGCGGATAGTAACGATCATTAGCTTGTTTTTTTTGTGGAAGAACCATCTAACCATATAAGCTATAAAAATAATTTCGGTTTTTAGGCGTGTATTTTTAAAGAAGCCATTTATGTCAGCTTTTTTGCATTTTTTCCAACTTTTTCAGCTTTGACGAAGTGTAGCTTCTAAACCATTAAAAGGAACTCAATGCTGTGTATAAGAAAGTTAAAGGTAATTCTTTTGCCTGTAAAATGAGTCTTTGATAGCCCAAATCGGTTTACCACAACTCGAGTTAGAAATTAAAGAAGTGCAAAAAACGTTTTTTACACTTTAAAAAAAAACTGTACCATACAAAAAATTAAAAGTGCCAATTTCCTACTCAGGGAGATGTACCTTAACCGAAAATCATAGTTTCATGAAGTGCGTATTTCATCAATTTTTTTTTGTAAACTGGTGTAATAGTCCTTGAAGATTCAATTGCAGCTAAGTTAGGACCAAATAGTTCTACGCTATGGAAATCGTGGCTAGCTATACGTTGTCTAAGCCCAGGTGGATTTTGACTTGAATGATAATGGGATATAAGAACTATGTCCCGGCGTTTTGCTACGTCCTCCATTGTTTTTCCGTAAACAGCGTTATTCATTAATTAAAAAAAATTTTTTTCAAATTCGTTTTTAGCTAATTTTTGGTGTTTTGTATTAAGATAAATATATGGCTTTAACCATCTAGATTCCGTGAATGAAAGTATCCTATGAATTTTTGTTACTTTAAGACCATGCTGAATACATAACTGCAGATATTTTAAATGGATCATATAATTTTCCTTATTGGTTAAATCAGCTATTAGCTTAGGTGTTTTTGAACCTGAAGGTATTTTACTTTCAGGACAGAAGGGTAATAAATTTTGAGTGTTATGCTGTTCAACTGGGTATTCAAGGTCTACTTCTAACATATACCCTTGATCCATTTTTTTTGGGATATTCAATAAATTAAACTGCCTAATTTCCTCTTCATTTAAAAATTTAAAATTTGAGAGTGGAAGGGGTTGACTCATTGCCCATCCGTATAAATTATTGGCATCAATGTATGCTAAGAAATTAGAAGGTTTATCAATATCAAAATCAGTCATATATATATTATTTGCATTTGAAATTCTTTGGGTACATTGAGTCAAACCCCCTCGTATAGATCTTTTAATAAAATTATACATGTTGGGATCACTTATTAACGCTAGTTTTACTCGAGTAAATTTCAGCATTGCATCCCATGAAATTGATGGCGCTGTTACATAATTTACGGGATCTAGCTTATATATCTGTAAACATATCTTTCTAAAGTTTTCGAATACATCTGCTAAATCATTACATCGGATTCCAAGTATAGCTTTAAATAATCTTTTATATTTCTACACTTAAATGTTGACCAGACCTTCTGGGCAAACTCGTAATCCTCTACAGAACATTCCTGATCAGTTAGAGAATTGAAAAAATATTGAATTAATGGAAGAGCTGTCTCATTAAATTTTTCAAAACTATCTAGGAAGTCATACGGAAATACACCCTCAAATTTTTTGCTTAATATCTTAAAACTTAAATTATCCATATAGCTAGCCAGTTTTTCTAAGCTTGAATTTAAAAATCGATTTGAATCAATGAATTGAATTTTATATTGCATGCTGTTGTTTATTCTGATCGTTTGCGATAATGAAATATAAAGCTCCTTATTATAGGTTATTGGTTTTAAATTGTCACCTAATTCTCTAATAAATAAATGAATATCATATCTTGAAAGGTTATGAAAAACTACTGGGAAAAATACATGCTTCAGGCTATAATAAGTTTGACATTTTTTATGAATTGGGCCCATGTAGCAGCCCGTAAATTGATTATAATATTTACAGGCTAAATCCATGATTGGGAGCTCACAGGCGCAGCAATTTTCATTCTCCTGGGCGCTTCCCCAGTAACGGTTATCAAAGTTGTGTCTTTGAGTGCTTTACAAAATTTTTGAATGCAGTCGGGACCTTTTAAAAGAAAAAAAACTTTATAATAATCAATTAACTCAAATGTTAAAATGTTTATAATTACCGTCATAGGTCCATTGATTATTTAAAGATGGGTTGTACTTATGCACCTCGTAGAATGATACCGCGCAGGCAATATGCTCCATTTCTTTTGTGGTTGATGAGACTGTCGGATTGTTTTTAACTGTATGATAACTCCTCAACACAGCTTCAATGTCCGCATATATTACTACAGGTGGTGACAGTTTGTGACAGGATATTGTGATGCAACTTTTCCGCACTCCTTTGTGTCATTTGTAGTGTTCGTAGTTGTTATAAATTGTAAACAATTCTCACAAAAATATGCAGCAGATCTGGACTTTGTATGCTGCGAGTAGCATAACTTTTTCATGCTGGTTATGTAGGCATAATGCATGTTTTTTCCATTCTCAATGTTTAACAAATTAATATGATTTGGTCTTGATCTATTTCCACTTCTTACAATAGGACCAATAATCAGATTCCTGTTATAATCAATTCCATTAACATTGATGCTGTAGCTCTGATTTTGTTTCTCAAACTTCTTGATGCCATTTGTTGTTATCGGAAACTCTATTCCGGTAAAGTTTAATTCCACTCCCTTATTACAAATTACATCTTGTGAAATGGTAAATCCACTATATTTTTTTGGATATTGTAAATGTTCTCTAGCAGCACTGCGCTGTCTGTCGGTGATAAAAGTTGTGTTTAGGTGATTTTTATAGGCAATCGAGGCAATCGACGCCCACTTAAAGCAGTAGGTATCATTATTGTTTACATTAATCAGTGCGTTTTTTGCTTTAATTTTTGGTGGAGCGGGAATAAATCTAACAGGGATGTGCTCTAATTTTATTACTAAAATGTCAAAATATTTAAATGCCTTAATGGCCCATCCTGAGTCTCTCTCCTGAAACTCAATGCTTGCATTTGATAAGTAGTCCATGGCACCATCAATGATAGGGACTAAATCAAATCCATCATAAACTGATATGTAAGCAGTTGAAAAATGCTTTAATGTTTCAATACAGTTTTCATCATCTGTAAATTTAACATACAATCCATAAACTTTTATACTAAATTTAATGGAAATGTATTCATCGCTCCAACAAGTTAGGATTTTTAAAATATTTTCTTGACATTTATTGTATAAATCTATGATATCTATGCATTCCGTTCCCGGTGCCTGCACTCGATATGATTTTATTGGAAATGCACTATTTGAATCCATCTCAATAATTTCAAAATTATTATGTGTCACGATTGCACTCTTATGCTTCTCAGATGTAATATGCTTAGGATATCCCGATTCTGAGTAAACATCACCACACAACTCACGTAACTTTTTTTCCTGTGTCTTAATCCTTTTATCCTGAGTTTTATTGGTGGAGTCCAGCGCAATCCTTTTCCTTTTAGCAGCGGCTCCTGACGTAGAAGACTGTTCATCCCTATGATTCTGCGCATTCATCAACAGCTTGTAGGCATTATTTGGCCCAACACACTTTTTATAATGTTCATCAAATTTGGAACTATCCAAACTTTTTTGACATTCGTTGCAAAATATCGCACTGAAGAGACGCCATTATAAAATAATTTAAATAATAGTTAAATGAATCAAAATAACTTGAAAAATAGACGTAGAAAACCGACGATGTTTCTGTATTCCTTTGTACCAAAGAACTAAATTTAAATATTGTCTAGTCGAATGTTCAAACCATGTTTTTCCTAAATTCACGTTGATTGGTACATGTTGAGTATGTGTTTGTTTTTGTGTGTGTTTTTTTTTTTTTTTTTTTTTTTAATCAGTCTATTTATTAGGGGGGGATGGGTATATAGAGATGTGAAGTGGTGTTCACAGTGTTTTATACATGGGAAGAATATCAAGAAAAGGATAGAGAAGAAAGAATAGAGTTTGGTTCCTGATATCCCTGCGGGACTACCGCGTGGCTTTGCTTCGCAGGGTCAGGATTTACTTTAGGGCTCATCTCGAGGTCCCTCGTCAAACTTCGTCTCGCGCTCTCTCTATTTTCCGTAGGGTCTTCATAACTACGGCGGCAAAGTTGCTCATATTGGCCCAGAACTCTTCATCCGAGATCATGCGGTCTCCCAGGGCGGCGGGGTTCCTAGTCTCGCCCAGAAATTCCTCCCTTTCGAGCTCAAACCGTGGGCAGGTAAAAGTAACGTGCTCAGCTGTCTCCTCTACTCCACATTGGGGGCAGCTGTGGTCGTTGTCGTGGCCGAATCTGGTCAGATAGCTCCTGAAGCAGCCATGTCCGCTTAGGATCTGTGTAAGCCAGAAGTTTACTTCTCCTTTTCCTCTCCGTATCCAGCGCGCAATGTCGGGAATGACCTGGTGGGTCCAGCGTCCTTTCGTAGATTGCTGCCAGCAGGCCTGCCATGTTCTTAAGCTCCTTTCCCTCGCCCTTGCCTTAATATTACGTCTCTGTGGGGGGGTGCATACTCTTCCAAACGTCTTGAGTTCATCATGGTTTTCCCTGGCCTAGACTGCCAGGAGGTCTATGGGAATCATGCCGGAAATGACAAGGGCTGCGTCGTCCGAAACCTTGCGGAATCCGGAGCAGACCCTTAGAGCGCATAGCCTGTAGGTTGATTCCAGGCCTTTTATGTAAGACGCTGTGCCAACAGCTTCGGCCCATATAGGGGCGGCATAGAGCATTGTTGCCCGAGTTACCGACTGCAGAAGAAGAAGCATTATGCGCGACAGAGCTCTAGCGACATTTGCGACCTTTTTGTTCGCTTCGAACAGGTGCTCCCTGAATGACAGTCTCGTGTCTATCATGACTCCCAAGTAGCGCGTTGCTCTTGCTGAGCGTATAATGGAGCCTCCAACTTGGATGCTCGCTGTCTCAACCACCTGGCGGCTGGATATGAGGACCGCTTCGGTTTTGTGGTGCGCTATGTTGAGGCCTACCGACACGAGCCATTCTTCGATGATTGCCACTGCTTCATTTCCGAGTTGCTCAGCTTCCGGAATGGTTTTGGCTACGATTGCGACTGCTATGTTATCCGCAAAGCCTATCACGCTGGTTCTTCCTGGTAGTGCCAACCTTAGGACTCCGTCGTACATCGCATTCCAAAGCAGCGGTCCAAGAACAGATCCTTGGAGTACTCCACAGTTGATCTTGTGCTCCATCGTCCCTCTATCCGTGTCGTAGAGTAGGGTGCGGTCGCTGAAGTAGGACTGAACGATGCCTACTAGGGTCTCTGGTACTCCTAGTTGTCGGATTGCTTCCAGAGTAGCATTCCAACGCGCTGAGTTGAATGCATTTCTAATGTCCAGGGTCACGACTAGGCAGTACTCCTTACTGCCTCCCCGCCATCTTGTACCTCCTATTACCTTCGAAGCGATGTCCTTTACCGTGGAGATTGCATCCACCGTTGATCTTGCCTTCCTAAAGCCGAACTGCATGGGTGACAGGTCCCCGGCTGCTGAGATGGCTTCCTGCAGCCTGTTGCTGATGCACCGTTCTAGTGCCTTGCCTATATGGTCGATCAGGCATATTGGCCTGAACGAAGACGGGTTCTCTGGTGGTTTGTTCGGCTTGGGTAGCAGGACCAGTTTCTGAATCTTCCACCTCTTTGGGAAGGTATTTTCCCTGAGAAAATGGTTGAAGGCGTCGGCGAATGCTTCGGGGTTCTCGAGCATCGCCAGCTTTACTGCCCTGTCCGGGATGCCGTCCGGGCCTGGAGCCTTTCCTACGGGCAAGTTCCTGGCTACCTTCTTTATTTCATCCGACTGGACAATACTCAGCGAAGTAGCTGCTGCTGCTACCTGTTCGCGCTGTGGGGCTGGACGCACTGTTGGAAGCAGGTGTTCCACTATCTCCTTCGTTTGGTTGGCTTCGCCTGCGACAATAGGTTTTGCCTAGCTCATCTTTTTGACTACCACTTTGTATGCTGAGCCCCAGGGATCCTGTTCGGCTGCATCGCACAGTTCCAGGAAGCATTTTCTCTTTGCCTGCTTGATGAGTCTCTTTAAGACTCTGCGGATTTCGGCGTATTCCTGTCTCCTGAGCTCAAGGTTATTGCGACCTCTCGCCCTCTGATGCTGCCTTCTGGCGCGCAAGCACTCACTGCGAGCTGCTGCGATCTCTCCTGTCCACCAGTAGACCGGTTCTGGGTTACGGTGATGGCTCCTCGTTTCCCTCATGCTGGCTCTGCATGCCGTTGCCATGGCTCCCATTAGCTTCTCAGCGCTGCTCTCCGCGTGCTCGCCTATATCCGGGTCTCTCCATGCCCTGCGGAACGCTTCTTCCTGGAGCGTCTTTGCATTGAAGCGGCTGTATGTTGGGGCTGTTGCCGCCGGTCGAATTCGCGTCATTTCGCAAATTATGGCCTTGTGGTCGCTCGCGGTGTAGATTTCTCCAAGGCGCCATCGGGCTTGTTGAAACAACGAGCTGCTGCCGAAGGTGAGGTCCACGACTGAGCCTGCTCCACCTCTTGTAAAGGTTCCGACCCGGTGTTTAGTATGGCTACATCGAGTGACGCGATGGTTTAGAGCAGGGTTTTCCTCTCGCGTTCGTGTAGGCCGATCCCCACTCCTCTGCCCATGCGTTGAAGTCCGCAGCGATAACCACGTTCCTCTTTCCCCGTGCATCCTCCACCAATTCGTCCAGAACTGATGTGAAGTCCGGGAGGGTGAGGTAGCAGCTATACATATAGAATTCGTTCACAATAGCCCGGATGAAGAAGGATCCGACGAGCACTTGCTGGGGTCGGGATGAGCCGATCGTCGAGATCGCTGCGGACTTCTTCGCGTCCAATATATAGTTCGGCCCGGCAGACTTTTTGTACGGCTCACTGATCAGCTCTACGTCCGCTTGCATTTCACGCACGGTCTGGCTCAGCAGATCATGCGCGGCTTCACAGTGGTTGATGTTGATCTGGATGATCTTCACCTCTCCGACGATTTTTGCTCATGGGGCATCTCTTACTACCCGCTATGTGCTTCACATCTGTAGGGGTATGACATATATCCCTATTAAATAATAACCACACAGTATATATATATATATGTTTTCACAAAATAGTTTATCGTTTTATTATAGTTTTATTTGGTCAGGATCACTGCTGGCTTTCAACTGAATTCGCTCTCAGCTCACGACTCGCACCAACCCCCGACTCTTTGAGAGAGTGAGTGTGGTGAGATCGCAAGAGAGAGAGAGCAAGCCCAGTGAGAGCAAGCTCTACAACAACAACAATGTACTCTAAGAATATACAAGAATGTTCTAGAAGGAATACAGTAACTTATACATACATACATACTACTACGTAGCCATCCTGCTACAATTCGGCCGTCCTGACATTTCAAGATCCCCTGATCTTGGTTTTATTTACAATTGATTTCATCTAACATTATCTTACACACTATCAGTCTTTACATTTACAATTCTTTGGATATATTTTACAGCTATTTTCGTTTACCAATCCAATGCTTTATATTTTGACTACTCCAGACTCCTTGATAAGGGCAACGCGACAACTGAAAACCTTCCACGTCTTTTATCACATACCTATCATTTCTCAACACTTTATCTATCACATAAGGACCTTTGTGTTTGGGTATTAGCTTCCTTGCGACTCCTACTGCATTATCAAAATTTTTCACCATAATATAATCTCCAACTTTGTACTCTAAACTATCTTTCCTTTTCTCATTATATCTTCTTTCGTTGTCATTTTGTAATATGATTTGCGATTCCACTCCATTTTTCCTAATTTTGTCTAAATCTCTAACATCTCTAACATCACTAACATTATCTAATTCTTCTAACTTCTGCCTCAATTCATCAATAACTTTTCCTTTCTGTTCGATTCCAAACAACATTTTACACGGCATTTATGCAATGCTTCTTTGCTTTGTATTGTTCAATGAAAATTCAACGTCCTCAACAACTGTATCCCAATGCAGTCCTTTTTCCGGATCTGCTAATTTAGCTATCATTGGCCCTATTATTCGATTAATTCTTTCCACCTGCCCATTGGCCTGAGGTGACCCAGTCGCAATTTTTACGTGCTTAATATTATATTCTTCGACAAATTTTCCAAACTCTTCCGATGTAAAACAACTTCCTCTGTCCGAAACGATACATGTTGGCCTGCTGTACGACCTAAAATAATCTTTCATCGCTATAATGACTTCATTTGTGTTCGTCGTCTTTGTTGCATATAGCCTAACGTATTTAGTAAAACCGTCTATCACCACAAGCAGATGTTTCATCGATCTTCCATTATCAACCGGTCCGTAATGATCGATATGTATAATTTCGAATGGCACATTTCCTTTTGGTATGCTGTGCAACATTCCTTCCCCTTTTCCTGACTTTGGCGAATATGCCACACATCTCAAACAATTATCAATATGCCTAACAACTTTTTCTTTCATATTCGGAAACCAATACGTCCTAACAATAGCATCCATAACCTTATCTCGTCCTAAATGACCTAATTCATTGTGATATTTGTATAATATCTTGTCCTCCATTTCTCTTGGCACACAGAATAACAGTTTCCCATCATTTGATTTTCTATAGATAACTCCATTCCTCATCTCAAACATTTTATCTTCCTATTTTTCTAACTTTTTCCTAACATCTTTTAACTTCTCATCTTTCGCTTGACAAATAATTAAATTGTCTCCGAAACTATTCGTTTCTACTACCAGTATATTCGTATTCCTACTTAACGCGTCTACGTGTTGCATAAGTTTTCCCGATTTATGAACTAACTCAAAGTCATACTCAAGCAATTCTAATGCCCATCGTGCAATTCGAGGGTTTAACTCAGTCCTATTTAATGTTAACGTCAGTGAGTTACAGTCAGTAACTATTTTAAATCGTCTACCCTGCACATAAATTCTAAATCTTCGTAGAGCATAAATGATTGCTAACGTTTCTAGTTCAAAACTGTGATACTTTGCCTCGTCTTTTGTTGTGGCCTTTGAAAAATAAAAAATAGGGTGCAACTTTTTATCCTCCTTCCTTTGTAGTAAGACCGCTCCAAAACCTTGTGCGCTTGCATCTGTATGCAATTCTATCTCGTCTTTGTAATAATATAATCCTAACACTGGCGCTTCCACTAACATTTTCTTAAGCATCTCAAAACATTGTAATTCCCTTTCTTCAAATGCAAACTCTTTATCTTTCTTTAACAGGTCATATAATGGCTTTGCGATCATCGAAAAATTCTTAATGAATCTCCTAAAATACGAACATAAACCTAAAAAGCTTCTAACACCATGTACTTTATCTGGAACAGGGAAATCTCTAACAGCTTCTATTCCTTTGTCATTAGCTTGTATTCCTTTGCTGGTTACTAAAAATCCTAAATATTGCACACTTGCTTGTAAAAACTCGCACTTGTCCATTCTCAGTTCTAGTTTGTTTCTTGCTAAACGATCAAAAACTTCCCTAAGAACATTTAAATGTTCCTGTATCTCTTTACTAGCGATCATAATATCGTCCATATATATTACTACTTTACCCTCCTTTATCATGTCTGCAAAAATTGTATTAATAAATCGCTGAAACACGGCAGGAGCATTTTTTAGCCCCATTGGCATCCGCATAAATTCAAATTGTCCTAATGGCGTCATAAATGAAGTATATTTTATTGAGTCATTGTCCACGAACACATGAAAGTAGCCATGTTTTAAATCTAATTTCGAAAATATTGTTTTATTTACCAAAGTGTCTAATAAATCGTCTAATAAAGGTAATGGATAATTATCTTTAACCATTGTCTTATTAAGTTTTCGATAATCCACACAGAGTCGTAGGTCGCCTGTTTTCTTTTTTACTAACACTATTGGAGATGCATACTCCGATTGACTTGGTCTTATAATTCCCTCATTTAAGTATTCATCTAATATAATCTGTAATTTTTCTTTTTCTGTATAATCTAAACGTCTGGGCGAACAACTGAAAGGTTTAGAATCCTCTAATCTTAATTTTATTTCACATCTAACTTCGGGTTCCTTTGATCTTTGTTTATTTACATAACAACTTTCTACCATTCTAACAAACTGACACCTAACATTATAATTAACTTGATTACCAATTTTGTAATCTGGACTTTCATCTATAATATTAATATTAAATAATTCCTTTGCCGCTAGATCTATTTCATTGGTATTTCTAACTATTTCTTTATCTGTAACTTTACTACAAACTTTTCTAATAATCTGCCTATTGTCGCTAATTTCATCACTAACATCGCTAACTATCTGGTTTTCATGACTAACAATATCACTAACAATCTGCTTTTCTTCCCTAACATTTCTAACAATATCACTAACATTTGGAGGGTTTTCAATGTTCTCAACCGTAACCATTTTCAAAGTATCGAGGTTTAAATTAATATTACATGCTTCCATAAAATCTCTTCCAAGTATTACATCATGACTCATAGATTTGTTTGCCACAATAACTAAATGAAAATGAACTTTACTTAAATTCTTCATAACATAACATAATATTTTTCCATAGGTTTCTAAGTAACTCTTATTTAACAAAATGTCCCATCTCGCCGCACGCATAGCACGATCCTTTCTCCCGTTTTGACTTCCTGCACTCGTTCGCCCAATGCCCTTTGGCATTGCAATTGAAACATCGTGTCTCCTTCTTGTCCTTGAAGTCCATTGATGTCATCGGTTTTGCAGCAGATTTCGGCAAGCTAACATCCGCAAATGCTCGCTTTATGTGCCCAACATCCACAAAGCATTGAATGTGCGCCAGATTGCGCAGCCCTTGGTTTGTAATACCCTCGATGATGCAGCTTAACATTTCATCTGCATCAATATTAATGCCCTGAGCAAGCATTATCTTGTCGTCAACATAACTCCCGAACGTCTCGCCTGCACTCCACTTGCGATGCTCAAACTTGCGCCTTATCTCCAGCTTTGATGATTTTTCGCCAAACATTGAGATCAGCTCGGCCGTCAATTCCTCCAATGGTAACAAAACACGCTCAGAATTTGCGTGCAACCAAACATTAGCTTTGCCTTTAATTTTGCTAGCCATCAACATTTTTACATAGTTTCCGGTTATACCGTAGATGCTTGCGATATTATACATCTGAGTGATCCATTTGCGAGCACATGATTCGCCCACAAACTCACACAGCACTTGGGTAGCCATTCCCAAAGAAATGTTTATACTTTGATTAAAATTGTACTCCATCTTTTCTTTCTCTCCAGCTTGGTTCTGCATGTTCACTTCTGCACAGTTTCGATTTCTGCCTCCACCTTCGCTCTGTTCGCAGTCTCTTTCGTAGCTTCTTTCACCTCTTGTTTCCTCGCCAATAATGCCTCTCATTCTGGCAATGCTGCCCATAACTTCATCATTTTCCTCGCCAGCTTCGCTTTCGTTTTCTCCATCTTCGCCACTAATTTCGTCGCCTTCTTCTACTTCGTAATCCTCTCTGCCGCCGTCTTCGTTGTTACTTTTGCCGTCGTCCTCTTCCTCGAAATTCTCGATGCCGCCGTCCTTGTCGTTTCTTTTGTCGCCGTCTTCTTCGCAATCCTCGATGCCGCCGTCTTTGCAGTTACTTCTATCGCCGTCTCGTTCTTGAAATTTCTTGTTGCCGCCGCCTTCTCCGTTATTTGTGTCGTTGTCTCGGTTCTCTTCCTTATTACGCATTTCATCAAACTTATTGCGTGTTTCTCTCGGTAATTATTTTAAACGTAAAATTAACTGTCGTTTTGTACCGGTCGTTGAACTATTTAATACACTTAACCATCTTTTTAATTGTTCTATCGATGATTCGTTCAAATCCATTTTGTTTTATTTGGCTCGTGATCGGCCCACTTCTGATTTTGTAGGGGTATGATATATATCCCTATTAAAGAATAACCACACAGTATAATATATGCTTACACAAAAATAGTTTATCGTTTTATTTTATAAGACTTTATCTGGTCAGGATCACTGCTGGCATTCAACTGAACTCGCTCTCAGCTCACGACACGCACCAACCCCCGACTCTCTGAGAGAGTGAGTGTGGTGAGATCACAAGAGAGAGAGCAAGCCCAGTGAGAGCAAGCTCTACAACAACAACAATGTACTCTATGAATATACAAGAATGTTCTAGAAGGAATACAGTAACTTATACATACATACATACTACTACGTAGCCATCCTGCTACACATCTGCCTTCCTAGCTCGGTCGCAGAGAAAGCATTTTGCTTCCTGCGAGCAGTCTGCGACCTTATGCCCGGGTTGCCCACACTTAAGACAGCAGTTGCTGCGATCTACTTCGCTTTTGCACCGGAGCGCTATATGCCCAAACTCAAGGCACTTGTAGCACCTCCGTTCGGATGCCCTTTCTCGGACCCGGCAATTCGACCAGCCCACCCTTACCCTCCCTTCTGAGAGGATTTTCCCGGCTATTTGCCTCTTCCACGACTGTCCGGACGCAAGCTAGGTCTCCAAGGACGTTGCCTAGGCTTTCCTTGATGGACTGGGTGTCCTCCCTTGATGCGCCATCCAGTTCCAGAAGGAGATCTCCCTTTTCTGTGCGTTTAATTCGGCGAACGTTCTTGCGCACGTCTTCCAGCTTGTTGTCCTCTCTCCTCGTTACCAGGTTCAGGATTTCGCTGTAAGAGTGACCTTCGGTTCCCTTAATGATAAGGGCGTCAGGGCGAGCTCTCTTGCTCGGCTTATCGGTGTGCTTCTTCGGTGCCGTCTGCTCGGAAGTCCTTGTCCGAACCCTGCTCCACTCCGGGAGGGGCCTTTCTGGCTCTGGCCCGCGGGTGTTTGCCTCTCTGGCAACTTGGCTGTACGAGGCTAGGCCTGGCGTTGTCTGCGTAGACGTGCGCCTTTTTACCACCGCCGATTCCTCAATTTGTTCACTGAGTTGAAGCTGGGTCTCCTTGATGCTCATCAGAGTGGTTTATGTGGCGCACCGCTGGCTTCTTCTCGATGCATGCAGCGATCAGTCCATCTATAACGCTTTCCAAGTCCTTCACCAGCTCCATTTGGGATTTTTGGCGCTTGGTCTTCTTGGCCTGCTTCTCACTCATGGACTCCCTGCCCCTTTTTGGCGTCTCGCTTTCTCCGTTCCTCCCGAATGGAAACATTTCCCCAGTCAGGACCGGCGGCGCTGAAGGTGGGGGCGTTTGACCGACCTTGTGCCGTTTTTCGAACCCCGTGAGGCTGCCGACTTCCGCCGCGGCGTCCATCGGTAGGCCTCAGCGATCGGCTGCTAATCGGCGAATTTTTGGTAGAACTCCCTCGCTGACCGAGAAATTTCCTTCCGGCGCTCGACGGGGGTTTTACCGCCCCTATCCGGTTCCCAGAGCCCCTTTTTTTGGAGAGGCCGCCAAGCGGTGGGGTTGGGTGACAGTACGATCCTTGGTCTTGACCTCTATTGTCCTACCGTCTAAAATTCAAACCGAATTCGCCTTGGCGGCCTTTATTGTGAAGCAGTGCCTGCGCTGCGACACCAAGCAGTGCAGCTACAGGAGTCTCCGGGGTGGCAGCACTGGCCAGATGGCAGCACTGGCCTCAAGTGCGCCTGGGTGGCAGCGCTGGGCTTGATCAGCTGGGCTCTGCTCGGGGTTTCGCAACACTAATCAGCTGTGATCGTTTGCGAACTTGAGAAAGCGTGGGAAAGAAAACAGTGGAAAGGAGGAAAAACCAAAACAGATGAAGAAAAGCGGAAAGCGCGAAATCTGGATTACCCCCGGCCCTGCCTCCCCTGACTAGCACAGAGATCCTAAAAGGCGACTTTCCGGATCTCGGCGGCTGTAGATTGGAGGATCTCACCCTGTGTTGGTAGAGGTGAGTACCGAGCTTGGCGGAGTGCAGCAGTTTTCCTTTCTTACGGCTGGGATTTCGATGCCGCAGAAGGGCAAATCAAACATTATCAATCTAGATGTTCTCTCTCTCTCTCTCTCAAACATTTCTAAAGAGAGGGTGTCACCCTCTCTCTGAAGGATTGAAACCTTTTTAACGCTACAATATGTGTATTCAAGGATTCAAGGACATTTTTGATGGCTAGATGTGAGGTTATTTTTTGGTGACAATGCAGGTAACAATTGAAACCTTTTACCCACTCAAAGACCTGTTTTTTATATGTATGGGATTAATAATAGTGTGTGTTCTGTTACCAGAAATCTGGGATAGAAAGTGAATGTAACCAGTTTACTTTGAGAAAACCCCTGATGTGTGTGATTTCCTTTTTAAACCATGAAAAAGATGTGAAATAGCCTTTAATATAGCTACTGTCATCCTCAAAACAAAGTCTTAAGGAAGCTGGTCGCAGACTTACCAGGACCCTAAGACACGAAGAAATAACAGCACAACGCCAGTACATTGAAAAACAATCACTCACCAGCACCAAGCATCCCTTGTGGAATCTAAGTGCGCCGGCCGAAACAGTTATTCCCATAAGAGACTCTTCAGGCAACTGGGCCAGAAGGAACAAAGACAGAGCTTGTACATTTGCTTTACACCTTCGAAATGTCTTTCAGCCAAACCCTGCAACAAATTCATTCGCACTACCGTCGCCGTCAATTCGAATTGAAACTGAAAGGGAGCCAATTCTGTTTCAACCAAACGAAGTTGCAAAGTCATTAGCGAGCAATTAAAACCAAAAATGGACCCAGGCGGGGATCTAATAACTCCTAAAATGCTAATTAAACTGCCAAACTGTGCAGTTGAGGTCATTTGTAAACTCTTTAACGGGATAACACGACTTGGCTACTTCTCAAAAAAATGGAAAAAATCGGCAATGATCCCAAAGCCAGGAAAAGATCACACAATACCAGCTTCCTACAGACCGATAAGTTTAAAACTGCTCGAAAAATGTCTTTTGGCGAGCATAATCCCATATCTGAAAGAGCACAACGTTATTCCGGCACATCAATTTGGCTTCGAGAAAGCCATGGAACAATAGAGCAAGTCAACAGTGAAATATAATTATTCTGTAGTTCCAATTTGCTCCATGATTTCCAAGTTCAATGAATAGTCTTGTTTGTACTTAGATTATATTTGTCTGGAGTTTTATTTGGGTTTATTTGGAGCAGCAATGGTGCCGCTCCAACGATCGAAGTGTCTCTGCCCTTTTACAATATTGTTTAAGTCTAATTAAGGCTAAGTCTCGTAGCTGCGCTGCTCGCAGGCGGCGGCAGAGAGACGGCTATGTACCTATATACTTATGTATAAAGGAATGTACTTATATACATTGCTATGCGCTCTCAAGTGGAGGCGCGAGGGGTATGCATATACTGTCCGTTCGTTACAATTATGACGCTAGCACTTTCTGTGTGCGGGCTAAGCCATAGCAATCAGGTCAAATTTCGGCCACTTAGGGTTTATGATCGGCACTTTGAAATACGTAAACGCTGCAACAAAGTGTTACAGTGCGTACCCTTTAAGTACTTTCGGTACAGTGGGCATTCAATATATGTGCATACTACATCTCCCTCCTTTTGAAAAATAACGTAATATAATGAAATTATTTTTATAATAAAAATTTCTAAATTATACACCCATTTTTATACCCTTGCAGAGGGTATAATGATTTCAGTCAGAAGTTTGCAACGCAGTGAAGGAGACGTTTCCGACCCCATAAAGTATATATATTCTTGATCAGCATGACGAGACGAGTCGATCTAGGCATGTCCGTCTGTCCGCTTGTCTGTCCGTTTCTACGCAAACTAGTCCCTCAGTTTTAAAGCTATCGAGATGAAACTTTACCAAAAGTCGTCTTTCTACTGCAGGTATTCTATATAAGTCGGAACCGGCCGGATCGGACAACTATATCTTATAGTATTATTATTATATAATAAGTTGTACTACAGTTAAATTGTCTTGAGATCACTTTATAATAGATACACTGTTTAAAGTCTCGGCAAACCAAAGGCAAGCAACGTTACAAAAGAGATATATAAATAAAGGGTAGCTTTGTAAGACCGTTTGAAGGAAATCATAGAAATATGCATGTAGCGGCGGAAGTCCACTACAACATCTTTGAGTTCGGGACAAAGGGTAAATATTTTTCATAAGTATCAACTAAACAAAAAAAGAAAAAAAAACGCAGACATTAACGTGAAGTTGTTATTCGGCCAGACCAAATAAGCAACCAGAAACTGTATGTGTTTAAAAGAAAATGGTTTTTGTGCAGAAAATGTTATAAACATTATGAACAAAAACAAGAAGCCGCAACCACTATTCAAGGTCGAGCTGGAGCCTGACAGCAGAACTTTGAAAAAAAACGCAGTGCACCCGATCTACAAGTTGCAGTACCTGCTGCATCGTAGGTCATCGTTTGGCCCTTCAATTACCACCAACGGCATTTCTTATGCCAGTGCTCTAAGATCAGGCACAGCTCACATAGAGCCGAAAATTGATAACATCCAGCAGCCCATGGTACAGCCACAAAGTAACATGGAAACTATGATGATCGCTTTGCAACAAAATATGATGGAATTTATGTCCTTCATGAAAACCACCATGCAAACCCTTATGCAAAACCAAAAAATCTTGTTACAAATGCTTGCAGCTCAGCAGTCCAAATAAACTATGCCTAGTCTTCGAATAACTCTGTGGAACGCCAACGGTGTTTCACGGCATAAGCCTGAAATGACTAAATTTCTGAACGAAAACCACATCGACGTTATGTTGCTGGCAAAAACGCATCTGACCAGCAAATATATCTTTCAAATACGGGGATACACGTTCTACAGCACCGATCATCCAGATGGTAAGGCACATGGCGGAACCGGCATCTTAATAAGAGACCGCATCAAACACCACTTTCACCAAAGGTTTGCAAAAAATTATTTGCAAGCTACATCGATAAAATTACAGTTGGGCAACTGCAACATTGCCATTGTCGCTGTTTACTGCCCACCCCGTTTTACAGTCTCCGAAGACCAATTCATGGACTTCTACAATTCACTTGGAGAGCGATTCATAGCAGCAGGAGATTACAACGCCACACACTGGGGACCCCCCCTTGTGACCCCCAAGGGAAGGCAATTATATAACGCACTCATCACAACATACATACATACTGGCCTACAGATCCTAGAAAACTACCTGATTTAATTGATTTTGCTGTGACAAAAAATATTTCTCGCAATCTAATATCAGCTAAGTCGCTTTTGGATCTATCATCGGACCACTCACCAGTGCTAATAAATCTTCTTCAAAGCCCGGAATTAATTGATCACCCTCGCAGGCTGACGTCGCATCGAACCAACTGGCTTAAGTTCAAAAACTATCACCCACCAGCACCAAGCATCCCTTGTGGAATCTAAGTGCGCCGGCCGAAACAGTTATTCCCATAAGAGACTCTTCAGGCAGCTGTGCCAGAAGCGACAAAGACAGAGCTTGTACATTTGCTTTACACCTTCGAAATATCTTTCAGCCAAACCCTGCAACAAATTCATTCGCACTACCGTAGCCGTCAATTAGAATTGAAACTGAAAGTTTCAACCAAACGAAGTTACAAAAGTCATTGGCGAGCAATTGAAACCAAAAAAGGACCCAGGCGGGGATCTAATAACTCCTAAAATGCTAATTAAACTCCCAAACTGTGCAGTTGAGGTCATTTGTAAACTCTTTAACGGGATAACACGACTTGGCTACTTCCCAAAAAAATGGAAAAAATCGGCAATGATCCCAAAGCCAGGAAAAGATCACACAATACCAGCTTCCTACAGACCGATAAGTTTAAAACTGCTCGAAAAATGTCTTTTGGCGAGCATAATCCCATATCTGAAAGAGCACAACGTTATTCCGGCACATCAATTTGGCTTCGAGAAAGCCATGGAACAATAGAGCAAGTCAACAGTGAAATATAATTATTCTGTAGTTCCAATTTGCTCCATGATTTCCAAGTTCAATGAATAGTCTTGTTTGTACTTAGATTATATTTGTCTGGAGTTTTATTTGGGTTTATTTGGAGCAGCAATGGTGCCGCTCCAACGATCGAAGTGTCTCTGCCCTTTTACAATATTGTTTAAGTCTAATTAAGGCTAAGTCTCGTAGCTGCGCTGCTCGCAGGCGGCGGCAGAGAGACGGCTATGTACCTATATACTTATGTATAAAGGAATGTACTTATATACATTGCTATGCGCTCTCAAGTGGAGGCGCGAGGGTATGCATATGCTGTCCGTTCGTTACAATTATGCCGACGCTATCACTTTCTGTGTGCGGGCTAAGCCATAGCGATCAGTTCATATTTCGGCCACTTAGGGTTTATGATCGGCACTTTGAAATATGTAAACGCTGCAACAAAGTGTTACAGTGCGTACCCTTTAAGTACTTTCGGTACAGTGGGCATTCAATATATGTGCATACTACATCTCCCTCCTTTTGAAAAATAACGTAATATAATGAAGTTATTTTTATAATAAAAATTTCTAATTAATACACCCTTTTTTATACCTTTGCAGAGGGTATATTAATTTCAGTCAGAAGTTTGCAACGCAGTGAAAAAGACGTTTCCGACCCCATAAAGTATATATATTCTTGATCAGCATGACGAGACGAGTCGATCTAGACATGTCCGTCTGTCCGTCTGTCCGTCCGTCTGTCCGTCTGTCCGTCCGTCCGTCCGTTTCTACGCAAACTAGTCCCTCAGTTCGAGATGAAACTTTACCAAAAGTCGTCTTTCTATTGCAGGTATTCTATATAAGTCGGAACCGGCCGGATCGGACAACTATATCTTATAGCTCCCATAGGAATAATCGGAAAAATAATGGAAAAAAAATTATATCTTTGGTGTTTTTTGACATATTACCTTCTTATCTTGGGAATATAATTTTTTTAACTGTCCCGAATTTCGAATAAAATTTTAGAAAAATCGGACAAATATATCATATAGCTCACATAGGAACGATCGGAAAACTAAGGGGAAATTAATAGAAACCAAATTATAGCTTTGTTATTTTTTATTGTATTCTCTTCTACTCTCTTCTAAATTTATTTTATTATTTAAGAATTTCGAATTAAATTTAACATAAACAGTGGCACCCGTCTGTATGAACGCTGAGATCTCGGAAACTATAAAAGCTAGAAGATTGGGATTTGGCATGCAGATTCTAGGGGTTAATACGCAGCGCAAGTTTTTCACGCCGATATGCCACGCCCCCTCTAACGCCCACAAACCGCGAAAAACTGTGGCACCCACACTTCTGAAGCTATATTAACAGGAAAAGCAATGTGTATTCGTTTCATCAATACATATTGATAGACCAAAGTTGGAAACCCCCCCTCCCCCTAACGCCCACAAACCGCGAAAAGCTGTGGCGCCCATAGCACTATGGGGCATTTGACCACTTTTATAGGCCTAAATTAATTACTCAGTCAATTTAAAAGATATAGACGTAAAACTTTACCAGTCTTAGTTTTTTATCCCTGCGCATATTATATAAAAAAATCATCCGGATCGGACATCTATATCATATAGCTGCCATAGGAACGATCAGATTAACTTTGTTGTTTTTTTTTACATAAATGCACAAAACTTTAGAAATAGCTATTACTTACGTTTTTAGCATAATACTAAAAGTTTCATACAAATCGGACTACTATATCCTAACGTTTTTAAAAAATGAGAAATGACAGAATTTACCATACATTTTTACGACTCTTTTTGCTAATTGTACCAAAAATTTCGCTATGCACCCTATAAAGTTCACTTAAACTAATCAATGACACAGCTAGTTATTTATTCTTCATTTTAAAAATAATTTAAAGCCAGAAAACTCCTTACTTCTTCAGCCCCCAGTGCAAAACCATATCCTTTGCTAAATTTGAGGTTATGGTCTAAAAGATTAAATTATAGAAAAAGTGGCAATAAGTGGCGATTCTGAGTATATACACTTTGACAAGAATTAAATACCCTACAAATCCCAATTGGTTTCAGAAGTGGACTCCGCTGGACTCGCTTTATTGCTCTATTTAAAATTAAGTTTTCATAAAAAAAATGTGCGTGTTAGACCACTTCCATTGCCACTCAATTATAAGAAAAAAACGACGGATTTGCACCGTGTAAGCACAGAAACACTTAGTATATAGCACCATCCTATTATTCAAATCCAAAAAGCTTACTTAGATTGCTTTAAAAATCAAATTTGAAGAACTTCAAATCTGCAAGCGAATCGTCAAATTTTAACAGATCGAAAGTCGCATTTGTAAAAGCTGATTTAACAGCTGCTAAGTTAACAGAGAAGCCATCTATCGGATTTCCTGAAACGTAACATTGTTAAATTGTGTTCTGTAAACATATCCTCAAACTAGATTTTTTATTTTAACGACTTTTCAAAAATGGGTTTTGGCCAGCTAAAGTGGTCAAATGCCCAATAGTGCATAGTTTTAAAGCTAGAGCAAAAGTGTAAACGCAATTTTGTTTGGGTTATTAACGCCTACCGAAATGTAGAAGAAATATTTTTAATTTTTTGATGCGGTTGCTTGGTTTGCCCTGCTTGAGACTGCTGACTTTAGCTGAGTAACGGGTATTTGATAGTCGAGGCACTCGACTATAGCGTTCCCTCTTGTTATATTAAGAAATTGAGCAGATGACGTATACCTTAGAAGGTGCATATATAACAGGTGGTTTACCTTTAGAGCTAGCCAGAAGTTATTCCACGCAGCATGCAGTCAGAGCAATGATAATGACTAAATGCACAATCGATAAGGTAAAACTTATCATGCACCTTTAGTACTTTAGTGCCGTTTCCAAATTTGTCAATAGTTGCACTAAAGCAACTGGACAGTCAAACACCGTCCTATATTTCAAGAACTATCCACAGCGCGACACTATGGGGCATTTGTCCTGTTTTTTTTGGCATTAATTCATAACTTTAAAACAAAACAACTTTTTTTAGTTTGGTTTTTTGAAATTAGATTATAATATTTATCCACATTTTTGGAAAAAATATAGTCAAAGCCACTACACTAAAAAAAAAATTGTTTTTTTTTTAATCTTAAAAAAATTTTTTTTTTTATGTTTTCTAAAAATAAAAAACATTTTTAAATAAACATAAATAAAATCATTTTTTGTATACCTTTTTCCTTTGAAGAGATATCGATTTTTTCTGTAAAATCGTATGTACTTGTAACCCAAAAACGGGCTATCCACTATGAAAAGATTTTTTAATGAGAAGAAACCGTGAAATGCTTTGAAATCAAATATTATATTATTAGGAAGAAACTTGTATTCGATTTTCTTAACATTCCGTCTTACGAAGCAAGAAAAATACAAATAAAGTGACAATTTTACGTTTTTTGATGTGGTCGAAAAAATCAAATTTTTTAAAAAGTCGCAAAAAGCGCTGATTAGGACTGATTGCCCGAATTAGGAATTGACCATTCTTTAATATGAAATAACTCGAAGGCGCAACATTTCAAAATTTTTTTTAATCTCTATTCAAGGTTGAACTTTATATTCCAGGCCTTGATCACTAGGTATATAAAGCAATTGCTCCCAATTCACACACAAATTAAGACGCATGGTAATATTAACACATAGTTGGGGCATTTAGAAAGAATATCGATTTCAAATTTCATGGTTCTACGTCTTGTCGTTAAAAAGATATTAATTTTAATGCAAAGTCAAGTAAAATGTGAAATTTTGTGGTCGCTAGGGACGGCAGACTTTAACAGCTGTTATTTTAACATTGGACTGTTGTGGTATGTAACATTATAGTGTGATCCATTCTTAACACGATTCCTTCAATGTCCTAACAATTTTCATACTTCTAAAAAACACATTTATGCCAAAAAAACGGGTCAAATGCCCCATAGTGCGCGGCTCAAACCGCGGACGTGGAAATTATAGAGGTAATTTTCGTGGTAATCACAATAACTACAATAACAATAACTATAAAATAACAATGGAGGACGAGGCCAATATAGAGGAAACTATAGAGGCGGTGGTAACTCGAACCGAGGCCACAATGGCAATAACCAAAGCAATGTCAGAATTACCAAAAGTACTAACCAAAACACATCGGAAAACTCCCAAAGCCCTTAAATACTCAACAATAAAAGAAGTCAGTTAATCTCAGCCAAAATATATTCGTTTTTTTTTTTAATGTAGCTACTGGAAATGAACTTATCTTTTTAATAGACACAGGTGCAGACATTTCCATTTTAAAAGAAACTTCGGATAACTTCCAAAACATCCAAGATGATTACATTATAGACATAAAAGGCATAAGTCAGGAAATAACCAAATCCCAAGGTTTAGTTTCTATGGAGATACAGACAACTAAATACATAATTCCACACGATTTTCATATCGTAAATTCACATTTCCCTATTCCATGCGTTGGAATATTAGGCATCGACTTAAAAAAAAATACAACTGTCAATTAGACTTCAAGCCATCTGAAGATTGGCTTATAATTAGTACCAATAGCACATACACCCAGAAAAATGTTGGACAAAATTTTAGGTCATGTATAACCTAAAACATTTTAAATGGACTAAAAATTCCCTTTTAGTTCATGTACTGCCTACAAATTTAAATTTTTGGTATATTTTCCCTACTTTTAAGGTAACGTATAGCCTAATTTTTTAGGTCATCGTGGGCCTAAAAATTAATGCATTTTACCTAAATAAATTTGAAAGTTTAAAACGCTTTATAACTAAACGTATTTGTTAAATATTTATTCTGTACCCACCAAATAATAAGTGTATTGCTTATTATAATTAAATAAATTAATTTAGGTACTATTTTAAGAAAAAATGTATTTAAATATTATAAAGTGAGCTGTATGATAGTCATGCCGTACAGTTCGTAATGCGCAGTAAGCGTAGTTAGATATTTCAAATAAACAATAAATATTAAATTATTTGAAAATCTAAGAGAAGCTTATAAGAGCAAGTCCGATGATATCGAATTGGCCGGAACCAATGCCTCCACCGAGAAGGCTGATGAGGACACAGTGATTACTTCGGAGACTGGCTTGGATGTGATGATGAACCACAGTTGGAGGATTTTTTACGACAAGAATTCCTAGATGAAGAAGGTGCTGGCCAAGCTGGAGCAGAACGACCCCGTACTACACTCGCTACAATTAGTTGCAGTTCTTTACCAGCAAGCCGATAGACTGACAATATCGTCCCCGTGCTCATGTTTTTCAAGCACGGAATGAAGGAGGAGAAGGCCTGCAGAAGCCCCCATATCATTAATAAATAATCATTATAATTAAATAAAAATTATATAAAATTAAGATACAAAGAAATCCACAAATCTGTATTTATTTTATAATGTGGTACATTTTTAAGCACACATTTTTAGGCCAAAGAAAGCCTAAAATTTTGGATAGGGGTTTCTCATATTTTTAGGCAGCCAATTACCTAATATCTAGGCCAAAAATTACCCATATTTTAGGCCGTTAGTGGCCTTAAATTTTAGGTCATGGAATCCTACATTTTAGGCCATTTAGAGACTTACCTCCAGTTTAAGGCCAATTTTACCTAAATTATAGGCCATTTTTTGACATTTTAGGTCATTTTTTTTCTGGGTGTAGTTCTGTCAATAATTCAATATTTCTGCCAGCAAGATCCCAAGTTATTCGGAAAATTGAACTTATTTCAAAAGAAGACAGTGTTTTAATTCCAAATCAGGAAATTCAGCGTGGTATTTACGTTGCAAATACCATAGCAACATCTAATAATGCCTTCATAAGACTAATAAACGCAACAAATACTGACCAAGTAGTCAGTACAGATAACCTAACATATGAATCACTTTCGAACTACGATGTAGTCAACACAAATGCAGACAATATAAAAAAATCCGTACTATTCCAACTTTCAAAAAACTTCCCTCCACAGTTCTAGTTACAGCTTTCTAGCTTATGCACCCAATATAGCGATATATTCGGATTGGAAACCGAATCAATAACCACAAATAATTTTTATAAACAGAAAGTGAGAGTAAAAGATGATGAACCAGTCTATATAAAGAACTATCGAAGCCTACATAGTCAGGTGAACGAAATACAAAAGCAAGTAGGAAAATTAATCACTGACGGGATTGTCGAACCGTCAGTATCCGAATATAATAGCCCATTGTTACTTGTGCCTAAGAAATCATCCCCCGGGTCAAATGTAAAGAAATGGCGATTAGTAATTGACTACTACTTCTCCTTTACACCGCAGATATTCCCACGAACGATCTAACTACTTCCACATTCCCAGACGATACGGAGATCATAAGTCGGTCCAAATGCCCAATTCAGGCAACAGCACTACTAGGTGATCATCTGGTGGTAATGGAGAGGTGGTTATCAGACTAACGTATAAAAATAAATGGGTAAAAATGTAAACACATAACGTTTACTCTTAACAGACAAACGTGTCCCCCGCTAACTCTGAATAACACGCCACTTCCACAAGCTGACGATGTAACGTACCTTGGCGTTCACCTAGACAGGAGACTTACATGGCGGAGATATATCGAAGCTAAGAAAACTCATCTAAAACTAAAATCCAATAGCCTCCATTGGCTCATAAACGCCCGCTCCCCTCTCTGCCTGGACTTCAAGGTCCTGCTCTACAATTCAACGCTTAAGCCAGTCTGGACCTACGGCTCCCAGTTGTGGGGAAACGCGAGCAGCAGCAATATCGACATTATCCAGCGAGCATAATCAAAAATCCTGAGAACTATCACTGGGGCACCTTGATATGTTCGGAACGACAACATCCACAGAGATCTAGGCATTCTACCCGTAAAAGACGAAAGATCAAAACAAAAATCGTCCTACCACACCAAGCTAACTTCTCATCCAAACCAGCTCGCCAGGGGCCTAGCCAGGGTTTCATTTCGGACCCAATTGCATCGTAATGACCTTCCAGCTCAGCAATAGTTATTAGAGCCCTTTAATCTCGCGTCAGTCATCTTGACTGTCAGATAGCTTTTTAATTTAAGATTTTATATACTTATTGTTAATCTCAATTCAGAGAAGATCAAATAAATAAGTGCATATGTAATATAAAAAAAATAGAAACTGTGTAATATTTGAATGGAAAATACTGGCTACTAAGAGAAGCGAAACGAGAACGGCGCCCTTCTTCGGTTTTTTAATAGCAGGAATTTTGTAATTTTTAGGAAACTGAAAATACACCGGCGATAGAAGGAAGACACAGTCGTCCATAAAACTTTATAAAGCTGATGTCTTCAAAGAATTTACCAAATAAGCATTTATATTCTTTTAATACAGCGGTCGGCAGCGTCCTATTAAGTGAGCATAGGGAATTGCTCTGCCCATACGCTGCCTCTCACGTACACTGCAGAGCAGCGGTCTGCACACACACATCAGCTGCCCAGAAATACAAAACAAAATGTCATCGTATGTGTGTGCCGACCGCTGTTTTAATACATTACTGGATGGGAAAAAATAATAAATTCTAGTTCGAGAAAATACCAGTCAATAATTTTACAGAATAAAGAATTTTACAGAATAAAGAAAAATGTTTAGGAGTGACCAAAATTTAAGCAACATGGAGAAGACTGTTCCTTAGTGTTATTTAGTGTGGGCGACGAAGTTCCAGAACACACGGGAGCGAAAAAAAACATTACCATACGCGACTAGGAGCAAAAGGTCATGAGGAGCACCAAGTTACTGGAGGGGCTGCAGGCGGGAAATCAGATCTTATAGGAGAAGAGATGTTTCCGAAAAAATATATAGCAGAAATAAACCAGGGCGACCAATTGCGACCGCCAGGAAAAAAAACATAAAGAGAAAGGAAAGAATCCGACGAGAAAGGAAGATCAAACAATACGTATACCGAGAGAACATACGATAGAATGAGTGAACCAATTGAGAGAATCGTAATAAGAATGAGAATTCAGAATGAAGAGCGAGAGCCTCCCATGCATGGTAGGATAAGCAATCAGTCATGCGGCAGTTCGAATTCTGGTCGGGAATATAGTCGTCTGGGTCCAAAACCGGATAAAATAGCTCAAATTATACATAGTTGAAATATCAAATTCGATGGTTCTGTTAAGGGAATAACTTTTGAGGAGTTTTGTTATAGAATTCGAATTCTTACTGAGGACTGCTTAGATTATGATCTTGAGGCACTGTGTAAAAATTTACAAGCCGAGAAAGCTGATGGGAACGAATTGGGTGTTGATGCAATACAAGCTCCTAAGAAAATATATCGGTGCTGGAATTGTGACAGCGAAGGCCATGGTTGGGATATGTGCTTGGAAGTGCGGAAAGTTTTTTGTTATGCGTGCGGGGCGAAAAAAACTTATAAACCCAAGTGCCCGGTGTGTATTGCAAAAAAAATCGGAAAGCCTTGCAGCGGAGTCTTTCGGAACTACGAATCAAATGGTCCCAAAACTATAATATCAAAAGTATCTGACCCGACAACTTTTTTATCCGATCAAAATTTTAACAACCCAAATGTATCGATAACAATATCCAAGACAAAATCAGTTGCAATAACACCTTCTGAATTCACTACAGAAAAAATTGAAGAAGAAAATAATCAAATAGCAAATAAAAGTTTAAGCAATTTATATCAGGACAAATTACAGGCTTATAATTAAATTAGATCCCGAATTTTTGGCAAAGATTTAAATGAAGTTTCAGCTGTGCAAATCGAAACGATCTACGGTCCGAATGAGACAAAAAGATTACTAGTGTCCTAGGTAATCAATAATTGCTCGGATGGCCGGCTATACGCCGAAGTAAACTTTTTAGAATTTTTCGAGCTTGGTCTTCTTGACTCTGGGGTGAATATCAGTTGTATAGGGTCTACCTTAGCAAAAACAGAATGGAATAAATATGCACAATTTAACGCCTCACTTCAAACGTTAAAACAGCGGATGGAAAATCTCATCCCGTAGTTGGGTGTATAGAGACAATCGTGACATACAAAGGACTAGGTAAACCAGTAAAATTCTTTATAGTTCCGTCTTTAGATAAACGTGTTATACTTGGGATCGACTTTTTGAAATCCTTTGAGTTGGCACCCAATCATATATCAGCGGTTGAGGCCCAAAAGAATAATCGTGAAAACTGTTCGTCAAAGGTTGAATACTTATTAACTGTCAAGCAAAAACAACAGCTAAATGCAGTATTGGAACTCTTTCCAAGTTTCGAGAAGCAGGGACTAGGGTGTACCTCCTTAATAGAACACGTAATCGATGTAGAATCGGCAGTAGAATCACTACTATACTCGGAGATTGATCGTATGCTCGAATTAGGAGTAAGAGAAAAATCGAACAGTGCTTGGAGCTCTCCGATTAGAACGGTGGTTAAATCGGTTGAAGTATGATTGTGCTTGGATGCTCACAAAATCAATGAATGCACTAAAAAAGATGCTTACCTCTTGCCAGATATTGACGGAATTTTCTCACAGCTGCCAAAAGCTAGTATTATCTCCAAGATTGATTTGGAGGATGCATATTGGCAAGTGCCTTTAGAGCAAACTTCAAGATCCATCACCGCGTTTACTATACCAGGGCGGCCCCTTTACCAGTTTGTTGTAATGCCTTTCGGGCCTTGTAATGCTCTTCAAACTATGTGTCGGTTAATGGATGAGGTTATACCACCAGATCTGGTATTTTGCTGTTTTGGGTATCTAGATGACTTCGAGTCGCATCTGTCGGTATTAATCCGTTTATCGGATCAATTTCCTAAAGCCAATTTAACTCTAAATCTAAACAAGAGTCAATTTTGCGTTACTGAGACTAAATATTTGGGTTATGTAATCGGGCAAGGTGGCATTGCAACTAAACCAGCGAAAGTGGAATCGATTTTAGCGTGGCCAGTACCGGAAACTTTAAAGCAAACGCGCGGATTTCTTGGCTTAGCGGGCTGGTATCTTAGATTTATTGAGGACTTTGCAGCGGTGTTGTCGTTGTTATTTAGAAATGCAGGAGTTTTATGTTATAACGGACCACTCCAGTTTGTCTTGGCTGATGAGGCAGGCAGATCTAAAGGGGCGATTGGCGCGATGGGTAATGCAGCTACAAAGCTATAAATTCGGAGTTAGTCATCGAAAGGGTCGCAACCACATAGTACCTGATGCTTTATCTCGTATGTATTCAGATAAAATTGCTTTAATCGAAAGCTGTCGCCCAGAAATTGATTTGAAGTCAGATTGTTTTAAAGATGCAGAATATCTAGAATTAATACAGAAGGTTAGAAATTCTTCAAGTCAGTATCCCGATGTCAAAGTCGTGCATGGATTTGTTTATCACTATGGACGGCAGTCCATGTAGTGACGAAGCGCACAAGGAGAGTGTGCGAAGGCGACTACTATTATATAGCCGCAGAATTGAAAATCTGCTGTAATGGTCCGATTCTACCGAGTGATACACCAATTTAAAGGTATTGCAAAAACTAAAAGGATTGCATACCAAGACCTCAAGAAAATCAATTGGTTTGGGGGAGAAAGCGGTGAAAGTGTAAAAGTGAAAATTTAGAAATTTGGATCTTTTGGGGCCAGTGGGAATAATTGGCACCTCGCACAATGCTCGTTGTATTTTTACTGAAAATGCGCTTAATATGAGGGGTCATATCAGAAAATCCGACGCTCCGTTCAAAAGTTATACCGAAAACAAGATTTTCTTCTTCTTCCCAAAATGAAATAATTTGTTCTTTGTTTGTATGCATCAAATCGTGGTTTTAGGGTCCTGAAATAAATTTTACTGTGTTAAGCAGCAGGATATGAAAAACGTTTGTTCTACGACTTTTGGAAAAACCAGCTAGTTGGCCGGGAAATCATTAAAAAAAAGCTAGATTTTGACGGCATATAGTTTCTAAACGACTAAAGCTACACCCTCGTGCTATTCCTTGTTAAAAAGGTAATTTAATAATCGCGTTGCTTTAACATTTAGCTAAATGCAATAGTTTAAAATTTATGGCTAAAAGTTGTTTTTTTAATCACTTTTTAGCTATTTTCTGCAAAACGGCTCTAACGATTTCTTTTTAAATTTAAAACTATATAGCCCTTGAGATTCCTCAACTTTTAGTATATAACACATTTTCTAGTAAAAATGCGCGTTTGGATGCAATTGAGCGATGAAAAGTGCAACCCGTTTCAGAGTATGGAAAACACTTTATGCATACTTGAATGCCCAAAAACCAATTTGAGGAGAACAAATTCTTATTAGACATTTTCAAGGTACAAGTCTTACTTTCATATTTAATTTAAATTCCCTGAATGTTTTTTTTAACTTTATTTTTAGATTTTTTTTATTTAAAAAAAAAACGGCTCTAACGATTTTCTTTAAAACTTTAAACAAAAATTTAAGGAATCTCAAGAAGATTCATTTGAGATTCCTTAAATTTTTGTATATAACACATTACTGTAAAGTCATATTTAAAAGTTATTCAGAAACGAAAATAGCCATTTTTGCCAGCCCAAAACAACTAACGCTGCCTAAGTATAGCATTTCGTATGTGCGAGTCCAAACTGTATTTTAGGGTCAAGGAATCGTTAAAATTGTTTTAAGCCGTTCCACAAAGGAGTCTTTCGTTTTACGAATTTAAAAAAAACCGCTAGTTTAGCGAGGTGAAAACGTTAATATTAAACCATATGGAAGCAAAAGTATAAAGAAAAGAGTAGTAGATATATTTTATATGACTCATGTTGAAAACAAAAAGTTCTGATATCAAATAAAAACACCTCTTAACGAAGTAAAAAACTAGTGACGACCTCACATTCAACATACAAAAGTTCTGATATCAACAATTGTGACGAAAAATGATTACACACATGATTAAATACACTTTTTAAAATTCACTTTTTCGGCACGCTAAAATGTTTAAAAATAGTCCAGCATTTTTCCCTTTATAGGCATTTTATATTGCAGCGTGCCGAAAAAGTGAAAAAGTGAATTTGAAGTGAAGTGAAAAGTGAATTTAAGACACCTTGGCTTTTAAAGGTAATCACTGGAAACTTTGGGTACCTCCAAGATTATCAACAGAAAGTATTAAACGAGCCCATGACTGTGTTGTCGCATCGCATGGAGGGATGGCAAAAACTTTAGATTTGATTCGAAGGAATTTGTATTGGCCTGGAATGGTTCCAGGCCATTTCAAATTATTACATTTAACACATAGTCCAAACCTTGTAAGCAGCAGCTGACTTTGCAGCTGTTAGTTTAACAGTGCACTGTTAAATATGAATATTTTTAGTATAACTGTTTGATGTTTTGTTAGTATGTTCTTTTTACTTATTTTTCCAATTGTAACACTTATAAATAATGACAAAATGCCAGTAAAAGTGGACTTTTACCTCATAGTGCACTGTCAGGATGGAAGATTTGCGGACGTTTGAATTTTAGCTAATTTTTTCCATACGATTTATAAAATACCAATTTTTAAATATAACCCGAAGTAAATATAAAAATTGTAGTATGCAAATAGTTCGCAGATTTTAATAGTGTTGTCTCAAATAAAGTTTAATTCTTGTCAAGCATTTGTAAGTTGGTTTATTTTGTCAAAACTTCTGGGAATGTAAAGGGGATTTAGAAACCATCTTAAAAGATGCCTGTGACACCGAGATTTAATTTTCTGGGGAAATCGGGTTGGAATAGATTTTTGTCCAGATCCCTGTTGACGTTTTCATTCCGAAAGTACTATGGTGCTCCAGTGATTTTTCGCAGTATTTTTCATTGTGAGCGCTGTATGATCTCAAAGTTGCTGTTGCTCGCGTTTCCCAAAGCTGAGAGCCGTAAGTCTGAATGGACTTAAGGGTGGAGTAGAGAAGAACTTTAAAGTCCAGACATAGCGAAGATCGAGAATTTATAATCCAGTGTAGGCTCCTAGCTTTAAGTCTGAGATGTACTTTCTTGCATTTAATGTGCCTTCGCCAGGTTAGGCGTCTGCGCTGGCTTGAGGGATCTGCGTACTATTCAAAGTTAGCGGGGGGCACGATTGTCTATTAAGGGTAAATGCTATATGTTTACACTTTTGTTCATTAATTTTGATTCACCGGTCTGAGATGCACTTCTTAACTACTCTGTAGTGAAGGGTCGACTTAAGTATGGCCTCAAACGCTTTCATTCCTTCTTGGTCAAGTTCATACTTCTTAATCCGATCAAGCTCTCATGGAGTGGAGCTGCCGTTTGTGCGTAGTTCTGAATAAAGCGCCGATACCATCCTGACATCCGCATATGCTTTGCCGAAAGCGTATTTTAAATCGATTACCGAGATATAATAAGTTTCTTGTAGTCGACTTAATAAGCCCTCAATGTGCGGTAAAGGATTTTCATCTTTTTTTGTCAAGGAATTTACATTGAGTGCGTCTAAACAAAGACAAGGTGACTAGAGAGCTCCAGCAACTGTTATTTTCTTGAATGACTCCCAAACCTATCAATCGATCTAGTTTGGCAAACTTCAGCTGTTGTTTCGTTGGCGAGATGGGATAATGCCTCTGCATAATCGGCAGATTTTCCTGGCTGACTTCTATGACATGCTCTTCTAAATCGGTCTTCCCAAAGCCCATGTCTCTACATGGATGGAATAGATGCCACCACTTGGTTTAAGATGGCAATTGGTTCTGTGGAGAGTTTATGCGGAGTGTAGGCTGTATCCTGCTGTGCAGAATTGTCTTCTTCTATGGGAGCCATGGGATCCACCCCGGCTACCCTCACGTAGCGTTGTCCAGGTAGAGGCAGTACAAACTCTTCCCAGAACTCAATCCCAAAATAGAATGATTGCAGTAACGGAGGCACTATCAACAATTCTAGTTCATTCGTTTCTCCTTCCCATTCTAAAGGTAAAGTGATGCCCGTAATCTGGTTTTTTCCCTGCTAGCGGTTTGAACGTTTTGCTTTATTAGCTTTTTCACCTGCTGTTCTCGCCCTCGCAAAAACACATCCGCTCCTTTTCCAATGCATTTAGCGCTTGCTACGGTGTCCAGTAGCGCGACTATCTCCTCGCCGTCTACTCTAGTCTTGCCAAATAAGCGGTCGTCAGTTTTCAGGCCGATAATGGAAGCCACCAATTTTTTCCTAAATGTCCGTTTGATATCCATAAAATTATGCAGGAGATGAAGTTTCTTGTGCTTCCGGTGCTGTCTCTTGTCCTCCTCCTTATAATCCGGGTTAAAGATCCGTGCGCGAGTTGCCTTATAGTCGGTCTTCCGTTGCTGCAATGATTTATACGGAGAAATCTGCACCGGCCGCGCGGTCTTACTCTCTACTGTTTCTGGGTTTCGTTTTTCTAACCGGGTGCCCCAGGTTACCTGGTAAAAAAGTAGCCTGCGTGAAGTGATACGAGTCACTTTGGCCACTGTAATGACACTGTATCTCATTGAACCGAGCTTGACATACTGTCCCATTCGCTTGGTTACGGCGGCGATAGAAATCGGGCGGCTTGTTGCACGTGTAACACAAGTATGTGTGAAACGGGGATGTGCCTTCTCCACCTGCTTCATGTCCGTTTCCTCCTGTGAAGGCCTTTTTCTCTGCATTTTGCCGAAATGGGTTCGTTTTGGTCGATTTGTTCCCATTCGATCCCTGTTTGGTTCGGTTAGGTTATACGGACGGCCCTCACGGACGGGGCCACTCATAGGCCAATACGGCCCTTAGTTGTCCGACTGATCCGTATGAACCTCGAGATATTTAAAGAGTTTTTTAATGTTCACAAGGATCGAGGTGTATATCGCGAAGGCAAGAAGTTCGCCTGGTTCCCTGCTGGACACGTCTTCTAGTGATGCCATAACTGGGGCACTAAGGTATATTCTTCTTGCTCGTGAGAGAGGCGGGCAGTTGCAGATAAGATGTTCCAGGTGCGGCTGTTGAGTATTCCGATCGTAGTTGCTTGTGATGCGGCCAGACAATGGCCTGTGAGGACTCATACTAACAGTCTGCAGTCTTTCCGAGGAAGATGCAGTACAAACTGCTTAAGTTTCTCATTACGCTCTTTGCACATTGTTCTTGAGATTCGGCAAGTCTTGGTACTCCTCCACCTGCTTTTTGCTCGCGTGTTCGCCTGGCTCTCCGGGGCGCTTTGAAGCGTTCTGAGGCCCGTTCTCCGTTCTGTCTACGCCCTCCTTTGCAAGAACGTCAGCTATCTCGTTGCCATCGATGCTATGGTGGCTGGGAACCCAATGGATCCGACTTCGTCGGGCTAAGGTTATCTAGTGCCTCCCTTCTCGGCATTACATTTTGGGAACTGACCGTTGACGACTGCATGGATCTTATCACCCCTTGGCTGTCCACGAACGGGTTGACCACATCGTATGTTCAATTTATATTTTGAGCCACTTCTGTCGCTTTCTTATGGCAAAGACTTCTGCCTGGAATATACTTTAGTCGCTGGTTAGCTTATATGAAAGCCCTATTTCAGGGTCCGTACAGTATAAGCCCGCTCCTACTCCTCCTGGTCCCGACCCGTATTCCAGTCGTCTGGGCCCATGAACGAGGTTGTTTTAACATCCGGGCCCGTTCTGGGGGTCATGTAGTCCGTTTTGTTGATCATGCTTTGGCCAATTGATTTGTGTCCGAAACTTTGCGTAGTCATATTACCTGATGCAACTAGTCGCTGTGCTGCCTTCTATGGGGTCGATTCCCAGGATCGTTTCTAGAGCCGGTGAGTTCTCTCTTGATAACCTCGGTGTAGGTCTTCTTTTCAGTAGCTCGTCACCACACTAAGATGTAGTTCCAGTGGATCAGTCAAGGTGACAGGTTCCATGTGCTAAGAATGAGATTCGCCTTGTCCGCATTGATACTTAGTCCCACTCCGCCCACTTACACATCTTCCTGAGTGTTGAGGGTCCCTGGACAAACTCTTGTAATAATTATGCCTATGTCGTCCGCATACGATGTGTTTTTTGAAGCTCTTCTCCCGAATCTTTTAATTAGATCGTCGACCACTAAATTCCATAGTACAGGCGAGAGAGCTACACCTTATGGTGTGCCTCTGTGTGCCCCCTTTGGCTTTACCTTTACCCGCCAGCAGCTAAGCAGGTTTCCCTTCCATAGGCTAATTGTGGGATGCATTCTGATCTTTTCTAGGCGATTTATTATAGCATCCATCTTGATGTTAATAGCTCTGGATACTCCAAGCTCATACTCCTTAGTGTGTAGAGTCTCTCAACGGTTGCTACTAGTGAGTGTAGTGCCGTTTCCACAGATTTCCTTTTGGTGTAGGCATGCTGGTTGGATAACATTAGTCTCCCCACATCATTCCTAATGTGTAGATTCAGCAGCTTTTCCAAAAGTTTTGAGTATGAAAGAGGTAAGGCTTATCGGCATGTAATCCTTGGGGCTCGCGTGACTGCACTTTCCCGCTTTTGGGAGGAAGACAATCCGTGAGGTCAACCATTGGATTGGGATATAGCCCGTGCTTAGACATGCCTAGAATATTTCATACAGCCATGGGGTGATCCTTTCCTTGGTCTCCTGCAACATGGCTGAAAATATTCCATCAAGTCCTGGTGCCTTATAGCCCGCAAAGAAGTCTATTCCCCAGTTGATTTTAGTAGGTTTTTTAGATCGTTTGGGGGGCGTTCCTCCCCAGTTGCTGTGTCCTGGTGCGTTCTGGCGTCTAGGACATCCGTGCATCCTAGGAAGTGCGATTGCATAAGTGCTGTTAGGGCCTCTTCACTGCACTCAATCCACTGTCCGTCGTCGCATTTTAGCTGATTATGTACGGAAAGTAGCTTCCAGAGTCTAGCTGTCAGGACGTTCTCGATGCTGGTGCAGAAGTTTCTCCACGAGCGTCTCTGTACCCTGCGTTTCTTTGATATACTCAAGACAAAGTTAACCACAGCTTCCATCTTAGCCTTCCCGGGGCCTAAGGAACCCTTAGAATTGGATACCATCGCCTTACATCCTAGAGGAGGTACTAAGCCAGATACAGGCAAGTCAAGAAGTGGTAATCGTATACTACAGCAAGAGTTTCAGTCTTGCAAAACCCAATTAATTTTTAACTCGTCTAGAACTTCTGGACGTAGTCCGAACCACTGTGTGGCCGGAAGTTTTTAATACGGACGGATCATGCTTTCCGGGAGCCAACTGGCCAGGTCGCAAGATGGATCGCAAGCAAAAGCAAAACTGTACCAGACAAGACTTCGGCTCATGGACATCGAAATCTAGCCAAGTTTGTAGCCAGCGATCAGTGGGTTTGGGTTTGAAGCCACTGGATTGTTTCCTGCCAAATGAGCCTTTAACCGCTTGCTTTTTTGAGCTATTGTTTAACGTAGGTAACGTAGGAACTTATCGATACTTCGTAGAATATCTTCAGTCCTTTTTGCGGGATGCACATCGCTATCGATACCTCATCGAGAGGCTGGGCTTTTCCAGTATATCGAAAATCGACAAGAAATGCATCAACAATTAACAACCCCCGTCTAGTAGCTAAATTTTCTTTAGAAATTAAAACTTTAAAATAATGAGTTGGTTTTAAGTAGGGGTGTAGGGTAATGTGACGAACGCGTCGAATCTCACATATGACGTCACGACAAAAATTCAAAATAACTGTAGTCGTTTCCACAATATATTTACAGTAATTGTTTATACCAAAAAAACGTTTAATTTCTGGAGGCAGTGTCGACCGGCTGTTATCGCCAGATTTCCATGTCTTGCTTGCTTGCACTGCCCTTCGCTCTCCCTCTCCAACTCTACCGCAACTCTCCACTCTACTCTGGGGCTTTTAAGCTAAGATTTCTGTATTAGTTCTATTTTCAAGAGTCCAATAAACACACGCACGTCGCGCAATAACTGAAGTATTTTCCCCCGTGTTTTCGACATTAATTCCGCGCGGATAACAGCCGCATTTTCCCTGTGACTTTTCATTTCTACAATCAAGCCACCCGGATTTCCTCTCCTGGAGTGTTCTTGGATTTTAACCAGCAGCAAAGGTGGCTCGAACCGCTTCAGCTAAGTTCCATTTCCAATTATTATTATTGGCCTACATTGAGCACATACAAAAAAATAAAATTCATATTTCGAGTTCCACACGTGCATTTTTATATTTTATTTTAAAAAATATATTCGTGTTCTATGAATTCTATTTTTTTCCAATTGTGTGTAAAAAGGTATTATCCTTATCAGCCACATGAACATTTCAATGATCCGCCGAAATTGGCAGCTCTCGTTCCTTTTAATGTGTTTGCTGCTGCGTGCATAGATTTTTACATAAATATTCCAAAAGACAGTCCACTCCGACTACTATTCTAATACAGTCCACTTCTACTACTACTACTCTATATATGTATATCTCAAAATCAATTCCAAAATCCTAATTCCACAAATATACAATATCAAAAACTGTCCACTTCATCTACATATATTTCGGAGATAATTGTTTCAATCAGGGAATAAAACCAGAACCGGAACAGGAACCGATAACCGAAATAAACAGATTCCTAAACAACGAAAACTTATTCTCCCGGTCCTGATAGACTTCCTGGGTGTGTTCTTAAGTATTGTGCATCAACCATTTGCAAACCGATTCTTAAACTTTTTCATTTGTCTATTTCATCATCTGTTTTTCCAACTAACTGGAAGGAATCTTTCATTATTCCACTCCACAAAAAGGGTGCGAAGGCGGATGCCCAGAATTATAGAGGTATTTCTAAATTGTCGGCAATTCCGAAAGCATTTGAGCGTATTATTACTTCTCATTTGCAACATTTATGTTCCTCGCTAATATCACCGTGTCAGCATGGTTTTGTTAAGCGAAGATCGACCACCACGAACCTTCTTGAACTGACATCCATTGTAATACAGGGATTTAAAGAAAAAATGCAGACTGACGTTACATATACAGATTTCAGCAAAGCCTTTGACTCTGTTAACCACTCTCTCCTTTTATTCAAATTAGATCAGCTTTGGTTTCCATGTAATATATTAACTTGGATTTCAAGTTATTTGAATGGAAGGACTCAGAGGGTTTAAGAACGCTGTCTCCAAAATGATCCACGTGACATCGGGAGTGCCCCAGGGTACTCATTTGGGCCCTTTGCTGTTTAAGAGATATTTAACGGCGGTTGCCAGAGTTTTGCAATGCTATAGAACTTGTTTTCTTTTTCGTACAAAGCTTGAAGCGAACTAAAACTGAAGTTGACAGAAAATGAAATTCATAGCGGCCACGCAAATATGCTGTGTCTGCCGGCTATGCACGAGCATCCGGTCAAATGCCGCGTCAGCGGTTTTGACCGCCGCGCTGATTGATCATTGATGATCATAATTCCCTCATCGACATAAGTAATCCGATGTAAATCGCTTGGTTGGGTCTCGCAGTGCGCAACTCCACCTGCATGGAGTTCCCGGGCGCGTGTGGTCTTCGTTGATAGTCGGCAGAAAGTGACTCCTGGTGTTGTGGACCAATTCTGGATCGCATACGTTTCCCCATTGCATTCTGCTATTATATTATTTTTGAAGTTCCATTGTTAACATTCGGTTTCTGGAGAGCAATGTTTCATATAGATGGCCAGGGTCCACTTGTGAACTCTTTGCCGCTTTCAGGATTTGATTTACGGTTGACGCTAATTCATTAACTTGACTTTGTCTTCTGGTATTTATTTCTATTTGTCTATTGTTTGAATTGATTAATTGTGTTTCTGTGAATTTAATTCTTTCTAAATCCCCGGCATACGGAGTTCCTGCTACGACTTTTAACATTTATCCTAAAAAGTCTAAACTCCTGGCTACCCTGTGGTGCACGCCTAACGAGTCGAGCAGGTCGCGAAGGTGAGCTGTGTCCACATCCAAAAGTTTTTTCATGTGTGACTGGGGGAACAAATTGCTCATATTTTCTGTTTCTTTTATTGCGCGCCTGTACTCTGAAAGGTTCGCTGAATGCCTAACGAATGCGAATTCCTCCCACACTAGTATTCGACCGTCAATAATGGGGATGTACTTTGCTTGTGAATAGTCGGTGATATGCGCCGATGCCATGGTTAAGGAGAAGAGGATTGGGATGATTTTGGACCTGTGGAATGAATTCGGAGCTATATTTTTGTTCATGACAAGGTTGCCCACCACCAGCGGAAATTAACTTACCCTTAAAAAAATATTTTATTAGCTATGCTTAAAGCTAGTAAAATTTGTGTCAAGTGGCAAAAAAGAAAAAGAGAAGGTAAAAAACTTTTTTTTATTTGATGTTGTCCTTGTGGACCACCCTCCCCTTGATGAGGACTGTGGTCCCCATGTCCGCTTCCACAATCTTCTCTTCGCACAATTGTGAGAGTTTGTTTCCTAGCCGCCTGTTGGATTTTACCAGGACTTTTTCACCAACTTTGAACACACTGTTCTGTCGGGCAGCATTTTCCCTGTTTCTGAGCTTGTCCTGGGCGATTTTGATCTTATCCTGAATCTCATATTGTGGTTGATCCGACTGTGTTTGAATTACGTCGGCTGGCTTCTTATCGATGACCGAATGGATAGATTTATTGTATCTGGCTGTGGCCAGCAAGATTCATTTGACGGTGTCACTGATGCCTTTATCAATTTTAAGGCATCTATCAAGCTCTACTAGAGTGCTGTGGAAACGTTCCACTTGTCCGTTTGAGACACTGTGGAGGGGCGGTGCATTCGAGATGCTCACGCCGAAATGATTTTCCAGCATGGACAAAATGGTGTGCGAATTCAACGATGGTTCGTTAATACAATATATGACCTTGGCTTTCGGGAAAACATTCAAGAGTTGTAGCAGTGCTGGTTTAATGTCTTCTATGGTTCTAGAGGGGATTGGCTGGACCATCGCAAATTTTGAGAATTTGTCAATGGATGTAAGAAAATATTTTTTATCCGTTGAGAAGATGTCTATGTGTAATATTTCCCCATCCTGGGACGGGATTGGTGTTTCCCCAAGCTCCTGCTTTTTGGGATGCCTGTCATATTTAGCTTTAGCACATGTTTTGCAGTTAGTGACGATTTCGCTAGCTAGCTTGGCCATTTTCGGGAAGTAATACTCGGAGAGTACCTGCTTTAAATTTTCTTGGGCCGACCTGTGAGCCCTGTTGTGTTCAGTGGACAAAATTTCTCGTCTCTCCGGGACTGCAAAAATGTCCGTTACGCGATTTTTACAATACCAAAATTTTGTGGCTGGAAATTGGCGTACCAGTTGGTCCTGTATCATTGCGCGTGTGCGCAAATCGCAATGAATGGCGTTTACGCCCTTAGGAACAATTAAATGTGCGAGCTCATTGAGTAATGACTCTTTGCAGGAGAAGCTGATCGCATGCCGTCTCTTGTTTCCAAAAAGGACAAAGCTGCGGAAAGCGAGCTTCCTCCAGAGTTATCTGGTTTTGAAAGCAATTCAAGGGCTTATCCGTTTCCTCAATTGTGTGGGTCAGTGACAGCTCACTGTGAATCGTGGCCGCACTTGAAAAAGATTCTTCCTCTCCCAGAACGTTAAGTTGCTGTCTTGAGAGGGCATCCGCAACGAGGTTTTTCTTGCCGGGCTTGTAAAAATTTTGGCGCCGGACTCGTCGATGCGAGCTTTCCACCGTTTGATCTTTGCATTCGGATTGGATTCCGATACCGCGAAGGTCAGTGGTTGATGGTCAGTAAAGATGTTGATATCTTTGACTGCATATAGATAGTGACGTAATTTGGCCAATGCCCAAACTATTGCTAGCAGCTCCCTTTCATTGGTGGCATAATTGATCTCTCGATCCTTTAGGGTTCTTAAGATCATGGTAATGGGCCGTCCCTCTTGGGATAGGACTGCGCCAATTCCGTAAGCTGAGGAATCTGTCGTTAGATCAAATATTTTTTTATAGTTGGGATACCTGAGGATGACCTCCTCGGAAGCTAGAATGTTACGCAGCTTGTGAAAAGCTAGCCGATGCGGCTCGCTGAAATGCACCTGGATATTTTTCGACCTGTGTCTGCTGACACTACGGAATTCCCCTTTCAGGATGTCTGAAATGGGCCGAGCTATGGATGCAAAATCTTTAATAAAGCATCTATAGTAGCTGGCCAGGCTAAGGAATGAACTAACTTCGAACACGTTTTTTGGGTTCAGGGAATTCCTGAATGGCCTTGGTTTTTTCTGGATCAGTGGTAGCCCCGTTGCTGGTGACTATAAAACCCAAGAAGCCAACGCTTTTTTTAAAGAATTTAGATTTTTCAGTTGATACCCTCATATTAGCATCGTAAAGGCTTTTGAGAACCCAATCTACGTGCTGGATGTGAGAGTTTTCGTCTTCTGAGAAGACGATAACGTCATCGACATAAACATAGCAAAATTTGCCTATCTGCTCTCGCAGTATGTCGACTATCGTTCTTTGGAAAATGCTGGCAGCATTTTTTAGTCCAAATGGCATTCTGCGAAACTCGTACTTTCCTCCTCATAGAGATATTTGGCATGGGGTAGCGATCAGGTATTATCCTCTCGTTCAATTTGCGAAAGTTCAATACGAGTCGCATTTTACGGCCGCCCGTTTCGTCGGTGCCCTTTTTGTCTACAACCCATATCGGGTTATTGTAGGGGGATCTCGACTTCTGGATTATGCCATTTTTTAGCAGCTCTTGAATCTCGCCATTAACGAAATCGGCTGCGCCCATTGGGTATGGACTTTGGCATAAATGGGCTCCTCATCAACAGTTCTGATGGTGGCTACCATCGATGTGTTGTAAGGTAAAGTCTCATTGGGGTCCGCAAAGGCTTTTTTCCTGTCGTGGAGCATTGTTAAAAATGCCTTTCTGACCAAAGGTGGCGCATCTAAGCAATCCACTTCGGTGAAACTGACATCAGGGCACGAGTGAAAATCAATTTTCTCCTCTTTGTTGCCCCATTTGATGTGGCCGGAGGCCAGGAAAAGTGATGCTCCCGCCTGTTTAAGAAGGTCAAGGCCTACGATTGCATCAAAAGAAGTTAAGTCGGGTAAGATGAAGAAGGTGGCCTTCAAATCAAAAAGTGACACGAAGCATTTCTTCGTGATTGTGGTGTTGCCGTGAATTAACTGAATTTCGAAGGCGTTTTCTACCGGGACGCGTTTCAAACCTTTGAACGGTCGGATGAAATTTTTCGAGGCGCCCGTGTCAACAAGCAGTTTTATATTTATCCCCGCTACTCTTCGTCTGATGACGGGCAGCAAGGATTTTCCTTAAAAAAATGGACACCGCATGAATCGTAATCGCAAATAGCATCGTCGTTGATCTCTGCTATTGCACTGGACGCAGTGTTGGCGTAAGATTTCCCTTCCTGATCTGAGCTTTGGGTGACCTGCTTTACCCTCTGCTATTTTCTAGGGGCGCCTGTGCGTTCGGACGTTGCCGGTCTCCTATTCTGATAGGGTGGAGTTTGGGCAGGAATGCCAACCTTTGCAGAGGGGTCGATTTCCATCGGCTCCGGTCTACTCTGCAATTTGTTATTGTGCGGTTCAGGATGTACCTGCGCTTTAACTTGTTTGGTATAATGGGGATTTTTATTAGTACCAAAATGGGGGTCGGATTGGGAAAAATTTCTATCCTGCTGGCGCTTTTGCTCCATTGGGTTCGTCTTACGGTCCCTATCCTCTAGACTCTTTGCAAACGATGCTGCGAACGTGTATCTTTCGTGGTTTGATTCCACTTCTTGCGCTAATGCCAACGCAGTTGGCATGACCTTCGGCTTTGCCGAAAAGAGGACATCAGATAGGCTGAGTCTAAGGCCCGAAATAAATACCCGGAGCGCATCGTCCCGGAATTTATCACACAGAATTCTTGCCGCCGATGTCTCGTACGACATCGTGGCTTTATTTGTTAGTAAGGTGAGTTTTTTCTCAACCTCATCGTAGTATTGCAGGAGTGTGAGGCCTCCCTGTCTGAGGGTGCCCATCTCCTGTTCAATGACGTGGATCTGCCGCTTGTCACTGTAAGTGAAATCCAAACGGTCTATGATCGCGTCAAAATTTAAAATTGTACCAAAGGATGACAACACTGCGTCAGCAGGGCCTCTTATTTTACTTCTTATGATAATCACTGCCTGATAATGGCGTGAACTACCATTGTATCTTCTAAATATGTGATAGGCAGCCGTGGCGGCTTGCCTCCACGAAACATATGCCTCCTGTGCCCCCGCAAATTCGGGTAGGCACTTGACAGCGTCCAGGGGCTCGCTGCATTGAACTGCGTCACTAATTTCTATGGCTGCATAAACCTTAATTTCTGGCGCGGGGGCCGAATTTCGGGACGTCGTGGGCGCAGCGCGCAATTCTGCCACTTGGCTGGTCAATGCATCGATTACTTGTCTGAGCTCTTGTTTTCTTTATAAATTTGCGGCGGCCTGTCCGGCTAGGGCGTTGTCAATAGCCGCCTGCACTACTATTCTAAGTTGTTCAGGATCCATGAGGTCTACCCTTTCGCACGCTGGGGGGTTTCTACGCGTGTTTTTCGGAGTGGAAGCTCGAAGGAGTTCTTCACTATCTGATTCTGAATCGCTAGCGTATGGCTTGACGCTTCTATACTTAGAAAATGGCGAGTTCATATACGCACACAAAAGGATAAGAGAACAGACACAGAGTCGCTAAACTGAGAGCTCGTATTTCATCACTATATAATTCACCTAGTTAATTTTAAGGGTAGTAGATACCTGTGCCTTGCATAAAAATTAGTGTAGTGGTAAATGTATAAAAATTATAATATTGTAAATTATAAGAGGTATAGGGTAAATCAGACTGACACACAGCCTCGACTCATAGTCAAAATATTTCAAATCAGAAAAATCAATGAAATTAACTAATATATTTATATATTTTACTTTCGTTAATCAAATCCCGAATTTTATCGGGCTCGGAGCCGCTTTACTCTCGTAGTATTCTCCCTCGCTGCAGTCAGAGCCGGTTGGCTACACCTTCACAATTGCTGATTAGGTTGACTTATGTTGGGAGGTAACTGCCCCCTTCGCCTGCTGGCCTATAGCCTCAGTCAGTGCAAAATAATAAGAGATATTTAACGGCGGTTGCCTAAAACTAAAGTTGACAGAAAATGAAATTCATAGCGGCCACGCAAATATGCTGTGTTTGCTATGCACGAGCATCCGGCCAAATGCCGGGACCCGAAACTTAAATTTGACTGCCACATAATGTCGACTGTCAACAAAGCAATGAGTGTTCTTGGGTTTATAAAGCGCTGGTCAAAAGAATTTGATGACCCTTGTATAACCAAATTATTATTTACCTCCCTTGTCCGTCCTATTTTGGAATATTGTTCTTCAGTTTGGAGTCCACAATATCAAGTTCACATTGACCGTATTGAGTCGGAAAAAAAAAAATTTCTTCTTTTTGCCCTTTGTTCAGACGAACCAGTGTTTAAAAAACTGTCTAAATTTTCATTTACCCTGATTTCGCTTTTGCTGCTGCTTCTGAAAAAGTAGGCAGTCGCAGTCAAAGTAAAAGTAAAATTCGAGCACTGACAACTGTCGAAGCAAAAGCAAGTCGTTGCTATTTCATTTTCAGCTGGTGCTGTGTTGCTAGCGACTGACTAGCAACAGTCGAAGCAGCAGCTAGCAACAGTTTCTGAAAGTTGCTATTGCTTTTGCTGTTAGTTCTAGAAAAGTAGGCAGTCGCAGTAAAAGCAAAACCAGTGTTTAAAAAACTGTCTAAATTTTCATTTACCCTGCTTTTGCTTTTGCTGCTGCTTCTGAAAAAGTAGGCAGTCGCAGTCAAAGTAAAAGTAAAATTCGAGCACTGACAACTGTCGAAGCAAAAGCAAGTCGTTGCTATTTTATTTTCAGCTGGTGCTGTGTTGCTAGCGACTGACTAGCAACAGTCGAAGCAGCAGCTAGCAACAATTTCTGAAAGTTGCTATTGCTTTTGCTGTTGGTTCTAGAAAAGTAGGCAGTCGCAGTAAAAGCAAAAGTAAAGTACGAGCATCGCTTGCTTTTGCTTCGGTCGAAAAGTCGAGGCAGCAGCAAGGAACCATTTTAGGGAGTCGTCCTAATGTAATTGCAACGCTGCGGGCGTCTCCTTTCTCCTTTGCTACACACCTCTTCAAAATGTTCTTATAAAATTTGATACTTGTTTATTAAATATACACACAGAAAAAATTAAGTAAAATGAAAATAGATAGTACTTTACTTTTGAAATTTTCATGTATTTTGTTATTTATCGGCTCCTGTTTGTAATGTTTTCTTACAGTTGGAGGCATTTAAAGTGATTTTCTTCCCATCTGCAGCTTTTAGACCGTCACTAATTGGATCTACTATATTCCTCATATTTTTGGAATTTAATACGTTGAAAGGGATGCTGTCTTCTGTTACCAATCCAATATATGATTTTACCAACTCTTTCTTGATGACTTCAATTTGTATTTTTCGGTTTCTAATAGTTTTCAGCGATAAACTCGACGATGACGCGGCACTCTCTGTACTTGACACGGTACTTGACAGATTAATTTTGTGCAGCTTAAGTAAATGTGATTTAAAATTAAAAACTCTATTATTTTTCATAGAACTTTTGCAAATATTGCATATAGCTTGTCCTTGCTCAATGTTGTTTTTAAAATGTATGTATGTATGTTCCTCCCAAAAACTATTTTGGAATGAAATCAGCTAAAAGAAAAGCGCGCCGCTCCCTAAAATGTTTCCTTGCTTTGACTTTCCGACCGAAATTGGAAATTATAAGATATTAGGGTAATTATAAGCCAATTTTTAGATGACTTGAAGTCTAATTGACATGTCATCGCAAGGGATAGCGAAATGTAAATCCAAATGAAAAACGTGTTTGATTATGTACTTAGTGGTCTGTATGGTCTGTATATAGAAGTTAACCCCTTGGATTTTGTTCTGACGAACTCTAATAAAAATAAAATAGAATACTTTATGAGCTCTGTGCATGTCATGTGACAAGTGTAAATCGATTTAGAGCCATAAACTATGATGTGTAATTTTAAACCCAACAAGGGAGCAGTGCTAATGCAGGCCACTTGAGCCTAGGCGAAAATAATCACTTGAGATGGTTCTCACACTGCACCAAGGGTTCCTGTGCGGGGGTCAAATGATAACTCTCCCGCGCAGGCAGTCGTGGTCTCTGCGTAGGCCACAGATAAGACCAGAATAAGAATTTCATGTTAGCTTCCTAAGCAGGGACTTAGTAAATAAAATTCAGCTTTAATACAGAACTCAACCGAAAGGGTTGTTTTATTTAATTCGGCCCTTTCATTTTGGTCCTTCGACAATTCTGCAGTTTTCCCCAACCTATGGTAAGAGACTCAGAAGTCAGGCCAGCACCTTTAAAAAATCTGTAACGCCTTGCAGTGTTAAAGGTTGCTAAAAATAATTGGCTCTTGTCTTTCCCCACCAGTGGTAAAAGACAGAGCATAAATTTATAAAGCAAAAAGATACAAAAGAATCTTTTATGTTAATAAATTTTTAACAATTATATGATTAGCAAAAAACTAACAATTTTTTGTGAAGTAGTCGAATAATCGACAAATGAAAAAAAGGTATATAATTCTTGCCATTAAACAAATACATTTTTTGGCGTTTTCGAGGCCTTCAACATCGAAAAAGTGATTTTTAAAAAAACAGGCGTATTCGAGGCCGACATCGAAAATGTGATTAAAAAAATCAGCCGTGGAATAAAAAGTGACTCCCGATTAAACAACAAACGTGACCCCCAATAATAAAAAATAAATACAAAAAATTAAAATAAAACAAAGTGACTCCCAACAAAAGTTTTTAAAAAAATAATAAAATTTAAATAAAATAGAGGTACTCCCAACGTATAAAAAAAAAATGTAATCATCTGTAACTGTAACAAGGACACCAGGACTTCGAAGACTTCAGCATTTCTACGACTACACTGTGTACGACAACTACAAGATCGAGCAAAGCATTGGCAAAAATCTGCAGCGGCAAAGAATCAACAGCGACAAAATCATCTAAGATAACATCGAAGACTCAGCAGCGACGACAACACCAGTAACAAATATATAGGATCAGATAGGTCCTATATAACATTACATTTATAATTATTTAATAATACAAAATTATATTATTATATTTATATATATTATATAACGTTAAGTGTTAGCCGGCTCGAGGTCAGGGTATTGAAAAAATAACACAATATTTTTATTTTGGGTTATTTCGTCAATATATTTCGGTTGCTCTTCGGCAACCGTCTTCAGGACAACTATAAAAATATGACAACGATTTTTTAACATTCTTAACTAACAAATACAATTTACATTTAACATACATTTTGTTTACACGTCTGCGTCCGATGACGTGGAGTTACTAACTAATTTTTGTTCCCTAGTAAATGTCTATATAAATGAGCGCAATTGTCAGTGTCCGTTTTGTAGTTCATCCGTATGTCTGTAGGTGTGTTTATGATATGTAACATTTCTATTGTGAATCGTTTGGCATAGTGTTGTTCTTGTGCCAAGATACTTGCCTCTTCGAGGTTCGGAGAGTGATTGTTCGTGGCACAGTGGGCCATGAGTGCTGTTTTTTGTGTTATCGTATGGTGTCTAGCCTTAAAATCTGATTTATGTTGGGCTAATCTGGTTTTGAGTTTTGATTTTGTTGTTCCTATATATATCTTATTGCATATTTCGTTATGATTGCCGTTACAAGGTATTTTATATATCACATCTTTTTTATCACTTTTATCTATCTTAGATTTTGTTCTGTTGTAAATTGATTTTAATGTGTGGTCCGGTTTGTGTGCTATTTTAATGTTTTCTTTTTCGTAGCAATCCGATTTCGCTATGCGTTCAGATAATTTCGGGACGTATGTAACGGACATATATCTTTTGCCTTTATTATTTCTACAGTTATTCTGTTGTGTTGTTTTATTTTCGGATAATAATGTTTTAATTATATGTTTCGGGAAATCGTTGTCAGTCAACATTGATTTTATCTCTTGAGTCGTCTCTCCGTGGAAATCCGTGTCTGAAATTTTGAGCATTCTCTGTATACAGCCTCTAGCTGTATTTATAATCATTTGTTTAGGGTGTTTGGAGTTGAAATTTATTAATCGTCCGGACGCAATTGGTTTCTTATACCATTTTAGTTTTAATTGATTTCCACGTCTAATTATTAATGAGTCCAAATAAGCTAATTGATCGTCTTCTTCTAGTTCCATTGTAAATTTTATATTATTGTCAAACGAGTTAAGCATTGTCAGTGTGGTTTTAATGTCATCTTCTTGAATGATTGCGAACAGGTCATCTACGTATTTTGTCAATAATCTTGGAGGTCGTCTTAGTTTTTCTAATGTGTTGTTCAGTAGAGTTTCCATTACAATGTCTGCAATGACCGGTGAGGCTGGCGATCCCATAGGCATTCCTTTTAGTTGTATGTAAAAATTGTTTTCAAATTTAAAATATCTGTTTTCTTTAATGGAAAATTTGATTATGTCCATAAATATTGTTTGAGGTATTTAGTGTATTCTTGTATTATTGTCCATTTGTTTTTGATTATGTCTAGGGCTAAATCTGTCGGTATACTCGGGAATAATGAAATTACGTCAAATGAAATTAATCTTTCATCGTCGCCAATATATGTGTTATTAATTTTTTCTTTAAATTCTACTGAATTTTTGACGTTGTAGTTGGAGTCTATTGTAATATTTTTAAAAATGTCAATTATATATTTGCATAATGCATACGAAGGGGATCCGATGGAGGAGCAGATTGGTCGTAGGGGTGTGCCTTCTTTATGTATTTTTGGTAGTCCATATATTCTTGGTGGTAATGCCGTGGTGGTTGTCAACTTATTTCTTTCGATCCTTGAGATAAGTTCCATCTTGGAGAGTTTGTCCACTATTTCGTTATTTTTTGTTTGTAGTCTAGATGTGGGGTCTTTCCTTAGTGTCCTGTATGTGTTCATATCTTTTAATATGTCCTTCATTTTTTGGTTATAGTCATCTTTGTTCATAGCTACCGTCTTATTTCCTTTGTCTGAGGTCAAAATTAAAATATCGTCATTTTCTTTAAGAAATCTTCTTGTTTGTCCCACTGTGTCTAGTATTGCACGATCGAATGCACTCTCTTGGTTCGATGTTTTATGGTCTTTGATGAGCAAGGAGAATTTGGTGCGCGCCTCTTCTTGTTTCTCTTTGTCATTAATTGTTTTGATTAGTTCCTCTCCGTCCGCAATGTATTTTAAGAGAGGGAATTTCTTCTTCTCTATCGGGAGAGCGAACTTTGGACCCTTCGTCAGCAGTGCTTGTATTGCTGGCGGGAACTCGGTGTCCGTTTTGTTCACAAACCAATCAGCTGTTTTGTTGTTGTCTGTTAGAATTTTGTTCCGTTCCTTCTGTAGTCTCTCTAGTTTTCGTATTTGCCTCATCTTGGTGGTTGTTGTTAGTTTTTTGGCAATGTTGTTCTCTCTCTCCATAAATGATGTGAAGTCGTTTGGGTCTATTTGTTTTTGTAACGTCAATCTCTTCTCCTCTCTTTTACTGACTAGTCTTCTTTGTATATGGTGTTTATGTTTGATCAGCAAGCTTAATATTTTCATATGGTAGTAATGTGTGTGTCTGTCCAGTAATTTGTTTATGTCAAAATGTATGTCATTATTGTCTGTAAATAATTTGTTACACCTAGTGCTGTTTTTTATGAATTTAGGTATTACTTTTGTCTTCCTACATTTTAATAGAAATTTGATGCTTGTCTTTAACTTAATTAATTTAGTTGATGTCAGTTGAAAATTGTTAATCGTTGGTCTTAAATTATAGTAGCTACGTTTAAGTTCAGCATATCCCATGTTGGAGTGTAATGCTATCGGCGTGCCTTCCGTTGTTTGATGTGGTTTGTTTTAGCGACCTTTCCAAATTATGTTAAGTGTTAGCCGGCTCGAGGTCAGGGTATTGAAAAAATAACACAATATTTTTATTTTGGGTTATTTCGTCGATATATTTCGGTTGCTCTTCGGCAACCGTCTTCAGGACAACTATAAAAATATGACAACGATTTTTTAACATTCTTAACTAACAAATACAATTTACATTTAACATACATTTTGTTTACACGTCTGCGTCCGATGACTACGACTACCATATGAAAATATTAAGCTTGCTGATCAAACATAAACACCATATACAAAGAAGACTAGTCAGTAAAAGAGAGGAGAAGAGATTGACGTTACAAAAACAAATAGACCCAAACGACTTCACATCATTTATGGAGAGAGAGAACAACATTGCCAAAAAACTAACAACAACCACCAAGATGAGGCAAATACGAAAACTAGAGAGACTACAGAAGGAACGGAACAAAATTCTAACAGACAACAACAAAACAGCTGATTGGTTTGTGAACAAAACGGACACCGAGTTCCCGCCAGCAATACAAGCACTGCTGACGAAGGGTCCAAAGTTCGCTCTCCCGATAGAGAAGAAGAAATTCCCTCTCTTAAAATACATTGCGGACGGAGAGGAACTAATCAAAACAATTAATGACAAAGAGAAACAAGAAGAGGCGCGCACCAAATTCTCCTTGCTCATCAAAGACCATAAAACATCGAACCAAGAGAGTGCATTCGATCGTGCAATACTAGACACAGTGGGACAAACAAGAAGATTTCTTAAAGAAAATGACGATATTTTAATTTTGACCTCAGACAAAGGAAATAAGACGGTAGCTATGAACAAAGATGACTATAACCAAAAAATGAAGGACATATTAAAAGATATGAACACATACAGGACACTAAGGAAAGACCCCACATCTAGACTACAAACAAAAAATAACGAAATAGTGGACAAACTCTCCAAGATGGAACTTATCTCAAGGATCGAAAGAAATAAGTTGACAACCACCACGGCATTACCACCAAGAATATATGGACTACCAAAAATACATAAAGAAGGCACACCCCTACGACCAATCTGCTCCTCCATCGGATCCCCTTCGTATGCATTATGCAAATATATAATTGACATTTTTAAAAATATTACAATAGACTCCAACTACAACGTCAAAAATTCAGTAGAATTTAAAGAAAAAATTAATAACACATATATTGGCGACGATGAAAGATTAATTTCATTTGACGTAATTTCATTATTCCCGAGTATACCGACAGATTTAGCCCTAGACATAATCAAAAACAAATGGACAATAATACAAGAATACACTAAATACCTCAAACAATATTTATGGACATAATCAAATTTTGCATTAAAGAAAACAGATATTTTAAATTTGAAAACAATTTTTACATACATCTAAAAGGAATGCCTATGGGATCGCCAGCCTCACCGGTCATTGCAGACATTGTAATGGAAACTCTACTGAACAACACATTAGAAAAACTAAGACGACCTCCAAGATTATTGACAAAATACGTAGATGACCTGTTCGCAATCATTCAAGAAGATGACATTAAAACCACACTGACAATGCTTAACTCGTTTGACATTAATATAAAAGTTACAATGGAACTAGAAGAAGACGATCAATTAGCTTATTTGGACTCATTAATAATTAGACGTGGAAATCAATTAAAACTAAAATGGTATAAGAAACCAATTGCGTCCGGACGAATAATAAATTTCAACTCCAAACATCCTAAACAAATGATTATAAATACAGCTAGAGGCTGTATACAGAGAATGCTCAAAATTTCAGACACGGATTTCCACGAAGAGACGACTCAAGAGATAAAATCAATGTTGACTGACAACGATTTCCCGAAACATATAATTAAAACATTATTATCCGAAAATAAAACAACACAACAGAATAACTGTAGAAATAATAAAGGCAAAAGATATATGTCCGTTACATACGTCCCGAAATTATCTGAACGCATAGCGAAATCGGATTGCTACGAAAAAGAAAACATTAAAATAGCACACAAACCGGACCACACATTAAAATCAATTTACAACAGAACAAAATCTAAGATAGATAAAAGTGATAAAAAAGATGTGATATATAAAATACCTTGTAACGGCAATCATAACGAAATATGCAATAAGATATATATAGGAACAACAAAATCAAAACTCAAAACCAGATTAGCCCAACATAAATCAGATTTTAAGGCTAGACACCATACGATAACACAAAAAACAGCACTCATGGCCCACTGTGCCACGAACAATCACTCTCCGAACCTCGAAGAGGCAAGTATCTTGGCACAAGAACAACACTATGCCAAACGATTCACAATAGAAATGTTACATATCATAAACACACCTACAGACATACGGATGAACTACAAAACGGACACTGACAATTGCGCTCATTTATATAGACATTTACTAGGGAACAAAAATTAGTTAGTAACTCCACGTCATCGGACGCAGACGTGTAAACAAAATGTATGTTAAATGTAAATTGTATTTGTTAGTTAAGAATGTTAAAAAATCGTTGTCATATTTTTATAGTTGTCCTGAAGACGGTTGCCGAAGAGCAACCGAAATATATCGACGAAATAACCCAAAATAAAAATATTGTGTTATTTTTTCAATACCCTGACCTCGAGCCGGCTAACACTTAACATAATTTGGAAAGGTCGCTAAAACAAACCACATCAAACAACGGAAGGCACGCCGATAGCATTACACTCCAACATGGGATATGCTGAACTTAAACGTAGCTACTATAATTTAAGACCAACGATTAACAATTTTCAACTGACATCAACTAAATTAATTAAGTTAAAGACAAGCATCAAATTTCTATTAAAATGTAGGAAGACAAAAGTAATACCTAAATTCATAAAAAACAGCACTAGGTGTAACAAATTATTTACAGACAATAATGACATACATTTTGACATAAACAAATTACTGGACAGACACACACATTACTACCATATGAAAATATTAAGCTTGCTGATCAAACATAAACACCATATACAAAGAAGACTAGTCAGTAAAAGAGAGGAGAAGAGATTGACGTTACAAAAACAAATAGACCCAAACGACTTCACATCATTTATGGAGAGAGAGAACAACATTGCCAAAAAACTAACAACAACCACCAAGATGAGGCAAATACGAAAACTAGAGAGACTACAGAAGGAACGGAACAATATTCTAACAGACAACAACAAAACAGCTGATTGGTTTGTGAACAAAACGGACACCGAGTTCCCGCCAGCAATACAAGCACTGCTGACGAAGGGTCCAAAGTTCGCTCTCCCGATAGAGAAGAAGAAATTCCCTCTCTTAAAATACATTGCGGACGGAGAGGAACTAATCAAAACAATTAATGACAAAGAGAAACAAGAAGAGGCGCGCACCAAATTCTCCTTGCTCATCAAAGACCATAAAACATCGAACCAAGAGAGTGCATTCGATCGTGCAATACTAGACACAGTGGGACAAACAAGAAGATTTCTTAAAGAAAATGACGATATTTTAATTTTGACCTCAGACAAAGGAAATAAGACGGTAGCTATGAACAAAGATGACTATAACCAAAAAATGAAGGACATATTAAAAGATATGAACACATACAGGACACTAAGGAAAGACCCCACATCTAGACTACAAACAAAAAATAACGAAATAGTGGACAAACTCTCCAAGATGGAACTTATCTCAAGGATCGAAAGAAATAAGTTGACAACCACCACGGCATTACCACCAAGAATATATGGACTACCAAAAATACATAAAGAAGGCACACCCCTACGACCAATCTGCTCCTCCATCGGATCCCCTTCGTATGCATTATGCAAATATATAATTGACATTTTAAAAAATATTACAATAGACTCCAACTACAACGTCAAAAATTCAGTAAAATTTAAAGAAAAAACAAGAGGGAACGCTATAGTCGAGTGCCTCGACTATCAAATATCCGTTACTCAGCTAAAGTCAGCAGTCTCAAGCAGGGCAAACCAAGCAGCCGCTTCAAAAAATTTAAAAAATTTCTTCTACATTTCGGTAGGCGTTAGTAACCCAAACAAAGTTGCGTTTACACTTTTGCTCTAGCTTTAAAACTATGGGCGCCACAGCTTTTCGCGGTTTGTGGTCGTTAGGGGGGAGGGGGGTTTCCAACTTTGGTCTATCAATATGTATTGATGAAACGAATACACATTGCTTTTCCCGTTAATATAGCTTCAAAACTGTGGGTGCCACAGTTTTTCGCGGTTTGTGGGCGTTAGAGGGGGCGTGGTATTTCGGGTTGAAAAACTTGCGCTGCGTATTAACCCCTAGAATCTGCATGCCAAGTCCCAATCTTCTAGCTTTTATAGTTTCCGAGATCTCAGCGTTCATACAGACGGGTGCCACTGTTTTTCGCGGTTTGTTGGCGTTAGGGGGGAGGGGGGTTTCCCACTTTGGTCTATCAATATGTATTGATGAAACAAATACACATTTCTTTTCCCGTTAATATAGCTTCAAAACTGTGGGTGCCACAGTTTTTCGCGGTTTGTGGGTGTTAGAGGGGGCGTGGCACATCGGCGTGAAAAACTTGCGCTGCGTAATAACCCCTAGAATCTGCATGCCAAATCCCAATCTTTTAGCTTTTATAGTTTCCGAGATCTCAGCGTTCATACAGAACGGGTCACAGTTTTTCGCGGTTTGTGGGCGTTAGAGAAGGCGTGGCACATCGGCGTGAAAAACTTGCGCTGCGTATTAACCCCTAGAATCTGCATGCCAAGTCTCAATCTTCTAGCTTTTATAGTTTCCAAGATCTCAGCGTTCATACAGACGGACAGACAGACGGACAGACGGACAGACAGACGGACAGACGGACATGGCTAGATCGACTCGGCTAGTGATCCTGATCAAGAATATATATACTTTATATGGTCGGAAACGCTTCCTTCTGCCTGCTACATACTTTTGCACGAATCTAATATACCCTTTTACTCTACGAGTAACGGGTATAATTAATAACACATATATTGGCGACGATGAAAGATTAATTTCATTTGACGTAATTTCATTATTCCCGAGTATACCGACAGATTTAGCCCTAGACATAATCAAAAACAAATGGACAATAATACAAGAATACACTAAAATACCTCAAACAATATTTATGGACATAATCAAATTTTGCATTAAAGAAAACAGATATTTTAAATTTGAAAACAATTTTTACATACAACTAAAAGGAATGCCTATGGGATCGCCAGCCTCACCGGTCATTGCAGACATTGTAATGGAAACTCTACTGAACAACACATTAGAAAAACTAAGACGACCTCCAAGATTATTGACAAAATACGTAGATGACCTGTTCGCAATCATTCAAGAAGATGACATTAAAACCACACTGACAATGCTTAACTCGTTTGACATTAATATAAAAGTTACAATGGAACTAGAAGAAGACGATCAATTAGCTTATTTGGACTCATTAATAATTAGACGTGGAAATCAATTAAAACTAAAATGGTATAAGAAACCAATTGCGTCCGGACGAATAATAAATTTCAACTCCAAACATCCTAAACAAATGATTATAAATACAGCTAGAGGCTGTATACAGAGAATGCTCAAAATTTCAGACACGGATTTCCACGAAGAGACGACTCAAGAGATAAAATCAATGTTGACTGACAACGATTTCCCGAAACATATAATTAACACATTATTATCCGAAAATAAAACAACACAACAGAATAACTGTAGAAATAATAAAGGCAAAAGATATATGTCCGTTACATACGTCCCGAAATTATCTGAACGCATAGCGAAATCGGATTGCTACGAAAAAGAAAACATTAAAATAGCACACAAACCGGACCACACATTAAAATCAATTTACAACAGAACAAAATCTAAGATAGATAAAAGTGATAAAAAAGATGTGATATATAAAATACCTTGTAACGGCAATCATAACGAAATATGCAATAAGATATATATAGGAACAACAAAATCAAAACTCAAAACCAGATTAGCCCAACATAAATCAGATTTTAAGGCTAGACACCATACGATAACACAAAAAACAGCACTCATGGCCCACTGTGCCACGAACAATCACTCTCCGAACCTCGAAGAGGCAAGTATCTTGGCACAAGAACAACACTATGCCAAACGATTCACAATAGAAATGTTACATATCATAAACACACCTACAGACATACGGATGAACTACAAAACGGACACTGACAATTGCGCTCATTTATATCAAACAAAAACACCTCTTAACGAGGTATAAAAATAGTGACGATCGCACCTTCAACGTACAAAAGTTCTGATATCAAATTTTGTGACGAAAAATGATTTTAGATGCGACCAAATAAGTACGCTACCTAAAATTTACTCTTTCGACCCGCTTTAACAAATATTTAATATCTACACGAAAGTTTTCTGTTGTAGCGTGCCGAATGAATAAATTTTAGGTAGCGTACTTATTTGGTCGCATCTAAAATCATTTTTCGTCACAAAATTTAATATCAGAACTTTTGTACGTTGAAGGTGCGATCGTCACTATTTTTATACCTCGTTAAGAGGTGTTTTTGTTTGATATCAGAAGTTTTTGTTTTGACCACAGTCGAAGTACCCCAATACCATGACTAGGAGTCGTCCCCATATGGCTTGGCTATTGAAAAAACGCGCATATATTAAAATAATAAAAACAATTTTTTTTGTGGGGGCAATGGTTAAACATTTTTTTTAAATCTTAATTTGTTTTTATTTTTAAGAAATTAAAACATTTTTTGTTTAGAAATTTTTTTTGAAAGAAGAGGAATTAATGAAAAAGACATGAAGTTAATCAATTCATATAACCGGAGATACAGATTTTCAATGAGAGGGTACTTTTCCAAATTTGACGATTTTTGGCAACTAAAAAAATTCTAACTAAAAAAATAATTTTTTTTCGGTCAAATCCTGATACGCGTGTTTACTTATTTTCAGAATAATATACGTAAAAAAAGTTTCAGGCAAATCACAAATGTGACCCAATAAAAAGTGATCGGTTTGTAAAAGAACCGCCCATTTATGAATTTATTTATTTACTTATTTATTTATTAATTAATAATTTAATTTATTTTTTTATTTACTTAATTATTTATTTATTCATTTAATTTTTATTTACTTTTTTATTTATTTTTATTTATTTATTTATTTACTTATTTATTTATTTACTTATTTATTTATTTACTTATTTATTTATTTACTTATTTATTTATTTATTTATTTATTTATTAATTTTAAGAATTGTATAATGGAACGCTTTAAAACAATTTTAACGATTTCTTGACCCTAAAATACATTTTGGATACGCACATACTAAATTCAATGCTTTTAGGCAGCGTTAGTTGTTTTGGGCTAGCATAAGTGGCCATTTTCGTTTCTGAATAACTTTTAAACGTGACTTTTTACAGTAATGTGTTATATACCAAAATTTAAGGAATCTCAAGGGCTATACAGTTTAAAGTTTTAAAGAAAATCGTTAGAGCCGTTTTTGAGAAAAATAAAAAAAAGCTAAAAAAAAAGTTAAAAAAAAATTTGTTTTGTGCATATCTTTTTAACTATAACATTTACACAAATTACATATAGGGGGCGCTTACAGCATTTCAAAATACCTTTCAAACGAGATACAGCACAAGTCTGTAGCTTCAGTAGTTTAGAAGTTACAGCCTTCCGTATTTTAGCTATTTTTAGCTGTTTTCCCGCTAAACTAGCGGGTTTTTCCAAAAGTGGTAGAACTAAAGTTTCTTATATCGAGCTGTTAAACATCATATCAAATTTTCAGGACTTTAAAACCATGTTTTGGGACACACAGACAAACTGACAAACTGACAAACTGACAAACAGAATTAAAATTTCATTTTGGGAAGAAGAAGAAAATCTTGTTTTCGGTATAACTTTTGAACGGAGCGTCCGATTTTCTGATATGACCCCTCATATTAAGCGCATTTTCAGTAGGAATACAACTAACATAGTGCGGGGGGCCGATTATCCCCACGGGCCCCAGCAGATCCAAATTTCTAAATTTTCACTTCTACACTTTCACCGCTCTCTCTCCCAAACCAATTGATTTTCTTGAGGTCTTGGTATGCAATCCTTTAAGTTTTAGGAATACCTTTAATTTGGTGTATCACTCGCGAGGATCGGACCATTACAGCAGATTTTCAATTCTGCGGCTATATAATAGTAGTCGCCTTCGCACACTCTCCTGGTGCGCTTCGTCACTACATGGACTGCCGTCCATAGTGATAGACATTTACTAGGGAACAAAAATTAGTTAGTAACTCCACGTCATTGGACGCAGACGTGTAAACAAAATGTATGTTAAATGTAAATTGTATTTGTTAGTTAAGAATGTTAAAAAATCGTTGTCATATTTTTATAGTTGTCCTGAAGACGGTTGCCGAAGAGCAACCGAAATATATCGACGAAATAACCCAAAATAAAAATATTGTGTTATTTTTTCAATACCCTGACCTCGAGCCGGCTAACACTTAACATAATTTGGAAAGGTCGCCAAAACAAACCACATATTATATAACAATTTATTAAAAGTATTAAGATCGAATTTCTAATTAAAATCAAACCAAAATAATTAAAACAAAAATAATAATTCAAAATGTTCTCCAAAAAAACGATCGCACTGATAAAACGGCAGGTTGAGATTACAGAAGCCAGTAAGGCGCTTGAAGAGCTCCCTAGTTTATCTTTCTAATATTTAAAAAAATTCGATGAGCTGCAGGCTGAGTGCCTTGAAAATCATAAAGCTCTGATTCATATTTGAGTAGTCGAACGTGACTAATTCACTAAGAATCATTACGAGCAAATGGTAGCCATGTTTAATAAAATAAAAGTCAGAATAGACAAAGTTTTAACTGAGTCCGATAAGTCCGAGGGTAAATTAATGGTAAAAGAGCAAAATATCGAAACAAATTTTAACTGCGAAAGCCAGTTAGATATTGCAATAGAGCAGTTAAATAAATATTTAAAAGATACATTTGAGTACATTCAAAACGATAAAATTAAAACGTTTGAAATTCGAATTGGGAAGCTTAATTTTTATTGGGAGAAACTAGTTGTCTTAAAAAACAAAAGAAATTGAAGTTATTTCCGACGTCATTGAATTTTTAGAGCATCGACTTAGTTCGATAAGCTCATTTCAGGATGAAAGGCCTGTTAAAAAGGTATTTAGTATCAATGTAAGCCAATTAGATACTAAAAGGTGTCCTATTTGTAAAGGTGTGGGACACACATTATTTCAATATCAGACATTTAGGGCTTTAAATCCATCTGAAACAAGAGGGAACGCTATAGTCGAGTGCCTCGACTATCAAATACCCGTTACTCAGCTAAAGTCAGCAGTCTCAAGCAGGGCAAACCAAGCAGCCGCTTCAAAAAATTTAAAAAATTTCTTCTACATTTCGGTAGGCGTTAATAACCCATACAAAATTGCGTTTACACTTTTGCTCTAGTTTTAAAACTATGGGCGCCACAGCTTTTCGCGGTTTGTGGGCGTTAGGGGGGAGGGGGGTTTCCCACTTTGGTCTATATAGCTTCAAAACTGTGGGTGCCACAGTTTTTCGCGGTTTGTGGGTGTTAGAGGGGGCGTGGCACATCGGCGTGAAAAACTTGCGCTGCGTAATAGCCCCTAGAATCTGCATGCCAAATCCCAATCTTCTAGCTTTTATAGTTTCCGAGATCTCAGCGTTCATACAGAACGGGTCACAGTTTTTCGCGGTTTGTGGGCGTTAGAGAAGGCGTGGCACATCGGCGTGAAAATCAATCTTCTAGCTTTTATAGTTTCCAAGATCTCGGCGTTCATACAGACGGACAGACAGACGGACAGACAGACGGACAGACGGACATGGCTAGATCGACCCGGCTAGTGATCCTGATCAAGAATATATATACTTTATATGGTCGGAAACGCTTCCATCTGCCTGTTACATACTTTTGCACGAATCTAATATACCCTTTTACTCTACGAGTAACGGGTATAAAAATGGAGCAAGCCAAAAAGCAAAGTTATGTTTTAAATGTTTAAAACACACTTTTAATAAAAAATGTCCCAGCGGTATTTCATGTTTTATATGTGTTATGTTTAAAAGAATGGCAGCCCTTTTCATTCCGACAAAGATCACCCTGTGGATTAATCGTGACGTGTCGTGGTGAATGTTCACTACCTTTTCGATATCCCATCTCTACTTTTTCTGTACTCTTAAGCTCGTGCATAATGCGAACCAATTAAATATGTATTAAACCTAATAATAAAGGACATATTATTTGGTGTCAGAAGTGAGTCAACATGGCAGACGGAAACCTGGATCTGAACAGCCTAATTGCTTCCATAAGTGCTGCAATAACCCAAGCAGCCACAAATGCTGGCCAGGCAAGCAGCTCTTCAATGACGCCGCCGTTTTCAATGGGAAACTACAAGGCGGGCGAGGACGCATCGGTACGAGAATACTTCACACGATTCGAATGGGCATTACAACTGAGCAAAATCCCAATTGCTGAATATGAAAACTACATCCGAGTCCATATGGGTCCAGAGCTTAATTCCGCGTTGCGAATTTTGATAAGTCCACGAAATCCGGAAGATCTTCAGTTTACCGAAATTAAAGAGGTGCTAATTAACCACTTCGATGGAAAGCGAAACACGTTCGCTGAGAGATTTAAATTCAGGCAGATTCGTCAGGAAGCAGGAGAATCAATTGCGACATATGCGCTGCGTCTGCGACAAGCAGCAACATATTGTGATTTCGGATCTTTTCTAGATAGAATGCTAACGGAGCAAATGCTCTTTGGAATGGAGTCTCGCAGTATATGTGACGAGATTATTTCTAAACAACCGAGAACTTTTACAGATGCTTACGAAATTGCTTATTCCAGAGAACTTACGCATCGATCCACGGGGATAGTAAATGCATCAGAATCGGTATTCCACGAGACAACAATCAAGCCAGAACCTACGTACAAATTGGGGTATTCACCAGTAAAAAAGAAACAAGGAAATACATCGGGATACACGCAGATGAATTCTTGCTACGGCTGTGGGGGCCAACATCTTCGAAAGAATTGCAAATTCAAAAATGAGAAATGTTTTTCATGTGGCAAACTGGGACACATAAGAAAGATGTGCAAATCTACTACAAACCAAATCACTGACTCCGAAGCAGAGGAAAATGAGCAGGTGCAAGTATTGCGCCAATGTAATAAACTGAGCACGTCAGGGAAACACAGTAAGAAAATGATTCAAATGCAGATCAATGGGAAGGAAATAGTAATGGAACTAGATACAGGGGCTCCATGTAGCATCATAAATCATGTCGAATTTCGGAAGAATTTACCTACAACACCCCTAACAAATACGAACCGAAGATTTGCGAGCTACACAGGTCACATCGTCAACTGTATAGGTCGTGCAGTGGTCAAAGTAAAATATAAGAACACCACCCAGAAACTAAATCTGTATGTAGTGGAGGGAAACTTTGACACATTATGTGGACGAGAATGGATTTCACAATTCGTGCGAGAAATAAACTTTTCAAGCCTATTTGCGCCCGATCAGACACCGCAGTCGTCCGCTCAGGGAACCTCAAATGCGAGTAGAGCGTTGGTCAACGCAATAGAAATACGAGCGACAGACTTGAGCGCAGCTGAGATGTTGCGCCTTCAACAATTACTTCAACAATTCACAGATGTTTTCAGTGCAACAGCGGGCATGTTTAAGGGACCACCTGCAAAAGTTCACCTCAAAGCGGATGCCAAGCCGATATTCGCACGACCAAGAGAGGTACCCTTTGCACTGAAGGATGCTTACGCCAAGGAGATCGAATCAAAGATTGCGGCAGGATTTTACAAACGTGTCGAATTTTCAGAGTGGGCATCAACTACACATGTAGTAACAAAGAAGAATGGAGGCATTCGCATTACAGGCAATTACAAACCTACAGTAAACCCGCAAATTATTATCGACGAACATCCCATCCCGAGAGCAGAAGATATCTTTAACAAAATGAGAGGAGCCACAGTATTCGCTCACTTAGATGTAACGGATGCCTATTCACACTTGCCTATCGACGAGGAATTTGGTCACGTGTTGACATTAAACACTCCTACGCATGGTCTAATTCGCCCAACACGTGCAGTCTATGGCGCTGCAAATATACCTGCAATTTGGCAGCGCACAATGGAATCTGTGCTTCAAGGCATTCCGAACATTTTAAATTTTTTCGATGATATCTTGATCTACGCTAATAATGTGGAGGAGCTTCTAAAAACCTTAGACAAAACATTACGTACACTGAAGACCCTGGGGTTCAAGCTGAATAAGAACAAGTGTGTATTCGCCGCCCGATCGATCGAGTTTCTAGGTCATAAGATCAATGATCAGGGCATTCAAAAATCGAACAAACACGTTGAAGCCGTCCTTTATGCACCAATGCCGAAATCAATTGAGGACGTACAACTATTTCTGGGAAAAGCAGCGTACTACACCAACTTCATTCCAAACCTGGCCAGTTTAGAAAGACCGCTTAGGAATCTCCTTAAGGAAGGCAAGTTTTATTGGACTGCAAATCACAATTCGGCGTACAATAGCATTAAGGACTTGCTAGTATCACCACAAGTCTTAATGCCATATGACCCCTCGCTCCCACTGCTACTAGCAACAGACGCCAGCCCAACTGGTCTGGGTGCTGTTTTGTCACACCGCCTGATGGATGGAAAAGAGAGACCAATAGCCTATGCAAGTCGAACGATGACTGGAACAGAACAGCGATATCCCCAGATTGATAAAGAGGCGCTCGCGATCGTATGGGCGGTGAACAGATTCTTTAAGTATCTGTACGCAAGGCATTGGACCCTTATAACAGACAATAAGCCGCTTTCCCAGATACTTCACCCAGTGAAATCGTTACCAACGTTATGCATCTCGCGTATGGCAAACTACGCCGACTTTTTGTCTAACTTTGACTTTGAGGTGATAGCAAAAAGATCCAAGGAAAATTGCAATGCCGACTACTTATCCCGTTTGCCTATCATGGAAAAACAGAACTGCGACGAAGAATCCGATGCATTTGACAACTTTGTAATTCGCCAAATTAGACAGCTACCATTAACATCTACTCGAATAGCACTGGAGACAAGGAAAGATGACCAGTTGGGAAAAATAATACAAGCGATTGAAGGGGGCCAATGCCTCAAGCGAGCAGGATATAAAGCTCCAGAACATCACTACCAAGTCTCATCTGGCTGCCTAATTTACGAGCACAGAGTGGTAATCCCGACCAAACTTAGGAAGTTGGTACTAGAAGAACTTCATGGTGCTCACTTGGGTATCGTAGCGTGCATATCGATTATGCTGGACCATTTCAGGGCAAGATGTTACTGATAATCACAGATGCTTTCTCCAAATGGCTAGACGTGGCAGTTACAAAATCAATCACAGCGTCAGCTACCAGCGCTTTACTGGATAACCTTTTTGCGAAGTTTGGAGTACCCCAGATGATTGTTTCCGATAACGGAACCAATTTTAAATCCGAGGAGTTCAACGATTTTTTGACCAAAATCGGAGTAAAATACCATAACTACACAGCCCCATATCACCCCGCAACGAACGGACAAGCTGAGCGCAATGTACAAACCGTCAAAGGTGCCCTTAAAGCAATGGGTACTTCTTCTAGTTCCTTACAGGCAGATCTCAACGAATTCCTCCGTCAGTACAACAACGCTCAACATTCCACAACAGGCGAGTCACCAGCGAAACTATTTATGGGCAGACAACTACGCACGCGCCTGGATCTAATTCGCCCTGACGGACCCCAGAGCAAAGTAACATCCAAGCAATCAACACAATGCAAACAGACATTCCGACGATTTGTTCCAGGTCAGAGAGTCTACTTTGCGACCTACACCCCGCGAATGGATAAGTGGGTGCCAGGAAAAATTGTCAAGAACTCAGGTGACCTCCATTATGAAATCGCCCACAACAACAAAATCTATAAGCGACATATTGACCAAATAAGGAGCGCACTGGAGGGGGACATTCAGGAACACCAAGAAGAAGTAAATATTTCGAGTCCCACCTCCACCTACGGGAAGGATGAGGAAGTAAACAACGAAATCCTCCCAATTAGCGTCGAAGCGAGCCAAAGCATCAGTACTCCACACAAGAACCACCTTGGCGAAGATCCAGACGATGACCATTTTAGCACTCCACTATCGACTCCTGAGGATGAGGAACAAAGGAAGGAGTCCGGGAGACAGGATACTCCTCAGTTGGCGCCACCACCACAACAGATTCTTCGGCGATCCACCAGAGTTCGTAAGCCGAGAGTAATATTTTCCTCATCACCCTGAGAGGGGAAGAAATGTTATGTTTAAAAGAATGGCAGCCCTTTTCATTCCGACAAAGATCACCCTGTGGATTAATCGTGACGTGTCGTGGTGAATGTTCACTACCTTTTCGATATCCCATCTCTACTTTTTCTGTACTCTTAAGCTCGTGCATAATGCGAACCAATTAAATATGTATTAAACCTAATAATAAAGGACATATTAATATGTAAGAAAAATCATCACACCATGATTCATATAAATTATAGTAATAACCAAAAAAACAAAAAGGTTATAAAAAGTATGACGTCGGAACAAATGTTGTTAGCTACAGCACAAGTTCAAATTAAATCTTCTAAAGGAGGATACAAAAAATTTAGGTCTTTGATTGACAGTGGTTCTCAAAGCACATTAATTTCTGAAGCAGCTGCTCAGATTTTAAATCTACCGCATATTCGATCTCAAACCGAGATCAGTGGAGTATCGTCCACAGGAAAGTGCATCTCGAAGCACAAAGTAAATCTTTTAATTAAAAGTAAAAAGTAAGACAAAACTATAAAGGTGGAAGCCATTGCACTTCCTAAAATAAAAAGGGATCTAACGACCAACACAGTCAATGTTGACAAATCGAAATGGGAGAATTTTAACTTAGCTGACCCCGAATTTGACAAGTCAAGGCGGGTGGATCTGATCATTGGATCAGATTTATATACTCACATTCTGCAGAGTGGAGTTGTTAAAAAAGATGGGCTCCTTGGACAAAAAACCAATTTCTGGTGGATTGCCTCTGGATGTCAAAAATCCAATCAAAAAAAGACGATGGTATGAATGAATTTTAACGAGTTGGATAAATGTCGGAATTTAAAAGGGAATAATAAAAACAAAAGTGATCTTATTTCCCCGGCAGGACCTCACTGAATTGTAAAGTTGATATTAATTCAGCTACAAGGAAGAATAGTCCTAATTTAGTAAAAGGTTAGATTGTCTTAGTGCGGGATCAGACTTCCTATTCATCAAAGTGGTTGATAGGTAAAGTAGTAAAGGTCCGTATAGGAAAAGACAAAGAAAAAATAAAAATTAAATTGCAAGATGGTTTTATCAAAAGAACTATCAGCCAAATTTATCAACTAGACAAATTAAAATCTAGATTTTGATAGGGTAATTTGACGGATTGAGGTTTATTTGTCAATAAAAAATTAATATTAAATTAATATTACAAAATTAATTTAATTAATGCCAAAATACCTTGGTTTGGTAGTCATGCTTCAGTGCTTTATAAAATTATCCTAGTTCCGGTCAAATTGGAGGACCGCATGATTACAGTGCATGTAGATTCTCAGTACTTTATTTATAATTTTGAGATCGATGCATATCACCTTATGGCTGAATCTACTATTAATAAATGTCAAAGGTGGTAGTCGAATAAAAGAGTTTGTGAGGGAAGTTGGCCTTGAAGTAGTGCTAACCACAATAGTTGTGAGATTAAACCTCTCAAACCAAATAAGGCATCGAACTGCAGGTATGAAGCGATTGTTGATAGTAAGTCATATTGGGTTGAGTTAAAAAAGAAAAGTATTTGGCTTCTTAAAGTTCAGAACAGTTCTAAGGATAGAATTCAATGTAGCAACTCAAAAATAGAGCTAGCAGATTTACCTGAACGAGGAATAATAACTTTAAGGTCAGATTGTACTGCTCGAACTGATGATATAATTTTCGCTGCTCAACACAGTATTCAGCCAGAAGATCAGGGAACATTAGCTTTGTCTTACATTGGAGACGTCAATGAAATACCAAAAATTATTTGGAATCCGCTCGAAATGCCATTAATTAACCATACGGACGAAATCAATATTTTATCAAAGCAGATTCAATATTTAAAAACTCACAAGCTAGAATTGAGGGAAATAGACTTTCATCATTTAACTGGACATGCATCCCCAATTTTAGCAATAGAAATAATAATGATTTTAATTGTATATTTTATAAGAAAAATAAAAATACGAAGGCAGTTACAAGCCATAGCATTACCCAGCAATATGCTTAATATGTAATTTTTGTAGATACCGTAAACCAATGAATTAAAAATGTTTTATGTTAACAAGTAAATAAATAAATAACAAGAGGGACCGCTATAGTCGAGTGCCTCGACTATCAAATACCCGTTACTCAGCTAAAGTCAGCAGTCTCAAGCAGGGCAAACCAAGCAACCGCATCAAAAAATTAAAAATATTTCTTCTACATTTCGGTAGGCGTTAATAACCCAAACAAAATTGCGTTTACACTTTTGCTCTAGCTTTAAAACTATGGGCGCCACAGCTTTTCGCGGTTTGTGGTCGTTAGGGGGGAGGGGGGGTTTCCAACTTTGGTCTATCAATCTATCAATATGTATTGATGAAACGAATACACATTGCTTTTCCCGTTAATATAGCTTCAAAACTGTGGGTGCCACAGTTTTTCGCGGTTTGTGGGTGTTAGAGGGGGCGTGGCACATCGGCGTGAAAAACTTGCGCTGCGTAATAACCCCTAGAATCTGCATGCCAAATTCCAATCTTCTAGCTTTTATAGTTTCCGAGATCTCAGCGTTCATACAGACGGGTGCCACTGCTTTTCGCGGTTTGTGGGCGTTAGGGGGGAGGGGGGTTTCCCACTTTGGTCTATCAATATGTACAAATACACATTTCTTTTCCCGTTAATATAGCTTCAAAACTGTGGGTGCCACAGTTTTTCGCGGTTTGTGGGTGTTAGAGGGGGCGTGGCATATCGGCGTGAAAAACTTGCGCTGCGAAATAACCCCTAGAATCTGCATGCCAAATCCCAATCTTCTAGCTTTTATAGTTTCTGAGATCCCAGCGTTCATACAGAACGGGTCACAGTTTTTCGCGGTTTGTGGGCGTTAGAGAGGGCGTGGCACATCGGCGTGAAAAACTTGCGCTGCGTATTAACCCCTAGAATCTGCATGCCAAATCTCAATCTTCTAGCTTTTATAGTTTCCAAGATCTCAGCGTTCATACAGACGGGCAGACAGACGGACAGACAGACGGACAGACAGACGGACAGACAGACGGACAGACGGACAGACGGACATGGCTAGATCGACTCGGCTATTCTCATATACCCTTTTACTCTACGAGTAACGGGTATAAAAATGTTAAAACAAAATAATTGCAAGCCGTGGCAAGGTGTCAAAATTATTATGCAAAATAAAATATATCGAATTAATACAGTCCACTAATTTTGTATTGCACTTTTATTGAAATAAATATGATCAATTGTTATTGTCACACACACTTAAACTTGCCGGCCCTTGCGACCCTTCGTAGTTTGAACTGGGATCAAAACGTAAGGCTTCCTGTAGATTCTGTAGAACTGGTAAACCGTTTAACTTTTAATGTTCCCGTTAGACTAACACAAAGTTACTGCCCCCTTAATTTGCCTCGATGTACATCAAATTTTACTCTGCATGAGCCCTTTCGCGTCCTATGTAATAATTATAACAATCTTTATCAATTAATTTGCACTTCAACTTCTATCCCTGTATTAAAAACTACAATTTTATCTTATTTGCTTCAATCTTAGTTGTAACCATTAGAATCTTTATGTGACCCGTCTCTATTTTGTCTCATGTATTTTTCCTCGCGAACTCGCATTTTTGCCCAAAAAGGGTCCCGCGTGTAACAAGCACGTGCTTTGTATAGTTGGGCCACTTGTTTGTACTGCTCGTAGTGCATCAACGTCCATCATATATAAATGAAACCAGTACCGGTACCAAAATTAAATTTGGAACTGATTACCGTACTTCGTATAAAAATACAGAAAATACAGATACAGAAATGTGAGGGTCCCACTTTCCGCCGTGGCGTTTTTTCCCGTCTCTCTTCAGCACATGTGCTTTTTATGAAAGAAAATGTCAGAGCAGTTTGTAAATCCTTTCATACGATAAAAATTTGTCCAAGGCAACAGACATTATTAAATGGTGGTCTGAATCTTCCAAAAGTTCTCAGAGTTGCTAAGATTTTTGGTGACCTCTTGAAAAATGGGAAAAATGGCTATAACCAACAATTATTTTTGTCATAACCAACAATTTTAAGCATTTCAACACACTTCACTTGGGGAGTGAACCCATGACTTTCCGGGATTTGCAAATTTCGTTAGGTCGTCAACGCTACCTCTTCAGCCGGAGTGGGAGATGTGAGCTAAGCGTCGAAACTTCTATTTATAGCACAACTTAGGAATACTTACTTGAGAGTTACAACTTCTAGGGCTGTGTCATACTTCAAAGCTTCGTCGCTTGATCTTCTAATGTGTGTGAAAGCTTTATTGTGTGTCTGTTTGGAAGCGATCTGCTTCACGATTTTACAGACGTGAATAACAACAACTTATTAATTGTTGAAGCGATGAGAGATGTGAGCTAAGCGTCGAAACTTCTATTTATAGCACAACTTAGGAATACTTACTTGAGAGTTACAACTTCTAGGGCTGTGTCATACTTCAAAGCTTCGTCGCTTGATCTTCTAATGTGTGTGAAAGCTTTATTGTGTGTCTGTTTGGAAGCGATCTGCTTCACGATTTTACAGACGTGAATAACAACAACTTATTAATTGTTGTTACTCGAACATTACGCATTTTTGTATGCATTTGCATTATGCGGTGTTTTTTGGGCGTGTTGACCCTTATCTAGATGTTAAGATTTTTGGTGACCTCTTCAAAAATGGGAAGAGTTGTTTGCAATTTCTCAGCGTCAAGTTATCATGAATGCGCTTAGAAACCGTTTGGACTCGAAAACTTTAAAAGTATGAATGCATTTAAGAATTAATCACATTTTTTCCAAATAATTAACTTTTTCGAAAGCTTATTATCATTATAAGTATAATCCTCTCTATGATTTTGGATCTATTGAGTTAATGTTAATGTGCCTTCAAATATAGTTTTTATTTTCTTAATAAAACATAAATTATTTCTATGTTAATGAATACATATACATACATATTTAAAAGAAATTTGTTTAACTGTACCGTTACGGTACCAGAACCGGAATCAAAACCTCAATACCAAAATTGAACGGTTTAATTTAATTTAATTTAATTTATTTATTTGTTTTATCCCGATGCGACAAGACTAGGTCTTATAAATTATTACATCGGTCACTTTGGAAAAATTAATAATAGGGTATTTTACAAAACTTAAAAGCTAATACAAAATTAATAAAGAGGAATACAAAATAAACAAAGAAAAATAGTTACGTTTAACATTAAATAATTTAAATTAAACAGATAGAGTGTAATAATAATAGTATTATGATGATGTTGTGCTTTTCAAATAATTGGTAAGATCTTTTTTAAATTGCGTTGCGTTCCTTAGGTTTTTAATATTATTAGGGAGGTCATTCCAGTAGCGTATAGCCTGAACGAAAAAATGTTTTTCAGCTATTGATAGCTTTATCCTTTTGGAGATTAAATAATTAGTCCGAGAAGACGTTGCCAATTGCAAGTGCTCCATCAAGTAAGGGGGTTCATTGGATATAACGACTTTGTGGAGAAATAGAAGGGTTCTAAGTTTAACCCATGCCTCAAAGCTTAGTCCAAAGATGTTCGTAGCGTGTCTTGTAATGTGGTCCCTACGGTTCAGGTTAAAAATATATCGAGCGATCGAATTAAACGCTACTCTGAGTCTTCGCATGCTTAAAGCATCACAATATGAAAAGATTTCCATGCCGTAAAAGAGAACCGGGATTAAACAAGTCTTCGCCACCAACATCCTGATGTTCTGAGGGATAAGTTTCTGGGATAAGGAGAGCTGTCTAAGCATGCCAAACGTTTTACCGGTAGCTTTAATGATTTGATTGGTCCAAGTTAAGGTTGTATTGAATTCGATTCCTAAATTTGTGGCTTGCTCAACAAACTCTATTTCTACATTATTAACGAGAACTTTGGGAAGATGCATTCGATTAATGGGTTTCTTATAGATTATTAGACACTTTGTCTTGGTTGGATTCAATCTAAGCCTATTTGCTTCGGCCCAGCAGTTTATTTTCTTGATTTCGTTATTGCTTATTGAAACGCATTCGTTGACTAGATTCAGGGGACGACTAACATATAATTGGACATCATCTGCGTATAAATGGACATCACAATCGGACAGACATTTAGGGAGATTATTTATGTATATTGAGAATAGCAATGGCCCCAAGACCGACCCTTGTGGGACTCCCTGAGATACTGATACAAGATCAGATCTACGGGATCCTGCAACGACAGCCTGTAATCTGTTGGTCAGGTAGGTGTCAAGAAGTTTTATTGCACTCGGAGGAAAGTTATATAGTGTTCGAAGTTTAGTACATAGAATTGAGTGATTGAGTCGAAGGCTTTGCTGAAGTCAAGTAGGGTAAGGAGAGTTACTTTACTATTATCAATCTGTTGTCGGATATCTTCCGAGATCTTGATGATTGCCGTTGTACAACTCCTGTTCTTTTTGAATCCCGACTGCCGACTCAATATGTTGTTATTGTCGAGGAAACTTTGGATTTGCTGGGCTACTAGTCGCTCAAAAGCTTTTGCTAAAAATGGCAAGATGGAAATAGGCCTGAACTCGTTTTTCGCTTTTGGGATCGGGATGATTTTAGCTATTTTCCACGCGTCAGGAAAGATTGAAGTAGTAAAAATTGTATTGAATATGTGGCTGATATGAAAAATTATTTTTGGGATCAGTAGTTTGATGAATTTAGGGCTTAAATTATCCAACCCTTCAGCGTTAGATTTCACTTTTAACAAAGAATCAAAAACTTCACTGGGACTGACACACATGAAACTAAAGATATTATCACAGACAGTTGTCGAGTTCAGGTACATGTTTAGCGTTGGAGTCGGGGATTGACTATGCCTAAATTTTTCATTAAGGAAATCAACATCTAGGTCGGATTTAGTCACCTGAGTTGGTTTGCCCACTCCAAGATTTCTTAAATCCTTCCATACCTGCGTCGAGCTCTGTGCATTTCCAAATTTAAAGTTATAGAATTTTGTTTTTGAGTCGGATATCTCTTTCATAACACGACTTCTTAACTGTTTAAAAGTATTATTCAGCGCTTCTGTTCTGTACCGTTTCCATCGCCTATAGGCTCGGTCCCGCTGTTGGATTAGCCGTTTTATTCCCCTGTTGAACCAAGGCTGTTCGACTGGTTTTCGAGTTTTCATTTTGAGTGGGACACAGTTGTCAAATAGCTGTTGGATATTAGAATTTAAAAGTGAGAGTTGGTCTTCTGCGGATGTCAAGTTATAAATTCTGGTCCAGTCAAAGGTGTTAAAAGCTGCCCATAGGTTGTCAGAATTAATAGACTTGTAGTCCCGGTAGCTGAAAGTGGATGTAGGGTTGTCAGAAATAAAATGGTATGTCATGAAAATCAGATCGTGCTTAGAAAACGCTGGGACGCAAAGTTGGTCGTATAAGAGAACATTAGTCAAATCACTAACAAAGAAAACATCTAACAGAGAGCTGCAGGTACTTGTGAAGTGAGTGGGTTCGAGACGATTTACCAGTTTAAGACCAAGAGACGCAAACTCATTATGTACATGTTGTTCACTGATCATATTACTATTAAGGTCCCCTACCAAAACAAAGTTTTGATATTCAACGGATAAATCTAAGACCGTCTTCAGAAGGTCATTAATGGGGATTAGGCGATGGGGTCTGTAGATACAGCATACGAGAATTTTTGACTTAATTTTTTTGTCTGTGATTTCAATAAACGCATATTCAAAACTGCTGTCCAAAGGGTTTGCTTGAATGAGCCTGGTTGAGAATTTTGTGCTAACATAGATGGCTACGCCACCGGCATGACTAGGCCTATCGGATCTGAACAATTCATAACCTTCGCACATAAAAGGAACATCACTAAATCCGTTAACAAACCAGGTTTCAGAAACACAAAAAACGTCAACAGTGGAACCAACAAATATTTCTCTAAACTCATCCATTTTGTTTACTAAGCTTTGAGCATTTATTTATTTAGTTGATTAACAATTATCTGCTAACATATGCTTGAATAGGGATACACTAACTTATTACAATTCTAACGATTCGAGGTGACTTAAAATATTAGACAGAAGAGTGCTAATAGGTAATTCAAAATATAAAGTGTTGTATAGGCTATTATAGTTGTTACATAGTGCGCGAAAGGGTTCATGTTGGGCATAATTAGACCTACACAAAGGCAAGCGCAAAGGACGGAATGAACGAGTAAATCGGGATGGGACGTTTAATTGTATAAAGGAAAGGAGTTTTTCAGAATCAACGAGACCCAAAAGAAGCTTATGGACAAACATTATGGCATTGCAAATTCTACGGTGATGTAAAGACGGCAAGTCGATTAATCTAAGTCTAGCTCGATAAGATGGAAGTAGTCTGCCAGAATCCCATCCAAGATTACGGAGTGCAAAGATCAGGAACTGCTTTTGTACCGATTCGATAATGTTCTGAGGCTCCTTATACTGCGGGCTCCACACACAGGAACAGTATTCCAGAATCGGACGTACTAAAGCTACATACAGTGTTTTGGTAGTGTACGGGTCGTCAAATTCTTTGGACCATCGCTTTATGAAAGCTAACACACCCTTGGCTTTGTTTACCATTGCAGTAATATGGCTATTGAAGCATAGTTTATGGTCGAAAAGGACTCCAAGGTCATTTGAGGTGGTAATGCGGTCTAGGTTGTGATTGCCAAGCCTGTAGGCGGCAAGATGCGGGGAGGAACGGTAGAAAGTCATAAGTTTGCATTTTGCATGGTTTAGGAAAAGGAGATTACTGACGCACCACTTATGAAATTCATTGAGGTCAAATTGAAGGTGAGAATGAAGGTACCAATCGGAATAGGAAAAACAAATTTTGACATCATCGGCGTACATAAAGATAGACGAGTATGATATAACTTGAGGTAGGTCGTTTATAAAAAGAATGAAAAGTAGCGGTCCAAGGTGGCTACCTTGAGGAACACCAGAAGTGACATCCACAGTGTGAGATAGCTCATTCATAAAGAGAACTCGTTGGGTGCGATTTGTTAAATACGACTCAATCCATTTTAGAAGGTTATTTGGGAATCCCAAATAAGAAAGTTTAAGCAGAAGCAGTGAATGGTTTACCGAGTCGAAAGCCTTGCTAAAATCAGTGAATATAACGTCGGTTTGTAGGCGGTGCAGGAAACCTTGATTAATCAAGTGCGAGAACTCAAGGAGATTGGTCGTCGTTGAACGATGCCTAATAAACCCATGCTGGGAAGGAGATATTAAGGAACTGCAGAGATGTTGTAATTGGAGAGTGATAAGATGTTCCAGAAGTTTAGGAATAGCTGATAGTTTGGCAATGCCGCGGTAATTTTCGATGTCCATTCGAGAACCTTTTTTATGAAGAGGAATTATGTAAGACTCGTTCCAGATCCTAGGTAGGCAGGTCGAAGAGACTGATAAGTTAAAAAGAAGTGTAATTGGATATAACAGATTTTGGGCACAGTGTTTTAAAATGCAGCTTGGCACCTTATCAGGGCCAGCTGAGTATGAAATGTCAATAGACGACATTCCTTCCAAAACGACACTCTCTGAGAAAGGGGGTAAAAATACATTATTAGCATGCGGTATGTAATAGGGATACGGTGTTGAGGTGTTGTAGGGTACAGAAGAATAAGTTGACTGGAAAAAAGATGCAAATAAGTTGGAAATCTCGGGAGCAGAATTTTCTGTTTTATTGAGATAGCGGAGTGACGGGGGAAAATCATTAGATTTTCGCTTGGAGTTGACGAAGGAGAAAAATTGTTTTGGATTAGTGCGAAAGTTATCTTTACACTGTGAAAGGTATAGATTATAAGATTGACTGTTTTCAGTAAGGAATTGGGAGCGGATGGTGGAGTAACGGGCAAAGTCAAGTAGAGAGCCGGATTTTTGATATTTTTTATAAAGCCTGGATTTTTCGTTTTTTAGGTACGAGAGATGTTTGGAAAACCAAGGGGGCTTGGAGGAGGGGGAAATATCCAGTGTTGGGACAAAAGCTTCTAAGGCCGGATAAATGGAGTTGTAAAATTGTAGGACGGCGGAATCCATATCTTGGATTTCTAATAGAAATGACCAGTCAATCATCGAAAGGTACTTATTAAGGCCAGTGTAATCTGTTTTCCGAAAACATTTGATCGGACAGCGGGTTAGTGCGGTCGATTTGTAAGATTGGTTTGAAAGCTCAACAGATATAGATAGAGTGGGGTGATAAGAATCTTCAGGAAGGGAAATTGCATTGACTCTAGAAACTGTTGCAAGAGCGGCATCACCAACAAACATGAGGTCTAAAAGTCTATTCCGTTTATTTTTGACTAAGTTGATTTGAGCTAAGGGCAAGTCAGTTCACCCATCGATAAAATCGTGACAAATGTTAGGTAGCAAAAGATTAGAGTCATCACAAGGAATCCAGGAGATATGTGGGAGGTTAAAGTCACCCATCACAATTAATTGGTCAGCATCACCCACGGCAGACATCACAAACTGAATGGCAGACAGGTGGTTTAAGTATACTGTGGAATCTGACGTTGGGGGAATATATGAGCAGGTCAAAAAGATGAAAGCTGAGCCAATGCAAACTTTTACAGCAACGAATTCAATACCAGCCTCGTTAGGAACGGGAAACAACTCAGAGGAGAAATTGTTGTTTACCGCGATAAGTACACCACCAGCAAAGGAAGAACGATCCATTCTATAAGTAGAGAACTTATGAACAAAGATTTCATGGTCGGAAACAGAAGAGTTAAGCCAGGTTTCGGTAAAAGCGATGGCATCAAAGTCAAATGACGTGCTGTTAGTGTGAATTTGGTTAAGTTTACCCAAAAGACTTCGTACGTTTTGATAAATAACGGTAAAAAAGCAACTTAGTTTTTTGAACCGGTAATATTGGGTGTCTGGGTCGAGTCTTTAGGCAGAAATTCATGAACAATAGTGTCAGTGGGCCATAATGCAGGATTCAAAGCTTCTGATAGGAGACTGTCGGGAAGAAAAATTTTAAATGAGGAAGTTTTACGCGTATGATTAAAATTAAATTTGTTAATTATAAAATTATCAGGAGTAGCTTTTAACTTGGAGCACAGATGATTTTTGACGGCTCCCGGCGTAGTATCAGGTGACAGGCGGGACACAAATATTGCTTTCCGAGGTTTGACTGAACGCAATGGTAATTCAGATGGGCGAGGAACAGATGTTAACGGCAGTTCATCAGGATTGGGAACATTTGCGCTGGTGTTGCCAGTAGATCCGGACGGTCGGCAAGGTGAAAATTCCATAAGCGGTCGTGGTGCGGAAGTTAAGGTGCCAGAACCAACATCTGTAACTACAGTATGTACGGAGGTTGAATCCAGTAGAGTACGATCGGCGTCGACGGAATCAGGAACATTAGCAGTAGTAGCTGTAGCTTGGTCATCATTGTTTGAGGCAATAGGTAAGGTTGGTACAGGTGTATTGATAGAGATCGATGAGGCAGAGATGTTAAATGGCGAACGAGGTACGTAGAGCAGTGCATTGTCGGCAATAGGTTCAACATTGGGTTGAGTATTGGGAATATTGGAAATATTCCCTCTGGGAGATTCACTTAGAAGTTTGAGGCCCAGAAATGAGGATTCAACGGAACCAAATATGTCAGAGAGGACATTGAGTTGAGTCCGAACCTTATGGAACCCAGATCTCGTTTGCCTCATAAAAGTTCTCATTTCCATGGTAATGCTTAGGCACGAAGTACAAGTCCAGTAAAATTGTCTGTGTTTCCCAACAATATGGACAATCTTAAGACCCTCCTTTTGATTACTCAAAATTTTAAGCAGACTTCTCGCTATATGGCTATATGGAAGGGTTTGAAAGGCACAAGCATCAATTAAAACTAACATGGTCATTTGACTGGATAGTTTACTCTTAAAAACTAAAGGTAAAGAGAGAAGAGGGCTATGGGAAAACTTAGTTCCGAAAGTTCTGATTCTCAGTGTGCTTGTCTTTGTCAAGCGAACAGTGAGAGATAGAGAGGGATTCAGCGGGAGTAATCGCAGCAAGCTCTTCGATCTGCTGAATGATGTACACATCGTCTGTCCCAGTGCACTTCACGTGCACGATCCCACGACGCGTAAACACCGCAGAGAGTGTTTTATGCTTTTTCATGCGAATGGCTTCTTTAAAAATGATAAAGCTCTCTCTCGAAAGCTGCTCATTTACATAGAGAGCTGCCGGTGAGTCAACACCAAGCAAGTGAATGCTCAGTTGTTGTTGATTTGATCGCCGGTAGGTGCCCAGTGCGCGTAGAAGGGCTACCTTTTCCCTCGTGGTTTCCAATCTAACAATGATTGGAGGGTCGACCAGCGAACTTTGCATTTTTCGAGCCCTGAAAATATCGCGAACTCTTGGGGTTGGCACAAGGCCCACCGCGAAGCACAGCTTGTTGAAGAGCGATCCAAGCCTTTTCCCTTCAACAAAAGGAACCCCATGCATACGTACTGCACATGCCTCGGTTTCAGCACGTTGCGCCTGGAGTTTTCCTTCCACGGCTCCAACTTGGAGTTTCAGTGGCCGTAGTTCTGCGACCTCCTGCTCCAGTAGCGAAAGTCGATCGGCCATCTGCTTCATCTCGGTGGTGACATCCAACAGTTTTGCCTGCAGCACCTTGAGCATTCGATCCTCGGCTTCCCGCATGGTGGCCTTGATCAGAATGGCCTGTTCTTCGAATCGGCTGTTCATCGCCGCGATTAAGATTGGGGAGGTGGTGTCGACGGTAGCATCTGAAGGTCGGCCTCGCTTGTGGATTGCGCCAGTGGTCTCCTTCAGGCATTTTCCTTCCGGCAGAACCATCTCAAAAGTGCGAAAAGTTTTGCTACTGTTTCCAGTGTCGTTTATTTTATTTTGTTTTGTGGTCCGCTTCCTTGTTGTTTGATTGTTTTGTTTTGCTCTGTTGAGTGGTTTGGAGCAAGCGGACGCTGAATTAAGTTGGTGTGTGTGCGGTCGAGTTTAGGCAAAAATTGTTTTTATTATTGCGGCTTTAATATTATGTTGTCCGATGGTTTTTGAACAAATTGACCGGCTAGTATGGTAGGATAAAGATTTGAGAAGGTTTTTGTCCAGTAGAAGTTTATTCAAACGCGAAAAAACTAAACCTTAGACGAGCGCAGAAAAAACACGACCTTTCTTTATATTATGAATTACCGAATGAGTCGATTCGGTATGGGACCGGTACCGGAACCAGAACCAAAATAAGATTCAGTTTGATTCCCTGGTTTCAATTGTGTTCAATTCTTGCAAATGTATTTTGCATTTCGAAGCTATTCCACTATTCGTAATTTCGTCTCTAAAACTCTCGCAATCGGTGCCTTCCAATATCCAGCTGTTAACTACACATACAGCTATGTACTCTCCAAGAATTCTGCAGCACATAGTGCACTTGAACGCTTACAATATTAAAAAAAACACAATCAAAATTTTAATATTGTTAAACAATTAATATTTGTGTACCAGTGTGACCATATTTTTCCTTTGCATAATTAAATAAATATTTTTTGTACATACACTTAAATATTTATTTCCGAAATTATTTCGAAAAAAAAAATTTCCTCACAATTTCTTCTACACAATCCAGTGTGACCGTATATCCTTACGGACTTTCAATTGGTTCCCAAATTCCACGAGATTCCCTGGTATCCTGATCTTATTTTTTTATTTCCGTTTAAACCATGTCGCAATAAATTTAAAATTTATGTTCGTAATGGCATCCTTAACTAAATCTGCTCTTAATAAATTTATTGCTACAGCTGACACTCTGATCCATTTTGAGGCTATCATTAATGTTCCCGGTGCATCCACACCAACCTTATCCGCCTGCAAAATCCAAAGGAAGCACTTCAGTTCCTTATGCCAAAAGGTAAATGAGGCATATGACACATGTTCCGAGTGTATTGTGGCTGCAGGCGAGAGCGCCGCAAATACAAATTCCATACTCAAGGAAAAATACAACGAAACGTACGATATATACGAAAAGTTTGCCGCTGAGATCCTGGAACAAATTCAACAGGGCTCCTCCCAAATATCTCAGGCCCCAGTAGCTCCGTCCCAAGGTCCAATATCTTACGGCTGTCGACTCCCTCCCATCGACACGGAGGTTTTCTCGGCCGATTATCTTCGCTGGGCGACTTTCCGGGACCTTTTCACGGCGATATATATAGACGTCGAAAAGTTATTCCACTTAAACTCAAAAACTAGTGGCGAAGCTCATTCCATAGTTTCCAAGTCCCCACTCACCAACGATGGCTTCGGCTTAGCTTGAAAAAATCTAACTGATCGTTTCGAAAACAAGCGGTTTCAGGTGAACAGCCACATAAAAACATTGTTAAACGTGCACTCCATTGCACAAGAGTATGGGGAAGCCTTGAAGAGTCTTCAAAACACCATTCAAGGATGTTTAACTGCCTTAGAACTATCCGGCATTCAAATTGAGAATTGGGACCCTATTCTAGTTTACATTTGTTTTACTAAGCTTCCAAAGCTTACGCTCTCATTATGGGGGCAATTAATTAAAAATAAAGACGAAATTCCTACTTGGTTAGAGCTAGATTCCTTTTTAACTGAGCGCCATCGAACACTAGAGGCCGTCGATAGCATCCGGTCCGCTAATTCACTCCATGTCCAGCCCAAACAGACGCATCCAGTGTTGCCGTATATTCTTGCGACTATCGATTGGTTCCTAAAATTCCAAATCGCTTCTAAAAAATTATTAATTTTTAAAATAATTTTCTGTGTTAAATTGATGACACAGATGATGACACAATTTAAATTTTATTCGTAATGGCAACCGCAGCTTTAAACAAATTTATTGCCACAGCTGATCGTCTGAGCCATTTTCAGGCCAGCATCAACAGTCCAGATGGTTTGATTCCATCCGTATCCGTCTGCAAGGTCCGTCGCGACCAAGTCCAAGCTTTATGGCGTAAGGTGGAGGACGCCTACGACGTATGTTTAAAGTGCATTGTGGCGGCGAAAGTACCGCAGACTCCAAATCTGACCTCAAAATGAAATACTTTCAAACGTACGATATATACGAAAAGTTGGCCGCTCAGATCCTCGAACAAATCGAAGAGGGCTCCTCCCAATCATCTCAACCTCCAGCATTTTCTCCCCAAAATCAAATTTCCTTTGGCTGTCAGCTTCCTCTGATCGATACGGAGGTTTTCTCGGGAGATTATCTTCGTTGGCCGAATTTTCTGTACCCTTTCACGGCAATATATATAGACAATCCGAGTCTAACGCCCGTTAAAAAATTATTTCATTTAAATTCTTAAACTAGTGGCGAAGTTTATTCCATAGTTTCCAAGTCCCCACTCACCAACGATGGTTTCCGCTCAGCTTGAAAAAATCTAACTGAGCGTTTCGAAAACAAGCGGTTTCAGGTGAATAGCCACATAAAAACATTGTATAATGTGCAATCCATAGCACAAGAGTCTGGAGAAGCCTTGAAGAGTCTTCTGCTAGTGCACCCCAAGTTTCGTCCAAAGCCACAACTCGATTGGAAAAACTTCCGAAAATAAAACTCTTCACTACAAGGGTAGTAGTCGATACCCAACGTTTGCGATCTTTGTTCAAAGAAGAACTATCCCGAGCGTATATGTTCAGACTATATGCGAAGAAAACAGTTGTGCTCCAATTGCTTTGCAAGCAACCACCAATTCCAGAATTGCACAAGGGCTTATACTTGTTTCACTTATGTTCACGCCAAAAGGGCGTTTAATTTCTGGAGGCAGTGTCGAGCGGCTGTTATCTCCAGATTTCCATATCTCGCTCGCTTGCACTGCCCTTCGCTCTCCCTCTCTCGAAACTCTCAACTCCGCTCTGGAGCTTTTAAACTAAGATTCCTGTAATTAGTTCTATTTTAACGTCGCGCAATAGCCCGAAGTTTCACCCGTGTTTTCGACATTGATTTCGCGCGAATATCAGCCGCATTTTCTCCGGGACTTTTCATTTCTACAATCAAGCAACCCGCGCCACAACAGTAAAATTAATAGAAAAGTCCCGTAATTTCATCGTGAGTTAATTTTTACTAAAAATTAGCAAACCTATTTAATTTATTTGTGTTTCACCAGTGCCAGAGCGCAGATAGGTGCAAAATAAAATCAGGTAAATATATGCACGTATAAATGGGATCTTTATCAACACATGTTGGTACTTGGCGTTTTTTTCTTTTGCGCCGTTTGAGAGTGACACCGTTTTTGCTCCAAGTTTACCTTCTAGGGTATCGTGACGAATTTGTTTTAGTATATGGTGAATTTGAATGGTTATCGTTGATTTTGTCTACATATATTCATATAATATTAGCAGATAACATTAACTGCTGCAGTTGTATTGCCTTTTCGTATTGTTTTAGACATCTGGATAGAGTCACCTTCTCCGACAACTTTTGAAAGTCCAAAAAGGGCTTCTTTGGAATATCGAATCCTAATTTTACAGAAATATGCTCAGTAAGCAACTTTCCGATTTTACACTTTTAAAAAATATTGATCTTTAGGGAAGTTACACTTTTTAAAAATGTCGATTTTTAGAAAAGTTACATTCAAAAAAGAATAGTTTGTCACCTTACCCTTCACTCCCCTAATAAATAATGCCACAAAAAGTTGTCAAATTTTTAAAAAGGAACCGTTCGAATCTTTTAAGTAGCATTTTATTGCCAGATTCCTCTGGGTAACAAAGCAAAAAACTTCAAACACAATTATCACTTTGTTATTCAAAAATGGTTTTACGGTGGAGACAATTTTGGGATACTTTATGTAACAGGGGAAATTTATGTAACAGGTAGAAGGAATCGTTTCCGACCTTATTAGGTATATATATTTTTGATCAGAATCACGTCCGACCATGTCTGTACGTGTGAACGCAAAGGTTTTGGATTTATGTTCCTTAGCTTCCTATTAAGATAGAGCTTATCTTGCCGGTGTGGCACGCCCCTCTAACCCCCTCAAACCACGAAAACCTGTGGCGCCCATTGTTTTGTAGCTAGACTAAAAATTTAAGACTTCAGCTTATTTGTTTCTTCGATACCTATTGCTTACCTAAATTGCAATCGCCTTAAAGGACTTTAAGTAAATCTTGTCGCCCACATCATTACAGATTTTGTAAAAGAGTAAATTTCATTTTGTTTAGTTTATTAATACTTACTGTATTAGAAGAATCAATTTTTTAAATCGGACCACTCAGTAAAAAATTATAAGCAAATAATGAATTAGGGGCACCACAATTCAATCAAATGATTGATTTGCCCTGCTTGATAGTCGAGGCACTTGCCTATAGCGTTTGTTCGTTCTCAATGTTGCTCAACATGACCTACGATCGTACTCAATGTTGCTCAACATAGCCAACGACAACAAATCAAGCATACTACAGTTGGTAACAGTACCAGGCGCCCAGTTGCGCCCACGGCAGATAATATTAACTACGTTAACCGCTACCATAATCAAAAGTTACTGACCTACTCCAGAATACAACCCACTCCACTATTCTATACATTTAACATCCGTTCTCCAAGTAATATATAAACTTGCGTCCAATTCAAAATAAATCAGTTATCTTCTTCGGTCATCTTTCAATTTTATAATTTCAAATTTAATGCAATGCCCATCTGACATTCAGTATTAATAAAACGCAAAAACGTGAAAACGAGTGTAAATATTATACAATGTATTATTTTAAATTAATGATTTATCAAAAGACAACTAAGACATTATACATGTATTTTAAACGTAGTAATTTTAATAATTAACACCTTAATAAAAAGAAAAACAAACCATTATTACATTCCAGTTTTCTAGCACTATACATTTGCTCCGTAGGTACTGCAAGTGTGCTGCCCAACAGTAGCGCAAAAGTCGTGAATAGTATTACTTGTGAATACAATTGTGCAGGCATTTTGAGGGAAAGCGAGGACTTCCACATTCTGATGTTATAATAGTCCGTCTGCAATAATTTTAAAATATACACATTATTAAAAATAAGAACAGAAGATAACTTAAGTAAGCTGATATTTTAAAACCCTTACAGATTTTACGAAGTTTGAATAAAAGGAAACACGAAGAAATACATATCAGTAAAAGGAAAAAAATGCAACAAATTGATTTAATAGGTCGGCTTCGTGTGGCAAGCTCAGTACAGTTGTGTGTTCGTCCCACCTAATTTAAATAAACGTGACAGCCAAGTAGATCAGTGAGCAAGAGGGTACGAGGGTTTTATTGCGGTTCACAGCGGTTCTAGTAACCCAGCTGGCCTTGACGTCGCCACGCGCTGGCTACGGTTCGTGCTGCCCTGGATGTGCCGCCGTTGCACGTCGATGCTTCGGCTCTCCGTCTCCTCAAGCCGGTCTCGTAGCTTTCTAAAGACCCTTGCAGCTCCCTGAAGATCCACGCCGCTCCCCGAAGGTCCTTGGAGCTCCATGAAGATGCTCATCGGCTCGTCTCTGATGCGACAAATCGACGACTACTACTCATTCCGCCGTGTTTTCGCTGGATTTAGACAGGTTTCTCCCTAAGCTCACGATTTTACTGAAGGCTTTCACTGCTCAAACACTGATCGACTCTCCAGGCGTAATGTGAGGATTTAGTTGAGATAGGAAAGAACAGATCGCCCTGACCTAGCCGTGTGATGCTCTCTGGACCTCAGATACTTGGGTCTTAATTCGGAGATTCCTGGTGGTCCAATCCCGAACGTCTCGACGTAGCGATCTGGCTCCTTTGCGGCTCCCACGGCGCTGCTTCTGACGACTTGTCTTGTTGTTGTTCACTTCTTGTTCACTGTTTACGCCGCTTTCCCCTCTCTTAAATCCCCCGCTCTACCAAAGCCCGCTCTTCCTTCTTTGGGAATGCCTACTTCCAGGCTCTCCCGCTCTCCCGCCTTCCCGCGCACGGGATCTCTACACAGCGCTCTGAAGCACAGCGCTCAAGTAGATTAAGTTTAGTTCTCTTTGTGAAACTTATGCAAATACATCGCCCGGCCGGTCCGCGCTAATTACCAAAAAAAGACCATCGTGTTTTTTATTCCTTCCGCGCAACGCGATCGCCAAGTGTTTTCACCTCTTCCACAGCTGCCACCCGGCTACGTGCAACAGCCGCAACGCCCGACGAAGCTGCCTTCAGTTTGGAGAACATTTGCGACGCCCCCCAACTATTCATTTTTTGGTCCTTCGAGCCGGATTGCTCCAGCAGATAAGTGCAATTTATTAATTCCTAATTAACTGCCGGTCGACAGTCAGCCATCCGAAAACATAATTCGTTTGACTTTCTGTGCGATTTGTCTAAAATCCAAGTCCGATTTAATCCGACAACGGCAGTTAGTAAATTCCAATTCCGTCCTTTATTTCTTCGTCTCTTTTAACGTGCGGCCATATTGCCTAATTTCCAATTCCTTTTTCTTGTGCATATTGATGTACAAGTTTCATATTCGCATTTGGCCGTACATCCAGTAAAAATACATCCATCCAACATCAAGTCGAAGAAATTAAAAAAAAAATATGAATCCAAATAAAAGTGTGCAAATAAAAAGTCAAGCGTACAGTGAGAAAAAAATGTCAGTGAGCGGTGAAAAAATAAATTAAATTAAAAAAAATTAAATTCAAATTAATTTCCCACAAAAAGGGAACCAAATTTAAATCCGCCAATTCTGGGCCCAACAATATTTTTTTTTATATTGATTTTTTATTGTATATCCGCTGTGACAAATATTTGCATACATAATTCCAAATCCAAATACAGTCCACAATAAATCGAAAATTTACAACACATACCCGCCAGCAAAAATATAAATCCGCCATATTGAATCCATATATTATACATATACATGCCCCCATATTATACATATACATTACATATTCCACATATATTACATCCATATATTATACATATATTACATCCATATATCCACACATATATTACATCCATATATGCACATATATTTTTTCTACCAATACACCGAATCCCGAACATCTAAGTATTTCCGTCGGCCATCCATAAATATATATTAAATAAATTCCCAAAGCCGACGTGAAATAACTTTTGAGTCTCAGTGTGTTTTATTTCCTATTCAACATATTCGTTGCGCACATAATATTTACTCAAACATACGTGCGAACTGCATACCGAAGAAATCTCCAAATTCCCGCGCATTTCAGCATTACACAGCCCGCAGAAGGGGCTTTATGCACGAGATCTTTCGGGCATTATTTTTGGCATCTATCATTCCATCATTCTAAGTGCTCTTATTTCGAGCTGTTCCACATAAATACCAAGCTCAATTCTAATAAACTTTAAATAAATACTGAAAATTAAAAAAAAATTCAAAAAAAAATTTAAACATTAAAATTAAATTTACAAAAAAAGAATCCCTCATCGCTAGAGTTCCAAAAAGAATTAAAATAAAATACTGTCGACATCGCAGAAACTAGTGGAGTCGATTTATTGACATTGTTCCCGATTTGCATCCAAATTAATTAGTAACCGCGTCCATTCCAGTATTTTTTATTTTATTTATTGAGTTTGTTATATCTATATATCCATATATCTATAGGATTATTTTTTCTTTTGGGGAGAAAAAAGGAAAATTTACAAAATACCATCCGCATATCACTGCAAAATATTTTTTGTTTGTCTCCGAATAGTTTTTTTTAAATGGAAAAAAATACTAACTTCTCCATATACTACCGGGGACATCCAATCCCATCCTAATTTGGCGATCCACACCTCAATAAAATACTAAACGAAAAATACTTCACCAAGAACAATATTTTTTAGTATTTTTGGTATTTTTTCAATTTTTATTCCATTGTTCCACCAAAAGCCTGGGTATTATTTTCACAACAATTCAGCCTCGCATATCAACTATTTTAGCCGATCGAAACCCAATTTCCACCAGTCCATAAGTGCGTCCGTAATTGGTTCTCTGATTGTTGTCCAAAATATCAGCGCGCCCATTCTATCCTAACAGCATCTTAGTTTGGTATGTCCAGGGAAGGTTCTAACAAACTATCCCCCACAAAGGTCAAGACTCCAATTCCTAAAAGGGCTCCTTCTCCCATCGAAAGATCCACGCGAGCCAGCACAAAAATGGTTGCAACGGCTGCCGAAATCGCCTTAAACCAATTTATTGAAGTCTCGGATCGACTTTCCGAATTGGAATCGCGAATAAATATTTCCGCGGCGGTCCCTCCTACGTTGTCCGTCCTCAATATTCGCCGAGACGAAATCAAAGAGGTATGGGTCCGCATCAAAAAAGAGTACGATGCATGTACCGCGTGCCTTGTAGCAGCCGGAGAAAGTGCAGCTGACAGCTTGCCAATCCTCAAGGCTAAGTACGGTTATTGCTACAGCGCGTACGAAAGGTGCGGCGCCCAGATAGCAGATATGATAGCGCAAACTCCGCAACTTCCGCAAGCTTCCCCGACGCCAGCCGATCCTTCTCAGACATACATTCCGTCAGGCTGCCGGCTGCCGCCGTGCGATACCGAGGTTTTTACCGGCGATTATCTTCATTGGCCAACCTTTAGGGATCTCTTCACGGCAATTTATATTAACAATCCCAGACTCACTCCAGTCGAAAAGCTATTCCACCTCAGCGCTAAGACGAGTGGCGACGCTCACAATATAGTTTCAAGTTCACCACTTACTAATGATGGCTTTCGCTCAGCGTAGGATAGTAAATAGTCAATTAAAGATACTCTTCAATGTGCCGTACGGCGTTAGAAATGTCCGGTATTCAGGTCGAAACTTGGGATTGCCTCTTGATGTATATGTGCTCATCCAAACTCCCAAAGCTTACGCTTTCCCTATGGGAGCAGTCCCTCCATAACAAAGCCGAGATCTTTACGTGGCATGAGCTGAACGTTTTCCTAACTGAGCGTCACAGAACACTAGAAGCCATAGATGATGTTCGACCATCAGGTTCTAGTCAGACTCAGCCCAGGGCATCCACATCCAACTCGGCGTCTCGGAGAATATTACTGAGCATTACTGAGCGCCTTTTCAACCTGATTAAACTGCCATTCCATATTATCCCAGCACAGGTCTCAGGGCTTAATCAAACGATCTCCGCTGAGGCCAAAAAGCTCTGTCAATTCACGATCCGCTCTCAGACCCGGCCTAGTTTGCAGTTAAACACCACTGCCTACGTGCTTCCGCAAATAGCCGGAAAACTTCCTTCATGTCCGCTTCCGCAACATTTCCTGCGAGATCTTCCCGAACTTCCACTAGCGGATCCAAAGTTTTATGAGAGCGCACAAATAGATCTTCTAATCGGGGCCGATATACTTCCATCCATTCTACTAAGCGGTACCTGAGCGAACATTTGTGGCTCTCTTCTCGGTCAAGAGACCATTTTCGGCTGGATTCTATGAGGGGTCCAGTACCCGCTCCGAGGCAAAATTGAATATCATCCTTTTCCACGCAAGTTACACGCACGTCTGAAACATCCCTCGATAAACTTCTCACCAAATTCTGGGAGGTGGAGGATCTGCCAGCAAAGGTGGCAAAAGAATCCGACAATTTCCTTTGGACCACCACAAAAGACGATACCGGCAACATGAGACAATGAAATGCTCCCTAGGATATTCCAGATCCCTGGCGCTGGCTCAATTCTTAAGAAATGAGCAGCAGCTAAAAAGGGACAGGACGCTAAAATCCAAGTACGACTCAGTGATTCAAGAATATCTCGACCTCAACCACATGAGAGAAGACCCTCCAACTCACGATTCAGCATGTTATTACCTTCCACACCACGCGGTGTTAAAACCGGAGAGTACGACCACCAAACTTCGAGTGGTATTCAACGCCTCCAGCCCTTCAGACAATGGGGTCAGGTTAAATGATATCCTTCATGCTGGCCCGGTCCTACAGTCCGATCTAACCATCCAGATCCTGAAGTGGCGATATTTCCGTTTCGTGTACAGTGCTGATATCGAAAAAATGTACCGGCAGATCTGGGTAGATCCGAAGCAGACAGCGTTCCAACGTATCTTATTCCGCAATCGAGAAGGATACATTCGCGATTTTAAGCTAAAAACAGTTACGTTTGTGGTCAATTGTGCACCGTTTCTGGCAATTAGGGTCCTGCAACAGCTGGCGACCGACGTGCAACTAACCCATCCAAGGTCGAGTAAAGTTATTCGTGGTTGCATGTTCGTCGATGATGTCCTTCGGGAGCTGACTCTGCAGAAGAGGCTCACCTTACCATTCGCGAGTTGCAGAGTGCCCTCGATTCGGCTGGTTTTCCATTAAGGAAGTGGACCTCCAACCATAAAGAAGTTCTGTCTCACATCGAAACTGATCATCTGCTAAACGCCGATTTCCTCGAAATAGATACGAAAAGCACGGCGAAAACTCTCGGAGTCCGTTGGAAAGCAACATCCGATGAGTTTTTCTTCGCCCCTCCAGACCTATCCAACGAAGCCCCGCTCCAGCAGGCTGGCTTGCTCCTTTCGTGGTCTGTGCCAAGATTTTCATGCAGGAGATTTGGCTTCATGACCTTGGGTGGGATAATGAACTCCCAATTGAACTGTGCCAAAAGTGGCGTGCTTTTGTCCAAAGCTACTCGGTTCTAGATCAAGTCCGAATTCCCAGATGGGTCTCCTTCCGCCCAGAGTTCCGAGTCGAACATCATGGATTCTGTGACGCCTTTCAAAAGGCGTATGGTGCTGCGACCTATGTGCGCGTAGAAATGGGGCACAAGACGCTAGTGCATCTTCTTGCGGCCAAGACGCGCGTGGCGCCAGTCAAAACTGTGTCGCTTCCCAGGCTAGAGCTGTGTGGAGCTCTATTGCTATCCCAGATGGGATGCCAATGCTGTCCTCGAAACTCCACTGTTGGACCGATTCCACGATTGTGCTTGCATGGCTAGCCAAACCAGCATGCCAATGGACAACGTTCGTTGCCAATCGGGTAACAAAGATTACCCAGTCCACAGAGGCAGCCAATTGGGCACATGTTCAATCCGAACACAACCCAGCTGACTTGGCCAGTAGGGGAGTTCCTCTATAAGAACTGGTCGACAACTCCCTTTGGTGGCATGGACCAATCTGGTTGTCAAAGCCACGAGATCAGTGGCCTTCCCAAAGCCCCGACCTACAGGTGACCGAAGTGGAAAGGCGTCCTGTCAAGGCCCATGTGGCGTCCATCCCGACAGAAGACATCCTTGATCGCTTTTCAAAATTAGACAGAGCTTTACGGGTCCTTGCGTATGTCCACCGTTTTGTCCAGCGATGTAAGAAACAGTCGCAGATGTCGGAAGTCCGTCTAGAAGCCCAAGAACTTGTCGCCGCTGAACGGCTCATGGTCATTAGCACTCAGCGCAGATATTTTTCTAATGAATATCGCTGCTTGAGTCAAAAGCGTCCTGTGTCCGCGACAAGTTCTATCCTCTCCTTAAACCCCTTTCTAGATCAGAAAGGGCTTATAAGGGCTTGCGGCCGCATAACGGCCTCCGAAAACTTGCGATATGACGAACGACATCCGATAATCCTCCCGTACGAATGTGCACTCTCTCGATTACTGGTGAACTTTACGCATCTCATAACGTTGCACGGAGGTAACCAGTTAGTCGTACGTCTCACCCGGTCAAGATACTGGGTTCCGAGAATAAAGAACTTGGTAAAGGCCGCGATTAACTCCTGCAAGGTCTGCGTTATTCATAAGAAACGCTTGCAAGTTCAGATGATGGGAAGTTTTCCGAAAGAGCCAGTGTCTTTTTCCCGGCCATTCACGTACACAGGAATGGACTACGCTGGCCCTTTCGACATAAAAAATGACACAGGCAGAGCTTGCCTAATTACAAAAGGGTATGTGTTGGTTTTCGTATGTTTTTCTATAAAGGCCCTCCATCTAGAGCCTACATCCGATCTGACGACCGAGAAATTTCTAGCCGCTTCCGCTCGTTTCGTAGCCACCCCGTCAAGTGCAGTCCGACAATGGGAAAACCTTTGTCGGCGCTGCCACTCTCCTCTCCCGAGATTTTCTCCAAGCCGTAAAAGAGTCTGTGACTGATGCGTATATTCATCAGCAGCTCAACTGGCAATTCAATCCACCTTGTTTTACAAGTCCACCGCTACTCGAAAGTACACCTTTGAACCCTCCGCGAAAATTGAAGCTTGTCTAAATTCCAGACCGCTTTCTCCTATGTCTAAAGATCCTACTGATCTCTTGGCGTTGACACCAGGGCATTTTCTAGTCGGCGGGCCTCTTCTGTCCATAGTGGAACCCGAATTAAAAGGGGAATCCAAGTCCATTGTGAATCGGTGGCAACACTTAAAGGCGCTCCATCAGCAATTCCAAGCTCGATGAAAAGAGGAGTATCTCAAAAAGCTCCACAAGCGCAACAAGTGGCAATCCCCGACCGCAAATCTCCGCGTTGGCGACATGGTAGTCGTCAAAGAAGACAATTTGCCTTCGAATGAGTGGCGCCTGGGCAGAATCGACTCTGTCTTTCCGGGGGCTGACGGCAATGTCCGTGTCGTCGGCATTCTCACGGCACGCAGGATTATTAAGCGTCCCGTGACCAAGGTGGTTCTTCTGCCAGGAGAACACTCCAACCGTCTTTCTCAACCAACGTCCTTCGCATAATTCTCCAACCATCCTCGCCATCTAAGCATTTTTCAACTGATCTCCATACGTTTTTTCTTTTTCCATCCATTAATCCTTACCAGATCACATCATGGCTCCTCGTCCACGCAGCGCTCAGGCATTGGAGAGCAGACGTACTCGAGGTATAAATTCCTACCGATGCCGAGTCTGCCGTGGAGTCCATCCGCTTCGGAAGTGCCAGAGGTTCCTAAAGCTGAGCGCGGAGAAGCGGCTTCGGGCAGTGCTTATCAACAAGTACTGCTCGAATTGCCTTGCTCACGAGCATTCTGACGTGAGCTGTCGCAGTGGCGACAGATGCAAGACGTGCAACGGGAAGCACCACTCTCTCCTTCATATGCACGAGCGCCCCTGCCGTCGGCAGCGAACAGCGAACAGCGTTCGCGCCGGCAGAATCCGCCAACTCGCCAAGCGGTGGTCCCGGCAGGGCGTTCCGCCAACTCGCAGTGCGCTTGCCTCTCCACCGCGCTCAGCCTCCTCGACACCGGGACCGTCGCTGTCGTCCCTCCTGCAGCGGCATAGCGTTAATGTCCTGCCGACGGCCATGGTCACTTTGGGGACCGGGATGAAGAAGTTCGACACGGCCGCCCTCATCGACCCCTGTACGCCGACGAGCTGCATCGACGCATCCCTGGCGTCTGCGTTCCGCTTGCCGACTACCACCGTCGGCGACGAGCGTATATGCAATTCGGTCGAAGCGCGACGACGGCTTCAAGCTAGAAGTCGTCCTAAAAGTGGAACCGAATGTCCGTATCCGCACCCCCATCCGGGTGCTCTCTGGTCGGCAAGTACGGGGACCTCCCATTGGCCGACGAACAGTTCTACTTGCCAGCCACCATATCCGTCGTCCTGGGTGCGGATGTTTACGCCAAGGTCATCCGACCTGGCTTCCACATGGTCGACGAGGGACTCCCAGTGGCCCAGAGGACGGCTTTCGGATGGATCCTTTCCCGCGCCTGCAACCAGTCCTAGGCGACACGTGGGGTTTCGTTACAACCCTAGCGATTGCAGGGGGGCGGAATGTTAACGCCGCTTTCCCCTCTCTTAAATCCCCCGCTCTACCAAAGCCCGCTCTTCCTTCTTTGGGAATGCTTACTTCCAGGCTCTCCCGCCTTCCCGCGCACGGGATCTCTACAGAGCGCTCTGAAGCACAGCGCTCAAGTAGATTAAGTTTAGTTCTCTTTGTGAAACTTATGCAAATACATCGCCCGGCCGGTCCGCGCTAATTACCGAAAAAAGACCATCGTGTTTTTTATTCCTTCCGCGCAACGCGATCGCCAAGTGTTTTCACCTCTTCCACAGCTGCCACCCGGCTACGTGCAACACCCGACGAAGCTGCCTTCAGTTTGGAGAACATTTGCGACGCCCCCCAACTACTGGCTGACTGACTTGTTCACTTTGATATCTTGACTGATCTTGATAGACTGACTCCTCTTGATCGACTGATCCTGCTGCCAGCGCCCAGCGGCTTTATATAGGGCCTCCGGGAACCATTATTTCCCTTTCGCGCACGACCCGCTGAATTTCTCTCCTCCAGGTCCAAAATCCATGGTTCCTATTCGACAGGCTACTACGTAGCATAACTGGTAATAGGCGGACCAACCGTTGTCACTGTGGGGAGTTATTCAACTCCTCACATTTCCCACCATACTTCTGGAAACATTTAAAACCCGTTCCTTCCCCTTGGCGTTTTCTAATATAGCGTATCATAACCTTTGAGTCCTTGCGGCGTTTCTGCTGATATCCTCGGCACTCCCTCGTCACTCCCTCCAAGCTTCCTTGACGCTCCATCAACGCTTTCAACTCCTTGAGTTTCTACGGCGCCGGTCGTCCGACTTGTAGCCCACTGGGTTCCGATACCGATCAGATATCGACTAACCCAGGGTTGCTCCCCATGATATCAAGACTCATCAGCTATCGCTATCGTGGTGCTGCCACTTGATCGCTGCGATATTTACCATGAACGCTATTTCCATTTGGTTTTCTGCCCATCGATCGCACTTGTAAGGGCGCGTGTACCAGATATGTATCCAAAATTCTGAGGCTTAGCTTAGACCTGCACCGGCGAGGCTTAGCAACATTTTCTTTGTGGATGATTAGCAAAATTTGGTCTTAGGAACATTTGGGAGAAGTAGAGCAACATGCTGTGCTCCTAATAGGTACGGAAAATTGTGGCTGTGTGGGTTGCTAGGAGAGTCGAGCAAGGAGTTGCAAAGATTTTCGCGCCTCTCCGTTGCTGAATGGCGGAGTGGTGGAATTGCTGCTTGGTGGCGTCATGCGGGGGTATATAAGGCGGCCCACTAGTGGCAGCTGCTCATACCAAGTGCATTTTTCCCAAGTGTTTAGAACAAGTGAGTGAGTGAAAGTGGCAACTGTGGCTAATCGGCAACTGTTTTAGCTTCCAGCTGGGGCATTGTGAACAAATCCCGCGACGATTTTTCGAGCATTTGCGAAGGCAGGGGCTCTCAAAGGGTGAGTTAGGGATTTATCTTCGATTTGGGGAGGTGATTGGTAATTTTTGGCTTTGTGGCGCTGCTGCAAGCGATAGCGAACAGCGACGTGGAAGAGCGACCGCGCCAGGAACCTAGACGAGGAGTTGCCACAAGGACTGCACCGCCACGGCCAAGGCCACCGCAGGCGAAAGTCGCCATTGACAGCCACGGCACTTCTAAGCGCCAAACACAAAGAGAAACACCAGCACTTCCTTCATTTTCACTCAAGCCAAGCGAGATTTTTCCTTACGGCAGCAGCGTTTTCCACAAGCGTGCTGTTTTGTCAATTTTTTACTTGTCCGAATTGACGCTCCAAAAGCCAGCGGAATACATATTTCCGCCCCAAACACTTTAAGAAAATAACATCAGATTTTAGTTGATTAAGTTTACTTTTCTTTTTTTTTATTACTTTTATTTAAAACCAAAACCAAAACGATAAACAAAAGGCCTTAAAGCAAGAACAGAACCAAAGTCGAACGTAGCGCGAGCAAAACAAACAAAGCAAAAGATATTACATAAGACAGATTTTATGCGCGTGGCTTGTTAGGCAGGCGATATTTTCTAAAATCTCTTTCACAGGTGAGGCAGCCTCTTTGGAAGCGCTTTCATCGAAGGATGCAGCAGCCACAACTCGAGAAGTAAGTCAAATTTTTCCTGTTTTGCAAATCAAATATATACGCAATCGCGAAGTAAACGCATATTTTCGCAAATTCACAAATTAAACCAAAGCGCACCGCAGCAATACTTCGCGACGACTAAAAGCGAATAAAAAGAAGAGAGAAGAACAAAGCGCCGCTAACATCCCTCTTTTTCCCCTCACCGCCACTTGGGCGCATTAGCAGCGGTGTCAGCGTTCGCTAGGCAATCGTGCATGCGCGCCTGGTAGTTTTATCTCGGCCTGCTGACGATGTTTTTGTTCTAGCGGATGCACATATGGTTTTTGTTTTGTTTTCGTGTTTGATTGGTTTTATATGTCTGGCAGCTCGGTCTGCAGTCGCAAGTGCGATACTTAGAGTTTGCGATTTGCGGATGCAATCTAGGGCAAAACGATTATTTGAAATATAATTTAATTTAATGTTTAAATGTTAATTGATAATTTTGTTATATTTATTTTTATATTTATATTTATTTTTGATCAATTCCTAACGCTACAGTATTTTTACTATTATCTTAGCGCGCTAGTCACAATGGGTTTCAAACAGTTTGATTTACTTATTTACTAAAATGTATGTCATTTCTTAATATTAACATTATTTAATTATTACTATTATACTATTATACTATTATTTCTACTGTGTGTTTGCAAAGTGTTCCCTAATTTTTATGGTAAATCTATGTGCATTGCTTATTGATTTAATTTCATGCGGAAGTTGATTCCAAAGCCGAATAGTGTTAGTGTAGAAGTGCTTGTCAGAGCTAGCCAGAGTAGTCTTAATAGGAATTATATTTTTGGTGCGTTGGGAAGTAGATAAATTTATCATGTCATATATATAATCAGGTTGTTTCGAATAAACTATTTTGTGGAGGAGTGACAAAGCTTCAGTTTTATCCAATTCATAAAACTTATATCAAAAATCCTACTTGAATAACACGTAACATGGTCATATCTCTTAACATTGAATACATAACGGGCAATACTATTAAACGCTACATTTAATTTGTGTTGGCTGGCTGCATCACATCTTCCGAAAATCTCAACCCCATAAAATAGTACGGATGTTAAGCACGCCTTGGCGACCATAAGCCGTATATTCAATGGGAGGAAGTGCTGCGATAAGGATAGATTCCTAAGCATGATGCCCAGGTTCTGCGCCTTAGCAACATACTCAATCTTTTTGCTCACTATGGTAAGGTTGTTTAAATGCTCAGTATTAAGGTTTTTTTTTATAAATAACAAGACATTTACATTTAGACGGATCTAAACTGAGACCATTTTTACATGCCCACTCACTAACATTTAATAACTCATCATTACAGACATTAACACAATCACTAATTTGACACAAAGGACGACTAACATACATTTGAACATCATCTGCATACATATGAACTTCACAGTTGGACAGTACATTCGGCAGATCATTTATGTAGATCGTGAACAACAGGGGCCCTAGGACAGAGCCCTGGGGGACACCTCGTTTAACGAGCATATAGTTCGACCTAGTTTCGTGTGTAACGACTGCTTGCTTACGGCTACTTAAATAAGAGTTCATAAGGCTTAGTGCTGTGTTAGAAAAATTGTAAAGAACTTTTAACTTCGTCAAAAGAATTTTGTGATTCACGGTGTCAAATGCTTTGCTAAAGTCCAGAAGTGTCAGGAATGTTACGTCGTTTTTATCTAATTTTCGTCTGATGTCTTCTACAACTTTAATTAAAGTGGTTGTGCAGCTTCTATTTTGTCGAAAACCAGATTGCTTGCTATTTAGTAGATTATTAGTGGTAAAAAAGGTGTTTATTTGTTTTGTAATCAGTTGCTCAAACGTCTTTGACAAAAACGAAAGAAGGGATATCGGCCTAAAATCACGGTTTGATTTGGGTATTGGAATAATCTTTCCTATTTTCCACTCCTCAAGGTACATACAAGTAGTAAATGCAAAATTAATTATATGTGTAATATGCCCCAAGATGTGGGGCAGAAATATTTTTATAAACTTAGGGCTCATATCGTCCAAGCCAACAGCATTTGATTTAATTTTAAATATTGCCTCTAAGACATCACACTGACTAACACATGCAAAATCAAACATATTAATACATTTATTAGACAAAACTGGACAAACATAAGCACTGGAGTCAGCTTCAGGTACGTTTAGGTCAGTAAATTTTTGAATTAGGTCATTTACGTCAATATCGTCATTTTTTTCAGGTACTGCTTTGCCTATTCCGAGACTCTTAATGACTCTCCATGTTTGTTGAGAGGATATTGTACTTTCAAATTTAGACGAATAGAATGTTCGTTTAGCATTCCTAATTAGAATATTTACTTCTTTTCTGCTATTCTTGTACTGCCTGAAAAAATGCTCCGTTCTATATCGTTTCCACTTGTCATAATTATAGTCTCGCCTTTTTATTGCACTTTTTATGTAGGTATTAAACCATGAGTTGGCAGCCGGCTTTATAATTTTAGTCTTAATCGGAACGAACTTGTCATATAAATATTTTACATTTTCTTGGACTATTTTAACCTGTTCATCAAACGAAGTCAACGTATAGATAACATTCCAATTGCACAGACAACATTCATTCGATAGTAAGTCATAATTAATGACCCTAAAATTTCTATATTGAATTATATGGTTCGTATAGTCAAGTTTTAAATTGTACGTCAAAAAAATATGGTCATGTCTTGAGAAAGCAGGTACTGATAGTTGATCATATAACAAAATGTTATTTTTATTATTTACTAAAAATATGTCCAGAAGAGTATAGCAGGTTGTTTCTAAAGTGTGTGGGTATGCTCGAGTTTACAAGATGTAAATCTAGCGATCCCATTTCGGCCGAGAGATGTCGTTCCACCTTAATATTGCTGTTTAAGTCCCCAGTTATTATAATGTTCACATACGTCGAAGAAGGATTATCAGATTAATCAGTATTTTTGTGCGGTCTATAGATGCAGCCGACAAGAGTTTTGTTATTGTTTCGTATATTAGTTAGTTCAAGGAAAAGATATTCAATCGGACTGTCCACTGGATGTTTAAGAACTTCTTTACATTTTAACCGCCTGCTGACAAATATAGCAACACCTCCTGCATGACTCATACGGTCAGAACGGTAAACATTAAATTTATCACAAACAATTAACGAATTATTTAAGTCTGGGAATAACCACGTTTCTGACACACAAATTATATCTATATTGGACTGGACAAACATTCATCCATTTTTTAAATGAGACTCTGAGCATTTATATGACATATATGTAGACCTTGTTTTTGTTTTGTTAATATTCTGACCATTTCATAACTATTCGGCTTTGTAATATCTATATTGGCTTGCATATTAATATTGATTTTAAAATATAATGTTGAGTTTGCAGATGCACACGGATTTTTGAAGAGAGGGCTTTAAAGAAACACACAGAAAGAAAGACAAAAGAATTTATGAGATAATTCTTAAGAGTAAAATTAAAAAGAGAAATGATTTCAACAGTTACATTATTAGGAAAGAAAAAGAGTCTTATCTGGCTGCTTATCTGGCTCCGCGGCGCTGCTTACATCTGCTAAGCTTTGCTCCGGATCATCTGGATCTGCGTGCAGTTGAGAGAGCTTTTGCAAGCTGTCAACACAAATTACTCTCCCCCTCTCATTCTTCTTAACATGCACAAGCGAACGGCGGCAGAAAACCGCAGTCAATAGCTTGAGTTTTTTCATCTGCATCGCTTCCTTAAAGATGTTGTAATTCTCCTTTGTGAGCTGTTCGTTAAGATAAATGAGAGCATCCGAGTCGAAGCCCATCAAACGTAGCGTTAGTTGTTGTTTGGCCTCTCTTCTGAACGTCGCAGCCGCGTGTAGAAATCGAATTTTTTCGGATTGATTGTCCAACTTCACAATAATAATAGGGTCAACAGTTGTGTTCGCCCTATTCGCTGGCTTGACCCTGAAGATGTCTCGCAACCTCGGTGCCGGTGTTAGACCCAGTGAAAAGGAAAGGGTGTTGAAGAGCGATCGCAGCTATTCCCCTTGGACAAAAGGCACGCCATGCAGACGGATGTCATGCGCAACAGTTGAAGTTGACTGGTCAGCAAGTTTTTTCTCCAGATTGCCGACGTGGACCCGCAGGCCCTGGACATCATCAGATTGTTTTTCCAACTGCTCAACGCGCTGGCGTAGACTCTGCATGTCCCGGCTCAGTCCCTCAATTCGGTCGTGAAACATTTGAAGAATGCGCTTCTCCGACTCCCCAATTTTGGTAGATATAAAATCCGCCTGCTCCAGGAATCTCCCGGCATTAATCTCCTCCTGCTCCTCAAATCGTTTGTTGAAGATTTTGATGACCATTGAAGTGATTGCTTCGCTGGTTGCAGTCACCCTGATGTCTCCAGATGAGTTTTCCCTGGTGCGCTTGGAAACGGGTGCCGTTTTTGTTGGTTAGTTTACGAAAGTGGATGTTGTGCAAGTGTGTTGTTGTTGTTGTTGCAGGTGTTGTTGTTTATGTCTTGCGACCTGGCTATGTAGAGTTTTTGATTATTGAGTGATTATTGCTGTCCTCCTGCCGTTGTTTGTGTCGGCTTGCAGAATATGTTGTGTTGGTTTTAAATGTCTAGGAACGCAGATTTTTATTAAAAATTCCGGTTCACACAAAACTCAGGGTACTTCCCAAAAAAAACTTATTGGATTTTGGGTGTTAAACTTTTAGTAATTGTTGTATAAATGGATTTATACATATTATCGATATCGATATATGTCCCCATTTTTTTGTTTAAACTCTCTAATTTATTTTGTATTTCTATGTTTAATGTTTTATGTGCTGCTAAAGATCTAGTGGTTGAACTCGGACGGGGATAGCCCCGGTAAGATGTGGAAAGGGGCCGTTGAAAGAGTTCTTTCTAGGAAAGAAACGGCCAAAGTAGGGTGGGCTATCGACCACAACTAGATCAGTGGTTGGATCTAAATGTGTATGTATGAATGATAAGTGTCACTTCGTAGTTTTGTTCTCTCCGGTTGTAATAACGTCTCACAGTGAATGTCTATTTGTATCTGGAAGGCGGATTTTGTCGCAGCACGCTAATTTTAAGATAGGCTGGTAACACATAGGCATTTTCCGGTGCAACACCATTAAACCACACATCAAGCCAACGAGCACAGCCGATACCCAAAAGCGTGCGTTGCCTCGGAAAGTTTTCCACCTGCCTCGAAGGACGTTATTCGTTACACACTATCGTCCAGTACCAATCCATGGTGAGTTTGCACAATTGTTTTTGTAAGTGCCACTTTCGGTGATTTGCACTGGTTTCTAAAATTTTTTTTCTTTCAGATGCGTCCGAACTATGCCCCTTCTTGCCCTTGGGTTTGTGGTCAATGCCCCTAACCTGTTCGACTCCGGTGGTACTGTAGGATGTCTCAGGCTATGGTGAAGTGCCAAGTTGACTGGCGCGGCATTTACTTTGTTTATGTTTCAGGTCTAGCGTTCTTCTTCCGATTTATAGCCCTAGAGCTGTACCGTCTTCCCTCTTCCCACGGGAAAAGCGAGAAGCTTTTTCGAGTTTCCGTGTTATATATGATGGACGAGTTCGCGAGGAAAATACATGAGACAAAATAGAGACGGGACAAATAAAGATTCTAATGGTTACAACTAAGATTGAAGCAAATGATATACAATTATACTTTTTAATACAGGGATAGAAGTTGAAGTGCAAATTAATTGATAAAGATTGTTGTAATTATTACATAGGACGCGAAAGGGCTTATGCAGAGTAAAATTTGATGTACACCGAGGCAAATTAAGGGGGTAGTAATTTCGTGTTAGTCTAACGGGAACATTAAAAGTTAAACGGTTTACCAGTTCTACAGAGTCAATATCATCTCTTATAAGATTCTGCATAAAAATAGTACCAAGCATTATTCTACGGTTTTCAAGTGTAGGTAAGTTAAGCAATAGTAATCTAATCTGGTAGGAAGGAAGCCTTACGTTTTGATCCCAGTTCAAACTACGAAGGGCAAAAAGAAGAAATTTTTTCTGTACCGACTCAATACGGTCGATGTGAACTTGATATTGTGGACTCCAAACTGAAGAACAATATTCCAAAATAGGACGGACAAGGGAGGTAAATAATAATTTGGTTATATAAGGGTCATCAAATTCTTTTGACCAACGCCAAGAACACTCATTGCTTTGTTGACAGTCGACATTATGTGGTAGTCAAATTTAAGCTTCGGGTCCAGAAGAACACCTAAATCGTTTACTGCATATATACGATCAAGTGGGGAGTTCTGAAGCGAATAACTTATAAACGCAGGAGTACCTCTGTTAAAGGTCATTACGTTACATTTTAGGCAGTTCAAATTTAAGAGGTTGTACATACACCATATCTGAAAATGATCAATGCCAAAACCAAACTGAATATTATTATAAGTCAAATAAAGCTTAACATCATCAGCATACATTAGTACACGAGAATGTGTTACGATAGAGGAAAGATCGTTAATAAACAAGGTAAACAGCAAAGGGCCCAAATGAGTACCCTGGGGCACTCCCGATGTCACGTGGATAATTTTGGAGACAGCGTTCTTAAATATAACCCTCTGAGTCCTTCCATTCAAATAACTTGAAATCAAAGTTAAAAGATTACATGGAAACCCAAGCTGATCTAATTTGAATAAAAGGAGAGAGTGGTTAACAGAGTCAAAGGCTTTGCTAAAATCTGTATATATAACGTCAGTCTGCATTTTTTCTTTAAATCCCTGTATTACAATGGATGTCAATTCAAGAAGGTTCGTGGTGGTCGATCTTCGCCTAACAAAACCATGCTGACACGGTGATATTAGCGAGGAACATAAATGTTGCAAATGAGAAGTAATAATACGCTCACATGCTTTATGAATAGCCGACAATTTAAAAATACCTCTGTAATTCTGGGCATCCGCCTTCGCACCCTTTTTGTGAAGTGGAATAATGAAAGATTCCTTCCAGATATTTGGAAAAACAGATGATGAAATAGACAAATGAAAAAGTTTAAGAATCGGTTTGCAAATGGTTGATGCACAATCCCATCCGAGGATATTGCGGTTGAACAATTTCGATTTTCGTACGCCCGTAGAATATCATCTTTTAAAATATTTGCTCCGCCTGATGTGTTTAATGTACTACTTTCTGAAAGCTTTTTGCTTAATGATGATTTGGTAATAAAAGAATTTGTTCCCAATAAACCGAGAACAAATAACAGGCCTCCCACTGCGCCTAATAAAAGGCTTTCCACTGTGCCAAATAGCAGGCCTTCCACAGCGCCAAAAAACTAAAAAATGTATTTTTGGCTACTTGGCTATTTTGAAGCTACCAAAGCTTTATGCTGACTCCATAGCATTTACTGAAAATATTTTGGCTTTTACGGAAACTTGGCTGAAACCAGAGATATCTGATTTTGAAGTTCTGGCAAAAAATTTTAACACCTATAGGACCGATCGCTCCCCACGTAGGGGGTGGTGTACTGATTGCCGTTACCTCTAGTTTAACATCGGAGAGACTTAACTTTCATATCTCTAACGAAATTGAATTTGTTAGTGTCAAAGTTTCCCTGCAATCCTTATCTATTTTTGTAACCTGCTCTTATATTCCTCCTGGCTCAGATTTTTTCATTTATGAACACCATCTGTCTGCTATTAAATCCGTTGTATCCCTTCTTTCCAACAGAGACCTTTTGATTGTTTTGGGTGACTTTAATCTCCCTAATATCTCCTGGTCTCTTCCTACTGACTCACCTGCCGCTACACCTTTATCAGCCCATGATTTTGTGGATGGCCTTCTCGAATTATCGTTACAGCAAGTAAGCTTTATACGAAATTCAATAAACAGACAATTGGACCTTGTATTTGTTTCAGATCCGCATGAAGTAACGGTATCTAGAATTGACGCACTTGTTGTACCTGAAGACCGATATCATCCTACATTGGAATTGACAATTGGCCTCCCCTGTACTGATACCCTTTCTCCTTTAGTTTCTCAAACTAAAGTGAGATGTTTTCGTAAATGTGACTATAATAAATTAAATTATATGATTTCGCAATATGATTGGACTGATTTGTACAATTGCATGGATATCGAAAGTGCAATTGAACATTTCTATAGCGTTTTAAACACTTTTATTGACGAATGCGTTCCTGACAGGCTTCCTCCGAAGCAAAACAGGCCTCCTTGGTTTAACAATGCGCTTCAAAGACTTAAAAATCTTAAATCCAACACTTATAATAAATATAAAAAATCGGGTAAGCCATCTGATTTTTCGAAATATGTGGTGGCTCGTTCAGATTTCAATGTTCTCAACAGTCACTGCTATTCTATGTATTTAAATTGATGTAAATTCGAATTTTCAAATGATCCGAAACAGTTTTATAACTTTGTTAATGCCAAGCGTAAGTCTTCGGCATTGCCTTCTTCGGTGCGTTTAAACTCAAAAGAGGCATCGACGGATTCTGAAATTGCAGATTTATTTGCCGAGTTTTTCCAAACTACTTATAGTTCGGCTGCTTGGTCAAAATCTATCTACCCTAACCCCTTAAACAGAGCTAATTGTATTTTTTCCCCCGTAATTACCGAAATTTCTCTCTTAAGAGACTTATAAACTACAACGCCAACTTATTCTCCCGGTCCTGATGGACTCCCTGGGTGTGTGCTTAAGTTTTGTGCTTCAACCATTTGTAAACCGATTCTTAAACTTTTTCACTTGTCTCTTTCATCATCAATTTTCCCAACTATCTGGAAGGACTCTTTCATTATTCCACTCCACAAAAAGGGTGCGAAGGCAGATGCCCAGAATTATAGAGGTATTTCTAAATTGTCGGCAATTCCGAAAGCATTTGAAAGAATTATTACTTCTCACTTGCAACACTTATGTTCCTCGCTAATATCAACGTGTCAGCATGGTTTTGTTAAGAGAAGATCGACCACTACTAACCTCCTTGAATTGTCATCTCTTGTAATAAATCAAACAAAAACACCTTTTTGGACCTTGTATAATATTCGAGTTTAATTTCATTTTATTGTATAAAGTTATCTTTTCTTGGAACCTATTCCTGTATTATTTCTTGTATCAACATTCTTGTACACACTACCTATTCGCAACATGTATCTCTTATAAACATTACCGATTCGCAACATGTATAATTTGTCAAATTTGGAGACCTTAACCTTCGGCTCGAAGTTAAGGGCTTCCCGATCAATAAACGACTTGAAATCAGACCAGCAAACTAACTGCACGCGTTTGGTTTCACCCTAGATTCGCTAGGGAACGTACATTTTGGCGACCGTGACAGGACTCACGTTCTGTATCAAGTTTAATTTCAAGTTCAACTCGCATACTTCGGCGAACTCGTTTGAGAAAAGTCAACCATAGATTTGATCAATCGGATCAACACACAGCGTGTGTGGCGAGATATCGTTCGCGCATCTACGACCCGGTACCTAATTCGTGACATTTCTCCGTGACAATAAAATCGTCATCGCCGAAAGTAATCAAATCATAGTGCCACCAATTTCGTGTTCCTCCTCGCACCATTTCGATCTGTCCGAGCGGCAGAATCATTAACCTAAAGGAACTAAAATTGAAGCATCGTCGCATCGATTACATAACCCCAGTTATGTAACCGTCTCATAACCCACACATTCGTAGTGGAACCTAACCATTTGGTTCTCCCTTTTGATCTACATTCTTCATCTGGCAACTTTGTTCACTGGAAAGTGGAATTCAAGTACTGACTTATCGATACTTCCAACAAACGGTCACACTCAGCAAGGGCTTTGGAAACACATCACTAGTGGAAAGCTGTACTTGACTTGGAGAATAATTACGACGCAATAAGATGACCAAGCCGGAAGAACGTTTAGCTACTCTTTTACAAGAAAAGAGCAGCCTACTTCTGGCCATGAAGAACCTCAAGAAACATGTGGAAGCTGATACTCAAATGAATGCCGCAGAATTGGATTGCCGAGCGCAGGTGCTAGACGCTCATTTCAGGCAAGCGTCTCAAATTCAATCCGACATTGAGCGTCTAGACCCAGAAAACCAAGAGAGAGATCCTCGATGAGTTTTTCATCACAACCAAGGCAGCCATTCTCTGCAGCTCCTCCAAACTTAAACGAGAGAGAATAGAAGACACCAGCTTTCTAAGTTCTACTTCTTCCCAGTCACATCACACTCGATTGCCTTCATTAAAATTGCCCAAGTTCGATGGAAAATACAGCGAGTACAGCCGATTTATGACTGCATTTACGCACTTGGTGGACGATGACGTCACAATTAACCCAGTCGACAAGTTCAATTACCTCCTTAGTTGCTTGTCCGACACCGCCTTGAGTGTTGTATCGTCTTTTCAAGTTTCGGAGGAGAATTATCCCAAAGCCATGAATCGCCTCAAGGAGCGATACGACAAGAAGGTGCTCATCTTTCTGGAGCACATATCTAGCTTGTGCGCCCTACCCATCATGGAACCCGCAGACGCCAATTCGCTGCGTGGTATCTTGGACACCGTTTCTGCACTGCGCGGGTCATTGCTATCTCTCGGCTCAGAAACTGATATTCTCAACGCAATTTTAATCCACAATGTTCTCCTGAAGGTGGATTCAGATGCTCGGCAAGCCTACAATCGATCTCAAGATTATGACACGTTGCCATCTTGGGACAACTGTTATAAAACGCTTAGCCGACACAGCGAATTCCTGGACTGCAGCGCGCCTTGCATCATTAAGGAGCGGCTGCTAGAAAAGCGCCAGGAGAAACCAACCGACAAACGCCACGGCAATCTACGCAAGGCATTTGTCGCCGCCCAGAACAGCTGTCTGAAATGCAAATCAACGGATCACAACATCGGTAAATGCCCATCATTTGCTGCACTCACCGTGGATGAGCGGTTCAACATCGCCAAGCAACTATCCTTGTGCATAAATTGCCTCGGAAAAGGGCACATGGCAGGCAAGTGCAGTTCCAAATTTAAGTGCCGCGTATGCCGGGGACTGCACCACACTTGTTTGCACCGATACACACAGCCTTCTCATCAGGTCATCACATCATCGCCAATGGATGACACTTCTCAAGCGGACCACTGCACAACTCAAGCAGTATCCCTTCTAGCCAGACAGTCCAGACGTGCTCTCATACCAACAGCAGTGGTTCTCATCAAGGACAATTGTGGGTCCTATCAACAAGCACGAGCTCTCCTCGACTCGGGATCGGAGGTCAACTTCATCACCGAAGAATTGGCAAAGCGGCTTCAACTGACCCGTGTTCGGCAACAATATGACATCTGTGGCATTGCAGATGCACGTGCAAAAATGAAATTCTCAGTCACCACAACAGTAAAGTCAAGAATCGGACACGGGGAGTGGTTGCTCGAGTTCGCCATAACCAAATCCATCACTCAAAGCCAGCCGGAGAGCATTGTCGATACCAACGGATGGAAGCTTCCGGTCGGAATCAAACTGGCCGATCCTTTCTTCTACAAACCAAGCAAGATCGACATTTTAATCAGCATCCAGGAATTCTTTGGTCTCTTGGAAGAAGGAAAAATCTCTCTGGGTCCAAATCTACCCTATCTGCAAAATTCCTCACTTGGGTGGCTGCTTGGCGGCAGAATCGACGAGCCTGGAAGAGTAAAGGCACACGCATTTATATGCAAAACGGAAAGCGTTCGCGATCTCAACGTCAACTTGCAGCGCTTTTGGGAAATAGAAGAACTGAGCACAGAGAGGCAAGCACTCACAGAGGAAGAAGAAGCCTGCGAAAACCACTTCAAATCTCAGGTGACAGTTCTTGCCTCTGGACGCGTTCAGGTATGTTTACCATTCAAGCACTCTCCTGACGCTCTGGGCACATCAATGGAGACAGCCCAATCTCGATTTCTACAACTGGAGAAGCGCCTAGAGCGCAACCCTTTGCTACGGGATATGTACAGCCAATTCATGAGCGAATATCTCTCGCTCAATCACATGCAAATTAGAGACCATGTTGATCTCTCCCAGCCACACTACTTCATTCCCCACCATGGAGTTCTACGTCCGGACAGCTCCACAACGAAGCTACGTGTAGTATTCGACGCGTCAGCTACAACATCGAGCAACATGTCGCTCAATGATATTGTTATGGTCGGCCCAACTATCCAACAGACGCTCTTACTAACACTCCTCTCATTTCGCATTCACAGACACGCTCTCACTGCAGACATCTCTAAAATGTACCGACAATTTATGGTACACCCCAACGATCGCAAGTTTCAACTGATATTTTGGAGGTCTTCAGCTGAGCAGCCACTGAAAATCTATCAGCTCAACACGGTGACCTATGGAATGGCATGCGCACCATTCTTAGCAATACGGAGTCTTCAGTTCATCGCCCAACGAAAACAAGAGCAGCATCCTGTTGGCGCCTCTGTACTCCTCGAAGACATGTACGTCGACGATCTGCTGACAGGGGCAGATTCCATCGAAGAGCTACAGCAGAAGGTCTTCGAAGTTAACACGATTCTCGCGGACGCAGGGCTGGCACTTGCAAAATGGAACGCAAGTCATCTCATTGAAACAAATACGGAGTTTCATATCAAGCCGAACGGAGACAATGTGACAAAGGCCCTCGGCATGTCTTGGAAGCCTCTATCAGACGTATTTTGTTTTCGATATGCGCTGCCATCGGGCGGAGAGATTACCAAACGACGCGTAATTTCAATCATGGCTCGTCTCTACGACTTACTTGGCTTGCTCAGCCCAGTGGTCGTTCGCTGTAAAATCTTCGCTCAACAACTCTGGCTGCAAGGAGTTGGATGGGACGACACTCTCCCATCTAACCTCAACGGGGACTGGCATCAAATTGAGTCGGATCTCCAGAACGTAAACCAAGTCGAAATACCTCGATTTGTAAACTCGTCGCCACATCATCTAGGACAAATCCATGGGTTCTCAGATGCATCAGAGCATGCATATGGCTGTTGCATTTATCTGCGCACAACAATCGACGGCAAGTTTATATCACGCTTGATAATTTCAAAGTCAAAGGTAGCGCCAACTAAGGCACTCTCGCTACCGAGATTGGAGTTATGTGGAGCCAGTCTGCTCTGCAACGTATGGCAAAAAATTAAGCACAAGTTCACAAACTTAATCAATTCGACAATCTTTTGGACAGATTCGCAAATTGTGCTTCATTGGATAAATCTACATTCGTCACAGCTCAAATGCTTTATTGCCAATAGAGTATCTACAATTCAAGAACAATCGATTGATGTAACTTGGCGACATGTACCAGGAAAGAGCAACCCAGCAGACATCGTCTCACGCGGATGCGCAGCTTCGGAATTATCGGACACAATTTGGTTCTCTGGCCCTGAATTCCTCAGATTAGATCCGGAGTTCTGGCCACAATCACCTCCAGATTGTGAATTTGATGACCCCTACTTGGAAAAGCGGAAGGCAGTCTCATTCGCATGCAGCAGCATTCGATCCACAGATGACAAAACAAAGATAGCGGATGATCCACATCTCGGAAGCGTCATGCTAGAAATTGTCAATCGCACTGGGTCCTATCGACGTCTTCTCAGAATAGTAGCATACGTCCTTCGTGTATTCAACAGAGTTCCAGCCAACAGGAAATTCTCAGTTCAAGACGCAATGGCCATCGCCCCCACAGAACTAAATCAGGCATTCACACACATCGTTGCTGCAATTCAAAATGCTTCGTTCTCAAAGGAAATCTCACAGCTTGCCAGGAATCAGGAAATCAAGGACAAAACTATTCGAGGATTCTCGCCTTTCTTGTCAAACGTAGAAGTAGGAACCTACACACTCACCGTTCTACGAGTAGGAGGTCGACTAACTAGAGCCCCAATTCCTATCGACGCGAGATATCCTATGCTCCTCCCAAAGGACCATGATTTCACCTGGAAGTTTGTCAATCACTTGCATAGGACTAACATGCATGCTGGAGCCAAAGCGCTTGTGGGATTACTTCGTCTACACATTTGGGTTGCGAATGCCAAAAAATTGGCATCTTCTGTAGTCAGGCAGTGCGTCCACTGCTACCATTACAAGCCCAAACTTGCTAACCAAATCATGGGTTCGCTTCCTTCTGACCGACTGCAGACCGTCAGACCATTTACTGTAACTGGAGTAGATCTGTGTGGACCGTTTTTAACATCCTATCGCATACGCAGCAAGGTGCCATATAAGACTTATTTGGCGATCTATGTTTGCTTTTCATCAAAGGCGGTACACATAGAGCTGCTCTCAGACCTTTCAACTAATACTTTCATTCTCTCGTTGAAGCGCTTTGTTTCTCGTCGTGGCAGCCCTTGTCGCATATATTGTGATAACGCGACAAATTTCACTGGAGCCAGCGTCCAACTCAACCGCTTCAAGCAAGAACTCTTTAGTCAGCAAACTAAACAAGATCTGGAAACCTTCAGCAACGACACTGGAGTTGAATTCTGCTTTATTCCGCCAAGAGCTCCACATTTCGGTGGACTCTGGGAGGCGGCGGTTAAATCTATGAAGAACCTACTCATCAAATGTATGTCAGACAGCGGGATGACATACGAGGAACTGCAGACGATCGCAATTGAAGCCGAAGCCATCCTGAATTCTCGGCCAATTGCTGGTCATTCAGAGGATCCCAATGACGGGGAAGCTCTCACCCCTGGTCACTTCCTCACTGGTTCGTCCCTTAAGGCACTCCCTGAACCAGCAGTGGATGACAGCAAGTTATCGTATCTAACACGATTCCAACGCATAGCATACACAAAAAGACGCCTTTGGGACCTGTGGCGGCGGGATTACCTGCACACGCTTCAGATGCGAGCAAAATGGACTTCTCCAATGGTAAACCTCGAACCTGGTCAGATTGTTCTCATACATGAAGACAATAGCCCTCCCCAGCACTGGCTAACTGGACGCATCATCGACTCGATCAGTGGAGAGGACAACAAAGTTCGTGTGGTCAATGTTCAAACGGCCAAAGGAGTCATACGACGACCAATCTGCAAGATCGCACCTCTGCCGATCCAATATGGTGCTTGAAAGGTTGTACACCTTTCAACGGGCGGAGTATGTTTGGACCTTGTATAATATTCGAGTTTAATTTCATTTTATTGTATAAAGTTATCTTTTCTTGGAACCTATTCCTGTATTATTTCCTGTATCAACATTCTTGTACACACTACCTATTCGCAACATGTATCTCTTATAAACATTACCGATTCGCAACATGTATAATTTGTCAAATTTATAGACCTTAACCTTCGGCTCGAAGTTAAGGGCTTCCCGATCAATAAACGACTTGAAATCAGACCAGCAAACTAACTGCACGCGTTTGGTTTCACCCTAGATTCGCTAGGGAACGTACAACACCTCTTAACGAGGTAAAAACTAGTGACGATCGCACCTTCAACATACAAAAGTTCTGATATCAACATTTGTGACGAAAGATGGTTACACACATGATTAAATACACTTTTTAAAATTTATTTTTTTAAGATAATCGTTAGATCCGTTTTTTAGAAAAATAAAAAAAAGCTAAAAAAAAAGTTAAAAAAAATTTTGTTTTGTGCATATCTTTTTAACTATTATATTTACACAAATTACATATACGGATTTCAAAATACCTTTCAAACGAGATACAGCGCAAGTCTGTAGCTTCAGTAGTTTAGAAGTCAAAGCCTTCCGTATTTTAGCTATTTATAGCTGTTTTCCCGCTAAACTAGCGGGTTTTTCCAAAAGTGGTAGAACTAAAGTTTCTTATATCGATCTGATGAACATCATATCAAATTTTCAGAAAATAAAAAACATGTTTTGGACAAACTGACAAACAGAATTAAAATTTCATTTTGAGTAGGCCCACAAAAATTTGTTTTCGGTATAACTTTTGAACGGAGCGTCCGATTTTCTGATATGACCCCTCATATTAAGCGCATTTTCAGTGGGAATACAAATAACGTATTGCCAATTATCCCCACCGGCCCCAACAGATCCAAATTTCTAAATTTTCACTTTTACACTTTCACCGCTCTCTCTTCCAAACCAATTGATTTTCTTGAGGTCTTGGTATGCAATCCTTTAAGTTTTAGCAATACCTTTAATTTAATGTATCACTCGCGAGGATCGGACCATTACAGCAGATTTTCAATTCTGCGGATATATAATAGTAGTCGCCTTCGCACACTCTCCTGGTGCGCTTCGTCACTACATGGACTGCCGTCCATAGTGATGGATTTAAGAAAAAAATGCAGACTGACGTTATATATACAGATTTTAGCAAAGCCTTTGACTCTGTTAACCACTCTCTCCTTTTATTCAAATTAGATCAGCTTGGGTTTCCATGTAATCTATTAACTTTGATTTCAAGTTATTTGAAGGGAAGGACTCAGAGGGTTATATTTAAGAACGCTGTCTCCAAAATGATCCACGTGACATCGGGAGTGCCCCAGGGTACTCATTTGGGCCCTTTGCTGTTTACCTTGTTTATTAACGATCTTTCCTCTATCGTAACACATTCTCGTGTACTAATGTATGCTGATGATGTTAAGCTTTGTTTGACTTATAATAATATTCAGTTTGGTTTTGGCTTACAATCAGACATTGATCATTATACCCGTTACTCGTAGAGTAAAAGGGTATATTAGATTCGTGCAAAAGTATGTAACAGGTAGAAGGAAGCGTTTCCGACCATATAAAGTATATATATTCTTGATCAGGATCACTAGCCGAGTCGATCTAGCCATGTCCGTCTGTCCGTCTGTCCGTCTGTCCGTCTGTCCGTCTGTCCGTCTGTCCGTCCGTCCGTCCGTCCGTCCGTCTGTATGAACGCTGAGATCTCGAAAACTATAAAAGCTAGAAGATTGAGATTTGGCATGCAGATTCTAGGAGTTAATACGCAGCGCAAGTTTTTCACGCCGATGTGCCACGCTTCCTCTAACGCCCACAAACCGCGAAAAACTGTGGCACCCACAGTTTTGAAGCTAGATTAACGGGAAAAGGAATGTGTATTCGTTTCTTCAATACATATTGATAGACCAAAGTGGGAAACCCCCCTCCCCCCTAACGCCCACAAACCGCGAAAAACCTTGGCACCCGTCTGTATGAACGCTGAGATTTCGAAAACTATAAAAGCTAGAAGATTGAGATTTGGCATGCAGATTGTAGGGGTTAATACGCCGCGCAAGTTTTTCACGCCGATGTGCCACGCCTCCTCTAACGCCCACAAACCGCGAAAAACAGTGGCACCCACAGTTTTGCAGCTAGAGTAACGGGAAAAGGAATGAGTATTCGTTTCTTCAATACCTATTGATTGGCCAAAATAAACCACCCCCTCTCCCGCCTAACGCTAGCAAACCGCGAAAAACTGTGGCACCCACAGTTTTGAAGCTAGATTAACGTGCAAAAGAATATTCATTAGTTTCTGCAATACCTATTATTGTCAATTAATATTAAAGTTGTTTGGATGAGTAACGGGTATCTAATAGTCGAGGCACTCGACTATAGCGTTCTCTCTTGTTTTCAGATATGGTGTATGTACAACCTCTTAAATTTGAACTGCCTAAAATGTAACGTAATGACCTTTTACAGAGGTAATCCTGCGTTTATAAGTTATTCGCTTCAGAACTCCCCACTTGATCGTATATATGCAGTAAACGATTTAGGTGTTCTTCTGGACCCGAAGCTTAAATTTGACTGCCACATAATGTCGACTGTCAACAAAGCAATGAGTGTTCTTGGATTTATAAAGCGTTTATGATCCTTATATAACCAAATTATTATTTACCTCCCTTGTCCGTCCTATTTTGGAATATTGTTCTTCAGTTTGGAGTCCACAATAGCAAGTTCACATCGACCGTATTGAGTCGGTACAGAAAAAATTTCTTCTTTTTGCCCTTTATAGTTTGAACTGGGATCAAAACGTAAGGCTTCCTTCCTATCAGAGTAGATTACTATTGCTTAGTTTACCTACACTTGAAAACCGTAGAATAATGCTTGGTACTATTTTTATGCAAAATCTTATAAGAGGTGATATTGATTCTGTAGAACTGGTAAACCGTTTAACTTTTAATATTCCCGTTAGAGTGTTAGTCTATTACCCTCTTAATTTGCCCCGATGTACATATAATTGTAGTCTGCATGAGCCCTTTCGCGTTCTCTGTACTAATTATAACAATCTTTATCATTTAATTTGTACTTCAACTTCTATCCCTGTAATAAAAACTAAAATTTTATCTCATTTGCTTCAATCATAGTTGTAGCCATGTGTCCCGTTGTAACGGACACGTTCAGTAGCGAACACGGAACCTACTCTGTCTTGGGTTGCCGGCTGAGCTCAAGGCTGGGGTGTGGTTTTAGTTCCTTATCGCGTACGCGCCACATAATACGAATCGACAGAGTAAAGAACCCGGGGGAAGGATAAGTCAAATGTACGATCGAATAGTGGGTATATCTAGCTCTCAGCCAAGAGGAAATCGGATGGTAAGGTTCCTCTGCTTCGCCCGCCCTGCCTATGTAAGCCAAATGATGTTTCGGCTTATCCCTTTCTGCTTGATAAAATATGCCTTAGGTGCCCATTAGAATTTGAAGTTTAATTCATGTTACATATTTCTGTATTCTAAATTAACATAAGTCATGATTGACAGTTTAGTTCTTAACCCTAACAAAATAAAGCATTCAAGAATCAGTGTCGTTTTACTCTACTTTAGACGGATGCTAATTCTCCGTGCATTTGGGGTCGTGGGGCAAAAGCGTAATTACTCAATATATGGCTTTATTCACGTAAGCTTTTTCGGTGGGTTTCATATGTGGGCGTGTACAAAAAAGTTATCTATACCCATTCGGCTATGCCGTACTCACTGCTTCAATTGTGTCCAACGGTGTCAGCAGGCCTGTTGACGCTGGAGTAAGCTATTGGAAGGAAATTAAGACCAAATATGAAGATGCCTACGCAAGCTAACTGATCAAGCAGTTTGGCCCCACGGAACCAACTTAGGCTAGGAATTCTATCAAATAATTATAGTAGAATGGCTCGCGGCAATACGGATCCTGTTGCTTGGGCTTGAACGGTCTCGGTCTTGGTTGGCGCTCGTCTAAGAATGTCACAGGCGGTGGTGATATCTGGCCACCCTAGTATCGCTCAAGTAGAGGATTATCAGGGAAGGTAGCTGGTACTGCTGTCTGGGCTACGAGTGTTGCGGTGTAAGTGGTCCAAGTAGCGGAGAGGTCGCCGTTAGGCTACACTGTTGGTAGTGGCGAACGCTGTTGGTCGCCTCGGATAGTACTGAGTGAGATGAGAGAACCGTGCTTAGTGTTGCCGTACGCTGCCACCAATGGCCGATGGTCGGCTATGTCTCCGTGGCTGCCAGAATCCAGTTTTATAATTTGCGTTGGGAATTTTGATCTGAACGCCTTCTTGTCCGTGTTGATCGTACAGCCACTGCGGCTGTTTGCACACTCAGAACGGGTCGCCGAGACGGGTAAGCGCTTTAGTAAAGTTTTGCAAGAGTGTTTTATTGGAGATCAATCTAGGTTAGCCTTAGCTCTTTTCTCAGCAGATTTCACGTCCTACGTTGTCGAATTTTCTTTGAGAAAGAACGAGAAAGATCAGCCATGTGGCTTGGTATCGTTGGGCCACTTGTTTGTACTGCTCGTAGTGCATCAACGTCCATCATATATAACACACCCAGGAAGTCCATCAGGACCGGGAGATTAAGTTGGGTTTGTTGTTTCTAAGTCTCTTAAGAGAGAACTTTCGGTAATTACGGGGAAAAAATACGATTTGCCCTATTTAAGGGATTAGTTAGAGTTAGACCAAGAAGACGAACTATAAGTAGTTTGAAAAAAGTCAGCAAATAAATCAGCAATTTCAGAATCCGTCGATGGTTCTATTGAGTTTAAACGAACCACTGAAGGTAATGCCGATGACTTACGCTTAGCGTTAGAAAAGTTATAAAACTGCTTCGGATCATTTGAAAATTCAAATTTACATCGATTTAAATACATAGAATAACAATGATTGTTAAGAACATTAAAATCGGATCGAGCAACTACATATTTCGAAAAATCGCTCGGCTTACCAGATTTTTTATACTTTTTATAAGTTTTTGTTTTAAAATTTTTAAGTCTTTGAAGCGCATTGGTAAACCCGGGGGGCCTGTTCGGCTTTGAAGGAAACCTATCAGGAACGCATTCATTAAATAAACTGTTTAAAACGCTATAGAATAGTTCAGTGGCACTTTCGATGTCCATACAGTTATAAAAATCTGTTCAATTATATTGGGAAATCATATAGTTAATTTTGTTAAAGTCACATTTACGAAAACATCTTATTTTAGTTGGCAAAACTAAGGGAGAGAGGGTATCAAGGTAGGGAAGGCAAATTGTCAATTCAATTGTAGGGTGGTATCGGTCTTCTGGTACCACAAGAGCGTCAATTTTAGATACCGTGACTTCAGACGGATCAGAACCAAACACAAGGTCTAATTGTCTATTTAATGAATTACATATAAAGCTAACTTGCTGTAAAGATAATTCTAAAAGACCATCAACAAAATCATGGGCAGATAAAGGTATAGCGACAAGTGAGTCAGTAGGAGGGGACCAAGAAATATCGGGGAGATTGAAGTCACCCAAAACAATCAAAAGATCCCTGTTGGAAAGAAAGGATAGAACAGATTTAATGGCAGATAGATGTTGCTCATAAATTATTACGTCAGAGCCAGCTGGAATATATGTAAGAACAAGTAACAAAAATAGATAGAGATTGAAGGGAAACTTTCACACTGACAAATTCAACGTCATCAGGGGCATGAGAGTGTATTCGCTCAGAATTTAGGGTTTAAGTCACCCAAAACAATCAAGAGGTCCCTGTTGGAAAGAAAGGATAGAACAGATTTAATAGCAGATAGATGTTGCTCATAAATTATTACGTCAGAGCCAGGTGGAATATAAGAAAAAGTAACAAAAATAGATAGAGATTGAAGGGAAACTTTCACACTGACAAATTCAACGTCATCAGGGGCATGAGAGAGAATTCGCTCAGAATTTAGGGTAGAGGTAACGGCAATCAGAACGCCGCCCCCCCTACGGAAAAGGCGATCGGTTCTGTAAGTGTTAAAGTTGCTTGACAAAACTTCAGTTAGCTCTGGTTTTAGCCAAGTTTCTGTAAAAGCCAAGATATCGTCCGTAAATACCGAGGAGTCAGCATAAAGCTTTGGTAGCTTCATATTTAGTCCTTTAACATTTTGATAGCCCAAAAATAAATTTTTTAGTTTTTTGCCGCTGAGGAAGGCCTGTTATTTGGCACAGTAGACAGCCTTTTATTAGGCGCAGTGGGAGGACTGTTATTTGTTCTCGGTTTAGTGGGAAAAAATTCTTTTATTACCAAATCATCATTAAGCCAAAAGCTTTTTAGAAAGCAGTACTTTAAACACATCAGGCGAAGTAAATATTTTAAAAGACAATATCCTACGAGCGTAAGAAAAGCGAAATTGTTCCACAGCAATGTCCACGGATAGAAATTTTCACGAATAAATTCCAATACATCCTCGGATGTGGTATCTGGGGTAAATCGGGAAACGAATAGTTGCTTTCTATGCGGAACAACCGACAGTTTATTTCGACCCCCAGCAGTAATCTGAACCTCGTTCGGCTGAGACCCAGGAACAGTACCTACATTGCCTATAGGTGCGGTCGGCACCGAATTCATGGGCTCAGCTTGGCTTCCAGAAACGGGAACACCTCCGTAATTGGCTGTTTCCATAGGCACAGTTGGCTCACTTGGCCCTGTGCCGACAGAAACTGCTGCCGCTACCGGATGAGGAGTTGGGTTTTGCCCCACGGTTGCATTAACTGCCCTTGAGCCAGCTTTTTTTGCATTTGGGCGACTCGGTTAATAATTTTTTATTATTAAATTGGGCCCAAACGGAATTGAACCCTTAATTGAGCTTTTTAAAAGCACTTCAGATATTCAATAGGCCGTCTCGAGTCTGCCTCATAAAGCTGCTCATCTCGACTGTCATTTCCTCGCAGGACTCACATGCCCACATGAGACCGGTACGCATTTCAATGAAGTCTTTTACTCTGCCAGTAAATCCTGCAAATTTGACATGCATGATCGACTCACAGAGCCAGCAGATAATGAACGATTCTTTTGGAGAATAGGGAAGAGAGCAATTATTTTTAGAACAGATAAGAGCCATTTTACGGGAAAAGAAAAGTTTATTTAAATTAAATGAAAATAAAATGTGAAAAACTACCTCGATTAAATTTGGCACTGGGATCAAAACCAAAACCGCAAAGACACAAAACACGAAAATATCAGAGCGCGAGAATCGCGAATTAATTTGAATGCAAGAGAGCGCGAGCGAAATAATCTTTTATCGACTGAGAGTGGCTTGTGAGGCAACAACAACTGTTGAGAGATTTTGAATTTGTACTTGAAGTTTGAAGTTTAGTGTAAGTTAGTTTAGGACGAAGGCGGGTGCACAATAAAGTTCTCTCTCGCTCTCTGCGAATTCGCCTCTTTTTCGTCAACTGTCGTTAAGCTAGACTCTAAGAACTTTGTTAAAATATAGTCGTCCAATCGTTGAAATTGCTTTAGATCGACCACACGTATTTTTCTCATTCTCGTTTTTCGCTTTGCCTAAAATTAAAGTTTATTGCCAAAAGTTTTTCGGTTTTCTTGTTTATATATATTTAGAAAAACTATTCTAAAATTTCATGGCGCCCCCCGGGTGGACTTTAAACTATTAATAATTAAAGGCAACAAGTGACAGTGACACAGTGAAAACACAGCAAGTGATAGCAAACTTGATTTGCATTCAAATTAATAAAAATACACAAAATTGTGTGTATCGTTGCCCGCGGCGAGTAAAAAGTTAAATACATAGCAGCTTTGCTCAATTTATCGTGCCGGTCGCGAAATACCCTCTTAATCCGCCAGTACTGCCGTTGCCAAGGGATGCCCTGTGACTGTTCGATGTGTAAAAGGAAAGTGGCAGCTGGATTAAAAGACCCCAACGCAGAACCCGAGGTATTTGTGCAAAAAATTGAAAGCTAGAGTTTGTTAACAAAACAATCTATTTGTTTCTTGTCTTGTGCTGAAAAATTGCACCTCGCTTTCAATTCTTGGCACAGACGTATCGATATAGTAGAGCTAGTTGTGCATGCATTAATTATAATAAAAAGGAAAAATTGCAAACTTACACATTTACAGAAAAAATAAATACAATTTATATTATATTTATTATATACATATACACATACACATTACATAACCCATTTGAACCGCCCTTGGATGCAACATTTAATTTGTGTTTTCTTACGAAAATTATTGCAATCACTGTCGCTTTCGCTTGTCCGCCGCTAGCAACGTTGTTATTGTTGTAGGATTTTGGTTTGGCGCGCTGACGATTAGCTGACCGTTAAGTGACGCGCTACCCTGCATTCGGTCGGGTATACTGATTTGCCGTCACCACTATTAATTTGATACTACGTGGTTTGATTTAATTAAATATTTTCGTCGCTTTGTTGTGAATAATACAACATTTGGTAACAACATTTTCGAACAAATTTAATAATTATAGACAAAATTATTATTAACTCTCGTTGTTTTGTTTCGAAATTTATTTCATCACCGTTCTAATTTGAATTATACTTTTAAATTAAATTTATTCAATTTAATAAATTGTTGCTGGATATAATTTATTCTACATTATTATTTATATATAATTTTCGTGGCCTATATATATATAAATTAATATAAAAATGAGTCCAATTAAGCCAAAAAGTATTGAACTTCTTGCTGACCTTAAAAACAAGCTCATAAAGCCAGTAAATAGCATCCGCCGATTAAATAATCGGCTAGAAGCCGGCCAGATTCCGATTCTGGAAGACGAATTAAAATGTAGGCTAGAAAATTTAAATGATGTAATTAACAAGGCAAATAAATTACAAGAAAAGATAGAAGATTTAGATGATGGCGATGAGTTTGGAGAAGAGTTGGAAGAGCTTTCCATAACAACCAAGGCAAAAGTATTGTCGCTTATCTCGGCCTTGAAGACAGCTAGCGATACCAAAACTCCGGCATCTGCACCATTCTAATTTTCATGTTGGTCCACGAGCACTTGTGAGTCTCCTTCGACAGCGAATTTGGATCGTAAACGCTCAGGAGGTCTGCAGTCAGACAGTTCGATCATGTATCCGCTGCTTCAAGTGCAAGCCTCGACTGATGACACAAATTATGGGAAATTTACCCGCAGATCGTCTCCGTGCTCTCCGCCCATTTGCTATATGTGGCGTTGATTTTTGTGGCCCTGTCTATACAACACTGAAAATTCGTGGTAGGCCTCCGTATAAGTCCTACATTGCGCTCTTTGTTTGTTTCGCGTCCAAGGCGGTTCATCTAGAAGTTGTTTCAGATTTAACCACAGATTCCTTTTTATTGGCTTTTCAAAGGTTCGTTGGGCGCCGAGGATGTCCCCAAGTCGTCCATTGCGACAACGGGACGAACTTCGTCGGAGCCAGTCGCCACTTCCAGGCCCTTCGAGAGCGGATCGAGGAGGAAGCCGACGCGATACGCGAATTCGCATCAAGAAGCGGATGCGAGTTTGCGTTCACACCGCCTCGGGCTCCGCACATGGGCGGACTATGGGAGGCAGGTGTCAAAACTGCCAAGAACCTACTCCTACGGGCGGTGGGCAGCGCGCTCCTAAGCGCAGAAGAGCTGGCGACAGTGCTCGTCGGAATCGAGGCGGTGATGAACTCCCGCCCGCTCGGAGCGATCTGGCGGCGATGGTCCCGGGAATATATCCTGGGCCTACAAATTCGGGGCAAGTGGCACCAGGAGCAGCCGAACATCAGCGAGGGAGATCTCGTCGTCGTGGCCGAGGACAACCTTCCGCCCCAACAATGGCTCCTGGGGAGAATCATCGCCAGGCACGCAGGGGAGGACGGCATGGTCAGGGTCGTCGACGTTAGGACGGGCGCAGGAGGCGTTTTTCGGCGAGCCATCCATAAATTGGCGCCGCTTCCCATTTGTTGAAGCCTGAAGCGTTCAACGGGGCCGGTGTTGAGAGATTTTGAATTTGTACTTGAAGTTTAAGGTTTAGTGTAAGTTAGTTTAGGACGAAGGCGGGTGCACAATAAAGTTCTCTCTCGCTCTCTGCGAATTCGCCCCGTCTTCGTCCACTATCGTTAAGCTAGGCTCTAAGAACTTTGTTAATGCTTATGCATGAAAAGTATAGTCATTAAATGATATCCTTCATGCTGGCCCGGTAATACAGTCCGATCTAACCATCCAGATCCTGAAGTGGCGATATTTCCGATTTGTGTACAGTGCTGATATCGAGAAAATGTACCGACAGATCTGGGTAGATCCGAAGCAGACAGCGTTCCAACGTATCTTATTCCGTAACAGAGAAGGATACATTCAAGATTGTGAGCTAAAAAATGTTACGTTTGGGGTCAATTGTGCACCTTTCCTGGCAATTCGGGTACTGCAACAGCTGGCGACCGACGTGCAACTAACTATTCGTGGTTGCATGTACGTCGATGATGTCCTTTCGGGAGCTGACTCTGCAGAAGCGGCTCACCTCACCATTCGCGAGTTGCAAAGTGCCCTCGATTCGGCTGGTTTTCCATTAAGGAAATGGACCTCCAACCACAAAGAAGTTCTGGCTCATATCGAAACCGATCATCTTTTAAATGCCGATTTCCTCGAAATAGATACGGAAAGCACGGCGAAAACTCTCGGAGTCCGTTGGAAAGCCACATCCGATGAATTTTTCTTCGGCCCCCCAGACCTATCCGCAGAAGCTACTCTCACGAAACGACATGTCCTTTCCCAAATTGCGAAGCTGTTTGATCCAGCAGGCTGGCTCGCTCCTTTCGTGGTCTGTGCCAAGATTTTCATTCAAGAAATCTGGCTGCATGATCTAGGGTGGGATGATGAACTTCCACTTGAACTGTGCCAAAAGTGGCGTGATTTCCTTCAAAGCTACTCGGTCCTAGATCAAGTCCGAATTCCCAGATGGGTTTCCTTCCGCTCAGAGTTCCGAGTGGAACATCACGGATTCTGTGATGCCTCTCAAAAAGCGTACGGTGCTGCGATCTATGTGCGCGTCGAAATGGGGCACACGACGCTAGTGCATCTTCTCACGGCCAAAACGACCGTGTCGCCAGTAAAAATTGTGTCGCTTCCGAGGCTAGAGCTGTGTGGAGCTCTATTGCTAGCCGAGATGGCTGAATCCATCCTCCCCCATATGCCAATACTGTCCTCATAACTTCATTGTTGGATCGATCCCACAATTGTGCTGGCATGGCTAGCCAAACCAGCATGCCAGTGGACAACATTCGTTGCTAATCGGGTAACAAAGATTACACAGAGGCATGTTCAATCCGAACACAATCCAGCTGACTTGGCCAGTCGGGGAGTGCCTCTGCCAGAACTGTTCCACAACTCTCTGTGGTGGCAAGGGGCAAGTTGTCTGAAAAAGTCACCAGACCAGTGGCCTGCCCAAAGCACCGTTAAGGCCCATGTGGCGTCCATTCCGACAAAAGACATCCATGATCGCTTTTCAGAGTTAGATAAAGCTTTACGGGTCCTTGCGTATGTCCACCGTTTTGTCCAGCGATGTAAGAAACAGTCGTCAATTCCGGAAGTCCGTCTGCAGGCCCAAGAACTTGCCGCCGCTGAACGGCTCATGGTCATCAGCACTCAGCGCAGATATTTTGAAAATTAATATCGCAGCTTGAGTCAAAAGCGTCCTGTGTTCGCGACAAGTTCCATTCTCTCCTTAAACCCCTTTCTAGACCAGAAAGGGCTTATAAGGGCATGCGGCCGCATAACGGCCTCCGCAAACTTACGATATTATGAACGACATCCGATAATCCTCCCGTACGGATGTGCCCTCTCGCGACTACTGGTGAACATCACGCATCTCATAACGTTGCACCGAGGTAAACAGTTAGTGGTACGTCTCACCCGGTCAAGATACTGGGATCCGAGAATAAAGAACTTTGTGAAGGCAGTCATTAACTCCTGCAAGGTCCACAAAAAGCGATTACAAGTCCAGATGATGGGAAATTTACCAAAAGAGCGCGTCTCTTTTTCCCGGCCATTCACGTACACAGGGATGGACTACGCTGGCCCCATCGACATAAAGAATTATACAGGAAGAGCTTGTCTCATCACAAAAGGGTATGTGTTGGTTTTCGTCTGTTTCTCTACTAAGGCCATCCATCTAGAGCCTACATCCTATCTAACGACCGAGAAATTTCTCGCAGCTTTCGCTCGGTTCGTATTCAGAAGGAGTTGTCCTCGTCAAGTCCAGTCCGACAATGGGAAAACCTTTGTCGGCGCAGCCACCCTGCTCTTCCGAGATTTTTTACAAGCCGTAAAAGAGTCTGTGACTGATGCGTACAGTCATCAGCAGCTCAACTGGCAATTCTGTCCTCCGGGGGCACCATACATGGGGGGGGGCTGTGGGAAGCTGGTGTCAAGAGCTTCAAAACCTTGTTCTACAAGTCCACCGCTACGCGAAAGTATACTTTTGAAGAGCTTTCAATCCTCCTAGCGAAAATCGAAGCTTGTTTAAATTCCAGACCGCTATCTCCTATGTCAGAAGATCTGACTGATTTCTTAGCGTTGACACCAGGGCATTTTCTAGTCGGCGGACCTCTTCTATCCATAGTGGAACCCGAAGTAAAGGGGGAATCCAAGTCCATTGTGAATCGGTGGCAACACTTAAAGGCGCTCCATCAACAATTCCAAGCTCGTTGGAAAGAGGAGTATCTGAAAGAGCCCCACAAGCGTATCATGTGGCAGTCCCCGACCGCAAATCTCCGCGCCTAGGCAGAATCAATTCTGTATTTCCGGGAGCCGATGGCAATGTCCGCGTCGTCAGTATTCTTACAGCACGTGGGCTTGTCAAACGTCCCGTGACTAAGGTGGTTCTTCTGCCAGGAGAACATTCCAATCATCTTCCTCATCCGACATCCTCCACATGATTCCCCTTCTATCCTCGTCATCTAAACAGTTTAATTGATCTCCATATGTTTTTTTTCTATTTGTCCATTACTCCCTACCAGATCACATCATGGTTCCTCGTCCACGCAGCGCTCAGGCATTGGAGAGCAGACGTACTCGAGGTTTAAATTCCTACCGATGCCGAGTCTGCCGTGGAATCCATCCGCTTCGAAAGTGTCAGAGGTTCCTAAAGCTGAGCGCAGAGAAGCGGCTTCGGGCAGTTCTTATCAACAAGTACTGCTCAAATTGCCTTGCTCACGAACATTCCGACGTGAGCTGTCGCAGTGGCGACAGATGCATGACGTGCAACGGAAAGCATCACACGCTCCTTTATATGCACGAGCGCCCTCTGCCGTCGGCTACTAAACAGCGTTCGCGCCAGCAGAATCCGCCAACTCGCCAAGCGCTGGCCCCGGCAGGGCGTTCGGCATCCGCCGCTTCTCAGCAGCGCTCGCGCCGGCAAGATCCGCCAACTCGCAAAGCGCTTGCCTCTCCACCGCGCTCAGCCTCCTCGACACCGGGACCGTCACTGTCGTCCATCCTCTAGCGGCACAGCGTGAATGTCCTGCCGACGGCCATGGTCACTTTGGAGACCGGGATGAAAAAGTTCGACACGGCTGCCCTCATCGACCCGTGTACACCGACGAGCTGCATCGACGCATCCCTGGCGTCTGCGTTTCGCTGGCCGACTACCACCGTCGGCGACGAGAAGGTGGTCCTGAAGGTGGAGCCGAACGTCCGCATCCGCACCCCCATCCGTAAGCTCGCTGACACCGTGGTCAGCAAATACGGCGACCTCCCGCTGGCCGACAAGCGGTTTTATTTACCGGCGACCATCTCCGTGGTCCTGGGTGCGGATGTCTACGCCAAGGTCAACCGACCTTGATTTCATTTGGTCGACAAGGGACTTCCAGTGGCCAGAGGACGGTGTTCGGGTGGATACTGTCCGGAGCCTGCAACCAGTCCTAGGGTTTAGTTCGTTGCAACGCTAGCGATTGCAAGGGGGCGGAATGCTTACGCCGCTCCCCCCGCTCTTAAATCCCCCCGCTCTTCCAGTGAATCTCTTCGCCCGCTCTCCGACTCTCCCGCACTGGACGCTTGCGGTTTCCAGGCTCTCCCGTCTTCCCCCTCCCTGAAATCTCTCAACGGCGCTCTGAAGCACAGCGCGCAATAAGCTTAAGACCAGTTCTCATTGTACCAGTGAAACTAACACACGCCCGGCCGGCCCGCGCTACGACCGAAAAGTCTCTCGAGTTTTTTTTCTGCTTTATCGCAGCGCGATCGCAAGTGTTCTATCTCTCCCACAGCTTACCACGGCTAAGTGCAACAAGCCGCAACGCCCGCCCAGAAGCTGCCTCCGTTCGAGAACGACTTGCGATGCCCCCCACATCAACACAAGAATTAATGTAAAATTCCCCTTCAAGAAATATTATTTCTTAAGTCAAGAAATATTAAAAAATACAATTTCTTGAAAGGAAATTTGTAATTTTTAAACATTAAAGGAACTACCATTTTGGTCCATTCGAACCGGATAAGATAAGTGGAATTTATTTAATTCCGAATTAACTGCCGGTCGACAGTCAGCCATCCAAAAACATAATTCGTTTGACTTTCTGTGCGATTTGTCTAAAATCCAAGTCCGATTTAATCCGACAACGGCATTAATAATTTCCAATTCCGTCTTTGATTTCTTCGTCTCTTTTTAACGTGCGGCCATATTGCCTATTTTTCAATTCCTTTTCTTGTGCATATTGATGTACAAGTTTCATATTCACATTTGGCAGTACATCCAGTAAAAATACATCCAAAATCAAATTGAAGAAATTACAAAATATTAATCCAAATTAAAGTGTGCAAATAAAAAGTCAAGCGTACAGTGAGAAAGAAAAGTCAGTGAGCAGTGAAAAATAACTTAAATTCAAAAATTAAATTCAATTAATTTCCCACAAAAAGGGAACCGAAAAATTAAGTGTTCCGCCAATTTAGGCCCACAAACACTGATACTGATTTTTTACTGTATATCCGCTGTGACAAATATTTGCATACATAATTCAAAATCCAAATACAGTCCACAATAAATCGAAAATTCACAACACATACCCGCCGGAAAAATTTCCGCCATCTTGATTACCTATATACTCCACATCTTATACATATTTATTACATATATTATACATATTACATATTCCACATATACTACATCCATATTCCAAATATATTACATCCACATATTACACATATATTGCATCCATATATTACACACATATCACACATATATTACATCCATATACTACTACATATATTACACATATTTTTTTCTACCAATACACCGCATAACGCATCGAAGTATTTCCGTCGGCCATCCATAAATATATATTAAATAAATTCCCAAAGCCGACGTGAAATATCTTTCGAGTCTCAGTGTGTTTTATTTCCTGCATTCCCGCGCATTCCAGCTTGACTTATACACATCCCGCAAAAGGGGCTTTATGCACGAGACCTTTCGGGCATTATTTTTATATCCATCATTCCATCATTCCAAGTGCTCTTATTTTGAGCTGTTCCACATAAATACCAAGCTCAATTCTAATAAACTTGAATAAATACTGAAAATTAAATTAAAAAATTTAAAATTAAATTTACAAAAATTCCTCTCGCTAGAGTTTCAAAAAGAATTAAATAAAATACTGTCGACATCGCAGAATCCAGTGAAATCAATTTATTGACATTGTTCCCGATTTGCATCCAAATTATTTTCATTTATTCCAGTATTACTCCATTCCAGTATTTTTTATTTTTTATTTATTGAGTTTGGTATATCCATATATCTATATATTATTTTTCTTTGGGGAGAAAAAAGAAAATTTTACAAAAAATACCATCCGCATACAACTGAAAAGTATTTTTTGGTTTTCTCCCAATATTTTTTTTCTAAAATTGGAAAAAATACTAACTTCTCCATATACTGCCGGAGACATCCAATCCCATCCTAATTCGGCCATCCACACTTCAATAAAATACTGAACGAAAAATACTTCATCAAGAACAATATTTTTCAGTATTTTATTTTTAGTATTTTTGGTATTTTTTCGATTCTTGTTCCATCGTTCCACCAAAAGATTATTATTTTTACAATAATTCAGCCACGCATATCGACTGTTTTAGCAGGTCGAGACCCTATTTCCACCAGTCCGTAATTCCTTTTCTGTTTTTTGTCCGAAAGATCAGCGCGCACATTCCGAATCAAAACAGCATCATAGTTTGGTATGTCCAGGGAAAGTTCTTACAAACTATCCCCTGTTCCATCCCCGAAAATACCAAAAATCGCTGTAAGGACGCCCACACCTACAGAGGTTAAGACGCCAATTCCCAAAAGGGCTCCTTCTCCCCTCGAAAGATCCACGCGAGCCAGCACAAAAATGGTTGCAACGGCTGCCGAACTCGCCTTAAACCAATTTATTGAAGTCTCGGATCGACTTTCCGAAATGGAATCGCGAATCAATATTCCCGCGACGGTCCCTCCTACCTTGTCCGTCCTCAATATTCGCCGAGTCGAAATCAAAGAGGTGTGGGTCCGCGTGCCTTGTAGCAGCCGGAGAAAGCGCAGCTGACAGCTTGAAAGTCCTCAAGTCTAAGTACGGTTATTGCTACAGCGCGTACGAAAGGTGCGGCGCCCAAATAGCAGACCAAATAGCGCAGACTCCGCAAAATCCGCAAGCTACCTCCACTCCAGATACTCCTCAGACATACATTCCGTCAGGCTGCCACCTTCCGCCGTGCGATACCGAGGTTTTTACCGGCGATTATCTTCGTTGGCCAACCTTCAGGGATCTATTCACGGCAATTTACATCAACAATCCTAGACTCACTCCTGTCGAGAAATTATTCCATCTTAATGCTAAGACGAGGGGCGACGCTCACCATATAGTTGCAAATTCCCCACTTACTAACGATGGCTTTCGCTCAGCGTGGGATAACCTCACTGAGCGTTTCGAAAACAAGCGATTGTTAGTAAACACACAATTGAAGATACTCTTCAATGTGCCGTCCGTCACACAGGAGTCTGGGCCAGCTTTGAAAGAACTTCAAAGTACCATCCAGGGGTGCCTTACGGCGTTAGAAATGTCCGGTATTCAGGTCGAAACTTGGGATTGCCTCTTGGTGTATATGTGCTCATCCAAACTCCCTAAGCTTACGCTTTCCCTATGGGAGCAGTCCCTTCACAACAAAGCCGAGATCCCTACGTGGCAAGAGCTGAACGTTTTCCTAACGGAACGTCACAGAACCCTAGAAGCCATAGATGATGTTCGACCATCAGTTTCTAGTCAGGCTCAGCCCAGGGAATCCACATCCAACTCGGCGTCTCGGAGAATAAATTCTTATGAGACAAGGGTAACGCCTCGACATCCTAGAGGGTGCGATCTCTGTAATACAGAAAACCATCCAATACGCACATGCGCCCAGTTTCTCCGGATGACGGTCGACCAACGCATCGCCTATATCAAACGAAAACAGCTGTGTTTGAACTGCTTTGCGCGCACATAATTGCTTCACGTGCCGCGGCCGCCATCACACCCTCCTACACCGAGGCACCCCATCCCCAACGCGCGCAAATCCAACGCCAACGCCCAGATCCAGACCGAATACTCCCGGTCCCTCGGCTGCCAGTGGCACGCAGCCAACACTTCAAAATTATTTTGCGGCAGGCTCTAGGTCAGTCCTCCTAGGCACCGCCATCATTAATATATGCCAACAGGGTTCCAACTTCCAAGCGCGAGCCTTAAGGCGACCTCTGAGGCGACCTTCATTACTGAGCGCCTTTTCAACCTGATTAAGCTGCCGTTCCAGGTCATCCAGGCACAGGTCTCAGGGCTCAATCAAACGGTCTCCGCGGAGACTAAAAAGCTCCCTAAAAGGCCCCTTGATTGAAGGTGCTCTTGAAGTTGTAGCCAACAAGCATGTAAGGTTTCGCAGCCGTTGAATAGTGACAGCTCGGACGTGCAAATGGACAATATTATGGTCCTATTAAGCCTTTTTATCTTGACGCCACCATACAAGCTTCTTGTCTTCTTCAGACGGGCGTTCTTGTATACCGCTTACATTCTGCCATAAATACGCACTAATACGCATTTTTTATTTCCACGTATCGTAGTTTTCTGCGATAATCGCCTAGATCTTGAAAAACGCACCCGCCATTTTGGATTTCGCGACTGCCTCCGTACAATATTAAGAAAAAGCTTCATGGGCTCCCTTGGTTAGACTGGGCCCATAACCTATGAGAATGTGTGGAATTCTTTGCGTGCATTACCCCCAGTAAATCAGTTCCGAAATAATGACACCACGAGTGAACGTTAAGTTCACTGGAAATTATATTTATATTAATAATAATAATTAATATTATATATATTTCTTTTCACGGTGAAGTACAATGACGATGTGTCTAAGTGTGAGTGCTGTGACCAGTTTGTTACTTTGTAAATAAAACTCCAAGCTACAACAAAAATAAAAATACCACACAGAAAATAATTACCTGTTAATGCACATAATTAACTGACTTCGGTTGGAAGAAATTACTGAGTCACCGCCGCAAAGTATTCCAACAAACTGATTTCCAAAACAAACGCGCTCTTTCAAATCTTTAGAAATATTGAGGACCCTCTACTAAGCTAGCTTTGAATCTAAAATTCACAAAAATATCGCTGTCCATCGATGATAATTTTTTCGCGAATTTTAGGAGTAAGTCTCCTAAACTAAGAAAATTTTATACTGGTAAGGAAAGTTTTGGTTCTAATAAGAAGCAATCCACCTAATGGTGGATAAGTCATCAATTTCCACATGGAAAAGATATGCATACGACAGAGTTTTTTATTTTTAAATTATTAAAATAGTAGTATTATACTTAAATTTAATGGTTGTTTGGGCGGGGGTGGCTTGATTGAAGATTCCTGAGTCCCAGGGAAATCAGCGGCTGATATCCGCGCGGAATAATATCGAAAACACGTGTATAAAAAACTTCGGGGTATTGCGCGACGTGCAGCTGTTTATTAGTGCACTTGGAAATAGGAACTAATTAAGCCTATCTTAGCTTATAAGCTCCAGAGCGGAGCGGAGAGTTTGGGGAGAGTTGTAGAGGGAGAGCGAAGGGCAGTGCGAGCGAACGAGATGTGGAGATCTGGAGAAAACTGCCGCTCGATACTGGCTCCAAAATATGAACGCCATTTTGGCGTGAACATTTCTTAGGAAGCGCAGAGGAAATTTTTGCCATCTTTTGTGCGTTGGAAATCTGCGCTGTGAAAGATGCAATTCTATGTGGAATTGAGGCGGACACTGGTTGGGTTGGAGCCGAAGTCATTGTGGAAGTATTGCTTGGATGCAACAATGTGTGATGCCGACTATGGCAAGCAAAACAATTGTGTGCGCTTTTGCAATCCTGCAATTTATGGCAGCTTGCAAAGCAATTGGAGCATAATTGTTTACCTTGGATGTAGGCTGAACGATCATTTACCCGCATTTGGAGAAAGCATGGAAATATACGAACGGGGTGTTTCTCTTTAAAACACAGATCGCAGCCTTTGGGTATTGGAAGTACCCTCGTGGTAAAAGAATTTATTTTTGGCGCTTCTGCCATTCGATGGGTTTGTTTGGGCTGGACATGGAGTAAGTTATCGGACCGAATTCTATCGACGGCCTCTAGAGTTCTATGCCGCTCTGTTAGAAATAAATTTAGCTCTAGCCAAGTGGGAATATCGTCTTTATTTTTAACGGATTGCTCCCATAATGAGAGCGTGAGCTTTGGTAACTTCGTTGAGCACATATAGACGAGGATAGCGTCCCAATTCTCAATATTAATGCCGGACACTTGTAAGGAGGTCAAGCAACCTTGAATGGTGCGTTGAAGTTCTTTTAGGGCTGCTCCAGACTCTTGTTTTATGGATTGCACATTGAAAAAAGTTTTAAGGTAGCTGTTCACCTGAAATCGCTTATTTTCGAAACGCTCAGTTAAATTTGTCCAAGCTGAGCGGAAGCCATCATTGGTGAGTGGGGATCTGGAAACTATGGAATTAGCTTCGCCACTAGTTTTGGTATTTAAATGGTACAGCTTTTTAACAGGCGTAAGACTCGGATTGTCTATCGCCGTGAAAAGGTCCCGGAAAGTCGGCCAGCGAGGATAATCGCCTGAGAAAATCTCCGTATAGATCGGAGGAAGCTGACAGCCAAACGAAATGCAATCTTGGGGAGAAGATGCTGGAGGTTGAGACGATTGGGAGGAGCCCTGTTGTATTTGCTCGAGGATCTGAGGAGCAAATCTTTCGTATATGGAATACGTTTTGTTATAGGATGGATTTGGTGTCTGCGGCGCTGTCTCCCGCAGCCACAATGCACTCGCAGCATGTGTCATATGCCTCATTCACCTTTTGCCATAAGGATTTGACGTGCTCGCGACGGATTTCACATGCGGATAACGTTGGTGTGGGTGCACCCGGAAAGTTGAAAGTGGTTTTAAAATGGCTCAGAGTGTCAGCTGTGACTATACATTTATTTAGAGTGGATTTTGCTTGGAATTCCGTTTCGAAGAAAAATGTAAATTTAAATTTATGACACAAAAAATTATTAAAAAATTTTTTTTTTAATTTTTTATTTTCAGAAGCGAATTGGAATTTTAGGAACCAATTGAAAATCGTCAGGATATACGGTCACACTGAATTGTCTAGTGGAGTTTTTATGGAATTTAAACTTTAAAGAATAGTTGCCACTTGAAATATTTAAGTTTGGCGTAAAAATATAAATTAAATTATTTAATGGAGACCAGACTAGTAGAATATGGTCACACTGACACTCGTGAAGGCGTATATTAATTTTGGAACTTTATTAGTTAATTGGAATTTTGTTTCAATATATTTGAAAAAAAATATTTTTCGTAATTTTTTGGATACCTTTGAACCACGGTGCGGTTCGGAATATGTAGAAGTACGTTAGGGGCTGTCCATATATTACGTAATCACCTAGGGGGGGAGAGGGGGTCAATAAAATGATTATGTTTGATTACATGGGGAGGGGGGGAGGGGGTCTTGTACAATGCTTACGTAATCATTTTATATGTATATTTTTATTTAAAGAATTTATTCAAAAATTTATTTTCCATCAATTATTTCGGTAAAAAGTATCGAATGCAACCCTATAATTAAGTCGATACACATATTCTACCAGTTGTATATCGATAAACAGCTGTTTGTTGTTCGCGTATGGGACTCGCCGGAATCTGTTTAAAAAGTTTGGCTGTGACAAATGTGCTCAGGTGTTTCATAATTAAATGCCCTCTTTCAAACATTTTTTAAATCTTACAAACTGCGCTATCCGTCAGATTGTCAAAAAGAAGTCACTGCAATATGAAAAACCGCAAAAAAAAGAACAAAAGAATTTCACAAATACATAAGTGACCTATAAAAAGCTATGCGAAGCAGGTGCACCAAAACAAAATCAAAACAATGTAATTTTTCATGAATGCTTCAAAGGTACATATGTACGATACAGTAAATCTATGAACTTCGTTTTTCAATGCACGTGACTCTAAACACATTCTTTGCATTTTTGTGGTCATATTAGTATACCTTCGTTTTTAAAATATTTACTGCTTAAAAATATATTCTCCAATCAGCGATCGAACATATAGAAAATTCGATCGATCTAAGGTCTGAGCATGGTAAGTAATTAATAAAAAACATTTTAGTTTTTGTTAAGGGGCAAATTCCCAATTCCCATTGTTTTTTTAAAATGTAGATGAAAATGAAATTCCGCAATAATCGATCGATTCCAATGAGAATTCCATCGATCTTAGGTCTGACCATGGTAAGTAAATAATAAATAACTAGATTTTAATATTAGTTAAAAAAAAAACATAATCACTTAAATGCTTTTATTTTGCAGATAAAGAAACGAAAACAAACGTCAGCAGCAAAAGAATCTACCCAAAGCCTGCGCAACAAAAAGTAAAGGAAAATATTATATCCTTAACTAAAAAAGCATCAGTATTATCGCAGGCAAATAGTACAATAATGTGTTGCGAAATCCAAACAAAGCTTGCCAAAACTAAGCATGAAATTGAAAATGAAACAAGGATACTTAAGCGTAAGCAACAAATTTCCGAAGCTCAACAAAAATATAGGTTAACTAAGAAAACAAAAGTGAGTACACTATTGGAAGAAATTCCAGATGCTCGAAGTCTCTGGAACCAAAGGTCTTCAGCCGGCAGACCCGCGATTGTAGATGACCAACCGCTTCTCCATAAAACAATTTTGGAGATAGCCATGTTTGGCAGTGCAGCTGATGAAAGGAGGCGCACTAACCTCATCAGGACTGTTAAAACCTTGACTGATCTCCATGAAGAGCTTAAAAAGCAAGGGTTTAATTTATCCAGAACCTCAACCTATTTGATACTCTTGCCAAGACGATCAACCTCAATTGAAGGAAGACTCCATGTCAGCACGGTACCGGTAAAGCTTTGTCGAGCCCAGACAGATTATCACAAGCAGCATGTGGATGGGCATTTCGCTATAGCATCCATCAAATATTTGGAAAGCCTTGCCTCTGTTCTCGGCCCTTCTCAAGTTTTTTTTGTATCACAAGATGACAAGGCTAGGGTGCCAATCGGATTGACTGCTGCAAATAATTTGGATGCAATTTCTGTTGCCACAAATGCTCCAGGCAAATTGTTTTTCTAAGTCTTAACTGAATAGTTTTACAAATTCAAGTTTTGGTTTCAGGAAGAAGTGCGTTTAACCGAGTAGAAAGGAGAATGGCCCCGTTAAGCCGGGAGTTGTCTGGGTTGATTTTGTCGCACGATAAATATGAAAGCCATTTGGACAACCAAGGCAGAACAACAGACTCTGACTTGAAGGAACAAAATTTTGAATTCGCCGGGAGAACATTGGCCGAAGTCTGGGAAAGCATGGTTGTCGATGACTTTCCTGTTACTGCCGAATATGTTCAATCTAATGAAAAAGGGACAGAACTGGTTGACATTGAAAAGTACTGGTATAAGGAACATGTTCGCGAAAGCCAATATTTTCTGCAAATCGTTATATGCCGTTCCGCAGAATGTTGTGGAGAATTTAGAAGTAGATTCTACCAGATAGATTTTTTGCCCCTCCGGTACGTGTTATTCAGGGCGTCTTAGAAATAATCGTTTCCGAGGACAATGAGAAGGGAAATTTTCTGAATCTAATGCAACGCAGAGCTCTCGTGATATCAATAAATGAACACGACAAATATCTGCAGGTAAGCATTTATCAAACAAAAACACCTCTTAACGAGGTAAAAACTAGTGACGATCGCACCTTCAACATACAAAAGTTCTGATATCAACATTTGTGACGAAAGATGATTACACACATGATTAAATACACTTTTTAAAATTTATTTTTTCGGAACTCTGCAATGCCTATAAAGGGAAAAAGGCTAGACTAGTTTTTAAGAACACACGAACTATTGCAGAGTGCCGAAGCACAAGTGAAGCACAAGTCTGTAGCATTATTATTTCGCAAGTTACTTACTTACGAAATTTAGCCTTTTCTAGCAGTTTTTCCGACAAACTAGCTTGTTTTTTAAGAGTCGTAAAACAAAAGTTTCCTAAATGGACGGGTTTAAAACAATTTTAACGATTCCTTGACCCTACAGTTTGGATACGCACTTACAAAATTCAATGCTTAGGCAGCGTTAGTTGTTTTGGGCTGGCAAAAGTGGCGATTTTCGTTTCTGAATAACTTTTAAACGTGTTGTATACCAAAATTTAAGGAATCTCAAGGGCTATACAGTTTAAAGTTTTAAAGAAAATCGTTAGAGCCGTTTTTGAGAAAAATAAAAAAAAGCTAAAAAAAACGTTTAAAAAAATTTTGTTTTGTGCATATCTTTTTAACTATTACATTTACACAAATTACATTACATTACACAATAATTATAGCATACACAAATTAATTATAGCATTTCAAAATACCTTTCAAACGAAATGCAGCACAAGTCTGTAGCTTCAGTAGTTTAGAAGTTACAGCCTTCCGTATTTTAGCTATTTTTGCTGTTTTCCCGCTAAACTAGCGGGTTTTTCCAAAAGTGGTAGAACTAAAGTTTCTTATATCGAGCTGTTGAACATCATATCAAATTTTCAGGACTTTAAAACCATGTTTTGGGACACACAGACAAACTGACAAACAGAATTCATATTAGTCCCCCGCAAATTTCTTTTCGGTATAACTTTTGAACGGAGCGTCCGATTTTCCGATACGACCCCTCATATTAAGCGCATTTTCAGTAGGAATACAACTAACGTAGTTGGAGGAGGAGCCAATTATCCCCACCGGCCCCAACAGATCCAAATTTCTAAATTTTCACTTTTACACTTTCACCGCTCTCTCTCCCAAACCAATTGATTTTCTTGAGGTCTTGGTATGCAATCCTTTAAGTTTTAGCAATACCTTTAATTTGATGTATTACTCATTACGATCGGACTATCACAGCAGATTTTCAATTTTGCGGCTATATATAGTAGTCGCCTTCGCACACTCTCCTGGTGCACTTCGTCACTATACGGACTGCCGTCCATAGTGATTAAATTTCATTTATTCAATATGCTATATCACAATCTCCACTTTTCTTGTAGGTTCCCTACGACTTGTATTGTGGATTGTATTTTGCATCCCAAAAGTCAGCAAATATGCATGCTAAAATCCACAAAAGTGCATCTGCAAACTTGGATTGCAAGGCAGAAAAAATTTTTTTTTGAGTGGCTGGGCGGCGAAAAAGAGAATGTTTAGTGGTTCAAAAACACGAAGGATGCGAAGACCTGGAATGGCTTGACGAAGATTATGTTGGAGATAATTTCAGTGTTGACAAATCGAAAAAACATTAAAGAAACCACAGATTAAAACACAAAAACAAAAAAATGTTTCTTGTGATTGCATAATCATTTGGGGGGAGGGGGGAGAGGATGGTGTTTATTGAAAGAATACTTTTGTTACCCAGGGGGGGAGGGGGTCGAAAAACACCAAAATCGTGATTACGTAATATATGGACAGCCCCTTATGTCTGTACGTAAGGGCGAGACGAATAGCGGAATAACGTTGAAGAGCAAAATTTGTTTGCGGGAATTTATCACAGTTGAGACAATTAGCTCAAATGTAAGTAAATAGAGTACTGTATTTTGGAATAATTATGTAAAAAATATGCACTCAGAAGGAAACACAGTAAAAACACAAAAGCTGCCAATTTCGGCGGATCACTTTGATTTGGAAATATTTACTTGGCTGGATTATATATTTTTTACACACGGAAAATATATGAATATATATTTTTAAAAATTAGGATTTATGCAATAATGGCCGTGTGGTACTGTACGTTTGTGTTGTTAGGCTCTTGAAATTTATTTAAAAAATGCAGTGTAGTAGAAGTGGAATATTTATGAAAAAAATATATATATACGCAGCTGGAACACAGTGAAAAATGAAGGGTGCAGTTCTCGCGGAACAATTCGAAAAACAAAAGGAATTGAATAATATATTAAATGCCGTTGCGTTGGATTAAATCGCTTTTCGATTTAGACAAGAAATCATACAACAAATTGAACGAAATGGGGTTCGAACAACTGGCTGTATGACCGGCAAATAATAACAATTGAAAATGGAACTTAGCTGAAGCGGTTCAAGCCACCGTAGGCGCTGGAGATAATCTTCGGAAAAATCCAGGAGTGGAAGTCCAAAGATCCGGTAGAAGGATCAAAATTTTGGGGCGGGGGTGGCTTGATTGAAGATTGCTGAGTCCCAGGGAAATAAGAGGCTGATATCCGCGCGGAATAATATCGAAAACACGGGTATAAAAAACTTCGGGGTATTGCGCGACGTGCGGCTGTTTATTAGTGCACTTGGAAATAGGAACTAATTAAGCCTATCTTAGCTTATAAGCTCCAGAGCGGAGCGGAGAGTTGGGGGAGAGTTGGAGAGGGAGAGCGAAGGGCAGTGCGAGCGAGCGAGATGTGGAGATCTGGAGAAAACTGCCGCTCGACACTGCCTCCAAAATATAAACGCCCTTTTGGCGTGAACAATGGTTAATTTCCCAATTTTTCAATTTATATGAATGAGAAACTTCAAAAAATACAAATTATCCTAATTTAAATTATTAAAACTGTTACATGGTCCGCGATTTCTTAAGAACTAGCATTATGAAGGCTACCTGGTGCGTTTCTCCTTTCTGATGAAACCCAAATCCCACACATCCCCACATTAATTCACGCCGTCTTTACAGCGATGTCCAATCATTATGGTTGGCAGTCCATGTGGTGACGAAGCGCACAAGGAGAGTATGTGAAGGCGACTTCTAAATAAGTATGAAGAAATGAAAATCTCCTGCGATGGTCCGATCCTAGCGAGTTATATATCAATTTAAAGATATTGCTAAAACTTCAAAAATTTCATACTTGCATTCTAAAATTTTCGCATTTGGCACGCTGCAATAGAAAATGTCCTTGAAGGGAAAAGGCTAGAACAGTTTGCTAGGAAAGGTTAATTTATATTTATACCCGTTACTCGTGCAAAAGTATGTAACAGGTAGAAGGAAGCGTTACCGGATAAGCGTTAATTTTCGTTAAGGATTTCTGTAAAGGCAAGACGTTTCCGACCCTATAAAGTATATATATTCTTGATCAGCATGACTAGATGAGTTGATCTAGCCATGTCCGTCTGTCCGTCCGTCCGTTTCTACGCAAACTAGTCCCTCAGTTTTGAAGCTATCAAGATGAAACTTTACCAAAAGTCTTTCCTATGTTAGTTAGTATATAAGTCGGAACCAGCCGGATCAGACAATTTTATCTTATAGCTTCCATTGGAATAAGTGGAAAAATAATGAAAAATAATTGTAGCTTCGGTGTTTTTAGACATATAACCTTCTACGCTTGGAAATAAGAGTTTTTTAATAGTTTTTAGTTTCGAATTTAATTTTATCAAAATCGGACGACTCTATCATATAGCTCCCATAGGAACGATCGGAAAACTAAAGGGAAATTAATAGGAACAAAAACATAGCTTTGTTAATTATACCCGTTACTCGTAGAGTAAAAGGGTATATTAGATTCGTGCAATAGTATGTAATAGTTTTTCCGACCATAAAAAGTATATATATCTCTGTCCGTCTGTCTGTCTGTCTGTCCGTCTGTATGAAGGCTGAGATCTCGGAAACTATAAAAGCTAGAAAGGTTATTAATACCTACCGAAATGTAGAAGAAATTTTTTTAGTCGGCCCACTCAGTAAAAAGTTATAATCAAATAATTAAATATCCGGTAGATGGCGCCACTTTTAAGTGGCTGCTTGTTTTGCCCTGCTTGAGACTGCTTGCTTTAGCTTAGTAACGGGTATTTGATATTCGAGGCACTCGACTATAGCGTTCTCTCTTGTTTCTATTGTATTCTCTTCTACTTTGGAATTTAAGTTTATTTTATTATTTCAAAATTTCGAATTAAAATTAACATAAATCGGACCACTATATTATATAGCTGTCATAGGAAGGATCAATCAATTAATGCCAAAATAATTCGTAAGCTGCTATAATATTGTTTGTTGCAAATCTAAATTTAACATTTTCGAAATTTCAAATTGAATAGGAATGATCTGCAAGGGTATATAAACTTCGGCTGGCCGAAGTACGCTTCCTTTCTTGTTTACTTGCTTAAGATCATCGAATTTAATTATCTTTAATTGTAGTTATTTTGTGTGTTTTTGATCTAAACATTGTTCTACTACCATATAAGGGGGTCCTGGGTAATGAAACTTTTTTATAATGTTTAATAGTCAGATTTCGTGAACTCCCACCCTTTGCTTTATTAAATGAATATTCAATTTCGTCTTTTCTATAAGAATATACTTTTGAACACACCCCTCCAAACTCTGTCATAAGTTTACCATTAAGCTCATCTTTGAAAACCCCTAATTTGTTTTGATAACCCTTTTAAAATTATATAAATAACTGCTGTGTTTTAGCCGACCCAAGGTCGATGTGTTTATAGTACCTTTTTGTTTTACGTATTAAAAAAAAATTCTATCCTCCTTTCTTCTAATATATTTGAAACCCCTCCGGGATCCGTCTTCTGGACTGAACAAATGTTAACAATAACACAAGCATTTAACATTTCATTTTTCCTAATACACATTTAAGCCAACATTTAAAAAAACCTGCATGGATGACGCTTCGTCCGATCTTGACACTGCGGAGCTCTAAGCTAATTTCTAATTTTCTTTTGGTCAAGTAAGTGTCTGTAGATATGAGCGACTTCTTGTGTGTCTGTTTTGAAGTTTAGTCTAGTGTGTGTGAAAGTATTGTTTATATGATGGACGTTGATGCACTACGAGCAGTACAATTGGCCCAACGATACCAAGCACTTGCTTTGTACGCGCGGGACCCTTTTTCAAATTGGACAAATATGCGAGCTCGCGAGGAAAATACATGAGACAAAATAGAGACGGGACAAATAAAGATTCTAATGGATACAACTAAGATTGAAGCAAGATAAAATTGTAGTTTTAATACAAATATAGAAGTGGAAGTGCAAATTAAATAATAAAGATTGTTATAATTATTACATAGGACGCGAAAGGGCACATGCAGAGTAAAATTTGATGTACATCGAGGGAAATTAAGAGGGAAGTAATTTCGTGTTAGTCTAACGGGAATATTAAAAGTTAAACGGTTCAACAGTTCTACAGAATCAATATTACCTCCTATAAGATTTTGCATAAAAATAGTACCAAGCTTTATTTTCCGGTTTTCAAGTGTAGGCAAATTAAGCAATAGCAATCTACTCTGGTTGGAAGGAAGCCTTACGTTTTGATCCCAGTTCAAACTACGAAGGGCAAAAAGAAAAAAATTTTTTTGTACCGACTCAATACGGTCCATGTGCACTTAATATTGTGGACTCCAAACAGAAGAACAATATTCAAAAATAGGACGGACAAGGAGGTAAAAAACATTATACAAATTGTTAGTACTTTTAGGGTGACTTTAAAAAATGGTCAAAATTGATTTATGTCCGTTTTCGATATGTTTTTTTTTGGGATTTCCAAACCACATTTTTTTAAGGTTTTTCCTTAAAATCATTTTTTTCATGGCCTATTTGAATTGTAAAAGATTTCAAATTCAAATGACAACATTAAAGAATAAAACAAATAGGGTCCATAGGATCCATTTGACTTGGGTACTAAATCCAAACGACATGAAAATATTCTGACTTGCTTTGACTATTTCGGTAACAGACCTAACTACTTGACGTGAAATTTGGCTCGGGTACTAAAAAATTTTTGTTTTGGAATTTATACAGAATACGAAAAAGTGACTAGATTTGTGACTAATGGCATTTTAAAAAGTTACACTATTTTTTTAGCTGCCGGCCTTTTGCTTAATAATTTTAAATAATGTCTAGAAAAAATGGTATATTTTAATATATTATTATTATATATTTAATATATTTATACCCTTGCAGAGGTTATAATGATTTCAGTCAGAAGTTTGCAACGCAGCATGACTAGATGAGTCGATCTATCCATGTCCGTCTGTCCGTCCGTCTGTCTGTCCGTTTCTACGCAAACTAGTCTCTCAGTTTTAAAGCTATCGAGATGAAACTTTACCAAAAGTCGTCTTTCTATTTCAGGTAGTATATAAGTCGGAACCAGCCGGATCGGACCACTATATCTTATAGCTCCCATAGGAATAATCGGAAAAATAATACCTTTTACCTTTTGCTCTTGGAAATATAATTTTTTTAACTGTCCCGAATTTCGAATTAAATTTTAGTGAAATCGGACGACTAAATCATATAGCTCCGATAGGAACAATCGGAAAACTAAAGGGAAATGAATAGGAACAAAATTATAGCTTTGTTACTCTGGAATATAACTTTATTTTATTATTTCAGAATTTCGAAATAAATTGTACATAAATCGGACGACTCAATCAATTATTGTCAAAATAATAAGAAAATTGCTATAATTTGGTTTGTTGCAAATCTAAATTCAGATTTTTGTAGTTTGTAATTAAAATGGAATTAACTGCAAGGGTATATAGACTTCGACTGGCCGAAGCTAGCTTCCTTTCTTGTTAAACTGTTGTATTTACTAACCTAAAGAAATCCCAGACAACTAACGAATGCCAAAGCGCTTCAGAATAATTGTTTTTTTGTTGGATTTAAAACTTTAAGGCAACATAGTTTAGGCCAATATTTGTTTTAGTATAGTCCCCATTGTTTTAATGTCACGACGTTTTCACAAAACTCAACCGGACTGAATGAGCGCGCATCCTTTAGCTCCTTGTACTTGTATCTGGAAGAGCGCACGGTGGCGACGCAACAGTGTTCCATCATACTGGTGAGTTTGCGTGATTCCATGAATGTACATTACACACATGATTGGTCGATTTTGAACTGCTGGTGTATGAGTAAAATATTGTAGGGGAACACGGAAACATTTGTTAGCGTGCATACTAATATTTTTATTTTATATTTTTTGGTTACTCGGCACATGTTTGCTGTTTCTATTATGTAAAATATGTTTAGAAAATCAAAATTGTTAGCCTAAGCTTTGCAACTTGTTGCTATCCATTCCTTTATTACGGGAAAAAAGCATAATACGTAAATAAAACTTTAAATTAAATTTTTTTTACCCCTATCAGAGATGTATTAAACCAAGTAAATTAATGAAAATTATGTATGCATATAACAAGGGACGACAAATCAGTACCTTTTATTTCGCCGAAGAAAAAGTGCCTTTGGAAACTTTTTGGAAATGGGAATAATAAAATTTGGCCCTTAACTATTTTTACAAATTAAATTTTTTTTATATTTTTATAAAAACAAAATTTATTAAAAAAAATTACCTGACAAATTATATATTTTTATACCCGTTGCAAAAGTATGTAACAGGTAGAAGGAGCTTTTCCGACCATATAAAGTATATATATTCTTGATCAGGATCACTAGCCGAGTCGATCTAGCCATGTCCGTCTGTCTGTCCGTCTGTCTGTCTGTCTGTCCGTCTGTCTGTCCGTCTGTATGAACGCTGAGATCTCGGAAACTATAAGAGCTAGAAGCAAACAGCGAAACAAGATTAACGGGAAAAGGAATGTGTACTCGTTTCTTCAATAACTATTGATTGATCAATATATAAAATCGGCCCACTCAGTAAAAAGTTTTAAGCAAAAAATTATACATATACAATATACAAAAAAATACATAGAATGTTATTCGAGAAAACAAAAACAAAAAACTTCAAATGAAAAAAATTTTCTTGACATGTTTTTCATATGAAGTTTTTATGTTTTGGACGACTTTGTGTTGGATTGTGTACTAGCCCTTAAGGCAGAAATGTAGGGGCTAGCCCGGTTTTTGCGTTAATGGGTTTGTGGGCATTAGAGTGGGCGTGGAAACATTTTTTTTTTGTATATCAATAGGTATTGAAGAACAATCGCAATTGCCTCTATAGAAATCCTTAACAGGAATTAACGCTTATCCAGTTGATGACCTTGCAGCTAAAGCGCGGCAATTTTATGTAAAATTGAAGTACGCCATCTACCGCAAGATATTAATACCACTGGTCATTAAAGGCGGTTTGTGGGCGTTAGAGTGGGCGTGGATACATTTTTTTTGGTCAATCAATATGTATTATCTAGTATTATCTATCCGTTAATCTAGCTTCAAAACTGTGGGCGCTATAGTTTTTCGCGGTTTGTGGGCGCTAAAGGGGGCGTGGCTCATCGGCGTGAACAACTTGCGCTGCATACTAACCCCTATAATCTGGATGAAAAGTGCCAATCTTCTAGCTTTTTCGGAAATAATTAGAAGTGTAGGATATAAATTAGAACCAAAGCGGCCCCAAAATTCGATTTGTTTTTTTCTTAATTTTTTCTTTTGCAATTTTTCTGTTATAAATGTTGTCAAAATGATTAAAAAATGGATCTTCATAATTTTATGGGATACTCGCAAATAACTGCATTTAAACTTTTTTTTGAAATTCAGCCCCCTTCGTCAAGGTCGCCAATTATTCCCTTTGGTTTTTATACCCGTTACTCGTAGAGTAAAAGGGTATATTAGATTCGTGCAAAAGTATGTAACAGGCAGAAGGAAGCGTTTCCGACCATATAAAGTATATATATTCTTGATCAGGATCACTAGCCAAGTCGATCTAGCCATGTCCGTCTGTCCGTCTGTATGAACGCTGAGATCTCGGAAACTATAAAAGCTAGAAGATTGAGATTTGGCATGCAGATTCTAGGGGTTAATACGCAGCGCAAGTTTTTCACGCCGATGTGCCACGCCCTCTCTAACGCCCACAAACCGCGAAAAACTGTGGCACCCACAGTTTTGAAGCTATATTAACGGGAAAAGCAATGTGTATTCGTTTCATCAATACATATTAATAGACCAAAGTTGGAAACCCCCCCTCCCACCTAACGCCTACAAACCGCGAAAAGCTGTGGCGCCCATAGTTTTAAAGCTAGAGCAAAAGTGTAAACGCCATTTTGTTTGGGTTATAAACGCCTACCGAAATGTAGAATAATTTATTTTTAATTTTTTGAAGCGGCTGCTTCGTTTGCCCTGCTTGAGACTGCTGACTTTAGCTGAGTAACGGGTATTTGATAGTCGAGGCACTCGACTATAGCGTTCCCTCTTGTTTTTATTATGAGCTCCCACATATGTGTTGTTGTTCTTTTTCATTCAGACGTTCCTCTAAGTGTGACCGTGCAAAGGCCAAGGAAAAATACCACAGCCACAAAACACCAAATTCCGCGCCTAAAAATGCGAATATATCGATAATTTTTTTTTGTTGCTTCATTCTTTTAGCTAAACGTTAAATTTTAAATTATCGGTGGAGCTATTCAATTCCCTTTAAGAAAATTTCAAGGAAAATTCGTATGTATATACATTTATAGTCGGATTTTAAATGATTTTACTATTTGCAAAATCATGCAGCTCCGATCAGTTTTAGATTTTGGTAACATTTTTACCATCGAAGTTTTCCTTTAAAATTGTTTTTATTTTTAAAATCCAAAAACCCGATAAGCTAAGACGAAATGTTTCCAAACTACTTATTTCCGTTCAAATGTTGAATTATCAACAAACTGTGGATTTGGAAAAACAAAATAAAAACACAAATTCGCCCCGCTGCGTACACACACACGCACGCTATAATGCGTATTTTAGACCCCCCAACACTAGATATGTGCAAATGTGCGCTTGTGTGTGCATTTCAGCTGACTAAGGAAGTGAGATTTGCTTAAGTTAAAATTCATAATAATACTGATATCCTTTTGCTAAAAGAATATCATTTTCATTCCACAACAGGTTTAAGACATTTTCCAACCGATTTTTGTGTTTTAAAATTCAAAATGCATTGATAATATTAAAAACAAGAGGGAACGCTATAGTCGAGTGCCTCGACTATCAAATACCCGTTACTCAGCTAAAGTCAGCAGTCTCAAGCAGGGCAAACCAAGCAGCCGCTTCAAAAAATGTAAAAAATTTCTTCTACATTTCGGTAGGCATTAATAACCCAAACAAAATTGCGTTTACACTTTTGCTCTAGCTTTAAAACTATGGGCGCCACAGCTTTTCGCGGTTTGTGGGCGTTAGGGGGAGGGGGGGGTTCCAACTTTGGTATATCAATATGTATTGATGAAACGAATACACATTGCTTTTCCCGTTAATATAGCTTCAAAACTGTGGGTGCCACAGTTTTTCGCGGTTTGTGGGCGTTAGAGGAGGCGTGGCATATCGGCGTGAAAAACTTGCGCTGCGTATTAACCCCTAGAATCTGCATGCCAAATCCCAATCTTGTAGCTTTTATAGTTTCCGAGATCTCAGCGTTCATATAGACGGGTGCCACTGTTTTTCGCGGTTTGTGGGCGTTAGAGGGGAGGGGGGGTTTCCCATTTTGATCTATCAATATGTATTGATAAACCAAATACACAATTTTTTTCCCGTTAATCTAGCTTCAAAACTGTGGGTGCCACAGTTTTTCGCGGTTTGTGGGCGTTAGAGGGGGCGTGGCACATCGGCGTGAAAAACTTGCGCTGCGTATTAACCCCTAGAATCTGCATGCCAAATCCCAATCTTCTAGCTTTTATAGTTTCCGAGATCTCAGCGTTCATACAGACGGACAGACAGACGGACAGACGGACAGACAGACGGACAGACGGACATGGCTAGATCGACTCGGCTAGTGATCCTGATCAAGAATATATATACTTTATATGGTCGGAAACGCTTCCTTCTGCCTGTTACATACTTTTGCACGAATCTAATATACCCTTTTACTCTACGAGTAACGGGTATAAAAACATAAATATTCAAGTCAATTAATTCTTTTGCTTTTCCTAAACAATATGAGGCGCGTGTAAGAAAGAGCAAGAGAATCTATTGGTTTGAATATTTGTGTTTTTTCAATATTATCAATGCGATTTAAATTTTAAAACCGAAAAATCAGTAAGAAAACAAATCTTATTTCTTTAGTCAGCTGCAATGCACACACATATATATTTAGTTTGTAAAATGCGCATTTTTTGCTTATATTTATGTTGTTGCCGCGAGTATATTTTTTTCTATTCTTTTTTACAACTCCACAGTTTGTCAAAAGTTCTAAAACACTTCGTGTTAGCTAAACGGGTTTTAAAAATAAACGAATTTTAAGGAAAACTTCAAATGTAAAACCAAAATCTAAAGGTCGTGTGTTCAAATCAAAGTTGTAGTCAAAATTGGAGTTCTCTTAATTTTTTTTTTACTTTGTTCTAAGAGGTTATCGAATACTCATTTGGTCAAACGGTTAATAAATAAGGAGTAAAAGTTTTACCATGATCTCTTTGCAATTTCGCTAAGGATGAGCAAAAGAAGAATTAAAATTAAAATAAGTTAAATTCTTGACTGAACACATATGTTTTTGAACCATTGACAATAACAAAAACAAGAGAGAAGCAAATAATTATTTGAGGCAATGTTTGTTTGTTATTTAATTTAAAAAGAGCATCGAAAAATTAATTCAATATTAACCGCATTTAACATTTTTTTTGTCTCAGTCAATTGGATTTTCTGGAATTTTTTTTGGCCAAATGAAAAAGCCAATAGAAAATTAGTAAAGTAGGTTTTTTAATATTAGGTTCGAAGTACAAAATACATTTTTTTGCAAATAAATCAAAAACAAAATGGCGGCTGTGCAGCCTTTCTTCGTAGGCCGAAAAGCTAACGTCCTTAATTTGTGTGGTGAGTGGTGAATGGTGAATGATTAAAAAAAACGTCACAAAATTGTTGATAAAAAAAAAGTAAGCAATATAAAAAAAATCCTACGTGTGTCGATAGACATAGGTATTTTGAATATACTGTCAAAATTTCAGATCGATTGATTAAGATTTATTCGAGTTATGTTTCCGGCAGTCTCAAAAAAAGTGGTTTCGAGAAAGTTTAAAGTTTTAAGGTGCCTGGGATATACATACGAGGCATCGCCGCAGAATGGAAAATTTCGATACTTAGACACTTTTGCCGGACTCTATCTTTTGGTATGTTATTTTTAAGACCCTAAAGAACATTTTAAACAAAAAAATTTTGTTGGATTTGTAAACATCTAGTTAATATTAGCTTTAAGTGTGAATTGTGTATATATTTATAATCGATAAATGATGTGATAAATGGTCACACATAAATGTCACTTTTTAGGATTTAAAAGGAAATGAGAGAACGGTCACTTTTTGACCGGTTTTTGAAAAGAGAACACGCTTTGTAGAGCGAAAAAACTAATTAAATAAAACGAAGCCCATTCTAGTGGCTTTTTAAAATCGAATAAATAAAGGTGATTACAAATCAGGTGTGGGGTTTGCCCCAGATCTTATCGAGATGAAATATTCTGATATATTGATCCTGACAAAGGATGAACTAATGAGCGTGCTAATTGCAAAAAATGTACCAGTGACCGGCACAGAGGCCATACAGCAGCTGCGGGCGATGGTAAAAGCCTTACAGCCATCATCTACCATGGAGTTGGACAATGTTACTGAGAAATCGGATGAGGATGCCGATAATGCTGCTGAGAGTGTGCCAGGAGGGGACGACCGCAATCCCGACGAAATGGAAGAAATGGCCGAAATTCTGAACCAGATGACCCTGTACAAAGCCCGGAAAGAACTTGCCGAGTTGAAAGTGCAAGTGGCCGCTTTGGAGAGCGGCACCGTGGACCGAAAACTCACCATTGACATAAAGGACATAGAATCAACCTTGCGAAATTTCTCTGGAGATGATCACGTTGGCGTTCATGCATGGATCCGTGAGATGGACTTGGCTGCTGCTACACACGGTTTGAGCGACTCCCAGCGTTGGCTACTGGGTAATCGCAAGCTGCAGGGGTCGGCCCGTTCATACAAGATGTACGAAAAAACCACCACCTGGAAGGAACTGAGCGAGTGCCTACTAAAAGTTTTTGGGTTCCAAATGACGAACCATGAGGTTGCAAAGCAGTTGCAGAGTCGCTCAATCCTTAAAGGCGAATCGCTGCTACAATATTTTATTGCTATGCGTAATATTGCTGGACAAGGGACGTTCGAGGACATGGACGTTATAAAATACATTGTGGATGGCTCGCAGGATCACACCGGCTGCGCAGCACCGTTGTATTACTGTGTTTCTCTCGATGAGCTGCGTGAGAAAATGATGTGACCGCGAAAAACTGTGGCACCCACAGTTTTGAAGCTATATTAACGGGAAAAGCAATGTGTATTCGTTTCATCAATACATATTAATAGACCAAAGTTGGAAACCCCCCCTCCCCCCTAACGCCTACAAACCGCGAAAAGCTGTGGCGCCCATAGTTTTAAAGCTAGAGCAAAAGTGTAAACGCCATTTTGTTTGGGTTATAAACGCCTACCGAAATGTAGAATAATTTATTTTTAATTTTTTGAAGCGGCTGCTTCGTTTGCCCTGCTTGAGACTGCTGACTTTAGCTGAGTAACGGGTATTTGATAGTCGAGGCACTCGACTATAGCGTTCCCTCTTGTTATACCCGTTACTCGTAGAGTAAAAGGGTATATTAGATTCGTGCAAAAGTATGTAACAGGTAGAAGGAAGCGTTTCCGACCATATAAAGTATATATATTCTTGATCAGGATCACTAGCCGAGTCGATCTAGCCATGTCCGTCTGTCCGTCTGTCCGTCTGTCCGTCCGTCTGTCCGTCCGTCCGTCCGTCCGTCTGTATGAACGCTGAGATCTCGGAAACTATAAAAGCTAGAAGATTGAGATTTGGCATGCAGATTCTAGGGGTTAATACGCAGCGCAAGTTTTTCACGCCGATGTGCCACGCCCCCTCTAACGCCCACAAACCGCGAAAAACTGTGGCACCCGTCTGTATGAACGCTGAGATCTCGGAAACTATAAAAGCTAGAAGATTGAGATTTGGCATGCAGATTCTAGGGGTTAATACGCAGGCAAGTTTTTCTCGCCGATGTGCCACGCCTCCTCTAACGCCCACAAACCGCGAAAAACTGTGGCACCCACAGTTTTGAAGCTAGATTAACGGGAAAAGGAATGTGTATTCGTTTCTTCAATACATATTGATAGACCAAAGTGGGAAACCCCCCTCCCCCCTAACGCCCACAAACCGCTAAAAACCTTGGCACCCGTCTGTATGAACGCTGAGATTTCGGAAACTATAAAAGCTAGAAGATTGAGATTTGGCATTGTAGGGGTTAATACGCAGCGCAAGTTTTTCACGCCGATGTGCCACGCCCCCTCTAACGCCCACAAACCGCGAAAAACTGTGGCACCCGTCTGTATGAACGCTGAGATCTCGGAAACTATAAAAGCTAGAAGATTGAGATTTGGCATGCAGATTCTAGGGGTTAATACGCAGGCAAGTTTTTCACGCCGATGTGCCGCGCCCCCTCTAACGCCCACAAACCGCGAAAAACTGTGGCACCCACATTTTTGAAGCTATATTAATGGGAAAAGCAATGTGTATTCGTTTCATCAATACATATTGATAGACCAAAGTTGGAAACCCCCCCTCCCCCCCTAACGCCCACAAACCGCGAAAAGCTGTGGCGCCCATAGTTTTAAAGCTAGAGCAAAAGTGTAAACGCAATTTTGTTTGGGTTATTAACGCCAACCGAAATAAAGAAGAAATTTTTTTAATTTTTTGAAGCGGCTGCTTGGTTTGCCCTGCTTGAGACTGCTGACTTTAGCTGAGTAACGGGTATTTGATAGTCGAGGCACTCGACTATAGCGTTCCCTCTTGTTTTTATTATGAGCTCCCACATATGTGTTGTTGTTCTTTTTCATTCAGACGTTCCTCTAAGTGTGACCGTGCAAAGGCCAAGGAAAAATACCACAGCCACAAAACACCAAATTCCGCGCCTAAAAACGCGAATATATCGAAATTTTTTTTTTGTTGCTTCATTCTTTTAGCTAAACGTTAAATTTTAAATTATCGGTGGAGCTATTCAATTCCCTTTAAGAAAATTTCAAGGAAAATTCGTATGTATATACATTTATAGTCGGATTTTAAATGATTTTACTATTTGCAAAATCATGCAGCTCCGATCAGTTTTAGATTTTGGTAACATTTTTACCATCGAAGTTTTCCTTTAAAATTGTTTTTATTTTTAAAATCCAAAAACCCGATAAGCTAAGACGAAATGTTTCCAAACTACTTATTTCTGTTCAAATGTTGAATTATCAACAAACTGTGGATTTGGAAAAACAAAATAAAAACACAAATTCGCCCCGCTGCGTACACACACACGCACGCTATAATGCGTATTTTACACCCCCCAACACTAGATATGTGCAAATGTGCGCTTGTGTGTGCATTTCAGCTGACTAAGGAAGTGAGATTTGCTTAAGTTAAAATTCATAATAATACTGATATCCTTTTGCTAAAAGAATATCATTTTCATTCCACAACAGGTTTAAGACATTTTCCAACCGATTTTTGTGTTTTAAAATTCAAAATGCATTGATAATATTAAAAACAAGAGGGAACGCTATAGTCGAGTGCCTCGACTATCAAATACCCGTTACTCAGCTAAAGTCAGCAGTCTCAAGCAGGGCAAACCAAGCAGCCGCTTCAAAAAATTTAAAAAATTTCTTCTACATTTCGGTAGGCGTTAATAACCCAAACAAAATTGCGTTTACACTTTTGCTCTAGCTTTAAAACTATGGGCGCCACAGCTTTTCGCGGTTTGTGGGCGTTAGGGGGAGGGGGGGGGGGTTTCCAACTTTGGTATATCAATATGTATTGATGAAACGAATACACATTGCTTTTCCCGTTAATATAGCTTCAAAACTGTGGGTGCCACAATTTTCGCGGTTTGTGGGCGTTAGAGGAGGCGTGGCATATCGGCGTGAAAAACTTGCGCTGCGTACTAACCCCTAGAATCTGCATGCCAAATCCCAATCTTCTAGCTTTTATAGTTTCCGAGATCTCAGCGTTCATATAGACGGGTGCCACTGTTTTTCGCGGTTTGTGGGCGTTAGAGGGGAGGTGGGGTTTCCCATTTTGGTCTATCAATATGTATTGATAAACCAAATACACAATTTTTTTCCCGTTAATATAGCTTCAAAACTGTGGGTGCCACAGTTTTTCGCGGTTTGTGGGCGTTAGAGGGGGCGTGGCACATCGGCGTGAAAAACTTGCGCTGCGTATTAACCCCTAGAATCTGCATGCCAAATCCCAATCTTCTAGCTTTTATAGTTTCCGAGATCTCAGCGTTCATACAGAACGGGTCACAGTTTTTCGCGGTTTGTGGGCGTTAGAGAGGGCGTGGCACATCGGCGTGAAAAACTTGCGCTGCGTATTAACCCCTAGAATCTGCATGCCAAATCTCAATCTTCTAGCTTTTATAGTTTCCAAGATCTCAGCGTTCATACAGACGGACAGACAGACGGACAGACGGACAGACGGACATGGCTAGATCGACTCGGCTAGTGATCCTGATCAAGAATATATATACTTTATATGGTCGGAAACGCTTCCTTCTGCCTGTTACATACTTTTGCACGAATCTAATATACCCTTTTACTCTACGAGTAACGGGTATAAAAACATAAATATTCAAGTCAATTAATTCTTTTGCTTTTCCTACACTTGCCTCATATTGTTTAAACAAATGGAAATGTTTCAACAATTTCATTCACGGCTTCTCCTTTCACCTGATTTGCTTTTTTATTTTTTGTCAAATTTTCAATCTTTATTTCTGCAGGCGAAGCTGCGGACGACCCTGCTAGTTAAATTATATGAATTAAATACACCATACACGCGCCTCATATTGTTTAAACAAATTGAAATGTTTAAACAATTTGATTCACGGCCCATAATATTGTCCAGTTGCGCGTCCGAGCTGTCACTATTCAACGGCTGCGAAGCCTCACATGCTTGTTGGCTACAGCTTCAAGAGCATCTTCAATCAAGGGGCCCCTAAAAAGCATGTCTATTGAACCGTATCGCGTTATCACGAATGTCTGAGGATGGAGATGTACGCCAACATATATATGATTTCTTTGAAATTATTTTTTTGTTTTAAAGGTTGTTTCTTTATTGTTATAAATTACAAATTTCCTTTCAAGAAATTTTTTTTTTAATATTTCTTGATTTAGAAAATAAAAATAAAAATAAAATAAAATGTAACTTTGTTTTTTTTATATTCCATGTTATATTTATTTACATTTCCAACATTTAACACTTACCTTATAAAATTTTCAGAAATAACATTCTGGCTTAAGATAATATTTATTATTCAACTTAAGAGTTGTTGTAGGTGGTGTATTTAATTCATATAATTTAACTAGCAGGGTCGTCCGCAGCTTCGCCTGCGGAAATAAAGATTGAAAATTTGACAAAAAATAAAAAGGAAATCAGGTGAAAGGAGAAGCCGTGAATCAAATTGTTTGAACATTTCCATTTGTTTAAACAATATGAGGCGCGTGTAAGAAAGAGCAAGAGAATCTATTGGTTTGAATATTTGTGTTTTTTCAATATTATCAATGCGATTTAAATTTTAAAACCGAAAAATCAGTAAGAAAACAAATCTTATTTCTTTAGTCAGCTGCAATGCACACACATATATATTTAGTTTGTAAAATGCGCATTTTTTGCTTATATTTATGTTGTTGCCGCGAGTATATTTTTTTCTATTCTTTTTTACAACTCCACAGTTTGTCAAAAGTTCTAAAACACTTCGTGTTAGCTAAACGGGTTTTAAAAATAAACGAATTTTAAGGAAAACTTCAAATGTAAAACCAAAATCTAAAGGTCGTGTGTTCAAATCAAAGTTGTAGTCAAAATTGGAGTTCTCTTAATTTTTTTTTTACTTTGTTCTAAGAGGTTATCGAATACTCATTTGGTCAAACGGTTAATAAATAAGGAGTAAAAGTTTTACCATGATCTCTTTGCAATTTCGCTAAGGATGAGCAAAAGAAGAATTAAAATTAAAATAAGTTAAATTCTTGACTGAACACATATGTTTTTGAACCATTGACAATAACAAAAACAAAAGAGAAGCAAATAATTATTTGAGGCAATGTTGATACTTTGTTTGTTATTTAATTTAAAAAGAGCATCGAAAAATTAATTCAATATTAACCGCATTTAACATTTTTTTTGTCTCAGTCAATTGGAGAAAAAAGGATTTTCTGGAATTTTTTTTGGCCAAATGAAAAAGCCAATAGAAAATTAGTAAAGTAGGTTTTTTAATATTAGGTTCGAAGTACAAAATACATTTTTTTGCAAATAAATCAAAAACAAAATGGCGGCTGTGCAGCCTTTCTTCGTAGGCCGAAAAGCTAACGTCCTTAATTTGTGTGGTGAGTGGTGAATGGTGAGTGATTAAAAAAAACGTCACAAAATTGTTGATAAAAAAAAAGTAAGCAATATAAAAAAAATCCTACGTGTGTCGATAGACATAGGTATTTTGAATATACTGTCAAAATTTCAGATCGATTGATTAAGATTTATTCGAGTTATGTTTCCGGCAGTCTCAAAAAAAGTGGTTTCGAGAAAGTTTAAAGTTTTAAGGTGCCTGGGATATACATACGAGGCATCGCCGCAGAATGGAAAATTTCGATACTTAGACACTTTTGACGGACTCTATCTTTTGGTATGTTATTTTTAAGACCCTAAAGAACATTTTAAACAAAAAAATTTTGTTGGATTTGTAAACATCTAGTTAATATTAGCTTTAAGTGTGAATTGTGTATATATTTATAATCGATAAATGATGTGATAAATGGTCACACATAAATGTCACTTTTTAGGATTTAAAGGGAAATGAGAGAACGGTCACTTTTTGACCGGTTTTTGAAAAGAGAACACGCTTTGTAGAGCGAAAAAACTAATTAAATAAAACGAAGCCCATCCTAGTGGCTTTTTAAAATCGAATAAATAAAGGTGATTACAGATTTTTTAAAAATTTTACTCAGATGTAAACTTAACTTAAGGTAAACATTATTTTTTAAAAGCATTAATGATGACATTATTACTGACGACCTGAATTGCAATATCTTAAGGGAAAAACATCTGCTCGATAGTTTCGAGTCCATTGGCTTGTCTTCAGTTAATCACATTTTACCAATACCTGTGATATTCTTCTTGCCCTTTTTTTGTTAATGTCCAACATATTTTTTTTTTTAATCAGTCTGTATATTAGTGGGGATGGGTATATAGATATGTGGAAGTGATGTGTACAGTGTTTTATACATGGAAAGTATATCAAGAAAGAGGATAGAGAGGAAAATAATAGAGTTTGGTTCCTGATATCACTGCGGGACTACCGCGTGGCTTTGCTTCGCAGGGTCAGGATTTACTCTAGGGCTCATCTCGAGGTCCCTCGTCGAACTTCATCTCGCGCTGTCTCTATTTTATTGTAGGGTCTTCATGACTACGCCGGCATGCGGTCTCCCAGGGCAGCAGGGTCTTTAGTCTCGCCCAGAAATTCCTCCCTTTCGCGCTCAAACCGTGGGCAGGTAAAAGTTACGTGCTCGGCTGCCTCCTCTACTCCACATTGGGGGCAGCTGTGGTCGTCGTCGTGGCCGAATCTGGTCAGGTAGCTCCTGAAGCAGCCATGTCCGCTTAGGATCTGTGTCAGCCAGAGGTTTACTCCTCCTTTTCCTCTTTGTATCCATCGCTTAATGTCGGGAATGACCTGGTGGGTACAGCGTCCTTTCGTGGATTGCTGCCAGCGGTAAATTTCCCTAGCCTCGACTGCCAAGAGGTCTATGGGGATAATGTCGGAGATGACCATGGCTACGTCGCTGACGCTGTGCTAACAGCATTGTTGCCCGAGTTACCGACTGCAGAAGAAGTCGACGCCCTTGCTTTGGTCGTCTTGTGTTGAACATTATGCGCGACAGACATTTGCGGCCTTTTTGTTCGCTTCGAACAGGTGCTCCCTGAATGACAGTCTCGTGTCTATCATGACTCCCAAGTATCGTATTGCTCTTGCTGAGCGTATATTGGAGCCTCCAACTTGGATATGTCATCCGCAAAGCCTATCACGCTGGTTCTTCCTGGTAGTGCCAACCTTAGAACTCCGTCGTACTTCGCAATCCAAAGCAGCGGTCCCAGAACAGATCCTTGGGGTACTCCACAGGTGATCTTGTGTGGACTGAACGATGCCTACTAGGGTCTCTGTTACTCCTAGTTGTCGGATTGCTTCCAGAGTAGCATCCCAACGCGCTGAGTTGAAGGCATTTCTAATGTCCAGGGTCAGGACTAGGCAGTACTCCTTACTACCTCCCCGCCATCTTTAACCTTCTATTGCCTTCGAAGCGATGTCCTTTACTGTAGAGATTGTGTAGCAAGCGAAGTACTTGATATATTATTTACTTATTTACTTTATCAAATATACACATATTTATACACACTTATTAATCTCAACATTTGGTTGCTATATACTATATATACTATATAATACTATGCATTCCAACGGTGCCTGCTGGCTCTCTCTCACTATCACATCGAGCCAGCCGTCTCAGTGCATATATGTTTCTTAGTAGTAGAAACAAATTCATTCGAAGACAATCTGGTTATTTGCCAAGCCAAAGATCCAAGAATACAAGTGATACAAAATTAGGTAGAGGGAAATGAACACAAATTATTTGAGATGAGAAACGGAATAATTTATAGAAATAGCAACGATGGCAGGTTAGTATTCTACGTACCTACAGACATGGAAGAGCATATTCTTTTTAAGTACCACAATGAATCGGTCACATAGGAAGAGACAAAATGTTAGACATAATTGGGAAAAGTTATTGGTTTCCAAATGCAAAAGATAAATGTCTAAGCCATATCAATAACTGTTTAAAGTGTATAGCATTTTGGCAAAGACAGCAAACCCTTTGAACTTATCTACATTGATCATTATGGTCCAGTCGATTCGGGCAGATCAAAGAAACACCTATTTGTCGTCGTCGACAGGTTCACAAAGTTTGTACGTTTATATACAACGAGGACAAAAAATACCCGGGAAGTTATCCTAGCCCTTAAGGATTATTTTAGAGCATATAGCAAGCCCAAATGCATAATTTCAGATAGAGGAAGCTGTTTCACATCTAAAGAGTTTGACGACGACCAAGCAAACGGCCAGGTCGAAAGAATCAACAGAAGCCTAGGACCAATGATAGCAAAACTGACAGAACCAGAGAAAGGTATATATTGGGACATAGTAATAGATAAAGTAGAACATGTATTGAATAACAGACAGCATCGCAGTATTAGACAATGTCCAAGCAAAATGTTATTTGGCTTAGAAAAAAGAGGAAAAATAGTAGACGAGTTGAAAGATAAATTAGAAGAATTGCACAGTGAGCCGATAGACAGAGATTTGACAAGCATTGGGATCGAAGCAGAAGAATGTCAAGAGAAAGCACAAGCCTACAACAAAGTGCAATATGATAAAACTGCCAGAAAACCGTCAGAAAAGGAGATTACGTAATGGTCAAGAATTTCGATGGCACAGCGGGTGTGTCTAGAAAACTAATTCCAAAGAACAAAGGACCTTATGTAATTTCAAAAGTTTTAAGAAATTACAGATTCTTTTTAAAGGATGTAGAAGGATTCCAGGTATCACGCAACCCTTACCAAGGGGTTTGGAGCATTAAAAACATTAGGAAAAAATAAGAAATAATTGTAAAGTATATTTAAGCAAAAATTTGTAATAACAGGTATAACCGATAATTGTGTAATCGTAAAACTATTGAACATTTTCACAGTGATCAGGAGATCATTCGGTCAGGATGGCCGAGATGTGGTAGGACAAGCACACACACCCCACACAAACCCCACACACACGCTCGCCGGATGTAGACGAGCACGCGGAGAGCAGTGCTGAGAAGCTAATGGGAGCCATGGCAACGGCATGCAGAGCCAGCATAAGGGAAACGAGGAGCCACCACCGTAATCCAGAACCGGTCTACTAGTTTACAGTGCTTGCACGCCAGAAGGCCGCATCAGAGGGCGAGAGGTCGCAATAACCTTGAGCTCAGGACACAGGAATACGCCTGTAACACTTCACCAGTCCCATAAAACTTGCAATTGAATTGTGCTTTTTTAAATGTTCTTTATTCTCGCTCTGATTGCGTCAAGTGCCAAAACCGAACTAAACTCATTTACATATATGAACAGGAGGAGATGGAGTAGGCGTAAGGAGAGCGCTTCTCTTTTCCGTGTGACCGTCCTCGATTAACATCGTGATGCTGGTTCCCACATCCCTTCCTTCCTCACGAGCTTTATCTTCAATCCCTCCGGGTTATGTTCATCAATCCTTCCAGGGGTTGGCTGCTTGGGCGATGCGGGATCTGAGACTTGGTCAACGGCAGGATCGGGAAAAAGGTGTCCACCGGGTAGCTCTATCGTTTTGGGAACCTTTTTTAGATGGCTTACGTTTCTCATTAGCGTTTTGCCGCCACCTACTACTTTAACTATGTCTCCACTCCTTTCAACAACTTCATATTCAGTAGTGTCGAAATTCGGTGTGAGCTTGTGGGGAAAAACTACATTCTTAAGAACCACCTTGTCTCCTGCGTTAATATTTACTTCTTTTGCTCCCCTTCTTTTGTCTGCAACTTCTTTCCCTTTTTCCTTATTTACACTGTCCCTGTCCTTTTCAACTGAATCTGCGAACTCTCCCACCAAATCCTGTATTCCCGGAATTTTATCGCGAATGACTCTGTTGAACATTAATTCTGTTGGAGCCGACCCAGTAGTTCCATGAGGGGTGACATTGTACATGAGTGTGAAGGTTCTGATTTCATCTTTAAGATCCTTTTTGTGCAGATGGGCTATCTTCAGACGCTTGACTAACGCTTTATTCATGTTTTCCACCTCGCCGTTGGCCTGTGGCCAATAAGGTGGTGTGGTGATTTGTTCAATTCCGCACGACTTGCAATAGTTTCGAAACTCAACACTTACGTACTGCCGACCATTATCCGTCCTCAACTCTTTTGGGTAACCTAACCTGCTGAAAATTTCCTTACAGGTTTCAATTAGCGATTGTGATGTGATTGACCGCAAAAACTTAAACTCCATGTACCTCGAGTAGTAATCTATTAAAACTAATATGTATTCATTATTCGGAAGTGGTCCTAGTAAGTCTGTAGCCACTGAAAGCCACGGTCCGTTTGGAAACTCGGTTCTCTTCATCGGAGGTGGATTTGTCGCCTGGGATACTAACATACAATCTAGACAATCTTTCACAAATTTCTCGGTATCCCTGTCAATCTGGGGCCACCATACTTTAGAGCGCAGCCGTCGCTTCATCGCCGATTCGCCCGGGTGGCCTTCGTGTGCCAGCCCTAACACCGTTCGTCGTAGTGTCGCCGGAATAACAAGACGGACTCCTCTTAGCATAATTGTACCAATCGTTGACAACTCATGACGGAATGGGTATAGTTTATTAGATGTTGCGGAATCCCAAGAAGCCTGTTGAAGGCACATCATCGCGTCAACAATTTCCTCGTCCTGAGCACTCTTTTCAGCGATTTCCGATATAGCTATCAGTGTTGGGGCAGTATTCTCAATAATTCGAAGTATGCTGTGCTCGCCCTTAAGATCGTAAGAAGTTGAAGGTGCTCTCTCACACAATCGGGATAGACAATCAGCGATATTTTCCTTGCCCGATTTATATATTACTTTAAACTGATACGCCTGAAGCCGTAAAAGCCATCTCTCGATGCGAGCTGGAGGTTTCGACGTCGGCTTAAAAATCGCTTCTAGAGGTTTATGATCAGTCACTAGCTCGAACTTGAGTCCCATTAAGTAAAAATAATATCTCTCCACTGCCCAGACCAAAGCCAAACTCTCCTTTTCTGTTTGCGAGTAGCGTTTTTCTACATCGGTTAAGCTTCGACTGGCAAAAGCGATTATATTTGGTTCGACATCATTTTTAAATTGCAGCAATACTGCCCCCAAAGCAACAGGGCTTGCGTCAGCTATTAATCTAGTTCGCTTGTTGGGGTCAAAGTATGAGAGACTCGGAATCTTAGTTAACGACGATTTTAGCTTCTGGAACCCATTTTCTTCAGTTGGTCCCCAAACGAATTTTTGATCCTTCTTTAACAACTCACGTAGCGGTTCAGTTAGATCCGCAAGGTCAGGAATGAACTTCCCAATGTAGGTGACCAATCCTAGGAAACTACGCGTCTCTTCTTTGTTTCTGGGAGCACGGAACGAATCAATAGCAATTATTTTCTCGGGATCTACTTAAATTCCTTTGTCTGTTAAGATATGGCCCAGGAACTTAATTTTGTTCGTCTTCCAAATGCACTTTTCATCGTTTAAGAGTACATTAGATTCTCTAAGAACATCGCGCACCTTCCTGACAGCTTCATCGTGCTCTTCCTCGTTACTTCCAAACACTATTATATCGTCGATATAATTCATTACATTGTTACATGACGAAAGGAGTTCTTCAAGCTGTCGTTGAAAGATTTCTGGTGCCGCATTTATTCCAAACATTAGTCTTTTGTATCGGAACAATCCTCGAGGTGTAATGAAAGTTGTAATCTGTCTACTGGATTCCTCTAGCTCCAGTTGATGGTACGCATCTTTCAGGTCCAGTCGTGAAAAGAATTTGGCACTTTTTAATTTCGTCATAAAAGATTCGAAAGGGGGCAAGGGATAATTTTCTCTACGAATTGCACGGTTGGCCTGCCGCATATCCAAACATAAACGAATGTCGCCGTTTTCCTTGAACGCAATCACTATCGGTGATATCCAAGGACTATGTCCACTTACTGGTTCAATGATATCCAGCTTGCGAGCTTCCTCCAACTTATCATTGACTTTCCCTTCCAACGCGACCGGGATTCGTCTCATAGGCTGTCTTACTGGATCAATATGTGGATCTATTGTCAGTTTAATGCTGATATCCTTCCATTTAGGGAACGCCGTTACGTTTTCAATGTGATTTACTGGTAAACCGATCCGCAGAACGTTTAATTTAGTTGCTGTTTCCCGTCCAAGTAATGACTGCCGACCTTTTCCAATTACGAAAAAGGAAGCAATCAGCTCCGAGTCTGGCCTGACCGCTATGGGTGCCTCAAAAACACAATTGACGTTTAAAATTGTTTCTGAAGCATATCCCCTAAATTGGTTCGGCGTATCTGTACGAACATTGAAAACGCTTGCTTTTCCCGACTGAAGAGTAACCCAATCGTCCTGAGAGATCAGATTAAACCGAGAACCGGAATCGATTATCATGTCAACATCTTGACCACCAATTCGGCACTTTATCCATTCTGCACGTTCCTCATCACTGTCTATTTTAAAACAGTTTTCCCGATTGATCTCCTTTCCCTCGTCTTTAATCCAACGTACATTTCTACGCTTAAAATTCTCGACATTTTTCCCATCATACGCTTGTGTATGTGCTCGTTTTAAAACCGTTCGGCATTTCCGAGCAAAGTGGCCCAGCCGAGAGCATCGATTACATTTATTGTTTCGCGCTGGGCATGTAGAATTATCCTCCTTATGACCAGACCGTCCACATCTACCACACTCATTATGGCTCGTTCCTCGCGATTTCCAGCTGGAGATTTTATTAACAGTGTCTGGAAACGGCTTTGACTGCATTAGCTGAGCCTGTTTACAGATTTCTTCGTCAACCTGGCACGCTTCGATGGTTTCGCCTAGCGTTAGTTCCTTCTCCAAAAGCTTCTTTTTCAGTTCCGGACTGGCCCACGTATCAATAATTTTGTCCTTCAAACATATTTCTTCCATCTCAGCCTTCGTCGAACCAAAACTACATTTTTGAACTTGCTGGCGCAACCGTAGAACGAATTTCCCAAAATCCTCTCCTTCTTCAGGAGCTATTTTCCTAAAAAGGTGTCTTTCAAATGTAGAATTTTGTTTAGGTGAGAAGTACGTTGTTAACTTTTGAACGAGTATCGAATAGACATCATTTTCCTCTTCATCGTCGTATTCTACTATAGCACCCGGAAGTGCATAAGCAACCGTCTGTAATTGTGTACCACCCAAGTGTAACAACTTTGTTCTTTTCCTCGTAACCGACCTGATGTCATCCACTTCAAGATATATTTCGAAAGCTCGAAGCCAGTTCTCCCATTCTCTCCGGAGCACGGACTTTTCCAAAATTTCACACAAGAAAGGTTTTATGACGCCCTCCGCCATCATAAATAGTGCTGTACCTGAAAAAAAATAATATATATATACATTTTTTTTATATATATATATAATTTGCTTCTGTCGAGCCATTCTTCTTCTTTTTTTTCAATTGCTTCTGTCGAGCCATACTTCTTTTTTTTCAATTGCTTCTATCGAGCCATTCTTCTTTTCTTTCCTCTCTTTCTGACCACTGTCAGATAATATTTTATTTCACTTTAGACATTTGTCCAAAAATAATTATCGGCACCTTGCCTCTGCCCACTGTCAGATAATGATTAATTTGATTAAACCTTTGTTTAATATCTCTATACGCCCTTTTCCCTGTCATTTATCAGATTTTGTTCATTCATTTTGGTCTATCGATTTGCCTTCTCATATCTGTTTCTTTTCTGATTATCACTTTGAATAAAATGCAATAAAGTTCTCCCTCTCTTAGCTTTGCTTACTCCTTCCGACGCCTTTTCGCTCATCTGCGCACTCTCTTAAACGAAAAGGACAACCAAAAGGGAACCGTGATCGTTGAACAAAACTAACGGGTTCTCAGAAATAATTTTACTTAGCATGTTCACGCCAATTGCACTGCTCACTGTTTTTGAAATTAAGTTTACTTTAGTGGTTTCCACTTTGTTTTCCATTAAATTTACCTCGTCGCCAATGTAACACTTCACCAGTCCCATAAAACTTGCAATTGAATTGTGCTTTTTTAAATGTTCTTTATTCTCGCTCTGATTGCGTCAAGTGCCAAAACCGAACTAAACTCATTTACATATATGAACAGGAGGAGATGGAGTAGGCGTAAGGAGAGCGCTTCTCTCTTCCGTGTGACCGTCCTCGATTAACATCGTGATGCTGGTTCCCACAACGCCGAAATCCGCAGAGTCTTAAAGATACTCATCAAGCAGGCAAAGAGAAAATGCTTCCTGAACAGGATCCCTGGGGCTCAGCATACAAAGTGGTGGTCAAAAAGATGAGCCAGGCAAAACCTCTTGTCGCAGGCGAAGCCAACAAAACGAAGGAGATAGTGGAACACCTGTTTCCAACAGTGCGTCCAGCCCCACAGCGCGAACAGCGCGCTGTCCAACTAATAAAAACAAAACTAAAAGGACACGCTCGCAATTTGATAGGAGATGAAAGCAACAACGCTGACATAATATGTAAACTGACAAAAACGGTCAAAGGAGAATCAGTAGAAGTTTTATCTGCCAAACTGTTGAATTTACAGCAAAAAAATGAAACAGCTACAGTATATGCTAAGCAAGTCGAAGATTTAAGAAAGGTCTTCCAATTTGGGTGAAATCTCAGAATCAATCCAAACTTTTTTTATCGATAGAGGATTGAAAAATAGGGATCGTTTTTTTTTTTAACTCTTACCGTTTACTTAAAAAATTTTGTTTTATAATTAAGCTCCGATTTTTCAGTTATGCACCACTTGAGACTCGTTTGAGTTATATAAATTGTTGGTATGCAACTTTGTGGGCTATCTTAATATCTTTCTGAAAAATATTTTTAAAATTAAGTATTTTTTAAGGAAATTTAAAATTAAAAAAATTCTGTGCGCCGGAATACACGCGATTTCCGAAAATAATAATTATTCTCGCGTAGCTTCATCAATTCTTAAAATTGTTGGTAAAAAAAATTTTGTATTTGCAAGACCTACTATTAAAGTAAACGATTTTAGTCTATCAACTTTTCATCAAGCAAGAACTGCGCAACGTGTGAGAACGGGACAGCAATATTTTTGCTCTCCCGCTCTCTCTGCTGCTCGTATTGCTGTTCTCTTCTTACACGTTGCGCAGTTGTTGCTTGATGAAAAGTTGATAGACTAAAATGAAGCTACAGGTCAGTCAAATGCTGTTTTGTATTACAACAATAATTACGACAATAATAATTAGCGAGGAAATACCACCTACAGAGGTAGTGTAAATAGAGGGGGTCGCGGGTATTATAGTAATAATAATAATAACCGCAATAATAACAATAACCAAAATAATACAAACTCTAATACACAGAGTACTTCTACTGGAAGAAATAATTCCAACAGAAGCGTTAGGGTCACTTAGGAAAACGACGTTAGTAGAAACGGAGTACGGAGAACAGTAAGAATATATAAAATCAATATTAGCCTCAGTTTTTTTATAAAAGTTAAAAACGAAAAAAACAACAAAAACTTAACATTGTTAGTAGATACGGGAGCCGAGATTTTATTACTTAAACAATGTTATCAAGAGTACCCCGAATTAGACAGTTCTAAAATTTCAAATATAATAGGAATAGGACAAGGTTCTATAAAATCCTTGGGCTTAGCGCTTGTGGAACTTAAAACAAAAAATGTCATTATACCACATGACTTTCAAATAGTTCCACCTGATCTTCCGATTCCATGCGATGGCATTCTAGGAATAGATTTTATTAAAGAATACAATTGTATTTTAGACTTTCAAGATTCACAACAATCCGATTTCTAAATACAAACTCTAAAACAATTAGTTTAAATGTTGATACAATAAAATTCGAGTCGTTAGAAAACTATGGTATACAAAAGCCCAAGGAACTTAAATCCAAATACAGTAATGATAGAACAAAAGAAGTATTAAAAAAGAGGGAACGCTATAGTCGAGTGCCTCGATTATCAAATACCCGTTACTCAGCTAAAGTCAGCAGTCTCAAGCAGGGCAAACCAAGCAGCCGCTTCAAAAAATTTAAAAAATTTCTTCTACATTTCGGTAGGCGTTAATAACCCAAACAAAATAACGTTTACACTTTTGCTCTAGCTTTAAAACTATGGGCGCCACAGCTTTTCGCGGTTTGTGGGCGTTAGGGGGGAGGGGGGTTTCCCACTTTGGTCTATCAATATGTATTGATTAAACAAATACACGTTTCTTTTCCCGTTAATATAGCTTCAAAACTGTGGGTGCCACAGTTTTTCGCGGTTTGTGGGTGCTAGAGGGGGCGTGGCACATCGGCGTAAAAAACTTGCGCTGCGTAATAACCCCTAGAATCTGCATGCCAAATCTCAATCTTCTAGCTTTTATAGTTTCCGAGATCTCAGCGTTCATACAGAACGGGTCACAGTTTTTCGCGGTTTGTGGGCGTTAGAGAAGGCGTGGCACATCGGCGTGAAAAACTTGCGCTGCGTATTAACCCCTAGAATCTGCATGCCAAATCTCAATCTTCTAGCTTTTATAGTTTCCAAGATCTCAGCGTTCATACAGACGGACAGACGGACAGACAGACGGAGAGACGGACATGGCTAGATCGACTCGGCTAGTGATCCTGATCAAGAATATATATACTTTATATGGTCGGAAACGCTTCCTTCTGCCTGTTACATACTTTTGCACGAATCTAATATACCCTTTTACTCTACGAGTAACGGGTATAAAAAGCTAAGTTTCCCTTCTCAATTCCAAACAAAATTGTCAGAACTGTGTAAAGCTTATAGTGATATATTCGGTCTTGAATCGGAACCGATATCAGCTAACAATTTTTTATAAACAACAGCTTCGCTTAAGCGATAAAACACCCGTATATATAAAAAATTATAGAAATGCAGACAGTGAAAAACCAGAAATAAACAAACAGGTCGATAAATTAATAAAAGATTTTATAGTCGAACCATCGATTTCAGAATATAACAGTCCATTATTGTTAGTTCCAATAAATGTCTACCAAATTCAACAGAAAAACGATGGAGACTAGTGGTTAACTACAGACAAATAAACAAAAACAACAAAACAACAAACGACAAATTTCCATTACCACGCATAGAAGATATATTGGATCATTTAGAACAGGCTAAATACTTTTCTTGTTTGGACCTAATGTCCGGATTTCACCAAATAGAATTGTCTGAAAAATCTAGAAACCTTACATCGTTCTCGACAAATAAAGGTACATTCCGTTATACGCGATTGCCATACGGATTGAAAGTACCACCAAATTCATTCATGATGACCCTAGCATTTTCTGGTCTAGAACCATCAAAGGCGTTCCTATACATGGACGACCTGGTAGTCATAGAATGCTCCGAACAACATATGTTCCACAATTTAACAAAAGTATTTCAGTTATGCCGCAAATTTAACTTAAAACTTCATCCAGAAAAATGTTCCTTTTTTATGCACGAAGTTACCTATCTGGGTCATAGGTGCACAGACAAGGGTATATTACCTGAGGAAAATAAATACGAAGCAATTAAAAATTATCCAGTGCCCAAAAACTCAGATGAGGCGCGTAGATTTGTAGCATTCTGTAATTACTATAGAAGATTCATAAAAAATTTTGCAGAAAATATTCTAGACATATAACAAAACTTTGCAAGTGTTGGGGCGGGGGTGGCTTGATTGAAGAATGCTGAGTCCCAGTGAAATAAGCGGCTGATATCCGCGCGGAATAATATTGAAAACACGGGTATAAAAAACTTCGGGGTATTGCCCGACGTGCGGCTGTTTATTAGTGCACTTGGAAAAAGAAACTGATTACAGGAATCTTAGCTTAGAAGCTCCAAAGCGAAGCAGAGAGTAGCGGGAGAGTTGGAGAGGGAGAGCGAAGGGCAGAGCGAGCGAGCGAGGTGTGGACATCTGGAGAAAACTGCCGCTCGACACTGCCTCCCGAAATTAAACGTCTTTTGGCGTGAACATTCTGATATTCGATGCGTCTGTTTGGGCTGGACATGGAGTGAATTAGCGGACCGGATGCTATCGACGGTCTCTAGTGTTCGATGGCGCTCAGTTAAAAAGGAATCTAGCTCTAGCCAAGTAGGAATTTCGGCTTTATTTTGAATGGATTGCTCCCATAATGAGAGCGTGAGCTTTGGTAGTTTTGTTGAGCACATGCAAACGAAGATAGGGTCCCAATTCTCAATATTAATGCCGAAAAATTTTAAGGAGGTCAAGCAACCTTGAATGGTGCGTTGAAGTTCCTTTAGGGCTGCTCCAGACTCTTGTGCTATGGATTGCACACTGAAAAAAGTTTTAAGGTGGGCTGTTCACCTGCAATCGCTTATTCTCGAAACGCTCAGTTAAATTATCCCAAGCTGAGCGAAAGCCTTCATTGGTGAGTGGGGATCTGGAAACTATGGACTTAGCTTCGCCACTAGTTTTTGAATTTATATGAAATAACTTTTCGACGGGCGTGAGACTCGGATTGTCTATATATATCGCCGTGAAAAGGTCCCGGAAAGTCGGCCAGCGAAGATAATCGCCCGAGAAAACCTCTGTGTCGATAGGAGGGAGTCGACAGCCATAAGATATGGGACTTTAGGACGGAGTTACTGGAGCTTAAGATATTTGGGAAGGGCCCTGTTGGATTTCGAGATCGAGAATCTGAGCGGCAAATTTTTCGTATATCGTATACGCTTCGTTGTATTTCGCCTTGAGCATGGATTTCGTATCTGCGGCACTCTCGCCTGCAGCCACTATGCAATCGGAGCATATGTCATATGATTCCTTGACCTTTTGCCACAAGGAATTGACGTGCTCGCGACGAATTCCACCTGCGGATAACGTTGGTGTGGATGCACCCGGAAAGTTAAAAGTGGTTTCAAAATGGCTCAGAGTGTCAGCTGTGACTATAAATTTATTTAGAGCGGATTTTGCTTGAGATTCCATTTCGAAGAAAATTTAAATTTAAATATATGACACAAAAAATTATTTTAAAAAATAATAATTTTTCAGAAGCGAATTGGAGTTTTAGGAACCAATTGAAAATCGTCAGGATATACGGTCACACTGAATTGTCTAGTGGAGTTTTTATGGAATTTAAACTTTAAAGAATAGTTGCCACCGGAAATATTTAAATTTGGCGTAAATATATAAATTACATTATTTAATGGAGACCAGACTAGTAGAATATGGTCACACTGACACTCGTGAAGGCGTTTATTAATTTTGGAACTTTATTAGTTAATTGGAATTTTGTTTCAATATATTGGGAAAAAATATTTTTCGTTATTTTTGGATACCTTTGAACCACGGTACGGTTCGGAATATGTGGAAGTACGTTATGTCTGTACGTGTGTATGTACGTACGAACAGCTGGACAGGGTAAGGGCACCGATTGCGGGAGTTTTGGAGACGAATAGCGGAGTAACGTTGAAGAGCCAAATTTGTTTGCGGGAATTTATCACAGTTGAAACAATTAGCTCGAAATGTAAGTAAATAGAGTGGACTGTATTTTGGAATAATTACATATGTAAAAAGTATGCACGCAGCTGAAAACACAGTAAAACACAAAAGCTGCCAATCTCGGCGGATCACTTTGATTTGAAATATTCACTGTGGCTGGATTATATATTTTACACAAGGAAAAATGTAGTTTATAGACCACGAATATATATTTAAGAAATAGTATATATGGATGTATGTATGTTTGTGTTATTAGGGTCTTGGAATTTATGTAGCAATGCAGAGTAGTAGAAGTGGACTGTATTAGAATATTTATGTATAAATAAATACACGCAGCTGGAACACAGTAAAAAAAGGAAGGGTGCAGTTCTTGCGAAACAATTTGAAAAAATAGGAAACTTCTACTGCGGCTGGGTTTTATTTTTACACACCCTTGGAGTTTTTAGGAATATATTTATTTATAATTGAAATAATTTGGCGCTGCGGACTTGCAAACTTGCACAGAATTTTTTGGAGTGTACGAAATTTTCGGCATAAAGGAATGGAAAAAAATGCCGTGCACAAATAAAGGGAATTAAATAATATATTAAATGCCGTTGCGTCGGATTAAATCGCTTTTCGATTTAGAAATCATACAACAAATTGAACGGAATGGGGTTCGAACAACTGGCTGTATGACCGGCAAATAATAACAATTGGAAATGGAACTTAGCTGAAGCGGTTCAAGCCACCGTAGGCGCTGGTGAAAATCCAGGAAAATTCCAGGAGAGGAAAAATCCAATATTGAAATCCGGCTCGAAGGACCAAAATGTTGGGGCGGTGGTGAAAAACTTGCGCTGCGTATTAACCCCTAGAATCTGCATGCAAAATCTCAATCTTCTAGCTTTTATAGTTTCCAAGATCTCAGCGTTCATACAGACGGACAGACAGGCGGACAGACGGACATGGCTAGATCGACTCGGCTAGTGATCCTGATCAAGAATATATATACTTTATATATGGAAACGCTTCCTTCTGCCTGTTACATACTTTTGCACGAATCTAATATACCCTTTTACTCTACGAGTAACGGGTATAAAAAGCTAAGTTTCCCTTCTCAATTCCAAACAAAATTGTCAGAACTGTGTAAAGCTTATAGTGATATATTCGGTCTTGAATCGGAACCGATATCAGCTAACAATTTTTTATAAACAACAGCTTCGCTTAAGCGATAAAACACCCGTATATATAAAAAATTATAGAAATGCAGACAGTGAAAAACCAGAAATAAACAAACAGGTCGATAAATGAATAAAAGATTTTATAGTCGAACCATCGATTTCAGAATATAACAGTCCATTATTGTTAGTTCCAATAAATGTCTACCAAATTCAACAGAAAAACGATGGAGACTAGTGGTTAACTACAGACAAATAAACAAAAACAACAAAACAACAAACGACAAATTTCCATTACCACGCATAGAAGATATATTGGATCATTTAGAACAGGCTAAATACTTTTCTTGTTTGGACCTAATGTCCGGATTTCACCAAATAGAATTGTCTGAAAAATCTAGAAACCTTACATCGTTCTCGACAAATAAAGGTACATTCCGTTATACGCGATTGCCATACGGATTGAAAGTACCACCAAATTCATTCATGATGACCCTAGCATTTTCTGGTCTAGAACCATCAAAGGCGTTCCTATACATGGACGACCTGGTAGTCATAGAATGCTCCGAACAACATATGTTCCACAATTTAACAAAAGTATTTCAGTTATGCCGCAAATTTAACTTAAAACTTCATCCAGAAAAATGTTCCTTTTTTATGCACGAAGTTACCTATCTGGGTCATAGGTGCACAGACAAGGGTATATTACCTGAGGAAAATAAATACGAAGCAATTAAAAATTATCCAGTGCCCAAAAACTCAGATGAGGCGCGTAGATTTGTAGCATTCTGTAATTACTATAGAAGATTCATAAAAAATTTTGCAGAAAATATTCTAGACATATAACAAAACTTTGCAAGTGTTGGGGCGGGGGTGGCTTGATTGAAGAATGCTGAGTCCCAGTGAAATAAGCGGCTGATATCCGCGCGGAATAATATTGAAAACACGGGTATAAAAAACTTCGGGGTATTGCCCGACGTGCGGCTGTTTATTAGTGCACTTGGAAAAAGGAACTGATTACAGGAATCTTAGCTTAGAAGCTCCAAAGCGAAGCAGAGAGTAGCGGGAGAGTTGGAGAGGGAGAGCGAAGGGCAGAGCGAGCGAGCGAGGTGTGGACATCTGGAGAAAACTGCCGCTCGACACTGCCTCCCGAAATTAAACGTCTTTTGGCGTGAACATTCTGATATTCGATGCGTCTGTTTGGGCTGGACATGGAGTGAATTAGCGGACCGGATGCTATCGACGGTCTATAGTGTGCGATGGCGCTCAGTTAAAAAGGAATCTAGCTCTAGCCAAGTAGGAATTTCGGCTTTATTTTGAATGGATTGCTCCCATAATGAGAGCGTGAGCTTTGGTAGTTTTGTTGAGCACATGCAAACGAAGATAGGGTCCCAATTCTCAATATTAATGCCGAAAAATTTTAAGGAGGTCAAGCAACCTTGAATGGTGCGTTGAAGTTCCTTTAGGGCTGCTCCAGACTCTTGTGCTATGGATTGCACACTGAAAAAAGTTTTAAGGTGGGCTGTTCACCTGCAATCGCTTATTCTCGAAACGCTCAGTTAAATTATCCCAAGCTGAGCGAAAGCCTTCATTGGTGAGTGGGGATCTGGAAACTATGGAATTAGCTTCGCCACTAGTTTTTGAATTTATATGAAATAACTTTTCGACGGGCGTGAGACTCGGATTGTCTATATATATCGCCGTGAAAAGGTCCCGGAAAGTCGGCCAGCGAAGATAATCGCCCGAGAAAACCTCTGTGTCGATAGGAGGGAGTCGACAGCCATAAGATATGGGACTTTGGGACGGAGTTACTGGAGCTTGAGATATTTGGGAAGGGCCCTGTTGGATTTCGAGATCGAGAATCTGAGCGGCAAATCTTTCGTATATCGTATACGCTTCGTTGTATTTCGCCTTGAGCATGGATTTCGTATCTGCGGCGCTCTCGCCTGCAGCCACTATGCAATCGGAGCATATGTCATATGATTCCTTGACCTTTTGCCACAAGGAATTGACGTGCTCGCGACGAATTCCACCTGCGGATAACGTTGGTGTGGATGCACCCGGAAAGTTGAAAGTGGTTTCAAAATGGCTCAGAGTGTCAGCTGTGACTATAAATTTATTTAGAGCGGATTTTGCTTGGGATTCCATTTCGAAAAAAATGTAAATTTAAATTTATGACACAAAAAATTATTTTAAAAAATAATAATTTTTCAGAAGCGAATTGGAGTTTCAGTTTTTATGGAATTTAAACGTTAAAGAATAGTTGCCACCGGAAATATTTAAATTTGGCGTAAATATATAAATTAAAATATTTAATGGAGACCAGACTAGTAGAATATGGTCACACTGACACTCGTGAAGGCGTTTATTAATTTTGGAACTTTATTAGTTAATTGGAATTTTGTTTCAATATATTGGAAAAAAATATTTTTCGTTATTTTTGGATACCTTTGAACCACGGTACGGTTCGGAATATGTGGAAGTACGTTATGTCTGTACGTGTGTATGTACGTACGAACAGCTGGACAGGGTAAGGGCACCGATTGCGGGAGTTTTGGAGACGAATAGCGGAATAACGTTGAAGAGCCAAATTCGTTATCACAGTTGAAACAATTAGCTCGAAATGTAAGTAAATAGAGTGGACTGTATTTTGGAAACATTACATATGTAAAAAGTATGCTAATTAGATTTTCGCTTAGTGAATTTATTAAAAAAATTTATTTTTTTATTTTATAATTCTTTATTCACTAATTTACACAACACTTATTAGTACCGAACTTATTTTACACTGCTCTTTATGATTATGTTGTCGACTTGATCGATTCGGATTCAAAAACGGACTGCCTGACTTTGGTTCAATAATCAATAATCAAACCTCGGCTTAAGAGATTTATCTCAAAAATCTGATTAAGAGAATCATCCAAGAGAGTCGGAAAATGGGATGATGAAATTTGTCACTTAAATTTGAAATTGAAATTTTGCAGAGTTGAGATTCTGCCGGAAATCGATGTTTATGTTAGCGGACTTGGGGCTCCCTTTTTGGGGCTCTGATGTTTACAATATCGGCTTGGATGTTTACAGAATCCGTTTGAAGCGGAGAGTGTGAAACTGATCTGGGTGGGAATCGATTGGAAGCTTTGTTTAAAGAAATAGCTGACTCTGGGTTAATCTTGGAGTCAGTCAGAGTTATTTGGAAAAGAGCTCTTGGCTCAAAGTTGTTTATAAATTGGGCAAGGGCCCCTAAGTAATGGGTCACATAACTCCCCCCCTTCTAAATTGAATCGTCCCGATTCATTGGAACTGATGGGTATAATGATTGGAGTTGATTAGTCAATTCGACAATGATATTTTCTTCTACGGTATTTTCATTGTCGGGGATATTAGTTTCTTGTTGTATTTCAATTTGAATTTGCCGTGGTTTGAATATTAAGAATTTTCTGTATTTAATTATAAGCATGGCTAATAAATACAAAAATGCGAATATAATCAATATTAATGTAATTGGTATTTGAGTTTGTTTAATTTGAATAAAAGGATTTAATACGTTTATATTATCGAATGAGAGTTCCGAATCATTTGATATAATATATTCGGATATTAAGAAGTCAGTATATTTTCGTGCAGTGATGTATTCCAATATCTTATTATCTACATTAGTGTAGTATTTATTATTAATCTTAATGGTGCCATTAAAGGTTATTAAATATGACCCATCTAAATGAGTGTCATTAACTATATTATCTCCGTTTACAAAAATGGCTCCTTCTTGGATTACATCTATATTTTTATTTTTTTCTCTGATTTTATTACAAAAAGATTTTTCTCCATTTAGTAATCTGGTAAAACAAGAACCTTCTGGGTTTAATGTGCAATAGTTGTTAAATAATTCCGACTTAAAATTAGACATTACATAAAACTTATTTTTACATTTTGCGACATGGTTATTGATTAACAATTTTCCATCACTGTGTGAAATGGATCGTGAATTATAAACTTCACAACGATCGATAATTATAGGGTATTTAATATATATAATAATAAGATTTTGGTGCAAAGCGATTTTAAATTCAGATATATCTAATAGATCAGTAATAATTACAGGTTTTTGTTCGTGTTTATAAATTTCTTGTATGTCATCATTGTTTAGAATTTTCGTGTTGAAAACATCTATTTTAGGTAATGTAATTGTGTCCAATAAATTCATAAGATCGTAAGTTAGCAAACGAAGGCGGTGTTTTCTGAGTGGAATCACTTGATCTTTAAAGGCGGATTTAAAATTGTCAGATAGAGTTTTAATTTCGTTAAATATTCTAGAATTAATAATAAATTGATCGTTATTGTTTTTTATTAAATCATCAATTTTATTTTGAACTGTTATGAAATCATCATGATCTGGTGTTCCTGCTATCCATTTCCAAATTGTGCCTAATTCATTAATACCTCTTTTTGATCTACTGGGTAATATTTGAGAAATAAGCATTTCAATAATTTTTAATTCGTGGGATATTTCCAAATGTAAATTCTGATTGTTATGACTGTTAATAAATTCTGTTTCATGTGCAATTATATTTTTATAAAAACTTAAATTAGTTATATGAAATAAATCTGCGTATGATTCATAAATGAGGACCTCTTTGGTATCCTTGTAAAGAAAGAAATCATGGTTTGTGTAATCCGTAATTTCGGTTTTGGTTGTAGCTACCAGCAATAATAAGTATATTATGGAAATCATTATCTGGAATTTAAAATACATCAATTGGTTTTAAAATTTAATATTATCTTTATGAATCGTACGGTTTCTGTTGTTAATAATAACTTTATTGTCATGATTTTCCTTAACTACCTGTTTTTTTATATCTAGAGTTAAGCTTATTTCTTTCCCCATGTTTCTTTTCGTAGATTACTTCTCCTACGTGATAGTCCTTTTCTTTTCTGTCTTTGTTATGCCCCTCTAACATCTTTTCTTGTGTTGTTTTTAACAGTATAGGGATAGTATCGTGCTCGATTTTATTATAAAGTATGTCAACGGGTTTTTGGTTGGTTGTTGAATGAATGGTTTTATTATACTCTTGCGCGGCTCGTATTACAATTTCGGTATAATCAGTTAAATTAAATTGTTCTTTAATGCAGCGGGCTAATTCTGTTAATGTCGAATGTGCCCTTTCGACTTGACCGTTTGAGGTACTATGCCTCGGGTCTGCGTAATGTAAAGTTAAGCCGCTTCTTTGTGCAAATGATTTAAATTGAGCAGAAGTGAAGCTCGGCTCATTATCGGTCATTATTACTTTGGCTTGAGGAAATTGTTGAAGTAGTTCCATTACTTTATTTTCAATGTTTAATTTATTTTGAATTTCTTTAACTACTAGAAATTTTGAATAGGCGTCAATACATGTTATGAAAATAAGACCTTGCGCGTAGAATATATCAATATGTAGATTTTCGCCCTCTTTTGATGGGATTGGGGCTTCACCAATCAGTATTTTAGTTGGGTGTCTGTTGTATTTGTTTTCATTACAAATATTGCAATTTTTAATATATTCTTTTAATTTTAAAAATAGCTTGGGCCAGTAATACAGTCTGCAGATTTGTTTGTAGTTTTCATCTAGTCCTCGGTGAGCTCTACTGTGTGTTTCTTCTATTATGATAGCCTTATCTTCATTGTTTTCTACATCTTGAAGGAATGTCTTTGTGTAACGGAATTTATTAACGAAGTTTTCTTTTAAAGGTTTTTGAATTATATATAAATCTTCAAGTGTACAATGTATACCGACTGTGACATTTGGTTGTAAATATTCTTTTAGAATTGAAACCAAATTTTCTGGAGTGTCATACTCGATTATATGTCTGGTATTATTAAATACGTTAACAGATTCAAGGACTGTGAACCTAGCTTTTGCTATTAATAATTGAATCATAAACTGGTTTAAAGGTTTCTTTGTTTCTTCAATTACATTTTCGAAGCTACTTTCTGCTGAATGCATAGTATTTCGATCGGACTCGGGTGGTTCTGACTGATCTCTATCGGACAAATTATTAATCTGTATTCGTGATAATGCGTCGGCAACTACGTTAGTTGCTCCTGGTTTATATATGACCTTCGGAGTGAAACTTTCTATAAATGAATACCAGCGTTTCATTTCTATGTTCGGATTTTTATCCGAAATTGCAAAAGATAAGGGTTGATGATCGGTTTGGATTTCAATACCAATCACTCCGTATAGGTAATTTCTCAAATTTTTTAGAGCCCACACTATTGCCAAAAGTTCTTTTTTATTAGTTGCATAGACTTGTTCAGTTTTAGACAAGGTTTTTGAAATGAATGTTATTGGTTTACCTTCTTGAGATAATACCGCACCAATAGCGATGTCTGAAGCATCTGTGGTTAATGTAAATTTTTTACTGTAGTCTGGTTGGATTAGTTCTATTTGAGCGATGAGACTTTCTTTAAGCTCGTTGAAAGCTTTAATAGCTGGGTCATCCAGCTGAATTAACGTTTTAGTTGACATTCTTTTTGAGATTTTGCCATGATGTCCTCCTAAGTATTTAGTTAGTGGTTTTGCCTTGAAAGCATAATTCGGAACAAATTTTCTATAATAGCCGGTAAGGCCGAGGAAACTTCTTAGTTCCCGGATATTTTTTGGAGGCGGATATTTTATAATGGTGTCAATTTTTTCCGGGTCCGTCTTGATGACGTTATAGGATACAATATATCCTAGAAAACTGGTTTCGCGTTTAAAAAACTTGGATTTCTCCAAAGATATCTTCATATTAGCTTTAAATAATATATCAATTATTTTAGTTAAATCGACATAATGCTGTTCGAGTGTATTAGAGAAAATTATTATGTCATCCATATAAACATGGCATGTTTTTCGTACTTCGTCTCTTAGAATGTCGTCCATTGCTCTTTGGAATATTCTTGGTGCATTGGTCAATCCAAATGGCATCCTTAAGAATTCATACTTTCCGTTATTTATTGAGAAAGAAGTTTTTCCCACATCGGATTCTTTCATTAAAATCTGATGAAACCCTGATTCTAAGTCTATGGTTGAAAAATATCTAGCCTTTCCCAAATTAGCTAGAATTACAGAGGGGTCTTGCATGGGATACCTGTCGGGTACCGTACTTTCGTTCAACTTTTTGTAATCAATAACTAGTCTTAATTTAGGACTTCCATCCTCGTTTTGGCCTTTCTTTGGTACCACCAATACTGGAGAATTGTAAGGACTTCGACTTGGTCGTATTATTTCTTCTTTAAGCATTCGACTGATTTCGTTATTAACGAAATCGGAGACTGACAGCGAGTACGGATATTGTTTTCCGTATATGGGTCTATCGTGAATTAAAGTGATTTCCCCTTTTATATCTGTACGAAATGGGATTTGCATGTTGATTTTTGAATGCTCAGTTTCGACTTTCATTAATATTTGGTCTCTCATATCGGAAATGTTTTTACTAATTTCACAATTGAGATTGTTTAAGTTTTCAGTGACGGATACTTCTACGTCGGCGTGTTCAGGATTTTTATATCCCAAACTATTTTTAAAGACGGATAATTCAACGTCGGCTTGTTCAGGATTTTTATATCCCAAACTATTATTGATGACGGATAATTCAACGTCGGCTTGTTCAGGATTTTTGTGTCCCAAACTTGTACTGTTGTCGGATAGATCTACGACGGCGCGTTCAGGATTTTTGAATCCCAAACTTGTAATGCTTTGATTGGCTTCTTCAGAGTCAGTTCTGATTAGGGCCTTTTCATCAAAGTATTTTTTTATAATAAATTCTTTCAATGGAAGAATGGTTTTTTCTTCAGATAATGAAAGTTGGTTGCATGAGCTCTCGTTATCATATATCAATTTTTCTTCTTTGTCCCCATATTTCATAGTCCCTTTTTCGGTGTCAATTATCGCCCCTATTTTTTTCAATAGGTTGTATCCTATTAATAAGTCTGAATCTAGCCCATCTATTTCATAGAATGTGTATCGTGTATCGAATATCGTTACCATGTGATAATATTTAATTATTGAATATCCATTAACCGTAGATACTCTTTTATATATTGGAAGTTCATTTTTATTTTTATAAATCCCCGTTCTGATATAGCATGAGGTTGCCCCTGTGTCAATTAAAATCTTAAGTTTTTTATTTAGCTTACTATCTTTCCTTATTATGTAGGGTAATCCTACTCCGGATTCTCTCCTAAAAAATGATCCTCTTCGATGTTGTTTAGACGCATTGTTTTATTAACCGGTTGGTTGACCGTTCCTGTTGGCTGTATTTTATTCTGTGGTTGATCTTGCTGAGTTGTGGGTGCCTCAGGCCTTCTATTCTGATTCCATCTATTCTGGTTATTATTAGTATTGCTATAATTTTTATATCCCTGATTGTTGTTATATGTTGGCCTATTCTGAATCTGTATGGATTCGTCAACATCCATCGGTTCTGGTCTATTCTGTTGAGGTTTATTGGAATTCCATTGATTTTGGGTATTATGTTGGGGATAATATGATCTGCCCTGATTCCCGTTTTGATTTTTATTCTGATTCTGATTATCCGGTTGGTTGAACCTCAAGTTGTTTGTATTCTTATAATTACTATTACCATTATAGTTATTATAGTTATTTTGTCTGGATTTGTTATTTGAGTTTTGTTGCCCATATGAATTTGACTCATTAGTCTTGCGTTGTGATGATATATAGTTATTCGCGAATTGGGCCCTCAAATTGTTGCTTTCGAGTTCTTGTACTATTACCATTGCGTTTGGTAAATCTGTTGGATTCATTGAAAATATTACATCTGAAATACGGCCGTTAAGGCCAGTTATGAACACTCGTAATGCTGTCTTTCTATGTTTTTCGTTAAGTTCAGATGTAATTGGTTTATTCCTACCATGAGTCATAATGGTTTTGTTAATTAAGAGAGTTAATTTTTTATTTACCAAATTATAATATTCCATAATTGACAATTTTCCCTGACTTATTACACTTAAGTCCTGTTCCAAAATATGTATGGGTCGCTTGTCACTAAAAACAAAATCTAGTCTTGCCATTATGGCGTCAAAATTTAATACGGTTCCATTATGAGTTAAAGCATCATTGGCAATGCCTGTAATTTTATTCCGAAGAATAGATAGTGCCGAAAAGTATTTTTCACTTCCCCTTTTGTATTGTCCCATTGCTATTTCCGCCGATTCTCTCCAGCTAACATAACTATCCTCTTCGCCCTTATATTCTCGAACCGACTTAATGATTTCATAAGAAGTATCGCACCTTACGTTTGGATCAATATCTTCCACCTTGAATTCCTCAACCTTCTTTATGTTGTGATTTAATTGTGACTTTAAACTCGCGATTTCGTTTTTTAAAGGACTCAATTCATTATTAACTATTTGTGCTATTAAATCGCTTACATTAACCATCTGGCTGCTAGAAGCCATGTTAGGTAAGGGTTGAGTCATGGTTAGGAGTTTTTCAAAATCGTTGATTAATTCTTCCACCTTGTTTGTTTTTAATTAATTTTTTTGAGAAAAAATTTTTTTAAAAATATAACACTATAATTAAACAGCTCACTAATTTTCTCCTTAGTTTCCTTGGATATGGGATGTCTTCTTTTTGATGATCCTGTTTGGGGTCTTCGTATAGCGAGGGATGGCCCTCAGCTCTTCCTTCAATTTATTTCTCGGCTCTTCCTTCTATTTATTTCTCTGCACTTCCTTCTATTTATTTCTCAGCTCTTCCTTTTGTTTAACTTGTACTTGATTGTCTTTATTTATTCGTTTGATTTTTGGTTTTAGTAAAGTTTTTGTTTAAAATTTTTAGCTTTTATTTATCCGTTTGATTTCTGTTTTGATTTTTGAGAGTAAGTTTTTTTTGAACGGTGTAGTTTTAGTTACGGTCACTAATTTACGAGTTGTTGCAAATAAAGGGGGATTATTGCATTTATTGATTTCCTCCTTTAGCTATTTTTTTACGATGCAAACACTTTTTATAATGTCATCGGTTAGGTTTCGGAGCAGCGCGAATTCCCTTTTTTTGTTTTCGAAAACTGTTTTGTTTTAAAACTAATTTCAGGAATTTTAAAATAGCACTGCCCCACGTTGGGCGCCAATTAGATTTTCGCTTAGTGAATTTATTAAAAAAATTTATTTTTTTATTTTATAATTCTTTATTCACTAATTTACACAACACTTATTAGTACCGAACTTATTTTACACTGCTCTTTATGATTATGTTGTCGACTTGATCGATTCGGATTCAAAAACGGACTGCCTGACTTTGGTTCAATAATCAATAATCAAACCTCGGCTTAAGAGATTTATCTCAAAAATCTGATTAAGAGAATCATCCAAGAGAGTCGGAAAATGGGATGATGAAATTTGTCACTTAAATTTGAAATTGAAATTTTGCAGAGTTGAGATTCTGCCGGAAATCGATGTTTATGTTAGCGGACTTGGGGCTCCCTTTTTGGGGCTCTGATGTTTACAATATCGGCTTGGATGTTTACAGAATCCGTTTGAAGCGGAGAGTGTGAAACTGATCTGGGTGGGAATCGATTGGAAGCTTTGTTTAAAGAAATAGCTGACTCTGGGTTAATCTTGGAGTCAGTCAGAGTTATTTGGAAAAGAGCTCTTGGCTCAAAGTTGTTTATAAATTGGGCAAGGGCACATAAGTAATGGGTCACATAACTTGCACGCAGCTGAAAACACAGTAAAACACAAAAGCTGCCAATCTCGGCGGATCACTTTGATTTGAAATATTCACTGTGGCTGGATTATATTTTTTACACAAGGAAAAATGTAGTTTATAGACCACGAATATATATTTAAGAAATAGTATATATGGATGTATGTATGTTTGTGTTATTAGGGTCTTGGAATTTATGTAGCAATGCAGAGTAGTAGAAGTGGATTGTATTAGAATATTTATGTAAAAATAAATACACGCAGCTGGAACACAGTAAAAAAAGGAAGGGTGCAGTTCTTGCGAAACAATTTGAAAAAATAGGAAACTTCTACTGCGGCTGGGTTTTATTTTTACACACCCTTGGAGTTTTTAGGAATATATTTATTTATAATTGAAATAATTTGGCGCTGCGGACTTGCAAACTTGCACAGAATTTTTTGGAGTGTACGAAATTTTCGGCATAAAGGAATGGAAAAAAATACCGTGCACAAATAAAGGGAATTAAATAATATATTAAATGCCGTTGCGTCGGATTAAATCGCTTTTCGATTTAGAAATCATACAACAAATTGAACGGAATGGGGTTCGAACAACTGGCTGTATGACCGGCAAATAATAACAATTGGAAATGGAACTTAGCTGAAGCGGTTCAAGCCACCGTAGGCGCTGGTGAAAATCCAGGAAAATTCCAGGAGAGGAAAAATCCAATATTGAAATCCGGCTCGAAGGACCAAAATGTTGGGGCGGTGGTGAAAAACTTGCGCTGCGTATTAACCCCTAGAATCTGCATGCCAAATCTCAATCTTCTAGCTTTTATAGTTTCCAAGATCTCAGCGTTCATACAGACGGACAGACAGACGGACAGACGGACATGGCTAGATCGACTCGGCTAGTGATCCTGATCAAGAATATATATACTTTATATATGGAAACGCTTCCTTCTGCCCGTTACATACTTTTGCACGAATCTAATATACCCTTTTACTCTACGAGTAACGGGTATAAAAAGCTAAGTTTCCCTTCTCAATTCCAAACAAAATTGTCAGAACTGTGTAAAGCTTATAGTGATATATTCGGTCTTGAATCGGAACCGATATCAGCTAACAATTTTTTATAAACAACAGCTTCGCTTAAGCGATAAAACACCCGTATATATAAAAAATTATAGAAATGCAGACAGTGAAAAACCAGAAATAAACAAACAGGTCGATAAATTAATAAAAGATTTTATAGTCGAACCATCGATTTCAGAATATAACAGTCCATTATTGTTAGTTCCAATAAATGTCTACCAAATTCAACAGAAAAACGATGGAGACTAGTGGTTAACTACAGACAAATAAACAAAAACAACAAAACAACAAACGACAAATTTCCATTACCACGCATAGAAGATATATTGGATCATTTAGAACAGGCTAAATACTTTTCTTGTTTGGACCTAATGTCCGGATTTCACCAAATAGAATTGTCTGAAAAATCTAGAAACCTTACATCGTTCTCGACAAATAAAGGTACATTCCGTTATACGCGATTGCCATACGGATTGAAAGTACCACCAAATTCATTCATGATGACCCTAGCATTTTCTGGTCTAGAACCATCAAAGGCGTTCCTATACATGGACGACCTGGTAGTCATAGAATGCTCCGAACAACATATGTTCCACAATTTAACAAAAGTATTTCAGTTATGCCGCAAATTTAACTTAAAACTTCATCCAGAAAAATGTTCCTTTTTTATGCACGAAGTTACCTATCTGGGTCATAGGTGCACAGACAAGGGTATATTACCTGAGGAAAATAAATACGAAGCAATTAAAAATTATCCAGTGCCCAAAAACTCAGATGAGGCGCGTAGATTTGTAGCATTCTGTAATTACTATAGAAGATTCATAAAAAATTTTGCAGAAAATATTCTAGACATATAACAAAACTTTGCAAGTGTTGGGGCGGGGGTGGCTTGATTGAAGAATGCTGAGTCCCAGTGAAATAAGCGGCTGATATCCGCGCGGAATAATATTGAAAACACGGGTATAAAAAACTTCGGGGTATTGCCCGACGTGCGGCTGTTTATTAGTGCACTTGGAAAAAGGAACTGATTACAGGAATCTTAGCTTAGAAGCTCCAAAGCGAAGCAGAGAGTAGCGGGAGAGTTGGAGAGGGAGAGCGAAGGGCAGAGCGAGCGAGCGAGGTGTGGACATCTGGAGAAAACTGCCGCTCGACACTGCCTCCCGAAATTAAACGTCTTTTGGCGTGAACATTCTGATATTCGATGCGTCTGTTTGGGCTGGACATGGAGTGAATTAGCGGACCGGATGCTATCGACGGTCTCTAGTGTTCGATGGCGCTCAGTTAAAAAGGAATCTAGCTCTAGCCAAGTAGGAATTTCGGCTTTATTTTGAATGGATTGCTCCCATAATGAGAGCGTGAGCTTTGGTAGTTTTGTTGAGCACATGCAAACGAAGATAGGGTCCCAATTCTCAATATTAATGCCGAAAAATTTTAAGGAGGTCAAGCAACCTTCAATGGTGCGTTGAAGTTCCTTTAGGGCTGCTCCAGACTCTTGTGCTATGGATTGCACACTGAAAAAAGTTTTAAGGTGGGCTGTTCACCTGCAATCGCTTATTCTCGAAACGCTCAGTTAAATTATCCCAAGCTGAGCGAAAGCCTTCATTGGTGAGTGGGGATCTGGAAACTATGGAATTAGCTTCGCCACTAGTTTTTGAATTTATATGAAATAACTTTTCGACGGGCGTGAGACTCGGATTGTCTATATATATCGCCGTGAAAAGGTCCCGGAAAGTCGGCCAGCGAAGATAATCGCCCGAGAAAACCTCTGTGTCGATAGGAGGGAGTCGACAGCCATAAGATATGGGACTTTGGGACGGAGTTACTGGAGCTTGAGATATTTGGGAAGGGCCCTGTTGGATTTCGAGATCGAGGATCTGAGCGGCAAATCTTTCGTATATCGTATACGCTTCGTTGTATTTCGCCTTGAGCATGGATTTCGTATCTGCGGCGCTCTCGCCTGCAGCCACTATGCAATCGGAGCATATGTCATATGATTCCTTGACCTTTTGCCACAAGGAATTGACGTGCTCGCGACGAATTCCACCTGCGGATAACGTTGGTGTGGATGCACCCGGAAAGTTAAAAGTGGTTTCAAAATGGCTCAGAGTGTCAGCTGTGACTATAAATTTATTTAGAGCGGATTTTGCTTGGGATTCCATTTCGAAGAAAATTTAAATTTAAATTTATGACACAAAAAATTATTTTAAAAAATAATAATTTTTCAGAAGCGAATTGGAGTTTTAGGAACCAATTGAAAATCGTCAGGATATACGGTCACACTGAATTGTCTAGTGGAGTTTTTATGGAATTTAAACTTTAAAGAATAGTTGCCACCGGAAATATTTAAATTTGGCGTAAATATATAAATTACATTATTTAATGGAGACCAGACTAGTAGAATATGGTCACACTGACACTCGTGAAGGCGTTTATTAATTTTGGAACTTTATTAGTTAATTGGAATTTTGTTTCAATATATTGGAAAAAAATATTTTTCGTTATTTTTGGATACCTTTGAACCACGGTACGGTTCGGAATATGTGGAAGTACGTTATGTCTGTACGTGTGTATGTACGTACGAACAGCTGGACAGGGTAAGGGCACCGATTGCGGGAGTTTTGGAGACGAATAGCGGAATAACGTTGAAGAGCCAAATTTGTTTGCGGGAATTTATCACAGTTGAAACAATTAGCTCGAAATGTAAGTAAATAGAGTGGACTGTATTTTGGAATAATTACATATGTAAAAAGTATGCACGCAGCTGAAAACACAGTAAAACACAAAAGCTGCCAATCTCGGCGGATCACTTTGATTTGAAATATTCACTGTGGCTGGATTATATATTTTACACAAGGAAAAATGTAGTTTATAGACCACGAATATATATTTAAGAAATAGTATATATGGATGTATGTATGTTTGTGTTATTAGGGTCTTGGAATTTATGTAGCAATGCAGAGTAGTAGAAGTGGACTGTATTAGAATATTTATGTATAAATAAATACACGCAGCTGGAACACAGTAAAAAAAGGAAGGGTGCAGTTCTTGCGAAACAATTTGAAAAAATAGGAAACTTCTACTGCGGCTGGGTTTTATTTTTACACACCCTTGGAGTTTTTAGGAATATATTTATTTATAATTGAAATAATTTGGCGCTGCGGACTTGCAAACTTGCACAGAATTTTTTGGAGTGTACGAAATTTTCGGCATAAAGGAATGGAAAAAAATGCCGTGCACAAATAAAGGGAATTAAATAATATATTAAATGCCGTTGCGTCGGATTAAATCGCTTTTTGATTTAGAAATCATACAACAAATTGAACGAAATGGGGTTCGAACAACTGGCTGTATGACCGGCAAATAATAACAATTGGAAATGGAACTTAGCTGAAGCGGTTCAAGCCCCCGTAGGCGCTGGTGAAAATCCAGGAAAATTCCAGGAGAGGAAAAATCCAATATTGAAATCCGGCTCGAAGGACCAAAATGTTGGGGCGGTGGTGAAAAACTTGCGCTGCGTATTAACCCCTAGAATCTGCATGCCAAATCTCAATCTTCTAGCTTTTATAGTTTCCAAGATCTCAGCGTTCATACAGACGGACAGACGGACAGACAGACGGCCAGACGGACATGGCTAGATCGACTCGGCTAGTGATCCTGATCAAGAATATATATACTTTATATGGTCGGAAACGCTTCCTTCTGCCTGTTACATACTTTTGCACGAATCTAATATACCCTTTTACTCTACGAGTAACGGGTATAAAAAGCTAAGTTTCCCTTCTCAATTCCAAACAAAATTGTCAGAACTGTGTAAAGCTTATAGTGATATATTCGGTCTTGAATCGGAACCGATATCAGCTAACAATTTTTTATAAACAACAGCTTCGCTTAAGCGATAAAACACCCGTATATATAAAAAATTATAGAAATGCAGACAGTGAAAAACCAGAAATAAACAAACAGGTCGATAAATTAATAAAAGATTTTATAGTCGAACCATCGATTTCAGAATATAACAGTCCATTATTGTTAGTTCCAATAAATGTCTACCAAATTCAACAGAAAAACGATGGAGACTAGTGGTTAACTACAGACAAATAAACAAAAACAACAAAACAACAAACGACAAATTTCCATTACCACGCATAGAAGATATATTGGATCATTTAGAACAGGCTAAATACTTTTCTTGTTTGGACCTAATGTCCGGATTTCACCAAATAGAATTGTCTGAAAAATCTAGAAACCTTACATCGTTCTCGACAAATAAAGGTACATTCCGTTATACGCGATTGCCATACGGATTGAAAGTACCACCAAATTCATTCATGATGACCCTAGCATTTTCTGGTCTAGAACCATCAAAGGCGTTCCTATACATGGACGACCTGGTAGTCATAGAATGCTCCGAACAACATATGTTTCACAATTTAACAAAAGTATTTCAGTTATGCCGCAAATTTAACTTAAAACTTCATCCAGAAAAATGTTCCTTTTTTATGCACGAAGTTACCTATCTGGGTCATAGGTGCACAGACAAGGGTATATTACCTGAGGAAAATAAATACGAAGCAATTAAAAATTATCCAGTGCCCAAAAACTCAGATGAGGCGCGTAGATTTGTAGCATTCTGTAATTACTATAGAAGATTCATAAAAAATTTTGCAGAAAATATTCTAGACATGTAACAAAACTTTGCAAGTGTTGGGGCGGGGGTGGCTTGATTGAAGAATGCTGAGTCCCAGTGAAATAAGCGGCTGATATCCGCGCGGAATAATATTGAAAACACGGGTATAAAAAACTTCGGGGTATTGCCCGACGTGCGGCTGTTTATTAGTGCACTTGGAAAAAGGAACTGATTACAGGAATCTTAGCTTAGAAGCTCCAAAGCGAAGCAGAGAGTAGCGGGAGAGTTGGAGAGGGAGAGCGAAGGGCAGAGCGAGCGAGCGAGGTGTGGACATCTGGAGAAAACTGCCGCTCGACACTGCCTCCCGAAATTAAACGTCTTTTGGCGTGAACATTCTGATATTCGATGCGTCTGTTTGGGCTGGACATGGAGTGAATTAGCGGACCGGATGCTATCGACGGTCTCTAGTGTTCGATGGCGCTCAGTTAAAAAGGAATCTAGCTCTAGCCAAGTAGGAATTTCGGCTTTATTTTGAATGGATTGCTCCCATAATGAGAGCGTGAGCTTTGGTAGTTTTGTTGAGCACATGCAAACGAAGATAGGGTCCCAATTCTCAATATTAATGCCGAAAAATTTTAAGGAGGTCAAGCAACCTTCAATGGTGCGTTGAAGTTCCTTTAGGGCTGCTCCAGACTCTTGTGCTATGGATTGCACACTGAAAAAAGTTTTAAGGTGGGCTGTTCACCTGCAATCGCTTATTCTCGAAACGCTCAGTTAAATTATCCCAAGCTGAGCGAAAGCCTTCATTGGTGAGTGGGGATCTGGAAACTATGGAATTAGCTTCGCCACTAGTTTTTGAATCGCCCGAGAAAACCTCTGTGTCGATAGGAGGGAGTCGACAGCCATAAGATATGGGACTTTGGGACGGAGTTACTGGAGCTTGAGATATTTGGGAAGGGCCCTGTTGGATTTCGAGATCGAGAATCTGAGCGGCAAATCTTTCGTATATCGTATACGCTTCGTTGTATTTCGCCTTGAGCATGGATTTCGTATCTGCGGCGCTCTCGCCTGCAGCCACTATGCAATCGGAGCATATGTCATATGATTCCTTGACCTTTTGCCACAAGGAATTGACGTGCTCGCGACGAATTCCACCTGCGGATAACGTTGGTGTGGATGCACCCGGAAAGTTGAAAGTGGTTTCAAAATGGCTCAGAGTGTCAGCTGTGACTATAAATTTATTTAGAGCGGATTTTGCTTGGGATTCCATTTCGAAAAAAATGTAAATTTAAATTTATGACACAAAAAATTATTTTAAAAAATAATAATTTTTCAGAAGCGAATTGGAGTTTCAGTTTTTATGGAATTTAAACTTTAAAGAATAGTTGCCACCGGAAATATTTAAATTTGGCGTAAATATATAAATTAAATTATTTAATGGAGACCAGACTAGTAGAATATGGTCACACTGACACTCGTGAAGGCGTTTATTAATTTTGGAACTTTATTAGTTAATTGGAATTTTGTTTCAATATATTGGAAAAAAATATTTTTCGTTATTTTTGGATACCTTTGAACCACGGTACGGTTCGGAATATGTGGAAGTACGTTATGTCTGTACGTGTGTATGTACGTACGAACAGCTGGACAGGGTAAGGGCACCGATTGCGGGAGTTTTGGAGACGAATAGCGGAATAACGTTGAAGAGCCAAATTCGTTTGCGGGAATTTATCACAGTTGAAACAATTAGCTCGAAATGTAAGTAAATAGAGTGGACTGTATTTTGGAATAATTACATATGTAAAAAGTATGCACGCAGCTGAAAACACAGTAAAACACAAAAGCTGCCAATCTCGGCGGATTACTTTGATTTGAAATATTCACTGTGGCTGGATTATATTTTTTACACAAGGAAAAATGTAGTTTATAGACCACGAATATATATTTAAGAAATAGTATATATGGATGTATGTATGTTTGTGTTATTAGGGTCTTGGAATTTATGTAGCAATGCAGAGTAGTAGAAGTGGATTGTATAAGAATATTTATGTAAAAATAAATACACGCAGCTGGAACACAGTAAAAAAATGAAGGGTGCAGTTCTTGCGAAACAATTTGAAAAAATAGGAAACTTCTACTGCGGCTGGGTTTTATTTTTACACACCCTTGGAGTTTTTAGGAATATATTTATTTATAATTGTAATAATTTGGCGCTGCGGACTTGCAAACTTGCACAGAATTTTTTGGAGTGTACGAAATTTTCGGCATAAAGGAATGGAAAAAAATGCCGTGCACAAATAAAAGGAATTAAATAATATATTAAATGCCGTTGCGTCGGATTAAATCGCTTTTCGATTTAGACAAGAAATCATACAACAAATTGAACGAAATGGGGTTCGAACAACTGGCTGTATGACCGGCAAATAATAACAATTGGAAATGGAACTTAGCTGAAGCGGTTCAAGCCACCGTAGGCGCTGGTGAAAATCCAGGAAAATTCTAGGAGAGGAAAAATCCAATATTGAAATCCGGCTCTAAGGACCAAAATGTTGGGGCGGTGGTGGCTTGTTTGAAGAATGCTGAGTCCCAGGGAAATAAGCGGCTGATATCGGCGCGGAATAATATTGAAAACACGGGTATAAAAAACTTCGGGGTATTGCGCGACAACAACAAAGAATTCTGTATAACAACAGACGCCAGCAAATACGCTTTGGGAGCGGCACTTACGCAAGAGCATGGGGGCGCGAGTTAACAAATTAGTTATAGGTTCTTGGATACGATTTTAATTAAAAATGGACGAGGCCAATAAATAAGACGTCTGGTTGGTTTTATGGTAAATTCAAGAGTGAAGTATTATTTTAGAATTATTTCTTTGTGGTTTACAAAAGGTGCTGATCTTGCGGATAGGCCGTAATTGGAGCGGATGTGTATCGGGCCACGACTCTGGAGTGGCAGCAATATTTTGTGCTGCGTTGACATTCTTCTAGTGGCGGACTGCCACAGGGGTTTCGGCGTGGATCGCCGCATAGTGGAGCGATGGTAGGTGTGAAGGTGGCAGGAGGGGCAACAGTTGAAAAACAGGATACTTCTGCCATTAATCACTATGGACGGCAGTCGACCAGGGATAGTTACACATGTTCCTGGGTATGGAAATTCAACGAGAAGGCGCATTGGGAGATATTACTTTGAGTCAAAGCCAATATATTGAAAATTTGCTTCATTGGCACGGCATTCGAGAGTGCAAACCAGCTGCCACACCACTTGATGCTAGTTTTCAAGTTTTATGCGACAAGGATGGATGCAAAAAGGTGAACGAGCAGGAATACCAAAAGGCCATAGGTGAAATCATGTGGCCAGCTCTATGCACAAGACCAGATATATTACATTCAGTATCTAAATTGGCTCAACGTAATAAGGATCCCCACATTGAGCATTGGACAGGAGTAAAGCACGTTCTTCGATATTTGGCTTTAACAAAGGATCTAAAGTTGCATTACAAGAATTCTAAGGAGGCATTATCTGGATATGTGGACGCAGACTGGGGCGGTGATAAAACAGATAGGAAATCACATACCGGATATGTCTTCTACCTAGCTGAAGGACCGTTATCTTGGAAGTCAGAAAAACAACGCAGCGTGGCACTCAGCAGCACGGAGGCGGAGTACATGACTTTGTCGTCTGCATGCAAGGAGGCGATTTCATTGAGACGGCTTATCCTGGAGATCGGCTGCGGGGATTCCAAAACATCGACTACAATGCATACCGACAATTTAAGTGCTCAGCAATTGGCTAAAAATCCTGTACACCATTCAAGATCTAAGCATATAGAAATCAGGTACCACTTTGTACGAGATATTGTTAAGGAAGGGCAAATTATTCTTCAGTATCTTCCAACTAATCAAATGATTGCAGACATATTAACTAAAAATCTGCAAAAACAAAAGCATTGCGAGCTTACTAAAAAATTATCTCTATATTAAATGTATAATAGTTTTCTTACATTGAGGAAGGGTATTAAAACAGCACTGTAAACTATTAACATTATTCTCTATATCGATATATCACGAACTTGTTTCACGTACCATCATTAACATTATCGAATAAAGCGATTACTGTCTTACGCATATTTACTCAACCAGATCGGACGTCTTTTTCTTTATTGAGCGGAGTAATCATCAAGAGAAATTACAGATACTGGCCATGAAGCTTGCAAATCATATTTTTGAACCTATGAGCTCCGAAGGAAGAGCTCCCCTTGACAATGTGTCTGCCGGATTCAATTTAGTGGGTATGTAGCGCCAATCTGCGTAAGTCAACATCAGCTTCTAAATGCTGGCGACTCTGTTTGATACAAAGACAGTAAAACGGGCGGGCTCGCTGCGAATCCACGACGAAACAGTGGTTGAGTCGGACCAACAATAGAATCTTTTGCCGAATATTTTCATGCCTGCTACTTCATTAATAAGCTGAGCGAGCAACTCTGCTCCGCACAGCTCCAGCTTGGGAACTGTCATACCCTTAAGAGGTGCCACACGAGATCTTGGGCACAGCAGCTGCGATTGAGTTATTTCCTTTCCTCTTGATCACTATGGACGGCAGTCCATGTAGTGACGAAGCGCACCAGGAGAGTGTGCGAAGGCGACTACTATATATAGCCGCAAAATTGAAAATCTGCTGTAATGGTCCGATCCTCGCGAGTGATACATCAAATTAAAGGTATTGCTAAAACTTAAAGGATTGCATACCAAGACCTCAAGAAAATACATTGGTTTGGGAGAGAGAGCGGTGAAAGTTTAAAAGTGAAAATTTAGAAATTTGGATATGTTGGGGCCAGTGGGGATAATTGGCCTCCCGCACTACGTTAGTTGTATTCCTACTGAAAATGCGCTTAATATGAGGGGTCAGACGCTCCGTTCAAAAGTTATACCGAAAACAAGATTTTCTTCTTCTTCCCAAAATGAAAATTTAATTCTGTTTGTCAGTTTGTCCAAAACATGTTTTTTAAGTTCTGAAAATTTGATATGATGTTCAACAGCTTGATATAAAAAAATTAAGTTCTACCACTTTTGGAAAAACCCGCTAGTTTAGCGGCTATAAAACAGCTATAAATAGCTAAAATACGGAAGGCTGTAACTTCTAAAGTACTGAAGCTACAGAGCTGTATCTCATTTGAAAGGTATTTTGAAATGCTATAAGCGCCACCTATATGTAATTTGTGTAAATGTAAAAGTTAAAAAGATATGCACAAAACAATATTGTTTTGTTTATTAAACACAAGATTAAATACACATTTTAAAATTTATTTTTTCGGCACTCTGCAATAGAAAATGTTCGTGCGTTCTTAAAAACTAGTCTAGCCTTTATAGGCAATGCAGAGTGCCCAAAAAATGAATTTTAAAAAGTGTATTTAATCTTTTGTTTAATCATCTTTCGTCACAAATGTTGATATCACAACTTTTGTATGTTTAAGGTGCGATCGTTACTAGGTTTTTACCTCGTTAAGAGGTGTTTTTGTTTGATATTATCATAACAGTTACCATTGCGTATGTGGTTGTTGTGTGCCTTGCTGTTTCTGTTTGTATTCTGTTGATCTGTAATCTTGTTTCGATGTCCTCCATCTTTAGCTCATGTATTCCCAATTCCTGGGTAGTTCTGTTCTTCTGCGTGGCTTCGATTTCGTATTTGACGACTTGCCGACTTGATCAGTCTTCTTAAGCATACTTCATTAACCTGGTTTACAATTTTGTCGTTCATACATGTATACAAGTTTCTTATCTTTTGACATTTTTCCTTATAGTAATACATTTCATCCTTATTAAGTACTATGTATTTCGGCGTTATTACAAATTCTGTTCTATTCATGGGTAACGATATGATTCTATGCAAAGAATACGTTCCCTTTTTGAAAATTGCTAATTTTATTGAGAATATTATATCTGTTTTATTCATTATCGCCGTTAGTTGTAAAAATTCATACATATGTTCTTCCGATGTCAATTCTATACTCTGCTCCTCTAACTCTCGCATGCATCTCGCTGCTTCTTGCTTATCGAAAATAAATTTTGTAATTACTCCTATTTTCGCTAATCAAACAAAAACACCTATAAACTAGGTGAAAAACAAGAAAGAAAGCTAACTTCGGCCAGCCGAAGTTTATATACCCTTGCAGATCGTTCCTATTCTATTTGAAATTACAAAAATGTTAAATTTAGATTTGCAACTAACAAAATTATAGCAGTTTACGTAGTATTTTGACATTAATTAATCGATCCTTCCTATGGTAGCTATATAATATAGTCATTCAATTTATGTTATATTTAATTCGAAATTCTAAAATAATAAAATAAACTTATATTCCAAAGTAGAAAAAAATACAATACAAATTAACAAAGCTATAATTTTGTTCCTATTAATTTCTCTTTAGTTTTCCGATTGTTCCTATGGGAGCTATAAAAATATATATCAGTCCGATTTTTATAAAATTTAATTCGAAATTCAGAACAGTTAAAAAATGATAATTCCAAGAGCATAAGGTAATATGTCAAAAAACACATAAGTTATAATTTTTTTTCAATTATTTTTCCGATTATTCCTATGGGAGCTATAAGATATAGTTGTCCGATCCGGCCGACTCCGACTTATATACTACCTGCAACAAAAAGACGACTTTTGGTAAAGTTTCAGCTCGATAGCTTAAAAACTGAACTTTGCGTAGAAACGGACGGACAGACGGACGGACAGACTGACAGACGGACATGGCTAGATCGACTCGTCTAGTCATGCTGATCAAGAATATATATACTTTATGGGGTCGGAAACGTCTCCTTCACTGCGTTGCAAACTTCTGACTGAAATCATTATACCCTCTGCAAGGGTATAACTAGTGACGGTCGCACCTTCAACATACAAAATATCTGATATCAACATTTGTGACGAAAGATGATTACACACATGATTAAATACTCTTTTTAAAACTTATTTTTTCGGCACTCTGCAATGCCTATAAAGGGAAAAAGGCTAGACTAGTTTTTAAGAACGCACGAATATTTTCTATTGCAGAGTGCCGAAAAAATAAATTTTAAAAAGAGTATTTAATCATGTGTGTAATCATTTTTCGTCACAAATGTTGATATCAGATATTTTGTATGTTGAAGGCGCGACCGTCACTAGTTTTTTACCTCGTTTAGAGGTGTTTTTGTTTGATATCAGGGGTTTTTGTTTTAAACATGAGTCATATCAAATATAAATACTACTGTCTTCTTTATACTTTTGCTGCCATAGGATCTAATACTGACGTTTTCTTCCCGCTAAGCTAGCGTGTTTTGTCAAAAGTAGTAGAAAAACTTTTCTATATGGAAGGGTCTAAACTACAGGTTGGATACACACAAACAAAATTTAATGCTCGGGCAGGATTAGTTGTTCTAAGCAAACAAAAGTGTCCATTTTTGTATTTGTATATTTTTAAACGTGACTTTTTACAATAACGTGTTACATACCAAAATTTAAGGAATTTCGTCTACGGATTCATGCTTTAAAGAAAATCTTTAGAACCGTTTTTGAGATAATAAAAAAATGTACTGGTTTGAAACAATTTTAACGATTCCTTGACCCTACAGTTTGGATACGCAATTACAAAATTCAATGCTTAGGCAGCGTTAGTTGTTTTGGGCTGGCAAAAGTGGCCATTTTCGTTTCTGAATAACTTTTAAACGTGACTTTTTACAGTAATTTGTTATATACCAAAATTTAAAGAATCTCAAGGGCTATACAGTCTAAGGTTTTAAAGAAAATCGTTAGAGCCGTTTTTGAGAAAAATAAAAAAAAGCTAAAAAAAAGTTTAAAAAATATTTGTTTTGTGCATATCTTTTTAACTATTACATTCACACAAATTACATATAGAAGGCGCTTATAGCATTTCAAAATACCTTTCAAACGAGATGCTGCATAAGTCTGTAGCTTTAGTAGTATAGAAGTCTTCGGTATAACTTCTGAACGGAGCGTCGGATTTTCTGATATGACCCCTCATATTAAGCGCATTTTCAGTAAAAATACAACAAGCGTAGTGCAAGGGGCCAATTATCCCCACCAGAATTGAAAATCTGCTGTAATTGTCCGATCCTAGCGAGTGTTACACCAATTTAAAGGTATCGCAAAAACTAAAAGGATTGCATACCAAGACCTTAAGAAACTCAATTGGTTTGGGAGAGAGAGCGGTGAAAGTGTAAAAGGGAAAATTAAGAAATTTGGATCTGTTGGGGCCGGTGGAGATAATTCGCCTCTTGCACTATGCTTGTTGTATTCTTACTGAAAATGCGCTTAATATGAGGGGTCATATCAGAAAATCAGACGCTCCGTTCAAAATTATACCAAAAACAAGATTTTCTTCTTCTTCTCCAAATGAAATAATTTGTCCCTTTGTTTGTATGCATCAAATCGTGGTTTTAGGATCCTGAACTAAATTTTACTGTGTTTAGCAGCAGAATATGAAAAACGTTTTATCTACGACTTTTGGAAAAACCCGCAAGTTTGGCGGGAAATCATTAAAAAAAAGCTAGATTTGGACCGCTTATAGTTTCTAAACGACTAAAGCTACAGACTCGTGCTATACCTCGTTAAAAAGGTAATTTAATATGCTAATTGCGTTGCCTTCGGTAAAATAAGCTAAATGAAATAGGTTAAAATTTATGGCTAAAAGTTGTTTTTTTAAATCACTTTTTGGCTATTTTCTCCAAAACGGTTCTAACGATTTCTTTTTAAATTTAAAACTATGTAACCCTTGAGATTCCTCAACTTTAAGTATATAACACATTTTCTCATACAAATGCGCGCTTGGATGTAATTAAGCGATGAAAAGTGCAACCCCTTTCAGATTAGTATGGAAAACACTTCATGCTTACTTGAATGCCCGAAAACCAATTTGATGAGAAGAAATTCTTATTAGACATTTTCAAGGTACAAGTCTAACTTTCATATTTAATTTAAAGTCCTTGAAAATAAGCCTCGCCGTCAGTCATCACATATACACAAATATTTTTCATATTTTTAATTCAGAAAAAATATTTCTTAACGCTGAAGATTTAATTGAAGCAAAGACTGCCCTTCAAAAAGTAAAAGCAGCAAAATTTCTTGAAAAACTTAAAAGAAAAGGTAAATGCTCAGAAACAGCCAATTTAGCAGATACAATAGAAGTTAAAAAGGGTGCAAAAATAATGTTACTTCGAAATTTATATGTTGCATCAGGATTAGTTAATCGTTATAAATAAGCTACATGAAGCAGTAAATATCGTGAACGCCCGCACTTATAAAACAGTTGTGAAATTGTCTGTCCAATTCGAAGAAAATGAAAATGAAATTGAACGTATAGAATCAAAATTTCCTCTTAATCAAAATGTTTTTATAATAAGAAAACAATTTCCAATATGTTTAGCGTATGCAATAACCATTCATAAAAGCCAAGGGCTAACAATCACATCCGGAGTTGTTGATATTGATGATAGCATATTCGCAAATGGTCAGACCTATGTTGCATTATCTCGTTTAAAAACACTTTCTGGCTTACATATTCTTAATCTTAATCCGAAAAGTATTAAAACAAATAATGGGGCCATAATAGAATACAATAGATTAAGAAGTTTATATAGAAGAGATCTGCTACATCTTGTTGGTAATAATAAAAAAAAAATAAATATTTCTGATAAAAGTATATATTTGAGATGGCAAATGTAATATACCAACTTTAAGACCTTTAGCTAAATTTTCAAAAAAAAAAAAAAAAACTGATAATAAAATGAGCTCTCGTTACTTATCCGAGTTATCTACCGATAACGTAGTACGTCACCACCCGTAAGCCCAATTGCCTAAATTAGGACGGAAAGTGATCCAAAAAGGGAACGTCAAAAATTAGCTTTTGCCGGATGTTAAGGTTCCCAGCGTTTGAATTTTGAACAACTCAGTCTTTCTGTTTCGAGAACTCTAAGTGAAAGGTTGGCTTATAAAACTGAGTCCCACCTAAATTCTGGCTACACCACGTGGATTACCAAATCCTCTTAAATCTTGGCCATCAGTGATCATCCGACTCGTGTTTACCCAAATCACTAATAAGCAATCAATTAGTTCACCGTCTAAAACCGAAACAGAAAGAAACCAGCACTTAAATTCAAGACACGACAAACTGGACGTAAGTTAAATTAAATAGGATCCAGACAAATCGAAATTAACCCCCACCAATTGTGTAGGAACCCATAGTACGCCATCAGAATATCACGCCATAATAACCTATACAGCACCAGGCGGCGCGTGGGGTTCAGTCGGCTAGGCTAGTTGGCGTCACCACAAGAAATTCATCACCTGGAAAAGAAAGAGATCCGTTCCATTTGGGACAGGCAAAGGGACCCCGAAGACTTCTCGACGACTTCCCCAACGGAATCTCAAGCCAAATGAAAACAACCATAAAAACTCCTAAACAAAGTTATTAAAATTACCTAAATTTACGTAACCCAAAGTGCAATTGATCGTGTTACGTGTATTTGCAATACCAACGCAGCCAAGTCGGTACAAGCGTTGCCTAACTCTCTTCTTTCGCCTGTAACTGTCTGCACGAGAATCAACCGTAATCTTGGGTATAGACGGCTGTTGCGACGAAATAATTAAAATTTGTCTCTCCAAGGAATTTCAACAAGTATACCCCTGGAACTATGGAGCGCTTCATCGGAATTTTCAGAGGGTAAGAGTTTGCATGCTACTTTAGTTTTGATTGTTTCGGACAAGCCGCCGATTGGAAGAATTTACCCCAAAAGCGAACGAGTGAGCTAAAACTCTCCTAACACGAATAACCTGCTACTCTCCAGAAAAAAACAAGAGGGAACGCTATAGTCGAGTGCCTCGACTATCAAATACCCGTTACTCAGCTAAAGTCAGCAGTCTCAAGCAGGGCAAACCAAGCAGCCGCTTCAAAAAATTTAAAAAATTTCTTCTACATTTCGGTAGGCGTTAATAACCCAAACAAAATTGCGTTTACACTTTTGCTCTAGCTTTAAAACTATGGGCGCCACAGCTTTTCGCGGTTTATGGGCGTTAGGGGGGAGGGGGGGTTTCCAACTTTGGTATATCAATATGTATTGATGAAACGAATACACATTGCTTTTCCCGTTAATATAGCTTCAAAACTGTGGGTGCCACAATTTTTCGCGGTTTGTGGGCGTTAGAGGAGGCGTGGCATATCGGCGTGAAAAACTTGCGCTGCGTATTAACCCCTAGAATCTGCATGCCAAATCCCAATCTTCTAGCTTTTATAGTTTCCGAGATCTCAGCGTTCATATAGACGGGTGCCACTGTTTTTCGCGGTTTGTGGGCGTTAGAGGGGAGGGGGGTTTCCCATTTTGGTCTATCAATATGTATTGATAAACCAAATACACAATTTTTTTCCCGTTAATATAGCTTCAAAACTGTGGGTGCCACAGTTTTTCGCGGTTTGTGGGCGTTAGAGGGGGCGTGGCACATCGGCGTGAAAAACTTGCGCTGCGTATTAACCCCTAGAATCTGCATGCCAAATCCCAATCTTCTAGCTTTTATAGTTTCCGAGATCTCAGCGTTCATACAGAACGGGTCACAGTTTTTCGCGGTTTGTGGGCGTTAGAGAGGGCGTGGCACATCGGCGTGAAAAACTTGCGCTGCGTATTAACCCCTAAAATCTGCATGCCAAATCTCAATCTTCTAGCTTTTATAGTTTCCAAGATCTCAGCGTTCATACAGACGGACAGACAGACGGACAGACGGACAGACGGACATGGACATGGACAGACGGAAAGGAATATAATGAAGTAAAACAGTTTAAAACCTACACAGAAACAAATCAATTGCAGTTAACAGCCATAAAACCTATGTATAGAATTAAAATTTAGACGACAAGTTATGTGGAGCAGTACAAGTTAAGAAATTCATTCCCCAATAATCCCCGAAATTGTAAAACAGACCAAGACCGAAAAAAAATCATGAAGTTAATTATCTGAAGTGTATATCAATGTATATCAATTATACGAAACAAATTTTGTGACTCTGAATTATAAATCCCAATATGCAAGGCTAAGTCCCTTTAAGATTTCCAAGGACATGGGGCTCTGAAATAAAGAAATAATTAACTAATAAATTTGGGGTTCTTATTTAATATTCAACAGAAAGAACCAAGGTTGGGAGGGTATAGAAGTGTCGGACGAACAACATCTTAGTCCCATCCGCTTCTTTTTATCTGTTCAACTTATGTGCATACTACCAGTTTAGTTTATCCGCCATTCATTGTTTGGATTATTAATTTGAGGTTTCAGTGCGGACTTTCGATTAGTTAGTTTCAGTAGGGATCTTTAAATATTTCGACGTAATCGCGATCTACAACAACCGCAACAACCCACCCAATTCCTCCCGCTGAAGCTAGGGTATTCAAAAGGTCCCAATCGCGTGTTAGTTGTTGATTCAGGTGCCAGTAGGGTATCTCTAGTAAGAGAGACAGAAAAGACTTTTCCTACAAGGCGAGGGTTACAAGATTTTGGCGCCCAAGAACGTGGGGCATGGCTATGATAATACAGCAAGGTAAATTTGCTATACCATAGTTGATGTACCAATGAAGTGATGATTACATTGTATATAAATAAAATGTATGGGGTTTCTTGGAATTCGAACTAAATTGCACATGCGAAAAGTATCGACCGGAAATACGCATACTTTAATAATAGAAAGGAATGACCGATAAAAACAGCAGGGTTTAGAATATCATTAGGAGAATTTTACAACAAAAGGTCAAGTACAATTAAAGATTCAATAAATAGCTCAATTCTTTTCGATGATATTCATGAGTTTAATGTAGGGTAGATGGACACTTAATTCTTTAATTTTGGAAATCGAGTATTTGAGCATTTGAATATTTCGACCAAATTGGAATAGGTTTAGACAACTATCTTGAAAATTTACAATACAACCATAGGGAGTTTTGTATACATGTTCTACTGGAAAACAGAGGTAAATTCACATGAGTTTCCCTGTCCGAGATCGGATGGTATAAAATATTCATTTTTGGTTGAGTGGACATCTTTAGTGCAATAGCCCAGAATAACAGAAATAAAACCAGAGTTGAATAGATTTAGTTAATATTTATTTCGGAGCTTCCGAAATTTGTCCAAGGAAATATTTAGAAAGAAAATAAATAATAAAAAAAAAAAATATAATCATGCCAGTGGAGCATACACCAGATGAATTTAGAAATCCACCACCAGCATCACAAGATGTCTGCATAGTTTGTGGAGAGCGTATGGAAGATACGCAACCGTGTGCAGTAACCAAATGCCAACACATATTCCATAAATCCTGTTTAGAAAAACGTGTTTCGGAGACTAAAGAATGTCCCAGTTGTATGGCTTTAGTAAGCCTCAAAGATGTAAAATACATTGTTGGAAATCATTCTCCTGAACCAAAAGATAACCAAAAAGCACAGCAAAGTAAGAAATTACCGGCAGGTACTCGGCCATGCACTCGCTCTTTAACGAAGGAATTAGAACTTGTAGGTAGAGAGGAGGAAGGCGCTGTATTACCATTACTAGACGATGACGAAGAAAGATTAAGACAACAACGGGAAAGTACTCCGGCAGGTCATGTCGATCTCCAACGGCAACGACGAGGGCCTCGAGGAGGACTTGCCAGAAGGCCACCCGGAAGACCGCGTACTCGAGCTGACAACCCGAAAATTGTGTGGATAATATGGAGTCGATAGTCAGAGAAACCGTATCACAGGTTTTAGCATCGTTAAATAGTTCAAACACAGGAACAAGCCATGAGCGATCCGCAGCCTCAGGTCAAATCAGTCAGAGAAGTTCGAGAAATCATGGTAGGGAGGCCATTAGTTCGCATAAAATCGCAGACATTCTTCAAAAATGGGGGGTACGCTTTGATGGATATTCGGAAGGCTTGTCTGTTGAAGAGTTTTTGTACCGTTTAAACATATTAACTCGAGAAAACTTGGATAGTGATTTTGAACTGCTAAACAAGAACATTCATCAGTTGCTAATTGGGAAAGCCAGTAGTTGGTATTGGAGGTTTCACAAACGAGTTCAAACTTTTACATGGTCTGAATTTTGTGAAGCATTGCGAGAGCAATATTGGGAAAGTCGATCCACAACTGAATTACGGGAGCATATAAGAGCCCGTAAACAAAAGCCCGGGGAATCTTTCGATTCATTCTATGAAGCCGTTTGCAAACTTATAGATAAATTGTCCGTAACCTTTGGCGAAGATGAACTGGTCGAAATGATTCAGGGAAACTTGCTCACTGAGATGAAAGACAGATTATTGTTTGAAAAGGTTTCGTCGATCTCCGAATTGCGTCGATTAGTGCAGAAACGTGATAACTTTCTTAAGGATCTTGGTAAACCGCGACTGGTACCACAAAAAGGTAAAGACTCAGGTAACTTTCGTGTTTACGCACTAGACGAAGAGCCCGATGAGGAAATAGAGAATAGTGAGTCGGATCTTTCGATCGCCGCAGTTAATCACACAGGGACAGCGAAAATTACATGCTGGAATTGTGAGATGCCTGGACACGTGTGGGAAGACTGTTTGGCCGAAAAGCGAGTATTTTGCTATGGTTGCGGAGCACCACAAATACATAGACCCAATTGTGAAAATTGTAAGCGCAAGTCGGAAAACCGCCTGGCGGGGACATTCAATCAAAATCGAGTGTCCCACAAATAAGAAGTATTCTAGATAACATAAATAATCCCATTATAAATGGAAGGCAACCATTTATAGTTAAAAGTCAGCAAAATAACGTAAAGTTTATACCGTACCATGAAAGATTGAAGAACTATAATGAAGTTAGAGAACGCATTTTTTCTGGATCAAATACCCAGAGTCATCGCAATACCGTACGAATGCGTCAATATTTTGAAGAGCGAAAGGCTAAAAACCGTTTAGTCCTCTCAACAATATTTGAAAGTAATATAGATAATCGTAGTTATGCTAAGGTTTCATTTATGAATTATTCTGAGTTAGGTTTGCTCGATACAGGGGCAAATGTAAGTTGTATTGGGTCCACATTGGCGAAAGAATCTTTTACGAACCTGTCGAATTATAAGCCAATAAGGTCGCATGTACGTACCGCTGATGCGAAATTGCATCCTGTGTCTGGAATACTGATGGTACTCATGCGCTATAAGGACAAAGAAAAAGAGCTTGATTTGTACGTGATTCCCTCCATTTCTCAGAGGTTGATATTGGGTATCGATTTTTGGAGAATATTCTCTCTAGCTCCCGAAATTTTGGGATCCATAAATTGCTTAGACACCGAAACGGAAGAATTGAGAGATCAGTATCCATTATCCGAATTCCAGCGTAGACAACTTGAAACCGTCAGGGAAATGTTTCCAAATTTCGAACGTCAAGGGCTTGGCCGTACTGATTGGATAAAGCATGATATAGACATAGGAACAGCAAAAGCGGTGAAGCAAAGATATTACCCCGTTAGCCCGGCAGTCGAGAAACTTCTCTATACCGAAATTGATCGTATGCTTAGCTTGGGGGTAATAGAGCCGTCACAAAGTGCGTGGAGTTCACCTGTTCGATTAGTTGTCAAGCCAAATAAGGTAAGGCTCTGTTTAGATGCTAGAAAGTTAAATGAAGCGACCAGGAAAGATGCCTACCCTTTACAATACATCATGGGAATTTTTGCTCGACTTCCGAAGGCAAACATTATTTCAAAGCTCGATCTAAAAGATGCCTATTGGCAGATCGGATTGTCCGAACAAGCAAAGCCGCTAACAGCATTTACAGTCCCTGGTAGAGCTCTCTTCCAATTCACAGTCATGCCTTTCGGGTTATGTAATGCCCCGTCAACTATGTGTCGACTGATGGATACATTAATTCCCCCTGACTTAAGATACTGTGTATTTGGCTATTTAGATGATCTGTGTATTGTATCAGAAGACTTTTCATCTCACTTAGCAGTACTAGTGCGTATAGCGGATCAATTCAAGAAGGCTAATCTCACTCTTAACATAGCAAAGAGTCACTTTTGTGTAACGAAGGTCAGCTACTTGGGTTATGTAATAGGAAGTGGAGGGATAACAACCGACCCTAGTAAAGTCTCTTGCATAGTAAATTGGCCAACCCCGAAGAATCTTAAACAAGTTCGTGGTTTCCTTGGTGTTTGTGGGTGGTATCGCCGATTTATTAAAAATTATTCAGACATTACGTTCCCAATTACCGAGGTGTTGTCCTGTAAGAAAACATTTAAGTGGACCGAGGCCGCCCAATCAGCAATGAATACTTTAAAGAATCTTTTAACCTCAGCTCCGGTTCTGCAGAATCCCGACTTCGATAGAAAATTCTATTTACATTGCGACGCAAGCGTTTTTGGCATTGGCGCGGTACTCGTGCAATTATCGGAAGAGGGAGAAGAGATGCCAATTGCTTTTATGTCCCGGAAATTGTCGAAGTCCCAAAGAAATTATAGCGTGACCGAACGCGAATGTCTGGCGGTCATATTAGCTATAGAGAAATTTCGCTGCTATTTAGAAATGCAACCGTTCGAAGTAGTTACGGATCATAGTAGCTTACAGTGGCTAATGAGACAACAAGAGGTAACAGGGAGATTGGCTCGTTGGGTTTTCCGCTTACAGTCCTTTTCATTCTCAGTTACACATAGAAAGGGAAAGGATCACATTGTACCCGACGCGTTGTCCAGAATTAGCACAGATGAGATTGCTAGCTATGAGTTGATTACCCCAGAAATTGACTTAGAGTCCACTTCGTTTCTTGATCCCGACTATTTACAACTGAAGGAGAGAATAAAAGAAAATACAGAACAATTCCCAGATTTGCAGGTTATAGATCGATTTGTTTATATTCGCACCGAACATGTTTCAGGAAATGAGGAACTGGATTCAGCTAAATGGAAATTATGGATACCAGAACCGTTACGTGCTCCTGCAATTCGTCAAGCTCATGATAGCATTGTCAATGCTCATGGTGGGATGCAAAAGACAATAGAAAGACTGCGAAGGAATTTTTATTGGCCAGGACTATCTAAAGAGGTGCGAGAGTACATACGCAATTGTGATGTTTGCAAGGAAACAAAAGCTTCCAATATGACTTTGCGCCCTCCGATGGGTCAGCAGAGCATATCAGTTAGACCTTTTCAAAAACTTTTATTTTAGGTCCTTATCCAAGGAGTAAGAAGGGTAACATTGGGTTGTTAATAGTATTAGATCATTTCTCCCGATATCATTGGTTGTGTCCATTAAGAAAATTCACAACAAGTCTGATCAATGAATTTTTAAGCCAGCGAATCTTTCCAGAATTTGGAATTCCTGAGGTAATTGTGAGCGATAACGGTGTGCAATTCAAAGCAAATGAATTTGAAGCTTTGTTAAGTAAACTAGGAATTCGACATGTATTTACTGCTTTGTATTCTCCGCAAAGTAATGCGGCAGAGCGGGTAAATCGTACAATACTGTCGGCTATACGATCCTATATCAGCAAGGACCAAACCGATTGGGATTTACATTTACCCAGCATTTCGTCTGCTTTAAGGTCAGCCTTACATCAGTCAATAGGGTGCTCACCTTATAAGGCCTTATTCGGGATGAATATGATCAATCACGGTGACGACTATAAACTATTAAAGGAAATGTCTCTATTGGAAGAGTCACCTAGGTTAGAGCGCGATGATCACCTTCAGTTATTAAGACAAGAAATAAAGAAAGCCAGTCTGAAGGCATATGAAAAAAATGTAAAGCAGTATAACTTGCGTTCGAAACCAGTACCATACCGAGTAGGACAAGAAGTCTTTAAAAGGAATTTTTATTTAAGTAAATTTAGCAACAATTTCAATAAAAAGTTAGCTCCTCAGTTCTCCAAGTGTAGAGTCAAACAAAAGCGAGGAAATTCCTTCTACTTACTGGAAACTCTACAGGGGAAGGAAATCGGAATATTTCATGCGAAAGACATTCGTATTTAATTCCAGCTAATCATTCCTCGCAAGGTTCGTCAGATTATCTGGTGGGGGTAATGTACCAACTTTAAGACCTTTAGCTAAATTTTCAAACAAAAAAAAAAACTGATAATAAAATGAGCTCCCGTTACTTATCCGAGTTATCTACCGATAACGTAGTACGTCACCACCCGTAAGCCCAATTGCCTAAATTAGGACGGAAAGTGATCCAAAAAGGGAACGTCAAAAATTAGCTTTTGCCGGATGTTAAGGTTCCCAGCGTTTGAATTTTGAACAACTCAGTCTTTCTGTTTCGAGAACTCTAAGTGAAAGGTTGGCTTATAAAACTGAGTCCCACCTAAATTCTGGCTACACCACGTGGATTACCAAATCCTCTTAAATCTTGGCCATCAGTGATCATCCGACTCGTGTTTACCCAAATCACTAATAAGCAATCAATTAGTTCACCGTCTAAAACCGAAACAGAAAGAAACCAGCACTTAAATTCAAGACACGACAAACTGGACGTAAGTTAAATTAAATAGGATCCAGACAAATCGAAATTAACCCCCACCAATTGTGTAGGAACCCATAGTACGCCATCAGAATATCACGCCATAATAACCTATACAGCACCAGGCGGCGCGTGGGGTTCAGTCGGCTAGGCTAGTTGGCGTCACCAAAAGAAATTCATCACCTGGAAAAGAAAGAGATCCGTTCCATTTGGGACAGGCAAAGGGACCCCGAAGACTTCTCGACGACTTCCCCAACGGAATCTCAAGCCAAATGAAAACAACCATAAAAACTCCTAAACAAAGTTATTAAAATTACCTAAATTTACGTAACCCAAAGTGCAATTGATCGTGTTACGTGTATTTGCAATACCAACGCAGCCAAGTCGGTACAAGCGTTGCCTAACTCTCTTCTTTCGCCTGTAACTGTCTGCACGAGAATCAACCGTAATCTTGGGTATAGACGGCTGTTGCGACGAAATAATTAAAATTTGTCTCTCCAAGGAATTTCAACAAGTATACCCCTGGAACTAAGGAGCGCTTCATCGGAATTTTCAGAGGGTAAGAGTTTGCATGCTACTTTAGTTTTGATTGTTTCGTACAAGCCGCCGATTGGAAGAATTTACCCCAAAAGCGAACGAGTGAGCTAAAACTCTCCTAACACGAATAACCTGCTACTCTCCAGAAAAAAAAAACTGAACCTCGGGTCGGGGCTACTTGCATAACACTAAATCCCGCCGAGATAAAAATGTTAGACAGTTTGTTGTGATCGGCTTATTCGTCTTGGGAGAATTTTGGCTGCCCTCAGCGGCGTTCGTTTCTTTAATTGCGTAAGTAAACCAGAAAAAAATAAAATAAAAAGGTAAACAGACAAATACGGTGAATGAAAACGCAGAAATAAAAAAAAGGAATATAATGAAGTAAAACAGTTTAAAACCTACACAGAAACAAATCAATTGCAGTTAACAGCCATAAAACCTATGTATAGAATTAAAATTTAGACGACAAGTTATGTGGAGCAGTACAAGTTAAGAAATTCATTCCCCAATAATCCCCGAAATTGTAAAACAGACCAAGACCGAAAAAAAATCATGAAGTTAATTATCTGAAGTGTATATCAATGTATATCAATTATACGAAACAAATTTTGTGACTCTGAATTATAAATCCCAATATGCAAGGCTAAGTCCCTTTAAGATTTCCAAGGACATGGGGCTCTGAAATAAAGAAATAATTAACTAATAAATTTGGGGTTCTTATTTAATATTCAACAGAAAGAACCAAGGTTGGGAGGGTATAGAAGGGTCGGACGAACAACATCTTAGTCCCATCCGCTTCTTTTTATCTGTTTAACTTATGTGCATACTACCAGTTTAGTTTATCCGCCATTCATTGTTTGGATTATTAATTTGAGGTTTCAGTGCGGACTTTCGATTAGTTAGTTTCAGTAGGGATCTTTAAATATTTCGACGTAATCGCGATCTACAACAACCGCAACAACCCACCCAATTCCTCCCGCTGAAGCTAGGGTATTCAAAAGGTCCCAATCGCGTGTTAGTTGTTGATTCATGTGCCAGTAGGGTATCTCTAGTAAGAGAGACAGAAAAGACTTTTCCTACAAGGCGAGGGTTACACAAACAACGGCTTTAATTGAGCCATCTGTACTAGAAAAAGAAAAAACCAAAGTTGCCAGCAAAAAGAACTCTAATACAGCTATCTTATACAATATACGTGGCATGGAAAATCCAAATAATGCTTGTTATGCGAACTCGGCTTTCCAGTGCCTTATAAATACTAGGTTATTTAAGGAATTAGTATTAAATGATCTAAATGATAATATTTTAAAGGCACCATTTTTAGAGTACACAAACCCTTTATTAATGGGAAAAAATGTAAACATTACTGATTTACGTTCGCAAATTTTTAAAAATATTGAACAACAAGACAGTGGAGAACTTTTGCGACAGCTATTAGAATGTCCTTCTTTGGAACAAATTAAAGCATTATTTATACATAAGCATGTTGAAATTTTAAAGTGTTCTACCTGCGAGTATAGGGGCAATAGACAAATATCTGAAAACATAATTGCTCAACTTTATGTTCCCGAAAATAGAAAATGTACAATAAATAAATTAATGAGCTTTAACTCTGGCTCATGGCAAAATATTGAAAGTAGTTTGTGTACGCATTTCGGAAATTATTTACAAAGTCAGTCCGTTATTGAAAATTCAGGACGGGTACTTGTGTTCTCACAAAGTTTAGTCGATCAATCGTATATGAAAATATTATTTTCAAAATAACCAATTTTAATTTAACAAGTACATCACCTAGTGAACTAAGATTTCAAAATAAAAGATATCGTTTATCAAGTGCAATATTTCATCATGGTCACGGATTTAATGAAGGACATTATACATCCATTTTACAAAAAGATGGGAATTTTTACAAAGCCGATGAAGCAACAGTATATAAATCTTCATGGCCCCGTAATAGCAAAGATCTTTACATATTTTTCTACGAGGAAAAATAATGTTTTTATTTGATGATATATAATTACAAGGAAGTAGGCAAATTAAAAAAAGAGGTTGTACACAATTTTTAAAATTTTTGGTTGGCAAAAATCCCCATACTGAACCCTCCTCGAGGGTGCCGACTGGTAATGACGCTACAGTGCCTAATTTTAGGTGGCGTTCAGCTAAGATTAGGGGTCAGAACTGTGTGCTCTGGATTTTTCAATAGCCAAGCCATATGGGGGCGACTCCTAGTCATGGTATTGGGGTACTTTGACTATGGTCAAAACAAAAACATCTGATATCAAACAAAAACACCTCTTGACGAGGTATACAAATAGTGACGATCGCACCTTCAACGTACAAAAGTTCTGATATCAACTTTTGTGACGAAAAATGATTTTATTCATTCGGCACGCTACAACATAAAAATTTCGTGTAGATATTAAATATTTGCTAAAGCGGGCCGAACGAGTAAATTTTAGGTAGCGTACTTATTTAGTCGCATCTAAAATCAATTTTCGGCACAAAAGTTGATATCAGAACTTTTGTACGTTGAAGGTGCGATCGTCACTATTTGTATACCTCGTTAAGAGGTGTTTTTGTTTGATATATAGTAGTCGCCTTCGCACACTCTCCTGGTGCGCTTCGTCACTACATGGACTGCCGTCCATAGTGATAATAAGCTTTCTGCTACATCGTTCAAATTTAATCCGAGCATGTCTATTGTTATCGAAATTCTATCTATATATTCTAACCTGTAGATTCTTTTGTCTTCTTCCAAAAACGTATTGCTAATTCCGTTTTTATAATTGTTTATAAATATAGTTACCCTGGCTTACTCCTCGTTGATGTATTTCGTTAAATTTTTGAACATTATGCTGAATTTGTTTTTTGTCCTTTCTTGAGAACTTAAGGCCTTCTTTAATCCTTTTTCCTCCTCTTGCATTTTTCTTATCTCTTTCTTTTACCTTTCTGCATCTTCCGCATGTAAATATTCCGTTATTGACTTCACAACTAAACCTAATCCGTTTATCAATCCCCTTGCTCTCCTGGTCCTCGGGCATATAGTTGCCAATCTTACTTTTAACATTTGAAGTTTATTTTGCAGAACCCTCACATTGTCTTAAGTTGCTGAATCTTCTCCTATATCTCTGAGCGATTGCTCTAAGTTAGTTATTGCTTCTTGGTATTCTTCTAACCTTACAATATGAATGCATGTTTTGTGCGTTTGTATTACCTTTGCCGGGCCTAAATCAATCTAAGCTACCGGCTCGTTCCCCATTCAGCATCCAAATCTCGAGGTTCTCCGTTGCCGCCATGGTCAGTGACCACCTGTAATTATTTGTTCTTTTGACTTCATTACTCTTCTAATTTTCTCTTTATGTATTTTCTGTGGTTTGTGTGTTGTTATTGTTAGTCAGTTGTCTTCTGCCACCTTATGTTTGGAGAACCAAGGTGTTGGTTTGTCCCTCTTGTTCTCTTTCCTGTATATTGTGTCCCCTACCTGTACCAGACTCCTGCCTATCTGCATTTGCCTCCCCTATTCTCTTGCTCTTTTGCTGTTCTACCCTTTCTTTAATTTTTGGATACAACTTGGCTTGAAACGCATTTATCTTTTGCAAGTAGTCATGCTCGTTGTTAAAAGACACGTTCTTGCGGTGTCAACTTGGTAGCTGAATGAATGGCATTATTATAAGCTATAAATGTCTCATCCAACACCTCCTCATGTCTGATTTCCAACTTATTCTTTTTCCTTGCCTCGCTAATCAACCTGTATATTTCCGTTATCGTGGAGTGTAACCTCTCAATTGTAGAATTACTGCTGAAATGACGTTGTGTGCAGTTCTAATTCGTACTGCCTACAAAAGTCCTTGAACAGATTTGACGAGAATTCTACTCCTTGATCGCAGACTATCTTCTTAGGTACCCCAAATAAAGCCATAACACTTTTTATTGCTTTTACTATGTTCACAATTTCTTTTGCTGGAATTGTTAAACACCACGCGTATCTCGAGAACTTGTCTATTATGGTTAGTACACTTTTCTTGTTTATGAAATACAAGTCAATGTGAATTATTTCCATAGGCTTCTCGGGCGATTCCGTCTGCATTTCCGTCTGCATTTCCGTCTTCTGCATTTGGCAACTGGATCGCCTGTTTCATATGCAGGAAAAATACCTTCCTCTTCATATGGGCCAAGGTTTCGTCTATTCCCCTGTGGTTGCTCTTTTCGTGGTACTCCCTGATGACCTGTTCCTGCTCAGAATTTTCTGTTATATCAGGCAATTAGACTGTACATCTTATCGCTTTATACAACTTACTGTAAGCGAAATTTTTGCAGTTGTCAACACCAAGTTTTCCGGTATCAACAACGCAACCGTTCTTTTAGGCTTTAGAATTTCCTTTAATTTACGGCCAATTGTTTCGTCATTAAAATTGTTGTCTGTCCAAATTATCCGCAGTTTGTTCCTAAATGGAATTTGCTTTACTACTTTAGGTATTTCCCCTTCCTGTATCACCACTTGAATGTTATATTCATTCAACGGTCTCTCTGATATTGGGAATTCCAATTGCAAGTCTTCCCCAGCGGAATGAATTGTTTCGCCGTTCGTTGCTAACTCTGAGGCCTCTTCTAATACATTGAGTTCAGGTTGGACTCTGCTCAACGCATCCGCCACTACATTCAAAGAATCCTTCTTGTATACAATTTCGTAATCGTACTCCAACATCTGAAGCCGACACCTTACGAGCTTGAAATCGGGTTCCTTGACACTCATAAGCCAGGTCAATGGCCTATGGTCAGTGACTATTTTGAACTTGGTGCCAAAAACATAATGCCTGAAATGTTTAATTGCCCAGATAATGGCAAGCATCTCTTTTTCGATGGTCGCATAGTTTATTTCCGTTTCCGATAAGGTCCTACTAGCATATGCTATTGGTCTGTCCGTTCCCAGGTTTCCTTGGGATAGGACAGCGCCAATTCCATAGTTGGGCCATTACATAATAGAGTTTTGCCCACCTCAAATGCTTCTCTGTATTCCTGATCCAACTGTACGGTTTTCTTCCCTTTTAGTTGTTTTGTTAACGATTTTATTATAGCCGCGAAATCCCTTATGAACTTCCTGTAATAACCCAACAACCCCAGGAATGATTTTATCTGTTTCCTGGTCCTGGGAATCTAGAACTTCTTTATCGCTTTAATCTTCCCCGGATTCGGTTTAATACCCTGTTGTGTGACTACGTGGCCTAAGTACTCTACTTTTTTTCTCAAAAATTACGTCTTGACCAACTGCAATTTAAAACTTGCTTGCGTTAGTTTTTTGAAAACCCTTCCTAAGTCTGTGATATGCTCCTGCAACGATGCCGAGAATACCATAATGTCGTCCATGTATATGAAACAACACTTCCCTAGCAATTCGCCGAAGATGTTGTTCATCCACCTTTGGAAGGTGGCGGGAGCGTTGTTTAGCCCAAATGGCATTCGCACCTATTCAAAGTGTCCCCCTTCCGCAGAGAAGGCTGTTTTCGGGATGTCTTCCTTCTGTACTTCGATTTGGTGGTATCCACTTGCCAAATCCAAGGTTGTAAAATATTTTGATCTACCCAAGCAATCCATAACATCGTTAATTATCGGTAGAGGATATCTATCTTTAATCACCTTTTCGTTCAGGTCTCAGTCTCAGTTCTCCACTTTCTTTCTCCTGACGCGTCTTTCTTCTTGGGTACTAACCAAACTGGTGCACTCCATGGAGAGTGGCTATGTCTGATGATCTTTTGCTCTATTAATTTATCTATTTGACGTCTCACTTCTTGCCCCTCCTGGAACGCTTACCTGTAAGGTCTGGCATACACCGGTATGTCATCCTTTGTTCTAATTTCATGCTTTACCGCGTTGGTGAAAGGTAAATGGTCTCCCTCTTTATTGAACACCCTTGGATATCTTCTCAAATCCCTTAGAGCCCTTTTAGCTCCTCGCTGTTTAAATGTCCGGTCCTAATTTTGTGGAACGGTATGCTTTTATCCTCGTTCCCTGTCTCTTCTATGTTGTTACGCTCAAAATGCTGCTCGATTTTGAATTCGGCAACCATTAGTGGTTCCTTTAAAAAGAAGTCTTGGTCTGTCTCTGCATAGTTTACTACCTCCACCAGGCTCTGCCCAGCCATTGCTCTGTAAATACCCTCCGAAATGGTTAGTTCCTCCTTCACTGTCGTTTTTTGTAATAAGAAATCTCCGTCCGGTGCGTGAACTGGCACGGGAATTACCCCTTTCGATCCTGCTTCCACTGTGTGGATTCCACTTGGTCTATAACTTTCGACATGAATTTGTAGTTTTCACGTTTCCGTGTGGAACCAACCCTTTCAATGTCGATCACAGCTTTCAGTTGCTACAGCAAATCAATTCCAATAAACCCTTCAAAAAACTGGTGGAACTGGAAAATTAAAAACCTCATCTTTCCATTTGTTCTTCGAACATTGGTAGATGTGCTTCTTTTAAAATATTGTGCGATTGTGTGATGGTTTTTATTGCTATCGGGTCCTTTAGGTCTCTCACGTACTGTGATTGAGCCCATTCGGGACGAATGAACGAAAAAGTGGATCCCGTGTCAATCAACATTTTTATTACCTTGTTTGGAGCGATCTTAACTATTACATACGGCAGGGTTGAGTGGCCCTTTCTAGCCCCTAGATATCCTGTTTGCTGTTCGAGGCTAATAGCGAAAAATTTGCATCATCCTCTTGGATGTTATGCAGCTGGCCATTAGTCGACGGCCGATTTCCGCTATTGGCAGGATTATAAGACCTTCTCGAGTTGGTTGAATTTTTTGACTGCCTCGAGTTGTTGGAGCTATAGGACTGTCCGGAATAGTTGGAATTCTGACATCCTGGACAGACCGCTCCCTCCTGTGTCTCCAGTCCCCTGGATCGCTAACTGCCCCTCTCTGGGTTTGTAGTTGTTGTAAGTAGGGTTATTCCACTGCCTGTTGTGATTGTTTTGCCCGTAATTCCACCTATTGTTCCTATTCTGGTAGTTCCGATACCGCCTTGTATAATTCAAATTTTCCCCTTGGTTATAATTGTCCGGCCGGAATGGGTTACCCATCACCAGATATGGGAAACCAAATCCTGACCATCCATCCATGCCGGGCATCGCCAACGGCATTGGAAACAGCAGTTGGGCATTACCTGCCCACCGATACTGTGACCAACTGCCGTTCTGTGGCTCCGCCGTCGGATTATCCTGTTTCCCAAGGTCCTGGCTTGGGGTCTCCTCGCCCTGCATCTCATTTGTTCCTTGACCTTTTATTTCTACCTCTGTTTCCTCTAGGGTGCCCAATTCCTTCTCCCTGCAAGCTATTTCATACGCCTTTGTTATATTTGGGACCCCCATGCTTTTGATGGTCACTCCTATCGGCCCTTTTAAAGCTGATACAAACGCATTTAATGCCATCTTTTCATACCATTTGGTCTTATCGCTTCTCAGTAATATGCCTGGTCCGCTTGATTTGGCCAAACTCACTAAGGCCTTCTTCAGAGTATACAAGGCATCTATTTCCAGCTTCTTTTCCTTAATGTGCGTTAGTTCCATTATTAGATCCTGTTCATATCTCGTATCTTTAAAATGGGTAATCAATATTCCTTTAATTTGATCCCAGTTTAACTCTGATTCATCTAAATCCAAAACCTTATCCACTGCTCCTACGATTTTGCTTCTGATTGCCCTAAGCGCAATTACCCCGATGTTCGACCTCTCTTCGCCTTTGATGAGGCTCAGGATCTGCTCCACTGCTCCTATAAATCCGTCTAATTTCCCTGCATCTCCTTCATATTTCGGTATTATTTCAACGAGCGTTACGTCGGCGTATTAGAGCCCAAGTGCTGAAAAGGAACGAGGAAGTATCATCCTGACCAGGCACGCCGGCTAAGCTCGTCGTATTTGGGGTGGTTTCTTTGGAAGCCACTTCATCTCTAACATAGTGAGAATAAATTTATCGTGCCTGAAAAATCGATCGAATTCTTAAGGTCCGTCGGTCTTCTGTCTGCACTGCCCCACAAGCTCAGCTGTAGCTTGATCGTAACACGATCGGGCTGTGTTTCGGCCACATTCCCTCCCCTTTACACGTTCGTGTGCCAAATGGATCGTCGCGGGCTGCGCAATACGATCCCTTAGTGTCGCGGTCGTCAGTCAAAAGTTATGTCACTGTTCTTGACCCATTTTTCCATGTTTTCCAGCTCCCCCTTTTAATTGGTTTCTACCAGCACATTATGAGATTCGATTCACATTATAAATTTATTGTAAAAGGAGTGCTTGTAAGTGCGCATAATATTGACAAACTATATATATTAGGTGTATATGTGCTGATGGTAAAAAATATGTTTGTATTGGTGGGAGTAAAACTATGGTAACTAAGATTAAAAGTTTAGAAATCTAGACAGAAGGTCTCAAGGTATAAATTCTCCAGTTCTGTTACAGATATTGGTAGATTGACTTTGGATAGTAAATATCTTACTTTAATAGCGAAATGAGGTTCTCTAGTAAAAATAGTGAACCTCGCCTGTGTTGGTGCAGTCGTACACATATATGTATATTTAGAGGAAAACAAATATAGAAATTTACTCATTGATATCCTGGCGATGAGATCTCGACGCTCTGGATCAATTGGTTTGTAGATAAATATTAAATTAATTATATATATGTGGAATTAGTGCACTTAAAAATAATATTTATGGGTAATATATATTTTGAACATCGCGCCTTTGGGTAACTATTATTTTTTTTGTTTTTTATATCCGTTACTCGTAGAGTAAAAGGGTATATTAGTTCGTGCAAAAGTATGTAACAGGCAGAAGGAAGCGTTTCCGACCATATAAAGTATATATATTCTTGATCAGGATCACTAGCCGAGTCGATCTAGCCATGTCCGTCTGTCCGTCTGTCTGTCGCAGCGCAAGTTTTTCACGCCGATGTGCCACGCCCTCTCTAACGCCCACAAACCGCGAAAAACTTTGACCCGTTCTGTATGAACGCTGAGATCTCGGAAACTATAAAAGCTAGCAGATTGGGATTTGGCATGCAGATTCTAGGGGTTAATACGCAGCGCAAGTTTTTCACGCCGATGTGCCACGCCCCCACTAACGCCCACAAACCGCGAAAAACTGTGGCACCCACAGTTTTGAAGCTATATTAACGGGAAAAGTAATGTGTATTTGTTTCATCAATACATATTGATAAACCAAAGTGGGAAACTCCCCCCCCCCCCTTAACGCCCACAAACCGCGAAAAACAGTGGCTCCCGTCTGTATGAACGCTGAGATCTCGGAAACTATAAAAGCTAGAAGATTGGGATTTGGCATGCAGATTCTAGGGGTTAATACGCAGCGCAAGTTTTTCACGCCGATGTGCCACGCCCCCTCTAACGCCCACAAACCGCGAAAAACTGTGGCACCCACATTTTTGAAGCTATATTAACGGGAAAAGCAATGTGTATTCGTTTTATCAATACATATTGATAGACCAAAGTTGGAAACCCCCCTCCCCCCTAACGCCCACAAACCGCGAAAAGCTGTGGCGCCCATAGTTTTAAAGCTAGAGCAAAAGTGTAAACGTTATTTTGTTTGGGTTATTAACGCCTACCGAAATGTAGAAGAAATTTTTTAAATTTTTTGAAGCGGATGCTTGGTTTGCCCTGCTTGAGACTGCTGACCTTAGCTGAGTAACGGGTATTTGATAGTCGAGGCACTCGACTATAGCGTTTCCTCTTGTTTTTTTTATATAAAACACTGAACAGATAAATAATAAAAAAAAACCTATACGTATATAGAGGGAAAGAAGAAAGCGGCACTCAGGCATCCAGGTGAACTTCACTGCAAGGACTTCTCAAGTAGTTTCTTATTACATATGCACGTTTGTTGCGGTGGCTGGTTTTGTTTTGGGTTTTCAGTGGTGTTACTGATAATTATTTGTTTTAATTTATTTTATTGTTAGTGCTGTTGTTTCTTCACTTTTTTTCTTTTTGTTTTGGTTGCGGTGACTGATTGTTTATTTGATTATTCACTTTATTGTTTCGTACTTAATCCCGGTTTCGCTCGGACCAGTTGGAGGCAGCGGTTACGATTCTCTCCAAATCGTTATCGTTATACATTCTGAGTCCTCGTAGGACTACAAGGACCATTATTAACACTGTGATCAGACACAAGACGTTAAACACTTTTACAATTTCGTCTTTGTGATCTATCACTTCGACGTTGTTGATGACGTTGGCAGTGTTGTCATCCGCCTTAGACGTTTTAGATCCCATTTTGTTTTGTTTAGTCCTTTAACCGCGAAACTTTGAGCAAAGGATCTTGGTCTTTGGGAAGATATTATAATTGATATTTTGCACTTAGAATTGCTCGTTCGATCGATCTTGATCCCTTGATTTTCACAAAAGTCCCGAACAATAGCAGAGGACAACGGGTACTGGTCGCCTGGTGTCATTGGACCCCAGTTTTGAGTGTTATAGCGCGTCCCGAGGCAGAATTAATTCTGTCTCTAGCGTCCCGACTCGTATAACTGCCGGCCGTATCTCAGAATATGACCTCTTCTCCGTGGAGTTCTAGTTCTTTTATACCGTTGTTACAGATTTTCTTTTTGCTTCCGGGTTCTTATTTTCGTACCTAAATGTTCCCATCTAGGTACTCATTTCCCCTTGCTCCAGCTAACTTTCCCACTTTGGATTTAGCTAGCGTCAGCTCTCATGTTTATATCAGTCTCTCGGTGCTTTACTGACCGCTATATTTTCCATTGAATTGTCCAGTTAATGTATTATATTGCATTGTGCAAATTTTGGTCTTTCTTTCTTTTTTTCGCAACTTTACATACTGTGGCTGCCCGCTTCTTTCTTCTCCTCTCACCATAACCGGCGCTCGTAACAGGCTCGATGTCGTCGATGCGGATTCCGTATGGAACGACCTCGCAAAAAGAAGCCTACGACAGGCGGTTACAGTGTGTTGTTTTTGCCTCCTTTTTTTTTGTGCCTGAGTCCAGCTCAACGTGTGGCCTCGACCCATAGCCTGGAATACAGAGTGTCGTGCTCTATCGACTGTACTAGCCGGGCTATTTTGTTGTGGCTGTTATCAACGTAATTTTGTTTGTTTTGTTTGTGAATAAATTAAAAAAAGGGTTTTGTATTTGCAGATAGATAATTATATATATATAATTTTATTTGTGTTTTTTTTCTATTTTTACAACCTGATCCGGATCTTAGGTGCTGGGCGCGTCACCCATCCTCCCAGCTGCTGCAGCTCTAATCGCAACCGGAAGATCAACAGGCTGTTGCAGTCCACATTTTCATGGACCCTCTGTAGGTGGTCCTGATCTGCCGAACTTGTATCCTTTTATGCCGTAGTTGGTCCTCCCTCCATGACAGCATATGCTTGTACCAATCAATCCGCTCGAGGGATAGCTCAAGGAAGGAGAGTTTTTCCTCTATCTCCTTCTTGAACTCGCGCATTTCCCACGTGGTTCCATTAATCCTACGTTTTTGGGGCCTCATGGTCATTTTTGTCTGATTCGGATTTGTCGTGTGGTCGAGTTTATATAGCAGGTCTTCGGATCTCATTCAGGGGGTCAGGCTATATAGAGGTCTTTGGCATGGTATACCCCAACACTTTTGCCAACTCCGTTGCCTAATTCATACAACGAATTCCCGTGTCGTTTAAGTATGACACACCGAACTCGGTTTGGCCCTATCTTTGGCCCTTCTGCTCGGTTACTTTGCCGATAGTTTTTTCGGTAAACCACCTGTCCCACTGAAAACTCAACTTCTCTGCTGCGGGTATTATATGTCCTTTCTGCTTTCTCGTGTGCACGGGTTAAACCTTTATTCACTCGATCTCGTGTTAACTTCATCTTGTCCGCTAAGCACACTACCTGATCGGTTGCTGTGACACCGCCAAGGCGTCGCATTATCGCATACCCACTTGCGTGTGAGACCATCCCAATTCCGCTGGTCTTTCTCAGTCGTTGCCCGGAGTATTTGCAATATGGATCGGTTTACCCTCTCAGCTGCATTAGCTTGCGGAGCATAGAAGCCAGTTCGTATGTGTCGTATTCCATATTGCTCGAGCAGTTCTGCGAATACCTGAGCGACGAACTGCTTGCCGTTATCGAAGTGTATAAACTCTGGCACTCCAAACTGATGGAAAATTGACTTCTCCAGAAAGCTGACGACTCCTCCAGCGGTGGCTTTCCGCATCGGTTCTAACCAAACGAACTTAGTAAAATGATCTAGACACACAAAGATTACGGTGCTTCCGAATTTTGTTCTGGGGTATGGCCCCATGATCCCCATCAATATATAAACTTTGCCCTGGGCGTTCAGTTATGGTTTGTTTGCCCATTGGAGGTCGGTTCGTTTTGTTGACGGTTTTGCTGACTTTGCATTCTTCACAATTCTTTATTATTTCTTGTACGCTGACTGTCATGCCGGGCCAGTAATAAAATTGTCGTATTCTTTCCAGGGTTTTGTGGATTCCTCCATGACCTGCCGTCTTGGCGTGATGAGCTTGAATGGCGATATCCTGCCTAAGCTCTACCGGAACCCACAGTTTCCAAGCTCGGTCTATGCTAATTACTTCTCCCGACCGGAAGCCTAATCGTTTGTACACATAGCCTTCGGACACCTGAATGTCTGGTGTCTTTTCTGCGTGCATCTCCACTACCAGAACCAGCTCTCGGTACTCTTTCGACTGGAATGCGACCGCCTTTAGGTCCACTTGGATTTCTGCCGAATATTCTGTAGCTATCTCGTCCATATGTGTTTTCGAGAGCGCGTCGGGGACTACGTTCAGTCCCCCTTTTCTGTGCTCAATCTGGAAATCAAAATTAAAATTGCTGCATAACACTCCAGCTCCGTAATGGAATAGTTCCGCTAAGATTTATTCAACTTTGCAGACATGTATGCGATTGGATGTTCTCCGCCGTCCTCGTCCGTTTGAAATAACATTGGATGGTGAAAGGCTTGGAGAAATTCGGTGTTATCAGTACTGGCGCGGAAACCATGCTGGTTTTCAAGGCCTCAAACGCTTTCACTCCTTCTTGGTCAAGTTCGTATTTCTTAATCCGATCCTTTTTTAGACTCTCATGGAGCGGCGCAGCCGTTTGTGCGTAATTCTGAATAAAACGCCGATACCATCCCCAAAAATATCCGCATTTTCTTGGCGAAAGTGGGCTGCCTGAATTTTTGCCTGGTCTGTTTTTATGCGACCTCCGCCTGCAATATACCTTAGATATTTAGCTTGGCTGTAGCAGAATTTACTTGTATCCACGTTGATCGTCAGCTTTGCCCTTCTCAAGCAGTCACTGACCTGCCGCAACATATCTAAATGTTCCTCAAAAGTAGGCGAACATACCAGCAGATCGTCGAGATATACAAATACATGCTCCCGTAGTGCAGCTGGAATAACATTGTCCATTAGTCGGCACTTTCTCTGTGCTGCATTGCATAAGCCAAACGGCATAACCGTGAACTGATACAACGGGCGACCTGGCACCGTGAACGCTGTTTTCTCCCTGCTCTTGGCTTCTAAGGGTATTTGCCAGAAGGCGTCTTTCAAATCGATTGCCGAAATATAATATGTTTCTTGCAGCCGACTCAATAAGCCCTCAATGTGTGGTAAAATATACGCATCATTTATAGTCCGGGAATTTACTTTGCGGGCGTCTAAGCAAAGACGGTTTTTCGTGCCTCTCTGCACCAAGGTGACTGGGGACCTCCAGCTACTGTTACTTTCCTCAATTACTCCTAAACTTATCTTTCGATCCAGTTCGGCAAACACCAGCTGTTGTTTTGCTGGTATGGGATAGTGCCTCTGCTTAATCGGCAGATTTGTTGTTCTTTTAAATCAGTCTTCCCTAAGCCCATGTCCGAACATAATGGAAAGGTGGCCACCAGTTGGTTTAAGATGGTTTCCTGTTCCGGCAAGCGGTTGTCGTTTTTAAGGCTGACAATGGAGGCCACTATTTTTTTTCCTAAATTCCCGTGTGGAATCCATAGAATGATGTAGGTGTTGAAGCTTCTTATCCTTCCGGTGCTGTCTCTCGTCCTCTTTTTTATCGTCCGGGTTAAAGATTCGTGCGCGAGCCGTCTCATACTCCGTCTTCCGCTGCTTAAATGATTTATGCGGAGAAATCTGCGCCGGGCTCGCGATCGTGCTCTCTATTTCTTCTGAGTCTCGTTTTGATAAAAAAGGAGCCTGCATTGAGTGATATGAGTCACTTTTGTCACAATAATGACACTGTGTGTCATGGAATCGGGCTTGGCATTCTGTCCCCTCTGCTTGGTTGCGGTGGCGATAGAAATCGGCCGGCTTGTTGCAAGTGTAACACAAGTATGTGTGAAACGGGGATGAGCACTCTCCTCCTGCTTCTGGTCCATTCCCTCCTGCGAGAACTTTCTTGTTTGCATTTTGCCGCAATGGGTTCGTCCTGCTCGGTTTTTCCGCATTCGCTCCCTGTGATCGCCGGTCTTTTTGGAACGCCTCGAGTTGGTACTCTTCTGATTCGCTGTCTTCCTCCGACTTGTTAAAATCTCGTTGACGTGTCGCGGGCGTGTTCTCTTATTTCTTATCCACTTCTCCAACCGTCTTCCCTTCTTTTTGAACTCTGCTAACGAATCTATTGGAGAAGCCAACATAAATGTTCCGAGTTGGGAGTTCAAATTTTCTTTCAAAATCTCCACCAGGTCTGATTCTGGAATTTTCCTTCGCATCTTAAAATGCAGATTGTGCATTGCCGAGATGTAATCGTCCAAGCTCTCATTATAAACCTGGTGCCGCTCCACCAGATCTTTGATGGTAACATAATCGTTTTCTTAGGCTGAGAACGCCCTGGTCATCTCTCGTATCAGCGAAAAGTAGCCGAAGTCGTACTCATCAGCTTTGTCTTCTAACAGTTGCCAATACCACTTCAAGGCGGGGCCTGTGAGTAACACATGAAACTCTCTGAGCACCTGTTCCTCCGTGCACCCGTATAAATCCTTCATCCTTTCCACCCGAAACAGAAAACTTTCTACGGACATACCCCTGGCAGTGCTATCAAACTTGAGTTTCCAATTGTCGAGTCTGGCGTTTTGGTTTCCAGCTGATCGATGATTTAGCTGTGAAACTCCCCTCTATCGTTCATTCGGAGTAGGCGGATCCCCTGAAGCCTGTCCAGGGTATCTTGGTGGTTCTTGTCCCCTTGCTAGTTGGGGAGTGGAGCTATTGCCTCCTGGTAAGTTTCCGGATCCCTATGCTTCGCTTACTTCAGCGACTCGCACCTGGAGATTTATCATTTGTGTGTTTAACTCTGTTTAATGGCTGACATCAACCTCTCCAGCCTACTTTCAGAGGTGGAATGACGTGGCCTTGCTTCTGTGTTTGGGAGCACGCTGGATCTTCCTTGCGGCTGGCCTAGCCGGTTTGTAACCCCCCCTACGGCTCCTAATGAGTCGTTCATTTCTGAGCTGTTGTATTCCGCCAGGCTTCCCATATTATCGAGCTTACTGCTGAAGCTCACCGATTGATTGGGTGTTGAATCCGTTGAGCTGCTGGTGCTCGCTTGATCCTAATCTTCTTCTGACCGCTTCTTCTAGTTTGAACAGCCTGTCTTGCCGCTAATGTGGATGACCGTACCGATCTAGTCAGAGGTAATTTTAGCGCGACTTGCTTTCGTTTCCCTGCCATTAATTTTCACTTATATACCACTCGCTAGCTTAGCTCGTATCTGACCTACCTTAATTTATATTCTCCTACGTTTAGCTCGTGCCGCGGTAATTTGATCCTGACTGGCACGCGCCCATCAGACGATCAAAGAAACAAATAAATATCCAAGAAATAAAATAATTGAGGTAAATCCTCAAATTACCAAAGGGACGGTCAAAGACAATGACGACTATGTATGTGTATGTTGACGTATGGTGTATTTATGCTGAATACACTTCATAAGCTGTCTTTCAATGGACAAAGACGTGACACAAATATAAATCAAATTTTTAAGTCGGGATTTCTGGTATGATTGGGTATATACGGGTCAAGAAACCGTCCGAAATTAAGCCCCCGTATCTACCAAAAAAAATCCCTACACAAAAGAATTCCATGGATGAATTCAACTGATCTCCTCTGGAGCTACCAATTCCGCCCATATCCTATTGATCTCTTCCCAAGACTACAACCGGAGTGCTGATTCCCCGTAGAAGGTACTGTCCGAACCCTCTCCCCCCAGTCATCGGAAAACATCTAAGCTCACTTATAGACAGACGAAAAGAGCTTTATTCCAAGACACTAGGAACTGCCTCGCTGCTTCCTCTCTCTCTGGTCTCAAACCTCTCGAGCGACCTGGTTCTGTGCCTAGTACAAACGGATAGCGTCGGCCAGAGAGATACAATTCGTCACCCGCCCTTGTAGTTGTGGTATCCATTCAGACTCGAACCTCTCGAGCGATCTGGACTAGCTGTATGGATCCGGTCAGTACGCCCCCTCCCCCCTGGTCGATCTCAAGATCAGCAACGTAATCGCAACATCCTGACACCGCCAGTTGATACGCCGCAGCCTTTGCAGCAACTCAGCTTGATCTGGACTCAAACCTCTCGAAGGACCTGGCATAGCCTAGTCAAGCGGACAGCGTCGGCCAAAGGAAGCCCTTAAATTTAGCTCCCTACAAAAATAAAAACTCCGTCTTGCACGTAATATTTTAATAATATTATAAAAAGGAAAACTCATATTTCTCTCCGCAATTCTTAGTACATTTTTCCATGTTCAAACAAAGGATATCTATGATCTTAAAAAGGAAACAAAGTATAAAGTCATTCCCCTATTCTGAGACAAAGTCCGGATGGAAAGGAATCTCCACGCTGGACCTCGTGCGCTGCTTGCTATAATTCGTCATCAGTACTGGCCGGTCGGCGGGCGCAAATGAGTGGCAAGCGTAGTGAACAAATGCATCAGGTGTGTTAGGGCCAAGCCGCGTTTACTCCAGCACATCACGGCAGACCTCCCCATGAAAAGATTGGATGACGGATCGGAGGCCCCTTTTTCTATAAAAGCGAAGTGCGTTATCGGCCGCCAGTAAAATGCTACATCTGCGTGTTCATCTGCTTCGCAACGAAGGCCATACACCTGGAACAGGATTTGTCTACTCCTGGTTTTATTAGCGCCCTTCAGCGGCCCAGAGAAATATGGTCTGACAATGCGACTAACTTCGTGGGAGCCAGTAACGAGCTTAAGCGTTTAAAGGAGCTGTTCATGAGCGATGCGCATCAGAATGCAGTACAAGACTTCTGTGTAGCGGATCAAATCGATTGGCGTTTTATACCTCCTCGCTCTCCGCACTTTGGTGGGCTGTGGGAGGCCGCGGTAAAAACTGCTAATTACCACTTCTATCGCTCAGCTTCCAACTTTTCATGACTTACGCACCCTAGTTTGCCAAATTACTTCAATCGTAAACTCACGACCATTAATTTCCATTACAGAGCATCCAGACGACTTGGATGTGCTGACTCCCGCTCAGTTTTTGGGCACAACTCCACCCAAATCTCTGGCAATTCCAGACGTCACTGGATTAAACTTCGATCGCCTTGATCGTTGGCAAAGAGTTTCCTATCTTCAACAGACATTTTGGTCACGCTGAACGGAGGAGTACCTCACCCTCTTGCAAGAGAGGTCTAAATGGAGATCGAACCAACCTGGACTTGCTGTCGGTGATATAGTCCTTATCAAGAACGAGAACTCACCGCCTCTTAGTTGGCCATTATCAAGGCTGACCAAGCTAATCGTCGGACCTGATGGCGTTGCAAGAGTTGCTGAGCTTAAGACCGCACTGAACACCACAACTAGGGCTGTTGCCAAGCTATGTCTGCTGCCTAAGATGGATGTTAGAGACCCGTGCCAGCTAAGCGCTTAGCCAGACCGCGCAACACAGCTGAGCTTGCGAACACTGATAAGAAGAGCGCCGCATAACAGCTGTCCCTTGTTGTTGTTATCGGCTGCGGCAGCAAGTCATCGGCTGCGGCAGCAAGTCATCGGCTGCGTCCGATCGTAGTTCAGTTCGTTTTCTAACTTTCGCCCTTTCGTTTCGCATGCAAACGGCAAGTACTTTGGCCTGCCGTCTTTGCAATCATTGAATTGAACTCATCAAACTTTGTGCATTCGCCAATAAACAACGAATACTGCTACTATACTGCTTATATTGTTATTTCGGACAATTTGTTTGTATTTTAGTGGTTGATTATTGGATTCTCGAGCGCCTTATTAGCCAACAGTGCTAGTGAAAAAGCTCACTCTAGCCGCAAACATTTGGAGACCCCGACGTGATAGCAATTCGGCTATTGTTAATAATCAAATACTTAAAAAATCAATGCGAGCGAGCATTTTAGAATTTTCGCACACATACATACGCGTATACAGTGAAGGTGTTCAAATACAGTTTCGTGAATGCCGGTCTCACTGCAACGGTTCTTATCAACTCTATCTCATTCCACCTTCTTCGCGCACGCGCAACTGTACTCGCGTCCAAATTTGACTTTGGTGTTGAGTGCTAACAGAACATTGCGGTGAACTATGTCGGACGAAGAAGCGGGAAAACGCCGATGCAAAACAGGGTGTCTTTTAACAAACGCAAAGTAAATGCCCTTGTTCAGCGAGTGCAAAGTATTAGCAATGAGTTTTCCCAAGGCGCTATTGGGGAGCTTAGTACCATTGATTTAGAAGTGCGCCTAAATTAAATAAACTAATTAGCAACCTCATTTAATACTGCGAATGATGCGCTTGAAGAATTGGACAACAACGAAATCGATAGCCAAACTCGTGAAACTTTTGACAATTGTGTAATGGCAATTATAGTTCGTGTTCGCAGCCAATTGCAGACTCGTCGGCCGGAGCAGCCGCCCTGCTCTACGTTCCGCCATTAAGACTCATCGGATCGGCCAACCGTCGTTGTGGCCAACAGATCGCGCGTCCCGGAAGTAAAATTGCCTACCTTCGCTGGCGGCTACACGGAGTTTGCAGATTTCGTCTCCGTTTTCACGTCAATAATACATAACGATTCGGAATTGTCAAATATCGAGAAGCTTCAATATCTGCGATCTTGTGTACATGGCCCGGCGTTAGATACAATCAGAGCGCTAGAGATTTCTGACGCCAACTATCTTGCAGCGCTAGATCTATTAAATAAACGTTTTAGTAACAAGCGTCTTGTATTTCAGGCACACATCAGCGAGATGTTTGGGCTTGAGAAGGTGGAGGTGGCGTCTGCAATAAAACTACGGAAACTATCGGACAAGCTAAATGCACATTTGCGCGCTCTTCTGGGAATGGGCACCTTGGAGGAGCTTTCTGGAGCTATATTTGCCTATATACTTATTCAAAAATTGGACAGAGCTACTCAATCTAAATGGGAAGAAACTGCATCGATGGGGGAAATACCGATGATCGCGGATTTCACCTCGTTTTTAAAAGCACGAAGCCAACGCCTGGAAACTATGGATCATGCCACGGCCACATACGCGCCTGGCAAGCAGGTTGGAAGGAACCAACTTAACAGTAGTAGAAATTCACTTGTAGCAACTAATTCCAACGGTCAGGGTTGTGATTTTTGTAGAAATAGCCACTCTATATACTCATGCACATCTTTTTCCTCAACCTTGCACCGTCTGCTCGATTAAAGAAGGTCAAAAAGGTTGGGCTATGTATCAATTGCCTTAAGGGAGGCCACCAGGTTCGAGCATGCAAATCGAACAGTGCGTGTCGCGTCTGTGGATCAAGGCATCAAACATTGCTTCATTTTAACACACCGGATGCCACTGCATCACCGAATTTGACGAGCGTGTCCCAACCCGCCGAACCACCTTCTCCAGTGGAAGAAACTTATTCGTTCCGCATTCTTATAGCCCAAAATCTCAATCAAGATTTATTGCGACAGTAGTCATCCTTGTAAAAAATTATGCTGGAACTCTCGTTCCATGCCGCGCTTTATTAGATTCAGGCTCGCAGGTCCATCTTATCACCTCCAAGTTTGCGTAACAGTTGCAACTAAAACGAACCAAGTCAACAGATGTCGTGTCAGGACTTGGAGACGCCAGCTTCGCATCCGATGGCTGCACTATTCATTTAAGCCTGCATTCTCGAATCTCTGATTACCAGGCCAATATTACCGCTCTAATTGCGCCTAAGATCACAGATCACCAGCCAAGTTTCTCCTTTGACATTGCAAATTGGAACATTCCAAATAACATACGACTAGCGGATGCAGAATTCTTCAGGCCTCAGCGCATCGATCTTCTCATAGGAGCCAATTTGTTCTCTGATCTTCTCTCACGTTTTTCGGTTGGGTGGTTTCAGGAGGTAGCAGACAATCTCAGAGGACGGCATTAGTAGCAGCTCAATCCACGCCGCAATATGAACTAGAGGCTGATGAAAGAATCCATATGCTGCTAAGGCGCTTTTGGGATATTGAATCTTGTGGCTTAAACTTAGAAAAGGTCAAACAAGAATATATAGATTGTTAGAATCACCGTCAAGTCCAATTTTTCTCGCCTCCCAACTGGGGAGTTTTCTGTAAGGTTGCTGTTAAAGCGCAACTTGGATGTCTTAGGCGTTTCTTATACACAGGCACAGAAAGGTACGCAGCGTTCATCAAGGAATATCGAGATTTGGCTCACATGTCGTTAGTGGGTCCCTTTCTCATGACCGGTCCCACCCTTCAAGCTAAATTGTTCCATACGCTTCGAACCTTTCGAGTAGCATTAACCGGGGACATTTGTAAGATGTACATATGTGTTCGCGTTCCAGAGCCTGATAGCTTCCTGCAGTGCATCCTATGGAGAGACTCTTCACGAGAGAAAATGCAAACCTATAGACTCGATACAGTTACATACGGTACCAGATCAGCGGCCTTTCTTGCCACGCGTTGCATGCGACAGTTGGCTCATGATGAGCAAGATGCATATCCGATCGGCTCTGTCATTCTAAATCGTGATTTTTACGTTGATGATTTAATGACAGGAGGCGAATCTATAGAAGAGGTGGCTGAGATCATGAAGCAGACAACGGAATTCTTAAAGAAAGGTCACTTTCAAATCAGAAAGTGGTGCTCTAACGCATTAGAGCTCTTAAATGGAATTTATAGACAGGATAACGAGAAGCTGCTAAGGTTTCACGATGGAACAGACTTCACAAAGAACCTTGGCTTGCTTTAGGATCCCGCTTCAGATCGATTTCTCTTCTCTGTCTCGCCCGAATCGACGTCACCTAGGCCAACGAAACGCTCTATTCTGTCCATCGTCGTTCGCTTTTATGACCCCTTAGGATTGGTTGGACCCATCATAACGAAGGCCAATATATTTCTACAGCTCTTATGGAAGGAGCAACTTCATTGGGATGAAAGCTTGTCGGCCTCGTTGGCATCTGCTTGAATCGCCTTCTATAATAGTTTGTCTAACTCTCCACGTTTCGCCTTTCCGCGGTTAGTTGTACTTCCAGATACTCAAGTTGAAGTCCATGGATTCTGCGACGCCAGTATACTCGCATATGGTACTTGCAACTACATTGTATCAAACAAAAACACCTCTTAACGAGGTAAAAACTAGTGACGATCGCACCTTCAACATACAAAAGTTCTGATATCAACATTTGTGACGAAAGATGATTACACACATGATTAAATACACTTTTTAAAATTTATTTTTTCGGAACTCTGCAATGCCTATAAAGGGAAAAAAGCTAGATTAGTTTTGAAGAACACACGAACTATTGCAGAGTGCCGAAAAAAAAATTTTAAAAAGTTTATTTATGCATGTGTGTAATCATCTTTCGTCACATATGTTGATATCAGAACTTTTGTATGTTGAAGATGCGATCGTCACTAGTTTTTACCTTGTTAAGAGGTGTTTTTGTTTGATATCAGCGGTTTTTGTTTTAAACATGAGTCATATCATATCTTCATACTTTTGCTTCCATAGGATCGTGTTCTAGCGTTTTCTTTCCGCTAAATTAGCGGGTTTTGTCAAAGTCGTCAAAAAAAGTTTTCTATATGGAACGGTTTAAAATACAGTTTAGATACGCACAAACAAATTTAAATGCTCGAGCAGGATTAGTTGTTCTAAGCTAACAAAAGTGGCCATTTTTGAATTTAAATCATTTTCAAACGTAACTTTTAACAATAACGAGTTACATACCAAAATTTAAGGAATCTCAAGGCCTCTACGGATTCATGTTTTAAAGAAAATCGTTTGAGCCGTTTTTGAGAAAAATAAAAAAAAGCTAAAAAAAAATTTATTTTAAATTGTTTTGCTTATGGTTTTTTAACCATTGCATTTACATACATTTTGTTATAAAGGCGTTTATTTTTTTTTTAAATACCTTTAATATGAGGTGAAGCCCAAGTCTGTAGCATTAATATTTCGCAAGTTACTTACTTACGAAATTTAGCCTTTTCTAGCGGTTTTCCCGCCAAACTAGCTTGTTTTTTTAAGAGTCGTAAAACAAAAGTTTCCTAAATGGACGGGTTTAAAACATTTCTAACGATTCTTTGACCCTACAGTTTGGATACGCACCTACAATATTCAATGCTTAGGCAGCGTTAGTTGTTTGGGCTGGCAAAAGTGGCGATTTTCGTTTCTGAATAACTTTTAAACGTGACTTTTTACAGTAATGTGTTATATACCAAAATTTAAGGAATCTCAAGGGCTATACAGTTTAAAGTTTTAAAGAAAATCGTTAGAGCCGTTTTTTAGAAAAATAAAAAAAAGCTAAAAAAAAAAGTTAAAAAAATTTTGTTTTGTGCATATCTTTTTAACTATTACATTTACACAAATTACATATACGGATTTCAAAATACCTTTCAAACGAGATACAGCACAAGTCTGTAGCTTCAGTAGTTTAGAAGTCACAGCCTTCCGTATTTTAGCTATTTATAGCTGTTTTCCCGCTAAACTAGCGGGTTTTTCCATAAGTGGTAGAACTAAAGTTTTTTATATCGAGCTGTTGAACATCATTTCAAATTTTCAAGACTTTAAAACCATGTTTTGGGACACACAGACAAACTGCCAAACTGACAAACAGAATTCATATTTCATTTTGATTAGGCCCCCGCAAATTTGTTTTCGGTATAACTTTTGAACGGAGCGCCCGATATGACCCCTCATATTAAGCGCATTTTCAGTAGGAATACAACAAACGTAGTGCGAGGAGCCAATTATCCCCACCGGCCCCAACAGATCCAAATTTCTAAATTTTCACTTTTACACTTTCACCGCTCTCTCTCCCAAACCAATTGATTTTCTTGAGGTCTTGGTATGCAATCCTTTAAGTTTTAGCAATACCTTTAATTTGGTGTATTACTCATTACGATCGGACTATCACAGCAGATTTTCAATTTTGCGGCTATATATAGTAGTCGCCTTCGCACACTCTCCTGGTGCGCTTCGTCACTACATGGACTGCCGTCCATAGTGATCAAGAGGAAAGGAAATAACTCAATCGCAGCTGCTGTGCCCAAGATCTCGTGTGGCACCTCTTAAGGGTATGACAGTTCCCAAGCTGGAGCTGTGCGGAGCAGAGTTGCTCGCTCAGCTTATTAATGAAGTAGCAGGCATGAAAATATTCGGCAAAAGATTCTATTGTTGGTCCGACTCAACCACTGTTTCGTCGTGGATTCGCAGCGAGCCCGCCCGTTTTACTGTCTTTGTATCAAACAGAGTCGCCAGCATTTAGAAGCTGATGTTGACTTACGCAGATTGGCGCTACATACCCACTAAATTGAATCCGGCAGACACATTGTCAAGGGGAGCTCTTCCTTCGGAGCTCATAGGTTCAAAAATATGATTTGCAAGCTTCATGGCCAGTATCTGTAATTTCTCTTGATGATTACTCCGCTCAATAAAGAAAAAGACGTCCGATCTGGTTGAGTAAATATGCGTAAGACAGTAATCGCTTTATTCGATAATGTTAATGATGGTACGTGAAACAAGTTCGTGATATATCGATATAGAGAATAATGTTAATAGTTTACAGTGCTGTTTTAATACCCTTCCTCAATGTATGAAAACTATTATACATTTAATATAGAGATAATTTTTTAGTAAGCTCGCAATGCTTTTGTTTTTGCAGATTTTTAGTTAATATGTCTGCAATCATCTGATTAGTTGGAAGATACTGAAGAATAATTTGCCCTTCCTTAACAATATCTCGTACAAAGTGGTACCTGATTTCTATATGCTTAGATCTTGAATGGTGTACAGGATTTTTAGCCAATTGCTGAGCACTTAAATTGTCGGTATGCATTGTAGTCGATGTTTTGGAATCCCCGCAGCCGATCTCCAGGATAAGCCGTCTCAATGAAATCGCCTCCTTGCATGCAGACGACAAAGTCATGTACTCCGCCTCCGTGCTGCTGAGTGCCACGCTGCGTTGTTTTTCTGACTTCCAAGATAACGGTCCTTCAGCTAGGTAGAAGACATATCCGGTATGTGATTTCCTATCTGTTTTATCACCGCCCCAGTCTGCGTCCACATATCCAGATAATGCCTCCTTAGAATTCTTGTAATGCAACTTTAGATCCTTTGTTAAAGCCAAATATCGAAGAACATGCTTTACTCCTGTCCAATGCTCAATGTGGGGATCCTTATTACGTTGAGCCAATTTAGATACTGAATGTAATATATCTGGTCTTGTGCATAGAGCTGGCCACATGATTTCACCTATGGCCTTTTGGTATTCCTGCTCGTTCACCTTTTTGCATCCATCCTTGTCGCATAAAACTTGAAAACTAGCATCAAGTGGTGTGGCAGCTGGTTTGCACTCTCGAATGCCGTGCCGATGAAGCAAATTTTCAATATATTGGCTTTGACTCAAAGTAATATCTCCCAATGCGCCTTCTCGTTGAATTTCCATACCCAGGAACATGTGTAACTATCCCTGGTCGACACAGTCAAACTATTGAGAGATTTTGCTTTTAATGTTTATCAAATCTTCCTTGTCTTGGCAGGCTATGATCAGATATACCAGAATAAGGGATAAATGGGGTCCATCCGTGTTCATATATAGACATGGCTCGTTTTTACATGAACTAAAACCAATTCCACGAAGTACTTCATCAAACTTGTAGTTCCACTCTCTTCCCGATTGCTTCAAACCGTAGATCGCCTTCTTTAGCAAAAGCACTCCGTTCGCATGATCTTTATCCAGAAATCCGCATGGTTGTTTCATATAAACAGTGTCAGCTAAATAGCTATTCAAATAGGCAGTACATACATCCATTTGATGCAAATATAGTTTTAATTGTGCAGCCAGGGCCAGTATGAAACGAATGCTTTCCATCCTACAGACAGGTGAAAAAGTCTTGAAATAATTAATTCCATACTGCTGTGAGCAACCCTTAGCTACTAAACGTGCTTTGTACCGTTGGACTTGCCCATTGGCATCCCTCTTCACTGTATAAACCCATTTACATCCAATAGCGCGTTGGTTGGTAGTAAGGTCTACGATCTGCCAAGTTTGATTAGTCATCAAGGCCTTGTATTCTTTTTCCATCGCTTCTAGCCACAGCTCGGAATCGGGACAACTAATTGCTTCTTGGTAGCTTACCGAAAGAAATATATCGCCATTAACTGCTGCTCCCAGGACATTGTACTGTTTTCGCGGACGTCCAGGCTTGCCCGTTCGAATAAGTTTTGGTCTTCCAGGACCCACTCGTCCTACGTCTCTGGCTGCAATGTCTTCAACTTCCGCGCGATCGTCCTCTAAGTCACCGTCCTCTGCGCTGTCCTCATCGTCTGCGCTGATGAACTCATCACTGCTGCGACCATGTTGTTCTGCATCCTTGCTCTCCCCGTCCGATAGGTCGTACCCACTTGAATAGGGCTTGCCTTCGCCATTAGAGGTTAAATCCTTGCTGTCGATTTCATCCTCTACTTGGAGCTCTGGAGTACCGTTACCTTGTGGTAGGTCAAAGGATATTAGATCAGCAGTCGGGTCAAGTGCTCGCACGTCGAACAGTACATCCCTCTTCTCGATGACTTGTCCTGTGTTCGGATCATAGAGCCTATATCCTTTGGCTGTACGAGAATAGCCAACCATTCGGTATTCCTTTCCCTTTTTTTTGAGGAATTTATCAAAGGTTGTGTTAACAAATTCCTTTCCATTGTCGCTACGTATGCACTTTAAAAGCTTTCCTGTTTGCCTTTCCACAAGCTCCTTAGATTCCACAAACTTTGAGAAAACTTCGTCTTTACCTTTTAGAAAGTAAACAAAGATACGCCGGGACTTGTCGTCTATGAACGAAAGAAAGTAACGATTTCCGCACAGAGATCGTGTACTAAAAGGGCCGCATACATCTGTGTGAACAAGTTCCAGCACTTCACTGGCTCTACTCTCAGTTTTCTGTGGGAATGGTTGAACATGTATTTTGCTTAGCATACATGTCCTACATGATGCATTTGGTGGGATATTACAGCCTTCGATTCCACGAACAATTTCCTTTTTAAAACAATCGGTTAAACTACGAAAGTTCAAATGACCATATCGCATGTGCCATAGCATTCCATCGATACTGGATGCAGCAAGGCATTGGCCGGACATTCCCTCGAATATATACAGATTTCCAGTTCTGTTGATTTGTAATATACACTCTCCGCTCTGAATAATTTTGGCATGCTTTTCGTTAAAATGCACCAGATTGCCTTACGATACAGTTTGACTTACAGACATAAAATTTGCCTTCATCGTTGGCACATACAGAACGTCGCTTAGGACAATGGTGTACCGATCTGTTTTAAGCTTGACCACTCCTTTTCCCTCCGCTTTCAGGAATCCGTCTCCAGCCAATCCAATCAACTCAGAATGCTTCTTCATGCTTGTAAACATCTTATCGTCGCAGCACATATGACTCGTAGCTCCGCTATCCAAACACCACTTCGAACGACCAAGGCTATCTGAGTCCAGGACTCCCAACAAGCTGCACTGCTTTTGAACAGGGGTTGGGGGTGGCTTCTTCTTTTGAGATCCATCATTCCGACATTCGGCCTTGATGTGTCCTGGTTTTCCGCATTTGTAGCAAATTACACTCTTCTTCTTGTTGAATAACTTTGTAGCTACAAACGCCTGTGCGTGGGTGTGTGCGTGTTCTTGAGAATGAGACCGTCTTTCTCCTTCCTCTTTCACTTTGATTCGCAGCACCTCGAATTCTGGTAAGAAATCGCGCGTCTTAATGGCGACCACAAAGTTTTCATACTCTTTGGGAAGACTGGATAACAGTATGATTGCTCGTAGCTCATCACCCATCTCGATGCCCACCGACGAAAGCTGATCTAAAATTTCGCTGAAAGAGTTCAGGTGGCTGGAAACATTTGCGCCATCCTCCATTTTTAGGCTGAGTAACTGTTTGTAGAGTGATACTTTCCTAACGGGACCACTGGGCTGGTGCGCCTCCTTTAGCTTCGTCCATGCCTCAAATGCCGTCGTACAGGATTTGATGTAACTCAGCTGGAATGTTTTAACACTGAGGATGATCATTGCCAAAGCTTTACTGTTCCTGCTGGCCCAATTCGAGTCCTCAGCGACATTCTCCAGTTCCATCTCGCCTGAGGCCACATCCCAAAGCTCCGCGTGGACCAGTACGCTGCGCATTTGAATACTCCATGAATCATAATTCTTTTCTTCTAATTTATCAATTTGATAAAGCGCACTCATTCTGAAGCTGTGTTTCACTCTGGTTCTTACGCCACTCCTTTTTGCACTCGTAATGCAAAAATTACTTGTATTTCACAAATCCTTGAAATCTTTCTATTGAGCAATACCTCTTGATGATTATTCCGCTCAATAAAGAAAGACGTCCGATCTGGTTGAGTAAATATGCGTAAGACAGTAATCCCTTTATTCGATAATGTTAATGATGGTACGTGATACAAGTTCGTGATATATCGATATTGAGAATAATGTTAATAGTTTACAGTGCTGTTTCAATAATTTCAAAGGAATCATTACCAGAGCTTCGTAAACGAGTCTTCCTCGCAACATGTCCATTTGCGGATCTAACGGAAGGGCACAAATTCGCAAACTCCTTCCACAAACTACAGCGTTTTTTTGGATACATGTTTAAGTTTCATCAGAGGACCAAATCAAGCGGATTGACAGTGGCCGATTTAGTTGGAGGCACTCGAATGCTTGTTCGCTCGATCCAACAAGGGCACCTGTGGAGCGATTTGACATGCATATCCGAAAAGGGCCAGGTTTCGCTGTTCAGCTCAACATCATCACTCAATCTATTCGTTGATGAATTTGGGATTCTGCGCGTCGGCGGAAGACTTAAGAACTTAACTCTGGACTTCAATGCTCGTCATCCTATAATACTTCCAGGAGCCATCCTGTCACAGTCGCTATGATATTATATTTCCATGAAAGGAATCTCCACGCTGGACCTCGTGCGCTGCTTGCTATAATTCGTCATCAGTACTGGCCGGTCGGCGGGCGCAAATGAGTGGCAAGCGTAGTGAACAAATGCATCAGGTGTGTTAGGGCCAAGCCGCGTTTACTCCAGCACATCACGGCAGACCTCCCCATGAAAAGATTGGATGACGGATCGGAGGCCCCCTTTTCTATAAAAGCGAAGTGCGTTATCGGCCGCCAGTAAAATGCTACATCTGCGTGTTCATCTGCTTCGCAACGAAGGCCATACACCTGGAACAGGATTTGTCTACTCCTGGTTTTATTAGCGCCCTTCAGCGGCCCAGAGAAATATGGTCTGACAATGCGACTAACTTCGTGGGAGCCAGTAACGAGCTTAAGCGTTTAAAGGAGCTGTTCATGAGCGATGCGCATCAGAATGCAGTACAAGACTTCTGTGTAGCGGATCAAATCGATTGGCGTTTTATACCTCCTCGCTCTCCGCACTTTGGTGGGCTGTGGGAGGCCGCGGTAAAAACTGCTAATTACCACTTCTATCGCTCAGCTTCCAACTTTTCATGACTTACGCACACTAGTTTGCCAAATTACTTCAATCGTAAACTCACGACCATTAATTTCCATTACAGAGCATCCAGACGACTTGGATGTGCTGACTCCCGCTCAGTTTTTGGGCACAACTCCACCCAAATCTCTGGCAATTCCAGACGTCACTGGATTAAACTTCGATCGCCTTGATCGTTGGCAAAGAGTTTCCTATCTTCAACAGACATTTTGGTCACGCTGAACGGAGGAGTACCTCACCCTCTTGCAAGAGAGGTCTAAATGGAGATCGAACCAACCTGGACTTGCTGTCGGTGATATAGTCCTTATCAAGAACGAGAACTCACCGCCTCTTAGTTGGCCATTATCAAGGCTGACCAAGCTAATCGTCGGACCTGATGGCGTTGCAAGAGTTGCTGAGCTTAAGACCGCACTGAACACCACAACTAGGGCTGTTGCCAAGCTATGTCTGCTGCCTTAGATGGATGTTGGAGACCCGTGCCCTCCCGTGCCCTCCAAGTATGTCCAGCTAAGCGCTTAGACAGACCGCGCAACACAGCTGAGCTTGCGAACACTGATAAGAAGAGCGCCGCATAACAGCTGTCCCTTGTTGTTGTTATCGGCTGCGGCAGCAAGTCATCGGCTGCGTCCGATCGTAGTTCAGTTCGTTTTCTAACTTTCGCCCTTTCGTTTCGCATGCAAACGGCAAGCACTTTGGCCTGCCGTCTTTGCAATCATTGAATTGAACTCATCAAACTTTGTACATTCACCAATAAACAACGAATACTTATATTGTTAATTCGGACAATTTGTTTGTATATTAGTGGTTGATTATTGGATTCTCGAGCGCCTTATTGGCCAACAGTGCTAGTGAAAAAGCTCACTCTAGCCGCAAACATTTTCATCTTTCGCAACTTTACATACTGTGGCTTCTGCTGCCCGCTTCTTTCCTCTCCTCCCGCCATAACCGGAGCTCGTAACACGAGGTCTATCACCTTCATAGCCTTCCTCTGTCATGCCAAACCATAAAGTTTCACAGCTGTTACTCTTCTCCTTCCTTTATTCTTATTTCGATACACTCTTTAACTCTGTTTACTTCGACTTCCTCTTCACCCTACTGTTGTCAGTATGATATTTCTCTTAATGTGTACTTAGTCTATCGTGTACTTAATTACTGTGTATGTGGAATGTCTGCTTCTTCTGACCGTTTACTGTGTCTCTCTGGGTGTTTCCGTGGGGTGGAATGTAGGAATTCTGTAATTAATTTGAAATCAGTATCTTCTCTATATCAATTCTAATATTGCAGCAATGGGTTCGTACAGATATTCTTTATTTTGTAACGCAGATTCTCTGGCCGGGGTAAGACCTCAGTCGGGGCCAAGGAACCTATACAAGAAATTTATATAGAAGGGTGGGACCTGTAGTAGGAATTTATATGGGAAGGCTGTAAGCGCCCGGATACGAGTGCGCTTCTGCGGGATAGTCGATCGTAAAGAGTTGTTTCCGCACGGATTCGATTTGTCAAGTATGTCCCTGCGTGCGAGAGCCGTTGGTCAAACCGATCTGAACGCGAAGTTCACGACAATGCATCTATTTTGGGCGCCACCAAGCGGCTTGCGGTGGGAATAGGGCCGACCGCACGATTTGGTGCGACACCCCTGGGAGGATCCCGTCTGAGGCGCCCCTGGCGATAGAATGAGGTACTCAGTGGGCGATCGCACTGCTTGGTGGGGAACTGTGATAAGACCCGTCAGGACGGTCGCACTTGTTCGAGGCGCCCCCTAGTGATAGAGTGAGGTACTCAGTGGATGATCGCACTGCTTGGTGGGGAACCTAGGACGATTCCGATTGGAGCTGGTTGCGGGGTTGCGGGGGGGGAAAACTCCGCCGGGCGTGGACGGCGGGGTTGATCCGCTTTGGCTATACTCGGAGCCTACGGGCGTCTACACTCCGGTTACACTCGGAGTCTACGGGTCTCTACACTCCGGATATACTCGGAGTCTACGGGGTTATCTATACTCCGGATACACTCGGAGTCGACGGGGTTATCTATACTCCGGATACACTCGGAGTCTACGGGGTTATCTATACTCCGGATACACTCGGAGTCTACGGGGTTATCTATACTCCGGATACACTCGGAGTCTACGGGGTTATCTATACTCCGGCTGGGCTCGGAGTCTACGAGGATTCTAAGGGGGGAGGGGGAAAAGTTCTCGCCCGAAGTACGCCTGGTGGATGCGAAACCAAACACGCGTCGTAGATCGGGATCAAGAACGGGTGAGGTTAGGAGGAGGGGAAGTGTACGGGTAGAGAAATAACACGCAGGGTTTGGTTTTCAATTTCAGACCTATATTTCACAGTTTTTAAGAGTAGCTCCCTGGCTGCTGCCCTTACAATGGATGTTCTTGCTTACTTGTAGCTTCGAGGATGTCCGCTCGTGTCGCGCGGCTGAGCGTAGTGTATCTTAGGTTAGGCGTTTGGACCTGTAACTCTCTGGCGTGTCGGAGGGTTATTCGCGCACACGTCTACTCGCGGTGACAGATCGGAAGCAAAGAGAAAGAGGCAGATTCCTAGAGATCGCACTCCAGCTCGCGTCGAGTTCTTTGAACCAGTTCCCTTTTATCGATTGCGATATCGATCGCCCACCTCGCGAGTGCGATAGCGGGTTAGGGGGGTTCTGCTCGTGGTGTGTGTCTTGGCTTCACTAGCTAACTTAGTTTTCTTCATATTTATAATCTTAAAGTTAATTATTAAATATAAAATAAGGGGACTCCGTGTCCAAATCTTAAAGTTACTTATAATATTATCTTAAATACTAAATAGGTGGACTCCGATGCTCGGCACGAATAAATGAAGTTTGTACGCCCTCAGATTTAGGGCGTTACAATTTATTTATTTTATTAATCATTCTTTATTTATTTACTTTTATTAATTTGTTTATTTATTTATTCATTGCTTTAATTTATCAATCTCTTTTTATTTATTTATTTTATTAATTTATTTATTCATTTTATTAACTAATTTTTATTTATTTATTCTTATTAAGTTATTATTTATTTTATTAATTATTCCTTTATAATTCATAATTAATTAATTAATTTTTATTTGTTTTTATTAATTTACTTTCTTTATTTATTCATTTTATTAATTTATTATATATATATATATATGATGGACGTTGATGCACTACGAGCAGTACAAACAAGTGGCCCAACGATACCAAGCACGTGCTTGTTACGCGCGGGACCCTTTATAATTTCGGGCAAAATGCGAGTTCGCGAGGAAAATACATGAAACAAATAAATACGGGACACATGGCTACAACTATGATTAAAGCAAATGAGATAAAATTTTAGTTTTTAATACAGGGATAGAAGTTGGAGTACAAATTAAATGATAAAGATTGTTATAATTAGTACAGAGAACGCGAAAGGGCTCATGCAGACTAAAATTAGATGTACATCGGGGCAAATTAAGAGGGTAATAGTTTCGTGTTAGTCTAACGGGAATATTAAAAGTTAAACGGTTTACCAGTTCTACAGAATCAATATCACCTCTTATAAGATTTTGCATAAAAATAGTACCAAGCATTATTCTACGGTTTTCAAGTGTAGGTAAATTAAGCAATAGTAATCTACTCTGGTTGAAAGGAAACCTTACGTTTTGATCCCAGTTCAAACTACGAAACGCAAAAAGAAGAAATTTTTTTTGTACCGACTCAATACGGTCGATGTGCACTTGATATTGTGGACTCCAAACAGAAGAACAATATTCCAAAATAGGACAGACAAGGGAGGTAAATAACAATTTGGTTATATAAGGGTCATCAAATTCTTTTGACCAACGCTTTATAAATCCAAGAACACTCATAGCTTTGTTGACAGTCGACATTATGTGGCAGTCGAATTTAAGCTTCGGGTCCAAAAGAACACCTAAATCGTTTACTGAATATATACGATCAAGTGGGGAGTTCTGAAGGGAATAACTTAAAAACGTAGGGGTACCTCTATAAAAGGTCATTACGTTACATTTCAGGCAGTTCAAGTTTAAGAGGTTATACTCACACCATATCTGAAAATTATCAATGTCTGATTGTAAGCCAAAACTAGACTCAATCTTATTATTTGTCAAACAAAGCTTAACATCATCAGCATACATTAGTACACGAGAATGTGTTACGATAGACGGAAGATCGTTAATAAACAAGGTAAACAGCAAGGGGCCCAAATGACTACCCTGGGGCACTCCCGATATCACGTTGATCATTTTGGAGACAGCGTTCTTAAATATAACTCTCTGAGTCCTTCCGTTCAAATAACTTGAAATCCAAGTTAATAGATTACATGGAAACCCAAGCTGATCTAATTTGAATAAAAGGAGAGAGTGGTTAACAGAGTCAAAAGCTTTGCTGAAATCTGTATATATAACATCAGTCTGCATTTTTTTCTTAAATCCATTTATTACAAGAGATGACAATTCAAGGAGGTTAGTAGTGGTCGATCTTCTCTTAACAAAACCATGCTGACACGGTGATATTAGCGAGGAACATAAGTGTTGCAAGTGAGAAGTAATAATTCTTTCAAATGCTTTCGGAATTGCCGACAATTTAGAAATACCTCTATAATTCTGGGCATCTGCCTTCGCACCCTTTTTGTGGAGTGGAATAATGAAAGAGTCCTTCCAGATAGTTGGGAAAATTGATGATGAAAGAGACAAGTGAAAAAGTTTAAGAATCGGTTTACAAATGGTTGAAGCACAATACTTAAGCACACACCCAGGGAGTCCATCAGGACCGGGAGAATAAGTTGGCGTTGTAGTTTATAAGTCTCTTAAGAGAGAAATTTCGGTAATTACGGGGGAAAAAATACAATTAGCTCTGTTTAAGGGGTTAGGGTAGATAGATTTTGACCAAGCAGCCGAACTATAAGTAGTTTGGAAAAACTCGGCAAATAAATCTGCAATTTCAGAATCCGTCGATGCCTCTTTTGAGTTTAAACGCACCGAAGAAGGCAATGCCGAAGACTTACGCTTGGCATTAACAAAGTTATAAAACTGTTTCGGATCATTTGAAAATTCGAATTTACATCAATTTAAATACATAGAATAGCAGTGACTGTTGAGAACATTGAAATCTGAACGAGCCACCACATATTTCGAAAAATCAGATGGCTTACCCGATTTTTTATATTTATTATAAGTGTTGGATTTAAGATTTTTAAGTCTTTGAAGCGCATTGTTAAACCAAGGAGGCCTGTTTTGCTTCGGAGGAAGCCTGTCAGGAACGCATTCGTCAAAAAAAGTGTTTAAAACGCTATAGAAATGTTCAATTGCACTTTCGATATCCATGCAATTGTACAAATCAGTCCAATCATATTGCGAAATCATATAATTTAATTTATTATAGTCACATTTACGAAAACATCTCACTTTAGTTTGAGAAACTAAAGGAGAAAGGGTATCAGTACAGGGGAGGCCAATTGTCAATTCCAATGTAGGATGATATCGGTCTTCAGGTACAACAAGTGCGTCAATTCTAGATACCGTTACTTCATGCGGATCTGAAACAAATACAAGGTCCAATTGTCTGTTTATTGAATTTCGTATAAAGCTTACTTGCTGTAACGATAATTCGAAAAGGCTATCCACAAAATCATGGGCTGATAAAGGTGTAGCGGCAGGTGAGAGGAAGAGACCAAGAGATATTAGGGAGATTAAAGTCACCCAAAACAATCAAAAGGTCTCTGTTGGAAAGAAGGGATATAACGGATTTAATAGCAGACAGATGGTGTTCATAAATGAAAAAATCTGAGCCAGGAGGAATATAAGAGCAGGTTACAAAAATAGATAAGGATTGCAGGGAAACTTTGACACTAACAAATTCAATTTCGTTAGAGATATGAAAGTTAAGTCTCTCCGATGTTAAACTAATTTTTGTAAATTTGTTATTCATTTTATTAATTTTTTATTTTTATTAATTTCTTACTTACTTTATTAATTTATTTATTAATTAATTTTTATTTATTTATTATTTTTTTTATTAATTTATTTATTTATTCTATCAATTTATTACTTAATTTTTTATTTATTTTATTAATTTATTATTTACTTTATTTATTTATTCTTTTAATTTATTAATAATTTTTTTTATTTATTATATTAATTTATTATTTACTTTATTAATTTATTTATTCATTCTATTAATTTATTAATTAATTTTTCTATATATTTCCTTAACTCATTTATTACCTTAAATTATTCCCTGTTGACTACTGGTACCCGACATGCCGAAGCTAGTTGCTCGACTGTGCGATACAGCCTCACAACCAAATGCGAACAGTCATTGCCATTAGGGTACGTTACTGCTAAGTTCTCCACATCCAATAACCATTCCATGCTAGGCGGCTGCCCTGTGCCCTACAGTGCGCCGCCTAATACATGTTAAAGGAAAGATAATTCCAACATTAATTAGTTATTATTTTTTTTCCATTTATTATTATAACTTTTCGTCGCTTCATTTCTTTATTTAATTCTATCCATCCTCATGCTACACGGCCGCCCTGTGCTATACTGTACGCCGTTTAATACATGCTAATGAAAAGATTTCCCTGTTGTGCCGTTTTCTTGTATCCTACATCGACGCTCCACTGTCTCAGAACCAATCGAACCTGTCGCTTCACTATTGTATGGGTTAGAACTTGACGACAACCTTACAACCGTTGCTAACCCAACTCGAGCTGTTTGCAACCGCCTGACCGTCGTTGAACGATCGCTCGACCGAGCTGTTCGGTACGCAACGAAACGGCGACAACAACACCCGTCTGCTGACTGCCATCGACAGCCGACCGTGTGATCGAACCGTTCCATGCAACCTAGAACCGGCGGCACTTCTCTCATTATTATTATTTAGAACATTTTGAACATCTTGGGAGTTATTTCGTAATCACTGCATTTTTATTTCCTTTGCTCTGCCTTTGCACTATTCCACTGAACTTACTACTTTCCGCTCGTCTCTCTGTTCCCATTTAATTTATCGGCCACTTGACTTTATTTATTTGGCAACATTTACCACTACGTCTGCCTTTATCTCTGCATTATCGTAGCTCGAATTTATTCGCCTCCACTGATTTGCACTTTTCTTTTATTATTTATTATTGGTGTGTTTCATTCAGGGTTCGGAAAACATTACATATGTAGAGTACATGAAAATTTCTAACCCACAGTGAAGTATTCTATTTAAATAGGAGACACGAAAAAAATACATGTATTCTATTCTGACATGTACGACGCGTCGTGTACTTTATCCCTGTTATTTTAATACTTAACGTACTTGTTCATATGCCCATTTCTCATAGTGTAAAAGAGTATAGGGTATATTTATTAACATAAATAAAGGGTTTATTGTATACGTCGGAAAGTATGTAAAAGGGAGAAGGAAGTATTTAGTGCATTGCCTTACGTTTACACTAAACTGAGAACCAAACTGAGCTCCGACACATTACAAAACATTTTAATTTTTAAACTAAACAAAAACATATTAAACACTATTGTATATAATGATAATGGTACACAATAAATAAAATGTTTAAAAATAATTTTAAAAATGATTTCTTTTTATAAAAGAATGATAAATGATTGGGGGACTGAAATTGTAACGAATCATAGGAACTTGAATATTATAAATATTAATCGTAAAAAGCCATTTGGGTAAAGATGCTTAGAAATGTTTCCTTTTTCTTTATCATAAAATATGAAAAACCGGAAATTCTTCAGGATATGTGGTCATTTATAAGCAGCATCATAATGTATTCGGTAAATGAAAATTTTACTTCCGAACAAGTATGCTAAGTATTAACATAACAGGAATGTACGAAATCAAATTATTTCGTACACGTCAGAAATGAAGTACACGACGGCTCGTACATGTCAAAATAGAATACATGTATTTTTTCGTGTCTTCTATTTAAATAGAATACTTCACATTTTATTTCACACATGTCTAATACACAAGGAATAGTACACTGTGCGTATCAATCATTTTACAGTATTATACATTTTTTTAGTACTTTGTGCGTTTTTTTCCGAACCCTGGATTCATTGCAATTGTTTAACATTTATTCATTTATTTAAAATTTTCTTTTTCGTATTTTATTGACATTAATTGATCGATCATTCCTATGGCAGCTATATAATATAGTCATCCAATTTATGTTAAATTTAATTCGAAATTCTAAAATAATAAAATAAACTTATATTCCAAAGTAGAAGAGAATACAATAAAAATTAACAAAGCTATAATTTTGTTCCTATTAATTTTCCTTTAGTTTTCCGATCGTTCCTATGGGAGCTATATGATATAGTCGTCCGATCCGGCCGGCTCCGACTTATATACTACCTGCAATAGAAAGACGACTTTTGCTAAAGTTTCAGCTCGATAGCTTTGAAACTGAGGGACTAGTTTGCGTAGAAACGGAAGGACGGACAGACGGACGGACAGACGGACATGGCTACATCGACTCGTCTAGTCATGCTGACCAATAATATATATACTTTATAGGGTCGGAAACGTCTCTTTCACTGCGTTGCAAAATTCTGACTGAAATCATTATACCCTCTTTCAGAAAATATGTAAAGCTTAAACACAAGTGTTTTTTTAAACGAGGAAAACGAATAATTTCACAATTTATAATTGATGATTTGTACTCCAATGATTTAAAACAATTTTTCCAAAGGCTTGAGATACAGGCCGGAATGCAAAGCATAAAACAATTTCAACTGGCACCCAGCGCACTGATTTTAAAGTCAGTATTATTACGAGAATTTAAAGAAATGGGCAACGGTACATAGCAAAAAGTACAAATAGCGCTACTTTCTGAGGTGACCATAGTAGACAAAAACAATGAAAAGAACATAAGAGAAATCTTAAAAAAAATTTCATGATGATCCAATAGAAGGAGGCCATTCAGGAATAAGGAGAACTTTATTAAAAACTAGCAGGGTCGCCCGCAGCTTTGCCTGCGGAAATCAAGATTGAAAATTTTACAAATATGTTTTTTTTATCATAATAAAAAAGGAAAACAGGTGGGAGGAGAAGCCGTTAATCAATTTTTTTTAACATTTCAGTTTGTTTAAACAATATGAGGCGCGTGTAAGGAAGAGCAAGAGAATCTATTGGTTTGAATATTTATGTTTTTTTCAATATTATCTATGCGATTTAAATTAATTTAATACAGAAAAATCAGTAGGAAAACAAATCTTACTTCCTTAGACACACATATATATTTATTTTGTAAAATATGCATTTTGTACTTATATTTATGTTGTTGCCGTGAGTATATTTCTTTCTATTCTTTTTTACAACTCTACATTTTGTCAAAAGTTCTAAAACAATGCGTGTTAGCTAAACGGGTTTTTGGATTAAAAAAAAAAGGAATTTTAAGGAAAACTTCAAATGTAAAAGCAAAATCTAAAGCCTTGCAATCTAAAGGTCGTGAGTTTAAATCAAAGTTCTAGTCAAAATTGGAGTTCTATTAATTTTTTTTTACTTTGTTCTGAGAGGTTCTGGAATACTCATTTGGCATTCCGCTCTTTACTCTCTACCTAAAAATAGTTTACAAAGTGAAAAAGAAATAATTATGTCAACATCATTATTGACAAGAATTGCGGTGGATTTCAGCCCACGACCTATAGACTATGTTTCCTTTACGTACAACATAACCTTCTGAGCTACAGTTTGGAAGTTCTTGCTGACATTGAAGTAAACGGTTAATAAATAAGAAGCAAAAGTTTTACCATGATCACTTTGCAATTTCGCTAAGGATGATAAAAAGAAGAATAAAAAGTCAAAAGAAGTTAAACTCTTTTTACAAAAAGCACATATTTTGTGTTATTTAAAGTGAATGTCTACGACCTGACTGGAGACTTATTTTTTGAACCATTAGGTTGACAATAACAAACACAAAAAAGAAGAAAATATTTATGTGATTTAGAATCGCATCAAGAAAATGAATTCGCATTTTAGAATTATTATTTGGGTTTCAGTATGTTGTTGTAATTAATTTTTCAACTTGATTAGGATTATCTTAACAATGTCAGAAAGGCAGGTGGGGGGAGAAGCCGTGAATGAAATTGTTTAAACATTTCAATTTGTTTAAACAATATGAGGCAAGTGTAGGAAATAGCAAAAGAATTATTTAATTTCTATATTTATGTTTATACCCGTTACTCGTAGAGTAAAAGGGTATATTAGATTCGTGCAAAAGTATGTAACAGGTAGAAGGAAGCGTTTCCGACCATATAAAGTATATATATTCTTGATCAGGATCACTAGCCGAGTCGATCTAGCCATGTCCGTCTGTCCGTCTGTCCGTCTGTCCGTCTGTCCGTCCGTCTGTCCGTCCGTCCGTCTGTATGAACGCTGAGATCTCGGAAACTATAAAAGCTAGAAGATTGAGATTTGGCATGCAGATTCTAGGGGTTAATACGCAGCGCAAGTTTTTCACGCCGATGTGCCACGCCCCCTCTAACGCCCACAAACCGCGAAAAACTGTGGCACCCGTCTGTATGAACGCTGAGATCTCGGAAACTATAAAAGCTAGAAGATTGAGATTTGGCATGCAGATTGTAGGGGTTAATACGCAGGCAAGTTTTTCTCGCCGATGTGCCACGCCTCCTCTAACGCCCACAAACCGCGAAAAACTGTGGCACCCACAGTTTTGAAGCTAGATTAACGGGAAAAGGAATGTGTATTCGTTTCTTCAATACATATTGATAGACCAAAGTGGGAAACCCCCTCCCCCCTAACGCCCACAAACCGCTAAAAACCTTGGCACCCGTCTGTATGAACGCTGAGATTTCGGAAACTATAAAAGCTAGAAGATTGAGATTTGGCATGCAGATTGTAGGGGTTAATACGCAGCGCAAGTTTTTCACGCCGATGTGCCGCGCCCCCTCTAACGCCCACAAACCGCGAAAAACTGTGGCACCCACATTTTTGAAGCTATATTAATGGGAAAAGCAATGTGTATTCGTTTCATCAATACATATTGATAGACCAAAGTTGGAAACCCCCCCCCCCCCTAACGCCCACAAACCGCGAAAAGCTGTGGCGCCCATAGTTTTAAAGCTAGAGCAAAAGTGTAAACGCAATTTTGTTTGGGTTATTAACGCCTACCGAAATGTAGAAGAAATTTTTTTAATTTTTTGAAGCGGCTGCTTGGTTTGCCCTGCTTGAGACTGCTGACTTTAGCTGAGTAACGGGTATTTGATAGTCGAGGCACTCGACTATAGCGTTCCCTCTTGTTTTTTAATATTAACAATGCATTTTGAATTTTAAAACACAAAAATCGGTTTGAAAATGTCTTAAACCTGTTCTGGAAATGAGAATGATATTCTTTTAGCAAAAGGATATTAGTATTATCATGAATTTGAACTTAAGCAAATCTCACTTCCTTAGTCAGCTGAAATGCACACACACACGCACACATGCACATATCTACTGGTTGGGGGTGTAAATACGCATTTTAGCGTGCGTGTGTGTGTACGCATAGGGGCGAATTTATGTTTTTATTTTGTTTTTACAAATCCACAGTTTGTCAATAATTCAACATTTAAAAGGTAATAAGTAGTTTGGAAACATTTCGTCTTATCGAGTTTTTGGATTTTAAAAATAAAATCAATTTTAAGGAAAACTTCGATTGAAACTGTTACCAAAATCTAAATCTGATCGGAACAGCATGATTTTGCAAATAGTAAAATCATTTAAAATCCGACTCAGAATTTAAATGTATATACATCCGAATTTTCCTTGAAATTTGCTTAAAGGGAATTGAATAGCTCAATCGATAATTTAAAATTTAACGTTTAGCTAAAAGAATGAAGCAACAAAAAATCGATATATTCGCTTTCTTAGGCGCATAATTTGGTATTTTGTGACTGTCATATTTTTCCTTTGCCTTTTCACGGTCACACTTAGAGAAACATCTGAATAAAAAAAACAACAACTCATGTGTGGGAGCCCATGACGTCACAATAAAAAAAACAAAAGGAATAATTGGCGACCTTGAAGAAGGGGGCTGAATTTCAAAAGAGTTCAAATGCAGTTATTTGCGGGTATCCCATAAAATTATGAAGAGCCATTTTTAAACCATTTAGACAACATTTATAACAGAAAAATTGCAAAAGAAAAAATGAAGAAAAAACAAATCGAATTACTGGGCACTTTGGGGCCGCTTATGGATCCTAATTATTTCCGAATTTATGTTTTTTTTTTTAGATTTTTATGTCAATCCGTTCTGGGTGAATACTAGACTGACTATTTTTAAAGTGTCTAATTATATTGGTTTAGAGATAAGGCGACATTACTATTGGCCAAACATGACAAATGTAGTTACCAAATACGTAAAAACCTGTCATACCTGCCAACAATCTAAGACGACCACACATACAAAAACACTAATGAATATTACCAAGACACCTACTTTAGCTTTTGATACGGTACTAATTGATACTATTGGTCCATTACCGCGTTCGGAGGACGGAAACGAATACGCAGTCACAATTATTTGTGATTTAACTATATATTTAGTAACAGTACCAATTTCGAATAAAAGCGCAAATACCGTTGCAAAAGCCATCTTCGAAAACTTTATACTCGTTTACGGAAAGTCATTCTAACAGACATGGGTACAGAGTGTAAGAACAGTATAATAAGAGACTTATGCAAATATATGAAAATTGACAACATCTTATCGACTGCACACCAGCATCAAACCTTAGGGACTATTGAACGTTCATATATTTCAAGTGACAAAAGTGATTCGGACATATGGTTAAAATATTTCACATACTGTTTTAACACTACACTATCAGTCACACATAATTATTGTCCGTACGAATTAGTGTTCGGAAGACCAGCTCGAAAATTTAAAGATATTTCTAAAAAAAATTAAATAGATCCCACATACAACATAGGTGATTATGCTAAGGAAGTTAAGTTTAGGTTAGAATCAGCGTACAAACGGTCAAGAACCATGCTGGAAAGGGAAAAAGAAAAGCAAAAAACTCTATACGATAAAGACGTAAATAATTTCGATCTATAAGTCGGAGATCAATTCTTACTTAAAAATAAGACAGGGCTCAAACTAGATAAGAACTTTCTAGGACCATTTAAAGTCGTAAGTATAAACGAAAGAAAATAATATAAAAATTATAGACAGAAAAAAAATAAACAGGTAGTAAGCAAAGACAGATTAACCCTTTTTATAGCTAATAACTTACAATAATCAAACTGAAAAAAAAAAATATATATCACTATGGACGGCAGTCCATGTAGTGTCGAAGACGCGTTATATAGCCGCAGAATTGAAAATCTGCTGTAATGGTCCGATTCTACCGAGTGATACACCAATTTAAAGCTATTGCAAAAACTAAAAGGATTGCATACCAAGACCTAAAGAAAATCAATTGGTTTGGGGGAGAAAGCGGTGAAAGTGTAAAAGTGAAAATTTAGAATGCTCGTTGTATTTTTTACTGAAAATGCGCTTAATATGAGGGGTCATATCAGAAAATCCGACGCTCCGTTCAAAAGTTATACCGAAAACAAGATTTTCTTCTTCTTCCTAAAATGAAATAATTTGTCCCTTTGTTTGTATGCATCAAATCGTGGTTTTAGGGTCCTAAAATAAATTTTACTGTGTTTAGCAGCAGGATATGAAAAACGTTTGTTCTACGACTTTTGGAAAAACCCGCTAGTTTGGCGGGAAATCATTAAAAAAAAGCTAGAATTTGACGGCTTATAGTTTCTAAACGACAAAAGCTACAGACTCGTGCTATACCTTGTTAAAAAGGTAATTTAATATGTTAATCGCGTTGCCTTCGGCATTAGCTAAATGCAATAGTTTAAAATTTATGGCTAAAAGTTGTTTTTTACATCACTTTTTAGCTATTTACGGCAAAACGGCTCTAACGATTTCTTTTTAAATTTAAAACTATATAGCCCTTGAGATTCCTCAACTTTTAGTATATAACACATTTTCTCTTAAAAATGCGCATTTGGATGCAATTGAGCGATGAAAAGTGCAAACCGTTTCAAATTAGTATGGAAAACACTTTATGCTTACTTGAATGTCCAAAAACCTATTTGAGGAGAACAAATTCTTATTAGACATTTTCAAGGTAGAAGTCTAACTTTCATATTTAATTTAAATTCCCTGAAAGTTTTTTAACTTTATTTTTAGATTTTTTTTATTTAAAAAAAAAACGGCTCTTACGATTTTCTTTAAAACTTTAAGCAAAAATTTAAGGAATCTCAAGAAACGAAACGAAAATAGCCATTTTTGCCAGCCCAAAACAACTAACGCTGCCTAAGTATTGCATTTCGTATGTGCGAATCCAAACTGTATTTTAGGGTCAAGGAATCTTTAAAATTGTTTTAAGCCGTTCCACAAAGGAGTCTTTCGCTTTACGAATTAAAAAAAAAAACCGCTAGTTTAGCGAGGTGAAAACGTTAATATTAGACCATATGGCAGCAAAAGTATAAAGAAAAGAGTAGTAGATATATTTTATATGACTCATGTTGAAAACAAAAAGTTTTGATATCAAATAAAAACACCTCTTAACGAGGTAAAAAACTAGTGACGACCGCACATTCAACATACAAAAGTTCTGATATCAACAATTGTGACGAAAAATGATTACACACATGATTAAATACACTTTTTAAAATTCACTTTTTCGGCACGCTAAAATTTTTAAAAATAGTCCAGCATTTTTCCCTTTATAGGCATTTTATATTGCAACGTGCCGAAAAAGTGAATTTTAAAAAGTGTATTTAATCTCGTTAAGAGGTGTTTGTATTTGATATATATATATATAAAAAATAAATTTTAATCATAATTAAACTTAATTTCATTTCATTACATTTTATTTCATTTTTATTATCAGTAATTCAAAATCAAAAATAATAAATAATAATAAGATATCTTTAGAATGACTTCATTAAAATATATATCATTCTTTTTAACGGGGGAGGTGTAGCGAGCGAAGTACTTGATATATTATTTACTTCATCAAATATACACATATTTATACATACTTATTAATCTCAACATTTGGTTGACCACGGCCTGCATATCGGCATGCTAAAATGCTGACTATGCATTCCCACGGTGCCGGCTGGCTCTCTCTCACTAACACATCGAGCCAGCCTTCTCAGTGCATATATGTGTGTACATGAATATGCTAACGTTGCATTTACTTCGTCCGCTGCTCACTCAATTCTAGACACTAAGAATGTTTGACTTTTAAATAAATTCACTCTCAAACTGAACGTCTTCGTGCTTACATCTTTTTATCGCAATCCCGTTATTACAATTGCATCCACCGTTGATCTCGCTTTTCTAAAGCCAAACTGCATGGGTGACAGGTCCCCGGCTGCTGAGATGGCTTCCTGCAGTCTGTTGCTGATTCATGTCTGTGATATCCGGGTCTCTCCATGCCCTGCGGAACGCGTCTTCCTGGAGCGTCTTTTTATTGAAACGGCTGTATGTTGGGGCTGTTGGCGCCGGTCGAATTTGTGTTATTTCGCAAATTATGGCCTTGTGGTCGCTCGCAGTGTAGATTTCTCCAAGGCGCCATCGGGCTTGTTGAACCAGCGAGCTGCTGCAGAAAGTGAGGTCCACGACTGAGCCTGCTCCACCTCTTCTAAAGGTGTGTTCCGATCCGGTGTTTAGTAGGGCTACATCGAGTGACGCGATGGTTTCGAGTAGTTGAAGCCCATTCGTTGAAGTCCCCAGAGAGCCCCTTTTTTTGGACAGGCCGCCAAGCGGTGGGGTTCAGTGACAGTATTATCCTTTGTCTTTACCGCTATTGTCCTACCGTCGAAAATTCAAACCGAATTCGCCTTGGCGGGTTTTGTTGTGAAGCCGTGCCTGCGCTGACAGAAGCTCTTGGCTGCGACAACAAGCTGTGCAATTACGGGTGTCTCCGGGGTGGCAGCACTGGCCAGATGGCAGCACTGGCCTCAAGTGCGTCGGGGTGGCAGCGCTGGGCTTGATCAGCTGGGCTCTGCTTTCGCAACACTAATCAGCTGTGATCGTTTGCGAACTTGAGAAAGCGTGGGAGAGAAAACAGTGGAAAGGAGGAAAAACCAAAACAGATCAAGAAAAGCGGAATGCGCGGAATCTGGATTACCCCCGGCCCTGCCTCCCCTGACTAGCACAGAGATCCTAAAAGGCGACTTTCCGGATCTCGGCGGCTGTAGATTGGAGGATCTCACCCTGTGTTGGTTAAGGTGAGTACCAAGCTCGGCGGTTTTTCTTGATGTCAGACAGGCTTTTGACAGGGTTTGGCATGAAGGTCTATTCTATAAATTAATGCCACTACTGCCTGAGGGACTCTGGAAGCTCATTGTGTTATTTTTGGACCATAGGATGTTTGCCGTTGACATTCGGGGACATCTTTCTGGACTACGTCAAATTCGTGCTGGTGTCCCATAGGGAAGTGTTCTTGGCCCGCTTCTGTACACAATTTACACTTCGGATCTCCCAAACCCAGTGGTTCGTGGTACTCTCCTTGCCACCTACGCAGATGATACTGCATTCCTAGCTACTGGCAGCACCCCATTCCTCGGCCTCGTGGCGTGTCCAGACATTCTTGAACGAGTTTGAATGTTGTGCCTCTCGTTGGAATATTGCGCTAAACGTTGATAAAACGCAACACGCCACCTTTGCCCTTCGACCTGGCCGATCCCGTAGTCTTTACTTGGATGGTGATAGACTTAAGCACGAGCAGAGAGTAACATACCTCGGTGTTACCTTAGACCGCCATCTATGCTGGAAGGGTCAGATTGACCGTGTCTGCGGGTCAGCGAGGACGAAACTGGACAGAATGGACTGGCTACTTCGCTCAGATAGCGGATTATCCCTTCAGGCCAAGGTGCGGCTCTTTAAAGCATAATAACATGCTGGGGCACCGCTTGCGACACGTCGCTAAGAAGAGTTCGGAGGATGCTTGGGGTGAAGTGGCATCATTACGTCGAAAATAGCGTTTTATTTCGTGACACAGCAGTTCCAACAGTTACTGATAATGATAACTCAGTTTTCGAATCGATACAGGGATCGGCTTCTGGTGCATTCTAACCGCCTGGCTAGACGTCTTGCCACACCACTGGGCCGACGTCGTCTCCGCAGACGACACCCGGCGGACTTATGGATTCTCGGCAGTGATAGACACGGGCGACTTATATAATATATATTAACTCAGATAAAGTAACATGCCCCACTGTGGCTCAACTACCCGCAGCTTTCGGGATTCTTTTTCTTTAACTATATGACATCGACAAACATGAAAACAAGAACTATTTTCTTGTGAGGCGTGTTAATTAAAAATATGCCTACTTCGGCTTATACCAAAAGTTACATGACATGGACAGAGCTCATAAAGTATTATATTATATTTTTATCAGTGTTCGTCTGAACATTCTGGCAAGGGCCGGCAAGATTAGGTGTGCGTAATAATTACAATTGATTATATTTATTTTCAATAATATCGCAATACAAAATTGGTAGACTGTATTAATTCCATTTATTTTATTTTGCATAATAATTTTGACACCTTACCACGGCTGGCAATTATTGTGTCTTAACATTTTAGTGAATCTATTTAATCTCAAGTGATTATTTTCTGTTAGGCTCTAAATCGATTTACAACTGTCACATGACATGCACAGAGCTCATAAAGTATTATATTATATTTTTATCAGTGTTCGTATGAGCATTCTGGCAAGGGCCGGCAAGATTAGGTGTGCGTGATAATTACAATTGATCATATTTATTTTCAATAACATCGCAATACAAAATTAGTGGACTGTATTAATTCGATTTATTTTATTTCGCATAATAATTTTGACACCTTACCACGGCTTGCAATTATTGTGTTTTACCATTTTAGTGAATCTATTTATTTTTTATATATTGATTTTATGATTCATTTTGACTTAAAACATTTTTTTAATTATTGATTTATTGTATCTACAAAAATTACATATTCAGCATATTACTATGGCTTGTAACTGGCTTTGTATTTTTATTTTTCTTATAAAATATACAGTTAATATCATTATTATTACAATTGCTATAATTAGGTATGCATATCCAGTTAAGTGATGAAAGTCTAGTTCCCTCAATTCTAGCTTGTGAGTTTTTAAATATTGAATCTGCTTTGATAAACGATTGATTTCGTCCGTGTGGTTAATTAATGGCATTTCGAGCGGATTCCAAAAAATTTTTGGTATTTCGTTGACTTCTCCAATGTAAGACAAAGCTAATGTTTCTAATCTTCTAGCTGAATACTAAGTTGAGCAACCAAAACTGCTTAGGTAAATCTTCTATCTCTATTTATGAGTTGCTACATTGAACTCTAGCCTTAGAACTGTTTGGAACCTTAAGAAGTCAATTACCCTTCTTTTCCCACTTAACCCAATATGTCTCACTCTCTGCAATCGATTTATACCAGCAGTTCGATGACGTATTTGGTTTGAGAGGTTTAATTTCACAACCATTGTCGTTAGCACTACTCCAAGGCCAACTTCCCTCACAAACTCTTTAATTCGGCTGCCACCTTTGACCATAAGGTGATATAACATACATGCACTGTAATCATGCGGTCCTCCAATTTAACCGGAACTAGGATAATTTTATTAAGTACTGAAGCACGTCTACCAAACAAAGGTTCTTTGTCATAAATTAAATTAATTTTGTAATATTAATTTAATATTTCTTTTTCATTCACATATAAAACCTTTAGCCGTTAAATTTGCCTATCAACCTCTACTTTACTTTCAGACTTTAATTTGTCTAGTGGATAAATTTGGCTGACAGTTCTTTTAATTAAACCATCTTGCAATTTAATTTGTATCGCTTTCTTGTCTTTTCCTATTCGGACCTTAACTACTTTTCCTATCAACCACTTTGTTGAATAGAAAGTCTGATCCCGCATTAAGACATTCTGTCCTTTTACTAAATTACGCCTATTCTTCCTTGTAGCTGAATTAATATCAACTTTACAATTACCTCCAAAGTGAGGTCCTGCCGGGGGAATAAAATCACTTGTATTTCTATTTTTTCTATTTTAAATTCCGACATTTATCCAAATCGTTAAAATTAATAGTTGTCCCTACTATCGTCTTTTTTTGATTGAATTTTTGACATCCAGAGACAATCCACCTGAAATCAATTTTTTTTGCACTTTCCTGTGGACGATACTCCACTGATCTCGGTTTGAGATCGAATAAGCGGTAGTTTAAAATCTGAGCAGCTGCTTCAGAAATAAATGTGCTTTGAGAACCACTGTCAATCAAAGACCTCAATCTTTCGAATCCTTTTTTAGAAGATTTAATTTGAACCAGGGACCGAAAATAACAGTTATTTATTTATAAGTCTTGACGAAATAAAGCATAATGTAAACGTAACAAGAAATTTTCAAGTATACAGATACATTTGTATACTCTTAATATAGTCAGTTTATGAATAAACTTTAATTTAGCGACTTTTAAAAATAAAAATTTGTTATAACTATTATTAATAATTTTTATTTTAAAAGTCTCAAATAACTGTTATTTTTGATTTTTACATTAAATCTCAGAAATAACTGTTACGTTTAACTTATCTAAATCAATATAATTGAAGACTATTAAAAAAGTCAGTGTGGAAATTTACCCAGAACGGATTGACATACAAATCTGAAAAAAAACCATAAATTCGGAAATAATTAGGAGCCGAGTGTATGATATAAATTAGACCCATAAGCGGCCCCAAAGTGCCCCAAAATTCGATTTGTTTTTTTCTTAATTTTTTCTTTTGCAATTTTTCTGTTCTAAATGTTGTCAAAATGGTTTAAAAAATGGCTCTTCATAATTTTATGGGATACCCGCAAATAACTGCATTTAAACTTTTTTGAAATTCAGCCCCCTTCGTCAAGGTCGCCAATTTGGTTTTTTTATTGTGACGTCATGGGCTCCCACCTATGTGTTGTTGTTTTTTTTATTCAGACGTTCCTCCAAGTGTGACCGTGCAAAGGCAAGGAAAAATACAGCCACAAAACACCAAATTGCGCGCCTAAAAATGCGAATATATCGATAATTTTTTTTTGTTGCTTCATTCATTTAGCTAAACGTTAAATTTTAAATTATCGGTGGAGCTATTCAATTCCCTTTAAGCAAATGTCAAGGAAAATTCGTATGTATATACATTTAAAGTCGGTTTTTAAATGATTTTACTATTTGCAAAATCATGCTGCTCCGATCAGTTTTAGATTTTGCTAACAGTTTTACAATCGAAGTTTTCCTTAAATTTGTTTTTATTTTTAAAATCTAAAAACCCGATAAGCTAAGACGAAATGTTTCCAAACTACTTATTACCTTTCAAATGTTGAATTATTGACAAATCGTGGATTTGTAAAAACAAAATAAAAACATAAATTGGCCCCGTTGCGTACACACACACGCACGCTAAAATGCGTATTTACACCCCAACCATTAGATATGTGGAAGTGTGCGTGTGTGTGTGCATTTCACCTGACTAAGGAAGTAAGATTTGCTTAAGTTCAAATTCATGATAATACTGATATTCTATTGCTAAAAGAATATCATTTTCATTTCCACAACAGGTTTGAGACATTTTCAAACGGATTTTTGTGTTTTAAAATTAAATAATATTAAAAAAACATAAATATTCAAATCAGTTAATTCTTTTGCTATTTCCTACACTTGCGTCATATTGTTTAAGCAAATGGAAATGTTTAAACAATTTCATTCACGGCTTCTCCCCCTACCTGCCTTTCTGACATCTAAATCAATATAATTGAAGACTATTAAAAAAGTCAGTGTGGAAATTTACCCAGAACTGATTGACATACAAATCTGAAAAAAAGCATAAATTCGGAAATAATTAGGAGCCGAGTGTATGATATAAATTAGACCCATAAGCGGCCCCAAAGTGCCCCAAAATTCGATTTGTTTTTTTCTTAATTTTTTCTTTTGCAATTTTTCTGTTCTAAATGTTGTCAAAATGGTTTAAAAAATGGCTCTTCATAATTTTATGAGATACCCGCAAATAACTGCATTTAAACTTTTTTGAAATTCAGCCCCCTTCGTCAAGGTCGCCAATTTGGTTTTTTTATTGTGACGTCATGGGCTCCCACCTATGTGTTGTTGTTTTTTTTATTCAGATGTTCCTCCAAGTGTGACCGTGCAAAGGCAAGGAAAAATACAGCCACAAAACACCAAATTGCGCGCCTAAAAATGCGAATATATCGATAATTTTTTTTTGTTGCTTCATTCATTTAGCTAAACGTTAAATTTTAAATTATCGGTGGAGCTATTCAATTCCCTTTAAGCAAATGTCAAGGAAAATTCGTATGTATATACATTTAAAGTCGGTTCTTAAATGATTTTACTATTTGCAAAATCATGCTGCTCCGATCAGTTTTAGATTTTGCTAACAGTTTTACAATCGAAGTTTTTCTTAAATTTGTTTTTATTTTTAAAATCTAAAAACCCGATAAGCTAAGACGAAATGTTTCCAAACTACTTATTACCTTTCAAATGTTGAATTATTGACAAATCGTGGATTTGTAAAAACAAAATAAAAACATAAATTGGCCCCGTTGCGTACACACACACGCACGCTAAAATGCGTATTTACACCCCCAACCATTAGATATGTGGAAGTGTGCGTGTGTGTGTGCATTTCACCTGACTAAGGAAGTAAGATTTGCTTAAGTTCAAATTCATGATAATACTGATATTCTATTGCTAAAAGAATATCATTTTCATTTCCACAACAGGTTTGAGACATTTTCAAACGGATTTTTGTGTTTTAAAATTAAATAATATTAAAAAAACATAAATATTCAAATCAGTTAATTCTTTTGCTATTTCCTACACTTGCGTCATATTGTTTAAACAAATGGAAATGTTTAAACAATTTCATTCACGGCTTCTCCCCCTACCTGCCTTTCTGACATCTAAATCAATATAATTGAAGACTATTAAAAAAGTCAGTGTGGAAATTTACCCAGAACGGATTGACATACAAATCTGAAAAAAAAACATAAATTCGGAAATAATTAGGAGCCGAGTGTATGATATAAATTAGACCCATAAGCGGCCCCAAAGTGCCCCAAAATTCGATTTGTTTTTTTCTTAATTTTTTCTTTTGCAATTTTTCTGTTATAAATGTTGTCAAAATGGTTTAAAAAATGGCTCTTCATAATTTTATGGGATACCCGCAAATAACTGCATTTAAACTTTTTTGAAATTCAGCCCCCTTCGTCAAGGTCGCCAATTTGGTTTTTTTTATTGTGACGTCATGGGCTCCCACCTATGTGTTGTTGTTTTTTTTATTCAGACGTTCCTCCAAGTGTGACCGTGCAAAGGCAAGGAAAAATACCACAGCCACAAAACACCAAATTGCGCGCCTAAAAATGCGAATATATCGATAATTTTTTTTGTTGCTTCATTCATTTAGCTAAACGTTAAATTTTAAATTATCGGTGGAGCTATTCACTTCCCTTTAAGCAAATGTCAAGGAAAATTCGTATGTATATACATTTAAAGTCGGTTTTTAAATGATTTTACTATTTGCAAAATCATGCTGATCCGATCAGTTTTAGATTTTGCTAACAGTTTTACAATCGAAGTTTTCCTTAAATTTGTTTTTATTTTTAAAATCTAAAAACCCGATAAGCTAAGACGAAATGTTTCCAAACTACTTATTACCTTTCAAATGTTGAATTATTGACAAATCGTGGATTTGTAAAAACAAAATAAAAACATAAATTGGCCCCGTTGCATACACACACACGCACGCTAAAATGCGTATTTACACCCCCAACCATTAGATATGTGGAAGTGTGCGTGTGTGTGTGCATTTCACCTGACTAAGGAAGTAAGATTTGCTTAAGTTCAAATTCATGATAATACTGATATTCTATTGCTAAAAGAATATCATTTTCATTTCCACAACAGGTTTGACACATTTTCAAACGGATTTTTGTGTTTTAAAATTAAATAATATTAAAAAAACATAAATATTCAAATCAGTTAATTCTTTTGCTATTTCCTACACTTGCGTCATATTGTTTAAACAAATGGAAATGTTTAAACAATTTCATTCACGGCTTCTCCCCCTACCTGCCTTTCTGACATCTAAATCAATATAATTGAAGACTATTAAAAAAGTCAGTGTGGAAATTTACCCAGAACGGATTGACATACAAATCTGAAAAAAAGCATAAATTCGGAAATAATTAGGAGCCGAGTGTATGATATAAATTAGACCCATAAGCGGCCCCAAAGTGCCCCAAAATTCGATTTGTTTTTTTCTTAATTTTTTCTTTTGCAATTTTTCTGTTCTAAATGTTGTCAAAATGGTTTAAAAAATGGCTCTTCATAATTTTATGAGATACCCGCAAATAACTGCATTTAAACTTTTTTGAAATTCAGCCCCCTTCGTCAAGGTCGCCAATTTGGTTTTTTTATTGTGACGTCATGGGCTCCCACCTATGTGTTGTTGTTTTTTTTATTCAGATGTTCCTCCAAGTGTGACCGTGCAAAGGCAAGGAAAAATACAGCCACAAAACACCAAATTGCGCGCCTAAAAATGCGAATATATCGATATTTTTTTTTGTTGCTTCATTCATTTAGCTAAACGTTAAATTTTAAATTATCGGTGGAGCTATTCAATTCCCTTTAAGCAAATGTCAAGGAAAATTCGTATGTATATACATTTAAAGTCGGTTCTTAAATGATTTTACTATTTGCAAAATCATGCTGCTCCGATCAGTTTTAGATTTTGCTAACAGTTTTACAATCGAAGTTTTTCTTAAATTTGTTTTTATTTTTAAAATCTAAAAACCCGATAAGCTAAGACGAAATGTTTCCAAACTACTTATTACCTTTCAAATGTTGAATTATTGACAAATCGTGGATTTGTAAAAACAAAATAAAAACATAAATTGGCCCCGTTGCGTACACACACACGCACGCTGAAATGCGTATTTACACCCCCAACCATTAGATATGTGGAAGTGTGCGTGTGTGTGTGCATTTCACCTGACTAAGGAAGTAAGATTTGCTTAAGTTCAAATTCATGATAATACTGATATTCTATTGCTAAAAGAATATCATTTTCATTTCCACAACAGGTTTGAGACATTTTCAAACGGATTTTTGTGTTTTAAAATTAAATAATATTAAAAAAACATAAATATTCAAATCAGTTAATTCTTTTGCTATTTCCTACACTTGCGTCATATTGTTTAAACAAATGGAAATGTTTAAACAATTTCATTCACGGCTTCTCCCCCTACCTGCCTTTCTGACATCTAAATCAATATAATTGAAGACTATTAAAAAAGTTAGTGTGGAAATTTACCCAGAACGGATTGACATACAAATCTGAAAAAAAAACCATAAATTCGGAAATAATTAGGAGCCGAGTGTATGATATAAATTAGACCCATAAGCGGCCCCAAAGTGCCCCAAAATTCGATTTGTTTTTTTCTTAATTTTTTCTTTTGCAATTTTTCTGTTATAAATGTTGTCAAAATGGTTTAAAAAATGGCTCTTCATAATTTTATGGGATACCCGCAAATAACTGCATTTAAACTTTTTTGAAATTCAGCCCCCTTCGTCAAGGTCGCCAATTTGGTTTTTTTATTGTGACGTCATGGGCTCCCACCTATGTGTTGTTGTTTTTTTTATTCAGACGTTCCTCCAAGTGTGACCGTGCAAAGGCAAGGAAAAATACAGCCACAAAACACCAAATTGCGCGCCTAAAAATGCGAATATATCGATAATTTTTTTTGTTGCTTCATTCATTTAGCTAAACGTTAAATTTTAAATTATCGGTGGAGCTATTCACTTCCCTTTAAGCAAATGTCAAGGAAAATTCGTATGTATATACATTTAAAGTCGGTTTTTAAATGATTTTACTATTTGCAAAATCATGCTGATCCGATCAGTTTTAGATTTTGCTAACAGTTTTACAATCGAAGTTTTCCTTAAATTTGTTTTTATTTTTAAAATCTAAAAACCCGATAAGCTAAGACGAAATGTTTCCAAACTACTTATTAGCTTTCAAATGTTGAATTATTGACAAATCGTGGATTTGTAAAAACAAAATAAAAACATAAATTGGCCCCGTTGCATACACACACACGCACGCTAAAATGCGTATTTACACCCCCAACCATTAGATATGTGGAAGTGTGCGTGTGTGTGTGCATTTCACCTGACTAAGGAAGTAAGATTTGCTTAAGTTCAAATTCATGATAATACTGATATTCTATTGGTAAAAGAATATCATTTTCATTTCCACAACAGGTTTGACACATTATCAAACGGATTTTTGTGTTTTAAAATTAAATAATATTAAAAAAACATAAATATTCAAATCAGTTAATTCTTTTGCTATTTCCTACACTTGCGTCATATTGTTTAAACAAATGGAAATGTTTAAACAATTTCATTCACGGCTTCTCCCCCTACCTGCCTTTCTGACATTGTTAATATAATCCTAATCAAGGTGAAAAATTAATGAAAACAAAATACTGAAAACCAAATTATTATTCTAAAATGAGAATTTTTGCTTTTGCTAATCCTTAGCGAAATTGCAAGGTGTCATGGTAAATCTTTTGCTCCTTATTTATTAACCGTTTGCTTTAATGTCAGCAAGAACTTCCAAACTGTAGCTCAGATGGTTATGTTGTACGTAAAGGAAACATAGTCTATAGGTCGTGGGTTCAAACCCACCACAATTCTTACCAATAATGATGTTGACATAATTATTTCTTTTCCACTTTGTAAACTATTTTTAGGTAGATGGTAAAGAGCGGAATGCGAAATGAGTATTCCATAACCTCTCAGAACAAAGTAAAAAAAAAAATAAGAGAACTCCAATTTTGAATAGAACTTTGATTTAAACACAAACGATCTTTAGATTACAAGGCTTTAGGTTTTGGTTTTACATTTGAAGTTTTCCTTAAAATTCTTTTATTTTTAAAATCCAAAAACCCGTTTAGCTAACACGAAATGTTTTAGAACTTTTGACAAACGGTTGTAAAAAAGAATAGAGAAAAATATATTTTACAAACTAAATATATATGTGTGTGTTTATGTGTGTGCATTACAGATTTGTTTTATTACTGATTTTTCTGTTTTAAAATTTAAATCGCATTGATAATATTGGAAAAAAAAAACATAAATATTCAAACCATAATCTTGCTCTTCCTTACACGCGGCTCATATTGTTTAAACAAATGGAAATGTTTAAACAATTTGATTCACGGCTTCTCTATTCACCTAAATTCCTTTTTTATTATTAGTAGAATTTTTAATCTTGATTTCCGCAGGCGAAGCTGCGGGCGACCCTGCTAGTATTTTATAAAAGTCTTTCAAAACTGTTATCAATGACTTTTAAAAAATAAAAGTCCCAAATAAAAGTCTGACAAAGACTTTTATTTGAAGTAAAATCAAATAAAAGTCTTTGAAAAAATAAAAGTCTTGACAGCAGCAAATAAAAGTCTTTGCCTGTGTCTCAGAACTTCTGAGTCAGAAAAATAGGAATTCTTTTGTAAACAACTTAACATGCTTTAATATTTGTATATATAAGTTTTAGCATTGACTAACAAGGAATTAACTTATCCAAAACAAAAGAAATAAAAAATAAATAATAATAAGAATTTAAGATAAGTCGGAAAGAAAACCGTTTAGTCCGGGAGTATTTCGCGCACAACCTAGCACAAAATCAAATGCTTTGCAGGATCTGCAATACTTCCCATAAAGGAAATTGTATAACCAATTTAGAACGCCATCTGAAGACCCAGCATAATGAAATTTGGAAGAAAAATATTTCGAACGGCGACATTGCACTTTCAGAACCAAAAAAGCAGAAAATTGTGTTGCATATGGACGAACAAGAACTAAAAAAGGCTTGCGTGCAATTGGTAACTGTAAAAAAAGTTCCATTCTCACTTTTTGACTCGGAATCCTTTATAATATTAACCGGACAGATCTTCAGGGGTCTAAATATGCTTCCAGTAACGTCAACCAATATAATGCATCTTATAACGGACGAGTTCGAATTATTAAAGAAAAATATGTGCATCTCAATGAAGGACAAAATCATTAATTTAAAGATTGATTCAGCCACTAGAATGAACCGGAGCATACTTCGAATAAAAGCACAGTTTTATTCAGAAAAAAAACTTAAAATGCTATCCCTCGGAATGATATAGCTAACCAGAAGGCATACCGGAATAAACCTCAGCCAAACTATTGAAAATGTTCTGCAGGACTACAATATCAAACAAAAACACCTCTTAACGAGGTAAAAAACTAGTGACAATCGCACCTGCAACATACAAAAGTTCTGATATCAACATTTCTGACGAAAGATGATTACACACATGATTAAATACACTTTTTAAAATTTATTTTTTCGGAACGGATTTTCTGATATGACCCCTCATATTAAGCGCATTTTCAGTAAAAATACAACAAGCGTAGTGCGAGGGGCTAATTATCCCCACCGCCCCCAAAAGAAAAATTAAAATTTTCACTTTTACACTTTCACCGCTCTCTCTCCCAAACCAAATGATTTTATTGAGGTCTTGGTATGCATTACTTTAAGTCTTAGCAATACCTTTAATTTGGTGTAATACTCATTACGATCTGACCATCATAGCAGATTTTCATTTTTTCGTGTATATATAGTAGTCGTCTTCGCACACTCTCCTGGTTCGCTTCGTCACTACATGGACTGCCGTCCATAGTGATTTATTGTGTTACCACAGATAATGGCAGAAATATGGTGAAAACGATTGAGCTATTAATGACTTTTATTCTCAAAATTTTTTTTTTAATTCTCTGGGGGATTTTTATTTTATGTTTGAATACATAAAAGTCTTTGCTAGACTTGTATTTTAAAAAGTCATAGATAACTGTTATGACTTTTAAAATAAAAATAAAAAATAACTGTTATGAAAGACTTTTAAAATAAAAATTTAAAATAATAGTTATTTAAAACTTTTATAATAAAACTAACTTTTATCCGTATCCTTGCTATCGCCACTTGTGGCCGTTGATGACCCCTGGTCGCCTTGTCGATCCGGTGCCCCCTTTCTGGACAGCGGGCTCCGGCTCCGTGAACTCCATGAAAATCCTTGTACCTCCCTGAAGATCCTTGTAGCTCCCTGAAGAGGCTCGAAGCTCCCTGCAGATCCTTCGCGCTCCCTGAAGATGATCGACGCTGCTTGTTGCTGATGCGTAGAAACGATGACTACTCGTCGCGCCTTAGACTCGCCAGGAGATCGGCTGCACAGGTTTAGGGAAGCGTCACCGTTCTCAGACTAGGGTGAACAGAGGCTGCGATCTCCAGGAATCGCTCCTTTCGACACACCACCGCCTGTACCTGGCTCTGTCCCGGATTGTCCCACTAGTGTTTAACTCAGATCGCACTGGCGTCTGGCGATCTTGCTCCTTGAAGGCTCCCACGGCGCCGTTTCCGGCGATTCGACTTGTTGTTGTTCACTTGTAGTTCACTGTACTGGCTGACTTGTTCACTTTTATATCTGGACTGATAGATTGATAGATTGACGCCCGGCGGCATCGGGCCTCTGGGAACCGTTATTTCCCTCTTTCTCTCTGCCCGCCGCATCTCTCCACTCCGAGTCCAAAGTCCGTAGCTCCTGCTTGACCCACTTGCCTTTCACGCAGAGCCTGAATTTGTGTTTCTGCGTATTGCTGCTGCTCTGCTTATTCTTTTGGTGCCTGTGGCACGCCTGTGCGTCGCTCCGTTGCTGAGATGTGGCACTTGTTCTCCTGGACCAAAGTCTACGGCAGAGTCCAACGTCCGGTGCAGATCCGTTATTTCCCCTTTTGCACACGGCACTCTGGATCTGCCTGCGAAGTCTCCACTCTTTTACTCTCCGCTCCTTGCTCTCCAAACTCTCTTTGGCAGAGTTATCTCTCCTAACCTCGAAGTCTCCAAACTCTCATTCTCCACTTCTCGGTCTCCAAACTCTCACTCTCCAAACTCTCATTCTCCAAACTCTCTACTTGAAAGTTTCTCTCCACTTGCTCTTTGCCGCGCCGCTACTACGCTAATTCGCCGCGTAACTGGTAAGCGGCCGGCCATCCGTAGTTTTACTGCGGGAATTTGTGGGGAGTTATTCAACTCCTCACATTCCCCCCTTACTTCGGGAAACTTTTAAGAACTCGCTTCTACTCGCCGGCGTTTCCTCGTGTATCCTAGCCGTTGAGTCTTCGCGGTGCTCTTGTCGATTCCCTCGGCGCTACCTCGTCGCTCCATCGTTGCTCCCTCGACGCTCCCTCGACGCTTTTAACTCCGAGAGTTTCTACGGCGCCGGTCGTCGTCGTTGCAGCAATTTGAAACTCCCGCGCCGATCCTCCATCTGGTCCCACTGGTCATCGATACCCATCAGCTATCGATACCCAGCGGGCCTTCTTTCAAGTTTCCCGCGCTGTTTTCCCGTCTGGTCCCACTGGTCATCGATACCCATCAGCTATCGATAGCCCAGCCGAACTCCTTACGATATCGATACCCATCAGCTCTCGATATCGCTAGGGCGGCGTTGCCACTTCATCGCTTGCGATATTCAACATGATTTTTCCATATATCGTGTGCCCATCGATCGCACTATAGTCCGTGCCAATCGACCGCCCTATCGAGGCGCCCTGTCCCTAGCCCATGGTGAGCTTGCACAATTGTTTTTGTAAGTGCATGTTTCGATGTTTGTGTTTTTGTTTTCTAACATTTTTTCCCTTCCAGATGCATTCAAACAATGTCCTTCCTTGCCCTTGGGTTTTGGGGTCAATGCCCCTGACATGTTCGACTGCGGCGGAACCTTGTTATGCCGCATTCTGTCAGCAAATGCGTTTGTTTACCACTTTGGTTGTGGTGAGATGCCAGTTTGGCCGACCGGCATTTACATCGGATTTTTATTTTTATTTCAGGGTTTTCTTCTGTTAAATGTTGGTGCCCTTCGCGTATTCTGCCGTGATTTTCCAGCCGTTTACGGTATAGCCCTGAAGCTGTACCGTCCCCCCCTTTCCACGGGGAAATAGAGAAGCTGTCCCGTGTGTCTTTCCGTGCCAAACGGTGTGTCCTTGTGTATTCTGTGTATCCTTGGAGTTTTCTCGGCGGTTCCCTGGAGTTTTGTTTGTCTTGTTTCGTAGTATCCTTGGAGTCTTGTAGTATCCTTGGAGTTCCGTAGTATCCTTGGAGTTTCGTAGTATCCTTGGAGCTATCTCAGTTTCCTTGGAGTCTCGTAGTATCCTTGAAGTTTCATAGTATCTGTTGATTCCAAACGCGGATTTGCGTATATAACCACAATCCAAACAAGGAGGTTCCCAGTTCTCGTCTCCCAGTGGAGTTGTAGGTTTTATTTCCTGTTTTCAATAACAAATTAGCTTCATAAAACTTCATAGTCTTAGGTACCTACGCTTCGTCTTTTCCACGCATTTTCTTGGAATGTTGGAAGCTTAACATGTGTGACCGTATCTTAATATGATAATTAGGGCAGAGTTCGAAAATATACTAACAAGTTCCGGACCATTAAGGTTATTCTCTACAACATCCCCACCACCGTGAATCTAATCCCCCCCCCCCCCCCCCCCCCCCCCCCCCCCCCCCCCCCCCCCCCCCCCCCCCCCCCCAAATTTCCCTCCTCCCCCCCCCCCCACCCCCCCCCCCCCCCCCCCCACCACGCCCCCCCCCCCTGTTACGGGCTCCATTTTTCCCCCCCCCCACGTCTGGGAGATATTCGTTTAGCCACTTGCGCCAAAACGAGTGTGCGAGTTGCTGGACGATGCGCCAGTCCTTTCTTGTGGACTGATAGGCCTCCTCCTGCGGATGTGGTGTCTGGGTAGAGTTGGCAGTACCTAAAAGGAAGTGATTAGGGGTTATCGGGTCGTCTGATGGGTCATCTAGAGCAATATGTGTGAGCGGCCGGGAATTTACTATATTCTCAGCCCTGCACATTAGACTGTATAACATATCCTCCTTCAGATTCCCTTGGTATAAAACATGTCCGATGGCTCGTTTAACGCTCCTTACTAGTCGTTCCCAGCATCCCCCTTGGTGGGGGTTAAGGGGGCAATTGAATAGCCATTCGATATTTTCGGTCGCCATCTCGTCGGCGATCTTATTATGGTCGAGCCTTTGAATTCCCTCTCTCAATTCTCGTTCGGCGCCCACCAAGTTGGTTCCATTATCAGAGCGGATTCGGACGGGTTTTCCACGACGTGCCATGAAGTTATGCAGAATTCTCACGCAGGTATCAGTAGTCAGGTCCCTGGCGATCTCTAGGTGGACGGCCCTTATCGTCAGGCATGTGAACAGGCAGATCCATCGTTTCTCTGTTCCTCTGCCTCTTACTATTAGGAAAGGTCCCATGTAGTCGATGCCTACATAAGAGAAGGGTCGCACAAACGGAGAGAGTCTATCACGTGGAAGTTGCCCCATTTGGGGATTCTTTGCGGAAATTCTTTGTATCTGACATATCTTACAATCTCTTGCGGCCCTACGAACTGCCCGCCGGCAGTGCGGTATGTAATACTTTCGGCGTAACTCGGCCATGATAGTGTTTTCGTTCTGGTGGTTCCATTTCTCGTGATATTGGTCGACAATTAGCTGGGTTACGTAGTTTTTCTTAGGTAACAGGATCGGGCGTCTAGTTGCCTCTTCGACGGCAATGGCATTGTTAATGCGGCCGTTCATGCGTATCACTCCCTCTTGGTCCAGCATTGGCGAAAGCTTCCACAGTTGACTGCTCTTCCCGATTGAGTCGCCACGTATCAGGGCTTGACGTTCGTCATGGTAGTCCAGGTCCTGGATGTGGTGTAAAATTATTGTCTCAGCCTTGTCGATTTCCGCGACCTCCAGGAAGGGTTTCCTAATGGTTTTTCGTCTGCACAGACGGTAGACCCACGCGACGACTCGTACCAATCTTGTGAATGAGGAAAACCTTTCCAACAAATTCTTGACCTCAACATTGACGGTATCGGCTGGAACTTCCTCGCTGACAGAAAGAATAAATTTGGGTCGCAGTTCCAGCTCTGTTGTGCTTATGATTGGGTCCCCATATTGTGATTCCCAGGTGTTCTCTTGGAGAAACCTCGGACCCTTAAGCCAGGACGATTCCCTCGTTGGTTTCCTAATTTTGGTCCCGAAATCTGCGGGATTCTCCGTGGTCGGTATCCAATTCCATTCGTCGATTGAGGTCGTTTCCAGAATCTCGTCGACTCGGTGTGCAACATGTGGTTTGTATCTCCTATGGTCAGATCTTATCCACGCCAGTACGGTTTTCGAATCTGACCACATGACCACGCGTGTCGGCTGAACGTCGTGGCCTTGCAAAATGGTATTTCTCAATCGAACTCCTAACACGGCCGCCTGCAGCTCGAGCCTGGGCACCGTGGAGAGTTTCATCGGGGCGCACTTCGTCTTTCCCATTATAAACGCACTGGTCCATCCGAATTCTGTGGGTATGCGCCAGTAGCCGACCGCTGCATAGGCAAGCTCGCTCGCGTCACAGAATATGTGCAACTCGACTGAGGCGTGAAAGAAATCCACTCCGTAACACCGTGGTACGCTGATTTGGCTGACCTCGGTCAGGCGACTTAGCCATCGATTCCATTGGTCCAGATCATCGTCTCCTATCGGTTGGTCCCACTCCGTTTTCTTTTGCCAAATCGATTGGAGGAGTAGCTTGGCCATCAGAGAGTATTCGGATAGGAATCCGAACGGATCGAAGATTGACATTGCGACTTGAAGTACTTGTCTCTTCGTAGGTGTTTTGGATTCTGCAAATAGTCTTCTATCAATTTTTTGGAACGATAATGAAAACCCAAACTCATCGCTGTTCGTGTGCCAAATCAATCCCAATACCTTTTGGTAGTGAGAAGAATCTCTTTTGTCAAGGCGCACTGAATCACGCACACCTTCTGCAAATACCTTATTAAAGGTGCTGGAGTTGGAGACGAACCTCTTTAGCTCGAAGCCACCCCGCCTATGAATTTCAACTATCTCTCTACTAATCCTCACTGCTTCATCCTCAGATGCAAAGCAGTGCACTAGGTCGTCTACATAATGGTTCTTAATTATTGCGTCAACCGCTTCTGGAAATACCCGCTCGTATTCAAGTGCATTTCGGTTTTTAACATACTGGGCTGAGGCAGGCGAACATCTGGCTCCAAATGTCATTACCTGCATTTCGTATACCTTAATATCGTCGGACAGAGATTTTCTCCAAAGAATTCGTTGTGCAGGCCGGTCTTCTTCGCGTATCATGACTTGGTGAAACATTTCAGCTATATCGGCGCACACACCGATCCTTTTCTGTCTAAACTTCATTAAGACCTCAATCAACGACTGACATTCGTCTGGTCCATTCATAAGCACTGAGTTCAGGGACACCCCTTCCGTTTCTGCCGCCGCATCGAAGACGATCCTCAATTTGCCTGGTTTGTTGCAGTTTTGGACTCCGAAGTGGGGGAGATACCATTCATTCTTGGCGGCCACCTTCATCTCGTCCGCATTCATTTCCTTGATGTAGCCCTTAGTCTCGTACGATTCCATTAGGCGGCGATATCTTTCGTAGTACTCTGGATCTGACTTGAATTTTCGTTCAAGGGAAAGCAGTCTCTTAAGGGCCATGTTTTTGCTTTCAGGTAGGACAACATCATCTGCTGCCCACAGCAACCCCGTCTCGAACCTTACGCCTACGCGCCGAGTTGTATTAAATAGCAGGTGTCTAGATCTTTCAGTTTCTCGACCCTCTAGATGCTTAGTGGCTTGTCGTGCGTCTAGCTCGGAATTTGTGATGTAGTCCTGTACCAATTTCGCCAATTGATCATTCTGGCAGTGACCGGCGAGATGCGCTCCCTTTTTCGGGTCGGGTTCCCCTAACCATTTTCCAAACACGACCCAACCTAGCTTGGTTCTGGTTACGGCCGGTCCGGTTCCTTCCGCCAGTACCGTTTCTTGGGGAACCATCAGGTGTACATTATCCAGGCCAATTAGTACCTCCGGCTCTGCGTTTACATACCCACTTAATGGGATGTTCTTTAGATGAAGCTCAGACGAGTCGACGGACTGTTTGGGCAACCGCAGGTCCTTCACGGTTCGTACTCCGTTCAGGTTATAAATAACTCGCTCCCTGTCCCCAGATATTCCGATGTTAAAACGGCTCGATACTTGTGTCGCCTTCTGTTCTCCAAACCATTGTAGTGTCAGATTCTCCTTTGGTCCCTGCAACTCCAACGCCTTGGCTACGGACTCGTTCATAAGCGTTACTGCCGAGCCTTCGTCTAGGAAGGCATGACAACTTACTTCCCTCCCCTTTGAGTAAAGACGGACGGGAATTATCTTGAACAAAATCTTAGGATTATCGATGTGGGCTGCCGCACCTGTAAATTGCGGATCATTGATCCTGGCCTCATTGTCTGGAGTTCTGACACCGTCGTGGAGTAATTTGTGAAGACGCCTTCTACATCCATTCAGGTCGCATCGGTGAGGAGTCCTGCAGGTTGAGCTCCGGTGCCCTGGCCTCAGGCAGTTGAAGCAGAGTCGCCCGTCCCTGGCCAGTTGCCATCTTTGAGGCAGCTCCATCTGACTGAATAGGTCACACACGTCTATTTCATGGTTCTCCTTCACTAGTCATTTTAGCACCTGACTGAATAGGTCACACACGTCTATTTCATGGTTCTCCTTGCAGGCTGGACACTTCTTTCCTTTGATCTCGCTGGTGTGGAAGAATCTATTTTCTCTCCTTGGCTTGGACGTGTCCTGGTCATCGGCCAGCCCGGCGACTTGGACGTCTTCGGCTAGATCCTGCAGCCAGTGGCTCAGGTGTCTGATCGACTTACTGTCTCCCAACTGCTTTGAGTAGCGTGCCCACTCTAATCTCTGTTGGACCGGCAGCTTCAGGACTAGTTCTTCCATCAGGGTAGGGTTTTTTAATTGTTGCTGAGCGTCGGCTGCCTGCAAGAATGCTGCGAGATTTTGTACCTTTATTTTGAAATCGACCAACTGACTTAATTTCCCCTCACGAATATTTGGAAGCTCTCTAACTCGACAGATCTGGCTCTTTACAAGTTTCTCGGGCCTTCCGAAATTCTGCCTTAGTGTTCCTAGTATGTTACCAACATTCGAACTGTATATTAGAAGACACTCGACGGTTTCCCGGGCCCTGCCCTTCAGTGCCTTCTGAAGACGCAACAAGTTCTGCCTGTCAGAGTATCCATATTCATTTGTCGTCATTAGGAAGGCTTCGTTGAACATCGGCCACTGCTCCGGGGAGCCGTCGAATTCCGGCAAGTCGTATAGGCTCCGGTGCGGCTCCTGAGCGCCGACGCGCTGCTGATCTTGCCTCTCTACTTGCGGTTGCAAGTCTTCTCTCGTACCGTTCCTTAATGGCGTGCTCTCCGCACCTCCATTTCTTCTGGTGATGTCGCCCCCAGCAAGGGCGTCAATCAGAAAGTTTGTTTTGTCCATCTGGATTTGGTTCATTTTTAGGATTTCCATTTGAAACTCTTGTGATTGCTGGATCATGGTCTGCTGGAACTCCTGCATTTGTCGCCACAAGTCCAGCATGGAGTTGTTCTCGATTTGTCGGGGATCGCTAGTGAGATCACCCACCACCGTATCGAGATTCCGTGTATCCGCATTTTCAATTTTTTCCTCGTTCTCCTCGTGGGTGCCGCCGGTTGCGCTTGCCTCGCTCATTGCTGCCTAACTCTAGATAACCTTACCAGTGACAACCCTTGCCCCCCAATCAGCAACCTAACGGCACTTACCTCTCCGGACCACGTGTCTTCCAAGTTTATGGATGGTGCGCGCTCGTCTCGACGCTCCGCAATGTTCCACTGGCAAGAGTGAGACGACAATACACGCACTCTCCGGTTGCGCAATCCAACCACCAGCCGCGCACTTTGCTGGCTCCGTATTACCACACTTCTTCTTGTGGACTCGTTTTGCTTCTCCAAATGGCTATTGACACTCTGTCCCGCGCAGTCACGACCCGTGCGTACAGTTCAATAAGTCCCTCGTATTGGACCAGAAGCGAAATAAAAGATGTTGATTCCAAACGCGGATTTGCGTATATAAACTTGTAGGTTTTTATATTTTTAAATCTTTTATTTTTTTTGTCACGTTTTCGATCTTCTCGATCGGCGTCCCTTGGATAGTGTGCCCGTCCAACATTATTTACAATTTCCTTAAAAACTAAATCGATTAATACTAGATTGCACTGAATATACTAAATAATATTATATACTGAAATTACACAGCTTACATTCGGCCAATCCTGACTCTAGATCGACCTCGATCTTCACATATTTACTAACTACATAATCAACTACACAGATTAACGATTTTTGTACACGATTGCACCCAAGGTTTAAGTCTGGCGGCTTCAAGAATGCCCTTGTAAGGAAGCTGGGTGAGCTGGCAATCCTCTATGTCGGTGACTTCGTATCTATCATTCGGGAACACACGGTTGATTTTATAAGGACCACGGTATTTCGGTGAGAATTTCTTACAAGATCCTGGAGTAACGTCAACATTTCGGATAGCTACAAAATCATCAACCTTATAACGTAGGGGTGCCTTATGTTTCAAAGCATATCGAAACTCATTTTGCTCTTGTGATAGTTTAATATTCTCGCTAGCTTTTATCCTTTCAGAGGTAATATCACACGGGTTAAAAAGGCTAAACTTCTCCTCAATGTACTCGGATAATTCGTCTACAACGGGTCCTCGCTGGTTGCTACCAAAAAGCAAAATACTAGGAGTCTTTCCGGTACTCTTCTGAACGGAATTATTAATTGCAAATTCAACTCGGTTGACTAACTTGTACCAATCGGATTGGTTCAACGGCTCAGATAGTTTTCCTAACATCGGGGTTAACACTCGGTTTATGCGTTCTACCTGACCGTTTGCCTGAGGAGCAGCGGTAGCAACTTTAACGTGTTCTATATTACGATCACTTAGGAAACTAGAAAACTCAAATGATGTAAAACAGGTACCACGATCCGAAATAATTCGTCGCGGTCGGCTATAATACTCAAATTTAAAAAAAAACAAAAAATATTTTTTTTTTTTGTAAAATAAACCAAAACACAATTTCACAAAATTAAAAAAAAAAACAATAAAAACCAACAGATGTTTTCTTTTCGAATTGATGCAAGGCAACGGCCCCAAATGGTCGATGTGAAGGGTATCAAACGGAATTGGGGCTTTAGGAATACTATGAAGGGTACGGTCATGGATACTTTTAGGTACTGAATGAAGGATGCACGGCAAACAATTGCGGATAAAGGATTCAACCTTGGTCCTCAACAATGGAAACCAATACTTGTCTTTCAGGTCATTGACACACTTATCGACACCAAGATGACCCAACTTTTCATGGCTTAATCTGATCAACTGTTCTTCCATTTGAGTTGGGGCATACAAACATAATCTTCCGGCATTATTCTTTCTGTAAATTATTCCGTCAACAAGTTCAAAACAACTAACGGCTTCTCTTTCTAATTTATCACGGAGTTTGACAATTTCCGGATCCCTAATCTGCTCGGTTTGTAAAAGTAAATCTATATCCCCCGGAGTAGCCCCCACTACATTTACAACGGTATCGATATTTTCATCACACGGGGAAAACGGTTGATGCGATTCACAAGGATCTATGGAACTATCGGGGACAGCTAACACGGGACGACTAACGGGATCTAACTGGTTTAAGGAATCACACGGTGCTAACGGTTTATCATTATCGTACGGACTCAAGGATCTAACGGTCTTACGCGGGTCTACCGGGTTCATTTGGCTAACGGATTCACACGGATCTATCGGGCTCAAGGAATCATACGGCTGTATCGGTTCTTTAACAATATCATGAAAAGATTTCGGCTTAGTTGAAAGTACACACGGATCGCAAATTTCATCTACCACGGGATCTAACAATTCGGGTTGTCGACTCAAGGCATCAACGTGCGTCATACTAGAACCAGGTCTATGTACAATAGAGTAGTTATAGTTTTCCAATTCTAAAGACCATCGCGCAATACGAGGATTTATTGATTTCTTACTTAACGTCTGAACAAGGGAATTACAATCGGTAACTATACGGAACGGTTTGTGCTCTAAATACACACGGAAACGTCGGAGAGAATATATTATCGCAAGGGTCTCAAGCTCAAAGCTATGATAACGAGATTCAGCGGCTGTTGCTTTACGAGAATAGAAAAAGACTGGATGTAACTTGCCATCATCTTGGCGTTGCATCAACACGGCTCCAAACCCGTGAGAGCTCGCATCGGTATGAAGTTCGGTTTCACTATGAGGGTTGAATAAGGAAAGAACGGGCGGACTTGACAATGCTTTCTTTAAACTAGTAAAAGCTTCCTCTTCAAGTTTTCCCATCGGGAACGGACCTCCACTTTTAAGCAGATCGGACAGTGGCTTAGCAATACGTGAAAATGACGGAACAAACTTACGGAAGTATGAGAAAAGGCCTAGACAAGAATGTAGAGATTTACAATTCAGAGGTTCAGGGTATTCACGAATGGCCTTTAGGTGTGTCTCGTTCGGAAGAATACCATTCATACAGACGTTGTATCCTAAATAATCAATTCGCTTTTTTAGAAATACACTTTTCTTACAATTAATTTCAAGACGGTTCTCATTTAGACGGTCTATTAATTTGGAAAGCAAAACAAGGTGTTCTTCTACTGTACAAGTCGCTAGGATGATATCATCCATATAGACATAAACCTGACGATTACGTATCATTTCATGAAGTACGTTGGAAATGAATCGCTGAAACACGGCAGGTCCATTTTTTAGGCCGAATGGCATACGCAAATACTCATAGTGCCCGTCGGGTGTTATGAATGCAGTGTATTTCACGGACTCGGGGTCCATACCGATTTGGTGGAATCCACTCTTTAAATCTACAACTGAAAAAACCTTTTTGCCTTCGAGATATTCTAAGCAATCTTCTATCAATGGGGACGGAAAGTTATCTCTAACTGTCAATTTATTTAACGCTCGGTAATCAATACACATGCGGATTTCTCCATTCTTTTTCTTGACAAGGACGATGGGAGATGCATAAGGGGATTGACTAGGTCTAATAATATTACTAGCTAGCAACTCGGCAACGGTTTTATAAACAACGTCTCTCTCTAAGTATGATAATCTTCTTGGTGCACTATGAAACGGTGTAGAATCTGTTAATCGTATGCTCATTAAACATTTAGGCGACCCGTACGTATTAGGTATATTATCCAAATAATGCTTGATGATACCACTACATTTCTCGGCCGAAGAAACACCAAAATCAAGGCCTATATTTACATTATCAAGGTCATTCGACATAGCTCCACAAATGCTTTTCATATCAAAAAGCCAATCAGCGAGGGAATTATCAGGAATCAAGGGAGCATTTGGATTTACAGAACCAGTACTTAATTTAAAAGGTTGTGTTTTATCTAAAATTAATCTATTATTTATATCGCCTAGCAAGGATGCACAGAATGATTCATTAACGAAAGCAATACGATTGTTTATTGAAATTAAATTTGATTCATTTCTTTCATGATTTCTTTTCACAACAAGTTTTATATTGAGTAACTTAAGGGCGTCTCTGCCAAGAAGGAGCGCTGTAGGTAGGATGAGATCGGGAATAACGTAGACTTCTAAATCATAATACTTTTTCTCGAACAAAATTGAACAAGGTACTTTTCCGTACGTGGGTATTGATGTGCCACCAATTCCGCGAAAGGGGCTTTTCTTTAGCTGATGATCTTCATTTAAATATGGGTAATATGACTTTCCCAAAAAGCTTATTGGGCTTCCGGTATCTAATAGAGCGAAAACATCTTTAATAACAGTGCATCCTGCTAAACTACTTAATCTTAAACTTACTAACTGAATAAACGGTTTGTCATCCATGGTTTCTTCAGCTTCCGGCAAGGTGAAGCCCACGGTGCGCTTGGGACACTGGCGGTGCGTATGGCCCACTTCAAAACAGATGAAGCATCCGTTGTCCGGTCTTTTCGGCTTCTTGCAGTCCTTGGCGGTATGCCCCATTTGTCGGCAGTTGTAACACCTAATATCCTTCGGAATTACGGCTCCTGGGCGAGGGATCATGGTGACGGGCTTACGATTGGGCTCCGGACGTACAGACTGGAATCGCATTAGCTTCTGGCGTAGTTCATCCAACGTGATACAGTAGTAGAGTGGAGCAGCGCGCCCACTGTGGTCCTCCAGTCCATCGACGATGTACTTTACGACGTCTACTTCATCAAAGTTCCCTTGCTGGGCAATATTGCGCATCGTGATAAAATACTGCATCAAGGTTTCGGACTTCCCAATTGTGCGTTTTTGCAGTTGTTTAGCAATTTCCTGGTTTGACATTCTGTTTCCAAAGACTTGAGTAAGCATGGCGCTCATTTCTGGCCAGGAAGACACCTTCTCGTACAGCATGTATTGCCTAGCTGATCCTCGGAGAAGACGGGTGCCAATAGATAGGCATTGTGTAACGCTTAGTTTATGGACCTCGGCAGCTTTTTCCAATTCACGGATCCAAACTTGGACTGACAAGTTGTCATCTCCAGAGAACTCCGGGATCATGGCCTCAACATCCCTTAGATCGACTTGATGTACGGAAGCATTCGGTGTAGTCATGTCTTCCAATTCGGCGACTTTCAATTTCAGTTCGGCTAGTTTCTTTCTGGCGGTGTACAGTTGCATCATCTGATTGATTTCCAATGTTTCCTGAGCAATTGCGCGAATGTTCTGCTCGACTGGTTCCTGCCTCGACATGTTTATACCTGTTTGCTGCGAACTTCCAGAAGGTTCCGAGAACGGCGTCACAGCGTCGGCCATTTGCAATTCCTCACCCCCGATCAGCGTTAGCATGCGGTTTGCAAGCTTCGGTGTGTTCGGAGAATCCTGCTCCTCATCCTGACTCTCGATCTCTGCATTTTCGTTGTCCTCGATGATAGCCTCTAGATTCCATGCACGGTTCAACGCCGCGCGGAGTTGGTGAATTGTTGCATCGGCCCCGAAAGTTATGTTCTTCTCGGAAAGGAGTTCCAGAAGTTCGTCCTTGGACATCTTAATAACATCGCTGTATGGTAACATCGCGTAACACTTGGGCAAACCCCACACCTGATTTATAAACTTGTAGGTTTTTATATTTTTAAATCTTTTATTTTTTTGTCACGTTTTCGATCTTCTCGATCGGCGTCCCTTGGATAGTGTGCCCGTCCAACATTATTTACAATTTCCTTAAAAACTAAATCGATTAATACTAGATTGCACTGAATATACTAAATAATATTATATACTGAAATTACACAGCTTACACGTATATAACCACAATCCAAACAAGGAGGTTCCCAGTTTTCAATAACAAATTAGCTTCATAAAACTTCATAGTCTTAGGTACCTACGCTTCGTCTTTTCCACGCATTTTCTTGGAATGTTGGAAGCTTAACATGTGTGACCATATCTTAATATGATAATTAGGGCAGAGTTCGAAAATATACTAACAAGTTCCGGACCATTAAGGTTATTCTCTACAACAGTATCCTTGGAGTTTCGTAGTATCCTTGGAGTTATTTTAGTTTCCTTGGAGTCTCGTAGTGTCCTTGGAGTTTCATAGTATCCTTGGAGTTTCCATGCTGTTACCCGTCTGTTCTTTCCACCTGATGCCTTTGCTCGTTCGTGTTTTGTGTTTGTTGCTGTTTAAGCTCGCTCACATGTATGGTCCGCTTTTTCTTTGTGTTCACATGGGATACCTTGCATATTACAGGCGAAACGAAATCCACGACCTGGTATAACCTGTCGTACCTGGAAGCCAACTTTGCTGCGAATCCTTCTGCCGCTTTGGATAGGTGGTGTTCTTTGGCCCACACGATGTCACCCACTGCTGGTGTCCATTGCCTCCTCCTTAGATTATATTGCCTGGCTTGATCCTGGGAGGCTTTTTCCAGATTTCGCCATACGATCTCAAAGATCTCCCTGAGTTTATTGGCGTTTTCGTCCGGGGTTTATGTCGCTCGTCCGGTCCCCAAGTTTTCTCGATCGTATAGGGCGCTCGGTAGTCTGGGCTCTCTGCCTTGAGTGAGAAATGCCGGGGTGTAGCCAGTGGATTCCGAAACGCTGGTGTTTACTGCCAGCATGATTTCCGGCCATTTCTCGTCCCAATTTCTATGGTCCTGCACGGCGAACTGCGCAATCATAGTTTTTACAGTCCTATTCGGTCGCTCGGTCGGGTTCTCTTGTGGGGTTTATGGAGCTGTGAACTGTTGTTTGATACCCATGTCGGCTAGGAAACCCTTGAAGATTCGGCTGGCAAATTGTACTCCGTTGTCCGTTATGACAACTTTCGGGACCCCGTACCTTGCGATTATTCGTTCTCTGAAAGCTTTCTTTAGTGATTCGGCCGACGCGCTGCGCAGTGGTATTAACTCAGTCCACTTGGAGAACCGGTCTATCAGTACTAGCAGTATTTGGTTTCCGTGCTTTGAACGTGGCAGGGGGCCCAAGAAGTCCGCATATACCGTTGCCCATGGTTCCTTTGGCACCTGCGTTAGCATTTTGCCAGCCGCTTGCATCTGATTCGGCTTAAACCTCATGCATATCTCGCATCTTCCCACATGGGCTCGGTCATCTCTGTGCTCACCTGGCCAGTAATATCGGGCTGCCAGCCGTGCAATCGTCCTTCGACTTCCAACGTGGCCCGCTGAAGGTGAGTCGTGGAACACTTCAGCACCGTTTGTCACAGAGCTTTCGGGACGCACATCTTCCACGTTGCGACGTCCTCGCTACCTGCTCTGTGTGGTATGTTCCTGTACAGGATGTCTCCCTGCACCACGTAGTCCGGGTACTTTTGTGGTTGGGGGTTTATTTTCTCGAGCATTTCTTGAGTCCAGCTGCATGCTGCATAAGCTTCCGCTGGTCGTTGAGTAATTCTTCTCGGCGCCGTTGAGCGTTCGGCTTGAGTAAGAGATTACCTTTTCGCCTTTCTCCGTTTCCTGGTTCAGTATCGCTCGCGTCCGCTTGCAGGGTGAATCGTTTGTCAAAATCCGGGCACGCCAGTACGGGGTCTGCAACGAGTTTTGCCTTAACCTCTTCGAACGCCATCTGATGTTCCGCTGTCCATACCCACTTGCTGCCTTTGCGTAGCAAATCATTGATTGGTTTGACTATTTTTGCGAAATCAAAAAACCATGATGCTACGCCCAGGTACTGTCGGAGTTCTCTTACTGTTGCTAGTGGCTCTAGTTCCGCGATGGCTGCCACCTTTTCTGGGTCTGTGCCTATCCCCTCGCTAGTCACTCGATGACTTAAATATAATAGCTCCTTCCTGAAGAATTGTAATTTTTCTGGGTTCGCAGATTTGCTTCCTTTAGCCTCCGGAACACTTCCCTCAGGTTCGCTTTGTGTTCTTCCAGCGTGCGTCCGATCACAATAATGTCGTCCCAATTACTTGGTCCAAAACTCGTTGGAACGTCGCGGATGCCAAATGGAGGCCGAAAGGCATAACCTTCCACTGGAATAAACCTTTTTCCGGGCACCGTGAAAGTCGTATATTGCCTGCTGCTTTCCTCTAGTGGTATTTGTCAGTACCCATCCTTCAGGTCTAAGCTGCTGATGTATCTCGCTTCCCTTAGTTGGTCGAGGATATAATTTATGCGTGGCATTGGGTAGGCATCTTTTATCAATTTTGCGTTGCTCTGCCTGAAATCGACACAGAGTCTCCACTTGCCCGTTTTTTTTTTCACCATCACGATAGGGGAGGGGGGCTCTTCGAGTGCTCTATATACCCCATTTGGAGAAGCTCATCCACCTTCGCATTGATCTCCCCTTGAATTTTTGGATTTTTGGGGTAGTATCGTTGCTTGATGGGCTTGTCGTCCTTCATCGTGATCCGATGCTCGGTCATGTTCGATGTTCCTGTCATGGTGTTAAAGTCGGCTAGTTGCGTCTCCAGGAATTTTGTTGTGTCGTTATCCTCGCTTTTGTGTTGAACGACTGCCACCGAAAGTTTTTCCTCGAGCCACCCGTTGTGTTGGTTTCTGGTCGATATTGTGATCTCGTGCCCGGCACACTTTATTTCTGTTCCGACTTGCGTGAGGAAATTCCATCCTAGCACCAACGAATCCACTACCCCTGGTAGTATCAGCAGGCTCATGGTCAATCGCTTGTTTCCGAATGCGATTTCCACCTCCAGCTGTGCATCGATTTCGCCGCATCTCCCGTCTGCCAACCTAACTTGCCGTCTTGTCCTCGTGACCTTTCCGAGGGCAGCCAGGTTGTCCGCCAGTTCCTCGCTTATGAAGCTCGCTGTTGCCCCGGTGTCGATTGTGGCTTTATAAGTGCATCCACCAATCGTTACCGCTGCGGACAACTGCTGATCCTTCTCAACCTGCTTGCCAGTTAGTTTGGAGAGTTAGCATTTTGCGATTCCCGCCCGCCTCTCTGCGGCTGAGATCGCTGACCATTTCCCGCTCGATTGCAGCACTCGACGCTTCTGACACCCACTTTGCCGCACACCCAGCAGAACAACAAGCGCTGACTTCGACAGCCGCGTTCCCAGTGTCCGTGACCGCCGCTTTTTCGGCAGGCCTCCTGGGGGTCCGAGATGTGGGTACTCTCCCGTGGCCTCTGGGTGGTGTTTGGTGGCCTCCACAAGGGGTTTGTTGGCTGCCTCTGTTGGTTTTGTATTGGTGCCCGCTGGCGTTCGTAGGGGCGGTGTCCATGGACTGTTCCCACGAGGTTCCTGGTTGCCACTGTCTTCGCAACTTCTGCACGTTGCTTGCGCAGGGGCTGCTGGTTTTGCCCCTGAGAATTTGTTCTCTTGCGCGAATGCCTCCCGTTCCTTCTTCAGTTCCTCATACTCGTCGGCTAGGTTCATAAGCGTATCTAGTTCCGATACCTTGTATGCTCTGAGGAAAATCCTTTGAGGGTCTCTTTCGCCGAATAAGTGAGTGGCCTCACCATGGTCTGCATGTCGATCATGTAATTTTTGAACGATTCCCCGTAGCCTTGCATCCTCAGCCTGACTTGGTCAGACAGCTTGGTGAAAATAATTGTGGAAACTGTCTATGAACTCCGGCCAGGTTCTCCACTGTTTATTGTTGGAAATGATCCATTTCAGTGCTTTACCGGTGAGTAATTCCGGCATCGCTCTGGGAATCATGTCTAGGTCCAGGCCGTAGGTATTCGCGGACCATTCCACTTGTTTTAAAAACTCAAATGGTTTTTCTACGCCGTCGAACCTGAATGACCACTGTCGGACTTGTTTCGCAACCTTGGCATAATCTGGCCGACTGGGATTAGGAATCGGCGCTGCCGTTTTTCTATCCTGTCTTACGTCTCTCTTTTGCGCCCCCCTTTGCATGTTGTTGATGCTTAGGCTTGCCAATAGGTCTTCCCCTTCGGCGTTTGTTACCTTTATGCTGGGACCTGGTTTGTCGCCGTATGTTGCTTCCAGCTCGGCCCATATATCGACGAGGTCTGAGTTGTTCTCCGTCTGTGTGTAATATTCAGACAATGCCTTTCTAATGTCTTCCGATATGCCTTCCAAAGCCATATTTAACTTTTGTGAGACATAGGCAAAGTCCTCTTTCTTGAGACGGTAAATCCAACTCTTCCCCATACTGCTTTATGTTGCTTTCACTGCTGGGACAATCACGTTTTGGGCGCCAGATGTAACGAACTGATTTGTTTCGGTGAGTTGGCAGTTTGGCCTACCGGCATGCGTATTCTGCCGTGATTTTCCAGCCGGTTACGGTATAGCCCTGAAGCTCAGGGAAATAGAGAAGCTGTCCCGTGTGTCTTTCCGCGCCAAACTGTGTGTCCTTGTGTATTCTGTGTATCCTTGGAGTTTTGTTATATCCTTGGAGTTCCGTATTATCCTTGAAGTTTCGTAGTATCCTTGTAGTTTCGTAGTATCCTTGGAGTCTTGTAGTATCCTTGGAGTTTCGTAGAATCCTTGGAGTTTTGTAGTATCCTTAGAGGTATCTTAGTATCCTTGGAGTCTTTTAGTATCCTTGGAGTTTTGTAGTATCTTGGAAGTATCTTAGTATCCTTGGAGTTTTGTAGTATCCTTGGAGTTTTGTAGTATCCTTGGAGTTATCCTAGTATCCTTGGAGTTTCTTTGCTGTTACTCGTCTGTTGTTTCCGCCTGATGCCGTTGCTTGTTTGTGTCTTGTTATTGTTGTTGTTTAAGCTCGCTCATATGTATGGTCCGCTCTTTCTTTGTGTTTACATGGGTTACCTTGCATATTACAGGCGAAACGAAATCCACGACCTGGTATGGCCCGTCGTACCTAGGAGCCAACTTCGCTGCGAATCCTTCGGCCGCTTTCGAGAAGTGGTGTTCTTTGGCCCACACGATGTACTAACTCAGTCCACTTGGAGAACTGGTCTACCAGTACTAGCAGCATTTAGTTGCCCTGCTTTGAACGCGGCAGGGGTCCGAATAAGTCCGCACATACCTGCTGCCTTTGCGTAGCAAATCATTCAGTGGTTTTATTTTTTTTGCGAAATCACGTACGAATCGGCGATACCATGACGCCACGCCCAGATACTGTCGGAGTTCTCTGACGGTCGAGGGTGGTTTCAATTCAGCGATGGCTGCCACTTTTTCTGGATCTGTGCCTATTCCTTCGCTTGTCCCTCTGTGGCTCAAGTACAACAGTTCCTTTTTGAAAAATTGACATTTCTCCGGGTTTAGCCTCAGGTTCGCTTTTCTTGTTTTCTTCCAGCGTGCATCCGATCACAATGATGTCGTCCTGGTAGGCGAATGTGTGTGGTGACATTTTAGGAGCAATTACTTGGTCCAGAACTCGTTGAAACGTTGCGGACGCCGAATGGAGACCAAATGGCATAACCCTCCACTGGAATAAACCTTTTCCGGGCACCGCGGAAGCCGTGTATTGCCCGCTGCTTTCCTCCAGTGGTATTTGCCAGTACCCATCCTTCAGGTCTAAGCTGCTGATGTATCTCGCTTCCCTTAGTTGGTCGAGGATATAATTTATGCGTGGCATTGGGTAGGCATCTTTTATAAATTTTGCGTTGCTCTGCCTGAAATCGACACAGAGTCTCCACTTGCCCGTTTTTTTTTCACCATCACGATAGGGGAGCTGAATGGGCTCTTCGAGTGCTCTATATACCCCATTTGGAGAAGCTCATCCACCTTCGCATTGATCTCCCCTTCAATTTTTGGATTTTTGGGGTAGTATCGTTGCTTGATGGGCTTGTCGTCCTTCATCGTGATCCGATGCTCGGCCATGTTCGATGTTCCTGTCATGGTGTTAAAGTCTGCTAGTTGCGCCTCTAGGAATTTCGTTGTGTCGTTATCCTCGCTTGTTTGTTGAACGACTGCCACCGATAGCTTTTTCTCGAGCCACCCGTTGTGTCGGTTTTTGGCCGGTATTGTAATCTCGTGCCCGGCACACTTTATTTCGGTTATTTCGCTGACCATTTCCCGCTCGTTGGCAGCACTCGACGCTTCTGACACCCACTTTGCCGCACACCCAGCAGAACAACAAGCGCTGACTTCAACAGCCGCGTTCCCAGTGTCCGTGACCGCCGCACTTTCGGCAGGCCTCCTGGGGGTTCGAGATGTGGGTACTCTCCCGTGGCCTCTGGGTGGTGTTTGGTGGCCTCCACAAGGGGTTTGTTGGCTGCCTCTGTTGGTTTTGTATTGGTGCCCGCTGGCGTTCATATGATGCGTTGGTAGCCTGCTGCCGGTAGTCTTGTAAGGGCGGTGTTCATTGACTGTTCCCACGACGCACCTTCTGCACGTTGCTTTTGCCCTTGAGAGTTTGTTCTCTTGCGCGAATGCCTTCCGTTCTTTCTCCAGCTCCTCATACTCGTCGGCTAGGTTCATAAGCGTATCTAGGTCCGATATCCTGTATGCTCTGAGGAAAATCCTTAAGCTCGGGGTGCAGTTCTCCCTGATGATGTTGAGGGTCTCTTTCGCCGAATAACTGAGTGGCCTCACCATAGCCTGCATGTCGATCATGTAATCTTTAGCCTTGCTTCCTCTGCCTGACTTGATCAGACAGCTTGGTGAAAAAGTCCCTTGGCAGAAAATAATTGTGGAAACTGTCTATGAATTCCGGCAAGGTTCTCCACTGTTTATTGTTGGAAATGAACCATTTCAGTGCTTTACCGGTGAGTAATTCGGGCATCGCTCGGGGAATCATGTCTAGGTCCAGGCCGTAGGTATTGGCGGACCATTTCACTTGTTCTAAAAACTCCAATGGTTTTTCTACGCCGTCGAACCTGAATGACCACTCTCAGACTTGTTTCGCAACCTTGGCATAATCTGGCCGACTGGGATCGAGTCCTTGTGATGTTTTGCTTGTTCCCTCGGCGCTCCCTCGTTGCTTCCCTCGACGCTTTCAACTCCGTCTACGGTGTCGGTCGTCCTCTTGCAGCAACTTCAAAACTCCCTCGCCGATCCTCCATCTTGTCCCACTGGTCATCGATACCCATCAGCTATCGATACCCAGCGAGCCTTCGTTCAAGTTTCCCGCGCTGTTTTTCTCGTCTGGTCACACTGGGCATCGACACCCATCAGATCCCGATAACCCAGCGGAACTCCCCATGATATCGACACCCATCAGCTATCGATATCGCTGGGGCGGCGTTGCCACTTGATCGCTTGCGATATTCACCGTGATTTTTCCAAATATCGTGTGCCCATCGATCGCACTATCGTCCGTGCTAATCGACCGCCTTATCGAGGCGCCCCCGTCCCTAGTTCATGGTGATTTTGCATCTTTGTTTTCGTAAGTGCAAGTTTCGGTGTTTGTGTTTTTGTTTCTAATTTGTTTCCTTCAAGATGCTGCAACTATGCCCTTCCTTGCCCTTGGGTTCTTAGGTCAATGCCCTTAACCGGCTCGGCTGCGGCTGCGCCTTAGGTTGTCGCGCTCTGTCAGCATTAAAGTTTGTTTACCCGTGGTGAGTTGCCAAATTTATCTGAACCGGCATTCATTTGTTTGCATTTCAGGGTTTTCGGTGATTTGGTTGTGCTTGTTTTCTGTCCGGGATTTTCGGCTGGCTACGGTATAAGTAGAGAAGGTCTTCCGCGCATACTTTTTCCTTCTTGGCGTAACCTGGGATGACTCAGGCGTGATGCCTGACGAAGAATCCTGTGGCCTCGCAGTCGGAGTCCCTGTGCGGTTTATACTCGAGTAGCCTTTTGTGCCTTAGATCATTGTGTATCCTTGCTGTTATTCTTGTGAATGACCTGGTTGCCTGGCGTTATCCTGGATGACTCTCGCTTCGGCCTGACGCATAATCCAGATGCCTCGCATCCTTGATGTAATCCTTCTACCATATCCTTGTAAATGTCCTTCGTAGTGTCCGTGGGTCGCTCGCTTGTGTTTTGTGTTTATTGTTGTTTGAGCTCGCTAACGTGAATGTTCCGCTCTTTCTTCGTATTAATGTTTCTTATTTTGCAGATTACCGGCGAGACAAAATCCATGACCTGGTAGGGCCCGTCGTATCTCGGGGCCAATTTCGCAGAAAATCCTTCTGCGGCTTTTGACAGGTGGTGTTCCTTAGCCCAGACTACGTCGCCCACCGCCGGCGTCCATTGCCTCCTCCTTAGGTTGTAATACCTGGCCTGATCCTGGGACGCCCTCTCCAGATTTCGCCTTACGATCTCGAAGATTTCGTGGAGTTTCTCGGCGTTTTCATCCGGGGTTTCCGTGGCTCGTCCGGTGCCTAGGGTTTCTCTGTTGTAAAGGGCGCTCGGTAGTCGTGGATCCCTGCCTTTGGTAAGAAACGATGGGGTGTATCCAGTGGATTCTGATACGCTGGAGTTGAGGGCCAGCATGATCTCAGGCCACTTCTCGTCCCATGTTCTTTGGTCTTGTCCAGCGAACTGTGCAATCATAGTTTTGACCGTCCTGTTTGCTCGCTCCGTCGGGTTTTCTTGCGGCGTATAGGGTGCGGTGAATTGCTGTCTAATACCCATCTCCGCCAGAAAATGTTTAAAAATGCGACTCGCAAACTGCACTCCGTTGTCCGTTATGACCACTTTCGGGGCTCCGTACCTTGCATTATACGCTCCCTGAACGCCTTTTTAAGCGATTCAACTGTCGCACTGCGTAGCGGCACTAGTTCCGTCCATTTAGAGAACCTGTCTATAAACACCAGTAGCATTAAATTGCCGTGCTTCGATCGCGGTAGGGGTCCAACGAAGTCCGCGCATACTGTGGCCCACGGTTCCTCTGGCACTTGGGTTAGCATTTTGCCCGCCGCCTGCCTTTGATTCGGCTTGAACCTCATGCAGGTTTCGCATTTCCTTACGTGGGCTCTGGCGTCTCTATGCATACCTGGCCAGTAGTATCGGGCTGCCAGCCGTGCTATTGTCCTTCGGCTTCCTACGTGCCCAGCTGCTGGTGAGTCGTGGTTTTCTTTCAGCACCGTTTCTCGTAGAGCCCTCGGGACGCACATCTTCCATGTAACGACATTCTCACTGCCCGCTCTATGTGGTATGCTTCTGTACAGATTATCGCCTTCCATAACGTAGTCCGGATACTTTTGCGGTTGGGTCCTTATCTTGTCACACATCTCTCGAAACCAGCTGCACGCTGCTGAAGCTTCCGCCGCCGATGTCTCCTTTATGCTTCTGAGCGTTTCGGACAATGGCTGCCTTGACAGAGCGTCTGCCACCACGTTCAGCTGTCCCTTCCTGTACGCTATCTCAAAGTCGTACTGCTGCAACTCCAGGGCCCATCTGGCGATGCTTCCTGAAGGGCTTTCTATGCTGTTGAGCCACTTCAGGGCCATATGGTCGGTTACTACTTTAAAGTGGTAGCCTTACAGATATGGCTTGAGTTTCAAGATCGCCCAGACAATTGCTAAGTACTCCTTTTCTGTCGTTGAGTAGTTCTTCTCCGCGCCGTTGAGCGTTCGACTTGAATAGGATATGACCTTCCCTCCTCTATCCGTGACTGTGTTAATATTGCTCCGATGCCGTAGTCGCTGGCATCCGTTTGTAGGGTAAACGTTTTGTTGAAATCCGGGCACGCTAATACGGGATCTGCCACAAGTCTAGCCTTCACTTCCTCAAATGCTATCTGGTGCTCCTGTGTCCATTCCCATTTACTGCCTTTGCGTAGTAAGTCATTTAATGGTTTGACTATTTTGGCAAAATCTGACACGAATCGGCGGTACCATGACGCTACTCCCAGGTATTGCCGAAGCTCTTTGACGGTTGAGGGTGGTTTCAATTCGGCGATGGCCGCTACTTTTTCCGGATCTGTACCTATTCCTTCGCTAGTCACTCGGTGTCCTAGGTACAGCAGCTCTTTCTTGAAAAATTGACACTTTTCCGGGTTGATCCTGGGGTTGGCTTCCTTTAGGCGTCGGAACACTTCTTTCAGGTTTTCTGTGTGTTCCTCCAGCGTGCGCCCAATCACTATGATGTCATCTTGGTAGGCGAATGCATGCGGTGACATTTCGGGTCCGATTACATGGTCTAGAACTCGTTGGAACGTTGCGGACGCCGAGTGTAGACCAAATGGCATTACCCTCCACTGGAATAGCCCTTTGCCTGGCACTGTGAAAGCCGTGTATTGTCTGCTGCTTTCCTCCAGTGAGATTTGCCAGTATCCATCCTTCAGGTCCAAACTGCTGATGTACCGCGCCTCCTTTAGCTGATCTAGGATGTAGTCTATGCGGGGCATGGGGTAGGCGTCCTTTACAGATTTCGCGTTGATCTGCCTGAAATCTACGCATAGTCTCCACTTGCCTGTCTTCTTTCTCACCATCACGATGGGGAAGCTGTATGGGCTTCTTGAATGCTCTATGAACCCCATTTGAAGGAGCTCGTCTACCTTCGCATTGATTTCCCCTTGAACTTTTGGATTCTTGGGGTAGTATCGCTGCTTTATAGGTTTGTCGGCCTTCATCGTGATCTGGTGCTCTGACATGTGTGATGTCCCCGTCATGGTACTGAAGTCCGCCAGCTCTACTTCCAGGAATTTTATTGTGTCGTTGTCCACGTGTATCTCTTGCATGACTGCATTTTCCGATCCCCGCCCGCCTCTCTGCGGCTGAGATCGCTGACCATTTCCCGCTCGTTGGCAGCACTCGACGCTCCTGACACCAACTTTGCCACACACCCAGCAGAACAACAAGCGCTGGTTTCGACAGCCGCGTTTCCAGTGTCCGTGACCGCCGTACTTTCGGCAGGCCTCCTGGGGGTCTGGCATGTGGGTACTCTCACGTGGCCTCTGAGTTGTGTTTGGTGGCCTCCATGCGGCTTGGGTTGGTCGCCGATGTCTTCGCACCTTCTGCATATAGCTTGCGGACGGGTTGCAGGCTTTGCCTTTGAGAATTGGTTCTCCTGGGCGAATGCTTCCCGCTCCTTATCCAGTTCCTCGTATTCATTGGCTACGATCATCAGCGTGTCTAAGTCGGATACTTTGTTAGCCCTGAGGGAAATTCTGAGATTCGGCGTGCAGTTTTCTTTTATGATGCTGAGTGTTTCCTTTGTCGTATACCTAAGCGGTCTCATCAGCGTCTGCATCTCGATCATATAGTCTTTGAACGACTCGCTGTAGCCCTGCTTCCGTTGCTTGACCTGATCCGTCAGTTTCGTAAAGAAATCTCTTGGCAGGAAGTAGGTGTGAAAGCTCTCGATAAATTCCGCCCAAGTTCTCCAGTGCTTGTTATTGGAGATGAACCACTTCAATGTCCTTTGAGTAATTCTGCCATAGCTCGGGGGATCATGTCCAAGTCCAAACCGTATGTGTTGGCGGACCCTTCCACTTGCTCTAGGAACTCAAATGGTTTCTCAACCCCGTCAATCTGAAGGACCATTCGCGACTTGTTTCGCACCTTGGCAAGTCTGGTTGGCTAGGTTCGGAATCGGCGCTGCCGTTTTCCTCTCCTGCTTCGCTCTCTCTTTTGACTCTTGTGGATTCTTGGCTTATTTTCTCGGTCATGCTCCTCCAACTCGCTCCAGATCGCGGCCAGTTTCGGGTCGTTCTGTGTCTCAGAATAGTATTCTGACAATGCCCTTCTCTTGTCTTCTGCTTTGCCTTCCAGAGCGATGCCTAGCCTCTGTGCGACGTAGGCGAAATCCTCTGTCTTAAGACGGTAAATCCACTTCTATCCCATTCTGCTTTAGTCCTTTCACTCTGGGACAAACGTTTTGGGCGCCAGATGTAACGAACTGATTTTTGATGTCTGCTCGCACGAATTCGTGCGGCAGCTCAGAGAAGTTGTGTTTCGTCCCACCAGATTTATATAAACGTGACCGCCCAGATCAGTGAAAAAGCACAGAATCACGGGTTCGGATTGGATATGCAGGCGTGAACAGCGGACATGCTGGGTTGCCTTGGTGTCCACTTGTGCCTCGGTTCTCTATGCCGCCCTCGCCTCCTCTTACCCCGTGCTCCGGTCCTGCAATCTCTGTACTCCGTGTAACCTCGGCGATGCTCGCACATGTATGCGCTCGACGACACTTGTAGCGCCTCGGACTCACAAGGCGATCAACCGTGTGGTCTTAGGATAGCGTCACCTTCCCAACTAGGGTGAACAGGTGCTGCCTCACAGGCCACGCCAATAGACACACAACCGCCTTCCCTTGCTCTGTCCCGGACGTCCCACTAGGGTTTCGCTCGGATCGCGCTGACAGTCGAGGTAAACCAGGAATCTGCCTAGCGCTCCACCTTGCTTTACGCCTAGTGCAAACAACTTCCACCCTGGTCTACCCTCTTTTGTTACCGTGAGTTTCCGCGTAGCCCAATGTTCCTTCTGGCTGGTGCTGTAGCTGACGTGTCTGCGCCCCGCTCCTGGAGGTGCTGGTGTGGCGTGGCGTGGCATCTGACACTCGGGGTTTGGACACACGCCGATCCCGGGCTCGTAGAACCGTTAGGTTTCTCTAGGACAGCGCCTTGAATGACAACCGGTTCCCATTTCTGGCTGGTCTCGCCAACCTGTTCGAGTTCCCCTTGACGGACTGGGCTACGCCGGGACCCGACAAAGGAGTTTTGGAACAAGGCACCCTGGGTTTAATGGCTCTCGCCCCGAGTTTTCATCTCTTGTCGGAGGACTTTACTGCTCAACTCTGATAGACACGACAAGAGTAATGCGAGGACTTAGTCGTAACAGGAGTAGAAACGGTTCGCCTTGACTTAGCCGTGTATGCCCTCTGACCTCAGCACTGCGTTTCAATTCGGAATTCCTGGTGGTCCAATTCCGAACGTCTCGACGAGCACTTCTCCTTGAAGGCTTTCACGGCGCTCTTCCGACGACTACTTGTTTCACTGTAAACTTGCACTGTTTACTGACCTTTCACTTTGTTACACTTACTTTAGGGGTTACACCTTGTATCACTATCCTGCTCACCCCGCGGCTTTATATAGGGCCTCCGAGAACCTATTCCCTTTTCGCTCTCTCCCGGCACTCTCCACTCCGGGTCCAATCCTTGACCCTGTTGACCCACTTGTTCTTCACGCCCGGCTTCCAATTGTTGCCGCCGTCCCGCTGATTCCAATGGTGCACGTGGCACGCCTGTGGGCCACTCAGCCTCCGAGATGTGGCACTTCTTTTTCTGGTCCAAAGTCCATGGCAGAGTCCAAAGTCCGGTGCTGTTCCGTTATTCCCTTTTGCACACGGCACTCCGGCTCTGCCTCGAATCTCCACTCTCTCACTCTCCGCTCCTTGGTCTCAAACTCTCTTTGCCAGAGATCTCTCTCCCTGGAGTTGGATTCTGCACTCTCTCATTTGGTCTACAAACTCTCTTTGACTCTCTCTCTCTCCAACTTGATGTCTCCATTCTCTCACTCTCCAAACTCTCATCCTCATCCTTGTTCTCCAAACTCTCTTCGCCGGTAGGCGGCCGGCCATCCGTTATTCTTGCTGCTATTATTTGTGGGAGTTATTCAACTCCTCACAACCTATTGGCAAGCCTAAGCATCAACAACATGCAAATGGAGGCGCAAAGGAGAGACGTAAGCCAGGATAGAAAAATGGCAGCGCAGATTCCTAATCCCAGTCAGCCAGATTATGCCAAGGTTGCGAAACATTCGGTCACGGCGAAAAAAACCAAATTAGAACAAAAAATCCCCAACCTACGGCCTGGACCGAGACATGATCCCCAAGCGAGCCGAATACTCATCGAAAAACATTGAAATGTCATCCAACAACAAACAGTGGAGAACCTGCCGAATTCATAGACAGTTTCCACAATTATTTTCTGCCGAGGGACTTTTTCACCAAGCTGTCTGATCAAGTCAGGCAGAGGAAGCAAGGCTACGGGGAGTCGTTCAAAGATTACATTGATCAACATGCAGACTATGGTGAGGCCACTCAGTTATTCGGCGAAAGAGACCCTCAACATCATCAGGGAGAACTTCACCTCGAGTCTAAGTATTTTCCTCAGAGCATACAAGCTATTGGACCTAGATACACTTATGAACCTGTTTATTGATTGGCTTAGATGCCTGGCATACAGTACATAAACTGTATGCCTAAATTCGCCGCAACTAGAACTTGAACCAGTTGGACTAAGGGTTGCATATGAGGATCTGAAGACTAGAGCGACAGCCTCTGTTGAATGCAGAATGAGTACAACTTGATTGTGAGAGTCAGAATTGTTACTGATTTTATTGTATAAACTTAACGCTATTTATAGGTATAAAGTGCATAGGTTAACAGAATAGGTATAAAACAAAGTGTCGGTTATTATGCATTATTGGCAATGGGAGCAAACCCAGTTACAATTCAGCAGAATAAGCTTGTGCCAATAAGTGGGTCATTGATAATGTTGCTGACGGCTTGACCCGATATATGATACTTCAGAGCGCTGACTTATAACTATTGCTGCGACTGAACATTCTCCCGGCCGTTGAACAAGTGTTCAACCATCGCTAATGCTGAACGCAAAACTTCGTGGGGTAGGTTCAGGTGACGGCTGTTCGTCGTTCTCTTGGTTGTTGCAGGTCCGTTGTCGTGGCTTCCAGTTGACGAATCGCCTTCGGAGACTATATGCGATGACCAATATTATTGATATTGCTAACGCCGCATACGCTGCTACTTGATGATGCTGCATGGTGGTAAATTGATTTGACCATGCTGTATCCTTTAGCTTAGCCAGCCTTTGTTGTAGACGATCCAGTTCGTCTGATTCAGATGGTTGGGTTGCAGTCTCTCGAGCTGACTCTGATGTGTCTTCCACAACGGGCATTGTTATGTTGCCAAAACGAATGTACGCTAAATGTGATTCGGTGATTATCGTGCTGAATGTGCTAATACTAATGTTAGCGTTTCGTGCGGTGCAGCCGGAGGACAGAGACAGTAAACCCGATCCATTAAGGTGAATGGTGGATGGCATTCCCTTGCATACAGCTTGAAGTTCTATTTGGTTGTGGGTCGCAAACATCCATCTGTTTCGTTGATGCGTTCTTAACCAAATCAAACCTGCCTTCGACTTAATAATCTCACAGAGTGTTTCAGATTTGTTATTGAATAGCTGAAATTCACACCGATTTTTAGCGTTGAACGCGGCTTGATGGTTAAAGCAAATGTGTTCGTTGTTGGATAGTACTAGACATTGCTCGAACTCGTCCTCAGTAAGACCAATGAATTGATCTCTGTGGGAATTTACAGCTATGATAGGTGTCTTAATGTCGAATCGATTCCAGCCTCCTGATTTCCACGTCGGGATGGGGATGATGCTGAAGACTTCCTGTTGTGCTGTTGATACCAGAGGCAATGTCATTTTGAATATGACATGATCTGTAGTTGTGGTTCCTTCAGCGCGCATGATTTTATAGAGCTCCATTACATTTTCCGACGAGACCGGCAACATTTGATCCGGAAGTAGATGATCCCGAATTTTGTCTAATTGGTCTCTTAGCTGCTTAGGAGTTACCAGCATGGGACTGATGGTTCGATGACGAACGTCGGTGAGAACGCGGGCAATTTCAGCTTGCATCCGCTGCATCCCAGTTGCAAGCAGGGTTAGCTGGGTAGTTAAGACAACGAATGTTTGCTGCAAGTGGTCGCCTTGATATCTGCCTCGTTCCTTGTTGATGGTTGCTAGTTGCTGCTCCAAATTTCTGATGCGGCTGTCAGTAGATGACTTGCTTTTCCTAACTATGTTAATAGTAGAGTCCAAAATTGAAGTCTGATTCTTGAGTAACATCCTCAATACGTCTTCCCTGGATTTCACCTCAGTTATAACCTTGGCCATGTCGTCTGCATATCTGGCGTCAAGGACTCCAAAGAGTGAGCTAGCTACATTACCAACTATATCAAGTGGTGATCTGCGCTGTCTGGAATGGTTTATCAGATAACCTCCTTCCTGTAGCTCGCCATATAAATGTGCAAAATGGTCAAGTATGGAGTTGCATGCATTTGCGTTCTTCAACTCAGAACACTTGTGCCTGAGTTCTTTTATCCCAGTGGACAGCATGGTCATATCACTCCAATACGGTTTTAAATCGTAATATGCAATGATAGTCCATTCTGAGACTGCCGTTCTTGCCGTGCCGAGTCGCTCATAGAAGATTCCGGGCTGGTTGTCGAACTGAGTTACATTTGTTGGCTGTCCCACTGCGAGCGGAAGAATAAGTAGCATTGCTAGTAACGTTGGTAGAACTGGCATTTTTACTTTCTTCCTTTTTGGGACCTCTTCTGAAACGGTGGAAATGTTAGACCGCTTTGTCGATACTTCTTCTTTAAGAAGCGGCGCAAGCCTCGTGATTGGTCGCTGAAATACGCCAGACGCAGTTTTTACGTCTACTACACGTACGTAATTATCCTTGCCAGGATATGTCTTTACTATTCTTCCCATCGGCCAATTCATCACCGGCAGGTTATCTTCTTTTATTAATACAAGTAGCCCTTCTTTGACGTTCTGCGACATAGTCTTCCATTTGTTGCGCATTTGAAGCTCTTGAAGGTATTCCATTGACCACTGCTTCCAGAATGCGTGCTTAAGTCTGGACACTAATTCCCATCTTTTTACCAATGTTTTGTTGGTTGGGGAGAGATTTACATCGGGTGGGGCCGTTAGAGGCTCACCAATCAGAAAATGGCCTGGGGTTAATGCAGACACATCCGTAGGATCGGACGACATGGGTGTAATAGGTCGAGAATTAAGAATTGCTTCGACTTCCACTATTACAGTGTTAAGCTCCTCAAATGTCAATGATGCGGTGGCTGTGACTGATACTAGTAACCGTTTCGCAGATTTTACTGCAGCTTCCCACAGCCCGCCGAACGATGGAGCTCGGGGCGGTATGAACTTAAAATCCACCTGTCTCTGATTGCAATGGTGGATGATCTGGGCTTGTGCCTTATCCGTGAAGATCGCTTCTTCTAAGGCCTTTAGTTTATTGTTGGCGCCGACGAAGTTGGTTGCATTATCGCAGTGGATGGTCTGACACCTTCCACGTCGACTCAAGAATCGTCGAAGAGCACCTAAGAATGCATCTGTTGTTAGGTCGCTTACCAACTCTAGATGTACTGCCTTCGTAGCGAAACAGCAGAAAACTGCAATATACGCCTTGTCTGGTCTCTTTCCACGGAGTTTATGGTGAATCCAAATTGGCCCGCAGTAATCAACACCAGAATTAAAGAATGGTCGAGCTTGTGTTACTCGGTCGACTGGCAGATTGCCCATTATTTGTTGCATTAGTTTGGGCCGTGCCTTTGTACACTTGACACAACAGTGTATAATGCTTCTCGCCATTGTTTTATCATTGATAATCCAATATTGCTGTCTGGAAATGGCTCTTAACGCCTGCGCACCGCAATGCATGTTCTCTTCATGCATTTCTCGCAACAGCATTCTTACTATTGGATCATTGTAAGGAAGCAAGATTTGATGTTTTGCGTTATACGGGAGTTCAGATTCTTCTAATCTCCCTCCGACTCTGATGAGGCTATCCTTGCCGATCATGGGGGATAGAGAGACGAGAGCGCTCTTTTTGTCCACGGCCTTGTGGGCAACAAGTTGCTTGTACTCACATGCGAAGTCAATTTTCTGAATGGTGCGCAGTATGATCGTACGAGCGTGACTTAGTTCACCAATGCATAGGGTGGTTGTACTTGATCTGTTTCTTTTGTAACAGAAACGCATCATATATGCCACAATTCTTTGTAGTTTTTGAAAACTATTGCTATGGTTGCAATTATAGAGTTCTTCCCCTGTCTGATCCTGACATGCTGGAAGACTCACTTGTTTTGTTCGCCGTTCAAGATCACTTGGACCGATTACGGGCATCTTGATCCATTTGTCCCTTGAACCGTGTAGAAAAAGTGGTCCATACAGCCAGAGGGTATGTTCTGATAATTTGCTGGCTGCAATTCCTCTTGATAGCACATCTGCTGGATTGTTTGCCGAGGACACGTGTCGCCATTGAGATGGATCTGAGACAGCTTGGATTTTTGCTATACGATTCGAAACGAACGTGTGGTATGCGGCCGACGATGCTTTTATCCAGGACAAAACTACAGTTGAGTCAGTCCAGAAGTATCCAGAAGCCCTTTCGATCGGTAATCGCAAATCCTTTCTTACTCTGTGTGTTAGTTCAGCGCCCAACAGCGCAGCACATAGTTCAAGGCGGGGCAAAGTTTCTTTCGCGGATGGAGCCACTCGTGACTTGGAGCAAAGAAGTCGTACCGAAATTTGATTGTTTTTGTAGGTAGCTCTTATATATACTGCTGCTCCGTACGCACGCTCTGATGCATCCACAAATGTGTGTACTTCTTGATGGACTGGAACCTTTCCATTATAGATATGCCTAGGAATTTGCATACTGTTTAATGCTTGCAGATCCGATCGATAGTTCTTCCAATCATTTTGAAGCTCTTGAGGGAGCTCATCGTCCCAACTCAGGTTCAGTGCCCAAAGCGTTTGCATAAATATTTTTGCCTTTACTACCACGGGGGCAAATAGTCCAAGTGGGTCAAAAATTTGTGCTGACTCGGAACTTACCACGCGTTTGGTGATGATTGACGCCTCGCTTTTCTGTGATCGCCCACACAGTTGATCTCTTTGTGGCATCCATACCAAACCCAACGTCTTGACACTGTAGTGTTTCAATGTTTCGTCTAGCTTGACGGTTTTGATGGTGTCTGCTTCGGGAACGTCTGTTAGAATTTGCCCATTATTGGAGCACCATTTTCGAAGCTTGAAACCGGATGGTAACAATATTTTATTTAATTCCTGTTGAATTTGGACTGCTTCCGCAACGCTGTTTGCTCCAGTGAGACAGTCATCTACGTAGAAATCGTGCTTTAGAACAGACGATCCAAGCGGGAATTGATCCTTTGCCTTCTCGGACAAGTAATCTAAGCATTTTGTTGCTAGGAATGGGGCTGACGTTGTACCGTATGTGACGGTTTTGAGCCGGTAATATTTAAGATCATCTGATGGATTCTTTCTCCAGACGACTAGTTGATGATACTGATCGTCAGGATGCATCCACACCTGCCGATACATTTTCTCTATGTCCGCTGTAAACACGTATTTATGAGTGCGGAAGCGTAATAGAATTGCAAATAGCTCGCTTTGCACAGTGGGTCCAGCATAGAGTATGTCGTTCAAAGACTTGTTGCTGGTGGTTTTGCATGAAGCGTCGAATACTACCCTCAACTTTGTTGTACTGCTTTCCGGCTTTAGCACACAGTGGTGTGGAATGAAGTAGTGATTAGCGGGTATATCTGTTTGGTGCACTTGTTTCATGTGTCCGAGTGCTTCGTATTCATCCATGAAGTCCACGTAGCCCTTCCAGACATCAGGTGACGTTCTTCTTTCCAGAGCCAGAAATCTATTCGTGGCTGTTTTCTGTGATGCCCCCGGGCTGAAGACTGTTCAGAAAATGGGAGTTTCACCACAAATTTGCCATCTTTTGCCACTCCCAAGTTTCCTACGAAGTGCATTTCGCAATGTGCCTCTATTGGTGATCGATGCCTTTCCTCGGCTTCAAGATTTTCTAGAGTCCAGAATCGTTCCAATAGTGTGTCGACTTCTTCGTCTGTAGCTGCGGCGGCACAAACCGCCGCTGAATCGTGATCCGAGGAGATCCTTCCGGCAATGATCCATCCAAGTTTTGTATTCTGAAGAACTGGTCCTCCTGCCTTTAGTATCGTCTGGTTTGGCAGCAGCAATGAATAGTAGTGCTCTGCTCCGATAAGCATGTCAATCTTTCCTGGCTTATCGAAATTCGGATCGGCCAGAGCTATGTTGCTTGGGATTTGTAGGCTTGCCGAATTTAACTGATGCGCCGGTTGATCAGCTATTATGTGTGGTAGGACAAAGGCTTCAACTTCTTGAGTGAATGCGTTATGCATTGATTTTATTTGAACATTTGCTCTTGCTCTACTGGTTTTTGGATTGCCTCCAATGCCCTCGATCCGTAGAGAAGTTCCATGAAGTTTCAGTGATAGTACTGAAGCCATTCGTTCAGAAATCAGATTTATTTGTGATCCTGAATCTAGCAGCGCTCTGAAGGTAGCAACTTGACCATTGCTAGCCTTCACTGATACTTTGACTGTGGCCAGCAAGTTATAATTCTTGTTGCTTGCTGCACCTACAGTAGGTGAATGTTGATTGGATGATGCACCTGATGTGGTTTCCAGATGCAACAAAGTATGATGTTTCTTGTCGCACTTAAAACACGGGCGACCTCGGCAATCCTTTGCCTTGTGGTCATTGCCGAAGCAGTTGACACACAGTCTTTGTTTTTGTACCCAATTAACTCGTTCGGGTATTGTTTTGCTGCGGAAGTCATCGCATTTATAGAGCCAGTGATTCCTTTTGCAAAATTGACAGCATGGTCCTTTTCCAGTACTGGCTGATGAGCATGTTGGACCCTTCTGTTCCTTTCTTGATTGTTGTCCCTTTTTTCCTGTTCCAAGAACTCGGATGCGCTGGTCCAGAAAGCTGAGCAGTGTGTCGAGACCCTGTAACTCTCGGGACCCATCTAACGACTGCTCGTATAGGGCTCTGCTTGCCAGATCCAATTTTTGCTTGATGATGGCAATCAATATTGTATCCCAACTTGATACATCGATGCCCAGTCCCTTTAATGATGCTAGAGACTCGATAGTTGTAATGTACAACTCTTTTAATGACCTTGGATCGTCACTAACTGTGTTTTGATGCAGGAAACGATTGAGAATCGTGTCTGCCACATGTCGGGGATTGTTGTAGGAATCGACTAATATACCCCAGGCGCTGAGGTAATTTTCTTCCTTAAGATCGATGTGTCTTATCAATCTTTCAGCCTCTCCAGTTACGGTGGTCTTTAGGTACCACATTTTCCGTACCGTCGGCATGTTAGTATCATGGACCATGCATTTGAATAAATCAAAAAACTGAGTCCATTTGAGTAGATCCCCATCGAATTTGGGGATGCTGACTCTGGGCAAATGCATATCTTCATTGCTAGAGGAGTTTGATTTGGCTCCTAAGACATCTTGAATTTCTTTTTCAAGTTTTAGGAAGGATTTCATGTCATATCCTCCCTTGCTTGGATCATCGTATTCTTCATGTACCGAGAAATGGATCTCTTGCGTTTGCGCCCATAGTGATTTTATCAAATCACTTGTTACGGTCTTTCCCGTACCTGAATACTCTTTCAGAGCGCGCCTAATAGAATCTGATATTGCCTTTTGTCGACGACATGCTGATATTAGTTTCAGGGACTCTATCGTGGGCTCTGAATCTTGCAGGGTTACCAGTTGGGACTGGATTTACCTCGGCTTGGCTTGTTGATTTTCCATGCCGTCCCGTATGATAGCTCGATATTTGTCGTATGACTCACGACAGTCGTTGTAGAACTTCATGTATACCGTAGTTCTATACTTTTGAGGAATCTGAGATCATTTTTTGTGAATCGACTCCAAGCGTCATCGAGTATGGTTAGTCTGTTTTCATAATAGTTCGGACTTGATTTCCTCTCCGATGAATCTTTCTTGAAGTTGATGATAAATTTTGAGATTTCTTGACTGATCTCCTGTTGCACGTCTAGTGCTTCTGTGACTGCTTGCTCATCCATGTCACTCATATTTATTACCTTGTGTTTAAAAACTTCTGACCCGTTGGGAGTATTTTATTTGCTTGTATAGCTGGATACGCTCCTATTCGCAACCGAATTGGTCAAAGAAGCTTTTAACACTTATGAATGATTTGGGTGAATTTGATGACAGCAACTGTGGTGCTGAGTTCTCGTATTCTGAGAATGTTTGATTCTGGTTTCAAAGTGTCGCCTGTTGACAACTTCGAGAATGTGTCCGGGATTGGATGATCTAAATCCGTTTACCGGGATCACAAAAACGATTTTATTAAATCGTTGACGGAGCTGGTCGCCTTGTTGACCAGTCTTCCAACTTCCTGAGTCGACTTTGCTCAGGTGTCCTTAATCTGTCGCCTTGTTCGCCGCACTATTATATAACGGAGTCGGCGAAGGCCCCAAGCTTGCCAAAGGGGATCCGCGACCCAATAACCAAGCGCTAAACTCTGCGACTGACAAACCAGGAGACGAGAGAGGAACTGGAGAAGGAAGGGAGGCATCGCGCAAGAAACAAACTCAAGGACAAATCCAGCAGCCCCGCGCAAGCAACGTGCAGAAGGTGCGAAGACAGTGGCGACCAGGAACGTCGGGGACACCGCCCCACAAGACACCGGCAGCAGGCACCAAGAACTCCTTCGGGCACCAAGCAAAACCAACAGAGACAGCCAAAAACCCCGTGTGGCCACCAAACACCACTCAGAGGCCGCGGGAGAGACCCACACACAGACCCCCAGGAAGCCGTCGAAGGCGGCGGCACGGACACGGGAACGCGGCGCGAAACCAGCGCTGTGTCGCTGGGGGCGGCAAAGGCAGAAAAGCCACAACGACACCGGGGCAACAGCGAGCCAAAGCGAGAACCCAAAAAGAGCGCACGGATCACAAGAACCCACAGAGGTCTAAGTGTGCTAGGCTGTAGTCTGGCAGCCGTCCTAACCTAACATAACCTAACCTAAGCGAGTAACTGGCGGACAACCTGGCTACCCTCGGAAAAATCACGAGGATAAGACGGCAAGTTAGGTTGGCAGACGGGAGATGCGGCGAAACACAAACGAGGACAACGACACAACGAAACTCCTGGAGGCGCAACTAGCCGACTTTAACACCATGACAGGAACATCAAATATGGCCGAGCATCGGATCACGATGAAGGACGACATTCTCCAAATGGGGAATATAGAGCACTCGAAGAGCCCATGCAAATACCACTGGAGGAAAGCAGAAGGCTTCCGGTGCCCGGAAAAGGTTAATTCCAGTGGAGGGTTTTGGTCTCCATTCGGCGTCCCCAACGTTTCAACGAGTTCTGGACCAAGTAATTGGTCCCGAAATGTCACCACACGCATTCGCCACCAGGACGACATCAGTGACGGACGCACGCTGGAAGAACACAAGAAAAACCTAAAAGAGTGTCCGTCGAAGGAGAAGAGAACCTGAGATTAAACCCGGAGAAATGTCAATTTTTCAAAAAGGAACTGTTGTACTTAGGTCATCGAGTGACGAGCGAGGGGAAGGCACAGACCCAGAAAAGGTGGCAGCCACGCGGAACTAGAGCCACCAGCAACAGTAAGAGAACTTCGACAGACCTGGGCGAGCACGTGGTACCGCCGATTCGACCGATTCGCAAAAATAGTCAAACTCAAGATGCTACGCAAAGGCACCAAGGGGATGGACAGCGGAAATCAGATGGCGTTCGAAGAGGTAAGGCAAGACTCGTTGCAGACCTCGACTGGCGGCCCGGACTTGACAAACCATCACCCTGCAAACGGACGCGAGCGACTAGGCACGGGGCGAACGAAACAGGAAACGGAGAAAGGCGAAAAGGTAACTCTACTCAAGCCGAACGCTCAACGGCGCCGAGAAGAATTACTCAACGACCGAGAAGGAATGCCTGGCAATCGAGGGCGATCCGAAAGCAAAAGCCAATCTGGAAAGTACCACTAAAGAGAACCGACCAAGGCCCTGAAGGGCTCAACAGCAGGAAGCCCTTCAGGAAGGACGCCAAACGGGCCAGGAGTGCAGCAAACGACTCGAGAAGCGACAGGAAAGGACAACTCAAGGGTGGCGGTCGCCTATCGAGGCAGCCACACCAGAGACGCTCCGAGGCATCAAGGCAACATCGGCGGCAGAAGCTCGCAGCATGCAGCTGGACTCAAGAAAGTTCGAGAAAATAAGGACCCAACCGCAAAAACCCAGACACGTGATGCAGGGAGACACCCTTACAGGAACCACAAGAGCAGGAGAGAGGACGTCGCAACGTGGAAGATGTGCGTCCCGAAAGCTCTGCGAGAAACGGTGCTGAAGGAAAACCACGACTCACCCTCAGCGGGCCACGTTGGAAGCCGAAGGACGATGCACGGCTGGCAGCCCGAATACTGGCCAGGAGCACAGAGAGCCCGAGCCCATGTGAGACGAGGGAGAAGCAGAAGTCAAGCCGAATCAGATGCAAGCGGCTGGCAAAAGCAACGCAGGTGCCAGAGGAACCAGGGCACGGAGGCAGACTCGCGGACCCCGCCGCGTTCAAAGCACGGCAACCAAAGCGCAAACTGAAGACCGGTTCTCCAAGTGGACTGAGTTAGACCACGCGGAGCGAGACGGCCGAATCACTAAAGAAAGCTTTCAAGAACGAACATCGCAAAGTATGGGGTCCCGAAGGTGGTCAAACGGACAACGGAGACAATTTGCCAGCCGAATCTTCAAGGGTTTCCTAGCCGACAGGGATCAAAAAACAGTCACACTCCAAAGAGAACCCGACCGAGCGAGCGAATAGGACTGAAAAACAATGATTGCGCAGTCGCCGGGCAGGACCAGAGAAATGGGACGAGAAATGGCCGGAAATCATGCTGGCAGTAAACAGCAGCGTTCGGAATCCACTGGCACACCCCGGCATTTCTTACTCAAGGCAGAGAGCCCAGACACCGAGCGCCCTACGATCGAGAAAACGGGACTGGACGAGCGACCGAAACCCCGGATAGGCGACCGTGGTGAAATCGCAAGCGATCAAGGGCAACGTCGCCCCAGCGAATCGAAGCTGAGGGGCGAACAGGGGAGTCCGCTGGGCTGTCGAAGCGAGGGTTCGATGACCAGTGGGACCAGACGGGAAAACAGCGCGGGAATCTGAACGAAGGCCCGCTGGGTACGAAGCTAAGGGATCGAGACTAGTGGATCCAGAGGAGGATCGGCGCGGGAGTTTCAAAATTGCTGCAAAGAGGACGACCGGCGCCGTAGAAACTCTCGGAGTTGAAAGCGTCGAGGGAGCAACGATGGAGCGACGAGGGAGCGCCGAGGGAATCGACAAGATCACCGCGAAGACTCAACGGCACGAACACGAGGAAACGCCGGCGAGAGGAGCGAGTTCTTAAAAGTTCCCGAAGAAGGGGGGAATGTGAGGAGTTCAAAACTACCACAAATCCCGCAGCAAAGCACGGATGGCCGGCCGCACCAGACCGCGAATAGCGAGAGCAGCGCGGCGAAGAGCAAGGGAGAGAAACACAAGAGAGAGTTTGGAGAATAGTTGAGAGGAGAGTTGAAGACCGAGAAGGGTAGAAGAGAATTGGAGACTTCGAGGTAGGAGAGAGAACTCTGCCAAAGAGAGTTTGGAGAGCAGGGACAAAGTGAGAAAGTGGAACTCGCAGGCAGAGCCAGAGGCCGGTGCAAAAGGGAAAAACGGAACAGCACCGGACTTTGGACCCCGTGGACTTTGGACCAGAAAGAAGTGCCACACCGGAGCGACACGCACAGCGGCACATCACCAAAAGGATCAGCGGAACGGCAGCACCACGCAGAAACACACTAAGGCAAGGGGCAAGCAGAAGCACGGACTTGGACGAGAACCAAAGGAACAAGCAGCCAGACGGAACACAAGGGAGCCACGAGGGCAAGATCGCACGTCGAGACGTTCGGGATTGAATCACCAGGAATCTCGAATTGAGACCAGGAGCTGAGGTCCAGAGGGCATCACACGGCTAGGTCAAGGCGATCCACTTCATTCTGTCTCGACCAAATCCACCCATCTGCCTGGAGAGTCGAACAGAGTTGAGCGGGAAGCCGCGACAAGGAAACGGACTCAGGGAGAAACCTATCGGCCAGAAGGGAGATCGATCAATCGTTTGTGGCTTCGAGTGGAGCACTCCAGGAGAGCCCGCAGTTGAGTCGGATCCCGAAGCGGCGTGCGCCGAATCCCGAGAAAAGAGCCAGAAGGGAGACGGTGATCGTTGGTGGCCTCAAGGGAGAACTCCAGCAGAGCCCCGCGGTTAAGTCGGAGTCCCGGATCGGCGTATGACCAAGACCCGAGTACCAGAGGCAGCGCTACGTCCAGCCGCGCAGCCAGCATACCCCGGAGCAGAGCGAAGAACATCGTCAGCCAGCCAACGCGTCAAGAAAGGTCAAACTACGAGGAAAGGTCACGGACGATAAGCCAAAAGGTGAAGCTAGGGCGGAACGTTCGTTTACACTAGGCGTTGAAGCGAAGTGAAGCGCTCGGTAGCATAGTGGGACCGTCCGGGACAGAGCCAGGGACAGGCGGTGGTGTATGGAAAGGAGATCGCGGCCTCTGTTCACCCTAGTCTGAGAACGGTGACGCTTCCCTAAGCCCGTGAAGCTGATCTCCTGGCGAGTCTAAGGCGCTACGAGTAGTCGCCGATCCCACGCATCGGAGACGAGCAACGCCAAGCATCGTCAGCGAGATTCAGTGCCTTTAGGGAGCTTCAGCGTCTTCAGGGAACCTAATTGCCTTTAGGGAGCATCAAGGATGTTCGGGGGAGCTACAGGGAGCTACTGAGCCGGAGCAACCCAGCCAACGAGGGGAGCAACCAGTCATCAAGGCGGCCAGGAGTCATCGACGGCCACGAGTGGCGAAATCACGACCAGCCGAGCCCGCAGATCACTGTACAATTCCGCCAGTAATAAACCCATTAAGAACCCGTGAATTCTGAGCCGAAGGGGAAGACCAGCAAGCCAAGCACAACAACAGCAAAAGGAGGCGCAAAGGAGAGACGTAAGCCAGGAAGAAAAACGGCAGCGCAGATTCCTAATCCCAGTCGGCCAGAAGCCAAGGTGCGAAACAAGTCCGAGAGTGGTCATTCAGGTTCGACGGCGTAGAAAAACCATTTGAGTTATTAGAACAAGTGGAATGGTCAGCGTTGAGTGCTGCCAACGAGAGGGAAATGGTCAGCGATCTCAGCCGCAGAGAGGCGATTGACCATGAGCCTGCTGATACTACCAGGGGTAGTGGATTCGTTGGGGTTAGGATGGAATTTCCTCACGCAAGTCGGAACAGAAATAAAGTGGCCGGGCACGAGATCACAAACCGGACAGGAACCGACACAACGGGTGGCTCGAGGAAAAACATCGGTGGCAGTCGTTCAACACACAAGCGAGGAAACGACACAACGAAATTCCTGGAGGCGCAACTAGCCGACTTTAACACCATGACAGGAACATCGAATATGGCCGAGCTTCGGATCACGATGAAGGACGACATTCTCCAAATGGGGAATATAGAGCACTCGAAGGGTCCATACAGCTCCCCCATCGTGATGGTGAAAAAGAAGACGGGCAAGTGGAGACTCTGTGTCGATTTCAGGCATCAGCAGCTTACACCTGAAGGATTGGTACTGGAAAATACCACTGGAGGAAAGCAGAAGGCAATACACGGCTTTCACGGTGCCCGGAAAAGGTTTATTCCAGTGAAGGGTTATGCCTTTTGGTCTCCATTCGGCGTCCCCAACGTTTCAACGAGTTCTGGACCAAGTAATTGGTCCCGAAATGTCACCACACGCATTCGCCTACCAGGACGACATCATTGTGATCGGACGCACGCTGGAAGAACACAAGAAAAACCTAAAAGAGGTGTTCCGTCGATTAGGAGAAGAGAACCTGAGATTAAACCCGGAGAAATGTCAATTTTTCAAAAAGGAACTGTTGTACTTAGGTCATCGAGTGACGAGCGAGGGGATAGGCACAGACCCAGAAAAGGTGGCAGCCATCGCGGAACTAGAGCCACCAGCAACAGTAAGAGAACTTCGACAGTACCTGGGCGTAGCATCGTGGTACCGCCGATTCGTACCTGATTTTGCTAAAATAGTCAAACTCAATGATTTGCTACGCAAAGGCACCAAGTGGGTATGGACAGCGGAATATCAGATGGCGTTCGAAGACGTTAAGGCAAGACTCGTTGCAGACCTCGTACTGGCGTGCCCGGACTTTGACAAACCATTCACCCTGCAAACGGACGCGAGCGACTATTGCATCGGGGCGATACTGAAACAGGAAACGGAGAAAGGCGAAAAGGTAATCTCTTACTCAAGCCGAACGCTCAACGGCGCCGAGAAGAATTACTCAACGACCGAGAAGGAATGCCTGGCAATCGTATGGGCGATCCGAAAGCAAAAGCCATATCTGGAAAGTTACCACTTTAAAGTAGTAACCGACCAAATGCCCTGAAGTGGCTCAACACCATTGGAAGCCCTTCAGGAAGGATCGCCAAACGGGCCATGGAGTTGCAGCAATACGATTTCGAGATAGCGTACAGAAAAGGACAACTCAATGTGGTGGCGGTCGCCTTATCGAGGCAGCCACTACCAGAGACGCTCCGAGGCATCAAGGCAACATCGGCGGCAGAAGCTTCTGCAGCATGAAGCTGGACTCAAGAAATGTTCGAGAAAATAAGGACCCAACCGCAAAAGTACCCAGACTACGTGATGCAGGGAGACACCCTTTACAGGAACCACACAGAGCAGGTAGAGAGGACGTCGCAACGTGGAAGATGTGCGTCCCGAAAGCTCTGCGAGAAACGGTGCTGAAGGAAAACCACGACTCACCCTCAGCGGGCCACGTTGGAAGCCGAAGGACGATTGCACGGCTGGCAGCCCGATATTACTGGCCAGGTATGCACAGAGATGCCCGAGCCCATGTGAGACGATGGGAGATATGCATGAAGTTCAAGCCGAATCAAATGCAAGCGGCTGGCAAAATGCTAACGCAGGTGCCAGAGGAACCATGGGCATCGGTATGTGCGGACTTCGTCGGACCCCTGCCGCGTTCAAAGCACGGCAACCAAATGCTGCTAATACTGATAGACCGGTTCTCCAAGTGGTCTGAGTTAGTACCACTGCGGAGCGCGACGGCCGAATCACTAAAGAAAGCTTTCAGGGAACGAATCATCGCAAAGTATGGGGTCCCGAAGGTGGTCATAACGGACAACGGAGTACAATTTGCCAGCCGAATCTTCAAGGATTTCCTAGCCGACATGGGTATCAAACAACAGTTCACAGCTCCATAAGAGAACCCGACCGAGCGAGCGAATAGGACTGTAAAAACAATGATTGCGCAGTTCGCCGGGCAGGACCAGAGAAATTGGGACGAGAAATGGCCGGAAATCATGCTGGCAGTAAACAGCAGTGTTTCGGAATCCACTGGCTACACCCTGGCATTTCTTACTCAAGGCAGAGAGCCCAGATTACCGAGCGCCCTTTACGATCGAGAAAACTTGGGAACCGGACGAGCGACCGAAACCCCGGACTAGGGACGGGGGTGTCGTGATGGGTGTCGATATCATGGGGAGTTCCGCTGGGCTATCGATAGCTGATGGGTATCGATGACCAGTGGGACCAGACGGGAAAACAGCGCGGAAATCTTGAACGAAGGCCCGCTGCGTATCGATAGCTGATGGAGATGGCGGATCGGCGCGGGAGTTTCAAAATTGCTGCAAAGAGGACGACCGGCGCCGTAAAAACTCTTGGAGTTGAAAGCGTCGATGGAGCGCCGAGGGAATCGACAAGATCACCGCGAAGACTCAACGGCTACGATACACGAGGAAACGCCGGCGAGTAGGAGCGAGTTCTTAAAAGTTTCCCGAAGTAAGGGGGGAATGTGAGGAGTTGAATAACTCCCCACAAATTCCCGCAGCAAAACTACGGATGGCCGGCCGCTTACCAGTTACGCGGCGAATTAGCGTAGTAGCGGCGCGGCGAAGAGCAAGTGGAGAGAAACATTCAAGTAGAGAGTTTGGAAAATGAGAGTTTGAAGACCGAGAAGGGTAGAATGAGAATTTGGAGACTTCGAGGTTAGGAGAGAGAACTCTGCCAAAGAGAGTTTGGAGAGCAGAGATCAGAGAGTGAGAAAGTGGAGACTTCGCAGGCAGAGCCAGAGTGCCGTGTGCAAAAGGGAAATAACGGAACAGCACCGGACTTTGGACTCTTCCGTCGACTTTGGACCAGAATTAGAAGTGCCACATCTGGGAGGCTGAGCGACGCACAGGCGTGCCACATGCACCAAAAGGATCAGCGGAACGGCAGCACCACGCAGAAACACAGGGTCAAGCAGGAGCTACGGACTTTGGACCCGAATGGAGAGATCCAGTGGGCAGAGCGCAGATGGGAAATAACGGTTCCCGGAGGCCCTATATAAGGCCGCCGGGCGCTGGCAACAGGATCAGTCGATCACGAAGAGTCAATCTATCAAGATCAGTCCAGATACCAAAGTGAACAATGCAGCCGGTACAGTGAACTACAAGGGAACAACAACAAGTCGAATCGCCGGAAGCAGCGCCGTGGGAGCCTACAAGGAGCAAGATCACTACGTCGAGACGTTCGGGATTGAATCACCAGGAATCTCCGAATTGAGACGCAGGTAGCTGAGGTCCAGAGGGCATCACACGGCTAGGTCAAGGCGATCCACTTCATTTCTGTCTCGACCAAATCCACCCATCTCGCCTGGAGAGTCGAACAGAGTTTGAGCGGTGTAAGCCTGCGACAAGGAATCGTGAACTCAGGGAGAAACCTATCGGCCAGAAGGGAGATCGATCAATCGTTTGTGGTTTCGAGTGGAGCACTCCAGGAGAGCCCTGCGGTTTGAGTCGTGTATTCCCGAAGCGGCGTGCGTCCGAATCCCGAGTAAAAAGAGCCAGAAGGGAGATCGGTCGATGGTTGGTGGCCTCAAGTGGAGAACTCCAGTAGAGCCCCGAGGTTGAGTCGTGTAGTCCCGGATCGGCGTATGAAAAAGATCCCGAGTACCGAGTACAGAGACGGAGCAACCCAGCCAACGAGGGGAGCAAATAGTCATCAAGGCGATCAGGAGTTGTCGACGGCCAGCCGAGCCCGCATTATCACTGTACTATTCCGCCCGTAATAAACCCATTAGGCACCCGTGAATTCTGATCTTTCTCACTGATCTACTGGGCGGTCACGTTTATTATAAATTTGGTGGGAGTAACACACAACTGTACTGAGCTAGCCGCACGAATCTCGTAGCGAGCAGACCCAACAAATCAGTCCGTTACAACCGTCATTACAACACCGTAGAACTTGCAATGCCATAATGTTTGTTCAGCTTAAAAGTGAAAAACAAATAAGTAAAAATACTGGAGTAGAGTGTGAGGAGTCGTAAAACTCCCCACAAATCTCGAGGCAGGAGAGCCCCTAGCAACAGCAAGAATGCGGCAGAATCCAAGGGCATCCAGGTCCACCGGTGAATACTGGACCTTGGACCCGGCTAAAGCGGAGAGACCGTGAAATAACGGTGCCGCGCTGGACCTTGGACCCACGCCGCCAGAGGGCAATAAGGTCGAACGGTAAAGCCGTGGACTTTGAACCGGCGCAAAGCGGATGCACCGTGAATTAACGGGACATCTTGGACCTTGGACCCGATGCGTGCCGTGTGCAAAGGGAACTTACGGGACACACGTGGACATTGGACCCTAGCGAGCCGTGTGCAAAAAGGGAAATAACGGGACCCCGCCGCTGCCTATAAAAGGGAAGGCGCAGCCCGGGACAGATAACCAAGATACGCGAGCGAAAGTACAAGTGCAACCAACGAACCAGAGATCAAGATCAAGATACAAGTGCGAGGATTCAATCGAGTGCGTGGCCGTGAGAGTACCGTAGAAACCGAGTGCTCAACGCCCAGATCAAGATACCAGAGTCAAGACGCTAGGCCAAGGCTGAGACTGCAACGGTGAGATCGGCAGGACACAGAGATTGGAGTGGAGACGAGTGCAGGACAGGAGCAGAGTCGAGAGAGGGACGAGCTACCGGCAGGGTAAGCGCGGATCAAGAGTTTGTGCCAGGCGTCGGGGTTACGGTGGACTGACGAGAAGGCTGAATCCTCGGATTTGACCTGTCGGGACATTTGTTGCTCAGGCTAGAGCCAGACCGCCCCAGGGAACACGACGAACAGGTGATCCCAGGATCATTCTGGTCGGACCCGAAAGGGAGGTTGTGCAGACTTCTTGAGTCCTACAAGCCGGGTGGAACCGGAGAGACGCCGTTGGAGAACGACGCCGCAGGAGTCCACAAGCACCACGAAGGGAGGCGAGAGCAGCGACGCCGTCGAAGGAGCGCCGCCGAGGAACGCACAGAGTGAATCCTGAGCCGAGGAAGGCACGTCGCCGACCCGGCAAGCCGCAACAGCCAGCTGACGAAGAAACCAATTCCAGCGAAAAGAAAACTTAATAAAGTTTCCGATTTGTCCCAATCGGATATCTCTACATTTTCTTGGGTCACGGGCAATCACGCAATACAAATTTGGTGGGACGAACACACAATATCTCTGAGCTAGTCGCGGCGTTTACGTAGCGATCCGACAGTTAAAAACAGTTCGTTACATTGTGAGGAGTTGAATAACTCCCCACAAATTCCCGCAGCAAAACCACCAATGGCCGGCCGCTTACCAATTACTCGGCGAATTAGCGGGGTAGCGGCCCGGCGAAGAGCAAATGGAGAGACTCTTGCAAGTAGAGAGTTTGGAGAAAGGGAGTTCGGAGAGACTCTTGCAAAAGAGAGTTTGGAGAGTGAGAGTTTGGAGACCGAGAAGTGGAGAATGAGAGTTTGGAGACTTCGAGGATAGGAGAGAGAACTCTGCCAAAGAGAGTTTGGAGAGCGAGAGGCGGAGAGTGAGAGAGTGGAGACTTCGCAGGCAGAGCCAGAGTGCCGTGTGCAAAAGGGGAAATAACGGATCTGCACCGGACTTTGGACTCTGCCGTGGACTTTGATCCAGGAGGACAAGTGCCACATCTCAGCAGCGGAGCGACGCACAGACGTGCCACAGGCACCAAAAACTTAAGCGGAGCAGCGGCAACACCCAGTAACACAAATTAAGGCCGTGCGTGAAGGACAAGTGGGTCGAACAGGATTCACGGACTTTGGACCCGGAGTGGAGAGATGCCGCGGAGAGAGCGCAAAGGGGAAATAACGGTACCCGGAGGCCCTATATAAAGCCGCCGGGCGCTGGCAGCAGGATCAGTCGATCACAAGGTGTCAACCCGTAAAGATCAGTCAAGATAACAAAGTGAACCAGTGCCAAGTAATCTACAAGTGAAACACAAGCCCAGTCGTCGGAAGCAGCGCCGTGGGAGCCTTCAAGGAGCAAGATCGCTACGTCGAGACGTTCGGGATTGGACCACCAGGAATCTCCGAATTGAGACACAGGTAGCTGAGGTCCAGAGGGCATCACACGGCTAAGTCAAAGGGAACCATCCTACTCCTGTTACGACTAAATCCTCGCATTACGCTTGGCGTGTCTAGCAGAGTCGAGTAGTGAAGTCCTGCGACAAGAGATCAAAACTCGGGGCGAGAGCCATCTAAACCCAGGGTGCCTTGTTCCAAATACTCCTTTGTCGGGTCCCGGCGTAAGCCCAGTCCGTCAAGTGGAACTCGAACAGGTCCTGGCGAGACCAGCCAGAAAGGGCGAACCTGTTATCATCTCCAGGCGCTGTCCTAGAGAAACCTAACGGTTCACGAACCCGGGATCGGCGTGTGTCCAAACCCCGAGTACCATAAGCCACGCCACGTCCAGCCTCACAACCAGCACCTCCAGGAGCGAGGCGCAGGACATCGTCAGCTACAGCACCCGCCAGAAGGGACACCGAGCTACGCGGAAACGTCACGGGCAATAAGCAAGAGGGTCAGACCAGGGTGGAACGTTCGTTTGCACTAGGCGTAAAAGCGAGGTGGAGCGCTAGACAGATTCCTGGTGTTACCTCGACTGTCAGCGCGATCCGAGCGAAACCCTAGTGGGACCATCCGGGACAGAGCAAGGGACAGGCGGCTGTGTGTCTATTGGCGTGGGCCTGTAGAGCGCAGCACCTGTTCACCCTAGTCTGGGAACGGTGACGCTTCCCTAAGCCCACACGGCTGATCGCCTTGTGAGTCCGAGGCGCTACAAGTAGTCGTCGGGTCCGTACATCGTGCACGAGCATCGTCGAGCATCACCGAGCGTCTTCGCGGGACTACAGGGATCTGCAGGACCGGAGCACGGAGTCAACGAGGCCAGCGACCACCGAGGCGACGCAGCAACGTGCGGAGACGAGCATCCCCAGGAGACACCGAGGACCCCGAGTGGCGACATCCAGGCCCAACCCGCCATTGAGCCCGCTGTAATTATACCCGCAATAAACTCCATTCGAACCTGTTAATTCTGTGCTTTTCACTGATCCCCTGGGCGGTCACGTTTATATAAATTTGGTGGGACGAACACACAACTTCTCTGAGCTAGCCGCACGAATCTCGTAGCGAGCAGACATACAAAATCAGTTCGTTACATCTGGCGCCCAAAACGTGATTGTCCCAGCAGTGAAAGCGACTTAAAGCAGAATGGGAAAGAAGTGGATTTACCGCCTTAAGACAGAGGACTTCGCCTACGTCGCACAGAGGCTAGGCATCGCTCTGGAAGGCAAAGCGGAAGACAAGAGAAGGGCACTGTCCGAATACTACTCTGAGACAGAGAACGACCCGAAACTTGCCGCGATCTGGAGCGAGTTGGAGGCAGCATACCCCGAGAAAATAAGCCCAAGCATCACACTAACACCCGCCGAAGGGGAAGACCTACTGGAGAGTCTGAGCTTTGACAACATGCAAAAGGAGAGTCAAAAGAGAGAGCGAAGCCAGGAGAGGAAAACCGCAGCGCCGATACCGACACCTAGCCAACCAGACTATGCCAAGGTCGCCAAACAAGTACGCGAATGGTCCTTCAGATTCGACGGTGTCGAGAAACCATTCGAGTTCCTGGAGCAAGTGGAATGGTCCGCCAACACATACGGCTTAGACTTGGACATGATTCCCCGAGCTATGCCAGAACTACTCAAGGGAAGGGCATTGAAGTGGTTCATCTCCAATAACAAGCACTGGAGAACTTGGGCGGAATTCATCGAGAGCTTTCACACCTATTTCCTGCCAAGAGATTTCTTTACGAAACTTACAGATCAGGTCAAGCAACGGAAGCAGGGCTACAGCGAGTCGTTCAAAGACTATATGATCGACATGCAGACGCTGATGAGACCGCTTGGGTATTCGACAAAGGAAACGCTCAACATCATAAAAGAAAACTGCACGCCGAATCTCAGAATTGCCCTCAGGGCCTACAAAGTATCCGACTTAGACACGCTGATGATCCTAGCCGATGAATACGAGGAACTGGATAAGGAGCGGGAAGCATTCGCTCAGGAGAACCAATTCTCAAAGGCAAAGCCTGCAACCCGTCCGCAAGCTATATGCAGAAGGTGCGAAGACACCGGCGACCAAGAACCTCAACGAAACCATCAGCGGTCACCAACACAACAGGGCTATGAGCGGCAGCCAACCAACGCCCCGAATAACGGCCAATGGTCACCACCACAGCAAGGCCAACGGCATCAGGCGACCGACGCAGCCTATGAGCGCCAATGGACACAACACCAGAGCCAACAGAGGCAGCCAACCCAAGCCGCGTGGAGGCCACCAAACACAACTCAGAGGCCACGAGGGAATACCCACATTACAGACCCCCAGGAGGCCTGTCGGAAATGTGGCGGATCCGGACACTGGGAACGTGGCTGCCGAAACCAACGCTTGCTGTTCTGCTGGGTGTGCGGCAAAGTGGGTGTCAGGAGCGTCGAATGCTGCCAGCAAGCGGGAAATGCCCGGCGATCCCAGCCGCAGAGAGGCGGAAGGGGATCGCAAAATGCTACCTCTCCAAACTAACTGGCAAGCTGATTGAGGAGGAGCAGCAGTTGTCCGCAGCGGTAACGATTGGTGGAGGCACGTATAAAGCCACAATCGACACCGGGGCAACAGCGAGCTTCATAAGCGAGGAACTGGCGGACAACCTGGCTGCCCTCGGAAAAATCACGAGGACGAGGCGGCAAGTTAGGTTGGCAGACGGAAGATGCGGCAGGATCAACGCACAGCTCGATGTGGAAGTCGAATTCGGGAACAAAAGACTGACAATGAGCCTGCTAATACTACCAGGGGTAGTAGATTCGTTGGTGTTGGGGTGGAACTTTCTAACACAAGTCGGAACCGAGATAAAGTGTGCAAGTCACGAAATAATAATACCAGCCAGGAATCGACACAATGGATGGCTCGAGGAGAAGCTATCAGTGGCAGTCGTGCAAGAGACACACGAGGACAACGACATAATGAAATTCCTGGAAGTAGAGCTGGCGGACTTCAGTACCATGACGGGAACATCTAACATGGCAGAGCACCAGATCACGATGAAGGACGACAAACCGATCAAGCAGCGATACTACCCCAAGAATCCGAAAGTTCAAGGGGAAATCAATGCGAAGGTAGACGAGCTCCTTCAAATGGGGTTCATAGAGCATTCAAAGAGCCCATACAGCTCCCCCATCGTGATGGTGAGAAAGAAGACAGGCAAGTGGAGGCTATGCGTAGATTTCAGGCAGATCAACGCGAAATCTGTAAAGGACGCCTACCCCATGCCCCGCATAAACTACATCCTAGATCAGCTAAAGGAGGCGCGGTATATCAGCAGTTTGGACCTGAAGGATGGATACTGGCAAATCCCTCTGGAGGAAAGCAGTAGGCAATACACCGCTTTCACAGTGCCTGGCAAAGGGCTATTCCAGTGGAGGGTAATGCCATTTGGTCTACACTCAGCGTCCGCAACGTTCCAACGAGTTCTAGACCAGGTAATCGGACCCGAAATGTCACCGCATGCATTCGCCTACCAAGATGACATCATAGTGATTGGGCGCACGCTGGAGGAACACACAGAAAACCTGAAAGAGGTGTTCCGACGCCTAAAGGACGCAAACCTCAGGATCAACCCGGAAAAGTGCCAATTTTTCAAGAAAGAGCACAGATCCGGAAAAGGTAGCGGCCATCGCTGAATTGAAACCACCCTCAACCGTCAAAGAACTTCGGCAATACCTGGGAGTAGCGTCGTGGTACCGCCGATTCGTGCCAGATTTTGCCAAGATAGTCAAACCATTAAATGACTTACTACGGAAAGGCAGTAAATGGGAATGGACACAGGAGCACCAGATGGCATTTGAGGAAGTGAAGGCTAGACTTGTGGCAGATCCCGTATTAGCGTGCCCGGATTTTAACAAATCGTTCACCCTACAAACGGATGCCAGCGACTACGGCATCGGAGCAATATTAACCCAGGACACCGATAGAGGAGAGAAGGTCATATCCTATTCAAGCCGAACGCTCAACGGCGCGGAGAAGAACTACTCAACGACAGAAAAGGAGTGCTTGGCAATTGTCTGGGCGATCCGAAAACTCAAGCCATATCTGGAAGGCTACCACTTTAAAGTGGTAACCGACCATATGGCCCTGAAGTGGCTCAACAGCATAGAAAGCCCTTCAGGGAGGATCGCCAGATGGGCCCTGGAGTTGCAGCAGTACGACTTTGAGATAGCGTACAGGAAGGGACAGCTGAACGTGGTGGCAGACGCTCTGTCAAGGCAGCCATTGCCCGAGACGCTTAGAGGCATACAAGAGACATCGGCAGCAGAAGCTTCAGCAGCGTGCAGCTGGTTTCAGGAGATGCGCGACAAGATAAGGACCCAACCGCAGAAGTACCCGGACTACGTTATGGAAGGCGAGAATCTGTACAGAAACATACCACATAGAGCAGGCAGCGAGGATGTCGTTACATGGAAGATGTGCGTCCCGAGGGCTCTGCGAGAAACGGTGCTGAAAGAAAACCACGACTCACCAGCAGCTGGGCACGTAGGAAGCCGAAGGACAATAGCACGGCTGGCCGCCCGATACTACTGGCCAGGTATGCATAGAGACGCCAGAGCCCACGTAAGGAAATGCGAAACCTGCATGAGATTCAAGCCGAATCAAAGACAGGCGGCGGGCAAAATGCTAACCCAAGTGCCAGAGGAACCGTGGGCCACAGTATGCGCGGACTTCGTTGGACCCCTACCACGATCGAAGCACGGCAATTCAATGCTGCTGGTGCTTATAGACAGGTTCTCTAAATGGACGGAACTAGTGCCACTACGCAGTGCGACTGCCGAATCGCTTAAAAAGGCGTTCAGGGAGCGGATAATTGCAAGGTATGGGGCCCCGAAGGTGGTCATAACGGACAATGGAGTGCAGTTTGCGAGTCGGATTTTTAAAAATTTTCTGGCGGAGATGGGTATCAGACAGCAATTCACCGCACCCTATACGCCGCAAGAAAACCCGACGGAGCGAGCAAACAGGACGGTCAAAACTATGATTGCACAGTTCGCAGGGCAAGACCAAAGAATATGGGACGAGAAGTGGCCTGAGATCATGCTGGCCGTCAACTCCAGTGCATCAGAGTCCACTGGATACACACCATCGTTTCTTACCCAAGGCAGGGAGCCACGACTACCGAGCGCCCTTTACGACAGAGAAACCCTAGGCACCGGACGAGCCACGGAAACCCCGGATGAAAACGCCCAGAAACTCCACGAAACCTTCGAGATCGTAAGGCGAAATCTAGAGAAGGCCTCCCAGGATCAGGCTAGGTATTACAACCTAAGGAGAAGGCAATGGACGCCGGCGGTGGGCGACGTAGTCTGGGCTAAGGAAAACCACCTGTCGAAAGCCACAGAAGGATTTGCCGCAAAATTGGCTCCTAGGTACGACGGGCCCTATCAAGTCGCGGATTTCGTCTCGCCGGTAATCTGCAAAATAAGAAACATTAATACGAAGAAAGAGCGGAACATCCATGTTAGCGAGCTCAAGCAACAACAAACACAAAACGCAAGCGAGCAACCCACGGACACTACGAAGGACATTAACAAGGATATGGCAGAGGAACAACAAGGATATGCGAGGCACCTGGATTATGCGTCAGGCCGAAGCGAGAGTCATCCAGGATAACGCCAGGCAGCAAGGACTCAGTCACAAGGATACGGCATAGGGATAACATCAAGGATATTATGAGGCATCTGGATTATGCGTCAGGCCGAAGCGAGAGTCATCCAGGATAACGCCAGGCAGCAAGGACTCTCACAAGGATGGCATAGGGATAACATCAAGGATGCGAGGCATCTGGATTATGCGTCAGGCCGAAGCGAGTGTCATCCAGGATAACGCCAGGCAGCAAGGACTCTCACAAGGATGGCATAGGGATAACATCAAGGATGCGAGGCATCTGGATTATGCGTCAGGCCGAAGCGAGAGTCATCCAGGATAACGCCAGGCAACCAGGACATTCACAAGGATGGCATAGGGATAACATCAAGGATGCGAGGCATCTGGATTATGCGTCAGGCCGAAGCGAGAGTCATCCAGGATAACGCCAGGCAACCAGGACATTTACAAGGATATGGCACAAGGATAACATCAAGGATGCGAGGCATCTGGATTATGCGTCAGGCCAAAGCGAGAGTCATCCAGGATAACGCCAGGCAACAAGGGATACAACAAAGGATATACCTCAAAGGATACACCAACAAGGACACAGCACAAGGATACACAGATACACATCAAACCACGGAAGATCGTAGAACCGTGGCGGCCAAGGTCTCGTTCCAGACTGACGAAAGAATCGCCAAGTCCATTGCTGTAACGAAGAAAGGGGGAAGACAGCACAGCAAAGAGAGCTGTACCGTAAGAGCAATGGGCGCCCAGGAAAATAACGGGATCAAGCAAAGAGGACGGCTCGAAACCGAGGTTTCATCTGAGGGGAGCGAGCGATAGCCTGGCATTCGAAAAAATCCATCATGAGCTCAAGAGTAACTCGATCGGAAGCGCGCCGGAGGATGGCTGCCGAGCAGCATCCGGAAGGATCCAGCCCGGGGCAAGGATGGTCGACCATCCATCGGCCTACCCAAACTCCGCGGCGGATCCCGACGCTGGCCACGGCGAAGGACCCCATGCCGGATCCCGTGGTCAGCTCCGACAGTGATGTGGAGATCGTCGACGAGGTGAAGGACGACGCAAGGGCGTGGCGGCTCCACAAAGCAATGGACCCAGCGCTGAAACGCATCCCGGTCGGGGTCCTGGGCCAGGCCAGGCCGAAGAGGTCGCGGTCCAGTGCCAGGGAGCCAGTCCCGGAGCCGGAATCCAGGGCGGTGGGCCATGCCATGGCTGTCCACCAGGCCACGGTGGCCCACCGCAAGAAGGCGGAGCAGGACGAGCGGCGGCAGCAGGAGGCCCGGCGTCAGGAGGAAGAGACCCGTCGCGTGCAGCAGCAGGAGGCGGAGGCCCTGCGGGAGATACAGCGGCACGAGGCCGCAAAGTTGCATCGGCGAGAGCTGCAAAAGAAGGCCGAAATGGAGCGGCAGAGGAAGGAGGCGGAGTGGGAGGCGCGGCTGCAGAAGGCGGAGGACGAGGAACGGGAGCTGTGGGAGACCCCGCAAGAGGTCCCGATGACCCCACGATACACGGCGGAGGAGCGCGACCCGGCTATCAATGTCGAGGAGTCGTGGCCGCCATCACCTCCGCGCTGGATCCCGGAGGTGCCCCCAACGCCCCGATATGAAGGGGCATGGGAACGAGTCGCACCAAAAGTCGACGATGCCGAGGCGATGGAGGAGGCGAAGAATTGGAGGCCGGCGCGACCGCCCACACCCCGGTTCGAGCCACAACAACCGCAGCAGCCCGAGCCGCCGCAGCAATCGCAGCAGCCCGATGACCAGTGGGACCAGATGGACGATCGGCGCGGGAGTTTCAAATTGCTGCAACGACGACGACCGGCGCCGTAGAAACTCTCGGAGTTGAAAGCGTCGAGGGAGCGTCGAGGGAGCAACGATGGAGCAACGAGGGAGCGCCGAGGGAGTCGACAAAAGCATCGCGTAGACTCAACGGCTAGGATACACGAGGAAACGCCGGCGAGTAGAAGCGAAGTTCTTAAAAGTTTCCCGAAGTAAGGGGGGGATGTGAGGAGTTGAATAACTCCCCACAAATTCCCGCAGCAAAACCACCAATGGCCGGCCGCTTACCAATTATTCGGCGAATTAGCGGGGTAGCGGCCCAGCGAAGAGCAAATGGAGAGACTCTTGCAAGTAGAGAGTTTGGAGAAAGGGAGTTCGGAGAGACTCTTGCAAAAGAGAGTTTGGAGAGTGAGAGTTTGGAGACCGAGAAGTGGAGAATGAGAGTTTGGAGACTTCGAGGATAGGAGAGAGAACTCTGCCAAAGAGAGTTTGGAGAGCGAGAGGCGGAGAGTGAGAGAGTGGAGACTTCGCAGGCAGAGCCAGAGTGCCGTGTGCAAAAGGGGAAATAACGGATCTGCACCGGACTTTGGACTCTGCCGTGGACTTTGATCCAGGAGGACAAGTGCCACATCTCAGCAGCGGAGCGACGGACAGACGTGCCACAGGCACCAAAAACTTAAGCGGAGCAGCGGCAACACCCAGTAACACAAATTAAGGCCGTGCGTGAAGGACAAGTGGGTCGAACAGGATTCACGGACTTTGGACCCGGAGTGGAGAGATGCCGCGGAGAGAGCGCAAAGGGGAAATAACGGCACCCGGGGGCCCTATATAAAGCCGCCGGGCGCTGGCAGCAGGATCAGTCGATCACAAGGTGTCAACCCGTAAAGATCAGTCAAGATAACAAAGTGAACCAGTGCCAAGTAACCTACAAGTGAAACACAAGCCCAGTCGTCGGAAGCAGCGCCGTGGGAGCCTTCAAGGAGCAAGATCGCTACGTCGAGACGTTCGGGATTGGACCACCAGGAATCTCCGAATTGAGACACAGGTAGCTGAGGTCCAGAGGGCATCACACGGCTAAGTCAAAGGGAACCATCCTACTCCTGTTACGACTAAATCCTCGCATTACGCTTGGCGTGTCTAGCAGAGTCGAGTAGTGAAGTCCCGCGACAAGAGATCAAAACTCGGGGCGAGAGCCATCTAAACCCAGGGTGCCTTGTTCCAAATACTCCTTTGTCGGGTCCCGGCGTAAGCCCAGTCCGTCAAGTGGAACTCGAACAGGTCCTAGCGAGACCAGCCAGAAAGGGCGAACCTGTTATCATCTCCAGGCGCTGTCCTAGAGAAACCTAACGGTTCACGAACCCGGGATCGGCGTGTGTCCAAACCCCGAGTACCATAAGCCACGCCACGTCCAGCCTCACAACCAGCACCTCCAGGAGCGAGGCGCAGGACATCGTCAGCTACAGCACCCGCCAGAAGGGACACCGAGCTACGAGGAAACGTCACGGGCAATAAGCAAGAGGGTCAGACCAGGGTGGAACGTTCGTTTGCACTAGGCGTAAAAGCGAGGTGGAGCGTTAGACAGATTCCTGGTGTTACCTCGACTGTCAGCGCGATCCGAGCGAAACCCTAGTGGGACCATCCGGGACAGAGCAAGGGACAGGCGGCTGTGTGTCTATTGGCGTGGGCCTGTAGAGCACAGCACCTGTTCACCCTAGTTTGGGAACGGTGACGCTTCCCTAAGCCCACACGGCTGATCGCCTTGTGAGTCCGAGGCGCTACAAGTAGTCGTCGGCATCACCGAGCGTCTTCGCGGGACTACAGGGATCTGCAGGACCGGAGCACGGAGTCAACGAGGCCAGCGACCACCGAGGCGACGCAGCAACGTGCGGAGACGAGCATCCCCAGGAGACACCGAGGACCCCGAGTGGCGACATCCAGGCCCAAACCGCCATTGAGCCCGCTGTAATTATACCCGCAATAAACTCCATTCGAACCTGTTAATTCTGTGCTTTTCACTGATCCCCTGGGCGGTCACGTTTATATAAATTTGGTGGGACGAACACACAACTTCTCTGAGCTAGCCGCACGAATCTCGTAGCGAGCAGACATACAAAATCAGTTCGTTACAACATCTGGCGCCCAAGCGTGATTGTCCCGATCAAGAAAGCAGATAGAGGATGGGCAAGTCGTGGCTGTATACCCTCAAAAGGGATGACTTTCCCGCCATCGCAGCCACCCTGGGAATCAGGCTAGAGGGTCTCGTGGAGGACATGAGAAAAGCACTGTCGGAGTTCATAGACCGCACAACCAAAGAACCGGAGACAGTTGCCATCCTCGAAGCGTTGGAAAGGGAATACGGAAAGAAGACTCCCGAGATGAAAATCACAAGCGCAGAGGGCTTGGTGAGCAGCTTGGACGTCCAAAGCCTCAGGGATGCCGGCAACCAGGAGCGACGAAACTCCACTCAAAGGGAGAACAGCCGTGAAAGGCAGGAGGACGCCAATCAAAGGAAGGACAGGGCCAAGACGGAAGTACCGGACTATGCCAAGGTGGCAAAGCAGGTACGAGAGTGGACCTTCAGGTACGACGGCCACGATAAACCCCTGGAGTTCCTAGAACAAGTAGAGTGGTCAGCGGTGACGTACGGGCTCGACGCCAATCTAATCCCCAGAGCGATGCCGGAACTCCTGCAGGGAAGAGCCCTCAAGTGGTTTATCGCCAACAACAAATTCTGGGAGACCTGGGCAGACTTCTCCCGAAGCTTCAAGGAATTCTTCCTGCCCAGGGGCTTCATGGTGAAGCTAGCCGATCAGGTCAGGCAGAGGAAACAAGTCTTCAATGAGTCGTTTAAAGACTACATGGTAGACATGCAGACCTTGATGCGACCCCTGGATATGACCCGAGAAGAGGTCATGGAGAGGATTCTAGAGAACAGCACACCGGCGCTGCGGATGTTCATTCGCCCGTACGAGTGCAGGGACCTGGACGCTCTGATGGCACTGGCAGACGACTTTGAGGAGTTGGACCAGCAAAGGAGGGAGTTCGAGGAGGCCAACACTCCACAGACCAGGATGCACCCCGTACCCGCAAGAAGAGAGTTTCAGCACCCGGTAGCTGCACGACGGGAATACGAACACCCGGGAACAGTACGAAAAGAGTTCGCGCACCCAGCAGCCACTCGAAACGGGCAAGGAGCAGTCTGCAGAAGGTGCCAAGACAACACTGATGCCCCCTGGAGGCGAGGTCCACAAGGCCAAAGGGCAGAGGGAAGGAGAGGACACATTACGAACCCGGCAACAGCATGCCGAAGATGCGGAAGCCAAGAGCACTGGGCAACAGAATGCCGAAACCGCCCGGTGCTGTTCTGCTGGAACTGCGGGAAAATAGGCATAGCGACAACTAATTGCTGCCCGAGATCGGGAAATGCCCAGCGATCCCAGCCACCGAGGGGCAACTAGGGTTCCCCTCAGATTTAATGGGCGACCTGAAGGCGGAAGAAATGCAACTGTCCGCCACAGTGCTCATAGCCGGCTGAAGGCTGAAGGCTGAAGGCCACAGTGGACACCGGCGCCACGGCTAGCTTTATAAGCGAGGCCGCCCCCCCCCCCCGCCCCCCAAAAATAAACAAAAAAATAAAAAAAACCCCCCCCCCCCCCCCCCCACACCCCCCCCCCCCCCCCCCCCCCCCCCCGCCCCCCCCCCCCCCCCCCCCCCCCTCCCCAGACCATGCCCGCCCCGCCCCCCCCCCCCCCCGGGCCCCGCCCGCTCCCCCCCCCCCCCCCCCCCCCCCCCCCGCCCCCGCCCCCCCCCCCCCCCCCCCCCCCCCCCCCCCCCCCCCCCCCCCCCCCCCCCCCCCCCCCCCCCCTCCCCCCCCCCCCCCCCCCCGCCCCTCTCCCCCCCCCCCGAGCACCTGCCCCCCCCCCCTCCCTCACCCCCCGCTCACCCCCCGCGGGCCGCCCCCCCGGCCCCCCCCCCCCCCCCCCCCCCCCCCCCCCACCCCAACCCCCCCCCCCCCCGGCGCCCAACACACCCCGCCCCGCCCCCCCCCCCCCCCCCCGGCCCGCCCTCCCCCCCCCCCCCCCCCCCCCCCGCGCGGCGCGGCCGTCCCCGAGTGCGCCGCCCCCCACCCCCCCCGCCCCACCCGCCCGCCCGGCTCCCCCCCCCCCCCCGCCCCCTGTCCCCCCGCCCCCCCCCCCCCACGCCCCCCCTTCGCCTTCTAACCCCCCCCTCCCCGGCTCCGCGGGTCGCCCTTCCCCCCCCCCCCCCACCCCCCCCCCGGCCCCACCCCCGCCCCCCCGCGCGGGGGGGGGGGTGGCCCCCCCCGCCCCCCGCCCCCCCGCCACCCCCCCCCCCCAAAATGGGGGCGCCCCCGGGGCCCCCCCTCCCCGCCCCGGGAACCCACCAACCCGGACCCCGCGAGCACTGTACTTTCCGTTAGCGGGAAAAGAGAGAGGACGATACGGGGTATCGAAACGGGCACAACACATGGATCACACACGGATACACGAGCACACACACACACACAAGGGCGCGAAAGCGGGGCAGAGGAGGGTCAAAACCGCGACTACCGTTACCGGCTGACGCTCACCGATGCAAAATTCCGTAGGAGGCGTACACGGAGGGCAAGTCCCGTTACCGGTACAAGCCCTGCGGAATAACGGAACAGGAGCGCGGCGGAAGAACAGAGGTTACGCGGAGGGTAGAGCAGAGTGGATCTGCCTATTCAAAATTCCAAGCAGCAGCAGCAACATGGCCACTAAAACGCACCACAACGAATCCGAAGCACGTGAGGCCGGCGTCGGGGAACAGCCCGCAGCGACATGGAGGCAGGATCCCGAATCCTACCTCCAGCTGTGCGCGTCACCCTTGGCGTCGCGCTCTCCGTCGCTGTCGGAGGAGGAGGACCGCGGCGAGATCCCGGACGTCGAGTTGGAGGACGACGCGGATGAGGAGGCACGGATGCCGGACGACGTGGGATCCGTGGTGTCGCTCTCGTCGGATGACGACGACGAGACCTGGGGAGGCCTGGACTCGGTCACCCCGAAGGTGTCCTCGGACGAGGAGGATCACCTGCGACGAGCGGAGCGGGTGAAGCTCAAGTCCCACCGCCTCCAGATGGCGATGCAGGGGAAGGGCTACATCCCGCTCGGGATGGCGCCGCCGACGAATCGCCCAAGGGACTGGCGGCAGATGTTCCTGGCGCGCCGGATCACGCAGGCAGAGAGGAAGGGCCAGATGAGGCACCAGGCGGCCGCCGAGAGCGCATTCCGGAGGCTGCTCGAGAGGGCCGAGGAGGAGGAGGCCCGCCTATGGGAGCCCTCACCATCACCGCCACCGCCGCCGACATCGCCGCCGCCACCACCGGCGACATCGTCACCACCGCCGCCGCCACCACCGGCAACATCGTCACCACCGCCGCCGACATCGCCGCCGCCACCGCCGCCAATATCGTCACCACCGCCGCCGACATCGCTGCCGCCACCACCGGCAACATCGTCACCACCGCCGCCGACATCGCCGCCGACATCGCCGCCGCCACCGCCGCCAACATCGTCACCACCGCCGCCGACATCGCTGCCGCCACCACCGGCAACATCGTCACCACCGTCGCCATCACCGGCAACACCGCCACCACCACCGGCAACATCGCCACCACCGCCGCCGACACCGCCCTCACCACCGTCGCCATCACCGGCAACACCGCCACCACCGCCGCCACCACCGGCAACATCGCCACCACCGCCACCACCACCGACGACACCGCCCTCACCACCGCTGCGGGAGCAGCAGGAGGCATGGCGGATCGCAGAGGAGCGACGGGTGGTTGAGGCAGACGGCAGGACGTGGCATGAGGCGGTCGTCACGTGGAGATGGCCAGCGCAGGAGGGCAGGAAGAGGACGGGAGGGGAGGACGGGGAACGGGAGAAGACGGCGTGGGAGTGGCCCAGTCCACGGGCAGCGACGCCGAAGATCGCGCGGCAGGTCTCGTGCCCCGAGGCACGTGCCCCTCCGGAGAGGCCGGAGCTGCAGCGGCAGCATTCCGCGAGAGGCGAGCCGTGGACGCCGATCGCGGAGGAGGAGTGGCCACCGAGCGTGGCAATGGAGGCACGACGGCAGCGAGGGAGAGCGCGGCAGAAGCGGTGGGCCAAGCTGGTCGTCGCGAACGGGGCCCGGTACTGCATCAAGGTGTCCGCAACCGGCGACGTCAGCGTCTACCGCGCTGAATAAAGGTGCCCCAGATTGGGACTAGAACAGAAGAGAGGAGTATGTTCTGGGACAGGGGAGGGTATAAGCGCGACGACATACGCGCAGGCGCGGCGGGCTACAACAACCGTGGCCAGCAAAAACATCAACCGCGGCAACAACAAGCAAGCATGGGCAACAACGACAACAACCCGGCCAAATGCGAGGCGAAATACGCCAGCAACAACAACACAAGCAATAGCACCGACTGCAGCACAACAACAAAAAGGGGTCAACGACCTCTACGGCAGCCATGCCAGGAGCGGATCAGCGAAGCGCGAGGCCAGGCGCGCGGGCCGGCAAATACGTCGCGAGGCTGCCGCAGGCGCGGGACACGGGGGGCACTTGCAGCCGCAAGTTGTCTTCCGGGGCGCGCGGGGCCATGGTCCGCACCCCGGAGCATCATCAAGGGGCATTCATACATCGGCATGGAGCTGCAAAATGGAAACAAATGGTCAGAAAGCTGGAAAAATTTAGAAAAAGAGATAAAAACTCACCATTTTCAGCTGCAACCACGCGGTAATGAAAAATCGGGATGGGGGCGCTGCGATAGCGGCGGTCGATCGATAGGGAAAACGACATGGAAAAACTAAAAGATTTTTCACAGTGGCCACGCTATTGGTCACACTGCGACTGGAACGGAAAATGGCAACGCTGAAAATATCGATAACTGGAATTGGAGACATGGAAGTGGCGACGCCGTTCACCACGATCGATGAACGCGATTGTGAGTAGGAGCGGAGTTGCCAGATTGCGGAAATAGAAGCGGCGTATTTCTACGAGGAGCGGCGCGGAAATTCAAAATTCCGAGCGGAGGCGAGGATCAGCAACTGAGGAGAGAGAATCGTCAAGGAACAAGGAGCAGGAGTAGGGACGGCACGGGAGGATCTATACGCGGGGGTCAAGATGCCTATAGGACACGGCTGAGACTGGCATCGCTGCGATCCGACCGGTGGCCAACAGCAGGAGAAGGCATCAGCGAGGGTTAGACGCGGTCGTCGAGATGCCTACAGGAAAAGGCTGAGATTGCACCGCTGCGTCCGGACTGGTGGCCAACACAAGGAGTAGGGAACCAGGAGCAACGGAGGACGAGGACAACAACGAGGAAGCTGAGATACGTCGACGGAGTGCGCCGGGAGGAGAAAGCACCGTCTTTAACACATTTCCGAAGAAAGGGGGAGATGTGAGGAGTCGTAAAACTCCCCACAAATCTCGAGGCAGGAGAGCCCCTAGCAACAGCAAGAATGCGGCAGAATCCAAGGGCATCCAGGTCCACCGGTGAATACTGGACCTTGGACCCGGCTAAAGCGGAGAGACCGTGAAATAACGGTGCCGCGCTGGACCTTGGACCCACGCCGCCAGAGGGCAATAAGGTCGAACGGTAAAGCCGTGGACTTTGAACCGGCGCAAAGCGGATGCACCGTGAATTAACGGGACATCTTGGACCTTGGACCCGATGCGTGCCGTGTGCAAAGGGAACTTACGGGACACACGTGGACATTGGACCCTAGCGAGCCGTGTGCAAAAAGCGAAATAACGGGACCCCGCCGCTGCCTATAAAAGGGAAGGCGCAGGCGCAGCCCGGGACAGATAACCAAGATACGCGAGCGAAAGTACAAGTGCAACCAACGAACCAGAGATCAAGATCAAGATACAAGTGCGAGGATTCAATCGAGTGCGTGGCCGTGAGAGTACCGTAGAAACCGAGTGCTCAACGCCCAAATCAAGATACCAGAGTCAAGACGCTAGGCCAAGGCTGAGACTGCAACGGTGAGATCGGCAGGACACAGAGATTGGAGTGGAGACGAGTGCAGGACAGGAGCAGAGTCGAGAGAGGGACGAGCTACCGGTAGGGTAAGCGCGGATCAAGAGTTTGTGCCAGGCGTCGGGGTTACGGTGGACTGACGAGAAGGCTGAATCCTCGGATTTGACCTGTCGGGACATTTGTTGCTCAGGCTAGAGCCAGACCGCCCCAGGGAACACGACGAACAGGTGATCCCAGGATCATTCTGGTCGGACCCGAAAGGGAGGTTGTGCAGACTTCTTGAGTCCTACAAGCCGGGTGGAACCGGAGAGACGCCGTTGGAGAACGACGCCGCAGGAGTCCACAAGCACCACGAAAGGAGGCGAGAGCAGCGACGCCGTCGAAGGAGCGCCGCCGAGGAACGCACAGAGTGAATCCTGAGCCGAGGAAGGCACGTCGCCGACCCGGCAAGCCGCAACAGCCAGCTGACGAAGAAACCAATTCCAGCGAAAAGAAAACTTAATAAAGTTTCCGATTTGTCCCAATCGGATATCTCTGCATTTTCTTGGGTCACGGGCAATCACGCAATACAAATTTGGTGGGACGAACACACAATATCTCTGAGCTAGTCGCGGCGTTTACGTAGCGATCCGACAGTTAAAAACAGTTCGTTACAAGAGTAATAATGACAATAATACGCTAAAAACAGAAAATAAATTGTTGAACTAATGAGATTTTTCATTAGTTAATGCAAACAAAAATAAGAAAATTTGTTTTGGCTTATGCTAGCTAACAATTTATTATTGAAAGAATATGTCGAGATCAGAATTCGTACTGAGGGTCAGCCAGCCGAATACTGGGCCCAAGAATGCAAGTATACAAAATGAGAGAAAGAAAAATAGAGAGAGATGCTTTTTGCGATGCAATTGATACAAGAGTACGGATTTACAAGTTAATTAGCTGCTGCGGCTGCGTGACCCGACATACTCCCCCCGTTGGAAGCCTGGGTTTCAACATCATCCTTAATGGGCAGCAGACATAGATTGTTCACTTCTCGCTTTGTTACTCCTGACGCTGTCTTCAGAACGGCAACTCGAGCAACGCCGTCTCCACCGACCAGAAGCCCAATCACTCTGGCGAGGGGCCACTTTACGGTAGGCAAGTTTTCGTCCTTGGCCAGAACTAAATCATCGACAACCAGGCCCTTTGTGGGGTGCGCCACGTGGAGCACTGCTGCAGAAGTGTTAAGTATTCTTCCTTCCGGGACCAAAATATCAGCTGCAAGTAAACCACGCGTTGCCATCCATCCAAGTAGTTTGGAATCCAAACTACATATTTCCTTTCAAATGTTGAATTATTGATAAACTGTGGATTTGTAAAAACAAAATAAAAACATCAAAAAATCCATGAATCTCACTCTCAGAATTTGGAGAAAGAACCAGCCGAGGAAATGACGCATGCCTAATCTGTCCAAAACTCGTGCATATAGCACTCCATTCCGTATTCTGTGACTCCGGGAGATTTTCATCCCAAGATAACTTCTCCTTGCACAGTTGTTGAAGGAAAATTTTCGATTTTGTGATCACAGGTCCAACCGAACCGAGGGGATCGTAAAATCGCGCTATTGCAGACAGGACAGATCGCCTGACTGTAAGACCGAAAAGGAAAACAGTAATTGGTTAGAAACTGGATCCCAAACGAGACCTAGGGTTTTTGCAAAATCAGTGCCATCATCAAATTTCAAATTAGACTCCTCATCCTTGTCTGCAACTCCATCCAAAACAGCTGATACATTCGAGCACCACTTTTTAAGCTTCAAGTTTCCCTTCGCTATAAGTTTTGATGGTTGATCAATAAGGATGAGTGCTTCTCTTTTGGATTTGGCTCCAGATATAAAATTATCCACATAAAAATCGCGAAGAATGACCTCCGCCCCAAGCGAAAACGCCGCATGCTCGTCTGCTGACAGCTGATGCATAGCTCGCACAGCCAAAAATCATGCTGGCTTCGTGCCATAAGTAACGGTGTCTAGCTTAAACACCCGCAATTGATCCTGGGGGGATCCACAAAATGCATTGCAAATAGCTGTCCTCAGGCTGAACTCTAACACAACGGTACATTTTGCAAATGTCTCCTGTGATTGCTACCGGGTGTGAACGAAACTGAAGAAGAATCTGGAACAGCTTATGCTGAATTACAGGGCCTGCCATAAGAACATCGTTGAGACAATACCCTGAGGAACTGGCCGCCGATCCATCAAAAACTACGCGGAGCTTTGTGGTTGAGCTATCTTCCTTTAGGACGCAATGATGAGGCAAGAAGTATCGGCACAACCCGCTGTTAGAGGCAGACACTGATGACATATATCCTAGATCGAGGTACTCCTTTATGAATGATCCATATTGAGCCTTCAAGGCTGACGATTTAGCTTCCTCTCTAGGGACAAGAATCTTCGATAAACTTTCTGGTAGGACTCTCCCAAGAGGTCTAGATTGAGCTTGGTAGGTAGCCGAACAGAATAATCCCCAGCTAGCAAACGAACAACGTGTTTTACGAAATGTGCTTCACAGTCCAATCTCGGCGCACCTTTCCACTTCCCAAAATCTTCGAAGAAGATCATTTAGCCGATCGAAACTATTCTCCCTACTAGCGAGGGGAAACTCTTGAGACGACAATACAGACGAGCCATTGGAGAGGCCATAACCTTCAGAAACAACCCAACCCAGACGAGTCTTTTGAAGTAGGGGTAATCCATGTTGGAGCTTAATTTGGCCAACGCATAACATCTCGTAAAAGAGGCTGGCTCCGATTAAAAGGTCCACCCGCTGGGGAGTATAAAACCTGGGGTCCGCTAACTGAATATTTTTAGGTATTTTCCAATTGCCGATGTCAAGCTAGGCTGCCTCTGTGATGCTCGAAGCCATCACCGCAGTAATGTTGGCTGAGTATTCGGAAGTTCGGGACTCAACCGTAATATTAACCGCGTAACCATCCGTCACAAAACTGGAATTCCCTATTCCAGTTACAGATGCTGAAGATTTTATCTTCTTTACTTGAAGCTGGCTTGTGAATTGGGACGTTATTAGATGCAGTTGGGAGTCAGAATCTAGTAGAACTCGACAGGGAACAAAAACTCCGGAGCGGTTTTTTACTAATACGCTTGCCGTTGCTAAGAGCACAATATCATTTTTAAAATCGTGTGCATTAAGAGCAGTCCAGGTGGAAGGCAGTGCAGATGGTGAGGCAGAAGGAAGCGCTTCTTGAAGCTGTGCTCCTTCTTGTGAAGAAAAGGAAGCTAAGTTTCCCATGTGAAACAGAGTGTGATGCTTCGATCCGCATGCACGACAATTACTGGAATTACACTGTCTAACTTGATGAGACGGAACCACTCTGCACCGCCTTTAGTCCCAGGATCGAAGTAATGTGTGCCTGAAAAACCAAACGACGATTACCAAATCTGTTTTGCAGCAAATCCAAAGCAATTGCATAGTTGGCATCCAAAATTTCCAGCGAGCGAATAGTTTTCAACGCTCGTAGATGCTGCAGCTTTTCTATGTTGGTGAGATCTATGATCGTGAAAAACATAGAATAAAAATCAGACCAATTTGCATAACCTCCAGCGAGTTTTGGAAGCTCAAGCGGGGGCAGTAATGTTGCCCTATGTCGAGGCTGACGCTGCTGGAGGCCGAAAGCTCCGGGTGTGATACCGTCAGCAAGAGTTGGCGCGCTTTGAAATTTCGGCTCGAACCGATGACTTCAAAAGTACGAGAATGTCATCAAATTTTCACTCAAATCACTTTTGATTTCCCCGAAATTCAATTCTTCGAGCTCACCGAGAACCTTTTTAAATGCTCCTTGAAGCTCATCAATCAGCTCCAACCTCACGTGGAGCCCGGATTCGTCGCATGCAGTTAACGCCGCACTTGATAGGGAATCCACTCTATTAAATAAAACAGTTGCCTTGCGCTTTAAAAATATCACCCTGTTTTCATCAGCGGTATCATCTCCAACAATGGCTACAACAACAACAACAGCACCAGCAGACGAAATGCCCGAAATTCGGATTCAGCGGGAAGATGAGCGCAAAGCAAACGAGGAAATAACGGCCCGTTACTTGGCTATGTACGCTCCAATGTATAACAAATTTTTTCGCCATTTATGCAAATTTCTGTACACAAAACTGCTATTTATATAGCGCTCACTGCATTCAAGGCTCTATTTTTGCGACAAATAATTTGCTACTCCGCCAATGCACCGCAGCCGCAACAACGAAAAGTCAATAAACAGACTTATGTATGTGTGTCCAGCTAAGCGCTTAGCCAGACCGCGCAATACAGCTGAGCTTGCGAACACTGAGAAGAGCGCCGCATAACAGCTGTCCCTTGTTGTTGTTATCGGCTGCTGCAGCAAGTCATCGGCTGCGTCCGATCGTAGTTCAGTTCGTTTTCTAACTTTCGCCTTTTCGTTTCGCATGCAAACGGCAAGCATTTTGTCCTGCCGTCTTCGCAATCATTGAATTGAACTCATCAAACTTTGTACATTTGCCAATAAACAACGAATACTTATATTGTTAATTCGGACAATTTGCTTGTATTTTAGTGGTTGATTATTGAATTCTTGAGCGCCTTATTGGCCAACAGTGCTAGTGAAAAAGCTCATTCTAGCCGCAACAATGTGATTTGCACTTAATATTGTTTGTGTACTAATCACGTCGGGGTCACCAATGTTGAACTAATAAGAATGCGTTTTATGTCGAGATCAGAATTCGTACTGAGTTTACGAAGGGTCAGCCAGCCGAATACTGGGCCCAAGAATGCACGTATACAAAATGAGAGAGATAAATAGAGAGAAATGCTTTTCGTGATGCAATTGTTATAGAAGTACGGATTTACAAGTTAATTAGCTGCTGCGGCTGCGTGACCCAACATAAATAATATATGTTGCGATCAGGTTTTGCCATCTGGCATCGCCGGGAAACTTGCCTGGCTTAAAATTAAAGACTTATCCAATAAGACACTCTGGTCTTTCTCTTTTAAAAAAACTACGCTAGGAAAGCCCACCAGAAAAAGAGATCTCATTCTTACATTCAAATCACCTCATAATACAAGTACAAAAAACAAAAAATAGTTTAAACATTAAAGCTTTGCGTTTTACTAAAGTGAAACATATTAATTTGGTTGTCAAGCAACCATAAGTGGTGACCCCCGACAATTCGAACAGCAATCAAAACGAACAAAGTCCCACTTACTCAGAACCTCAACATAACCTAACACACAGCCAGTCAACGAAGATTTCGTCGATGCGCAGGAGCCATTGCAAATTCCTAATGGGAGTGCTGTTAAGTCTGTAACTCTGCGGTGCACGCAAAGAACAAGAGAAATACGCAGCAGTAATCGCATACGCTGATCCCAAATACCTCGATCAAGTGCACGATCTTGTCAATAACCCAACGCACACGAATCCGTACTGCACACTTAAACAAATTTGTCTAAATTTGCTGAATCAGGGATGGTGCACCTAGACAGACTTGCGACTGGAATTCAACTCGGCGACGGTAGTGCAAGTAATCTACTCAGCCAACTGCAGCAAACTAAAGTCACCAATGACGAATTTGTTGTGCGTCGCTACTGGATCAAGCGCCTAGCGATTTTGCCATTTTCCCACGCGTCTTGGTAATTACCATTAGAAACGTCAATATGTTAAATTAAGGAAAGCGTTTCCCCATCTAAATAAGATTTCAGATAATGAAATTTTTGGCACATGGAGAACTTCTCGTTATTATCCACTGAGCTTAAGAACAAATCACAAATTGGCTCCAATCCTCGTATTTGCCAGAAAATATGGGAACTCGATTTTTCTCAAAACTTAAATTAACTGCTTCAGATGAGGCATGAATTTGTTCCAGAAGTTGGGTTTGTCCCTCAAATAGACGTTCCACAGTACTTGATAGCAAAGTGTTGGACTGGTCCCGTCCATAATCTTGAACACCCATCTCCTTTATGGCTATAATAAAAATGGAATGCGCTCTATAGAACTTGTCCTCGTATTCAGGTATATCCAATCCAGTAAATTATCCAGTCCGATGCATTATAGAGTTCATGGCAAAAAGCAGCGGCTATTTTGTATTTTATTATTCACAAATAAACTCAAATTCACAACGCAGTTATCCGGCTACTTGAACGGACCAAAATTGTTGTAATGTTTATAAATGAAATGGTCTGTATTAATGTTTATATAGGTTTAGAGGTTTCTATTATTAATAAGCGGTCTTACAATAGGTTTTAAGCGGGTTGCGATTAACGAGGGGTTGCGCGTAAAATTTAACTACAATACTACAACGAGTAGGAAAGATAAAAAGCATGATATTCCAATACTAATGCAGATCGACTGCAGTTTCGGCTATGCGTGTGAGCTTTAAGCTTTTATGTAGAATCCAAAACAACGATGTGCAATACCTACCGAAACGTAGAAGAATTTTTTTAAATTGGACCACTCAGTAAGAAGTTACTGAGTGTTACATTCTTACCGAAATCTTCCGGGACCGAAAAACACAAAGATCTTCAGTGGACCCAGTGATCATTATAAAAATGTTTCCACGAAAAAAACCCGCTGTTACTTAGCTTTTAGCTGATGGGGTTCGACTCACAAATGTAGCTTAACAAAAATTATGTTATACCGTATCAAGCGCATGGATAAACTTCTAGCGCTCACAAACCACTCTTCAAGTGTCTTCATCATCGACATCGGCTACAACTTCTGCTGCTACATTTGGATAGGCCTGGTGCTCTTAACAGTGAGTATCTTTATATTTATTTATATATTTATCTGTTCCTATTTTTATACTATGGGAATCATGACTTTTTTAAAGCGTGATATAAAAATAACCCCCGTTTATGCGATACAAACTAAATCATGAAAAAATATAAGCAGGGATGTCACCGCAGATATTACTTGACATTTGTATAGGAGGTAAGATAGAGCAGAGTAGTCACCCCACTTATATTATTTGAAATTTATATAGAGCTTTGTAGAGTTAAGTTGGTTGTGCCTCACCAAATCATGCATTGAGGCTGAAATCATAATCATAATCATAATCATAGTGTATTGGCGAATTCACGAAATAGCGTTTATACACACAAGAATCGTCTGAAAGCGTGAAATGATAGCGTGAATTCGGCATCTTATAAACACAGTATGTAGTATTAATATCTTTATTTTTAATTATTGTTAATTATGAAAAGTTTTGCAAATATCTTTTTGTCTCTTAAATTCTTCTTTTTCACTAAAGCGCGCTTCCCAACATGGTCGACCAGTCTAAAATAGGTAGTTTCATTGCGGCATGTTTAATTGATGTAATTGATAGTAAAATTGGGTGCTTACATTTAATGGTACAATTCAATTTTTTGTTCACAGCATGACAAAACGGTCTGCGCGATATAAAACATAATCATTACACGCAATAGGCAAATCTCTAAATCGGGCAAGAACCAAGTTTCAGACACGCCAATTGAATACTTATTTTTAGAATTTTAAGGTAAACATCTTTTTTTAAAAGCATTAATTTTATAAATCTACTGGCCGAATCGTAATATCGACTATGCTACAGATGATATTATTACTGGCGACCTGAATTGCAATATCTTAGGGGTAAAACATCTGCTCGATAGTTTCGAATCCATTGGCTTGTCTTCAGTTAATCACATTTTACCAATACCTGTGATACACTTCTTGACCTTTTTTTTGTTAATGTCCAACATTGTGTAATGTTGTTAATGTCCCTTACACTACCAACACACTGTATGTAGCTTGAGTACGGTCGAAACTGGAATACTGTTACTGTGTGTGAAGCCCGCAATATATGGAGCCTCAAACTATTATTTAATCTGTGCAAAAGCAATTCCTGATCTTTGATCTTGGCTGGGATTCTGTTAGTCTACTACCTTTTTATCGAGGCAGCCTTAAATTAATCGACTTACCGGCATTACAACACCGTAGAACTTGCAATGTCATAATGTTTGTTCAGCTTAAAAGTGAAAAACAAATAAGTAACAAGAAAGGAAGCTAACTTCGGCCAGCCGGCCAGTTTATATACCCTTGCAGATCGTTTCTATTCTATTTGAAATTACAAAAATGTTAAATTTAGATTTGCAACAAACAAAATTATAGCAGTCTACGGAGTATTTTGACATTAATTGATCGATCCTTCCTATGGCAGCTATATAATATAGTCATCCAATTTATGTTAAATTTAATTCGAATACAATAAAAATTAACAAAGCTATAATTTTGTTCCTATTAATTTCCCTTTAGTTTTCCGATTGTTCCTATGGGAGCTGAGGGACTAGTTTGCGTAGAGGGACGGACGGACAGACGGACATGGCTAGATCGACTCGTCTAGTCATGCTGACCAAGAACATATATACTTTAGAGGGTCGGAAACGTCTCCTTCACTGCGTTGCAGTGATGGCAATAATACGCTAAAAACAGAAAATAAATAATATATGTTGCGATCAGGTTTTGCCATTTGGCATCGCCGGGAAACTTGCCTGTCTTAAAATTAGAGATTTATACAATAAGAAACTGTGGTCTTTCTCTCTTAAAAAACAACGCTACGAAAGCCCACCAGAAAAAGAGATCTCATTCTTACATTCAAATCACCTCATAATATAAGTACAAAAAACAAAAAATAGTTTAAACTTTAAAGCTTTGCGTTTTACTAATGTGAAACATATTAATTTGGTTGTCAAGAAACCATAACTGGTGACCCCCGACAATTCGAACAGCAATCAAAACGAACAAAGTCCCACTTACTCAGAACCTCAACATAACCTAACACACTGCCAGACAACGAAGATTTCGTTGGTGCGCAGGAACTATTGTAAATTCCTGATGCGAGTGCCTTTAACTCTGTAACTCTGCGGTGCACGCAAGGAACAAGAGAAATACGCAGCAGTAATCGCATACGCTGATCCCAAATACCTCGATCAAGTGCACGATCTTCTCAATAACCCAACGCAAACAAATCCGTACTGCACACTTAAACAAGCAATTTTGTTTAAATTTGCCGAATCAGAGATGGTGCGCCTCGACAGACTTGCGACAGGAATTCAACTCGGCGACGGTCGTTCACGTCATCTACTCAGCCAACTGCAGCAAACTAACGCCACCAATGACGAATCGGTTGTGCGTCGCTACTGGAAGTAGCGCCTAGCGATTTTGCAATTTTCTCACGCGTCTCGGTAATTATCATTAGAAACGGCAATATGTTTAATTAAGGAAAGCGTTTCCCCATACTTGGAGAGATTCTCGTTATTATCTACTGAGCTTAAAAACAAATCACTAAATTGGCTCCAATCCTCGTATTTGCCAGAAAATGTGGGAATTGGAATTTTCTCAAACCTTAAATTAGCTGCTCAAGATGAGGCATAAATTTGTTCCAGGAGTTGGTTTTGTCCCTCAAATAGAAGTTCCACTGTACTTGATAGCAAAATGTTCGACTGGTCCCGTGTATAATCTTGACCACCCATCTCCTTTATGGCTTTAATAAAAATGGAATGCGCTCTGTAGAACTTGTCCTCGTATTCAGGTATATCCAATCCAGGGTCTTCATATTCCTCCTCCATGTTAAATGCCACTAAATCCTCGGAGAGGTCCATCAAGTGGTTGAAGGTGGCTACAAGACGATCCAGCTTCAGCTGCAATGTTTCCACACTATCACTTCCCTGCGAAAACTCTGAAGCACTGTTAACGGTCCGAGTTATTTTCCCCTTGCAGGCACCACGATGTTGAATTGTCCGATGCGGTATAGAGTTCATGGCAAAAAGCAGCGGCTGTTTTGTCTTTAATTATTCACAAATAAACTCAAATTCACAACGCAGTTATCCGGCTACTCGAACGGACCAAAATTGTTGTTATGTTTATAAAGGAAGTGGACTGTATTAACGTTTATATTGGTTTTAAGGTTTTTTTTAATAATAGGCGGATTTACAATAGGTTTTAAGCGGGTTGCGATTAGCGAGCGGTTGCGCGTAAAATTAAACTACAAGACTGCCGAAAAAACGTGATATTCCAATACTAATGCAGATCGACAGCAGTTTCGGCTATGCGTTTGAGCTTTAAGCTTTTATGTAGAATGCAAAACAATGATGTGCAATACCTACCGAAAGGTATAAAATTTTTTTTAAGTCGGACCACTCAGCCACTTTCAAGCGACTTCTTGGTTTTCCCTGCTTGCGACTGTGTGCTTTAGTTGAGTAACAGGCATTTGATAGTCGAGGCACTCGACTTTTTCTTTCTCTCTTTTTCACCGTGTACTTTGGGCCGAAAAATCTAATCTTCGGTGTGCAATTGAAACAATCTCCTTTGAACTACCTCCGCACCTATACATAGTCACTTGCCTTACACGTAAGCAATAACCATGTCTGTGACAGTGGCTCTATCCAAAAAGCGTCTGCGCAGCAACAACCACAACTGCAACGAGATCTCCAATAAGCGTGTGTCCGATGCGCCGTCATCTCTGCTGCTAGAGATGCTAAACTTGCGTTTTCAAGAGTACTGGCCGAGTCCAAGACGCGAAGCAGCGTATTCTCATTGGCCTTCTTACTTGTTTGGATGGAGTCGCAGCTAATATAAAGCTGGGGGTAGAGCGTGTAGCGAACCTGGAGGCTGAAGTGACTGTGAAACAATCCGACAGGGATAAGGTAAACGAGCGCTTTAACAATCTGGAGCATAAGGTCTACGAACTGAATTTTGAAGGAGAGAGTGGGCGAGTTAGAAGCCAAACTTTCATCTCCGCAAATGGCAACTCAGGCCTGCGAATTACGCATGCACGGAATCCCATTCTTAGAGGGTGAAATTCTGATGACAGTCTACTACAATTTCTGCTTTTTGCTGCAGCTCACTCGAGCGCCAAAACTTACCGAAATCTTCCGGGTCCGAAAAACACAATGATCTTTAGTGGACCCGGTGATCATAATAAAAATGTTTCCACGAAAAAATCCCGCTGTTACTTATCTTTTAGCTGATGGAGTTCGACTCACAAACTAAATGAATTAATGAACAGCTTTTAAGAAAGCACTAAATAATTATTTAAGAGGCCATGTAGCTTAACAAAAATTATGTTATACCGCATCAAGCGCATGGATGAACTTTTAGCGCTCACAAACCACTCTTCAACTGTCTTGATCATCGTCAGCGGCTACAACTTCTGCTGCTACCTTTGGATAGGCTTGGTGCTCTTCACAGTGAGTATCTTTATATTTCTTTATATATTTATCTGTAGTATTAGTATCTTTATTTTTAATTATTATTAATTGTGAAAAGTTTTGAAAATATCTTTTTGTCTCTTAAATTCTTCTTTTTCACTAAAGCGTGCTTCCCAACATGTTCGACCAGTCTAAAATAGGTAGTTTCATTGCCGCATATTTAATTAGAATTTCAGTTAAACATAAAAACGGTATTAAGGTCGTCCATATTAATGCACAGAGTCTTTTGAAAAATGTAGGTACTTGTTTGTCCAGTCTAAAGTTGATGTTATTGACGTGTCTTAAACTTGGTTCTTTCCCGATCTAGGGATTTTCCTACTGCGTGTATTGATTATGTTGTATATCGCGCAGACCGTTTTGTCATGCTGTGAACAAAAGATTGAATTGTACCGTTAAGGGCCGTTTTCTCGTCCGTCCTGCAAAGTAAAATTTAGCTTATAGCAGGATAAATTTATCCCGGTGCCAAATCGGTTTTCGTTTTCTCGTCCGTCTTTTAAAACTTCAAAGAAAAGGCGCACTAATTTGAGACTAGGTGGCAACCCCACATCAGAAGAGTTACCTAATTGTCAAAAATTAATGGGAAAAACTATCGAAAAATACCATAAAGCAGTCATACTAACAGCTGATGATATAAACAACATTTCAAACTAATAAAAAAATAATGTCGGCAGAAAAGAAGTTTCGCTGTAAAAATTATACCGATGAACAGGAGACCATCCTTGTAGAACTGGTTTCGGAGAACCAAAACATATTAGAAAACAAGAAGTCTGACGCCGTCACCTGGAAACAAAAGGAACAGGCTTGGAAGGATTTAGCGGAACTCTTTGCCGCCAAGACTGGCGTAAGCCGTCACTACAAAGCCCTCCGGGATTATTTTGCAACCCTAAAGAGAAAGTCGAATTAGTTAAACCAAATGAATGCTCTTACTTCTTTACTTTAGATTAAAGTCGCAAAACAATTTTTTGCAAAACAAATAGTGCCGTGCCCTAAATATAAGCACCCAATTGAAATTGAAATTGAATACTTATTGAATACTTTAGAATTTTCAGGTAAACATTTTTTTCGATGCGCAGGAACCATTGCAAATTCCTGATGCTAGTGCTGTTAACTCTGCAACTCTGCGATGAACGCAAAGAACAAAAGAAATACGCAGCAGTAATCGCATACGCTAATCCCAAATACCTCGATCAAGTGCACGATCTTGTCAATAACCCAACGCAAACGGATTCGGACTCCACACTTAAACAAGCAATTTTGCCTTAATTTGTCGAGTCAGAGATGGTGCGCCTCGACAGACTTGCGACAGGAATTCTACTCGACGACGGTCGTCCAAGTCATCGACTCAGCCAACTGCAGCAAACTAACGCCACCAATGACGAATCGGTTGTGCGTCGCTACTGGATCAACCGCCTACCACCTCCTGCACGTGCTGTAATCGTAGGCCTGCTCGAAAGCTCTTCCAACACTACCCTCGCACAGCTCGCAACTGCTGCCGATGCTGTGATGGATTCTCTTAACTACGACACTTCAGACCACATGTGTGCGGTATCACAGCAAAACACCCACCATGCTTCACAAAAGGATCGCATCACACCACTAGGTAGACGCCTGGATGAAAATGACAAGATTTTACAGCAGATCAACAACAGGCTAAGTCAATTCCTTAGCACCACAAATCAGCAACGCGGTCGGAGCTACAATGGATCGCCCAGCAACAACAATTATCTGAGCAACACACCATCCAGGTACATACCATCCAGGGACCCTCAATTTTGCTGGTACCACAATAAGTACGCGGACAGTGCTTAACGTTGCATTCAACCGCAGTGTTGGGAAAGGTACTGTTTTTTTTACCTAGGTAAGGTAAAAGCTATTGGGCAAAAATAAATACCTAAATACCAGTACCTAGGTAAAGGTAAACGGTAAAAATATTATTTTTTTTAATTGTTAAATATATTTTTTATTTTTTGTATGTTTTATTTTTAATAAGACTGGGTTTCAGTTTACAGTCATCTTAAAAATATATAACATTATCTTTTCATTTTATTTCAATCACAATTTAAAGATAACCTTTTTTTATCATAACTAATGTTTCGAAAAACTCGTCCCCCTGCCTGTTTCGTTTTAGGGTTAGAATTTGACCTCCACAACTAAACAATCTTTCAAGTTTTGCTAAACCCTGTAGATCAGGGGTGCTCAAAACTGCCTTATGGCCGTGCATTTACAAACACAATTAAAAGAAAATCACACGCACGCGAGTAACGATTTACACACAGTCATGAAAAAGACAAGAACAATTTGCATTGTGAGTTGAGACGAAAAAAAAAGTTCAACGGAATTGTTGTTGGCTTGGCTCGTTACGAACAGCGACACAAAGAAGAACTTGCGTGTGCCCTAGGAAAGTATGGTATGTGCCGCTTCGTATGCTATGTGCCAAAAGAAAAACAAATGTGCCCGTGTGCCATAGGACTGAGCACCCCTGCTGTAGATGCTCTAGAAACGGGTATTTATAAAAAAAAGCAAAGCAAATCTTTTATATATATCCGCTTTTAGTGCATCTACAAGTGCTTCGCAAAACAAAACAAAAAATCGAAGTAATTAATGCTCCAAAGTGTATTTGGCGCGCAAAAATGCCGTATACACGTAAACAAACGGCATGTACATATGCACAATATATACACTTTCGTTTCATAAATAAATTGATGTAGTGATGGGTACATTCATAAGTGCACAAAATTATATAAAACGAGGACGGAAGCTAACTTCGGCAAGCTGAAGTTTTAATACCCTTGCAGACTTCACGAATAAAAACTTGACTAGAATAGCAACATGAATTAATAAACACCAAATTATTCTATTATTGAAAAAAAATTTTTTTTTAATTTTTCACCCTATTGTCCCTCAGGGAGCTATAGGATATAGACGTCCGATCATCACGCGCTTTTACCGTAATCAAGGAAGGCGTAAAAGAATAAGATTTAAAAAGATTCATGTCAAAAGCTCTTACACTGAGCAAAATATCTTCATTTTTTGAAAGGTATATCCGATTGTTCCTATGGGAGCTATAGGATATAGACGTCCGATCGGGTCGGTTTTCAAACTTGATCTGCGTACACATGTCTTAGGACGACTGTGAAAGTTTCAAAACTGAGCTCGCAAACGGTATTGAAACAGACGGACAGACGGACATGGCTATATCGACTCTCCTAATGATCCTGATCAAGAATATATATACTTTATGGGGTCGGAAACGTCTCCTTCACTGCGTTACAAACTTCTGACCAAAATTATAAAACCCTCTGCAAGGGTATAATAAAACTGAGATTTTACCCTTATTCACATTTTTATTCCCAAATATGTAGGGGAAAGGTCGGTAGGTTGGGACGGTCTGTAAGTTGGGATACTCCATTTTCTCAAAATTTTTCCACTAAAAAAATTTTTTTTATTTTTTTTTGTAGTCTTTTTTAGTGACAAAACTTTTGGGAAAAACATTATAAGCCAGGCTCTAGCCAGATTTAATCTGTGAGAGTCGTGTACCATTTTTCACCAAAAAAGTTTTTGTCCACTTTTTTCAAAATTCTTTAAAAAATTAAAAACGTGCTTGAAATAAATTGGTCAGAAAAAAGGTATTCATTTTTTTCGAAAACTATCCATTTTGTGTAAGTTGGGACACTTTGAGCGTCTAAGTTGAGACACTCGTTTTGCATACAAAAAGGGCTCAGAGGTCGCTTTCGGCATAGAACATTTCTCTGAAATTAGGGAAAATGTGATCGTTTAAAGCGCATTTCGGATTTAGTTGTTATTTGGTCAAATTTCTATAAAAATGAAGGGGGGAAACAAGTTAAAATGAAACAAAATTGATTAAATTAACGTAAATAAATAAATTCTTTAAGTTTAGAGTACTTTAGGTGTGAGTTTTATTCATTTTTAACATTTTTTACACTTTTAAAAAAAATTATTCTTTATTTTTCCCTAAGGAAAAAAATATATTTTTTGTTTTTCTTAAAGTTAAAGGACTAATTTTTTGATTGGTATCTAATGGCAGATTAAGAACAAAAGGTGTAACAACCTGCAGAACTCTCCCCTACATAAGTAATGTATATGTACATATCTTTCACAAAAAAAACGCATATATAAAACCTTAAGGTGTTTGTGCAGATTTCCTGGTGAAAATAGATGTTATCTTGGATATTTGTTACCCACATTACAAGGGATCATTCACAAACTAGAACAGTTTAATGAATTGGAGTTTTCGGAAGCACTTGTAGATGCCCTAAAAGCGGGTATTTATAAAAGATTTGCTTTGCTTTTTTTATAAATACCCGTTTTTAGGGCATCTACAAGTGCTTCGCTAAACTTAAAAGATTGTTCAGTTGCGGAGGTCAAATTCTAACCACAAAACGAAATAGGCAGGGGGACGAGTTTTTCGAAACATTAGTAATGTTAAAAAAAGATAACATTTAAATTGTGATTAAAATGAAATGAAAAGATAATGTTATATATTTTTAAGGTGACTGAAACCTAGCCTAATTTTAAGTTAAATTGATTCGCCAATGTAATAAAACAAAAAACAAATAAATAAATAAATGAAACAAAATAAAATATAAAAATTAGAACCTTTACCATACCTAGGTATTTATTTTTGGCCAAAAGGTACCCAATTATTTGTTTACCTAGGTATGGTAAAAGATACCACTAAATTGTACCTAGGTACGTACTTAGGTAAAAGTATCTAGGTATGTCCCAACACTGTCCAACCGTGCTCATTCCATGCCAACAACTATTCAAAAAACTAAACACCACCGTTGGAAATGCATCACTGCCGTACCCCGTTACAAAATAAACATCTGCAGAATTTCGTCTTCCAATCGGCTGTTCGTTCCAGACTCCAAATCTGGTAAAAATTTTCTCATCGACACTGGTACTGACGTATCTGTTATACCACCAAACACAATTAATCGACACATTCTCGCTACTAATAACCATTCACTATTCTTAACCAATGGAAAAGCAATACAAACTTATGGGACCACTCGCCTTAAACACCACCGTTGGAAATGCATCACTGCCGTACCCCGTTACAAAATAAACATCTGCAGAATTTCGTCTTCCAATCGGCTGTTCGTTCCAGACTCCAAATCTGGTAAAAATTTTCTCATCGACACTGGTACTGACGTATCTGTTATACCACCAAACACAATTAATCGACACATTCTCGCTACTAATAACCATTCACTATTCTTAACCAATGGAAAAGCAATACAAACTTATGGGACCACTCGCCTTACGCTGGATCTCGGTTTACGTCGCTCTTTCACATGGATTGTTTAGACTTCTTGCACTTCGATGCCGAATCGCGCCTATCATTCTGCGGTATATTCAGCCAACAATCAACTTCGGATATCAGGACGTATAACTACCGGTAAATGGCGTCCATGCGGCGATTAGCACACTCGGTAACCGTCGTACCTGTTTTTTGAGTTAAGCTTTAGAGCATCTCAGGGGACCAACAATTTAATTGTAAGTCGGACCAAGTTGTCAAGTTCTTTATACCACCGTTTCCACACACTGTTTAAAATCTATAAAAGGGACCCAAAAATACAAACTTAGCCTAACCATAATCCTTACGACAAAATCTACCTAATTATAGTTCAAATAAATATTAATTTTAGTTAAAAACAATTTGTAATTTAGAATAAGAATATTGAAATACAATAACAGAGTTTTTTTACTTGTAGTGGTAGGATGCAAAATAAATAAATAATAATAATAGTTGCGTAACATAAAGTACATACCTACTATATACATAAATTATCATACATAGAAGAATATCAAAAATATATTTAAAAATAGCGATATTTGATATATTAGGCGAAAAAAATATCACGATATATATATTTATTTTTATTAAAAAAAATATCGATATATTGATATTTTGATATATTTTTCACATCCCTAGTATGAACGCTGAGATCTCGGAAACTATAAAAGCTAGAAGATTGGAACTTTGCATGCAGATTCTAGGGGTTAATACGCAGCGCAAGTTTTTCACGCCAATGTTCCACGCCCCCTATAACCCACAATTTTGAAGCTAGAGCAAAAGTGAAATCGCCATTTTTTTTCAATCGGACCACTCAGTACAAAGTTATTAGCAAAATAAAGATGGAACCACTTTTAAGCGACTGCTTGGTTTGACGTGCTTGAGACTGCTTGCTTTAGCTGAGTAACGGGTATTTGATAGACAAGACGCTCGACTATAGCGTTCTCTCTTGTTTTATTATATAACGAACACAACAAAACACAAAATATGCACGAACACAAAAGAGCGTATAAGTCAGAAAGTTGCAAAAAGTTGCAGCTTAAATTTATAACATAGACTACGAAAACCATCACTAGTATTTATATATAGTTTTAGTATATTATAGTTTTATTAAAGGGTAAGACTGGATTCAAATCTTTTTTTATCTGAAATCTATGTATACCGAAAAATACCCCACTCGACAGGTCACTAATAAAACACTAATTTTAAAGCAATAACACAACACATAATGACATACAAATTACTCTGTTTTATAGGCCTCGTAAACATCTATTGGGCTACAAGTCACGCTTGAGCACAAACATTGAAAGCCTTCCAAGTAAGGCACCCGCTACAAGCAATGTTTGTGCTTAAGCGTGTCCAACACAACCTTTGGTAATACTCTAGATTACCGGGCTCACCCCCGAATTTTGCGAAAAAATTATCCTCGATGGACCGCGATTTCTTATGAATTTACGTGCAAATTTTGTAATTGAATTTCAAAGTTCCCGGTTTTGCTATAAAAATCAAGTGTGCCCATTTAACGACCGCGGGCGATATAAAAAAAAACGCAGCAAGCAAAAAATGTTTAAAAAAAAAATCGCGCGATTTTTTAGAAATAAAATTTTTATCTGCGGTCTTTTTAACAATTTGTTGAAATACTTGTAAATTATTTTCAGTCTACTACAGTCTTTAATGTAGAAAATATAACGCGAACTTTTATATGCCGCCGAACATTTAATTTTAAACAATAGTTGCTGCGTTGTGACAAGGAGTATAAATATATAGAGGGCATGTCATACAAGTGTCTGTTGTATGACGGGTTCTAGCGGTGGAACCCGTTTTGTAACAGTAGAACCCGCACTGCTCGATTCTATTTGGAATCTAGTCGGTCGCGGCACTGCTTGCCATTTGGCCTTGTGGATCGAATGCTTCTTCAGAATTTCGATTCCTTGCAAGATTTTTTTGTTTTGGTTTTTAAGAGCATTTTTTATTTATGGCTAAACGGCTTGCTTAAGATGAGAAACAAAGGTAAGGTTTCGATGAGTAACTAACAAAGGGTAACACTAATATTAAACAGATAAATATTAAAAAAAATATAAAATATACAAGCAGGGTCGCCCGCAGCTTCGCCTGCGAAAATCAAGATTGAAAATTTTACAAATATGTTTTTTTTATAATAATAAAAAAGGAAAACAGGAAAAGGAAATTACACTTTTTAATTTCGATTATATTTCATTAATAAAAATCATATTAACAATGACAGAAGGCCAGGTGGGGGAAGAAGCCGTGAATAAAATATTTTAAACATTTCTATTTGTTTAAACGATATGAGGCAAGCGTAGGAAATAGCAAAAGAATTAATTGATTTGAATATTTATGTTTTTTCAATATTATCAATGCATTTTAAATTTTAAAACACAAACATCGGTTAGAAAATGTCTTAAACCTGTTTTGGAAATGAAATTGATATTCTTTTAGCAAAAGGATATCAGTATTATCATGAATTTGAACTTAAGCAAATCTCACTTCCTTAGTCAGCTGAAATGCACACACACACGCACACTTGCACATATCTAGTGGTTCTGGGTTGGACGCCTGCGCGGGCGCTCCGCCTTAAACTCGCGCTGTGGCAGTGTACCTGCAACAAAAAGTGGTCAGAAGGCAGCACAAAGCCTCGTCGTGGGCTCACCTGTCGAGGCAACAGCCCACCGCCACAGGTGAGGAACTCCATGCTCCTACCACTCGGAGCGAGTTCGTTGGACGGTGGGGAGAGGGGGATCCTTCTCTGCAACGAACTTTCTCTTCCACTGTCTTTTTGTGTCCCAACTCTCTTTGTGCAGCAAATGTGAATGCCCCCACAAATTCCGCCGGTCACGTCAGCTGATCGCGAAAATCAGCTGCGACCAGTGTTGGTCAACGGGCGACTCACAGGAGTCTGGCAGCGCTGCAGCTCTGCACACACGGAGCTTTGCACTACAGCGCCCCCTATGGCGGCTACTATCGCTGCCTGCCGGAAGCTGATTGCTACGAGCTTCACTTGTGGATCGCGCCAAAAACCGTAGCACACTATTTTGGGCTGCTGCTCGCGATCCTTGGAAAAGAGGACGAATTCTGGCGTTTTCACCGTCGAGGTACGCACGGGGGACCAACGGGTGGTAAAGGTCATGGAACTGACTGACTGCCATCCTCACCGCCCAGGCGGTACACCCAAAACGTGGCTCTGGCGACCGAGACGGGGCGGTATATCCTCCATCATCAATACGTCGGAGGGAAATCTTCGGCCGGCGATGAATGTCCCCAAACGTACCCGGTCTGGAAAAAAACCACTTAGCGTCTGTCCCATATTGGGCGGCTGCGTGGTCTGCGTCTGAGCCACAGTGGCCGGCAGCTAACACACCTGGCAGCAGGTATAAAATGCAGCTCCGCATTGGCCCAAAATGCACTATCTAAAGGAATGTCTTCGAAAAACGAAACTACTCCAGGTGGCAGCCACAAATGTGGAAATCCACCCGCGGGGGAACCCGCGGCCAGGGCAAGGATTCTGGAGGCTCAACAAAATGTTCCTAAAGAAACCGATGTGGCGGTGGCTGACTTGGCCGCCACGGAGGTTAAAGCACCAAGCCAAGAGAAAAGCAACGAAGAAGGGCCCTTAGCCTTTAGTTCACCGGTTCGTACCCCCGGAGGCACCTTGAAGCCATACAAGGCTACTGAGCATGGGGACAACAACACCCCCAAAAGAAGCCTAGACGAGACCAGCCCGTACGCCCAGAGGAGCACGCCGCCAAAAAAATGCAGGGCAACGGAGGAGCCCTCCTGCCTTGACAACCTGTCGGAGCTTGGGAGGATCCTGGACGAAGTCCTGAATAGCGTGAACGATGGCAAGGTGCGCCACATCACGATGGCTACAAAGGCTAAGCTAGCGCGCATGAAGCAGCTGCAGTCCAGCATCGGAGCGTGGCTGAACGCGCCAGACGCAGCCGAGAAGGAGGGGCGTTCCGAGGCTGTAACGGTATGCCCAAAATGCTCGTATCGTAAGGAAGAAACCGCGGAAAAGGCACAGCAAACCACTAAGGTCTGGACTAAGGCGAGTTCAGTTCAAACCGCACCGAGTCTCTCCAAGGAGGTACCCCAACCCATAGAGGGCAGCAGGCCGCAGCAGGGCGATCGCACAAAGCCCGCGTCCGTGGCTACCAAGGCACCGGCCTCGAGGGCGCCACAGGTCCAGCAGTTGGTCAGCGCACATCAACGCGGACCAGATTCAAGCGTCGGCACAGGGCCAAGAAGCGTTTGGAGCACCGTGACCAGGAGAGCGAGAGGCAAGTCATAAAAAGGCCAGCTTGAGCGCCCGAAAGCCGTCATCGTACAAGCGGAAGGGAAAACCTACAGCGAAATTTTTGCGATGGTCACTAGAAGGGACGATAACCAGCTCTCAGACTTGGGCAGCTGCGTGAACAAGTTCCGGCGCACGGCAAATGGCAATCTCCTCCTAGAAGTGGCCAAATCAAGCGAGAAATCGAGGGAGAACATAGCGCAAGTACTTGGCAGTAACGCCGAGGTCCGCGCTATAACTGCGGACTCCAAGGTGACGGTCTTCGAAGTCAGAGGTCTTGACGCGCTGGTGAGTGTAGCGTGTGCGTTGGTGAGAATCGGAACGAATTTCACTTACTCGTGCATAGGGGTATCAGAGGTCGTGCACTTCTTGCTTTTCTTCTGACTAAGCTCGCCGGATATGGGGTATGGGTTCTTTCTTCAACCTTCTATGCTACACGGCATCACAAATTAAGTGCACTTTTCTGAAAACTACAGATGGGACTAAGATGTGGGCTAAAACGACGGGAATTATGCTGAGCGGTACGAATTTAGAACGAATTTGGGGCGTGTGAGATGTTGTAACCCCATGTCTTTACCCTCCCTACCATGGTGACGCGCGCATAATATGATCGGTCACCCCTTTTTCAGATTTTGTATTTATTTCCTCCCTCCTGGAATTGATTTCTGTCATCGCGACGATCCGATTCTTAAACTCACTCCATGATTATTTGCATGGTATTACACATTTATTCACAATTTCCTTCGCGGAGGTGATACTTCATAAAATTCTCATAACAAATTTTAGCTTTTCCAAAAATTGACCACTATTCGGTTATTTGCCTAAAGTTCGACTGGGAGTCCATGGCTTAAATTAACTTTACTTCAATTATTCTCAAACAATGCTTACATGGCTCCCGACAAATCTGTGGTCTAACTTATAGTTATTTACGAGAGGCAGCTGTATTTAATAGTGAGGGAAGCTCATATAGAATGCGGATTTTTTTTTTTTATACAAAGCGTGTCGAAATTAACAGCGATTTAAAATTATGATACGAAGGGGTTCAGATATACATACATGGAATCAAGTAATAGAAAGTGTTCAAAAACTCACATGATATCCATCCGTTCACTAGCACGTTGGGCCCATCGTTGCTGTTGACGAAGATCTACACTGAAAGAAACTTACAAGATTCTATATACGCAATCTGACGCCACTGTCATCGCTTTTAGAAAAGCGAGAGCTGTTAGGGCATTCTCTTTGGAAACAGCTCACTATTCCCTACAGCTGCTGATCGAATTCACTTTACATGGGTATTTTTAAGTTACAACTGATTAATTTGAAAGTAAAATAAACTAAAAATAAAGAAAGTTAATAAAGAAAACTGATCTTCCAGTCAACAAATTCCTGCGGCGGTGCAACGGGGCCTATGAAGTGCTGATGGATTTCTCCAGTCGCCTTCGTTGTACGCAAGTGATGAGCGCAGCGCCGATCAGGGCTGCCAACCGTTTCCGCATGCCGCGCGTGGCGCTGGCGATGATTCGGCGCTGGTCAAGGGTCTCCTGGTCAGACGTTGCAATCCGATCCGGTGGTTGAAATGTGTGGGCAATTTTGTGCAGCGGGGTGTGCGGGATGAAGCTCCCAACAGGAGGTAGCGGTTGGTGTAGCGGCGACAGGTATTTCGTGACACGTGCGCGGTGCGCTCGACTTGAGGTTTGGGCCGCTTGCAGACCGATTTGGCTATAGCTGCGCTTTGGGCGATAAGCCCATAAATATATACCTGCCGCAGATCTACACCAGCACCGTGAGTATAATGCAGCGCCTATGTGGCCGCAAAATTGACGTCACACCACCGCTGCCTGAATTGCAGTCAACACCTTTGTACGCAGAAAACATTTGCTTTAGTATTTACTCTGGCTTCCTCAACACTAATAATTACCTGCAGCAGAATGTATTGGGTCACGAAGATATATTGAGCAATCGCTTCTAATAAACTTTAACTTTATGGGTTTATTTCGCACTTTACTGTTTCACGTCTGACTCTGGATAGCGATCGAGTTGAAATGGAACGAACTTTCGGCAGCGACCACGCTTGAGTCTAGTCTCACACACACCAACACAGCGTAGGCAAAGGAAACCGAAAACTCACCACGGCGAGTAAACGGTACTCTCGCCTGATCTGTTCTGTTCTGTATCGTTCTCGCGCTTCGCACCGCGTGTTTCTTGTCGAAAACGATGTAATGCGTGAGTAAGAAAATGAGATAGAGACGAAATAAAAATTGCGCTGGCCGTTTAACATGTCGCTTGCTTTCAGCTCGGTTTGTGAGTACAGTGGAACGCATTACGATTTTGGGTGGACCAGCTGGCTACTACACCACAGTTACGTCATTCGAAGGCTACCTGACAAGGACGGTAACTGAAGAAAAGACAGGTGGATTAGGCTTTAATATCCTTTAGGTGATACACTCCCAGTTGTTTACCTGATTCGTCAGCTAGTCCGTAATAAGAAGGACCTAGCTTTCTAACCACTTTAGCCTTGTTAAAAACTGGGGCTAGTTTGCTGTTGAAGCGTTTCTGGGCGTTGCTTTGTGCGAAATTTCTAGCGAAAACTTCGTCTCCGACCTTCAATTCTTTCACTCGGCTTCGTAGGTTGTATCTTCTAGCGTTGTACTCATGTGTCTCAGCTATCTTTTCTTTTGCAAGACCCCGAACTAGTTGTAGTGTGTCGGGTTGGCTAAGAAAAACGTCGTCGCTAATCAAATCCAGTTTGCGCAAAAGCTCGAAATCTCTGCCGTTCGAAATCATGTTTTGACCGAAACACAAGAAATAGGGCGAATATCCCGTACTTCGGTGTATCGACGCTCTCAGCGAACCGCTTATTTCGTTCAGGTGCATATCCCAATTTGAGTGGTCCGTACCAACGTAAGCTCTAATGGCTGACAAGATGGATCTGTTTAGACGCTCGCTTGCGTTGGCTTGAGGCGAATAGATTGCCGTACAGGTGTGAGTCACTCCGAACCGGGTCAAGAATGCTTTAAAATAGCCTCCTTTAAACTGCGATCCGTTGTCGGTCAAAACAGTTTCGGGAACACCGAATGTATAAAATACATGATTTTCTAAATACTCGCAAATCCGGACAGCAGTAAATTTCTTGAGGGGGTGCAAAAAGTGAAACTTCGTAAGGTGATCTACCACTACTAAAAGGCCGATATGTCCCTTTTTGGAACGCGGATAGGGTCCTAGTAAGTCCATGTAAAGTTTTTGGAACGGTTTGTCAGACTTCATAGGCTTACCCATCGGTGGTCTCAGAACTATATTGGAACTCTTAGTGGAACGACACGTCGAACAGTTTGATACGTAGTTTCGGATTTGTGTTACCATTCCTGGCCAGAAAAGGAAACGTTTGAGATACTGAATCATTTTGCCTGTACCTCGGTGTGCCGCGTCTGGTGGATCGTGAGCTCGATGTAAAACTCCATTGACCAATCCAGGTGGTATCCACAACTTCCAAGAGTTGGATTCTTGAACAACCTCACCGCTAGCGTGCTCGGTACGTTTATACACGAATTGGTCGGAAACCTTAACGTCTGGCAGTCGGGATTCATTTAGCTTTACGCGATCTCTTAGGTCGCGGTACTCAGTTGATTCGAATTCGCAAGACTTTAAATCTACGATAGGATCTGAATCAATGATAAACTCTTCAATGTATTCCTCATCTCTGCGAGATAAAGCGTCGGCTACGGTGTTCTGTGATCCCTTTCTATGTCTCATTTCAAACGAAAATCCCTGTAAGCGGATGGCCCATCTGGCAAGCCTGCCAGACAAATCCTTTTGTCTCATTAACCATAATAAAGACGCGTGATCAGTGATTACTACAAAATCTTGACCCTCTATGTACGCTCGGAATTTTTGTATGCCTTTTATGACCGCGAGACATTCAAGCTCCGTTACGGAATAATTTCGTTGCGCTTTCGTAAGTTTTTCTGACATGTATGCTATTGGCATTTCTAAACCGCCTTCTTTTTCTTGTGATAATACGCAGCCAAGTCCATGCAGACTAGCATCGCATACCAACAGAAACTTTCTTGTAAAGTCAGGGGTGTTTAAAACAGGTGCTGAGATCAGCTTACTTTTCAAGAGATCGAACGCGGTCTGAGCTGACTCATTCCAAACGAGAGGTTGATTTTTCTTCAGCAAATTGGTTAATGGTACACATACGCTGGCGTAGTTTTCTATGAAACGTCTATACCACCCTGAAAGTCCTAAGAATCTGCGAAGCTGCTTGGTCGTAGAAGGAATGGGAAAGTGCTGAATAGCACTAACCTTATCAGGATCGGTGCGAAGTTGTCCGTCAGCTATGATGAAACCAAGATATTTGATTTCCTTCATGCAAAATTTTGACTTGGCGATATTAATGGTTATGTTCGCCTTTCGAAAACACAGAGATAACTCAGTTAGGAGAGATAAGTGGGATTCAAAATCATCTGATAGGACAATTAAGTCGTCTAAGTAGACGAACACTCTCGTACGCAGATGTGGCGGAACAACTCGATCCATTAATCGACACAGCGTCTGTGCAGCGTTGCACAAACCAAAAGGCATAACCTTGTACTGATACAGGGGTCTGTTTGGTATGGTAAACGCAGTACACTCTCGCGACTTTAGTTCTAAAGGGATTTGCCAAAACGCGTGTTTCATGTCTAGTCCTGTAATAAATCGGGCAGGAGGAAGCCGACTGAGGATGCCATCGATATGTGGGAGTGGATAAGCGTCCTTTCGGGTACACTTATTCACCTCCCGTGAGTCCAAGCACAGTCGGACTTTTGGTCCTTTCTGCACCAGCACGCAGTTGCTGCTCCATGGGCTCTTTGACTCCTCAATTACGCCTAAAGCTAACATATGTTCGACCTCCGCAAACATTAGTTTCTCTTTAGCTGGAGACACTGGCCAATGGCGCTGTTTGATGGGTACAGCATTGCCAACGTCTATCACATGTTCGATTACATCGGTTCGTCCAAGACCTTCTCTTTCGTAAGAGGGAAATTTTTGAACAACCTGCTCGAGTGCTTTCTTTTGACTTTCAGTTAGGACGTGCATCTTTGGATCTTCCTCGCAATCTTCATCCCTACCAACGTCGAGTTCATTTATTTCCTCCCCGAAATCTAGAATTTTCCCTAACAATCCAAATTCTTTCCAAAAGTCGACACCAAGATAAACATCTTGTTTTAATTCAGGGATAACATAAAAGTTTATCTGCTTGGTGATGCCTCGGTATGTTATATTCGTCGATAGACGTCCTTTTATTGAACATTCCGAGTTATTGGCGGTTCTGATTTGTCCCGAGCATCTTTTGACATTGGAGTGATTCATCAAACTCTTAGCTGCTTCGGCGCCTAGACAGCTGACGGTGGCTCCAGAATCTAATAATGCTACGTAACTAAGACCTTCCACCTGAACATCGGTGTATATCCGATTGTCTGTACTTAAAAATATAGACGAAACTAATTTCTGGCGTTCCGAACAAACTTTTTTCCAGAATGTTTTTATCCGCAATGTAGATCGCTTATTTACTGGGTGTTTACTAAGATCGCTCACATCTCCAAAGATACGGGCTCGCGCTTCAGAGTATTTCGCTAACCTAACGTGAAATGGTTCTGATGCCTTGTCCTTGCCTTGAGACTTAATGGTGTTATTTTCCAGTGCGTTCTCTGGGTTCAGTGTGGATGTTGGACAGCCATCCGTCTGAGTGAAACTATCTGTCTTTACAACTTCGGGTGCGCTGGGTAAGTTTTCCCCGGCACACCCGCTGATCCGTTTCCCGTCGGGTTACAGTTAGGGCACTTTGGCTTAAAGATGTCCTTGGCTCCACAGCCATAACAGAAAACAGACCGCTGCTCTAAGCAATCATCGAAGCGATGGCCAGGCTGACCACAATTCCAACACTTCAATGGTTTTCGTTGAATAGCGGATATCTCTTCTGATTCGTCTAGTTCGGCTACCCCAGAGCGGAATGCATTGTTGTACTTTTGCATCATCGGCTTCTGCTGCCTACAGAACTGTTCATGCGTGCGAATCTCCTCTCTCAACCTTGATAGATTACTTATACCCAAGTGCATAAGTTCATATCGTAGTGAGGTTTTAGAATTGCGAATCAACAGTCTAACTAACGAATCTTCAGAAATTTGATTACGTAAACGACCTACCAGTTTTTCGATGGCGAATTGAAATTCTTCGAATGGTTCCCTATCTCCTTGACGTCTTGAATTGATCGATTCCCATATATCCATATCGGTGTCGATGTCTTCAAACTTGCGTCTGAAGTTCAGACAAAAGTGTTCCCAAGTGAAACCAGGGTTGGTCTGGTGAAATTTCCAGAACCACTCGCTAGCTTTGCCTCCGAAGAGTAAATGTAAGTGGTCACACAAAAGATTGTAATTGCTATGTAGGTTTTGCTTTGTTAGAGCACGAATCCTATATAAGAATTCTTCGGTTTGCAGACCGTCTTTAGAACCTTCAAATTTTATACGCCAACTTTGCATGATATTCGCGACCTTTTCAGGAGTGATCAAAGCGTGCCCCGAACTACTTGTGTTGCTACGTGCGGCTAATAAATTGTGGCTTGCCGAAGCTGAGTTTATACAAGGATTAGGTTGCCTTAAAGAGTCGGATACGGATGGGGTCATACTGTCTCTACCTAATTGAATATTGGCGAGTTGACTTTGAATAAAAGAGGTTAGATGCTCCAAAAGCTGTTCTTTTTGAGTTTGGATAGCTGCTTGCAGAGTCCTGACCATTTCATTCTGACTTTGATCGACCGAGACGTCTGCGTCCCTGATGTGAGTGCTGGCCTGACTTATATTATGGGCAGTGTTATTTGGCTCACGGTTGGTGCTCCTAGTTGACATTCCTCTACGCAAGTTGTTTCCTCTACCCCGGGGATTTCTACCACGACGCTGACCAGAGACTTGCCTGTTTGGGGAATTGCTGACATTACGGGAATGATTTTGTGCCTGCTGATCGAACACTGTTCTGTCCCCGTTTGCATCTCCTAATTCTGCAGCTAGGTTATTGTTTGACAGCGACATGTTATTTATGGCACATAACTGACTACAAACTGGGCAACGTTCCGTGTCTGTTAGAACCTGAGTAATACAGTTATGGTGAAACACGTGCTGACAGGGTAATGTAGCGAAGAGAGCCGTAGAATTGATTGTTCGGTCACAAATTGTACAAATGTTTTCTCGTTCTCGAGAGTTGCTGGCTCCAGCCACCGGACTATGTTGAACTGACATTTTAGTAGGTGTTTTATGTATATGTATTTGACTTGATGATATTGGTTTGGATCGTCGGTTTTCCAAAAATCAAATTCCAGGTATGCGTTGATAATTCCTCCTTATTCGTACCAGCTCATTAAAGTGTACTAAAGAAGATATGTTTTGTGTAGCGGCTACAGTGCTGGTCAAATACCGAAACGTATCTGCCGATACTTGTCACTCCTCGCGCTGTGTACTACACTAGTCTTAAAGATATAGACGAACTAAAGAATTTGTAGACAGCCTATCCTGGTCGACCTGTTCATGCGTGTAGCAGAAGCTAGTTCGCTGCTCCTAAAAGATAGGTTCTGACTCCTAGTCCTAAAATCGTCTAATCTTTTTATTCCAGTCTACTCTTTCGAAGTTATTTCCCTATAAAATACCGGTTTGATTTCGTGGTCGATTATTCCGTTAGAAAATAAACGAAATATTACCGCATCTCCACGGTCAAAATTCCAGATACCTATGGCCTTGATAAGGGAAAAGGAGACCTACTGAAACGGTTTATAAACTAATTGAAATTAACAGAAGAAATTCGGTTGAGCGCCAGATTGGAGATCGCAAGATCTTATGGCGAAATTAAACTCCACTCGGGCTCCACACGGTTGGGCGCCATTGTGTAGCGTGTGCGTTGGTGAGAATCGGAACGAATTTCACTTACTCGTGCATAGGGGTATCAGAGGTCGTGCACTTCTTGCTTTTCTTCTGACTAAGCTCGCCGGATATGGGGTATGGGTTCTTTCTTCAACCTTCTATGCTACACGGCATCACAAATTAAGTGCACTTTTCTGAAAACTACAGATGGGACTAAGATGTGGGCTAAAACGACGGGAATTATGCTTCTATGCTACACGGCATCACAAATTAAGTGCACTTTTCTGAAAACTACAGATGGGACTAAGATGTGGGCTAAAACGACGGGAATTATGCTGAGCGGTACGAATTTAGAACGAATTTGGGGCGTGTGAGATGTTGTAACCCCATGTCTTTACCCTCCCTACCATGGTGACGCGCGCATAATATGATCGGTCACCCCTTTTTCAGATTTTGTATTTAAGTTTACCTGACGCCTGACCTGGAATTGATTTCTGTCATCGCGACGATCCGACTCTTAAACTCACTCCATGATTATTTGCATGGTATTACACATTTATTCACAATTTCCTTCGCGGAGGTGATACTTCATAAAATTCTCATAACAAATTTTAGCTTTTCCAAAAATTGACCACTATTCGGTTATTTGCCTAAAGTTCGACTGGGAGTCCATGGCTTAAATTAACTTTACTTCAATTATTCTCAAAAAAATGCTTACATGGCTCCCGACAAATCTGTGGTCTAACTTATAGTTATTTACGAGAGGCAGCTGTATTTAATAGTGAGGGAAGCTCATATAGAATGCGGCTTTTTTATACAAAGCGTGTCGAAATTAACAGCGATTTAAAATTATGATACGAAGGGGTTCAGATATACATACATGGAATCAAGTAATAGAAAGTGTTCAAAAACTCACATGATATCCATCCGTTCACTAGCACGTTGGGCCCATCGTTGCTGTTGACGAAGATCTACACTGAAAGAAACTTACAAGATTCTATATACGCAATCTGACGCCACTGTCATCGCTTTTAGAAAAGCGAGAGCTGTTAGGGCATTCTCTTTGGAAACAGCTCACTATTCCCTACAGCTGCTGATCGAATTCACTTTACATGGGTATTTTTAAGTTACAACTGATTAATTTGAAAGTATAATGACTAAAAATAAAGAAAGTTAATAAAAAAAAACTGATCTTCCAGTCAACAAATTCCTGCGGCGGTGCAACGGGGCCTATGAAGTGCTGATGGATTTCTCCAGTCGCCTTCGTTGTACGCAAGTGATGAGCGCAGCGCCGATCAGGGCTGCCAACCGTTTCCGCATGCCGCGCGTGGCGCTGGCGATGATTCGGCGCTGGTCAAGGGTCTCCTGGTCAGACGTTGCAATCCGATCCGGTGGTTGAAATGTGTGGGCAATTTTGTGCAGCGGGGTGTGCGGGATGAAGCTCCCAACAGGAGGTAGCGGTTGGTGTAGCGGCGACAGGTATTTCGTGACACGTGCGCGGTGCGCTCGACTTGAGGTTTGGGCCGCTTGCAGACCGATTTGGCTATAGCTGCGCTTTGGGCGATAAGCCCATAAATATATACCTGCCGCAGATCTACACCAGCACCGTGAGTATAATGCAGCGCCTATGTGGCCGCAAAATTGACGTCACACCACCGCTGCCTGAATTGCAGTCAACACCTTTGTACGCAGAAAACATTTGCTTTAGTATTTACTCTGGCTTCCTCAACACTAATAATTACCTGCAGCAGAATGTATTGGGTCACGAAGATATATTGAGCAATCGCTTCTAATAAACTTTAACTTTATGGGTTTATTTCGCACTTTACTGTTTCACGTCTGACTCTGGATAGCGATCGAGTTGAAATGGAACGAACTTTCGGCAGCGACCACGCTTGAGTCTAGTCTCACACACACCAACACAGCGTAGGCAAAGGAAACCGAAAACTCACCACGGCGAGTAAACGGTATTCTCGCCTGATCTGTTCTGTTCTGTTTCGTTCTCGCGCTTCGCACCGCGTGTTTCTTGTCGAAAACGATGTAATGCGTGAGTAAGAAAATGAGATAGAGACGAAATAAAAATTGCGCTGGCCGTTTACATGTCGCTTGCTTTCAGCTCGGTTTGTGAGTACAGTGGAACGCATTACGATTTTGGGTGGACCAGCTGGCTACTACATGAGGGAGCCGGAGCCTTTAGCTGCAATCGCTAAGCAGTTTGGAATAGATGCGAAAAAAGTGAAGGTCCGCAGTATCCGCCCTAGCTTTTCTGGGACACAGACGGCCGTGTTCAGCCTGCCAGTTCCCCAAGGAAAAATGGAAAAAAGATACGTCGCACCAGACAGGCAGCAAAAAATGCCCCTCCGGAAGCAGTGGTGCTAGCTTAACATCGACCCCATGCAATTGATTCAGCTAAACATGAATCACTGCAGGGCGGCTTAGGATCTGCTCATGCAGACCGTTCGAGAGCTGGGCGTGGAGATGGCAATTTTGAGCGAACCTTACAAGGTCGGAAACGATCGACGATGGGCAGCGGATATAAATGGCAAAGCAGCCCTATGGCTTTGCGGCGGAGACGGGCTCGAGATGACCAACATCAGGGCGGACAATGGGTTCGTCCGCGCAAAAATTGGACCCCTCTGGGTATACAGCTGCTACCTAGCCCCAAGCGTTTCCGTGAGGGACTTCGAACGGGTCATGGACGACCTCTGCAGCGACCTCCGAGGGAAAACCAAAGTGGTGGTTGGAGTGGACTTCAATGCCTGGGCCGAGGAGTGGGGTTGCCCATCTACAAACGCCAGGGGACGCGCTGTCACAGACACCGTGGCCTCGCTCGATGTTGTCCTGCTTAACGAGGGCTCCCAGCAAACCTTTAACAGAGCCAGTGGTGGATCCATAATCGACCTCACGTTCGTGAGCAGCTCCTTAGCCAGCCGAACATCCTGGAGGATTGGCGATGTGTACTCAGCCAGTGACCATGAAGCCATACTTCTGACCATTGGCGCCACAGCGAGCAACAGACTGCCGCCGGCGGTACACAGGAAGGCCTACCGACAGAACACATTCAGGACCCAAGCCTTTGCCAGAGCGCTGGAAGGTTTGTTGGTCTCCGAGGGGGACACTGCAGACGAGGCAGCAAACAATCTGGCAGCTCATCTAGAGGAAGCCTGCGATCAAAGCATGGACCAGCGAAGGACATTCCGTATGCACCATTCGCCTGTGTACTGGTGGACGGAGGAAATTACGAGTCTGCGGAGGACCTGCCATCGGGCAAAGAGGTTGGTCCAGCGTGCCAGGGGCACGCCGAACCTGGACTCCCTCAATGAAGCGTACAAGGCTGCAAAGAAGGCACTTAAGCTATCGATCAGGGACAGCAAGAGGGAATGCTACTGGAAGCTCTGCGACGAACTCGAGAACGACCCTTGGGGAAGAGCGTACAAGATGGTTGTAAAGCGCATGAATGCAGGAAATAGATCGCCATCAGACCCGTCGGCCCTAGAAGCCATCGTACAAGTGCTTTTTCCAGCGGGACGTAGGCACTCCATTCCCCGCTGCACTAGTGAAACCAGTGACTCCATATGTCCTGTCACGGAGGCTGAACTCCTGGCGATTGCTAGGGTCCTACCCAATAAAAAGGCACCTGGACCGGATTCAGTCCCGAATGGAACAGTCAAGGCCCTGCTCTCTCTTCAGACGAAGGCGGTAGCAGATTTGTTCAACAAGTGCCTAGTGGAAGGGACCTTTCCCGACCGGTGGAAGCGCCAAAAACTTCTGCTACTCTCGAAGCCGGGCAAGCCAGCGGGAGAACCCTCGTCGTACAGGCCCATCTGTCTGTTGGACACCATTGGGAAGGTCTTCGAGAGGGTCATAGCAGCAAGGCTGAACGTCGCCCTTGAGAGCGCAGGAGGACTTTCTCCCAGCCAATATGGGTTCCGAAAGGGAAGATCAACCCTAGATGCGATCGGCAAAGTAACCAGGATTGCGGCTGAAGCCATCGCAGGCACAAGATGGAAGGGAGGGACGAAGGAGTATTGCCTCGTAGTGACCCTCGACATCCGGAATGCGTTCAACACGGCGGATTGGGGAAGGACGCTGGAGTCACTAAGATCCTTCAACATCCCCGGGTACTTACTGAACGTAGTCCACAGCTATCTCAGGAAAAGGCAGCTGTCCGTCGACACCTCATCCGGACCTAGGACCTACGAGGTCACTGCCGGAGTTCCACAGGGTTCGGTGCTCGGGCCTTTGCTGTGGAACACTATGTACGACGGTGTTCTCAGGCTCCCAATGGCAAGCAACACCAGCATAGTCGGCTTCGCCGATGACGTGGCGCTGGTAGTGGTTTCCAAGCATGTGCCAACTATAGTCGCGGCTGCCAACAGGGCGATCCAAGCGGTGGAGGCGTGGCTTTCTGTGGCGGGCTTGGAACTGGCAGCACAGAAAACGAAGGCTGTCCTAATCTCGAGCAGGAAATTGGTGGAGACGGCGGAGATCCTGGTCGGTGGGACTGCAATCCAGTCCCAGCGTGCCCTGAAGTATTTGGGAGTGATGCTAGACACACGCCTGTCGTTCCGCGAGCACCTCGAGTACGCGAACAAGAAAGCGAGGGAGACGGCAAGATTACTTTGCAGGATCCTGCTGAACACGAGAGGGCAGAAACAGGACAAGAGGATACTCCTCGCAAGCGTGGTCCAGTCACAACTGCTGTACGCTGCACCGGTGTGGGCGGAGGCCACGGCTAAGGATAGCTACATGCGAGAGGTCAACTCGACATATCGTCTGTGCGCTATCAGAATATCGTGCGCTTTTAGAACCATTTCTGACGATGCGGTTCTAGTTATCGCTGACCAAGTCCCGCTGGGAGAACTGGTACGGGAATCCAAGGATATCCGCACCACCCTGAGTCTCATCCAGGAAGATCCGAGGACCAAAGACGAGGCCAGGGCCCGCTGCAGAATGCAGAGCGTCAGCAACTAGCAGAAAGCTTGGGATACCTCGAGCAAAGGACGGTGGACCCACAAGCTCATCCCCTGCATCGAGGCGTGGGTAAACCGCAAGCATGACCAGGTGGACTACTACCTAACGCAGGCGCTAAGCGGGCACGGCGGCTTCCGGAGCTACCTAAAGCAGTACGGACGCGAGACGGAGGATGGTTGCCCAGATTGCGGTAGCGGGATTGCGGAGGACGCTCAGCACGTCCTGTTTGAGTGTCACCGGTTCAACCACGAGCGCTAAGTGCTAGAGGAGATATCCGGGGCAAGAGTCCTACCTGAAACCCTCGTTCCACTAATGATAGGGAACCAAAGGACGTGGGAGGCAGCAGCAGCATTCGCAGCAAGCGTTTTGCGGACGCTGCGATCGCTGGAGAGGGAAAGGAGAGGAGCAGCGGTTTAGGTGGCCAATTTTCACGCGAAGCAATGCCGTGCGATGTCGCCCCTAATCACGCATAGTCATTATTGTTAGTTTAGATTATAAGTGTTGTTGTTAATAAAGAAATACAAAAAAAAAAAATTTTTTGGTGGTGGGATGTGTAAAAAACGCATTTTAGCGTGCGTGTGTAATACACTGTGTATGTACGCAGCGGGGCGAATTTTATGTTTTTATTTTGTTTTTACAAATCCACAGTTTGCCAATAATTCTACATTTGAAAGGTATTTTTCCTTTGCCTTTGCACGGTCACACTTAGAGGAACGTCTGAATAAAAAAAACAACAACACATAGGTGGGAGCCCATAATAAAAAAAAAAACTAAAAGGAATAATTGGCGATCTTGACGGAGGAGACTGAATTTCAAAAAAGTTTAAGCGGGGACATCTGAGTAAAATTTTTAAAAATCCAAAATTTATTTTTGCTAAAAATAATCTTTAGGGTCTTAAAAATAACATACCAAAAGATAGAGTCCAGCAAAAGTGTCTAAGTGTCGAAATTTTACATTATGCGGCGATGCCTCATATGTATATTCTAGGCACTTTAAAACTTTAAACGCCGGAAACATAACTCGAACAAATCTTAATCGATCGATCTGAAATTTTGACAGTATATTCAAAATACCTATGTCTATCGACACACGTAGGATTTTTTTTATATTGCTTACTTTTTTTTATCAACAATTTTGTGACGTTTTTTTCAATCACTCACCATTTTGCAAAAAATCGATATATCGCAAAAATCCTACGTGTGTCGATAGCTGTTGATGTATAGAAACTAACAAAATTTAGACCAAAAATCTAGATCAAAAATTATGGACGTTAGCTTTCCGGCCATGGACCCCCTTCAACAAAAAACGGCCTACCAAGAATCGCTGCACAGCCGCCATTTTGTTTTTGAGTTATTTGTAACGTAAGAACGTGGGAAGAGAGCAGCAATATAAGTTCTCTCCGGCGCTCTCCGCTGCTCGTGTTGCTGTTCTCTTCTTACACGTTGCCCTGTTGTTGTTTGATGAAAAGTTGCTAGACTAAAATCGTTTTCTTTTTTTTTCCAACAATTTTAAGAATTTATGAAGCAACACGAGAATAATTATTATTTTCGAAAACCGCGTATATTTCAACGAGCAGCATTTTTAAATTTTAAATTCCCCTAAAAAATACTTGTTTTAAATTAAAAAATGTTTTTGTTGCTGCGTTGTAACAAAGAGTATAAATATATAGAGGACATGTCATACAAGTGTCTGTTGTATGACGGGTTCTAGCGGTGGAACCCACTTTGTAGCAGTAGAACCCGCACTGCTCGATTCTATTTGGAATCTAGTCGGTCGCGGCACTGCTTGCCATTTGGCCTAGTGGATCGAATGCTTCTGCAGAATTTCGATTCCTTGCAAGATTTTTTTGTTTTGGTTTTTAAGAGCATTTTTTATTTATGTTTTTTTCTATTCAGCTCTAGCGGCTAAACGGCTTGCTTAAGATGAAAAACAAAGGTAAGGTTTCGATGGGTAACTAACAAAGGGTAACACTAATATTAAACAGATAAATTTAAAAAAAATATATAAAATATATTACCTATATTTTAGACATTAAACTTTTTATATTAATGAACTAGCAGGGTCTCCCGCAGTTTCGCCTGCGGAAATCAAGATTGAAAATTGTACAAATATGTTTTTTTTTTATAATAATAAAAAAGGAAAACAGGTGGGGGGAGAAGCCGCCCTGAATCAAATTGTTTACACTTTTTAATTTCGATTATATTTCATTTGGATTATATTAACAATGACAGAGGGCCAGGTGGGGGATGAAGCCGTGAATAAAATATTTTAAACATTTCTATTTGTTTAAACAATATGAGGCAAGTGTAGGAAATAGCACAAGAATTAATTGATTTGAATATTTATGTTTTTTTAATATTATCAATGCATTTTAAATTTTAAAACACAAAAATCGGTTAGAAAATGTCTTAAACCTGTTTTGGAAATGAAATTGATATTCTTTTAGCAAAAGGATATCAGTATTATCATGAATTTGAACTTAAGCAAATCTCACTTCTGACCAAAATTATAATACCCTCTACAAGGGTATAATAAAACTGAGATTTTACCCTTATTCACATTTTCATTCTCAAATATGTAGGGGAAAGGTATGTAGGTTGGGACGGTCTGTAAGTTGGGATACTCCATTTTCTCAAAATTTGTCCACTAAAAAAATGTTTTTTATTTTTTTTGTAGTCCTTTTTAGTGACAAAACTTTTGGGAAAAACATTATAAGCCAGGCTCTAGCCAGATTTAATCTGTGAGAGTCGTGTACCATTTTTCACCAAAAAAGTTTTTGTCCACTTTTTTCAAAAAGTCTAAGTTGAGACACTCGTTTTGCATACAAAAAGGGCTCAGAGGTCGCTTTCGGCATAGAACATTTCTCTGAAATTAGGGAAAATGTGATCTTTTAAAGCGCATTTCGGATTTAGTTGTTATTTGGTCAAATTTCTATACAAATGAAGGGGGGGAAATAAGTTAAAATGAAACAAAATTGATTAAATTAACGTAAATAAATAACTTCTTTAAGTTTAGAGTACTTTAGGTGTTAGTTTTACTCATTTTTAACATTTTTTTACACTTTTAAAAAAAAATTATTCTTTATTTTTCCCTAAGGAAAAATATATATTTTTTGTTTTTCTTAAAGTTAAAGGACTAATTTTTTGATTGGTATCTAATGGCAGATTAAGAACAAAAGGTGTACCAACCTACAGAACTCTCCCCTACATAAGTAATGTATATGTACATATCTTTCACAAAAAAAACGCATATAAAAAACCTTAAGGTGTTTGTGCAGATTTCCTGGTGAAAATAGATGTTATCTTGGATATTTGTTACCCACATTACAAGGGATCATTCACAAACTAGAACAGTTTAATTAATTGGAGTTTTGCGAAGCACTTGTAGATGCCCTAAAAGCGGGTATTTATAAATGATTTGCTTTGCTTTTTTTATAAATACCCGTTTTTAGGGCATCTACAAGTGCTTCGCTAAACTTAAAAGATTGTTCAGTTGCGGAGGTCAAATTCTAACCACAAAACGAAATAGGCAGGGGGACGAGTTTTTCGAAACATTAGTAATGTTAAAAAAAGATAACATTTAAATTGTGATTGAAATGAAATGAAAAGATAATGTTATATATTTTTAAGGTGACTGTAAACTGAAACCTAGCCTAATTTTAAGTTAAATTGATTCGCCAATGTAATAAAACAAAAAACAAAAAAATAAATAAATGAAACAAAATAAAATATAAAAATTAGAACCTTTACCATACCTAGGTATTTATTTTTTGCCAAAAGGTACCCAATTATTTGTTTACCTAGGTATAGTAAAAGGTACCACTAAATTGTACCTAGGTACGTACTTAGGTAAAAGTATCTAGGTATGTCCCAACACTGTCCAACCGTGCTCATTCCATGCCAACAACTATTCAAAAAACTAAACACCACCGTTGGAAATGCATCACTGCCGTACCCCGTTACAAAATAAACATCTGCAGAATTTCGTCTTCCAATCGGCTGTTCGTTCCAGACTCCAAGTCTGGTAAAAATGTTCTCATCGACACTGGTACTGACGTATCTGTTATACCACCAAACACAATTAATCGACACATTCTCGCTACTAATAACCATTCACTATTCTTAACCAATGGAAAAGCAATACAAACTTATGGGACCACTCGCCTTACGCTGGATCTCGGTTTACGTCGCTCTTTCACATGGATTGTTTAGACTTCTTGCACTTCGATGCCGAATCGCGCCTATCATGCTGCGGTATATTCAGCCAACAATCAACTTTGGATATCAGGACGTATAACTACCGGTGAATGGCGTCCATGCGGTGATTAGCGAGCTCTCAACGCACAAACCACAAAATTATTCACACTCGGTAACCGTCGTACCTGTTTTCTGAGTTAAGCTTTAGAGCATCTCAGGGGACCAGCAATTTAATTGTAAGTCGGACCAAGTTGTCAAGTTCTTTATACCACCGTTTCCACACACTGTTTAAAATCTATAAAAGGGACCCAAAAATACAAACTTAGCCTAACCACAATCCTTACGACAAAATCTACCTAATTATAGTTCAAATAAATATTAATTTTAGTTTAAAACGATTTGTAATTTAGAATAAGAATATTGAAATACAATAACAGAGTTTTTTTACTTGTAGTGGTAGGATGCAAAATAAATAAATAATAATAATAGTTGCGTAACATACAGTACATACCTACTATATACATAAATTATCATACATAGAAGAATATCAAAAATAATTTAAAAAATAGCGATATTTGATATATTGGGCGAAAAAAATATCACGATATATATATTTATTTTTATTAAAAAAAATATCGATATATTGATATTTTGATATATTTTTCACATCCCTAGTATGAACGCTGAGATCTCGGAAACTATAAAAGCTAGAAGATTGGAACTTTGCATGCAGATTCTAGGGGTTAATACGCAGCGCAAGTTTTTCACGCCAATGTTCCACGCCCCCTATAACCCACAATTTTGAAGCTAGAGCAAAAGTGAAATCGCCATTTTTTTTCAATCGGACCACTCAGTACAAAGTTATTAGCAAAATAAAGATGGAACCACTTTTAAGCGACTGCTTGGTTTGACGTGCTTGAGACTGCTTGCTTTAGCTGAGTAACGGGTATTTGATAGACAAGACGCTCGACTATAGCGTTCTCTCTTGTTTTATTATATAACGAACACAACAAAACACAAAATATGCACGAACACAAAAGAGCGTATAAGTCAGAAAGTTGCAAAAAGTTGCAGCTTAAATTTATAACATAGACTACGAAAACCATCACTAGTATTTATATATAGTTTTAGTATATTATAGTTTTATTAAAGGGTAAGACTGGATTCAAATCTTTTTTTATCTGAAATCTATGTATACCGAAAAATACACCACTCGACAGGTCACTAATAAAACACTAATTTTAAAACAATAACACAACACATAATGACATACAAATTACTCTGTTTTATAGGCCTCGTAAACATCTATTGGGCTACAAGTCACGCTTGAGCACAAACATTGAAAGCCTTCCAAGTAAGGCACCCGCTACAAGCAATGTTTGTGCTTAAGCGTGTCCAACACAACCTTTGGTAATACTCTAGATTACCGGGCTCACCCCCGAATTTTGCGAAAAAATTATCCTCGATGGACCGCGATTTCTTATGAATTTACGTGCAAATTTTGTAATTGAATTTCAAAGTTCCCGGTTTTGCTATAAAAATCAAGTGTGCCCATTTAACGACCGCGGGCGATATAAAAAAAAACGCAGCAAGCAAAAAATGTTAAAAAAAAAATCGCGCGATTTTTTAGAAATAAAATTTTTATCTGCGGTCTTTTTAACAATTTGTTGAAATACTTGTAAATTATTTTCAGTCTACTACAGTCTTTAATGTAGAAAATATAACGCGAACTTTTATATGCCGCCGAACATTTAATTTTAAACAATAGTTGCTGCGTTGCGACAAAGAGTATAAATATATAGAGGGCATGTCATACAAGTGTCTGTTGTATGACGGGTTCTAGCGGTGGAACCCGTTTTGTAACAGTAGAACCCGCACTGCTCGATTCTATTTGGAATCTAGTCGGTCGTGGCACTGCTTACCATTTGGCCTTGTGGATCGAATGCTTCTTCAGAATTTCGATTCCTTGCAAGATTTTTTTGTTTTGGTTTTTAAGAGCATTTTTTATTTATGGCTAAACGGCTTGCTTAAGATGAGAAACAAAGGTAAGGTTTCGATGAGTAACTAACAAAGGGTAACACTAATATTAAACAGATAAATATTTAAAAAAATATAAAATATATAAGCAGGGTCGCCCGCAGCTTCGCCTGCGGAAATCAAGATTGAAAATTTTACAAATATGTTTTTTTTATAATAATAAAAAAGGAAAACAGGAAAAGGAAATTACACTTTTTAATCTCGATTATATTTCATTAATAAAAATCATATTAACAATGACAGAAGGCCAGGTGGGGGAAGAAGCCGTGAATAAAATATTTTAAACATTTCTATTTGTTTAAACGATATGAGGCAAGTGTGGGAAATAGCAAAAGAATTAATTGTATTGAATATTTATGTTTTTTCAATATTATCAATGCATTTTAAATTTTAAAACACAAACATCGGTTAGAAAATGTCTTAAACCTGTTTTGGAAATGAAATTGATATTCTTTTAGCAAAAGGATATCAGTATTATCATGAATTTGAACTTAAGCAAATCTCACTTCCTTAGTCAGCTGAAATGCACACACACACGCACACTTGCACATATCTAGTGGTTCTGGGTTGGACGCCTGCGCGGGCGCTCCGCCTTAAACTCGCGCTGTGGCAGTGTACCTGCAACAAAAAGTGGTCAGAAGGCAGCACAAAGCCTCGTCGTGGGCTCACCTGTCGAGGCAACAGCCCACCGCCACAGGTGAGGAACTCCATGCTCCTACCACTCGGAGCGAGTTCGTTGGACGGTGGGGAGAGGGGGATCCTTCTCTGCAACGAACTTTCTCTTCCACTGTCTTTTTGTGTCCCAACTCTCTTTGTGCAGCAAATGTGAATGCCCCCACAAATTCCGCCGGTCACGTCAGCTGATCGCGAAAATCAGCTGCGACCAGTGTTGGTCAACGGGCGACTCACAGGAGTCTGGCAGCGCTGCAGCTCTGCACACACGGAGCTTTGCACTACAGCGCCCCCTATGGCGGCTACTATCGCTGCCTGCCGGAAACTGATTGCTACGAGCTTCACTTGTGGATCGCGCCAAAAACCGTAGCACACTATTTTGGGCTGCTGCTCGCGATCCTTGGAAAAGAGGACGAATTCTGGCGTTTTCACCGTCGAGGTACGCACGGGGGACCAACGGGTGGTAAAGGTCATGGAACTGACTGACTGCCATCCTCACCGCCCAGGCGGTACACCCAAAACGTGGCTCTGGCGACCGAGACGGGGCGGTATATCCTCCATCATCAATACGTCGGAGGGAAATCTTCGGCCGGCGATGAATGTCCCCAAACGTACCCGGTCTGGAAAAAAACCACTTAGCGTCTGTCCCATATTGGGCGGCTGCGTGGTCTGCGTCTGAGCCACAGTGGCCGGCAGCTAACACACCTGGCAGCAGGTATAAAATGCAGCTCCGCATTGGCCCAAAATGCACTATCTAAAGTAATGTCTTCGAAAAACGAAACTACTCCAGGTGGCAGCCACAAATGTGGAAATCCACCCGCGGGGGAACCCGCGGCCAGGGCAAGGATTCTGGAGGCTCAACAAAATGTTCCTAAAGAAACCGATGTGGCGGTGGCTGACTTGGCCGCCACGGAGGTTAAAGCACCAAGCCAAGAGAAAAGCAACGAAGAAGGGCCCTTAGCCTTTAGTTCACCGGTTCGTACCCCCGGAGGCACCTTGAAGCCATACAAGGCTACTGAGCATGGGGACAACAACACCCCCAAAAGAAGCCTAGACGAGACCAGCCCGTACGCCCAGAGGAGCACGCCGCCAAAAAAATGCAGGGCAACGGAGGAGCCCTCCTGCCTTGACAACCTGTCGGAGCTTGGGAGGATCCTGGACGAAGTCCTGAATAGCGTGAACGATGGCAAGGTGCGCCACATCACGATGGCTACAAAGGCTAAGCTAGCGCGCATGAAGCAGCTGCAGTCCAGCATCGGAGCGTGGCTGAACGCGCCAGACGCAGCCGAGAAGGAGGGGCGTTCCGAGGCTGTAACGGTATGCCCAAAATGCTCGTATCGTAAGGAAGAAACCGCGGAAAAGGCACAGCAAACCACTAAGGTCTGGACTAAGGCGAGTTCAGTTCAAACCGCACCGAGTCTCTCCAAGGAGGTACCCCAACCCATAGAGGGCAGCAGGCCGCAGCAGGGCGATCGCACAAAGCCCGCGTCCGTGGCTACCAAGGCACCGGCCTCGAGGGTTCCACAGGTCCAGCAGTTGGTCAGCGCACATCAACGCGGACCAGATTCAAGCGTCGGCACAGGGCCAAGAAGCGGTTGGAGCACCGTGACCAGGAGAGCGAGAGGCAAGTCAACAAAAGGCCAGCGTGAGCGCCCGGAAGCCGTCATCGTACAAGCGGAAGGGAAAACCTACAGCGAAATTTTGGCGATGGTCACTAGAAGGGACGATAACCAGCTCTCAGACTTGGGCAGCTGAGTGAACAAGGTCCGGCGCACGGCAAATGGCAATCTCCTCCTAGAAGTGGCCAAATCAAGCGAAAAGAGCGCAAACAAAATGAGGGAGAACATAGCGCAAGTACTTGGCAGTAACGCCGAGGTCCGCGCTATAACTGAGGACTCCAAGGTGACGGTCTTCGAAGTCAGAGGTCTTGACGCGCTGGTGAGGGAGCCGGAGCTTTCATCTGCAATCGCTAAGCAGTTTGGAATAGATGCGAAAAAAGTGAAGGTCCGCAGTATCCGCCCTATCTTTTCTGGGACACAGACGGCCTTGTTCAGCCTGCCAGTTCCCCAAGGAAAAATGGAAAAAAGATACGTCGCACCAGACAGGCAGCTAAAAATGCCCCTCCGGAAGCAGTGGTGCTAGCTCAACATCGACCCCATGCAATTGATTCAGCTAAACATGAATCACTGCAGGGCGGCTTAGGATCTGCTCATGCAGACCGTTCGAGAGCTGGGCGTGGAGATGGCAATTTTGAGCGAACCTTACAAGGTCGGAAACGATCGACGATGGGCCGCGGATATAAATGGCAAAACAGCCCTATGGCTTTGCGGCGGAGACGGGCTCGAGATGACCAACATCAGGGCGGACAATGGGTTCGTCCGCGCAAAAATTGGAGACCTCTAGGTGTACAGCTGCTACCTAGCCCAAGCGTTTCCGTGAAAGACTTCGAACGGGTCATGGACGACCTCTGCAGCGACCTCCGAGGGAAAACCAAAGTTGTGGTTGGAGTGGACTTCAATGCCTGGGCCGAGGAGTGGGGTTGCCCATGTACAAACGCCAGGGAACGCGCTGTCACAGACACCGTGGCCTCGATCGATGTTGTCCTGATCAACGAGGGCTCCCAGCAATCCTTTAACAGAGCCAGTGGTGGATCCATAATCGACCTCACGTTCGTGAGCAGCTCCTTAGCCAGCCGAACATCCTGGAGGATTGGCGATGTGTACTCAGCTAGTGACCATGAAGCCATACTTCTGACCATTGGCGCCACAGCGAGCAACAGACTGCCGCCGGCGGTACACAGGAAGGCCTACCGAAAGGACACATTCAGGACCCAAGCCTTTGCCAGAGCGCTGGAAGGTTTGTTGGTCTCCGAGGGGGACACTGCAGACGAGGCAGCAAACAATCTGGCAGCTCATCTAGAGGAAGCCTGCGATCAAAGCATGGACCAGCGAAGGACATTCCGTATGCACCATTCGCCTGTGTACTGGTGGACGGAGGAAATTACGAGTCTGCGGAGGACCTGCCATCGGGCAAGGAGGTTGGTCCAGCGTGCCAGGGGCACGCCGAACCTGGACCCCCTCAATGAAGCGTACAAGGCTGCAAAGAAGGCATTTAAGCTATCGATCAGGGACAGCAAGAGGGAATGCTACTGGAAGCTCTGCGACGAACTCGAGAACGACCCTTGGGGAAGAGCGTACAAGATGGTTGTAAAGCGAATGAGTGCAGGAAATAGATCGCCATCAGACCCGTCGGCCCTAGAAGCCATCGTACAAGCGGTTTAGGTGGCCAATTTTCGCGCGAAGCAATGCCGTGCGATGTCGCCCCTAATCACGCATAGTCATTATTGTTAGTTTAGATTATAAGTGTTGTTGTTAATAAAGGAATACAACAAAAAAAAAAATTTTTTGGTGGTGGGATGTGTAAAAAACGTATTTTAGCGTGCGTGTGTAATACACTGTGTATGTACGCAGCGGGGCGAATTTTATGTTTTTATTTTGTTTTTACAAATCCACAGTTTGCCAATAATTCTACATTTGAAAGGTATTTTTCCTTTGCCTTTGCACGGTCACACTTAGAGGAACGTCTGAATAAAAAAAACAACAACACATAGGTGGGAGCCCATAATAAAAAAAAACTAAAAGGAATAATTGGCGATCTTGACGAAGGAGACTGAATTTCAAAAAAGTTTAAGCGGGGACATCTGAGTAAAATTTTTAAAAATCCAAAATTTATTTTTGCTAAAAATAATCTTTAGGGTCTTAAAAATAACATACCAAAAGATAGAGTCCAGCAAAAGTGTCTAAGTGTCGAAATTTTACATTATGCGGCGATGCCTCATATGTATATTCCAGGCACTTTAAAACTTTAAACGCAGTTTTCTCGAAACCACTTTTTTTTGAGACTGCCGGAAACATAACTCGAACAAATCTTAATCGATCGATCTGAAATTTTGACAGTATATTCAAAATACCTATGTCTATCGACACACGTAGGATTTCTTTTATATTGCTTACTTTTTTTTATCAACAATTTTGTGACGTTTTTTTCAATCACTCACCATTTTGCAAAAAATCGATATATCGCAAAAATCCTACGTGTGTCGTTAGCTGTTGAAACTAACAAAATTTAGACCAAAAATCTAGATCAAAAATTATGGACGTTAGCTTTCCGGCCATGGACCCCCTTCAACAAAAAACGGCCTACCAAGAATCGCTGCACAGCCGCCATTTTGTTTTTGAGTTATTTGTAACGTAAGAACGTGGGAAGAGAGCAGCAATATAAGTTCTCTCCGGCGCTCTCCGTTGCTGTTCTCTTCTTACACGTTGCCCTGTTGTTGTTTGATGAAAAGTTGCTAGACTAAAATCGTTTTCTTTTTTTTTCCAACAATTTTAAGAATTTATGAAGCAACACGAGAATAATTATTATTTTCGAAAACCGCGTATATTTCAACGAGCAGCATTTTTAAATTTTAAATTCCCCTAAAAAATACTTGTTTTAAATTAAAAAATGTTTAAAAATATTTTTCTGAAAGATATTAAGATATCCCACAAAGTTGCATACCAAAAATTCTAATAACTCAAACGTGTCTCAAATGCTGCATAACTGAAAAATCGGAGCTTAGTTACAAGATTCTTTTTAATAAACGGTAAGAGTAAAAAAAAACCGATCCTTAAATTTCAACCCTCTATCGAAAAAAGTTTCGATTAATTTCGAGATTTGACCCAAATGTGTCTGTCACGTTTCACGTGGAATGAGCCCTTTACCACATAACAAACGGTTTATCATTAACTCAAAATGCATTTTAACATTTTTTAGAAGTTGCGGGCACCATGACACTTCTGGAAGAGGCGTTATGACACTCGTAAAAGTGTCATAAGGCCCAAGGGCCTGCATTACCAGAAATGGGAAAAGTATACTAGGGCCGAATCACTAAGTCTTCATTACGAATTCGTTATATTTTTTCAAAACTGTAATACAAAATGTAGACAGACTAGAGAAAATTGAGTATTACTATAAAAGAGTTGAAGTCCAATTGCGTCATGTTCCCCCAGCCCAAAGAATAACCCTTAAAATTCTGGAAAAAATTGGGTCTGTATCGTGTGTTAGAGAAGGTGTGCACTAAGAAAGGATTTTTTAAAATTCGGCTTCTAAGGACTCCCAGGAATTTTCAAAAATTCAAAATTTCTTGATTAAAACATTAACCATTCCCACAGTTTTCAACCAAACAAGTTGATATTTTTATTTTAAGCTTTATTTGTGGAAATCTTTGAAACTCCAGAAGATGAACTCCAACCGACTTCCTGTTGGGGAACTTAATTAATTTTTCCGCACCGATTATGCGATAGGATCCGTTTTTGGTTTTAAGTGTGGAGCTATGCCATACAATCAAAAGGGTATTTTTTTTTGGACCCACGGTTAGTCTTATATAATTGTTTTAATAAGATTTAGGGGGTTGGGGGGCGCCTTTTTGGCAGCACATTGTTTTTGTTTTTTGTATGCTTCGGCAGTTTGCAGCACTCACGAACTAATTCCGAACACAGCTCTCACAAAAACAACGTCAGCAGAAGCAGAGCGAGAGAGTAAAGAGCAGAGAGTCATTTGAAGCGCAAGAAAGGCGGCCAAAGTTTTTTTGCTGGTTTAGAAACACCTGATCAAAATTTCACAATTTGGATACCAGAACGGATTATCTAATGAATGCAATTCTGAGTCAAAATGTAAAGCTTATTATAAGGAATTTTCGGTTTGACTTTAAATAATTTTTAGAATGGATTTTAAGGAAAGGTCAGCGAAAATTTTCAGTGGTCAAAATTACATGTAAAAACGAAAACACACACACACACACACATCGACAAGTCGGCATGTACATATATGTATGTAAAATTATCTAAACACAAGTTTTGAAAGAATGGTTATAGAGGAGCACGAAGGAAATTGTTTGAAAGATGTGTATCCAAAAAACTCACAACAAACCTTACAAATTGCAAAATTTTGACTTTTAGATCGAATTACTCCCACAGTTTAAACCCAAAAGAGTGCTTTAGGTGCGCCATGTTTTAGTTTTCTTTTATTTCCGGAAATATTTTAATCAAGGTGGGGAGCCCCAACCGACATGGGTCACTTAATTTTGTTTAACCTACCGATCCTGCGTTTTTCGCTTAAACCATGTTGACCGTAGCGTTCCATAGGTATTTCTGTGTTATTTTTTATATTTTGTTTTAAGTTTTAAAGGTTATTTGGTGTTAATTGGTAGCACGCTGTCTGGTTTTCCTTTTAGCTGATAAGTTAGCTGACCAAAATGGTAGATTAAGAATACCAGAACGCATGAGTTAAGGTGGGAACAAGGTGAGGTTAATGCGGGGTTAAAGTTTCGGTTAAGGCGTTATTAGCTAGATTAGGGTGACGGTAAAACTAATGTAAAGAAAGGGTGAATGTGAGAAAAGTAAGTTTCTTTTTTTTGACTTTTGCGAGGATCAGGTGGGTGAGGAAATAGTGAAAACATTATTAGGGGGTTAAAAAATTGTTCCGCGGGTAAGAGACAGGTAGGGTTAAGGCAATGTACAGGAAAGGTAAGTTATGGTTAGGGGTTATGGTAAAATATTAGGTGGGGTTTACTGTGGTAATAACCTGATCTTATCATATTTTAGAATTCTAATTAATACCCGAGTAAAATCCCGAAATATAATAAAATCAGGTTACTATATAAAGCATGAAATGCTTTGCTAATAGTAGCGGACAATGTGGCTATGGGTATTGCTAGTTCAACATACAATTTGAAAATCTTATACCGCCTTTAATGCAGTTGATTTCTAAAAAACAAAAATGTTCTGTTTGCTCTTACGAATTGAACAGGGACGTTAAAAAATACTGGATGGAGGATCTAAACGCTTAGCTATCGCCTGTGTTTTTTTTAGTTTGTTAGACTATACTCAAAATAAATGTTATTATAATTGAAATGACGTGACGGAGGGGAAACAAAAAACGAATACATAGGCAATAATTTTTATGCGTATTTGTGATTTTTCACGAAGGGAAATCGTTAGCGAACGAAAAAAGTAAATCATAGGGTCTCTAACTACAACTCCTCTGCGAAAAACAAAGATTACATTTTCTTTACTTGTAATGCATTTTTTCTTGTTCGCCGCTTTTATAATTTGACGCTGAGAACGATCTCATTGACTTAGCACATATAAATCAATTTTGGTTTACTCGTCCGTCCTTTGAAACTCCAAGTAAATGGCGCACCATTTTTTGACTAGGTGGCAGCCCCACAAAAGAAGAGTTACCCAATTGTCAAAAATTAGTCGAAAAACTATTCAAAAATAACAAAAAACAGTCACACTAATAGCTAAGAATATATACAAAATTTCAAACTAAATAAAAAAACAATGTCGGCAGAAAAAAGGTTCGCGGTAAAAATTATACCGATGAACAGGAGACAATTCTCGAAGAACTTGTATCGGAGAACAAACACATATAAGAAAACAAAAAGAACAGGCTTATAACATTTAGCTGAACGCTTTGCCGCCAAGACTGGCGTAAAGCCCTTCGAGAAAATGCTATTGGAATGTAAACCGACAGTTTTATTGTGGTTTTTGAATATATGGAATTAGTTAAACCAAATGAATGCACTTACTTCTTTTCTTTATGTTCAAGTCGCAAACTAATCTTTTTCAAAAAAAAAAAAACAAGAAAGGAAGCTAGCTTCGGCCAGCCGAAGTCTATATACCCTTGCAGTTAATTCCTAGGGGAGAGGTCTGTAGGTTGGGACGGTCTGTAAGTTGGGACACTCACTTTTCTCAAAATTTTTCCTTTAAGTCCTTTTTAGTGACAAAACTTTTGGGGAAAACATTATAAGCCAGGCTCTAGCCAGATTTAAGCTGTGAGAGACGTGTACCATTTATCACCAAAAAAGTTTTTGTCCACTTTTTTCAAAATTCTTTAAAAGATTAAAAACGTGCTTGAAATAAATTGGTAAACGGTTTAAAACATTAGTAATTTATCTGTTAACAAATTAAAAAAAAAATTCAGATTAATTTGACAGTCAGAAAAAAAGTTATTCATTTTTTTCAAAAACCACCCATTTTGTGTAAGTTGGGACAATTTTAGCGTCTAAGTTGAGACACCCGTTTTGCATACAAAAAGGCCTCAGCCCAACAGAGGTCGCTTTCTGCATAAAACATTTCTCTGAAATTAGGGAAAATGATTTATTTGGTTTTTGGTCAATGTTCTTTAAAAATGGAGGGGAAATAAGTTAAAACGAAATAAAATTGATTAAATTAACGTAAATAAATAGTTTTTTAAGTTTAGAGTACTTTTGGTGTGAGTTTTATTAATTTTTAAAAATGTCCCAACTTACAGACCTATTTTTCAAAATGTCGTTTTTTGACACTTTTAAAAAAAATTTTTTTAGTTTTCCATAAGGAAAAAAATATTTTTTTTTGTTTTTCTTGAAGTTAAAAGACTAACCTTTTGACAATAATTGATTGATCATTCCTATGGCAGCTATATATTATAGTCGTCTGATCTATGTACAATTTATTTCGAAATTCTGAAATAATAAAATAAAGTAATATTCCAGAGTAGAAGAAAATACAATAAAATTTAACAAAGCTATAATTTTGTTCCTATTAATTTCCCTTTAGTTTTCCGATCGTTCCTATGGGAGCTATATGATATAATCGTCCGATTTTTCTAAAATTTAATTCAAAATTCGGGACAGTTAAAAAAAATGATATTCCCAAGACCAAAATGTAATATGTCAAAAAACATTATTATTATTTCGATTATTCCTATGGGAGCTATAAGATATAGTTGTCCGATCCGGCTGGTTCCGACTTATATACTACCTGCAATAAAAAGACGACTTTTGGTAAAGTTTCATCTTGATAGCTTTAAAACTAAGAGAATAGTTTGCGTAGAAACGAACAGACAGAAGGACATGGCTAGATCGACTCGTCTAGTCAAGGTGATCAAGAATATATATACTTTATGGGGTCGGAAACGTCTCCTTCACTGCGTGGCAAACTTCTGACTGAAATCATTATACCCTCTGCAAGGGTATAAAAATAGTGCCGTGCTTTCACACAATAAAACCCGTATAAAAAATTGTTCATCACTGTAATATTCGAGGTAACTTTCTTGGCCTTGATGTCTGCACCGACAATTTGACGATATCCCACAGAGTGAATTCATTTTTACAATTACTTGGATGACTTTTATTTAAACATTTTTGATTCATATTTAACAGTAAATTGAATCAGCTGTTTTCAAATGACGAGTGGGACTAAATTAATAATAAGTGGTAACACGTGCGTTATATTAAGTTTATAAATGTTGTTCATTACAGTGATGTTAATATCCTGTTATTTATTAGGGGAGAGGTCTGTAGGTTGGTATACCTTTTGTTTTTAGTCTCCCATTTTTACATTCGCTTATGAAACTTCACGTGTTAAGTACCGATCGAAAGCTTAGTCGTTTAGCTGTAAAATAAAACAAAACAAATTTTTTTTCCCCAGGGAAAATTCAAAATGAATAAAACTCACACCAAAAGTATTCCAATCTTTAAAAAACTCTTTATGTTAATTTAATCAATTTTAGTTCGTTTTAACTTATTTCCCGTCCATTTCTAAAGAACTTTGATCAAATAACAAATAAATCCAAAATGCTCTTTGAACGATAATTTCAGAGAAATTTACTCTGCAGAAGCGACCTCTGTTGGGCTGAGGTCTTTTTGTATGCAAAACGGGTGTCTCAACTTAGACGCTCAAAGTGTCTCAACTTACACAAAATAGGTAGTGAAGGTTTTCTCCAGCTGCCGAAACTTGCCGATGCACTTGTGCCATTAAAAAATGCAACCTAACCTCATTTATTTTAGCAGGTTTATAGGATCGATTTCAGTTAGTCCTTTTACCACTTTTTTGGTGAAAAATGGTACACGACTCTCACAGCTTAAATCTGGCTAAAGCCTGGCTTATAATGTTTTCCCCAAAAGTTTTATCACTAAAGAGATTAAAAAAAAAAAATTATTGTGGAAAAGTTTTAAGAAAATAGAGTGTTCCAACTTACAGACCGTCCCAACTTACAGACCTCTCCCTACATTTAAATGTATTTAAAATGAGTTCAGGAACCAAATGTATCTAATAGTAGATAAACCAAGAGCTGGAGGAGCTGGAACATTGAACGATAGCAACTATTTAAAAAAATGTTTTAATAATCCTAATATATCTTCCTAACTTTCGATTGGAGAGCTTTCAGAAGAAGCCACTAAAAATAAGAATTAAATTTCAAGAATCTCTGTAAATACAGACTTATTTATCAGACTCCTTTTAAGTTTTGATCCATTTATATTATATATTTTATGTAATTTTGTATTATGTATATAATTTTGTATTATGGTTCGTTTTGCTTGTTATAACTTTTTTGGGAATATGGGCGTGGGAGGTGGAATGAGTACTCACTCCAGCCCTTTTATATTGTAGTTAACAGTTTGTAAATAACTTACATTAAATAGTTCAGCATGTTATGATTACAATAAATGAATTTATTTCATGTGAACGCAACCACTGAGAAAATCTTTCCTATGGGAGCTATAGTGCAGGAAATAGTGGCCCTATCTGGACAGTTGTTGTAACATATATTTATAATATTTTTTTAGATTTTTGGCAAAAGTTTCATAGCGATAGCACATCTAGAAGTATTTATGGCAGCGGCTTCATACATGCCCGACCACTGTGCGTTGTCCAGGTAGGCAAAATAAAGTACGTACGAGAAAACGTAGAATAAGCTTTTAACCTTATAATCATATCGTTCCGCAACCACCGTATTCTGCTGATTTGGCTCCGTGTGACTTCTGGTTACTCCCAAAATTAAAGAGACCACTCCGGGGTCGCGTTTTGGTTCGATTGAGGAGATAAAAGCTGAATCTAAGAGACAGCTCATGGTTAATCCGGAAAGGGAATATTTGGCATGTTTCGAGAATTGGAAAAAAAGTTCGCATAGGTGTGTTTTATCGGGAGTGGATTACTTTGAAGGGGATGAAATTGATTTAAGAAAATAAATAAAGATTTTTCATTTCACAAATTACTTCCCCTTACTTTTTGCATACAGTAGATTGTACATTAGAGTGTATCGAAAATCAAAGATCCCCAAATAGGGTGTGCAGCTCTTCGCCCGTAAAAACAAATTTGCATGTTTTTATGAAAATTTCGAAGTTTTATTTGACATGGTTTTACAACTTTTCCACACCCAGCGTCATCGAAAATCAAAAGAAGTTGAATTTGATTTTTAATGCACCCCATTTTTCCATAATTTTAAATCTTATTGCTTGGGCTGGGGCTACATGACAGAAATCGACTTCTCTTCTTTTATAGTAATTCTCGATTAACTAACCGAGTCCATCTAGACATGTTCGTCTGTCCGTTTCTATGCGAACCAGTCTCTCAGTATTGCAATGAAAATTTTCCCAAAAGTCTTATTTTTAAGAAGAAATTTAGAAATTTAACACTTATGTATGTATGGTCAGGAGGAAAACGCCTTTACACAGATGGGTTTGTTCGGAGACATAATAACGAACAACTCAATAGATTGAGGAACCGTATATCCACATCAAATTGTGAGGTAAGCTCTTACAAGGTTCCTACGTCAATGGTTCGTGCAGTGAAACTTAAAAGGCAATGCCGTCTATTAAGACAGCAATGTCCTATTAAAGATAAGATACCTCTAGTTTACAACTTTTAATTTTTTTTCTTTATAAACGCTGGCACAAAATTTTTTTGTTTTAATTTTAAGTCAGTGATCACCATGAAGAAAATAAACAAATTTTCCAAAGAATCGTTTTGGAGATATTCGAGATAGCCAGATTTTTGACCACTTGTTTCTTTAAACCTAACAGTTTTCAAAAAACCGATATACCAACAATTTTGTAACTTGGACAATTTTCAAGGAAATATGAATTAATGGAAATTACCACCTGAAAATCCAAAAAAAAAGTTTCATTTCTGGTTTTTTTTAGTAGTTATGTAGCCTGTTTTTGCGAAATTCTATTAAAAAATAATATAATATAAAAAAATCAAAAGGAAAATATTTGGTTTGTTCTTCATGGTGATTGATGACTCAACAGTAATAAAAAAAAATGGCTGTAAACAAGTGTAATTCTACGAACTGCAAGGGTATATAAACATCGGCTTGCCGAAGCTAACATCCTTTCTTGTAGGGACCGAAAAAATAAAAATCACAATTTAATTAATATTTGTAAGCGAACAAAAATATCGCTCAGAAATATTGATTATTTTGTGAGCGATATTATTTCGCTTAAAAATATCACTCAAGGTGCGATTGAAGCCGTCCTACGCGCAATTTTGCAGATTTTAATGTATACTTGTAGGTAGAACAAAACACATATCCAGTAAAGAAAAAAATTAAATTCTGTGAATAAAACATTTAAAAAGACGTTTTTAAATTGTATGCGGAATGTTTGATAAAAAACATATTTTGTGTGACTCGAACTCCTGTTTACATCACGGTGGACCAATATGCTAGCACCCACTCCACAAGTCTATTTGAATCTAGGTGGAATAATTCATAACATGTTGATAAGCCGTTTTACTAATATATAAAATACATATATATGAAGTTCTTTGTTTTGGACGACTTTTTGTTGGGTTGAATACTAGCCCTTAGTCTTTTTGTCGTTGCATTAGTTTGGTTGGAGTAAGTTGAAAGCCACAGTAATTCAGAAAATTGAACGTGCTTGTGGAATAAATGCACTTTTTATGCATACTCAAACCTAAAAAACTTACAAATCGGAAGTTTTTCAAATCTAAAACCAATTTACAGAATTTATTATTACTGGTTACACTGTTCCCGCAATACATAAATAAATTGGTTGCAATTAATTTGCAGTAATCATTACGAAAAATCAATCGTTTACTGTTAAACCATGCAATGTACACAATGTCAAAGCAACAAGCAAATTTGAATTAGGCAATGAATTCGTATGGAATTGGAGCTAGAGCGATCGGTTCCTCCAATTTCTTGACAAAGTGCGCCTTTTTTGGCTGTTCGGGCTGGCGCTTCAGGTTGACCCATTGTCCCTTTTCCTTCGCCTCCTTTAGCAGACGCTCGTTCTCCTTCACGCGGCGCAGGAAATCCTCCCGACATTTGGAGTGGTGTATGTGTTCAATACGCACGTTGACACGCTTAGCAAGGATCTTACCACGTACACGTTTGTTTACGATTACACCAACGGCATGCTGAGTTACATTGAAAATGCGTCCAGTCTTGCCGTGGTAGGCCTTGTATGGCAAACCCTTCTGTACAGCACCATGTCCTTTGATATCTACGATGTCTCCAATCTTAAAGACGCGCATGTAAGTAGACAGTGGTATAACACCATGCTTCCGGAAGGGACGGGAAAACATATCCCGTGTGCCGCGACGGTAGCCCTTTGAGTTTGTCATTTTGTTTGGGGTTCCCTGAATAAAATTTAAATTTTAGAAACTGATTTTCTTTACATTTGGTTACATAGCATGAAAACAGTGTTCTATGCATATGTTAAACCATCACACACATTTTTTCCGAACAAACACACAAAAATATTAGCTAACCTTAATATAACGACGCGTCCACGCTGTCGTAAATTTGGTAAAAGAAAGAAAAATGGCTGCCTTCGTAGAGTTGCCACTGTGCACAAAATTTTTGACATTTCTAAATACATACAAGTTAGTATTAGCTGATTAATAATATGCGAATCCCACAGAGCACATCTTAGAGAATACTAGCCTCTTCCCATAGAGTCAATCCGTTTGAAACGGTTGGGATATTTGACAAATATGAAATTCGTGTTCCCACAGAGCTTCCATGCACCATCCGATAACAGCTGACTTGAAGAGCAGTTGCTCATGTCAAAATAATTAGAGAAGGGTCTCAACTCGGGAAAACAGTTGTATAATGTTGTTCTCCTAATCTTATAGTAGAATAAAAAAAATAAATAGCATACGATAATAGTTTAAAACATATATCCAATGTTAGAACATATCCTACAACAAATCTGCATACAAACTGCTGACGGGGGAAAACCTAACTTCTCGTACCCCCACACTCCGCTCTTACTACGCCACTGTCTAGCCATATTAATACTGAAAAATTGTAAGTCAACCCAATTGTGTGCTGTTTTTCAATTAAATCAAAATAGAACTATAAGAGTATATATATCACTTGTAAGTTATATTTGTGATTATTGAACTATTGCACAATATGTTTTAATTCTTCTCAGCAAAAATTAATGTTTTCGGTCCCAGAATAGCTCAAGTTTTGGCCCACCCATAACCATTTGTTTGCAATGGCCTTTCCGCTAACAACAAACTAAATAAATTTTTTTTTCAAAAATCAACAAGCTTTAACATTTTTAAATTTATTTCCGCCATTAAGTTGAATATGTTTTTGTAGTCAACGTTCCAATATACAGTGTGTATATTATACACAGTCAGGAGGAAGAATTTAGAGTTGCACCGAAAAATCATCAGCTATCATAACTATCATAACTATCATAACTATCGCATAAAAGAGCCCTTCAAAGTCCGTCAAATTTTAACGGGGAACTAACTGGAAAATTTTCGGAACGGCAAAACCTTATGGACCATCCGTTCCACGGATGGTGGTCGGATCTCTGTGGGAAGACCCTATAAGTTTTCATTTTTGGCATATGTGAAACTCCCATTCCGACGGATAGCCTCCACCATCCAACTAGCGTGAGCATTTCTGGTAGCTTATAGCCTCTTTCCATAGAGTCCATCTGTGTGAAACGGTTGGGATTTTTAACAAATGTGAAATTCGTGTTCCCACAGAGCTTCCATCCACATCCACATTCAATAACAGCTGACTTGGAGAGCAGTTGCTCATGTCAAAATAATTAGAGGGGTGTTTCAACACGGGAAAGCTGTTGTATAATGTTGTTCTCGTAATCTTATTGTAGAATGAAAAATAGCAAACGAGTTTAAAACATATATCCATTGTTAGAACATATCCCACAACAAATTTACATAGAAATTGCTGACATGGGAGAGCCTAACCTCTAGTACCCCCATACTCCGTTCTTACTACGCCACTGACAAGCCAATAGTAAAATTGAAAAATTGTAAACAAAACCAATTGTGTGTTTGATCATTTATAATCTCTTCCCATAGCGTCCATCCGTGTGAAACAGTTGGGATTTTTGACAAATGTGAAATTCGTGTTCCCCCAGAACTTCCATCCACATCCACATCCAATACAAGCTGACTTGAAGAGCAGTTGTTCATCTAAAAATAATTAAAGGGGGGTTTCAACTCGGAAAAATTGTTGTAAAATATTGTTTCTCTAATCTTTTTGGTGGAATAAAAAAATAAATAGCATTCAATAATAGTTTAACACATTTTGGGGAAAGTTTTATCATTAGCCTACGACAAGTCCGCATACAAATTGCTGCCGAGGGAGAGCCTAGCCACTGACTCGCCAATATTAATACTGCAAAATTGTAAACAAACCCAATTGTGTGCTGTTTGGTCATGTAAAGTAAAATTGAACTTTATAGGAGTATATTTAACACTTGTAACTAATATTTGTGATTATTTAAGTATTGCACAATATGTTTTAAATCTTCCCAGCAAAAATTAATGTTTTCCCGAGTTGAGACCCCCTTTAATTGTTTTGACATGAGCAACTGCTCTTCAAGTCAGCTGTTATCGGATGGTGGAAGGCGAATAGTGGATGGAAGCTCTGTGGGAACACGAATTTCACTCAAAACGGTCCAAAATCTAAGCTATTCTGGGACCGAAAACATTACTTTTTGCTGAGAAGATTCAAAACCAGGGAACGAAAATAACTGTTATTTTTGTATTTTTCAAACAAAAAAATCAACGACAAGGAAGACTCCTAGAAAAAAACCAACTATACCACTAGCATTATAAAACATTGTATTTTACATATTCGCAATGATTTTTATTTTTGCAATTTTTATTTAAAACTCAAAAAATAATCGTTATTCTGTGAGTTTTATATAAAACTTGGCATATAAAAACATATTGTGCAATACTTAAATAATCACCAACTTTAGTTACAAGTGTTGTTGTGGCCGGCCTATCGATACCGATATCGAATGTGGGCACAGGGTGGTCACACGGTTATCGATGGCAATCTCTGGGGAAAAACAGGGTTGCTTAAATACCAAGAAAAATAGGATTGGCTTGACCTGGTCACCCGAATGTCAACCGGCCGTTGACCCGGAATATTCGAATAACGGAGACCCGGAATTCGGGTTAACGGTAGGGAACAGGGAATAGGCTGATCAGAACGAAAGTCACGGTCAAGGGCGTTACGTCTGCTGCGCTCAAACAAATTTTTCAAACAAGTTGGCCTGGCGAATTTTTTTTAAGGACCCAGATCCTGTGCTACCAAGTCAGAGGACACGATTTTGAGCCATATTCGGCGTGAAGATTCCCAGTCTTGTTTGTCTTATTTATTATTTTATTTATTCAATTATTGGTGCTATTTATTTATTCCATTTATTTATTTCATTTATTTATTAACCAACCAATTATTTCTTTTCAATTTACTTATATTATCTACATTTATACGTATACCATCTACATCCCTATTTACACATACAATGTACATCTTAAAAAGTGGGTTACAATAGCAGTCTTCTAAAGGGGATCTCTGAACCAGTACCAGTTATATTGTCCCAAATTTTGTTAGTTTAAATAGCTGTGCTTAAGTGAATAGTGTCCACCTTGAGAGCTCTTACGGTAGGATTAGGATCAAGCGTAAAATAAAGTCGTTAAGAAGGGAGTTGGCGAATGGTGTTCAAAGGTCAACCCTAAATGTGCTTAATAATTTTGTGTAATAAACGTTAAGTTATGTTGGTAAATATGGAGTAGAGTTAATTGAATGGAAGGAGAAGCCACATAAGAATGGGTGTATAGGAGAATGTAAGAAGGATCATGATGTTAGGGGCGGCTGCTAAATAAGTGCGCTCAAAGCAGTTCGCAAGGTCGGGAGGGATGAGCATGTGACCTCCAGTCCAACAGGATGGTCTAGGCCAGGCCAAATACCAGTAGTCAAGTTTGTATGTAGAGAATTTGAATTATTAAGTTACGGTGCAGGTGATATTGTTGTCAAACGTCGGTTTCATGTAAATGTGAGATTTATAATTTCTGTGAGAGTGTGATCGTGTAGGGTTCGGGGAACCACGGCCCTGAACAGCTGAGCTAGCTTGGAGAAGCACCGGAATCAAAGACCAGGATGTAAATAAAGAAATTAGCTTATCAAGGTTCATATCTCCTTGAGCAACTATCTCTAGCTCACAGCGGCGTCACCCACTCGGCACATGACCGGTGTAGATTTGCGATCGTTGTGATATTGTGTGATAATTTCTCAACTGTGATATAGATCGGTGATATAGCTATAAGTAGTTAGAATAAGAAGTATAAAATACATAGACAAGACAAGAACGAGATATGGCCGAAACCGACGACTATAACTTGGACTTTGATGCACTATGGTCAGTACAAACAAGTGGCTCTTACGACACCAAGCAAAGGTTGTTACGCGCGGAGCCCTAAACCGTTTTGGGCAAGTAAGCGGAATCGCGGACATGGAAAAAATACGATCTAACAATATACAGTTTAAAATACATGCTCCAAAAAAAATATACAATTTATTTGAAGACAGAAAATACATAAGTTTATTATAATTAGTAGCATTAGGGGTATCAAACCGTAGGACGTGGCATAGTGAATTATAGTCGTCACAGAGAACACGAAAAGGATCATGCAGGTCATAATCAGATCTACATATTGGCAGGGACAACGGACGAAAACGGCGAACTGTTATACAGGGTACATTCCAGTTAAGTGAACTAAGAAGGAAAGGGGAGTCGACATCACCATTAATAAGTTTGTGTAAGAACACAACTCCATGACACTTTCTACGATGGTAGAGGGTTGGTAATTCGAGCAGGCGCAACCTCGCAAGATAAGAGGGCAATCGACTACCGGTGTCCCAGTTCAATCTTCTCAGAGCAAATAGAAGGAATTGTTTTTGAACAGACTCTAACATATTTTGGAAACAGCTAATTTGAGGAGACCATATACAAGAGCAATATTCCATAGACGGACGAACAAGAGAAACATACAAAAGCTTTGTTGTGTAAGGATCATCGAACTTCCTTGACCAACGTTTCATAAATGCAAGAAGACTTCTGGCTTTTTTAGATATAGTAGATATATTGTCTTTAAAACTAAGTTTATGATCAAATAAAACGCCAAGATCTGAACTGAAAAAATTCGTTCAAGGGCGTTATTTCCAATAGAATAAGAAAACAGAGATGGATTATAACGATAAAAGATCATAAAGTTACATTTAAAATAGTTTAAATTTAACATGTTAATCATGTACCACGTATACAAACAATCAAGATCTAATTGAAGATCATTATATGAGCTAGGTAAACACATGGACAAACATAGCTTGACATCATCTGCATACATTAATACGGTGGTCGATTTTATAACATTAGGTAGATCATTAATCATTAAGCCAAAGAGTAAAGGACCCAGGTGGCTACCCTGTGGCACTCCAGAAGTAACATTAATTATTTTGGAAATTCTATTGTTAAAACAGACCAATTGAGTTCTATTAGAAAGGTAGGAAAGTATCCAGTCAAGTAGGTTTGGAGGAAACCCTAAAAGGGACAATTTATAAATAAGAAGTTTATGGTTCACAGAATCAAAAGCTTTAGAAAAATCGGTATAAATCACATCAGTTTGATGATGTGTTAGGAAGCCTCTAGTAATTAAAGATGTAAATTCTAGTAGGTTTGTAGAAGTAGATCGACGTCTAGTGAAGCCATGTTGACACGGTGAAATAATAGACCGGCAATGATGCTGCAACTGACAGGTAATAATTTTTTCTAAAAGTTTAGGAATTGCACTGAGTTAAGCAATACCACGATAATTTGAGATGTCGGACTTGTTCCCTTTTTTAAACAATGGAACAATAAACGATTCCTTCCATATGGATGGAAATCTTCCTTAGCGACAGATTAAATATTAATGTTAGGGGAAAAGTTAGATAGGACGAACAATTCCTCAGTATACAACTTGGTATTTTGTCAGGACCCGGTGAAAAAGAGAGTTTAAGAGTATCAAGACTCTGAAGAACATCAGATACATTAATCACTGGTTTGAAGATAGAGTTCAGATGAGGTAGTGGGTATGGATAATCATTATCAATAACACCATTACATTCCGTATAAGTCGATTGAAAAAAATAAGCAAATAGGTTGGAAATATCATTGTCATCAGATGCTATATTATTATTAAAAAAAGAGAATGAGGGAAACAATTAGATTTCCGCCACTTGAACTACCGCATATGGACGGGGATCTTTATTGTCGTTCTCCTGCGATCCGATTGCCGTCACTTCATCTTCACCGCTCCCGTATTGACGGCTTCAATGGGATAATCTTGGTGTTCGACAGAGTCCTGGTTCTTTTGGTCCTCCGGCAAGGCGTGGATCTCGTCGACTCTTCCAATTCTAGTTTCTGGTCTTGGTCAAGGTACCGTAGGGACTCGGTCGTATCGCCTTCCTTATTCTGGACCAAATGCACTTTCCGCTTCCTTGCATTCTTCCAGCAAGTGATCCAGCGTATAAACACGAGCCGGATATACCCATTGTTTGATTGGCTCCGCTAGATTCATTTTTATAGTTCGAATTATCCAGTCCTGATCCACTGTGTTGTACACTCTGAACACCAATCTTCTTATCGCTGCAAAGTAGTTATCGAGCAAATCTCCGGGTCTCTGCTTCCGCTCGGCAATGTCCTGGATCCGTTTGTCGCTGAAGCGACGTTCCGTTGCCTGTCTCCACTCTACCCAAGACCTTGGCGGTCTGGTACGGACTAACAACCAGTACCATTCCGACGCATCCTCAGTTTAGAGTCGGTGGAAATCTCTCATTAGCTCTGGCCAAGGCATTGCATATTGCTGCTGCAAATGCTCGACCCTAAAAAGGAAATCTTTGACATTTATGCCCACACGATTACCAGATAAACTGAAGCCCCACTTGTACATCGGCGCATATGGACGAGGAAAGTTTGCGGATCGTCCCTCTTGTAACACTGGTTGGATACCCCTGCACTGACCATATCTAAACGGGACTCCCGGATCGGCGCTTTGTGATCTGGCCTGGTTGCCTTGTCCAAGACCCGGATTGTTGTTGGAACCCTGTGCTGGCGCGAATCCTAGGTTTCTTGCGCAGTTTGGCCTTCCTTGTGGACGCATATGGGACAAAAGCGTGGTATTCGGCGCGACGTTATGCCCAAAATTCTGCCAAGAGTTTCCCGCGGTATAGTTCTGGCCATTTCTGGCGACCTCGTCGACCCTCTGTCCTTGATTCTGCCTTGATCGTGTCTGGCCTGTTTCTACCCGTTCATCTCCTTGTAGCCCGTTCTTCTTGTTGTTCGACGAACCCAGGTTTCCTTTGGAGTACGCAAGCGGAGCGGAGCGGTTGACGACGTCGTTGAAGCTGCATCCCCAAGGTCCAACTTCCTCATCAAGTCCGCGAATCCGGCCCGCATGCATTGATCGATCCGGACATCCATGAGGTGTGTCATATCCACCCTTATCTGTTCCTGGGAGGCCTGGATCATACCCTGGAATTCTCTGCGACTTTGGGATCGATGGGCTTCGGATGAACATGCAAAAAAGTCCCAAGCGGAGTGGCTGTTGGGTCCAGATTCAGACTCCTTGGAACGAATTCCCTTTCTTGCACGCTCATTCGGCTCCCTTCTGTCCCTGGCATCAATCCTACTGCTCCTGGCTCTGCCTGGTTCGCCTCTAAGTTGTCCCCACCCGCCATTCTCAACAGAAAGAGGACTTATGTATGCAACATATCGAGTTATTCTTGGTATAGAGACCGCAAGGTAAAAGCTAGCAATAATTCAGATAATTCGACGGATTTCCAATCAAATTCATTGTGTGATGAAGGAAATAGGTTCCCCGGATTGTAAGTGACATGTGTGTGACTAGGTATTCATTTTTGCCATATATGTATCTGCGAGAAATAAAAACAAAACATTGCTGCCTGGCTTTGTTAACTAGCAAAATCATCAATTTTGATTGACGATTTGTAGTTAGGAAATGCCAGAAAACATATAACAAAAAACTAATTACTTTCTTTGTCTCCAGCCGGACTCATCCTGTGTCGACCAAGATGCCACTCACTACCCCATTGTCGACCGTCGAGGTCATCCTAAACTTTCATCTGATCGCTACAGAGGACTTTAACTAATTTGCCTCCGGTCGTCAGATGCCACAGGTTTTTTTTAAACTCTCAGAAAAGAAAAAATCAGTAAAAATTAAATTTAATATTTAATTTTAATTTTTAATTTAAAGAATTGTTTTCCCCTTTTTTAACTAATTTTATTTATAAGTGTATTAGTATCCCTCTACAACAAGATGCAATGTATTTTGCTTATGTTTTTTTAATGTAAATTTCCTAACCGTCCGTACGTATATGTTCTGATTACTGTCATTTTGTCAACTCGCGCGTATTACACAACCTTGAATTGTTTGCATAATGTCGCTGCTGACTTTCCTCCTTTTCGCTGATCGCGATATGCCAGTCTTAAATCATCTGACATAGTCATCGTCTACTTCTTGTCTTAGTCTTATTAATTTATTCCTAATAGTCATAATTTATATCCTATATCTATACTTTATTATGGCTAGATCATAGACTTATATCACATGTGGTTTAGGGTTCTTTGTATCACAGTTCGCAAGTCAACTCTTTTATCAATTTGAGCTGACGTCGTCTTTGTGTTTCAAGAACATATACCTTATATACCGCCACTTCAAGATTTTTGAGTTTAGAGAACAATCTAATCAGAAATATCCTTTTCTCCTTGTGGAGATTATTGTGTTGCTGTTCAAATTGGGCGCCATACTGCTATGATCCTGGTATGACCTGTGTGGGTTATCGGGCTGTTTGCCGGCTAGCTCAAGTCAGGACCGTGAGTCCCCGAACCCTGCCCACCGCTCACATAACAATAAATATAACGCTGACCCTCTGAAAGTAAACAGCACGTTCACCTTTAAATTCAAATTCAAAACAAAACAAAACAAATCCGCTCGCAACATATATTTGGCTTCAATTAGTTTGGTCTCCCGGTGTATTGGAGACCGTGCATTGCCCTCCCAACCTTTTAGCAGCCGCCCATAACTAATTCACACACACACAATTCACTTAAACATTACCTGGTTCACATTTCCCCTACATACAAATTTACTACTCCATATTCATATCGACTTAATTTATTTAACAATAACTTTCATTTACTCGCTTTCGTTTCTTTGTATGTATAGCTTAATTTTGCATGCCGTAATTGCTTCTTGTTTGAATAATTATAAGTCCCTTTTTTATTGTTTAGAAAGTTTTCTTCATTTCGCAATTTAACCTACCCGTAGGAGCTCTCAATGGGGGTGCAGGGGACACTCGTAACTGGTATATTTAATTACATAAATTACAATCACACAAAACTGCACTAACAAACACTGGAAGAATTTTTCGTAACTTATCTTTGCGAAATAAATTGAAATAAAAATATAAATACAGTTTGAATAAATAATAAAATAAATAAAGGCCAAAGCACATATAGAAATATGGAATAAATAAATAAATACACAAATAAATAATTTAAGATTAACAAAAGTTATAAAAATCCTTAAAAACTAAAAAAAAAAAATGACTAAAGCCTACTGGCTCCCGGTGTCGCCACTTGGAAGGCGTGTTAGTCTTCCACGGCGAAAATTAACTAAGACCGGCTTATGTAACCGTCTTGCCAGAACTGGGTGCCAGGTTAGGGCCACTTCTCGTGGGACATCCAACTGGATATGTTCCCAATAAAAAAACTGAGCCAGGTCAGTCGTCGTGGCTAATCTCTTCAAGAATTCACTGGGTCTGGTCGAGCTGCAAGGTGTTTCTCGATCCAGCTTTCCAGCTACTCTCCCGGGTCCTTATATCGGCACAAAATTATTTAATTTAATTTATTTAAGTATCACTGGCGCGCTGCTGCTACCGCGCAACCGACGATGTCGTTGCAAGGAGATTTAAAAATTAATTGTAAACGAACATATTTAAAACTTCAAAAAAAAAGCTGTGCAGCGCAGCAGCCAAAACGCTCTTCCTCGACTTTCAACTTTTTTGATCTGTTCTTCCCTCTCTTTTCCTACGCCATGGAGTCAAAACTCCGTTGTTCCAAATTCAAAATTCCGGCTTGTTGACCCGGGTGACCATCATTCCATGCCACCTGGCTAAGTTGGCAGGTCTACTGACACTGCTTGCCTGGCTGGACCTAACCGATACCGATAACATCCACAATTGATTTTCCCTTAAGCCGATTAACAACCAAGAAGTTAGAGTATGCGTCAAAGATTGCAAAAAAAATTCTTACCCCCATATTCAAAAATGTCCATTCCTGCCATGTGAAGTTCTGGCGCTTTATCTTCTATTAGCGATTCCTTTTGATTATTTCTTTTAAACTTTTCGTATAAATCGCAAGAATACACCAATTAATTAATCTGTACGCTCATATTTGGCCAGTAGTACAGTTTTCGCGCTCGAGCTAAGATTTTTTCAATACCTAGGTGAGACACATGGCTTGGTTTAAAATTTGTTTTTGTAACTGGGCCGGTATTATTAGTCTGCCAAGGCGAAATAGAAGACCGTGTTCAAAGTGTCAATCGGATATGAATTTGTAGAAGTTTTGGCAAAATTGGTCTAATTTATGATATCATAGCCATCCATTTGTAACAAAACCAGCGATTTTATATATATATGATGGGCGTTGATGCACTGCGAGCAGTACAAACAAGTGGCCCAACGATACCAAGCACGTGCTTGTTACGCGTGGGACCTTTTTTCAATTTGGGCAAATATGCGAGTTCGCGAGGAAAATACATAAAATACGGGACACATAAAGATTCTAATGGATACAACTAAGATTGAAGCAAATGAGATAAAATTGTAGTTTTTAAGACAGGGAAAGTGCAAATTAATTGATAAAGATTGTTGTAATTATTACATAGGACGCGAAAGGGCTCATGCAGAGTAAAATTTGATGTACATCGAGGCAAATTAAGAGGGTAGTAATTTCGTGTTAGTCTAACGGGAACATTAAAAGTTAAACGGTTTACCAGTTCTACAGAATCAATATCACATCTTATAAGATTTTGCATAAAAATAGTACCATAGTACAGCATTATTCTACGGTTTTCAAGTGTAGGTAAGTTAAGCAATAGTAATCTACTCCCGTAGGAAGGAAGCCTTACGTTTTGATCCCAGTTCAAACTACGAAGGGCAAACAGAAGAAATTTTTTCTGTACCGACTCAAACTGAAGAACAATATTCCAAAATAGGACGGACAAGGGAGGTAAATAATAATTTGGTTATATAAGGGTCATCAAATTCTTTTGACCAACGCTTTATAAACCCAAAAACACTCATTGCTTTGTTGACAGTCGACATTATGTGGCAGTCAAATTTAAGGTTCCGGGCCAAAAGAATACCTAAATCGTTTACTGAATATATACGATCAAGTGGGGAGTTCTGAAGCGAATAACTTATAAACGTAGGAGTACCTCTATAAATGGTAATTACGTTACATTTCAGAAAGTTCAAATTTAAGAGGTTATACTCACACCATATCTGCAAAAGATTAATGTCTGATTGTAAGCCAAAACCAGACTCAATCTTTTTATATGTCAAACAAAGCTTAACATCATCAGCATACATTAGTACACGAGAAACCCAATCTGATCTAATTTGAATAAAAGGAGAGAAAAATCTGTATATATAACGTCAGTCTGCATTTTTTCTTTAAATCTCTGTTTTACAATGGTGGTCGATCTTCGCTTAACAAAACCATGCTGACACGGTGATATTAGCGAGGAACATAAATGTTGCAAATGAGAAGTAATAATACGCTCAAATGCTTTAGGAATTGCCGACAATTTAGAAATACCTCTATAATTCTGGGCATCCGCCTTCGCACCCTTTTTGTGAAGTGGAATAATGAAAGATTCCTTCGAGAGTTGAAAAAACAGATGATGAAATAGACAAATGATGCACAATACTTAAGAACACACCCAGGAAGTCCATCAGGACCGGGAGAATAAGTTGGCGTTGTTGCTTCTAAGTCTCTTAAGAGAGAATTTTCGGTAATTACGGGGGAAAAAATACAATTTGCCCTATTTAAGGGATTAGGGTAGTTAGAGTTAGACCAAGAAGACGAATTATAAGTAGTTTGGAAAAAGTCAGCAAATAAATCAGCAATTTCAGAATAGTTCATTGGCACTTTCGATGTCCATAGAGTTATAAAAATCTGTCCAATTATATTGGGAAATCATATAGTTAGGTTTGTTATAGTGACATTTACGAAAACATCTCATTTTAGTGGGCGAAACTAAAGGAGAGAGGGTATCAAGGTAGGGAAGGCAAATTGTCAATTCAATTGTAGGGTATCGGTTATCTGGTACCACAAGAGCGCCAATTTTAGATACCGTGGCTTCAGACGGATCGGAAACAAACACAAGGTCTAATTGTCTATTTAATGAATTTCGTATAAAGCTAACTTGCTGTAACGATAATTCTAAAAGACCATCAACAAAATCATGGGCAGATAAAGGTATAGTAGCAAGTGAGTCAGTAGGAGGGGACCAAGAAATATCAGGGAGATTGAAGTCACGTTGGAAAGAAAGGATAGAACAGATTTAATAGCAGATAGATGTTGCTTATAAATGATTACGTCAGAGCCAGGTGGAATATAAGAACAAGTAACAAAAATAGATAGGGATTGAAGGGAAACTTTCACACTGACAAATTCAATGTCATAAGGGACATGAGAGTGAATTCGCTCAGAATTTAGGGTAGAGGTAACGGCGATCAGAACGCAACACCCCCCCCCCCCTACGGAAAAGGCGATCGGTTCTGTAGGTGTTAAAGTTGCTTGACAAAACTTCAGAGTCAGTTATCTCTGGTTTCAGCCAAGTTTCTGTAAAAGCCAAGATATCGTCCGTAAGTGCCGAGGAGTCAGCATAAAGCTTTGGTAGCTTCATATTTAGTCCTCTAACATTTTGATAGGCCAAAAATAAATTTTGTAGTTTTTTGACGCTGAGGAGGGCCTGTTATTGGGCACAGTGAACAGCCTTTTATTAGGCGCAGTGGGAGGCCTGTTATTTGTTCTCGGTTTATTGGGAACAAATTCTTTTATTACTAAATCATCATTAAGCCAAAAGCTTTCAGAAAGCAGTACTTTAAACTCATCAGGCGGAGCAAATATTTTAAAAGACGATATGGCTTCTAAGTGCTTTTCTTGAGGTTGAATCAGTCCTTCTGATAAAATATGGCCCATAAATTCAACTTGCACTTACCTATATTGGACTTTTTCAGGAAACGAAGACCATTCTCTTTAGCTTGCTGAAGTACTTTAGTAGTATAGTATAGAATATTACAGCGAAAAGTCATACGGAAGAAGTTAAAGGGGCGTTTTCGGAAAAAGCCTCTACCGTCCTTTTAACAATTTGTTTATATACTTGTAATTGATTTTTAACAATCTGTCTGCAGTGCTGGCAGAGAAATGGAGAGTTTTTTGAACGCTGTTCCAGATTTTTGAAGCAGTCAAAGCATATTTGGAAGTGCCTACATGATAGAAAAAGAACTACTACTACTTTTATTTGCCCCCGAACATTTAATTTTAAACAATTGTTGCTGCGTTGTAAGAGCAACAATTTTGTATTCAAAAGGTTTAACAGCCTTCATATCGCGTCAAAGTTGTTTAAAGATCAGTGATGACTGACTAAAATATGAAAAAGCTTGGAGAGGTATTAATTCTGAATGCGCTTTAGAACTTAAAAAACAGTAATTCTCTTATCGGTATTCTACTCAACTCAAAATACATTTTAAAATTTTTTATAAGACGCACGCGTTATGTAACTTTTAAAAGTGTCATAACGCCTGCGGGCACTATGACACTTTTTAAAAGGGCGTTCTGACACGCACCCGTTTCTATGTCATCAAAATAAACTATAACATTTGGTAAGTGATAGACTGTTCCTTTGGTAGCTTGCCAAGTCCTTGAAACAATTGCATAAACTTTTCCACAAATTCCTCCCTGGTTCGAGGTAAGTTGGAAACTGAATCAATATTCAACAGTTTCGGGAATGCCCAGAATGTTTTCGGTCCCAGAACAGCTCAAATTTTGGCCCACCCAAACAATTTGCTTGCAAAAGCTTTTCCTCTAGCAACAAACTAAATATTTATTAAAAATATTCAAAAATCAACAAGCTTATAGCCTCTTCCCATAGAGTCCATCCGTGTGAAACGGTTGGTGTTTTTGACAAATGTGAAATTCGTGTTCCCACGGAGCTTCCATCCACCATCCGATAACAGCTGACTTGAAGAGCAGTTGCTCATGTCAAAATAATTAAAGGAAAAACAGTTGTATAATGTTGTTCTCCTAATCTTATTGTAGAATAAAACAAAATAAATAGTATACCATAATACTGAAAAAAACATATATCCAATGTTAGAGCATATCCTATATCAAATCTGCATACAAATTTCTGACAGGGGAGAGCCTAACCTCCCGTACCCCCACACTCCGTTTTTACTACGCCACTGTCTAGCCAATATTAATAGAGCAAAAATGTAAACAAAACCAATTGTGTGCTGTTTGGTCATTTAAAGCTATATAAAACTTTATAGGAGTATATACAATACTTGTAACTAAAATTGGTGATTATTTAAGTATTGCACAATATGTTTTGAATTTTCTCAGCAAAAAATAATGTTTTCGGTCCCAGAATAGCTTAAATTTTGGCCGACACATAACAACTTGCTTGCAATGGCCTTTTCGCTTACAAAAAACTAAATATTAATAATGAATTTCCAAAATTTGTAAATTTTTTTCCCGCCATTGGTTTGAATCTGTTTTCGTAGTCAACGTTCCAATTTTCACAGTCAATTTTCACAGTCAAAAGAAAGAATTCAGAATTGCACCGAAAAATCATCGGCTAACTATCGCATAAAAGAGCCCGTTAAAGTCCGTCAAATTTTAACGGGGAACTAACTGGAACATTTTCGGAACGGTAAAACCTTATGGACCATCCGTTCAACGGATGGTGGATGGTGTAAGGATGTCTGTGGGAAGACCTTATTAGCCGATGTGATTACTAGGCTTGAAGGGGTAATTATAAACGATTACTCCAATGGAAAAACCGAACTGTTACCTATCGGGTTATAAATTTGAAAAAATACTGAAAATACAGAATAGTGGAAATAGCTTAACTTATCTTTAAATAATCCTAACGAATCAGGTTAAATGTGGTCAGTGGAATTACAGTACTATTATGATCTCTTTTCAGTTCTGCCAACACATATTAAGAGCATTTTTCAGATGGTCCCTTCAAACCAAAACAGAAATTGATGTTTAACGTATATTCGTTTAAGTATTTTATACAAATACTTTTTTTTCAGATTATAAATTTGTGTTCGTTATTAAAATTAGTGTAATACTAAGTCGCAATTTCATAGACATTAGTTAAAGAAGTTAACAAACAATCCCGCAGCAAATGGAGCAGCAGCAACAGAAAAGTGCTGCTCACGTCTCGAAGCTGTTTAACTGTTCGGCCGTCGACTTGAAAGATGATATTGAAGAGGTATGACTAATAAATAGAGATTTTCATTATCCTTTAATATATGGGTTTCTCCTATTTGTTTTTTAGAAATTCGAGCGCTCTTTTGTCAATTTGCAAACGCAAATTGTTGGACTTAGTGATAAGGAAATGCACGATATATTGTCGCAGATCGTGTGCAAAGAAAAACAGCACGAAGAGATTTCAATTGGTTTTCTATACATTATGCTAACCGATCCTGCTATGGCTCCCAAAACGTATCGCGACGTGACTCTCGTATCTAGGGATGGAATGAATGTGATAGTCGCAAACCTCACTTTGCTAGTTGCTGAAAAATATACTAAACTAACGGAGATAGCGCGAAGACAATTGATTTGGGTGTTACGGGAATTCGTTAAGCACCAGGTTCTCAGTGTTGAAAACGTTATTTGGAACTGTCTTCGGCAGGCTGGCGGAGGTGATGCGTCCCACAGAAATCTTTTTCTTATCGAGAGCCTTTTGGACATATTTATAGAGTTCAGAACGTGGTTGGAAAGTAATCCATTCCTCGTCCAGTCTACAGTTTACAGCTATGTGCGACTTATAGAAGACCACGCCAACCCAGCTTTGATGCCCCTCCGACAAAAAGAAGTGAAGTTTACGATATCGTTGATCCGAGAAAGGTTCCATGATATTATACCTCTAGGAAGGGATTTTGTACGGTAATTGTTGAATTTTATTATATTATATATGGTAATTACTTGACATCGAATTATATATATGTAAAAGCATATTTGTCAACCGTTTTTTCCAATTTATACGCCCCAAGTAGCAGGGTTCGGAAATGAAAGTAAACGAAATGTAAAGTTTACCTACATGTTAAATTTTTTCTTCGAAAAGTAGTATTGTCTGTAATTTGGAACGCCCGACTTTCTCAGAAATTTTACCACTAAAAATGTCTTTAATTATACCCGTTACTCGTAGAGTAAAAGGGTATATTAGATTCGTGCAAAAGTATGTAACAGGTAGAAGAAACCGTTTCCGACCATATACAGTGCCGAACTTTACTGTTGGCACACTTAGCACATTTAACTTCAAATCCGCTTTTCTCCTTTTAATTTATTGATTATAAAATTTAACAAAATTTGTTTGGATAAAGGGAACTTTTAACTCAAATAAATTTTGTTTCACTAATTTATCTCAAGCCTAATTTTTTAAAATTAAAAAACCTAAAAATTTGCTGTTTTTACCCGAACAAAATTCTTGGCATTTTGTATTTAAAAATTTTGGTAAAACTTAATCGATTTGACTATTTTTTTTGCTAACACCACTTTGCATCTGTAGTCTAGATTAGTGTTGGGTAAAAACTGCTCATTTGGGTGAACATGTTCACTTGTTCTTTTTTTCTTAATGAGTCAACTCACTCAGTTTGCTCACTTGTTTACTTGTTCACTTGTTCACTTGCTCACTTGCTCACTTGCTCACTTGCTCACTTGCTCACTTGCTCACTTGCCCACTTGCTCATTTGCTCACTTGCTCACTTGCTCACTGGCTCACAGAACACCTTAACTTTCTCACTGGTTCTGAGAAAATAGCTGATTGACTATAAAACCGTATGCAAAATGCATCCAAAAAGTAAAAATAACTGTTTTTTGAGCCAAAAACAGCAAGAGATCAACTTAGCAAGTGAACTAAAAATATCAAATAAGAGAGCAAAACTGAACAAGTGAACAAAAAAGAGCAAGTAGAAGAGCAAAACTGAGCAAGTGAACAAAAAGGAGCAAGTGAGCAAAAATGAACAAGTGAACAATAAAGAACAAGTTAGAAGGAACATGTTCACTCACTAAGTTTAGTGAACAACTCTTTTTTGTTCACTCACTCATGAGCAACCCAACACTAGTCTAGATGGCATTATATTAAATTTGTATCCTAAAATCGTTTAAATACCTTAGTTTTAACTAAAAATATATATCGAGTATTACTATAAAAGAGTTGAAGTCCATTTGCGTCATGTTCCCCCAGCTCAAACCATAAATTCTGGAAAAAATTGGGTCTGAATCGTGTGTTAGAGGAGGTGTGCACTAAGAAAGGATTTTTTAAAATTCGGCTCCTAAGGACTCCCAGGAATTTCCAAAAATTCAAAATTTCTTGATTAAAACATTAACCATTCCCACAGTTTTCAACCAAACAAGTTGATATTTTTATTTTAAGCTTTATTTGTGGAAATCTTTAAAACCCCAGAAGATGAGCTCCAACCGACTTGCGGATGGGGCACTTAAGGGTATTACGATTTCCGTCAGAAGTTTGCAACGCAGTGAAGGAGACGTTTTTGACCATATAAAATATGTATATTTTTTTTGAGCCAGACGAGTCGAGACGAGTAGCCATGTCCGTCTGTCCGTCCGTCCGTTTCTACGCAAACTACTCCCTCAGTTTTAAAGCCATCGAGCTGAAATGTTACCAAAAGTCGTCTTTCCTTTGCAGGTAGTATATAAGTCGGAACCAGCCGGATCGGACAACTATATCTTATAGCTCCCATAGGAAGGATCGGAAAAATAATGGAAAAAAATTATAGCTTCGGTGTTTTTTGACATATGACCTAAAGCGTTTGGGAATATTATTATTTAAACCTTTCTGAATTTCGAATAAAATTTTAGAAAAATCGGACGATTATATTATATAGCACCCATAAAAACAATAATGGGAAAAAAATAGTGTTAGATATAACCACGTGGTATAGTGGATTATCCCAAGTAAAGAATTACGCAGCAGCTTCTAGTTAAAGGTTTAATCGTTATAATAGAACTGAACTCGTGATTGTATGAGTATTCACACTTAAAAACAAGAGTAGGCAGCGAGAGGGAAAAACATATGTTTAAAGCTCTCTGCTCGATATACATACATTCTTGTTACATATAAATTTGTTGTTACCGAACAGATTATGTTATGCTTACTGTTAAATACAATTTTAACACTTTTGCTTAAGCTATACATGATCTGCGCTATCGGAATCTACTAGTCCAAGGGCTCTGACAAATTTACAATGCTTTTGCTTAGATAAACCTTTTGTTAACAAATCAGCAACATTTTCTTCTGTAAATACATGTTTTAAATTGATTTCGTTGCTCTCAACTTTTTCTCTTACATAATGATACTTTATGTCTATGTGTTTGGTACGCTTATGATGGATCGGGTTTCTTGCAATATGATAAGACGTCCTGGCTTGGCCAACCCATATACGCCAGCAATCTTCTAAGGTATATTGCCTCTCTAGCTGCAGTTGACAGGGCAATATATTCCGCTTCTGTGCTGCTCAAAGCAACGACGCTCTGTTTGGTTGAAGACCATGAGAACGCAGCGCCAGCCAGGAAGAAAGCATATCCAGAGTAAGACTTCCGGTCCATTTGGTCGTTCGCCCAATCCGCGTCTGCAAATCCCATTACTGATGCTCCAGACTTCTTGTAGACAATACTCAAGTTTAGTGTTCCCGCTAAATATCACAACAAGTGTTTAGCTGCAGACTCGTGCTCGATATGCGGATCAGTGTTAATTTGGGATAGCTTGCTTACGGCATGTACAATGTCAGGTTGGCTCAGGACGGCTAAATACATGAGAGAACCGATTAGTGATTGGTACTTTGTGATATTTACCTTAACGCAATTTGTATCCTTGCAGGTAATATGGAATCCAGTGTCTAGCGGTGTTGCCGCCGGTCGGCATGCTGTCATGCCATACTGATCCAACAATCAGTGAATGTATCTCTGTTGACAAAGAGTTACACATCCCGTATCGCCATCTCTGTTGATTTCTAGACCCAAAAAATAGTTCAGCTTGCCTCCGTCTTGCATGTCGAAGACCGCAGATATCTTGCTTTTGACCACGGTGATGTCCTCCTCACTTGGGCAAATGATGATAAGATCATCCACGTATGTGGCTATGTAGGCTTGTTCTGACTTTCTTTGATGGTTAAGCAAGGTTCGTTTCTGCTTCTGTTGAATCAAATTCTCTGCAAGGCTTCATCTAATGTGCTGCTCCATGCACGTCCAGATTGCTTTAGACTTGCGCTGCCATCCTCCTCTTCGCCGCTGTGTGTAGAATCGCACCTGTTACCGAACAGATTATGTAATGCTTACTGTTAAATACAATTTCAACAAATAGGAAAAAAAATGTTGACTTCGTTAATTTCTATTGTCTATCTCTTTTACTCTGGAATATAAGTTTATTTTATTAATTCAGAATTTGGAATTAAATTTAACATAAATCGAATGACTATATAACTAGTAACTATATAGCTGCGCTAGAAAGAATCGATCGAATAATGTAAACATAATACGAAAACTGCTGTAATCTTGTTTGATGCAACTAATACGCAAGAAAATCTAAATTTAACATTTTTGTATTTGTAATTGAATAGGATAGATCTGCAAAGGTATATAAACTTCGGCCAGCCGAAGTTAGCTTCCCTTGTATTTTTGCAACCTTCTAAAAATGTTTTTGCTTTTAAAATTTCAATCGGTACATACTTACCCCCTCGGCGCTTTCAGAAAAATTTCAAAGATGTATAAAAATACTTTTTTATACTCGTTACTCGTAAAGTAAATTGGTATATTAGATTCGTGCGAAAGTTTGTAACATGTAAAAGGAAGCGTTTCCGACCATATAAAGTATATATATTCTTGATCAGGATCACTAGCCGAGTCGATCTAGCCATGTCCGTCTGTCCATCTGTATGAACGCTGAGATCTCGGAAACTATAAAAGATAGAAGATTGGGATTTGGCATGCAGATTCTAGGGGTTAATACCCGCTACCCGTTAGTGCTGAAATTAAACATGATATAATCGAGTAATACTACAAATACATTATAAAATTAAAAATTGAAATAAAGTTAAATTATTATTACGTTTTTAGGTACGATTCTGTTTCTGCGAAGCCATGCGATAATGGTAGGGTGGGGACACTGGACACTGAAGTGTCCGAGTTTTTACGATATCAACAGACGTCACATTTTCAAAGTTCGCCAGGCTACAACTTTGATTGATTGCTGCAATCGTCGATCGTCCCAAGTTCACTGCTATAATTAATTTTTAATTGTTCACTGACTTGTTCTGATCCGATTACTTATTTTTACTCGGTAGTCAATGTGACAGGGCTTTTTTACATTATTTAATCATATCTGTGATCATTTTTCGACACAAATGTTGATACTAGAACTTTTGTATGTTGAATGTGCGGTCGTCACTAGTTTTTTACCTCGTTAAGAGGTGTTTTTATTTGAAACACGAAGAAATGAAAATCTGCTGTGATAGTCCGATCGTAATGAGTAATACCCAAAATTAAAGGTATTGCTAAAACTTAAAGGATTAAAGGATCTGTTGGGGCCGGTGTGGATATTTGTCCTCTCGCATGCTATGCTCGTTGTATTCTTCTTAAAATGCGCTTAAATGAAATGAAATGTATTTTGAAATGCTATAAACGACCCCTAAATGTAATTTGTGTAAATGCAATAGTTAAAACGTTATGCACTAAACAAATTTTTTTTTAACTTTATTTTTATTTTTCTTTGGTATATATATTTGGTATATAACACATTACTGTAAAAAGTCACGTTTAAAAGTTATTCAGAAACGAAAATAGCCTTTTTTGCCAGCTCAAAACAACTAACGCTGCCCAAAGTATAATTTAGCGTCAAGGAATCGTTAAAATTGTGTTGAACCATTCCATTTAGGAAACTTTTCTTTTACGACTTTGAAAACCCCGCTAGTTTAGCGGGAAAAACGCTAATATTAGATCCTATGGCAGCAAAAGAATAAAGAAGAAAGTAGTAGATATATTTGATACGACTCGTGTTTAAAACAAAAACTTCTGATATAAAAAAAACACCTCTTAACCTCTTAAAAACTAGTGACGACCGCCCATTCAACTTACAAAAGTTCTGATATTAATATTTGTGACGAAAAATGATTAAACACATGACTAAATAAACTTTTTAAATTTTACTTTTTCGGCACGCTGCAATATAAATTGCCTATAAAGGGAAAAACGCTGGACTATTTTTAAAGACTTTAGCGTTCCGAGGAAGTGAATTTTAAAAAGTGGGCCTACGAAGAAATTCAGCACAGCCGCCATTTTGTTTTCGATTTATTCGAAAGAAAGTTATTTTGAACTTTGCATCTAATATTATAAAACCTACTTTATAAACTTACAAAATTACGTTCATTTTAAAGGGGCTGATACTTTCTATTTAAAATGTTAATGTGCTAAGCTGTTTAATTACCATTATTATTTTTACTGAAATCGAATCTAATCTAATGAAATATTTTTCCATTAGCATTACTTTTGCCAGAATATTGAATTATTTTTATTGGCATTATTTTTTTGGCAGCTTGGCCATAATTTGTTTCCATTCGTTTGGCAAAGTTAAAGGCTGATGACATATTTAAAAATTAAAGCATATATTAGCTCAATTGGCTGGGCGCATTTCGAGATATAAATTAAATAAGATATAATTTGAAGATACCAAAAAAGGTTCTTTAAAAAATCTTTTTTAAAAAAATTTACCCATAAATCAAATTTTTGACTTCCGTTTTTAGATCCAGAAACTCCCTTCATTTTTCTTGGTGTATTTTCAAAAATTTATTTTGTAAACTAGTGTTATCATCCGTTTTATGTAATGTCCTTATGTAGCGCTAGCTTGTCAATCGAGGGTCACGCCCATTCTAACGCCCAAAGTAACCCCACAGGAGCTTAAATCATCTTTAAAAATGTGGCACCCACATTTTAACAGATTTTGTAAAAGTATAAATGCAGTAAATGAGTAATTGGCATTGAAAAAACTTTTGGCTATAGCGTTTGCCCTTATTGTTTATACATTAATAGGGGAGAGAGCTGTAGGTTGGGACGGTCTGTAAGTTGGGACACTCCATTTTCTCAACATTTTTCCATTAACAATTTATTTTTTATTTTTTTTTTTGTAGTCCTTTTTAGTGACAAGCCAGGCTCTAGCCAGATTTAAGCTGTGAGAGTCGTGTACCATTTTTCACCAAAAAAGTTTTTGTCCACTTTTTTCAAAATTCTATAAAACATTAAAAATGTTATTCATTTTTATCGAAAACTACCCTTTTTGTGTAAGTTGGGACACTTTGAGCGTCTAAGTTGAGACACCCGATTGGCATACAAAAAGACCTCAGCCCAACAGAGGTCGCTTTCTGCAGAGTATTTTTTTTCTAAAATTAGGGAAAATGTGATCGTTCAAAGAGCATTTTGGATTTATTTGTTATTTGATCAAAGCTCTTTAGAAATGGACGGGAAATAAGTTAAAACGAACTAAAATTGATTAAATTAACATAAATAAATATTTTTTTTTAAGTTTGAAGCACTTTTGGTGTGAGTTTTACTTATTTTTAAAAGTGTCCCACAGACTTATTCCTCAAAATGCCGTTTTTTGACACTTAAAATAAAAAAAATTTTTTAATTTTCCCTAGGTAAAACAATTTTTTTTGTTTTATTTTACAGCTAAAAGACTAAGCGAATGTAAAAATGGGAGACTAAAAACAAAAGCTGTACCAACCTACAGACCTCTCCCCTACTTAAACAACTTTCAAAAAATGTTCCACCACGATTCCATAAACAGCTAACAACAACTTGCACCAAATATAGTGACGTATTCGGATAAGATACGAAACGAAAAAAATAATTTCTATAAGCAAAAATTTAGATTGAAGGACAATGAACCAGTATATATAAAAAATTATAGAAGTCCTTATAGCCAAAAAGATGAAACTGAAACGCAAGTACAAAAACTTATTAATGACAACATAGTGGAACCATCTGTATCTGCTTATAATAGCCCACTCTTGTTGGTACCAAAGAAGTCACTTCCGAATTCCGACAAGAAAAAATGGCGACTAGGAATTGACTATCGTCAAATTAATAAACTTTTGTCCGACAAATTCCCACTCCCTAGAATTGATGACATTTTGGATCAACTAGGTAGAGCCAAATATTCACCAAATCGAATTTGAAAAAAGTTCTAGAGATATAACGTCTTTCTCAACAAGCAATGGTTCGTATCGTTTCACGCGATAACCATTCGGTCTAAAAATAGCGCCAAACTCTTTTCAGAGAATGATGACTATAGCATTTTGGATTGCATCCTTTCCAAGCATTCCTTTACATGGATGAACCAATAGTCATCGGTTGTCCCGAAAAACATATGCTTAAAAACTTAACTTACGTTTTTGAGAAATATAGAAAATACAACCTCAAATTACATCCTGAAAAATGCTAATTTTTCATGCATGAAGTCACTTTTCTAGGACATAAATGCACAGATAAAGGAATATTGCCCGACGACAAAAAGTACGACGTCTGTTCGTTCTCAATGTTGCTCAACATGGCCAACGACCAACGAATCAAGCAGTACTATAGTTGGTAACAGTACCAGCCGCCCAGTTGCACCCACGGCAGATAATATTTCCTGATCCACATATTCTAGATCAGGGGTGCTTAGTCCTATGGCACACGGGCACATTTGTTTTTGTTTTGGCACATAGCATACGGAGCGGCACATCCCATACTTTCCTGGGGCACACGCAAGTTCTTCTTTGTGTCGCTGTCCGTAACGAGCCAAGCCAACAACCATTCCACAATGCAAAATTTTTCTGTCTTTTTCATGACTGTGTGTGAGTCGTTACTCGCGTACGTGTGATTTTCTTTTAATTGTGTATGTAAATGCACTGCCATAAGGCAGCTTTGAGCACCCCTGTTCAAGATTGAAAATGATGAAGAAATTATACCAAAATGATCTAAAATAATAAATAAATTATGCAAGGTTAATCTAAAATGAATTATGGCCGCAATACTAAAATGAAAATAGGCCGCCGAAGAAAAAACCCCGCGGCCTTAATTTCCGCGGTCAAGTTTCCCATTTGGTCAATCAATATGTATTGAAGAAACGAATACACATTCCTTTTCCCGTTAATCTAGCTCCTAGCTTCATCGGCGTGAAAAACTTGCACTGCGCATTAATCCCTAGAATCTGCATGCCAAATCCCAATTTTCTAGCTTTTATTCGTGTATTCGTTTCATCAATACTTATTGATTGACCAAAATGGGAAACCCCCCTTCCCCTAGCGCCCACAAACCGCAAAAAGCTGTGGCGCCCGCAATTTTAAAGGTAGAACAAAAGTGTAAACGCCATTTTGTTTGGGTTATTAATGCCTACCAAAATGTAAATCAGTAAAAAGTTATAAGCAAATAATGAAATGTCCGGTAGATGGCGCCACTTTTAAGCGACTGCTTGGTTTGCCCTGCTTGAGACTGCTTGCTTTAGCTAAGTAACAGCTATTTGATAGTCGAGGCACTCGACTATAGCGTTCTCTCTTTATTTAATATTAAAATAAAGCCCGCTATGTCTGTGAGTTTCTATTATTCTTCTATTATGGTATTGCTGTAAGGGATAAAATTGTGTCGTCGTAGAAATTAAGCTTTTGGCCTGCCTACAGCATGAGGAATTCCTGTAACAATGCTTAGATGTTTTTTGGTGAAATTTAAAAATTTCATTAAATCCTTAAAAGTTTTGTGGTTAAGAATGCGATGAGAAGTTGCGCTTGTTTTTGTAGTTAATTATATGTTCAGCTAGCTTCAAGGAACCATTAACCTGCGTGATCGCCTATGCCTCTTTCCAAAACCGACTTAATTTGTTCATCACAAGCCACAAGCCTTGTCCCTTGCGCAATAGGTTAAATCCTAGTTGAGCTCCCAATTTTAGGTAAAGGAGTCCAGGTTGACAAAAGTCTGAATCTGGTAACGGCAGTCCCTCGTGAATTGTGAGATCATTTGTAATCGGTACTGACGGCAGATTTAGCATGATGATAGGAACAATAAGCATAATAATATGACGAGAGCCTTAGTTGTATTGCGGTTATTGGCCTCCGATTCCTGATATTTTAATCATTGACGACGATTTATTTGTAATCGTCGTTCTAAACTATAAAAAAAATTCGTTAAGCCTGCCATAACTGTTTGTGTCTTTCTAGCGACGGAGCCGATAATAATCTACCCAAGATAAGTGTCTTTAAGTATCGGTTTGTTCCTTCCCAACTTGATGTTTTTTAACTATTCCCTTCTACATAAGATTCATAGATTCATAGATCATGGTCCTTGTGTGGCCACCTTGGCTACTAGAAATCCAACAAATGGATTTCAAACTTTTTGGGCAAATGAATTTTGAAGTGTGTCATCAGTGACCTTAGTTGATGTGCGGAACCATCTATAGACTTGTAATCCAATTGTAAAACCAATATTTTCCGGCGTGTCTTTATCGATCGTTGTTCAATCAAATCCTTGCTATAATTTTAATTGTGTACTCTATGAATCAAATCGATGTAGTGTGTGCAGTCGTGTTCTCGTGTTTTGATGGTGAAGAACCCTGTAAAGCAAGATAAAGCTGTGCATCCTGTGAAGCTGTATGATGCTTTATGATACCCTGTGCAGTTTGATACGCCAATGGGGTGGTTGATCCTGTAAAGCTGGATTAAAGTGTTGTTGCTGCGGTTTCAAATTTGAATAAGCGATCCTGAGAAACTGGATGCGCCAAATGGGGGTTATCGATCTGGCGGAGATCGATGAAACTGTGTATCCTGGTCTTGCTTTCTCCTGATTTCGAGGTTTTACCAGTGCTTGAAGTCTGTTGCACTGTATCGTATAGTGCTCAATGATGTTCTGCAGACCCATTGTATGGCAATTATATACTATTTCTCATATTGCAGGAAAAACTAATATTTTGTTGTTTTGGTACCTGGTTTTTATAGGGGAGAGGCCTGTAGGTTGGTGTATTGACCCCGATTGAATTAATTAAAAACTCACATGTTGATTAGTTTATTATATTTTATTTGTTTAACACTATTATTATTTTAACATAACTTCCTCCCTTACAAGGGGTTTTCTCTACTTGGCTTAATGTAGGAGACTGGTCTCTCCCGTTTTACTTAATTCTGTCTTAGCTCTGTATCCGGGGGCAGCGCTGTCGGCCAAGCCGGCAGCGGCGCAGCCGATTTATGTGTTAGCTTAATTGTATATGAATCTTATACATATCTGAGAGTGGTTCTTGTTGAAAATATTTGCATATGCACCACTGTATATCTTATTCCTTTTCTTCTGAGTTTTACACTAATGTAACGAGTAACGAATTCTCTTTCCTCTTTAAGTTCTGGTTCTGCCTGCGAGCAGCATTTTTAGTCAGTCTCTAATAAATCGTCAAACCGAATAGGTTAGGGGCCCAGGCCAGCAAGAAAACTACTGTGTAATAGTCGAAAAGATTATACGATAATTAGAGATTCGGTTGTGTTTTAAAAAGTTTAACAAGATGAGTTCGCAATACTCAATAGAAAAACTTGATAGTGACAATTATAGTTCGTGGGCAGTGCAGATGAAAAGTCTGCTGATACACTCAGAACTTTAGTCAATTGTGTGTGGTCGTGAAATTAAAAACGAAAGTGGAACGGTTGCGGAGCAGGCAAACTTTGATAACAAGGATGAAAAGGCCCTCGCGAGTATTTTGTTGTGTATAAAGCCGTCCCAGATTAATTATGTTAAACACTGCAAGTCATCAATGGAAGCTTGGAAAAAGCTGGCTAGTGTCCACATGCCTAGTGAACCAGCGCGTAAAATACAGTTGTTTAAACAGTTGCTGTATATGAAAATGTCAGAGTCAGACAGTATCGCAGTGCATTTGTGTAATTTCAGTGACGTCATCGAGAAATTACAAGAAATTGATCCACCAGTCCCAGACGAAATGACCGTAATAATTTTGTTGTCCAGTCTATGTGATTCGTACGAAAATTTCGTAATCGCTATGGAGACGCGTGATTCTTAGCCTTCCTTGAGTTCTCTGAAAATTAAGTTGCTGGAAGAGGGAGAACGTCGAAAAGTTGGAGACAAAATGTCAGATAGAGCAGAACAGAAAATGTACTCGTCGCGTGCCGAAAAGGGAAAGCCCAAGCATAAGAAGGATATGAAAAATGTGGAATTTTGGAACTGCGGTCGTTACGGACATTTTTCGGCAAAGTGCTACTCAAAGAAAAACGCAAGACCAGAAAAGGATACCAATAGTGAGAGCAAACGCGAGGAGAACAAGAAGTCGTTCTCGGTTTTCGCTTTGGAACAGTAAAACTGTTTTGGCAAGAAAACATTATTGAATTGGTTGTTCGTACAAAACCTTCAGTGTAATTTTATTTCGGTGTCGAGAGCAACTAATAACGGGTTCGAAATAAATTTTTCGAAAAGTAGTGCGAGTGTCAAGAATAAGAACGGCGAAACGGTATTAAAAGCGAACAAACAGAATGACTTGTTTATTTTCGAAAATATGAATAAAAAGGCTTTTGCTGCAAACGGGAAAACAAATCAAGTAATAACGTGGCACAATAGATTCGGACATTTGAATTTCGAAAGTTTAAAATTCACTAATGACTTTGTTTGCGAGACGTGTGCGAAAACCAAGATATGCGTGAAACAATTCCCAAAATTGGCGGAAAATCGTTCGAGCAAAGTGTTGGGACTGATTCATACGGACGTGTGCGGTACTATGAGTACAGTTTCCAAAGGTGGAGCGCGTTTTTTTGCTACATTCATAGACGACAAGACGCGTTAGGTATCGGTGTATATGCTTAAAACAAAGAACCAAGTATTTGATAAATTTAAAGAATTTAAGTTGTTGGCTGAGAAGCAAACTGGACACCAGATTAAAGCTATACGGAGCGATAATAATAGAGAGTACATTAATGGCGCATTCGAAAACTTCCTGGTAAGCAATGGGATTAAGAGGCAGCTCACCGTTCCCCACACTCCACAGCAAAACGGCGTTGCTGAGCGTGCCAACCGCACACTAGTGGAAATGGCAAGGAGCAGGGGAAGCGATAATGACTGCGATAGCATGGTTTGGGAAAAAGCCCAGCGTATCCCGTCTTAAGGTGTTTGGTACAAAGGCAATTGTGCTAGACAAGACAAGGAAAAGAAAATTTTCTCAGAAAGGAAAAGAGCATATCCTGGTTGGGTATACAGAAAATGCCAAAGCGTATAGACTCTTCAATCGCAAAGTATCAAGGAAGCCAGAGATGTGGTGTTTCTTGAGCACGATATAACAAAAAGCGAGGATATATCGACCGTAGAATTGGCAGAAAACGGAAGCGTTTTTAGTGAGGAGAAAAAATGCGGTCATGATGGAAATGACGGAAATCATGCAAGGGACGAACAGTCGGGAGTCGAAGATGGTGAAAACGATTTGGTTGATAGCGTCGACAGAGTTCAGCGAAGCCCAGGTAGGCCTAAGATAATTCGTACTGGAAGGCCAGGACGACCACGTAAGGAGTACAATATGCCTAACGCTATTGGTGTTACCGACGTCCAAGTACCGAGTGGAGTCAAGGAGGCTTTGAGCTTGACACAGGTTGAAGAATGGAAGATTGCGATGCAGAAGGAGTATTCTCAACTACAGTCCACCAAGACATGGAGTCTTGTAGATCTTCCTCCTGGCGAGAGAACTATTGGATGCAAATGGGTGTTTGCGGTTAAAGGAGACCAGTACGGCAACGTGGAACGGTTCAAGGCTCGCTTAGTCGCAAAAGGTTGTGGACAGGAGTACGGCATAAACTACACAGAAATATTTTCTCCAGTGGCTAGGTATTCTTCCATCCGATTGGTGATTGCACTGGCTGTCGAGAACAAAATGTTTATGCATCAAATGGACGTCTCAGCTGCGTATCTTAATAGCGACCTAAAAGATGTAGTCTACATGCGGCAACCGGAAGGGTTCGTGGACACAGGGTATCCAAAAAGGGTGTTGAGGTTGCACAAGTCTTTATACGGGAATTTGCAGTAATAGATGTTCAGCTAGCTTCAAGGAACCATTAACCTGCGTGATCGCCTATGCCTCTTTCCAAAACCGACTTAATTTGTTCATCACAAGCCACAAGCCTTGTCCCTTGCGCAATAGGTTAAATCCTAGTTGAGCTCCCAATTTTAGGCAAAGGAGTCCAGGTTGACAAAAGTCTGAATCTGGTAACGGCAGTCCCTCGGGAAATGTGAGATCATTTGTAATCGGTACTGACGGCAGATTTAGCATGATGATAGGAACAATAAGCATAATAATATGACGAGAGCCTTAGTTGTATTGCGGTTATTGGCCTCCGATTCCCTATATTTTAATCATTGACGACGATTTATTTGTAATCGTCGTTCTAAACTATAAAAAAAATTCGTTAAGCCTGCCATAACTGTTTGTGTCTTTCTAGCGACGGAGCCGATAATAATCTACCCAAGAGAAGTGTCTTTAAGTATCGGTTTGTTCCTTCCCAACTTGATGTTTTTTAACTATTCCCTTCTACATAAGATTCATAGATTCATATAGATTCATAGATCATGGTCCTTGTGTGGCACCCTTGGCTACTAGAAATCCAACAAATGGATTTCAAACTTTTTGGGCAAATGAATTTTGAAGGGTGTCATCAGTGACCTTAGTTGATGTGCGGAACCATCTATAGACTTGTAATCCAATTGTAAAACCAATATTTTCCGGCGTGTCTTTATCGATCGTTGTTCAATCAAATCCTTGCTATAATTTTAATTGTGTACTCTATGAATCAAATCGATGTAGTGTGTGCAGTCGTGTTCTCGTGTTTTGATGGTGAAGAACCCTGTAAAGCAAGATAAAGCTGTGCATCCTGTGAAGCTGTATGATGCTTTATGATACCCTGTGCAGTTTGATACGCCAATGGGGTGGTTGATCCTGTAAAGCTGGATTAAAGTGTTGTTGCTGCTGTTTCAAATTTGAATAAGCGATCCTGAGAAACTGGATGCGCCAAATGGGGGTTATCGATCTGGCGGAGATCGATGAAACTGTGTATCCTGGTCTTGCTTTCTCCTGATTTCGAGGTTTTACCAGTGCTTGAAGTCTGTTGCACTGTATCGTATAGTGCTCAATGATGTTCTGCAGACCCATTGTATGGCAATTATATACTATTTCTCATATTGCAGGAAAAACTAATATTTTGTTGTTTTGGTACCTGGTTTTTATAGGGGAGAGGCCTGTAGGTTGGTGTATTGACCCCGATTGAATTAATTAAAAACTCACATGTTGATTAGTTTATTATATTTTATTTGTTTAACACTTTATTATTATTTTAACATAACTTCCTCCCTTACAAGGGGTTTTCTCTACTTGGCTTAATGTAGGAGACTGGTCTCTCCCGTTTTACTTAATTCTGTCTTAGCTCTGTATCCGGGGGCAGCGCTGCCGGCCAAGCCGGCAGCGGCGCAGCCGATTTATGTGTTAGCTTAATTGTATATGAATCTTATACATATCTGAGAGTGGTTCTTGTTGAAAATATTTGCATATGCACCACTGTATATCTTATTCCTTTTCTTCTGAGTTTTACACTAATGTAACGAGTAACGAATTCTCTTTCCTCTTTAAGTTCTGGTTCTGCCTGCGAGCAGCATTTTTAGTCAGTCTCTAATAAATCGTCAAACCGAATAGGTTATGGGCCCAGGCCAGCAAATAGTCGTAATAGTCGAAAAGATTATACGATAATTAGAGATTCGGTTGTGTTTTAAAAAGTTTAACAAGATGAGTTCGCAATACTCAATAGAAAAACTTGATAGTGACAATTATAGTTCGTGGGCAGTGCAGATGAAAAGTCTGCTGATACACTCAGAACTTTGGTCAATTGTGTGTGGTCGTGAAATTAAAAACGAAAGTGGAACGGTTGCGGAGCAGGCAAACTTTGATAACAAGGATGAAAAGGCCCTCGCGAGTATTTTGTTGTGTATAAAGCCGTCCCAGATTAATTATGTTAAACACTGCAAGTCATCAATGGAAGCTTGGAAAAAGCTGGCTAGTGTCCACATGCCTAGTGGACCAGCGCGTAAAATACAGTTGTTTAAACAGTTGCTGTATATGAAAATGTCAGAGTCAGACAGTATCGCAGTGCATTTGTGTAATTTCAGTGACGTCATCGAGAAATTACAAGAAATTGATCCACCAGTCCCAGACGAAATGACCGTAATAATTTTGTTGTCCAGTCTATGTGATTCGTACGAAAATTTCGTAATCGCTATGGAGACGCGTGATTCTTAGCCTTCCTTGAGTTCTCTGAAAATTAAGTTGCTGGAAGAGGGAGAACGTCGAAAAGTTGGAGACAAAATGTCAGATAGAGCAGAACAGAAAATGTACTCGTCGCGTGCCGAAAAGGGAAAGCCCAAGCATAAGAAGGATATGAAAAATGTGGAATTTTGGAACTGCGGTCGTTACGGACATTTTTCGGCAAAGTGCTACTCAAAGAAAAACGCAAGACCAGAAAAGGATACCAATAGTGAGAGCAAACGCGAGGAGAACAAGAAGTCGTTCTCGGTTTTCGCTTTGGAACAGTAAAACTGTTTTGGCAAGAAAACATTATTGAATTGGTTGATGTGTTGTTCGTACAAAACCTTCAGTGTAATTTTATTTCGGTGTCGAGAGCAACTAATAACGGGTTCGAAATAAATTTTTCGAAAAGTAGTGCGAGTGTCAAGAATAAGAACGGCGAAACGGTATTAAAAGCGAACAAACAGAATGACTTGTTTATTTTCGAAAATATGAATAAAAAGGCTTTTGCTGCAAACGGGAAAACAAATCAAGTAATAACGTGGCACAATAGATTCGGACATTTGAATTTCGAAAGTTTAAAATCCACTAATGACTTTGTTTGCGAGACGTGTGCGAAAACCAAGATATGCGTGAAACAATTCCCAAAATTGGCGGAAAATCGTTCGAGCAAAGTGTTGGGACTGATTCATACGGACGTGTGCGGTACTATGAGTACAGTTTCCAAAGGTGGAGCGCGTTTTTTTGCTACATTCATAGACGACAAGACGCGTTAGGTATCGGTGTATATGCTTAAAACAAAGAACCAAGTATTTGATAAATTTAAAGAATTTAAGTTGTTGGCTGAGAAGCAAACTGGACACCAGATTAAAGCTATACGGAGCGATAATAATAGAGAGTACATTAATGGCGCATTCGAAAACTTCCTGGTAAGCAATGGGATTAAGAGGCAGCTCACCGTTCCCCACACTCCACAGCAAAACGGCGTTGCTGAGCGTGCCAACCGCACACTAGTGGAAATGGCAAGGAGCAGGGGAAGCGATAATGACTGCGATAGCATGGTTTGGGAAAAAGCCCAGCGTATCCCGTCTTAAGGTGTTTGGTACAAAGGCAATTGTGCTAGACAAGACAAGGAAAAGAAAATTTTCTCAGAAAGGAAAAGAGCATATCCTGGTTGGGTATACAGAAATGCCAAAGCGTATAGACTCTTCAATCGCAAAGTATCAAGGAAGCCAGAGATGTGGTGTTTCTTGAGCACGATATAACAAAAAGCGAGGATATATCGACCGTAGAATTGGCAGAAAACGGAAGCGTTTTTAGTGAGGAGAAAAAATGCGGTCATGATGGAAATGACGGAAATCATGCAAGGGACGAACAGTCGGGAGTCGAAGATGGTGAAAACGATTTGGTTGATAGCGTCGACAGAGTTCAGCGAAGCCCAGGTAGGCCTAAGATAATTCGTACTGGAAGGCCAGGACGACCACGTAAGGAGTACAATATGCCTAACGCTATTGGTGTTACCGACGTCCAAGTACCGAGTGGAGTCAAGGAGGCTTTGAGCTTGACACAGGTTGAAGAATGGAAGATTGCGATGCAGAAGGAGTATTCTCAACTACAGTCCACCAAGACATGGAGTCTTGTAGATCTTCCTCCTGGCGAGAGAACTATTGGATGCAAATGGGTGTTTGCGGTTAAAGGAGACCAGTACGGCAACGTGGAACGGTTCAAGGCTCGCTTAGTCGCAAAAGGTTGTGGACAGGAGTACGGCATAAACTACACAGAAATATTTTCTCCAGTGGCTAGGTATTCTTCCATCCGATTGGTGATTGCACTGGCTGTCGAGAACAAAATGTTTATGCATCAAATGGACGTCTCAGCTGCGTATCTTAATAGCGACCTAAAAGATGTAGTCTACATGCGGCAACCGGAAGGGTTCGTGGACACAGGGTATCCAAAAAGGGTGTTGAGGTTGCACAAGTCTTTATACGGGAATTTGCAGTAATAGATGGCGGAGAGCTAAATCACTTTTTAGGCATGGAGATCGATCGGAATGGAGAGACGGGCAGTGTGGCAATTGGCCATAAGCAGTATATCGACGGGCTGTTACGAGATTATGGCATGGAAGACTGCAAGCCGAATGCAACACTTTTGGAGGTTGGTTATCAGAACCAACGTATTTTGGAAGACTGTCCACGAGTCAACCAGAAGCAGTATCAATCGCTTATTGGATCACTGCTGTACCTAGCAATGACTACGAGGCCAGACATTGCACATTGTGTGGCAAAGTTGGCTCAGAGGTGCAGTGACCCCCATAAGGAACATAAGGTGGCCGCTGAACGCGTCCTACGTTACCTAAAAGGAACTTCGGGCTTGAAGTTGCACTTTGTTCGAACTGGTGTGCCTGTTCACTGCTTTGTGGATGTACTGACCGCAAATCATTCAGCGGTTGGGCGATCTTTATGGCTGAAGCAGCGTTTTCATGGGAGTCGAAAAAGCAGAGCATCATAGCACTCAGTAGCACGGAGGTTGAGTATGTGGCGCTTTCAACAGCAGCTAAGGAGGCTGCTTACGTGCTGAAGCTGATATCTGAGATGGGTTTCGAGACGGCGCCAACATTGATGACCTACAGTGACAATCAGAGCGCTCAATGTTTAGCTAAGAATGCGAGTTTTCATGCTAGAAGTAAACATATAGATATCAAGTATCATTTCATAAGAGATTTGTATAAGAAAAAGGTCATTGATATTGAATTTCAACCGAAAATATGATTTCAGATGTGCTAACTAAAGCTCTATGTAAAGTTAAGCACACAAAATGTATTACTTCACTAGGGTTAAACTAAAAAGAATCTCTTGAATTATATATACCGCGGTGAGAAGGAGTGTTGAAAATATTTGCATATGCACCACTGTATATCTTATTCCTTTTCTTCTGAGTTTTACACTAATGTAACGAGTAACGAATTCTCTTTCCCTAATAAATCGTCAAACCGAATAGTTCTTAGAGAGGGAGTGTTATGTGCACTTATATTTGGATCAAACTATTGCTGTCGCCGGGCTGTGGGAACTGCCCGCGCAGCCGCTTATGACCCGCGAAAGGCGTGCGCGATCGGATTACGTTTGCACTTGAAGAGTGCTGATCCTGCATATTCGGCATTGACATTGTTGCCGTTGGTACATTGTGTACTCTATATATGTGCATACTACATCTCCCTCCTTTTGAAAAATAACGTAATACTATGAAGTTATTTTAGAAGTTTTTATTTCTTATTGCTATTTATTTATTGTTATATATATATATTTTTTTTTACTTTTATTATTATTATATACATTTTGTTTTTATAATTTCATTATTTTATTAAACCAATTAGTTATGGAAAGCGTATTTCGTTCCCCTTTTTGTATATATATATAAAAGTATTAAAAATATCATAAAAACTGTATGAAATTATGCAAATGATATTTGTAAATGAAATTACTGGTATAAGTTGTAAAAATTAATTATTAGCTTTATTAATAAAAATTGTTCATCTGTATGGTCGATCAGGCCATACTAGATGTTAAAGTGTTTATGAATAAAAAATTTTGAGTCTATCTAATGAACTATTTGTTTTTTATTTTTTATGGTGGAGATAATAATATTTTCTCTTTTTCCTATTTCCATTACAGTATACGGACCTGTATATTTAAAATATAATTTATGCCCTGTTCATTTCTTAATAAAACTTTATCTCCTACGGATATATGTATATCGTTAACGTTTTTATCATATATTTCCTTATTATTTTTCTTGTTATCTTCTTCTTCTATCATTATCCTAGCTCTTTTATATGCTACTTTATTTACTTTACTTTTATTACTTTGCGTAATCTTCTATATTATAGATTACTTCTATATTATTTATACTATTAAAATGTTTTGGCAAATTACACGGGTTTACAAAAAAAAATTGATGAAATACGCACTTCATGAAACTATGATTTTCGGTTAAGGTACATCTCCCTGAGTAAGAAATGGGCACTTTTAATTTTTTGTATGGTACAGTTTTTTTTTAAAGTGTAAAAAACGTTTTTTGCACTTCTTTAATTTCTAACTCGAGTTGTGGTAAACCGATTTGGGCTATCAAAGACTCATTTTACAGGTAAAAGAATGCCCTTTAACTTTCTTATACACAGCATTGAGTTCCATTCATTGGTTTAGAATATATTATATTTATATATATATTATATTTACTATTTATATATATATATTATATTTACTATAAAGTCCACCAAATCTAAGTATTCTTAGTATATGTAGTCTAATTAAATACATAAACGATTCGGGTAAATTTTCAGATCTATAAATGAAAAATTACCAATTTGTTTGTAAATGTACCCGAAATTTTAAAAAAATTTACCGAGGAAAAAATTTATTTAAAAAAAAATACTCTACGGAAAGTCCAAATGTTTTTTTTTTTTTACTTTTAATAATCAAATACAAAGTACAAAATTATAACATGTTCAAATTTTTTGCCGGATGAATTGATCGTCACTATTGGGGTCTCTCACCCCAGTGTGGGTCGTGTTGAAACAATAGACAAAAATATTGAAGCCAAATATCCCAGTCGGTTTTATCAACTGATATATATGAACAAATGTATTCGTTGAAAGTTCTATGGCTTCTCTACTGTTCCAACTGTTTGGTGGTGGTGGGCTGTTGAAGTTAAATTTTTAATTTTCAGGAACTTACATATGTCTTGTATAATTGAATTTCTGTATTCTGTTCCCATGTCCGAAATGAACGTCTTCATTGGACCGTACTTTAGAATAAAATCTTCAAATATAGCTTTTGCAACAGTGTTTGCACATTTATTGGCAATTGGAATGGCAACTAAATATTTTGTTAAATCTCATATAAGCGTGACTGCATATTCGTTATCATTATCTGATTTTGGAAGTGGACCAATTGTGTCCACTATCACTCTGTCGAAAGCATTTATTGGAATGTCTGTGATTGTCATAGGAGTCTTTGTATCTGTTGTCACTTTTGATTTTTGGCATGTTTGACATTTTCGTATGTATTCTGTAAAGTATCGATTCATACCTTTCCAAAAGTAATGGCTTTTGACCTTGGCCAAGGTTTTGGTAATACCTGTGTGACCTCCTTGTACTGGATCGTTCTGAAATGTAGACAGTATAGCTTCTTTTTCATTTTCTATTAGGGTCATGGTAATGTTTTTTAGTTCATCGATGGTTATTCTTGAAAACGCATCTGCTACGTAATTATCTTTACCCTTTAGATACTCTACTGTGAAATTATACTCCTCTAACACCAGTTTACAAAAAAAATTGATGAAATACGCACTTCATGAAACTATGATTTTCGGTTAAGGTACATTTCCCTGAGTAAGAAATGGGCACTTTTAATTTTTTGTTTGCTACTTTTTTTTTTAAGTGTAAAAAACGTTTTTGCACTTTTTCATTTTCTATCTCGAGTTCTGATAAACCGATTTTTGTCATCAAATACTCATTTTACAGGTAAAAGAATGCACTTCAAGTTTCTTATACACAGCATTGAGTTCCATTCATTGGTTTAGAAGCTACACTTCGTCAAAGCTGAAAATACCGGTACTTTAAAAATACCGGAACCGGTACTTTAAAAATACACGCCTAAAAACCGAAATTATTTTTATAACTTCTACTTAAGCTAAACTAACAAGACCATCAACTCAATAAACAAACAAAGGTTCGATTTTATATAGATTATTTCAGTTGGGAAAAAGGTGTATTACAGCACTGTTAGAGCCCTGTTAACCTCAGTTAACAGCTGTAAACGGCCAAAACACAAACGTTCCGAGCTTAAAAAATTCATATCAAAAAAATTTACTGGCGGATTGCAACGATCATTAGCTTGTTTTCTTTGTCAAAGTACCATCTAATTATATAAGCTATAAAAATAATTTCGGTTTTTACGCGTGTATTTTTAAAGTACCGGTTCCGGTATTTTTAAACTACCGGTATCGGTTTACCACAACTCGAGTTAGAAATTAAAAAAGAGAAAAAACGTTTTTTACACTTAAAAAAAAAACTGTACCATACAAAAAATTATAAGTGCCCATTTCTTACTCAGGGAGATGTACCTTAACCGAAAATCACAGTTTCATGAAGGGCGTATTTCATCAATTTTTTTTTGTAAACCCGTCTAATTCAAGTCTCATGCGTGTCAGTTTGGAGTTAGGATTTGTCATTGAAAACAAGTACGTGGTCTGTGATCTGTTTTGACAGTGAAATGTTTGCCATAGATATATGGTCTGAAGTATGTTTCGACATTGAAGTGTCTGCCATAGATATATGGTCTGAAGTATGTTATCGCCCAATGAATTGCTGCCAGTTCTTGTTCTGTCGTGCTTTTGTTGCTTTCACCCTTTGTAAATGTTCTTGATGCGTATGCTACTGGAAGTTGGGGTCTATTTTTGTTTTTAGTTAAAACTCCTCCACACACTTGCCTATTTGCTTATGCAAAATTCTTTGCTGAAATCTGGGTATTGTAGCAAAGTAGGGCTTATTAGTGCCGATTTTAGATGTTCGAAGGCAAATTGGCAATCAGCTGTCCATTCAAATTTATATTTTTTTTACATAATCTTGTTATGTGACGAAAATAGTTTTGTATAAAGAGCCTATAATAATTGCAGAATGCAACGAGTCGTCTAGCGCTGTCCGCTTCATGTGGGACTGGGTAATTTTTAATGACGTTGTTTGAGAGTGCAATGTGGACCATGTCTGTGCCATAAGGATCCCGGTCCTTATGGGTGTTGACGAGGCCTATTTCCGTAGGGAGGAAAATAAAGCCCCGGAGTTATAAGATGGAATGATAACTGATTTATTCTGAATTGGACGCAAGCTTATATACTACTTGGAGAACGGAAATTAAGTGTACAGAATAGTGGAGTTGGTTGTATCAGGAGTAGGTCAGTAAATTTTAATTATGGTAGCGGTTAACGTAGTTGGGTCTGATGACACTGCAGAATGCACTGATCGCTTGGCGGTTCGGTGAGACATCGAGTCAACCGTTGACATTGACTATGTAGAACAGGGGTGCTCAAAGCTGCCTTATGGCAGTGCATTTACAAACACAATTAAAAGAAAATCACACGCACGCGAGTAACGACTCACACACAGTCATGAAAAAGACAGAAAACAATTTGCATTGTGAGTTGAGGCGAAAAAAAAAGTTCAATGGAATTGTTGTTGGCTTGGCTCGTTACGGACAGCGACACAAAGAAGAACTTGCGTGTGCCCCAGGAAAGTATGGGATGTGCCGCTCCGTATGCTATGTGCCAAAACAAAAACAAATGTGCCCGTGTGCCATAGGACTAAGCACCCCTGATCTAGAATATGTGGATCAGGAAATATTATCTGCCGTGGGTGCAACTGGGCGGCTGGTACTGTTACCAACTATAGTACTGCTTGATTCGTTGGTCGTTGGCCATGTTGAGCAACATTGAGAACGAACAGACGTCGTACTTTTTGTCGTCGGGCAATATTCCTTTATCTGTGCATTTATGTCCTAGAAAAGTGACTTCATGCATGAAAAATTAGCATTTTTCAGGATGTAATTTGAGGTTGTATTTTCTAAATTTCTCAAAAACGTAAGTTAAGTTTTTAAGCATATGTTTTTCGGGACAACCGATGACTATTGGTTCATCCATGTAAAGGAATGCTTGGAAAGGATGTAATCCAAAAATGCTATAGTCATCATTCTCTAAAAAGAGTTTGGCGCTATTTTTAGACCGAATGGTTATCGCGTGAAACGATACGAACCATTGCTTGTTGAGAAAGACGTTATATCTCTAGAACTTTTTTCAAGTTCGATTTGGTGAAAACCGGACATTAAGTCGAGGCATGAAAAATATTTGGCTCTACCTAGTTGATCCAAAATGTCATCAATTCTAGGGAGTGGGAATTTGTCGGACAAAAGTTTTTTAGTAATTTGACGATAGTCAATTCCTAGTCGCCATTTTTTCTTGTCGGAATTCGGAAGTGACTTCTTTGGTACCAACAAGAGTGGGCTATTATAAGCAGATACAGATGGTTCTACTATGTTGTCATTAATAAGTTTTTGTACTTGCGTTTCAGTTTCATCTTTTTGGCTATAAGGACTTCTATAATTTATTATATATACTGGTTCATCGTCCCTCAATCTCAATTATTGCTTATAGAAATTGTTTTTTTCGTTTCGATTCCGTATCTAATCCGAATAAGTCACTATATTTGGTGCAAGTTGTTGTTAGCTGTTTATGGAATTGTGGAATAGTGGAACATTTTTTGAAAGTTGTTTAAGTAGGGGAGAGGTCTGTAGGTAGGTACAGTTTTTGTTTTTAGTCTCCCATTTTTACATTCGCTTAGTCTTTTAGCTGTAAAATAAAACAAAAAAAATTGTTTTTCCTAGGGAAAATTAAAAATTTTTTTTTTATTTTAAGTGCTCTTTGAACTATTACATTTTCCCTAATTTCAGAGAAATTTACTCTGCAGAAAGCGACCTCTGTAGAGCTGAGGTCTTTTTGTATGCAAAACGGGTGTCTCAACTTAGACGCTCAAAGTGTCCCAACTTACACAAAAAGGGTAGTTTTCGATAAAAATGAATAAAATTTTTAATGTTTTATAGAATTTTTAAAAAAGTGGACAAAAACTTTTTTGGTGAAAAATGGTACACGACTCTCACAGCTTAAATCTGGCTAGAGCCTGGCTTATAATGTTTACCCCAAAAGTTTTGTCACTAAAAACAATTACAAAAAAAAAAAAAAAATTTATTAATTAATTTTGAGAAAATGGAGTATCCCAACTTACAGACCGTCCCAACCTACAGACCTCTCCCCTATTAATGTATAAACAATAAGGGCAAACGCTATAGCCAAAAGTTGTTTCAATGCCAATTACTCATTTACTGCATTTATGCCACATTTTAAAAGATGATTTAAGCTCCTGTGGGGTTACTTTGGGCGTTAGAATGGGCGTGACCCTCGACTGACAAGCTAGCGCTACATAAGGACATTACATAAAACGGATGATAACACTAGTTTACAAAATAAATTTTTGAAAATACACCAAGAAAAATGAAGGGAGTTTCTGGATCTAAAAACGGAAGTCAAAAATTTGATTTATGGGTAAATTTTTTTAAAAAAGATTTTTTAAAGAACCTTTTTTGGTATCTTCAAATTATATCTTATTTAATTTATATCTCGAAATGCGCTCAGCCAATTGAGCTAATATATGCTTTAATTTTCAAATATGTCATCAGCCTTTAACTTTGCCAAACGAATGAAAACAAATTATTGCCACGCTGCCAAAAAAAAAATGACAATGAAAAGTAATTCAATATTCTGGCAAAAGTAATGCTAATGGAAAAATATTTCATTAAATTTGAAAATTCAATTTTAGTGTTTGTTTTTCAGTAAAAATAATAATGGTAATTAAACAGTTTAGCACATTAACATTTTAAATAGAAAGTATCAGCCCCTTTAAAATGAACGTAATTTTGTAAGTTTATAAAGTAGGTTTTCACTATGGACGGCAGTCCATGTAGTGACGAAGCGCACCAGGAGAGTGTGCGAAGGCGACTACTATTATATAGCCGCAGAATTGAAAATCTGCTGTAATCGCGAGTGATACATCAAATTAAAGGTATTGCTAAAACTTAAAGGATTGCATACCAAGACCTCAAGAAAATCAATTGGTTTGGGAGAGAGAGCGGTGAAAGTGTAAAAGTGAAAATTTAGGAATTTGGGCCGGTGGGGATAATTGGCCCCCCGCAATACGTTATTTGTATTCCCACTGAAAATGCGCTTAATATGAGGGGTCATATCAGAAAATCGGACGCTTCGTTCAAAAGTTATACCGAAAACAAATTTTTGTGGGCCTACTCAAAATGAAATTTTAATTCTGTTTGTCAGTTTGTCAGTTTGTCCAAAACATGTTTTTTAATTTCTGAAAATTTGTTATGATGTTCATCAGATCGATATAAGAAACTTTAGTTCTACCACTTTTGGAAAAACCCGCTAGTTTAGCGGGAAAACAGCTATAAATAGCTAAAATACGGAAGGCTGTAACTTCTAAACTACTGAAGCTACAGACTTGTGCTGTATCTCGTTTGAAAGGTATTTTGAAATGCTATAAGCGCCCCGTATATTTGTGTAAATGTAATAGTTAAAAAGATGTGCACAAAACAAATTTTTTTTTAGCTATTTTTATTTTTTTCAAAAACGGCTCTAACGATTTTCTTTAAAACTTTAGACTGTATAGCCCTTGAGATTCCTTAAATTTTGGTATATAACACATTACTGTAAAAAGTCACGTTTAAAAGTTATTCAGAAACGAAAATGGCCACTTTTGCTAGCCCAAAACAACTAACTCTGCCTAAGCATTGCATTTTGTAAGTGCGGATCCAAACTGTATTTTAATACAATTCTATAAATAAATAAATACATAATAAAAAAATAAATAATTGAATAATTGAATAATTGAATAATTGAATAATTGAATAATTGAATAATTGAATAATTGAATAATTGAATAATTGAATAATTGAATAATTGAATAATTGAATAATTGAATAATTGAATAATTGAATAATTGAATAATTGAATAATTGAATAATTGAATAATTGAATAATTGAATAATTGAATAATTGAATAATTGAATAATTGAATAATTTAAGTACATAAGTACATAAGTACATAAGTACATAAGTACATAAGTACATAAGTACATAAGTACATAAGTACATAAGTACATAAGTACATAAGTACATAAGTACATAAGTACATAAGTACATAAGTACATAAGTACATAAGTACATAAGTACATAAGTACATAAGTACATAAGTACATAAGTACATAAGTACATAAGTACATAAGTACATAAGTACATAAGTACATAAGTACATAAGTACATAAGTACATAAGTACATAAGTACATAAGTACATAAGTACATAAGTACATAAGTACATAAGTACATAAGTACATAAGTACATAAGTACATAAGTACATAAGTACATAAGTACATAAGTACATAAGTACATAAGTACATAAGTACATAAGTACATAAGTACATAAGTACATAAGTACATAAGTACATAAGTACATAAGTACATAAGTACATAAGTACATAAGTACATAAGTACATAAGTACATAAGTACATAAGTACATAAGTACATAAGTACATAAGTACATAAGTACATAAGTACATAAGTACATAAGTACATAAGTACATAAGTACATAAGTACATAAGTACATAAGTACATAAGTACATAAGTACATAAGTACATAAGTACATAAATACATAAATACATTAATACATTAATACATAAATGAATGAATGAATGAATGAATGAATGAATGAATGAATGAATGAATTAAATAATTAAATAATTAAATAATTAAATAATTAAATAATTAAATAAATAAATAATTAAATAATTAAATAATTAAATAATTAAATAATTAAATAAATAATTAAATAATTAAATAATTAAATAATTAAATAATTAAATAATTAAATAATTAAATAATTAAATAATTAAATAATTAAATAATTAAATAATTAAATAATTAAATAATTAAATAATTAAATAATTAAATAATTAAATAATTAAATAATTAAATAATTAAATAATTAAATAATTAAATAATTAAATAATTAAATAATTAAATAATTAAATAATTAAATAATTAAATAATTAAATAATTAATTAAATAATTAATTAAATAATTAAATAATTAAATAATTAAATAATTAAATAATTAAATAATTAAATAAATAATTAAATAAATAAATAATTAAATAAATAATAAAATAATAATAAAAAAAATAATTAAATAAATAAATAAATAAATAATTAAATAAATAAATAGTTAAATAAATAAATAAATAAATAAATAAATAAATAATTAAATAATTAATTAATGACGCTACAGTGCCTAATCTTAGGTGGGGTTCAGCTAAGATTAGGGGTCAGAACTGTGTGCTCTGGTTTTTTCTATAGCCAAGCCATTAGCTACAACAGAAAACTTTCGTGTAGATATTAAATATTTGTTAAAGCGGGCCGAAAGAGTAAATTTTAGGTAGCGTACTTATTTAGTCGCATCTAAAATCATTTTTCGTCACAAAATTTGATATCAGAACTTTTGTACGTTGAAGGTGCGATCGTCACTATTTTTATACCTCGTTAAGAGGTGTTTTTGTTTGATATAATATTAGATGCACAGTAAAAAATAACTTTTTTTCGAATAAATCGAAAAAAAATGGCGGCTGTGCTGAATTTCTTCATAGGCCCACTTTTTCAAAATCACTTCTTTGGCACGCTAAAGTCTTTAAAAATAGTCCAGCGTTTTTCCCTTTATAGGCAATTTATATTATATTGCATATTATATTATATTGCAGCGTGCCGAAAAAGTAAAATTTAAAAAGTTTATTTAGTCATGTGTTGTTTAATCATTTTTCGTCACAAATATTGATATCAGAACTTTTGTAAGTTGAATGTGCGGTCGTCACTAGTTTTTAAGAGGTTAAGAGGTGTTTTTTTTATATCAGAAGTTTTTGTTTTAAACACGAGTCGTATCAAATATATCTACTACTTTCTTCTTTATTCTTTTGCTGCCATAGGATCTAATATTAGCGTTTTTCCCGCTAAACTAGCGGGGTTTTCAAAGTCGTAAAAGAAAAGTTTCCTAAATGGAATGGTTCAACACAATTTTAACGATTCCTTGACGCTAAATTATAGTTTGGGCAGCGTTAGTTGTTTTGAGCTGGCAAAAAAGGCTATTTTCGTTTCTGAATAACTTTTAAACGTGACTTTTTACAGTAATGTGTTATACACCAAATATATATACCAAAGAAAAATAAAAATAAAGTTAAAAAAAAATTTGTTTAGTGCATAACGTTTTAACTATTGTATTTACACAAATTACATTTAGGGGGCGTTTATAGCATTTCAAAATACATTTCATTTCATTTAAGCGCATTTTAAGAAGAATACAACGAGCATAGCATGCGAGAGGACAAATATCCACACCGGCCCCAACAGATCCTTTAATCCTTTAAGTTTTAGCAATACCTTTAATTTTGGGTATTACTCATTACGATCGGACTATCACAGCAGATTTTCATTTCTTCGTGTTTCAAATAAAAACACCTCTTAACGAGGTAAAAAACTAGTGACGACCGCACATTCAACATACAAAAGTTCTAGTATCAACATTTGTGTCGAAAAATGATCACAGATATGATTAAATAATTGACTACCGAGTAAAAATAAGTAAGCGGATCAGAACAAGTCAGTGAATAATTAAAAACTAATTTCACCAGTTTACAAAAAAAAATTGATGAAATACGCACTTTATGAAACAATGATTTTCGGTTAAGGTACATCTCCCTGAGTAAGAAATGGGCACTTTTAATTTTTTGTATGGTACAGTTTTTTTTTAAAGTGTAAAAAACGTTTTTTGCACTTCTTTAATTTCTAACTCGAGTTGTGGTAAACCGATTTGGGCTATCAAAGACTCATTTTACAGGTAAAAGAATGCCCTTTAACTTTCTTATACACAGCATTGAGTTCCATTCATTGGTTTAGAAGCTACACTTCGTCAAAGCTGAAAAAGTTGGAAAAAATGCAAAAAAGCTGACATAAATGGCTTCTTTAAAAATACACGCCCACAAACCGCGAAAAACTGTGGAATATGTATTCAATACATATTGATTGACCAAAATGGGAAACCCCCCTCCCCCCTAACGCCAACAAACCGCGAAAAGCTATGGCGACCACAGTTTTAAAGCTAGAGCAAAAGTGTAAACGCCTGTTTGTTTGGATTATTAATGCCAACTGAAATGTAGGCACTCAGTAAAAAGTTATAAGCAAATAATAAAATGTCCGGTAGATGGCGCCACTTTTAAGCGGCTGCTTGGTTTGCCCTGCTTCAGACTGCTTGCTTTAGCTGAGTAACGGGTATTTGACAGTCGAGGCACTCGACTATAGCGTTCTCTCTTGTTTTTATTTGCATTAAAGTGACTGTCACGCGCTACATGTCGCACGTACAGTTTTTTTCCGTCGTTTTGTTAGGTGGTTTTTCTCGAACCTTAACAGAAAAAAACGGTTTAGAAACAACTTTAAAAAATACCAAAAAAATACTTTAAAAAAAAGGACATTTTTGTACTTAGCTTAGTTAAGTACCCATTTAACTAGAATCAAATATTTGTGCAAAATCATATAGAATTATATTTTTTCAAGTTTCAAACTTTTTGGATTGGTTGACATCTTTAGAGAATTGCCCATATACTAATTAACTCACTTTTTTTTAATAAAACATGAAATCGGTTATGTTGTTTGTAATTGTCAAGGATTGTTTTGGCTTAGTTGCCTGGCATACAGTACATAGACTGTCTGCCCAAATTCGTCGCAACTAGAACATGGACCAGTTGGATTAGGGTTTGCATATGAGGATCTGAAGACCACGGCGACAGCCTATGTTGAATGCAAATGAGTAAAACTTGATTTGAGATCTTCAGAATTTCTACTCATTTGCTTATGCATTTGTTTATGCACTGTATGCCAGGCATCTAAGCCGAACAATTAACATTTTGGTGACCCCGAAACAAACACAGCAACAGTTTCCAGAAACTATAAAGAATAGTAGCATATAGCATATGCGTTTCCGTTAAATAACAAACAGAACGTCTTAGGTATTGATGAATTGACTCGCGTATTATCATACTGCGGACCGCTTAGCCAATTGACTTCGCATGTGACCACAAGCAACTGTCTACTCACAGAGCAGTGGACAAAAAGCTCTACCTATAATCGGAATTGATAATCTCATTAGAGTCGAAGGCAGACTGGCAAAAAACCATCACATGGGCAGTTAATTCGATAGTGGGAAAAAACCTAATACTTAACTCGGTAGCTGCAGCAGTTAAGCAGGGGTAAGTGAGCCAACTGTGCCTATGGAACAGCCAGTTCCAGAGGTGACCCTGTTTCTGGAAGCCAATCTGAGGTACAGAATTCGGTGCCGACCGTACCTATAGTTATTTTGGAATTTATTCGTGAAAAATTTCCATCTGAGGACATTGCTCATAAAGAATTCGGAATTTCATATGCTCGTAGGATATCGTAAAATATCTGCAACAAAAATTGATTTTAACATTTTAGATTATACAAAAAAAGTTTTAAGTCATTCGGAAATAAACTTTAGAAGCTATGCTAAAATTAGTACCCTAACCTTTAAAACTTTAGGTATGTCACACCGCATTGTTCAATGTTTAAGTGCGTTTTCTCGAAACTACGTTTTGAAAGTCCGTGTTCACCGGCATTTCTAAACGGCTCAACCAATCGTTTTCAAATTTATCGCATATTTTTCTTCATAAAAAAAACCCGCCTCTGGGAAGCATTTTTTTTTATTTTTTAACTTTAAACATTTTTTTAAGCCCAAAATCAAATTTCTTTTAGCTGAAAACGCATTTTTTACTTAGAAAGAAATAAAAATTGAAAAAAAATAATAATAAAAATAAATGGCTTCCCTGGGAAGCTGGTTTTTTTTAATTCTTAAAAGAAAACTAAAAACAAAATGGAAGTCCGATCACTTTTGGCGGAAACACTTCTTAACGAGGTAAAAACTAGTGACGATCGCACCTTAAACATACAAAAGTTCTGATATCAACATTTGTGACGAAAGATGATAACACACATGATTAAATACCCTTTTTAAAAATTAATTTTTCGGCACTCTGCAATGCTTATAAAGGAAAAAAGGCTAGGCTAATCATCTTTCGTCACAAATGTTGATATCACAACTTTTGTATGTTTACCTCGTTTAGAAGTGTTTTTGTTTGATATCAGGGGTTTTTGTTTTAAACATGAGTTATATCATATCTTTATACTTTTGCTTCCATAGGATCTAGTACTAGCGTTTTCCTCCCGCTAAACTAGCGGGTTTTGTCAAAGTCGTAAAAAAGTTTTCTTTATGGAACGGTTTAAAATACAGCTTGGATACGCACAAACAAAATTAAATGCTCTAGCAGGATTAGTTGTTCTAAGCTAACAAGAGTGGCCATTTTTGTATTTAAATAATTTTCAAACGAGATTTTACAATAACGTGTTACATACCAAAATTTAAGGAATTTCAAGGTCTCTACGGATTGATGTTTTAAAGAAAATCATTTGATCCGTTTTTGAGAAAAATAAAAAAAAAACCTTAAAAAAAGTTAAAAAAAAATTGTTTTGATTGTGGTTTTTTAACCATTGCATTTACACACATTTTGTTAAGAAGGCGTTTATTTTATTTAAAAATACCTTTAATATGTGGTGAACCACAAGTCTGTAGCATTAATATTTCGCAAGTTACGGACTTACGAAATGTAGCCTTTTCTAGCGGTTTTCCCGCCAAACTAGCTTGTTTTTTAAAAAGTCGTAAAACAAAAGTTTCCTAAATGGAATGGTTTAAAACAATTTTAACCCTACAGTTTGGAAACGCACATCCAAAACTAAATGCTTGGGCAGCGTTAGTTGTTTTGGGCTAGCAAAAGGGGCGATTTTCGTTTCTGAATAACTTTAAAACGTGACTTTTTACAGTAATGTAAAAGAATATACCAAAATTTAAGGAATTTCAAGGGCTATACAGTTTAAAGTTTTAAAGAAAATCGTTAGAGCCGTTTTTGAGAAAAATAAAAAAAAGCTAAAACAGGAAAGGAAGCTAACTTCGGCCAGCCGAAGTCTATATACCCTTGCAGGTAATTCTTATTTAATTACAAATTACAAAAATCTGAATTTCGATTTGCAACAAACCGAATTATAGCAATTTTGATAATAATTGATTGATCATTCCTATATAATATAGTCGTCCGATTTATGTAAAATTTATTTCGAAATTCTGAAATAATAAAATAAAGTTATATTCAAAAGTAAAAGAGAATACAATAAAAATTAACAAAGCAATATTTTTTTCCTATTAATTTCCCATTAATTTTCCGATCGTTCCTATCGGAGCTATATGATATAGTCGTCCGATTTTTATAAAATTTAATTTGAAATTTAGGACAATTAAAAAAATTATATTCCCAAGAGCAGAAGGTAATATGTTAAAAAACACCAAAGATATAATTTTTTTCCATTATTTTTCCGATTATTCCTATTGGAACTATAAGATATAGTTGTCCGATCCGGGTGGTTCCGACTTATATACAATCTGCAATAGAAAGACGACTTTTGGTAAAGTTTTATCTCGATAGCTTTAAAACTGAGGGACATGGCTAGATCGACTCGTCTAGTCATGCTGATCAAGATTATATATACTTTATATACTTTAAATTTTCACTTTTCACCGCTCTCTCTCCCAAACCAATTGATTTTCTTGAGGTCTTGGTCCTTTAAGTTTACCTTTCATTTGGTGTATTACTCATTACGATCGGATTATCACAGCAAATTTTCAATTTTGCGGCTATATATAGCAGTCGCCTTCGCACACTCTCCTGGTGCGCTTTGTCACTACATGTACTGCCGTCCATAGTGATCAGCATCGCTAGTCGAGTCGAGACTATCATATAAAAAATTACAGAAATTTTGTATTCAAAAATCGGTTTGGTGAACGGGTTTTCCATAAAAATAACATTACCATTAATAACACTCTATTTTATGATTAAATAGTGTCCGTTAAGGGTTAGATAAATAATAAAACTTTTTGATCTATTTATCTATATTTCAAAACAGCCTACTACAGAACGTAGCCCGCATTCCGGAATTCGAACAACTATGGCGTGATATACTTTACAATCCAAAAAGCTTACACCCTACCTTTAACGGTATTTGGCACTTACTACAAATTCGGACGAGTCGAAGGTTCCTGCAATGCCGTTTACTGCCAGAGATGGAACGAAAAATAAGCTTTCTAGCATCGTCTGTTAAGTTTGGTAACCAGAAAAGATATCAGGATTGGTTTCAGGATAAATATTTCGCAACACCAGAGTCTCACAGCTTGCGCTCAGATCTAATTCGTTTTCTTATAAATGTAATACATCCTACTAACGATATGCTATGTTCAGATATTATACCAAGATGGGCAATTATAGGCTGGCTCATCTCATCCTGCACAAATCCAATTGCTTCGGCCAATGCCAAGTTGTCTTTGTTTTACGATTGGTTATTTTTCGATCCTGCCAAAGATAATATTATGAACATAGAGCCTGGAATTCTAGTTATGTACCACTCTATTAGAAACCATCCGTTTGTAAGTAGCACGTTGCTGGATTTCCTATGTCGAATTACCAAAAACTTTTATGTAAAACATGAAGATAGAATTCGAATGGGTGTTTACAATTCATTGAAATTAATTTTGGAAAAGCAGGTAATTCTACAAATATACAAAGAAACATTTTTTTAAGTAATATAAAAAGTTACTTTTTGTTTGTTATGTTTTATTTTTTGTACGAAGGTGATACCAAATATTCAACCCCTTTTTGAGTCCTCAAAACTTGACAGAGACCTACGAAATTTAATACGGGAAAACTTTAGAGAGTTTTTATCAACGGCTACTAGTGTCAGTCAGCCCCTTTACCCTTCAGTGCATTCAATTCTTGCTCACAATGTTAAAAAAGAAATTGATCAGCGATTTTTCCAAGGTGGTTAGTATTGGTAGTCCTAAAAGTATATATCGTCAAATTAATCTGTTTTAATATTCAATGACAGAAAACGTTGATCTTCATGGAACTGGCATTAACATTAGCCATAATAGTGGAACCATCCTTTCATTAGTAGATGAAGACAACAAATTAGCACTCATGCCAACGGATCAAGAAATTGAAAGTGTTTTTTGCGACGAAGCTGCTGAACATTTTGGAAAACTGTATAAAATTGAGGACAACACTGATGACGATGACGACTTGCCTTTGTCAAAGGTTAATATTCATTAAATCACCCTAAGAGTTTATTTATACCTATTTATATGCGTTACTCGTAGAGTAAAATGGTATATGGTTTTAGTCGGATAGTATGTAACAGGTAGAAAGAAGCGTTTCTGACCTTATACGGGGGTGTCACAGAAATCTCTTCCAACCGAAGACGGTTGGTTTAGTGCATTGATGTACGCAGGAAACATAACGGTTTTCGGTTAGAAGAGATTTCTGTGACACCCCCGATAAAGTATATATGTTCTTTATCAGGATCACTAGCCGAGTTTATCTAGCCATGTCCGTCTGTCCGTGTGAATGTTGTGATCTCGGTTTTGGATTTATATTCCTTAGCCTCTTATTCAGATCAAGTTTGTTATGCGAATGTGCCACGCCCACTCAAACGCCCACAATCGCTGTGTGGCGCCTAAATTGTTTAAGTTATTGTAAAAATGCAAATGAGACATTGTTTTGATTATTAATATCCATCCACACAACTTTTTAAAATCGGACCATTCTTTAAAAAGTTATACTTAACGTTTTTGCCCAATTGATGGCCCCTGATTAAAACATTTGGTAATAGTCTAGATGAGGGGCCCCAAAAATCGCAAAAATTACCCTCGATGGACCGCGATTTCTTAGGAATTTACGTGCAGAAGATTATCGGCGGAAATGCATGGTTCTCTTGTAATTGCATTTCAAAGTTGCGTATTTTGTTATAAAAACAAAGTACCTTTTTTAGGATTCTTATTTGTGACATTTTGCTATAAAAACATTTGAGCTTTCCATTTGTTGTCAAAATAATAAGCGTTCGAAAAAATTCGACAAAAATGTGAAATTGTTTTTATAGCAAGCCAGACCCCACAACCGCGAATTAAATATCCTCGGTGGACAGTGATTACTTAAGAACAGTGATTACAGTGATTACTTAATTTATAAAAATGTTATAAAAGTAAATTTCAAGAAATCGCTGTCAACGGATTGCAAACAATTCGCGGCAGGCAAAAAATATTTAAAAAAAAAATCGCGCGATTTTTTCCAAATTTTTAAGTACGTGTATTGCGGTTAGGTTTATAAAATTTGTGCATTATTGGTGTAGCTTTCAGGGCTGTGAACCCATATTATTTTGGCATAAGTTCGGTTCGGGGTTCAAACCTAATCGACTGATAAGGTTCCGGTTTGCGAACCGCTTCATTGATGAGCCGGAGCAGGGTTCAGTTTCGAACCAGGGTTCGAATAAATTAATTTTTTTAAATTAAATAATAATTTTACAATATCTCTGATTTTTTTTTGGTACTTTCACATGATCAATTCAGATGTTAAATATATTTTTTGTAACATTCCGCATAAAAAATCGTCTAAAGCATTACTGGAAATACTATATACTATATACATATATATACCACCATGAATTTAACCATGTAAGTTTTGGAAGATGAAAGCTATTGAAAAAGAAAGTTATTATTATTAAAGATTGATTGAATTAGAATTATGCATTGCATAGACAATATATTTGCGTATTTTTAATTCCCTTAGTAAATGTTATTACAAACAGAAAATTAAATAAAAAAGAAGAACACAAAACCGAACCGAACCGAATTTTAAAAATAATAGTTCCGGTTCAGTTCCGATTCAATTACAAAAATATTCGGCAGTCCGGTTTACGGTTCGGTTCGTTTTCTAAAAAATGTGAACCACTCCGGTTCGGAGTGGTTTTGCTCCGGAATGGTTCACAGCCCTGGTAGCTTTATACGATTTTCTTAAAAAATATAAAAATTAATTACTGGTTCAGTACCTGCCTATACTTATATAAAAAAGCACCCGTTGCAGGAATCCATAATAAACAAAAATCAAAATTGGCATTTCTGATTTAAGGGGGGACACCTGAGTAAAATTTTTAAAAAATCCAAAAATTTTTTTTGTTTAAAATATTCTTTAGGGTCTTAAAAATAACATACCAAAAGATAGAGTCCGGCAAATGTGTCTAAGTATAGAAATTTTCCATTCTGCCGCGATGCCCCATATGTATATCCCAGGCACCTTAAAACATTAAACGCGTTTTTCTCGAAACCACTTTTTTTGAGACTGCCGGAAACATAACTCGAACAAATCTTCATCGATCGATCTGAAATTTTGACAGCATATTCAAAATACCTATGTCTATTGTCTATTATATTGCTTACTTTTTTTTATCAACAATTTTGTGACGTTTTTTTCAATCACTTTTTTTTAATCACTCACCATTTTGCAAAAAATCAATATCCTACGCAAAAATCGTACGTGTGTCGATAGCTGTTGATGTAAAGAAACTAACAAAATTTAGATAAAAAATCTAGATCAAAAATTAAGGACGTTAGCTTTCCGGCCATGGACCCCCTTGAAAAAAAATGTATTTTGTACTTCGAACCTAATATTATAAAACCTACTTTACAAATTTTCGATTGGCTTTTTCATTTGGCCAAAAAAAATCGAGAAAATCCGCTTTTTTCCCCATTTACTCAGATGTCCCCCCTTATGCAACAAAAACCTTCTTGTTTTTTATAGCAAAACCTTTAAAGTCCTAGGAAATGCTACTTTGTTTTTATAGCAAAACACGCAACAACCCATATGCTAAGTTTACTATCCATGAACAAAAAAAAAAATTTTCCGCTAGATGTCGCTTTGCAGCCGAGTAGCGGGTATCCGATAGTCGGGGTACTCGACTATATCGTTTTCAATAATTTATTTTCAGGTACGACTAAAAGAAAAACCGAAGGTGGAACTTACCGAGGCAATAGCTGAATCGTTTGATTCATTTGTTACAAAGCGAAACTCATATACATGGGAGGTATTTTTGAATGATTTTCGGCCGTTACCAGCGTCCGCGTTCGAAGAGTTCCAGCTTAATTATGTGATATCAAATACGGTTTTAATTTTACGTGAGACTTTACCTCAACAAAACATATTTTCGGAGAGTAAAACCGAGGAGAAGTTTTTGGCAAAGAGTATTAGTTATCCCTTGTATGGGTTGTTTCGGTTTCTTTATGAAAATGATGAAAAGTGCAAAAAGCCATTTCAAACTTTATTGTCGGAGTTATGTGAAGGCATACCTGAAATGGGATACTTGCTTCTGTACTTTATGAAAGTTTATTGTAAGCTTCAAACGCGCAAAAATTCTCAGCAATCATATCAGTTCAAAACAACTATTTATCGACAAATTTGCGATGCGGTTGATGATAAGGTGGGCAACTGCCTGGTGCGAGATCTCGATCTGCTTGAGAAGAAAAACACAAATATTTACTTGTGGCTTCTACCTGACATATATAGAGAATTTAAGTCGATAGCCACTAATAACATTGATATTTTGCGAATAACACTGCGCTGCATAGATGCAAAAAATGTGCGTGACATAATTTACTCAGTGGCACAAGGAAAACTAACTATATTTAAACATGATGGACTTATTGATTGTATTAGAGAAAGTCTTGAATTTGAGACTTACGAACAGTTTTGCCTATGGCAAATTGTTCAAGCTCACGATGTGCCGCTTAAGAGTATTCAGGTATGAAACCAAAATGATTAAAGTTGTGACAAATTTACTGGATTTTCTTTCTAGGACCTATTGCCAGAATTGGAAGCTGCAAATCATCCCGAAGCATTAAGCCATTTTCTGTTATTGTTAAAAAATGAAGAACCAACCAATGAAATAATTCGGTTAATGCTAAGCAGAGAAACCAAGTCGAGGGGAGATCAATTTGTAACCTCTGCTTTAAGGTAAACTCTTTCATCTTTACTTAATAATTTGCAGCTACTAATAAGAGGTTAGTCACCCCGAAATTCAAGATTTCTTTAGAATTTTCATGAAGGAAAACGTGCGTATTTAGATTGTTTTCTATCAAAATAATTTAAATTTAAAAATTCTAAAAACAGCATTTAAAAAAAACCGTTAAAACCGTTGGTAATACTCTAGAAAAGGAGACTCATCCTCGAATTTTGCGAAAAAATTATCTTAGATGGACCGCGATTTCTTGGAAGTCGCCCATGGTTCTCTTGTATTTGAATTTCAAAGTCCCCGGTTTTGCTATAAAAACAAGGGTGCTTTTCTCATACTTGTTATAAAAATCGTGTTGGGAGCGTATGACTCAGCCTCTGAAAGCCAAAGAGCCTTTTTAACGCCCACTCTAACCGCCATAAATGTGTTTGCTTCGTCAATACCTATCAATAAAAGTTTCCCACGCGCTTTCTAACGCTCACAAATATATAGTATATATATGTGTATATCTCCCAAATGCAAATTAACTTTCTCCTAAGTGATTTGGTCAAAAAAATATAATTATATTTAATTAACTTCACTTATCACTAAAATTTCATAGGTTGCACTTAAAGTAGTTCACTGCTCCGGTCTCTGTTCTGGTTCTTTCGGATCCCAAAAACGGACTGCCTGCATTTGGGCTCAATGATTAATAATCAATCTTCGGCTTAAGAGATTTTATCTCAAAGAATTGATTAAGAGAATGACTCAAGAGAGTCGGCAAAATAGGATGATGAAATTTGGCAATTAACTGTGAAATTGAGATTCTGCCGGAAATCGGTGTTTACATTATCGAGCTTCGAGGGTCGCTTTGGGGCTCCGATGTTTAATATATCGGCTTGGGATGTTTACAAAATCCGTTCAATGCGGAGTAAGAACAACGCTGCTGCTATGAAGAAAAACTATGATACGGCCTTGCTGCTGCCGCTTTCGGCCGAAAAAAAAGCTTAACAAGTTAAAGTAGTCGGGAGAGTTAAAATGTCTAGATTCCACTTTACTAGCCTTTCGTCTAAGCAGTTTCAATCTACGCTTTCCTTTGGACACGTAAAAGCTGTCTTGTCCCTTGAATCTACCTCAAAGTATCTTTCAAATAAAGACTGGTTAAGAATTCGGCATTTAGTTTGTTTTTTCTGCTATCCAGGCAAAGGCGAAATTTTCCTGGCTTATACACTACGACTAAGGGTGAGGACTACGAACTATCTGATTCTTCTTTCACTCCTATCTCAATCATTCGGTCTATTTCAGCATAAATTAATGTTAAATAATATTCGAGGCGGTTTAACTCTTTATAAACTTCTCTTTTTATTTCTTATATTTTCTGCGACCGGCTTGGCTTTGCTTTTTATACCCGTTACTCGTAGAGTAAAAGGGTATTAAACAAAAACACCTCTTAACGAGGTAAACAACTAGGGACTATCGCACCTTCAACATACAAAAGTTCTGATATCAACATTTGTGACGAAAGATGATTACACACATGATTAAATACACTTTTTAAAATTTATTTTTTCGGCACAAAATCGTTAGAGTCGTTTTTGAAAAAAATAAAAAAAAGCTAAAAAAAAAAGTTCAAAAAAATTGTTTTAGGCATATCTTTTTAACTATTACATTAACACAAATTACATATATGGGGCGCTTATAGCATTTTAAAATACCTTTCAAACGAGATACAGCACAAGTCTGTAGCTTCAGTAGTTTACAGCCTTCCGTATATTAGCTATTTATGGCTGTTTTCCCGCTAAACTAGCGGGTTTTTCCAAAAGTTTATATCGATCTGATGAACATCATATCAAATTTTCAGAACTTAAAAAACATGTTTTGGACAAACTGACAAACAGAATTAAAATTTCATTTTGTCTAGGGTCCCACAAATTTGTTTTCGGTATAACTTTTGAACGGAGCGTCCGTTATGATCCCTCAAATTAAACACGTTTTCAGTAGAAATAAAACTAACTAAGTGCGAAAAGCCAATTATCCCCAATGGACCCAACAGATTCAAATTTCTAAATTTTCACTCTTACACTTTCACCGCTCTCTCTCCCAAACCCATTGATTTATTTGAGGTCTTGGTATGCAATCCTTTAAGTTTTAGCAATACCTTTAATTTGGTATATTACTCATTACGATCGGACCATCATAGCAGATTTTCATTTTTTCGTGTATATATAGTAGTCGACTTCGCACACTCTCCTGGTGCGCTTCGTCACTACATGGACAGCCGCTCATAGTGATATTAGATTCGTGCAAAAGTATCTAACAGGTAGAAGGAAACTTTTCTGACCATATAAAGTATATCACTAGCCAAGTCGATCTAGCCATGTCCGTCCGACCGTCTGTCCGTCTGTCTGTCCGTCCCACTGTGGTCGGGCTTGTATGGGGAGGGCGGCCAAAAATACTTCTAGTAAAGATAAAAATTTTAAATTTTTTCCAAAATTCTATAAAAATATAATAAATAAAACAAAAACAAAAAATTGTTTATATTCAACCTACTTCTTAAGTTACACCCCCTGCTCTATATCCATATATCAACATTTTAAGACCGAACCATTTTGATTCTAGTTTTAGCACGTATATTTTATTCCAAAAGATCAAAAACATTTTTATTGAAAACTGAATTCTTTTTTGGGGGTAACTTTCGTTGTCCTGTTATAAAAGGATCAGACGAAAGAAGAAGACGATTGAGTAGGTCTTCGTTTGTGGCTATTCGAGAAATTTTTCTTGTGTGCTGCAGACGAAATTTTTTTATGTCCTTGTTTCTAGACTCAGCAGCTTCCTCTGACAATTCCCCAATCGACACTAGAGCGTGTTCAATTATGGATGGTCCATGAATTAAAATCTTGTGAACGGTAGGCGGAAGGTAATACCATGAATATGTCCTTGTCAGATCAAAGGCTATCTGGAGAGCAAAGGACTTAAATTTGTCCACATTAATTTTGTATCCTGAACCCAGTGCTTGTAATATTGTTGCGCATCTTTCAATAAGGTCTTTATCTAGGCCTGTAATTTCTGATGATAGCCCAGGATTACCAAAGAATTGTCTGGCAGTGTTTCCATCATTCGATGTACCAAAACCACCAACCTTCGGCTTATCGACGATCAATCCCATTTTCAAACGAAATTCTGTTTGAATATTCCTTTTTCTTTGAAGAACTTTTTCTTTACCATCAACGCTACGAACTTGCCAGACTTGTACATCAAGTCTGTACGACAAATGAATAAAATATTCAAAAAATCGTATGTATGCATGAAGAGGTGACAGTCCGAATTGGAATCGATCCTGATGAACTTCTCTTTCTAAACTTGTCTGAATATCGTTCATCTCTGTGGGCTTCGCGTTGCATACATAACATTTTGAAGATGGAGTTTTAGATAATGCGTTACAAATTTTGCCATCAACCATTGTGAGTTGCAAAATATGGTGAACATATATTGTTTTATTACCCACAGTTATTTTCGTCGAAACAAGATTATTAATTTTGTCTTTAAAGTATATTTCCTCCTTGATACTCAGTTCAGTTGATTCCTTTAAAAATTGAAATCGAACAGGTCGACAATATCGTGTGGATGCGGGTCGTGGGTTTTTCCATATAATTTTGGAAGTGTCTTCAGCTGCTACTAGGACAAGCGGAACATATGAAGTGACAAACAAGTGGCTGTCTTCCAAATTATTATTCTCCACTTTCTGCTTGTACTCGCTGTATCCAGAGCTTCCGTCGAAACCCCACTTCCCTATAAGTTTTAGGTTGCAAGCAGGATCGTCGACAACATCATTTATTACATTATCCTGCAACTCGATAATGCGCTTTGTTGTGTGGTCTAATAAGCTTTGAAGCTCCACTTCTGCATGTGCTTCACTAATAGTTATGTTTTCAGGATAACATTTTTTTTTTTCTTTTAAAATATTATCATAGCTGCAAAATAGCTCTGTAGTAAGTTTACTATTAACCAACTCCCTAATGAGGATATATTGGTGCTTTGTTAAATTTGCTTCCGTGATAAGCGAAATAACCTCATTAGCACTCAAAGGCGAGATTTGTTCTTCAACAGCCGCAGAACGTAAATATTCAGCAGCAGATTCATCTAAATCAGCAATCTTAGCAATCCGTCTTCTTTTTGTTCGGCTTGAACACTCAGAAAAACTAATTTTGGGACGACCACGCTCAACATTATTTACATCTGTAGTGTGTACATCGGAATTAAATGAAAACGATTCATTTTTCGAAAACCAATCCGAATACTTTTCCAAAACGAATGCTTTATTTCGAGAGGAGTTTCGCCAATATATTTCAAATCTCTTGCAGCAATAATTAACGCATTTTTCCAATTCATCCAAGTATTCAGCTTTCATTACGTAGCCATCATTCTCTATTTTCAATTTTAAAAATTGATATATACTTTGAGTCTTGACTGAATTTTTACCCGTCTCGGAACACCACCTATTATACATATAAATGCGGCTAAGTTCGCATTCGTAAGAAGCTCCTATACAAACAAACAGAGAATAATATGAAATTATAAATATGTATAATTTATAAAAAGAAAATGAACACATGAACTGAAATGACAATCACAACAAAACGAACAGAGACGTAGAGAAAGACGAAGACGAAGCTAAAAACAATTATCACAAACCACACCACAAAAAGCACTGTTTCACAAACGAAAAAAAACTATTGAAAACGGCGAGACCACGTGTTTCTTTTTAAGGTAACGCAGCGGCTAGCAAAAACTAGCAGCTGAAATTTGGTCAAAATAATCTGTAAAGATTGGTTAATATTTCAATATAAGTTTGATCGTTAACTTCGATTAACTTCACAACTAAAAGTCTAAGTGAAATTTTAGTTTACATATTATTTCCTAATAAAATTGGACAAGTATACAAAAATTATTAAAAACTAAACACAACATTCTAAGTACATGAATATAATTAAATATAATAGCTAATACTTTTGTTTACAATATTTAATAGTTCCATTGTTGTCAGAGTCTTTTTTAAATACAGTTTTTATTTTTTGATTATAGTCGTCACTTGCAACTCGAAAAACTGCAAAACCGATAAATTTTTTTCGTCTATGTTTAACTGCTATTCCTAAAGAGGACAGCTGGATCAAAACAAAAATAACAGCTGATTAAAAAAGTTTGAGCTATAAGGAGACAGTGTTGGCACACTTTTAGCGAAAATTTTAGCTTTTAATTTTTTATTTATGGCCTATGGGGCCGACCACTGTGCGTCCGTCCGTCCGTCTGTCCGTCTGTATGAATGCTGAGATTTTGGAAACTATAAACGCTAGAAGATTCTAGGGGCTAATACGGAGCGCAAGTTTTTCACGCCAATGTGCCACGCCCCCTCTAACGCCCACAAACCGCGAAAAACTGTGGCGCCCACAGTTTTGAAGCTAGAATAACGGGAAAAGGAATGTGTATTCTTTTCTTCAATACATATTGATTGACCAAAATGGGAAACCCCTTCGGCAACTTCCGTTTAGTAGATATTATTTGATCGGAGCTTATCAAGAACAAATTTAAAATATCCTGGTTGCTCTTCACTATATCCACTTTTCTCGAATAACATTCTCTGTATTTTTTCCATTTCTTTCTGAGTTTAATTGAAGATTGAGATTAAATTTTACTATTTACTTTGTTTACTAGTTTACAAGTGCACAGCTGACCAAAACAGCTGACTAAAGCAGATGAGCGACACAGCTGATCCAAACAACTGACCGAAACACCTTACCAACACCTGACATTCAAAAATGGAAAAAAAAGGTTTTTTATGTAAAATAACCTGCAATTGTGAATACATATCTCAAACTTTTTGGTATAATTTACTATAAACAAGAAAGGAAGCTAACTTCGGCCAGCCGAAGTTTATATACCCTTGCAGATCATTCCAATTCAATTTGAAATTACAAAAATGTTAAATTTAGATTTGCAACAAACAAAATTATTGCAGTTTACGTATTATATTGACATTATTGATCGATCCTTACTATGGCAGCTATATAATATAGTCGTCCGATTTATGTTAAATTTAATTCGAAATTCTGAAATAATAAAATAAAGTTATATTCCAGAGTAGAAGAGAATACAATAAAAATTAACAAAGCTATAATTTTGTTTCTATTAATTTTCCTTTAGTTTTCCGATCGTTCCTATGGGAGCTATATGATATAGTCGTCCGATTTTTATAAAATTTAATTCGAACTTCAGGACAGTTGAAAAAACGATATTCCCAAAAGCAATAGGTAATATGTTAAAAAAACACTAAAGATATACTTTTTTCAATTATTTTTACGATTATTCCTATGGGAGCTATAAGATATAGTTGTTGCAAACTTCTGACTAAAATCATTATACCCTCTTTAAGGGTATAAAAATGTATAATTTTACAGGTAATTTTTAATACATTTTTTGTTTATAAAAGAATAAAACAAATTTTAATTTGTAAAAATAGTTAAGGGCTTAAATTTATTATTCCCACTTCCAAAAAGTTTTTTTTTTGTTTATTTTTCTTGGAAAAATCATAGCTTAAAGTGGCAAAAAATCATTAAATCATTAAAAAACAAAGTTTCAACTTCGGCTTCATATTAACACCGACCTTCAACGACATCAGACGTATTTTTATATAGCTTCGCCGAATGATTAGAAAATATAGTGAAAATAACTGAATTAAATTCGCGAAAGACGGTCTGGGTAGCCATGGGTACATTGCCCATGAAAATTTTAGGATTTGTGGAATAAATTACTAATTGCGATAATCTATAAATTAAAAGCCAACGTGTCAGTGTCAAGCTCTAAAAATAACTAAAGATATTAAAATGAGCACGAACGTTGGCTTTCGTCAATACGAAACAATGCTTACTTCTCTATACGAGCTGACGAGTTAACTGAAACAACAAAAACTGCACATTGCAAGTGAACACTGCGAGAGCGAGCTCGCTCTCCCCTGCACTACTGTGTACAAGCGGCACCGCACCAAATGAGCCGAGGAGTGCCTAATGCCTATCCCCCGACCCCTACAACCTTACCAACAATATAACAACAACCACCAGCACAATACCCGTATTTACCACTGTGACTTCGACACTAATAACGACAAACAACACAACAACAACTACATCAACTGCAGTCACACGGCGCCCGGCATCGTCAGTTCTGACCGGCAAGCTCCCCCTCTCTCAACAAAAAAGTATGAAAAATGCAAACAAAACGTTAATACAAACTGGAATCGATCGCTATGTGCAAATAAAAAAATAATTAAGCTCGCAGTCTTCTAGAAAAACAAACGCACCACCGAAAAATCCGCTGACCAATAATAGAGTTTCGATTCTTCGTGACACAAACAAAGATAATGCTGCCACTCAAACTACCACGGCCAAGAAACCAAGGCCACCACCCATTTATGTTCGTCACGCAAATTTTCAAAAAAATAGCTGACCAAATTGGAGCTAACAAGTTCTAGGTAACATCAATGAAATAAAAATTCAGTTAAACGACCAACAAGATTATCGATCGGTGGCCAAATAACTAAATGAGGGAAAAATAAATAATTATACCTACCAACTGAAAACTAGCAAAGGGCTACATAGAAGGAATTGAACCAACAGTACCTACTATTGGGCTTTAATGTCAAAGCGGCTATAAACATAATAAACCGAAACAAAGTTCCACAGCCAATGTTCAAGATAGAACTGACGCCTGAAAATATGCACCTAAATAAAAATGAAGTTGACCTAATCTACAAGCTTCAATATCTATTGCACAGAAATACGGTTGAAGAACCCCGCAAACGGAATGGACCCGTCCAATGTACGAATTGTCAAGAATATGATCATACGAGAAAATTCTGCAAACTTCGCGCAGTCTGCGTTGTCTGCGGTGATACTCATTTAACTTTGGCCTGCCCACTAAGGAGAAACTATCTGCCAAAAGATGTAGCAACTGTGGGAAAAAGGAGATGAAAAACCGCCTAACCCAAAATAACTGGAGCTAGAAACCCGGCCACCCGCCAAAATCTTCCATACATACCATCAACAACGACTTCGAAAGTCTCTTTTGTCCAGGCGCTAAGCTACAACAACGGGTCATACGTCTCAATTCCAGATCCGACACTTGAACATACCACTCCAGGATTGTTGGAGCAACAGGCATCAAACATACTTTGGAAAGTATTTCCGTAAACACATCCCAATTACCTAGTGGTATAGAATTATTGCTGGCAACTATAACAAAAACAATGAGAGCAATACAGCAAACGCTGCAGGAGCTTGTGCGCACTCAAAATCTCCTCCTGGAGCTTCTAATCAAACAAAAATCTGATTACTCTTAAAATATCTTTCTGGAATGCGAATGGCATTTCACAGCACAATGGCGAGCTCATGCAGTTCCTTGATCATTATGACATTGACGCAATGCTCAAATCAGAGACTCACCTAACAAATAAAAACTACTTTCACCTTACGGGCTATACATTTTATTCGAAAAATCATCCTGATGGGAAGGCTCATGAAGGAATTGCAATTCTGATAAAAAAATCGCATTAGGGAATACGAGCTGCCATTATTTGCTACGACTTATATCCAAGCAACAACAGTACATCTCAAAAACCAAAGCGGCTACCTAAACCTAGCCTCTGTATACTGCCCACCGCGCTTCTCTATTACCGAAGCAAAATTCGTAAGCTTCTTTGATGCATTAGGTGACCGCTTTATAGCAGCTGGTGACTACAACGCAAAGCACATTAACCACATCTCGACTCATCAACCCCAAGGAAAAACAACTTTATAACGCGATAATAGCTCCACGAAACAAGCTTGACTTTATTTCTCCGGGAAAGCCTACATATTGGCCAACAGATCCAAACCAGAAACCTGGCCTTATTGATTTTGCTGTCACAAGAAGAGTGCCGCAGGCTCATGTTCGTGTGAAACACTTATCAGATCACTCGCCTATCTGGCTTTACCTCTACGACCATCCTCAGGTCACAGAACGCCCATATTCTTTAACTACTGGAAAAACAGACTGTCTCAAATACAGAAAGTATGTAAGTACGCATATTGATGACTGCCCAAACATTTCCTGTGAAGAAGACCTTGACAATTCAGTTGAAGCGTTATTGAATGTTATTACAATGGCTGCACAGCACTCCACGCAACATACAACATCTAATAAACTATTTAACAGCAAACGTGCTTCTAGGAACATCGAAGAACTTTTGTACAATAGGATAAGGCTTCGTCGAGAGTGGCAAGCCCATAGATCACCAGCCTCCAAGGAGCGCCTAAAAATAGCCAATTACATACTTCGCAAGGCACTAGAAGATGAGAAAAATAGAACTCAACTATGCTATATGAAGCAACTGTCACCAAACAGCAAACGATATCCAGTGTGGAAAGCTAAATCAGGCATATGTACACCAATAGAAAGTGAGTCACCCCTATATACACAAACAGGAACCGAAGAGAGGGCGAATACATTTGCCATCCATCTAGAAAATGTCTTCAAACCACTTCCAGCAACGAATAGTTTTGTGCTGCCAATAATCCCCAATCCTGACGCTAGCCCGCAAATTATATTTCATCCTGAGGAAGTTACAAAAGTCATAAAGTCACAAGACAAAAAGAAACCGCCGGATCACTATCTCATAACCCCAACAATGATTTCAAACGTGCCAAACTGTGCAATACATCTTCTAACCATAATATTTAACAGCATGATGAATTGAGGATATTATCCTCAGCAATGAAGGAAGTCTGGGGATAGCGACATATCGGCGGAGATATGTCGCGATTTACTTGGCGGAGATATGACGTTTAAAAACGATATATTTTCGCGCGTACATAAGTTGTTTTTGAACGGCTATGTCATTCTTTCTACATCATTTTAACTTTATTTTCACATAATTTCTCCATAACTTATACAAAATTTCTACGTAATTTCAGCATAATTTCTACGTCATTTCTGCATAATTTCTACGTCATTTCTACATAATTTTAACTCCATTTCTTCCTAATTTCTACATCACTCTACTATCATGATTAAAGAGTCAATTGTTCATGAATACATGGTTTATAGTAGACATTGTTTGTACATCATTCTTAAATTTTTTCTACATCATTTTTACATCATTTGTATGCGTTGATCAACGGGGGAGTTATGACGTCTAAAAACTACAAATCTCCGCGCTTCTGAAAGCGACATATCTCCGCGCGGAGATGTGACGTTTAAAAATTAAATATTTTTGCGCGGAGATATGTCGTTTTTAGATGGGCGGAGATATGACGCTATGCCCATGTATACCTGCATAATTTACCTTTGCATACTACCTGAAGGTAACGCCTCAGTTTTTTAATATTTTTGATAACTAATTGCCAGGCAAAACATATAAAAATTGTAAAATAAAATCCCCATTTGACAATCAATAATAACATAAAAAACGTTTCCCATGAATAGAGATGGTCATTTCACAAGGTTGCGCCATATGCAATTTCTGGGACCATGACTTTTTATTTTTACCTTTTTTGGCTCTTAAAACCGCGGACGCACCTACAACTTTCCTAATATCAAAAAGAAAGTCCAAATAACGTTTTAGGAAAGTATAAAAAATAGTATTAAATAGTTTTTTTATTTTCCATCAAAGTTGAAAAATATGGAAAAAATGGACGTTTGGCAAATAACCCATAACTAAGAGATGCGGCTGGCAAACTGCCATATGTTTTAGTTTTTTTACTCATAACTAGCACACGAATCAGTGGTGGTGGTTTTTAGGATATACCACCTGGAAGTGCGAAAAATTACCTAAAAACGGTGTGCTTTTTTTAAGTGAAAAATTGGTAAACTTTGAAGGGGCATATCTTTTACAACATTTTTTTTTAAATTAATGATTTGAAAAAGGGTTACATATTTGTAATAGTGGATTAATTACCTGTCAATTGGTATGGGTGGCAACTTTCTAGGACAAAGTCGAAAAATTGATTTATTGCACTTTTTTGGCCCAATGCGTCACTGAGCGTCGGTATGTATTCCTCGTTGATTTCAGGTCGACCAGGTCCAGGGAACATTACGACAATATCTCCCACTTGTATGTTGGTTACGTCTTAAGACCATTTAGACCAATGTATTAGAGTTGGAAGATATTTTTTGATGAAGCGCTTCCAGAATGAATTGACTAGGAATTGGCACGTTTTACCCATCCTCCGCCTAAGAATTCTCCTGGGATATGAAGGGCATAACTTTTGTGAGGCAAGCTTTTGGAAAACGCTTATCAGTATTTAGTACAGACAAATTGTCGGGATAGGATTCTTGTTGCACAAACTTGCACCATACAAACAGCCCATTCAATTTCTTCCGCGCAAAAATTTCCAAGCTTACGATTTCCTGAGTATTAACTTTTTATAAGTGGATATTCTTGAAAATAATTGGTTAAAGGGGTATCCAGCGTTTTTAAATAACCATGACTATCTCTGGGTATTTGTCATTCTTAAATACCGGGTGATTTATTTTCCATTGAGAGGAAGGCTTCTGAAGAAACTAAGGGCCAGTTACCCATTTTTCCTGCTTATGGGTTGATATGTTATCGCGAGTTGTACCATCAGCAATGTTATCATTCCAATTCCATTCCTTTCGTTCCGTTTTTCAAATATTTCACCAATTCGATTAGCTACAAATACTTCCATGCGTTTATCACTATTTATCCAAGCAAGGACCGTTCTTGAATCTGTCCAAAAATAACGCTGATGAGGTTGTATTTCCAATTCATTTTGGAATAATTCAGCTAGTCGGCATCCTAAAACAGCTGCCATTGTTTCAAGTTTGGGAATCGTTACATGTTTTATTGGGACTACCCTTGCTTTTAATGCGACTAAAGATACATCAAATTACCAGCGGTCTTTTTGTTGATAACAGCATCTTATGTATAGTGCTGAGGTATAGGCCTTGCTACTCGCGTCGTTGAATATGTGGAATTCGATGCAATCCGTTTTTGTGGGATAAGAATTATTAATAATAAAAACGACAACCAATTTTTCCATTTGATCAGCCGATTTCCTTTAAGTTTATCGTCCCAGTTGATTCCAGACTGCCACACATCACGCATCAATATCCGTTAATGGTTACCGGGGTAATGAGGCCTTAAAGGTCAAACAAAGAGTTTACAGCTGACAAAACGTTTATTTTCGTTGGTATAGCATTTCGATTTAAAAATTAATTTTTCAGCCGGTGCATTGTTTTTTTGTGGAGTATGTAAAAATGTCGTCATTGGCATTCCACGCCATATCCACACAATACGGATGTTGAACATCCGTCTTATTCCCGATCATTGTAATTTCTTTTGCTGATCTTAAATATTCAGGAATGTTATTCATAGCTTCGTTACTGTTTGACAGAAATTGTCGCAGTTCAAATCATACCTTTGAAAGGATGTCGATCGGAAAACTAAAGGGAAATTAATAGAAACCAAATTATAGCTTTGTTAATTTTTATTGTATTCTCTTCTACTCTGGAATAGAACTTTATTTTATTATTTTAGAATTTCGAATTAAATTTAACATAAATCGGACGACTATATTATATAGCTGCCATAGTAAGGATCGATCAATTAACGTCAATATAATTCCTAAACTGCTATAATTTTGTTCGTTGTTGTTTGCAAATCTAAATTTAACATTTTTGTAATTTCAAATTGAATTGGAATGATCTGCAAAGGTATATAAACTTCGGCTGGCCGAGGTTAGCTTCCTTTCTTGTTATATTTCATCTTGGTAGTTTTTTGCTAAATCTTTTTCCCTTAATAGTTGGCTTTCAAGACATTTGAGCCGCTGGATAGCTATCGGTCTACTATCAGGGAGTTTGACTTGTTAATTTTTCCGTAGTAGGCCCAATTCATAATTATTACCAATTTAATTAATTGATGACTGTCTTATCTATCGCTAACTTTTCGTTTGCTGAAAGTGTCTTGTCTGACTTACCAACACACACTCCAAAATTTTCAATGCTAAACTGTTTGATCATCTACAGAAAGTTTTCATCGCTTATTTGGTAGCAAGTAAAATTCGCTCCATTTAATTCAATTTGGACTGGTCCATGTATTACCCAATCCAGCTTGGTTTTAGATAACATCGGGCGAATCCCGTCTCCGTTCATAATACTTCCAGTACTGATCAATATATGCCTTCTGTCTAACTGAAGCAGAATGGTTTGCTTTCGCTTTCTATTCCGACTTCTCCAAACTCATATCCATAATTGTTGGTGTGCTGCCTTCATTTAAAAATGCAACAATGTCCTCGGAGCCCTTTTGACCGTAGACTGTCACAGCAACTATCTTGAGCAATGCTTTTCTTTTGGATTCCGAAACACATCCTGTTATGCTTTATGCGACATTTTTAATAGGTCGTTTGTGAAGTAACTTGTTATGGAATTTCTCGCAGTTATCGATTTTACACTGCTGTCATTTATTGCATGGACTTTTATGGTACTTTAAACAGCAATAACACAGTTTGTTTCGGTTGGCCGCTTTTTACGTCTGATTTTAAAAATATGTTGCATTTGGTAAGAGCATGGGTTTCCTCGCTGCAAATGCGACACATCGTCTTGGGTTTACCCTTTGTTGAGCTTGTTGTATTTTTTCGAATTGTTCGCTTTACTGTTAATCACAGTAACTTTAAAAAAGAAAAGCAATATCGTTATCTGATATTTTTGCGACCAATCGGCTACATTTTGAAATGTGCAAAATGAGTTACGTATATTTTTATCTTTTAAAAATGTGCCTAAATCTCGGAGGTATTACTTTGATAGCTTTCCAATCGCCATTGCCAAAAGCCTTTGCGTGTCGACTACCTTTCTGTCTGTGTGTTCTAATCCGGCGCAAATGTTTTGAATGTTGCAATTGAATTCTTCAAAATCTGGGAGCTCTGTTACTTCCTTAATTTTGAGTGCTTTTGTTGTTTATTCCAGTGCAATGTTTTCAGGACCACCATAAGCTTTGTTTAGAATGGATATAATTCTGCTTGGCTCTTGAGCAGAGATAAGCAGTAGCTCTACTTTTTCTCTTGCCGCATCTTTCTGGGCTTTTGAGATGAACATTTTCTTCAACGTTCAACAACGTTGGCTGGTTGCTTCAGACTCGTTAATAAAATATTTCCATTTAAGCGCAGATGTCCCATCTATCCACTAAAATTTTGCCGTGCTAGCATTTGTGTTATCATTGTTGTGGTTGATCGGTTTGAATCCTGAGTTTCTTCAATGTTGTGTAATGGATGCTGATCTTGGTCAGGTGATGACGTATCCAATGTGATGTACGCTCGCGCTGTTCCTAATTCTGAATCTCTGATCGACTGGAGATGTTGGATGGAGTAGAATTACTAGCAGAATACTCTGAAAGAAAATATTTAGCTTTTAGAACATTTTTTTTACTGACCATCTTTTTCTGCAAAAAGAAGATCCAATTCTCTCTTCACGCATTTTAGCCAACTCCTCTTCTTTGGCGGAAGAAGGGTTGTTTTCTGATTCCGAAAGTTTACGTTTGATTTCCATGAGTTTGGCTTCTTTGTTGAAAATTGCTCGCTTTATTACAACATTTTCCGTATCCATATTTTGTATCTGTGTCAGGTTTACCAATTTTTTTTCAGAACTGTAGCATTGAACCCATCAGTTTCTTTGGTGGCGACAAACATCATGGCTTCTACTATTTTTGTAGCCAATTCGTTTTTTTGAATTCGCTGTATAAAAGGCCTCCAAAAGCGCGAAGTTGCCTCTTTATTGGGCTTTTCATAGCGATTGTGATTTCCACGATTCAATGTTGTTAATCCGCTGCTGATTCCATTTCCACATTTTTGATTCGTAGTGTTATGGACTGTATTTCAAGGTGTTAGTGTCGAAATATCGATTCTGCGAGCGCAGGACCACTTTGTTAAATAGTATTCGAGGCGGTTTAACTCTTTATAAACTTTTCTTTTTATTTGTTATATTTTCTGCGACCGGCTTGGTTCTGACCAACTTCTTTTTGGTTCGAAATCGATTTAAATGAAATCTGGTATTCTTTTAACAGAGGTATTCATACAAATATAAAATAAAGAAATTTAAATTTAAATTATAACATTTAGCAATGACAATTAGCTTTCCCATTGCGTGAGACACAGGATAATAATTCTGTTTTATAGGTTAAGCCGGGTATATATATGGAATATTAAATTGGTCTTTCCCAGCCCATCGAACGCAAACAACGGAAACAAGTTTATCTCTCATTGGTCTGAAATAAGAGCGAGTTGAGTGGACTGTATGATTTTATTCTTTCCAGTTGAGAAGTCTATTTGACACTGAATACAATTTTACAAGACGACGCCGTCGCAGCGGCATTACCAACAAGCCAAAAAATCTGTATACATGTTTTCTTTTACATAAGGAATAGTATATATAATATAATAGAGATGGCATTATGCGCTGATTAATAAGAAATGATTAAAGCTGCAACCGTTCACGAACATCCCGGCCCGCCCTGAAACACAGTTTTTGAATGGGGCAATACAGCAATTTTTGTAACCGGTCTGGTCATCTTTGACTGCTCGAACGAGGTTGTCCTTCCCTGGATAGGTTTCCAAGACCCGTGCGAGCTTTACGAGAACAACATCACCGGTCGAGATGTTGGGTGTTGAAGTAGTCCATTTTGGACGTTGTTGCAGAGTAGTCAGATACTCCTGATGCCATTTCTTCCAGAATCCTTGGAGCATAGACTGGATGCTTTACTAATATCCTAATCGGCCCACTGGGATGTGAGTCACATCGGGATCTGGAACTGTTGTTAATGGTCGCCCGATTAAGAAGTGGGCGGTTGATAAGTAGTTGGTTTCGGTATCCGGTGTGTGGCACAAGGGGCGTGAATTTATCACTGCACTTATTTGTGCAAGAAGGGTACGCATCAGCTCAAGGGTGAGCGTGGAGTTTCCAGTGATTCTGCGAAGATGTAGCTTGACACAGCGATCTGCCGACTCCCACTTCCCTCCCCAGAGAGGGGCTCTCGGAGGAATAAGTACCCATTCGATACCATCATCCGCTAGAGTGCTTCTTACAATGTCCTTGTGAGTCTGAAAAGTGAGCAATTCTTGCATCTTGTCGAGGGATCGTTTAGTCCCAACAAAGTTTGTGCCATTGTCACCGAAGATCTTACTACATTTGCCACGTAAGGAAATAAAGCGCCGCAAGGCAGCCAAGAAAATTTCCGTCGAAAGTTCGGACCATGCAAACAAATAGGCATATGTAGCACTTGCTGATACGAGGCTTCCGAACCTTTGCATCCTTGAGGAGTATTGGTCCTGCATAGTCGCAACCAGTATACACAAATGGAAGCGCTTGTGTAATGCGAACGGTGGGTAAATCAGCCATCTGTTACTGGGATGTGGTATAGCGTTGACGAAAGCAAGCTAAGCAATCGTGTGTGATTTTGCGAATAAGGTTACGTGCTCTAAATATCTAGAAGGGTGGAGGTTTACTCGGTGCTCGTGCTCCAGAATTAGCTTAGAGATCCGATGTGTTTTCGGTAGCAAAACTGGGTGTTTTGCATTCCTTGGCAACTGCGAGTGGTGAAGCCTACCCTCAGCAGATTGTTTTCGTCGATAATTGGTGCTAGTTTAATCAGCTGTGATCGCTTCCTTAGGGGTTTCTTAGCGAGGAGAAACTGATAATCTTTGAAACCATCTTGTGCGTGCTTTATAAAAAGAATCCTTGCCGCCTTGATCTCGTCGAATGTAAGAGCGCTAGATACCCTAGAATAAATCGCATCACGTAGCCGACGATGTGTACAAGCTTAAGCCAAAAAGACACTCGAGCGATTAGTTCGTCAAGTGGATGAATTTGAGTTGCTTCAGCCAGTGTAGTCAAACAGTTGGATTTAACTTCTCCTTGTAAGCGTTTATCTGTAAGAGATAAGCCATCCAAGAGCTGCTGACAGCTATACAGGGTGTGATCGGTAGTATTACATTTGGTGCAGCAATTGCCTTCGACCGCAACCATTGATTGTGTGACCCTTTTCGGTTTCTCTGCATGTTGAGTTGCCCTGCAAACAGTAGCAAGCTCCCGTTTACTCAGCTCCAGTTCTTCGCAGCGAAAATCGAGAAATATGAAGAATTCCTCGAGAGTGGGGGAATCTGTGTCCATGCTGCGCTCAATCCACCTGCGCCGCGTGTCAGCGTCAAGTTTCTCAAGGGCCAGATAGATGATCCAGCAATCGCGTCCCATTTGGTTGACTGCATCCAATCCGCGAACAATTTCGTGTGCTCCGTCTGCTACCTTCTGTAGAATTGATGCATCTACCTTTGTAGTAGTTGGTGGGCTCATAAACTGCTCCAAAAATGAGTTAACTATGTGCCTTGGGCGATTGTATCGTTCCTTAAGACGTTCCCAAGCTGTGTTGTAAGCCGTATCCGTAATTGTCAAATGTCGAACAAAGTTGGCAGCCTCATCAACGAGTAGTGTTTTTAAGTGATGGAACTTCTGCGTGTTGGACAAATGCTGCTTGTTATGAATTGTATTTTCATATATGTCTTCAAAGGAGGGCCACTCTGTGTAGTTGCCAGAGAACCGCTTAATTTGAATTTTCGGCAATTTACTCAGATTGGAATTGGCCGTGAGTACCAAATTTGAATTCGCCAAACTGACGTCACCACCAACATGAATCGGGGTACTTGTACTAGCCTGATTTGCAGCAAGTCGCTCAAATAGTTGTTGGTTTTGCAGTAGTTGCAATTGCGTCGCCGTTGGAATTCAGAACGTTTCTGCCACTCGCAATGCTTGCAGATGTATTCAATTGTAGAGCATCACTTTTTTCCTTGAGAATTGCGATTGCCCTTAGGTACTTCCCTTCGTATACCGCTTTATCGATCTCCGGATCGACGTATCATTCCACTCCCTCGTGAAGAGCAATGCTATCGCCGAATTTGTTGAACTCCTTCCAAACTTCGTGAAGAAGTGCGTGTGGTGATCTCTGCCTGTGTTGGTGATTCCGTTTGCTCAGCCCATGAGAGACAAATCACACGTTGTTGGCCTTGAGCCTGGCACGGCTTTTAAAGAACGCTTTTAATTGTTCCATTGCAAAAAATTACCCTGAGAATCAAAGCACTTCCCTAACTGTCCAAGAATCCGAAACGAAGGACCAACAATATGGTCTGAAACAAGAGCGAATTGAGTGGACTGTATAATTTTATTCTTTCCAGTTGAGAAGTCTATTTGACACTGAATACAATTTCACAAGACGACGACGTCGCAGCGGCATTGTCAACAAGCCAAAAAATTTGTATACATGTTTTCTTTTACATAAGGAATAGTATATATAATATAACTAGCTTTCCCGTCGCGACTTTGTCCGTGATAAGGACATTTTTTAATATATTAACCATTTTTTTTAGTGGCGTCTATATAAAATACAACGATGCGTTTTGCCAATTTCCCCATCACCCATAAACAGATACATATTACTCGCATTCTAAAGTTGCCTTGACTTATTCGAAATTTGACAGCAAATAGGAGTAGATGATAAAACTAAAACAGCGGTTTTATCCGCTTAATAAATCCAATAAAATGTCCTCATGAAAACGCCTTAAACGGAAATTAAAGCATATAATGAAATACTTACAAAAATGCAATTTCAAAAATTAAACTTAAGCACTTATGTAAGCCATAGAAGTAACTATGATCCAAAAATCATTTTGATCGCAGCAGCAGTTTAAGTTTTTAAAATTCAAAACAAATGCTGACTTAAATTACCCCTTTCCCCTCCCCCTCCCACACAGCACTACTCCTCCCCCTTATTGATTTTTTGGCTCTTGCTATCTCCGCCGTCGCTCACTTGGCATCCACTCTCTGGGTTTTGCTTTCTCGGCAGGCTCCCGCAAATTGCGACGCAAAAGACTAAGAAAATCTAAATAAACTCGTTAAAAATACTTTAAAAAATGCTGGAAATTTCAAAAATTAAACTTAAGCACTTAAGCCATAGAATTAACTATGATCAAAAAATCATCTTGATCAGAGCAGCGGTTTAGATTTTTTAAATCCGAAAGTAAATTTTCTATGTATCCCCCAAATTATGGGGGATTTATAAATTTCCGTTTGATTTCCAATTAGGCCTTTTCAAAACCTAAAATTCTGTAAAATTCAAATGTCGAAATTCCAACTACTTTATAAGTTATGCATTTAAATAAATCTAATTTTTCTTCCAAATATTAATGCTGGAACTGTTTGGGGCCACTGGGGGGACATATCGGATCTTAGTGGGCGTTTAGGCCCCCAATAGTATACTGTGCAAAAATTTGGCTGCTCTAGCTCATACGGTTTGGGCTGTGGTCGTATCCCCTTAAAAATCGGTCTTTTCTTTTATAATCTTTAGAGATGGCATTATGCGCCGATTAAAAAGAAATTATTAAAGCTGCAACCCTTCACGAACACTCATATTTTGAACAAATTTATTAAACTCGCTAACAAGTTAAATTTGCGCCAAAAATGGATCCCTTTAATTCTTAACATTGCTAAAAAGATAAATCGCAGCTCCAGGACTGTTGATAGATATTAAAAAGATCCAGAGAAATATGGAAACAACTTTAAAGGAAAAAAAAGAGCACTATCTGAACAAGCAGTTCGCAAAATTGTTAGAATCGCATCAAATTCGACCAAGTCCGCAGCTAAGATTATGGAATTAGCCGGAGTAAAAGCAAGCCTTTCAACTGTTCAGCGTACAAACATAAATGCAGAACACCTAAAGCGTCTAAAAATAAAAAATAAAACCTCCTCTGAATGCAATACTCAAAGAAAAACGGCTTCAATTTGCGAAAGAATACATGACGTGGAATGTTCAAACAGGAACAGGGCTTAATGATTGGCGTTCTGTTGTTTTTACTGATGAAAAACGTTTCAATTTAGATGGCCCCGATGGTTTTCAATACTATTATCACGATTTGCGAAAAGATGAGATATATTTAAGTCGCCACCACAGCCGAGAAGGTGGAGTAATGGTGTGGGGTGCCATCACGTTTTATGGAACAATTGACTTGATTTTTATCGATCAGAGGATGAACGGCGGTCGATTCAAAACATTGTTGGAGTCCGTATTTCCAAAATTAAATACTCACTTTGGACCAATTCCTTGGATTTTTCAACAAGACAATGCTCCTATTCATAACGCTCGAGTAGTAAAGTCGTTTATTTCGAGTCAGAACGTTAATATCATGACCTGGCCACCATATTCTCCAGATCTTAACGTAATTGAAAAGGTTTGGAGCTGGCTAACGCGGAAGGTATACTAAGGAGGAAAGCAATACGAAGATAAGGAAACATTAACTGCAGCTATTAAACGTGCTTGGAGCGAGATTTCGTTGAAATACATAGATTCCCTGTATTATTCTATGAAGGACCGGATATATGAAGTTATTACTAACAAAGGAGGCAGTACTCATTGCTGAAATGTTTTTTTTTTATTTCAAATAAATCAAATATTAACACCAACTACAAATTTAAGTTAAAAATAAGTTACTTAAAAAAAAAAATTATGTCTAAGTGCGTCTATTCTATTGACCAAGAAAAATGTGCCTTATTTTAAGTTGCTTGAAGAAAATGTTTGAAAACACAACTTATGTTATAATTTTATAATATTTTGAATATTATAATTGAAGTATTATTATATAACCAAGGTTTTTGCATATTAACTTTTTTTCAATAATCATTAAAATAAAAAATATGAATCAAATTTGTGTGGAAAACTGAGTGCGTCTAACCCAAGACCAGCAGTGTATATGTGTATATGAGCTATACTGCCGCCTATCGAATCTAAAAGCCCTTTCACGAACCGCTTAAGAAATTGCACGACCACATATGGCCGCGGATCCTGGGAACAATCTTATATAGCGCACCTATAAAGTATATATATTATTAATCAGGATCACTAGTGATCGATCTAGCTATGTCCGTCTAAGATCTCGGAAAGATCTCGCTAAGATCTCGGAAATCATAAAAGTTACAAGTTTGGCATTTTGCATGCAGATTCTAAGAGTTCATACGCAGTGCAACATTGTTTTACCAAAATGCCGCGCCCTCTCTAACGCCCTTAAACCGCGAAAAGCTGTGGAGCCCACAAGCTAAAGCTAAAGTGTAAACGCCATTTATGTGGTTAATTTATACCTACCGAAATTTTTTTAGTGAAAATTTTTAAGAAAATAATGAATTGGTAGATGGTGCCACTTTCAAGCGACAGCTTGAGTTGTCATTGTTTTTTGTTTTATTTTACAGTTAAAAGAATAAGCTTTCGATCGGTACTTAACACGTGAAGTTTCATAAGCGAATGTAAAAATGGGAGACTAAAAACAAAAGGTGTACCAACCTAGAGACCTCTCCCCTATATAATATTCAAAATGTTGTGAAAATATAACATAAGTTGTGTTTTTAAACATTTTAGAAATACTATTTTTTTTAAGTAACTTATCCAAATATTTGATTTATTATAAATAAAAAAAACATTTCAGTAACGAGTACTGTCTCTTTTGTTAGAAATAACTTAATATATCCGGTCCTTTATAAAATAATACAAACAAAAACTTGGTAAAATCAACTATTATAATTGTCAAACAGTTTCCAACCAGCAGAATTGTCAATTCTACTAATTAAATAGTTACTTTCACAACAACAAATATACACAATTAGCAAGGCACACACCCAAAACAAAAACAAAATACACGTAACTATTTTTATAGTTACTGAACTATCTTCATTGGTCAATTTTATCAAGCAAATTTGTGTGTGTATGTATTTCAACGAAATCTCGCTCCAAGCTCGTTAATATTTCCTTATCTTCGCATGCTTTCCTCCTTCGTATACCTTCCGTGTTAGCCAGCCCAAACGTTTTCAATTAAGTTAAGATCTGGAGAATATGGTGCCCGGGTCATGATATTAACGTTTTGACTTGACATAAACGACTTTACTACTCGAGCGTTATGAATAGGAGCATTGTCTTGTTGAAAAATCCAAGGAATTTGTCCAAAGAGATCATTAAATTTTGGAAATACGGACTCCAACAATGTTTTGAATCGATCGCCGTTCATCTTCTGATCGATACAAATCAAGTCAATAGTTCCATAAAACGTGATGGCACTCCACACCATTACTCCACCTTCTCGTCTGTGGTGGCGACTTAAATATATCTCATCTTTTCGCAAATCGTGATAATAGTATTGAAAACCATCGGGGCCATCTAAATTAAAACGTTTTTCATCAGTAAAAACAACAGAACGCCAATCATTACGCCGAGTGTCAGATTGAATATTCCACGTCATGTATTCTTTCGCGAATCGAAGCCGTTTTTCTTTGCGTATGACATTCAGAGGAAGTTTTTTCTTGTTTTTTAGACGCTTTAAGTGTTTTGCATTTCTGATTCTACGCTGAGCAGTTAAAACGCTTGCTTTTACTCCGGCTAATTCCTTAATCTGATCTGAGGACCTTTTCGAATTTGATGAAATTCTAACAATTTTGCAGTACTTGTTCAGATAGTGATTTTTTTCCTTTGAAATTTTCTTCATATTCCTCTGGATCTTTTAAATATCTATCAGCAGTCCTGGAGTTTCGATTTATCTTTTGGGCAATGTTTCGATTGGACAATCCTTGCGAGTGAAAAAGTCTACTTTTTTAACGTTCTAATAAGCTTATAAGAACAGCTTTTCCCGTTTTTACTTTAAATATAGCTTTAAAGCAATTTATTTGTTTATTTTCAATATTTTCTCGATACAAAAAACTGCACTTGTTTACGCAAGACAAAGAAATCTAAAATTCGTCTATTTCAATGACTAACAGAAAACACACTTGATTGCATTAGAAATTTCTAGATTCTTCGAATGTACAGTTTTTTTTTTCTCAAATCAACCAGCTGTGAGCACATATTTTTCGAACAAGAACTCCAATAAGATCTTTTTGGACAATTACAATAAGCATTATTATAAATATAGCATTTTATTTGAAATGAAAGTTGGTGCGTCTAACCAAAGAGTGTACGTTATATAGTGCATGACTTATTTAGTCTTATCTTCGTTTTCCAACCAGAATCCCCCTCTGTTTCACTCTATATTGTTCGCAGATTATAACCTAATCAACGCGCTGTTCTAGTAATATTTGGGACCGCAGGTCATCTGCTATACGGCTCCTGTGAAGGCTTGCTTGTAAGATTTTCATATTGCGTGAACTGGCTGCGCAGTTACTCGTCCCAGGGAAATGATTGAGGCACGGATCTCAAGGCAACTTTTTATCCTGTGCCCCGGCTCTCCACATCTAATACACAGATCTCTCCTATCTGGTTCCGAGCAATCCCTTTGTAGGTGGCCTACTCCAAAGCATCTAAAGCAGCGTGTAACTTCGATGCACCGTTTCAGTCGGCATCGTCCATGTCCATGTCACTCCAATCTTGATTATTGGCTCCTTGAGAATTTTAGCTCCTTCTTCTGTTTGCAATATAACGAACGCACGTTTTTGCTCCGAATTGTTTGCGCCAGTTAGTCTCACTTTAACTTCCTGACTCTTCTCGCCTATTATAGCCTTGATTGCAGTTATGACTTCCTCCGTGTTTGACAGACTGTCTGGGTCTCGTATCTCTAACTTTGCACATCGACCTGATAGTCCTTACTTTGGCGTTTTCTTTAAGCGTGTGCTTAATGCTTTCGAAAAGCTTCTTGGACTTACTTCCTTTTGATAACACCAGTTTACAAAAAACAATTGATGAAATACGCACTTCATGAAACTATGATTTTCGGTTAAGGTAAGCTGGTGTTATCAAAAGGAAGTAAGTCCAAGAAGCTTTGCGAAAGCATTAAGCACACGCTTAAAGAAAACGCCAAAGTAAGGACTATCAGGTCGATGTGCAAAGTTAGAGAACGCTTATTATTTTGACAACAAAAGTGTAGACAGCCAATACACGTCCGTTTCTTTTAATAGTCGCAGCAAATCTTTATTACGCAGAATTGAGCACGCTTAGCCTATTTCACAAGGGTTGGGGAATGTATTGCTAGGGAGAGAGATAGGCATAGTGTTACTTGGAGTAACAGGGATGGATATATGTACAATTAGGGTGACCTAGCTTAGCCTAAGTATGTACAATAATAGTATGACCAAACTTAGAGTATATATATATGTATAAACAGCTGCTTAGGAATATGTGTGTATGCGTATGTGTTTGTTACTTATTGCTACAATTCGGCCATCCTGATCGGAGAGCTCCTGATCTCTTAACTATTTACATTTCTAATCCATGGCCTCATATTCGCTACTGCCCAAACTCCTTTATAAGGAAGCCTAGATTGTTGGAATCCTTCAACATCCTCCAAGACATATCTATCATTACGTAGTACCTTAGTCACTCTATAAGGACCTTTAAATTTCGGTATTAATTTTTTGGATACGCCTACGTCTTTCTCATACTCATTAGGGTTTTTTCTTTTTAGATTTGTACGTAACTTATTATATTCTTGTAACTTCTCAATACTCTTACTGGCTTTCTCCCTTATTATTTCTAAATTTCTACTTTCGCTATCTTTATTTAACTCATCTAATTTCTCTTTTAAGCTATCTATAACTTTTCCCTTCTGAGATACTCCGAACAAAACTTGCCTTGTGTGTTGGTTGATTGATATTTGCATCGTATTATTGAGTGCGTGTTCAACTGTTTCTAAAACTGTATCCCAAAACAATCCTTTGTCTGGTTCAGTCAACTTAGCGATCATGGGACCTATGCTTTTATTCACCCTTTCGACTTGACCATCTGCCTGCGGGGATCCGGTCGCTATCTTTATGTGTTTCACATCGTTCTCCTCTAAAAAGTCATGAACGTGAAGCATGTCCCTCGGTGTGAAATCACACATCTTGGCCTACTATATGACCTGAAATAGTCCTTTAATGCTACTATTGCTTCCCTAAACTTTGTGGTTTTTGCCGGATAAAGTCTTACAAACTTTGTGAAAGCGTCTATAATTACTAAAACATGTTTGTTAGCTCTACTCTTATATACCGGACCATAGTGGTCTATATGTATAACGTCAAAGGGAATGCTTACTTTGGGGATAATATGTAGAAAACCTTCATCTTTTCCAGACCTATCCCAACAGGCGATACATTTTAAACAATTATTAATGTGTTGCTTGCATTTTTCACGAAGTTTGGGGAACCAATAACTCTTTGAAATAATATCTACCATTTTATCTTTTCCTACGTGACCTAACTGATCCTAGTAACTAAACAGAACATGGCTTTCCATCTCGCCTGGCACATAAAATAAAAGAGCATCCTTATCCTTTTTTCTGTAAACTATTCCGTTACGCATTTCGGAATCCTTCAGATCTGTCCGTTGAAGTTGCTCTACTATGCCTTTTATTTTTTCGTCTCTACTTTGACAAATGACCAAGTTTTCCTCAAACGAATTAGAATCGATCGTAAGTATGTGTGTGTTTCTACTAAGTGCATCAACATGCTGCATGCGCTTGCCAGCTCTATGTTCTAACGTATAGTCATAATCTTGAAGAAAAAGCGCCCACCGAGCTATTCTTGGACATAGTTCCTTTTTATTTAAAGCAAGGGTAAATGCGCTGCAATCTGTAACTATTTTGAACTCTATTCCTTGAAGATAAATCCTGAATCGTTGTAACGCGTAAACCACAGCGAGCGTTTCTAATTCGAAGCTATGGTATTTCGCCTCCACGTCTGTCGTGCGTTTTGAAAAATTGAATACTGGGTGAAACGTATTGTCTTTCTTTTTCTGCATTAAAATTGAACCAAAACCTAGGGCACTAGGGCACAGTCTAATTCTTTTTTACCAAATTCAAACTTTCAATCCTTTCTAACGAGATCATATAGCGGCTTTGCTTTTGTTGACAAATTTTTAACAAATCGTCTAAAATAGGGGCACAACCCAATGAAACTTTAAACTTCATGCGTTATTGTCGGAACAGGAAAATCTTTTACGGCTTGCATGCCTTTCGAATCGGTTTTAATACCCTCTTCCGATATTATATATCCTAAATATTTTATTTCACTTTGAAGAAACTCGCACTTGTCTAACCTAAGCTCTGACTTGTTATCCACCAATCGCTTTAATACCTCAGTTAAAATTTCAATGTGACTGTTACTATCTTTCGTTGCTATCAAAATGTCGTCCATATAAATCAGTACCTTATCATCTCTAAGTCAACAAAAATTTTATTCACGAATCTTTGAAAGACTGCAGGGGCGTTTCGTAAACCAAATGGCATTCTAAGCCATTCATATTGACCCATAGGTGTTGTAAAAGCGGTATATTTAATTGAATCCTCGTGCATATGCACATGGAAGAAACCATTTTTAAGATCTAACTTTGTAAAAATAACTTTTTCTGACAGTTTGTCAATAAGATCGTCTATAAGAGGGGTGGGGTAATTATCTTTTAACATATTTTTGTTCACATTCTTAACTCTCCAGACTTTCTCGAATTGATCGCTGGGCTGACATTTTAAACTCTCACTTATCTCTTTCGTTTCGCAGGAATCATTCAATTTTACTAATTTAATATTATCTGTACGTTCTTTCGTCTTGTTTCTATTAATTCTGTAATCGTTTTCAACTCCTTTCATAAACCGGACCTATTTAATAAATTTATCAGCGCGATCATTATTAGCTTCCTTGTCACCACAACTAGAATCTATACTCCCATTTGAACAATCATTTTTCATACCGCTATCAATACAACTATCATTTGAACAATCATTTTCAATACAACTATCATTTGGACAATCATTTTCTCTAACAATCTTAAAGTTACAAATATTCATAAAATCTCTTCCTAAAACAGTGTTATTTGTTTGCCACAACTAGTAATTCAAAATTAAACTTCACTTTATTCATAATAACAAAACATGACACTTTTCCATATATATCTAAAGGGCTGTAATTTAAACCCACGAAATTTGTAATAATATTTTCAGTAAAACGAATGTTGCTGCGTCTCATTATACTTTCAACGCATGATAACTTTGTAAAACTAATTGGACTCCCAGAACCGATTAGGCATTCTAAAGATATACACAGATTGGGTTCCCCTTTGATTGAAAAACCTCTGCAAGTTGAGTTAAGAGTTCCGGAGCGGGCAGGGACAGTAAATTCTCAGAAGAATGCAACCAAATTTGGGCACGATCTTTTAATTTTGACATAACCAGTATGCGAGTTACGTCGTCACTCAGCTTGTACATTTTGATAATCGCATTGAGTTGTGAGATCCAAGTATTAACTGGTATCCTGTTGTTGGCTGCACCGTCGAAAACTGGAAGCATTTCTTTGACCATGGTCAGCAAATAATTGTTGTTGTGGACTGCTGTATCTGATCTGGCAACCTCTGCAATAATATATCCCGCGTCCGATAGAGCAACATTTTTTTTTTTTTTTTTTTTTTACATATATGCTTTATTTATTGAATCTTCTCTATAATGAGACTAACAATAAGTATATCAAATCTTAATAATATAACTTAAATTACAGTCATGTAGACTGAATCTGGACTAACGGGCCCTAATATTTATAGCTGGGCTGGCAGGTCGTTTCCTTGCGAGATTATTTGGGTGCAGTGTAAGCTTATTATAGTAGGCCGCTTTCTGCTTTGATATTTCATCTTTAACCGGTGGTATGCCCAGATCCCTGTGGATGTTTTCGTTCCGAACATACCATGGTGCCCCAGTGATAGTTCGCAGGATTTTTGATTGTGAGCGCTGTATGATGTCAACGTTGCTGTTGCTCGCATTCCCCCACAGCTGGGAGCCGTAAGTCCAAATGGGTTTAAGGGTTGAGTTGTAGAGAAGAACTTTAAAGTCCAGACACAGGGGTGATCGAGAATTTATAATCCAGTGTAGGCTGCTAGCTTTCAGTTTGAGGTGTACTTTTTTGCATTCAATGTGCCTCCGCCAGGTTAGGCGCCTGTCGAGGTGTACGCCGAGATATGTTACATCGTTGGCTTGGGGGATCTGCGTATTATTCAAAGTTAACGGGGGGCACGATTGTCTATTAAGGGTAAACGTTATATGTTTACACTTTTGTTCATTAATTTTGATACGCCAGTCTGATAGCCATTTCTCGACTACCACTAAATGATCAGCTAGTTGAGCTGTTGCTCTAGTTGGGCATCTCGAGCGGCTTAGAATTGCGGTGTCGTCAGCAAATGTGGACGTGGTCAACCTATCGTTCGTAGGAATGTCTGCTGTGTATAGGACAAACAGGGTAGGGCCCAGTGCGCTACCTTGTGGGACTCCGGCTTCAATGTTATACTCGTTGGATGAGGTTGCATTGCATCTCACCTCGAAGACTCTGTGGTAGAGGTAAGACTCAAGTAACTTATGAGTGTTTTCTGGTAATAAATTTGTGATTTTATGCATAAGGCCTTCAAGCCACACTCGGTCGAATGCCTGAGAGACGTCGAGGAATATCGCACTACAATATTCCCGATGTTCGAAGGCTGTACGGATTTCTGATGTTATCCGGTTGACTTGCTCGATGGTTCCGTGGCTTTCTCGAAACCCGAATTGATGTGCCGGAATTACGTTTTGTTCTCTTAAATATGGTGTTATGCGCGTGAGCAGGCATTTTTCTAGTAGTTTGGATAGGCACGGTAGTAAACTTATTGGCCTGTACGATGAGGGAATTGTGTGGTCTTTCCCAGGCTTTGGTATCATTATAACCACAGACTTTTTCCATTTTTTGGGGTAGTAGCCAAGTTTAGTGATCCCGTTAAATAGTTTGCATAAAACATCCACTGCGCAGTTTGGAAGTTCAATTATCATTTTTGGGGTTATTAGGTCGCCCCCTGGAGCCTTTTTCGGTTTTAGTTGCTTCCTGATGACATTAGCAATTTCAGGAGCTTGAAACAAAATCGGGTTAATTGCAATTTCAGAGCTAAGAGGCGGTAGTTGAAAAGAGTTTGTGGCGGCGTTTGGCTGAAATACGTTTTGTAGGTGCAAAGCAAATGTTTCGGCTCTGTCTTCGTCACTGCGGGCCCAAGTTCCCGAGGAGTTTCTAATAGGAGTGACTGATTCTATTGGAGAGCTTAAATTTGGGTGGGCTCTCCACAAGGGATGCTTTGTGCTGGTCGGCGACAGTCTCTCTATGTACCGGCGCTGCGCAAGCTCTTCTTCTTGCTTAAGGGTTTTGGTGAGTCTGCGGGTGGCTTCATTAAAGAGTTGCTTCGAGTGGGGCGATCTGCAAGATTGCCAAGCTCGTCGTAGGCGTCGTTTTTCCCGAACTAGTTGTTCGATTTGCAGATTAGTTTTGTAATGGCTGCTACGCCCAATTGTCTCTTCTGGTGTTGAGATTTTGGCTGCTGCCACGAGTACCGACTCCAGGGCAACAGCACAGAAGTCGATGTCATTCTCAGTGTCAAGCTGTGGTGTAAGCTCAATGTGGGAACTTACATACTTTTTATATTTTAGCCAGTTAGTTCTATGCGAGGTCAGCCTGGATGGGTGCTCGATTATATTGGGGCTTTGAAGAAGAGTTATTAAAACGGGCGAGTGATCCGATGATAAGTCCGATAGCGATTTGGCGCTTACTAAGTTTCTTGGGATGTTCTTGGTCACAGCGAAGTCAATTAAGTCCGGAAGTTTTCTGGGATCAGTTGGCCAGTATGTGGGGCTGCCAGGAGAGACATAGTCGAGTTTATTGCTCAAATTTATAATTGCTTTATAAAGTTGTCTTCCTTTAGGTGTCACGAGTCTTGATCCCCAGTGCGTGTGCTTGGCGTTGTAGTCTCCTCCTGCTAAAAGCGATCTCCGAGTGAATTGTAGAAGTCCAAGAATTGCTCTTCAGTTATTGTAAAACGCGGTGGGCAATAGACAGCGGCTATAGTGATACTGCCGTTGCCTGCTTGTAATTTTATAGATGTAGCCTGCAAATAATTTGTTGCAAACCTCTGGTGAAAGTGGTGATTTATGCGTTCCCTGATTAAGATTCCGGTTCCACCGTGGGCCTTGCCATCCGGATGATCTGTGCAGTATAAGGTATACCCTCTTATTTGGAAGTTGTATTTACTTGTTAGATGAGTTTCTGCCAGCAGCATTACATCTATTTGGTTTTCATTGAGGAATTGAGTTATTTCAAGTTTGTGCCGTGAAACGCCATTGGCATTCCACATGGATATTCGGAGGCAAGACATTTATTTAGATTGTTGGGATGTAAGCAAATTTATTAAAATGTTTTGGTTTTGCATAAGGTTTTGCATCGTTGTTTTCATGAAGGACATAAATTCCATCATACCCTGTTGTAAAGTCAGCATCATGGTTTCGATGTTGCTTGGTATTTGTCCAATAGGTTGCTGAGGTGTGATTATATTTTGCCCAGAGCATTGAGTTTGTGGGGTTCCCGTCTGGTTGCCAAGTCCTGATTTTAAGGCACTGGCGTATGAAACTCCCCCATTTGTGTTGAGGGGCCCAAATGAAGATCTGGCTGCTTTCGCAAAGAAGACATCAGGTGTTGTTTGGGATTGCACGTAGGCATTTTGTGCATTCTGGGAGCGTGCGTATTTTGCCTGTTGCAGCCGACTCTTCAGCTCTTTATAGACCGGGCAGCCTCGGTAGTTTGCGGTATGATTTTCTCCACAGTTAGCGCATTTCTTCGTCTTTGGGTCTTCTTTGTTTGCAGGGCACGGCTCGGAGTTGTGGAAGCCTCCACAAGCTACGCAGACAGATCGAAGCCCGCAGTTGTTTCTGGTATGTCCATACTCTTGGCAGTTTGTGCATTGCAGCGGACCATTTCGCTTATGCGGTTCTTCAACAGTAATCCTTCTATGCAACAGGAATTGCAGTTTGTAGATCGGGTGCACTTCATTCTTCTTCAAGGCTCTGCTTTCTGGCTCCAGTTCGACCTTAAAGAGTGGTTGCGGCTTTTTATTTCTGTTGAGAATATTAATAATGTTTTTTGCAAGAAATCCTTTTTCTTTCAGTGCCTCTACTATCTCATTTTTGGATACGTCGGGCTCTATGCCCTTTAGCACCACTTGCAAGCCCTTGCTACTCTTGAGCTGGTACGTGTAGTAGGGTTTCTTAGCCTCATCTAGGTATTTGGTTATAGCTCTGAATTGGTCTTCAGTTTTAGCTTGAAGCTTGGTTTCGTGTATATTCCCTTTGACAAGAGGTGTAACATAAAAGTTGTCATTCCCGACCAGCGCAACGATTTTCTTTACTAGGGCATTAGAGTTCTGTTCCAACATTGTCTTGGGTTTCTGGCAAATTGCTTGTCGAAGATGTGGTCACTCTAAGCGAGGGCTGACGGCGAGAAACTTCAAATTTGAGCAACGAGTTTTCCAATTGGACCATTTCCAAGTGACGCTTTAGAGATTCCAATTCCAACTTCTTGAACGTTCGACATGTTTAAGACTGCTGCGTCGTTTTGGGCATCCAGGGACGGAGCGCTGGCACCTTCCTGTTTGTCTGCGTCGTCTGCTGATGTACTCGGCCTTTCCTCGGATCCAGCTTCACCATCAAATATATCCTTGGGATCCGGAACTGGGCAAACTCCACGGGCTTCGGGGGGCACTCCGTTAAGACGCGCAGCGAGTGTTGCCTTGTTGCCACTTCTCGGCAGCCCAAGCTCCTCTAGCCAGCCCCGAAATTCTGCTGCGGTATAGTCGTCTGCGCCGATTTCCATGATTTAGACACTGATGTTAATCTAATTTTATTAATACTTTTGCTTGTAGGCAGAGTTGATATGCGAAAAAAAATGTTTTCGCAGTGATCCCACTTCTGAAATTGTAGACAGCCAATACACGTCCGTTTCTTTTAATAGTCGCAGCAAAAGTGATCTTTATTACGCAGAATTGAGCACGCTTAGCCTATTTCACAAGGGTTGGGGAATGTATTGTGAGGAAGGGAGACAAGCATAGTGTTACTTGGAGTATCAGGGATGGATAGATGTACAATTAGGGTGGCCTAGCTTAGCGTAAGTATGTACAATAATAGTATGACCAAACTTAGAGTATATATATGTATAAAGAACTGCTTGGGGATATGTATGTATGTGTATGTGTGTGTTACTTATTGCTACAAAAGGAAAGCCCAAATGTTTTTTATAGAAAAATGTCACAAAACACATAAAAATCCTAGAAAATGCTACTTTGTTTTTATAGCAAAACACGCAACTTTGAAATGCAATTACAAAAGAACCATGCATTTCCGCCGATAATTTTCTGCACGTAAATTCCTAAGAAATCGCGGTCCATCGAGGGTAATTTTTTTTCGCGATTTTTGGGGCACAGGCCCCTCTTCTAGACTATTACCCAAAATAATTATGCCGACCAGTGTATATAAATTTGTGTACCAAAATATTTTGTTTTTAAATTTATTAAATTTAAAAATAATAACCAACGAAAGAGAGAGCTGAACCCAAGAAGTGTAGGGGAGTTATTTATAATTAATTATGGAATTAATTTAAGGATTCCTATTATTTTTATAATTCAATAACTATAATCTCGCCTATCTCAAACACCAAGAAACGAGCAAGCGTTTAGGCAGCAGCAACGCTTGCACCGTTCCAGCGATCGAAAGAACGGGCCGCGCTGTCAGTGGGTGTGTGACCGATAACTAAGGGCAACGAATATATAAATCTTCCGCAGTTCGAAATTCGAACTGGTCGTATACGGACGTGTTTTACATTCGCTCCCACTTTTATTCGCTTAGTGTCGAAATTTTTGATTTTTATATTCCCAAAGTTTTCACTCTCAACTCGGTTGAGCCCGCCGTTTGAATGCAAATTATTGATTTGTGTTAAAACAATCGTCTTTATAAAGATATTGAAAAATAGTTAACGACGCGAGTGCATTGTGCATTGTTGTTGTTTTTTATTTACATTGTCGTCGCACCGTTTGCTCTGCTTATCTCCCTACTTCAGTCACCGGCTCTCATTTTCGAGTTAACGGTTCTTTGCTGATTTGGTCTTATCGCGCTCTTTCTTTCCACTTATCGCGCTCTTTCTTTCCTCGGCGCCCTCATAGCCACACAGCTGTTTGTTGGCACTCATCTAAAGCTTTCTATTTACATTTTCTCTACATTTTACATTCTACATATTTTGTCTTACTTTAACTTGTAAACAATGTCTGATTGCTGTGTTGTTGGTTGCCAATTTACTGGCAAAATCACTTCTCGGCAGCCGGTTGTTAATTGCTGGTTGTGTGAGAACATTGCGCACGCTAAATGTGTTGACTTTGGGCATAGTGCGGCCCAAATTGCGGATCGTACTAGGTCTAATGCCAATCTGGACTGGACGTGCCCTACATGCCTACACATTAAAATTGATATTAGATCATTTATGAGGCAAATGGAGCTGGATTTCCAGGCTTTACGTGCTGGATTTACGGACTTATTAAGTCGGTTTAATGTTTTCGACTCAAACTTTAAAGGTCGTATTCTTCTTAATCAATTATCATTAAATATAAATCGTAGTCCTACATGCCTAATATCTCTCTACATGTTCCAGATCTCTCGAGCAACCTCTCTCTTCCCAGCCCCACTGCAAGCTATATGTCGTGCGATGAGGAAGATCCCAATGGGAGCGAGTCATCAACGACTGATGTCAGGGTGCAATCCCTGCCAGATTCTGCCAATCGGTCACCGGCTGTTGCCACTTCGGGGCCTCTGCCGCACCTCGTACTGCCTATAGATAATACCCTTGCACCTCCTCCTGTCCCACTTTCTAGTATGATCCCTAGGAAGAACAGAAATAGCCCCGCTCCTACGAAGTCTATTTTTGTGTCAAGATTGAATGCAGCACTCACAGTCAACGATGTGATGCATCATATTCTCTCAAAACTCTCCCTTCCCAATCAAAAAGGTATTGACATCACTAAATTTAATTTTAAACAAATAAGAGATTATTCTTCATTTAAAATACTTGTTCCGGATGGACTGTTCTCCAAACTTCTTGACCCTAATTTTTGGCCTGCTGAAATAATTGTTCATGAATATATAAAAAAAAATAGTTCGCTTTCCATGACTTCCTTGTCGGCGCCCAGCTCGGCTTCAAATTCAAAAAACTAGATTTCATAATCCACTATCAAAATGTACGGGGGCTTCTTAGTAAACTCTCAACGCTTTATAAAAACAGCTCCATTTTTGAAGCCAATGTTATTGTATTCACTGAGACCTGGCTTAACCCATCTGTACACGACAGTGAGATTTTGTCAAATAACTTTTTTGTTTATCGGAATGATCGTCATACCCGTCGAGGTGGAGGCGTTCTTATTGGATTCAAATCCGATTTAACTTCTGAGCTTGTTGATATTTCTGGTTCATCATGTATTGAATTTATTTCCGTAAAATTATCTTTCCCAAAAAATAACATTTTTTTAACTTGCTCCTATATACCCCCTAGCTCCGAATTTAACGTGTATTTATTGCACCTGTCCGCCATACAGTCTATCTCCTTGTTGCTTGCTGAATCTGACCAACTCATTGTGCTCGGTGACTTTAATCTTCCCAATATTTCTTGGTTGGAGAGTAATGACTCAATTGCAATGATTACTAGAATGCAACATGACTTTGTTGATGGTCTTGTTGAACTATCCTTGCAGCAAGTAAACTGTATTCCCAATCTTATTGGTCGTCTCCTTGACTTAATCTTCGTCTTTGATGGTATCGATGCTGAAGTTAGTCGAATTCCGCCACTATCTCTACCTGAAGATTGTCATCATCCTACCCTTCAGCTCTGTATTAATAGATTTTTTAATGCTCCTAGGACTGCAATAAACGCACATCCTAGTTTGTGTTTTAAAAAGACTGACTATGCTAAACAAGTTGAATCTTTATCGACAATTAATTGGTCCTATCTTGTTGACCTTCCTGTTCATGATGCATTTGGGTATTTTTATAAAGTCCTTTACCGTCTATTTGATGTTCATGTCCCTCTTTCCTCCTTGAATAATTCTTATAGCTCTCCATGGTTTACTCGTCAACTATCCTATCTAAAAAATAAAAAAAACAGACTTTTTAAGCGGTTCAAAATTTCTGGCTTGCTGACAGACTGGGCCAAATATAGTTCTGCTAAGGCGGAATTTGTCCAGCACAATTCTGACTGATATCAAAATTACCTGTCTCGTTGTAAGCGTGATTTCAAAAGTAACACTAAACTTTTTTATTCTTTCGTCAATTCTAAACGGAAATCTAATTGCTTCCCTCATTCTCTTTTTCTTAATAATAATATAGCATCTGATGACAATGATATTTCCAATTTTTTTTTGATATTTTTTTCAATCGACTTATACGGAATGTAATGATGTTATTGATAATGATTATCCATACCCACTACCTCATCTGAACTCTATCTTCAAACCAGTGATTAATGTATCTGATGTTCTTCAGAGTCTTGATACTCTTAAACTCTCTTTTTCACCGGGTCCTGACAAAATACCAAGTTGTATACTGAGGAATTGTTCGACCTATCTAGCTTTTCCCTTAACATTAATATTTAATCTGTCGCTAAGTCAAGGAAGATTTCCTTCCATATGGAAAGAATCGTTTATTGTTCCATTGTTTAAAAAAGGGAACAAGTCCGACATCTCAAATTATCGTGGTATTGCTAAGCTCAGCGCAATTCCTAAACTTTTCGAAAAAATTATTACCTGTCAGTTGCAGCATCATTGCCGGTCTATTATTTCACCGTGTCAACATGGCTTCACTAGACGTCGATCTACTTCTACAAACCTACTAGAATTTACATCTTTAATTTCTAAAGGCTTCCTGACACATCATCAAACTGATGTGATTTATATCGATTTTTCTAAAGCTTTTGATTCTGTGAACCATAAACTTCTTATTTATAAATTGTCCCTTTTAGGGTTTCCTCCAAACCTACTTGACTGGAACTTTCCTACCTTTCTAATAGAACTCAAATGGTCTGTTTTAACAATAGAATTTCCAAAATAATTAATGTTACTTCTGGAGTACCACAGGGTAGCCACCTGGGTCATTTACTCTTTGGGTTAATGATTAATGATCTACCTAATGTTATAAAATCTTCTACCGTAATAATGTATGCAGATGACGTCAAGCTATGTTTGTCCATGTGTTTACCTAGCTCATATAATGACCTTCAAATAGATCTTGATTGTTTGTATACGTGGTGCATGATTAACATGTTAAATTTAAACTATACTAAATGTAACTTTATGACCTTTTATCGTTGTAATCCATCTCTGTTTTCTTATTCCATTGGAAATAACGGCCTTGAACGAATTTTTTTCGTTCAGGATCTTGGCGTTTTATTTGATCATAAACTTAGTTTTAAAGACCATATATCTACTATATCCAATAAAGCCAGAAGTCTTCTTGCATTTATAAAACGTTGGTCAAGGGAGTTCGATGATCCTTACAGAACAAAGCTTTTGTATGTTTCTCTTGTTCGTCCGTCTATGGAATATTGCTCTTGTATATGGTCTCCTCAAATTAGCTGTTACCAAAATATGTTAGAGTCTGTCTAAAAACAATTCCTTCTATTTGCTCTGAGGGGATTAAACTGGGACACAGGTAGTCGATTGCCCTCTTATCTTGCGAGGTTGCGCCTGCTCGACTTACCAACCCTCTACCATCGTAGAAAGTGTCATGGAGTTATGTTCTTACACAAACTTATTAATGGTGATGTTGACTCCCCTTTCCTTCTTAGTTCACTTAACTGGAATGTACCCTGTAGAACAGTTCGGCGTTTTCGTCCGTTGTCCCTGCCAATATGTAGATCTAATTATGCCCTGCATGATCCTTTTCGTGTTCTGTGTGACGACTATAATTCACTGTGCAACGTCTTACTGTTTGATACCCCTAATGCTACTAATTATACTAAACTTATGTATTTTCTGTCTTCAAATAATTTGTAGATTCTTTGTGAGCATGTATTTTAAACTGGATTTTGTTAGATCGTATTTTTTCCATGTCAGCGATTCCGCTTACTTGCCCAAAACGGTTTAGGGCTCCGCGCGTAACAAGCTTTGCTTGGTGTCGTAAGGGCCACTTGTTTGTACTGACCATAGTGCATCAACGTCCAAGAATAAAAGCGTGGAAAAGTGCGAAAAGCGAGAGAAATTTGAGGAAAAAAAAAACAGGATGCCGACAAATATTTATTTGAATTTGGTCCAAGCGATTTACTTATGTATGTATAATTTGAAATATGTATATGTATGAATGTATGTACAGCTGCGAAAAAAATAATAGCACATCTCAAACAAAAAAATTTTAACTAGTTACCCTACTCACATTCCTTAACTTTTTTAATTTTTCAAAACGGGTTTTAAATAGTAAGTCTTATCATAATTAGAACATGAAATCAAAGTAATAGCTTTAAAAAAGGTTTTTGACTTTTTTAAGAAAATCTAAGCGAAATTCGAAAAAAACTACAAAAAAAATAAAAGCACCACTTGTCTAAAAATATAATAAAAGGTAGAAAAATTACAAATAGGTAACTTAATCTTTAGATGACGGTAGTTAACAATTAAATCTAAGTTTAATGTCTAAATATCCCTTACAATTATTGGCTATAATGACTTACTAACAATTAAACAAGTTAGGACCCTACCTATACAGGAATTGGGGACCAAAACTCATAATATAATTGCAAATTTATTCGGAAATAATTTAAATGATTAACTGTTGTCTTTAAAAACAAAAATAGAAGATTTTTGGTTGTGTTATGGTCAAGCGAGTACACAAGTTAATTTACCTTCCTTACTGAATGCTTTCAAATTATTTCATTGCTATCCTGATGGTGAATATAGCCGGACTTATTGCTCAAAAATTCATTTAAGAAGTACTTTATATTTAGTTTGAGCTACGAATTACTACCGTATCACTATTTACATCATAGGATGATTCATAAACGATGTATCCATCCTTATTGAACTTACTTCAATAAAGAAAAACAAGCCTATCTTAGTGCTAGGTCCATGCACAATAAATGGTTGTTTTGGTACCATGTTTTTGGTTAATTTGCTTGGTTAGAAGACACTCGACTTATAAAATGGATCTCTTCTTACCCAACATAACTTTTCTCATATTTTTACGGAAATTAATTTGTAAGTTTCTTCGATGAGCCTTATTCCCTTGTAAATATGTTTCGCATTTAGAATAGGATTTTTTTTTAAAGTCCATGTTTTATAAATTTGTTTATTGAAACAATATCTAATTATTAAAATACTCCCTAATTTTTTAAGCACCTGTTTTAGATTAGTTTTGTCCCTGATAAGATTCAAGATTCTTTGAGCTTTGTGATATAATATTTTTGAAGGAAAAATGGGCCAGGACTCGGATTTTCCGTGTTATCCTTCACAGTTTAGGTAATTTTCAATGAAGATGATCCAAAACCTAACCAATCGAACCACTTTTCTTGACCGCTTTCCATCCATTATGTTTTTTTTTTGAATATTTTTTTCCGACTTGAAAAATTTTTCATATAATCTTGTATTGCCAAATGGTAATCTATTTGAAGTCTGGATATCAGGGAATGTTAGTTTTAGTAAAATCTCAAAAAACTTATCCTTCCTTCTCAAGAATATCAGCGAATCATACCGTTTTACTTAAAGAAAACGAAAGTGGTGCCATTATTTTTTTCGGCCATAAATTTTAATTTCAATTTCAATTTATTTTTAAAATGATTACCTAACGCTACAAGTAGATAACTTATAATTAGTGCGATAGTCACGTAGGACAAATTACTCATAAGTACAGATTTAAGATAGTTCTTTGGACGTTTAAATGGAATTCTTAAAATTACGCTTAAACATTAATGGTTATATTGTGCTAGTATCTTGTAGGTGTAATGTGATTTTAGACTTAAACTGCGTGGCGCTACTAATATTTTTTAAAGGGTTTGGGGACTGGTTCCATAGCCTTATTGCGTGTACAAAAAACTGCTTTTCAGAAAATAGAGATCTATGTCTTATTTGAATGAGGTTATTTGCTCTTCTTGAGGAAGTGAATCTTAATGCTTCAAAGAGATAAGTTGGTTCCCTCGTGTAATTTATTTTGTGAAGATATATTAAAACTCTTAGTTTCATCCAATCGGTCAAATTAAGTTCAAATATTCTATATGCATAGCTTGTCACATGGTCAAATCGACGTAGATTGAATATAAATCTTGCTATATTATTATATGCAACTTTTATTTTTTGATGGCTGGCTGCATCGCAATTTGAAAAAATTTCTATCCCATAAAAAAGTGTTGGGATTAAACAGGTCTTGGCAATTAACATACGAACATTTATGGGTAACAGACTTTAAACAGGACAGAGAGATCTTAGTAAACCGTACGTTTTCCCTACAGCCTTATTTATATGGTCATTCCAGCTAAGTTTGTTATTGAATATGATACCCAAGTTTGTAGTTGTAGTTTGTATTTAATGGGCATGCTGCAATATTTACTTTCTTTTTATATATTACGAGACATTTAGATTTTTTTGGGTTAACTTTAACTTTAACTAACTTTATCAAGCTCTCGATTACATATATTAAAAAACACTCGTTAATTCTACAAAAAGGACGGCTAACATACATCTGGACATCATCTGCGTACATGTGAACATCACTATTTGACAACACACAGGGAAGATCATTGACATACAGAGTAAACAGTAAAGGTCCAAGAACTGAGCCTTGAGGCATACCACGTTCAAGGACTACAAGAGAAGACGAAACATTTGATATTACTACAGACTGACGACGATTTTTTAGGTACGAGGTCATAAGTTTGACAGAAATTGTTGAAAAATTGAACTGAGTTTTCAATTTTGAACACAAAACTTCATGATTAACAGAGTCAAAAGCTTTACTATAGTCAAGAAGTACTAGAAGCGTCACGTTGGATTTGTCTGCTTGTTTACGTATATCGTCCGAGATTTTTAGGATTGCCGAGGTGCAGATACGTTTTATTCTGAATCCCGATTGGTTGTTGTTAAGTAGAGCATTATCACCTATATAAGCGTTTATTTGGGCTGCCATAATGTTCTCAAAGGCTTTCGATAAGAACGGTAGAATTGATATAGGTCTATAATCCTTGTTGGCTTTCATAATTGGGATCATTTTTGCGATTTTCCAACAGTCAGGAAATGCGGATGTTGTAAATGCAGTGTTAAAAATGTGAGTTATGTATGTAAGAATTTTAGGAGATATTATTTTAATGAATTTAGGATTTATTTCGTCTAGTCCGATTGAATCTGATTTAATTTTAAGAATATTGACGAGAACTTCACACTGATTGACACAAACAAATCTAAAACTATTATCACAGAAATGTACAGAATTCAGGTACAAATTGTTATCTTCGGTTTCAGGTACATTGCATTCTGAGAGTTGTTGGTTTAGCTCTTCAACATTAACATCCTGTCCCGGCGTTGAATTTTGTTTTCCTATCCCTAGTGACTTGATTTCTTTCCAGGTTTGTCCAGACGATGTTGAGTTTTTGAATTTTCGAAAATATAATTTTGGTTTTGCGGTGTCAATAAGTTTAGTGACTGTGTGTCTCAATGATTTAAATTGGGCATAATGTGGCGGAGTCTTATACCTTTTCCACTTTTGAACTTTTAAACCACGGTTTAATAAAATGTTTAATGGGTTTACTTTTGATTGGAACGAAACAATTGTACAAATAACTAATATTACGTTGGAGCAAACTGAGTTGTTCGTCTACATCTGTTTTTTACTAGTTTTTCGTCATTATACTGAAGGTCAAAATTATAGGTCAAGTATATAGGGTCATGTTTTGAAAACGGCGGCACAATGAGATGGTCATACAAACATATTTTTTCAACATCACTAACAAAAAATACATCTAACAGTGAGCTGCTGAAATGAGTCGGGTAAGTGGAGTTTACAAGATTCAATCCTCGTGATTCCATGTTAATTTTAAGATGCTCTTCCCGAAGTATGTTGCTGTTGAGATCACCTGCTAAAAGTATATCTTCATAATTATTAGTGATGTCTGATAGCTTATTTAAAATATCGTCATAGTTAATGCTACTACGTGGGCGGTATATGCGACCCAGCAGCATTTTTTTTTGTGAGGACTGATTTTTCATTTCAAGGAATAAGTATTCTATTGGGCTGCCATCGGTATGTTTTCATATAAACTTGAACACTCATTTTTTACTAACATAAATTGCATCCCCACCTCCATGACTGACACCGTCCGCTCGGTATACATTATAGCCATCACACGAAATTATAACATTACAAACATTAACGCCAAGCCATGTTTCAGAGACACTTATAATATCTAGACCAGAATTTGCAAATAAATATTTGAACTCATCGACTTTTCTCGGCAAACTTTGAGCATTAATGTGACAAACTTTAAGTCCAGCTCTCTGATTTGTGAATATGCGCAATAGGGTATGGCTATTTATTTCATTTAGGTCTTCCATTTCCAGAATTTAGATAAAATTATTAGCTGCTCACGCACTAGATATGAAAAATTAAATTGATAAAACATCATGGAGAACATTAAGTAAACAAAGCGACCTACAATAATTTTTAATCTAACAAATACTAAAACTATGGATCTGCGTTTAAAACTAATCTTGAAATGAACTATTTCTCGACGGGCCTCCCAAATTGTTGCTCAGCTCAGAAAGCTCGTGCAAGCTCCGCACGTTGTGAGCTTCCACTCCGTCGATCATCTTTACGAAGACATCTCCACGGCGAGTAAAGACAGCTGTGAGGCGCTTGTGCTTTTTGAGATGCATTGCTCTCTTGAAGACCTCGTAATTATGCTTTGTCAGCTGTTCATTTATGTAGATCAGTGTTGGCAACTCCAGACCAATTAGCTGTAAGCCCAGTTGTGTTTTTGTAGTTCGCCGGTATGCCCCTATTGCTCGTAGTAACGCAGCTTTTTCACGCACGTGATCCATTTTTATATGGATAATCGGGTCTACAAGTGTTTAGCCAGTTTGTCGGGGCCGCACTCTGTAGATAGATCTCACCAGTGGAGGCGGAGTTAAATGGAGTGAAAAACAGAGCCGGTTGAAAAGCGTTTTAAGATTTTCTCCCTCCGCTTGCGGTACCCCATGCCAGCGCAAGGTACATGAGACCGCTGCGTCTTCCTCTGCTACACATTTGGCTGCCAGTTTGGCATCCAAGTCACCAACCTGTTGCTTCAGCTGATCAACCAAACCTCCAGCAGTGTTTGGTGCCGCCAATTTGCCGGTCAAGTCGTGGACCTGCTGCTTCAGCTCAGCTACCACCTTTAGCTCATTCTCCAGCTGGCTCACACGTTGAGTGACAGTATGGATCTCTTCGGTCATCGCCTGGAACTTCTCCTGGAGAGAGCTGAGGAAACGTGCCTCATTCGAAACTCCTGGCCCAAGATTTTCTTCTGCTCATCAAATCTGGCATCCATCAATTGGAGCATCTTGACGGATGTTGCATCAGACAAGCGCACGCTTATTCGCCGACATGTTGTGGTTTTTGTTTTATTATGTGTTTATTTCTTGAGAGTTGAGTGATTTTTTGTTTGTTTTTGAGTGGCTTTATTCTGTTTCTATTGCGTTTGACTGTATTACGGTTATTTCTTCTATACTGTTTGTAAGTGATTCATTTGAGTGAGTGTTGCACCTTTATTTTACTGCACTTTTTTGCCTCTAGAAAATGTATGTTAATTTGTTAAAAATTTGTTGTTAAAAATTTGATGGTTTATTAAGCGTGTTTCTTGTGATATAAGACGAAATTCCGAGGAGCTCTAGGATTTGCGACTTTTTCTCTTTCTCTTTCATATCCATTTTTTGACTTTTTATACCCTTGCAGAGGGTATAATGATTTCAGTCAGAAGTTTGCAACGCAGTGAAGGAGACGTTTCCGACCCTATAAAGTATATATATTCTTGGTCAGCATGACTAGACGAGTCGATCTAGCCATGTCCGTCTGTCCGTCCGTCTGTCCGTCCGTCCGTCTGTCCGTCCGTCCGTCCGTTTCTACGCAAACTAGTCCTTCAGTTTTGAAGCTATCGAACTGAAACTTTACCAAAAATCGTCTTTCTGTTGCAGGTAGTATATAAGTCGGAGCCGGCCGGATCGGACAACTATATCTTATAACTCCCATAGGAATAATTTAGGTTAAATTTAATTCGAAATTCTAAAAAATAAATAAATAAATAAAATAAACTTATATTCCAAAGTAGAAGAGAATACAATAAAAATTAACAAAGCTATAATTTTGTTCCTATTAATTTCCCTTTAGTTTTCCGATCGTTCCTATGAGAGCTATATGATATAGTCATCCGATTTTTCTAAAATTTGGACTGGACATATTAATATGGTTTATTTTATTTATATTTGGCTCATTAGTTTCAATGTTTTTTATCTTTTGACGGAAAAATCGACGTCGGGGTGTTTAGGATTTTTAGATCCTAAACCAATCGATTTTTTTTTGACGGAAACTGTTGATTTGCTAATTTGTTGATCCCAAACTATTTAATTTTTTGTTGACGGAAATTTCATCGTCGGCATGCTCGGGATTTGTTGATCCCAAACTATTCTTGCCTCTTTCCACAAATATAGAATCTGTGTTTTCGAAATAACACAGGTACACAGCCAAAAAATTCCACGAACCATTTCTAGTTTTCCATGATATTTGGGTTCTCCTGGGTAAAAGTCCCATACAAAATTATTTTCCATCACCTCCAGGTTCCGCGGTATAGCTAAGAATGCAAAAAACCGATGTTAGCCGACATTTTGAATTACGTGGCCTTTGTTCTTGGTCTTACCCTAATTATGTTCGCTGAAATCTTCTCTCAATACATCACGGCACTACTAAAAAATAGTCCCCATCGTGAACCATTGCCCATGTCTTTGGAATTAGACGCCAAAGTTGAAACTCCCAAAATTTTCACAATTTCTCTGATGAAAAAACAATTCTGAGAATTAAATCTTGAATGGAACTAATTTTTATTATTCGTTGAATCTATTGTTCATTGTATGCTTTAATTTCGGTTTAAGGCGTTTTCATGAGGACATTTTATTGGATTTATTAAACGAATAAAACCGCTGTTTTAGTTTTATCATCTACTCCTATTTGCTGTCAAATTTCAAATAAGTCAAGGCAACCTTAGAATGCGAGTAAATATGTATCTGTTTATTTTGGAGGATTTTTAAATCCCTTCAGGGCTAGCATTCTAAGGTTGCCTTGACTTATTTGAAATTTGACAGCAAATAGGAGTAGATGATAAAACTAAAACAGCGGTTTTATTCGTTTAATAAATCCAATAAAATGTCCTCATGAAAACGCCTTAAACCGAAATTAAAGCATACAATGAACAATAGATTCAACGAATAATAAAAATTAATTCCATTCAAGATTTAATTCTCAGAATTGTTTTTTCATCAGAGAAATAGTGAAAATTTTGGGAGTTTCAACTTTGGCGTCTAATTCCAAAGACATGGGCAATGGTTCACGATGGGGACTATTTTTTAGTAGTGCCGTGATGTATTGAGAGAAGATTTCAGCGAACATAATTAGGGTAAGACCAATAACAAAGGCCACGTAATTCAAAATGTCGGCAAACATCGGTTTTTTGCATTCTTAGCTATACCGCGGAACCTGGAGGTGATGGAAAATAATTTTGTATGGGACTTTTACTCAGGAGAACCCAAATATCATGGAAAACTAGAAATGGTTCATGGAAATTTCACAAAGTTTAATTTTGTGTTCCTGTGTAATATATATCAAAATATTTTTTTTTGAAATAAATTCCTTTAATGGAAGAGTATTATTGACTTCCAATAAACTTGTTTCATTTTTTTTCCTCACTATTGTAATATATTAACTTATCAGTATTCCCTTTATACTCCAACACTCTCTTTTCAATATTTATATTTGCTCCAATTTTTCTTCATAAATTAAACCCTATTAATAGGTCAGATTCCAATCCTTCTATTTCATAGAACAAATGTCTTGTTCGAAATATCACTATGGACGGCAGTCCATGTAGTGACGAAGCGCACAAGGAGAGTGTGCGAAGGCGACTACTATTATATAGCCGCAGAATTGAAAATCTGCTGTAATGGTCCGATTCTACCGAGTGATACACCAATTTAAAGGTATTGCAAAAACTAAAAGGATTGCATACCAAGACCTCAAGAAAATCAATTGGTTTGGGGAAGAGAGCGGTGAAAGTGTAAAAGTGAAAATTTAGAAATTTGGATCTTTTGGATCTTTTGGGACCAATGGGAATAATTGTTCCCTCGCACTATGCTCGTTGTATTTTTACTGAAAATGCGCTTAATATGAGGGGTCATTATCAGAAGATTTTCTTCTTCTTCCCAAAGTGAAATAATTTGTCCCTTTGTTTGTATGCATCAAATCGTGGTTTTAGGGTCTTGAAATAAATTTTACTGTGTTTAGCAGCAGGATATGAAAAACTTTTGTTCTACGACTTTTGGAAAAGTCCGCTAGTTTGAAGGAAAATTATTAAAAAAAAGCTAGATTTTGATGGCTTATAGTTTTAAACGACTAAAGCTACAGACTCGTGTTATACCTTGTTAAAAAGATAATTTAATATGCTAACCGCGTTGCCTTCGGTGAAATTAGTTAAATGCAATAGTGTAAAATTTATGACTAAAAGTTTTTTTTTTAAATCACTTTTTGGCTATTTTCTGCAAAGCGGCTCTAACGATTTCTTTTTAAATTTAAAACTATATAGCCCTTGAGATTCCTCAACTTTTAGTATATAACACATTTTCTCATAAAAATGCGCGTTTGGATGCAATTGAGCGATGAAAAGTGAAACCCAAAAACCAATTTGAGGAGAACAAATTCTTTTTAGGCATTTTCAAGGTACAAGTCTAACTTTCATATTTAATTTAAATTCCTTGAAAGTTTTTTTAACTTTATTTTTAGATTTTTTTTATTTTTCTCAAAAACGGCTCTAACGATTTTCTTTAAAACTTTAAACAAAAATTTAAGCAATCTCAAGGAGTTTCCTTTGAGATTCTTTAAATTTTTGTATATAACACATTACTGTAAAGTCATATTTGATATGACTCATGTTTAACATAAAAAGTCCTGATATCAAATAAAAACACATCTTAACGAGGTAAAAAACTAGTGACGACCGCACATTCAACATTCAAAAGTTCTGATATCAACATTTGTGATGAAAATTGATTAAACACATAATTAAATACAAATTTCTAAAATTCACTTTTTCGGCACGCTGTAATATAAAATGCCTATAAAGGGAAAAAGGCTGGACTTTTTTTTTAAGTTTTACCTCGTTAAGTGGTGTTTTTATTTGATATTTATATAATGGTAATATTTAATAATTGAATACCTATTAACTGTAGATACTCTTTTGTAAATTGATAATTCATTTTTATTCTCAAAAATGTCCTTCTTTATATAGCAAGCTGTAGCTCCCGTGTCTATTAAAATATTTAACTTTTTCTTAGTTTTCATGGATTGGTCGTTTATCATTATATATAAAATCCAATCTAGATCAAATTCCTTAAAAATTTAGAACAGTGCCATGATTGGTAAGAGCGTCGTGGGCTGCTCCCATGAGTTTATTTCTTAAAATTGTTAACGCGATAAAATACTGCTGACTCTGAATTTTATAAAGGCTCATTACAGTTTCTGCAGCTTTTCTGTAACCTACGTATTGTGTTGGTTCATCGGTGAACTTCGGTAATGAGTTGATTACTTCAAAAGTGGTTTCACATTTTATATTTGGGTCAACTTCTTGAATTTTATAGTTCTCTACTATATTTGCGTCTGTAACTAACTTTTCTTCCAAGCCATCTATTTTTTTGTTTACTTCGCTCAATTGAACATTAATTGATCTGTTAATTACTGGGTTACTGGCTGTGGCTAAACCACCTGCAGAAAAATTAGCTGAACTTCCAGTTGCCATTGTTAAATTTAATTCACCGAAACTATCTATTCAATTTTCCAGATTGTTCTCTTTTTATAAAAAAAATTCGATTGTCTTAAATTAATTTTCTTTTAAATCCCTTATTTAAAATAATATTATATTTATTCTATACTGTCCGATGGGGTCTTCCTTCGATTTATCCCCACGATACTGTCCGATGAGGTTTTCCTTCAATTTGTGCGATTTTCTTCTTGTTGTCGATAGAGATTACAAGTTGTTGGGGCGGGGGTGGCTTGATTGAAGAAGTGATGAGTTCCAGGGAAATGCGGCTGAAAATCCGCGCGGAACTATATTTTGAAAACACGGGAGAAAGAACTTCGGGTTTTTGCGCGACGTGCGGCTGTTTATTTGACATTTGGAAATATAACTATTTAAGCCTAGCTTAACGTATGAGCTCCCGAGCGAAGCGGAGACTTGGGGGAGAGTTGGAGAGGGAGAGCGAAGGGAAATGCGAGCAAGCGAGACGTGGAGATCAGGAGAAAACTGCCGCTCGACACTGCCTCCAAAATATAAACGCCTTTTTGGCGTGAACACAAGTTTTTCCAGTGTTGGCGAGGGATTGCCCTTCCTTCCTGTCAACTTTGATTATTTGGTTGTTGTTTTTGGTTGGTTTTTTAGTTTTAGTTGTTTTTGCGGTTTTCGGATTTATTTTATTTTAATTTGAGATTTAGATCTTCAGTCCACCAACTAATCAACTTAATGGATTATTTCATTTATTGATTTGATGTTTTAATTTTTCCAATAAAAATTTGAGTTCTTGGCTGCGCGAGTTCCGTTGTAAATTTAAATTTGTTGTTCACTAAATTTTTATTTTTGGAACTTTTTAATGACACAGCCCCACGCTGGGCGCCAATGAAATTTTTCGTTATGGTTGATTTTTAAAAAATTTAATTTTTTTTTTATAATTTTACTTTATTTGTGTAGACCTTAATTCACTAACTCAATAGTAGATCAAGACACTTTTACTTAAGGTTGTTTCTTATGACCGATCCCGGTTTCAATCCGAATAAGACTCACTCCTTAATTCTAAAATCTTCTCCAACGAACCTCGGCCAGAAGCTTTTCTTTTTTAAGCTTTTAGAACTTTGATTTTGGTTTAAAATAAAAGCTTATGCTGAAACTGTCGCATCTCGTTGTGAAATAAGATTATGCTGACCGATACAATTTTGATTGAAAATTGGAACGCAATACTTTTGGCTTCGAACGTGAGAGTTTGGCTTCGAACGAATTCTGTTTACTTTACGATTGGGTTATTTATCTTAGCAGAACGGTCAAGCGCGGCCCTCGAATTTAATGAAAAAGGCAAAGGCAGAATCAGAAACAAAGGCAAAGGCAATGAAGCTGAGATTGAATTTAAAAGTTTGTTTATTAATTCCATAAGTGGAACCGTTTCACGGGTTGGATAACTTGCATCGGTAATTTTCAATGTCAGACCTTGAACCTTTTTTGTGAAGAGGAATAATGTAGGATTTATTCCAAATCACTGGCATGCAGGATAGGTTCACAGAAAGATTAAATAAATGTGTGATGGGACGTGCAAGATTTTGGGAACATTGTTTCAAGATGCAGCTTGGAATTTTATCGGACCTGCGCCAAAGGAATTGTCAATTGAAGACAATCCATCAAAAACATGACCTTCTGTGAAAGAAGCCAGAAAAATATTGTTCGCATGAGGTAGATTAAAACGATAAGGGCAACGGAGAACATAGAGTTGTGTAGAGTAAGTTGACTGGAGGAAAGAACCAAATAAGTTGGATATAACAAGACTAGAAGATTCAGTAGTATTACGATAACAAAGGGACGAAGGAAATGCATTGGATTTGCATTTTGAGTTAACAAATGAGTTAAAATTGCATAGGATCACTGTGGAGGTTTTTTTTTGCACAAAAATCAAGATTTTTGGTATTTTTTAAATAGTCTGGATTTTTTATTTTTTAAACAAGAAATATTTCTTGTAAACCACGGAGGCTTGGAAGTTGATATATTAGTAACTTCGGGGACAAATGTATACAGGGCCGAGAGAATAGAAACGTAGAAAGCATGAACGGCAGAATCAATATTCTGAAATGCATATAAAAATGACTAATCGATCCCTGAAAGGTGCAAATTAAGACCGTTAAATTTTTTTTTATATTTATACATTGCTTTTACAAAAAAAAGCATTTTAAATTTTAATGTATGTGGCAGTTTTGTAAAAATCGATATTTGAAAAAAGTTGGATTCATTTTTATACCCGTTAACTCGTAGAGTAAAAGTGTATAGATTAGTGCAAAGGTATATCAGGTAGAAGGAAGCGTTTCCGACCATATAAAGTATATATATTCTTGATCAGAATCACTAGCCCAGTCGATCTATCCATGTCCGTCTGTCCGTCTGTAAGAACGCTGAGATCTCGGAAACTATAAAAGCTAGAAGATTGGGATTTGGCATGGAGATTCTAGGGGTTAATACGCAGCGCAAGTTTTTCACGCCGATGTGCCACGCCTCCTCTAACGCCCACAAACCGCGAAAAACTGTGCACCCACAGTTTTGAAGCTAGATTAACGGGAAAAGGAATGTGTATACATATTGATAGACCAAATACATACATCATCAATACATATTGATAGACAAGCATGTGTACTTTCAATTTTGATATTCACCCTCTCAACTTTTTGCGAGCGAAAAGACCCAGATTTTGTCGCCACCAAAAAATGAACTGTATATTGCAAAACGAATGTATGGCCGTTACTCATCTTAGATATTATATTGGTCTTTGGTGCCGGTGTAATCTCGTCCGGTCGCGGCGATTTGTATGGTTTGAAACTATGAATAAAGCATTTTATATTGCGGTCTGATAGAAGGAGATCTAAGTTAATACCTTCTCTGGCGTTTCTTCCTGGGGGATTCCATGACTGAATGCTCCCTGGGAGGTAAGAGTCTACGAGTATATTTAATGACTTCACTAGAGTCTCACCATGATCCATCTGCTTTTAGAAGACAGCCCAAGAACGCGGCTGTCTTAGTGAGTATTTTCCTGAGCTCTCGGCCATGCGAAGCAATAGTGCACTTAAGGCTGCTTTACTGTTGTTCTGCAGGAGTCTTAGAGTCGTCCTCAGCTGCAACCTACACCATAGTGACGTCGGCCTCCTCCGTGTCGCTCAAGTCCGCTCTTCTTTAATCGCCGCACACTGGGGCGCCTAGAACAAAAAGCCTGCCAAAATGTTTTTTTTTTTAGATTTGGCAAAATGTTGAAATGCAACTTTAAAAACAATTGAATTCTCCATACAAATCAAAATTAAAAAGTGATCAGTGTTGAATGGTTCTCCCACTACAGATTTTGGAAGTTGATTTTTCGAAATAGAATTTTAGCCAATAAGAAAAAATAGTATTTTTATACATCTTTGAAATTTTTCTGAAAGCGCCTAAGAGCCAAATTTGTATATGTAACGATTGAAATTTTGAGAGCAACCAATTCTTAGAATATTGCAAAAAAAAAAATTTTTTTAATGCATAATTACTATTTTTTTTTAATTTTTTAAAAGTGGTCCAAAAAATGTGTGTTTTTTTTGGATATTCTTGGACGTAAAGTAGTGTTACACCCTAGTCCCCGCTTTCATTCTTTTTTTAAAAAAAAGTTTAGATATTTAACTACAAATTCTGAAAAAATTAGCCTGCCCTTTTGTGCCTCTTCTGAGAAAACCGCGGTTAAAGTTAGCAAGAAATGTTCGTAATTTGAATAATCGCCAGCCCTGGTTTTTCCGCGCGCACTTACAACAAGAATCCTTAGTTGAATTACTAGTCTGCGTTTTCCCATTACTTTTGTTTTACTTTGGCGCAAACTGTTAATTTATTTATTCTAATCCAATCTTAATCCAATTATAATAGGAAGTGAAGCCGGAGGTATTTCTATTGTGTTCCTGGCGTCAAATATATTCTTATTAATATGCTGTATTCGGGTATTCTGTTCGTAAAAAATCAAACCAGTATGTGTTTAATAGATTGCTTGTTAGCTCGGTTCCCATAATTTCTGACTATTTTAAAACTCCTAAAAAAATATAAAACGTTCCAGAGTCCGCTCTAGTTCTTATGATCTAAAACCTAATGTACACGCAATTTTTTTTTGAAAATATGCAATCTTTCCCTGACCGATTCTATGACAGCTATAAGAAATCACTAACCAATTTTAAAAAAATTTTAAACCTTGGCTAAAATTTATAAATAATGACTTAATCCCGATTTACATGAAAAAATATTGAAATAGAACCGAGATATTCCCTTTTGTACTAAGCGTTTATATGGCAGCTATAAGATATAGTTGACCGATTTGAATAATTTTTTTTTTCAAAAATCAAGATAAATAAAAAAAAAATATTAGGAAACTTACAACACTATTAATAATTTATTTATATTTTTTTTTTCTTAAAACAAAACATTTTTTTTCTTAAAAATTCCCTACAACAAAAAAATTTCATTAAAAAAATTCACCTTATGATGTTTTTTTACATATTAATTTGTCTTTGACAGTACCTCATCAAAAGATATTCGCTATAAGGCTCCGCTGATTTAAGGCAGGCTTTTGGCTTTTTCGCCCCACTGTGCGCCGGCCCGAGTGCTCGCATCTCTGTGTTCAGCGACGAATCGGTTGAGTATTTGACCTCCGACCCACTAGGCGCCTCCAATTCTTCCGCAAACACCTGCTCGGCTTCATTGCCGCCAGAGATTCCCGTGGCGTTGGAGTGTTTCTTATATGGATGGCGCTGAAACTAAAGTTGAGCACTCCCTGAGCAACCGACTCCTCGTTCAGCACTACGATCGCTTTCGGTTTTCGGTTGAAAGTTATCGACTGAGCATAAATTTGTAAGCTCCTTTAAAATCAGTTTTTGGGGACCGATTAGATAGAACTATGTGAGCGTTGAGAGTCAATAGATCAACAAAATTTAAAATACTAGGCAAAAACTGTTTTTTGGCACGCAACTTTAAAATGCAATTACAAGTGAACCCATGACAAGAAAGTCTTTATAAGTAATAAAGCACCCGTTGCAGGAATTCGTAATAAACAAAAATCAAAAGTGGAATTTCTGATTTAAGCAACAAAAACCTACTTGTTTTTTATAGCAAAACCTTTAAAATCCTAGAAAATGCTACTTGTTTTTATAGCAAAACACGCAACTTTAAAATGCAATTACAAGAGAACCATGCATTTGCGCCGATAATCTTCTGCACGTAAATTCCTAAGAAATCTCGGTCCATCGAAGGTAATTTTTTCGCAACTTTTAGGACACAGGCCCCTCTTCTAGACTATTACCCAAAAGACTTACTGAAAGCACATCAGTCTGACGATTTTTTCTAAAACCATTTAATACAAATGAAGTAAACTCCAAAAGGTTGGTTGTCGTTGACAAGAGGATATAAGGGACCTGCAACTGTGTTGCAAGTGGGGCATAATAATGTTCTCAACGAACTGATAGAATTGAAATACCCTGTAATTACATGCGTTCAATTTAATCCCCTTTTTATGAAGCGGGAGGCTGGCGAAAATTCTCCAGTTGAACCCACCACGAGGGTGCCGGCTGGGCAATGGTCACTGCATTTCCCCGAGCAGGGTAATGCAATGTCGCTTGTCCTGCCCGGGGCAATGCAGTGTCTAGCTAAGGCGACTGGTTCAAACCCTTGAATCAGTGGCCATGGTTGGAAGTGCCTGGCAGTAGGCATAAAACGCAAGTGGGTGGTTCCCCTGAAAAACAAACCAGTATGAACGACGAGGTGGAAGAAATACGGGCTGGGATGTCAGCCCAAACGTCGATGGTAAGTACGACTGCCACCATCGGCGGGCACGGGGAGGAGCAATCCTCTCTGCGTGTCGCCAGCGGTCGAACCCCTGGGATGACGGGAGCAGGTCATCTCAGCGGCAATGCTACTGCCATGACATCTCAGGCAAAGTTAAGTCGAACGGGTGCTGTTGTCGTAGTAGACTCGGACTCGGAGATCGTGCTAAACAAGCCATACCCGCTTGCCTGAACCCGGTTCCAACTCCCATCGTAGGAAAGGGCCGAATCGTAGAAGCGAGGGGATGAAGGCTAAGGCGCAATACTAGCCAGCCCTCAAGATTAAGGACAAAGCGAAACTTTCCCAGGAGGAGAAGGAAAAGCTAGCCTGGGCAGAGCAAAAGATTGAGAATGAAAGGCTGCACTTCGCAAGCAAACCTGCGATGGCGTCGACAAGCGGATTTGCGAACAAGGTAGAGGAGTTTGCCAATAAAAGGCAACGCTCACACGAGAGTGCCGCCAGGAACACTCCGGTGAGTAAGCGGAAACGCGGGCCCAAGGAAGCAGACCCTTTGCCACCCCAAGTAGCAGTGAAGCTCTACAAAAAGGCCTGGGTCAGTGAAGTACTCAACCGACACCTGATCGTGGCACTCATTGACAGGAACGATAGAATGGGAAGATGACGGAGGCGCTCTGGAAGATCGTCCATGCGCGACTCGTTGAATCTCTCTGTGAACGTATGGATGAGGCACCCACAGCCCCCATGTCCACATTCGACGGTGCAGGTTGGCTGAACGGTGTTAAAATCCTGAAGTGCAATGACGATCCGACCAGGAAATGGCTGACGCAAACGATCGGCCAACTGGAGGCGTTGTGGTAGGGGGCCAAGCTAGAGGTGGTGGACACGGAATTAATCCCATCCTCACTAAAGGCGAAAGTGATCTTTCCCATCGCAATTCAAGGGGTTCGGGCGCTGATGCTGCTTCAACGGCAGAATGCAGACGTCCCAACGGCAGATTGGAAGATTCTGCACATGGCCAACCCCCTACCCAGTGAAGGGGGCCAAAGTGTGGTTCTCCAAATCAACAAGGAGGCGGAGGATAGCTGTACCCAAGATTCGGGAAGATGGCGTGGGGCATGGGTAGTGTCTACCTGCGTCTCAAGAAGCGCCACCACGAAGGCAAAGGTCACACATCCTGCAGGCAGGCGAGATGGAGAAGGACATTGGTCCTGAAGCCATAGCCTTAGTTCAGGAGCCATGGATTGCCTCGGGCAATATCGTGGCCGGAACACAAGCGCCGTACTTGTACGGAAGGGTATCCATGATAACCTTATGCCTCATCACAGCCATGACGACCGTAGTCAAGGTGATGGCAGATGCCAATTCACACCACAACGTGTGGAGAAGCTCCGACTTCAACGACAGAGGTGAGTCGCTCTTAGACTTTATTCAATCTACTAATATATATATATAGCAAACGTGGGGGAGGAACACATCTTCTTAGGTGGCACCTCGTCAAACCCGCTAGATATATCACTTGTAAAGGGACGGAGTACTTTGGAATGGAGGGTCTTTAAAACGCCATCCTCCTCAGACCATAGGTAGTGCCAGTTCAGATATGATTTTAAAAGTGCCCTAAAGGTAACTGTCTATAGAAACCTCCGGAACACGAACTGGGAAAAGTTTACGAGGACAGTAACCTCAAAACTCGCGATTAACCAGGTCGCAGTAAAATCCGTGAAAGACATAGAAACGTCCCTAGAGACCCTGTCCAAGGAATTACTGGATGCGTATCACGCATCATGCCCGACATCAAGAACAAGGAAGAAGACCAAGCCATCATGGTGGAATCGGAAACTGACACTCACAAGGGAACAGAGAAGCTCGTGGAGAAACTTCTGCTCCAGCATTGAGAACGTCCCGGAAACAGCTAGACTCCGGAAGCTGCTTTCGAAGCAGCCTACCATACAAAGTCAGCTAAAGCGCGACGACGGACAGTGGACTGAGGGCAGTGCAGAGGCCCTAGAAGCACTTATGCAATCGCACTTCCCAGGATGCACGGATGTCCTAAACGCCAGCAAGCACCAGGACATAGGCCCAGACGACTGGGCCCATGCTTACTTTGCTTACTTTGCAAACCTTTTGTATTCTGATAAGAAAGCAGAAGCAAAGAATCTAGTTTTTTGAGATAGATAAAGATGAATATGTGGATGGCTCTTTAAAGGGATTCCCAACTTCCTTTGAACGAATTTTTTTTTTTAGCTTCGTACTTTTTAACCAAAATGCCTGCAGGCCAAAAACTGGCTGAGCACATAGTTGCAAAATGAGCACAGAGAACACCGATCTTAAATGAAGATACTTCCCTAGCATATGAAAAAATTAATTGTTCAACCTTTAGATCATCAATCTGAACTTTGTTACGGATATAGGCCGTAATGTCCGCGGATGAAAGTTCAGGATTCAGCCGAGAAACAAAAATTTGTTTCCGCTGCGGTACACAGGTGACTGTTTAATGTACCACGCATGTGACAGGTTTTGGTACTACAGCATTTATGGCTGCACTACCAGTTTCAGTCGGTACTCCTGACGTTAAGTCAACAGATTTTTCGGGTGTCTCATGCGGCAAAATCTTACGTCCTTTACATTCGGAAACCGAATCTTTTTTAGCTTTCGACCTCAATACCATTTGTGCGGCAGCTGAGATCGACTGCTGAGCTGCAGACCCCGGATCGCAAGAGACAGTTTCACTAGCGACTACCGTGTTTTGCCTATCGACCGCGATCTTTTTACGCTTTGGAGAATCGGGCTCTGATAGCATACGGCTAGAGAGCTGCGACTCAAGCGCCACAAGCGGATCCGTATTTCTACGGCTGTTACGAATTAATTCCGTAACAGTGCTTTTTGTGAGCCTCCTTATAGAGAGTGCCTGAGTTTCATAAGCAATACATTCTTCACAATGGTAGCGCAAGCCACTTCTCATGTCGATTGCATCGCGAACCAGGCCCGAATAGTTAAGGCATTTAGCATTAAAAATAGAGTCGCACAAATGGCACGGAATACTTTGTTGTCCAGCCAAAATAAACGACTCGAATTTCTTTGAACAACATACAGCCATTGTCGCGATATTCCGAACCACAGTGCGAAGAGAACAAAGCTACAATAGAAAGAGAGCGTGAGCGGGAGTGTGGAAGCGGGTATCTAAAAACAAGAAAGGAGGTTTACTTCGGTCAGGCGAAGTCTATATACCCTTGCAATCACAAATTACAAAAATCCTAATTAGTTTCGCAACAAACCGATAAGACAACAACTGCTATATTTTGTATTATTTTGACATCAATTTATCAATCATTCCTGTGGCAGCTGTATAATATAATCGTCCGATTTATGTTAATTTTAATTCGAAATTCTTAAATAATAAAATAGAGTCAAATTCCAGAGTATATACGCTTCTATCAGAATGTAAATTGATAAATAAAGTTATATTCCAGAGTAGAAGAGAATACTGTGCAAATTAACAAACCTATAATTTTGTTCCTATTAATTTCTCTTTAGTTATCCAATCGTTCCTATGGGAGCTATATAATATAGTCGTCCAATTTTTCTAATATTTAATTCGAAATTCAAAACAACTAAAAAAATGATATTCCCAAGACCAATTCAAAAACACCGAAGCTATCATTTTTTTCAATTACATTTCCGATTAATTCTAATTGAGCTACAGGATATAGTTGTCCGATCCGACTGGTTCCGACTTATATACTACCTGTATTAGAAAGAGGACTTTTGGTAAAGTTTCATCTCGATAGCTTAAAAACTAGCGTAGAAACGGGTGGACAGACGAACGGACATAGCTAGATCGACTCGTCTAATGATGCTGATCATGAATATATATACTTTGTGGGGTCGGAAACGTGTCCTTCACTGCGTTGCAAACTTTTGACTGAAATCATAGTACCCTCTGGAAGGGTAAAAACAAAAATTTTTTTACATTGCAAATAATGTATTTTTAAACGAATTCACTATATCAACAGATTTTGGTGCCAGCGATATGAAGAAAAGCTCTCTGAAATAATTGCTTCTCTGCTTACGTCAAAATATCCAAGTTCATCCCCTAACAAAAGAAAACGACCATCTAAGGGAACATCCGTCTCGTGTGGTAATCCATCTGCTGATCAAGTGCGTTTTCTTGGCGTATTTTAAACAACAAATTAAAAATATTTATATTATTTCATATATTTAAATTTCTAGGTCCTAAACCATTTAGAACATTATAGAAGAAGTTGCAGGCATGGTACCGGTACCGGACTTTATGTTCATGATATGATGCAGAGGGCATTGCAATCCGCTTATTCTCACAGTAATGAGGGCACAAAGGTAGGTAAAAAGATAAGATAATTTAAATATTGAGCTAATATTGTATGCGCAGAAACAATATAGCGATCTGTTTGCGCTGGCAGCGGAAGACGAAGCAACAGCCGTTGGCCGACGTGGAGGAAGTGGACGTGGTCGTAAGCAACCAGTCAGTAAAAAGGATTCCAATAACCATAGCACGACAAGTAAAAAGAATACGGAAATTCTTAAAACATTATATTCTTCCGATGAAAATTCTAGCGAGGTGAGTACCATCACATTACATTGCCTACCAATTAAGTAAATAATATATTTTTAGGAGGATTGGTCTAAGTCCAAAATTGCGCAAGCGTCAAAAAGAAGGAAAAAGGCAATAAATGATTCTGACTGACAGTTGGGATTTCAATCTCTAATAATTTGTGACGAGCAACAATTGGAAACAAATCATGAGTTTTTTTTTAAATAAGAAGTTTTAAAAATTAAAAATTTAAAAACTATTGCCAATCCTAAAATTTGTTGTATGTTACTACCACTACTCCGGAATATAACTATATATATGTCGGTTGTCCTGTCCGGGGCAATGCAGTGTCTAGCTAAGGCGACTGGTTCAAACCCTTGAATCAGTGGCCATGGTTGGAAGTGCCTGGCAGTAGGCATAAAACGCAAGTGGGTGGTTCCCCTGAAAAACAAACCAGTATGAACGACGAGGTGGAACAAATACGGGCTGGGATGTCAGCCCAAACGTCGATGGGAAGTACGACTGTTACCATCGGCGGGCACGGGGAGCTATCCTCTCTGCGTGTCGCCAGCGGTCGAACCCCTGGGATGACGGGAGCAGGTCACCTCAGCGGCAATGCTACTGCCATGACATCTCAGGCAAAGTTAAGTCGCACGGGTACCGTTGTCGTAGTAGACTCGGACTCGGAGAGCGTGCTAAACGAAGACAAAACAAGCCATACCCGCTTGCCTGAACCCGGTTCCAACTCCCATTGTAGGAAAGGGCCAAATCGTAGAAGCGGGGGTATGACGGCTAATGCGCAATACAAGGCAGCCCTCAAGATCAAGAGCCGGCTCCAGGACAAAGCGACCCTTTCCCAAGAGGAGAAGGAAATGCTCGCCTGGGCAGAGCAAGAGGTTGAGGATGGAAGGGTGCACTTCGCAAGCAAACCTGCGATGGCGTCGACAAGCGGATTTGTGAACAAGGTAGAGGAGTTTGCCAACAAAAGGCAACGCTCACACGCGAGTGCCGCCAGGGACACTCCGGTGAGCAAGCGGAAACGCGAGCCCAAGGAAGCAGGCCCTCCGCCACCCAAAGTAGCAGTGAAGCTGAACAAAAAGGCCAGGGTCAGTGATGTACTCAACCGACACCTGATCGTGGCACTCATTGACAGGAACGACGAGAATGGGAAGATGACGGAGGGGCGCTGAAAAATCGTCCATGCGCGACTCGTTGAGTCTCTCTGTGAACGTATGGAAGAGGCACCCACATCCCCCATGCCCACATTTGATGGTGCAGCGTAGCTGAACGGTGTTAAAATCCTGAAGTGCAACGACGATCCGACCAGGAAGTGGCTGACGCAAACGGTCGGCAAACTGGAAGCGGAGAATCCAGACGTCCCAACGGCAGATTGGAAGATTCTGCACATGGCCAACCCACTACCCAGTGAAGGGGGCCAAAGTGTGGTTCTCCAAATCAACAAGGAGGCGGAGGATAGCTGTACCCAAGATTCGGGAAGATGGCGTGGGGCATGGGTAGTGTCTACCTGCGTCTCAAGAAGCACCACCCCGAAGACAAGGGCGCATTCATCCTGCAGGCAGGCGAGATGGAGAAGGACATAGGTCCTGAAGCCATCGTGGATGCCGCCCTGGTCCTCGCTCTGGATGACTCGGAAGACGAAGAGGACGGTGACCGGACAGTTATAGCCAACCCGTCGATCGGAGATGAGCCATCCGCCCATGTCTCTGAGGGTGCTGCAGCTCAATCTTCATAAAAGCATAATCGCATCGGCGGAGCTCCTGATTGCCCTGGAGCAAGGGCCTGTCGACATAGCCTTAGTTCAAGAGCCATGGATTGCCTCGGGCAATATCGTGGCCGGACTACTCACCAGCGGTATGCAGGAACAGAAGCGCCGTACTTGTACGGAAGGGTATCCATGCTAACCTTATGCCTCATTACAGCTCTGACGACTTGACTACGGTGATGCTAGAAAGCGAGGAGAAGCGCCTCTTGGTAGCGTCCTGCTACATGGCACACGATTGACCGTCGCCACCAGAAGGGCTGAGCAACTTAGTGGAATTCGGCTCGAAGGATGACCAACTCCTCATTGGTGCAGATGCCAATGCACACCACAGCGTGTGGGGAAGCACCGACATTAACGACAGAGGTGAGTCACTCTTAGTCTTTATTTTATCTACAAATTTATATATAGCAAACGTGGGGGAGGAACACACCTATGTAGGAGGCACCTCGTCAAACGTGCTAGATATAACACTTGGAAAGGGACAGAGTACTTTGGTCTCCGAATGGAGGGTCCTAAAACCGCCATTCCACTATGGTCCAAAAGTCGATTTTTTTGGCATAAACTCTGAAAATTGACTTACAGACCTCAAATTTTGCACACTATTTTTTCTTTTTAAGAAGAGTAAGCAAAATAAATTTTGAGTCTATGCGACCACGCCTTCTTTTGCCTCCCATACTAAATAATTCCTAGTATTATTTTTAAAAATTAAGATTCAGATAAGTTACTTACATTTATGTATGTGTAATAAATTTTAATAAATAAATTGGTTTTTGTTTTAAACATAGTCTTCTTCTTCTTCTTCTTCTGCTTCTTCTTCTTCTTCTAATTCTATAGAGCATCCTTCGTTTAGGTCCTCATCAGAATCAGAATCAGATTGCACATCCAATTCTTTTTCATTTGGGTTTTTGTTTTCGGCAGACGGCAACTCCAGAAGACTTAATACTTCTTTAGGAAGAGGTTTTTTTATGTTTTTCCTTTCTCTTTCCTTTAAACAAATACTAGAAAGTAAAGGATCCGAAGAATCTATCGCCCTGTGGAAAAGGTCAGTCATAGTATTGATTCGACTATTTTTCCTTGCGTGTGAGAGTCTGTCTTTTTTGTAGATTTTATTCCGTGCCTCTGAAGCATTTTCGCCTAAGCACCCTAGTGGAACCAACGTCGAATTATTTATTTGAAAACCGTGGACTAATACCTTGTGAATTGTTGGTGACATTGGGTACCACGGGTATTTATGCATATATAAGTCAAACGTTTTCTTACAAAAAATTCGAAACTTTTCAGAGTTTATATAGTGGTTACAGGAAATTGCTACCAATATATTGGTAAACACAGCTCAAATAGTAAAACTAAACATAAATGTACAATATACAGTGAATACTACACACCTTGATCTTTAATTTCCTTGATCATTCTCTCAGACCATAGGTATATTCAGTTCAGATACGATTTTAAAAGTACCCCAAAGGTAACTGTGTATAGAAACCCCCGGAACACGAACTGGGAAAAGTTTACAAGGACAGTGACCTCAAAACTCGCGACTAGCCCGGGCGCAGTAAAATCCGTGAAAGACATAGAAACTTCCCTAGAGACCCTGTCCAAGGAATTACTGGATGCGTATCACGCAGCATGCCCGACATCAAAAACAAGAAAGAAGACCAAGCCACCATTGTGGAATCGGGAACTGACACTCAAAAGAAATAACCTCCGATAATTCTTTAAAATTGCCAAAGAGGCAGACAATGAGATTATTAACGAGGAATACAAAATCCTATTTACGGATTACAAGAAGGAATCACGCAGGGAACAGAGAAGCTCGTGGAAAAACTTCTGCTCCAGCATTGAGAATATCCCGGAAACAGCTAGACTCCGGAAGCTGCTTTCGAAGCAGCCTACCATACAGAGTCAGCTAAAGCGCGACGACGGACAGTGGACTGAGGGCAGTGCAGAGGCCCTAACAGCACTTATGCAATCGCACTTCCCAGGAAGCACAGGTGTCCTAGACGCCAGCACGCACCAGGACATAGCAGCTGGCGAAGAACGCCCCTCCCCCCCCCCCCCAAACGATTTAATAACACCAATGAAAATCATCTGGGCCATAGAATCCTTTGCGGGCTATAAGGCACCAGGTCTTTATGGAATATTTCCAGTCATGTTGCAGGCGACCCAGAAAGAATCACCCCATGGTTGTATGAAATATACTCGGCATGTCTAAGCACGGGTTATATCCCAATCCAATGGAGGACCTCTCGGATTGTCTTCCTCCCAAAGGTGTGAAAGTGCAGTCACGCGAGCCCCATGGATTACAGGCCGATAAGTCTTACCTCTTTCATATTCAAAACTCTGGAAAAGCTGCTGGATCTAAAGATTCGAGAGGAAAGCCCCAAAAATAACTGCCTACGCGGACGACATAGGTATAATTATTACGGGAGTTTGTCCATCGACCCTCAGCTTCATAATGGAATCAACACTCAGAGAGATATGTGAGTGGGCGGAAAAGGTGGGACCCAGTATCAATGCGGACAAGACGGACCTAATTCTCTTTACTAAGAGATACAAGGTACCAAAATGGACCCCCCCAAAAATTGGCGCAACCAGGCAATATATTAGATAGTGTGAAAAAGGCCACCGTGGCGCTATATGCATCCAAGAATATGCTTAGCAGCACATGGGGGCTGTCGCCTACTCTGATGCACTGGATCTACATCTCGGTGGTGCGTTCGACTCTGATGTATGGAGCCTTGAAAAGAAGACCTACATCGAGCTTATTGAGAGAACTCAGCGGCAGGCACTGCTCTGCATAACGGGGGCGCTGAGGTCAACCCCAACTAAAGCTCTAGAAACGATCCTCGGAATCGACCCCATAGATATCCACGCTCAACTAACTGCAGGAAAGGCGGCACAACGTGTAGTTGCATCAGGCAATATGACGACGCAAAGCTTCGGACACAGTTCAATCGGCCGAAGCATGATCAACAAAACGGACTATATGACTCCCAGAACGTGCCCGGAGGTTAAAACAACCTCGTTCTTGCGCCCAGACGACGGGCGCAACATACACACAGACGGCTCCAAGATGGAAGGAGGAGTAGGAGCGGGCTTATACTGTACGGACCCTGTGGACATTAAAACCTAATAAAATATCTCGAGGTTCATACAGATTAGCCGGACAACTAAGGGCCATATTGGCCTATGCGTGGCCCCGTCCATGAGGGCCGACCGTGTAACCTAACCTAAAATTTCGCTATCATAAGTCTTATGGATGTCGGTAAAAATTGTTGCGACAAATAAAGTTGCCTAAGTTGGCCATATCACAGATTTAACAACATGAGCGTTCCATGACAAATTGGAATTCATTGTAATGCCAAGATTAGCCACCTGTTCTACATAGAAGATCGGAGAATTACCAATTCGTAAATTTGGGAGATTACGAATGCTTGAAGATTTCTTACCTATAACAATACACTTACATTTAGACGGATTAAGCGAGAGACCATTGCTTGTTGCCCACTTACTAACATTTGACAATTCCACGTTACATATATCTACACAGTCTAATATTCTTTCTACAGCTTACATACATTTGAACATCGTCAGCATTAAAGTGGACATTACAGTTTGACAACACCGGTAAATAGTTTACATACATTGAAAACAAAAGTGGACCTAAGACAGAGCCTTGGGGGACGCCACGCGTTTGTAAAAGTGGTTCTAAACAATCAATTTCAGTAAAAACTGCTTGCATTCTACCACTCAAGTATGATGAATTGAGTTTAACAGCGGGTCCAGAAAAAATTGAAGAATTTTAAAAGTTTTGTACATAGAATTTCGTGGTTAATCGTGTCAAATGCTTTGCTGAAGTCCAATAATGTTAAGAATGTAATTTGGTTACTGTCAAGTTTCTGTCTGATGTTCTCGGTTATATCTAATATTGCAGTTGTACAGCTTCTGAATTTTCAAAAACCAGATTGGTTATTGCACATTAATGAATTTTGGCCTAAAAATAAATTAATCTGTTGTGCCATTAATTGTTCAAAGACCTTAGAAAGAAATGGCAAAATAGATATGGTCTGTATTCATCATTGGTCTTGGGGACGGGACTGATTTTTGCCATTTTCCATATATTAGGAAAACAAGCAGACGTAAATACAGAATTGAACACATAGGTTATTTTGTTAATGATTTTTGGCAGGATTATTTTTATGAAGCTAGGGTGTACATTATTAAGCCCTAATGCATTCGACTTTACTTTAATAACCGAATCTAAAACATCACAAGAAGAAACACACAAAAAACTAAAGCTATTATCACAGATATTATTTATAATAATGTCAAGATAAGGGTTGGTCATAGTTTCAGGTACGTTTGATTGCACAAATTTTATATTCAGTTCATTGGGGTCTGCAGTTATATTGCTTTTGCCTTTGGACTTGCCAACACAAACTTTTTGAACTCCTTCCATTTCTGCTTCAACGACATGTCAATTTGAAGTTTTTGTGTATAATAAGAACGCTTCGCATTAACGATTAAGGTGGTTACTGTAGTTCGTAATGACTTAAATTCTTCATAGTAATCAAGAATTTTGTATCTTTTCTATCTTTTGTAAGCATTATTAAAGAATTGATTTCCCGTGGCTTTAATAGTTTTTTGTTTAAAGGGCACAAATCTCTCATACGACGACCCTATGCATTCTGTCAAAAAACCTATTTGGGCATTTACGTCTGTTAAAGTATGCATGTAATTTAGATCGAGGGCATCTAAGTGCTGGCTAAGTGAATCAAGATCAATTTTCCTAAAATCTCTATAATTTATGGTGTGGTCAAGAAAAATAGGGTCAAATTCATATGTCAGATAGATTAAGTCATGTTTTGAAAAAGCTGGCACTGAGACTTGGTCATATAAAAGGTTCTTAGTACGATCATTTACAAAAAAAAACATTAAGAAGACTATTAAGAGTATTGGATAAGTGAGTCTGTATAACAACGTTCCCAGGAATCAGTCCAAAACTCTCCATTTCTAAGTTTAGATGCCGCTCAATAAGCAGATTACTATTCAAATCTCCGGTTATTACAACGTTGTTATAATTACAACATAGTGAAGCCACTACTTCAACAAAATCAGAATAGTCTACTGTTCGATGTGAACGGTAAACACACCCAAGAAGCATATTGGAAGCGCTTCGACTCCCGTTGACTTGTAAAAATAGGTATTCAACTGCACTTCCTGTTGGCTGTTTGCAAATTAGTTTTGTTTTAATGATAGATAGCGACACCCCGGCATGTCCCTCACGATCGGATCTGTACATATCGTACCCATCACATGCTACCATTGCGTCATTAATTTGAGGAGAAAACCACGTTTCAGAAACACACAAAACATCTATGTTGGACTTAACAAACAAATACCTGAACTCTTCAATCTTTTTGCATAAACTTTGCGCATTTATATGGCAGATATGTAACCCATTATTTTGTTTGGTGAGAACCCTCAAAATTGCACGACTATTCGATTGGGATGCCTCTATATCAGAAACGTTGAATAGAATCTATAAACACACGCAATTTAAGAACAATTATGTTGTACCAATAAAAATAAAAAACTATTACGACTTCTCTTACACAAGTATAACTAACCCTAATACATTTCATATTTAAGAGATATATGCTTCTCTTCGCCCGCCTTCTTCCTCAACAGATGAGTTGTTAAGAGAGAGCGAAACATTCATTTGGAGATCGTGAAGCTTCTGCATACTCTCAACGCACATTACCTCAGCTCCCACGCATTGAGTGACGTGAACAATCCCCCGCCGTGTAAAGACCCAAAAGAGGCGCTTAAGCTTTTTTCTCTTGAAAGCTGTTCATTAAGGTAAACAGCAGCCGGCGAATTCATTCCCAGCAGTTGAAGGGTTAGTGGCTGCTTAAATTCTCTTCGGTACGCACCAGCCGCGCGCAGTATTGCGGCTTTATCGCGCACGTGTTCGAATTTAATTATAATGACCGGGTCTACGGTCGGATTTGGCCTTCTCGGTGATATGCGAAAGGCCTTCTGTGTTATCCTGTCGAAATCGGCATCTTACAGGGAAATTTTTCTTTAAGTCCCGCTGTAAAAAAACGGTTTTGTAATATTGTGCATTGTAATATTATAATTATTCGTATAAAAAATAATTACTTACTTACTTACGGATAGCTAGAGTAACTTCGAATCCATTTGTCAAACGCTTTCTCGCCTGACATCGTAAGTTCAGAAATCCGCAAAATTCCAAGAAGAAGGCTAAAAAACGGAGAAGAACGCACATGTGATTTTTGATTTATTTCTGTTTTTTTGTTTTAGAGGCGTTTTAACTCACTCTTTGGGTCACAGCACTCATCTAAACACTCAATTAAAATTAAATTAGCGAATTTGTATACTTAATATAACACTTTTAAACTATTTCGGCATTGGACGACTGCACTCTGCCAGTTTCTCAACACAAAAGAACACACGCACAAAAAAAAAACGAAAAAAAACGAACGAACGCCAGTGGCTCACTTGGCTGACGATGCATCCAAAGCAACAAGCCACGAGCTATTTCCCTTCTCCAAAGCGACGAAGGTGAAGAGGACCCCACCTACCCAGCTTGCTACACCACAAGGCAGTGCTCCGGGTTTACCTAGCGCCAAAGGCCAGGTCGACGTCGAGACTGACACTCCAAAGAGGGCCAGAGAAGAAAGCAGTCCCTGCGAAAGCAACACTGCCGAAGGTGACAAAAGAAGCAAAGGAAACCTCCGGAACATAGACGAGATCGGGAGAATCCTGGATGACCTGCTCTATGAGGTCAGTGAGACGTCCAGTGGACGATTAATGCGTCTATAAAGGAGATGTTGGCCCGCATGAAGAAGCTGCAGCAACTTGTCTGCACTCAGTTAAGCGAGTTCCCCAGCAGCACTATGACCTGCCGCTGCCAACAAGACCCAACAGCAGAAGGCCACCCGAACCAGGAGAAGGAGACCCAGACGACCCCGGAAAGGAAGGACGATGGCGGTTACCCCAAACTGCCTGGACCATCTGGAGCGACCAAGCAAGGCATGGACTCAACCCAGTGGAAAAAGGCTGGGAAACAGCGAGAGTCGCCGAAGCCCAACAGGCCGCAGCCTTCGGACCCCAAAAGGGACTGGACGGAGGCTAAGAGTCGAAGGAGCAAAGGAAAAAGCGGGCACTACGAGACGCAATTCTGGTCAAGTGCACAAAAAAAGGTTACCTACTCGGACGTGCTAAAGCTCATCAAGGCTGCACCAGCCCTGCAGGGAATAAATGATAAAGTGATTGTCATCAGGAAGACAGCAAAAGGGGAGCTCTTACTAAGCATGCAAAACCCCTCCGACCCGGCAACACAGGAGGTGCAAGAGGCCATGAAGACAGCGCTCTCAGGTCAAGCAGAGGTCCGGGCGATGCAAGACACCACTACGAATGAGATACTGGATATCGACGAGTCAACTACAGGCAATGAAGTCCTAGAGGCCCTATACTCCTCTCTGAATGAGGACATACCAGTAGAGGCTTCACCAACAATGAAAAGCGCAATGAGAGGAACGCAATCCGCAGTGATTAGGCTGAAACCCAGCCTCCCCAGCGGGAAAAAAACCTCTGGAAAAAAGCATATTTTCATGAGGTTTCTGCATACAAGGCGGAAGGGACAAAACCTCCTTCCATCTCTGGTTTCAAAATACACGGGGGTGACACAAAAAAGGAAGGGGTGAAGGAGGTTTCTAGATGGTTTTCCAGAGGAAATTGCATTTTCCCTGCACCGTCGCCTGCTAAAAGAAGCAAGTTTTCCATCACTCCCTGCTAAAAGGAGCAGGATTTCCAACAGTCTAAGAACCTCCTTCTTACTTTCCCGCTGGGTCGCCGAGCACCTGATTAAAATCGGTAAAATGCGCATCGGATGGGTAGTCTGCAGAATCAGACGAAAACTGGAGGTAACCAGATGTTTTAAGTATATGAGGTACGCACATACCGCCAGAAATTTGCCGCACGAAACACGCCATCTCTAAGGACACGTGCTTCAAATGCGGACTGCCTGGTCACAACAGTAGGAACTGCAGCAACCCCCCGATATGCTTGCTATGTACTCGGAAGGGGCTCCCAGAAACCGGTCACTCGGTCTTCAACCGACGCTGCCCGGAATACCAGAAGGCACTATCTCAGCTCAAAGATGGTTAGGGTACTGCAGCTAAATCTTAATCACTGCAGAGCAGCGCAGGACCTGCTCGCGCAAACAGTCCTGGAAAAGAACATAGATGTGGCAATCCTCAGTGAGCCATATACAGCAAAGCATGACGGAGTTTGGCTACAAAGCCATGACGGCGGCGCAGCAATCTGGAGCTGCTCACCTAACAGCAGACAGCTAACCGAGCGACTAGCCAAGCCTGGATACGCAAAGGCTAAGTATAATGGGACGTTTCTCTATAGCTGCTGCATTCCACCACGCTTCACGCTACAGGAATTTGAGGACATCATCTTCGACCTGGTCAGCGATGCGAGTGGAAAGTTACCAGTAATCATTGCGGAAGACTTTAATGCCTGGGCCACGGAGGGGGGTTTCAGCCGCTCAACGCCACGAGGAACATCTCTGCTGGATGCTTTTGCAGCCCTAAATGTGTGCTTGCTGAACGTCGGAAGCCAGCCAACGTACCGCAAGGCAGGAGGGGAGTCGATTATCGACCTGACCTTTGCGAGCCCGGTCATCTGCAGAACTTCCAGATGGACGGTAAAAGACCTGTACACCCATAGTGACCACTTCGCGGTGATCACGGATACCGGTGCCGCCAGGGCCACAAACTCGCTCACACCCGGAGCCACCCGATTCAGGGAAGGAACGCTGAATCAAAGCCTGCTTCTTCGCGCAGTACAAGGCCTGACGGCAAACGGGAGCGCGGAAGAATGCGATAGCTCGATAGCACGAGCCAGATAGCACGAGCCAGATAACACGAGCCAGATAGCACGAGCCATCAACGACGCATGCGAGGCGCCGATGACGAAAGTTAGGATTGGTGGAAGACGTCACTGCCCAGTACCCTGGTGGAACGAAGACATTGCCAAAGCAAGAAAGGAATGCCACGCAGGCAGAAGGCTCTCACAGAGAGGTAGAAACTCAAGGAGCTAGAAACTCAGCAGCCAAACTAAAAAATGGGAAGGCACCGGGACCCGACGGAGTACCAACTCAACAGGGAAGATCTTCGAGAGGATAGTCTGCAACCGGCTGGAAAGCGAATTGGCGGTCAAACGAGGGATCTCTGAGTTGCAGTACGGCTTCAGGAAGAAGCGGAGCACCGTAGACGCTATCAGCACGGTGGTAAGACTCGCCTCTGATGCTATGGCAGGTACCAGATGGGCAGGAGGGGGCAAACAATACTGTCTTGTGAGCACGCTAGACGTCAAGAACGCGTTCAACACGGCCAATTCGAGTCGCATCCTGGAGGCCCTCACAAAGCGGGGGATATCACAGTGCCTGATCTATATCTTACGCAGCAACTTCACGGATCGAGTGCTGATCTACGAGACGGACAAAGGCCAACGCCGACACAGAGTGAGTGGAGGGGTCCCCCAAGGCTCAGTTCTTGGTCCGACGCTATGGAACGCGATGTACGATGACATACTGCGGCTCCCACTTCCTGAGGGCTGCACACTCATCGGATTTGCGGACGACATTGCCTTTGTTACGGTGAGGAAAGAGCTCGAAGAAGTAAAGGCTTCTTGCAACGCCGCTGTAGGCAATATTTGCCAGTGGCTACAACCCAACGGGCTCAAGCTGGCCTTATATGCAGAAACCTCATGAAAATATGCTTTTTTCCAGAGGTTTTTTTCCCGCTGGGGAGGCTGGGTTTCAGCCTAATCACTGCGGATTGCGTTCCTCTCATTGCGCTTTTCATTGTTGGTGAAGCCTCTACTGGTATGTCCTCATTCAGAGAGGAGTATAGGGCCTCTAGGACTTCATTGCCTGTAGTTGACTCGTCGATATCTCATTCGTAGTGGTGTCTTGCATCGCCCGGACCTCTGCTTGACCTGAGAGCGCTGTCTTCATGGCCTCTTGCACCTCCTGTGTTGCCGGGTCGGAGGGGTTTTGCATGCTTAGTAAGAGCTCCCCTTTTGCTGTCTTCCTGATGACAATCACTTTATCATTTATTCCCTGCAGGGCTGGTGCAGCCTTGATGAGCTTTAGCACGTCCGAGTAGGTAACCTTTTTTTGTGCACTTGACCAGAATTGCGTCTCGTAGTGCCCGCTTTTTCCTTTGCTCCTTCGACTCTTAGCCTCCGTCCAGTCCCTTTTGGGGTCCGAAGGCTGCGGCCTGTTGGGCTTCGGCGACTCTCGCTGTTTCCCAGCCTTTTTCCACTGGGTTGAGTCCATGCCTTGCTTGGTCGCTCCAGATGGTCCAGGCAGTTTGGGGTAACCGCCATCGTCCTTCCTTTCCGGGGTCGTCTGGGTCTCCTTCTCCTGGTTCGGGTGGCCTTCTGCTGTTGGGTCTTGTTGGCAGCGGCAGGTCATAGTGCTGCTGGGGAACTCGCTTAACTGAGTGCAGACAAGTTGCTGCAGCTTCTTCATGCGGGCCAACATCTCCTTTATAGACGCATTAATCGTCCACTGGACGTCTCACTGACCTCATAGAGCAGGTCATCCAGGATTCTCCCGATCTCGTCTATGTTCCGGAGGTTTCCTTTGCTTCTTTTGTCACCTTCGGCAGTGTTGCTTTCGCAGGGACTGCTTTCTTCTCTGGCCCTCTTTGGAGTGTCAGTCTCGACGTCGACCTGGCCTTTGGCGCTAGGTAAACCCGGAGCACTGCCTTGTGGTGTAGCAAGCTGGGTAGGTGGGGTCCTCTTCACCTTCGTCGCTTTGGAGAAGGGAAATAGCTCGTGGCTTGATGCTTTGGATGCATCGTCAGCCAAGTGAGCCACTGGCGGTGCATTTTCGTTTTCATTTTGAATGTTGATTGGGGCCTCCAGAATCCTTGCCCCTGACGCCGGATTTCTCCGCGCGAGTGGATTTTCACTTTTGTGGCTGCCACCTGGAGTTATTTCGTTATTAGTCGACATTCCTCTTGATGTGGGCATTTTAAACCAATGCCAGGGTTGCATTTTAGACCTGCTGCCAGGTTGCCTTTCTGCCGGCCACTATGGCACAGACGCAGATCACGCAGCCGCCCACTGTTGGTCAGACGCTACGTGGATTTGCCAGGTTAAGTTACTGCCGGCTATTATGGCGCAGATGCAGCCCACTTTGCCGCCCATTGAGGGCTCCGCTCCTGCTCGGTTGCCATTGCTCCCATTTTGAGGTGTGCCGCCTTGGCGGTGGGGTTGGCTGATAGTCGGTTCCATGACCTTTAACACCTTTTTGGTTCCCCAATGCTCACCCTGCCAAGGATTGGCAGCAGCAGCCCGGAAATGTATGCTACGATCCATTCGGGGTCTTGAAGTGAAACCCGTAGCAGGTACCTTTTGTCAGTGAACGCAACAGCGCCCCCAGGCGGTCAGGTGCCACAAGTTATGCAGCGTTGCCGGATCAGTGCCGTCCTTGCGTGTACAAGACTGATTGTCAGATTTTTAAGAGATCAGCTGGCGTGACCAAGCCAAGCTCGGAGTACGATCGCAGCCAGCGGGCGTCCATGGATACTCGGCGTCGCCTTCACCGGGTGAGTCTCTAGGGTGCGTCCCTCATGCGTGGGGCCCCTTTTTGTCCATACTATTCTGCCACAACGCGGGATTTCGCGGGTTTTTTGGGAGCACCCTCGCGGTGCATCCACAGGCCATGTGTATGTGTTTGTGTGTATTTACAGGGATGCTTAGGGCTACTATCCGTATATATTTACAGTTATGCTTAGGGCTACTATCGGTATATATTTAAAATTATGCTTAGGATTAATATAGGTGTGTATTTACAATTATGCTAAGGATTAATATAGGTACTTTGTATAATGTGTGTATAAATGTGTGTATAGGGCTTCCACAACTCGGTCATCCTGACCAACTAGGATCCCCTGATCCTGGTATAGCTAAAACTGAGTTAACGTTCTTTTATTTTGGTCTTGCTTAACTTTAACTAATTTGTTACGATCACTATCTTTGTCTTTTCTAATGCCTTTATTTTCCTTTACACTTATTTTATTTTCATTTATTTAGTTATATTCTTCACTATCATTTATCTCAATATTTTCGTAATTATCATTTATCTCATCATTTCCTTCACTATCATTTATCTCATCATTCTCTTCACTATCATTTATCACATCTTTTTCTTTGCTTTTCGACTAGCCGAGCCATGGTTTCATATTAGCTGCCGCCCAAACGCCAGAGTCTGGATTTCTTGATTGCTGGAATCCCTCCACGTCTCTAACAACATACCGATCGTTTCCTAACAACTTGACTATCTCAAAAGGTACTTTTAACTTCGGTATAAGTTTCTTTAAAACTCCTGTGTGACAATCAAAATTCTTTACTACAACATAATCTCCTTCCTTATATTGTGTTGCCTTCAATCGTTTGCTGTTTTTCGTCGTCTCATTATAGTTTTGTAACTGAGCTTCTCTTTCGCGAGCGTTTTCTCTTATATTTTCAATTGTTCTGCTTTCCTCGCAAACTTTCTCTAAGGCAATCAACCAAACTACATCTTTGTCCAACTCCGAATAACATTACACTTGGATGTTGGTTAATCATTATTTATTGCGTTTTATTCTCTCTTTCTGTCCATTCGCCTCTGCTATTTGTGTATGTATTGCTATTTGTGTATGAGTTATATTTCGAGTCATTAGAAAATTTGAAAATTCTGAGGAGGTGAAACAGGCTCCTCGATCAGAGACTATACATTTAGGGGTACTATATGATCTACAATAGTTTTTCATTGCCGTTATCGCTTCAGTAGACTTTGTGGTTTTTGCAGAGTACAGTCTTACAAACTTTGTGCAGCTATCAACAATTATTAGAATATGTCTTGATTTCTTATCTTTCGCCGAGACTGGTCCCAGATGATAAATATGTAACTGCTCAAAAGGTTTTGTTGGCTTCTGAATGTTATGTAAATAGCCTTCGTGCTTTCCCTTCGCCGTAAATGCAATACATTCTAAGCAATTTTTAATATGTTGTCCTATCTTTTTCTTTAACTTTGGAAACCAATATGTTTTCAAAACAACTTCTAATATTTTGTCGACACCTACATGTCCGAGTCCGTTATGGTATTTAAAGAGTACGTGCGTTTCCATGTCTTTTGGAACATAAAATAATAAAGAGTTATGATATTTCCGATTTCCATTTCGCATTTCATACAATTTGTGTTCCGTCTCTTCTAGAAGTTTTTTAATTTTGACAATACTCTCTTCCTTACCCTGGCATATAATCAAATTTTCTTCGAACGAATTTGTATCTACCACCATTATATTAGTGCATCTGCTTAGGGCATCTACATGTTGCATTCTTACCCCAGATCTATGTTCCAGTATATAGTCATAGTTTTCCAGCTGTAAGGCCCATCGTGCCATTCTGGGTGTTGAACTAATAAGCTTTTTTTATTAGTTAATGCAAACGAGAATAAGAAAATTGGGTTGGTTCATGCTTGTTAACAATTTATTATCGAAAAAGTACAGCAGGCGAGACGAGAATGCGTTTTATGGCGAGATCAGAATTCATACTGAGTTTACGAAGGGCCAGCCAGCCGAATGCTGGGCCCAAAAATACAATCATACAACAAATGGGAGAGATAAATAGAGAGAGATGCCTTTCGTGATGCAATTGATATAAGAGTACGGATTTACACGTTAATTAGCTGCTGCGGCTGCGTGGCCCGACATACTCCCCCCGTTGGAAGCCTGGGTTTCAACATCATCCTTAAGGGGCAGCAGACATAGCTTGTTCACTGCTCGCTTTGTCACTCCTGACGCTGTCTTCAGAACGGCAACTCGAGCAACGCCATCTCCACCGAACAGCAGCTCAATCACTCTGGCGAGGGGCCACTTCATGGGAGGCAAGTTTTCGTCCTTGACCAAAACTAAGTCATCGACAACCAGGCCCGGTTTGGGGGTGCGCCACTTGGAGCGCTGCTGCAGAAGTGTTAGGTATTCTTCCTTCCATCGGGACCAAAAGATCTGCTGCAAGTAGGCCACGCGTTGCAATCCATCCAAGCGATTGAAGTTGAGACTGGTCACATCTGGCTCGACGAAAGATGAAGGCGGACCACCATTCAAAAAATGTGCTGGGGTTAACACATCCAGATCAGCGGGGTTTTCTGAAATCGAGACTAATGGTCGAGAATTAACAACCGCCGAAATGTGACACACCAGGGTCCGCAACTCCTCAAAGGCTAAAACAGCACTGCCAACAGCGCGGTAAAAATGATGCTTAGCGATCTTCACAGCCGCTTCCCAAAGACCGCCAAAGTGAGGCGACCTAGGAGGAATGAAACACCAATCAATGGCCTCCGCCAGGCAAAAGTCCAAGGTAGCTTTCTGATGATCATTGCTGAGGAATAGACGCCTTAGTTCGAGCAATTCATTGCGAGCGCCGACAAAGTTTGTTGCATTATCAGACCAAATCTGCCGTGGCTTTCTTCTAGTGCATATAAATCGTTTAAGGCCATGTAGAAATGACACTGTAGAAAGATCCTTAATCAACTCCAAATGAATAGCTTTTGTGGCGAAACAAATGAAGACACAAACGTAGCATTTTACTGGAGGCCTACTTCGCACTTCTGACTTGTAGAGAAATGGTCCGCAAAAGTCAATGCCAGTGACTTCGAATGCATGAGATCCATCGAGTCGTTCCTTTGGAAGATCCGCCATTATATGCTCCACTAGTCGAGGCTTCATTCGATAGCATCTAATACATTTGTTTACTGCCTTCATCACCGTCTTCCTCCCCCCAATAGGCCAATATTGGGATCGAATTATGCCGAGTAGCGCCCGTGGTCCAGTGTGCATATTGCTTTCGTGAAAGTGAGTAATAATGGCAGCAGTGACCGAATGACTCCGTGGTAAAATAATTGGATGGCGCCCATTAAAATCCAGCGAAGAATTCTTTAGCCGGCCGTCCACTCTAAGAATCCCAAATTGATCAACGAATGGCGAAAGAGATTCGATAGAGCTGGATGGGTGCACCAATCCCTTTGACTGCAACGATTTGATGTCGTCCCATAAATGTGAGCGCTGGACCAGACGAAGCAACAGGCGAGTACCGCCTTGAAGATCAGACACCGTGAGCGTAGGGCGACGGATGCGATTACTAAACTTGTAGACGTATCCGAAAACTCTTTGAAGGGCGGCGAAGGAATTGGCAAATTTTGAATTAGCCACTATGTCTTCGTATGGAGATTTTATTAGTAAAATCTTTCGGCGAACCTCAAGCGTTGGTCTTTCAGCAATGATTGGGGCCGGCCATTCAGCTTTGGGGCCACAAAGGAATTTTGGTCCATGCGCCCACAAAGGAGAGTCATTAAGCTCAGCAGGAAAAGCACCTCGGGAGAGAATGTCAGTTGGATTTAAAGAAGTTGGAACATATCGCCACTCTACTGACTCAGTTAGCTCTTGAATGGCAGCTACTCGGTTCGCTACAAAAATGTTGAACCTGGAGGGCTCGTCTCGGATCCATGAAAGCGCAACAGCAGAGTCGCTCCAGCAGTATAACTTTCCCTCAAATGCCTTAGTCCCAGCAACTTCCGCGATGAGTCTAGACAGGAGTTCAGCCCCACAAAGCTCCAGCTTGGGCACAGTGAGTGTTTTTAAGGGGGCTACCCTTGACTTTGAGCAAAGCAATTGAGATCGGCCGTTGCAAACGATGTAGACACAGGCACCATATGCTTCTATGCTGGCATCACAAAATCCATGAATCTCACTCTCAGAGTTTGGAGAAAGAACCAGCCGAGGAAATGACGCATGCTTAATTTGCCCAAAACTCGTGCATATAGCACTCCATTCCGTATTCTGTGACTCCGGGAGGCTTTCATCCCAAGATAACTTCTCCTTGCACAGTTGTTGAAGGAATATTTTCGATTTTGTGATCACAGGTCCAACCAACCCGAGGGGATCGTAAAATCGCGCTATTGCAGACAGGACAGATCGCCTGCAAGGTCTTGATGCTGACTGTAAGACCGAAAAGGAAAACAGTAATTGGTCAGAAACTGGATCCCAAGCGAGACCTAGGGTTTTTGCAAAATCAGTTCCATCATCAAACTTCAAATAAGACTCCTTATCCTTGTCTGCAACTCCCTCCAAAACAGCTGACACATTCGAGCACCACTTTCTAAGCTTAAATTTTCCCTTGGCTAGAAGTTTTAATGTTTGATCCATAATGATGGCTGCTTCTTCCTTGGATTTGGCTCCAGATATCAAATCATCCACATAAAAATCGCGACGAATGACCTCAGCCCCAAGCGGAAACGCTGTATGCTCGTCTGCTGACAGCTGATGCATAGCTCGCACAGCCAGAAATGATGCTGGCTTCGTGCCATAGGTAACGGTGTCTAGCTTAAACACCCGCAATTGATCCTGGGGGGAATCCCTCCACAAAATGCATTGCAAATAGCTGTCCTCAGGCTGAACCCTAACACAGCGGTACATTTTGCAGATGTCTTCTGTGATTGCTACCGGGTGTGAACGAAACCGAAGAAGAATCTGGAACAGCTGTCTGACGATTTAGCTTTCTCTCTAGGGACAAGAATCTTCGATAAGCTTGCTGGTAGGACTCTCCCAAGAAACGAACAGAATACTCCCCAGCTGGCAAACGAACAACGTGTCTTACGAAATGTGCTTCACAGTCCAATTCTTCCTTAGTAGCGCGTATGATTGGCTCGGCGCAGCTTTCCACTTCCCAAAATCGTCGAAGAAGATCATCTAACCGATCGAAACTATTCTCCCTGCTAGCGAGGGGTAACTCTTGAGACGACAATAAGGACGAGCCATTGGAGAGGCCATAACCTCCAGAAACAACCCAACCCAGACGAGTCTTTTGAAGTAGGGGTAATCCATGTGGAAGCTTAATTTGGCCAACGCATAACATCTCGTAAAAGAGGCTGGCTCCGATTAAAAGGTCCACCCGCTGGGGAATACAAAAACTGGGGTCCGCTAACTGAATATTTTTAGGTATGTTCCAATTGCCGATGTCGACATTGAAGCTAGGCTGCCGCTCTGTGATGTTCGGAGCAATCACCGCGGTAATGTTGGCTGAGTAATCGGAAGTTCGGGACTGAACCGTAATATTAACCGAATGACCATCCGTCACAAAACTGGAATCTCCTATTCCAGTAACAGATGCTAAAGATTTTATCTTCTTTACTTGAAGCTGGCTTGCGAATCGGGACGTTATTAGATGCAGCTGGGAGCTAGAGTCGAGTAGAACTCGACAGGGAACGAAAACTCCGGAGCGGTTTTTTACTAATACGCTTGCCGTTGCTAAGAGCACAATATCATTACTAAAATCCTGTGCAATAAGAGCAGTCGAGGTGGAAGGCAGTGCAGATGGTGAGGCAGACGGAATTGCTTCTTGAAGCGGTGCTCCTTCTTGTGAAGAAAGGGAAGCTAAGTTTCCCATGTGAAGCAGGGTGTGATGCTTTGATCCGCATGCACGACAATTACTGGAATTACACTGCCTAACTTGATGACCAACCTTAAGACAATTTATGCAAAGACAGAGCCGTTTTGCTTCTTGAAGCCTATTCGTAAGAGACAGGGCTTTAAAATTCTGGCAATAAGAAATGGAGTGACCTGCATCATTACAGAATATACAGATCCAAGGGTTCGAATTCGAGGCAACAAATGCTGATCTACGCGTATTGGGTATTCTGTTACTTCCCACCTGAATGCCCGGCGCATAGTTTGCCATGGCAAAATCCATCGTCTCCAACCAAAGAGTCTGGAAAACGTTTAATGGTCAGGAATAAGGGGTGTGTATTATATTTAGGATTTAAACACTTACAAATGCTGAGGATTAGGGCATTGTGACCCTCGCCTTCATTGTGACCGCTTATGAAAAAGAACCAGTCCAGGGGATTAATGCGAATGCCATATCTATAAAGTGTGGAAAATATCATAAAATGGTTTCCTAGTTTTGTATTCCTTATATTACTTACTTAAGCAGGTTCTCTAGACCCAAGCGCAGGCCTCCAATGCAAAGCAGTAGAAATCCCCAGTTTACCAGGCCTGTGAAGTTAGTAAAGCCAGAGCTCCAGGAAAACAGCGAGTCTCTTGGTCGATGGATCGGTCTGCCAGGCTGCGCCCTTCGCTGCTTCTCCTCTTTATTGGAGATTTCCTCAGCACGAGTCACACTCTGTGTCCTCCGATATCTCAGCTTCTTCTCAGATCCATTCGTTCCATTCCCGTTCTCATCCTTATCCAAAACTTTACGGTACTGCCGCAGATCTATGGGATTGCCATGCTGATCGAAGAGGTTTTGGGTTGACTTGCGGTTTCGCAGACTGCTTAGATTGTGTTCTGTGGCAGAGGCTGATCTTCTCAAGCGTTTCATGATTCCCACACCAGCGGATCCACCGTTCTTGGTGGGTTCTGTTTTACCGGGCCCCTTATCTTGGGGATCCTTATTGGTGGTCATGATGGTCTTTTAGTTCTCTATAAAGAAATTTTGTATTTATGATGATTAGTTTTTGCTTATCGCAAATTCTTTTGCCATTGAAAGCGGAACACTAAGATAAGATTTCTTATGGTAACCCTTATAAAAAGTTGAAGTGCTTTTATTTTGATGCAGAAATAACTCAGATTGCGAGTGGTGCAATCAGTAATGGCTTTGCTGGAGTCGGTAATCCATTGAATAAATACGCCATTCTGATAACAAGTAATGAGGGTAATTAAGTCCTGCACCGCTGCTCCAGAAATGATGCCATTGACTCCCAAGTAGGAATTAAGTTGACGAAGGCAGGGTCCTCTAAACGCTCTTCCCACTTGGCCTGACTTGCCGGATCCAATTTTTGGAACAGGATTTGGACGATGATGCATCCTGCGATTTGTTCTGTCGTGCCCAGCCCCTTAAGAGCGCGGATATGAGCGTTGAATTTATCCGACAGCTCCCGAAGTGTCGAAACGGAACCACTCTGCACCGCCTTTATTCCCAGGATCTCAGTAATGTGTGCCTGAAAAACCAAACGACGATTATCAAATCTATTTTGCAGTAAATCCAAAGCAATTGCGTAGTTGCCATCCGAAATTTCCAGCGAGCGAATAGTTTTCAACGCAGTATCCCTCAGGCATGATCGTAGATGCTGCAGCTTTTCTATGTTGGTGAGATCAGGGTGACTATCTATGATAGTGGTAAACATAGAATAAAAATCAGACCAATTTGCATAACCTCCAGCGAATTTTGGAAGCTCAAGTGGAGGCAGTAATGTTGCCCTATGTCGAGGCTGACGCTGCTGGAGGCCGAAAGCTCTGGGAGTGATGCCGTCAGCAAGAGTTGAGTGCGAAAGGAGCTGTGAGGCGCGCTTTGAAATTTCGGATCGAACAGATGACTTCAAAAGTACGAGAATGTCATCAAATTTTTCACTCAAATCACTTTCAATTTCCTCGAAATCCAATTCTTCGAGCTCACCGAGAACCTTTTTAAATGCTCCTTGAAGCTCATCAATCAGCTCCAACCTCACGTGGAGCCCGGATTCGTCGCATGAAGTTAACGCCGCACTTGAAAGGGAATCCACTAAACGCTCCACTCTATTAAATAAAGCAGTTGCCTTGCGCTTTAAAAATATCACCCTGTTTTCATCAGCGGTAGCATCTCCAGCAATTCCCGTAGGCAACAACAACAACGGCACAAGCAGACGAAATGCCCGAAATTCGGTTTTAGCGGGAAGATGAGCGCAAAGCAAACGAAGAAATAACGGCCCGTTACTTGGCTATGTACGCTCCAATGTATAACTAATTTTTCGCCTTTTATGCAAATTTCGGCAACACAAAACTGCTATTTATTTATAGCGCTCATTGCACTCAAGGCTTTATTTTTTCGACAAATGATTTCTGGCTCCGCCAATGCACCGCAGCCGCAACAACGAAAAGTCAATAAATAGACTTATTTATGTGATTTGCACTTAATATTGTTTTGTACGAATCACGTCGGGGTCACCAATGTTGAACTAATAAGCTTTTTTAGTAGTTAATGCAAACGAGAATAAGAAAATTGGGTTGGTTTATGCTTGTTAACAATTTATTATCGAAAAAGTACAGCAGGCGAGACGAGAATGCGTTTTATGGCGAGATCAGAATTCATACTGAGTTTACGAAGGGCCAGCCAGCCGAATGCTGGGCCCAAAAATGCAAGCATACAACAAATGGGAGAGATAAATAGAGAGAGATGCCTTTCGTGATGCAATTGATATAAGAGTACGGATTTACACGTTAATTAGCTGCTGCGGCTGCGTGACCCGACACTGGGGTTTATTTCCTTTTTTGTCAACGTAAGGTCCGTTTTCTCGTCCGTCCTGCAAAGTACAATTTAGCTAATAGCAGGATAAATTTATCCCGGTGGCAAATCGGTTTTCGTTTTCTCGTCCGTCTTTTAAAACTCCAAATAATAGGCACACTAATTTGAGACTAGGTGGCAACCCCACATCAGAAGAGTTAACTAATTGTCAAAAATTAATCGAAAAATACCATAAAACAGTCATACTAACAGCTGATGATATATACCACATTTCAAAATAATAATAATTATAGAAAAGTAATTTTTTCTATTCCGATATATCACTCCGGAATCGCCCCCGGGAGATTGAATTCTTGCGTGCGTGCAATCGATGGCTCCTATGACTTTCGGGAACTTGGCTATTTTATAAAAATCAACAACATTTTCTTGAAGATCTTTAATACGCGGGAACAAAAGCAAAAGAAACTTCCCTTACAACTCGACTGGATGTGGCCACGCTATCACCACAAAAATCGCCAACAGTTATAAGAAAACTGCCGTTTGCTTAGAATCTTAGAGCTATTAGAAGCTTAACCCATGGCTGTATTGTCGTTTCCCTGTAATAATGGTATTTGAATATATGGAATTAGTTAAACCAAATGAATGCTCTTTTGCAAAACAATTTTTTGCAAAACAAATAGCGAATCCTTTTAACAAATTCTTCATCACTGTAATATTCGAAGTAATTTCTCTGGTCTTGATATCTGCGCCGATAGGTTCGCACTTCAAACAATTCGACGATATCCCACAGAGTTTGAAGATAAATCGCTCGGGAATTCATTTTTAAATAAATTAGATGACTTGAACAATTTTGGTTCATATTTAACTGTAAATAGAATCAGCTGTTTTCGAATGAAGAGTGGAACCAGATTGTCAACGCTCGAATGTCTGGCAACACTTGCGCACAATCAAACCGCACAAATTTTGCACGGTGGATGAAGTACCATGAAGAAGTACCATACCATAAGGACGAGTAAACCATTGTTTGTTTATCGCTCCGTTGTCCCGGCAGGCAAACTAAAGTACGGATGAGAAAACGGCCCTAAGTGTAAGAAAATTACAATCCGTGACAATTTTAAAACTTTTACCGTGAAGATATACCCTAAAACGCTTGAGTGAATAAATTATTGCTAGGGTTTCCAGCTCGAAGCTGTGATACCTTGTTTCAGCGTCCGTAGTGCGCTTGGAAAAATAAAACACCGGGTGAAACCACCCATCTTTTTTCTTTTGCATCAAGATTGAACCGAACCCGATTAAACTCGCGTCGCAGTGGAGCTCTGTCTCTTTTGCTGGGCTGTATAAAGAAAGTATAGGGGAATCTATTCATTTTTCTTTAAAAACTTCAAACGTTTTTAGCTCAAGTTCCCCAAACCGAAAATGTATCGTTTTCTTCGTCACGTCGTATAATGGCTTCGCAACTATAGAGAAGTCTTTGATAAACCTGCGAAAGTATGAACAAAGTCCTAAAAAGCTTTGTACCTCACTAGTTTTCGAAGGAACAGGACAATTTTTAACCGCTGCTATGCCCTTTCCATCTGCTTTGATGCCGTACCCATTAACCGTATACCCTAGATATTTAATTTCCATTTGAAAAAACTCACAGTTACTTAGCCTCAGTTCTAAATAGCTTCTTGTTAGTCTATAGAATACTTCTTTTAAGATTTCTATATGGCTCTTTATATCGTTTGTCGCGATCATAACGTCGTGCAAGTACACAATAACCTTCGCTTCTCTTATCAAATCACAAAAAAAAATGTGTTTTAAACCTCTGGAACGTAGACGCATTATCCGCTTCGTTTTGCCGTTGTTGTTGCTGTACGGCAGGGCATCTTCCACGAAAGGCAACTTCGTTCAGCCGTGCAGCTAATGTGCTTTTATTCCCGTGAGTAGCCAGGTTTAAAACTTAGCACCACACGCGTAGTTGATTTTATTTAGTTTTTGTTCTCTTTTAGTCGAGATGAGAGTGTTTTTATGGCACGATGGTTTGCGCCCACTTCTGATATTGTAGCAGAGAATGATGATTTGGTAATAAAAGAATTTGTTCCCAATAAACCAAGAACAAATAACAGGCCTCCCACTGCGCCTAATAAAAGGCTTTCCACTGTGCCAAATAGCAGGCCTTCCACAGCGCCAAAAAACTAAAAAATGTATTTTTGGCTTATAAAAATGTTAGAGGACTCAATATGAAGCTACCAAAGCTTTATGCTGACTCCTCAGCATTTACTGAAGATATTTTGGCTTTTACGGAAACTTGGCTGAAACCAGAGATATCTGACTCTGAAGTTCTGGCAAAAAATTTTAACACCTATAGGACCGATCGCTCCCCACGTAAGGGGGGTGGTGCCGTTACCTCTAGTTTAACATCGGAGAGACTTAACTTTCATATCTCTAACGAAATTGAATTTGTTAGTGTCAAAGTTTCCCTGCAATCCTTATCTATTTTTGTAACCTGCTCTTATATTCCTCCTGGCTCAGATTTTTTCATTTATGAACACCATCTGTCTGCTATTAAATCCGTTATATCCCTTCTTTCCAACAGAGACCTTTTGATTGTTTTAGGTGACTTTAATCTCCTTAATATCTCTTGGTCTCTTCCTACTGACTCACCTGCCGCTACACCTTTATCAGCCCATTATTTTGTGGATGGCCTTCTCGAATTATCGTTACAGCAAGTAAGCTTTATACAAAATTCAATAAACAGACAATTGGACCTTTTATTTGTTTCAGATCCGCATGAAGTAACGGTATCTAGAATTTACGCACTTGTTGTACCTGAAGACCGATATCATCCTACATTGGAATTGACAATTGGCCTCCCCTGTACTGATACCCTTTCTCCTTTAGTTTCTCAAACTAAAGTGAGATGTTTTCGTAAATGTGACTATAATAAATTAAATTATATGATTTCGCAATATGATTGGACTGTTTTGTACAATTGCATGGATATCGAAAGTGCAATTGAACATTTCTATAGCGTTTTAAACACTTTTTTTTGGCGAATGCGTTCCTGACAGGCTTCCTCCGAAGCAAAACAGGCCTCCTTGGTTTAACAATGCACTTCAAAGACTTAAAAATCTTAAATCCAACACTTATAATAAGTATAAAAAATCGGGTAAGCCATCTGATTTTTCGAAATATGTGGTGGCTCGTTCAGATTTCAATGTTCTCAACAGTCACTGCCATTCTATGTATTTAAATCGATGTAAATTCGAATTTTCAAATGATCCGAAGCAGTTTTATAACTTTGTTAATGCCAAGCGTAAGTCTTCGGCATTGCCTTCTTCGGTGCGTTTAAACTCAAAAGAGGCATCGACGGATTCTGAAATTGCGGATTTATTTGCCGAGTTTTTCCAAACTACTTATAGTTCGGCTGCTTGGTCAAAATCTATCTACCCTAACCCCTTAAACAGAGCTAATTGTATTTTTTCCCCCGTAATTACCGAAATTTCTCTCTTAAGAGACTTAGAAACAACAACGCCAACTTATTCTCCCGATCCTGATGGACTCCCTGGGTGTGTGCTTAAGTTTTGTGCTTCAACCATTTGTAAACCGATTCTTAAACTTTTTCACTTGTCTATTTCATCATCAATTTTTCCAACTATCTGGAAGGACTCTTTCATTATTCCACTCCACAAAAAGGGTGCGAAGGCGGATGCCCAGAATTATAGAGGTATTTCTAAATTGTCGGCAATTCCGAAAGCATTTGAAAGAATTATTACTTCTCACTTGCTACACTTATGTTCCTCGCTAATATCACCGTGTCAGCATGGTTTTATTAAGAGAAGATCGACCACTACTAACCTCCTTGAATTGTCATCTCTTGTAATAAATGGATTTAAGAAAAAAATGCAGACTGATGTCATATATACAGATTTCAGCAAAGCTTTTGACTTTGTTAACCACTCTCTCCTTTTACTCAAATTAGATCAGCTTGGGTTTCCATGTAATCTATTAACTTGGATTTCAAGTTATTTGAATGGAAGGACTCAGAGAGTTATATTTAAGAACGCTGTCTCCAAAATGATCCAAGTGACATCGGGAGTGCCCCAGGGTAGTCATTTGGGCCCTTTGCTGTTTACCTTGTTTATTAACGATCTTCCGTCTATCGTAACACATTCTCGTGTACTAATGTATGCTGATGATGTTAAGCTTTGTTTGACATATAATAAGATTGAGTCTAGTTTTGGCTTACAATCAGACATTGATAATTTTCAGATATGGTGTGAGTATAACCTCTTAAATTTGAACTGCCTGAAATGTAACGTAATCACCTTTTATAGAGGTACCCCTACGTTTTTAAGTTATTCGCTTCAGAACTCCCCATTTGATCGTATATATTCAGTAAACGATTTAGGTGTTCTTTTGGACCCGAAGCTTAAATTTGACTGCCACATAATGTCGACTGTCAACAAAGCTATGAGTGTTCTTGGATTTATAAAGCGTTGGTCAAAAGAATTTGATGACCCTTATATAACCAAATTGTTATTTACCTCCCTTGTCCGTCCTATTTTGGAATATTGTTCTTCTGTTTGGAGTCCACAATATCAAGTGCACATCGACCGTATTGAGTCGGTACAAAAAAAATTTCTTCTTTTTGCGCTTCGTAGTTTGAACTGGGATCAAAACGTAAGGCTTCCTTCCTACCAGAGTAGATTACTATTGCTTAATTTACCTACACTTGAAAACCGTAGAATAATGCTTGGTACTATTTTTATGCAAAATCTTATAAGAGGTGATATTGATTCTGTAGAACTGGTAAACCGTTTAACTTTTAATATTCCCGTTAGACTAACACGAAACTATTACCCTCTTAATTTTCCCCGATGTACATCTAATTTTAGTCTGCATGAGCCCTTTCGCGTTCTCTGTACTAATTATAACAATCTTTATCATTTAATTTGTACTTCAACTTCTATCCCTGTATTAAAAACTAAAATTTTATCTCATTTGCTTCAATCATAGTTTGTAGCCATGTGTCCCGTATTTATTTGTTTCATGTATTTTGCTCGCGAACTCGCATTTTTGCCCGAAATTATAAAGGGTCCCGCGCGTAACAAGCACGTGCTTGGTATCGTTGGGCCACTTGTTTGTACTGCTCGTAGTGCATCAACGTCCATCAATATATAAAACACGCACCAGTTCAGGTCGGGATCACTCTCAAGTATACCTCTCTCTCATTCTCTCGTTTGCTAACATTCTCTTAACAGCTAGAAACTTTAACAAAGTGTATACATATATAACAGGCCGTGTGTATGTGTGTGTGTGTATTTCCAGGGATGCTTAGGGCTACTATCGGTATATATTTACAGTTATGCTTAGGGCTACTATCGGTATATATTTACAATTATGCTTAGGGCTACTATCGGTATATATTTACAATTATGCCTAGGATTAATATAGGTGTATATTTACAATTATACTAAGAATTAATATAGGTACTTTGTATAATGTGTGTATAAATATGTGTATAGGGCTGCCACAATATATATACTTCATATGGTCGGAAACGCTTCCTTCTACCTGTTACATTCTTTTGAGGAATCTAATATACCCTTTTACTCTACGAGTGACGGGTATAATGACCAGATCTATGGTCGGATTTGGCCTTCTCGGTGAAATGCGAAAGGCCTCTCGAATCCTCGGTGGCGTCGTGAGTTTCAGATTTAAACACAGTGAGTGAAATAGTGACTTTAAGTTTTCATTATCTTGGTAAGGCACACCATGGCCTCTCAGGTCCGCTGCGATGGACTCGTTCGCTTGTGTTGCCACCTGCGCTTCGATCTCACCAACCCGCCCTTCTAGAGTTTGTGCACCTTGGGTCTCGGCCTCTAGTAGCATCATCTTCTCCTCTCTATTTTCACGCAAGCGTTTTGTTGCTGGAGCCATTTGAGTGTTTTATGTGGCTATTCAGTGAGTGCGTCTGCGTGTGAGTTTTTTGTATTCCGTTTTGCTTAGTTCGGCGCTTGTTTTGTGTTTGCTTTGGCTGCCACTGGCAAATATGAATTTGCTTATTGCCAATGTATTTAATTTTTTTAGAAAAATTTACTGCACGGATCAAAACTACACTAGGTTAAACGACACTTTTCAACAATTTTGAATTTTTTTTGTAGCGGAAATTTTTCAAAAACTAAGACTTTTTGGTGACTCTTTTTGTGTACGTGTGTCTAGTTCGAATGCAGAACAGATTATATTAAGATTATTATTGTGGATGGCCTTTTAGAATTATCGTTACAGCAAGTTAGCTTTATACGAAATTCAATAAATAGACAATTAGATCTAGTACTTGTTTCAGATCCGCATGAAGTCCCGGTATCTAGAATTGACGCTCTTGTTGTACCTGACGACCGATATGATCCTACATTGGAATTGAAAATTGGCCTCCCCTGTACTGTACCCTTTCTCCTTTAGTTTCTCAAACTAAAGTGAGGTGCTTTCGTAGATGTGACTATATTAAAGTAAACTATATACTTTCGCATTATAATTGGACTGATTTGTACAATTGGATATTGAAAGTGCAATTGAACTTTTCTATAGCGTTTTAAAAACTTTTTTTGATGAATGCGTTCCTGACGGGCTTCCTTCGAAGCTAAACAGGCCTCCTTGGTTTAACAATGCGCTTCAAAGACTTTAAAACCTTAAATCCAACACAAATAATAAGTATACAAAATCGGGTAGGCCATCAAAATTTTCGAAATATGCGGTGGCTCGTTCAGATTTCAATGTTATCGACAGTCATTGCTATTCTATGTATTTAAATCGATGTAATTTGACTGACATCTACCATATTTTACCCCTGTAATTACCGAAATTCTCTCTTAATGGATTTAGTAACAACAATGCCAACTTATTCTCCAGATCCTGATAGACTCCATGGGTGTGTGCTTAAGTTTTGTGCTTCAACCATTTGTAAACCGATTCTTAAACTTTTTCATTTGTCTATTTCATCATCAATTTTTCAAACTATCTGGAAAGACTCTTTTATTATTCCACTTCACAAAAAGGGTGCTAAGGCGGATGCACAGAATTATAGAGGTATATCTAAATTGTCGGCAATTCCAAAAGCATTTGAACGTATTATCACTTCTCACTTGCAACATTTATGTTCCTCGCTAATATCACCGTGTAAGCATGGTTTTGTTAAGCGAAAATCGACTACCACCAACCTACTTGAACTGTCATCTATTGTAATAATGGACTTAAGAAAAAAATGCAAACTGACGTTATATATACAGATTTCAGCAAAGCCTTTGACTCTGTTAACCACTCTCTCCTTTTATTCAAATTAGATCAGCTTGGGTTTCCATGTAATCTATTAACTTGGATTTTAAGTTATTTGAATGGAAGGACTCAGAGGGTTATATTTAAGAACGCTGTATCCAAAATGATCCACGTGACATCGGGAGTGCCCCAGGGTAGTCATTTGGGCCCTTTGCTGTTTACCTTGTTTATTAACGATCTTCCCTTTATCGTAACACATTCTCTTGTACTTATGTATACTGATGATGTTAACCCAGCGGGAATTTTTCTCTGGAAAAAAGCATATTTTCATGTGTTTTCTTCATACAAGCGGAAGGGACAAAATCTCCTTCACCCCTTACATTTCTTCCATCTCTGGTTCCAACATACACGGGACTGACACAAAAAAGTAAGGGGTGAAGGAGGTTTCTAGATGGTTGTCCAAAGGAAATTGCATTTTCCCTACACCGTTGCCTGCAAAAAGAAGCAAGTTTTCCATCATTCCCTGCTAAAAGGAACAGGATTTCCAACAGTCTAAGAACCTCCTTCTTACTTTCCCGATGGGAAGCTTTGTTTGACATATAAAAATATAGAGTCTGGCTTTGATAATTTGATCATTTTCAGATATGGTGTGAGTATAACCTTTTAAGGACGTTATCCGTCGGGTACACAGGGGGAGCAACGGGGGTCCCGTCCCCTGCCGTAATTGTGTGCACCGATAGTGCGACTATACTCTCCCCGTGAGGGCGGCTGGAAGCAGGTCCATAGTCTAGCTAGAACTATAGATGCTGACGAATCGTAGTCGGGCGGACCTGGGTAGGTCTTTAAAGTGCCTACCCTCAAGTCAGGCGTGTCAAGCGACTCGTGCCCACTGACTTTCAGGTTTGAAACTGAGGGGTAAATCCAGCTGTGTTTTAACGGAGCCTTCCCAGGGCCGGCTTTGGGGCGTCGCCACGGTCGACCTTTTATAGAGCCCCAATAACCCTCAGGCCCGCCGCGCTTGCCTGGCCGAGCAACGCCGGAGATTATGTATTGACAATGAAAACTAACACCGTAGCTTCGGACCTCACGGGGGAGGTTAAACCCCACACCGATTCCGCTACCATCGAGGAGGGGCCGCGAACACCCAGCCAGGGTGCTCCGGCTCCGATGGGAACGGAAGGGGTCCAGCACCTTTCTAGAACACAAAAACACCCACCCACACAACAGCGGAACCCAGCCGGGTACCAGCCGGGTACCAGCAAGGCAGACACTGCTACGCATCAGCGGCGCAAGGCCAAGGTCAGTCGGGCCCGTTTCATTCTCGGCAAGATTGCCAAGAATGAGGCAAAGGGCAAGACCGACCAGCGCGATGCGGAGGACAAGACTCGATGTTTTGCGGAGATCGCAGAAATCGAGGAATCGAGGGAGGCCAAGACCGACCTTCTTTGTGAAGAAGGCCAAGAAGTTCAGCGACGTAGCCAGAGACAGCCTCGCGTAGGCACTGGTGGACGACCTGCATGACGACGGACGCCTGCTGTCGGAAAAGTGGGAGGAGATCGAGGTCAAGGTGGCCGACATGATAGCTGAAAGGCTATCAGCCGTGCCAAATGGTCCCCTCCTTCGACTCGTCGGACATGGTCAGGGGGCACCGGGTGATCAAGAGCGATGACTCGTTCTCAAGGTGCTTCCTGGCGGAAGATTGGAAATGCATGAGACGGCATCAGTATTAGGCTCGTCCACGCCAGGGAGACACCAACAAGCTGTTGGATGACCTGGTCATCGACGACAAGACCCCAGACGTAACACCCAACACCGATGTCTAAAGTCGTGCAGATTAGACTGAAGCACACAACGCATGCTTCAGCCAATCTTGCAGTTCTTCTCAGTGAGAGGAATATTGACATAGGCAACGTTCAAGAAACATGGTCTCGAGACGGACAAATCTCGAGTCTAACACAAAAAGGATTTACACTCTTTTATACTAACTCGACAGGTAAGCCGAAAGCAGGTATTATTATAAAGAATAACTATAACGCACTTCTATGCCACTTCTAGTACACCGGATCTACCAGTTGCCAGATTCGTGGCGGCGGATGGAACATCGATGGTGATAGCCTCATCCTACATGGCCCATGATGTACTGGCCCCACCTGAGCCAGTCATCAAGCTGTTGCAATAGGCGGAAGACACTAGGACGACCCTGGTGCTCGGATGCGACGCCAACGCGAGGCACACACTATGGGGAAGCTCGGAAACTAACCAAAGGGGTGAGTCTCGTTTTGATAATATTATTTGCAGCAACAACACACGGTAGCACCTACAAGGTAGCATTAGTAGGTGGCTGGAAGCCATTTACATGGCGTGCATCAGACTAACACACATACCACTACACGAAGTAGTCTGCCACATAGAAAAATCGCTACATTTTAATCAATATACGATGGCCACCTTCTTAAATATAGAAGGTGCGTTCAATAATGTAAACGGCGAATCCATACTAAGCTCCCTCAACTCGATCGGCATTGAAGGAGGCATTAGAGCTTGGATCGGAGTTATGCTCACGAGCAGGACGATAACACCCAAACTGAGCGGCACTTACCTCCCTCGCTTTGTGAAGAGAGGCACACCTCAGGGCGGGGTTCTATCGCCACTGCTCTGGCTTATTAACATGAACGACATATTGAGAGAGCTTAATAGCGAAGGAGTTAAAGTAGTAGCCTACGCGGACGACGTAGTGCTGCTAGTATCAGGACCATTCCCAGATGTTATTATTATGACGGGGCCCTTACCCGTATCAATGAATGGGCAAAAACCTGCGGACTAGGTATAAACCCGAGTAAAACCGAACTAATGCTCTTCACGCGATGAACAAAGATCCCGACATACAGTAAACCGAAATTAGATGAAATCGAACTCGAGCTTTCGGAAAAGCTAAGTACCTAGGAGTGATACTAGACCCGAAGCTCTCGTGGAAACATAACATCACGGAACGAGTAAAAAGGCCTGTATAGCATTCTGCTCGTGTAGGAAAATTTTCGGCAAAAACTGGGGTATACATCCTAAGATAATATTTCGCGAAAAAATTAATGGACCGCGATTTCTTAAGAATTAACGTGCAAAAAGAACTTCACGGAGCGAATAGGACTGTGAAAACAATGATTGCGCAGTTCGCCGGGCAGGACCAGAGAAATTGGGACGAGAAATGGCCTGAAATCATGCTGGCAGTAAGCACCAGCGTCTCGGAATCCACTGGCTACACCCCGGCATTTCTTACCCAAGGCAGAAAACCCAGACTGCCGAGCGCCCTATACGGTCGAGAAATCTTGGGGCCCGGACGAGCGACCGAAACCCCGGACGAAAACGCCAATAAACTCAGGGAGATCTTTGAGATCGTACGTCGAAATCTGGAAAAAGCCTCCCAGGATCAAGGAGGAGGCAATGGACACCAGCAGTGGGTGACATCGTGTGGGCCAAAGAACACCACCTATCGAAAGCGGCCGAAGGATTCGCAGCAAAGTTGGCTACTAGGTACGACGGGCCATACCAGGTCGTGGATTTCGTTTCGCCTGTAATATGCAAAATACGCCATGTAAATACAAAGAAAGAGCGGACCATACATATAAGCGAGCTCAAACAGCAACAAACACAAGAAAGGAACGAGCAACGGCATCAGGCGGAAACAACAGACGGGTAACAGCATGGAAACTCAAAGGATTCTACAAAACTTCAAGGATACTACGAAACTCCAAAGATACTACGAAACTCCAAGGATACTATGAAACTCCAAGGATACTACGAGACTCCAAGGAAACTAAGATAACTCCAAGGATACTACGAAACTCCAAGTATACTACAAGACTCCAAGGATACTAAAAGACTCCAAGGATACTACGAAACTCCAAGGATACTGCGAGATCCATGGATACTACGAGACAAAGAAAACTCCAGGGAACCGTCGAGGAAACTCCAAGGATACACAGAATACACAAGGACACACAGTTTGGCACGGAAAGACACACAGGACAGCTTCTCTATTTCCCCGAGGAAAGGGGGGGGACGGTACAGCTTCAGGGCTATACCGTAACCGGCTGGAAAATCACGGCAGAATACGCGAAGGGCACCAACACTCAACAGAAGAAAACCCTGAAATAAAAATAAAAACCCGATGAAAATGCCGGTCGGCCAAACTGGCAACTCACCACAACGAAAGTGGTAAACAAACTCATTGGCTGACAGAATGCGGCAATTCACGGTTCCGCCGCAGTCGAACATGTCAGGGGCATTGACCCCAAAAACCAAGGGCAAGGAAGGACATAGTTTGAAGGCATCTGGAAGGGAAAAAAGTTAGAAACCAAAAACACAATCACCGAAACTTGCACTTACAAAAACAATTGTGCAAAATCACCATGAACTAGAGACGGGGGCGCCTCGATAGGGCGGCCGATTGGCACGGACGATAGTGCGATCGATGGGCACACGATATATGGTAAAATCATGGTGAAGTGAATATCGCAAGCGATCAAGTGGCAACGCCGCCCCAGCGATATCGATAGCTGAAGGGTATCGATATCGTGGGGAGTTCCGCTGGGCTGTCGATAGCTGATGGGTATCGATGACCAGTGGGACCAGACGGGAAAACAGCGCGGTAAACTTGAACGAAGGCCCGCTGGGTATCGATAGCTGATGGGTATCGATGACCAGTGGGACCAGATGAAGGATCGGCGCGGGAGTTTCAAATTGCTGCAACGACGACGACCGGCGCCGTAGAAACTCTCGGAGTTGAAAGCGTCGAGGGAGCGTCGAGGGAGCAACGATGGAGCGACGAGGGAGCGCCGAGGGAAGCGACAAGAGCACCGCGAAGACTCAACGGCTAGGACTCACGAGGAAACGCCGGCGAGTAGGAGCGAGTTCTTAAAAGTTTCCCGAAGTAAGGGAGGAATGTGAGGAGTTGAATAACTCCCCAAAAATTTCCGCAGCAAAACTACTGATGGCCGGCCGCTTACCAGTTACGCGGCGAATTAGCGTAGAAGCGGCGCAGAGCAAATGGAGAGTCACTTTCAAGTAGAGAGTTTGGAGAATGAGAGTTGGGAGAGTGAGAGTTTGGAGACCGAGAAGTGGAGAATGAGAGTTTGGAGACTTCGAGGTTAGGAGAGATAACTCTGCCAAAGAGAGTTTGGAGAGCAAGGAGCGGAGAGTAAAAGAGTGGAGACTTCGCAGGCAGATCCAGAGTGCCGTGTGCAAAAGGGGAAATAACGGATCTGCACCGGACGTTGGACTCTGCCGTAGACTTTGGTCCAGGAGAACAAGTGCCACATCTCAGCAACGGAGCGACGCACAGGCGTGCCACAGGCACCAAAAGAATAAGCAGAGCAGCAGCAATACGCAGAAACACAAATTCAGGCTCTGCGTGAAAGGCAAGTGGGTCAAGCAGGAGCTACGGACTTTGGACTCGGAGTGGAGAGATGCGGCGGGCAGAGAGAAAGAGGGAAATAACGGTTCCCAGAGGCCCGATGCCGCCGGGCGTCAATCTATCAATCTATCAGTCCAGATATAAAAGTGAACAAGTCAGCCAGTACAGTGAACTACAAGTGAACAACAACAAGTCGAATCGCCGGAAACGGCGCCGTGGGAGCCTTCAAGGAGCAAGATCGCCAGACGCCAGTGCGATCTGAGTTAAACACTAGTGGGACAATCCGGGACAGAGCCAGGTACAGGCGGTGGTGTGTCGAAAGGAGCGATTCCTGGAGATCGCAGCCTCTGTTCACCCTAGTCTGAGAACGGTGACGCTTCCCTAAACCTGTGCAGCCGATCTCCTGGCGAGTCTAAGGCGCGACGAGTAGTCGTCGTTTCTGCGCATCAGCAGCGAGCGGCGTCGAGCATCTTCAGGGAGCGTGAAGGATCTACAGGGAGCTTCGAGCCACTTCATGGAGCTACAAGGATCTTCAGGGAGTTCACGGAACCGGAGCCCGCAGTCCACAAGAGGGGCACCGAGTCGACAAGGCGACCAGGAGTCATCAACGGCCACAAGGGGCGATAGCAAGGCCAGCCGCATACCCTCTCGTTCGCAATAAAATCCACTGAGTACCCGAAAATTCTGTGCTTTCTCACTGATCTACTGGGCGGTCACGTTTATATAAATTTGGTGGGTCGAACAAGGGAAGGGAAAAAAGTTAGAAACCAAAAACACAATCACCGAAACTTGCACTTACAAAAACAATTGTGCAAAATCACCATGAACTCGATAGGGCGGTCGATTGGCACGGACGATAGTGCGATCGATGGGCACACGATATATGGTAAAATCATGGTGAAGTGAATATCGCAAGCGATCAAGTGGCAACGCCGCCCCAGCGATATCGATAGCTGAAGGGTATCGATATCGTGGGGAGCTCCGCTGGGCTGTCGATAGCTGATGGGTATCGATGACCAGTGGGACCAGACGGGAAAACAGCGCGGTAAACTTGAACGAAGGCCCGCTGGGTATCGATAGCTGATGGGTATCGATGACCAGTGGGACCAGATGAAGGATCGGCGCGGGAGTTTCAAATTGCTGCAACGACGACGACCGACGCCGTAGAAACTCTCGGAGTTGAAAGCGTCGAGGGAGCGTCGAGGGAGCAACGATGGAGCGACGGGGGAGCGCCGAGGGAAGCGACAAGAGCACCGCGAAGACTCAACGGCTAGGATTCACGAGGAAACGCCGGCGAGTAGGAGCGAGTTCTTAAAAGTTTCCCGAAGTAAGGGAGGAATGTGAGGAGTTGAATAACTCCCCAAAAATTTCCGCAGCAAAACTACTGATGGCCGGCCGCTTACCAGTTACGCGGCGAATTAGCGTAGAAGCGGCGCAGAGCAAATGGAGAGTCACTTTCAAGTAGAGAGTTTGGAGAGTGATAGTTTGGAGACCGAGAAGTGGAGAATGAGAGTTTGGAGACTTCGAGGGTAGGAGAGAGAACTCTGCCAAAGGGAGTTTGGAGAGCAAGGAGCGGAGAGTGAGAGAGTGGAGACTTCGCAAGTAGAGCCAGAGTGCCGTGTGCAAAAGGCGAAATAACAGATCTGCACCGGACTTTGGACTCTGCCGTGGACTTTGGTCCAGGAGGACAAGTGCCACATCTCAGGGGCGGAGCGACGCACAGGCGTGCCACAGGCACCAAATGAATAAGCCAAGCAGCAGCAACACGCAGAAATACAAATTAATGCCGTGCGTGAAAGGCAAGTGGGTCAAGCAGGAGCTACGCACTTTGGACCCGGAGTGGAGAGATGCGGCGGGCAGAGAGAAAGAGGGAAATAACGGTTCCCAGAGGCCCTATATAATGCCGCCGGGCGCTGGCAACAGGATCAGTCGATCACGAAGAGCCAATCTATCAAGATCAGTCCAGATACAAAAGTGAACAAGTCAGCCAGTACAGTGAACTAAAAGTGAACAACAACAAGTCGAATCGCCGGAAGCAGCGCCGTGGGAGCCTACAAGGAGCAAGATCGCTACGTCGAGACGTTCGGGATTGAACCGCCAGGAATCTCCGAATTGAGACGCAGGTAGCTGAGGTCCAGAGGGCATCACACGGCTAGGTCAAGGCGATCCGTTTCAGTTCTGTCTCAGCTAAATCCACGCTCCTAGCCGGAGAGTCGAACAGAGGTTGAACGGTGTAAGCCTGTGACAAGAGATCGTAAACTTAGGGAGAAGCCTATAGGCCAGAAGGGAGATCGATCAGTCGTTGTGGTCTTGAGTGGAGTACTCCAGGAGAGCCATACGGTTTAAGTCGTGTATTCCCGGAGCGGCGTGCGTCCGAATCCCGAGTGAAACGAGCCAGAAGGGAGATGGGTCGATCGTTGGTGGCCTCAAGTGGAGAACTCCAGTAGAGCCCCGCGGTTAAGTCGTGTAGTCCCGGATTGGCATATGACCAAGAGTACCAGAAGCCACGCAACGTCCTGCCACGCAGCCAACATAGCCAGGAGCAGAGCGACGGGCAGCATCAGCGACGGGCCAGCCCCTACGCCACAACAGAGCGAGCTACGAGGAAACGTCACGGACGATAAGCCAAGTGTAAACGTTCGATTACACTAGGCGTTGAAGCAAAGTGAAGCGCTCGGCAGCATCCTTGCGTAACTTGGACTGCCAGTGCGATCTGAGTTAAACACTAGTGGGACCATCCGGGACAGAGCCAGGGACAGGCGGTGGTGTGTCGAACGGAGAGATTCCTGGAGATCGCGGCCTCTGTTCACTCTAGTCTGAGAACGGTGACGCTTCCCTAAACCCGTGCAGCCGATCTCCTGGCGAGTCTAAGGCGCGACGAGTAGTCGTCGTTTCTGCGCATCAGCAGCGAGCGGCGTCGAGCATCTTCAGGGAGCGTGAAGGATCTACAGGGAGCTTCGAGCCACTTCATGGAGCTACAAGGATCTTCAGGGAGCTACAAGGATCTTCAGGGAGTTCACGGAACCGGAGCCCGCAGTCCACAAGAGGGGCACCGAGTCGACAAAGCGACCAGGAGTCATCAACGGCCACAAGGGGCGATAGCAAGGCCAGCCGCATACCCTCTCGTTCGCAATAAAATCCACTGAGTACCCGAAAATTCTGTGCTTTCTCACTGATCTACTGGGCGGTCACGTTTATATAAATTTGGTGGGTCGAACAAGGGAAGGGAAAAAAGTTAGAAACCAAAAACACAATCACCGAAACTTGCACTTACAAAAACAATTGTGCAAAATCACCATGAACTCGATAGGGCGGTCGATTGGCACGGACGATAGTGCGATCGATGGGCACACGATATATGGTAAAATCATGGTGAAGTGAATATCGCAAGCGATCAAGTGGCAACGCCGCCCCAGCGATATCGATAGCTGAAGGGTATCGATATCGTGGGGAGCTCCGCTGGGCTGTCGATAGCTGATGGGTATCGATGACCAGTGGGACCAGACGGGAAAACAGCGCGGTAAACTTGAACGAAGGCCCGCTGGGTATCGATAGCTGATGGGTATCGATGACCAGTGGGACCAGATGAAGGATCGGCGCGGGAGTTTCAAATTGCTGCAACGACGACGACCGACGCCGTAGAAACTCTCGGAGTTGAAAGCGTCGAGGGAGCGTCGAGGGAGCAACGATGGAGCGACGGGGGAGCGCCGAGGGAAGCGACAAGAGCACCGCGAAGACTCAACGGCTAGGATTCACGAGGAAACGCCGGCGAGTAGGAGCGAGTTCTTAAAAGTTTCCCGAAGTAAGGGAGGAATGTGAGGAGTTGAATAACTCCCCAAAAATTTCCGCAGCAAAACTACTGATGGCCGGCCGCTTACCAGTTACGCGGCGAATTAGCGTAGAAGCGGCGCAGAGCAAATGGAGAGTCACTTTCAAGTAGAGAGTTTGGAGAGTGATAGTTTGGAGACCGAGAAGTGGAGAATGAGAGTTTGGAGACTTCGAGGGTAGGAGAGAGAACTCTGCCAAAGGGAGTTTGGAGAGCAAGGAGCGGAGAGTGAGAGAGTGGAGACTTCGCAAGTAGAGCCAGAGTGCCGTGTGCAAAAGGCGAAATAACAGATCTGCACCGGACTTTGGACTCTGCCGTGGACTTTGGTCCAGGAGGACAAGTGCCACATCTCAGGGGCGGAGCGACGCACAGGCGTGCCACAGGCACCAAATGAATAAGCCAAGCAGCAGCAACACGCAGAAATACAAATTAATGCCGTGCGTGAAAGGCAAGTGGGTCAAGCAGGAGCTACGCACTTTGGACCCGGAGTGGAGAGATGCGGCGGGCAGAGAGAAAGAGGGAAATAACGGTTCCCAGAGGCCCTATATAATGCCGCCGGGCGCTGGCAACAGGATCAGTCGATCACGAAGAGCCAATCTATCAAGATCAGTCCAGATACAAAAGTGAACAAGTCAGCCAGTACAGTGAACTAAAAGTGAACAACAACAAGTCGAATCGCCGGAAGCAGCGCCGTGGGAGCCTACAAGGAGCAAGATCGCTACGTCGAGACGTTCGGGATTGAACCGCCAGGAATCTCCGAATTGAGACGCAGGTAGCTGAGGTCCAGAGGGCATCACACGGCTAGGTCAAGGCGATCCGTTTCAGTTCTGTCTCAGCTAAATCCACGCTCCTAGCCGGAGAGTCGAACAGAGGTTGAACGGTGTAAGCCTGTGACAAGAGATCGTAAACTTAGGGAGAAGCCTATAGGCCAGAAGGGAGATCGATCAGTCGTTGTGGTCTTGAGTGGAGTACTCCAGGAGAGCCATACGGTTTAAGTCGTGTATTCCCGGAGCGGCGTGCGTCCGAATGCCGAGTGAAACGAGCCAGAAGGGAGATGGGTCGATCGTTGGTGGCCTCAAGTGGAGAACTCCAGTAGAGCCCCGCGGTTAAGTCGTGTAGTCCCGGATTGGCATATGACCAAGAGTACCAGAAGCCACGCAACGTCCTGCCACGCAGCCAACATAGCCAGGAGCAGAGCGACGGGCAGCATCAGCGACGGGCCAGCCCCTACGCCACGACAGAGCGAGCTACGAGGAAACGTCACGGACGATAAGCCAAGTGTAAACGTTCGATTACACTAGGCGTTGAAGCAAAGTGAAGCGCTCGGCAGCATCCTTGCGTAACTTGGACTGCCAGTGCGATCTGAGTTAAACACTAGTGGGACCATCCGGGACAGAGCCAGGGACAGGCGGTGGTGTGTCGAACGGAGAGATTCCTGGAGATCGCGGCCTCTGTTCACTCTTGTCTGAGAACGGTGACGCTTCCCTAAACCCGTGCAGCCGATCTCCTGGCGAGTCTAAGGCGCGACGAGTAGTCGTCGTTTCTGCGCATCAGCAGCGAGCGGCGTCGAGCATCTTCAGGGAGCGTGAAGGATCTACAGGGAGCTTCGAGCCACTTCATGGAGCTACAAGGATCTTCAGGGAGTTCACGGAACCGGAGCCCGCAGTCCACAAGAGGGGCACCGAGTCGACAAGGCGACCAGGAGTCATCAACGGCCACAAGGGGCGATAGCAAGGCCAGCCGCATACCCTCTCGTTCGCAATAAAATCCACTGAGTACCCGAAAATTCTGTGCTTTCTCACTGATCTACTGGGCGGTCACGTTTATATAAATTTGGTGGGTCGAAACTTGCACTTACAAAAACAATTGTGCAAAATCACCATGAACTAGAGACGGGGGCGCCTCCATAGGGCGCTCGATTGGCACGGACGATAGTGCGATCGATGGGCACACGATATATGGTAAAATCATGGTGAAGTGAATATCGCAAGCGATCAAGTGGCAACGCCGCCCCAGCGCCCCTTTAGGCCAGAAGGGAGATCGATCAGTCGTTGTGGTCTTGAGTGGAGTACTCCAGGAGAGCCATACGGTTTAAGTCGTGTATTCCCGGAGCGGCGTGCGTCCGAATCCCGAGTGAAACGAGCCAGAAGGGAGATGGGTCGATCGTTGGTGGCCTCAAGTGGAGAACTCCAGTAGTCCCGGATTGGCATATGACCAAGAGTACCAGAAGCCACGCAACGTCCTGCCACGCAGCCAACATAGCCAGGAGCAGAGCGACGGGCAGCATCAGCGACGGGCCAGCCCCTACGCCACGACAGAGCGAGCTACGAGGAAACGTCACGGACGATAAGCCAAGTGTAAACGTTCGATTACACTAGGCGTTGAAGCAAAGTGAAGCGCTCGGCAGCATCCTTGCGTAACTTGGACTGCCAGTGCGATCTAAGTTAAACACTAGTGGGATCATCCGGGACAGAGCCAGGGACAGGCGGTGGTGTGTCGAACGGAGAGATTCCTGGAAATCGCGGCCTCTGTTCACTCTAGTCTGAGAACGGTGACGCTTCCCTAAACCCGTGCAGCCGATCTCCTGGCGAGTCTAAGGCGCGACGAGTAGTCGTCGTTTCTGCGCATCAGCAGCGAGCGGCGTCGAGCATCTTCAGGAAGCGTGAAGGATCTACAGGGAGCTTCGAGCCACTTCATGGAGCTACAAGGATCTTCAGGGAGCTACAAGGATCTTCAGGGAGTTCACGGAACCGGAGCCCGCAGTCCACAAGAGGGGCACCGAGACGACAAGGCGACCAGGAGTCATCAACGGCCACAAGGGGCGATAGCAAGGCCAGCCGCATACCCTCTCGTTCGCAATAAAATCCACTGAGTACCCGAAAATTCTGTGCTTTCTCACTGATCTACTGGGCGGTCACGTTTATATAAATTTGGTGGGTCGAACCAGGGAAGGGAAAAAAGTTAGAAACCAAAAACACAATCACCGAAACTTGCACTTACAAAAACAATTGTGCAAAATCACCATGAACTAGAGACGGGGGCGCCTCGATAGGGCGGTCGATTGGCACGGACGATAGTGCGATCGATGGGCACAACGCCGCCCCAGCGATATCGATAGCTGAAGGGTATCGATATCGTGGGGAGTTCCGCTGGGCTGTCGATAGCTGATGGGTATCGATGACCAGTGGGACCAGACGGGAAAACAGCGCGGTAAACTTGAACGAAGGCCCGCTGGGTATCGATAGCTGATGGGTATCGATGACCAGTGGGACCAGATGAAGGATCGGCGCGGGAGTTTCAAATTGCTGCAACGACGACGACCGGCGCCGTAGAAACTCTCGGAGTTGAAAGCGTCGAGGGAGCGTCGAGGGAGCAACGATGGAGCGACGAGGGAGCGCCGAGGGAAGCGACAAGAGCACCGCGAAGACTCAACGGCTAGGATTCACGAGGAAACGCCGGCGAGTAGGAGCGAGTTCTTAAAAGTTTCCCGAAGTAAGGGAGGAATGTGAGGAGTTAAATAACTCCCCAAAAATTTCCGCAGCAAAACTACTGATGGCCGGCCGCTTACCAGTTACGCGGCGAATTAGCGTAGAAGCGGCGCAGAGCAAATGGAGAGTCACTTTCAAGTAGAGAGTTTGGAGAGTGATAGTTTGGAGACCGAGAAGTGGAGAATGAGAGTTTGGAGACTTCGAGGGTTGGAGAGAGAACTCTGCCAATAAGAGTTTGGAGAGCAAGGAGCGGAGAGTGAGAGAGTGGAGACTTCGCAAGTAGAGCCAGAGTGCCGTGTGCAAAAGGCGAAATAACAGATCTGCACCGGACTTTGGACTCTGCCGTGGACTTTGGTCCAGGAGGACAAGTGCCACATCTCAGGGGCGGAGCGACGTAGAGGCGTGCCACAGGCACCAAATGAATAAGCCAAGCAGCAGCAACACGCAGAAATACAAATTAAGGCCGTGCGTGAAAGGCAAGTGGGTCAAGCAGGAGCTACGCACTTTGGACCCGGAGTGGAGAGATGCGGCGGGCAGAGAGAAAGAAAGAAATAACGGTTCCCAGAGGCCCTATATAATGCCGCCGGGCGCTGGCAACAGGATCAGTCGATCACGAAGAGCCAATCTATCAAGATCAGTCCAGATACAAAAGTGAACAAGTCAGCCAGTACAGTGAACTAAAAGTGAACAACAACAAGTCGAATCGCCGGAAGCAGCGCCGTGGGAGCCTACAAGGAGCAAGATCGCTACGTCGAGACGTTCGGGATTGCACCGCCAGGAATCTCCGAATTGAGACGCAGGTAGCTGAGGTCCAGAGGGCATCACACGGCTAGGTCAAGGCGATCCGTTTCAGTTCTGTCTCAGCTAAATCCACGCTCCTAGCCGGAGAGTCGAACAGAGGTTGAACGGTGTAAGCCTGTGACAAGAGATCGTAAACTTAGGGAGAAGCCTATAGGCCAGAAGGGAGATCGATCAGTCGTTGTGGTCTTGAGTGGAGTACTCCAGGAGAGCCATACGGTTTAAGTCGTGTATTCCCGGAGCGGCGTGCGTCCGAATCCCGAGTGAAACGAGCCAGAAGGGAGATGGGTCGATCGTTGGTGGCCTCAAGTGGAGAACTCCAGTAGAGCCCCGTGGTTAAGTCGTGTAGTCCCGGATTGGCATATGACCAAGAGTACCAGAAGCCACGCAACGTCCTGCCACGCAGCCAACATAGCCAGGATTAGAGCGACGGGCAGCATCAGCCACGGGCCAGCCCCTACGCCACGACAGAGCGAGCTACGAGGAAACGTCACGGACGATAAGCCAAGTGTAAACGTTCGATTACACTAGGCGTTGAAGCAAAGTGAAACGCTCGGCAGCATCCTTGCGTAACTTGGACTGCCAGTGCGATCTGAGTTAAACACTAGTGGGACCATCCGGGACAGAGCCAGGGACAGGCGGTGGTGTGTCGAACGGAGAGATTCCTGGAGATCGCGGCCTCTGTTCACTCTAGTCTGAGAACGGTGACGCTTCCCTAAACCCGTGCAGCCGATCTCCTGGCGAGTCTAAGGCGCGACGAGTAGTCGTCGTTTCTGCGCATCAGCAGCGAGCGGCGTCGAGCATCTTCAGGGAGCGTGAAGGATCTACAGGGAGCTTCGAGCCACTTCATGGAGCTACAAGGATCTTCAGGGAGCTACAAGGATCTTCAAGGAGTTCACGGAACCGGAGCCCGCAGTCCACAAGAGGGGCACCGAGTCGACAAGGCGACCAGGAGTCATCAACGGCCACAAGGGGCGATAGCAAGGCCAGCCGCATACCCTCTCGTTCGCAATAAAATCCACTGAGTACCCGAAAATTCTGTGCTTTCTCACTGATCTACTGGGCGGTCACGTTTATATAAATTTGGTGGGACGAACACACAACTATACTGAGCTAGCAGCACGAATCTCGTAGCGAGCAGACCTAATAAATCATTTCGTTACAGAGCTTAAAGCTTTTATGAAGAATGCAAACACAATTATGTGCATTTAACTAGGTGCGATTAGGAAACAATACAATGATGAACATTTAATTAGGTGCAATTAGTAAAAGATAATAAATGACCGATCTATTTCTCGTGTTCAGAACCAAAATCGTTTACTACTCGAAACGGGCTGAAAGCGCATACCTTAAAAATACACAACTTCAACTATCAAAAATCAAAATCTTCCTATTACTGTTGTTATTTCTGTCCTGAAGTACGAAAAATGTGGTTGCGAAACAACTATAATATGCACATTCTATAGATGCACAACGTAGAGATAAAAATGTGATCGTAAAGATGAAGAAAATTATCGAATAAATAAAAAAAGTTTATAGAAACTCCATTTTAAAATTGTTTTTATTTTATAAAATTTTGTTAATTAAAATATTATATAAAATGGTTACAATTTAAAACTAAAGACTCCAGACTAAATAAAACATCCAGTAAGGCGTTATCATCCCCGTCATCCAACAAACTCAAAAACTGGTTTGTTGATTGTGGTGGGTGCTCTACAATTTCATCGAAGATTTGATGAGGGGGCTCTATAATCTGGAAACATTTTGTCTTCTGCAGAGGGGTTAAGTTCATCCAATTCCAATGCCTGTCCACACTGATATTGATCCTGGCTTTCATCGTTGATGATCATGGACTCCAGAGCAGCTTGCGTAGCAGTCCCCATCAGGTCTGAAAATTCTGGCTCTCTCTCTTGGGTAGAAGTTGCTGTAGGTTGAAAAACTCCTCGTAGGATAAGATCAACCGTATCTTCTGGACCAAAAGCATCCACAACCTCCTGATCCGAGTTTTTAATGATCTCGATATCAGAATCCTGCGTCTCTGGTATTTTAATGTCATCAAGCTCAACCTCAATATTGGAATCAATGAAATCCACAGACAAATCCATTGGTATGCAGTACTGAGGCATTTGAAGAACTGATCCTGAGCAATTTGAGTGGTGTCATTTTTATAGTCTAGAATGTTCACTTAACAGGATAACCCTGAAAAATTGTTGAAAATCAAAACTTCTACTTGGCTTAAAACAGATACGAATGAGATTCTGATTATTTCCCATAATCCTTCAGAGATAGTCAAAGCTCCAGTTTTCGAAATTATTCCTTATCTCGACGAAAATAATAATATTTTAACAGAAAACATTCTTGATAAATATTTCCTTAATGAAGACAAAAAGTTTAATAAAGAAACAGGAAAAGTTGTAATTGCTGACTGCATAAATGGAATAATTAGACAGGAAAATACCGAGTGCAAATATACCAAAACTTATAAAAAATTCCAAATCAATTATGTCGAACCCAATATTCTATTAACATGGAACATCCCAAAAGCATTGCCAAATCAAAATTGCGTCAAAAAAGAAATTTCTATAGGGGAGAGGTCTGTAGGTTGGTACACCTTTTGTTTTTAATCTGCCATTTCGACAATCGCTTATGAAACTACACGCATTAGATACCAATAAAAAGGTTAGTCCTTTAACTTCAAGAAAAACTAAAAAAAATATTTTTTTTCCTTAGGGAAAACTAAAAAATAATTTTTTTAAAAAGTGTCAAAAAACGACATTTTTAAAAATAGGTCTGAAAGTTTGGACACTTTTAAAAATGAATATAACTCACACCAAAAGTACTCCAAACTTAAAAAAACTATTTATTTACGTTAATTTAATCCATTTTATTTCGTTTAAACTTATTTCCCCTCCATTTTTAAAGAACTTTGACCAAAAAACAAATAAATCCGAAATGCTCTTTGAACGATCACATTTTCCCTAATTTCAGAGAAGTGTTCTACGCAGAAAGCGACCTCTGTTGGGCTGAGGCCTTTTTGTATGCAAAACGGGTGTCTCAACTTAGACGCTCAAAGTGTCCCAACTTACACAAAATGGGTAGTTTTTGAAAAAATGAATAACTTTTTTTCTGATTGTCAAATTAATCTGATTATTTTTTTAATTTGTTAACAGATAAATTACTAATGTTTTAAACCGTTTACCAACTTATTTCAAGCACGTTTTTAATTTTTTAAAGAATTTTAAATAAGTGGACAAAAACTTTTTTGGTGAAAAATGGTACACGACTCTCACAGCTTAAATCTGGCTAGAGCCTGGCTTATAATGTTTTCCCCAAAAGTTTTGTCACTAAAAAAGACTACAAAAAAAATAAAAATTTTTATTTTATTGGAAAAATTTTGAGAAAATGGAGTGTCTCAACTTACAGACCGTCCCAACCTACAGACCTTTTCCCTAATCGGAAATAACCTCATAAAAATCCTTAATTGTTCCATACAAATATACGAATTTATACTTTCAAAATCAATGTTAGATTATACACAGAGAGTCTATGTTAATAATAATGTAACCATTGTCTTATATACAAACAAAAGAAATTGTATAATCACATACACATGTATTCCAAACAATTACTTTAACAACCTTTGTAATCATTATTATAGACATTTTATTGTATTTATGGTATAAATTTAAGAGCATACCGAGAAAACTCATTGTAAAATATGTAAAACCAAAGAAAGAAACACCAAAGAGTACAGAAATTGTAAACGATCAACCAAATCAGATGAACATAGAAGAAAATGTAATGTTATACCCACGAATATCGACCTGAGGACAGGCTAAATTCAACGGATGGGGGAGTGACATATCCATAGTACCATATACTCCTATGTACATGTCCACGCACCCACACACACGTGCACACATTTAACGTCCCGGATACTCGGAGTCCCAGATTGCTGTGATCAGCTTACCACTCACCCTTGGGAAGGTGGTAACCAAAGGGGGCGAGGTCCGAATCGGCTGGACTATTTGCAGGATCAAAGAGCGGGGAGGCCTCCCGCGGTGCTACAGATGTCTGGAGGCAGGGCACATCGCTAATAAGTGCGCAAGTCGGATCGCCCGAAGCGGATGCTGCTTCAAATGCAGCGAGCAGGGCCACAAGGCTGCCCAGTGCTCCAACAAGTCGGCGTGTTTCGTCTGCGCGGCGGCTGGTAGGAAGGATACGAGTCACCAGGCTGGAACAATGAATTGCCCGTCGAGGACTAGTGGTGCAGTCCCCTCAAAAGCGTCATGCAACTGATTCAACTCAACCTTAATCACTGCAGGACGGCGTAGGACCTGCTGTCACAGACCGTGCGCGAAGTAGGGGCAGAGGTGGCGATCCTAAGCGAGCCATACAGGACAGGAACCAGCAGGGAAAAGATCGTAGACCGCACAGGAAAAGCTGCTATCTGGTTGTGCAGTTTGGAAGCAACCCGACTCAGCGAAGTCTGGGCTGCAAAAGGCTCTGTAAGCGGGCTGATAGACGGGGTCTGGGTATACAGCTGCTACCTGACCCCAAGCCTAACCCTCGATAAATTTACAAAAACCATGGACGTGCTTAGCAGTGACATTCGTGGTCGCAGCAAGGTAGTGGTTGGCGGCGACTTCAACGCCTGGGCCCAGGATTGGGGCTCACCAACGACAAACGCCAGAGGACGCACGGTACTTTTGTACTGGCGGACCCAATCAAGGGAGAAGGAAGCTGCTTGCGAGTGTTGTGACGTCCCAGCTGCTATACGCAGCCGCAGTGTGGGCAGACGCCACAGAGCTCAAGAGCTACATGAGCGGAGCCATATCCACATATCGCCTATGCGCCCTGAGGGTCGCCTGCGCATTTAGGACGGTTTCGGACGACGCGGCACTGGTCATTGCTGGCCAAGTGCCCCTACCAGAGCTAGTGCGCGAAGCGAAGGAGGTCCGCGGCCTAGGCGAGCTCGTGGAGCAAGGAGCGAGGTCCGAGGCAAAATCTGGATAGGTCGAAAGCACGGGGAGGTAGACTTCTACCTGACTCAAATACTCAGCGGACACGGATGCTTCCGCGGGTACCTGAAAAAGTACGAGCACGACACGGCAAACGGCTGCCCAGAGTGCGGAAGAGGCGTCAAGGAGGACGCCCGGCACGTCCTATTCGAGTGTCACAGGTTCTACCACGAACGAAAGGCTCTCCAAGATGCAACGGGAGTCAGTGTGGAGGTCAACACACTGGTTCCTACAATGCTGGTCAGCCAGGACTTTTGGGACGCAACGGCAGAATTCGCTGCCAACATCATGAAGACGTTAAGACGTCTGGAGAGAAGGAGAAACGGGCAGGTGGAGTAGGCGGCTGAAGTCGCGCGAAGCAATGCTTTGCGGCAGTCCCGCGCGACCGAGCTTCCCATCCTATCCAACGCATATTTATTGTTAATTACTTGTAAGATAGCTCAAATAAAGGAATACAAAAAAAAACATTTAACGATCGCCCTCGAGACACCCTTTAAGAAATAAGAATCCCCAAATTTAATTGTCAACAAGGCAACGCCTTTGTGAAATAAGAATCCCAGATTTAATTGTCAACAAGCCAATGGAAAATTACCAAACCCAAGCAGGCCGGCCATGAAACAGAAGACCACAGTTTATAGACTTAACAATTGGAACGAGCCGCTGTTTTCGATTATTGGCTCGTTCTCACGATCCAGGATACTCAGATTTCGGGACCCGTCTGGAGTCTAAAGTCCAAAGCTAAAAGTCAGTTAACAAAAACAAAACCTTTTCATAAAAAGCTCTAAAGCTCAAAACCGAGGTATAATCGTAAATGAAGTAGGAGCCAGTGGGCGAGTTCAGTTTGAGATTTGAATTAATCAAGTCGGTGTCCTTCCAAACAAATAATGTAATCGGTTTAAATAAAAATTAAATAAATTTGTTTATATTAAACTTACGATTCGAGCATTTAATTATATATATTAAAATTCAAATTTATTACTTTTTTTTTTAATTTTTTAGCTTTTAAATTACAGACATATTTATATTCATTTATTTCATTTTATTTATGTCATTTTATTTATTTTATTTTATATATTTTGGTTCTTAAATTGTGTTATCTAAGTTATTAAGATTATGTTTATTATTTTATTTCTAGTTTTTGGCTTTACTAGCTTATTTTTAATATTAAGCAATCCTCTTCTCAGGCACTTGTCGGTGTCTTCGGTATTTTTCATCATTGCTCCTAAAAATAAAAAAAATAAAAAACAGTGTTAATAATTGTATTTAATATAAATATATATAATTGCATACTGACCATTAAGAATTGCATAACGATTTTTTACGGTTGCACCCGTCCAGATTGTAGTTAACAACCATTTCAACATTTTGACTTGCCAAAAAGCACGTGCTTAATAAAGTTTATTATTAATAACTTGCACTAATTTTTATACCCGTTACTCGTAGAGTAAAAGGGTATATTAGATTCGTGCAAAAGTATGTAACAGGTAGAAGGAAGCGTTTCCGACCATATAAAGTATATATATTCTTGATCAGGATCACTAGCCGAGTCGATCTAGCCATGTCCGTCTGTCCGTCCGTCTGTCCGTCCGTCTGTCCGTCCGTCTGTCCGTCCGTCTGTATGAACGCAGAGATCTCGGAAACTATAAAAGCTAGAAGATTGAGATTTGGCATGCAGATTCTAGGGGTTAATACACAGCGCAAGTTTTTCACGCCGATGTGCCACGCCCCCTCTAACGCCCACAAACCACGAAAAACCTTGGCACCCGTCTGTATGAACGCTGAGATCTCGGAAACTATAAAAGCTTGAAGATTGAGATTTGGCATGCAGATTCTAGGGGTTAATACGCAGGCAAGTTTTTCACGCCGATGTGCCACGCCCCCCCTAACGCCCACAAACCGCGAAAAACTGTAGCGCCCACAGTTTTGAAGCTAGATTAACGGGAAAAGAAATGTGTATTCGTTTCTTCAATACCTATTGATTGACCAAAATGAGCCACCCTCTCCCCTCAAAACACGAAAAACTGTGGCACCCACAGTTTTGAAGCTTAAAGTTGTTTGGATGAGTAACGGGTATCTAATAGTCGAGGTACTCGACTATAGCGTTCTCTCTTGTTGTTTTTATTTTCTATATTTTTATATTATTTCAAAGCATTTCAGCTTGCCACTTTCGGCTAATTGAACTTTTTAGGTTATTTTGCGAAAAACAACATATTAAACACTTTTAAAATTGGTGAAAATTAAACTTAAACCTTCACAATATCTTAAAATTGAGGTTGCACTTACCTGAATTTAGTTTTTTAAACACTTGGCACAAAATTTATCAAATCGCTGAGATTTTCCCTTAGAAATCCTCGAAAAGAATGTGAATGCACCAAGTCTTTTTCTCACCTCTTATAGCCTTTCTAAAGCGGTAAATATCCGACGGAATAATTTTTATTTGTTCAGTAAAATCACTATTTTTTAAAACTGTTAATAATAAATAAATATTAAAGGACCAATTTTTTAAGCTTCACTAAAACATTAGATTATATAAACCATAGATAAACCAAAAAATTAGCTTATTTTCGAAATACAGGAAAGGTTATAAAACAAACAAAGAGAGCGCAATAAGAAAATCGGCTGCGCCGACTACTCTGCTGACGTCGGCATCGGCCGTGCTTTTGGCACAAAATTTTCTAATTTTTCAAAGGGTACTCAATGGGTTGCGAACATTTTTCTGTTATTTATACGGAATTGTGGTGTTCTTTTCATATAGGTGCCAAAAGTTTATATTATAAGTTAAAATATGAGTAGATTTTGCTCTCAAACATGTCAAAATAATTATGCCGACCAGTGTACGTAATCGGGTGTTTATCTATTGGAACATAGGGTTGTAATGGGGAATTTTTTTTTTCTTGCTGTACCTTTTCATCGAGATTTGGGGCATTTTTCGGGTCGTGTAATCTTTTTCTGTTGCACGTTCCTATACGCACACATGCGAGCGCCTTTGTTTTTTCTTCATGTTTGGGTTTCCACGAAATGTTGTTTGTGTAATATTTTGTCTATTATTTTTTGATACGCATTTTGCTTGCCATTCACTTGAGTTTTAGCACGTGCCGGAGTCGGACTTATTTAATTTGTGCAAATATTGTAAAATCGGCTTATAAAAAAAGTGGTAAGTTCTAAAATCTTTTAACTACTATTACTTTTTCTGTATATATATATATTAATAAAATAAATTTTTCTTAAATATAGATTCTGTGAGAAAAATTATCTTAGTAGCCGAAGATACATACGTCGCATTGGACGAGTTGCATTTAAAACTAATAAATGTCGCATTGCCAAGAATAAATTCGACCAAAAGGCAAAGGAAATTAAAATGATCGGGGAAGGAAAATGTATAAAAGTTTATTTTTGTCTATTATTATGTATTTTAAGTCTATTAAACATGAAGTCTATTAAAAAAGAATTAAAATGTAAATTTTAAAGTTAAAAACACAATCTTTTATTTTGACTCGAATAAGCCCGTATTACTTAGTATACCAGTTTATAAAGCATTTGCATTACAACCCTATATACAGGTTAAGCCAGACAGTAAAGCGTGTGCACTACAAACCTATGAACTAGGTATCCTGTTCAGGAATGCACTTGTATTACAGTCTCTTATACTTGGTATGCCACTCAGGAAAAGGAGGCCAAGCTTATGAAAACGTAAACAGTGTGGTTGTATGAAACCGAATGCATTCCGCTTACGAAGTATGGCGGTCGGATTTGATTCTCGAAGGCAAATTTCCACCACTGGGTTTCTACTTCCCAGCGGCGAAAATTGCCATTAAAAAATGTATTACGATTATGATTACTTATCCTCTAGTAATAGAGAAACAATGGATTACATCATGGATTACTTTGCCATAGGCATGGCCGCCTTGTAAAGTGGTCCTGACACAAACTGTAATGGGAGAAGTATGCTAAGGCCGATATACTTTTCCAAAATTGTAATGCAAAATGTAGACAGACTAGAGAAAATTCAACATACAAATTGAAAATCGTATACTGGACTTGTAATGCAGTTGATTTATAAAAAAAAAATATTATTTTCGCTTGTAGGAATTAAACACGGGTGTTAATGTATACTGAATGAAGGGTCTAACCGCTTGGCTACGGCCTGTTTTTTTATGTTTGTTAAACTAAACTCTAAATAAATGTTATTAATATTGAAATTTTAAAGCTCAAACCTGACGAAGGGGAAATAAAAAACGAATACATGGTTAATAATTTGTATGTATATTTGTGATATTTGATGAAGGAAAATCTTTAGCGACCGAAAAAACGAAGTCATAGGAGCCCTGATTACTGACGAAAAACAGCGATAGTAGGGAAGAGGTTTTTAGGTTGGTACACCTTTTTTTTTTTTATCTGCTATTTGGACAATCGCTTATGGAACTTCACGCACTAGGTACCAATCAAAAGGTTAGTCTTTTAACTTAAAAAAAAACAAAAAAAAAATTTTCTTTTGGGGAAAACTAAAAAATTATTTTTTTTTTCAAAGTGCCAAAAAACGACATTTTGAAAAATAGGTCTGTAAGTTGGGACACTTTTAAAAATGAATAAAACTCTCACCAAAAGTACTCCAAACTTAAAAAAAAAAAAACTATTTATGTTTATGGGGTGTCCCCACTTACAGATCGTCCCAACTTACAGACCTCTCCCCTAATCGATTACATTATCTTTACTTGTAATTCATTTTTTCGCCTGTTCGCCGGTGGGTTGTTCTTTTTTGTTGACTTGCTTATTTTTACTCACTTACTCCTTTTTATTCACTTGCTCAGTTTTGCTCTCCTTGACTCTTCATTTTTAGTTATTGAGTTAGGCACAAAAAAATTTATTGTGCATTCTTCAATGCATGTGCATACAGTCCTACAATCAATCAGCTGTGTTCACTGTTTTCTCAGAGCGCGCCAAGCAAGTATGCTAGTGAGCAACAAGAGCGGACAGTAAGTGAGAAAGTGAACAAGTGAGCTACTGAGCAGGTGAACAACTAAACAAGTGAGCAAAATGTTCACCCAAATGAGCAGTATTTACTAAGCGGAGAAAAATGTGAGCAAAATGTGACCCAAATAAGCAACACTACTTTCTAGATTAATATAAAAATACTTTTAGGCTTTACTTATGCATATCTTCGTATGACACAAAGTAAAATAAAACAAAATATACAAAAAATAAAAAATATTATGTACCATGTATAAGAGACTTTTTCATACTTCGTGCATCATGTAATTTAGAAATCCTGTATGTTAACTTATTTTTTCTTGTGAAACTCTTCAATGCATAATTTGCAGCTCCACGAACCCTCTGGTGGAGTGATGAGCGGTGGCGACAAGCAGTACATATGGTATCCTCTGTCACAGTCGTCGCAAAATAGTAGTTGGTCGTCATTATCGGAAGTCCCACAAATGGAGCAGTACTTGCATTCGATGCATTGCCAACGATAACGTTTAACCGATATTATCATGTTTGCAGTGAACTGCAGACACGATGGATGACCGGAGCGACCGCAGTCTGAGCACGACACAAGTTCTTCGGGCATATTGGTTTTTTTGTTTTCCCTTTGATCCCCTAGGCAAAAGTCGCAGTAAGGAGACGGTTGAGCTATGTCCCGTTCAACACGGGGTTTAACCTTACTGCCAACAGCATTTGTAATAAATACTGAAGGATGTGCTGCTGCTGGAACTGGCGAGGCATTACAGACAGTGGTCTTCACAGTAGTCTTTAATCCCGCCATTGTCGCTAGGGGAATTGAGTCATTGGAAGCTCCAGCGTCGCTTGAAATCTTTTCGTACGACGACGACGCTATGATTGTTGGCATCATCAAAGCTGACTGCGAATTTTCGTCATTTGTGGCAATGGGCGAAGCTGAGTTTGAATGAGATGTGTAGAGACCTGAAGCGGCGGCAGCAGCCGCAGTACTAGCTGCGTGTGCGACGGCTGCGGCAGCTGCAGCAGCTGCTGCAGATGTATTTGCACTATTCCCACTAGCGCGGCGTCTTCTATCTGATTCTCCGTCTACAGCGTTTCTACGGCGATTGCCTGGAATTTTAAAAATGTATCTTTATTATAGCAAATATTATACTAGTTTTCCCGCAGCGACTTTGACTGCAATTAAAACATTTCTTAATAGTGGTCGGAAAGATTCTAATCACTATGGAAGGCAGTCCATGTAGTGACGAAGCGCACAAGGAGTGTGTGCGAAGGCGAATACTATATATAGCGCGAAAATTGAAAATCTGATGCAATGGTACGATCCTAGCGACTGATACATATATTTAAAGGTATTGCTAAAACTTAAAGGATTGCATACTAAGACCTCAAGAAAATCAATTGGTTTTGGGAGAGGGGGCGGTGAAAATGTAAAAGAGAAAATTTAGAAGTTTCGATCTTTTGATCTTTACTGAGAATGCGCTTAATATGAGGGGTCATATCAAGAAATCCGACGCTCCGCTCAAATGATATACCGAAAAAAAGATTTTCTTCTTCTTCCAAATTGAAAATTTAATTCTGTTTGTCAGTTTGTCCAAAACATGGTTTTAAAGACCTGAAAATTTGATATGGTGTTCAACAGCTCGATATAAAAAACTTTAGTTCCACCACTTTTGGAAAAACCCGCTAGTTTAGCGGGAAAACAGCTAAAGTTCAGAAGACCGCAACTTCTAAAGTACTGAAGCTACAGACTTGTGCTGTACAGTTGCGAAAAAAATAAAAGCACCACTTCGTGCTAGGTTCTTAATTTCCAAAAAATATTTGGAAAACGTGGATTTTTATATAAGCTGTGTTTCTTATTATCTTCATTAGTATTCCACTTATTTGAAAAAATTGGAACGGATATCAAAATTATGTTCTACCTATAAATTTTTCAGATTTTAAGAAAAAGAGTCAAAAAATGGCAAAAAAAAAATTAAGCACCACTATCGTTTTCTTTAAGTAAAACGTTATGATTCGCTAATATTCTTGAGAAGGAAGAATATATTTTAACATTTTAACTAACATTTCCTGATATCCAGACCATTTGGCAATACAAGGATATATGGAACATTTTTCAAGTTGAAAAAAAATATTAAAAAAAAACATATTGGATGCAAAACGGTCAAGGAAAGTGGTTCGATTGGTTAGGTTTTAGCTTAATGAAGCTGGGTTGGGTTAAATGAAATTTTTAAAATTTGAAAACGGGAATTGTTTGTCCATCATGTGTCCACTTGTGTCCACCCTTTAGTTTTTTTTGTCCAAGTCCAGTTTCAAAAATAAAGAATTTCAAAAATTTTCGAAAATCAATAATTTCAATTTTTCAAAATTTTTTTTGGTAGACACATACTTTCTGGTTGTGTCCACTTGTGTCCACCTTTCAGAATTTTGAAAAAGTCAATACTTTGGAAGATATACCACTTTTAAGTTTTCACTTAATTTCGAAAAAATTAAAAGTTGAATTTTTCAAAAAATTTTTGGTGGACACATACCTTTTTGATGTGTCCCCTTGTGTCCACCTTTCAGAATTTTGAAAAAGTCAAAACTTTGGAAAATATACCACTTTTAAGTTTTCACTTAATTTAAAAAAAATTAAAAGTCAAAATTAACAAAAAAATTTTCATGGAATCGTTTGTCTACGTTTGGTCACCCTTTAAAATTTTGAAAAAGTTAATACTTCAAAAGCTATGTTAATTATGAATATTTCTGCAAAAAAAAACGTTTGCCCACCTTTTAAACCTAAAAATTATGATTGTCAACCCTTTAAAACTAAACAATATTGATTGTCCACCCTTTAAAACTACAAAATAATTAAAATACACGATTGCCCATCTCTTCAAACCAAATAAATTCGTTTGTCCACCACTTAAATAAATAATTAGTCTTAGTTATTGTCTTACATTTTTTTAAAGAAATTAAAACCAAAAATACCTAAAATTATAATATTTAAACGTATGTTATTTTTATAAAATATGTATTGATATAGATATATGTCGATATAGAAATAATTTTCAGAAATACAAGGATAAATCATTAAAAGACTTTTCTTATATTAAAAAAAAAAATTAAATAAATAAATATATGGAGTTTGCAGGTTGCATGTTTCGCAGTTGTAATATGGTAAATTCCTTTTTTACACTACACCCGTAAAAACAGCAATTATGACGTGACGAGATTTAACAATCTTAAAAAACAAAAATTTATATTTAAAATAAAATTAAAAGAAATCACAAAGAGATGCCATTTCGACTTAAAAGAAAATATTGTAAGAAGAGAATGTATACTTTTGGTTTACATTTTTAGAAAGTGGGCAACCGTTTTAAAAACATTTTAAAATTATATTTTAAAAGTGGTATATCTTTCAAAGTATTGACTTTTTCAAAATTTTGAATGGTGGACACAAGTAAACACATCGAAAATGTATGTGTCCACCAAAAAAAATTTTAAAAAATTGAAATTTTTGATTTTCGAAAATTTTCGAAATTCTACATTTTTGAAACTGGACGTGTACAAAAAAAACTAAAGGGTGGACACAAGTGGACACAAATTTCAAAAATTTCATTTTACCCAGCCCAGCTTCATTAAGCTTTAGGTTTTGGATCATCTTCATTGAAAATGACCTAACCGGGAAGGATGACACAGAAAATCCGAGTCCTGGCCTATTTTTCCTTCCAAAATATTATATCACAAAGCACAAAGAATTTTATTAGGGACAAAACTAATCTAAAACAGGTGCTTAAAAAATTAAAGAGTATTTTAGTAAGGGACCGAAAACAACTGTTATTGTTCATTTTTCTTACAAAAAAAATTATGCACTTAGAAGAGTCCAAAAAAAATTATAAATACGCCAATATTTTGTTAGCCATTGTAGTTTACATATCCGCAATGATTTTTATTTTTTGAGTTTTATAATAAAAGAATAAAAGAATAACTGTTATTTTTCAACTTTTATAATAAAGCTCAACAAATAACAGTTATTTTTTTAGTTATATTTTTCGATTGACAGATAACACTTATTTTTGAGTTTTATTATAAAAGTTGAAAAATAACAGTTATTCCTTGAGTTTTATTATAAAACTCAAAAACAAAACTTAAAGTTTTATTAAATCATGCAATTTTATAGCTTCCTGTGGTATTGCTCAAGTAATCATAGACTATTTGTGATTTTATTATTAAAGAAAGCCTTTCCAAAAAACTCTATTTCCGACGTCTTTGTGAGGTGGTCAAAAATCACCGAAATTGTGATTACGTAATATATGGACAGCCCCTAAATTGGGGAAAATGTCAAAATGTGGGGAAAATGTGTGTTCAAAGAGCATTTCGGATTTATTTGTTATTTGGTCAAAATTCTTTAAAAATGGAGAGGAATTAAGTTAAAACGAAATAAAATTGATTAAATTAACGTAAATAAAAAGTTTTTTTTAAGTTTAGAGTACTTTTAGTGTGAGTTTTATTCAGTTTTAAAAGTGTCCCAACTTACAGACCTATTTTCAAAATGTCGTTTTTTGACACTTTTAAAAAAAAATTATTTTTTAGTTTTCCCTAAGGAAAAAAAAATTTTTTTTTGTTTTTCTTGAAGTTAAAAGACTAACCTTTTGATTGGTATCTAATGCGTGAAGTTTCATAAGCGATTGTCGAAACGGCAGATTAAAAACAAAAGGTGTTTTATTTTTGATCGAAATAATAAAACTCAAGGGATAACTGTTATTTTTAAACTTTTATTATAAAACTCAAAAATAAGTGTTATCTGTCAATCGAAAAATAAAACTCAAAAATTACGTGTTATTTTTCAACTTTTATTATAGAACTTAGTCAATAACAGTTATGCCTTGAGTTTTACAGATAAATCCTAAAATAAGTGTTAAAGTTTGATTTTTAAAATAAAACTCATAACAGTTACGGTCCCTGATTTTAATAATTGGATAATGTTTCAATAAACAAAATTTATAAAACATGGACCTAAAAAAAAATCCTATTTTAAATGCGAAACATATTTACAAGGGCACAAGGCTCATCAAAGAAACTTACAAATTAATTTCCGTAAAAATATGAGAATATGTGAGGGTAAAGTTAAGTTGGGTAAGAAGAGATCCTTTTTATAAGTCAAGTGTCTTCTGGACAACTAAATTAACCAACAAGAGGGAACGCTAAAGTCGAGTGCCTCGACTATTAAATACCCGTTACTCAGCTAAAGCAAGCAGTTGCTCATTTGGTCAATCAATATGTATTGAAGATACGAATACACATTCCTTTTCCCGTTAATCTAGCTTCAAAACTGTGGGTGCCACATTTTTTCGCGGTTTGTGGGCGTTAGAGGGGGCGTGGCACATCGGCGTGAAAAACTTGCGCTGCGTATTAACCCCTAGAATCTGCATGCCAATTCCGAATCTTCTAGCTTTATTAGTTTCTGAGATCTCAGCGTTCATACAGACGGGTGCCACAGTTTTTCGCGGCTTGTGGGCGTTAGAGGGGGCGTGGCACATCGGCGTGAAAAACTTGCGCTGCGTATCAACCCCTAGAATCTGCATGCCAAATCCCAATCCCAATAGCAAAGAAATAGTTTGAATGTACTCAGTAAGCAAGGTAAATAGACTTGTGTACTCGCTTGACCATAACACAACCAAAAATCTTCGATTTTTTTTAAAGACAGTTTATACAGTTAATTTAAAACGTCTTAAATCATTTCCGAATAAATTTGCAAATATATCATGAGTTTTGGGACCCAATTCCTGTATAGGTAGGGTCCTGAGTTGTTTAATCGTTAGTAAGTCCTTATAGCCAATAAAACAGGACTAGAACTAGTATATTATCAAACAAAACACCTCTTAACGAGTCAAAAACTAGTGACGATCGCACCTTTAACATACAAAAGTTCTGATATCAACATTTGTGACGAAAGATGATTATACACATGACTAAATACACTTTTTAAAATTTATTTTTTCGGCACTCTGCAATTGAAAATGTTCGTGTGTTCTTAAAAATTAGTCTAGCCTTTTCCCCTTTATAGGCATTGCAGAGTGCCGAAAAAATAAATTTTAAAAAGTGTATTTAGTCATGTGTATAATCATCTTTCGTCACAAATGTTGATATCAAAACTTTTGTATGTTAAAGGTGCGATCGTCACTAGTTTTTACCTCGTTAAGAGGTGTTTTGTTTGATATCAGGGGTTTTTGTTTTAACATGATTTATATCAAGTATATCTACTACTGTCTTCTTTATACTTTTGCTGCCATAGGATTTAGTACTAGCGTTGTCTTCCGACTAAACTAGCGAGTTTTGTCCAAAGTCGTAAAAAAAATGTTTTCAAAATGGATCGGTCTAAAATACAGTTTGGATACATACAAACAAAATTAAATGCTCGAGCAGGATAAGTTGTTCTGAGCTAACAAAAGTGGCCATTTTTGTATTTGAATAATTTTCAAATGTTACTTTTTACAATAACGTGTTACATACCAAAATATTAGGAATCTAAAGGCCTCTACAGATTAATGTTTTAAAGAATATCGTTAGAACCGTTTTTAAGAACAAAAAAAAAAATTTTATTTTTAATTAAAAAAAATTAATTTGCTTATGGTTTTTTAACCATTGCATTTACATAAATTTTGTTAAGGAGGCGTTTATTTTATTTAAAAATACCTTTATTATGAGGTTAATCACAAGTCTGTAGCATTAATATTTCGCAAGTTACGGACTTACGAAATGTAGCCTTTTCTAGCGGTTTTCCCGCCAAACTAGCTTATTTTTTCAAAAGTCGTAAAACAAAAGTTTCCTAAATGGACTGGTTTAAAATAAATTTAACGACTCCTTGACCCTACAGTTTGGATCCGCACTTACAAAATGTAATGCTTAGGCAGCGTTAGTTGTTTTGGGCTAGCAAAAGTGGTCATTTTCGTTTCTGAATAACTTTTAAACGTGACTTTTTACAGTAATTGGCTATATACCAAAATTTAAAGAATCTCAAGGGCTATACAGTCTAAGGTTTTAAAGAAAATCGTTAGAGCCGTTTTTGAGAAAAATAAAAAAAAATTAAAAAAAAAAGCTAAAAAAAAGTTTAAAAAATATTTGTTTTGTGCATATCTTTTTAACTATTACATTCACACAAATTACATATAGAAGGCGCTTATAGCATTTCAAAATACCTTTCAAACGAGATGCTGCATAAGTCTGTAGCTTTAGTAGTATAGAAGTCTTCGGTATAACTTCTGAACGGAGCGTCGGATTTTCTGATATGACCCCTCATATTAAGCGCATTTTCAGTAAAAATACAACAAGCGTAGTGCAAGGGGCCAATTATCCCCACCAGAATTGAAAATCTGCTGTAATTGTCCGATCCTAGCGAGTGATACACCAATTTAAAGGTATCGCAAAAACTAAAAGGATTGCATACCAAGACCTTAAGAAAATCAATTGGTTTTGGGAGAGGGGGCGGTGAAAATGTAAAAGAGAAAATTTAGAAGTTTCGATCTGTTGGGGCCGGTGGAGATAATTCGCCTCTTGCACTATGCTTGTTGTATTCTTACTGAAAATGCGCTTAATATGAGGGGTCATATCAGAAAATCAGACGCTCCGTTCAAAATTATACCAAAAACAAGATTTTCTTCTTCTTCTCCAAATGAAATAATTTGTCCCTTTGTTTGTATGCATCAAATCGTGGTTTTAGGATCCTGAACTAAATTTTACTGTGTTTAGCAGCAGAATATTAAAAACGTTTTATCTACGACTTTTGGAAAAACCCGCTAGTTTGGCGGGAAATCATTAAAAAAAGCTAGATTTGGACCGCTTATAGTTTCTAAACGACTAAAGCTACAGACTCGTGCTATACCTCGTTAAAAAGGTAATTTAATATGCTAATTGCGTTGCCTTCGGTAAAATTAGCTAAATGAAATAGTTTAAAATTTATGGCTAAAAGTTGTTTTTTTAAATCACTTTTTGGCTATTTTCTCCAAAACGGCTCTAACGATTTCTTTTTAAATTTAAAACTATGTAGCCCTTGAGATTCCTCAACTTTAAGTATATAACACACTTTCTCATAAAAATGCGCGCTTGGATGTAATTAAGCGATGAAAAGTGCAACCCCTTTCAGATTAGTATGGAAAACACTTCATGCTTACTTGAATGCCCGAAAACCAATTTGATGAGAAGAAATTCTTATTAGACATTTTCAAGGTACAAGTCTAACTTTCATATTTAATTTAAAGTCCTTGAAAATAAGCCTCGCCGTCAGTCCATCACATATACACAAATATTTTTCAAAATTTAAGGAACCTCAAGGACTATACAGTCTAAAGTTTTAAAGAAAATCGTTAGAGACGTTTTTGAGAAAAATAAAAAAAAAGCTTAAAAAAAAGATTAAAAAAATTTTGTTTTGTGCATATATTTTTAACTATTACATTTACACAAATTACATGTAGAAGGCATTATAGCATTTCAAAATACCTTTCAAACGAGATATAGCACGAGTCTGTAGCTTCAGTAGTTTAGAAGTTACAGCCTTCCGTATTTTAGCTATTTATAGCTGTTTTCCCGCTAAACTAGCGGTTTTTTCCAAAAGTGGTAGAACTAAAGTTTCTTATATCGATCTGATGAACATTATATCAAATTTTCAGAACTTAGAAAACATGTTTTGGACAAACTGACAAACAGAATTAAATTTTCATTTTGAGAAGGCCCCCAGAAATTTGTTTTCGGTATAACTTTTGAACGGAGCGTCCGATTTTCTGATATGACCCCTCATATTAAGCGCATTTTCAGTAGGAATACAACTAACATAGTGGGGGGGCCAATTATCCCCACCGGCCCCAACAGATCCAAATTTCTAAATTTTCACTTTTACACTTTCACCGCTTTCTCTCCCAAACCAATTGATTTTCTTGAGGTCTTGGTATGCAATCCTTTAAGTTTTGGCAATACCTTTAATTTGGTGTATTACTCATTACGATCGGACTATCACAGCAGATTTTCAATTTTGCGGCTATATATAGTAGTCGCCTTCGCACACTCTCCTGGTGCGCTTCGTCACTACATGGACTGCCGTCCATAGTGATTTTTAGTAAGTATCATATTTATAATAAGTCTGTACCAATTTGGCTTTCCAAAAAGTTCCCAACCATGTATTTTGAAGGCACTATTCCTGCTTAAATCTATAAATTTTAAAGTAGGGCTTGTGTTTCTTCAAATAATCTTTCAAAATACTGCTCTCAATAAATAATATAATAAATAAAATATTTTCAGAAAAAATTTAGTAGTTAGACTAAAAAAAATTAGGAAAATACTCGTAATTATTTTATTTTTATGATAGTGGATAAAACGACTAACAAAAAGAATTATGTTTCATAAAGTTAGGTCAACAACAACAGTTTTGCACATAGCGAGATACCATTACTTGGATGAAAGTTGCCCGTCCATTCCACAAAAAAAATTCGAAAAAGTCAAATTTTTGATTTTTGAAAATTTTCTAAATTTGATATTTTCGAAACTGGACGTGGTCAAAAAAACTAAAGGGTGGACAAAAGTGGTCAAATGGGGGTCAAACGACTCCCATTTTCAAAATTCATAATTTTTATTTTACTCTCTGTTAATATCGTAGCAACTCGGAAATAATCCGACAAAAAATCAAGTCGTGTACCATTTTAAAATTTTCGTCCCATCGAACCAAATATTTTGCCAAAATCCATGGTAAAATAGATTTTATTTCTAGTTTCAAAATGTTTAATTTTAGGCCGACAACGGGTTAACGGGTTTATAAGATATCAGGACTGTGGGTCCAAAAGAAGAGTCTTTTGGTGCCAACGCATTTAAGAATTGAAGTCAAACAAATTTTTTTTGTGGGTACATTTTTTAGAGAATATTTGTTTGGTTCTCCAAGTTTTAGCAAATGTATGTTTTATTTTACCACTGTTATGTCATCCTTTAACCTTGCCAAACGAATGAATATGCTACATTGAGTATGTTGTGTGCTACAACCCGACAAACTTTAAAAATTTGAAAATTTAAAAATTAAAATTTTAACATTTTTGCAATGAGACGTCTGTTGATATCGTAACAAGCCATTGTTGCACAAAATTTTTGAATTTTACACTGTTAGGCCGATTTGAATTTTAGTATTGAACAATGTAAGGGGGTTTATGTTTTTTCCCTATTGGAGATATCGATACTACTATTTATGCAAATGATTTAACAATTATTAAATCAATATTATATTCTTAATCAAAAAAATTAATTTTCTTAAAAGTTGCTTTGTAATCCTGTTAGTTTTAGCGATCCCTTTAAATTGGTAGGATCGAACCATCACATCACATTTTCAATTCTGCCGTTATATATAAATAGTAATCGCCTTTGCATTCTCTCCTGGTGCGCTTCGTAACTACGTGGACTGCCGTCCACAGTGACATCTTGCTGACTACTATGACATTTTTCACGAAAAAAAAACCTTATTATGTGCTCTGTTAAACTTTTCTGTTTCATAATAAGTGGAACCAATTTCTATCATATTTTTATACCCTTGCAAAGGCTATTATGATTTCAGTCAGAAGTTTGTAACGCAGTAAAGGAGACGTTTCCGACCCCATAAAGTATATATATTCTTGATCAGGATCAATAGGGGAGTCGATATAGCCATGTCCGTCTGTCCGTCTGTTTCAATACCGTTTGCGAGCTCAGCTTAAAAGCTAGCGACTTAAAACTTTTACAGTCATCCTAAAACATGTGTACGCAGATCAAGTTTGAAAATCGACAATATCGGACGTCTATATCCTATAGCTCCCATAGGAACAATCGAATATAACTTTTAAGAACTGAAGATTTTTCGCGCAGTGTAAAAGCTATTGACATGAGTCTTTCAAAATCGTATTTTTTTGTGCATACCTTCATCAGGGTAAAACCGTGTGCCGATCGGACGTTTATATCCTATAGCTCCCATAGGAATAATAGGGAGAAATCGGTTAAAATTTGTTGTTTTTCAAGATATTTCGCGCAGTTTAAAAGCTATTGGCATGAATCTCTTCAAATCGTATTTTTTTATGCATATCTTGATCAGGGTAAGAGCGCGTGCCGATCGGACGTCTATATCCTATTGCTCCCATAGGAATAATAGGGTAAAATCGGATGTTTTTTAGGATATTTTGCTCAGTGTAAAAGATATTAACATGAATTTTTTAAATCGTATTTTTTTCTGCATACCTTGATCAGGGTAAAGGCGCTTGTCGAACGGACGTCTATATCCTATAGCTCCCATAGGAACAATAGGGTGAAATCGGCCAAAATTTGTGTTTTTTACCGAATTAGGATTCTTTTTGTTATTTTGAGACTTATAGCAGACTGCAAGGGTATTAAGTATTAAGAAGTTAGCTTCCGTCCTCGTTAATAATGATTTTGCCCAAAAAAAAAGATGCCGCCAAATGACAGATTATTTTTTATAAGATGTCCCCTTTGTATATTAATACTCTATGATAATACAATAGGTTTACATCAAACATTTGTAACCATTTTTTTTTAACTATAACCATTAAGAGTTTTAATGACGAAAGATACCTTAAGAAATCAGTTATAAATGCATTGAACTTACCACCACCTTTACGACCACGTTTGGGGGTGCCTTCTACACTCGCATTACTTCGACGAGGTCGCGAACCCTTTTTGCGTTTACCCCTGCTGGTGTAAGACTCGTCAAAATCGTTGTCTGAATCAAAATCATCCTCAAATTCATCGCCATGATGATAATGTGTTGTGTCCATTTCATCGTGGAACCATTCCTTCTCGGCGTTTGCATGTGAGTCCTTACTATCATTGTCTCCTGAGGCTCCCATGGAGTTTCCATCTGTAGCTACAATGGCTGTAATTATAATAGATTCGTTTTTGTAGGTATAATGATAGTAGGTGGAACTCTCCGATAAATTCTTTTTGGCGTTTAGTCCTGACATGTGAATACTGAACACGACTTAATTGTTTCCAGTCTTGGTTAACTTGTTTATAAGGCACTTGATAGCTTATAAATATGTATGTATAAGCTTTTTTGTTTTCTTACCTGCACTTTCAACAATATGCAGATCTCGTGAAAGAAGAACGCCAGACGAAGGAATGACGTGACTGTTTTGATGGTGGGAGCTCAGAAGATTATATTCGCGATACTGGTATGCTCTGTAGCTCTGATTTGGGTTAAGCAAGTACTGACGTTTGGGTTTTCGCCAACGGGAGGATGGATAAGTGTAAATCTGGCCATGTCGAAATCCCGGCATACGCTGTTTTTTTTTCAGGAAAAGAGAACTATGCGTTTGTGCGACCCCCGTCTGGGGATCGAGAAACGGCATGCGAAGTCGGCGCTCGATGCACAAGCGAGTGTTAAAATTCTCGCTGTTTTCAAGTATCTCCTTATACTTATCCTTGTCATTTAAAATGTTTTGAATCTTATCGAAATTTTCAATGTTTACTACCAAAGTTTTCTCGAATTCAGATTCGGAAGCCATAGTTTGTACGCTGGGCTATGAAAATTCTAAAAATAATATCCTTTTCTTGATTTTTTTACACACAATTAATGTGTTCAAAAAAATTTAATCTTTATTTATAAGCGGTACAAAACTAATACATGCATTGTGTGACTCAGCGTGACCGCACCAATAACGATAGAAAATACTATCAATAAAAAATAAAAAACATTAAATACCATTTTTGATTTGCGTCGATTTTAATAGCGTCTTCCCACAGAAATCCATCCACCATCTACAATCCTTTGAACGGATGGTCCATAAGCCTAGAACTCAGTACGACGAAAACTACTAGCTACCCATAGGAGTAAGCGAGAGGCCAATAGTTAGCTAACACCTTTAGCTGGGACTTTTCTCCACCGCAGTACTCAGTTGAGCTCAGAATATCGTAAGAAAATATAAAAAAATACCAGATAAGCGGATTAACGCCTTTAGCCACCGACCAAAGAATGCCAAATTTTATCTTTGGCTGTGTTTCTACAGAAGCGGTGTGGCAACAACGGTGGGAAAAAAGCCAGCTAAAGGCGTTTGTCAATTACAGTTCCTTCTCATAGAGAACATCCGTGTGAAATGGTTGGGAATTTTGACATATGTTAAGTTCGTGTTCCCACAGACCTTCCATCCACATCCAATAACAGCTGACGTGGAGAGCAGTTGCTCATGTCAAAATAATTAGAGAGGGGCTTGAACACGGGAAAACTATTGTGTTATGTTGGTCTCGTAATCTTATAGGGTATTCTTACAGAGATCCATCCACCATCCGTTGAACGAAAATTTTCCAGTTGGTTCCCCGTTAAAATTTGACGCACTTTGACGGGCTCTTTTATGCGATAGTTAGCTGATGATTTTTCGGTGCAACTCTGAATTCTTCCTCCTGACTGTGAAAATTGGAACGTTGACTACGAAAACATATTCAAACCAATGGCGGGAAAAATTTTCAAAATGTTTAAGCTTGTTGATTTTTGGAAATTCATTATTAATATTTAGTTTGTTGTAAGCAAAAAGGCCATTGCAAGCAAATTGTTATGGGTGGGCCAAAATTTAAGCTATTCTGGGACCGAAAACATTTTTTTTTGCGGAGAAGATTCAAAACATATTGTTCAATACTTAAATAACACCCCAATTTTAGTTACAAGTGTAGTATATGGGCATTTCCATATTGTCGCTCGGAACATTTGCACAGCTTTCAAGTTAAAAAAAATTGGAAAAAAAAAAATTTTAATTTTAATAATGGGCTTTTTTTCACTCTTTCCAAGCTCTATTTTCTGTAAAAATCTTGATTTTGTACCACTTTTATTTTTTAAGATATCGTTAAGAAACTGCCGTATTCGCTCGGGACATAAATAGAAGTGGATTTCGGGGAGTTCGTTCAACACCAGAAATTAGCGAATACTGATGGAATATTTGAATGCGTTTTTTTTAATGTTGTTTAATAACAACGGAAGACAGTTCCAAAAAATAACAAAAAAATAGCCAAGAACGAACTTATGCGTATATTATTGGGGTTTGTCATAAAAATAATCAAACTATACTCCACTTTTTAATTTAGCTCAGGATCCAACTAATTATATGTTTTATTCAAGTTTAAAGGTTTTTGGCTTCGTGGACTTTTTGGTGGAAGTGCCCATATACAACTTTAAAGTTTAATATTGCTTTAAATGACCAAACAGTACACAATTTGTTTTGTACATTTTTGCATTATTAATATTGGCTAGACAGTGGCGTAGTAAGAAGTGTGGGTGTACGGGAGGTTAGGGTCTCCACCGTCAGCAATTTGTATGCAGATTTGTTGTAGGATTTGCTCTAACATTGGAAATATCTTTTAAACTATTATCGTATGCTATTTATTTTTTTTTTATTGAAGTGAAACTTCTTTAGGCGCGTTATGCATTTTCGGGGACGGAGTAAAACCAATTCATGACCGCCACGAAAATCTTCTTCTTCTCTCTATCACCGCTGACGAACGTTCTCTTTGTCTTTTTCTTTCCTTCGCTCTGAGCGCGCTCGCACATAGTGCAAATACATATGTATATAAGGTGGTCTCGTCAGCTCTGCTGAGAACGTTTCATATGTTTACCTCTCTGTCTTTCTTAAGCGATAGAATGAGATAGCAGGATAGAGACTGGCACAAATGACGTCCTCAAAAGAGAGCCGCTCTTGCGTTGAGACCACCTTAGACATATAGTTGCATCATGCAACTCGGTCAGCCGAACTTTATATACATTGCAGATCCTTCCTATTCAACTTGAAATTACAAAAATATTAAATTTAGATTTGCAACAAACAAAATTATAGCAGTTTACGTATTATTTTGACATTAATTGATTGATGTTTCCTATGGCAGCTATATAATATAGTCGTCCGATTAATGTTAAATGTAGTTCGAAATTCTTAAATAAAAAAATAAGTTATATTCCAGAGTAGAAGTAACAAAGCTGTAATTTTGTTCATATTCATTTCCCTTTAGTTTTTCGATCGTTTGGGTACTATACACACAAAAAAAAATCTTTGCAAAATCAACTGTTATAATTGCCAAACAGTCCCCAACCAGCAAAATTGTCATAAACAGTTACTTTCAGAACAACAAATGTACACAAAAAAGCAAAGACACACACCCAAAGCAAAAACCAAATACACGCAACTATTTTTATTCACTAACTATAAAAATAACTTCATTGGTCAGTTTTACCAAGCAAATATTTTTGTGTGAATGATATAGTTGTCCGGTTTTTATAAAATTTAATTCGAAATTCAGGATAGTTTAACAAATTATATACCTAAGAGCAATAGGTAATATGTCGAAAAACACCGTAGTTATAATTTTTTTTCAATTATTTTTCCGATTGTTCTTATGGGAGCTATTAGATATAGTTGTCCGATCCGTATGATTCCGACTTATATACTACCTGCAATAGTTTCATCTCGATTGTTTTAAAATGGAGGGACTAGTTTGCGTAGAAACGGACGGACAGACGGGCATGGCTATATTGAATATTTATGGGGTCTCTTTCACTGCGTTCCAAAATTCTGACTATACCCTCTGATTATACCCTCTGCAAGGGTAGCTTGTTTGAGAATACTATTTTTAAGCCAAAATCATTTCTGTGACATCAATTAAGCTGCACACCTCTCACCCTTTAGAAGGTAAACAAACCAATCGAGAAGAAGAAGTCAAATTACATACTTATATTCCCAGGTCGAAAAGAATGGACCGAACTATGGCCCACTTGCGGTACAGACATAGGAAAAAGGAATTACAGCCTTCCAAATCTCAAGCTAAAAGTTTCACTTCTGTCGTGCGTAGGCTTGACTTACAGCCGCTTCTCATAGAGTCCATCCGTGTGAAACGGTTGGGATTTTTGACAAATGTGAAATTCGTGTTCCCACAGAGCTTCCATCCACCATCCACCTTCCACCATCCGATAACAGCTGACTTGAAGAGCAGTTGCTCATGTCAAAATAATTTAAGGGGGGTCTTAACTCGGAAAAGCAGTTGTATAATGTTGTTCTCCTAATCTTATTGTAGAATAAAACAAAATAAATAGCATACGATAATAGTTTAAAACATATATCCAATGTTAGAGCATATCCTACAACAAATCTGCATACAAATTGCTGACGGGGGGTAGGCGAACCTCCAAAACCCCCACACTCCGTTCTATCTACGCCACTGTCTAGCCAATATTAATAGAGCAAATATGTAAACAAAACCAATTGTGTGCTGTTTGGTCATTTAAAGCAATATTAAACATTATAGTAGTATATACTACATTTTTAACTAAAATTGGTGATTATTTAAGTATTGCACAATATGTTTTGAATCTTCTCAGCAAAAAATAATGTTTTCGGTCCCAGAATAGCTTAAATTTTGGCCCACATATAACAATTTGCTTGCAATGGCCTTTTCGCTTACAACAAACTAAATATTAATAACGAATTTCCAAAAATCAACAAGCTTAAACATATTTACATTTTTTCCCGCCATTGGTTTGAATATGTTTTCGTAGTTAACGTTCCAATTTTCATAGTCAGAAGGAAGAATTCAGAGTTGCACCGAAAAAACATCGGCTAACTATCGCATAAAAGAGCCCGTCAAAGTCCGTCAAATTTTAACGGGGAACTAACTGGAAAATTTTCGGAACTGCAAAACCTTATGGACCATCCGTTCAACGGATGGTGGATGGTGGACGGATCTGTGTGGGAAGACCCTATTACCCCTTTTTTCTACAATAAGATTAGGAGAACAACATTATGCAACTGTTTTCCCAAGTTGAGACCCCCATTTAATTATTTTGACATGAGCAACCGCTCTTCAAGTTAGCTGTTATCGGATGGTGAATGGAAGCTCTGTGGTAACACTAATTTCACATTTGTCAAAAATCCCAACCGTTTCACACGGATGGACTCTATGGAAAGAGGCTATAACTGGAAAATTTTCGGAACGGCAAAACCTTATGGACCATCCGCTCAACGGATGTTGCATGGATCTCTGTGGGAAGACCCTATTAATTGCCGCTCGCTTACTCCTATGCTTAGCTATCAGTTTTCATCGATCTAAGTACACATTATGTGAACACACTATAAATTGCCATGTACGTCAACTAGTCGACGCTAATTTGACGTACACAATTTGCTCCGTCAAAGAATTTGTGTGTACTGTACCGCGGTCACACTGAATGTTATGTCATTACTACACTATCTATAATAATAATAAAGATGATAGTTTCTCAAGGAGTTCGTAGGTTGGTTACTTCTGTTCGTTTTGATATGAAGCCACCCTCATGGATTCGATCACATTTTACCTACCATCCTACCTCTGTGGGAACTGGAATAAAAATGAATATGTTTAACGCCATAAATAATGCAATGGATTTGGCGTTAAGCGATGACAAATCGGCATTGTTGTTCGGCGAAGATGTTGGATTTGGAGGAGTTTTTCGGTTAGTGTAAAGACTTGATTAAATCATTTAACTAATGTTTGCTCTTAATAGGTGTTCAGTTAATCTTCGAGATAAGTACGGAAGTCAACGCGTTTTCAATTCGCCTTTATGTGAGCAGGGTATCGCAGGGTATGCTATAAATCATATAATTTTAGATACATTATGTCTAGACAAACCCTGCAGTTCCGCCTATTTGGCAGTGAATCACTGCCAAAAATATTTCACCACGCGCTATTTTACTATTTTGTTTGTATGAAAAATTACGATGATTTTAACATTACTGTGTCCTAGGGTTTCATCACTGCCAAAATTGGCGCATAATCATCTCTATTTTAAGCTCCCATCGGGAGCACGGGTATAACGAATAGATTTACTCGCGTATTTATTTTGACATTCGATTGATCCTTCCTATGGAAGCATTATAATATAGTCTTCCGATTTATGCTAAAATGATTCGAAATTCTGAAATAATAAAATAAAGTTGCATTCCAGAGTAGAAGAACCCACAATGAAGCTATCATTTTGTCCTATTAGTTTTCCATTAATTTCCCGATCGTTCCTGGGGGAGCTACAGTGGTTCACAGCTTATTTCAACCATTTCAACCAAATCAAAAATTAATTTATATTTAAAGATCCTTTGAGTTTTTAATTCATGTATCCTTTAGAATGTGAAGAAAAATGTAAATCTTAATCGAGGAGTACAAAAAAAAATTTTTGGAAGGTACCTGCGGACGATTTATAGGCCAAAAACAATGAGCGTTCGCCGTTGGCTTTAAAAAAGCCCTTTGACTCCCCAATCTGGGCTCGTCATTGGTATTTTCCCCGCATAGATTCATTTTTCCGACTCAAATGTATCAAAATCTAATAATTTCTTTCAAAAAAATTATTTTTAAGATACTAAGGACACTAATAAGTGATTTTCTCGTGTGTATCTAAATGAGCCCTAAGCCTAACGGCGAACGCTCATTGTTTTTGGCCTATAAATCGTCCGCAGGTACCTTCCAAAAATTTTTTTTTTTAAAAAAAATTATTAAAAAATTAATTATTGCCCCCACAAAAAAAATTTGTTATTTTAATATATGAGCCATAGTGTTAGTTACAATCGGTTTTTGTAAAAAGTTGGAGCCATTTTTAGTTTTTTAAATATCGAACGTTTTTTAACAAGCCCTCGCCTTTCTTCTTATTATATGCTTATGGTTTTCATGCTTACGGTTCATTTAATCATATCTGATTAACAAATAGGAATTCTCTGCTTAAAATATTATATAATTATTTTTTTATATACTTAGGTCCTTATTTTAACAAAAGTTAAAATTTTTTTGATAAATGTTGTCGCTTTACATTCATATACCGACTGTATATTTTTTTTAGAGCGCTAGGGTAAGCGTGGCATTTTTTTATACCCTTGCAGAGGGTATAATGATTTCAGTCAGAAGTTTGCAACGCAGTGAAGGAGACGTTTTCGACCCTATAAAGTATATATATTCTTTGGCAGCATGACTAGACGAGTCGTTCTAGCCATGTCCGTCTGTCCGTCCGTTTCTACGCAAACTAGTCCCTCAGTTTTTAAGCTATCGAGCTGAAACTTTACCAAAAGTCGTCTTTCTATTGCAGGTAGTATATAAGTCTGAACCGGCCGGATCAGACAACTATATCTTATAGCTTCCATATGAATAATCGTAAAAATAATTGAAAAAAAAATTATATCTTCAGTGTTTTTTGACATATTAACTATTGCTCTTGGAAATATCATTTTTTCAACTGTCCTGAATTTAAAATTACATTTTATAAAAATCGGACTACTATATCATATAGCTCCCATGGGAACGATCGAAAAACTAAAGGGAAATTAATAGAAACAAAACTTTAGCTTTGTTAATTTTTATTGTATTCTCTTCTACTCTGAACTTATTTATATATATAACTTTATAACTTTATTACTATCAATACCCGAAGCGACTTTGTCCGCTACTATTAGCTTTAGATAGTAACCTAATTGTATTATATTTCGGGATTTTACTCGGATATTAATTAGAATTCTGAAATATGATAAGATCAGGTTATTACCACAGTAAACCCCACCTAATATTTTACCATAACCCCTAACCATAACTTACCTTTACACTGCCTTAACCCTACTAGTCTCTTACCCCCGGAACAATTTTTTAACACCCTAATGCTGTTTTCACAATTTCCTCGCCTAACCATTCATACTCAGCCTTAACGCCGAAAAACCATTATTTTAACCAACTTTCTCTACCATAACACCAGTTTTCTCTTTCCTTAGCCAACAATTACCCAACTCTAGTCATACATGAAAAAAGAAATTTCCTTGCTTAATTAATTCCACTTAAACATTAATTTTTCTGGTTTGTCACCTTAACCCACCTGAACCTCGCAGAAGTCCAAAAAAAAAGTACTTTTCTCACATTCACAATTTCTTTACATTACTTTTACCGTCACCCTAATCTAGCTAATAACGCCTTAACCGAAACTTTAACCCCGCATTAACCTCACCTTATTTCCACCTTAACTCATGAGTTCTGGTACTCTTAATCTATCATTTTGGTCAGACAAATTGTCAACTAAAAAGAAAACCAGACAGCGTGCTGTCAATTAACCCCAAATAACCTTAAAAACTTAAAACAAAATATAAACAAAAACACACAAATACCTATGGAACGCTACGGTCAACATAGTTTAAGCGAAAAACAGGAGGATCGGTAGGTGATGCAGCGAATGAAAGAAACACGTGGACTTGTAGGTTAAAGAATAAATGCTCTTTTATTGTCTAAGTATATTTGAACGGTTGGTACATAACTCGCGTGATCTGCGGCTTGAAGCTGACTGACTGCTGAAAGGGTTAGAGTCACGCTTATCTACACTTCTTTAGAATATAAATGATGGAAGGGAGATAAGCCGTTACTTTTAAGCTTTTACATATGATTCTCATCTCTTTATGATATTGGGCATATAGAACAGATCATATCATTTACATTTGTTGCTTTGATTAACATTACATAGTTTCAACACGCCCTCTCAAAGTTACAAGTTAAATTCACATTACAGAGACGCCCAAAGATCTTATGCAGGTTTTAAGCTTATTGTGGCTAAGACCCTTAGTCAATACATCTGCTGGCATAAGTTCGGTCGGCATGTACTCGATTTAAATGTCACCACTTCGCTGCTTCTCTTGGATGTAGTGGTGGCGCACGTCGATGTGTTTGGTGCGCGGGTTGTAACCAAATCCTGTAGCTAATTTTTGGGCGCTTTGGTTGTCGTTGAATATACGGATCGAGTCGCAACCTCTCCCAATGCTGGTTAAGAGACTTCTTAAGTATATGGCCTCTTTGACTGCTTCGGACATGGCCAGATACTCCGATTCCGTGCTCGAAAGTGCCACAGTTCGCTGTTTTCGGGCTTCCCAACATATAGCTGCGCCCGACAATACAAACGCTTGACCAGAGTAGGAGCGTCTATCGCTGAGGTTGGCTCCCCAGTCGGCGTCGGCCACACCGTACAGATCTTCTTTGCTCGGATAATATAACAGCCCCAGTCCTTTTGTCCCAGAAAGATACCGTAGGACGCGTTTCGCTGCTTTCCAGTGATCCCCATTGTAATTCGCGTTGAACTGGCTCAGAAAACTGACAGCAAACGTAATGTCAGGACGGGTGGAAACTGAAAGAAACATTAAAGCACCGATTAAGTTTTGATAAGGGTATTTCTTCATTTCCGCTTCATCAGCTACGTCGGGGCGTTTGAGGTTGCTCTTCGCTTCAATGGGGGTCAATGCTGGTTTGCATTCCGACATCTCGAATCTGGTTAAGATTTTGTTGATATACTGCTCCTGCGAGATAAATATCCAGTTCTCCTTCACGTTTTGCAGGAACTCCATACCTAGGCAGGCGTTGACAGTGCCCATGTCCTTCATTTCGAACGCTTCCGTGAGATTCGATTTGATTTTATCTATCCATGCGGTGTGGTTCGAGGCAAGAAGAAGGTCGTCGACGTAAATGGTTACCAGTAATATTTTCTCTCCTAGCCGTTTTACGAATAAGCATGGATCTTCTTTGGTCGCTATCAATCCACTGTCTACCAACTTCGCAGTTAGCTTTTGATACCATCTTAGCCCGGACTGTCGTAGTCCATATAACGCCTTTCGAAGCGCACATACAGGCTTTTGATATTTGCTCATGTTGTGAATCCAGTTTTTCGCTGTTTCGGTGGAATTTCGATCTAGAGGTCTCCCGTTTGACCCAATAGGCGCGCCAGTTGCCATTCTGGTGATGAAATCGCGAAATCCCTCAGGAATTTCCATAAAGATTTTCTCCTCGAGCTCTCCATTTAAGTAGGCTGTCACAACGTCCATTTGGTGAACTTCCATACACGCTTCCACGGATAATGCCATGAGGAGTCGGATCGTACTGAATCGAACTACGGGTGAGTATGTTTCATGGAAATCCTCACCTGGTCTCTGTGCGTAACCTTTGGCCACCAAACGCACTTTTTTCTTGTACTCATCGCCAGTATCCTTCGTGCGGAAAACCATTCTGTTGCCTATCGTCCTTCGGTCATCTGGTTGCTCCACGATGTCCCACGTTTTATTTTTCAGATGCGCCATAAATTCGTCTTCGATCGCCTTTACCCAGTTATCCGCATCGTCAGAGCTTTTCGCTTCTGCAATATTTACAGGATCGTCAAATAATGCATTGGCTATCTCACACTCTTCGTAAGGTTCGTCGCTTTCTAGTTCCTTGCTGTTCGCGTCGTCTGCATTGTTCTGTTCTGCATTCGGTTGTTGATAGATTTTTCGTGGCCTACCACGGAATCCGCTTCGAAGTGTTTTCGGGCGCCCTCTGCCACGGCGTTGCGTCGAAATAGTGGGTTCTTGTGAAGAATCCACCGACGGATCCGCTTCAAGATCATCCTGCCTGATTTTCGTGGTCGTCATCTCGATGCTAATCTCTTCTGAGTTGGGCTCCGTATAAAATTCCTCAAAATTGGTATTGAAACCTGGAAGACTCAGAAATTTTACGTCATTAGAAATTATTACTTTTCGCCTTTCCGGTACATAAAGTCGATATGCCTTTGAGGTAGCTGCATATCCAACCAAGATGCATTCAATTGATCTGGAATCAAATTTTCCCTTGTTGACGCCCTTTTCGAGCGCAAATGCCTTGGTGCCGAAAGCTCTGAGGTGTGCCACTGTCGCAGTTTTCTTTGTCCAATACGTATAGGGAATATCTCCTGACAATCCTGCTGTTGGACATCGGTTACGTATGTAGCACGCTGTGTTCACGGCTTCAGCCCAAAAGGTAGCAGGTGCTCCTGCTTGCCTCAGCATGCATCTGGCCATCTCGACTAGCGTCCTGTTTTGCCTTTCTGCTAGGCCGTTTTGTTGGGGGTATGTGGTGCACTTAGTCTTCGTTTAATCCCGTTCTTTGCTAGGTAGGCGTCGAATTCCTTGTTACAGTACTCCGTTCCATTGTCAGATTGTAGCATCTTTATTTTCTTTCCAGTATAATTTTCAGCGGCGGCCTTATAATCGACGAAAGCTTTAAATACGTCGGATTTCTGTTTAATGAACGTAACTTCGCAATATCTGGAGTAATCATCAATAAATGTTACGTAGTACTTGCAACCGCCCATGGATTCTTTTCGCATGGGCCCGCACACGTCGCTGTGTACTACTTCCAGTAGCTCAGCTGTTCTGCTTCCAGGAGAGCTTTTGTACGAACAGATTTCGCACTCCGACATTTTTTCGTTTTCTTTTATATTCATTCCGTGCACTTTACCTTCGATTGCCATGTTCTTTAGATCTCGTTCGTTCAGGTGTCCCATTCGATAATGCCATCCGTTGATGTTGCTCAAGTTGATTTTCTCGATGTTATTTGATTCGTGCTCTACGCTGTCCAAATAATACAGGTTTCCGCGCCTTTGTGCGCGTAACCAAATTTCTTTGTTGCCCTTCACGATTACAGCCTCGTCTTTCCTGAAGTGCACCTCGTATCCCTTATCCGTAATCTTTGATATTGACAGCAAGCTCTGCCTGAGATCGGGAACGTAATGCACGTCTGTGAGAGTAATGTTTTTCTTCTCTCCTTTTCGTCGACTGCGATTTTAATTTCACCCACACCACTTATAGTTGTCGTCTCTTCGTTGGCCAAATGTAAAGTTTTCTTTATTTCTTTTATGTTTTCAAATAGTTTTGTGTTTGAGCTCATGTGCGCTGTACAACCGCTGTCTAAGCACCAAACGCCAGCTTTATTCGCGCAGAAATTTGCCTGGCATGCGAATGTCGATTCCTCTGCTCTTTTTGCTCTCTCTCTATGATCGGGCTCTTCGCCCTTTCCATTCGTTTTATTCCAGCAGTTTTTGGATATGTGCCCGACTTTGTTACAGTTAAAGCATTTTCTAGTCTCTTTGTTTCTAGTTTGCTTTCCACTCCGGTCCTTGCGACGTTTCGCGAACATTGCGTTTTGTTCATCTGGCACGTGTCTATTTTTTCTGGCTTCGGCCTCTTCTAATATTTTGACTCTTAAGAATTCTGGGCGTGGTAAGTCATCCCTTGCTTCCATCGCACATCTAAACGTTTCGAAGGTGTCTGGCAGGCTGTAGAGTAAAATAATGGCCAATAAGTCGTCTCCGATTGCTACGCCGATTTCCCTTAATTTCTTAACGGCTTCAAATGTTTCGTTTATGTGCTCTCGTATATTGCCGCCTTCACACAGGCGCGACAATATCAGCTTCTTTAGAAGAGCTGCTTTTCGCACTGGCCCTCTCGTCATAAAACTTTCCTGTAGTTTTAGCCAACAGCGTTTAGATGTATTACATCCCTCGATCAAAGCCAATTCTGAGGGGCTGACGGATAGTAAGATGTCTGCACGCGCTTTTTCGTCGTACGTTTTCCATACGGCGGAGTCAGCAGCCGATGTGCTTCCACTTACACTAGGGCACTCCTTCGTACCGTCCACGTATTGCCACAGGTCGTTTTTCACGAGCACTGCCCGCATTTGAACTTTCCACGTGTCATAGTTATCCGCACAAAGCGGCTCAATTTTTATAAATGCGCCGGACATTTTTCGCGACCAAAACTAACCATGACGGCCTTCAGGTGAAGTGTTATTTTATTGCGCGGGTATATGGACTGGGCCCATAACCTGATGCAGCGAATGAAAGAAACACGTGGACTTGTAGGTTAAAGAATAAATGCTCTTTTATTGTCTAAGTATATTTGAACGGTTGGTACATAACTCGCGTGATCTGCGGCTTGAAGCTGACTGACTGCTGAAAGGGTTAGAGTCACGCTTATCTACACTTCTTTAGAATATAAATGATGGAAGGGAGATAAGCCGTTACTTTTAAGCTTTTACATATGATTCTCATCTCTTTATGATATTGGGCATATAGAACAGATCATATCATTTACATTTGTTGCTTTGATTAACATTATATAGTTTCAACAGTAGGTTAAACAAAATTAAGAGCGCCCATGTCAGTTGGGGCTCACCACCTCGATTAAAATATTTCCGGAAATAAAAGAGCATTCTTTTGGGTTTAAACTGTGGGAGTAATTCTATCTAAAAGTCAAAATTTTGCAATTTTTAAGGTTTCTTGTGAGTCTTTTGGATACACATCTTTCAAACAATTTCCTTCGTACGCCCATCCTCTATAAAAATTCTTTAAAAACTTGTGTTTAGATAATTAAAATATTTTATATGTACATGCCGACTTGTCGATGTGTGTGTGTGTGTTTTCGTTTTTACATGTAATTTTGACCACTGAAAATTTTGCACAGCGCTCTCCTTGAAATCTATTTTAAAAATTATTTAAAGTCAAACCGAAAATTCGCTTGGGATTTAACGGATTAGCTTCACATTTTGACTTAGAATTTCATTCATTAGATAATCCGTTCTGGTATCCAAATTATGAAATTTCGATTAGGTGTTTCTAAACCCGCAAAAAAACTTTGGCCGCCTCTCTTGCGCTTCAAATGACTCTCTGCTTTTTACTCTCTCGCTCTACTTCTGCTGACGTTGTTATTGTGAGAATTCGGACCAAAAGTGACGATCAATTCAGCCGGCAAAAAATTTGAACATGTTATAATTTTGTATTTTATTATTAAAAATAAAAAAAATAACATTTGGACTTTCCGTAGAGTATTTTTTTTTTAATAAATTTTTTTCCTCGGAAAATTATTTGAAATTTCTTGTAAATTTACAAAAAAATGGTAATTTATCATTTATAAATATTATCCGAATCGTTTATGAATTTAATTAGACTACATCTATTAAGAAAACGTAGAATTGGTGGACTTTATAGTAAATATGCGCCTAAAACAATAAGCTAAAAATGGAAAAAATTTTGTATTGCTTGTATTTATTAAGTGAAAAAAGTGTATATGTAAAACTTCAAATTAATTAATAAAAACCATAATTTTAAAAAATATTCTATTATTTAAATAATATAAGTATTAATGCGATCCATTTCGGTTTCGCCTTCGCTATCGGTCTTGTCGCTCATACATTCTGCTACTTTTAACAGGATTAAAGCTTCCTTCGGAAAGGTGTGCACTTTCTTTTCGGAAAACCTCCGTTTACTAGATATTATTTGATCGGAGCTAATCAAGAACATATTCAAAATGTCCTGGTTGATCTTCACCATATCCACTTTTCTCGAATAACATTCTCTGTATTTTTATACCCTTGCAGAGGGTATAATGATTTCAGTCAGAAGTTTGCAACGCAGTGAAGGAGACGTTTCAGACCCTATAAAGTATATATATTCTTGGTCAGCATGACTAGACGAGTCGATCTAGCCATGTCCGTCTGTCCGTCTGTCCGTCTGTCCGTCCGTCCGTCCGTTTCTACGCAAACTAGTCCCTCAGTTTTTAAGCTATCGAGCTGAAACTTGACCAAAAGTCGTATTTCTGTTGCAGGTAGTATATAAGTCGGAGCCGGCCGGATCGGACAACTATATCTTATAGCTCCCATAGGAATAATCGGAAAAATAATTGAAAAAAAATTATAACTTATGTGTTTTTTGACATATTACCTTATGCTCTTGGAAATATTATTTTTTTAACAGTTCTGAATTTCGAATTAAATTTTATAAAAATCGGACGACTATATCATATAGCTGCCATAGGAACTATCAGAAAATTAATGGCAAATTAATATGAACAAAATTATAGCTTCGGTGTCTTTTGACATATTTCCTTCTACTCTTTGGAATATCGTTTTTTTAATACTTCTGATTTTCGATTTAAATTTTATAAAAATCGGACGACTATATCATATAGCTCCCATAGGAATGATCGAAAAATTAATGGGAAATTAATAGGAAAAAAATTATAGCTTTGTTAATTTTTATTGTATTCTCTTCTACTCTTGAATATAACTTTATTTTATTATTTTAGAATTTCGAAATAAATTTTACATAAATCGGACGACTATATTATATAGCTCCCATAGGAATGATCAATCAATTATTGTCAAAATTGCTATAATTCGGTTTGTTCCAAATCGAAATTCAGATTTTTGTAATTTGTAATTAAATAGGAATTAACTGCAAGGGTATATAGACTTCGGCTGGCCGAAGTTAGCTTCCTTTCTTGTTTTAAGTTTAATTGAAGATTGAGAAATTGATTATTTACGTTGTTTAATAATTCACAAGTGCCAATAACAGCTAACTAAAACCGTGGACTAAAGCAGATGAGCGACACAGCTGATCCAAACAACTGACCGAAACAGCTTACCAACACCTGACATTCAAAAATAAAAAAACGTATTTTTTGTGAAATACCTTGCAACTTTTAATTAAAATTACTGTCTTGGGGCAGAACGGGGCACGGAACCCCTTGGTGGGGACTTAGATATGTCGGAGATTACATTAAAATATCAGATCGGATTGTTGACTGTGGGTCTCTCAGTGTATGAGTTATGCAAAGTAGGTAAGGATAAATGTGGATCAAAAGAGATTTGCAAAGAGTGAGAGAGCTTTAGTGTGAGAGCGCGGTGGGGAAGGAGAGCGAAATCCCTGCTGAGCGTGGCGCAATGACGAGTAAGGAAAAGTAAGCAAAAAGAGAGCAAGGCAGTTCGAGTTAACCCTTCAGAGCGGATAGACGAACGTGTGTTAAAGAAAATCATTGCGACTCGCTGCGCGGAATACACTAAGAAAAACCGTATATCATAATGGCCGACGAACCTGACGGTATAACTCCTACAGATACATATCTGAAGAATTTTTCATTTTGAATTTTTGGAAATTCCTGGGAGTCCTTAGGAGCCGAATTTTAAAAATCTTTTCTTAGTGCACACCTCATCTAACACACGATTCAGACCCAATTTTTTTCCAGAATTTTAGGTCTTATGATTTGGGCTGGGGGAACATGACGCAAATGGACTTTAACTCTTTTATAGTAATACTCGATTTCAGAATTTCGAATTAAATTTAACATAAATCGGACGACTATATTATATAGCTGCCATAGTCAGGATCGATCAATTAATGTCAATATAATATGTAAACTGCTATAACTTTGTTTGTTGCAAATCTAAATTTAACATTTTTGTAATTTCAAATTGAATTGGAATGATCTGCAAGGGTATATAAATTTCGGCTGGCTGAAGTTAGCTTCCTTTCTTGTTTATTTTGTAACAGAAGTGGATTTCAAAAAGATTTTTATCTGAGAGTTTTATGAATAAAATCCTCAAATTACAATGATTGAATATTAAAAAAAAAAATAGAAATCCTTTGTATCGATTGCACTGTGTTAAAAACTAATGCTTTTAACCTCAGAATTGGAAAAATTCTTAAATTGGTCCAATTTCGGTGGGTATTACAGGCGAGCGGATTTTAGTATTGTAGTGCAGTCAAAACATTTTAAAAATGCTAGGTTTATCTTTCAAATCACTATAACTTTGTCATTTTTTTAAGAGAAATATAAATGAAAAAAAAAATAGCCAAAGGTTAGGTTAGATTACACGGACGGGGTCACGCATAGGCCAATATGGCCCTTAGTTGAACGACTGATCTGTATGAATCTCGAGATATTTTAAAGAGGTTTATATGTCCACAAGGATCGAGTGTATTTCGCGAAGGCAAGAAGTTTGACTGATTCCCTGCTGGAGGCGTCTTCTACACTCAGAAAAAAACATTTCCTTAATTTAAGTTCATTGACTTTGATTTGAGGAATAATGGCTTTAAAATGGCTATCAAGTCTATACGTGGACTTAAACATTTTCATGCCTTATAACTTTTAAGTCTAAATGGACTAAAAATGGACCTAAGTCCATATGGACTGTTACATGGACTTAGGTCCATATTTAGTCCATTTTTAGTCTATTTAGACTTAAAATGTATATCGGATGAAAACTTTTAAGTCCATGTATAGCCTTATTTAGCCATTTTTGTCCATCGTTCCTTAATTTAAGAAACGTGGACCTAACGTGTCCTTCGGTACCTTGTATCTCTTAGTAAAGAGAATTAAATCCGTTTTGTCCGCATTGATACTGAGTCCCACCTTTTCCGCCCACTCACATGTCTCCCTGAGTGTTCATTCCATTATGAAGCTGAGGGTCGATAGACAAACTCCCGTAATAATTATGCCTATGCCGTCCGCGTAGGCAGTTATTTTTGGGGCTCTCCTCTCGAATCTCTTAATTAGATCGTCGACCACCAAAATCCATAGAAGTGGCGAGAGGACCCCACCTTGTGGTGTGCTTCTGTGTGCCCCCTTTACCATGGAAGCAGAGCCCCACTCTGAAAGTACCCGCCTGCAGCTAAGAAGGTTTCTTATGCATGGCTTATTGCGGCGTGCGTTCTGGTCGCGATCCATTATAGCATCGGTCTTAACATTGTCTCTCGCAACAGTTGCTACTTTAGTCTCCCTACATCATTCCTGATGTGTAGATCCAGCAGCTTTTCCAAAGTTTTGAGTATGAATGAGGTAAGGCTTATCGGCCTGTAATCCTTGGGGCTTCCTGCCTTTGGGAGGAAGACAATCCGAGAGGACAGTTACCTTTGGAGTACTTTTAAAATCGTATCTAAACTGGATATACCTATGGTCTGAGAAGGATGCCGTTTTCCGAGGACCTTCCATTCTGAGACCAAAGTACTCTGTCCCTTTACAAGTGTTATATCTAGCACGTTTGACGAGGTGCCTCCTACGAAGGTGTGTTCCTCCCCCACGTTTATATATATATAAATTTGTAGATAGAATAAAGTCTAGGAGTGACTGTCGTTGATGTCGGTGCTTCCCCACACGCTGTGGTGTGCATTGGCATCTGCACCAATAAGGAGTTGGTCATCCTTCGAGCCGAATTCCACTAAGTTGCTCAACTTTTCTGGTGGCGACGGTCTATCGTGTGCCAAAAGGCGCTTCTCCTCGCTTTCTAGCATCACCGTAGTCAAGTTGTCAGAGCTGTAATGAAGCATAAGGTAATGAAGCATAAGTCCGTTCAAGTACGGCGCTTCTGTTCCTGCTTACCAGGGCAATTAGGAGCTCCGCCGATGCGATTTTGCTTTTAGATTGAGCTGCTAACGTGTCATGGGCGGCTGGCTCATCTCGGCTCGACGGGTCGTCGAGTCACACAGACGTCTGGATTCTGCCTTTGAAGCGCCCGATCCCCTTGGATTGCGATGGGGAAGAACACTTTCGCCTTTAGTTAGGATTGTATTAATTCCTTGTCCACCACCTCTAGCTTTACTCGCACAGCTCCAGTTGGCCCACCGTTTGCGTCAGCCATTTCCGTCGTTGCATTTCAGTATTTTGATTTTTGTGGGTTAGCTTACTTTCTTGTTATTACGAGAGTTTGTCTATCAACCCTCAGCTCCATAATGCAATCAACACTCAGGGAGATATGTGAGTGGGCGGAAAAGGTTGGACTCAGTATCATTTTTCATTTTCTTTACTAAGAGATACAAGGTACCGAAATGGACCCCTACAAAAATTGGGACAGCCAGGCTGACCCCGAAAACACAGGTCAAGTACCTTGGAACAGTACTGGACTGCAAGCTGGCATGGAGACCCCATGTATTAGAAAGGGTGAAAAAGGATACCTTGGCGTTATATACATCCAAGAAGATACTAGCAGCACATAAGGCCTGTCACCTACTCTGATGCACTGAAGCTAAATCTCGGTGATGCGTCCGACTCTAATGTATGGAGCCTTATTGAAAAGAAAAATTACGCCGAGAGAACTCAGCGGCAGGCACTGGTCTGCATAACGGGGGCGCTGAGATCAAACCCAACTAAAGCTCTAGAAACGATAATCGGACTTGACCCCACAGATGTTCACGTTGAACTAATTGCAGGAAAGGCCGCACAACGTCTTCGGACATAGTTCAATCAACAAAACGGAACACATGACCCCCAGAAGGTGGTCGGAGGTTAAAACAACTGGGACCATAAGTCCCAGATGCCTGGAAGACGGGTCGGGACCAGACTCAACACCTCAACATATACACAGACGGCTCCAAGATGGAAGGAGGAGTAGGATAAATAAGGCTGTTCTATAAGCTACCCAGCGTCTGTAGAATTTTCCAGGCAGAAGTCTTTGCCATAAGGAAAGCGGCAAAAGTTGCTCAAAATATAAACCGACCACACGATGTGGTCAACCTGTTCGTGGACAGCCAAGCGGCGGTAAAATCCATCTAGTTGTCAACGGTCAATTTCAAAAATGTAATGGCGAGCAGAGAGGAAAAAGTCAGTGCGGATTTATTGGGTTCCCAGCCACCAAGGCATAGATGGCAACGAGACACCTGACGTTTATTTCAAGGTTCATACACATTAACCTGACAACTAAGGGCAATATTGGCCTTTGCGTGGGCCCGTCCGTGAGGGCCGTACGGGGATAACCTAACATAACCTACAATTTTAATATAGTACAATAATGTAGGTTGATGCGCTTTAGCACAAGCTTTGAACTTAACATGATTAAGACATTAAGTGTTTGTTAAAAAGTGTGCCGCACCCACTCTAACGCCCACAACTGTAGTATAGTATATATATGTAATATACATGATTAAGACAAGTAATAAAGTTATAATTTACATTTTAAAGCTTCGCTATTGGTGTGGCTAATACAGGAGCCACCGCTATTGCCGAAATTCAATTTGCGGACTACATATATCCGAGCTTTGACCAGATAGTAAACGAAGCTGCCAAGTTTCGATACCGAAGTGGTGGGCTCTTCGACTGTGGATCCTTAACTTTTAGAGTCCCTTGTGGTGCTGTCGGACACGGAGCACTCTATCATTCTCAAAGTCCAGAGGCATACTTTGCTCACACCCCGGGTCTTCGTGTTGTGGTAATCTTAAATAATAACACTATGTAGCATCAAAAATTTAGCTCGATGAATGCTTTAAGGCCTTTTCTTTAGTGTTTGCACTGCATAACGAAACAAGAATCCGTTTGCTTGTAAAATTATCAAGTAAAATTACTAATTAATTTAACCAAAAATAAATTTTTTTAGCCTTTAAGCTCTTTTTTCTCAGAATTTGAACTCAAAGCTAATAAGATTTTGAAGCATCCATCAAGGTATATAAAATATGTTTAAATTTCTAACAAAGTAAAAGTTAAAAAAAAAATAGAGAATATAATTTGTATTGCATATTTTCCTCAAAAAAGGTTCCTCGTGGACCGATAAAGGCGAAGGGTCTTCTCCTTGCATGTATTCGTGACCCAAACCCTTGCATTGTTTTTGAGCCTAAAACATTGTATCGAGCAGCTGTTGAGGAAGTGCCAACGGAATACTACACTTCGGAACTCGGCAAAGCTGACATACTGCGGAGAGGAAAAGATGTCACACTTGTTGGTTGGGGTACGCAAGTCCATGTTTTGTTAGAAGTAAGTCCTGATGTGCTGTCATTTTTGGTTTTTCGTACTAAGCTAATATTTGGTTTAATAGGTTGCTGAACAGGCAAAAATACATTTCAATATCGATTGCGAAGTTATAGACTTGGTCTCAATTATACCATGGGATACTAATGCAATATGTACCGTAAGTAACTGAAATTGAAATTCATTAAACATGTTAATATACTTTTTACTAAAAATATTTCAGTCTGCTAAAAAAACCGGTCGAGTTATAATTGCGCATGAAGCTCCATTAACACAGGGATTTGGCTCAGAACTAGCATCGTACATTCAAGAAAAGTGTTTTTTGCACCTTGAAGCACCCGTAAAGCGAGTGACTGGATGGGACACACCGTTTCCGCACGTCTTCGAGCCTTTTTATTTGCCTGACAAACACCGATGCTTATCAGCTATAAAAGAAATTGTAAACTTTTAAAAACTACGTGTTACTTGCCTTTCGGCCGCTTTCTCGTTTTTATGTACAGAAAGGGCCTTAATATAACTAAATGCATTTATTTTCAAAGTATATTTAAAGTGTGATGGTCGGTATGGTGGGGTTATCTTTTTTTCCGTCATTGGTAGGGTATACATATTGTTTTCGAGGAAGCGCTGTGATTTTGGATTCGGTATTCCCCGTACAGATTCTAGGGGTTTCTACGCAACGCAAAGCGTTTCAGTCGAGGGCCACGCCCACCCTAACGCCCACAATCGCCCTTAAGGACTTTAAAACAATCTTGACGAGTATTTGATAGTCAAGGCACTCGACTTAGCATTTTAGTTAGTTTTTTTATGCATAACTTAAGGGGGTCTTCTCATTCAAAACCCGTTTTTTTTAGGGCTAGTACACAACCCAACAAAAATTTCTTGACATTTTTTTCATATGAAGTTTTTTTGTTTTGGACGACTTTTTGTTGGGTTGTGTACTAACCCTTACCCTTTTAAAAATAATTCATATTTGATATCGTAAAGAATAATTGAAAACTTTTTTACTTATTGTATTACACATGCCCCTAGTAAATAAAAAAATGTTTTTTGCCTCGATACAAGGGCTGTTCAAAGAGTAATTAGACTTCAAAATTGGTGGTGGAAAAAAGGTGCTATAATCAGAAAAGGTGTAATTCTCGGGTGAATGTCAACCGTTTTTTTGACAAAATGGCGGCTACAAAAAAAGCCCGAAATTGAAATTTTTTGAATAGCTGCCATTTTGTCAAAAAAAATTATGGTCGACATTGCCCATTCAACGACCCTAAATAAATCCTCTTGAATTATTAAATTATTTATTAATTATTAATTATTAATTTTTAATTATTAATTATTAATTATTAATTATTAATTATTAATTATTAATTATTAATTATTAATTATTAATTATTAATTATTAATTATTAATTATTAATTATTAATTATTAATTATTAATTATTAATTATTAATTATTAATTATTAATTATTAATTATTAATTATTAATTATTAATTATTAATTATTAATTATTAATTATTAATTATTAATTATTAATTATTAATTATTAATTATTAATTATTAATTATTAATTATTAATTATTAATTATTAATTATTAATTATTAATTATTAATTATTAATTATTAATTATTAATTATTAATTATTAATTATTAATTATTAATTATTAATTATTAATTATTAATTATTAATTATTAATTATTAATTATTAATTATTAATTATTAATTATTAATTATTAATTATTAATTATTAATTATTAATTATTAATTATTAATTATTAATTATTAATTATTAATTATTAATTATTAATTATTAATTATTAATTATTAATTATTAATTATTAAATTATTTGTTGAAAATGTTTACCGATTTTAAAATAAAATTGGTAACGAGAAATAAGAAACTACAAATATACATTCTAATTTTATTTTGGATCCCAAGCCCTTAAGAAATCGCTCGTACCAAGAGAGATTAGACAATTATGTTAAAGTTAGGCATCGTATATTTAATGAAGATTTGAGTAGGCGAACTGTAAGATTAAAGTCTTATTACGCGGAAGTGAAAAAAAATAGGCAACTGCAGATCTCAACTATTTTTAATAATACCACGGATCTCAGAAGTTATGCCGAAGTGTCATTTTTAAAGTATACCGAATTAGGTTTACTAGATATAGGCGCAAACATAAATTGGCTCTTATAGATTTCTCCAAGTTTCCTCAATTTAAGTCCATAAAATCCAGTGCAAAAACCGCTGGTGGAGAAAAGCAATCTATTATAGGATTGCTTGAAGTAGAAATGCAATACAAAATGGATAAAAGACTCATTAAGCTTTATATAATTCCTAGTATTAAACAGAAATTGATATTAGGCCATGATTTTTGGAAAGCGATCGGTCCACAACCTTCGGAATTGCGATTAGCGAGACATTGATGATTAGATTCAAGTTCCGCATCTTCGGAAATTTGTATGTAAATCGTGCTTTTCGGCAAAGTAGTTTTAAATATGTTCACATCGCGGATCATATTTCAGTAAGTTGTGGACCGATCTTAATGATACATACCTTATTTTTTAGGTAATTTAATCAGCTAGTAAACAAAAAATATAATAAAAAATTATCGAATTTTTAAGTATTTTTTTAATAGGAAAATCGCATATAACCTCAAAATTGTTGTCAATATTTTCCGGTTTTTTTTTTATTTTGGGCAAATTTAACTACTCCATTCCTTCAAAATAGACTAAATTTATAAAGAAGACTATTTTAAAAGACTTTTTGAGGCATCGCAAGTCCTTAAATAGCGATTCCGTACTTATACAACTTAAAAACAGAATGGTGATTTTAAACTACCTATACGTACTGCTGGGAACTAGTTAGGCAGCCAAACTCGTAAATTTTTAGTTAAATGTATCATAAAACACAAACGCTCCACTTTTTCTTACGATTTTAACGGGAATAACCCAAAATTGTCACATTATTTGCGAACGTTTCTATTATTTTTTCCAAGACAATAACGGGCAAAAAATAGAATTTATTTTTTTGTTGGCCCTAAAAAAATTTTTTTAAATTTTCTCTTTTGTTGTCAATTAAGCTACCTGAATACACTTTAAAAAAAAATTATAGCCACATTTATATCAGCTTTCATTAGTGAGAAAATGGGAAGAAAGCAAGCCATATTAAAGCGTTTCTATTATTTTTTCCATCAGTGTACATATTCAAAGTATATTAAAAACTAATTTACACTACTCACTTTCACTATTATTAAACAATAATATTCTGGGTATTCCCTAAAATGTTGAATTGTTGAATTTTAGACAGCTGTTAATCAGCCGTTCCATACAAAATCAACCTTCAGAAATTTCAGCAATTCAACAGCGGGCTGTTGAAAATTTTGTTGAATTGCTGAAAACCAGAGTTGTCACCATTTTTAATAAAATTCATAGCAACTCTGTAGCATTTTAGTATCACCAGTACGAATTATTTACTTTAAAATAAAATTAGAATGTATATTTGTAGTTTCTTATTTCTCGTTACCAATTTTATTTTAAAATCGGTAAACATTTTCAACAAATAATTTAATAATTAATAATTAATAATTAATAATTAATAATTAATAATTAATAATTAATAATTAATAATTAATAATTAATAATTAATAATTAATAATTAATAATTAATAATTAATAATTAATAATTAATAATTAATAATTAATAATTAATAATTAATAATTAATAATTAATAATTAATAATTAATAATTAATAATTAATAATTAATAATTAATAATTAATAATTAATAATTAATAATTAATAATTAATAATTAATAATTAATAATTAATAATTAATAATTAATAATTAATAATTAATAATTAATAATTAATAATTAATAATTAATAATTAATAATTAATAATTAATAATTAATAATTAATAATTAATAATTAATAATTAATAATTAATAATTAATAATTAATAATTAATAATTAATAATTAATAATTAATAATTAATAATTAATAATTAATAATTAATAATTAATAATTAATAATTAATAATTAATAATTAATAATTAATAATTAATAATTAATAATTAATAATTAATAATTAATTAATTAAATTATTTGTTGAAAATGTTTACCGATTTTAAAATAAAATTGGTAACGAGAAATAAGAAACTACAAATATACATTCTAATTTTATTTTAAAGTAAATAATTCGTACTGGTGATACTAAAATGCTACAGAGTTGCTATGAATTTTATTAAAAATGGTGACAACTCTGGTTTTCAGCAATTCAACAAAATTTTCAACATTTAATTATTAATTATTAATTATTAATTATTAATTATTAATTATTAATTATTAATTATTAATTATTAATTATTAATTATTAATTATTAATTATTAATTATTAATTATTAATTATTAATTATTAATTATTAATTATTAATTATTAATTATTAATTATTAATTATTAATTATTAATTATTAATTATTAATTATTAATTATTAATTATTAATTATTAATTATTAATTATTAATTATTAATTATTAATTATTAATTATTAATTATTAATTATTAATTATTAATTATTAATTATTAATTATTAATTATTAATTATTAATTATTAATTATTAATTATTAATTATTAATTATTAATTATTAATTATTAATTATTAATTATTAATTATTAATTATTAATTATTAATTATTAATTATTAATTATTAATTATTAATTATTAATTATTAATTATTAATTATTAATTATTAATTATTAATTATTAATTATTAATTATTAATTATTAATTATTAATTATTAATTATTAATTATTAATTATTAATTATTAATTATTAATTATTAATTATTAATTATTAATTATTAATTATTAATTATTAATTATTAATTATTAATTATTAATTATTAATTATTAATTATTAATTATTAATTATTAATTATTAATTATTAATTATTAATTATTAATTATTAATTATTAATTATTAATTATTAATTATTAATAATTAATTATTAATTATTAATTATTAATTATTAAATTATTTGTTGAAAATGTTTACCGATTTTAAAATAAAATTGGTAACGAGAAATAAGAAACTACAAATATACATTCTAATTTTATTTTAAAGTAAATAATTCGTACTGGTGATACTAAAATGCTACAGAGTTGCTATGAATTTTATTAAAAATGGTGACAACTCTGGTTTTCAGCAATTCAACAAAATTTTCAACAGCCCGCTGTTGAATTGCTGAAATTTCTGAAGGTTGATTTTGTATGGAACGGCTGATTAACAGCTGTCTAAAATTCAACAATTCAACATTTTAGGGAATACCCAGAATATTATTGTTTAATAATAGTGAAAGTGAGTAGTGTAAATTAGTTTTTAATATACTTTGAATATGTACACTGATGGAAAAAATAATAGAAACGCTTTAATATGGCTTGCTTTCTTCCCATTTTCTCACTAATGAAAGCTGATATAAATGTGGCTATAATTTTTTTTTAAAGTGTATTCAGGTAGCTTAATTGACAACAAAAGAGATAATTTAAAAAAATTTTTTAGGGCCAACAAAAAAATAAATTCTATTTTTGGCCCGTTATTGTCTTGGAAAAAATAATAGAAACGTTCGCAAATAATGTGACAATTTTGGGTTATTCCCGTTAAAATCGTAAGAAAAAGTGGAGCGTTTGTGTTTTATGATACATTTAACTAAAAATTTACGAGTTTGGCTGCCTAACTAGTTCCCAGCAGTACGTTTAGGTAGTTTAAAATCACCATTCTGTTTTTAAGTTGTATAAGTACGGAATCGCTATTTAAGGACTTGCGATGCCTCAAAAAGTCTTTTAAAATACTCTTCTTTATAAATTTAGTCTATTTTGAAGGAATGGAGTAGTTAAATTTGCCCAAAATAAAAAAAAAACCGGAAAATATTGACAACAATTTTGAGGTTATATGCGATTTTCCTATTAAAAAAATACTTAAAAATTCGATAATTTTTTATTATATTTTTTGTTTACTAGCTGATTAAATTACCTAAAAAATAAGGTATGTATCATTAAGATCGGTCCACAACTTACTGAAATATGATCCGCGATGTGAACATATTTAAAACTACTTTGCCGAAAAGCACGATTTACATACAAATTTCCGAAGATGCGGAACTTGAATCTAATCATCAATGTCTCGCTAATCGCAATTCCGAAGGTTGTGGACCGATCGCTTTCCAAAAATCATGGCCTAATATCAATTTCTGTTTAATACTAGGAATTATATAAAGCTTAATGAGTCTTTTATCCATTTTGTATTGCATTTCTACTTCAAGCAATCCTATAATAGATTGCTTTTCTCCACCAGCGGTTTTTGCACTGGATTTTATGGACTTAAATTGAGGAAACTTGGAGAAATCTATAAGAGCCAATTTATGTTTGCGCCTATATCTAGTAAACCTAATTCGGTATACTTTAAAAATGACACTTCGGCATAACTTCTGAGATCCGTGGTATTATTAAAAATAGTTGAGATCTGCAGTTGCCTATTTTTTTTCACTTCCGCGTAATAAGACTTTAATCTTACAGTTCGCCTACTCAAATCTTCATTAAATATACGATGCCTAACTTTAACATAATTGTCTAATCTCTCTTGGTACGAGCGATTTCTTAAGGGCTTGGGATCCGTTTTTTCGGACAAAGCAGAGGGTAACACTTCTAACAAATCACTATCTAAAGGTTTATTCATGCTCGGTTCTGAAATCGATACCCTCCTATCCGATTCTTCTTTCCGATGGATTACATTGTAAAGGGGCTCCTTGGATTGTGGGATGCCCCCACTCGTCGGTTTTCCGATTTCCTCTGAATGCAGGTTGGGCACTGTGGCTTATATACATTGACTTTGCCGCAGCCATGACAAAAGATGCGCGGTGGTGATCGACAATTCTCCCACCCATGTCCTATTTCTTCGCAATTCCAACACTTCAGAATGGCCTTAGAACCATTTAAAGCGTCCACTTGGGCCTTTTCTGGAGAATCTTCTAATACGTGCGAATCTTCCTCATCCAAAGCGTATATCTGACGACGGTTCCCTAAAGGTTTCTGTTTAGACCATGATTCATATCGAGACTTTATCTCATAAGATAAATTTTCTCGCATCTGTACTAAGCGACGTAACTGCCCTACTGATATAATAGTTTGTCCCTAGTTTCAGGAAGCAGATTGCTCTTTAAAATTTCCACTAGCTCTTCTTCTTCGATTCTAATGGAAGCGTTATCTATTAAAGTCGCTACCGACTCATAAAAAGACGAAAAACTTTCTCCGTTCCTCTGTTTGCGTGCTCTTATCAGCTCCATACTCATAAAGTCGGATCGATAATCCTTATAATGTTGGCGAAGAGAAGCACAAATATCGGACCAGACAATTTGATCTACTTGTTTATGGTATCTCCAATACCATGCTTTAGCTTTACCAGCAAATAATACATGTATATGATCACACATGTTTGTGAAATCACTATCTAAAGTTTTCTTAGTAAGAGAAGAGATTCTATAAATAAATTCTTCCACTCCTAATCCATCTCCAGATCCATCAAAAGAGACACCCCATTTCTGCATAATGTCGACTGTCTGTCGAGATTGGCCTGAAGAGCTACTAGGTGCTGGTGATGCTCTGATACCTGTTACAACTGAAGGGATGCGTTGTGGTGCCGAGTTAATGTTCAGTGAAGCCATAACTCTACTGATCGTTTGTTCTATCATATCTTGCACGGTATTGTAATCTATGGGTTGACTACAACGATTATTTTGAGGACGGTTTGCCCTATTGCTTCCCCGAGCAGGTCTTTCGGCAGCTCCATCTTCCAGATTGGTGCTGTGACTACCATCCAACGCTGCAGGACTAACATCTACGTTAGCGGCCGGAGGGTCTTGATTTTCGTTTTGTGTTTCAGCGATCGCCAAGGCTCTGGCGCTTCGGGTCGTTACACCTCGCGTAGGTCGTACAGCGGGATGCGCTAATTGTTGAGATCTGTGCGGTGAACAATTGCCAACCACTACTGTGAGTTCATCTCTATGAATGTGAACGCTACATGTGAAACAAACAGTATTCTCTGTTAACCATGCGTCTATGCAATTCTTATGGAAAACATGTCCACAAGTGAGTAAATAACACGGATTGGTGTTATCCAGTATCGTGGCACATAGAGTGCAATTATTTTCCCCTAACGCCGATGCGGCATGTGGAGGGGTATGACCAACCGGCATTGTTTTCTTAATAAATTTTTATGTTTTTCTCTGGATTTGACTTAATTTGGCAACTAAAAGAACACGGAGTGATTAGTATAATTTGCAGTATCCCATATATAATATATTTTTCCAGGCTATTGTAACTACTTTGGGATGGAACTAATTACTTTATTTACATTCTTCCTATAGGTTTCTATTCGGCAAGTAAAGCATTATCGCCTTTAAACGAGTTCCAGACAACAGTTACCTAAGTACAGAAAAATAAACTTACTGGTAATTAGCAAAGCATCCTCTCTGTGTGAGGTTGGGGAATCGGTCTCGATAAATACTCATCATAAATGAAAAGTTCATCCTAACTAGATAATTGAGTAACGGCATCTGATCTTAGTCGAATGCGCAATATTCACCTACTCCGAAATTACCGAACTGACCTCAATGTCACGAAAAAAACGAGCTATGTTTTCTTTTTTTTTTTTTTATGAGTAACGATCCGAATGTCATTTTACGACATGGAATTCGACTTACTTTCCCTATAAGATCTTTTACTGCTGCTCGTATGTTATCCCAATTTGAATAATCATATTCGTAGGCCAGATAAAAGATAATGCTTCTTGTATCCTATTCAGCGGTATTAAGACCGATCTAGTCTATTTTACTTCAACTGTAGTAATACTTGAAACGACGAAATTACTCAAAAAAATTGTTTGGGGTGGCCTAGACTGTACTCGTCATTAAAACTGGCACCAGACCCAAAAATAAAACGAGTTTATTGGAGAAAGGTTGTAGCAGTCTAGAATAGGCTCACTAACAGTTAGTTCTTCCAAAGGACATTATGTACCGTTAATGCCTGCCTGCCCCACGTTGGGCGCCAAAAGTTATGTAGCGGTTGACTCAGGATGAGAAGCGGCGATTTCGCGAAAGAAATAAAAGTGTTCCCAGCGCTATACACAAGATTGGTTGTTAGTAGCGTTCTCTTCCTTCTACCCAGTTATGAGAACAGCGGGTGGAATCCTCTAGTGCTTTAGCTCTTTCGGCGATGAGGTGGGTTTTTGTGCTTTCTCTAACTGTCCATGCATACTTTAGTTTTAGGATTCCTACAGAAACTACTTTATTATCTACCATTGAAAAGAAAAGAATGAAAAAAATAACAAAATTTGAATGGGATACTGACAGGCTAACGTTTTACAAGGTCTGAGCTGATATTCGACACTTGCTTTCTCTACCCACCCAACCAAAATCTTCTCAGCGATTTGACGAAGATACCCTAGAGATACTTCCGATTCTAAATTTAAGTTGCCATGTCAATCCAGGAAACAACACACCTTTAGCAGTTCATGATTTTCAAAGTATAATTCATTTTTTATTACAACGGGGCTTTTGTTGACTTAACATTGCTTTCCAGGGAGCTACGATTCCATTATCTTCATTTGAGTCTACTCTATCGGTGTAAAAATCGTACAGGTTTTCTTACGGATCTACAAATTATTTCATTCGTCGATAATTACTGATTAGATTTCATTACTTATTTATCGGCAACATTCTTATGTTTTATAACTAAATAGTTCTTTTCAATAAATTCATTATTTTGGTTACTGGCAAATCTACGGTCGAACATTTCAGTTATAGGGTTGCTATACAGTGTTACGATTTGTTTTGTTTTTGGGTCAGCATTTTTTTTGTTCGCAGTTATTAATATTGAGGAACCAAGAGCATTTTATTTATGTTGTCTTTTACTTTGTTTTGTTATTTATGTTGGGGGGTATAATAATTGCTAGGCCATAATCTTTATGAGTTAGAAGCGGTCACCAAGCTCTCAGTATGTATATGCAAAACAAAAGACTAATAAGCATCCCGATCGGGGCTTACACAACGCAAACTACGCGAGAGCTTGGATCGGCTTAAAAATAGATCACAAAATAGGTGTGCAAGAGCGCATATGTAGGTATGACTCACTTTGTTAAACTTCCAGCGTTGAAAGGCCTTCCAGCGTGATAGTGATGATACGGTGTTGTGGTTAGCTGTGGATTCTATTTTTTTTTTGTACACTGATAAAGATTATGTGGGCGAACGATGAATATATGTTTCTTTTAAAAGGCATAGACAAACGCGATCCTAGTCTGAAGGGTCTGTCACGATTTCTAAGTGGGTATTCAAACGCAGTTATGCTTCGAATTTTTGGCTCCTACGGCGCGTTAATAGGTGGGACTGTATTAATGCCGGTATTTGTTGGGACCGAATGAGACCTTCCAGACCCGTAAACGCCGACGATGAGTACTGGCTCCCGAGATGGTTGGCTTTGGCCTTCCAGCGTCGGCAGGCCGCCAGCGTATGGGAGTTTGGGCAAGGGGCAGCCCGTTAACTGCCAAGAAGCTGATTTAATTTTTTGGGTACTGGTTTACTTTAGAGGGGACCCATACCTGTGATCTAAGACGTTTTTCCAAAGAGTTGAAAATACAGCAGCAGCGGAAGAGATCTTCCGGAAGGGTTTTCACTACCCAGCACGTGTTTGGGGCACACGAGGTTATGCCATTCACGAACGGACTGCAATCTGCCACATCGGATAGGAATTTTCTCTTTCACTCATGCAAAAACGACCACGGTTTGGGTGTTGTACAAATTAAGCGGCGTGATAGACTTATCATGGCGCGTCGAACTAAACCTTGTGCCGTTTTTTTTAAGATCGCTTAGACGACGATCTGATACGAGTACTTTTGTGGGTGATGAAAGAGACTGATTGCAACCGCGTGGGAGTTTATATACCGACAATTTCCGGACACTCAAGCTTTTATTTCTTAGAACGTCATGGAAATATTGGACCAAGTTGGCGGCACTGAACAATGCAGCTGATACGCAAAAGCTAAGCTGAGATTACTCCTCTCTGCCGTAAAGTATGCTCTAATAGGGGTCGAATACAATTATTGGTTTTGGGTGTTTCTGGCTGCCATATGATAGACGAGCATTCAGTCCATAATGACGACCATTACACCACCCGATAATATTTCTTCTTTAGATTCAATATTAGCGGGAATTAGATACGAATGTCCTTGGCGTGATAAGTTCCTACCTCTTTTCCTTGCAAGTTTTCAAGTTGGTAATAACAATTTCCAAGTTTTTTTCGAATTCTACATTTCACAAATTGAGGCCCTAATTTTGCGTTAAAATTCTGTACGAATTCACTCTGAGCGAAATTTCGACGGTATACTTCCTGTCCTTCCCGGAACGATGTCTGCTTTGCCCGCAAATGGTATTGCCGGACATTGCGATCATAGGCACGACGAATATTAGCTTGGATATCTTTTCGCAAAAGAGCTAGATTATCTGATCGAGATATCGGTACTATAGGTTCCTCTAAAAGCGATAAGTCTTTGAGTAACTTATAATCGGAGCCGTGCGTTATCATATCCAGTCCGAATAAAGCGCGGTATGGGGAACATCCTAATGATTGATGCAAAGACGATCTTAAGGAACAGGTTATACTAGTAATGTGCAGGTTCCACTCGGTTTGATCGTTTTTTAAGTACGAACGGACCGCAGCTAAGAGGGAACGGTTTACGCGCTCGGCCGCATTACTTTGTGGCGAGTAAAGCGCAGAATATACGTGGTTTATGCCTAATTCAGTAAGAAAGGCGTTAAATTCCGAGGCCTTAAATTGGGTACCGTTGTCACTGACTATAGCTTCGGGGACGCCTACACTGTGAAACACCTGTTTTAGTAGAAACTCTATGATGGCTGACGACGTAAACTTTTTCAATGGTTGAAGCCAGGGATATTTGCTAAAATGGTCGAGTACTATTAGTAGACCAACATGTCCCTGTTTACTACGAGGGTAAGGACCGAGCAGATCGATATAAAGGCGTTGAAATGGTCTGTACGTTGGACAGTGCTCACCCATTGGGGGGCGTAACGTATAGTTAGGCGCTTTGTTCTCCTTACAGGCGTCACAAGATCGAATATAGTCTCTAACATCTTTTGATAAGCTTGGCCAGAATAAATTTCGGCGTATCTTTGCTATGGTCTTCTGCATTCCCGCATGAGAGGAAGTAACGCTATCGTGGGCTTGCCTGAGGACCTCTTTTCTTAAGGTTTCGGGAACCCACAGTTTCCATGCCTGTTTATCTTGCATTTCGTTTCCGTCTGCATGTTCGGTACGAATATACAAAAATTGATCTACTATTTTAATGTCTGGGAATTTATCTAGACTATTTGTAAACTTAGTTTTTAACGCAGTATATGTATCTTCCTGAAACGCTTCGGAACTAAGGTCTATTATAGGAGCCATGTCTAATGCCGAGATTTCATTTTCACATAGCCTAGATAGGGCGTCAGGAACAACATGGTCTTTTCCTTTGCGATGTGAAAAAGTAAATTTGAATTGCTGCAAGCGAAAAATCCACCGAGAAAGTCTGGCAGACATGTTTTGCTGCCTCATAAGCCAAAGTAAGCTTGAATGGTCCGTAACTACTTCAAATTCTTGTAATTCTAGATAGCAACGAAACTTTTCAATAGCTAATACGACAGCCAAACACTCACGTTCAGTTACGCTGTAGTTGCGTTGAGAACGACTTAGTTTTTTTGACATGAATGCGATGGGCTTTTCAGCATCATCTTCTGACAGTTGAACCAACACAACACCAATGCCAAAGTCGCTGGCATCACAGTGAAGATAGAATTTTTTTCAAAGTTAGGATTTGTTAAAACGGGAGCCGAGGTCAATATGGTTTTTAACTTATCCATGGCTACTTGAGCCTCGGTAGGCCAACAAAACTTTACCTTTTTAGAAAGAACATCTGTGATTGGGCAGGTGAGATCCGCAAAATTATGTATGAATCGTCGATACCACCCACAAACTCCGAGAAAACCTGCTTTAAGTTCTTTGGCGAAGGCCAATTTATAATACAAGATACTTTTGCAGGGTCCGTACAAATGCCACCACTACCAATAACATATCCCAAGTAGTTGATGCTAGTTACACAGAATTGACTTTTAGCCAGGTTAAGCGTGATATTAGCTTTTCGAAATTGATATGCAAGCCTGACCAAAATTGCCATGTGCGACGAAAAATCTTCAGAAACAACACAAAGATCATCAAGGTATCCAAATACACAATATCTTAGATCTGGTGGAATGATTTGATCCATTAACCTACACATTGTGGATGGCGCATTACAAAGTCCGAATGGCATAACGTTAAATTGGTATAATGGTCTACCAGGAACGGTAAACGCAGTTAGTGGTTTCGACTCCGGACTCAGCTGGATTTGCCAATATGCATCCTTTAGATCCAGTTTCGTAATGATGTTGGCTTTCGGCAATCTAGAAAAAATGCCATCAATCAATAATCAATAAAATAAAAAAATCATGGCCTAATATCAATTTCTGTTTAATACTAGGAATTATATAAAGCTTAATGAGTCTTTTATCCATTTTGTATTGCATTTCTACTTCAAGCAATCCTATAATAGATTGCTTTTCTCCACCAGCGGTTTTTGCACTGGATTTTATGGACTTAAATTGAGGAAACTTGGAGAAATCTATAAGAGCCAATTTATGTTTGCGCCTATATCTAGTAAACCTAATTCGGTATACTTTAAAAATGACACTTCGGCATAACTTCTGAGATCCGTGGTATTATTAAAAATAGTTGAGATCTGCAGTTGCCTATTTTTTTTCACTTCCGCGTAATAAGACTTTAATCTTACAGTTCGCCTACTCAAATCTTCATTAAATATACGATGCCTAACTTTAACATAATTGTCTAATCTCTCTTGGTACGAGCGATTTCTTAAGGGCTTGGGATCCGTTTTTTCGGACAAAGCAGAGGGTAACACTTCTAACAAATCACTATCTAAAGGTTTATTCATGCTCGGTTCTGAAATCGATACCCTCCTATCCGATTCTTCTTTCCGATGGATTACATTGTAAAGGGGCTCCTTGGATTGTGGGATGCCCCCACTCGTCGGTTTTCCGATTTCCTCTGAATGCAGGTTGGGCACTGTGGCTTATATACATTGACTTTGCCGCAGCCATGACAAAAGATGCGCGGTGGTGATCGACAATTCTCCCACCCATGTCCTATTTCTTCGCAATTCCAACACTTCAGAATGGCCTTAGAACCATTTAAAGCGTCCACTTGGGCCTTTTCTGGAGAATCTTCTAATACGTGCGAATCTTCCTCATCCAAAGCGTATATCTGACGACGGTTCCCTAAAGGTTTCTGTTTAGACCATGATTCATATCGAGACTTTATCTCATAAGATAAATTTTCTCGCATCTGTACTAAGCGACGTAACTGCCCTACTGATATAATAGTTTGTCCCTAGTTTCAGGAAGCAGATTGCTCTTTAAAATTTCCACTAGCTCTTCTTCTTCGATTCTAATGGAAGCGTTATCTATTAAAGTCGCTACCGACTCATAAAAAGACGAAAAACTTTCTCCGTTCCTCTGTTTGCGTGCTCTTATCAGCTCCATACTCATAAAGTCGGATCGATAATCCTTATAATGTTGGCGAAGAGAAGCACAAATATCGGACCAGACAATTTGATCTACTTGTTTATGGTATCTCCAATACCATGCTTTAGCTTTACCAGCAAATAATACATGTATATGATCACACATGTTTGTGAAATCACTATCTAAAGTTTTCTTAGTAAGAGAAGAGATTCTATAAATAAATTCTTCCACTCCTAATCCATCTCCAGATCCATCAAAAGAGACACCCCATTTCTGCATAATGTCGACTGTCTGTCGAGATTGGCCTGAAGAGCTACTAGGTGCTGGTGATGCTCTGATACCTGTTACAACTGAAGGGATGCGTTGTGGTGCCGAGTTAATGTTCAGTGAAGCCATAACTCTACTGATCGTTTGTTCTATCATATCTTGCACGGTATTGTAATCTATGGGTTGACTACAACGATTATTTTGAGGACGGTTTGCCCTATTGCTTCCCCGAGCAGGTCTTTCGGCAGCTCCATCTTCCAGATTGGTGCTGTGACTACCATCCAACGCTGCAGGACTAACATCTACGTTAGCGGCCGGAGGGTCTTGATTTTCGTTTTGTGTTTCAGCGATCGCCAAGGCTCTGGCGCTTCGGGTCGTTACACCTCGCGTAGGTCGTACAGCGGGATGCGCTAATTGTTGAGATCTGTGCGGTGAACAATTGCCAACCACTACTGTGAGTTCATCTCTATGAATGTGAACGCTACATGTGAAACAAACAGTATTCTCTGTTAACCATGCGTCTATGCAATTCTTATGGAAAACATGTCCACAAGTGAGTAAATAACACGGATTGGTGTTATCCAGTATCGTGGCACATAGAGTGCAATTATTTTCCCCTAACGCCGATGCGGCATGTGGAGGGGTATGACCAACCGGCATTGTTTTCTTAATAAATTTTTATGTTTTTCTCTGGATTTGACTTAATTTGGCAACTAAAAGAACACGGAGTGATTAGTATAATTTGCAGTATCCCATATATAATATATTTTTCCAGGCTATTGTAACTACTTTGGGATGGAACTAATTACTTTATTTACATTCTTCCTATAGGTTTCTATTCGGCAAGTAAAGCATTATCGCCTTTAAACGAGTTCCAGACAACAGTTACCTAAGTACAGAAAAATAAACTTACTGGTAATTAGCAAAGCATCCTCTCTGTGTGAGGTTGGGGAATCGGTCTCGATAAATACTCATCATAAATGAAAAGTTCATCCTAACTAGATAATTGAGTAACGGCATCTGATCTTAGTCGAATGCGCAATATTCACCTACTCCGAAATTACCGAACTGACCTCAATGTCACGAAAAAAACGAGCTATGTTTTCTTTTTTTTTTTTTTTATGAGTAACGATCCGAATGTCATTTTACGACATGGAATTCGACTTACTTTCCCTATAAGATCTTTTACTGCTGCTCGTATGTTATCCCAATTTGAATAATCATATTCGTAGGCCAGATAAAAGATAATGCTTCTTGTATCCTATTCAGCGGTATTAAGACCGATCTAGTCTATTTTACTTCAACTGTAGTAATACTTGAAACGACGAAATTACTCAAAAAAATTGTTTGGGGTGGCCTAGACTGTACTCGTCATTAAAACTGGCACCAGACCCAAAAATAAAACGAGTTTATTGGAGAAAGGTTGTAGCAGTCTAGAATAGGCTCACTAACAGTTAGTTCTTCCAAAGGACATTATGTACCGTTAATGCCTGCCTGCCCCACGTTGGGCGCCAAAAGTTATGTAGCGGTTGACTCAGGATGAGAAGCGGCGATTTCGCGAAAGAAATAAAAGTGTTCCCAGCGCTATACACAAGATTGGTTGTTAGTAGCGTTCTCTTCCTTCTACCCAGTTATGAGAACAGCGGGTGGAATCCTCTAGTGCTTTAGCTCTTTCGGCGATGAGGTGGGTTTTTGTGCTTTCTCTAACTGTCCATGCATACTTTAGTTTTAGGATTCCTACAGAAACTACTTTATTATCTACCATTGAAAAGAAAAGAATGAAAAAAATAACAAAATTTGAATGGGATACTGACAGGCTAACGTTTTACAAGGTCTGAGCTGATATTCGACACTTGCTTTCTCTACCCACCCAACCAAAATCTTCTCAGCGATTTGACGAAGATACCCTAGAGATACTTCCGATTCTAAATTTAAGTTGCCATGTCAATCCAGGAAACAACACACCTTTAGCAGTTCATGATTTTCAAAGTATAATTCATTTTTTATTACAACGGGGCTTTTGTTGACTTAACATTGCTTTCCAGGGAGCTACGATTCCATTATCTTCATTTGAGTCTACTCTATCGGTGTAAAAATCGTACAGGTTTTCTTACGGATCTACAAATTATTTCATTCGTCGATAATTACTGATTAGATTTCATTACTTATTTATCGGCAACATTCTTATGTTTTATAACTAAATAGTTCTTTTCAATAAATTCATTATTTTGGTTACTGGCAAATCTACGGTCGAACATTTCAGTTATAGGGTTGCTATACAGTGTTACGATTTGTTTTGTTTTTGGGTCAGCATTTTTTTTGTTCGCAGTTATTAATATTGAGGAACCAAGAGCATTTTATTTATGTTGTCTTTTACTTTGTTTTGTTATTTATGTTGGGGGGTATAATAATTGCTAGGCCATAATCTTTATGAGTTAGAAGCGGTCACCAAGCTCTCAGTATGTATATGCAAAACAAAAGACTAATAAGCATCCCGATCGGGGCTTACACAACGCAAACTACGCGAGAGCTTGGATCGGCTTAAAAATAGATCACAAAATAGGTGTGCAAGAGCGCATATGTAGGTATGACTCACTTTGTTAAACTTCCAGCGTTGAAAGGCCTTCCAGCGTGATAGTGATGATACGGTGTTGTGGTTAGCTGTGGATTCTATTTTTTTTTTGTACACTGATAAAGATTATGTGGGCGAACGATGAATATATGTTTCTTTTAAAAGGCATAGACAAACGCGATCCTAGTCTGAAGGGTCTGTCACGATTTCTAAGTGGGTATTCAAACGCAGTTATGCTTCGAATTTTTGGCTCCTACGGCGCGTTAATAGGTGGGACTGTATTAATGCCGGTATTTGTTGGGACCGAATGAGACCTTCCAGACCCGTAAACGCCGACGATGAGTACTGGCTCCCGAGATGGTTGGCTTTGGCCTTCCAGCGTCGGCAGGCCGCCAGCGTATGGGAGTTTGGGCAAGGGGCAGCCCGTTAACTGCCAAGAAGCTGATTTAATTTTTTGGGTACTGGTTTACTTTAGAGGGGACCCATACCTGTGATCTAAGACGTTTTTCCAAAGAGTTGAAAATACAGCAGCAGCGGAAGAGATCTTCCGGAAGGGTTTTCACTACCCAGCACGTGTTTGGGGCACACGAGGTTATGCCATTCACGAACGGACTGCAATCTGCCACATCGGATAGGAATTTTCTCTTTCACTCATGCAAAAACGACCACGGTTTGGGTGTTGTACAAATTAAGCGGCGTGATAGACTTATCATGGCGCGTCGAACTAAACCTTGTGCCGTTTTTTTTAAGATCGCTTAGACGACGATCTGATACGAGTACTTTTGTGGGTGATGAAAGAGACTGATTGCAACCGCGTGGGAGTTTATATACCGACAATTTCCGGACACTCAAGCTTTTATTTCTTAGAACGTCATGGAAATATTGGACCAAGTTGGCGGCACTGAACAATGCAGCTGATACGCAAAAGCTAAGCTGAGATTACTCCTCTCTGCCGTAAAGTATGCTCTAATAGGGGTCGAATACAATTATTGGTTTTGGGTGTTTCTGGCTGCCATATGATAGACGAGCATTCAGTCCATAATGACGACCATTACACCACCCGATAATATTTCTTCTTTAGATTCAATATTAGCGGGAATTAGATACGAATGTCCTTGGCGTGATAAGTTCCTACCTCTTTTCCTTGCAAGTTTTCAAGTTGGTAATAACAATTTCCAAGTTTTTTTCGAATTCTACATTTCACAAATTGAGGCCCTAATTTTGCGTTAAAATTCTGTACGAATTCACTCTGAGCGAAATTTCGACGGTATACTTCCTGTCCTTCCCGGAACGATGTCTGCTTTGCCCGCAAATGGTATTGCCGGACATTGCGATCATAGGCACGACGAATATTAGCTTGGATATCTTTTCGCAAAAGAGCTAGATTATCTGATCGAGATATCGGTACTATAGGTTCCTCTAAAAGCGATAAGTCTTTGAGTAACTTATAATCGGAGCCGTGCGTTATCATATCCAGTCCGAATAAAGCGCGGTATGGGGAACATCCTAATGATTGATGCAAAGACGATCTTAAGGAACAGGTTATACTAGTAATGTGCAGGTTCCACTCGGTTTGATCGTTTTTTAAGTACGAACGGACCGCAGCTAAGAGGGAACGGTTTACGCGCTCGGCCGCATTACTTTGTGGCGAGTAAAGCGCAGAATATACGTGGTTTATGCCTAATTCAGTAAGAAAGGCGTTAAATTCCGAGGCCTTAAATTGGGTACCGTTGTCACTGACTATAGCTTCGGGGACGCCTACACTGTGAAACACCTGTTTTAGTAGAAACTCTATGATGGCTGACGACGTAAACTTTTTCAATGGTTGAAGCCAGGGATATTTGCTAAAATGGTCGAGTACTATTAGTAGACCAACATGTCCCTGTTTACTACGAGGGTAAGGACCGAGCAGATCGATATAAAGGCGTTGAAATGGTCTGTACGTTGGACAGTGCTCACCCATTGGGGGGCGTAACGTATAGTTAGGCGCTTTGTTCTCCTTACAGGCGTCACAAGATCGAATATAGTCTCTAACATCTTTTGATAAGCTTGGCCAGAATAAATTTCGGCGTATCTTTGCTATGGTCTTCTGCATTCCCGCATGAGAGGAAGTAACGCTATCGTGGGCTTGCCTGAGGACCTCTTTTCTTAAGGTTTCGGGAACCCACAGTTTCCATGCCTGTTTATCTTGCATTTCGTTTCCGTCTGCATGTTCGGTACGAATATACAAAAATTGATCTACTATTTTAATGTCTGGGAATTTATCTAGACTATTTGTAAACTTAGTTTTTAACGCAGTATATGTATCTTCCTGAAACGCTTCGGAACTAAGGTCTATTATAGGAGCCATGTCTAATGCCGAGATTTCATTTTCACATAGCCTAGATAGGGCGTCAGGAACAACATGGTCTTTTCCTTTGCGATGTGAAAAAGTAAATTTGAATTGCTGCAAGCGAAAAATCCACCGAGAAAGTCTGGCAGACATGTTTTGCTGCCTCATAAGCCAAAGTAAGCTTGAATGGTCCGTAACTACTTCAAATTCTTGTAATTCTAGATAGCAACGAAACTTTTCAATAGCTAATACGACAGCCAAACACTCACGTTCAGTTACGCTGTAGTTGCGTTGAGAACGACTTAGTTTTTTTGACATGAATGCGATGGGCTTTTCAGCATCATCTTCTGACAGTTGAACCAACACAACACCAATGCCAAAGTCGCTGGCATCACAGTGAAGATAGAATTTTTTTCAAAGTTAGGATTTGTTAAAACGGGAGCCGAGGTCAATATGGTTTTTAACTTATCCATGGCTACTTGAGCCTCGGTAGGCCAACAAAACTTTACCTTTTTAGAAAGAACATCTGTGATTGGGCAGGTGAGATCCGCAAAATTATGTATGAATCGTCGATACCACCCACAAACTCCGAGAAAACCTGCTTTAAGTTCTTTGGCGAAGGCCAATTTATAATACAAGATACTTTTGCAGGGTCCGTACAAATGCCACCACTACCAATAACATATCCCAAGTAGTTGATGCTAGTTACACAGAATTGACTTTTAGCCAGGTTAAGCGTGATATTAGCTTTTCGAAATTGATATGCAAGCCTGACCAAAATTGCCATGTGCGACGAAAAATCTTCAGAAACAACACAAAGATCATCAAGGTATCCAAATACACAATATCTTAGATCTGGTGGAATGATTTGATCCATTAACCTACACATTGTGGATGGCGCATTACAAAGTCCGAATGGCATAACGTTAAATTGGTATAATGGTCTACCAGGAACGGTAAACGCAGTTAGTGGTTTCGACTCCGGACTCAGCTGGATTTGCCAATATGCATCCTTTAGATCCAGTTTCGTAATGATGTTGGCTTTCGGCAATCTAGAAAAAATGCCATCAATCAATAATCAATAAAATAAAAAAATCATGGCCTAATATCAATTTCTGTTTAATACTAGGAATTATATAAAGCTTAATGAGTCTTTTATCCATTTTGTATTGCATTTCTACTTCAAGCAATCCTATAATAGATTGCTTTTCTCCACCAGCGGTTTTTGCACTGGATTTTATGGACTTAAATTGAGGAAACTTGGAGAAATCTATAAGAGCCAATTTATGTTTGCGCCTATATCTAGTAAACCTAATTCGGTATACTTTAAAAATGACACTTCGGCATAACTTCTGAGATCCGTGGTATTATTAAAAATAGTTGAGATCTGCAGTTGCCTATTTTTTTTCACTTCCGCGTAATAAGACTTTAATCTTACAGTTCGCCTACTCAAATCTTCATTAAATATACGATGCCTAACTTTAACATAATTGTCTAATCTCTCTTGGTACGAGCGATTTCTTAAGGGCTTGGGATCCGTTTTTTCGGACAAAGCAGAGGGTAACACTTCTAACAAATCACTATCTAAAGGTTTATTCATGCTCGGTTCTGAAATCGATACCCTCCTATCCGATTCTTCTTTCCGATGGATTACATTGTAAAGGGGCTCCTTGGATTGTGGGATGCCCCCACTCGTCGGTTTTCCGATTTCCTCTGAATGCAGGTTGGGCACTGTGGCTTATATACATTGACTTTGCCGCAGCCATGACAAAAGATGCGCGGTGGTGATCGACAATTCTCCCACCCATGTCCTATTTCTTCGCAATTCCAACACTTCAGAATGGCCTTAGAACCATTTAAAGCGTCCACTTGGGCCTTTTCTGGAGAATCTTCTAATACGTGCGAATCTTCCTCATCCAAAGCGTATATCTGACGACGGTTCCCTAAAGGTTTCTGTTTAGACCATGATTCATATCGAGACTTTATCTCATAAGATAAATTTTCTCGCATCTGTACTAAGCGACGTAACTGCCCTACTGAATGAACGGGATGATATAATAGTTTGTCCCTAGTTTCAGGAAGCAGATTGCTCTTTAAAATTTCCACTAGCTCTTCTTCTTCGATTCTAATGGAAGCGTTATCTATTAAAGTCGCTACCGACTCATAAAAAGACGAAAAACTTTCTCCGTTCCTCTGTTCGCGTGCTCTTATCAGCTCCATACTCATAAAGTCGGATCGATAATCCTTATAATGTTGGCGAAGAGAAGCACAAATATCGGACCAGACAATTTGATCTACTTGTTTATGGTATCTCCAATACCTTTAGCTTTACCAGCAAATAATACATGTATATGATCACACATGTTTGTGAAATCACTATCTAAAGTTTTCTTAGTAAGAGAAGAGATTCTATAAATAAATTCTTCCACTCCTAATCCATCTCCAGATCCATCAAAAGAGACACCCCATTTCTGCATAATGTCGACTGTCTGTCGAGATTGGCCTGAAGAACTACTAGGTGCTGGTGATGCTCTGATACCTGTTACAACTGAAGGGATGCGTTGTGGTGCCGAGTTAATGTTCAGTGAAGCCATAACTCTACTGATCGTTTGTTCTATCATATCTTGCACGGTATTGTAATCTATGGGTTGACTACAACGATTTTTTTGAGGACGGTTTGCCCTATTGCTTCCCCGAGCAGGTCTTTCGGCAGCTCCATCTTCCTGATTGGTGCTGTGACTACCATCCAACGCTGCAGGACTAACATCTACGTTAGCGGCCGGAGGGTCTTGATTTTCGTTTTGTGTTTCAGCGATCGCCAAGGCTCTGGCGCTTCGGGTCGTTACACCTCGCGTAGGTCGTACAGCGGGATGCGCTAATTGTTGAGATCTGTGCGGTGAACAATTGCCAACCACTACTGTGAGTTCATCTCTATGAATGTGAGCGCTACATGTGAAACAAACAGTATTCTCTGTTAACCATGCGTCTATGCAATTCTTATGGAAAACTTGTCCACAAGTGAGTAAATAACACGGATTGGTGTTATCCAGTATCGTGGCACATAGAGTGCAATTATTTTCCCCTAACGCCGATGCGGCATGTGGAGGGGTATGACCAACCGGCATTGTTTTCTTAATAAATTTTTATGTTTTTCTCTGGATTTGACTTAATTTGGCAACTAAAAGAACACGGAGTGATTAGTATAATTTGCAGTATCCCATATATAATATATTTTTCCAGGCTATTGTAACTACTTTGGGATGGAACTAATTACTTTATTTACATTCTTCCTATAGGTTTCTATTCGGCAAGTAAAGCATTATCGCCTTTAAACGAGTTCCAGACAACAGTTACCTAAGTACAGAAAAATAAACTTACTGGTAATTAGCAAAGCATCCTCTCTGTGTGAGGTTGGGGAATCGGTCTCGATAAATACTCATCATAAATGAAAAGTTCATCCTAACTAGATAATTGAGTAACGGCATCTGATCTTAGTCGAATGCGCAATATTCACCTACTCCGAAATTACCGAACTGACCTCAATGTCACGAAAAAAAAACGAGCTATGTTTTCTTTTTTTTTTTTTTATGAGTAACGATCCGAATGTCTTTTTACGACATGGAATTCGACTTACTTTCCCTATAAGATCTTTTACTGCTGCTCGTATGTTATCCCAATTTGAATAATCATATTCGTAGGCCAGATAAAAGATAATGCTTCTTGTATCCTATTCAGCGGTATTAAGACCGATCTAGTCTATTTTACTTCAACTGTAGTAATAGTTGAAACGACGAAATTACTCAAAAAAATTGTTTGGGGTGGCCTAGACTGTACTCGTCATTAAAACTGGCACCAGACCCAAAAATAAAACGAGTTTATTGGAGAAAGGTTGTAGCAGTCTAGAATCGGCTCACTAACAGTTAGTTCTTCCAAAGGACATTATGTACCGTTAATGCCTGCCTGCCCCACGTTGGGCGCCAAAAGTTATGTAGCGGTTGACTCAGGATGAGAAGCGGCGATTTCGCGAAAGAAATAAAAGTGTTCCCAGCGCTATACACAAGATTGGTTGTTAGTAGTGTTCTCTTCCTTCTACCCAGTTATGAGAACAGCGGGTGGAATCCTCTAGTGCTTTAGCTCTTTCGGCGATGAGGTGGGTTTTTGTGCTTTCTCTAACTGTCCATGCATACTTTAGTTTTAGGATTCCTACAGAAACTACTTTATTATCTACCATTGAAAAGAAAAGAATGAAAAAAATAACAAAATTTGAATGGGATACTGACAGGTTTTACAAGGTCTGAGCTGATATTCGACACTTGCTTTCTCTACCCACCCAACCAAAATCTTCTCAGCGATTTGACGAAGATACCCTAGAGATACTTCCGATTCTAAATTTAAGTTGCCATGTCAATCCAGGAAACAACACACCTTTAGCAGTTCATGATTTTCAAAGTATAATTCATTTTTTATTACAACGGGGCTTTTGTTGACTTCACATTGCTTTCCAGGGAGCTACGATTCCATTATCTTCATTTGAGTCTACTCTATCGGTGTATACAGACACCAGAAAATCGTACAGGTTTTCTTACGGATCTACAAATTATTTCATTCGTCGATAATTACTGATTAGATTTCATTACTTATTTATCGGCAACATTCTTATGTTTTATAATTAAATAGTTCTTTTCAATAAATTCATTATTTTGGTTACTGGCAAATCTACGGTCGAACATTTCAGTTATAGGGTTGCTATACAGTGTTACGATTTGTTTTGTTTTTGGGTCAGCATTTTTTTTTGTTCGCAGTTATTAATATTGAGGAACCAAGAGCATTTTATTTATGTTGTCTTTTACTTTGTTTTGTTATTTATGTTGGGGGGTATAATAATTGCTAGGCCATAATCTTTATGAGTTAGAAGCGGTCACCAAGCTCTCAGTATGTATATGCAAAACAAAAGACTAATAAGCATCCCGATCGGGGCTTACACAACGCAAACTACGCGAGAGCTTGGATCGGCTTAAAAATAGATCACAAAATAGGTGTGCAAGAGCGCATATGTAGGTATGACTCACTTTGTTAAACTTCCAGCGTTGAAAGGCCTTCCAGCGTGATAGTGATGATACGGTGTTGTGGTTAGCTGTGGATTCTATTTTTTTTTTGTACACTGATAAAGATTATGTGGGCGAACGATGAATATATGTTTCTTTTAAAAGGCATAGACAAACGCGATCCTAGTCTGAAGGGTCTGTCACGATTTCTAAGTGGGTATTCAAACGCAGTTATGCTTCGAATTTTTGGCTCCTACGGCGCGTTAATAGGTGGGACTGTATTAATGCCGGTATTTGTTGGGACCGAATGAGACCTTCCAGACCCGTAAACGCCAGGGTAATTCGTTCTCCTACGCCGGACGATGAGTACTGGCTCCCGAGATGGTTGGCTTTGGCCTTCCAGCGTCGGCAGGCCGCCAGCGTATGGGAGTTTGGGCAAGGGGCAGCCCGTTAACTGCCAAGAAGCTGATTTAATTTTTTGGGTACTGGTTTACTTTAGAGGGGGCCCATACCTGTGATCTAAGACGTTTTTCCAAAGAGTTGAAAATACAGCAGCAGCGGAAGAGATCTTCCGGAAGGGTTTTCACTACCCAGCACGTGTTTGGGGCACACGAGGTTATGCCATTCACGAACGGACTGCAATCTACCACATCGGATAGGAATTTTCTCTTTCACTCATGCAAAAACGACCACGGTTTGGGTGTTGTACAAATTAAGCGGCGTGATAGACTTATCAATGGCGCGTCGAGCTTAACCTTGTGGCGTTTTTTTTACGATCGCTTAGGCGACGATCTGATACGAGTACTTTTGTGAGTGATGAAAGAAACTGATTGCAACCGCGTGGGAGTTTATATAACGACAATTTCCAGACACTCAAGCTTTTATTTCTTGGAACGTCATGGAAATATTGGACCAAGTTGGCGGCACTGAACAATGCAGATGATACGCAAAAGCTAAGCTGAGATTACTCCTCTCTGCCGTAAAGTATGCTCTAATAGGGGTCGAATACAATTATTGGTTTTGGGTGTTTCTGGCTGCCATATGATAGACGAGCATTCAGTCCATAATGACGACCATTAAAGTCGCTACCGACTCATAAAAAGACGAAAAACTTTCTCCGTTCCTCTGTTCGCGTGCTCTTATCAGCTCCATACTCATAAAGTCGGATCGATAATCCTTATAATGTTGGCGAAGAGAAGCACAAATATCGGACCAGACAATTTGATCTACTTGTTTATGGTATCTCCAATACCTTTAGCTTTACCAGCAAATAATACATGTATATGATCACACATGTTTGTGAAATCACTATCTAAAGTTTTCTTAGTAAGAGAAGAGATTCTATAAATAAATTCTTCCACTCCTAATCCATCTCCAGATCCATCAAAAGAGACACCCCATTTCTGCATAATGTCGACTGTCTGTCGAGATTGGCCTGAAGAACTACTAGGTGCTGGTGATGCTCTGATACCTGTTACAACTGAAGGGATGCGTTGTGGTGCCGAGTTAATGTTCAGTGAAGCCATAACTCTACTGATCGTTTGTTCTATCATATCTTGCACGGTATTGTAATCTATGGGTTGACTACAACGATTTTTTTGAGGACGGTTTGCCCTATTGCTTCCCCGAGCAGGTCTTTCGGCAGCTCCATCTTCCTGATTGGTGCTGTGACTACCATCCAACGCTGCAGGACTAACATCTACGTTAGCGGCCGGAGGGTCTTGATTTTCGTTTTGTGTTTCAGCGATCGCCAAGGCTCTGGCGCTTCGGGTCGTTACACCTCGCGTAGGTCGTACAGCGGGATGCGCTAATTGTTGAGATCTGTGCGGTGAACAATTGCCAACCACTACTGTGAGTTCATCTCTATGAATGTGAGCGCTACATGTGAAACAAACAGTATTCTCTGTTAACCATGCGTCTATGCAATTCTTATGGAAAACTTGTCCACAAGTGAGTAAATAACACGGATTGGTGTTATCCAGTATCGTGGCACATAGAGTGCAATTATTTTCCCCTAACGCCGATGCGGCATGTGGAGGGGTATGACCAACCGGCATTGTTTTCTTAATAAATTTTTATGTTTTTCTCTGGATTTGACTTAATTTGGCAACTAAAAGAACACGGAGTGATTAGTATAATTTGCAGTATCCCATATATAATATATTTTTCCAGGCTATTGTAACTACTTTGGGATGGAACTAATTACTTTATTTACATTCTTCCTATAGGTTTCTATTCGGCAAGTAAAGCATTATCGCCTTTAAACGAGTTCCAGACAACAGTTACCTAAGTACAGAAAAATAAACTTACTGGTAATTAGCAAAGCATCCTCTCTGTGTGAGGTTGGGGAATCGGTCTCGATAAATACTCATCATAAATGAAAAGTTCATCCTAACTAGATAATTGAGTAACGGCATCTGATCTTAGTCGAATGCGCAATATTCACCTACTCCGAAATTACCGAACTGACCTCAATGTCACGAAAAAAAAACGAGCTATGTTTTCTCTTTTTTTTTTTTATGAGTAACGATCCGAATGTCTTTTTACGACATGGAATTCGACTTACTTTCCCTATAAGATCTTTTACTGCTGCTCGTATGTTATCCCAATTTGAATAATCATATTCGTAGGCCAGATAAAAGATAATGCTTCTTGTATCCTATTCAGCGGTATTAAGACCGATCTAGTCTATTTTACTTCAACTGTAGTAATACTTGAAACGACGAAATTACTCAAAAAAATTGTTTGGGGTGGCCTAGACTGTACTCGTCATTAAAACTGGCACCAGACCCAAAAATAAAACGAGTTTATTGGAGAAAGGTTGTAGCAGTCTAGAATCGGCTCACTAACAGTTAGTTCTTCCAAAGGACATTATGTACCGTTAATGCCTGCCTGCCCCACGTTGGGCGCCAAAAGTTATGTAGCGGTTGACTCAGGATGAGAAGCGGCGATTTCGCGAAAGAAATAAAAGTGTTCCCAGCGCTATACACAAGATTGGTTGTTAGTAGTGTTCTCTTCCTTCTACCCAGTTATGAGAACAGCGGGTGGAATCCTCTAGTGCTTTAGCTCTTTCGGCGATGAGGTGGGTTTTTGTGCTTTCTCTAACTGTCCATGCATACTTTAGTTTTAGGATTCCTACAGAAACTACTTTATTATCTACCATTGAAAAGAAAAGAATGAAAAAAATAACAAAATTTGAATGGGATACTGACAGGTTTTACAAGGTCTGAGCTGATATTCGACACTTGCTTTCTCTACCCACCCAACCAAAATCTTCTCAGCGATTTGACGAAGATACCCTAGAGATACTTCCGATTCTAAATTTAAGTTGCCATGTCAATCCAGGAAACAACACACCTTTAGCAGTTCATGATTTTCAAAGTATAATTCATTTTTTATTACAACGGGGCTTTTGTTGACTTCACATTGCTTTCCAGGGAGCTACGATTCCATTATCTTCATTTGAGTCTACTCTATCGGTGTATACAGACACCAGAAAATCGTACAGGTTTTCTTACGGATCTACAAATTATTTCATTCGTCGATAATTACTGATTAGATTTCATTACTTATTTATCGGCAACATTCTTATGTTTTATAATTAAATAGTTCTTTTCAATAAATTCATTATTTTGGTTACTGGCAAATCTACGGTCGAACATTTCAGTTATAGGGTTGCTATACAGTGTTACGATTTGTTTTGTTTTTGGGTCAGCATTTTTTTTTGTTCGCAGTTATTAATATTGAGGAACCAAGAGCATTTTATTTATGTTGTCTTTTACTTTGTTTTGTTATTTATGTTGGGGGGTATAATAATTGCTAGGCCATAATCTTTATGAGTTAGAAGCGGTCACCAAGCTCTCAGTATGTATATGCAAAACAAAAGACTAATAAGCATCCCGATCGGGGCTTACACAACGCAAACTACGCGAGAGCTTGGATCGGCTTAAAAATAGATCACAAAATAGGTGTGCAAGAGCGCATATGTAGGTATGACTCACTTTGTTAAACTTCCAGCGTTGAAAGGCCTTCCAGCGTGATAGTGATGATACGGTGTTGTGGTTAGCTGTGGATTCTATTTTTTTTTTGTACACTGATAAAGATTATGTGGGCGAACGATGAATATATGTTTCTTTTAAAAGGCATAGACAAACGCGATCCTAGTCTGAAGGGTCTGTCACGATTTCTAAGTGGGTATTCAAACGCAGTTATGCTTCGAATTTTTGGCTCCTACGGCGCGTTAATAGGTGGGACTGTATTAATGCCGGTATTTGTTGGGACCGAATGAGACCTTCCAGACCCGTAAACGCCAGGGTAATTCGTTCTCCTACGCCGGACGATGAGTACTGGCTCCCGAGATGGTTGGCTTTGGCCTTCCAGCGTCGGCAGGCCGCCAGCGTATGGGAGTTTGGGCAAGGGGCAGCCCGTTAACTGCCAAGAAGCTGATTTAATTTTTTGGGTACTGGTTTACTTTAGAGGGGGCCCATACCTGTGATCTAAGACGTTTTTCCAAAGAGTTGAAAATACAGCAGCAGCGGAAGAGATCTTCCGGAAGGGTTTTCACTACCCAGCACGTGTTTGGGGCACACGAGGTTATGCCATTCACGAACGGACTGCAATCTACCACATCGGATAGGAATTTTCTCTTTCACTCATGCAAAAACGACCACGGTTTGGGTGTTGTACAAATTAAGCGGCGTGATAGACTTATCAATGGCGCGTCGAGCTTAACCTTGTGGCGTTTTTTTTACGATCGCTTAGGCGACGATCTGATACGAGTACTTTTGTGAGTGATGAAAGAAACTGATTGCAACCGCGTGGGAGTTTATATAACGACAATTTCCAGACACTCAAGCTTTTATTTCTTGGAACGTCATGGAAATATTGGACCAAGTTGGCGGCACTGAACAATGCAGATGATACGCAAAAGCTAAGCTGAGATTACTCCTCTCTGCCGTAAAGTATGCTCTAATAGGGGTCGAATACAATTATTGGTTTTGGGTGTTTCTGGCTGCCATATGATAGACGAGCATTCAGTCCATAATGACGACCATTAAAGTCGCTACCGACTCATAAAAAGACGAAAAACTTTCTCCGTTCCTCTGTTCGCGTGCTCTTATCAGCTCCATACTCATAAAGTCGGATCGATAATCCTTATAATGTTGGCGAAGAGAAGCACAAATATCGGACCAGACAATTTGATCTACTTGTTTATGGTATCTCCAATACCTTTAGCTTTACCAGCAAATAATACATGTATATGATCACACATGTTTGTGAAATCACTATCTAAAGTTTTCTTAGTAAGAGAAGAGATTCTATAAATAAATTCTTCCACTCCTAATCCATCTCCAGATCCATCAAAAGAGACACCCCATTTCTGCATAATGTCGACTGTCTGTCGAGATTGGCCTGAAGAACTACTAGGTGCTGGTGATGCTCTGATACCTGTTACAACTGAAGGGATGCGTTGTGGTGCCGAGTTAATGTTCAGTGAAGCCATAACTCTACTGATCGTTTGTTCTATCATATCTTGCACGGTATTGTAATCTATGGGTTGACTACAACGATTTTTTTGAGGACGGTTTGCCCTATTGCTTCCCCGAGCAGGTCTTTCGGCAGCTCCATCTTCCTGATTGGTGCTGTGACTACCATCCAACGCTGCAGGACTAACATCTACGTTAGCGGCCGGAGGGTCTTGATTTTCGTTTTGTGTTTCAGCGATCGCCAAGGCTCTGGCGCTTCGGGTCGTTACACCTCGCGTAGGTCGTACAGCGGGATGCGCTAATTGTTGAGATCTGTGCGGTGAACAATTGCCAACCACTACTGTGAGTTCATCTCTATGAATGTGAGCGCTACATGTGAAACAAACAGTATTCTCTGTTAACCATGCGTCTATGCAATTCTTATGGAAAACTTGTCCACAAGTGAGTAAATAACACGGATTGGTGTTATCCAGTATCGTGGCACATAGAGTGCAATTATTTTCCCCTAACGCCGATGCGGCATGTGGAGGGGTATGACCAACCGGCATTGTTTTCTTAATAAATTTTTATGTTTTTCTCTGGATTTGACTTAATTTGGCAACTAAAAGAACACGGAGTGATTAGTATAATTTGCAGTATCCCATATATAATATATTTTTCCAGGCTATTGTAACTACTTTGGGATGGAACTAATTACTTTATTTACATTCTTCCTATAGGTTTCTATTCGGCAAGTAAAGCATTATCGCCTTTAAACGAGTTCCAGACAACAGTTACCTAAGTACAGAAAAATAAACTTACTGGTAATTAGCAAAGCATCCTCTCTGTGTGAGGTTGGGGAATCGGTCTCGATAAATACTCATCATAAATGAAAAGTTCATCCTAACTAGATAATTGAGTAACGGCATCTGATCTTAGTCGAATGCGCAATATTCACCTACTCCGAAATTACCGAACTGACCTCAATGTCACGAAAAAAAAACGAGCTATGTTTTCTCTTTTTTTTTTTATGAGTAACGATCCGAATGTCTTTTTACGACATGGAATTCGACTTACTTTCCCTATAAGATCTTTTACTGCTGCTCGTATGTTATCCCAATTTGAATAATCATATTCGTAGGCCAGATAAAAGATAATGCTTCTTGTATCCTATTCAGCGGTATTAAGACCGATCTAGTCTATTTTACTTCAACTGTAGTAATACTTGAAACGACGAAATTACTCAAAAAAATTGTTTGGGGTGGCCTAGACTGTACTCGTCATTAAAACTGGCACCAGACCCAAAAATAAAACGAGTTTATTGGAGAAAGGTTGTAGCAGTCTAGAATCGGCTCACTAACAGTTAGTTCTTCCAAAGGACATTATGTACCGTTAATGCCTGCCTGCCCCACGTTGGGCGCCAAAAGTTATGTAGCGGTTGACTCAGGATGAGAAGCGGCGATTTCGCGAAAGAAATAAAAGTGTTCCCAGCGCTATACACAAGATTGGTTGTTAGTAGTGTTCTCTTCCTTCTACCCAGTTATGAGAACAGCGGGTGGAATCCTCTAGTGCTTTAGCTCTTTCGGCGATGAGGTGGGTTTTTGTGCTTTCTCTAACTGTCCATGCATACTTTAGTTTTAGGATTCCTACAGAAACTACTTTATTATCTACCATTGAAAAGAAAAGAATGAAAAAAATAACAAAATTTGAATGGGATACTGACAGGTTTTACAAGGTCTGAGCTGATATTCGACACTTGCTTTCTCTACCCACCCAACCAAAATCTTCTCAGCGATTTGACGAAGATACCCTAGAGATACTTCCGATTCTAAATTTAAGTTGCCATGTCAATCCAGGAAACAACACACCTTTAGCAGTTCATGATTTTCAAAGTATAATTCATTTTTTATTACAACGGGGCTTTTGTTGACTTCACATTGCTTTCCAGGGAGCTACGATTCCATTATCTTCATTTGAGTCTACTCTATCGGTGTATACAGACACCAGAAAATCGTACAGGTTTTCTTACGGATCTACAAATTATTTCATTCGTCGATAATTACTGATTAGATTTCATTACTTATTTATCGGCAACATTCTTATGTTTTATAATTAAATAGTTCTTTTCAATAAATTCATTATTTTGGTTACTGGCAAATCTACGGTCGAACATTTCAGTTATAGGGTTGCTATACAGTGTTACGATTTGTTTTGTTTTTGGGTCAGCATTTTTTTTTGTTCGCAGTTATTAATATTGAGGAACCAAGAGCATTTTATTTATGTTGTCTTTTACTTTGTTTTGTTATTTATGTTGGGGGGTATAATAATTGCTAGGCCATAATCTTTATGAGTTAGAAGCGGTCACCAAGCTCTCAGTATGTATATGCAAAACAAAAGACTAATAAGCATCCCGATCGGGGCTTACACAACGCAAACTACGCGAGAGCTTGGATCGGCTTAAAAATAGATCACAAAATAGGTGTGCAAGAGCGCATATGTAGGTATGACTCACTTTGTTAAACTTCCAGCGTTGAAAGGCCTTCCAGCGTGATAGTGATGATACGGTGTTGTGGTTAGCTGTGGATTCTATTTTTTTTTTGTACACTGATAAAGATTATGTGGGCGAACGATGAATATATGTTTCTTTTAAAAGGCATAGACAAACGCGATCCTAGTCTGAAGGGTCTGTCACGATTTCTAAGTGGGTATTCAAACGCAGTTATGCTTCGAATTTTTGGCTCCTACGGCGCGTTAATAGGTGGGACTGTATTAATGCCGGTATTTGTTGGGACCGAATGAGACCTTCCAGACCCGTAAACGCCAGGGTAATTCGTTCTCCTACGCCGGACGATGAGTACTGGCTCCCGAGATGGTTGGCTTTGGCCTTCCAGCGTCGGCAGGCCGCCAGCGTATGGGAGTTTGGGCAAGGGGCAGCCCGTTAACTGCCAAGAAGCTGATTTAATTTTTTGGGTACTGGTTTACTTTAGAGGGGGCCCATACCTGTGATCTAAGACGTTTTTCCAAAGAGTTGAAAATACAGCAGCAGCGGAAGAGATCTTCCGGAAGGGTTTTCACTACCCAGCACGTGTTTGGGGCACACGAGGTTATGCCATTCACGAACGGACTGCAATCTACCACATCGGATAGGAATTTTCTCTTTCACTCATGCAAAAACGACCACGGTTTGGGTGTTGTACAAATTAAGCGGCGTGATAGACTTATCAATGGCGCGTCGAGCTTAACCTTGTGGCGTTTTTTTTACGATCGCTTAGGCGACGATCTGATACGAGTACTTTTGTGGGTGATGAAAGAAACTGATTGCAACCGCGTGGGAGTTTATATACCGACAATTTCCAGACACTCAAGCTTTTATTTCTTGGAACGTCATGGAAATATTGGACCAAGTTGGCGGCACTGAACAATGCAGATGATACGCAAAAGCTAAGCTGAGATTACTCCTCTCTGCCGTAAAGTATGCTCTAATAGGGGTCGAATACAATTATTGGTTTTGGGTGTTTCTGGCTGCCATATGATAGACGAGCATTCAGTCCATAATGACGACCATTACACCGGGTTATGGCTTACGTGCTCCTCCGTCTCCGCGGGGATACTGGCGAGTATGTCCGTCGTCCTTCCATGGAGCTCGTCTGGGGTGCTGGTTGTCTGTCCTTCCGAGAGATTTATCGGCCGCACGCTGGGCTTGTTGGGATTTTCACGCACTTCTCCTTGTTTTCCGCGATCGATCTGTTCACTACTGCAGTCCCGAACTTAATGCCCTGCAGCTCCTGTGACCTAGTTTCACATTATTCCGGCGTATGGCTGCGGTCGACGTTGGCGTCGGCAGCATTCGGCGCTGGCAGAGCTTTACTCTCCGGTGGCTGCGATCGGTTGGATGCGAGCCGCGCTTGGGTGTTTGATGACGCTCTCGCTCTCGACCGTTTGATGCTGCAGTCGACGGCGGCGTCGGCAGCATTTGGCGCTGTCGATCTTCCAAGCTTCCAGGTGGTTTGGTTCGAGCCGCTCTTGGGTGTTTGATGACGCTCTCGCTCTCGGCCGTTTGATGCTGCAGTCGACGGCGACGTCGGCAGCATTTGCCGCTGTCGAGCTTAGCTTCCAGGCTGGGTTCGACCCGCTCTCGGGCGTTTGAAGACGTTTGATAGCGGCATTTGTTGCGCTCATTGGTTCGATGGTTTAGCGAGGGTGGGTTTAAAACTAATTACTAATACTTTGGCCTTCGCGGCTGGAATTTTATATGGTTAATATTTACACTATCTTACATGGCTACAAATAGAGTATCTTACATGGCTACAAAATAGGGTGTCTTACATGGCTACAAATGTCTTTTGTGAGGGCCGTTTTACGACTCCTCACACCCCCCTTTTCTTTGGGGTGTTTGAGATTGACCGTGACCTGGTTAGGGGAAATGCTGATCTGGAACTTGGCCCCGCGTATGCGTCTAGCGATACGGGCCGTAGGTCGATTGGTACCCTCCACGAACGCGATCAGTTCCGCCGGAAGTCTGCGGCCGGGGGTGTTGACCCTCCATGTCGGGGGGGCCTCTTGCCATGGGTTCTCGTCCTGGACGTTGTGCAGCAGTGGTGTGTCTTCTAGAAGCTGCATGAGTTCCCTCTCGTCCTCCTCGTTGAGACAGAGATCGAGTTCCGCGAGCAGGGCGTGTTCTGTCGCTATTCCGTCGGGTCCTGTCCAGTCGAATGTGGACTGGGGAACTTGGCTCCCCGAGTGGACTTCCACGATCCGTCGTAGCTGCTCTGTGGCTATCGGGTCTTCCTTGTCACTGGATATCTCTTCGGCGGGTGCCGGCTCGGAAAGCTTCGGTTCCGGTTGTGGGTCTGGCTTGCCTGTGGACTGGCCCAATGCCGAGAGGTTTTCGTCGGGGCCATCGCCGTTGGCGACGGGGTTCTTCCACTGGGGAGGCCCGACCGAGGAGTTGTCGTGGTTGTCGGAGCCGTGGGAGTTGCTGGCAAAACTATTCGAGCTGCGGTCCTCGGGCTCCTGTGAGTCGTCCTGTGATCCGGGAGAGTCGTGGGATCGGCCGGAGCTGCTAACGCTGTTGTCCTCGGGCTCCTGTGAATCGTCCTGCGATCCGAGAGAGTCGTGGGATCGGCCGGAGCTGCTAACGCTGTTGTCCTCGGGCTCCTGTGAATCGTCCTGCGATCCGGTCCTGTTTGCCCTTTGGCCTCCCGTTTTCTGTTTGCTTGGGGCGTTTCCCTCTTGGGGTGGGGGGGGCGGGGGGGCCCCCCCCCCCTTTCTCCTCCCCCATTTTTTTTGTTTCCCGGGGTTTTGGCCCCCCCCCCTTTGGGTGGGGTTGTGGCCGGCTCTGGTCCCCCTGAATCTCCCTTTTTTGGCAAGGTGGGAGGGTGTCCTGCTCTGTTAGGTCTTCTTAGTCTTATTGAGTCGTGATGTCGGTGATCCGGGAGTAAGGAAGTACCGGGTTGGTACTCATGTCATCCTCGGCGTCTGCTTCTGGGTTGTCGCTGCTATCGTTCCCTTGGAAAGGTTTTAAATCGCCTATGTTCGCGTTGCGATGTTTACGCGTTCCCTGGAGCTGGACTCTGATGATGTTTGGGGAAATGAACCTTACTATCTTGAAGGGGCCGTCATACTTTGGGACTAACTTGGCGTTAAAGGCTTCGGATGCCTTCGAGAGGAGGTGAGTCCGAACCCATACCAAAGTCCCAATGGTGGGTCTCCACTCTCGTCGACGTAGGTTGTAGTATCGACTCTGTTCCCTTGTGGCCTTTTCCATATTCTCCCGTGCCGTTCGAAAGATGTCCTTCAGATGGTCTGCCTTATTCCGGGGTTCTCGGGGTGTTTCCCCTGTTCCGGGAGTGACTTCGTCGAACCAGCTGCCGGGTAACCGGGGTTCCCGACCCTGTACGAGATATGCCGAACTAAATCCGGTGCTGTCGGAGACGCTTGTATTGATGGCCAGAGTAATTTCTGGCAGCAATTGATCCCATGTCTTTTGGTCCTCGTTGACATACTGCGAGATCATAGTTTTGATTGTCCGGTTTGCTCGTTCTGTAGGGTTTTGGTGAGGTGAGTATGGGGCCGTGTGCTGTACCTGGATTCCCGCAGTCTTGCAGAAGGTCTTGAAGGCCCGACTGGTAAATTGCGTCCCATTGTCGCAAATTAACGTTTTCGGTGCTCTGAATCTAGCCAAGATTCTTTCTCGAAAGGCTGCTTCAAGGCTAGCAGCCGCAGCCTTGCGCAGGGGAATCAACTCGACCCATTTGGTGAAGTGGTCTAGGAATACCAGTAGCATCGTGTGTCCTTTGCGGAATCGGGGTAGTGGTCCTATGAAGTCGGCACACAGGGTTGAAAACGGTCCATCGACTTTCCGGGTCAGCATCTTCCCTGCCTGTTTGAGTTGGCTCACCTTGAACCGTTGACAGATCGGGCATTTGCGGACATATCGAGCTATGTCGCGGAACATTCCGGGCCAATAGTACTGTTGGCAGATCCGGGTGGTCGTCTTCCGAATCCCCATGTGCCCGGCTGTGGGGTGATCGTGACATTCTTCTAAAATCCTACGTCGATGGCTGCTAGGTACGCAAAGTCGCCATGATCCGTGCTCTCTTTGCTTGGAGGGGTCGCCTAGATTCCTGTATAGTGTACCGTTCTCCTGGGCGTAGTCCGGAAATTTTCCTGGGTCCTCCTCTATCTGTTTGAGCTTGGTGGTGATCCATTTGCAGTTCTCCGGAGTTTCGCTTACCTGTTGCAGGGTTGTTAGCGGTTGTCGCGACAGTGCGTCTGCTACGACGTTCTGTTTTCCGCGTCTGTAGGAAATGTCGAACTGAAATTGCTGCAGTTCCAAGGCCCAGCGGGCGATGCGGCCGGTCGGATTGTCTATTGAGTTTATCCACTTAAGGGCAAGGTGATCCGTGATGACGTCAAACCTGTACCCTTCGAGATAACACCTCATCTTCCTGATTGCCCAAACTATTGCGAGACACTCCTTCTCCGTGGCAGAGTAGTTCTCCTCTGCTTTAAGCAACCTCCTACTGGCGTAGGCGATTACTCGTTCGGTTCCTTCGACTTGTTGAGTTAGTACTGCCCCAAGGCCAAAATCACTCGCGTCTGTTTGGAGTTGAAACTTGAGGTTGAAGTCCGGGCAGGCCAGTACTGGCGCTTCCGTGAGCCTCGTTTTCAGTTCCTCAAAGGCCTGTTGTTGCGCGTCGCTCCAGGTCCATTTCTTTCCCTTCTTGAGGAGGGTTGACAGTGGCTGCACTATAGTGGCGAAGTTCTCGACAAAACGACGGTACCAAGACGCTATTCCGAGGCATCGTCTGAGTTCCTTGCAATTGGTGGGGGGTTGTAGTTCCCGGACGGCCGCGATCTTGTCCGGATCGGTATGTATCCCTGCTTCACTGATGACGTGTCCGAGATACGCTATGCTTCGTTGGAAAAACTTACATTTTGCCTGATTAAGCTTCAGATTAGCGTTTCGAAGCCTTCGGAGGACTTCCCGAAGATTGGTAACGTGTTCTTTCAACGATGTACCGATGACTATAATATCATCTAAGTAGGCGAATGCGTGTGGCTCCATATCTGGTCCAATCACGCTATCGAGTGCCCGAAACCGAACGGCATTACCTTCCAGTGGAAGAGTCCTCGGCCTGGCACGGTGAAAGCGGTACATTCACGACTGTCTGCAGCCATGGGGATCTGCCAGTAGCCGCTTTTGAGGTCCAATGTTGAGATAAACTTCGCATTCCGAAGCCGTTCCAAGATATGGCCGATCCGGGGTAACGGATACGCATCCGGGACCGAGTGAGCGTTGAGCTGACGATAATCCACGCACATGCGCATATCTCCTGTCTTTTTCCCAACGAGGACGATGGGTGCGCTGTGCGGACTCCTGGAAGGTTCGATGCGACCGTCGCGTAATAATTCGTCCACTTGCGAGTTGATGATCTTCTGCATGGCTGGGTTCCTCGGGAAGTACCTCTGCTTGAGAGGTTTATCATCCCTCATGACGATCTTGTGTTCCGCGATGTGGGAGACACCGGACATGCGGTCAAACGGTGCCAGCTCGACTGCTAAGAACTCGGTGATCCAGGGTTCCAGAGGTTCTTCGGTGGTGACGGTTGCTAGGTTGGCCGATAGTTCATTGACTTGGTTCGACTGGCTGGGCTGATGGTCCTGACGTCTTGGTTCTCTTCGAAAAGGGTTCCTTTCCCGGGCTAAGGCGGCGTCAGCCAAGGGCTCAAGGTGAACGGAGTTATCCACGGCCGGCGATGGTCGTACACCTATCTGTTGCTTGGGGGTTGTGGTGGTTGTATCCCTTTGGAGTTTTCCTGTCAACTGTCGTGGGGCTGCCACAGGGTTTTCCTGAAGACGCGGTGCATCAGGGGAAACTGCCGCTCACGCCGCGTTCGGTGCGCCGTTTCTCGCTGGTGATTCCTGCGTGTCCAATGGGCTTCTGGTCTTACTGGGAGAAACTGCCGCGCACGCCGCGTTCGGTGCGCCGTTTCCCGCTTGTGATTCCTGCGTGTCCAATGGGCTTCTGGTCTTACTGGGAGAAACTGCTGCGCACGCCGCGTTCGGTGCGCCGTTTCCCGCTGGTGATTCCTGCGTGTCCAATGGGCTTCTGGTCTTACTGGGAGAAACTGCCGCGCACGCCGCGTTCGGTGCGCCGTTTCTCGCCGGTGAACAGCCCAACAGACCACCAGACCGGTCGTTGCTGCGGGTTTGGGTGTGTCCCGAATCGCGATCGGGTTGTCTTCGGTTGTTGGGGTGGAGCCCGCGATTTCGGTAATCCTGATCTGCGATGGTTCTGATGACGGCTTGGGGATTGTTGGGGGTCCTAGCGGGGAATATGATAGAACCAATCGGGCCCTACCACATTGGATGATGGTCTGGATTCCACAGAGAAAGTCGATGCCGAGTATGATTTCGTCCAGGATGTTTGGGAGTATCAATAGTGTAGGCGTAGCCGTTTCCGTTCCCAAAGTTATACGGGTACTCAGGGCGTGGGTGACGTCTGCTGTGGACCCATCCGCAAGAAAAATTCGCGTTCGCACGTCCCTTCGGTTGGTGGGGCTCCCAATATCCTGCGCGATCCTCTCACTGATGAAACTCCTCGAAGCCCCGGTGTCTATAGTAGCGTGGAAATGCTTGCCTTCTATGGTGACCGCGGCTACGATGCGTCCCCCCTCAAACCGTAGAGGTGGAGTTACTTCTGGGGTGATGGTTGCATGGTCCTCGCTGGTTCCCCCGGCGGGCGAGGACCCTGTCCATTTCCCGAAGTCGTGGGCCGGCAGCAGTCGAGGGTGCGTAAGCCCCTTCTTACGCACTCCCAGCAGAACAGCACTTGTGGATTGCGGCATTCTCGAGTGAAGTGTCCCACTTCTCCACAGCGATGACAGGCGTTCCTTACGTCAATTGGTCCTCCAGATACTTCAGGAATCGTTCGATTAGTAGCGAGGGTAACCGGGGGTTCGGCAGGTTGAGCATTGTTGCTTGAGTTTCCGTTTCCTGAGTGCACGGTTCCTGTGGCTTGCAGTGGTACTTGGTAATTTCTTTGAGCTCTACGCGACCCGGTGCCAGACATCGTTGGATGCAAAGCCCGATCGCGGTCACGAGCGATCTCATATGCCGAAGCCCGTTGGATCAGCGTGGCTAGATCCTCGAAGTCGTGTCGCCGAACAAATAGTTGGTATTCGGGCAAGAGATTGTTGTACAGTCGCTCAAGTTCTTGTGCGGGGGAGAACTTTGCCCTTTGCATCAAGAGTCTCAGTTCCACCACGTACTCCTTGCACGTTTCCCCTTGGCGTTGGTACCGATTCCTTATAGTATCTTCAAGCAGTTGAAAATACTGGGGAGGTAGGAACCAATCTAAAAATTCCTTCCTGAAGGTTTCCCAGACCACATCCTGCATTTGAAATGTCCTGAACCAGGTTTCCGCTCTTCCTGTCAGTAGTCCTGCGACTACTCGGGGGAGTTGCGTAGTTCCGAGCCGGTAGGCCTCAGCATGGGTTTCCAGACGCTCGATGAAACTGAGTGGGTCCGAATGTCCGTTGAACAATACTCCCCATTTGCGCATCTTTTCCGCCAGGGTAGCTGAGGATATTTCCTCGCGTGGCCCGTGGATCACGGGTGGTTTCGGCAAAGGGCTAACACCCGCGGGTACCTCGAGTCTTAACGGCGTGTTTGAGAACTCGGTTGCCAAGGCAGCGTTGTCCTTGAGCTTTTCTTCGCGTTGTTCCAGATCTCCCGAAGGGGCTGGGGACTGTCCACGGGTGTCCCTCGGCGTTGGTGCCTCCGGATATATCGTGGCTAGTTCGCGGATCCGCTCCTGCTCTGTTTGCTCGTGGTCATCTCGGGTGAAGAACGCTATAAGCCGACTGCGCAGTTCCTCAACCGTTCCCGTTGATTGCAACCCAAACTCCACAGCAAGGGCTTGTAGCTCGTCCTTGCGACGATACGTTACCCATCTTACGCCCATAGTGTAGTGTTTGCACGATGTAGGCGGTACGGAATAAATCTGCAAACCACGGGAGGATCCTTGTAGTTGCGCGAGGATGTGCGAAAGATAATTATTTGATTATTATCTTGTATGCGTAGGATTATTTAAAAAAATTCTCGCAGGATTATTAAATGATTATTAACCACTGGAGGTCCTTGTGGGTTTGCTCGAGGATACGCGTAGGTTTGTTATTTAATTATTTAACACTGGAGGTCCTTGGTGGGTTTTTCTCGAGGAGATGCGTAGGATTATTATTTAATTATTTAACACTGGAGGTCCTTGGTGGGTTTTCTCGAGGAGATGCGTAGGATTATTTAAGAAAAAAATTCTCGCAGGATTATTAAATGATTATTACCCACTGGAGGTCCTTGTGGGTTTGCTCGAGGATACGCGTAGGTTTGTTATTTAATTATTTAACACTGGAGGTCCTTGGTGGGTTTTCTCGAGGAGATGCGTAGGATTATTTAAAAAAAATTCTCGCAGGATTATTAAATGATGATTAACCACTGGAGGTTCTTGTGGTTTTGCTCGAGGATGCGCGTAGGTTTGTTATTTAATTATTTAACACGGGAGGTCCTTGGTGGTTGTACTCGTGGAGATGATTGGTGATCGACTGCCCTTAAGCCGGCAGGCGCACTTGGTTTTATCGCTGCCGGGTCCACGTGTTGTAGCGACGCTGGCAGAGGACGCGCGATGTTAGAAAAGTTTCGGGCGTTGGCGTTGGTTTTGGCCAACGGGCCGCGTGGTTTTACGATACGGGCCGAGGACGCGCGAATTTGGAAGAATTTTCCTTCGTGTGCATTTTTTTTTTTTTTTTTTTTTTTGTACTCGAAAGACCACGTGTGTGGGTGTGGGTGTGCGACACACGCAGCCGAAAACCCCAAATCAGAAAACCGGCAGGGCAAACGTGTGTTGGGGAAGGGAGTATATATATATATAAGAAAACCATTCGTTTATTATTTATCTATATTGGATTTGTTCAAATCCTAGCGGGGGTGGGTTTTTTTTTTTCCGTGGAACCAAATAGGTGTGACTTGGAAAATTTTCTTTGCATCTGTATAGGTATTTACTGATGTAATAGGTTGTCCCCGAGATATTTAAATTTTTGTTTCTGGCCGTTTGTGTGGCGTGGTTGTTGACATTTGGTTTGGTTTTATGTTTTATTACATTTTTTTGCCGAATATGTTTTTTTTTTTGAAAAATCATATATATTTTATTATTTATGACCTATTTTGTGCTGGGGTAATATTTCCAAAATTCGGGGTCTCTCATATGGTTCTTTAAGCCAATTTGGTGGAAATTTCCATACGAACATTTTTATGTTTCCGAAAAAACAAGAAAAATAAAATTCGTCCTTTCGTCCTAGTAGTCCCTGCTCGGGCGCCATCTGTAAGGATGTTTCTAGGCTGGGGTAGGACTCAGTCTCCCAGGATCACTCACAAAAATATTTGTATTTGGAGTACTAGGACAAAAGGGGGCAGGAGATAACAACGACAGGTTCCACTGCTCGGGATATACCCTGTGTACGCCCGCCGCTGTTACCTATTCCCGTGGTTGGTGGAAATAAGCAGGGGTAGGGATGGGATGTGTGGTAACACTGTTTTCCCCGCCGCGCCCCAACATGAAGCACAGGAAATAAGATCACATTATAAAGTACACGTTTTATTAACTCCAAACTATGTATACATATATATACGGGCTGCCTGCCTAGCTACGCTGACCCCACTGTCCAGAATCCTCGACCGACACCGAAGGCGAAAATAGCTACAGGCTCCACTGCTCGGGATATACCCTGTTTACACCCGCAGCTATCTCTTATGTCGGTGGCCGGCGATGGAAATCTAGCAGCGGGGGGGGGGGGAAAGGGGTTTTCTATGCCGGACCCTCGCTATTATCCCACACGTTTTTCCCCCGGGTCCCGTTTTCCGGGTTATGGCTTACGTGCTCCTCCCTCTCCGCGGGGATACTGGCGAGTATGCCCGTCGTCCTTCCATGGAGCTCGTCTGGGGTGCTGGTTGTCCGTCCTTCCGAGAGATTTATCGGCCGCACGCTGGGCTTGTGGGGATTTTCACGCACTTCTCCTTGTTTTCCGCGATCGATCTGTTCACTACTGCAGTCCCGAACTTAATGCCCTGCAGCTCCTGTGACCTAGTTTCACATTATTCTGGCGTATGGCCGCGGTCGACGTTGGCGTCGGCAGCATTCGGCGCTGGCAGAGCTTTTCTCTCCGGTGGCTGCGATCGCTTGGATGCGAGCCGCGCTCGGGTGTGATGCTCTCGCTCTCGACCGTTTGATGCTGCAGTCGACGGCGGCGTCGGCAGCATTTGGCGCTGTCGATCTTCCAAGCTTCCAGGTGGTTTGGTTCGAGCCGCTCTTGGGTGTTTGATGACGCTCTCGCTCTCGGCCGTTTGATGCTGCAGTCGACGGCGGCGTCGGCAGCATTTGCCGCTGTCGAGCTTAGCTTCCAGGCTGGGTTCGACCCGCTCTCGGGCGTTTGAAGACGTTCGATAGGGGCATTTGTTGCGCTCATTGGTTCGATGGTTTAGCGAGGGTGGGTTTAAAACTAATTACTAATACTTTGGCCTTCGCGGCTGGAATTTTATATGATTAATATTTACACTATCTTACATGGCTACAAATAGAGTATCTTACATGGCTACAAATGTCTTTTGTGAGGGCCGTTTTACGACTCCTCACAATGCAAAGTTGGAGTATAAATTTTGAAGGTTCTAAAGACGGAATGCAAACCAAAGAATTTTTATATAGGATTCGAGCACTAACAACGCAAAATCTACATAGCAATTACAATATTTTGTGTGACCACTTACATATACTCTTCGGAGGTGAAGCCAATGGGTGGTTCTGGAAATTTCACCAGACAAATCCTGGTTTCACTTGGTGTTTACGCCGCTTCCCCCTCTCTTAAATCCCCCGCTCTTCCAAAGCCCGCTCTTCCTTCGTTGGGAATGCCTACTTCCAGGCTCTCCCGCTCTCCCGCCTTCCCGCGCACGGGATCTCTCCACAGCGCCCTGAAGCACAGCGCTCAAGTAGTTTAAGTTTAGTACTCTCTGTAATCTTATACCAAATATATCGCCCGGCCGGTCCGCGCCATCAACCGAAATCAAAAGTCCAGAGTGTCACTTCATTTTTTGGTCCTTCGAGTTGGAGAGTTGGAGATAAGTGCAAATTATTATTTCCCAATTAACTGCCGGTCGACAGTCAGCCATCCGAAAACTTAATTCGTTTAACTTTCTGTGCGATTTGTCTAAAATCCAAGTCCGATTTAATCCGACAACGGCAGTAAATTCCAATTCCGTCTTTTATTTCTTCGTCTCTTTTAACGTGCGGCCATATTGCCTATTTCCAATTCCTTTTTCTTGTGCATACTGATGTACAAGTTTCATATTCGCATTTGGCCGTACATCCAGTGAAAATACATCCAACATCAAATCGAAGAAATTAAAATATTAATCCAAATAAAAGTGCGCAAATAAACAGTCAAGCGTACAGTGAAACAAAAAAGTCAGTGAGCGGTGAAAAAAAATAAATTAAATTAAAAACAATTAAATTCAAATTAATTTCCCACAAAGAGGAAACCAAATTTAAATCCGCAAATTTTGGGCTTACAAATATTTTTTGATATTGATTTTTTTTATTGTATATCCGCTGTGACAAATATTTGCATACACTATTCCAAATCCAAATACAATCCACAATAAATCGAAAATTACAACACATACCCGCCGGCAAAATGTAAATCCGCCATATTAAATCCATATATTATACATATACATTCCCCATATATTATACATATACTACATCCATATATTACATCCATATATTATCCATATATTACATCCATATATTACACATATATTACATCCATATATTACACATATATTACATCCATATATTACACATATATTTTTTCTACCAATACACCGCATCCCGAACATCGAAGTATTTCCGTCGGCATCCATAAATATATCTAAATCAATATAATTGAAGACTATTAAAAAAGTCAGTGTGGAAATTCACCCAGAACGGATTGACATAAAAATCTGAAAAAAAAAACCATAAATTCGGAAATAATTAGGAGCCGAGTGTATGATATAAATTGGAGCCATAAGCGGCCCCAAAGTGCCCCAAAATTCGATTTGTTTTTTTCTTAATTTTTTCTTTTGCAATTTTTCTGTTATAAATGTTGTCAAAATGGTTTAAAAAATGGCTCTTCATAATTTTATGGGATACCCGCAAATAACTGCATTTAAACTTTTTTGAAATGCAGCCCCCTTCGTCAATAGTATAATCTTGATTTCGGCAGGCGAAGCTGCGGGCGACTCTGCTAGTATTAAATAAATTTTCAAAGCCGACGTGAAATAACTTTTGAGTCTCAGTGTGTTTTATTTCCTATTCAAACATATTCGTGTGCGAACTGCATTCCCGCGTATTCCAGCTTTACTTATACATACACAGCCCGCAAAAGGGGCTTTATGCACGAGATCTTTCGGGCATTATTTATATCCATCATTCCATCATTCCAAGTGCTCTTATTTCGAGCTGTTCCACGTAAATACCAAGCTCAATTCTAATAAACTTGAATAATTACTGAAAATTAAATTAAAAAATTTAAAATTAAATTTACAAAAAATTCCTCATCGCTAGAGTTCCAAAAAGAATTAAATAAAATACTGTCGACATCGCAGAATCCAGTGAAATCAATTTATTGACATTGTTCCCGATTTGCATCCAAATTATTTTCATTTATTACAGTATTACTCCATTACAGTATTTTTATACCCTTGCAGAGGGTATAATGATTTCAGTCAGAAGTTTGCAACGCAGTGAAGGAGATGTTTCAGACCCTATAAAGTATATATATTCTTGGTCAGCATGACTAGACGAGTCGATCTAGCCATGTCCGTCTGTCAGTCCGTCTGTCCGTCCGTCCGTTTCTACGCAAACTAGTCCCTCAGTTTTTAAGCTATCGAGCTGAAACTTTACCAAAAGTCGTATTTCTGTTGCAGGTAGTATATAAGTCGGAGCCGGCCGGATCGGACAACTATATCTTATAGCTCCCATAGGAATAATCGGAAAAATAATTGAAAAAAAATTATAACTTATGTGTTTTTTGACATATTACCTTATGCTCTTGGAAATATCATTTTTTTAACAGTTCTGAATTTCGAAATAAATTTTATAAAAATCGGACGACTATATCATATAGCTGCCATGGAAACTATCAGAAAATTAATGGCAAATAAATATGAACAAAATTATAGCTTCGGTGTCTTTTGACATATTTCCTTCTACTCTTTGGAATATCGTTTTTTTAATACTTATGATTTTCGATTTAAATTTTATAAAAATAGGACGACTATATCATATAGCTCCCATAGGAATGAACGGAAAATTAATGGGAAATTAATAGGAAAAAAATTATAGCTTTGTTAATTTTTATTGTATTCTCTTCTACTCTTGAATATAACTTTATTTTATTATTTTAGAATTTCGAAATAAATTTTACATAAATCGGACGACTATATTATATAGCTCCCATAGGAATGATCAATCAATTATTGTCAAAATTGCTATAATTCGGTTTGTTCCAAATCGAAATTCAGATTTTTGTAATTTGTAATTAAATAGGAATTAACTGCAAGGGTATATAGACTTCGGCTGGCCGAAGTTAGCTTCCTTTCTTGTTTATTTTTTATTTATTGAGTTTGGTATATCCTTATATCCATATATCTATATATTATTTTTTCTTCGGGGAGGAAAAAGAAAAATTAAAAAAAAAAATACGATCCGAATACCACTGCAAAGTATTTTTTGTTTGTCTCCGAATAGTTTTTTTTTTAAATAGAAAAAAATACTAACTTCTCCATATACTGCCGGGGACATCCAATCCCATCCTAATTCGGCCATCCACACCTCAGTAAAATACTAAACGAAAAATACTTCAGTAAGAGCAATATTTTTCAGTATTTTATTTGAGTATTTTTTAGTATTTTTTTCCATTTTTATTCCATCGTTCCACCAAAAGCCTGGGGTTTATTTTCACAACAATTCAGTCTCGCATATCGACTATTTTAGCCGGTCGACACCCAATTTCCACCAGTCCATAAGTGCGTCCGTAATTGGTTCTCTGATTGTTGTCCGAAATATCAGAGCGCCCATTCTATCCTAACAGCATCCTAGTTTGGTATGTCCAGGAAAGGTTCTAACAAACTATCCCCTGTTCCATCACCGAAAATACCAAAAATCGCTGTAAGGACACCCACACCTACAAAGGTCAAGATTCCAATTCCTAAAAGGGCTCCTTCTCGCATCGAAAGATCCACGCGAGCCAGCACAAAAATAGTTGCAACGGCTGCCGAAATCGCCTTAAACCAATTTATTGAAGTCTAGGATCGACTTTCCGAATTGGAATCGCGAATCAATATTCCCGCGGCGGTCCCTCCTACGTTGTCCGTCCTCAATATTCGCCGAGACGAAATCAAAGAGGTATGGGTCCGCATCAAAAAAGAATACGATGCATGTACCGCGTGCCTTGTAGCAGCCGAAGAAAGTGTAGCTGACAGCTTGCCAATCCTCAAGGCCAAGTACGGGTTTTGCTACAGCGCGTATGAAAGGTGCGGCGCCCAGATAGCAGATATGATAGCGCAAACTAAGCAACTTCCGCAAGCTTCACCAACGCCAGCCGATCCTTCTCAGACATACATTCCGTCAGGCTGCCGGCTGCCGGCGTGCGATACCGAGGTTTTTACCGGCGATAATCTTCGTTGGCCAACCTTTAGGGATCTCTTCACGGCAATTTATATTAACAATCCCAGACTCACTCCAGTCGAAAAGCTATTCCACCTCAACACTAAGACGAGTGGCGACGCTAATGATGGCTTTCGCTCAGCGTGGGTTAACCTCACTGAGAGTTTCGAAAACAAGCGGTTGTTAGTAAATAGTCAATTAAAGATACTCTTCAATGTGCCATCCGTCACACAGGAGTCTGGGTCAGCTTTGAAAGAACTTCATAGTACCATCCAGGGGTGCCTTACGGCGTTAGAAATGTCCGGTATTCAGGTCGAAACTTGGGATTGCCTCTTGGTGTATATGTGTTCATCCAAATTCCCAAAGCTTACGCTTTCCCTATGGGAGCAGTCCCTTCATAACAAAGCCGAGATCCCTACGTAGCATGAGCTGAACGTTTTCCTAACTGAGCGTCACAGAACACTAGAAGCTATAGATGATGTTCGACCATCAGGTTCTAGTCAGACTCAGCCCAGGGTATCCATATCTAACTCGGCGTCTCGGAGAATAAATTCTTATGGGACAAGGGTAACACCTCGCCAACCTAGAGGGTGCGATCCCTGTAATAGAGAAAACCATCCAATACGCACATGCGCCCAGTTTCTCCGGATGACGGTCGACCAACGCATCGCCTATATCAAACGGAAACAGCTGTGCTTGAACTGCTTTGCGCGGACACATCAGCTGCGCGACTGCGAAAGCGCACATAACTGCTTCACGTTCCGCGGCCGCCATCACACCCTCCTACACCGAGGCACCCCATCCCCAGCGCGCAAATCCAACGCCAACGCCAAGATCCAGACCGAATACTCCCGGTCCCACGGCTGCCAGTGGCACGCAGCCAACACTTCGAAATTATTTTGCAGCGGGCTCTAGGTCAGTCCTCCTAGGCACCGCTATGATTAATATATTCCATCAGGGTTCCAACTACCAAGCGCGAGCCTTAATAGACTCCGGATCTGAGGCGACCTTCATTACTGAGCGCCTTTTCAACCTAATTAAGCTGCCGTTCCAGGTCATCCAGGCACAGATCTCAGGGCTTAATCAAACGGTCTCCGCTGAGACTAAAAAGCTCTGCCAATTTACAATTCGTTCTCCGACCCGGCCTAGTTTGCAGTTAAACACCACTGCCTACGTGCTTCCGCAAATAGCCGGAAATCTTCCCTCATGTCCGCTTCCGCAACATTTCCTGCGAGATCTTCCCGAAATTCCACTAGCGGATCCTGGTTTCACTTGGTGTTTACGCCGCTTCCCCCTCTCTTAAATCCCCCGCTCTTCCAAAGCCCGCTCTTCCTTCGTTGGGAATGCCTACTTCCAGGCTCTCCCGCTCTCCCGCCTTCCCGCGCACGGGATCTCTCCACAGCGCCCTGAAGCACAGCGCTCAAGTAGTTTAAGTTTAGTACTCTCTGTAATCTTATACCAAATATATCGCCCGGCCGGTCCGCGCCATCAACCGAAATCAAAAGTCCAGAGTGTCACTTCATTTTTTGGTCCTTCGAGTTGGAGAGTTGGAGATAAGTGCAAATTATTATTTCCCAATTAACTGCCGGTCGACAGTCAGCCATCCGAAAACTTAATTCGTTTAACTTTCTGTGCGATTTGTCTAAAATCCAAGTCCGATTTAATCCGACAACGGCAGTAAATTCCAATTCCGTCTTTTATTTCTTCGTCTCTTTTAACGTGCGGCCATATTGCCTATTTCCAATTCCTTTTTCTTGTGCATACTGATGTACAAGTTTCATATTCGCATTTGGCCGTACATCCAGTGAAAATACATCCAACATCAAATCGAAGAAATTAAAATATGAATCCAAATAAAAGTGTGCAAATAAACAGTCAAGCGTACAGTGAGACAAAAAAGTCAGTGAGCGGTGAAAAAAAATAAATTAAATTAAAAACAATTAAATTCAAATTAATTTCCCACAAAGAGGAAACCAAATTTAAATCCGCAAATTTTGGGCTTACAAATATTTTTTGATATTGATTTTTTTATTGTATATCCGCTGTGACAAATATTTGCATACACTATTCCAAATCCAAATACAATCCACAATAAATCGAAAATTACAACACATACCCGCCGGCAAAATGTAAATCCGCCATATTAAATCAATATATTTTACATATACATTCCCCATATATTATACATATACTACATCCATATATTACATCCATATATTATCCATATATTACATCCATATATTACACATATATTACATCCATATATTACACATATATTACATCCATATATTACACATATATTTTTTCTACCAATACACCGCATCCCGAACATCGAAGTATTTCCGTCGGCCATCCATAAATATATCTAAATCAATATAATTGAAGACTATTAAAAAAGTCAGTGTGGAAATTCACCCAGAACGGATTGACATAAAAATCTGAAAAAAAACCATAAATTCGGAAATAATTAGGAGCCGAGTGTATGATATAAATTGGAGCCATAAGCGGCCCCAAAGTGCCCCAAAATTCGATTTGTTTTTTTCTTAATTTTTTCTTTTGCAATTTTTCTGTTATAAATGTTGTCAAAATGGTTTAAAAAATGGCTCTTCATAATTTTATGGGATACCCGCAAATAACTGCATTTAAACTTTTTTGAAATGCAGCCCCCTTCGTCAATAGTATAATCTTGATTTCGGCAGGCGAAGCTGCGGGCGACTCTGCTAGTATTAAATAAATTTTCAAAGCCGACGTGAAATAACTTTTGAGTCTCAGTGTGTTTTATTTCCTATTCAAACATATTCGTGTGCGAACTGCATTCCCGCGTATTCCAGCTTTACTTATACATACACAGCCCGCAAAAGGGGCTTTATGCACGAGATCTTTCGGGCATTATTTATATCCATCATTCCATCATTCCAAGTGCTCTTATTTCGAGCTGTTCCACGTAAATACCAAGCTCAATTCTAATAAACTTGAATAATTACTGAAAATTAAATTAAAAAATTTAAAATTAAATTTACAAAAAATTCCTCATCGCTAGAGTTCCAAAAAGAATTAAATAAAATACTGTCGACATCGCAGAATCCAGTGAAATCAATTTATTGACATTGTTCCCGATTTGCGTCCAAATTATTTTCATTTATTCCAGTATTACTCCATTACAGTATTTTTTATTTTTTATTTATTGAGTTTGGTATATCCTTATATCCATATATCTATATATTATTTTTTCTTCGGGGAGGAAAAAGAAAAATTAAAAAAAAATACGATCCGCATACCACTGCAAAGTATTTTTTTGTTTGTCTCCGAATAGTTTTTTTTTTAAATAGAAAAAATACTAACTTCTCCATATACTGCCGGGGACATCCAATCCCATCCTAATTCGGCCATCCACACCTCAGTAAAATACTAAACGAAAAATACTTCAGTAAGAACAATATTTTTTAGTATTTTATTTGAGTATTTTTTTTAGTATTTTTTCCATTTTTATTCCATCGTTCCACCAAAAGCCTGGGGTTTATTTTCACAACAATTCAGTCTCGCATATCGACTATTTTAGCCGGTCGACACCCAATTTCCACCAGTCCATAAGTGCGTCCGTAATTGGTTCTCTGATTGTTGTCCGAAATATCAGAGCGCCCATTCTATCCTAACAGCATCCTAGTTTGGTATGTCCAGGAAAGGTTCTAACAAACTATCCCCTGTACCATCACCGAAAATACCAAAAATCGCTGTAAGGACACCCACACCTACAAAGGTCAAGATTCCAATTCCTAAAAGGGCTCCTTCTCGCATCGAAAGATCCACGCGAGCCAGCACAAAAATAGTTGCAACGGCTGCCGAAATCGCCTCTCAGACATACATTCCGTCAGGCTGCCGGCTGCCGCCGTGCGATACCGAGGTTTTTACCGGCGATTATCTTCGTTGGCCAACCTTTAGGGATCTCTTCACGGCAATTTATATTAACAATCCCAGACTCACTCCAGTCGAAAAGCTATTCCACCTCAACACTAAGACGAGTGGCGACGCTAATGATGGCTTTCGCTCAGCGTGGGTTAACCTCACTGAGCGTTTCGAAAACAAGCGGTTGTTAGTAAATAGTCAATTAAAGATACTCTTCAATGTGCCGTCCGTCACACAGGAGTCTGGGTCAGCTTTGAAAGAACTTCATAGTACCATCCAGGGGTGCCTTACGGCGTTAGAAATGTCCGGTATTCAGGTCGAAACTTGGGATTGCCTCTTGGTGTATATGTGCTCATCCAAACTCCCAAAGCTTACGCTTTCCCTATGGGAGCAGTCCCTTCATAACAAAGCCGAGATCCCTACGTGGCATGAGCTGAACGTTTTCCTAACTGAGCGTCACAGAACACTAGAAGCTATAGATGATGTTCGACCATCAGGTTCTAGTCAGACTCAGCCCAGGGTATCCATATCTAACTCGGCGTCTCGGAGAATAAATTCTTATGAGACAAGGGTAACACCTCGACAACCTAGAGGGTGCGATCTCTGTAATAGAGAAAACCATCCAATACGCACATGCGCCCAGTTTCTCCGGATGACGGTCGACCAACGCATCGCCTATATCAAACGGAAACAGCTGTGTTTGAACTGCTTTGCGCGGACACATCAGCTGCGCGACTGCGAAAGCGCACATAACTGCTTCACGTGCCGCGGCCGCCATCACATCCTCCTACACCGAGGCACCCCATCCCCAGCGCGCAAATCCAACGCCAACGCCAAGATCCAGACCGAATACTCCCGGTCCCACGGCTGCCAGTGGCACCCAGCCAACACTTCGAAATTATTTTGCAGCGGGCTCTAGGTCAGTCCTCCTAGGCACCGCTATGATTAATATATTCCATCAGGGTTCCAACTACCAAGCGCGAGCCTTAATAGACTCCGGATCTGAGGCGACCTTCATTACTGAGCGCCTTTTCAACCTAATTAAGCTGCCGTTCCAGGTCATCCAGGCACAGGTCTCAGGGCTTAATCAAACGGTCTCCGCTGAGACTAAAAAGCTCTGCCAATTTACAATTCGTTCTCCGACCCGGCCTAGTTTGCAGTTAAACACCACTGCCTACGTGCTTCCGCAAATAGCCGGAAATCTTAGCGGATCCAAAGTTTTATGAGAGCGCACAAATAGATCTTCTAATCGGGGCCGATATACTTCCATCCATTCTACTAAGCGGCACCCGAGCGAACATCTGTGGCTCTCTTCTAGGTCAAGAGACCATTTTCGGCTGGATTCTAACAGGACCAGTACCCGCTCCGAGGCAAGATCGGATTTCATCCTTTTCCACGCGTTTTGCACACACGTACGAAGCGTCTCTCGATAAACTCCTCACCAAATTCTGGGAGGTTGAGGATCTGCCCGTAAAGGTGGCAAAAGAATCCGACGTGATCTGTGAGGATAATTTCCTTCGGACCACCACAAAAGACGATACCGGCAGGTATGTCGTGAGTCTTCCGTTTCGAGATCCTGGGAACATGAAATGCTCCCTGGGACAATCCAGATCCCTGGCGCTGGCTCAATATTTAAGAAACGAGCAGCGGCTAAAAAGGGACAGTACGCTAAAATCCAAGTACGACTCAGTGATTCAAGAATATCTCGACCTCATCCACATGAGAGAAGTCCCTCCTACCCACGATTCAGCATGTTATTACCTTCCACACCACGCGGTGTTAAAACCGGAGAGCACGACCACCAAACTTAGAGTGGTATTCAACGCCTCCAGCCCTTCAGACAATGGGGTCAGTTTAAATGATATCCTTCATGCTGGCCCGGTCCTACAGTCCGATCTAACCATCCAGATCCTGAAGTGGCGATATTTCCGTTTCGTGTACAGTGCTGATATCGAGAAAATGTACCGGCAGATCTGGGTAGATCCGAAGCAGACAGCGTTCCAACGTATCTTATTCCGCAATCGAGAAGGATACATTCGCGATTTTAAGCTAAAAACAGTTACGTTTGGGGTCAATTGTGCACCGTTTCTGGCAATTAGGGTCCTGCAACAGCTGGCGACCGACGTGCAACTAACCCATCCAAGGTCGAGTAAAGTTATTCGTGGTTGCATGTTCGTCGATGATGTCCTTCGGGAGCTGACTCTGCAGAAGAGGCTCACCTTACCATTCGCGAGTTGCAGAGTGCCCTCGATTCGGCTGGTTTTCCATTAAGGAAGTGGACCTCCAACCATAAAGAAGTTCTGTCTCACATCGAAACTGATCATCTGCTAAACGCCGATTTCCTCGAAATAGATACGAAAAGCACGGCGAAAACTCTCGGAGTCCGTTGGAAAGCAACATCCGATGAGTTTTTCTTCGCCCCTCCAGACCTATCCAACGAAGCCCCGCTCCACACATTTTTTCCCAAATCCCAAGCTGTTTGATCCAGCAGGCTGGCTCGCTCCTTTCGTGGTCTGTGCCAAGATTTTCATGCAGGAGATCTGGTTTCATGACTTTGGGTGGGATAATGAACTCCCAATTGAACTGTGCCAAAAGTGGCGTGATTTTGTCCAAAGCTACTCGGTTCTAGATCAAGTCCGAATTCCCAGATGGGTCTCCTTCCGCCCAGAGTTCCGAGTCGAACATCATGGATTCTGTGACGCCTCTCAAAAGGCGTATGGTGCTGCGATCTAAGTGCGCGTAGAAATGGGGCACACGACGCTAGTGCATCTTCCTGCGGCGAAGACGCGCGTGGCGCCAGTCAAAACTGTGTCGCTTCCCAGGCTAGAGCTGTGTGGAGCTCTATTGCTATCCGAGATGGCTGAATCCATCCTCCCCCATATGCCAATGCTGTCCTCGAAACTCCATTGTTGGACCGATTCCACGATTTTGCTTGCATGGCTAGCCAAACCAGCATGCCAATGGACAACGTTCGTTGCCAATCGGGTAACAAAGATTACCCAGTCCACAGAGGCAGCCAATTGGGCACATGTTCAATCCGAACACAACCCAGCTGACTTGGCCAGTAGGGAAGTTCCTCTACAAGAACTGGTCGACAACTCCCTTTGGTGGCATGGACCAATCTGGATGTCAAAGCCACGAGATCAGTGGCCTTCCCAAAGCACCGACCTACAGGTGACCGAAGTGGAAAGGCGTCCTGTCAAGGTCCATGTGGCGTCCATCCTGACAGAAGACATCCTTGATCGCTTTTTCAAATTAGATAGAGCTTTACGGGTCCTTGCGTATGTCCACCGTTTTGTCCAGCGGTGTAAGAAACAGTCGCAGAGGTCGGAAGTCCGTCTAGAATCCCAAGAACTTGTCGCAGCTGAACGGCTCATGGTCATTAGCACTCAGCGCAGATATTTTTCTAATGAATATCGCTGCTTGAGTCAAAAGCGTCCTGTGTCCGCGACAAGTTCCATCCTCTCCTTAAACCCCTTTCTAGATCAGAAAGTGCTTATAAGGGCTTGCGGCCGCATAACGGCCTCCGAAAACTTGCGATATGACGAACGACATTCGATAATCCTCCCGTACGAATGTGCACTCTCTCGACTACTGGTAAACTTTACGCATCTCATAACGTTGCACGAAGGGAACCAGTTAGTCGTACGTCTCACCCGGTCAAGATACAGGGTTCCGAGAATAAAGCACTTGGTAAAGGCCGTGATTAACTCCTGCAAGGTCTGCGTTATTCATAAGAAACGCTTGCAAGTTCAGATGATGGGAAGTTTTCCGAAAGAGCGAGTGTCTTTTTCCCGGCCATTCACGTACACAGGAATGGAATACGCTGGCCCTTTCGACATAAAAAATTACACAGGCAGAGCTTGCCTAATTACAAAAGGGTATGTGTTGGTTTTCGTATGATTCTCTACAAAGGCCATCCATCTAGAGCCTACATCCGATCTGACGACCGAGAAATTTCTCGCCGCTTTCACTGGCTTCGTAGCCAGAAGAGGTTATCCCCGTCAAGTGCAGTCCGACAATGGGAAAACCTTTGTCGGCGCTGCCACTCTCCTCTCCCGAGATTTTCTCCAAGCCGGAAAAGAGTCTGTGTCATCAGCAGCTCAGCTGGCAATTCATTCCTCCGGGGGCACCCCATATGGGAGGCCTGTGGAAAGCTGGTGTCAAAAGCTTCAAAACCTTGTTTTACAAGTCCACCACTACTCGAAAGTACTCGAAGAGCTTTCAACCCTCCTAGCGAAAATTGAAGCTTGTCTAAATTCCAGACCGCTTTCTCCTATGTCTGAAGATCCTACAGATCTCTTGGCGTTGACACCAGGGCATTTTTTAGTCGGCGGGCCTCTTCTGTCCATAGTGGAACCCGAATTAAAAGGGGAATCCAAGTCTATTGTGAATCGGTGGCAACACTTAAAGACGCTCCATCAGCAATTCCAAGCTCGATGGAAAGAGGAGTACCTCAAGGAGCTCCACAAGCGCAACAAGTGGCAATCCCCGACCGCAAATCTACGCGTTGGCGACATGGTAGTCGTCAAAGAAGACAATTTGCCCTCGAATGAGTGGCGCCTGGGCAGAATCGACTCTGTCTTTCCGGGGGCTGACGGCAATGTCCGTGTCGTCGGCATTCTCACGGCACGCAGGATTATTAAGCGTCCCGTGACCAAGGTGGTTCTTCTGCCAGGAGAACACTCCAACCGTCTTTCTCAACCAACGTCCTCCGCATAATTCTCCAACCATCCTCGCCATCTAAGCATTTTTCAACTGATCTCCATACGTTTTTTCATTTTCCATCCATTACTCCTTACCAGATCACATCATGGCTCCTCGTCCACGCAGCGCTCAGGCATTGGAGAGCAGACGTACTCGAGGTATAAATTCCTACCGATGCCGAGTCTGCCGTGGAGTCCATCCGCTTCGGAAGTGCCAGAGGTTCCTAAAGCTGAGCGCGGAGAAGCGGCTTCGGGCAGTGCCTATCAACAAGTACTGCTCGAATTGCCTTGCTCACGAGCATTCTGACGTGAGCTGTCGCAGTGGCGACAGATGCAAGACGTGCAACGGGAAGCACCACTCTCTCCTTCATATGCACGAGCGCCCCCTGCCGTCGGCAGCGAACAGCGTTCGCGCCGGCAGAATCCGCCAACTCGCCAAGCGCTGGCCCCGGCAGGGCGTTCGGATTCTGCCGCTTCTCAGCAGCGCTCGCGCCGGCAAGATCCGCCAACTCGCAAAGCGCTTGCCTCTCCACCGCGCTCAGCCTCCTCGACACCGGCACCGTCACTGTCGTTCCTCCTGCAGCGGCACAGCGTCAACGTCCTGCCGACGGCAATGATTACTTTGGAGACCGGGCTCAAGAAGTTCGACACGGTCGCCCTCATCGACCCGTGTACGCCGACGAGCTGCATCGACGCATCCCTGGCGTCTGCGTTCCGCTTGCCGACTACCACCGTCGGCGACGAGCGGATATGCACGGCGACTATTCGGTCGAGGCGTGACGACGGCTTCAAGTTAGAGGTCGTCCTGAAAGTGGAACCAAATGTCCGGATCCGCACCCCCATCCGGGAGCTCTCTGACGCCGTGGTCGGCAAATACGGAGACCTCCCATTGGCCGACGACCGGTTCTACTTGCCGGCCACCATCTCCGTCCTGGGTGCGGATGTGTACGCCAAGGTCATCCGACCTGGATTCCACTTGGTCGACAAGGGACTCCCAGTGGCCCAGAGGACGGCTTTCGGATGGATCCTTTCCGGCGCCTGCAACCAGTCCTTGGCGACACGTGGGGTTTCGTTGCAACGCTAGCGATTGCAAGGGGGGCGGAATGTTTACGCCGCTTCCACCTCTCTTAAATCCCCCGCTCTTCCTTCGTTGGGAATGCCTACTTCCAGGCTCTCCCGCTCTCCCGCCTTCCCGCGCACGGGATCTCTCCACAGCGCCCTGAAGCACAGTGCTCAAGTAGTTTAAGTTTAGTACTCTCTGTAATCTTATACCAAATATATCGCCCGGCCGGTCCGCGCCATCAACCGAAATCAAAAGTCCAGAGTGTTCTCAATTTTTCATTCCACGCACAGCGATCGCAAAGTGTTTCCATCTCTCCCCCACAGCTTGCCACCGGCTACGTGCAGCAGCCGCAACGCCCGTCAGAAGCTGCCTTCAATCGAGGAACATTGCGACGCCCCCATCACTACACTTGGGAACACTTTTGTCTGAACTTCAGACGCAAGTTTGAAGACATCGACACCGATATGGATATATGGGAATCGATCAATTCAAGACGTCAAGGAGATAGGGAACCATTCGAAAAATTTCAATTCGCAATCGAAAAACTTATAGGACGTTTGCGTAATACAATTTCTGAAGACTCGTTAGTTAGACTGTTGATTCGTCCGTTGCTTCTGCTCGCTGATCGCGGCCAATATTTTTTAGATTCGCATTCCTGAAGACGCTCGGCTGTCTTCAAGACGTGATCGTCACGATTATTAAAGGCTGCCAACCGGCTCTTCATCCCCTCCACGCTCCCTGTTCCGTCCAAGGCGAACTCCTTCAGGATTGCCTCCAATTCTCGCTTTCTGAGCTACGAAATCCAACGTGCACCCATGTTTGCGCAAAATAATCAAACACAAAACAAGAAAAACCCAGATTTTTGGTGCGGCGGAAAAATTTTAACGAGGGTCAAACGAAGCTCAAAAAGTTTAACAAAAACCCAACAGCGCAAAAAAAATGTTTATTTATTTGCTAACGGGTTAATAACTGCCCAGTGGAACGCTGGCAACCACAATAAGGTGTAAGACGATGATTTAAATTTTCCTCGACGGCGGTGTAAAAAAAACAGGATGTAGCGAGAAAACTCTGTGGAAAATGTGTTGACTCGGCGACGGTGGTTTTTAGATTTTCCTGCTATGATTCCGATGACTGTACTTGCAGTCAATTGCTGTGGATGTGAGAAAGACGAAGACGAGAGTGAAAAACAAGATGGCTGCGCTGTGGGGAGTATGGATTAGCTTCTCCCTACCTTGTGCTTTCAAAATCTCGCGGCCTGATTGGTTCACCTATAGAGGGCCCGCTCTTTCTCTCTTAGCTATGCTTGTATGTGACTCACGTGACCTGTTGACCACGTCATCTAAAATTCGTAAACCCCCAAGTCCCTGTTTGGGCGCCAGACTGTGAAGTAGTGTCTTAGGCTGGGGTGAAGCTCGGTCACGCCAGGATCTCTTTACAGACAAATTTATAAAGATTGGGGACTAGGGACTTCGATGAGCGGTGGACTGACGTGAGATGTCGTGTGTCAGCCACCGGGTTACTGAGTAAAACACAGTTTCGATTTGATTTGGGTATTAACAAAGAGCGAAGGGGGGTTAGGCGGTAGCGCGTACTGGGTCTGGCTCGCGGCACTCGCCACGAGGAGACCAAGAGGTAATCGATTAGGGGGACGCCTGGCAATTCTAGGCCATGTGGCTGCCTTACATGGAAATCCGCCAGCACTCGCTGTCGTACCGAGCTATGCGGCCGGCTGGGCCTGACCTCTGACAAAATATCTTGTTAAATAAATCAAGGAAGGGGGTGTTAACGTTGGAGGGCATTTTGAGCCGGTTAAAGTGTGGGCAGGAAACTATAGTGGGATTTCTGGGCTTCAAGTTGATCTTTGCTGTTTATTAGGATCTCGAACATTTTTATATTTGCTGATTTAGCTTTGACAATGGTATATATAAATTTTCATGGTATTCTAGACGTATTTAAATGTATACATTATTTGGGATGTGGGCTAATGTTTGGTTGCAGTGTTTTATATTTCGCATTTTGTCGTTTTAAGGTTAGGTTACATGTTACATGTGTTAGGTTGTATTTAAGCAAGGATTATGGCTAATCTAGCCGGATTCTACCAAGCGATACCGCATCGAGGCCTGCCGAGATTTCTAAATACACACACAGCCCTTTTTGGCCGGACTTGCGTCGTTGGCCACTCGTTGCGGTTTCACTGGCTTGGAACTCACCCGTCTCGCTCTCGCACACACGCAACCGCTCCAGAATGTGAGTTATTCTAGGCAGCGCGTACGCATCGGGGATTGAATGGGCATTCAATGGCCGAAAATCAACACAGAGCCTCATCTCTCCCAATTTCTTGCCCACAAGTACAATAGGGGCACTATGGGGGCTCCGAGAAGGTTCTATGCAATCGTTGCGTAACAAATCGTCGATCTCCTCATCAATAATCCTCTGCATTGCGGGATTCTTGGGAAAATACCTCTGTTTAATGGGCTTATCATCCCGCATTGTGATCTAGTGTTTGGCGATGTGTAAGACTCCGGTCAGTCCGTCGAATTTGGCCAATTCCTTCTGTAGAAATTTGTATACTTGTGTACAGGGTTCTAAATCTTCCGGCCCTGGGGTCTCCTTGATTACTGCTAACGCTCCTCCAGTGTCAGATGCATACGCTGGTCTGGCTGGGGAAGGCAATCGCTATTCCTTGGCTGGATCTGTCGATACAAAACTGTGATTCCGTCGAAATGGATTATTTCGCACGGCTGTGTCCTCTCGGGACCCTGGAATACTGCTTGTTGGGGCAGTTTGCATCCCGCGCTCTAGTTTGTTGCTTTATAGTTCTGTGACGGTGGCTTCGAAGTTGTCGATTTGTTCTGAAGGAGACTCATTTATCAGAAGAGGGGACAGAACAGGGTCACTCTTGGTGCTGGCTACGAAAAGTGGGTTAAGATGTAGCAAAACGCGGCCATATTTGAGGGTGGCGGACACGCCGCAGAGAAAATCCATGCCCAACAGCACATCTTCCGTGATTGAGGGTAAGACTAAGAGTGGAAATGTGACCCAACGTTGGTCCAACTGGACTTTTGCCACCAGTGACTTGGTTATTTCCTTGCGTGAGCCTTCGGCCAGGCAGACTTGTGTGAGTACCGTCCATACGTTATGTGGTGTGCCCACGAGTTGAACGACTCTTTCGCTCACAAAACTTCTGCTGGCTCCGGTGTCTATAGTTGCATTAAATAGTCGACCCTCAATTTGTACTAGGGCGATGATTCTGCTCGCCTGGACCTGTAAAATATCTTTTAATTCTGGGGATTCCTCCTGGTAGTCTCCGGCCGCTCCCCGAGAGGACGAAGACTCCTCTTGTTTCCCGGATGACTACCCGCTCTGTGCATCATCAATCGAATGTTTACCAAGTATTGCTTAAATGTTTCTCCTTGTCGCTGTTGCCTGGTGCGGATCTTTTCCTCGAGCCTCTGAAAATACCTCGATGGCAGGAAAAAGTCAAGAAATGTCCAGGACTCTCCCAGTAGCTGGCTTGTCCTGAACCAGTGCTCGGCTGAGTCTGTCAAAAGACCAGGTATGGCATGCGGCATCTTCTCAACGTTGACTTCGTAAGCCGTGGCTCCTTCCTCGAGGTGCTGGATAAACAAGATCGGGTCCGTGGTCCCGTCGAAGGTGATTCCCCAGTTTCTCAACTTTTCTGCTAGAGTTGCCGCTGTCATATCCGGCTTTCTAAGAGAAATATCCCGCCTGGCAGTGTTGACATCCATGTCGACCCCTGCCTCAGCGGTGTTGGCGCATCCCAGTGGGACATGGAGTTTGGTTGGACCCGCAGGGTTTGGACTCGGCGTCCGTTGCTTCCGCTCGCTGATCGCGGCCAATATTTCAGATTCCTGAAGATGCTCGGCTGTCTCCAAGACGTGATCGTCACGATTATTAAAGGCTGCCAACCGGATCCTCATCCCCTCCACGCTCCCTGTTCCGTCCAAGGCGAACTCCTTCAGGATTGCCTCCAATTCTCGCTTTCTGAGCTACGAAATCCAACGTGCACCCATGTTTGCGCAAAATAATTAAACACAAAACAAGAAAAAAACAGATTTTTGGTGCGGAGGATAAATTTTAACGAGGCTCAAACGAAGCTCAAAAAGTTTAACAAAAACCCAACAGCGCAAAAAAAATGTTTATTTATTTGCTAACGGGTTAATAACTGCCCACAATAAGGTGTAAGACGATGATTTAAATTTTCCTCGACGGCGGTGTAAAAAAAAACAGGATGTAGCGAGAAAACTCTGTGGAAAATGTGTTGACTCGGCGACGGTGGTTTTCAGATTCTCCTGCTATGATTCGGATGACTGTACTTGCAGTCAATTGCTGTGGATGTGAGAGAGACGACGACGAGAGTGAAAAACAAGATGGCTGCGCTGTGGGGAGTATGGATTAGCTTCTCCCTACCTTGTGCTTTCAAAATCTCGCGGCCTGATTGGTTCACCTATAGAGGGCCCGCTCTTTCTCTCTTTGCTATGCTTGCTATGCTTGTATGTGACTCACGTGACCTGTTGGCTACGTCATCTAAAATTCGTAAACCCCCAACTCCCTGTTCGGGCGCCAGACTGTGAAGTAGTTTCTTAGGCTGGGGTGAAGCTCGGTCACTGCTATTTCCTGAATCCTCTGCTGCTCCTTCTCCTCGTCAGTCGTCACTCGACGACTGGGTTTTTTTTTCCCTTCCGCTGCCTCCAGGTGGGGCGGGTATTCCGCAAGTTGTCCTTGCCGTCCACGTGGCGCTCGTTGAGCGCTTGGCTTCCCCTTGTTTTTGTTGTTATTTTCACTGTCGCGGAGTGGCAAAATCGCCCACTCTTTCCTCACCACAAATTCTCTGTCCGTGTCACTCGACCCCTTCCAAAGAACTCCTCGAGTTTCGTTTCGCGAAATTTCTCGCCGTTCTGCTTTCCTGGCTTCTCGAAGTTTCGTCATATCTTCCTCTCGCTCTCCTTCATGGGCACGTGCCAATTTTCGGGGGTCGTTTTCCAACGCGATCGAAGCTGGGTCATGTGACCGCTTTTCGTGGTGAATTTCTCGTCTCTGCGCTGGTATGTGTGTGCCAGTGTGGGGTAAGCCTTCCAGGCTAGCGATGCAAATATCGGTGGCGATGATAATTTTATTAACCACCGTGTGTGGCCTTGCAGCCTTAATCCTAACTTATAATACTATTTTAAATGATCGCTAGCCTTACATAATTACTTAGATTCTAGGTGGGGGGGTTATATATACATTTAGGAGGAGGGGGTGGCTATTTGTGTGGAGCCAATCGACTTTTCACAAAGTATTCAGAAAGCTCATCCACTATAGGTCCCTTTTGTACTACTCCAAACAATAAAACACTTGGCGGTACCTGGGTGCTACTATGCACTGCGTTATTAATTGCATATTCAACTTTATTTAGTAGCTTATACCAATCGGACTGACTAAGAGGTTCTGCTAATTTCCCTAACATGGGCGTTAACACGCGGTTCACACGCTCTACCTGGCCATTAGCTTGAGGTGCTCCCGTAGCTACTTTTATGTGCTCAATGTCCCGTTCTTGACAAAAGGTGGTGAACTCGAGTGACGTAAAACAAGTACCGCGATCCGATATGATTCTTTGGGGTCGACTATTAAAAAATCAAAGTATTTACTCAACGTATCTCTCGCTTTTCTTGTACTAGTTGTATTTACAGGAAAGAGTTTGATAAACTTGGTAAAAGCATCAATAACCACTAGCAGATGTTTTCTCTTTGAAATTATACTCGGTAAGGGGCCCAAATGATCTATATGGAGTGTATGAAACGGGATACAAGGTTTTGGAATACTATGCAAGGTTCTATCATGAATGGATCTCGGCACTGAATGCAAAATGCACGACAGGCAATTTCTATTCAAATGCTCAACTTTAGTTCTCATTTCTGGAAACCAATAGGTTCTTCTTTAATCCTTAACGCACTTATCCGCTGCCAAGTGTCCTAGTTTTTCATGAGATTTCCTAATAAGCTGTTCTTCCATAGAGACAGGCACATACAAACAATACTCCTCGTCGCCATTCTTTCTACATACTAGTCCATCCCTCAACTCATAGAACGCAAGTGTCCCCTCTCTAGTTTCTCTCTCAATCGAACTATATTTTGATCTCTTATTTGCTCAGTTTGTAGAATCAGGTCTACGTCGTCAGGTCTTGCTCCTACGACTCTTACTATAGGTATTGATTTTAGAAAAGTTTCCTCACAAAACTCCAATTTATCATTTCCCCAGGCCATTTTACTACCGTCAATGTAATTCCCATTAGCTTTATCTTAATCTTCTTCCTCACGAAGATTCTCTAACAAGGCACGAATTCTATCCAAAGGGTCTTTACTATAGCTATCAACTAGCATAGTATCTGCAGGAGTGTCTCTACTGATCTCTAAAGGGCTTTCAATAATGCTATCTCCACTGCTCCTATTAAGGTTGTCTCTACGAGTTTCTAAAGGTTTGTCTCTACGGTTCTCTACGGTTTTACGGTCTCTATAGTTCTCTAAAACGTTGTCTCTAGGGTTCTCTACACAGTGGTCTCTACAGTTCTCTACGAGATTTTCTAACAGGTCTTCATCATTATCGAACTCGCTACTCTTTAACAGCTTCACAACTTCTATTTGTCTGCTCATGGCATCAACATGGGCAATATTCACACCGGGTCTATGCATAATTGAGTAATCGTAATTCTCTAACTCAAGGGACCATCTGACAATCCTAGGATTAATAGATTTTCTACTAAGTGTCTGCACCAACGAATTGCATAAACGGCCTGTGCTCAAGGTATACTCTAAAACGGCGCAATGCATTTATTATTGCAAGTGTTTCTAACTCAAAACTATGGTATCGTGATTCTGCTGCAGTGGTTTTACCTGAATAGAATATGGAGCTCAGTTTCTCAACCAGGACTAAAAATGGCTAAGAGAGGTGGATAAGCTAAAGCATTCTTCAATTCATTAAATGCACTTAATTGCTCATTATTAAGTGGAAAAGGACCTCCCTTCTTCAATAACTCTGTCTAAAATACGAAAAGAATCCTAAACACGAGTGAAGGGTATGAACATTTTGGGGCCCAGGAAAATGTCTCAAAACTATAGAGTAAACTATCCAGTCAAATGACCATATTAGCTTTAATTGATGCTTGTGCCTTTCAAACCCATAGATGCGTGTTCCGTGGATCTTTAAAATCAAACAATGCAGGTCCTTCCATATAGCCATATAGCGAGCAGCCTGCTTAAAATTTTGAGTAATCAAAAGGAGGGTCTTAAGATTGTCCATATAAATGCTCAAAGCTTAGTAAACAAAATGGATGAGTTTAGAGAAATATTTGTTGGTTCCAATGTTGACGTTGTTTGTGTTTCTGAAACCTGGTTTGTTAACGGATTTAGTGATGTTCCTTTTATGTGCGAAGGTTATGAATTGTTCAGATCCGATAGGCTTAGTCATGCCGGTGGCGTAGCCATCTATGTTAGCACAAAATTCTCAACCAGGCTCATTCAAGCGAACCCTTTGGACAGCAGTTTTGAATATGCGTTTATTGAAATCACAGACAAAAAAATTAAGTCAAAAATTCTCGTATGCTGTATCTACAGACCCCATCGCGTAATCCCCATTAATGACCTTCTGAAGACGGTCTTAGATTTATCCGTTGAATATCAAAACTTTGTTTCGGTAGGGAATCTTAATAGTAATATGATCAGTGAACAACATGTACATAATGAGTTTGCGTCTCTTGGTCTTAAACTGGTAAATCGTCTCGAACCCACTCACTTCACAAGTACCAGCAGCTCTCTGTTAGATGTTTTCTTTGTTAGTGATTTGTCTAATGTTCTCTTATACGACCAACTTTGCGTCCCAGCGTTTTCTAAGCACGATCTGATTTTCATGACATACCATTTTATTTCTGACAACCCAACATCCACTTTCAGCTACCGGGACTACAAGTCTATTAATTCTGACAACCTATGGGCAGCTTTTAACACCTTTGACTGGACCACAATTTATAACTTGACATCCGCAGAAGACCAACTCTCACTTTTAAATTCTAATATTCAACAGCTATTTGACAACTGTGTCCCACTCAAAATGAAAACTCGAAAACCAGTCAAACAGCCTTGGTCCACAGGGGAATAAAACGGCTAATCCAACAGCGGGACCGAGCCTATAGTCGATGGAAACCGTACAGAACAGAAGCGCTGAATAATACTTTTAAACAGTTAAGAAGTCGTGTTAGGAAAGAGATATCCGACTCAAAAACAAAATTCTATAACTTTAAATTTGGAAATGCACAGAGCTCGACGCAGGTATGGAAGGATTTAAGAAATCTTGGAGTGGGCAAACCAACTCAGGTGACTAAATCCGACCTAGATGTTGATTTCCTTAATGAAAAATTTAGGCATAGTCAATCCCCGACTCCAACGCTAAACATGTACCTGAACTCGACAACTGTCTGTGATAATATCTTTAGTTTCATGTGTGTCAGTCCCAGTGAAGTTCTTGATTCTTTGTTAAAAGTGAAATCTAACGCTGAAGGGTTGGATAATTTAAGCCCTAAATTCATCAAACTACTTATCCCAAAAATAATTTTTCAAATCATCCACATATACAATACAATTTTTACTACTTCCATCTTTCCTGACGCGTGGAAAATAGCTAAAATCATCCCGATCCCGAAAGCGAAAAACGAGTTCAGGCCTATTTCCATCTTGCCATTCTTAGCAAAAGCTTTTGAGCGACTAGTAGCCCAGCAAATCCAAACTTTCCTCGACAATAACAACATATTGAGTAGCCGGCAGTCGGGATTCAAAAAGAACAGGAGTTGTACAACGGCAATCATCAAGATCTCGGAAGATATCCGACAACAAATTGATAATAGTAAAGTAACTCTCCTTACCCTACTTGACTTCAGCGAAGCCTTCGACTCAATCAATCACTCAATTCTATGTACTAAACTTCATACACTATATAACTTTTCTTCTATTTCTCCACAAAGTCGTTATATCCAACGAACCCCCTTACTTGATGGAACACTTGCAATTGGCAACGTCTACTCGGACTACTAATTTAATCTCCAAAAGGATAAAGCTATCAATAGCCGAAAAACATTTTTTCGTTCAGGCTATACGCTACTGGAATGACCTCCCTAATAATATTAAAAACCTAAGGAACGCAACGCAATTTAAAAAAGATCTTACCAATTATTTGAAAAGCACAACATCATCATAATACTATTATTATTACACTCTATCTGTTTAATTTAAATTATTTAATGTTAAACGTAACTATTTTTCTTTGTTTATTTTGAATTCCTCTTTATTAATTTTGTATTAGCTTTTAAGTTTTGTAAAATACCCTATTATTAATTTTTCCAAAGTGACCGATGTAATAATTTATAAGACCTAGTCTTGTCGCATCGGGATAAAACAAATAAATAAATAAATAAAAATTCAGAATTTCTCAAAAACTTTCATTATCTAAACCTAACTTGGGATTATGGCTTAAATTAGAAGATACTTTAGTATTTTTGTTTAAGTTATGCGCTGGTTTTATCTTCGCGGTGAAAAGGGGAGAGTCTTTTGATTTACCAGCATTAATATTTATTAATTTTAAGGATGACTTGTACTTAACCTTATGAACTAATTGAACATTTATTATTTTAAGTGAGTCTCTTCCTATCAGTACACGGTATGGTAATATTTTATCATCGATTATATTTAAGAAAAGAAAGTATGTCTTCGCGTAAAACTTAACAGAGGCCTTCACAATGCCCCACATTGATAGTCGCGGTCCTCCTAAGCCAGCGTAATTCGATTTTTTTTAACTCAAAACAATATTTTTTGGAATTAAAGACTTACGAATAAAGCTTACTGGACCACCAGTATCAAATAAACTTACAGTAGAAATATATTTTCCCTTTTCACCGCGCAATCCTCAAATTTTGTTTGGTTGAACCGCTGTCAACTCCTCTGATCCAGATTCTTCTTCATCTTGCATCAGCGCCGTCCTTGTTGACACCTCTCGCTTGGGGCATTGCTGGTATTTATGGTCTTGCCCAAAGCACTTGAAACAGGCCCCATCCGGTCTCTTGGGTCGTCCGCACACTCTAGCCATGTGCCCCATTTGCCTGCAATTGTAGCAACGAATGCCTTCAGGAACGGGCGCACGAACTTGGAGCTTCCCCAATTTAGTCTGCTCCTCCGGCTTTGAAGTCTTCTGCGCCGGCATTTTCTTCATTTTGTCATAAATCATAATTTTCTGACAGCTCGTGCAAAGAAGTGCAGTATGCCATTGCAGACGCCTTTCCAGACTGATTCACCTGATCCCAATGCCGCAATAATTTCTTCCTGGCTTCTAGCTGCTTGAACACATCGAATGCAGTGAGCTTGAGGTCAAAAACTGCTTTTAGTTCTGCTTGCAGCCTCGGCCAATATAGAGCTGCTGCTTCGCTCATAAATGCTCTTGCAGATCCGGTTAACAAACGTTTAGCGAAAATAAAACGTTTTTTCTCCGGCACGCCATATATATCCATTATATTTGAAAAGTCGTCAATCCAACGTAGTACAGGGTATCCATTGTCCAGATCATCTGTATCCGTCCAGATCACTGATGTCGACGTCGGTTTCTCGAGTTAGTTTATTTTGGTTCAACTCTTTTTCCAAATCATCCACACGTTAACGCGCAGCGTACAGCTTCTCGATTTGCTGTAGGTGTTGTAGCTCAGCCTCGACGCTCGCAGACACTCGTGCACGACGCTGCCCGTCCACCGCCGCCGTATCGGAACTTTCCAGAATTGCCTCCGCCACCAAATCACGATGCATTTCCCCTCTTGCAACATTCGAACCTTCGAGAATCTCATCACAAGCAGCAATTCGATCTCAGCGCTGCACGTGTGCTCACGTTCCAATTCGCCACCAACACAAGCGTCGCCGTCTGCTCTAGAAACTTCTGCATCTCCACACGATGCCTCCTCCAAGCTCATCTCCTCTAGGTCAAGCTTCTCAAGTTCCAAATGCTCCAGGCTCGGCTTCTCCAATTTGTCCATTATGATTTTCGCCGCCGCGCGCAGTTGATGGATGGTGGCGTCTTCTTGGCCTCTTCTCCATAACCAAGGAGTTATATTTTGTACGGGCCTTTTACCCCACACCTGATATGTAAAATCTTTATTTTCCGTATTTTATTCTTATTAACGTCCACTCTGGACGGTGCTCTCTCGTTAGTGCTCGCACTCCATCCCCCGTACACAATTCATCTCCTTATCGATTATTACATGTGTTGTTTCTTAGTGTTACCTTATCTAATTTATACAATATTTACACTATTTACACATTATATTTTTTTTTTAAATAAAGTTCACAAAATAAAATCATTGCAAATTTTCAAAAATTTTTTTGTTGTGTAGCACTTTTCAAGTGGATGATTTTTTTTTTGTCTAATTTAAAATAACTGTTATTTTATAGTGACGTGCATGCCAAGTTTTTTTTTTAACTTTCACTGTAAACTGTCATGGTCGCCATGTAAGTGCCCCGCATTGCATAGTAATCACTCATACACAATTTTGGGTTTATTAATCCATTTATTTTTATTCATTTTTAAATGGTCACTTTACACATTTCTTATTTATTACAAAATTTGGGTTTATCTCCCTTGTAGGGGTGTGGCTTGTTAGCTAGACGCGAGAGACTGATCTCTTCCGATTTCCTTAACTCTTTCTTAGCTGGCAACGGGGCAGCGGATTTATGTATGCGCTTAATTGTATATGAATCTTATACATATATGAGAGTGGCTCTCAGAGAGGAAATGTTATGTGCACTTACATTTCGATCAAATTTTTGCTGTCGCCGGGCTGTGGGAACTGCCCGCGCAGCCTCTTATCACCCGCAGAGGGCGTGCGTGATCGGATTACGTTTGCACTTGAAGAGTGCTGATCCTGCATATTTGGCATTGACATTGTTGCCGTTGGTACAGTGTGTACTCTGTATATGTGCATACTACATCTCCCTCCTTTTGAAAAATAAGGTATTACTGTGAAGTTGTTTTAGAAGTTTTTATTTTGTATTATTATTTATTTATTGGTATATAAATTTTTTTTTTTTTTTAGGTTTTTTTTAATTTTGGCGAATATATATTTATTTTACTTAAACCAATTTGGTTATGGGAAGCGTATTTCTTTCCCCTTATTTGTATTTAAGTATATATAAAAGTTTTAAAAATATTGAACCGTGCCCTAAAAATTATCTCCAAAAACATAGTGAAAATTTCGAACCTCAGAGACGGAAATTTACTCATGCTAGTAAAATCTCAAGCCGATGCTGAAAAGTTTCTAAACACTACCGATCTCACCGGTATATGAAAAGTACAGTGTAAGTTCCACGAGGCCCTCAATTTTGTGAAAGGGACAGTTTATGCCCCGTACCTCTGTGACATACCTGAAAAAGAAATCGTCGATGAACTTAAATCACAAAAAGTTACGGAAGTTTACAAATTTATGAAGTCCTACGATGGTGTGTCTAAGCCCAGCGGAGTCATTCTAATAACATTCGAACTCTATAACCTCCCATCCAAAATCGAAATTTCATGGCACTCGGTAAAACTTCGCGAGTACATACCTAACCCCATGAGATGCAAGTCTTGCCAACTCCTCGGTCACACAACCAAAAAATGCGGAAACACCGCACTTTGCTCAGAATGTGCCCAACCATCCCATTCCCCAAACAAATGCACAAAAATCTGCTGTGCCAATTGCTCTGGCGAGCATCCGGCCTATTCCCGACAATGCCCCAAGTACCAAGAACAAAGAGAAATACTCAAAATAAAAACAATCAGAAAATGCACTATGCGTGAAGCCAAAACAATATACAAAACAACATCACATAACCCGGTTAATACCGCTTCTTACTCTTCAGTAGCCGAAACATCAAATCATCATAGCGAAAACGCAAACCAAAACAAAAATGACAAAACTAAAATCGCTTCCTCCGAAGAAGCCCCGAAAAAAACCCCTTCCCCCATCCTCCAGTCCCCTTCTCCCATTCCCCAGTCCCCTTCCCCCATCCCTCAGTCCCCTATCCCCACAACCACTAATCAGCCAAAGCGATCCGGTCCACTTGCTCATAACAAGTATAACCTATCGCCTGCATCATATGAATATTTACAAAAAATCCATGCTGAACACGAAAGTAGCAGCCAAGTAACAACTTCAAATCATGAAAAATCAACTTCTCACAATAATAACCTAAATACCCACGAATCTGACGATGCTATGAGTGATTCATAGTTTCGTCAATCCGAAACCACCTTAAGACTTAAACCAAATAAAATTCACTCTCTCTTCCCACTTATGTCCATTACACTAGTACAATGGAACATGAATGGTTACTTTAACAATTACCACGAACTACAACTTTTGATAAACGATACCAACCCTGATGTTATTTGCCTTCAGGAAACTCATATTAATGCCAACTTAACGAATATTGCTTACCCCAAGCAATTTACTGGATACTTCTATAATTTTAGCTCCAATACCTATGCCAAACAAGGTGCTAGCATACTCGTACGTAAATGCATTCCCCACAAGCCCATACCAATCAACAGCAATACATGCTCTTTAGGAATTGAAATCCTAGCCCATCCCAATATCTGTATTTTTAATAAATCAATACCTCCTTTTCAATCAATAGTAGCCAACGAAATTCTTAATATAGTAGATCTTACTACCAAACCAATCCTATATGTGGGAGATTTCAATGCTTGGAGTCCATTGTGGGGGTCATCCTCGCAAAACTCTATAGGTCTCCAAATAGAAGAAGTCATAAACAAATCAACATTAACGGTCCTCAATGACGGCTCCGCTACCCATCATTCCACTCACAACTCTTTCACGGCTATTGATCTAACGTTAGCCTCCGCATCGCTGTTCCCTTTTTGTATGTGGTCTGTAAAAGACTCTCTTTACGGAAGCGATCATTATCCTGTAAAGACACATATTCAGTTTCAAACTAATCCCAAAAGCATACTACCACCTCCAAAATATAAAATAAAAAAAGCCAATTGGGATCTGTATCGCAGCAAATGCAAAGTGCACTTTAATTTCCCTGCAACAAACGACTTAAATCTGTTTGCCGCCAAAATAATAAAAGGAATCAAAGTCTCAGCTAATGTAGCCATCCCACAAACCAAACCCTCTCTACATCCGCGAAATGTTTCTTGGTGGAGAAAAACTCTGCACGATCTAAGGCAACAAAAGCAATCTTTCTGGCATACATACAAACAAACTCAGAGCACCGCTGCCCTGATTTCCTATAGACAATCGAATGCTCTATTCAAATACAATTCCAAAAAAGCAAAACGGGAATCCTTTAAAAGATTCACATCTAATATAAGTCCTCTATCATCTACCAAGAAAACTTGGTCTGACCTAAATCACTTAATAGGTAATTTCCCAAATAACCTCAGAACAATTAAATATAACAACGAAGATCTCCATCACTCTGCAGATATTAACGATGCCTTTGCAAACTTTTGGTCGGACTACTCCAAGGACGACAACTTTTCCCACCAATACAAGACCCGTAAAGAAGAAATTCTCTCTCAGGCATACACACCCACCCAACTGTCCTCCGCCTCCACAGACCTTGACTCCAATTTCACTCTTAGTGAGCTTGAATATGCCCTTCAGTATGCGAAAGGAAAAACACCTGGAATAGACCGAATCTCATATCCAATGCTTAAACAGTTACCCTCCGAAGCTAAATACCGCCTATTAGAAATGTTTAACGCAATGCTCGCTAAAGGTAACTACCCTCATGTGTGGAAATCTGCAATCATTATTCCTATCCTAAAACCTAACAAGCCAACACACGAAATGACATCCTTTAGACCCATTTCTTTACTCCCTTGTCTAAGCAAAACGCTAGAAAAAATGTTAGCCAAAAGGTTAATGTGGTTCATTACAAAACAGAAACTTATCAGCCCCCACCAAACAGCTTTTAAGCAACAGCATAGCACTCTCGATTCTCTTCTGCATCTCCACCATTACGCATCGGACGCCCTTTCTAGCAAAAATCATGTTACCATATTGGCAACTGATTTTGGAAGGGCCTTCGATCGCGTAGGGGTGCATACAGTATTGGATCAACTTTCCCGGTGGGGGGTAGGTCAAAAGACCTTCAATTTAGCGAAGGAGAGGAAGGAAGAAGGAAGAGTTAACAACACTCTATCTAAATTTTATACTCTCCACAATGGCATCCCACAAGGATCACCTCTCTCTGTGGTATTGTTCATGATCGCCTTCCAGTCCTTAAATAACATAATTTTAAGACATTGGCAAATTAACCAGACGATGCCATTATTTTTAGCAAATGTAACAATACCACTACACTAAATAATAAGTTTAAAGAAATCCCTTGCTGTAAATAAGTGTAAGCTTTTTCATATTTGTAAAAAACAACGCTGTACATACCCACCATTATCATACAATAACATAGATATAGAATGAGTCACTTTTCTTAAAATTCTTGGCCTGACAATTGATAAACGACCCACATTTAAACAACACGGTAACGAACTTAGAGTCAATCTTATAAATAGACTATGTTGAACTAATAAGCTTTTTTATTAGTTAATGCAAACGAGAATAAGAAAATTGGGTTGGTTTATGCTTGTTAACAATTTATTATCGAAAAAGTACAGCAGGCGAGACGAGAATGCGTTTTATGGCGAGATCAGAATTCATACTGAGTTTACGAAGGGCCAGCCAGCCGAATGCTGGGCCCAAAAATGCAAGCATACAACAAATGGGAGAGATAAATAGAGAGAGATGCCTTTCGTGATGCAATTGATATAAGAGTACGGATTTACACGTTAATTAGCTGCTGCGGCTGCGTGACCCGACATACTCCCCCCGTTGGAAGCCTGGGTTTCAACATCATCCTTAAGGGGCAGCAGACATAGCTTGTTCACTGCTCGCTTTGTCACTCCTGACGCTGTCTTCAGAACGGCAACTCGAGCAACGCCATCTCCACCGAACAGCAGCTCAATCACTCTGGCGAGGGGCCACTTCATGGGAGGCAAGTTTTCGTCCTTGACCAGATAAGTCATCGACAACCAGGCCCGGTTTGGGGGTGCGCCACTTGGAGCGCTGCTGCAGAAGTGTTAGGTATTCTTCCTTCCATCGGGACCAAAAGATCTGCTGCAAGTAGGCCACGCGTTGCCATCCATCCAAGCGATTGAAGTTGAGACTGGTCATATCTGGCTCGACGAAAGATGAAGGCGGACCACCATTCAAAAAATGTCCTGGGGTTAACACATCCAGATCAGCGGGGTTTTCTGAAATCGAGACTAATGGTCGAGAATTAACAACCGCCGAAATGTGACACACCAGGGTCCGCAACTCCTCAAAGGATAAAACAGCACTGCCAACAGCGCGGTAAAAATGATGCTTAGCGATCTTCACAGCCGCTTCCCAAAGACCGCCAAAGTGAGGCGACCTAGGAGGAATGAAACACCAATCAATGGCCTCCGCCAGGCAAAAGTCCAAGGTAGCTTTCTGATGATCATTGCTGAGGAATAGGCGCCTTAGTTCGAGCAATTCATTGCGAGCGCCGACAAAGTTTGTTGCATTATCAGACCAAATCTGCCGTGGCTTTCTTCTAGTGCATATAAATCGTTTAAGGCCATGTAGAAATGACACTGTAGAAAGATCCTTAATCAACTCCAAATGAATAGCTTTTGTGGCGAAACAAATGAAGACACAAACGTAGCAATTTACTGGAGGCCTACTTCGCACTTCTGACTTGTAGAGAAATGGTCCGCAAAAGTCAATGCCAGTGACTTCGAATGCATGAGATCCATCGAGTCGTTCCTTTGGAAGATCCGCCATTATATGCTCCACTAGTCGAGGCTTCATTCGATAGCATCTAATACATTTGTTTACTGCCTTCATCACCGTCTTCCTCCCCCCAATAGGCCAATATTGGGATCGAATTATGCCGAGTAGCGCCCGTGGTCCAGTGTGCAGATTGCTTTCGTGAAAGTGAGTAATAATGGCAGCAGTGACCGAATGACTCCGTGGTAAAATAATTGGATGGCGCCCATTAAAATCCAGCGAAGAATTCTTTAGCCGGCCGTCCACTCTAAGAATCCCAAATTGATCAACGAACGGCGAAAGAGATGCGATAGAGCTGGATGGGTGCACCAATCCCTTTGACTGCAACGATTTGATGTCGTCCCATAAATGTGAGCGCTGGACCAGACAAAGCAACAGGCGAGTACCGCCTTGAAGATCAGACACCGTGAGCGTAGGGACGGATGCGATTAATAAACTTGTAGACGTATCCGAAAACTCTTTGAAGGGCGGCGAAGGAATTGGCAAATTTTGAATTAGCCACTATGTCTTCGTATGGAGATTTTATTAGTAAAATCTTTCGGCGAACCTCAAGCGTTGGTCTTTCAGCAATGATTGGGGCCGGCTATTCAGCTTTGGGGCCACAAAGGAATTTTGGTCCATGCGCCCATAAAGGAGAGTCATTAAGCTCAGCAGGAAAAGCACCTCGGGAGAGAATGTCATTTAAAGAAGTTGGAACATATCGCCACTCTACTGACTCAGTTAGCTCTTGAATGGCAGCTACTCGGTTCGCTACAAAAATGTTGAACCTGGAGGGCTCGTCTCGGATCCATGAAAGCGCAACAGCAGAGTCGCTCCAGCAGTATAACTTTCCCTCAAATGCCTTAGTCCCAGCAACTTCCGCGATGAGTCTAGACAGGAGTTCAGCCCCACAAAGCTCCAGCTTGGGCACAGTGAGTGTTTTTAAGGGGGCTACCCTTGACTTTGAGCAAAGCAATTGAGATCGGCCGTTGCAAACGATGTAGACACAGGCACCATATGCTTCTATGCTGGCATCACAAAATCCATGAATCTCACTCTCAGAGTTTAAAGAAAGAACCAGCCGAGGAAATGACGCATGCTTAATTTGCCCAAAACTCGTGCATATAGCACTCCATTCCGTATTCTGTGACTCCGGGAGGCTTTCATCCCAAGATAACTTCTCCTTGCACAGTTGTTGAAGGAATATTTTCGATTTTGTGATCATAGGTCCAACCAACCCGAGGGGATCGTAAAATCGCGCTATTGCAGACAGGACAGATCGCCTGCAAGGTCTTGATGCTGACTGTAAGACCGAAAAGGAAAACAGTAATTGGTCAGAAACTGGATACCAAGCGAGACCTAGGGTTTTTGCAAAATCAGTTCCATCATCAAACTTCAAATAAGACTCCTTATCCTTGTCTGCAACTCCCTCCAAAACAGCTGACACATTCGAGCACCACTTTCTAAGCTTAAATTTTCCCTTGGCTAGATGTTTTGATGTTTGATCCATAATGATGACTGCTTCTTCCTTGGATTTGGCTCCAGATATCAAATCATCCACATAAAAATCGCGACGAATGACCTCAGCCCCAAGCGGAAACGCTGTATGCTCGTCTGCTGACAGCTGATGCATAGCTCGCACAGCCAGAAATGATGCTGGCTTCGTGCCATAGGTAACGGTGTCTAGCTTAAACACCCGCAATTGATCCTGGGGGAATCCCTCCACAAAATGCATTGCAAATAGCTGTCCTCAGGCTGAACCCTAACACAGCGGTACATTTTGCAGATGTCTCCTGTGATTGCTACCGGGTGTGAACGAAACCGAAGAAGAATCTGGAACAGCTTATGCTGAATTACAGGGCCTGCCATAAGAACATCGTTGAGAGAATACCCTGAGGAGCTGGCCGCCGATCCATCAAAAACTACGCGGAGCTTTGTGGTGGAGCTATCTTCCTTTATGACGCAATGATGAGGCAAGAAGTATCGGCACAACCCGCTGTCAGAGGCAGACACTGATGACATATGTCCTAGATCGAGGTATTCCTTTATGAATGCTCCATATTGAGCCTTCAAGGCTGGCTGACGATTTAGCTTTCTCTCTAGGGACAAGAATCTTCGATAAGCTTGCTGGTAGGACTCTCCCAAGAAGTCTAGATTGAGCTTGGCAGGTAAACGAACAGAATAATCCCCAGCTGGCAAACGAACAACGTGTCTTACGAAATGTGCTTCACAGTCCAATTCTTCCTTAGTAGCGCGTATGATTGGCTCGGCGCAGCTTTCCACTTCCCAAAATCGTCGAAGAAGATCATCTAACCGATCGAAACTATTCTCCCTGCTAGCGAGGGGTAACTCTTGAGACGACAATAAGGACGAGCCATTGGAGAGGCCATAACCTCCAGAAACAACCCAACCCAGACGAGTCTTTTGAAGTAGGGGTAATCCATGTGGAAGCTTAATTTGGCCAACGCATAACATCTCGTAAAAGAGGCTGGCTCCGATTAAAAGGTCCACCCGCTGGGGAGTACAAAAACTGGGGTCCGCTAACTGAATATTTTTAGGTATGTTCCAATTGCCGATGTCGACATTGAAGCTAGGCTGCCGCTCTGTGATGTTCGGAGCAATCACCGCGGTAATGTTGGCTGAGTAATCGGAAGTTCGGGACTGAACCGTAATATTAACCGAATGACCATCCGTCACAAAACTGGAATCTCCTATTCCAGTAACAGATGCTAAAGATTTTATCTTCTTTACTTGAAGCTGGCTTGCGAATCGGGACGTTATTAGATGCAGCTGGGAGCCAGAGTCGAGTAGAACTCGACAGGGAACGAAAACTCCGCAGCGGTTTTTTACTAATACGCTTGCCGTTGCTAAGAGCACAATATCATTACTAAAATCCTGTGCAATGAGAGCAGTCGAGGTGGAAGGCAGTGCAGATGGTGAGGCAGACGGAATTGCTTCTTGAAGCGGTGCTCCTTCTTGTGAAGAAAGGGAAGCTAAGTTTCCCATGTGAAGCAGGGTGTGATGCTTTGATCCGCATGCACGACAATTACTGGAATTGCACTGCCTAACTTGATGACCAACCTTAAGACAATTTATGCAAAGACAGAGCCGTTTTGCTTCTTGAAGCCTATTCGTAGGAGACAGGGCTTTAAAGTTCTGGCAATAAGAAATGGAGTGACCTGCATCATTACAGAATATACAGATCCAAGGGTTCGAATTCGAGGCAACAAATGCTGATCTACGCGTATTGGGTATTCTGTTACTTCCCACCTGAATGCCCGGCGCATAGTTTGCCATGGAAAAATCCATCGTCTCCAACGTCCTGCACCGCTGCTCCAGAAATGATGCCATTGACTCCCAAGTAGGAATTAAGTTGACGAAGGCAGGGTCCTCTAAACGCTCTTCCCACTTGGCCTGACTTGCCGGATCCAATTTTTGGAACAGGATTTGGACGATGGCATCCTGCGATTTGTTCCGTCGTGCCCAGCCCCTTAAGAGCGCGGATATGAGCGTTGAATTTATCCGACAGCTCCCGAAGTGTCGAAACGGAACCACTCTGCACCGCCTTTATTCCCAGGATCTCAGTAATGTGTGCCTGAAAAACCAAACGACGAATATCAAATCTATTTTGCAGTAAATCCAAAGCAATTGCGTAGTTGCCATCCGAAATTTCCAGCGAGCGAATAGTTTCCAACGCAGTATCCCTCAGGCATGATCGTAGATGCTGCAGCTTTTCTATATTGGTGAAATCAGGGTGACTATCTATGATAGTGGTAAACATAGAACATAAACATAGAATAATTATTAGTTCAACATTGGTGACCCCGACGTGATCAATGTTGAACTAATAAGCTTTTTTATTAGTTAATGCAAACGAGAATAAGAAAATTGGGTTGGTTTATGCTTCCGCCAATGCAGAGTACGCAGCCGCAACGAAAAGTCAATAAATAGACTTATTTATGTGATTTGCACTTAATATTGTTTTGTACGAATCACGTCGGGGTCACCAATCGCAGCACCATTTCTGGCTGTGCGAGCTATGCATCAGCTGTCAGCAGACGAGCATACAGCGTTTCCGCTTGGGGCTGAGGTCATTCGTCGCGATTTTTATTCTATGTTTACCACTATCATAGATAGTCACCCTGATTTCACCAATATAGAAAAGCTGCAGCATCTACGATCATGCCTGAGGGATACTGCGTTGGAAACTATTCGCTCGCTGGAAATTTCGGATGGCAACTACGCAATTGCTTTGGATTTACTGCAAAATAGATTTGATATTCGTCGTTTGGTTTTTCAGGCACACATTACTGAGATCCTGGGAATAAAGGCGGTGCAGAGTGGTTCCGTTTCGACACTTCGGGAGCTGTCGGATAAATTCAACGCTCATATCCACGCTCTTAAGGGGCTGGGCACGACGGAACAAATCGCAGGATGCCATCGTCCAAATCCTGTTCCAAAAATTGGATCCGGCAAGTCAGGCCAAGTGGGAAGAGCGTTTAGAGGACCCTGCCTTCGTCAACTTAATTCCTACTTGGGAGTCAATGGCATCATTTCTGGAGCAGCGGTGCAGGACGTTGGAGACGATGGATTTTTCCATGGCAAACTATGCGCCGGGCATTCAGGTGGGAAGTAACAGAATACCCAATACGCGTAGATCAGCATTTGTTGCCTCGAATTCGAACCCTTGGATCTGTATATTCTGTAATGATGCAGGTCACTCCATTTCTTATTGCCAGAACTTTAAAGCCCTGTCTCCTACGAATAGGCTTCAAGAAGCAAAACGGCTCTGTCTTTGCATAAATTGTCTTAAGGTTGGTCATCAAGTTAGGCAGTGCAATTCCAGTAATTGTCGTGCATGCGGATCAAAGCATCACACCCTGCTTCACATGGGAAACTTAGCTTCCCTTTCTTCACAAGAAGGAGCACCGCTTCAAGAAGCAATTCCGTCTGCCTCACCATCTGCACTGCCTTCCACCTCGACTGCTCTCATTGCACAGGATTTTAGTAATGATATTGTGCTCTTAGCAACGGCAAGCGTATTAGTAAAAAACCGCTCCGGAGTTTTCGTTCCCTGTCGAGTTCTACTCGACTCTGGCTCCCAGCTGCATCTAATAACGTCCCGATTCGCAAGCCAGCTTCAAGTAAAGAAGATAAAATCTTTAGCATCTGTTACTGGAATAGGAGATTCCAGTTTTGTGACGGATGGTCATTCGGTTAATATTACGGTTCAGTCCCGAACTTCCGATTACTCAGCCAACATTACCGCGGTGATTGCTCCGAACATCACAGAGCGGCAGCCTAGCTTCAATGTCGACATCGGCAATTGGAACATACCTAAAAATATTCAGTTAGCGGACCCCAGTTTTTGTACTCCCCAGCGGGTGGACCTTTTAATCGGAGCCAGCCTCTTTTACGAGATGTTATGCGTTGGCCAAATTAAGCTTCCACATGGATTACCCCTACTTCAAAAGACTCGTCTGGGTTGGGTTGTTTCTGGAGGTTATGGCCTCTCCAATGGCTCGTCCTTATTGTCGTCTCAAGAGTTACCCCTCGCTAGCAGGGAGAATAGTTTCGATCGGTTAGATGATCTTCTTCGACGATTTTGGGAAGTGGAAAGCTGCGCCGAGCCAATCATACGCGCTACTAAGGAAGAATTGGACTGTGAAGCACATTTCGTAAGACACGTTGTTCGTTTGCCAGCTGGGGATTATTCTGTTCGTTTACCTGCCAAGCTCAATCTAGACTTCTTGGGAGAGTCCTACCAGCAAGCTTATCGAAGATTCTTGTCCCTAGAGAGAAAGCTAAATCGTCAGCCAGCCTTGAAGGCTCAATATGGAGCATTCATAAAGGAATACCTCGATCTAGGACATATGTCATCAGTGTCTGCCTCTGACAGCGGGTTGTGCCGATACTTCTTGCCTCATCATTGCGTCATAAAGGAAGATAGCTCCACCACAAAGCTCCGCGTAGTTTTTGATGGATCGGCGGCCAGCTCCTCAGGGTATTCTCTCAACGATGTTCTTATGGCAGGCCCTGTAATTCAGCATAAGCTGTTCCAGATTCTTCTTCGGTTTCGTTCACACCCGGTAGCAATCACAGGAGACATCTGCAAAATGTACCGCTGTGTTAGGGTTCAGCCTGAGGACAGCTATTTGCAATGCATTTTGTGGAGGGATTCCCCCAGGATCAATTGCGGGTGTTTAAGCTAGACACCGTTACCTATGGCACGAAGCCAGCATCATTTCTGGCTGTGCGAGCTATGCATCAGCTGTCAGCAGACGAGCATACAGCGTTTCCGCTTGGGGCTGAGGTCATTCGTCGCGATTTTTATGTGGATGATTTGATATCTGGAGCCAAATCCAAGGAAGAAGCAGTCATCATTATGGATCAAACATCAAAACATCTAGCCAAGGGAAAATTTAAGCTTAGAAAGTGGTGCTCGAATGTGTCAGCTGTTTTGGAGGGAGTTGCAGACAAGGATAAGGAGTCTTATTTGAAGTTTGATGATGGAACTGATTTTGCAAAAACCCTAGGTCTCGCTTGGTATCCAGTTTCTGACCAATTACTGTTTTCCTTTTCGGTCTTACAGTCAGCATCAAGACCTTGCAGGCGATCTGTCCTGTCTGCAATAGCGCGATTTTACGATCCCCTCGGGTTGGTTGGACCTATGATCACAAAATCGAAAATATTCCTTCAACAACTGTGCAAGGAGAAGTTATCTTGGGATGAAAGCCTCCCGGAGTCACAGAATACGGAATGGAGTGCTATATGCACGAGTTTTGGGCAAATTAAGCATGCGTCATTTCCTCGGCTGGTTCTTTCTTTAAACTCTGAGAGTGAGATTCATGGATTTTGTGATGCCAGCATAGAAGCATATGGTGCCTGTGTCTACATCGTTTGCAACGGCCGATCTCAATTGCTTTGCTCAAAGTCAAGGGTAGCCCCCTTAAAAACACTCACTGTGCCCAAGCTGGAGCTTTGTGGGGCTGAACTCCTGTCTAGACTCATCGCGGAAGTTGCTGGGACTAAGGCATTTGAGGGAAAGTTATACTGCTGGAGCGACTCTGCTGTTGCGCTTTCATGGATCCGAGACGAGCCCTCCAGGTTCAACATTTTTGTAGCGAACCGAGTAGCTGCCATTCAAGAGCTAACTGAGTCAGTAGAGTGGCGATATGTTCCAACTTCTTTAAATGACATTCTCTCCCGAGGTGCTTTTCCTGCTGAGCTTAATGACTCTCCTTTATGGGCGCATGGACCAAAATTCCTTTGTGGCCCCAAAGCTGAATAGCCGGCCCCAATCATTGCTGAAAGACCAACGCTTGAGGTTCGCCGAAAGATTTTACTAATAAAATCTCCATACGAAGACATAGTGGCTAATTCAAAATTTGCCAATTCCTTCGCCGCCCTTCAAAGAGTTTTCGGATACGTCTACAAGTTTATTAATCGCATCCGTCCCTACGCTCACGGTGTCTGATCTTCAAGGCGGTACTCGCCTGTTGCTTTGTCTGGTCCAGCGCTCACATTTATGGGACGACATCAAATCGTTGCAGTCAAAGGGATTGGTGCACCCATCCAGCTCTATCGCATCTCTTTCGCCGTTCGTTGATCAATTTGGGATTCTTAGAGTGGACGGCCGGCTAAAGAATTCTTCGCTGGATTTTAATGGGCGCCATCCAATTATTTTACCACGGAGTCATTCGGTCACTGCTGCCATTATTACTCACTTTCACGAAAGCAATCTGCACACTGGACCACGGGCGCTACTCGGCATAATTCGATCCCAATATTGGCCTATTGGGGGGAGGAAGACGGTGATGAAGGCAGTAAACAAATGTATTAGATGCTATCGAATGAAGCCTCGACTAGTGGAGCATATAATGGCGGATCTTCCAAAGGAACGACTCGATGGATCTCATGCATTCGAAGTCACTGGCATTGACTTTTGCGGACCATTTCTCTACAAGTCAGAAGTGCGAAGTAGGCCTCCAGTAAAATGCTACGTTTGTGTCTTCATTTGTTTCGCCACAAAAGCTATTCATTTGGAGTTGATTAAGGATCTTTCTACAGTGTCATTTCTACATGGCCTTAAACGATTTATATGCACTAGAAGAAAGCCACGGCAGATTTGGTCTGATAATGCAACAAACTTTGTCGGCGCTCGCAATGAATTGCTCGAACTAAGGCGCCTATTCCTCAGCAATGATCATCAGAAAGCTACCTTGGACTTTTGCCTGGCGGAGGCCATTGATTGGTGTTTCATTCCTCCTAGGTCGCCTCACTTTGGCGGTCTTTGGGAAGCGGCTGTGAAGATCGCTAAGCATCATTTTTACCGCGCTGTTGGCAGTGCTGTTTTAGCCTTTGAGGAGTTGCGGACCCTGGTGTGTCACATTTCGGCGGTTGTTAATTCTCGACCATTAGTCTCGATTTCAGAAAACCCCGCTGATCTGGATGTGTTAACCCCAGGACATTTTTTGAATGGTGGTCCGCCTTCATCTTTCGTCGAGCCAGATATGACCAGTCTCAACTTCAATCGCTTGGATGGATGGCAACGCGTGGCCTACTTGCAGCAGATCTTTTCAATGTTGAACTAATAAGCTTTTTTATTAGTTAATGCAAACGAGAATAAGAAAATTGGGTTGGTTTATGCTTGTTAACAATTTATTATCGAAAAAGTACAGCAGGCGAGACGAGAATGCGTTTTATGGCGAGATCAGAATTCATACTGAGTTTACGAAGGGCCAGCCAGACGAATGCTGGGCCCAAAAATGCAAGCATACAACAAATGGGAGAGATAAATAGAGAGAGATGCCTTTCGTGATGCAATTGATATAAGAGTACGGATTTACACGTTAATTAGCTGCTGCGGCTGCGTGACCCGACAGACTAAACATTATTAAATTCTTAACTTCTAAGCGATCTTGCATACATCGGACAACACTTATACAAGCGACTAGAGCTTTGTTGCTATCCAAAATTGATTACTGCCTCGCCATCTATGGGTGGTGCGCGCCATCGAATTTAAGAAAGATCTTACCTTCTTATCATGCTGCCATCAGACGTAGCATTGGCGCATTTCCAACGACCCCAACTATATGCATCCTAGCCGAAGCAGGATTACCGGACATTAAAACCAGAGTCGCGCAAACTACCTTCAAATTAATACCTAAACTTATGTGCTCAACCAACTCTATTCTGCTGAAGGACTTTGAAGTAGCCTCGAAGCATCGTAGGAAATTTAAAATCCAATCCACGATACGAAGATGTATAACCTTTATCAAGAGACACAACATAGAAACGCCTTATCGCTGGAATAAAGTCATTCCGTTCCCTCCGTGGAAATTACGCTCCACCGCCATAGACACAACACTTCACGATTTCCAAAAATCAAGGACTCCAATCACAACGTTTAAGCAGCTATTTGAAGAAGTTACCCACAAATACTCCGATAGGAAATGGCTTTACACCGATGGTTCAAAGTCCGACGCCACAACCACCTTCACAGTGGTAGACCAACAAGGATTAATCGTGTCATGGGGACAGCTACCTCACCACTTCTCCGTTTTTACTGCGGAAGCAGTAGCTATTATTAAGGCAATTAAACTTGCTCTCCAACTTAAAGGAAAATACATCGTCTGCAGTGATAGTCTGTCCACCCTGCAAGGAGTCCAAAACTTCTGCAACAACAACAACCTCTTATCAGAAATTCGTCACCTCTGCATCAAAAACAACAGCAAAATTAAGCTATTATGGGTCCCGGCTCATATAGGAATAGATGGGAACGAATTAGCTGATAATTGTCGAGTCGATGGCCACAGTAGCTAGTTACTCCTTTCCTTAAATTAGTTATTATATTTTAAATGTAATTTATGTATAATAGCTAATACTGAATACAAAAAAAAAAAAATAAGTTCTACCTGTTTTTCAACTAGACTTTAACTTGTATTTTTCTAGTCCGAAAGGTACCAGTCCGAGATAAGTTGTTTTTTTACTAGGTTTGTACTATTTATTTTTTCGACTAGCACAAATTTTCTAGACCCTGTGTAGTCCAAATGTATCCAGACAAATTTCGGTTGCTTTTTACTAGTTGTAAAACTTATTGTTTTTCAGACTAGTTCTCATTTTTCCTGCAGGGATTTCAGAAAATGCCGAAAACCTTGAGGTGCTAGCACCGGCGCATTTCCTGAAGGGTTCCAGCTACATTAAGTTTCCTGAGCCTGACATTACTCATCTTCGCGAAGGCCGCCTCAGCAGATGGCAGCGTGCGACCCAGATGCAGCAACATTTCTGAAAAAGATGGAGCAGCGAGTATTTGACCCTTCTCCAAGAGAGGAGCAAGTGCCGCGTCGAAACTTCTAACATCAAGGTTGGAAGCATAGCTTTGCTGAAGGAGGACAACGTTCCACCCTTAAAATGGCAACTTGGATGCATCGAGTAGATCATACCCGGCGGGGACGGAGTCATCAGAGTACCTATGGTCCGTACAGCTAATCAAGAGAGCCGTCGCTAAACTAGCCGTTCTTCCCATCGATTCCGAGATAGTTGGAAAATTACCTCTTCCAACGGGGGTAGTATGTTCGGAGAAGAGCGCCAACGCCTACTCATGCGCGCATAGGTGTACGACGGCACCTGCAGCGCTCTTGGCGTATTTGTCGCCGTCTTTCTCATACCACTAAAGCTGTCCCTTATCTATTCAGCGACTACTTGTAGGCCTGCATATATATGAAGAGCTTGGATCCAAGCTTCTTCACTCAGTCCGTTTGCCTCTCCGAATAAATGCTATACATATAATAGACCCTATTCGTGTGTTTTAATTATAAATAATATAAGGGTGACATATTCGTTGTTTTTCCCATAAACACTGTGTATGAATGGGATAGCTTTGATTGTATTGTTCCAGAATTCATCACTATACACGGCCTGAAAGTGTTGCTCTGGTGTTCCCAGCTTAAAATTCACGAATTGCAGTGAAGAGACGTCTACACCGTTTTTTACTAATGGCTTGCAGATTTTGCTGGTTGTGTCCACGCCAAGCTTGGTGGCAAAAAATTCACACACCGTTTCCGATTTGACGTGTGCTTTGAATCTGCCAATATGCAAAAATTTATTGCTCGGCACAACTTCGAGTTGCTCACAGCTGGCAGCCTGGCAGCGCAGCGAAGCACCTCAAAACCGCGAAGCTGTGCAGCTGTAACTTCAGCTTTGCACTCGGAACACGAATAGAAGTACATAACGAAGGAGAAACGCGTCTGAATGCAACGAGAGCTGATCAGGGACCAGCTCCAGGACAAAGCGACCCTTTCCCAGGAGGTGAAGGAAAGCTAGCCTGGGCAGAGAAAAAGATTGAGAATGGACGGCTGTACTTCGCAAGCAAACCCGCGATGGCGTCGACAAGAGGATTTGCGAACAAGGTAGAGGAGTTTGCCAACAAAAGGCAATGCTCATACGAGAGTGCCGCCAAGAAGCGAAAACTCGGGAGCAAGGGAGCAGGCCTTCCGCCACCCAAAGTAGCAGTGAAGCTCAGCAAGAATGCCAGGGACAGTGATGTACTTATCCGACACCTGATCGTGGCTCTCATTGACAGGAACGACGAAAATGGGAAAATGACGGAAGCGCGACTCGTTGAGACTGACTGTGCACGTATGAAAGAAGCACCCACAGCCGCCATGCCCACGTTCGATGATGCAGGCTGAACGTTGTCAAAATCCTGAAGTGCAACGGCCATCCCACCAGGAAGTGGCTGACGCAAACGGTCGGCCAACTGGAGGCGTTGTGGGAGGAGGCCAAGCTAGAGGTGGTGGACAGGGAACTAATCCCATCCTCACTAAAGGCGGAAATGGTCTTCCCCATCGCAATCCAAGGGGATCAGGTACTAAAGCTGCTTCAACGGCAGTATCCAGACGTCCCAACGGCAGATCTGCACATGGGCAACCCACTAACCAGTGAGGGGGGCCAAAGTGTGGTTCTCCAAATCAACAAGGAGGCGGAGGATCTGTTGTATTCAAGATTCGGTCATGGGGCATGGCGTGGGGCATGGGTTGTGTCTACCTGCATCTCAAGAAGCCTCACCCCAAAGACAAGGGCGCACACATCCTGCAGGCAGGAGAGATGGAGAAGGACATAGGTCCCGAAGCCATTGTGCATGCCGCCCAGGACCTCGCTCTAGATGACTCGGAAGACGAAGAGGTCGGTGACCTGACAGTTATAGCCAACCCGTCAATCGGAGTTGAGCCAGCCGCCCATGATTCTGAGGGTGCTGCAGCTCAATTTTTTTTTTGCATTTTTTTATTTATATCCTAACCCTACAAGTAAAAACTTATATTTATTGCGCTAGTCACATCGGATTGAGTAAAGAAAATTATAATAGTTTAATTTAGATGTACTACTTAAAGACTAACAATGTTTATTTTTTATTTAAAGTATAAGATTGCAACTATCTTCAATCATGCAAAATAATGGAATCAACATACAGGGAGTTAGGTGAGTGGGCGGAAAAGGGTGGGACTCAGTATCAATGGACAAGACGGACCTCATTCTCTTTACTATAGAGAAACAAGGTACCGAAATGGACCCCTCAAAAATTGGCGCAACCAGGCTAACCCCGAAAGCACAGGTCAAGTACCTCGGAACAATACTGGGCTACAAGCTGGCATGGAGACCCAATATATTAGAAAGGGTGAAAAAGGCCACCGTGGCGCTATATGCATTCAAGAAGATGCTTAGCAGCACATGGGGCCTGTCGCCTACTCTGATGCACTGGCTCTGCATCTCGGTGGTGCGTCCGACTCTGATGTATGGAGCCTTAGTGCGGTGGCAAGCCACTGAAAAGAAGACCTACACCGAGCTTAGGGAGAGAACTCAGCGGCAGGAACTGGTCTGCATAACGGGGGCGCTGAGGTCAACCCCAACTAAAGCTCTAGAAACCATCCTCGGAATCGACCCCATAGATATCCACGCTCACCTAACTGCAGGAAAGGCAGCACAACGTCTAGTTGCATCAGGTAATATGACGACGCAAAGCTTTGGACACAGTTCAATCGGCCGAATCATGATCAACAAAATGGAGGTTAAAACAACCTTGTTCATGGGCCCAGACGACTGGACGACCAGACTCAACACCTCAACATATACACAGGCGGCTCTAAAATGGAAGGAGTAGTAGGATAAATAAGGCTGTTCTATAAGCTACCCAGCGTCTGTAGCATATTCCAGGCAGAAGTCTTTGCCATAAGGAAAGCGGAAGAAGTGGCTCAAAATATAAACCGACCATACGATGGGGTCAACCTGTTCGTGGACAGCCAAGCGGCGATAAGATCCATTCAGTCGTCAACGGTCAGTTGCAAAAATGTAATGGTGAGCAGGGAGGCACTAGATAGCCTTAGCACGACAAAGTCAGTGCGGATCTATTGTGTTCCCAGCCACTAAGGACAATAGACAGCTGACGTTCTTGCGAAGGAGGGCGTAGAGCTGACTAACAACAGATCGGACAACGTGCCAGATTCCCTCAGAACGCTACAAAGCGCCCTGGATATCAAGGCAGGTAGAGGACTACCGTGACTTGACGAATTGTGAACAATGTGCAAAGAGCGCAATGAAAAACTTAGGCAGTAGGTACTGCCTTTTCCTCTGAAAGACTGCAGACTGTTGGTGGGAATACTCACAGGTCACTGTCTGGCCACATCACACGCAACTACGATCGGAATACTCAACAGCCGCACCTGTAGGAAATGCGAAGAACCGGGGGCTATCGATGCCCTGGAACATATAATTTGCAACTGCCTGGCTCTCTCACGAGCAAGAAGAAGATACCTCTGTGCCCCAGTTGCGGCATCACTAGAAGACGCCTGGATCCTTGTGGACATTAAAACCCAATAAATCTGTATGAACCTCGGTTCTTGTAGATTTGTCCGTGCCATTTTCTTATTCTTTCTCTCTTGCTTGCTTTACATTGTAACTGTTCGTGCGTTTCAGGGTCACGCCCACAATCGACATAAAGGAAAAAAGTCCTTGTGCTCAAATCAGTACAGATTTTGTAAGTGTTAATAATTTCTTATACGGTCTTCCGTATAGAGTAGTGATTTTAGTACTCTCCACCATCACGTAAGAAGCCTTGACCCTTTACTTTATTTGTTTATTGTTTAAGTCATTAAATCATCAATATAAAAACATCTTTAATAAAATATGTTCTAATGTTCTACACTTAATAATATATGATCCCTAAAATATGAGATATATTATTACAGGTATTAAGTGCGTTGTATTAAAAAAAAATTTTAAGTCTTTTAAAAGGAATAATACATAAATTGAATTCAACGATCAGTATTTCAATTAAAGCCAGGGATGCCAGGCTGGGTCTATACGGCACAGATTATCGATGTTGGTTGCCGATTGTATTAGCATAGAAATCTTTTTATTTTCAATGCTATCAAAATAAGAAATTTTATTAAAACGCGTCATAATAGTATCCACTGATGAATTCACAACGCTAACTGTGTGATCCATATAGTTTCCTTCGGAATATCGGCATTCTGAAGCATCTTAGTTTACATTCTCTGACTCCTTTTTTTTGCAAAGCCATTATATCGACTCTTAAAATAGTTTGTAATATAGAACCAAGCTTATAATTTGGTTCAATAATGGTTAATTCGACCAAAAAAAGGCATATTTTCATGAATTTTTTCACACGTTATGTTAGATAATGTTAGATAAATTATTTTATTATTATATCAAATTTTCATTAAAAAAAATTAAAAAATGAGCCGTCTGCGGCCAATCCCGTAGGCGTTTCCAAAAAAAGAGGCTTTGCGGTGAACAGCATAACTCATTACAGGATCATCAGAAAATTTTTAAAAACAAATGTCCATTAGTTAAGATGTTTTTTAAGGTAATCAGGTTGAGTTTTTTTGTTGTTAATTTTTGGATTTTTGGTAATACTTTGAAGTCAAAAACGTGTTTTAAAAATTGGATATATTAGTTATTATAAAATAAAAAATAAGAAAAAAAGCTCGACCTGATTACCTGCGGATTTAGGTACAGAAATAATGTGCAAAATTTCAGACTGATCGGTACATTAGATTTCGATGGACACTGTTCACCGACTTAAAAAAACATACTTTTCAGGAGAACGATTTAAAGTTTTGGATAGGTATAGAGACGGCAGGGACAGACCCTCGTTCAACATTCTTGACATTCTACATTAATAAATAAAAATAAAAATCGAAAAAAAAATTTAAATACCATATCCCTCCCTTAACCAACAAAAACATGTTGGGATATAATATATAACCCCAATAATTTACTTTAACACAGTTTTATATCAGTTATTTATAATTTTATTAAGTTGTTTTATAGTCTCTGGTCAAGATCACTGCTGGCTTTCAACTGAACTCGCTCTCAGCTCACGACACGCACCAACCCCCGACTCTCTGAGAGAGTGAGTGTGGTGAGATCACAAGAGAGAGAGCAAGCCCAGTGAGAGCAAGCTCTACAACAACAATAATGTTCACCATAATATAATCTCCAACTTTGTACTCTAAACTATCTTTCCTTTTCTCATTATATCTTCTTTCGTTGTCATTTTGTAATTTGTTTTGCGATTCCACTCCATTTTTCCTAATTTTGTCTAAATCTCTAACATCTCTAACATCACTAACATTATCTAATTCTTCTAACTTTTGCCTCAATTCACCAATAACTTTTCCTTTCTGTTCGATTCCAAACCACATTTTACTCGGCATTTGTGCAATGCTTCTTTGCTTTGTATTGTTCAATGAAAATTCAACGTCCTCAACAACTGTATCCCAATGCAGTCCTTTTTCCGGATCTGCTAATTTAGCTATCATTGGCCCTATTATTCGATTAATTCTTTCCACCTGCCCATTGGCCTGAGGTGACCCAGTCGCAATTTTCACGTGCTTAATATTATATTCTTCGACAAATTTTCCAAACTCTTCCGATGTAAAACAACTTCCTCTGTCCGAAACGATACATGTTGGCCTGCTATATGACCTAAAATAATCTTTCATTGCTATAATGACTTCTTTTGTGTTCGTCGTCTTTGTTGCATATAGCCTAACATATTTAGTAAAACCGTCTATCACCACAAACAGATGTTTCCTTGATCTTCCATTATCAATCGGTCCGTAATGATCGATATGTATAATATCGAATGGCACATTCCCTTTTGGTATGCTATGCCACATTCCTTCCCCTTTTCCTGACTTCGGCGAATATGCCACACATCTCAAACAATTATCAATATGCCTAACAACTTTTTCTTTCATATTCGGAAACCAATACGTCCCAACAATAGCATCCATAACCTTATCTCGTCCTAAATGACCTAGTTCCTTGTGATATTTGTATAATATCTTGTCCTCAATTTCTCTTGGCACACAGAATAACAATTTCCCATCATTTGATTTTCTATAGATAACTCCATTCCTCATCTCAAACATTTTATCTTCCTCTTTTTCTAACTTTTTCCTAACATCTTTTAACTTCTCATCTTTCGCTTGACAAATAATTCAATTGTCTTCAAATTTATTCGCTTCTACTACCAGTATATTCGTATTCCTACTTAACGCGTCTACGTGTTGCATAAGTTTTCCCTATTTATGAACTAACTCAAAGTCATACTCAAGCAATTCTAATGCCCATCGTGCAATTCGAGGATTTAACTCAATCCTATTTAATGTTAACGTCAGTGAGTTACAGTCAGTAACTATTCTAAATCTTCGTAAAGCATAAATGATTGCTAACGTTTCAAGTTCAAAACTGTGATAGTTTGCTTCATCTTTTGTTGTGGCCTTTGAAAAATAAAAAATAGGGTGCAACTTTTTATCCTCTTTTCTTGGTAGTAATACTGCCCCAAAACCTTGTGCGCTTGCATCTGTATGCAATTCTATCTCGTCTTTGTAATAGTATAATCCTAACACTGGCGCTTCCACTTACATTTTCTTAAGCATCTCAAAACATTGTAATTCCTTTTCTTCAAACACAAACTCTTTATCTTTCTTTAACAAGTCATATAATGGCTTTGCGATCATCGAAAAATTCTTAATGAATCTCATAAAATACGAACATAATCCTAAAAAGCTTCTAACACCATGTACTTTATCTGGAACAGGGAAATCTCTAACAGCTTCTATTCCTTTGTCATTAGCTTGTATTCCTTTGCTGGTTACTAAAAATCCTAAATATTGCACACTTGCTTGTAAAAACTCACACTTGTCCATTCTCAATTCTAGTTTGTTTCTTGCTAAACGATCAAAAACTTCTCTAAGAACATTTAAATGTTCCTGTATCTCTTTACTAGCGATCATAATATCGTCCATATATATTACTACTTTACCCTCCCTTATCATGTCTGCAAAAAATGTATTAATAAATCGCTGAAACACCGCAGGAGCATTTTTTAGCCCCATTGGCATCCGCATAAACTCAAATTGTCCTAATGGCGTCATAAATGAGGTATATTTAATTGAGTCTCTATCCACGAACACATGAAAATAGCCATGTTTTAAATCTAATTTCGAAAATATTGTTTTATTTACCAAAGTGTCTAACAAATCGTCAATTAAAGGTAAAGGTTAGTTATTTTTAACCATTGTCTTATTAAGTTTTCGATAATCCACACATAGTCGTAAGTCGCCTGTTTTCTTTTTTACTAACACTATTGGAGATGCGTACTCCGATTGACTTGGTCTTATAATTCCCTCGTTTAAGTATTCGTCTAATATAACCTGTAACTTTTCTTTTTCTGTATAAACTAATCGTCTGGGCGAACAACTGAATGGTTTAGAATCCTCTAATCTTAGTTTTATTTCACATCTAACTTCGGGTTCCTTTGGTCTTTGTTAATTTACATAACAACTTTCTACCATTCTAACAAACTGACACCTAACATTATAATTCACTTGATTGCCAATTTTGTAATCTGGACTTTCATCTGTTATATTAATATTAAATAATTCCTTTTCCACTAAATCTATTTCATTTGTGTTCATGACTTTTTTTCATCTTTAACTTTACTAAAAATTTCTTTAATCATTTGCCGATTATCGCTCATGTTATTACTTCCTATCCGGCCCTCATTTCTAACAATACCGCTAAAAGTCTGATTTTCATTACTAACATTATCACTAATTATCTGATTTTCATTACTAACATTTTCACTAATTATTTGATTTTCATTACTAACGTTTAAAAGGTTTTCTATGTTCGCGACCGTAACCATTTTCAAGGAGTCGAGATTTAAATTAATATTACATGCTTCTATAAAGTCTCTTCCCAGTATTACATCATGACTCAGAGACATGTTTGCCACAATCACTAAATGAAAAAGTATTTTATTTAAATTCTTCTCAACGTAACATAATATTTTTCTATACGTTTCTAGATAACTTTTATTTAATCCATGGTATAAACTTAAAACGGGTAATTTGCAGAAATTATCTGGTATTTTGGATATTTTTATCAATGAAATCGGGCTTCCTGTATCTATGAGGCATTCTGTAATTAACCTGGTATTAGTATCGTTCATAAAATTAATTTCAAAGTATCTTACATAATTGTTTTTGCCTCCGGGCTTATTTTTGTTTTTTAAGCAGGTTGCCACGAAGTGTCCCATCTCGCCGCACGCATAGCAAGATCTCTTCTCCCGTTATGATTTCCTGCATTCGAATGCCCAGTGTCCTTTGGCATTGCAATTATAACAACGCGTCTCTTTGTTGTCCTGGAAGTGCGCCACTGTCGTTGTTCCTCCAAAACGTACGGATTTGGGCAAGCTAACATCAGCAAATGCTCGCTTTATTTGTCTAACATTTTCAAAACATTGAATGTGCGCCTGATTACGCAGCCCTTGATTTGGGATTCCCTCAATAATGCAGCCTAACATCTCTTTCTGCATCCATATTATCTTGCTGATCATCAACTTTTTAACGTAGCGCCCAGTTATATCATAGATACTGGCGATATTATTCATTTGAGTAACCCATTTGCGGGCACACGATTCACCAGCAAAGTCACTCAATACTTGCATTGCCATTCCCAACGAAATATCAATGCTCTGATTAAAATTGAACTCCATGTTTTCTTTGGCGACGTTGCCCTTTTTTACCATACGTGCGCTGCTAATTGCGTCGTTGAAACTCTCTGCACACTTTTGATTGCCTTCCTTCTGTTCGCCGCCTTTTTCGTTGCTTCTTTGACCCTTTTCTTTCTTTTCAGTGCTGCCGCCAACTTCGCCAATGCTGCCCATAGCTTCTTCGTACTCATCGATTTCTCCGTCTTCGCCGTTACTCTCATCGACTCCTCTTCTCCTCTCCTCTTCGTAATTCTCGATGCCGCCGTCCTTGTCGTTTCTTTTGTCGCCGTCTTCGTCGCAATCCTCGATGCCGCCGTCTTTGCCGTTTCTTTTGTCGCTATCTTCTTCTTCGAAATTTCCGATGCCGCCGTCTTTTTCGTTGCTTTTGGCGCCATCATCTTCGGAATTCTCGATGCCGCCGTCTTTTCCGTTACTTTGGTCGCCGTCTTGGTTCCTTTTTTGTACACATATTTCATCAACCTTATTGCGTATTTCGGTCGGAAGTTTGCTAAGACGTAAAATTAATTCACGTTTTGTACCCGTCGTTGATAACTTTAGTACACTTAACCACTTTTTTAACTGTTCAATCGATTCTTCGTTTAAATCCATTTTGTTTTGTTAAATTTTAACTTTATTAGTTTTAAGTATTTTCTCTTTTTTTTTTTAAATTTATTTGGCTTGTGATCGGCCCACTTCTGATTTTGTAGAGATATAATATATTTACTTACTTATTTACTTACTTATATTTACTTTAACACAGTTTTATATCAGTTATTTATAATTTTATTAAGTTGTTTTATAGTCTCTGGTCAGGATCACTGCTGGCTTTCAACTGAACTTGCTCTCAGCTCACGACACGCACCAACCCCCGACTCTCTGAGAGAGTGAGTGTGGTGAGATCACAAGAGAGAGAGCAAGCCCAGTGAGAGCAAGCTCTACAACAACAACAATGTACTTTAAGAATATACAAGAATGTTCTAGAAGGAATATAGTAACTTATATATACATACATACTACTACGTAGCCATCCTGCTACAAACACAAAGTGCTCAGTCTTTCTCGCGATGCTTAATTCCGAATTCTTACAGCGTACTTTAAAAGAAAAGAAAAATAGTGGTACAATTAATTTTAGTTGTCACATAAAACTCGAAATGGGTCAAAACGGGAGTAGTTTGACCTGGCATTTTCCAGTGCTAGTGGCCGAAATCGTCGAGTTGGTCTAGAAGGAGCATTCCACTTAATGGACGTTATCAGGTGAAATGAGTCCACACCGCCAGTAAAAAGCTTGTAAAGGAAGATCACGCCAGTATATATTTGACGGTACCTTAAAGTTGGCAGATTCAAAAGACACAGCCTTTCTCTGCAGGAAGGTAGCCGGCTTCTAGAGTCCCAGTTCAACCCACCTGATATTAATTATTATTATTATTAATAAATACACCAAATAGCAAAGGACCAAGATGGCTACCTTGAGGTACCCCTGAGCTTACAGTTACAATTTTAGAAAGTACATCATTAAATTGTACCTATTGGGAACGACCAGTAAAATATGATTCAGTCTTACTGCCCTTCTAATGAAGTGGTATAATTAAGGACTCGTTCCAAACAGCCGGAAAATTGCATAAATGGATGGTTTCTTCGAAAATTATTGTTAGTGAAACAGAAAGTTAATCTATGAAATATTTTAGAACGGAGCTGGGCGCCATGTCGGGACCTGGAAAATAAGACAGCTTTATCGAGGATTGGCTGCGAATGACATGACAATATATAGTCCGTTGTAACGAACTGATTTGTATATGTCTGCTCGCTACGAAATTTGTGCGGCTAGCTCAGTATAGTTGTGTGTTCGTCCCACCAAATTTTTATAAGCGTGACCGCCCAGTAGATCAGTGAGAAAGCTCAGAATTCATGGGTTCTTAGTGGGTTTGTTACGGGAGTAATATTACAGTGATACTGCGGGTTCGGCTGGCCTTGATTTCGCCATTTTGACGGCTCCTGGTCGCCTTGATGACTGGGTGCTCCCCTCGTTGGCTGGGTGATCCGGTTCCGTAGCTTCCTGTAGCTTCCTCGACGATCCTTGAAGCTCCCTAAACGCGCTGAAGCTGAAGACGCTTGGCTTTCCGCGTCTCTGATGCGTGGGATCGACGACTATTCGTAGCGCCTTAGACTCGCCAGGAGATCAGCTTCGCGGGTTTAGGGAAGCGTCACCGTTCTCAGACTATGGTGAACAGAGGCCGCGATCTCCAGGAATCTCTCCATTCGATACACCCTGGCTCTGTCCCGTACGGTCCCACTAGTGTCTAACTCAGTTCGCAATGGCAGTCCAAGTTACGCAGGGATGCTGCTGAGCGCTCGACGTAGCGATCTTGCTCTTTGTAGGCTCCCACGGCGCTGCTTCCGGCGATTCGACTTGTTGTTGTTCACTTGTAGTTTACTGTACTGGCTACTTGCTCACTTTGGTATCTGGACTGATCTTGATAGATTGACTCATCGTGATCGACTGATCCTGTTGCCAGCGCTCGGCGGCCTTATATAGGGGACGTTATTTCCCTCTTTCGCTCTGCCCACTGGATCTCTCAACTTCAGGTCCAAAGTCCGTAGCCCCTGCTTGACCCACTTATCTTTCACGCACGGCCTTAAGTTGTATTCCTGCGTGTTGCTGCCGCTCCACTTATTCTTTTGGTGCCTGTGACACGCCTGTGCGTCGCTCCGCTGCTGAGATGTGGCACTTGTCCTCCTGGACCAAATTCCACAGTTCCGGGTTTTCCCATTTTGCACACGGCACTCTGGCTCTGCCTGCTAAGTCTCCACTCTCTCACTCTCCGCTCCCTGATCTTCAAACTCTCTTTGCCAGAGTTCTCTCTCCTAACCTCGAAGTCTCCAATCTCTCATTCTACACTTCTCGGTCTCCAAACTCTCACTCTCCAAACTCTCTATTTGAAAGTTTCTCTCCATTTGCTCTTCGCCGCGCCAGTACTACGCTAATTCGCCGCGTAACTGGTAAGCGGCCGGGCATCCGTAATTTTACCTGCTGGAATTTGTGGGGAGTTATTCAACTCCTCACATTCCGCCCTTACTTCGGAAAACTATAAAAACTCGTTCCTACTCGCCGGCGTTTCCTCGTGTATTCTAGCAGTTGAGTGTTCCCTCGTTGCTCCATCGCTGCTCCCTCGACGCTCGCTCGACGCTTTCAACTCCGTGAGTTTCTACGGCGCCGGTCGTCCTCTTTGCAGCAATTTTGAATCTCACGCGCCAATCCTCCATCAGGTCCCACTGGGCATCGATACCCATCAGCTATCGATAACCCAGCGGGCCTTCCTTCAAGTTTCCCGCGCTGTTTTCCCGTCTGGTCCCACTGATCATCGATACCCATCAGCTATCGATAGCCCAGCGGAACTCCCCATGATCTCGACACCCATCGCCTATCGATATCGCTGGGGCGGCGTTGCCACTTGATTGCTTGCGATATTCACCATGATATTTCCATATTTCGTGTGCCCATCGATCGCACGATTGTCCGTGCCTATCGACAGCCCTATCGAGGAGCCCCCGTCCCTAGTTCATGGTGAGCTTGCACAATTGTTTTTGCAAGTGCAAGTTTCGGTATTTGTGTTTTTGTTTCTAACATTTTTTCCTTCCAGATGTCTTCAACCTATATTCTTCCTCGCCCTTGGATTTGGGGTCAATGCCCCTGACATGTTCGAACCGGAACCGTGTATTGCCGCATTCTGTCAGCAAATGAGATTGTTTACCACTTTGGTTGTGGTGAGTTGCCAGTTTGGCTGACCGGCATTTTCATCGGTTTATTTTTTTTATTCCAGCCGGTTACGGTTCGCTTTGTGTTCTTCTAGCGTCCTTCATCGTGATCCGATGCTCGGCCATGTTCGATGTTCCTGTCATGGTGTTCAAGTCGGCTAGTTGCGCCTCCAGGAATTTCGTTGTGTCGTTAGCTTTTCCTCGAGCCAACCGTTATATCGGTTTCTGGCCGGTATTGTGATCTCGTGCCCGGCACACTTTATTTCTGTTCCAACTTGCGTGAGGAAATTCCATCTTTACACCAACGAATCCACTACCCCTGGTAGAATCAGCAGGCTCATGGTCAATCGCTTGCTTCCGAATGCAATTTCTACCTCCAGCTGTGCATTAATTCCGCCGCATCTCCCGTCTGCCAACTTAACTTGCCCTCTTGTCCTTGTGATCTTTCCGTGCGGTCATACGGTGCGTTGGTTGCCTGTTGCCGGTGGTCTTTGGTTGTTCCCACGAGGTTCCTGGTCGCCAGTGTCCTCGCACTTTATGCACATGGTTTGCGCCGGAGCTGCTGGATTTGCCCTGGCGAATTTGTTCTCCTGGGCAAATGTCTCACGTTCCTTCTCCAGTTCCTCATACTAGTCGGCTAGGTCCATGAGTGTATCTAGGTCCTTTGACTCAGTGTGCAGTTCTCCCGGATGATGTTGAGGGACTCTCTCGGCGAATAACTAAGTGGCCTCATCATAGTCTGCATGTCGATGATGTAGTCCTTGAACGACTCCCCGTAGCCTTGCTTCCTGTGCCTGACTTGGTCCGAAAGCTTGGAGAAAAAGTCGCTCGGCAGGAAATAGGTGTGAAAACTCTCGATGAATTCCGCCCAGGTTCGCCACTGTTTGTTGTTGGAGATGAACCACTTCAATGCCTTCCCGTTAAGTAGTTCTGGCATAGCGCGGGGAATTATATCCAAATCCAGGCCGTATGTGTTTGCGGACCACTCCACTTTTTCTAGAAACTCGAACGGTTTCTCAATGCCGTCGAACTTAAATTACGATTCGCGGACTAGTTTCGCGACCTTGGCATAGTCTGGTTGGCTGGATGTCGCTATCGGTGCTGTCGTTTTCCTTTCCCGGCTTCGGTGTCTCTTTTGACTCTCCTTTTGCATGTTGTCAAAGCTCAGACTTGCCACTAGGTCTTCCCCTTCGGCGGGTGTCAGTGTGATGCTTGGGTTTGTTTTCTGGGGGTATGCTGCCTCCAACTCGATCCAGATCGCGACAAGTTTTGGGTCCTTCTCCGTCTCATAATAGTATTCTGAAAATGCCCTTCTCTTGTCTTCTGCTTTACCTTTCAGAGCGATGCCTAGCCTCTGTGCGACGTAGGCGAAGTCCTCTGCCTTAAGGCGGTTAATCCACTTCTTTCCCATTCTGCTTTAAGTCGCTTTCACTGCTGGTTTGTTTATGTTTAAGTTTGTTTATGTCTCATCGCTACGAAATTCGTGCGGCTAGCTCAGTATTGTTGTGTATCACTATATTTATATAAAGCTCTGAATTCACGGGTTCTTAGTAGGTTTATTACGGGAGTAATAGTACAGTGATACTGCGGCTGGGTGCTCCGGTTCCGTAGCTCCCTGTAGCTCCCTCGACGATCCTGAAGACGCTTGGCGTTGCTCGTATCTGATGGGTGGGATCGACGACTACTCGTAGCGGCTTAGACTCGCCAGGAGATCAGCTGCGCGGGGGTTTAGAGAAGCGTCACCGTTCTCAGACTAGGGTGAACAGAGGCCGCGATCTCCCTGGCTCTGTCCCGGACGGTCCCACTAGTGTCTAACTCAGGTCGCACTGGCAGTCCAAGTTACGCAGGGATGCTGCTGAGCGCTTCACTTCGCTTCAACGCCCTAGTTTCACCCCTTTGTTTATCGTCCGTGGCGCTGGCTGACAATATCCTTCACTCTGCTCCTGGGAATGCTGGCTGCGCGGCTGGACGTAGCGTGGCTTCTGGTACTCGGGATCTTGGACATACGCCGATCCGGGACCACACGACTTGGCTTCGGGGCTCTACTGGAGTTCTCCCCCCGAGACCACAAACGATTGATCGATCTCCCTTCTGGCTGATAGGTTTCTCCCTTAGTTCACGATTCCTTGTCGCAGGCTTACACCCAGACGAGCTGCGTGGACTTGGTTGAGACAGAAATGAAATGGATCGCCTTGACCTAGCCGTGTGATGCCCTCTGGACCTCAGCTACCTGCGTCTCAATTCGGAGATTCCTGGTGATTCAATCCCGAACGTCTCGACGTAGCGATCTTGCTCCTTGTAGGCTCCGACGGCGCTGCTTCCGGCGATTCGACTTGTTGTTGTTCACTTGTAGTTTACTGTACTGGCTGACTTGCTCACTTTGGTATCTGGACTGATCTTGATAGATTGACTCAACATGATCGACTGACCCTGTTGCCAGCGCCCGGCGGCCTTATACAGGGAACCGTTATTTCCCTGTTTCGCTCTGCCCACTGGATCTCTCCTTTTCAGGTCCAAAGTCCGTAGCCCCCTGCTTGACCCACTTATCTTTCACGCACGGCCTTAAGTTGTATTCCTGCGTGTTGCTGCCGCTCCACTTATTCCTTTGGTGCCTGTGACACGCCTGTGCGTCGCTCCGGTGCTGAGATGTGGCACTGTGGACCAAATTCCACAATTCCGGTTTTTCCCATTTTGCACACGGCACTCTGGCTCTGCCTGCTAAGTCTCCACTCTCTCACTCTCCGCACCCTGATATTCAAACTCTCTTTGCCAGAGTTCTCTCTCCTAACATCGAAGACTCCAATCTCTCATTCTACACTTCTCGGTCTCCAAACTCTCTATTTGGTCCCACTGGCCATCGATACCCATCAGTTATGGATAGCCCAGCGGAACTCCCCATGATATCGACACCCATCGGCTATCGATATCGCTGGGGCGGCGTTGCCACTTGATCGCTTACGATATTCACCATGATATTTCCATATTTCGTGTGCCCATCGATCGCACGATTGTCCGTGCCTATCGACAGCCCTATCGAGGAGCCCCCGTCCCTAGTTCATGGTGAGCTTGCACAATTGTTTTTGCAAGTGCAAGTTTCGGTATTTGTGTTTTTGTTTCTAACATTTTTTCCTTCCAGATATCTTCAACATATGTTCTTCCTCGCCCTTGGGTTTGGGGTCAATGCCCCTGACATGTTCGAACCGGAACCGTGTATGGCCGCATTCTGTCAGCAAATTACATTGTTTACCACTTTGGTTGTGGTGAGTTGCCAGTTTGGCCGACCGGCATTTTCATCGGATTATTTTTTTTATTTCAGGTTTTTCCAGCCGGTTACGGTTGTGACGAGTCATAAAACTACCCACAACTCTCGAGGCAGGAGAGCCCCTAGCAACAGCGAAGGCAGCGAGAATGCGGCAGAATCCAAGGGCATCCAGGTCCACCGGTAAATACTGGACCTTGGACCCAGCCAAAGCGGAGAGACCGCAAAAAAACGGTGCCGCGCTGGACCTTGGACCCACGTCGCCAAAGGGCAATAAGGTCGAACGGTAAAACCGTGGACTTTGAAACGGCGCAAAGAGGATGCACCGTGAATTAACGGGACATCTTGGACCTTGGACCCGATGCGTGCCGTGTGCAAAGGGACGCACTTGGACATTGAACCCTAGCGAGCCGTGTGCAAAAAGGGAAATAACGGGACAACGCCGCAGCCTATAAAAGGACGGCGCAGACGCAGCTCGAAACAGACAAACAAGATACGCGAGCGGAAATGCGAGTGCGTGGCCGTGAGAGTACCGTGGAAACCGAGTGCTCAATGCCCAGATCAAGATACCAGAGTCAAGACGCTAGACTGCAACGGTGAGATCTGCAGGACACAGAAATTGGAGTGGAGACGAGTGCAGGACAGGAGCAGTCGAGAGAAGGACGAGCTACCGGCAGGGTAAGCGCGGATCAAGAGTTTGTGCCAGGTCGGGGTTACGGTGGACTGACGATAAAGCTGAATCCTCGGATTTGACCTGTCGGTACATTTGTTTCTCAGGCTAGAGCCAGACCGACCCCAGGGAACACGACGGAACAGGTGATCCCAGGATCATTCTGGTCGGACTCGAAAGGAAGGTTGTACAGACTTTTGAGTCCTACAAGCCGGGTGGAACTGGAGAGACGCCGTTGGAGAACGACGCCGCAGGAGTCCACAAGCAGCACGAAGGGATACGAGAGCAGCGACGCCGTCGAGGAGCGCCGCCGAAAAAAGCACGAAGTGAATCTTGAGCCGAGGAAGGCACGTCGCCGACCAGGCAAGCCGCAACAGCCAGCTGACGAAGAAACCAATTCCAGCGAAAAGAAAACCTAATAAAGTTTTCCGATTTGTCCCAATCGGATATCACTGCATTTTTTTGGGTCGCGGGAAGTCATGCAAAACAAATTTGGTGGGACGAACACACAATATCTCTGAGCTAGTCGCGGCGTTTACGTAGTAACCCAACAGTTGAAAACGGTGCGTTACAACCTTTCCATCATGTAAAGACATGAAAAGTTCCTTACACGGTATAACCCTGAAGCTGTACCGTCCCCCCCTTTCTACGGGGAAATATAGAAGCTTTCCTGCCAACACTGTGACCTTGTGTATTCTGTGTATCCTTGCAGCTTCTTCGGCGGTTCCCAGGAGTTTTCTCGGCTGTTCCCTGAAGTTTCCTCGGCGTTTTCTAGTAGTATCCTTGGAGTCTTGTAGTATCCTTGGAGTTTTGTAGTATCCTTGGAGTTTCGTAGTATCCGTGCAGTTTTGTAGTATCCATGGAGTTATCTTTGTTTCCTTAGAGTTTTGTAGTATCCTTGCAGTTTCCATGCTGTTACTTGTCAGCTGTTTCCGTCTGATGCTATTGCTCGTTCGTGTCTTGTGTTTCTTGCTGTTTAAGCTCGCTTATATGTATGGTCCGCTCTTTCTTTGTATTTACATGGCGTATTTTTGCATATTACACACGAAACGAAATCCACGACCTGGTATGGCCCGTCGTACCTAGGAGCCAACTTTGCTGCAAATCCTTCGGCTGCTTTTGATAAGTAGTGTTCTTTGGCCCACACGACGTCACCCACTGCAGGTGTCCATAGCCTTCTCCTCAGATTACAATGCCTGGCTTGGGAGGCTTTTTCGCCTTACAATCTCGAAGAAGTGGTTTCAGTCGCTCGTCCTGTCCCTAACGTTTCTCGATCGTATAGGGCGCTCGGTAGTCTGGGCTCTCTGCCTTGGGTAAGAAACGCCGGGGTGTAGTTAGTGGATTCCGAAACGCTGTTGCTTACTGCAAGCATGATTTCCGGCCATTTCTCGTCCCAATTTCTCTGGTTCTGTCCGGCGAACTGCGCATTCTTTGTCATTTACGGTCCTATTCGCTCGCTCGGTCGGGTTCTCTTGCGGGGTATATGGAGCTGTGTTGTTTAATACCCATATCGGCTAGGAAACCCTTGAAGATTCGGCTGGCAAACTGTACTCCGTTTTGACCACCATAGGGATCCCATACCTTGCGATTATTCGTTCTCTGAAAGCTTTCTTTAGTGATTCGGGCGTCGCGCTGCGCAGTAATACTAACTCAGTCCACTTGGAGAACCGGTCTATCAGTACTAGCAACATTTGGTTGCCGTGCTTTGAACGCGGCAGGGGTCCGACGAAGTCCGCACATACTTTTGCCCATGGTTCCTCGTGCACCTGCGTTAGCATTTTGCCAGCCGCCTGCATTTGATTCGGCTTGAATCTCATGCATACCTCGCATTTTCTCACATGAGCTCGGGTGTCTCTGTGCATACCAGGCCAATAATATCGGGCTGCTAGGTGTGCAATCGTCCTTCGGCTTCCTTCGTGGCCCGCAGAAGGGCCACGTCGCGACATCTTCGCTGCCTGCTCTATGGGGTATATTTCGATATAAAGTGTCACCTTCCACCTTGGATCCTTATTTTCTCGCGCATTTCTTGAGTCCAGCTGCATGCTGCAGATGCTGCAGGTGGCGGACAGGTCGTCCGCCACCACGTTAAGCTGTCCTTTCCGGTACGCTATCTCGAAGTCGCACTGCTGTAACTCCAGGTCCCATCTCGCGATCCTTCCTGAAGGGCCTTTAATGTTGTTTAGCCACTTCAGGGCCATATAGTCTGTTACTACTTTAAAGTGGTAACCTTCCAAATATGGATTTAGCTTTCGGATCGTCCAAGCAATCCTTCTCGGTCGTCGAGTAAATCTTCTCGGCGCCGTTGAGCGTTCGGCTTGAGTAATTTATTACCTTTTCACCTTTCTCCGTTTCCTGGGTCAGTATTGCCCCGATACCGTAGTCGCTCGCGTCCGTTTGCAGGGTGAACGGTTTGTCGAAGTCCGGGCATGCAAGTACGGGGTCTGCAACGAGTCTTGCTTTGACCTCTTCGAATGCCATCTGATGTTCCAGTGTCCACACCCACTTGTTGCCCTTGCCTAGCAAATCGTTGAGTGGTTTGACTATTTTTGCGAAGTCTGGTACAAACCGCCGGTATCATGACGCCACGCCCAGGTACTGTCAGAGTTCTCTTACTGTCGGTGGTGGTTCTAGTTCTGCGATGGCTGCCACTTCTTCTGGGTCTGTGCCTATCCCTTCGCTAGTCACTCGATGACCTAGAAATAAAAGTTCCTTCTTGAAGAATTAGCATTTTTCCGGGTTTAGCCTCAGATTTGCTTCTTTTAGCCGCCGAAACACTTCTCTTAGGTTCGCTTTGTGTTCTTCTAGCATGCGTCCGATCACAATTATGTCGTCCTGGTAGGCGAAAGGGAGGGGTGTCCTTCGTCCTTCATCGTGATCCGATGCTCGGCCATGTTCGATGTTCCTGTCATGGTGTTCAAGTCGGCTAGTTGCGCTTCCAGGAATTTCGTTGTGTCGTTAGCTTTTCCTCGAGCCAACCATTGTATCGGCCGGTATTGTGATCTCGTGCCCGGCACGCTTTATTTCTGTTCCGACTTGCGTGAGGAAATTCCATCCTTACACCAACGAATCCACTACCCCTGGTAGAATCAGCAGGCTCATGGTCAATTGCTTGCTTTCGAATGCGATTTCTACCTCCAGCTGTGCATTGATTCCGCCGCATCTCCCGTCTGCCAACCTAACTTGAAACTAGAAACTCGAACGGTTTCTCAATGCCGTCGAACTTAAATTACGATTCACGGACTTGTTTCGCAACCTTGGCATAGTCTGGTTGGCTGGATGTCGCTATCGGTGCTGTCGTTTTCCTCTCCCGGCTTCGATGTCTCTTTTGACTCTCCTTTTGCATGTTGTCAAAGCTCTTGCCACTAGGTCTTCCCCTTCGGCGGGTGTCAGTGTGATGCTTGGGTTTGTTTTTTGGGGGTATGCTGCCTCCAACTCGATCCAGATCGCGACAAGTTTTGGGCCCTTCTCCGTGTCACGATAGTATTCTGAAAATGCCCTTCCCTTGTCTTCTGCTTTACCTTCCAGAGCGATTCCTAGCCTCTGTGCGACGTAGGCGAAGTCGTAGGCGGTTAATCCACTTCTTTCTCATTATGCTTTAAGTCGCTTTAACTGCTGGGACAATCACATCTTGGGCACCAGATGTAACGAACTGATTTGTTTATGTCTGCTCGCTACGAAATTCGTGCGTCTAGCTCAGTACTGTTGTGTGTCACTATATTTATATAAAGCTCAGAATTCACTGGTTCTTAGTAGGTTTATTGCGGGAGTAATAGTACAGTCATACTGCGGCTGGGTGCTCCGGTTCCGTAGCTCCCTATAGCTCCCTTGACGATCCTTGAAGCTCCCTGAAGACGCTTGGCGTTGCTCGTCTCTGATGCGTGGGATCGACGACTACTCGTAGCTGCTTAGACTCGCCAGGAGATCAGCTGCGCGGGGGTTTAGAGAAGCGTCACCGTTCTCAAACTAGGGTGAACAGAGGCCGCGATCTCCCTGGCTCTGTCCCGGACGGTCCCACTAGTGTCTAACTCAGGTCGCACTGGCAGTCCAAGTTACGCAGGGATGCTGCTGTGTAAACGAACGGTCCGCCCTAGCTTCACCCCTTTGTTTATCGTCCGTGACGCTGGCTGACAATATCCTTCACTCTGCTCCTGGAAATGCTGGCTCCGCGGCTGGACGTAACGTGGCTTCTGGTAATCGGGATCTTGGACATACGCCGATCCGGGACCACACGACTTAACCGCAGGGCTCTCCTGAAGTTCGCCACTCGAGACCACAAACGATTGATCGATCTCCCTTCTGGCTGATAGGTTTCTCCCTGAGTTCACGATTCCTTGTCGCAGACTTACACCCAGGCGAGCTGCGTGGACTTGGTTGAGACAGAAATGAAATGGATCGCCTTGACCTAGCCGTGTGATGCCCTCTGGACCTCAGCTACCTGCGTCTCAATTCGGAGATTCCTGGTGATTCAATCCCGAACGTCTCGACGTAGCGATCTTGCTCCTTGTAGGCTCCCACGGCGCTGCTTCCGGCGATTCGACTTGTTGTTGTTCACTTGTAGTTTACTGTACTGGCTGACTTGCTCACTTTGGTATCTGGACTGATCTTGATAGATTGACTCAACATGATCGACTGACCCTGTTGCCAGCGCCCGGCGGCCTTATACAGGGAACCGTTATTTCCCTCTTTCGCTCTGCCCACTGGATCTCTCCACTTCAGGTCCAAAGTCCGTAGCCCCTGCTTGACCCACTTTTCTTTCACGCACGGCCTTAAGTTGTATTCCTGCGTGTTGCTGCCGCTCCACTTATTCTGTTGGTGCCTGTGGCACGCCTGTACTTCGCTCCCCTGCTGAGATGTGGCACTTGGCCTCCTGGACCAAATTCCACGGCAGAGTCCAAAGTCCGGTGCAGTTCCGCTATTTCCCATTTTGCTCACGGCACTCTGGCTCTGCCTGCTAAGTCTCCACTCTCCGCTCCCTGATCTCTAAACTCTCTTTGCCAGAGTTCTCTCTCCTAACCTCGAAGTCTCCAATCTCTCATTCTACACTTCTCGGTCTCCAAACTCTCACTTTCCAAACTCTCTACTTGAAAGTTTCTCTCCAATTGCTCTTCGCCGCGCCGCTACTACGCATATTCGCCGCGTAACTGGTAAGCGGCCGTCCATTCGAAGTTTTAGCTGGGGGAATTTGTGGGGAGGTATTCAACTCCTTACACCGTGTGGGCTGCCTGATAGGAATAGCTAAAGTCGGCTTTTATGTGATTTGGATAAGGAGAATATATGGACTAGAAAAAGTCCGCGAACAGGTTACTGATTCCTTGGTCATTTGACGCTGATATGTTGTTCAAATGAAGAGAAGGTGAAAACACATTGGACTTACGCTTTGAGTTAACAAAAGAGTAAAATAGCTTGGGATTACTAAAATTCATACGGAATTCATATTTGCAGCGTAACAGGTAGCTATTATAGCATTCGCATTAATTGGATTTAGCTACAATGTATTTGCAAAAACCATATTGGAGCTCTGTTTTCACGATCTTCTTATACAGTTGCGTCTTTAAATTTTTTATGTGTGTCAAGTTTTTTGATGACAACGGTGGGCTGGTAGAGGTTTTAATGAATTATAGAAGGAACACGTTTATCAAACAAGGAATACATAATATTGTAAAAGTTTGATACTGAATTTTCAAGCGAAAGTCCTCTTGGGTCAAGGAAGCGGACAGTAAAGAGTAATAGACTTTCCGGAAGCATCGAGTCCGAATCGCTTTTGCAGAAGTATTCGGGAACTGAACCACACTATTTTTGATATTTTGTAGTGTCGGATGATAGGGGATACAATATAAGGTCTAGAAATAAAAAATATTGATTGGGTACGGAATTTACTTGGCCAAGGAATAAGTCAATAAGACCATCTAGGAAATCTATAAATGAAATATTTATTGGACACTATTTCTCATACGGTAGAATTAGGCCAAGCCTCTGTGAAGGCAATAATGCTCGAGTCGAAAGCAGCACTGTTTGCATGCAAACTAGTTAGCTTGCTGAGAAGGCCACAAACATTTTGATAGTGCAAAATGAAATCTAGTTTTTTTTGGAACCGACGAAATTTTATCAAAGAATAGTTCTATACGAGCAAATTCATGAACTACGGTGTCAACCGGCCACAATTCAGGATCTAATTCTTGAAGTACGAATGATTCCGGAAGAATAATTTTAAAAGAAGCAACATTTCGCTTATAAATAAAATTAATTTGGAAATACTGAAGTTGTCGGAAGAGACCTGGAGCATATCACATAGATGTTCCCTAACTTAATCTTCGGTAGTATCAGGGCGAAGCCGAGAGACTAAGATAGCCTTTTTAGCTTCGACTGCCTTCAAGGACACGGCAGCAAGGGGTATACGAATACCACGTAACAAAATTATCAATATAAAAACATTTTTAATAAAATACTTTATTACACTTTTAATTTAAGACTTAAAAATATATTCCACACTTTTTAATATATGATCCCTAAAATATAAGATATATTATTATTACAGTTATTAAGTGCCTTAAATTAAAAAAAAATTGTGAATCTTTTAAAAGGAATAGTACATAAATCGAATTCAACGATCAGTACTTCAATTATAGCCAGGGATGCCAGGCTGGGTCCATACGGCAAAGATTATCGATGTTAGTTGCCGATTGTATTAGCATAGAAATCTTTTTATTTTCAATGCTATCAAAATAAGAAATTTTATTAAAACGCGTCATAATAGTATCCACTGCTGCATTCACAACGCTAACTGTGTGATCCATATAATTTCCTTCGGAATATCGGCCTTCTGAAGCATCTGTTAATTTACATTCTCTGACTCCTTTTTTTTGCAAAGCCATTATTTCGTCTCTTAAAATAGTTTGTAATATAGAACCAAGCTTATAATTTGGTTGAATAAAACATCGAGCTGTAGCCACAATTGCCGCTGATAAAGGTCCAGTTATTCCAATATGTGTTATAAATTCACCAACGTTTGGAGTTAGGCGAAATGGTACTGGTCTGTGTTGATTAAGCTGGCACTTTTCATCATTCAAATCAAACTTGAAATACGAAATGTTCATGAGTCCAGAGTCTTGATGAAGATACATCATATCTGCATTTAGACGAGTAAGATTTAGAGCGTGCTCACATAGAAAAGCCAAAGCCAATTGCAGGGTAATCTAAAAAAGAAGTATACAAATTATTATTTATTTTATTATACTGAAGATTATACAGGTAAAGAAAATATGTAATAATGTTTTTCAAGCATCGATGTTTATTCTGCAATGAAAATTCTGATATAATTCTTTTCTGAACCAAGTTAACCAACAAAAAAACGAGGTGCTTGATCAGTCTTTCTCGCGATGCTAAATTCCGAATTCTTACACCGTCATTTAAAAGAAAAGAAAGATAGTGGTACAATTTATTTTAGTTGTCACATAAAACTCGAAATGGGTCAAAACGGGAGTAGTTTGACCTGGCATTTTCCAGTGCTAATGGCCGAAATCGACGAGTTGGTCTAGAAGGAGCATTCCACTTAATGGACGTTATCAGGTGAAATGAGTCCAAACTGCCAGTAAAAAGCTTGTAAAGGAAGATCACGCCAGTATATATTTGACGGTACTTTAAAGTTGGCAAATTCAAAAGACGCTACCTTTCTCTGCAAGAAGGTAGTCGGCTTTTAGAGTCCCAGTTTAAACCACCTAATATTAATTATTATTATTATGGCTATTATTATTATGGCTAGATGACTACCTTGAGGTATTCCGGAGCTTACAGTTACAATTTTTGAAAGTACATAATTAAATTGTACCTTTTGAGAAAGACCAGTAAGGTATGATTGAATCCACATGAGAAGAATTGGTGGGAAACCAAGAAGACGCAGCTTGTGGATAAGACGCTCATGGCACACGGACTCAAACGCTTTGCTAAAGTCAGTGAAAATTACATCAGTTTGGTTAGAGGATAGAAAGCCTTTATTAATGTAGGTCGTAAATTCCAGTAGGTTAGTTGTACTTAAACAACATTTTGTGAAAACATGTTGATAAGGAGAATGTGGACTAGAAAAAGTCCGTGAACAGGTTACTGAGTCCCTGGTGACTTGACGATGATATGTTGTTCAAATGAAGAGAAGGTGGAAACATATTGGACTTACGCTTTGAGTTAACAAAAGAGTAAAATAGCTTGGGATTACTAAAATTCATACGGAATTCATACTTGCAGCATAACAGCTGGCTATTATAGTATTCGCAATAATTGGATTTAGCTACACTGTATTTGCAAAAACCATATTGGAGCTCTGTTTTCACGATCTTCTTATACAGTTGCGTCTTTAAATTTTTTATGTGTGTCAAGTTTTTTGATGACAACGGTGGGCTGGTAGAGGTTTTAATGAATTATAGAAGGAACACGTTTATCAAACAAGGAATACATAATATTGTAAAAGTTTGATACTGAATTTTCAAGCGAAAGTCCTCTTGGGTCAAGGAAGCGGACAGTAAAGAGTAATAGACTTTCCGGAAGCATCGAGTCCGAATCGCTTTTGCAGAAGTATCGGGAACTGAACCACACTATTATTGATATTTTGTAGTGTCGGATGATAGGGGATACAAATATAAGGGCTAGGAATCTCCAATTCTGATTGGGTATGGAATTTACTTGGCCAAGGAATAAGTCAATAAGACCATCTAGGAACTAGTGCACCGAGATCATCATATGATAGCCAAGATAGTTGAGGAATATTGAAGTTACCCAAAACAATATATAATAACAATGAAGTATCAGCGGATGAGGAAATGTTTCTAATGGAGACGATGTGCTGCAAATATGTAGAAGCTTCGGAAAATGGAGCAATATACGAGCAAGTTACAAAGAGGTTGGAATTATTCAGGCATATTTTTACAGTAATAAGCTCAACATCGTCCGTGTCAGCAATGGACAACGCATGGGACGATAAGTCGGAGGCCAAGCCTCTGTTAAGGCAATAATGCTCGAGTCGAAAGCAGCACTGTTTGCATGCAAACATTTTGATAGTGCAAAATGAAATCTAGTTTTTTGGAACCGACGAAATTTTATCAGAGAATAGTTCTATACGAGCAAACTCATGTACTACGGTGTCAACTGGCCACAATTCAGGATCTAATGCTTGAAGTACGAATGATTCCGGAAGAATAATTTTGAAAGAAGCAACCTTTCGCTTATAAATAAAATTAACTTGGAAACTTGGAAGTTGTCGGAAGTTGTGATCTTCGGTAGTATCAGGGCGAAGCCGAGAGACTAAAATAGCCTTTTTAGCTTCGACTGCCTTTAAGGACACGGCAGCAAGGGGTCTACGAATACCACGTAAGGGAGGAGCAACCTGGATGCTCGGATGAGGCTTTATAGATGCGCGTAAGAAAGGAAATACCTGCTACTGACAAAGCTTTAGCTACTTTCCCGTCAGTGCTGTCATGGCCAGGGGCATTGTTTCGTTTCAGTCGCTTTATTTGCTCTTTAACTATAAGTATTAATCCGATCCATCTCAGATTCGCCTTCGCTATCGGTCTTGTCGCTCATACATTCTGCTGCTTTTAACAGAGTTAAAGCTTCCTTTGGAAAGGTGTTCACTTTTTTTCGGCAAACTTTCGTTTACTAGATTTTATTTGATCGGAGCTAATCAAGAACATATTCAAAATGTCCTGGTTGCTCTTCACCATATCCACTTTTCTCGAATAACATTCTCTGTATTTTTTTAAGTTTAATTAAAGATTTAGATTAAAATTGACTATTTACTTTGTTTAATAATTCACAAGTGCCAACAACAGCTAACTAAAGCAGCTGACTAAAGCAGATGAGCGACACAGCTGAACCAAACAAGGCACCGAAACAGCTTACCAACACCCAGACATTCAAAAATAAAAAAAAGTATTTTTTTGCAACTTTGAATTAAAATAATTGTCTTGGGGCAGAACGGGGCACGAAACCCCTTGGTGGGGACTTAGATATTTATCTCAAGAAGAAACTTGTGGTATAATTTACTATAAAAAAACGTCAAATTTTACAGGTAATTTTAAATACATTTTTTTTAACAGAAATATTAAAAAAAAAAATTTTTAATTGGTAAAAATAGTTAAGGGCTCAAATTTATTATTCCCATTTTCCAAAAGTTGATTTGGTTTATTTTTATTGGAAAAATCATCACTCAAAGTGACAAAGAAATATTAATTTTTCGTATTTTTAAAAACGAAAAAACAAAGATTTATGACCATAATTCTTTCACTTCCTAATGCAGAATTTTATTATCATTCACCACATATAACTCACATTAAGCAAATCCAAAATTTGTTTTTTTAATTAATCGTCACTTTTGGGGTCGCTCACCCCAGTGTGCGCTGTGCTGATTCTTTTTGGCCCATAAGCCTATTACTAACCTTCTTCAAGATTTTTGAGCGAATCCTACATAAGCTCCTGGATGCAATTCCGTATCATCAGTTTGGTTTCAGGAGTCTGCATAACGCTGCTGAGCAAATGCATCGGGTGGTCAGCCATATCCTTAAAGCATTCGAGACGAAAAACTATTGTTGATCAGTATTTCTAGATGTCAAGCAAGCCTTCGATCGAGTCTGGCACTGTGGATTGCTCTATAAGCTGAAACCCATTCTCCCCCGACATACTTTGGTCTCCTCCGCTTATTTCACATTGGTAGAACCTTCCAGGTGGATGTTCGAGGATCCAAGTCTGTCTCAAGGCCTATTCTTGCTGGAGTCCCTCAATGAAGTGTGCTAGGTCCTGTCTTGCATACAATATTCACCTCGGACCTTCCGTCGCCCAGAGGCAGGAATGTTTTAACAGCTACGTATGCAGATTGCACAGCATTTCTGGCGACAAATGCTCTGCGAAGACAGGCGACAGATATGGTGCAGGACATGCTAAATGAGTTTGAGGCCTGGGCGTCGAGGTGGAACATCGCAGTTAATCCTGCCAAATATCAGCATGCCACCTTTTCATTAAACAGGCTGAACACCTATCGCCTAACCTTAGACGGGACTCCAATAAAGCACTCGGACACGGTTAAGTACCTTGGGCTTACTCTGGACAGGCGGCTTACCTGGAAGCAGCACATTGTGGCAACCTGTGCTTCAGTAAGGTAAAAAGCGGGGAAAATGGGGGCTTCTTCGTCCGGGCAGTGGACTGTCGATCACGGCGAAAACCCGGCTCTTCAAAGCAACCTTGATGCCTAGTCTACATTGGGCTATACACTTCTGAGGCACTGCCTGCAACACTTCTATGAAAAGAATTGAATCCTGTCAATCCATATTTTTAAGACATGATATACGCCCCATACTATACAAAAAACAATACTATTTTTCGAGATCTCAAAATTAATCCTATTTGTACATATAGCACCAACACTGCCATTCGCTACAGATCAAGACTCGTCTCCCACGCAAACAGACTTGTTTTCACACTTTCCAGACCTATGAACAGAAGAAGACTAAAAAGATTGCACCCATCAGACAATTGTATACTTGGACGGCACGCTTGTGGAAAACTCATTCCAGACTTAGGCGCTGTTCACGCCAAATAGGCGGTTATATTTTGGAGGCAGTGTCGAGCTCGTATTGTACCGTTAGGAAGGTGATGACCGCTCAAAGAGTAATACGCGTTCGAAAGATTAGAGAACCACGATTCGGGGACCAACAAAGAATGTAAGCAACAACAGAACACAAGCGACGCGCAGTTATGCAAAGCTTTGTTATACCCTTGCAGAGGGTATTATAATTTCAGTCAGTGCGTTGCAAGCAGTGAAGGAGACGATTCCGACCCCATAAAGTATATATATTCTTGATCAGCATGACTAGACGAGTCGATCTAGCTATGTCCGTCTATCCGTCCGTCTCTACGCAAACTCAGTTTTCAAGCTATCGAGATTAAACTTTATCAAAACTCGGCTTTCTATTTCAGGTAGTTTATAAGTCGGAACCAGCCGGAACGGAAATCTATGTCTTATAGCTCCCATAGGAAAAATCGGGAAAATATTGAAAAAAAAATAGATTCGGTTTCTTCTACTCTGGAATATAACTTTATTTTAATTATTCAGAATTTCGAAATAAATAATACGAAAACTGCTGTAGTTTTGTTTGTTGCAACAAATACGAAAGTAAATCTAAATTTAACATTTTGGTATTTGTAATTAAATAGGAAATAGATGAAAGGGTATACAAACTTCTGCTAGCTGAAGTTGGCATCCCTTCTTATTTTTCTTTTGGTGTTGATATTAATTCGTATTTAAATACGTTTTAAAATTACAGTTTATGTTTTAAATGTTTTGAAAAAGCAGGGAACGAAAATAATGATTATTTTTAAGCGAAAAAAAATATCGCTCATAAATAATGATTATTTTATGAGCGATATTATTTCGGTTAAAAATATCACTCAAAGTGCGTCCTACTCGTATGTTTGCAATGATTAAACTGTGTACTTGAAGGTAAAACTGCGGAACACATATCCAGTAAAGAAAAAAAGTAATTTTCTTTGTAAAAACCATTTAAAAAGCGGTTTTTAAACTGTATGAAAAATGCATGACTTACAAATAATCATTAAATTGTGATTTTTATTTTTTGCGTTATAGTTGTTGGTGCCCCACAAGCCACGCTCAGTCGATAGAATACTTTTCTCTTGCGCTCTCTGTCTTTCGATTTAATTCGTGATCCGCGCTCTTATACTTTTTGTGCTTTGTGTCTTTGCGGTTTTGGAATTTGATACCAGTGTCAAATTTACTTGAGGTACTTTTCAAATTTTTTATTTTATTATTTTATTTTATTTCCTTAAATATTTACCTTTTGATTTTTCTTATAATAGCCCTTATTTGCTCAATGAAAAATTGTACTCTTTCTTCTTCACTTGGTGAAGATTTTATTTTTTGTCGGTTCTGCGAAATGATCATGCATGTTAAATGTGCAGGATTTAATGTCCATGTTCGCGCCAAAGCGGCGCTTCCCGTTTCGTGGAAACCGGCCCTGGAGTCTTAACAGCCGAGAGAACAGTTTTTTCCAGATTTCAGCATCTCGTTCTCTCGCGCTGTTAAGTGTCTCCACTCTGCTCTCCAAGCCGCTCTCAAAGCCCTCGTCCCCGTAGCTTTAAGTTAGTCCTAATTTACAAGTGTATCAGCGAAGAGCAGTGAAGTTTGAATAAATCGTGAATTTTTATAACGTTTAGCGAAAACAATTCGGCCGTGCGATCATTTAAATTAAACCTACAACAACCCGACCCACATTGGAAAAGCCGCCAACACTCCATTTCATGGTCCATCGATCCGGATAATTGCTAAGAGGAGAAGAAGTTCCACCCACCAGCGTTCAACCGGCGGATTTTTCCTAATTTTCATCAATTCAAGATAAGTACGGCCGTTCTTATTGCTACTTATTTCTGCCGACCAGCCAGATATTTCCAATTTTTCCAATCCAATTTCTTACATTTGTCTGATCGGCCATTCCATTGTGCATACGACCGCTATATTCCGGCCTCTTTTTCATATTGCTATTTCCATTTTCATACGGTCGCCATTTTCCGGCTTCTTTCTTTATATTTCCCCATTTCCTATTCTTGTTCATACGGACATATAATGCACATTTGTTAATGAACGTACATATGCCTGACCAACGCAACATATGTACGTAAGTTACACATACTTTCGCGTTACACCCTGCGAACATTTTTTCCGCGACATTTACCATACAGTCCACATTATCTCCAATTACCAAATTTATTAAAAATTAGAATTTTAAAATACAATTTATACACATACATTACCGAGTTCCTACAAACACACATATTCATACGCCCATACATAAACACATATAATCATAATGCATGCTTATTAATGTACGTACATGCATATCTACATATGGGCATTTCCAGGGTGAGGGACGCGACATTTTTTTAACTTAACCTTTAAAAATAAGAGTGACGCAGTATACATTTTTTACTTTTTATTTTTTTGTTGAATAGCTTAAACGCTCTTGTATTAATGGTAAAAAAATGAAGATTATCTGTCCAGCCAGTTCTTTGAAATAAAATAAAATAAGGGAAATACGGACGCGACAAAAATAGAACTGCAATATTGAAAACTTCAGAAAAACATTAAATTCTGCGAAACTAGATGGCGTATTTTTTTGAATTTTTTTTCCAGTATACCTGCTGAGTAGGTGGCAAAACATCAGCGGTTTTTTTTCTAAAAATAGTGCAAGAATATGGACGCGACAATTACGGACGCGACATGTAGCTACTTAACAAAAAATTGCAACTTTTTATTTGGTCAAAATGTTGCAGAGCTATTCTAGGTGTTACTAAAGTTTCTGCTGTAAAGTTTGGTTCAATTATTTTAACGTTATCCACCTTTTTTAATAGAAACATAGTTTTTATATAGCTCGTTCTAAGTGGTTAGAATTCAATTAATCTTTTCTAGTAAACCCAGAAATTTTATCAAAATACACCTGTTAACTGTTTACTCGGATATCCTGAGAGATTTGCCAAGCCTTCAATAGGCAGATCCCACATTTCTCCAGAGTTCAGAGATAGACGTTCTTATTGGAGCTGATATTCTTCCATCCTTGCTGCTGAGCGGCACAAAGACCAACATCTGCGAGTCTCTTTTTGGGCAAGAGATCATCTTTGGGTGGGTGCTCACTGGTCCAGTGTCTAGTCCACAAGCAACCGAGTTTCAGTCCTTACGACTTAAGTTACAAAGAAAAATGAGGCGTCCTTAGACAAACTTCTTACTACGTTTTGGGAGGTGGAAAATCTACCATCAAAAATGGTAAAGGAGTCCGATTCCGTCTGCGAAAGTAATTTTCTACGAACCACAACTAGAGACGGAAGTACGTAGTGACGTTACCATTCTGCGACCCCGATCATTGTGGATCTGAGTTGGGTTACTCAATGTCTATAGCACTTGCTCAGTTTCTGAGAAACGAGAATCGTTTACGAAGAGACACTCCATTAAATGAGCAGTACAACTCCGTAATACAAGAATATTTGGATTTAGACCATATGAGAGAGGTTTCGCCCACTCACAATTCTCCAAACTACTATCTCCCACAACATGCGGTGATAAAACCCGAAAGCACCACCACGAAACTGCGAGTGGGATTAAACGCTTCTAGCCCTTTAGCAAATGGGACTAGCTTGAACGACGTGCTTCATGCCGGTCCAGTCCTCCAATCTGACTTATCGATTCAGATTTTAAAGTGGCGCTTTTCAAGTATGTCTTTAGTGCGGACATCACGAAAATGTATAGTCAGATCTGGGTCGATCCAAAGCACACTCCTTTTCAAAGGATTCTATTCCGAAACAAGGAAGGTGACATTCAAGATTACGAGCTGAAAACCGTAACATTCGGTGTCAATTGCGCGCCCTATCTCGCCATCCGAGTGCTGCAACAGCTGGCTGATGACGTCGATCAGCAGTTTCCAAAAGCCAGTCACATAATCCGCAACTTCATGTATGTTGATGACGTTTTAGCAGGATCGAAATCTCAACAAGAAGCTCAACTTGCCATCCAGGAGTTAGTAACCGCTTTGAATTCTGCCGGTTTTCCGCTTAGAAAGTGGACTTCCAACCACAAGGGGGTTTTAAAGGACATTCCAAATGGGCATCTTCTCAATGCTGAGTTCCTGAATATTGATGCCGAAAGCACAGCCAAAACTCTCGGCATTCGCTGGAGAGCAACCACCGACGAGTTCTACTTCGTGCCCCCAGAAATATTCGATCCCGCTGGCTGGCTTGCCCCGTTCATCGTCCGGGCCAAAATTTTTATGCAGGAGATCTGGCTGCAAGAGTTAGGCTGGGATGACAACCTTCCCGACGAAATGAGCCATAGATGGCAAGTGTTCCTGCAAAGTTATTCCGATCTCGATCAAATCCGTATTCCGAGATGGATCGGTTACCAGCCCCATGTAAAAATCGAGCTTCAGGTTTCTGTGACGCTTCCCAAAAGGCCTATGGGGCGGCGCTGTATGTCAGGGTTGAAGTCGGTCAGCAGATATTGACTAGTTTGCTTACGGCGAAGACCCGGGTTGCCCCTGTAAAAACTGTATCCCTCCCCCGACTTGAGCTATGTGGTGCCCTATTGCTGGCAGATATGGCATCCACCGTCCTTCTAAGTATGATGTCATATAGCTCTGAGATTTTCTGCTGGACAGATTCCACCATTGTCCTGGCATGGTTAAAAAAACCAGCCTGCTCCTGGACCACATTCGTAGCCAACCGCGTAACCAAAATAGCTCAAGCTACAAAGATTGAGAATTGGTCACATGTGCGATCAGAACACAATTCGGCCGACCTAGCTAGTCGCGGCGTGTCGCTGCAAGAGTTGGGCGATAGCACCCTCTGGTGGCATGGGCCCCAATGCCCAAACTTCAATGGCCGGAAACTTCGGATACACACACAGTAACTGATTTAGAGCAGCGCGCGGTGAAGGTTCATTTAGTAAGGCTCCCCGTTCATGATTTCCTTGAACGTTTCTCCAGGCTAGACAAGGCTTTACGAGTCCTAGCTTACGTCCAAAGGTTCCTAAATCGCTGTCGTAAGGCTCCGGGAAGTCCGGATAGGCAGCTCAGTAATCGGGAAATCCGGGAGGCTGAGAGGACCTACATAATACATGCCCAGCGTGAAGAGTACGCGCTTGAGCTTCGATTGTTGCGAAGTAAAAGTTCCATACCCTCATCAAGCCAAATTGCTAATTTATTTCCATTTATAGACCACAATGGCCTCTTAAGAGCATGTGGTCGCTTAACTGCCTCCAAGGTCCTGCAGTATGACGAGCGCCATCATGTAATACTCGCGTACAGCTGTCGGCTATCTCGTCTTCTTGTCCAATTCACGCACCAGATTACGCTTCATGGCGGCAACCAATTGATAGTGCGCTTGATACGATCCAAATATTGGATTCCTAAAGTCAAGAATCTGGTAAAGGGCGTGGTGAATTCATGCAAGGTGTGCACCATTTATAAAAGAAGACTGCAAACCCAATTAATAGGCGATTTTCCGACTGATCGAGCCTCCTTTTCCAGACCATTTACGGGATATGTTTGTGTGCTTTTTTACGAAGGCCATTCATTTGGAACCCACCTCCGATCTTACAACTGAGAAGTTTCTAGCAGCGTTGGCGCGTTTTGTCGCTAGAAGAGGTTGTACCATTCCGACAACGGCAAAACCTTTGTTGGTGCCTCAAGCATTCTTTCCCGTGACTTTACTATACTGATGCGTATAGCCACCAGGGACTCGTGTGGCGTTTCATACCCAGAGGAGCTCCGCATATGGGAGGCCTGTGGGAGGCAGGAGTAAAGAGTTTTAAAACCCTGTTTTACAAATCCACGTCCGCTCGCAAGTATACCTTTGAAGAGCTTTCCACGCTTCTTGCAAAGATTGAAGCCTGCCTTAATTCCAGACCACTTTCTCCAATGTCAGAGGACCCGAAAGACTTGCTGGCACTAACACCAGGCCATTTTCTGATCGGGGGCCGTTGCTTTCCACGGCGGAGCCTGAAATCAAAGGCGAAGCCAAGTCGATTATAAATCGATGGCAAAATCTCAAGGCACAGCATCAACAATTTAGTTCGCGATGGAAAGAAGAGTATCTAAAGGATCTCCATAAGCGCAACAAGTGGCTAAGTCTATCCAGAGATCTGCAAGTCGACGATATGGTAGTTATCAAGGACGATAACTTGTTGTTTTGCTTTCTCTTCCAAGTAAAGGTTAAAAATGGCTCCTCGTCCTCGCCCACGCACTTCCCAGACCCTTGACAGCAGATGTTCTCGAGGTATAAAATCCTAACGCTGCCGAGTCTGCCAGGGTATACATCCGCTAAGGGAATGTAACCGATTCCTGAGGCTCAGTTCCGAGAAGCGTCTCCGAGCAGTACTGGTAAACAAGTACTGCCACAATTGTTTGGCCCATCAACACTCTGGAGGGAAATGCCGCAGTGGTGACGCCTGCAAAAAATGTGAACAGGATCATCACACCTTGCTTCATATGCACGAGATGCCCGCGATAACTCGCCGATCGCCGTTCCAGCAACGCCACCAGTCTCCGTTCCAGCAACACCACCAGTCGCCTTCCCCGCAACGTCGCCATTCGCCGTCCCCGATTCCTCAGCCATCACCACAGCAGCAGTCATCCGCATCGCAATATCGATTGTCTGGCCCACCGGATCTAACACGGCCCTCAAGTCAGCAAGCGGCGTCTATTGTGGCCCCATCCGTGACCTCGCTCCTGCAGCACAGGAGTGTACATATTCTGCCGACGGCCCCTGTCGTCATCGACACAGGGGCCAATTGCTATGAGACGGGCGCACTTATCGACCCGTGTACACCCGTGAGCAGCATCGACAGCTCGCTGGCAGAAGCTTTTCGGCTGCCGACCACGAATGTCGGAGACGAACGAGTGTGCTTAACAACCATCCGGTCAAGGTTGCCAAAGCGGCGCTTCCCGTTTCGTGGAAACCGGCCCTGGAGTCTTAACAGCCGAGAGAACAGTTTTTTCCAGATTTCAGCATCTCGTTCTCTCGCGCTGTTAAGTGTCTCCACGCTGCTCTCCAAGCCGCTCTCAAAGCCCCCCTCCCGGAGCTTTAAGTTAGTCCTAATTTACAAGTGTATCAGCGAAGAACAGTGAAGTTTGAATAAAAATTAATTTTTATAACGTTTAGCGAAACAACAACCCGACCTTTAAAGTTAAAGACTTTCTTGAGCAGCGTGCCGGTCTCGTGTGCATGTGAGACCTGCAGAACACTGGTAAGTGATATGACTAGCTTTATGAGGCAGACTCGAGACGTCCTGTTGAATCCTTCGGGAGTTATTTGATTCCGTTTGTGCCCAGTTTAATAATAAAAAATTACTAACCGAGTCGCCCAAACTCAAAAAAGCTAGCTCAAGGGCAGTAAACAAATTTTTGGCATCCACCCCAAATCCAAACGCGTTAACTGCATGAATTTCTGTTGACTCAGCAACTGTGGCAATGGATACCGCTGGGTCCGGCGGAGTCCCTGTTTCAGGAGATCTTGAGAATTAAGTGCAAACTGTACCCATAGGTACAGTAGGTACTGTATCTGGCTCTCATCCGAGTGAGGTTCAGACTGCTGCTAGGGGGCAAAAGAAACTTTCAGTTGTTCCACATAGGAAACAATTATTTGTTTCTTGATTTACCCCGGATACCAAATCTGAGGATGTTTTGGAATATATACGAGAAAAATTTCCATCCGAGGATATTGCGGTTGAACAATTTCGATTTTCGTACGCCCGTAGAATATCATCTTTTAACATATTTGCTCCGCCTAATGTGTTTAATGTACTACTTTCTGAAAGCTTTTGGCTTGATGATGATTTGGTAATAAAAGAATTTGTTCCCAATAAACCGAGAACAAATAACAGGACTCCCACTGCGCCTAATAAAAGGCTTTCCACTGTGCCAAATAACAGGCCTTCCACAGCGCCAAAAAACTAAAAAAATTTATTTTTGGCTTATCAAAATGTAAGAGAACTAAATATGAAGCTACCAAAGCTTTATGCTGACTCCTCAGCATTTACTGAAGATATTTTGGCTTTTACGGAAGCTTGGCTGAAACCAGAGATATCTGACTCTGAAGTTTTGGCAAACAACTTTAACACCTACAGAACCGATCGTTCCCCACGTAGGGGGTGGTGTAATGATTGCCGTTACCTCTAGTTTAACATCGGAGAGACTTAACTTTCATATCCCTAACGAAATTGAATTTGTTAGTGTCAAAGTTTCCCAGCAATCCTTATCTATTTTTGTAACCTGCTCTTATATTCCTCCTGGCTCTGATTTCTTCATTTATGAGCACCATCTGTTTGCTATAAAATCCGTTCTATCCCTTCTTTCCAACAGAGACCTTTTGATTGTTTTGGGTGACTTTAATCTCCCTAATATCTCTTGGTCTCTTCCTACTGACTCACTTGCCGCTATACCTTTATCCGCCCATGATTTTGTGGATGTGGCTGGTGGTACAGCAAGTAAGTGTTATACGAAATTCAATAAATAGACAATTGGATCTTGTATTTGTTTCACATCCGATATCTAGAATTAACGCACTTGTTGTACCTGAAGACCGATATCATCCTACATTGGAATTGACAATTGGCCTCCCCTGTACTGATACCCTTTCTCCTTTAGTTTCTCAAACTAAAGTGAGATGTTTTGGTAAATGTGACAATAATAAACTAAATTATATGATTTCGCAATATAATTGGACTAATTTGTACAATTGCATGGATATGGAAAGTGCAATTTAACTTTTCTATAGCGTTTTAAACACTTTTTTTTGACGAATGCTTTCCTGACAGGCTTCCTCCGAAGCTAAACAGGCCTCCTTGGTTTAATAATGCGCTTCAAATACTTAAAAATCTTAAATCCACCACTTATAAAAAGTATAAAAAATCGGGTAAGCCATCTGATTTTTTGAAATATGTGTTGGCTCGTTCAGATTTCAATGTTCTCAACAGTCACTGCTATACTATGTATTTAAATCGATGTAAATTCGAATTTTCAAATGATCCGAAGCAGTTTTATAACTTTGTTAATGCCAAGCGTAAGTCTTCGGCATTGCCTTCCTCTGTACGTTTAAACTCGATGGAAAATTGAAATTGCTGATTTATTTGCTGACTTTTTTCAAACTACTTATAGCTCGTCTTCTTTGTCAAATTCTAACTACCCTAATCCCTTAAATAGGGCAAATTGTATTTTTCCCCCGTAATTACCGAAAGTTCTCTCTTAAGAGACTTAGAAACAACAACGCCAACTTATTCTCCCGGTCCTGATGGACTTCCTGGATGTGTTCTTAAGTATTGTGCATCAACCATTTGCAAACCGATTCTTAAACTTTTTCATTTGTCTATTTCATCATCTGTTTTTCCAACTATCTGGAAGGAATCTTTCATTATTCCACTTCACGGATGCCCAGAATTATAGAGGTATTTCTAAATTGTCGGCAATTCCGAAAGCATTTGATCGTATTATTACTTCTCATTTGCAACACTTATGTTCCTCGCTAATATCACCGTGTCAGCATGGTTTTGTTAATAGAAGATCAACCACCACTAACCTCCTTGAATTGTCATCTGTTGTAATAAATGGATTTAAGAAAAAAATGCAGACTGATGTTAAATATTCAGATTTCAGCAAAGCTTTGGACTCTGTTAACCACTCTCTCCTTTTATTCAAATTAGATCAGCTTGGGTTTCCATGTAATCTATTAACTTGGATTTCAAGTTATTTGAATGGAAGGACTCAGAGAGTTATGTTCAAGAACGCTTTCTCCAAAATGATCCACGTGACATCGCGAGTGCCCCAGGGCAGTCATTTGGGCCCTTTGCTGTTTATCTTGTTTATTAACGATCTTCCCTCTATCGTAACACATTCTCGTGTACTAATGTATGCTGATGATGTTAAGCTTTGTTTGACATATAATAAGATTGAGTCTGGTTTTGGCTTACAATCAGACATTGATAATTTTCAAATATATTGTGTGTTCTTGGATTTATAAAGCGTTGGTCAAAAGAATTTGATGACCCTTATATAACCAAATTGTCACTTACCTCCCTTGTCCGTCTTATTTTGGAATATTGTTCTTCTGTTTGGAGTTTACATTCTGTAGAACTGGTAAACCGTTTAACTTTTAATATTCCCGTTAGACTAACACGAAATTATTACCCTCTTAATTTGCCCCGATGTACATCTAATTTTAGTCTGCATGACCCCTTTCGCGTTCTATGTACTAATTATAAACATTCTTTATCATTTAATTTGAACTTCCCTGTATTAAAAACTAAAATTTTATCTCATTTGCTTCAATCATAGGTTGATAAGGGGTCCCGCGCGTAACAAGCACGTGCTTGGTATCGTTGGGTAACTTGTTTGTACTGCTCGTAGTGCATCAATGTCCATCATATACCTGCAGTGGGAGAAGCTGTGATTTTGTTTTAAAACCTTCTAAGGTTTAAGGTATTTGTTTGACAAACTTACGGCATGTGTAGGTACGCGGTTCACCCGATCTGAAAGCCGATTTTCAACCCTTCAATCTTTTGCTACTCTCTCTCGCTCTTTTGACCGACGTTTCTTTCTTTTTTTTCTTCAAATTGTCATGATCTGACCTGTTTACTCTCTCTTCTCTCTCACTCTCTCTGACATTCGATTTTCAACCCTTCGATCTTCGCGTTCTGTCTGTCTTTCTCCTCTCTTTCGGTCTTTTGACCAACGTGTTTGCAATTTGGCTATTATTAACATTATTTCAGAAAATATTGTTTATCTAAAAACATTTGTTTAACATCCCAATAACTCTATTTTTCCAGATGAAGGAATGCGAAGAAAATGGTTTATGCTTGTAACTAGATACTGAGTTTTGTGATCAGCTTAAGTCAGATGAAGGAATGCGAAGAAAATGGTTTATGCTTGTAACTAGATACTGAGTTTTGTGATCAGCTTAAGTCATATGAAGTTCAAAAGGCTTGGGTTATACAATAGTTAAATTGTGCAAATTAAATACATCACATCAATAATAATGAATAATACATTTTATCTTAAGTTAAATGTATAAAGGTTAAGTGCTAAATGTTTAAGATGTAATTAAATAAAATATGCAATATAAAGAACGAAGTTACTTTTATTATATATTTCAGGATTAATGTAAAACTTTCTTTTTGAAATAAAATTTTACATTTTTAAACAAGAAAGAATCCACCTTCAAAACAAAAATCGCATTTCTTGTTTTAAGAAATAACTTTTCTTGTTTTAAAGCTGACTTTCTAAAAAATCATTTCTTGAAACAAGAAGTTTAATTTCTTGAAACAAGAATGAAACCACCTTTGAAACAAGAATCGCCTTTCTTGTTTCAAGAAATATATTTTCTTCATTTAATGGTGCCTTTCTAAAAAAAATTTCTTGTATTGTACATATAAGCAAATCAAAACATTTGTAGGAGAGAGGTCTGTACGTTGGGACGGTCTGTAAGTTGGGACACTTCATTTTCTCAAAATTTTTCCTGAAACTTTTTTACAAGTACTATTCGGAAAATAAGTAAACACGTGTATCAGGATTTGACCGAAAAAAAATGATTCTTTTAGTTCGAATTTTTTTAAGTTTGCCAAAAATCTTCAAATTTGGAAAAGTACCCTCTCTTTGAAAATCTGTATCTCCGGTTATATGAATCCGATCGACTTAATGTCTTTTTCATTAATTCCTCTAAAACCTCTTCTTTCAAAGTTGGAGCCATTTTTAGTTTTTTAAATATCGAACGTTTTTTAACAAGCCCTCGCCTTTCTTCTTATTATATGCTTATGGTTTTCATGCTTACGGTTCATTTAATCATATCTGATTAACAAATAGGAATTCTCTGCTTAAAATATTATATAATTATTTTTTTTTATACTTAGGTCATTATTTTAACAAAAGTTAAAATTTTTTTGATAAATGTTGTCGCTTTACATTCATATACCGACTGTATATTTTTTTTAGAGCGCTAGGGTAAGCGTGGCATTTTTTTATACCCTTGCAGAGGGTATAATGATTTCAGTCAGAAGTTTGCAACGCAGTGAAGGAGACGTTTTCGACCCTATAAAGTATATATATTCTTTGGCAGCATGACTAGACGAGTCGTTCTAGCCATGTCCGTCTGTCCGTCCGTTTCTACGCAAACTAGTCCCTCAGTTTTAAAGCTATCGAGCTGAAACTTTACCAAAAGTCGTCTTTCTGTTGCAGGTAGTATATAAGTCGGAGCCGGCCGGATTGGACAACTATATCTTATAGCTCCCATGGGAATAATCGGAAAAATAATTGAAAAAAAATTATAACTTATGTGTTTTTTGACATATTACCTTATGCTCTTGGAAATATCATTTTTTTAACTGTTCTGAATTTCAAATTAAATTTTATAAAAATCGGACGGCTATATCATATAGCTCCCATAGAAACGATCGGAAAACTAAAGGGAAATTAATATGAACAAAATTATAGCTTTGTTAATTTTTATTGTATTCTCTTCTACTTTGGAATATAAGTTTATTTTATTATTTTAGAATTTCGAATTAAAATTAACATAAATTGGATGCCTATATTATAAAGCTGCCATAGGAAGGATCGATCTAAAAATGTCAAAATAATCCGTAAGCTGCTATAATTTTGTTTGTTGCAAATCTAAATTTAACATTTTTGTAATCACTATGGACCGCAGTCCGAAGTTCCAAAAAAATTAAATTTAAAAAGTATTTTTAATCATGTGTGTAATCATCTTTCGTCACAAATGTTGATATCAGAACTTTTGTATGTTGAAGGTGCGATCGTCTCTAGTTTTTACCTCGTTAAGAGGTGTTTTTGTTTGATTTTAAATAGAATAGGAACGATCTGCAAGGGTATATAAACTTCGGCTGGCCGAAGTTAGCTTCCTTTCTTGTTTTTACATCAATCGATGTGGGTGTAAGAGTAGGAGTTGCACCCCGCTATAACAAACTTGCACTGCATAGAATCTGTATTTTGAATCTAAGCTCTCTATCTTTCAGAGCTTGCAAATAACTGTCAACCGATTTTCCTAAGGCAGTTTGACTCTCGCCAAAATAGAAAAAAATGTTGCTCACAAACTCTCTCTCTGAGCGGAACCCTTTCATCGTTTTGCTTGTCGGTTTCGGTCCGACCGTTCGGCTCAACCGAACAAAGCAATCGGTCTTTCAATAACCACTCGGTTACTGTTAAATAAAAGTCAGAAAAATGGTTTTTCTCTAGAAAGGGAAAAGTATAGGCCTGCTATGATATGTGCATACATTTTTCATTGGAAATCAAGATAATTCTAAAATAGCATATAAATGTACATAAAATTTTAATTTGAATTTAGGTTAAGTGTTATTTTTTTGTTTCCTTCAATATATTATTTTACTATATAAGGAACTATCTTTAATAATAAATGCCATAAAGAGCTATAAAGGGCAGATCGGTTCAAATGAACTATCATAAGCCTTAAGATAAAAAATGTATCAAAGTATTCCAACCAAGCCTATTCCTACAAAATGGTTCGCGCGTTCTTTCAAATCTTTTGAAATATTTTGAATAAAACCATGTAACGTTGTGAAGATATTCTTAGATAGTTAGGAATTAATTTAAAGCTTCATAAACAAAATTTAAAGCTGCTAAAGGAGGTTTAACATGTTAGAAAGCTCTAATTTTCCTGCAGCTTAATTACTACATAGAAAAGATGCCAAAAGTGGAGTTTTGGAATCTTAAGGTTTTTAAATTATGTAGAATATTGGAATTTAATGTTAAATGGTCTAATCTTACAGATTGAGCTTTAGAAAATACACTTTACGGATTTTCCATTACCCTTTTGAATTTTAATAATCAAAAAGCAATGTTGCGACTGAAGCATTACTGAACAGGTCACACACACGCACTCATACATTCACAAAAGACCGTTTTCCTTAACAGACCTAGCAAAGTAGTCAGTAGAAACCGAAACCGAAGTAACTCTGAAAAAAAGGGTTTCGCTCTAAGCGTAACATCTGTTAAGCAAAACCCTTTGAAGGTGTTAGCTCACTCCCATTTTTCATAGGGTTTGTAAATGACAGGTTTTTTTCCAACACTTTGAAAAGGTTGACCGAACCTTGCAAGCTCTGCTACCTTTTGTGAATTTCGAGAACTCTGCGTTTATACAAACAAACAGCCAGACATGGATAGATGGATTCGGCTCGTGATTTGGATCAAGAATATATATACTTTATGTGATCGGAACCGTCTCCTTCACCGCGTAGCAAACTTCTGCCTAAAATTACAATACCCTTCTCAAGGGTATACTAATAAACTGAAAAAATTATTATGCGCAATTCAATTAAATCTTACCATTTTTCGAAAATGCCAAAAGTCTGTAGATGCCGTAAATGTTTTCAAAGCCCAATGTTTTAGTAGCGTTTTTGGGACCATAGTCCATTGTATTTCAGAAAATATTTCTCTTAAAATTGTATGTGTGGTTTGAGTTCCTCTAGCCTGAACTTCCGAAAGGCGGTCATAATACTTAACTATTGGCATATCATAGTCAACCTGCTTATTATGACAACATTTTTTAAATATTTTTAACAATGAAATGCTGTTTGGATTATCTTCAGCTAATCGCATTTGTGGCGATATTGGAACAACCCTTGGTACAGTAATGTTAAGAAAACGTCGGCTTGTTTCTTTTTGCTTCTCTAAGTAATAGTTTAACATTCGCTTTAACTGCAATACTCTTTCCTCTCGGCGTGCATCTCCCAGTCCGGAATCCAAAACTACAAGGTATGGATATATTTTTCCATTTGTACCTCGTATATATAATCTTCTTGCAGCTGTATTATTTTTTTGTACAATTTCCACACGCGGCATGAATCTGGCGATTCTTACGTAATAGTGAGATGACAAAGGTATCAGTAATTCTCCGGGAAGTTCGACCTCAGCTGTTTTTTGACTAAAGTTTGATAAGAACCTACATTTGTCTTCAATCAAAAATGATGTAGGTAATTTTTTAACTTTTGTTTCAAGGACTTTTATCCATGCTTTTAATTTTGATATCAAGTTGTGTAATTTCATAGCACCTGGCTTTGAGAAATCGAAATCATTAGTGAATTGTTCCTTCATTTTTTGAAATACTGGATCCTGAAAAGTAACTTGTGCACGCCGTGCAAGAGATTCGGAGGCTGCTGAATTAGAAATTGATGAGGTTACGGATCCTGGAACATTTTCTATTCCAATGCCAAATGTAGAACCAAGCTTTTTAACAAAGTGCAATGTGTGGGGGGTTATTGTAGATAGGACAACAGTATTCCTATTTTCAAATGCTATGGCATAGCATTTTACCAAACCTTGGCGTAGTTGACGAAGGACTTCCTCTGTCCAGCTTTCTCTAAACCACACCATTTGGTCTACAATTCCTTCCAATGAACTTAATATTGTAGGATGTACTTCTCTTTGTAATTGCATCACCTTAGAGCAGCGCCACATGGGTGGGGTTGCTTTAATAGGATTAACTGATGGAGTATTTCCATGATTAGCTCTTCCACAGCCTGAAGCAACGCCATCCATATTCTAAAACAAAAATAAAACCGTAATATAATAAATATAAATAGACGTAAGGCATATATGGGTTGAATAAGGGAAGTACGTTACGTAGCCGAAGTTTTTATACCCGTTACTCGTAGAGTAAAAGGGTATATTTGATTCGTGTAAAAGTACGTAACAGGTATAAGTAAGCGTTTCCGACCATAGCTAGATTGACGGGAAAAGGAATGTGTATTCGTTTCTTTAATACCTATTGATTTACCAATATATGAACCTATCTATGGCAGGTAGTATATAAGTCGGAACCAGCCGGATCGGACAACTATATCATATAGCTTCGGTGTTTTTTGACATATAACATCCAACGCTTGAAAATAACAGTTTTTTTTTACAGATTTGAATTTCGAATTTAAATTGAACAAAATCGGACGACTATATCAAATGGCTCCCATAGGAACGATCGGAAAAAAATAATGGGAAATTAATAGAAATAAAATGTTTGATTCGTTAATTTTTATTGTTATTGCTTCTACTTTGGAATATAACTTTGTTTATATAATTCCGAATTTCAAATTAAATTTAACATAAATCGGACGACTATATTATATAGCTGCCATATCAATGAATAATCAATTAATGTCAAAATAAATTACGAAATTACGAAAATTGCTATAATTTGGTTTGTTGCAAGTCTAAATTAATATTTTTGTAACTTGCAATTGAATAGGAATTATCTGCAAGGGTATAAAGACTTCGGCTGGCCGAAGTTATCTCCCTTTCTTGTTTTTTATTATTCTTGTAAATTATTACTGCAAAGTTTATACTCCAACTATATTATTGCTTCGCCTAATTGTTTTTATATATATATATATAAATATTTGTGGGGTTTTTTATTTTTTGAAAAGACAAATTCCCCTATTTCTCGTCTTAGTGAACACCAATTTGAATTAGCAGAATAAAAGTGGTAAAAGTTGAAAACTCTGAATAAATAAGGTTATTTTCCAAACGGGCAGTTCTTCAAAAAATGATTTTGGAGGTCTGTTTCGTGCACGTAATCAATTTAACAGGGTTCTTCTTTGATTCAAAATTTTTAAGATCTGATTTCGAAAAACTGTTTATTTAAGGTATAGAGAGAAATATTCAATATTTATGAATTGGTCGAGGATTGCAAGGATCTTTGGGCTGGATAGCTCTCAAAATGGGATAATTTAGCTTATTTTTAACCAGAAAAAATTTCGGTTAAGTTTGATCATTGGTACCGGAAAAAATCGATGGTGTCGTATAATTATGAAACAATCGCAAAAAGCCGAAAAATAGAGTTTACTTCAAAAAAATAGCAATAAGACCTTAAAAAGATGATCAAGGACGCTTGGTATTCTTTTTCGTACACATGATACAGTGTTCTTTCGATCTGCATTTAAATGTTTCGCTTTCTATAAACAACAAGAATTCTACAAAATTTCAAACAAAAAAATGTCTAGGTGTCGTATGGTTTTGAAACACACCTTATTAATAAGTACAGTGAACAGTAGTTTGATTAACGACATTACGATTCGCACACTTTTTATTTTTATACCAAGAACAAGAAAACTGATGTGTAAAGGAGTTATCCACAATAAGGTAAAACAATAACCGCTGAGTTTTGTATAAAAACGGATTTAACTATAATATTTAATTTGATTTGATTTGATTTAACTAACATAGGATTCCTATAATATATATATGGTCCCTGACCAAATGTGCACAATTTCTGTGATGGAAAACCAATTCTAAGGATTTTGGATTATTCATGGAATCTACTGTCCAACCTATGCTCTAATTTCGTTTTAAGGCGTTTTTATAAAGATATTTTATTGGATTTATTATATCGTTAAAGCCATTTTTGGATTTTATTATATCGTTAAAGCCATTTTTGGATTTTATTATCTACTCCTTAATGTTGTCAAATTTTAAATAAATCACGGCAATCTTCACGGATAACACCAGTTTACAAAAAAAAATTGATGAAATACGCACTTCATGAAACTATGATTTTCGGTTAAGGTACATCTCCCTGCGTAAGAAATGGGCACTTTTAATTTTTTGTATGGTACAGTTTTTTTTTAAGTGTAAAAAACGTTTTTTGCATTATTTTAATTTCTAACTCGAGTTGTGGTAAACCGATTTAGGCTATCAAAGACTCATTTTACAGGTAAAAGAATGCCCTTTAACTTTCTAATACACAGCATTGAGTTCCATTCATTGGTTTAGAAGCTACACTTCGTCAAAGCTGAAAAAGTTGAAAAAAATGCAAAAAAGCTGACATAAATGGCTTCTTTAAAAATACACGCCCTGTTGAAAAGAAAGGATATAAGAACAAGTAACAAAAATAGATAGGGATTGAAGGGAAACTTTCACACTAACAAATTCAATGTCATTAGGGGCATGAGAGTGAATTCTCTCAGAATTTAGGGTAGAGGTAACGGCGATCAGAACGCCGACCCCCCTACGGGAAAGGCGATCGGTTCTGTAGGTGTTAAAGTTGTTTGACAAAACTTCAGAGTCCATTATCTCTGGTTTCAGCCAAGTTTCTGTAAAAGCCAAGATATCGTCCGTAAATGCCGAGGAGTCAGCAAAAAGCTTGGATAGTTTCATGTTAAGTCCTCTAACATTTTGGTAAGCCAAAAAAAACTTTTCAGTTTTTTGGCACCGTCGAGGGCCTATTTGTTGTTCTAGGTTTGTAAGGAACAAATTCTTTAATAACTAAATGATCATTAAGCCAAAAGCTTTCAGAAAGCAGTACTTTAAACACATCAGGCGGAGCAAATATTTTAAAAGACGATATCCTACGAGCGTAAGAAAAACGAAATTGTTCAATAGCAATGTCCTCGGATGGAAATTTTTTACGAATAAATTCCAAAACATCCTCGGATGTGGTGTCTGGGGTAAATCTGGAAACGAATAGTTGCTTCCTATGCCGACAGTTTCTTTCCACCACCAGCAATCTTAACGTCGCTCGGCTGAGACCCAAAAACGGTACCTACGTACCTAAGGTGCGGTCGGCACCGAATTCTTGGCCTCAGCTTGGCTTCCAGAAACAGGAACATCTCCGGAATTGGCTGTTTCCATAGGCACAGTTGGCTCAGTTGGCCCTGTGCCGACAGAAACTGCTGCCGCTATCGGATCTAGAGTTGGGTTTTGACCACCAGCAATCTGAACGTCGCTAAGCTGCGACCCAGAAACGGTTCCTACAGTACCTAAGGTGCGGTCGGCACCGAATTCTTGGCCTCAGCTTGGCTTCCAGAAACAGGAACATCTCCGGAATTGGCTGTTTCCATAGGCTGACTCAGTTGACGACAGTTGACTCAGTTGGCCCTGTGCCGACAGAAACTGCTGCCGCTACCGGATCTAGAGTTGGGTTTTGCCCCACGGTCGCATTAACTGCCCTTGAGCCAGCTTTTTTGCGTTTGGGCGACTCGGTTAATAATTTTTTATTATTAAATGGGGCACAAACGGAATAGGTGCCAATTGAACCCCTCATTGAGCTTTTTAAATATTGAGATGCTCATCTCGACTGTCATTTCTTTGCAGGACTCACATGCCCACATGAGACCGGTACGCAATTCAATGAAGTATTTTACTCTGCCAGTAAATCCTGCACATTTGACGTGCATGATCGACTCACAGAGCCAGCAGATAATGAACGATTCTTTAGGAGAATAGAGAATATAGCAATTTTTCTTAGAACAGATAAGAGCCATTTTAAGCGAAAAAAAAAGATTATTTACATTAAATGAAATAAAATGTTTTTAACACTACCTCGAGTAAAAGACACAAAAAACGAAAAATATAAGAGCGCGAGAATAGCGAATTAATTTGAATGCAAGAGAGCGCAAGAGAAATAATCTTCTATCGACTGAGCGTGGCTTGTGGAACACTAACAAACTATAACGCACGGACAGTTACAATGTAAAGCAGGCGAGAGGGGAACAATGATAAAGCACCCAAAAAGTCTACACGAAATTTAGAGATGTACAAAGAGAGTGAAATTTACAGTTATACTAAAGAGCGGGAGAGAGAGAAGAGAGAGAGAGGGAGTACAAGAGTTTCAGCAAAAATTAGGAGAGTGCAAATTACACTAACAAAGCAAAGATGTTAAACAAATCCAATAGAAAAGTTAAAATAAACTATAACCACGCACCCGTTAACTGGGAGATCTATTTAAAACACTTATTTCGCCTGGTTCCCTGCGGGAGGCGATGCTACAACTGGGGCACCGAGGTACTTTTAAGGGTTTCGATAGCTTCCGGTTCATCGCATTTCCTGCTTCCTGTTTTTCATTGCGCTCTTTGCACATTGTTCTTGCAATTCAGCAAGCCTCCACCTGCTTTTTGCTCTCTTGTCCGCCTGGTTCTCCAGGGCGCTTTGTAGCGTTCTGAGGGAAACTAGCACGTTCTCCGTTCTGTCGCTCTTCAGCTTAGCAAGAACGTCAGATGTCTCGTTGTCATCGATGCCCCAATAGTGCCTCCCTGCTCGCCATTACATTTTTGGAACTGACCGTTGACGACAGCATGGACCTTATCGCCGCTGTCCAAGAATAGGTCAACCACATCGTGTGGTCGGCAGGGCTGTGAACCCATGTTATTTTTGCATGGGTTCGGTTCGGGGTTCAAACCTAATCGTCAGATAAGGTTCCGGTTCATTGATGAGCCGGAGCAGGGTTCAAGTTCGAACCATGGTTTCTGTCCGTCCGTCTGTCCGTCCGTCCGTTTCTACGCAAACTAGTCCCTCAGTTTTTAAGCTATCGAGCCAAAAGTCGTCTTTCTGTTGTAGGTAGTATATAAGTCGGAGCCGGGCGGGTCGGACAACTATATCTTATAGCTCCCATAGGAATAATCGGAAAAATAATTGAAAAAAATTATAACTTATGTGTTTTTTGACATATTACCTTATGCTCTTGGAAATATAATTTTTTAAATTTTAGAAAAATCGGTCGACTATATCATATAGCTCCCATAGGAACGATCGGAAAACTAAAGGGAAATTAATAGGAACAAAATTAAAGCTTTGTTAATTTTTATTGTATTCTCTTCTACTTTGGAATATACCTTTATTTTATTATTTTAGAATTTCGAATTAGCTGCCAAAGAAAGGATTGATTAATTGATGTCAAAATACTCCGTAAACTGCTATAATTTTGTTTGTTGCAAATCTAAATTTAACATTTTTGTAATTTCAAATAGAATAGCAACGATTTGCAAGGGTATATAAACTTCGGTTGGCCGAAGTTAGCTTTCTTTCTTGTTTTTAATTAAATAATGAAGTCAACATGAATTTTCATTTAAATATTAAATATATATTAACTCTTTGCCCACTTTCCTCGTTTTATTTTGTTATTAATCAATTCAAGATGTCAATTATGTTTTTTTTAACATTTCGCATAGAAAATTAGTATATTACCATGAATTTAATCGTATAATTTTAATGTGCGCATACTGCAAAATATTTTGGAAATTGAAAGTTGTATACAGTGTTGGGAAAGGTACTGTTTTTTTTTTACCTAGGTAAGGTAAAAGCTATTGTGCAAAAATAAATACATAGGTAAGGTGAAGGAAGGTTCTTAAATTTTCCAGTACCTAGGTAAATGTAAACGGTAAAAATATTGTTTTTTTTAATTTGTATATTTTATTTTGTTTTATTTATTTGTCTTTTTTTTAACCCTTGCAGAGGGTATTATGATTTCAGTCCGAAGTTTGTAACGCAGTGAAGGAGTCGTTTCCGGCCCCATAAAGTATATATATTCTTGATCAGCCTGACTAGACGAGTCGATCTAGCCATGCCCGTCTGTCCGTCCGTTTTTACGCAAACTAGTCCCTCACTTTTAAAGCTATCGAGCTGAAACTTTACCAAAAGTCGTCTTTCTATTGCAGGTAGTATATAAGTCAGAGCCGGCCGGATCTTATAGCTCCCATAGGAATAATCGGAAAAATAATTGAAAAAAATTATAACTTATGTGTTTTTTAACATATTATCTTATGCTCTTGGAAATATCATTTTTTTAACTGTTCTGAATTTCGAATTAAATTTTAGAAAAATCGGACGACTATATCAAATAGCTCCCATAGAAACGATCGGAAAACTAAAGGGAAATTAATATGAACAAAATTATAGCTTTGTTAACTTTTATTGTATTCTCTTCTACTTTGGAATATAAGTTTATTTTATTATTTTAGAATTTCGAATTAAATTTAACATAAATCAGATGACTATATTATATAGCTGCCATAGTAAGGATCGATCAATTAATGTCAATATAATACTTAAACTGCTATAATTTTGTTTGTTGCAAATCTAAATTTAACATTTTTGTAATTTCAAATAGAATAGGAACGATCTGCAAGGGTATATAAACTGGCCGGCTGGCCGAAGTCAGCTTCCTTTCTTGTTTATATATTACATACATTACTTATGTACATATTGGAGAATGAAAATGTGAATAAGGGTAAAATCGCAGTTTTATTTTATAAAATTTGGTGCACTTATGCATGTACCCATCACTACATCAATTTATTTATAAAACCATAGTGTATTTGGCGCGCAAAAATGCCGTATGTATGTAAACAAACGTTTCTACATACGGAATTTTCGCGCGCCAAATACATTTTCCCTCTTGTACATATTGAGAAAAAAGTGTTCTATACCTCTAAAAAAAAACACCATTTACTACCTGCAATAGAAAGACGACTTTTCACCTCGATAGCTTTAAAACTGAGGGACTAGTTTGCGTAGAAACGGACGGACGGACATGGCTAGATCGACTCGTCTAGTCATGCTGATCTAGAATATGTATAGGGTCGGAAACGTCTCCTTCACTGCGTTGAAATGAAATCATTATTTTTATTTTTAAAATTCTTTACTAACTTTTTTCCTAGCCGAGTCTTTTTTAAATTGTAGCTTTGCAAATATCATCATCATCGCATCATAATGCTTTAATGTAAAATATTCGTGCTTAATTACTCTAATTTAGCTAATAGCTAATGCTTTTTAGCATTTTTATGCACTTTTCTTTGGTAATTCAATATAGTGAATTTTTTTTCGAAATTTTTTTATGTTCTTCTTTTTTTAACTTTTATTATCACGTATGTTATTTTGTAAGCAACTTTTTATTTTTGCACCTTTCACATTTTTTTTTATGTTTGATGATACCCTCTGTTTGCTTCAAATCGGCAAACTGCGAAAATGCCAGCTTCAGGCCAGCAACTTTGGTCACAGTAGAAACGCATCAACCGAATTCAATGAAAATTCTTGTATTACTGGTTTCTCTGCTTCTTCTCTTCTTTCACTCGTAACTGCGACGCAGCGAGTAACAAGAACGAGTATTTAACAGAGCGATAACAACTTTAGGCAGTACAATTAAAATATTTACCATAAACAAGGGCGTAGATATCTTGCAGATCGGGCTCGTTGGGGGTTATTTTATTTGCTCGCAGCTTGCTATGCCCCGTCTCATAGCTAAGTAGCCCAAGTTGCGAGGTTTACGTATTTCCCTCACATACTATTTTTATAAACAAGTTACGACTAGACCCCCTCAAACACGGCTTATAAAATATTTTTTTAGTTTATATAACAAAAACACACACTTTTTATATTTCACATTTTCGATGTTATGGCCTTGGAATCGCTTTAGTGATAGCTGAAGGGGAAAAGGTTAAGAGTAGTCTGGCCAATTGTTCCGTAGGTTATCCACTATAAGGAAAAACAACTTTCCCCGCTGAGTTTTTTACAAAACTCATTTTATTTTTCTAAGTCTTTGCTTACGTAGCCAACATGAGATTCTTTTAATACACTTATTTATGGTTTGAGCAGAGATCACATCTGTTTGCCTGAACGGGAGCCTTATCAACGGTCCCCCGCAAAGCGACCCTTTGTGCAGTGTGAGAACGATATTTATGGTCAGGCTTAAGTAGCCTGCACTTAAAGATTACAATTGTTAGTACTGCACCCTTGTATGTATGTTTTTAGTTACCGATCGTTATTTACGGCTCTATATAGATATGCATACATATTGACATGAACCAAGCTCATAAAATCTTAAATTTATTTTGGTGTTGTTCTTATTTTATTATTTTAGAATTTCGAATTAAATTTAACATAAATTGGATGACTATATTATATAGTTGCCATAGGAAGGATCGATTAATTAATGTCAAAATACTCCGTATTGCTATAATTTTGTTTGTTGCAAATCAAAATTTAACATTTGTGTAATTTCAAATGGAATAGGAACGATCTGCAAGGGTATATAAACTTCGGCTGGGCGGAATTAGCTTTCTTTCTTGTTACCCCTGCAATTACCGAAAGTTCTCTCTTAAGGGATTTAGCAACAATAACGCCAACTTATTCTCCCGGTCCTGATGTGTGCTTAAGTTATGTGCTTCAACCATTTGATTCTTAAACTTTTTCACTTGTCTATTTCATTATCAGTTTTTCCAACTATCTGGAAGGACTCTTTCATTATTCCACTCCACAAAAAGGGTGCGAAGGCGGATGACCAGAATTATAGAGGTATTTCTAAATTGTCGGCACTTCTCATTTGCAACACTTATCTGACACGTGTCCGGGTCAGCATGGTTTTGTTTAGCGAAGATCGACCACCACTAACCTCCTTGAATTGTCATCTGTTGTAATAAATGGATTTAAGAAAAAAATGCAGACTGATGTTATATATACAGATTTCAGCAAAGCTTTTGACTCTGTTAACCACTCTCTCCTTTTATTCAAATTAGATCAGCTTGGGTCTCCATGTAATCTATTAACTTGGATTTCAAGTTATTTGAATAGAAGGACTCAGAGAGTTATATTTAAGAACGCTGTCTCCAAAATGATCCACGTGACATCGGGAGTGCCCCAGGGCAGTCATTTGGGCCCTTTGCTGTTTACCTTGTTTATTAACGATCTTCCCTCTATCGTAACACACTCTCGTGTACTAATGTATGCTGATGATGCTAAGCTTTGTTTGACTTATAATAATATTGAGTCTGGTTTTGGCTTACAATAAGACATTGATAATTTTCAGATATGGTGTGAGTATAACCTCTTAAATTTAAACTGCCTGAAATGTAACGTAATGACTGAATGAGAGGTACTCCTACGTTTATAAGTTATTCACTTCAGAACTCCCCACTTGATCGTATATATTCAGTAAACGATTTAGGTGTCCTTTTGGACCCGAAGCTTAAATTTGACTGCCACATAATGTCGACTGTCAACAAAGCTATGAGTGTTCTTGGATTTATAAAGCGTTGGTCAAAAGAATTTGATGACCCTTATATAACCAAATTATTATTTACCCCCATTGTCCGTCCTATTTTGGAATATTGTTCTTCTGTTTGGAGTCCACAATATCAAGTGCACATCGACAGTATTAAGTCGGTTCAAAAAAAATTTCTTCTTTTTGCGCTTCGTAGTTTGAACTGGGATCAAAACGTAAGGCTTCCTTTCTACCACTATTACTATTGCTTAATTTACCTACACTTGAAAACCGTAGAATAATGCTTGGTACTATTTATATGCAAAATCTTATAAGAGGTGATATTGATTCTGTAGAACTGGTAAACCGTTTAACTTTTAATATTCCCGTTAGACTAACACGAAACTATTACACTCTTAATTTGCCCCGATGTACATCTAATTTTAGTCTGCATGAGCCCTTTCGCGTTCTCTGTACTAATTATAACAATCTTTATCATTTAATTTGTACTTCAACTTCTATCCCTGTATTAAAAACTAAAATTTTATCTCATTTCCTTCAATCATAGTGGTAGCCATGTGTCCCGTATTTGTTTGTTTCATGTATTTTCCTCGCGAACTCGCATTTATGCCCGAATTGATAAAGGGTCCCGCGCGTAACAAGCACGTGCTTGGTATCGTTGGACAACTTGTTTGTACTGCTCGTAGTTCATCAACGTCCATCATATACAGTGGGGTGCAAAACTGAATACATGTTTGCCACTATTGACTTTTGGGTACGCATTAAAAAGTTATTAGTAAAGGAAATTGTTCAGTCGCAGCAATCGTTGTAAGTCAGCGCTCTGAAGTATCATATATGGGGTCAATTCTGCTGAATTGTAACTGGGTTTGCTCACATTGCCAATAATGCATAATAACCGACACTTTGCTTTATACCTATTATGTTAACCTATGCACTTTGTACCTATAAATACCGTTAAGTTTATACAATAAAATCAGTATCTATCTAACAATAAAACTGACTGATTACTCACTAACCAATCTCATAGTCCACCTAGTTTAAAGTGCTAGTTGCGACGAATACAGGCAGACAGTTCATGTGCTGTATGCCAGGCATCTAAGCCGACTACTAACATTTTGGTGACCCCGACGTGATCTCACCAAGAGATCACACCCTAGAACACAACGTTGGAGATATCTTCCATACAAGTCCTTTTGCCCAAGTCGTCAACAAGGCGACAGATTAAGGACACCTGAGCAAAGTCGACTCAGGAAGTTGGAAGACTGGTCAACAAGGCGACCAGCTCCGTCAACGATTTAATAAAATCGTTTTTGTGATCCCGGGAAACGCATTTAGATCATCCAATCCCGGACACATTCTCGAGGTTGTCAACAGGGGACACTTTGAAACCAGAATCAAACATTCTCAGAATACGAGAGCTCAGCACCACCGTTGCTGTCATCAAATTCACCCAAATCATTCATAAGTGTTAAAAGCTTCTTTGACCAATGCGGTTGCGAATAGGAGCGTATCCAGCTATACAAGCAAATAAAACACTCCCAACGCACAGTGGTCGGGCTATATGGAGCCGCGGCCATAAATACTTCTAGAAGTGCTATCGTTATGAAACTTTTACCAAAAATCTAAAAAAATATTATAAATATATGTTACAAAAATTGGCCAGATCGTACCACTATATCCTATAGCTTCCATAGGAACGATTTGCGTTCACATGAGACAGCAGTCATAAATTCATTTCTTGTAATCATAATAGGCTGAACTTTTTAATGTAAGTTATTTACAAACTTGGAACTGTAATATTAAAGTATGGGAGTGACTACTCACTCCACCTCCCACGCCCACCTTACCAAAAATGTTATAACAACCAAAACGAACAATAATAAAAAATTATATAATATTTAAATGGTTTCATCAAGTAACGAAAGAGTTGACTTTAGTAGAGTTGACTTTTCCTTATAATTTACTTGTCTTTGTCCACTAATAAATGGATCGGAACTTAAAAGCAGTCTGTTAAACAAGTCTGTATTTGAGGCGATCCTTGAAAATTTGAGTGTATGTTGGAGTCGGAATTTTTTAAAGTCCTTAATTCTTGCTTAAAAAACATAAACATAACATAAAACATAAAACACACATCGAGAACAAAATACAACAACAACTAAGCACACACAGACACAGAACATTAAAGTGCTTCCTCCTAGAAAGGGCTGCTAAAATAAATGAGGTTAGGTTGCATTTTTTAATGCCACAAGTGCATCGGCACCTTTCGGCAGCTGGGCAAAACATTTTTATAATCTTAAAACATTAATAAATAACAGGATATAAACATCATTGGAGGAAAACCGGGGAAAAGCACTTAAAACTTTACCTAAAACATTGTAACGCACAGCATTTACGAACTAAATAGGACGCACGTTTTACCACTTATTTACACAAAAGACAGCACAAGTTATTAATTCATGTATCTGTATAAACAAAGTACATACTGTAATGAACAATATCCATTATATTCGAATGGAGTTAAACCGTACCATATAATTTATTAGAATTTTTTAAATTCACTGCATTGCAGTGCTCTATTGACAAATAGAAAGTAAGTAAGCACGTTCTCGCACTTCTCTTTCCAGTTTTGAAAAGTTCCGTTAGAAATTAAAAAAAAAAACTATTGTGTTGTAAAGCTTTTACATTTAGCTAATCGTAGAACCGGGTTTCGCTCAAATAACTCAAAATCAATTTTTTGATTTTTGGCCTATGGCAGCGACCACTGTGCAACGGGTCAGAAGTTTTAAACACAAGGTAATAACTATGAGTGACATGGATGAGCAAGCAGTCACAGAAGCACTAGACGTGCAAGAGGAGATCAGTCAAGAAATCTCAAAATTTATCATCAACTTCAAGAAAGATTCATCGGAGAGGAAATCAAGTCCAAACTATTATAAAAACAGATTAACCATACTCGATGACGCTTGGAGTCGATTCACAAAGAATGATCTCAAGATTCCTCAAAAGTATAGAACTACGGTATACATGAAGTTCTACAACGACTGTCGAGGGTCATACGACAAATATCGAGCTATCATACGGGACGGCATGGAACAATCAACAAGCCAAGGCAAGGTAAATCCAGTCCCAACTGGTAACCCTGCAAGCATTCAGCAGCTAACGATAGAGTCCCAGAAACTAATATCAGCATGTCGTCGACAAAAGGCAATATCAGATTCTATTAAGCGCGCTCTGAAAGAGTATTCATATACGGGAAAGACCGTAACAAGTGATTTGATAAAATCACTATGGACGCAAACGCAAGAGATCCATTTCTCGGTACATGAAAAATACGATGATCCAAGCAAGGGAGGATATGACATGAAATCCTTCCTAAAACTTGAAAAGGAAATTCAAGATATCTTAGGAGCAAAATCAAACTCCTCTAGCAATGAAGATATGCATTTGCCCAGAGTCAGCATCCCCAAATTCGATGGGGATCTACTCAAATGAACTCAGTTTTTTGATTTATTCAAATGCATGGTCCATGATACTAACATGCCGACGGTACGGAAAATGTGGTACCTACAAACCACCGTAACTGGAGAGGCTGAAAGATTGATAAGACACACCGATCTTAAGAAAGAAAATTACCTCAGCGCCTGGGGTATATTAGTCGATTCCTACAACAATCCCCGACATGTGGCAGAGACGATTCTCAATCGTTTCCTGCATCAAAACACAGTTAGTAACGATCCAAGGTCATTAAAAGAGTTGTACACTACAACTATCGAGTCTCTAGCATCATTAAAGGGACTGGGCATCGATATATCAAGTTGGGATACAATATTGATTGCCATCATCAAGCAAAAATTGGATCTTGCATGCAGAGCCCTATACGAGCAGTGCTTAGATGGGTCCCGAGAGTTACAGGGTCTCGACACACTGCTCAGCTTTCTGGACCAGCGCATCCGAGTTCTTGGAACAGGAAAAAAGAGACAACAATCAAGAAAGGAACAGAAGGGTCCAACATGCTTATCAGCCAGTACTGGAAAAGGACCATGCTGTCAATTTGCAGAGCACTACTATTCATTGCTGCTGCCAAACCTGTCTATACTAAAGGCAGGTCGACCAGTTCTTCAGAATATAAAACTTGGATGGATCATTGCCGGAAGGATCTCCTCGCGATTCAGCGGCGGTTTGTGCCGCCGCAGCAACAGACAAAGAAGTAGACACACTATTGGAACGATTCTGGACTCTAGAAAATTTTAAAGCCGAGGAAAGGCATCGATCACCAATAGAGGCTCATTGCGAAATGCACTTCGTAGGAAACTTGGGAGTGGCAAAGGATGGCAAATTTGTGGTGAAACTCCCATTTTCTGAACATTCTTCAGCCCTGGGGGCATCACAGAAAACAGCCACGAATAGATTTCTGGCTCTGGAAAGAAGAACGTCACCTGAAGTCTGGAAGGGCTAAGTGGACTTCATGGATGAATACGAAGCACTCGGACACATAAAACAAGTGCACCAAACAGATATTCCCGCTAATCACTACTTCATTCCACACAACTGTGTGCTAAAGCCGGAAAGCAGTACAACAAAGTTGAGGGTAGTATTCGACGCTTCATGCAAAACCACCAACAACAAGTCTTTGAAGGACATTCTCTATGCTAGACCCACTGTGCAAAGCGAGCTATTTGCAATTCTATTACGCTTCCGCACTCATAAATACGTGTTTACAGCAGACATAGAGAAAATGTATCGGCAGGTGTGGATACACCCTGACGATCAGTATCATCAACTAATCGTCTGGAGAAAGAATCCATCAGATGACTAATAAAGTCAATAGTGGCAAACATGTACTCAGCTTTGCACCCCACTGTATATAAGGAAAGAGATTTTGAAATTTTTTTGCAGTTATTATTAATTTTGCTTGGAGAAAAACTTTGCATCAAAACATTTTTGTTTAAAGCCCCAGGGAAAATTTGACTCTCACAAAAATTTCTAACTTTTCAAAGGGTGCTTAATGGGTTAAGAACATTTTTGAGTTATTTAAACGGAATTGTGGTGTTCTTTTTATATAGGTGCCAAGAGTTTATATTATAAGTTGACTTTCACAAAAATTTCTAACTTTTCAAAGGTTGCTTAATGGGTTAAGAACATTTTTGTGTCATTTAAACGGAGTTTTGGTGTTCTTTTTATATAGATGGCAAGAGTTTATATTATAAGTTGAAAATATGAGTAGATTTAACTTTCAAACCTGTCAAAATAATTATGCCGACCAGTGTATATCGGCCAAATTAATGCAAACCACTCCCTTCCGCGTTAATTCACTTTGTAAGGTGGGTTAGCTGAGTAACTGGTATATAATAGTGAAGCCCTCGACTATTGGTAGATATTAACACAAATAGTAGTATACTCACCGAGTACGATATTTTTCCAGCGTAAACAGCTTGTTCTGCAGTTTTGTGTTTTTCTCTTTGTTCGATTTTTAAAGTCAAATATAAAGTTCGGATCGGGAAATAAACAGCTTGAGGGTAAAGGCGTCCAATCTAAATCAAATACAAAGCTAATTAGAAAGATTTGTAAAAATTAATGCAGTTCTTAATACGTAGAAAAGCTGTCTGCTTGATGTTCAATAGAAAAATGTAGAAAAATACATGAGTTGTGGCTTGAGTGCCAATGATGTGCAGATAGGATGACAGTACCGTGTAAGATATATTCCAAATACTGCTATGATGTAAGCTGTACGATATACTACTTGGAGAAGAAGTTTAGTATAAAAGAAAGGACCGAGTTTCATAGGTAGAGGACAAGTCTGTAAATTAGGAAACTTTTGTCTCTCAGAATGTCTGTTCGTTAAACACTGTCAAATAATGTCAAAATAATATGAAAACAAGAGAAGCAGCAGCTATTTTCTAAAAACTTGCTTTCCTTTTTAAATTAGCTGAAGTTATCTAGATTACATTCCCAAAACATAAATTCGTTTGGGCCAATTATTGAGGAGATATAGTGTTTGAAAGTTATATATTATTTTAAATTGCTTTTCTCTCGAAACTACGATTTAAAAGATGGTGGACACAACAACTCAAAAAGTTTAAACCGTTTTTTTTATTTTTATGTCAACACTAAGCATTTTAAAATATCGTACTTGAACAAAAGATTTTTGGAATATTTTAATTTTTAAAATTAAAAAACGAAAAAAAGAGTTAAAAATTTGTTTTTTTTTTTTTTGTAAAATCCTTGCCAAAAATGCAAATTGTATTATTTTTCCTTAAATTTAAGCACAAGATTTTGAAATACACTAACAGAAAAAATTGACTTTTCCATTTTCAGTTAAGTCTGACAATAGTTAATCCTTCCAGAGGATGGGTTCTTTTCTTTTTTGGAGGTTCAGCTAAACTGGTCTCAGCGGGGCACTTGTTGACATTTCTTCAATATTTATAGCCGTAGAATAAAATGGTACATTGTTGTTTGGACTGTATATTATCAACCCGAGTACTTGCCGTGTAACTGACGTCAAACACTGTAAGCTCTTTAGTTACAGACATTCTTCTTTGCCCTTTATTCGTTTTCTTGTTCGAATGACCGAATCACATCACAGTTAAATTGTTCATACATTCATACACAATAAGTCGGAAGTGCATATGGAGCCAAGATTAGAATCTCTGGCCAATATTCGTATAGAGTTCCGAAAGAACCATCGACAATTGGTGCGTTCGAATGACGAAATGGTTCAGAACGATTATATGGAGGCAGATCTTGAAGGAAAGCTCCAAGAAGCGTATATTGATAATGTGCCGCAGATTAGAACTGACCTTAATGAGACTAAGGATCGACTACTTGCATCAACAGATATTAACAATCTTAATTTTCAGGATGGGCATCGCAACGCGCTACCGTCAGGGTTTATAGCACCAGACCAAACCACGATCGATGAGGTTAAACTCCCAACGGTAAAGGAGGAAGGAAAGCTCCAAGAAGCGTATATTGATAATGTGCCGCAGATTAGAACTGACCTTAATGAGACTAAGGATCGACTACTTGCATCAACAGATATTAACAATCTTAATTTTCAGGATGGGCATCGCAACGCGCTACCGTCAGGGTTTATAGCACAAGACCAAACCACGATCGATGAGGTTAAACTCCCAACGGTTAAATTGCCCATATTTAGCGGTGAATTCGTAGATTAGCCGGCATTTAAGGAAATATTTGAACGCGAGTTCATAATAGCCATAGACTCACTGATCTACATCGATTTCCCTACCTCAAATTCTCTGTCAAGGAAAGCAATAAAAGATATCCAAAATCTAACACTGATCGAAACCAACAATCATGTAGCTTGGCAAATGCTATTAAACTTATGTGATAATAAGCGTGTTCTGTTTCAACAGTATATGTATCTAGGTATTAGAGCAACAGCCCATATCACATCTGAGATTGCTCCCCTGCGTTGATATCCTCATTCAACTAAAATGAGATGCTTTCGTAAATGTGAGTACAATAAACGTAATTACATGTGGGATTGGTATTTCGTTCTTAAACTTCGTTGTTCGCACGTCTTGCTCATTCGCTTTTCTCATCATAAATCTCGTTGAAGACTTCCTTCTCAAGTACTTTTTTATGTCAGCTGATTAGGGATGGGTTGGTCTGAACGGAGCTGCCAGACCTATTCCCACAACTCGGACATCCTTCTAAACATTCGTCCCGAATATATTTGCATCCATGGTTTCATTTATTCAGAGGTCGTACATCTTGGTTGTCCCACCACCAAGCTGAGTACGTTTAATAGCGACAACATCGCCGGCTTTGTATGTTGCTGCTGGTCTACGTCTGAGGTTATACGAGTGTTTGTTCTCGTTTTGCATAACAAGCCATCAAAATTTGGTGAGTGACAGCAAGAATGTGTTTGTACGCCTTGTGAGTCGTTTCGAGAGGCCCCAAAAACACGACGCGAAAGGTTTGAAGGTGCTCTGCTTCCTTCGGCAATGGGTGTAACTCTCCTTCTTTTTTCCAAAGTTTGCGGTTTGAAACAATATTTAGAATGCATCATTGGATTTGTCTTTTTTTTCCTTTCCGAAGATCTCTTTGGATTTATTTACATTCGGTTGTTTTTTCGTGCTGCGGATGAAAAGGGCTCAGAACTGGCTTCTGAGTAATCAGAGTCTTCAGCTTGTTAAGAGCATCAGAGAAACAAAACTTGGCGTCGTACTTAATCACGTCGGACAAAGGTTTGGCGATGACGGAAAAGTTTAGAATAAACTTCCAGAAACATCCAACCAGACCCAAGAAGCTTTGATGTTGCTGCAAGTTTGTCGGTAAAGTCAATGCAGAGTCGAGTTGTATTGTCGCGTTTCTGAACCAGGACGACCGGACTGCTGCACTCGGACTAAGAATTCTCGATGATTCCGACCTCGAGCCATTGTTTGATTTGATCGTCGATAATACACCGCTCGGAGAATGTGAATCTACGCAGACGCCAGTGTACCAATGTATCGTCTTTTTAAGCAATACGCATCCCGACGTTTGTCGATTTTATACTCGTCGGCTTATAGTTCTTTATTAGTTCGTTAACTTCGCGTTTTGCTTGATTTGTTGCATCTCGTCAATGTTTATGCTCACATTTTCGGCACGAAGAAACTATTATAGAATCACAGCACTCAATTTAGGCTTATTCAATCTTATGTACGTTGTTTGACTTATAATGTGTCAATAAGAGCCGTGTACTAGTTGTTTTTCATAACTAAATTTTCTTACACATCGATAATTTATCATCCGATACTTTCCGCGTATTTTTTGGAGTTTCATCCGTTTTAATTTAGCCTGCGGTGCAGTCTTTAGATATGTGTCCAAAATTATTGCAATTCAAGCACTTTCGACCGCTGCTTCGATTAGAGCACTGATTAGATGTATGGACTCGTTTGCGTTATGCGTTTTTCAACATTTACCACCTTCTAATACCGCACTCACTCATAATATACATTTTGGCGACACCTTTATAGAACTTTTCGTGAAAATGATATTTTGCAGGTCATCCCAGTACATATGTCTTTAAAATCGGAAACCCAAACCTTAACTGTGTAAGCAGTGTAAATCCAGTATAATAATGTTTAATATATTCAGTGCAATCTAGTATTAATCGATTTAGTTTTAAGGATATTGTAAATAATGATAGAAGGGCACACTACCGAAGTGAAAAAACAAGCGCAACAAAATTATGAACATTTTTAAAATAAGAACCTACAAGTTTACAACTGCAAGGGTATTATTTCCACTGAATGGGCGAATGGAATCTTCTACATCGTGGAAGTTTACTGAAAACCGTGGCAAATTCACGGCGAAACTTTGTACCGAAGCGGAATCGTTATTCTTGGAAGCCAATGTGCCAGCCTCTGCGTTTTTCTTGTTTGTCCTTGCTTCCTTTCTCGAAACTCGTCGTTGTCATCGTCATTCTCTTCTTGTTCGTCTATCTCATCAATTTCGGAGTCCTCTTCATCAGCGTCTTCTAGTAGATAGATCACTTAGATCACTTTTGTCGTGTTGCAAGCCCAAAATGTTGGACCATGCCATGGTCCAGCGCCTGTAAAACTGATTCAAAATCAGCAAGGGTCGACATGGTTGCAGGAGCAATTTTGCAAAGTTTTCGCAATTTTTGCTCGTAGTCGTTGTTCTTTCTTCTACTCGTATTCGTTGTTCACACTTACTTTTACTCAGCGTTAAATACACATATACGTCGCACAGTGGCGCCTTGAGCCAAAAAACTTGCAATAAATCAAATGTTCGATTTTTAACTAGAAAGTTGTAACCCACACCAATTTACAGATAATTGATCCCTTTTCAAATATGTAACCACCATAAATATCAGATTTTTGAAGTGAAACTTCTTTTGGCGCGATATGGATTTTCGGGGACGAAATAAAACCGATTCATGACCGTCACGAAAATCGTATATATCCCTGTCTCTCTTTTACCGCTGAGGATCGTTTTCTCTGTCCTCTCTTCGCTCGCTCTCGCACATAGTGCAAATACATATATAAGGTGATCTCGTCAGCTCTGCTGAGAACGTTAAAAATGTTTACCTCGCTGTCTCTCTTAAGCGATAGAATGAGATAACTAGATAGAGACTGGCACAAATGACGTCCTCAAAAGAGAGCAGCTCTTGCATTGAGACCACCATAGACATATAGTTGAACCATGCGCTCGTAAAAAGTTGAGAAAGTAAAATTTAACAATCGGCTTGAAGAGCTTGTGAAATGGTTCCGAAGCCGCCTATCTGGGGTCACCGAGCGTACCGCAGGTTGCGGATAGCGAACGACCTCTAGTTGTGGAGGTTAACTGTAAATAAACTGGTGGCAGCAAATAATCAGACCCGGACAACCAGCGTGTATCTTCCATCCAAGCAGTACCGATGATGCGAGTTGTTCAGCCGCATCTAAATAGTTGCTCTACACAAACCCAATACCCTACACATTACCTACCCCCTTCCTCACCAAAACAACATCTCACTCCGGGCCGCACTACGTTGTAAATCGGACCGTGCCAAGAGTCAGCCTGGCTGGGGGCCCGGATCAAAAACTAGCCAAGTCTCGAACGGTGAGCTCAGGGATATGGCGACCCCCTGTTCGAACTACCGCCTTACCCGGGCATAGCGGATCTCTGCTATTATGGAGACAACCACTAATAAAAATAATACAGAGACGGGAACTCTTAAAAAGTACACAGAAATTCTGAGCACTGGCTCCAACGCACACACCAGCACGATCCGAAAAGGACCGCATCCCAAATTGGGGATGCCGGGTGGCAGAAAGCCGGCTGCCGATCAGGAGCAACAGCACCAAAGGCAAAGGTAGGCACAGCCAAAGCGATCGGTCCACCCACTGGTGGTATCAAATAAACTTACGCAGAAAGACGGACTAGCGCCCAAACTTGCTCTAATTGACAAAAGCAATCCGGAAGGCAGGATACCCAGGAACAAGTGGAAGGCAGTGGAGTTCCACCTTTCCGTCATATGCCTGCTCATGATTCGGGAGAAGCCAGGCTCATCGCCCTGCTGCATTGAATCGGGCTGGTATCAAGGCAGCGTTAAAGTGGTAGCCTGGTCTACCTACGAAGGGGCAAACAGTAGGCCCCGAGCTCGGATATGGCTCCCAGCAGCAATAAAATCCCCGGAGGACACTTTGTACATGCTGCAGGAATGCAATCCGCATCTCCCCACGAAAAATTGTAGGACTGGACTCGTCAAGTTGGAGGAGCATGAAGGGGACCTAAATCTGGCGGTCATGGTACTGAATAAGGAGTCAATTGCGCCAATCGAGGCTGCTCGGGGCAATCTGAATTTCGGATTCAGCGCCGTCCAAATGAAGCTATACAAGGGCGACTCATAACGCGTTGATTAACGCGGACATATCGCGACATATCTCCGCCGATGATTTGCACTAGGCGGAGATATGACGGCGGAGATATGTAGCTATCCCGAAGAGGTGAAGGCTCCTGATGGGCCGGAGGACGGCTACTCTACCGATTCCTCGCTAAGCAGAGAGATGCGAGCGCTGGGACCAGCTATTGAAGACGGAGGTTGCAGCTGCAGATGTCACTAAACTTCTGCAAATCAACCATCACAGTAAGGCAGCATCGGCTGCACTACAGCTAATGCTTGACCCCAAAATAAGGTAAAACTCGAACCTGCATTTTAGCCAAAAAGCATCTTAATATGTATATTTCTGCTTCGCAATTACAGCAACGGAGATAACACCGCAGTAAGCCTGGAGCCGCAAAACGGCTCCATAAAGCCTTGTTATCGGCCTACATGGTCTTTGAAAAGGAAGACCCCCGGACGAGCTAGTCAGAGGACTGGCAAAGGAATACGAAGAGCTCAAGACAGGGTTGGTAATAGGCTGCGACGCCAACGCCCATCACACTCAGTGGGGTTGCCTAACCAACAACGACAGAGGTGAGTCTCTTTTTATACACTGCGTTGCAAACTTCTGACTGACTACTGACTCTGCAAAGAAGTCAGTCAGAAGTTTGCAACGCAGTGAAGGAGACGTTTCCGACCCCATAAAGTATATATATTCTTGGTCAGCATGACTAGACGAGTCGATCTAGCCATGTCAGTCTGTCCGTCCGTTTGTCTGTCCGTTTCTACGCAAACTAGTCTCTTCAAGCTATCGCGATGAAACTTTACCAAAAGTCGTCTTTCTATTGCAGGTAGTATATAAGTCGGAACCAGCCGGAACAACTATATCTTATAGCTCCCAATATTTATAGCCGTAGAATAAAATGGTACATTGTTGTTTGGACTGTATATTATCAACCCGAGTACTTGCCGTGTAACTGACGTCAAACACTGTAAGCTCTTTAGTTACAGACATTCTTCTTTGCCCTTTATTCGTTTTCTTGTTCGAATGACCGAATCACATCACAGTTAAATTGTTCATACATTCATACACAATAAGTCGGAAGTGCATATGGAGCCAAGATTAGAATCTCTGGCCAATATTCGTATAGAGTTCCGAAAGAACCATCGACAATTGGTGCGTTCGAATGACGAAATGGTTCAGAACGATTATATGGAGGCAGATCTTGAAGGAAAGCTCCAAGAAGCGTATATTGATAATGTGCCGCAGATTAGAACTGACCTTAATGAGACTAAGGATCGACTACTTGCATCAACAGATATTAACAATCTTAATTTTCAGGATGGGCATCGCAACGCGCTACCGTCAGGGTTTATAGCACCAGACCAAACCACGATCGATGAGGTTAAACTCCCAACGGTTAAGGAGGAAGGAAAGCTCCAAGAAGCGTATATTGATAATGTGCCGCAGATTAGAACTGACCTTAATGAGACTAAGGATCGACTACTTGCATCAACAGATATTAACAATCTTAATTTTCAGGATGGGCATCGCAACGCGCTACCGTCAGGGTTTATAGCACAAGACCAAACCACGATCGATGAGGTTAAACTCCCAACGGTTAAATTGCCCATATTTAGCGGTGAATTCGTAGATTAGCCGGCATTTAAGGAAATATTTGAACGCGAGTTCATAATAGCCATAGACTCACTGATCTACATCGATTTCCCTACCTCAAATTCTCTGTCAAGGAAAGCAATAAAAGATATCCAAAATCTAACACTGATCGAAACCAACAATCATGTAGCTTGGCAAATGCTATTAAACTTATGTGATAATAAGCGTGTTCTGTTTCAACAGTATATGTATCAGAGAACGGCACCGGTGCCTGATTTTGACACTACTAGTGTACACGCCTAAAAAGCGGTGCCGGTACTACTAACACCGCCTACTATGCAGTTGCGGTGTTAAAACACCGCATCGATTGTGAGTGTTACATAGACAACACACAGAATTATGCGGTGGAAAAGTACACACTCAAAAATTTACAGTGTTGCTTCAATGCACAGAATTTTCGCACACTACTTTTTTGTACTTGTCAAATTTCTATGTGATTGACTTGCAAGATGATATGCACTGCAGGTACTTTCCATTCCTGCAAGTAGTGCAGCCGCCGAGCGAGCATTTTCCCTTGCAGGAAATATAATAACTGAGAAAAGGAACAGATTAGGTCCTAATGCTCTCAATAGTTTAATGTTTTTACACTCTTTTTATAAAAATAAACACATAAACAAATAGTTATAAGTTAGATATAAATGCAAATATTATAGAATAAAAATTACTTTATGATTATAATTTTACTTTATCTATGAATATAATTTTATTACGTTTATTTCAATCTCTATTTCCTTTTGTTAACTAATTTCGATCACCAACAAAATCAAGAATCTCAAGTAATGCTTCAAAACAAAATTCCTTGTCACCAGAAATTTAAGGGTTGTTTTTGCCTACACAATACAAACAAGCGGTGGCCGGACACATAAGTAAAAAGTCTATAACATCAATACATGAACCCCATTTTTGACACCGCATAGAATTAACACTCAACAGAAACGAGTAAAAAAACACCGCATCACTTTTTGATGCGGTGCTTTGATACATAAGTTTTGAAAAAACATAGTGTTTGTGCGGTGTACTTGTAGTTGCGGTGCACTAATGCCGTTCTCTGATATGTATCTAGGTATTAGAGCAACAGCCCATATCACATCTGAGATTGCTCCCCTGCGTTGATATCCTCATTCAACTAAAATGAGATGCTTTCGTAAATGTGAGTACAATAAACGTAATTACATGTGGGATTGGTATTTCGTTCTTAAACTTCGTTGTTCGCACGTCTTGCTCATTCGCTTTTCTCATCATAAATCTCGTTGAAGACTTCCTTCTCAAGTACTTTTTTATGTCAGCTGATTAGGGATGGGTTGGTCTGAACGGAGCTGCCAGACCTATTCCCACAACTCGGACATCCTTCTAAACATTCGTCCCGAATATATTTGCATCCATGGTTTCATTTATTCAGAGGTCGTACATCTTGGTTGTCCCACCACCAAGCTGAGTACGTTTAATAGCGACAACATCGCCGGCTTTGTATGTTGCTGCTGGTCTACGTCTGAGGTTATACGAGTGTTTGTTCTCGTTTTGCATAACAAGCCATCAAAATTTGGTGAGTGACAGCAGAAATGTGTTTGTACGCCTTGTGAGTCGTTTCGAGAGGCCCCAAAAACACGACGCGAAAGGTTTGAAGGTGCTCTGCTTCCTTCGGCAATGGGTGTAACTCTCCTTCTTTTTTCCAAAGTTTGCGGTTTGAAACAATATTTAGAATGCATCATTGGATTTGTCTTTGAATTTTATCATCGAGTTTTGGAATGTAATTTTCCTTTCCGAAGATCTCTTTGGATTTATTTACATTCGGTTGTTTTTTCGTGCTGCGGATGAAAAGGGCTCAGAACTGGCTTCTGAGTAATCAGAGTCTTCAGCTTGTTAAGAGCATCAGAGAAACAAAACTTGGCGTCGTACTTAATCACGTCGGACAAAGGTTTGGCGATGACGGAAAAGTTTAGAATAAACTTCCAGAAACATCCAACCAGACCCAAGAAGCTTTGATGTTGCTGCAAGTTTGTCGGTAAAGTCAATGCAGAGTCGAGTTGTATTGTCGCGTTTCTGAACCAGGACGACCGGACTGCTGCACTCGGACTAAGAATTCTCGATGATTCCGACCTCGAGCCATTGTTTGATTTGATCGTCGATAATACACCGCTCGGAGAATGTGAATCTACGCAGACGCCAGTGTACCAATGTATCGTCTTTTTAAGCAATACGCATCCCGACGTTTGTCGATTTTATACTCGTCGGCTTATAGTTCTTTATTAGTTCGTTAACTTCGCGTTTTGCTTGATTTGTTGCATCTCGTCAATGTTTATGCTCACATTTTCGGCACGAAGAAACTATTATAGAATCACAGCACTCAATTTAGGCTTATTCAATCTTATGTACGTTGTTTGACTTATAATGTGTCAATAAGAGCCGTGTACTAGTTGTTTTTCATAACTAAATTTTCTTACACATCGATAATTTATCATCCGATACTTTCCGCGTATTTTTTGGAGTTTCATCCGTTTTAATTTAGCCTGCGGTGCAGTCTTTAGATATGTGTCCAAAATTATTGCAATTCAAGCACTTTCGACCGCTGCTTCGATTAGAGCACTGATTAGATGTATGGACTCGTTTGCGTTATGCGTTTTTCAACATTTACCACCTTCTAATACCGCACTCACTCATAATATACATTTTGGCGACACCTTTATAGAACTTTTCGTGAAAATGATATTTTGCAGGTCATCCCAGTACATATGTCTTTAAAATCGGAAACCCAAACCTTAACTGTGTAAGCAGTGTAAATCCAGTATAATAATGTTTAATATATTCAGTGCAATCTAGTATTAATCGATTTAGTTTTAAGGATATTGTAAATAATGATAGAAGGGCACACTACCGAAGTGAAAAAACAAGCGCAACAAAATTATGAACATTTTTAAAATAAGAACCTACAAGTTTACAACTGCAAGGGTATTATTTCCACTGAATGGGCGAATGGAATCTTCTACATCGTGGAAGTTTACTGAAAACCGTGGCAAATTCACGGCGAAACTTTGTACCGAAGCGGAATCGTTATTCTTGGAAGCCAATGTGCCAGCCTCTGCGTTTTTCTTGTTTGTCCTTGCTTCCTTTCTCGAAACTCGTCGTTGTCATCGTCATTCTCTTCTTGTTCGTCTATCTCATCAATTTCGGAGTCCTCTTCATCAGCGTCTTCTAGTAGATAGATCACTTAGATCACTTTTGTCGTGTTGCAAGCCCAAAATGTTGGACCATGCCATGGTCCAGCGCCTGTAAAACTGATTCAAAATCAGCAAGGGTCGACATGGTTGCAGGAGCAATTTTGCAAAGTTTTCGCAATTTTTGCTCGTAGTCGTTGTTCTTTCTTCTACTCGTATTCGTTGTTCACACTTACTTTTACTCAGCGTTAAATACACATATACGTCGCACAGTGGCGCCTTGAGCCAAAAAACTTGCAATAAATCAAATGTTCGATTTTTAACTAGAAAGTTGTAACCCACACCAATTTACAGATAATTGATCCCTTTTCAAATATGTAACCACCATAAATATCAGATTTTTGAAGTGAAACTTCTTTTGGCGCGATATGGATTTTCGGGGACGAAATAAAACCGATTCATGACCGTCACGAAAATCGTATATATCCCTGTCTCTCTTTTACCGCTGAGGATCGTTTTCTCTGTCCTCTCTTCGCTCGCTCTCGCACATAGTGCAAATACATATATAAGGTGATCTCGTCAGCTCTGCTGAGAACGTTAAAAATGTTTACCTCGCTGTCTCTCTTAAGCGATAGAATGAGATAACTAGATAGAGACTGGCACAAATGACGTCCTCAAAAGAGAGCAGCTCTTGCATTGAGACCACCATAGACATATAGTTGAACCATGCGCTCGTAAAAAGTTGAGAAAGTAAAATTTAACAATCGGCTTGAAGAGCTTGTGAAATGGTTCCGAAGCCGCCTATCTGGGGTCACCGAGCGTACCGCAGGTTGCGGATAGCGAACGACCTCTAGTTGTGGAGGTTAACTGTAAATAAACTGGTGGCAGCAAATAATCAGACCCGGACAACCAGCGTGTATCTTCCATCCAAGCAGTACCGATGATGCGAGTTGTTCAGCCGCATCTAAATAGTTGCTCTACACAAACCCAATACCCTACACATTACCTACCCCCTTCCTCACCAAAACAACATCTCACTCCGGGCCGCACTACGTTGTAAATCGGACCGTGCCAAGAGTCAGCCTGGCTGGGGGCCCGAATCAAAAACTAGCCAAGTCTCGAACGGTGAGCTCAGGGATATGGCGACCCCCTGTTCGAACTACCGCCTTACCCGGGCATAGCGGATCTCTGCTATTATGGAGACAACCACTAATAAAAATAATACAGAGACGGGAACTCTTAAAAAGTACACAGAAATTCTGAGCACTGGCTCCAACGCACACACCAGCACGATCCGAAAAGGACCGCATCCCAAATTGGGGATGCCGGGTGGCAGAAAGCCGGCTGCCGATCAGGAGCAACAGCACCAAAGGCAAAGGTAGGCACAGCCAAAGCGATCGGTCCACCCACTGGTGGTATCAAATAAACTTACGCAGAAAGACGGACTAGCGCCCAAACTCGCTCTAATTGACAAAAGCAATCCGGAAGGCAGGATACCCAGGAACAAGTGGAAGGCAGTGGAGTTCCACCTTTCCGTCATATGCCTGCTCATGATTCGGGAGAAGCCAGGCTCATCGCCCTGCTGCATTGAATTGGGCTGGTATCAAGGCAGCGTTAAAGTGGTAGCCTGGTCTACCTACGAAGGGGCAAACAGTAGGCCCCGAGCTCGGATATGGCTCCCAGCAGCAATAAAATCCCCGGAGGACACTTTGTACATGCTGCAGGAATGCAATCCGCATCTCCCCACGAAAAATTGTAGGACTGGACTCGTCAAGTTGGAGGAGCATGAAGGGGACCTAAATCTGGCGGTCATGGTACTGAATAAGGAGTCAATTGCGCCAATCGAGGCTGCTCGGGGCAATCTGAATTTCGGATTCAGCGCCGTCCAAATGAAGCTATACAAGGGCGACTCATAACGCGTTGATTAACGCGGACATATCGCGACATATCTCCGCCGATGATTTGCACTAGGCGGAGATATGACGGCGGAGATATGTAGCTATCCCGAAGAGGTGAAGGCTCCTGATGGGCCGGAGGACGGCTACTCTACCGATTCCTCGCTAAGCAGAGAGATGCGAGCGCTGGGACCAGCTATTGAAGACGGAGGTTGCAGCTGCAGATGTCACTAAACTTCTGCAAATCAACCATCACAGTAAGGCAGCATCGGCTGCACTACAGCTAATGCTTGACCCCAAAATAAGGTAAAACTCGAACCTGCATTTTAGCCAAAAAGCATCTTAATATGTATATTTCTGCTTCGCAATTACAGCAACGGAGATAACACCGCAGTAAGCCTGGAGCCGCAAAACGGCTCCATAAAGCCTTGTTATCGGCCTACATGGTCTTTGAAAAGGAAGACCCCCGGACGAGCTAGTCAGAGGACTGGCAAAGGAATACGAAGAGCTCAAGACAGGGTTGGTAATAGGCTGCGACGCCAACGCCCATCACACTCAGTGGGGTTGCCTAACCAACAACGACAGAGGTGAGTCTCTTTTTATACACTGCGTTGCAAACTTCTGACTGACTACTGACTCTGCAAAGAAGTCAGTCAGAAGTTTGCAACGCAGTGAAGGAGACGTTTCCGACCCCATAAAGTATATATATTCTTGGTCAGCATGACTAGACGAGTCGATCTAGCCATGTCAGTCTGTCCGTCCGTTTGTCTGTCCGTTTCTACGCAAACTAGTCTCTTCAAGCTATCGCGATGAAACTTTACCAAAAGTCGTCTTTCTATTGCAGGTAGTATATAAGTCGGAACCAGCCGGAACAACTATATCTTATAGCTCCCAATATTTATAGCCGTAGAATAAAATGGTACATTGTTGTTTGGACTGTATATTATCAACCCGAGTACTTGCCGTGTAACTGACGTCAAACACTGTAAGCTCTTTAGTTACAGACATTCTTCTTTGCCCTTTATTCGTTTTCTTGTTCGAATGACCGAATCACATCACAGTTAAATTGTTCATACATTCATACACAATAAGTCGGAAGTGCATATGGAGCCAAGATTAGAATCTCTGGCCAATATTCGTATAGAGTTCCGAAAGAACCATCGACAATTGGTGCGTTCGAATGACGAAATGGTTCAGAACGATTATATGGAGGCAGATCTTGAAGGAAAGCTCCAAGAAGCGTATATTGATAATGTGCCGCAGATTAGAACTGACCTTAATGAGACTAAGGATCGACTACTTGCATCAACAGATATTAACAATCTTAATTTTCAGGATGGGCATCGCAACGCGCTACCGTCAGGGTTTATAGCACCAGACCAAACCACGATCGATGAGGTTAAACTCCCAACGGTTAAGGAGGAAGGAAAGCTCCAAGAAGCGTATATTGATAATGTGCCGCAGATTAGAACTGACCTTAATGAGACTAAGGATCGACTACTTGCATCAACAGATATTAACAATCTTAATTTTCAGGATGGGCATCGCAACGCGCTACCGTCAGGGTTTATAGCACAAGACCAAACCACGATCGATGAGGTTAAACTCCCAACGGTTAAATTGCCCATATTTAGCGGTGAATTCGTAGATTAGCCGGCATTTAAGGAAATATTTGAACGCGAGTTCATAATAGCCATAGACTCACTGATCTACATCGATTTCCCTACCTCAAATTCTCTGTCAAGGAAAGCAATAAAAGATATCCAAAATCTAACACTGATCGAAACCAACAATCATGTAGCTTGGCAAATGCTATTAAACTTATGTGATAATAAGCGTGTTCTGTTTCAACAGTATATGTATCTAGGTATTAGAGCAACAGCCCATATCACATCTGAGATTGCTCCCCTGCGTTGATATCCTCATTCAACTAAAATGAGATGCTTTCGTAAATGTGAGTACAATAAACGTAATTACATGTGGGATTGGTATTTCGTTCTTAAACTTCGTTGTTCGCACGTCTTGCTCATTCGCTTTTCTCATCATAAATCTCGTTGAAGACTTCCTTCTCAAGTACTTTTTTATGTCAGCTGATTAGGGATGGGTTGGTCTGAACGGAGCTGCCAGACCTATTCCCACAACTCGGACATCCTTCTAAACATTCGTCCCGAATATATTTGCATCCATGGTTTCATTTATTCAGAGGTCGTACATCTTGGTTGTCCCACCACCAAGCTGAGTACGTTTAATAGCGACAACATCGCCGGCTTTGTATGTTGCTGCTGGTCTACGTCTGAGGTTATACGAGTGTTTGTTCTCGTTTTGCATAACAAGCCATCAAAATTTGGTGAGTGACAGCAAGAATGTGTTTGTACGCCTTGTGAGTCGTTTCGAGAGGCCCCAAAAACACGACGCGAAAGGTTTGAAGGTGCTCTGCTTCCTTCGGCAATGGGTGTAACTCTCCTTCTTTTTTCCAAAGTTTGCGGTTTGAAACAATATTTAGAATGCATCATTGGATTTGTCTTTGAATTTTATCATCGAGTTTTGGAATGTAATTTTCCTTTCCGAAGATCTCTTTGGATTTATTTACATTCGGTTGTTTTTTCGTGCTGCGGATGAAAAGGGCTCAGAACTGGCTTCTGAGTAATCAGAGTCTTCAGCTTGTTAAGAGCATCAGAGAAACAAAACTTGGCGTCGTACTTAATCACGTCGGACAAAGGTTTGGCGATGACGGAAAAGTTTAGAATAAACTTCCAGAAACATCCAACCAGACCCAAGAAGCTTTGATGTTGCTGCAAGTTTGTCGGTAAAGTCAATGCAGAGTCGAGTTGTATTGTCGCGTTTCTGAACCAGGACGACCGGACTGCTGCACTCGGACTAAGAATTCTCGATGATTCCGACCTCGAGCCATTGTTTGATTTGATCGTCGATAATACACCGCTCGGAGAATGTGAATCTACGCAGACGCCAGTGTACCAATGTATCGTCTTTTTAAGCAATACGCATCCCGACGTTTGTCGATTTTATACTCGTCGGCTTATAGTTCTTTATTAGTTCGTTAACTTCGCGTTTTGCTTGATTTGTTGCATCTCGTCAATGTTTATGCTCACATTTTCGGCACGAAGAAACTATTATAGAATCACAGCACTCAATTTAGGCTTATTCAATCTTATGTACGTTGTTTGACTTATAATGTGTCAATAAGAGCCGTGTACTAGTTGTTTTTCATAACTAAATTTTCTTACACATCGATAATTTATCATCCGATACTTTCCGCGTATTTTTTGGAGTTTCATCCGTTTTAATTTAGCCTGCGGTGCAGTCTTTAGATATGTGTCCAAAATTATTGCAATTCAAGCACTTTCGACCGCTGCTTCGATTAGAGCACTGATTAGATGTATGGACTCGTTTGCGTTATGCGTTTTTCAACATTTACCACCTTCTAATACCGCACTCACTCATAATATACATTTTGGCGACACCTTTATAGAACTTTTCGTGAAAATGATATTTTGCAGGTCATCCCAGTACATATGTCTTTAAAATCGGAAACCCAAACCTTAACTGTGTAAGCAGTGTAAATCCAGTATAATAATGTTTAATATATTCAGTGCAATCTAGTATTAATCGATTTAGTTTTAAGGATATTGTAAATAATGATAGAAGGGCACACTACCGAAGTGAAAAAACAAGCGCAACAAAATTATGAACATTTTTAAAATAAGAACCTACAAGTTTACAACTGCAAGGGTATTATTTCCACTGAATGGGCGAATGGAATCTTCTACATCGTGGAAGTTTACTGAAAACCGTGGCAAATTCACGGCGAAACTTTGTACCGAAGCGGAATCGTTATTCTTGGAAGCCAATGTGCCAGCCTCTGCGTTTTTCTTGTTTGTCCTTGCTTCCTTTCTCGAAACTCGTCGTTGTCATCGTCATTCTCTTCTTGTTCGTCTATCTCATCAATTTCGGAGTCCTCTTCATCAGCGTCTTCTAGTAGATAGATCACTTAGATCACTTTTGTCGTGTTGCAAGCCCAAAATGTTGGACCATGCCATGGTCCAGCGCCTGTAAAACTGATTCAAAATCAGCAAGGGTCGACATGGTTGCAGGAGCAATTTTGCAAAGTTTTCGCAATTTTTGCTCGTAGTCGTTGTTCTTTCTTCTACTCGTATTCGTTGTTCACACTTACTTTTACTCAGCGTTAAATACACATATACGTCGCACAGTGGCGCCTTGAGCCAAAAAACTTGCAATAAATCAAATGTTCGATTTTTAACTAGAAAGTTGTAACCCACACCAATTTACAGATAATTGATCCCTTTTCAAATATGTAACCACCATAAATATCAGATTTTTGAAGTGAAACTTCTTTTGGCGCGATATGGATTTTCGGGGACGAAATAAAACCGATTCATGACCGTCACGAAAATCGTATATATCCCTGTCTCTCTTTTACCGCTGAGGATCGTTTTCTCTGTCCTCTCTTCGCTCGCTCTCGCACATAGTGCAAATACATATATAAGGTGATCTCGTCAGCTCTGCTGAGAACGTTAAAAATGTTTACCTCGCTGTCTCTCTTAAGCGATAGAATGAGATAACTAGATAGAGACTGGCACAAATGACGTCCTCAAAAGAGAGCAGCTCTTGCATTGAGACCACCATAGACATATAGTTGAACCATGCGCTCGTAAAAAGTTGAGAAAGTAAAATTTAACAATCGGCTTGAAGAGCTTGTGAAATGGTTCCGAAGCCGCCTATCTGGGGTCACCGAGCGTACCGCAGGTTGCGGATAGCGAACGACCTCTAGTTGTGGAGGTTAACTGTAAATAAACTGGTGGCAGCAAATAATCAGACCCGGACAACCAGCGTGTATCTTCCATCCAAGCAGTACCGATGATGCGAGTTGTTCAGCCGCATCTAAATAGTTGCTCTACACAAACCCAATACCCTACACATTACCTACCCCCTTCCTCACCAAAACAACATCTCACTCCGGGCCGCACTACGTTGTAAATCGGACCGTGCCAAGAGTCAGCCTGGCTGGGGGCCCGGATCAAAAACTAGCCAAGTCTCGAACGGTGAGCTCAGGGATATGGCGACCCCCTGTTCGAACTACCGCCTTACCCGGGCATAGCGGATCTCTGCTATTATGGAGACAACCACTAATAAAAATAATACAGAGACGGGAACTCTTAAAAAGTACACAGAAATTCTGAGCACTGGCTCCAACGCACACACCAGCACGATCCGAAAAGGACCGCATCCCAAATTGGGGATGCCGGGTGGCAGAAAGCCGGCTGCCGATCAGGAGCAACAGCACCAAAGGCAAAGGTAGGCACAGCCAAAGCGATCGGTCCACCCACTGGTGGTATCAAATAAACTTACGCAGAAAGACGGACTAGCGCCCAAACTCGCTCTAATTGACAAAAGCAATCCGGAAGGCAGGATACCCAGGAACAAGTGGAAGGCAGTGGAGTTCCACCTTTCCGTCATATGCCTGCTCATGATTCGGGAGAAGCCAGGCTCATCGCCCTGCTGCATTGAATCGGGCTGGTATCAAGGCAGCGTTAAAGTGGTAGCCTGGTCTACCTACGAAGGGGCAAACAGTAGGCCCCGAGCTCGGATATGGCTCCCAGCAGCAATAAAATCCCCGGAGGACACTTTGTACATGCTGCAGGAATGCAATCCGCATCTCCCCACGAAAAATTGTAGGACTGGACTCGTCAAGTTGGAGGAGCATGAAGGGGACCTAAATCTGGCGGTCATGGTACTGAATAAGGAGTCAATTGCGCCAATCGAGGCTGCTCGGGGCAATCTGAATTTCGGATTCAGCGCCGTCCAAATGAAGCTATACAAGGGCGACTCATAACGCGTTGATTAACGCGGACATATCGCGACATATCTCCGCCGATGATTTGCACTAGGCGGAGACATGACGGCGGAGATATGTAGCTATCCCGAAGAGGTGAAGGCTCCTGATGGGCCGGAGGACGGCTACTCTACCGATTCCTCGCTAAGCAGAGAGATGCGAGCGCTGGGACCAGCTATTGAAGACGGAGGTTGCAGCTGCAGATGTCACTAAACTTCTGCAAATCAACCATCACAGTAAGGCAGCATCGGCTGCACTACAGCTAATGCTTGACCCCAAAATAAGGTAAAACTCGAACCTGCATTTTAGCCAAAAAGCATCTTAATATGTATATTTCTGCTTCGCAATTACAGCAACGGAGATAACACCGCAGTAAGCCTGGAGCCGCAAAACGGCTCCATAAAGCCTTGTTATCGGCCTACATGGTCTTTGAAAAGGAAGACCCCCGGACGAGCTAGTCAGAGGACTGGCAAAGGAATACGAAGAGCTCAAGACAGGGTTGGTAATAGGCTGCGACGCCAACGCCCATCACACTCAGTGGGGTTGCCTAACCAACAACGACAGAGGTGAGTCTCTTTTTATACACTGCGTTGCAAACTTCTGACTGACTACTGACTCTGCAAAGAAGTCAGTCAGAAGTTTGCAACGCAGTGAAGGAGACGTATCCGACCCCATAAAGTATATATATTCTTGGTCAGCATGACTAGACGAGTCGATCTAGCCATGTCAGTCTGTCCGTCCGTTTGTCTGTCCGTTTCTACGCAAACTAGTCTCTTCAAGCTATCGCGATGAAACTTTACCAAAAGTCGTCTTTCTATTGCAGGTAGTATATAAGTCGGAACCAGCCGGAACAACTATATCTTATAGCTCCCATAGGAATAATCGAAAAAATAATGGAAAAAAATTATATCTTCGGTGTTTTTTGACATATCACTAAGGACGGCAGTCCATGTAGTGACGAAGCGCACCAGGAGAGTGTGCGAAGGCGACTACTATATATACACGAAAAAATGAAAATCTGCTATGATGGTCCGATCGTAATGAGTAATACACCAAATTAAAGGTATTGCTAAAACTTAAAGGATTTCATAAAGGATTCAATTGGTTTGGGAGAGAGAGCGGTGAAAGTGTAAAAGTGAAAACTTAGAAATTTGGATCTGTTGGGGCCGGCCCCCCGCACTACGATAGTTGTATTCCTACTGAAAATGCGCTTAATACCTCATATACCTAATGTTATACCGAAAACAAGAAAAAGCTGCAATATAAAATGCCTATAAAGGGAAAAAGGCTAGACTATTTTTTAAGAATTTAGCGTGCCGAAAAAGTGAATTTTCAAAATTGTATTTAATCATGTGTTTAATCATTTTTCGTCACAAATGTTGATATCAGAATGTGCGGTCGTCACTAGTTTTTACCTCGTTAAGAGCTGTTTTTGTTTGATTACATTTTGCTCTTGGGAATATAATTTTTTTAACTGACCCGAATTTCGAATTAAATTTTAGAAAAATCGGACGACTATAATATCTCCCATAGGAAAACTAAAGGGAAATTAATAGGAACAAAATTATAGCTTTGTTATATTTGGTATATTAGATTCGTGCAAAATTATGTAACAGGTAGAAGGAAGCTTTTCCGACCATATAAAGTATATATATTCTTGATCAGGATCACTAGCCGAGTCGATCTAGCCATGTCTGTTCGTCTGTCTGTCTATCGGAAACTATAAAAACTAGAAGATTGGGACTTGGCATACAGATTCTAGGGGCTAATACGCAGCGCCGATGTGCCACGCCCCCTCTAACGCCCACAAACCGCGAAAAAATGTGGCACCCACAGTTTTGAAGCTAGATTAACGGGAAAAAGAAAGTGTATTCGTTTCTTCAATACCTATTGATTCCCAGCGTTCTCTCTTGTTTTATTGTATTCTCTTCTACTCTGGAATATTACTTTATTTTATTATTTCAGAATTTCGAAATAGGAATGATCAATCAATTATTGTCAAAATAATACAAAAATTACTATAAATTGGTTTGTTGCAAATCTAAATTCAGATTTTCAGGAATTAACTACAAGGGTATATAGACTTTGGCAGGCCGAAGTTAGCTTCCTTTCTTGTTGATTGTATTCATAACTCGAACCTATTCTTATGCAATGGGACCAATGTTCCTACCTTCATAACCAAAGCGTGCCAAACGATTTTAGATCTTACTTTGGTATCAAAATCACTAGTAGGCGCAGATCGTATCCTACCAGCACACCTTCTCAGACCATACATTCATTGAAACAATATTGTCCCTTGATTAACCCTTTCCGGTCTGCTTCCCAGACGGGCCGACTGGCACATGTACAAAGAAGTTCTGACGAATATCCTCCCCTTGGAAACGCCAGAAAGCATAACAGATTCACAAGAGCTGGATACAACAGTAGACACATTCACAGAAACTTGCAACTCGGCTTTCATGCCCCATAGGGAAACCAAGAAGGGAAGAAAAAATACCCCTTGCTGGACCCAACAACACAGAGCAAAGGCAGGAAACGAGTACACGAACTGGCAGTGCTACAAGCTCGAATTAGCCTCGTACAAAAAGGCCATTAGAAGAGCGAAACGAGCTGCGTGGCCTACGTTCTGCTCTGACATTGAAAAAACGACTGATGCTGCAAGGCTCAGAAAAATACTCTCCAAGACAGCCGCGCCCCTAGGCTATCTACAGAAAGCGAGTGGATCTTGGTCGGATTCTAGCAACGAGTCCCTGGACCTACATCTAGACGGTCACTTTCTAGGAAGCCAACAAGCTGGGCATCCTCCAGAATAAATTGTCGAAGAAGGAATCAATCTAGATCTCCTCATATCAGACCGCAACATTTAATTGGCCATACAAATCGCCGGGACTAAACGGAATAACACCAGCACATATCCAACAAGCAGGACACCTAACTATAAATTGGCTTAGTTAAATATTGGCAGTAGGAGAACTACCAACCGCATGGCGGGAAACGAAAGTGGTCTTCCTACGCAAGGCCAGGGAAGGCCACCCACACCACAGCAAAGGATTTCAGCCAATAAGCCTGACATCATTCCTACTAAAAAGCTTTGAGAGACTGTTAGGCCTGAGAGCCACCATTGACCAGGCACAACACGCTTACACCAAAGGTAAGTCAACCGAATCCGCGCTACATGTCGTGGTAAGTATCATAGAGAAATCACTCAACAATAAGGAGTACACACTAATCGCCTTCCTAGATATAGAGGAAGCCTTCAACAACGTGCTTCCAACAGCTAGGGGTTAAGGCTCAAGTGCTAATAAGCAGAATGGTCACTGCCACACTAGGGGCCTTACCTCAGACTAGACTAGTGAACAGAGGCACCCCACAAGGGGGTGTATTATCACCTATCCTGTGAAATATCGCAGTAAATAAACTACTAAACTACTACTATTCTAGAAGGGGGGCTGCAAAGTAGTGGCATACGCAGATTTTGTCGCTATCATATTTAATGGTAAGTATCCATAAATAGTCTTCGATCTTATGACCGCAAAGCTACAAATGCTATCGGACTGGACGATAAAAAACGGACTCGGGGTAAATCTATTTACCAATAAATACAAGATCCCACAACTCAACCCACCCATATTAAACAATTATAATCTCTTTTAGCAATCACGCCAGGTACTTGGTATTAGATAAGCGTCTTAAATGGAGCTTAAACAACCAAGAGAGAACCAAAAAGGCAACCATTGCACTTTACTCCTGTAAAAAAGCAATTGGGCTAAGGTGGGGTACGTCACCCAGAATTGTCTACTGGATCTACACAGCAGTAGTCAAGCCAATCCTCCTATACGGGGTGGCTCTATGGTGGACCGCTCTACAAGACAATACATCTTAACCTCCCTAAACAGAGTACAGCGAGTGGCGGCTTTGTGTATAAGTGGAGCCCTTCGAATTACACCAAAAGAAGCGCTGAATGCAATTTTGAACCTCCCGGGATTGGACTTAGCAGGCATGGAAAGGGCAAAATTGGCAGTCATTCGACTAAGGGATACCGGGCAATTAATACAGTCACACACCCTTCGAAGCTCTGATCCCAGATAGGGAGGAATGGCAACAGGTGGCAACAGATGGCTCAAAATTAGAAGGGCACGTTGGCGGAGGAGTATACTCCGAACAATTACACATCAGGAAGTCATTCAGACTCCCGGATCACTGCAGCGTCTTCCAAGCGGAGGTACACGCTATAAAGGAAGCACTTGATTGCTTAGGGAACACCAGCCTAGGTAGACACCTAAATATATATAGTGATAGCCAAGCGGCTATTAAATCAATCTATTCGACAAGCACCCAACTCCGGAACAATAGCAGACTGTCTCAGATCTCTCCACGAGATGTCTAGACAGTTTACTATCAGCCTAATATGAGTTCCGGGTCACCGGGACATCGTAGGCAACTGCATAGCGGACGAGTTAGCCAGGCAGGGCACTACCATGACTCTCCTTCCTGAAAAGGAGAGTGTCGGTATGCATGGCAACTTGCAAGCTAAACATCAGAAATCACTTCATCAAACTAGCCAACACTAGTTGGCAAAATGCACCACAGTGTCGTATCACTCACCAGACATGGCCTGTGATAAACAGTAAAAAACGTCGGTATAACTTAAACTCGCACAGATTGTGGCATGTTAGTTCGAGTCCTTACAGGCCGCTGGCTAGTCGGCACACATGCCGGCAGGCTAGAAGCCCCAAATAATGACTTCCGTAGAAGCTGCAGGGATAAAGAAGAAGAAGAAACAGAAGAACACCTTCTCTGCTTCTGCCCAGCCCTTTGCAGACTTAGACTGAATCACTTAGGAAACCCCTTCCTTAACGATCCGACCGAAATATCGGAGATCAAGCTTAAGGACATAAGGACTCCTTTGTGAAATCTTCAGGGTGGAAGACATGCTAATCATCCTAAATTGCACTCTAGGATTCCAGGATGAGACATATGAGACAGGGGACCCCGAAAAAAGGAAAAACGATATCCTACGGTATCTCAACGGACCCACAGAGGTCTAAGTGTGTCAGTCATTAGTCTGGCAGCCGTTCATACCTAACCTAACCTAAAATCTAACAAGAAACGAAGCTAACTTCCGTCAGCCGAAGTTATAATACCCTTGCAGATCATTCCTATTCAATTTGAAATTACAAAAATGTTTAAACTAGATTTGCAACAAACAAAATTATAGAAGTTTACGTATTATTTTAACATTAATTGATCGATGCTTTCTATAGCAGCTATATAATATAGTCGTCCGATTTATGATAAATATAATTCGAAATTCTGAAATTGAATAAAATAAAAATTAACAAAGCAATAATTTTGTTCCTATTAATTTCCCTTTAGTTTTCCGATCATTCCTATGGGAGCTATATGATATAGTTTCCCAATTTTTATAAAATTTAGTTCGAAATTCAGGTCAGTTAAAAAATGATATTGCCAAGAGCAATAGGTAATATGTCGAAAAACACCGAAGTTTTTTGCAATTATTTTTCTGATTATTTTTATTGGAGCTATTAGATAACCGTACAACTGGTTGGTACTACCTTCAATAAAAAGCCGACTTTTGGTACTGAGGGATTAGTTGGCGTAGAAACGGACGGACATGCTGATCAAGAATTTATATACTTTATGGGGTGGGAAACGTCTCCTTTAATGCGTTGCAAACATCTGACTAAAATCATTATACCCTCTGTAAGGGTATAAACATAGAATGAGCTTGCTTGTGTGAGAATACGATTTGTAAGCCAAAATCATTTCTGTGACATCAATTAAGCTGCACACCTCTCACCCTTTAGACTGCGAATCCGCTGCAGCGCACAGCAGTCGACTTTCAAAGGTAAACAAACAGATCTAGAAGAAGTCAAATTACATGCTTATTTTATATTTCCAGGTCGAAAAAAATGAAACAAGCAATGGCCCACTGGACAGCCTCCCAAATTTCAAGCTAAAACGGCTGAGAGAGGAATACTAGAAGTTTAACTTCTGTCGTCCGTAGGGTGGACACTCCCCTTTCTTTTAAGATACGCTGTTTCGAAGTTGACCAATTTTTCGCAAAAAAAAAATGCAATTTTTAGCCAATTTAGGCCATTTCTATGTGGAATATCTTAAAAACTAAGTATCGCACGGTCTTGTTGTTTGGTTTCCCTAATTGGTGTGTAAGTAAGTAATACGTAAGTAATAAGTAATACCTAAAAACATCTAAAAGTTCGATATTCGCATCTAATGGTTATTCGCTATTTGTTCCAGCTGCACCTGTTTGCGATTTCGGCTGTTTGAGGCGAAATAAGTTTAAAAGTCATGGTCCCAGAAATTGTGCAACCCTGCAACCAAGATTTCTATAATTGGGAACCCTACTCAATATTATTATTGATTGAAAAATACGGCTTTATTTTAAACTGTCAAATGATTTGATTGACAATTAACTAGGTAAAACATTGAAAAATTGAGTTTACCTGAGAACCTAGTCCCAATTATGCAGGTGTTCATGTACAAGTATACATAGGCAGAATTAATCAATCAAAGAAGAGAATACAGAATGCTTTCTTCCAGAAAGTTTGATTAAAAGCAGATTACCCCAGATACGGATAAGGAAACTCAAATGTTGGAAATACTTCGAGGAGATTTTTTGAAGAACATGAAGTAGTAACTCGAATCACTGGAACTAACAATAAAATGGTTAAAAGATTGGGAACCATTTTAAATGATTTAAACTGCAAGGAAAAAGTAAACTCTACAAAATATGGAAAAAATGCCTCAAAAACGGCATTACTTTTAGAGGAATTGTATCCTCTAAAGAAATTGACCCCGACAGTTCATAAGATATTGGCGCACGGAAAAGAAATAATCGAATACCAGTGATAACCAATTCAAGAGCTTTCCGAAGAAGCGCAGGAATCGCTAAACAAATTTTATAAGAAATACAGATTGCTGAATACATTTAAGGCATCAAGATTGAGGGAAAATAAATGCTGGCTGCCTCTTTAAAAATTAGAATATAAATAGAAACAAAACAAAACAAAAACTTTTCAAAAAAAAAATTTTTGTCGTGTGGCTAGTTTATAAATTTTGACTTTGTCGATTTGTAAGTACGCCTCTGCCCCGCACACTCCCGCACACACTCAAACATTTATTTTGAAGGTAGATTATTCTTAATTATCTATTGGTTCAAAAGTTATGATTTTTTACCAAAAAAAAGTCAAAAGGAGCCACTGTGCGTCGATTAAGGATATGTACATATAGTTATTACCGTGGTGTTTGTAGAGTCGTTTTCACACACGCGAACGTCGTTTTTGTTGTTTCCTTTCGTTTAATAAAGTCTTTGTTGTTGTAAATCTTTGTTTTAGCACACTTTTCGTCGTTTTACTTCTCACGTAGGTTGAGCCCCCATATATGTGAGATTTGTTTCTCGTATTTTAATAAAAACTCCCACTCTTTGTTGTTTTATTATAATAAGTTTATCGTTTTATTTAGATGAAATTAGTGATAAGTAGTTCGGATAATAGTTTTAGGTATTTTATTGAATTGAAATCGTATTAAACTGCGTTATTTGACTTCGTCGTTCGCACGTCTTGCTCATTCGCTTTTCTCAATCTGAATCTCGTTGAAGACCTCCTTCTCAATTACTCTTTTATGTCAGCTGATTGTTGGTCTGAACGGGAATAGGGCTTCCCACATATATGATTTCTTAATATAATTGGAAAGATTTGTATAACTGTATGGACATTAAAAGGACCACTCAACTATTTTTAAGCGTTTTAAACACTTTTTTTTAATGAATGTGTTTCTAAATGGATGTAAATTTGAATTTTCAAATGATCCGAAGCAGTTTTATAGTTTTCTTAATGCTAAGCATAAGTCATTGGCATTGCCTTCATAGGGAGGCATGAAACCAATCCCTAACGTTTTCGAAGTTAAAATTACAACAACCATCCATGCCCGATGCGTGATAAGGGAGCGCTCCAGGAGCGCTGAAGCGGATATCTTCCCGCGGATAGCTTCATCGATCGGGCATGCATGCATCGATGCTTCGGATGCTATCCATCATGAGTTCTGGATGCATTCCACTTCCGACTGGGAAGTCCCGTCGATACACTGATAGTACATGCGAGTGAAATTGAGATATCGCCCAAGCACGTCAACAGACTAAAAGCCGAACCATCAGGCAGCCGACGGGACTACCTCTTATAGTTTTATTCGTGAAAAAACCGTTTGCGATGACTTTTTCAGTCAAATGGTCTTTTTATAAGTCTCCCTGTGCGAGCGATCTCTCATTGAACGATGTTTGGTAACAGAGCGTCTTACGAACAGCTCAACGTAAAGGGCTCAATAGAAAACCAAAACGAAAGGAAACGAAGTCTACTGCGCAGAGAGAGAACGAAGCGGCTTGCTATTTTTCGGTTGTTCTCGGGAGTAGAGCATAAGGAAAAAACGGTCAACAGTTATTTGCATGCTTTGCTTTAAGCTCATTTTAAGGATATTTCGTATGTATATACATTTAAATTCAAAGTCGGTATTTTAAAAGATTTTTCTATTTTGCAAAATCATGCTGCTCCGATCAGTTTTAGAGAGTGGTTTATAAAGAACCCTGAAAAAGCAGTGTGTATTCGTTTCTTCAATACCTATTGATTGACCAAAATGGGGCACCCCCCACAAGCACAAGGCAAAGGGGATGTAAAAATAAAATCACATTTTTCCAGTGACATCTTGCTACGCGAAGTTTTATTTGCTCCGGAATTAAACCACAATCTTGTATCTGTTGGTAAAATATGTAGTTATGGACAATCAGTAAAATTTACAAATAAAATGGAATGTGCTATTATTGACAAAAATGAGAAATGGTTTGAGACGAAGTTGGATGCACGAATTTTCATGGCCAGAGTGTCGTACCAATGTAAACAAAAGATTTACAGTGTGCAAGCAGCGTACCAGATTTGGACAATTGAACATGATAGATTTTCGAAAACTTTTAAAAAGTTCAAGAGATTTTTATTGCGCAACTTGTGGAACATGTAATATAACGAGAAAACCATTCGATTGATTCGATCGTATATACACAACAAGTAAATTAGAACTTCTATATCTGGGACGTGCTATGTAATATACACACAAAAAAATTTGCTTGGTAAAATTTACCTATAAAGATAGTAAAGTAAATATAAAAACAGTTACGTGCATTTGGTTTTTGTGTGTATTTTTTTGTGTGTATTTGTTGTTGTGAAAGTAACTATTTTTGACAATTTTGCTGGTTGGGGACTGTTTGACAATTATTACAGTTGATTTTACCCAGTTTTTTTTTGTGTGTAGTCGTGCAATTTACGTTAAATTGAATTCGAAATTCTGAAATAATAAAATAAACTTATATTCCAGTGTAGAAGAAACTACAATAGAAATGAACGAAGCTTCATTTTTTCCTATTAATTTCCCATCAATTTTTCGATCGTTTCTATGGGAGCTATATGATATAGTCGTCCGATTTTTCTAAATCTTAATTCGAAATTCAGAACACGTTTGCTATACACCTACGAAATGTATTTCAGACAAACGCTACCAAAAAAACTCATTTGATCTACCGCCGCTTAGCATTGATATGGCAATTAAGCCAATTTGGTTTCAAGCACCTGAAATTGTTAGGGCCGTTTTCTCGTCCGTACTTTAGTTTGCCTGCCGGGAAAATGGAGCGATAAACAAAAAATGGTTTACTCGTTCTTATGTTAGCGCAGGTAGTGACATATTTTGTCATGGTACTTCATCCACCGTGCAAAATTTTTGCGGTTGGATTCTGCGCCAGACATTGGATCTGTGTTGCCAGACATTCGAGCGTTGACAATCTGCTTCCACTCTTTATTCGAAAACAGCTGATTCTATTTACAGTTAAATATGAATCAAAATTTCAAGTCATCTAATTTATTTTAAAATGAATTCCCGAGCGATTGATCTTCAAACTCTGTGGGATATCGTCGAATTGTCGGAAGTGCGAACCTATCGGCGCAGATATCAAGACCAGAGAAATTACTTCAAACATTACAGTGATAAAGAATTTGTTAAAAGAATTTCGATTGTGTTCCAAGCCTGTTCCTTTTGTTTCCTGGTGACGGCGTCAGACTTCTTGTTTTCTAATATGTTTTTGTTCTCCGAAACCAGTTCTACAAGGATGGTCTCCTGTTTATCGGTATAATTTTTACCGCGAAACTTCTTTCAGTAAGTAAGCTTCAGTAAGGCAGCTTCGGCTGCACTACAGCTTCGCCTGGCTGACGGCGGAGCCGATCTAGTCCTGGTACAGGAACCTTGGGTGGTAGGAGGCAAGGTTGCTGGACTAGGAACAAAAGAGTATAAGCTAATGCTTGACCCCAAAGAAGGTAAAATTCGAACCTGCATTCTGGCCAAAAGGCATCTCAATATATTTCTGCTTCGCAATTACAGCAACGGAGACAACACCGCAGTAAGCCTAGAGCTGCAAAATGGCTCCATAAGGCTGCTATCGGCCTACATGGCCTCAGAAAAGGAAGACCCCCCCGACGCGCTAGTCAAAGGACTGGCAAAGGAATGCGAAGAGCTCAAGACAGGTTTGGTAATAGGATGCGACGCCAACGCCCATCACACCCAGTGGGGTTGCCCAAACAACAACGATAGAGGTGAGTCTCTTTTTGATTTCATTCTTAACTCGAACCTATTTTTATGCAATAGGGGAAATGCCCCTACCTTCATAACCAAAGTGTGCCAAACGATCATAGATCTAACGTTGGTATCAGATTCACTAGTAAGTGCAGTCAGTAACTGGTTCGTCTCCGACCAGCACTCTTTCTCAGACCATAGATTCATTGAAACAATATTGTCCCTTGATTCACCCTTGCCGGTCGGCTACTCAAACCCCAGAAGGGCTGACTGGCCCATGTACAAGGAAGTTCTGACGAATATCCTTCCCATGGAACCGCCAGAAAGCACAACTGATCCACATGAGCTGGACAAAACAGTAGACATATTCACAAATGCTTGCAACTCGGCTTTCAAAGTTGCATGCCCAATAGGGAAACCAAGAGGGAAGAAAAAACCCCCCTGGTGGACGCAACAACTATCAATCCTCAGATCCAGCTGCAGAGGCCTGTTTAACAGAGCAAAAGCAGGAAACGAGGAAACGAACTGGCAATGCTACAAGCGCGAATTAGCCTCGTACAAAAAGGCCCTTAGAAGAGCGAAACGAGCCGCATGGCACACTTTCTGCTCTGACATAGAAGAAACGACTGATGCTGCAAGGCTCAGGAAAATACTCTCCAAGACAGCCGCGCCCCTAGGCTATCTACAGAAAGCGGATGGATCCTGGTCAGACTCTAGCAACGAGTCCCTAGACCTACTCCTAGACGCTCACTTCCCAGGAAGCCAACAAACTGGGCAACCTCCAGAAAGAATTGGCGGAGAGGGGATCAATCTAGATCTCCTCATATCAGACCGCAATATCAAATGGGCCATTCAGAGCTTCAAACCCTACAAATCACCGGGACCAGACGGCATAACACCGGCACACATCCAACAAGCTGGTCAGCTAGCCATAAACTGGCTTAGTAAAATCTTCCGCACCATTTTGGCAGTAGGAGAGCTACCAACCGGATGGCGGGAAACGAAAGTGGTCTTCATTCCCAAGGCAGGAAAGGCCACCCACACCACAGCAAAGGACTTCAGGCCAATAAGCCTGACATCTTTCCTGCTTAAAAGCTTCGAGAGGCTGTTAAGCCTACATCTGAGAGCCATCATAAACCCGACACAACTGTCCGAGGCACAACACGCCTATACCAAGGGCAAGTCAACCGAATCGGCGCTACATGTCGTGGTGAGTAGCATCGAGAAATCACTCAACAATAAGGAGTACACACTGATCGCATTCCTAGACATAGAGGGAGCCTTCAACAACGTACTACCTACAGCAATAACAAATTCACTCACAGAACTAGGGGTTGAGGCTCAACTAGTGGGGCTAATCCATAAATTGCTGATAAGCAGAATGGTCACGGCCACACTAGGTACCTCAACTCAAACTAGACTAGTGAACAGAGGAACCCCACAAGGGGGCGTTTTATCCCCCCTTCTGTGGAACATCGCAGTAAATAAACTACTGCGAATTCTGGAAGGAGGAGGATGCAAAGTGGTGGCATACGCAGACGATGTCGCTATCATCTTCAATGGTAAGTATCCACAAACACTCTGCGACCTTATGACCTCAAAACTAAAAATACTATCGAAATGGACGATAGAAAACGGACTCGGGGTAAGTCCCTCAAAAACGGAGCTTGTCCTATTTACGAATAAGTACAAGATCCCACAACTTAACCCACCCACATTAAATAATTGCAATCTCTCTTTTAGCGAACACGCCAGATACCTGGGGTTGGTATTAGATAAGCGCCTCAAATGGGGCTTAAACAACCAAGAGAGAACCAAAAAGGCAACCATTGCACTTTACTCCTGTAAAAAAGCAATTGGGCTAAGATGGGGTATGTCACCCAAAATTGTTAACTGGATCTACACAGCGGTAGTCAAGCCAATCCTCCTATACGGGGTGGCTTTATGGTGGACCGCTCTACAAAAAAAATGTATCCTTACTCCACTAAACAAAGTACAGCGGATGGCGGCTTTGTGTATTAGTGGAGCCCTTAGAACTACCCCAAACGAAGCGCTGAATGCGATCTTGAACCTCCCGAGCCTGGACTTGGCAGGCATAGAAAGGGCCAAGTCGACAGCCATTCGATTAAGGGATACTGGGCAATGGAAACCCCAATTCTACGGTCATGCCAATATACTTCAGCATGATAAATCGATTCCGAAGAAAACGGACCTATGCAAAGCTCACGAGTATAAACACACACCCTTCGAGGCCCTAATCCCGGATAGGGAGGAATGGCAGCAGGGCAGACCAGGCTCGCCAGACGCAATCTGCTTTTATACAGATGGCTCAAAACTGGACGGGCACGTTGGCGGAGGGGTATACTCCGAACAATTAGACATCAGGAAGTCATTCAGACTCCCGGACCACTGCAGCGTCTTCCAAGCGGAAGTACACGCTATAAAGGAGGCACTCAACTGCCTAGGGAACACCAGCCTAGGCAGACACCTTAACATATATAGTGATAGCCAAGCAGCTATTAAATCAATCTACTCGACAAACACAAACTCACGAACAATAGCAGACTGTCGCAAATCTCTCCACGAGATGGCTAGACAGTTTACTATCAGCCTAATATGGGTTCCGGGTCACCGGGACATCGTAGGCAACTGCATAGCGGATGAGTTAGCCAGACAGGGCACCATCATGCCTCTCCTTCCTGAAAAGGAGAGTGTCGGTATGCCCATGGCAACTTGTAAGCTAAACATTAGAAATCATTTCATCAAACAAGCCAACATTAGGTGGCAGAATGCACCAAAGTGCCGTATCACACATCAGACATGGCCGGTGATTAACAATAAAAGAACGTCAGCACTACTCAAACTCAGCCGCACAGAGTGTGGTATGTTAGTTCGAGCCCTTACAGGCCACTGGCTAGTCGGCACACATGCCGGAAGACTAAAAGCCCCAAAAAATGACTTTTGTAGAAGCTGCAGGGACGAGGAAGAAGAAGAAACGGTGGAACACCTTCTCTGCTTCTGTCCAGCCCTCTGCAGACTTAGACTGAAACACTTAGGGTACCCCTTCCTTAACGATCTGACCGAAATATCGGAGATCAAGCTCAAGGATTTAAACTCCTTTGTAAAATCTTCAGGGTGGAAGACATGCTAATCATCATGAGATGCTCTATAGGCCTCTAGGACAAAGCATATAAAGACAGGGGTCCCGGAAAAGGGGATAAGACGAGATCATACGGTATCACAACGGACCCACAGAGGTCTAAGTGTGCCAGACGATAGTCTGGCAGCCGTTCGAACCTAACCTAACCTAACCTTCTTTTCTGCCGACATTGTTTTTTTTATTAGTTTGAAATGTTGTTTATATCATCAGCTGTTAGTATGACTGTTATATGGTATTTTTCGATAGTTTTTCGATTAATTTTTGACAATTAGTTAACTCTTCTGATGTGGGGTTGCCACCTAGTCTCAAATTAGTGCGCCTTTTACTTGGAGTTTTAAATGACGGACGAGAAAACGAAAACCGATTTGCCACCGGGATAATTATATCCTTCCAATAGCTAAATTGTACTTTGCAGGACGGACGAGAAAACGGCCCTTAGTGTAGTAAAACGCCTGCTTAACACCATATCAAAAAGATCAAAACCCAGCACATCAATTCGGGTTTCGAGAAAGCCACGGAACCATCGAGCAGGTCAACTGGATAACATAAGAAATTCGTAAACTCTTCGAAAATCAAGATTTTTTAGTGCTCCTCAACTCTTTCAGGCATTCGACCGGGTGTGGTTTGAAGGCCTTTTGACTAAAATCATAACATTACTGCCAGAAAATACTCATAAGTTACTTAAATCGTATCTCTACCACAGAGTCTTCGCGGTGAGATGTGATGCAACAACATCCAACGAGTATAACATTGAAGCCGGAGTTCCACAAAGTAGGTCACTGGGCCGTACAATATTTGTCCTATACACACACACACACACAAAAAAATTTGATTGGTAAAATTTACCAATAAATTTAGGTAAGTAACTATAAAAATAGTTACGTGTATTTTATTTTTGCTTTGGGTGTGTGTCTTTGCTTTTTTGTGTGTATTTGTTGTTGTGAAAGTAACTATTTTCGACAATTTTGCTGGTTGGGGACTGTTTGACAATTATTACCGTTGATTTTACTAAGTTTTTTTTTGTGTGCAGACATCCGTACGAACGAGTTTCTTAAACGAGTTACTTAAACGACACTGCAATGCTGTTAATTATTTGGTGGTAGTTGAGATTGGCGAATCAAACAGACAACAGGCTCTGTGCCCAAAACCATGTAAGAGTTGATCACTGCCACAAGGGAAATCTAGTGTAAGCGCGTGATGTTAACTATAACCGAAATATGAGGACAACGTGTTTAAAATCGTTTAATGCAGTGAATCAAGTAAAAGTTAGAGAACTATTACAGAAGACTTATAGGAAAAAGTTCTATCAGCTGTTATACATTCTACACACAAAAAAAAACTTAGTAAAATAAAATGTAATAATTGTCAAATAGTCCCCAACTAGCAAAATTGTCAAAAATAGTTACTTTCACAACAACAAATACACACAAAAAAGCAAAGACACACACCCAAAGCAAAAAAAATACACGTAACTATTTTCATAGTTACTTAACTATCTTCATTGGTAAATTTTACCAAGCATATTTTTTGTGTGTAGTTGTCATAATGCTAAACAAGGAAATGTTCTAACTCTAATGTATTTACATTTAAGTTTTGGGGCTCTTCCTTTAAAGATTTTCCCATCTGAAAATCATGCTGCTCCGATCAGACTTTAATTTTGTTAATGTTCGACTTTTTCCTTCAAATTGTTTTTAGTTTTAAAATCCAAAAACCCGATTAGTTAATGATGATGGTCCTTAATGCACTATGAACAAAAAAAAATATGTTGAATGTGGAGTATGGATGGGTTTCACTGGGGCTAAGGCAAGGCAAAAGTAAAAACAACAATAATGAGGGGGAAAAGTGTGACTAGGTTAAGGTTACAGTGGGAGATTGGTGGGTTTAAGTTGAGGTAATGTTGGGCCGTGAAGAGGTAAGTTTAGTTATGTTTAGGGGCTATGGGTTATGTCTATTGCTAGTATATAATAAAATAATACCGTCTACGAGAATGTAAATACAAATGTGCACTACTTACTTGACTTAAAAGATTTAATATAACATCGCCTTCAAATTGCTCCAAGCAGCACAGTAATTGAGGTATCCATGGTAGCCAGTAAGAGGGTGGTATGCCAGGCACATACTTTTCCAAGGTACTTAAAAGGGTTTTAGTGTGATTATCATAAGACATAAACCATAAAACTTTTGCAATATATTTTCTGGTTTTACTTTCAATTTGATTTCTGCTTGCATGTAAATAACATATTAATGCATTAGCGGCAAGTGAGATTTGCCTTTCCTTTAGAAAAATTTGTTCCATGTAATCGCCCCACATAGCCCAGGCTTTCGTGAGACCATCATGAAGCTGTGCAGCAGCACTAAAGGATTTTCCAGCTTCCTCTGTTCGTCCAATTTGAGCTAGCAATAGCCCTTTTAATGCATAAAATTCAGCATTCATTTCACCAGTAAAATATTTTAAATTGGTGGATTCAATAACCTCTAAAGCTTCGTTAATTTCATTTTTTCCAGAGGTTGAGGGCATTTGGAGGTAGCATTTTACTTGCTGCCGAATTTTCTGTATAAAAAAAGTAAAGAAATCGTTTAAAATTGATTAAGCCAGTTAACTATTGTCATACACTCTATACTGATTATTATGCAACGATACTTAAATCAGAACCCTGCATGAATCTGTAGTGAGTTTCGATCACAAAAATAGCTTTTCCGGCGCCACATTGTCCGCACCCCTAATCCATAACCCCAACCCTTTAGTTCCTATAGTGTCTGAGATCTCAGCATTTAGTCGCTAATTATAGGGTCAGAAACGCTTTTTTCTACCTATTTATTACATACTTTTCCCCGAATACAATATATTCTTTTACTCTACGAGTAACGGGTATAATTAAAACATGGCGATAACACTGCTCGACATTGTTTTTGGTATACATTTTTAGGTTTCCATCGATTTGAATTTTTACTGACAACTTTGATCGGCATGTGAGGAAAACGGCGTTTGTGATATTTTCATTGTTGAAATTAAATAGAGTAATGGAAATTACTATTTTACAGTCATCAATTGATGGCAAATTCTGTTAGAGTCACGACAAATTTTTTGGAATGGTACACTTTTTTTTACGATTTTTATACCCGTTACTCGTAGAGTAAAAGGGTATATTAGATTCGTGCAAAAGTTTGTAATAGGTAGAAGGAAGCGTTTCCGACCATATAAAGTATATATATTATTGATCAGGATCACTAGCCGAGTCGATCTAGCCATGTCCGTCTGTCCGTCTGTCCGTCCGTCCGTCCGTTCGTCCGTCCGTCCGTCCGTCCGTCTGTCCGTCCGTCCGTCTGTCCGTCTGTATGAAAGCTGAGATCTCGGAAACTATAAAAGCTAGAGGATTGGGACTTGGCATGCAGATTCTGGGGGTAAATATGCAGCGCAAGCTTTTTACGCCGATGTGCCACGCCCCCCCCCCCCCTAACGCCCACAAACCATTGATTGACCAATATATAATATATATATATATATATATAAAAGCTAGAAGATTGGGACTTGGTATGCAGATTGTAATGCTTAATACGCAGTGCAAGTTTTTCACGCCGATGTGCCACGCCCCATCTAACGCCCACAAACCGCGAAAAACTGTGGCACCCACAGTTTTGAAGCTAGATTAACGGGAAAAGGAATGTGTATTCGTTTCATCAATACAGCACTCCCTGCTCAACATTTTTGGAACTGACCGTTGACGACTGCATGGATCTTATCGCCTCTTGGCTGCCTACGAACAGGTTAACCACATCTTATGTTCGGTTTATATTTTGAGCCACTTCTGCCGCTTTTCTTATGGCAAATAAATTCCAGGCAGAAATATGCTACAGTCGCTGGGAAGCTTATATGACAGCCTTATTTCAGGTTCCTTACATTATAAGCCCGCTTCTACTCCTCCTTCCATCTTGAAGGTGTTGAGTCTGGTACCGACCCGTTTTCCAGTCGTCTGGGCCCATAAACGAGGTTTTTTTTAACCTCCTGGCACGTTTTGGTGGTCATGCGTCGTCATGTTACCTGATGCAACTAGATGTTGTGCTGCCTTTCCTGCAGTTAGTTGAGCGTCGATATTTATGGGGTCAGCGCCCCCGTTATGCAGACCAGTGCCTGCCGCTGAGTTCCCTCCATAAACTCGGTGTAGGACTTCTTTTCAATGGCTTGCCACCACTCGAAGGCTCCATACAGCAGAGTCGGACGCACCAACGAGATGTAGATCCTGTGCATCAGAGTAGGCGACAGGCCCCATGTGCTGCTAAGCATCTTCTGGGATGCATATAGTGCCACAGTGGCCTCTTTCACCCTTTCCAATACATTGGGTATCCATGCCAGCTTGCAGTCCAGTAGTGTTCCAAAATACTTGACCTGTGTTTTCGGGGTCAGTCTGGTTGCGCCAATTTTTTTTCTTTTTGTGGGGGGGGGGAGGGGGTCTTTTTCGGTACTTTGTATCTCTTAGTAAAAAAAATGAGGTCCGTCTTGTCCGCATTGATACTGAGTCCCACCTTTTCCGCCCACTCACTTATCTCCCTGAGTGTTGATTCCATTATGGAGCTGAGGGTCGATGGACAAACTCCCGTAATAATTATGCCACTGTCGTCCGCGTAGGCAGTTATTTTTGGGGTTCATACAGCCATGGGGTGATCCTTTCCTTGGTCGCATGCAGCATGGCTGGAAATATTCCATCGAGTCCTGGTGCCTTATAGCCCGCAAAGGAGTCTATGATCCTGTTGATTTGCGTAGGTGTTATTAGATCGTTTGGGGGGGCGTTCCTCGCCAGTTACTATGTCCTGCTGCGTGCTAGCGTCTAGGACATCTCTGCATCCTGGGAAGTGCGATTGCTGACTCTGTATGGTAGCTGACTCTGTATGGTAGGCTGCTTCGAAAGCAGCTTCCGAAGTCTAGGGTTCTCCGGGACGTTATCGATGCTGGAGCAGAAGTTTCTCCTCGAGCTTCTCTGTGCCCTGCGTGATTTCTTCTTGTAATCCCTAAGTAGGATTTTGTATTCCTCGTTGATGATCTCATTGTCTGCCTCTTTGGCGATTTTGAAGAATTCTCGGAGGTTATTTCTTTTGAGTGTCAGTTCCCGATGGGTGAATTGGCCTCTTCCTCGTTCTTGATGTCGGGCATGCTGCGTGATACGCATCCAGTAATTCCATGGACAGGGTCTATAGGGACGTTTCTATACCTTTCACGAAATTTACTGCGCCAGGGGTTGTCGCGAGTTTTGAGGTCACTGTCCTTGTAAACTTTTCCCAGTTCGTGTTCCGGGGGTTTCTTTAGACAGTTACCTTTTGGGGTACTTTTAAAGGTCTTCTGGTGGCGCCGTTCTATCGCGTACCATGTAACAGGACGCTACCAAGATGCGCTTCTTCTCGCTTTCTAGCATCACCATAGTCAAGTCGTCAGAGCTCTGATGAGGCATAAGGTTAGCATGGATACCCTTCCGTACAAGTACGGCGTGGTAATTAGAATGTGTTGTAGTTTGATATGGCTCCTGAACCAAGGCTATGTCGACGGATCTTTGCTCCAAGGCAATCAGGAGCTCCGCCGATGCGATTATGCTTTTATGAAGATTGAGCTGCAGCTCCCTCACAGTCATGGGCGACTGGCTTATCTCCGGCAGAGATGATTCTATAGAATTCTTAAAGTTTCCAAAATTCTTTTGCGTCCTTTTGCAGATTGGGCATGACTTTATTGACTGAATATTTGTCAGTTCATTAATGACTTTTCCGTCAACCATGGTCAGGTAAAATTCATATTAACATTTAAAATATTTTCCTTCACTAATTTCCAGTTTTACGGGTTTTATGTTTTTAATTTGTTTTTTAATGTCATTCACCGCGGCTTTTATCAGTTCCGGTGATTCTCTTGCGAATTAAAACATGATTGGTCGGCAATAATGGACTGATGACGGGCGAAGGTTCTTCATCAGATTTAAATCTTAAGGGAACAACGGATGTCATAAACATATTTCAGTCCGATGCTGTTGGGTCATCGGAAGTTTTCTTTCGTTTATAAACACTTTGTCCAGATGATCCATCGCAGCCACATTTACTGATCAATGTCAGATTTTCCATCTCACTTTCTATAAATTGTTTTGCTGTGTGATTCATAAGATACTTCCGTGAATTCTGTATTGGGTGGTCGTGAACTGTTATTTGCTTTTGAAATATATTTGTATCCGGGTAAAAGGTCAACTGCGTGCAGCAGTAACGATTTCCGTAATATCTTATAATTAAAGCCAATGCCTTTTCCAAGCCATAGTTTTCAAAAGGTATATTCGATGTCGTGGAAATGCTTTCCTAAATCTTTATAAGTCGCAGCGGACTTGCCATAGCAGCCGCTTGTGTAAGCGCTTCTGAAACATTTCGTCACAAATGTTAACAAAAGATAATTACACACATGATTAAATACATTTAACAATTTTTTTTCGGTACGCTGCAATATAAACTGCCTATGAAGGGGAAAAAAGCTTCACTAGTTTTTAAGTTTTTACCCATACAAACATTTTCTATTGTAGAGTGCAGCGTGCCAAAAAAATAAATTTTAAATAGTGTATTTAAACATGAATAGAGATGGGGGCGCAGCTACAACTTTCCTAGTATCAAGAAGAAAGTCTAAAAAACATTTAGCAAATCGATTCGACCAGCACATAAAAAGAGAAGAAAAAATAGCTTCCCAAAAAACGCTTTAAAATCCCAGAAAAACTCGCGTTTCAATTTTTAAGTTGCCATAAATATCTACATAAAATTCTCGTTAACTCCGATTCTGTGCACTTAATACATTAAAGCTAATAAAATTCAATTTTTGTTTAATAAAAGCCATCAGTGGAAAAGTGAAAATAAGCATAAAACTCGACACTAACTCACTGGAAATAGGTATACAAAAACAAAACACTAAGCAATAACTGCGAAACCGAAACAAAACAAAATCACTCAACTTAACAAAACACCCAAAACGCACTCAAATATACAGCAACATGTCAGCTGCTAAGCGCCTGCGACAAAAAACCAACCTAGATTTGAAAACGAGCCGGCGACCTGATAAATCTTCAACACAGATGCTCCAACTCATCAATGCGAGGTTTGAAAAGTGAGGTATCAAAAGTGAAAAAAAAAACAGGACTCCACAACACTACGGCCGCATTAGGAGGGACATCTGCGTAACTGGAAAAAAGAGGATTTTCTGGATTTTTTTTGGCTAAATAAAAAAGCCAATCGAAATTTATAAAGTAGGTTTTATACTATTAGATGCGAAGTACAAAATAAATTTTTCGACTAAATCGAAAACAAAATGGCGGCTGTGCATTTCTTCGTAAGTCCTTTTTTGTTGAAGGGGGTCTATGGCCGCACAACTAACGTTCTTAATTTTTTATCTAGAACAAAAAATCCAGTTTGATTAGTTTCTATACATCAACAGCTACACACGTAGGATTTTTGCGACATATTGATTTTTTGCAAAATGGTGAGTGATTGAAAAAAGTTAAAATTTTCACAAATAAAAAAAGACACAAAATTGTTGATAAAAAAAGTAAGCAATATAAAAAAAATCATACGTGTATCGATAGATAATGGTATTTTGAATATACTGTGTCCGGAAGTCTCAAAAAAAGTGGTTTCGAAAAAACGCGAGAAAGTTTTAAGGTACCCGGGATATCCCTGTGAGGCATCCCCGCAGAATAGAAAATTTCAACACTTAGGCACTTGCCGGTATGGTATGTTATTTTTAAGACCCTAAAGAATTTTTTAAGCGAAAATTTTACTCAGATGTCCCTCCTTAGGTTATTAAGACATACAGTGACTAAATTAATTGAATCCGGGAAGACAAGCTTCTGTAGTCGTAGATTTAAAAACTCAACATCTACAAGTCAAACGTGGAGAAATATTTAGTCATTAGGAATAGGCAAACAAAAAGCAACACCGGTTCAGGATGTTGACGTAGAGGAACTGAACCTAAGACTGTCGGAATGCAATGTACCTAAAATCTGCAATAACAATTTGTACCTGAGATCAGTACCTGAAAATGTCTGTGATAATAGGTTTAGATTTGTGTGTGTCAATCAATGTAATGTGATGTGTCAGATGCAGTTGGACTGGACGATATCAACCGTAAATTCTTAAAATTATTGCTTCCCAAAATTATTCGTTACATAACACACATCTTTAATACTGCCATAACAACATCTACATTTCCAGACAGTTCCAACTGTAGCCAAAATAGTCCCCGACCGAAAGGCAAACAATGAATACAGGCCCATCACTATCCGTCCCTATCTGTCCAAGGCATTTGAAAACATAATGGCAGCCCAAATTAATTTGTTTATCCAAGGAAATGATCTACTAAACCATATGCAATCCGGGTTCCGAAAAAATCGTAGTTGGACTTCAGCAACCATAAAAATTTCGTATTCCTTTGACACTGTCAATCATGATGTTTTATGTGCAAAATTAAAAAATCAGTTTAAATTCTCAAAAACCGCCGTCAAACTTTTGTCCTTATATTTATATATTCGTCGTCAGTCTGTTGTAATGTCAAATGGCTCGTCTTCTTTTGGATTTTTTTTTTAAAACGTGGGGGCCTTAAAGTTCTGTTCTTGGTCCGTTGGTGTTTACTATTTATGTGAATGATCTCCCTTCCGTGTTATCAAATTGTTATGTCCATATGTACGCAGACGACGTCCAGATGTACATATGTGAGTCGTCTCCTACATAGAATAGATGAGTGCGTAGATATATGTAATAGTGAACTCGTCCAAATAAGCAACTGCGCAAAAGATAATTTACAAAAAGAAAATTAGCAGTAACTCCATCCAGTCCTTAGTTCTAAATATGATTCCCATTGAATACGTCGAAAAAGCCACTAGCTTGGCCTTTGTTTTCAACAGTACGCTGACCTGGAGTGATCACATTAACATAACTGTAGAGAAAAATTCTGGTCTACTTAGAACACTTTACCAGTCTAACAATTTTGTACCTACAAATATACATTTTGTTGCTTGCCAAATCGTGTCTGATCCCAGCACTTTTCTATGGAATTGTCATCACAAAATTAAAATGGCCTATAATAGCATTTCGAGATTCGTATTGAATCTGCATCGATTTGATCACGTCACAGGATTTGCTTACAAAATATTTGAACTGCACTCGGCAGACGGAATGTTAATGAGAGTGTTAGTATACCTACGTAAAATAATTTTTACTAAAGAACCAAGCTACCTCTTCGAAACGATTAGACTTCCTACTTCGCGTAGAGCAAAAACAATAATTCAAATAAGGTATACATCCCTGCATTCCAAATTTCTTTACTCTTTATCTAAGCAATAAGGTCATGGAACCAATTACTTATACAAAATATCAGTAGTGCAGCGCAATTTAAGGCAAAATTAATTTCTCATTTCCAAGAAACTAACATGATAATATAAGTATTGTTAGAGTTAGCCCTGAAGGTATCAAAGGAGCTAAGAGGGCCAGTGCCACACGAGTGATTTTTAAATCGGAACTTTCATAGAATTTATATATTAGCAATATTTTAGTTCATAAATTACCTGAAAACAGTCCACTATCGGAACCGATGGAATTGTATATATTCTGGACAATGTCTCTTGACAAACACCGGTGAGATTATGTTTTCTAGCTATTTTTCCAAAAGAAATAATAGCTTGGGCTGAAGCGTGTACTCCTAGCATAGTACTCCCTTGATCTGCTTGTTGCTCTAGGTGTTGTGTTATTATTTGGTAGTGATGTTGTCGCCAAGTAAATATGTCACTCCAATGTGATAAATCATCAGAAATAATTGGTAGCCGATTACGCCACGTTTTGACGATGGCTTTCATATCGTGCAGCGAATTATTGCGTGATTGGGTCAGTCCTTGATGGATTTGACTTGCCTCATGAAGTTCCATAATTTGTTGTGAAGCTTGAAGATATGGCAAGTGAATATGTGAAACTATGTCTGGTAATCTCCGCCACTCACGAATGCATAAGCTAGATGCAATCTCTACATATCGTTCTACACTGGCAGTCTGCCTTTCATCTTGGTGAAGGATACTTAAATAACCTTTGTAAAGATTTATTTTAAAACCATGGTGTTTTAAATAGCATTGTTCTGTTTTAGCTAATGCGGTTTTCATTAAACTCCAATCAGGTACACGCCATGAACTTTCAAGAACTAAGAACATATTTTTGTCTTTATTAGTTTGAGCATAATCCAGTAAAATGTCCCACTGATTTAATTCCTTAGCACATCGCATCCAGTGCTTTTCCCACAACAATAATTCGCTATTTATATATGTATTAACAACTCCATTATTTAAATCTTGTTTAAATTTTGTCATCGCTAGATCATAAGCACCTTGAGCTTCTTCGAAAAATCCCATTTGCTCATATGAAACAGCTATATTTGTTTCCGGATAGTGTGCAAACTTAAGCCACAAGCCAGCCCATAGATCTTCTTCATGCATTGAAGAATACATTTTTGAAAGTGAGTCAAATATATTATTTGATTGTTGATTATCTGATTCGGAGAAATTAACATCTCCATCCTTAGTGCTATCCTTATTTTGAATTGGTTGATTAACTGCCATATCTTCTAAAACCAGAATTGCTGTGTGCCATAGATTATGAGATTTGCCAAGGTATGCTAATAAATTAGGCGGAATATGTATGGGGGGTGTGCATTTAGTCAAACTTTCTACAAAAGTATTTAGTGTACTTGGAAAACAGTCTTTTTGATTTATATTTGTTCCAGAAGATAAAAATGGTATTAATTCCTTTGTGACGATATACTTTTGATCTTCCGTAAATATACTCCAAATGCGTGGAAAAATAGATATCCATACGCTTTGAGCTAATTGCGTATCAATGTGACATAACTGAGAAGTCGCAACCAGCATCTGATCAGTCCTTATATTTCGATTTGCTTCTAAAAATTCAGCTTGCTTATAAACCAATTCCACTAACGTAACGCGTCGAGTTGGTAATATTTGTTGACAATCATCTTTTCGATCCGCAGTGAATTCAAGTGCTAAATCGATATCAAACACATCATCTTTATCATCAACATTTTGAACGATTTCAAAAGACTCTGATTGAGATAATAAGAAGGAAACAAACGAATTTTCTTGTGATTCGGCTGAGTTAGCTGGAATAACTGAAGTAATGCTGGGTATTTTAAACTCTTCATTTGAACATTGAATTTGCATCATTGTATTGGCTGTTAAGATAAGCAATTCAATACATTGCTTTATCCAATAATGGGATCCAATTGAGTCCCATGCTTGTGAACAAATTATATATAATAATCTATCATGAAGTCTACGACGCATTGAGGAGTCTAAAATTTCAAAAAATTTTGACCTTATATGAGGGTTTTGAAATCGTAAACCATTCAAAAATGCGCCCTCCAATTTGCTTGTTAATTCAGTTTGCTTAAGATTTTCATCTCTATATATAAAATTTATAATTTCTAAGAATTGTACATTGAGTTCAATTTCATCAGTAAATTTTTTTTCAACGTTTTGCATTAGCTTCACCAGTAAAGCTGATTTTTCGCGAATCGATGGAACTTGGGTCATAACATTTGGTTCTTTCGTTTTAATCCAATCATCCAGCATTTTAATTATACATTTTATAATTTTGACTTCCGAGCTCTTTTCTATAAGACTAACCAAAATTGTACCTATGAAAAGCTTTCTAATTTCCACACTCATTATAAAAATTCTATTTTTAATCAACTCCAATGAAAGCACCAAGAGTTCTAAAGGCAAAGAATTTGAATCAGGTGGTTGGCTGATAACATTATTACCGCTTATGGTATTTATATGATCCTTTGTAAGTCGATTTAGAACTCTAATAAACTGGACCAAAATTCGATCGATATAATTGTGGTTGCTCGTGGTGCACGCTTTTAAAATCATTAAGGTACCAAAAAGCGACGAAGCATTGGGTTGTGGACTCTTTTCGTAAAACGTGAGGTTCTCGCCAATCATTTTACTAACAGCGCTATATAATAAATCAAAATCGTCATGCTTATGTTGTGGATCCGGTGGAAAAATTCCCATTATTCGTGTTAGAAACATATGCATCAACCGCACAATCCGAGTATTTTGATGAATTATACACAAGGACAGGCCTCTTTGAACTGGTCTTACAATCGATACCAACTGATCTTGGTTTAATATAGTTGTTAAAAATGTTAAAAAATCTATTCCAGTACAAATATTGTTTAAGTTGTGATGAGGAGTTTCTACAGTTGAAAGAACTTTGTCAAGCCAATTAAGCTTAATATCAAACGGCTGAGGCCAAATCTCGGGACGCATAGCCATTTTTAAGAGCATAACACACCTAAAAATAAAATATTAAAAAAGCATTAAAAAGATAGAATTTATTAAATTTTATAAGCTAACCTATAAAGCTACCTTTTCTACAGACATTTAATGGTAAAAAAAATTTAATTTTTACTCGCCAAAAATATAGAATATTATTTAAGAAATGCTAAAATTAACAAGAGAGAACGCTATAGTCGAGTGCCCCGACTACCAAATACCCGCTACGCAACTAAAGCAAGCAGTGGCAAGCCAGGCAAACAAAGCAGTCGCTTAAAAGTAGCGCCGCCCACCGGACAATGTATTATTTATTCATGGCACATCGGCATGATAAGCTTGCGCGCCGTAGGAACCCGAAAAAGCCAAAAGTCTGCCTTAAATCAGCGGAGCTCTATAGCTAATATATTTCTTATTAAAGACAATTAAATATATAAAAAAACATCATAGGGTGATTTTGTTTAGTATTTTGTATTAGATTAATGGATTAACTGCCATATCTTCTAAAACCAGAATTCCTGTGTGCCATAGATTATGAGATTTGCCAAGGTATGCTAATAAATTAGGCGGAATATGTATGGGGGGTGTGCATTTAGTCAAACTTTCTACAAAAGTATTTAGTGTACTTGGAAAACAGTCTTTTTGATTTAAATTTGTTCCAGAAAAAAAAAATGGTATTAATTCCTTTGTGACGATATACTTTTGATCTTTCGTAAATATACTCAAAATGCGTGGAAAAATAGATATCCATCCGCTTTAAGCTAATTGCGTGACATAACGGAGGAGTCGCAACAAGCATCTGATTAGTCCTTATATTTCGATTTGCTTCTAAAAATTCAAAGGCCAGGGTCAGTGATGCACTTAACCGACACCTGATCGTGGCACTCATTGAGAGGAACGACGAGATTGGGAAGATGACTGAGGCGCGCTGGAAGATCATCAATGCTCGACTCGTTGAGTCTCTCTTTGCGCCTATCGAAGAGGCACCTACAGCCCCCATGCCCACATTCGATGGCGCAGGGTGGTCCTGAAGTGCAACGATGAACCGACCAGGAACGGTCGGCCAAGTGGAGGAGTTATGAAAGGCGGCCAAGCTAGAGGTGGTGGCCAGGGAATTAATCCCATCCTCACTAAAGGCGAAATTGGTCTTCCTCATCGCAATCCAAGTGGATTAGGCGCTTCAACGGCAGAATCCAGACGTCCCAACGGCGAATTGGAAGAATCTGCACTTGGACAACTCACTACCCAATAAGGGGCCCAAAGTGTGGCTCTCCAAATCAACAAGAAGGTGGAGGATCTGCTGTACCCAAGATTCGGGAAGATGGCGTGGAGAATGGGTAGTGTCCGCATGGGTCTCAAGACGCGTAACCCCGACGACAAGGGCGCACACATCCTGCAGGCAGGCGAGATGGAGAAGGTCATAGGTCCGGAAGCCATCGTGGATGACTCGGAAGACGAAGAAGGGTAATCAGGTCAGCTGACAGTTGTAGCCGTCGAGCGGCGATGAGCCAGCCGCCCATATCTCTGAGGGGGCTGCAGCTCAATCTTCATAAAAGCAAAATCACATCGATTCACTTCTAGAAGTGCCGCCGAAGTGAAACGTTTATTCCCGACGGGTGTGACTTTGGCGATCCGAATGCGATATCGTGGAAGTCACTTGTAGAAGTGTCGCCGGAGTTACTTCTGGAAGTTACTCAGAAGACACTTGTAGATGATACCTAAAAGAGCCTTTCCCAATTCCAAAATGGTTAAAAGGAAAATATGTTGTCATTATACCCTTGCAGAGGGTGTTATGATTTCAGTCAGAAGTTTGCAGCGCAGTGAAGGAGACGTTTCCGACCCTATAAAGTATATATATTAGACTGGGTCGATTTTTATGCGCAAAAAAAAGTGATAAATCGTAGGGGGGGAACGCAATCTAAGAAGATTTCTAAGCAATATTGCAAAAGAAACTATATCTTAAAAACCACGTTTGACCCTCCGCATTTGCAAAGAAAAAATCTCAGTATTTGTTGAAAAATATCACAGTAGGACCTGAAACAAGAAAGAAAGCTAACTTCGGCCAGCCAAAGTTCATATACCCTTGCAGATCGCTCCTATTCTATTTGAAATTACAAAAATGTTAAATTTAGATTTGCAACAAACAAACTATTATAGCAGTTTAACAATATTTTGACATTAATTAATCGATCCTTCCTATGGCAGCTATATAATATAAGTCATCCAATTTATGTTAAATTTATTTCAAAATTCTAAAATAATTAAATAAACTTATATTCCAAAGTAGAAGAGAATACAATAAAAATTAATTTCCCTTTAATTTTACGATCGTTCCTATGGGAGCTATATGATATAGTCGTCCGATTTTTCTAAAATTTAATTCGAAATTCAGAACAGAAAAAAATGATATATTTAAGATATGTCAAAAAAAAACCTAAGTTATAATTTTTTTTCAATTATTTTTCCGATTATTCCTATGGGAGCTATAAGATATAGTTGTCCGATCCGGCCGGTTCTGACTTATATACTACCTGCAATAGAATGACGACTTTTGGTAAAGACAGACGGACATGGCTAGATCGACTCGTCTAGTCATGCTGATCAAGAATATATATACTTTATGGGGTCGGAAACGTCTTCACTGCGTTGCAAACTTCTGACTAAAATCATTATACCCTCTGCAAGGGTATAAAAAGTAAAAAAAAGGTTTGGCCGGAAAACAATCACTGGGCATTTCTAAGCCATATTGCCCAAGAAACTATATGCCATAGAGCACGTTTGACCATCCGAAATTGCAAGAGAAAAATACTGATATTTCGTTTTACTTTTGAGAAAAATATCATAGTAGCCGTGAAATATTTGTCAATTTTAAAATGTCCCCTTTGTTAAAAATGTTTTGTTCTCTTTAAAGCATTTTTTCAATACTGTTATTTTGTATATTAGTAACGGCTACTATAATATTTTTCCTTAAAGTAAAACGAAATACCAGTATTTTTCTTTTGCAAATGCGGAGGGTCAAACGTGGTTTTAGACATATAGTTTCTTGGCCAATATGTCTTAGAATGGTCCATTTATTATGTTCCGCCCAAACGATTTATATCTTTTTTCGCATCCATACAAATGTTTCAAAGTCAAGGCTACTGAGATATTTTTCATCAAAAAGCCAGTATTATTCTCTTGCAAATGCGGAGGGTCAAACGTGGTTTCCGAGGCATAGTTTCTTTGGCAATGTTGCTTAGAATTGTCTATAGAACGTATTCTACGTACGATTTGTTGACCTCCAAATCGACCCAATGGTTTCCTAAATGGACTGGTTTAAAAAAAATTTTTTACGATTCCTTGACCCTACAGTTCGGATACGCACATACAAAATTCAATGCTTAGGCAGCGTTAGTTGTTTTGGGCTGGCAAAAGTGTCGATTTTCGTTTCTGAATAACTTTTAAACGTGACTTTTTATACCCTTGCAGAGGGTATTATGATTTCAGTCCGAAGTTTGTAACGCAGTGAAGGAGTCGTTTCCGGCCCCATAAAGTATATATATTCTTGATCAGCCTGACTAGACGAGTCGATCTAGCCATGCCCGTTTGTCCGTCCGTCTGTCCGTCCGTTAACGATATGAACTAACGTAACGATATGAAACTTTACCAAAAGTCGTCTTTTTATTGCAGGTAGTATATAAGTTGGGACCGGCCGGATCGGACAACTATATCTTATAGCTCCCATAGAAATAATCGTAAAAATAATTGAAAAAAATTACATCTTCGGTTTTTTTGACATATTAACTATTGCTCCTGGAAATATAATTGTCCTGATCGAAATTCAGGACATCAATTTTATAAAAATCGGACGACTATGTCATAAAGCTCCCATAGGAACGAACGGAAAACTAAAAGGAAATTAATAGAAACAAAATTATAGCTTTGTTAATTTTTATTGTATTCTCTTCTACTCTGGAATATAGCAGTATTTTTTTATTTCAGAATTTCGAAATAAGTTTTACATAATTCGGACGACTATATTATATAGCTGACATAGGAATGATCAATAAATTATTGTCAAAATAATACGGAAATTGCTATAATTTGGTTTGCTGCAAATCGAAATTCAGATTTTTGTAATTTGTAATTGAATAGGAATTAACTGCAAGGGTATATAGACTTCGGCTGGCCGAAGTTAGCTTCCTTTCTTGTTTTTAATTTTTATTGCCAACCTTTGGAAATAAACATCAAGATTCGTATTCCTAAAATATGTGCCTTTAAAACACAACAAAATGTCTTGTATATTTTCAAAGGCTGGCGACTTAAAGGCTAGATATCTAAATTTTAGAAAGAATTTGTTTAAGTGTACCTAGTTCAGCAATAAATATGATTTATGTATACTTTTTTTTAAATTACCTTCTGGATAAACTTTCTCCCGGCGAAATAATTGCGACTTGTGGGTCGTTGACCTGGCATGCCAACCGTACCAAAAAATTCAAAACCGTATCGCAGTAGGATTTATCTATAGAGCGAAAAATATCATCCGCCTTAGTATATGATCCCGCACCTGCGAAATAAATATATAAAAAATGTTAGAAAAAGAGTCCTGTACTAACGAAAAATTATATTAGGAGGGGGGGGGGGGGGGGGGGGGGCATCTTAGTAAAGTAGGTTTTATAATATTAGGTTCGAAGTACAAAATAAATTTTTTTCAAAAAATCAAAAACAAAATGGCGGCTGTGCAGAATTTTTTCGAAGGCCCTTTTTTGTTGAAGGGGGTCTATGGCCGAAAAGCTAACGTCCTTAATTTTTGATCGAGATTTTTGATCTAAATTTTGTTACTTTCTATACATCAACACACGTAAGATTTTTGCGATATATTGATTTTTTGCAAAATGGTGAGTGATTGCAAAAAACGTCACAAAATTGTTGATAAAAAAAAAGTAAGCAATATAAAAAAAATCCTACGTGTATCGATAGACTTAGGTATTTTAAATATACTGTCAAAACTTCAGATCGATCGATTAAGATTTGTTCGAGTTATGTTTCCGGCAGTCTCAAAAAAAGTGGTTTCGAGAAAAACGCGTTTGAAGTTTTAAGGTACCTAGGATATAAATATGAGGCATCGCCGCAGAATGGAAAATTTCGACACTTAGACACTTTTGCCGGACTCTATCTTTTGGTATGTTATTTTTAAGACCCTAAAGAATATTTAAAGTGAAAGAAAAAATTTTGGATTTTTTAAAAATTTTACTCAGATGTCCTCCCTTAAACCAGACAACGAAAATAATGATTATTTTTATTTCTTCAAACAAAAACATCGGCCACTTATAATAAACCTAAAAATAAATTATTTTCACGTTTTTACCAAAGTAATTATCTTTCTCCAATCTATGCATTCCCGCCATGATTTTTATCATTTTGTTCAATGGCAATCTTTATTTTTGAGTAATAAAACTTAAAGCATAATAATTATTTTTGATACAAAAAAATAAGTCTCAAAAATAATGATTATTGATGATTTTTATTTTTATTGCTCAAAATAAAACTCATGAGAGCCTAACGCATCTCCTGTAAAATTTTTAACCAATCTGATTCCAAAAAACCACCGTTGTGCCGACCTTCAAAAATTCATATCAAATGAATTTGCTGGTGGATTGTAACGATCATTAGCTTGTTTTCTTTGTTAAAGTACTATCTAACCATATAAGTTATAAAAATAATTTTGGTTTTAAGGCGTGTATTTTTAACTTTTCAACTTTGACAAAGTGTAGCTTCTAAACTAATGAATTAATCTCGATGCTGTGTATAAGGAAGTTAAAGGGCATTATATTACCTGTAAAATGAGTCTTTGATGAACGAAATCTGTTCACCACAACTCAAGCTAAAAAATAAAAAAAATTGGTTCCATAAAAAAATTTTAAGTGCTTTTTTTTTTGGTCAGAAAGACGTAAAACAAATGTTTCCTTCATGGTATATTTCATCGTTTTTTTTTTGTAAACTGGTGTAATCATTATCAAACAAAAACACCTCTTAACGAGATAAAAAACTAGTGACGATCACAACTTCAACATACAAAAGTCCTGATATCAACATTTGTGACGAAAGATGATTACACACATGATTAAATACACTTTTTAAAATTTATTTGTTTGGCACTCTGCAATATAAAATTTTTGTGTGTTCCTAAAAACTAGTCTAGCCTTTTTTCCTTTATACACACAAAAAAAAAAACTTAGTAACATCAACTGTAATAATTGTCAAACAGTCCCCAACCAGCAAAATTGTCAAAAATAGTTACTTTCACAACAACAAATACACACAAAAAAGCAAAGTTACACACCCAAAGCAAAAACAAAATACACGTAACTATTTTTATAGTTACTTAACTATCTTCATTGGTAAATTTTACCAAGCAAAAAATCACCTAACAAAATGACGGAAAAAACTGTCGCGTTTGATAAATAAAACAATAAAAACTAAATATTTTGTAACCAAACCACATACATATTAAAGAAGAAAGAACAAGGAACACTATGAAATTTACTGCATTGAAATATTCCTTCACGTTTGGCTTCAATCGAAAGTTGAGCTGAAAGTCAAATAAGTCACTTCTAATGGAAGATGTTTTTTTTCACCTGCGAAACGTACGTCGCGTGCAACAGCAGAGAATTGCCCATACTCGTAATTTCGTGATTTTTACTAATCCATTTACATTGGTTAATTTGCCGAGAACATTTTATTGTGTGCACGGAAACAGCAGGAAAACAGATAAAAAACTCCAAGACAAAAAATGATGTATTGTGATAAAATTTGCTGCTTGCATATCTCCATCTCTCTCTGACTGCTTTAGATGAGTAAGAAGTATTTGATAGCAGAGGATTTACTCATTTACAAAAAGAACAAGTGCCTCCAGTATCAAATACTCAATACAAATAAATACAAATTCAAAGATCATAACACCAGTTTACAAAAAAAACGTTTTTGGCACTTTTTTATTTTTTAACTCGAGTTCTGATAAACCGTATTCGGTCACCGAATACTCATTTTACAGGTAATAGGATGCCCTTTAGGGCATCGAAGTGTACCTTCTTAACTAATGTTTACACAAAAAAAAAACTTAGTAAAATCAACTGTTATAATTGTCAAACAGACACCAACCAGCAAAATTATCATAAATAGTAACTTTCACAACAACAAATACACACATTTTTTTTTTTTTTAACACATAGAGTTTATTACATTGATCAGCCAATTTAATGGCTATAAAATGTAGAGAACAAATAGAAACAAATAACATGAATACATAACAGAATGGCGATTAACAAATTTTTATAACTTATGACTCAGATACTAAATTGAGACAACAATACTACGCATTACTGCTTCAGGACGCGTGTGACATGACGTCCTCTTGTCCAGAGATCGCCGGAATGCCTTCGTTTTAGCCTCCTTCTAATCGTCGGGTTGGTCAAGGAAGCAGCTAGGTGGTTGGGGTGTCCTGAAAGGCGTTCGTTGTACCGACTCGAGTGCGGGTTAATCTGGTCCCTGACAGAGGGCATGTGGACGTCATTAGCCAGGTCGACGTTTCTAATATACCACGGTGCATTTGCAATTGTTCGCAGCGCCTTATTTTGAACTCTTTGGACCTTCATGACGTTAGAGTCAGAAGCCATGCCCCAAAGTTGGATGCAGTACGTCATTAAGGGCACCACAATTGTTTTAAACAGCAACACTTTGTTAGCCAGGCTGAGCTTGCTCGTTGATTTGAGCATCCAGTTGAGCTTCCTTAGCTTAGCGCGACATGTAGCGGCTATTTTTGTTGTGTGCTGCTTCCAGGTGAGCCGTTTGTCCAGGATCAGACCTAGGTACTGCGCCTGGGGAGATTGTGGGATGGTGGTGTTAAGGAGCTCAACCGTTGGAAGGATCTGTCCTCGCAACGTGAAATTGCAGTGTTGCGATTTTCTGCCATTAATTGCTATATTCCATCTGTTTGACCACTTGCCGTAGGAGTCGAGATATTCCTGGGTTATTCTAGATGCTTCAATTCGGCAGGTGGAATTTACAAGAAAGGCAGTGTCGTCAGCGTAGGTGGCAAGAAGAGTGTCCGGTGCATTAATAGAAGGCAGGTCAGAGGTGAACAGGGTATATAATACGGGACCCAGGACGTTTCCCTGTGGAACGCCAGCACGAGCAAATCTTAAGCTTGACCTTTCTCCTCTTACCTCGACCATGAAACTACGATCAAGCAGATAAGATTTGAGAATAAGGAATAAGCCTGTCGGGAGTAGGGTCTTCAACTTATGGAGTAATCCTTCGTGCCATACGCGGTCAAATGCTTCCTTGACATCGAGGAAAATAGCAGAGCTATATTGCTTATTCTCAAAAGCTTTCAAGATGTGCTGGACAAGTCGGTGTGCTTGCTCTGGAGTCGCATGGTGCTGCCTGAAACCAAACTGGTGGTCGGGAAGGGCCTCTTGAACGCTTCTTACTCCCAAAATTCTACTTAGAAATATTCTCTCGAATATTTTAGAGAAAGTGGGTAGCAAGCTTATCGGTCGATATGACTCGACAAGATTCTCCGGTTTACCTGGCTTTGGTATCATTGTTATCACAGCACACTTCCATTGAGAGGGGAAGTGGCGTCCTTTAGCGTCGTTTATGTCATCAGGAGAGCTTAACACCATATTAAGATTAACGAGCCGGTTAATTACTGCTTGGAAGCGTGGGATGTTCGCATTTCGAGGAAGGATGCGAGGCCTATGGCAAGTTTTTTGTGCAGCGACTCTAAATTTAATTATCAGTGGGATGTGATCAGAGCTAAGTTCAAGACATTCCGAGATAATGAGACTCTCAGGCCGTATCCCATTGTAGACAGCAAAGTCAATGGCGGTTGGTGTTCTTTGGCTGTAAGGATAATGCGTTGGCCCGCTGGTAGCAAGGACCTGGGTATTTGATCCTTGAATGACTTCAGCTAGAGCTCTCCCACGGGTGGTTGAGTTTCGAGACCCCCAGAGACGGTGGTGGGCGTTCCAGTCTCCTGCGATGATGAAACTTGACCCCAGATCATCGAACAGTTTTTCGAAGTCGTCGGCAGAACATTGAAAGTTTGGAGGACAATAAATAGACGCAATGGTTGTTTCGACAAGGTCGGTTTTGACTTTGACTGCAACACATTGAACACTTGGACTTTGTAGACTATTGCACTGGTAACTTTGAAGACAGGATTTTATTAAGATAGCAGCTTGATGGATATCGTACCCGTGCAACTTGTAGTACGACCTTGAACAGAAGTGTGTTTCACTAACTAGCATAATGTCAATATTATGACTTTGTATAAAGAGCTCCAACTCGAGGGCTTTGTTGGCAAGTCCGTCGGCGTTCCACACACCAATGTTAAGGCCGATTTGATTCATGGTTGCGTTACATTAACTGGGAGGAATCCAGCAAATGCTTGTGCAGTTCCTGGGGTACTTTGGGGTAACAGTTTTGAGACTAGATCCATCATCGACAACATCATTTGGAAGAGTTTGTCAATCTGAGCAACAAGGACCGACATACTTTCGTTGGATTGCAAAAACATTTGCTCTTGACGCTGCCATTGCTGATCATGAAACGATTGCTGTGGGCTGCGTCGCTGTTGTTGAGGGGAAGACTCCTGTTGATGATCTGGCTGTTGTTGTTGTCGAGGACTTTACTGTTGCTGTGGTGGCTGCTGCAGTTGCTGCTGACGAGGTGGTGCCTTTGGATGACTGGGTCGCCTTTGCTTCCTGTTGGTGCTGCCCAGTGGGGGAAACTGTTGGTTTTGCTGGGACGTAATTGGAAGTTGTTGATGCTGGGGACGATTGACTTGGCCGCGGACAGCGTTTGCCTAGGAGGTTGAAGCCACAAAGTTTGATTGGACATTTAATCCAATCATGGAACACTTTTTCGTCGACTAGCTGCTTTTTAATAAGCGACACAGCCTTTATAGCTGGCAGTGTGGTCACCACCACAGTTTACGCACTTAACTGGATGGACATCCCTTAAGCATTCCTCCAAATCGTGTTGGAGGCCGCATCTGACGCAGTTGAAACTCCTGTTACAATTGTTTTTAGTGTGATCAAAAGCTTGGCACCGGTGGCATTGAACAACATCCTCCTTTTTGTAGGGGAATTCAACTTGAACCTTTTGTCGACAAAGTGTTTTGATATCGTGGATTTCTTTGTTATTTGGTGCCGGTTCTAGTTCAATAAAAACTAAGTTGACAAGCCTGGTTTTGTCAAAGCGGCTTCTGGGTCTATTAACAAATCGAACCGTGTGGCCAGCCGACGTTAGACTTTCTTTAATATCTTCGTCTGGTACAGAATGATGTATCCCACGGATGACAACGCGATATGACCTTTCTTCCTTTAGCTGCCATGAATGAAAGGGTACACATTTAAGGGCCAGAGATTTCGTTATCGCCCTGTATGCATCTGAATCTGCAGCCAAAATAGAGACAGAGTTATTGGGTTGGCATTTCAGGGAGTATTTAGACGGGTCTACTACTTTGTCTGTGGATCTAATAAGGCCGTTCAGATTCTCGCAATGGGCAACCACAATTGGGGGTGGCTTGTGGGAGGGTAATTGTTTTTGGTTGTCAGACTGTTGGCTGGTGTTGTTGTTGTTGAGAGCGAGATTGTTTCCAGCGTTGGTGTTGATAGTGCAGTTGGTGTTGTTGCTGTTGTTGCTGCTGCTGGCCTGACTTGGGGTACTGGTTGAGGTACTGGGTTGTTGATAGTTATTAGGGCTAACCGTTGAAGGATCTTCGACGCGTTCGTCTGTCTCCATATCCGACTGTTCCGAAAAACGGTTTGCAGAATTCGTTTTTGGGCTATTCGAATTCCTTAGGAGACTGAATTTGGTGATATGGAGTCAAGCCGACGTTTGCTGGTCGAGGAGTCCACCAATCCTCATCGTCGCTATTGATAGCTTCTAATTCCCGATCAACATTATTGTTTGATATAGACGTGGTGTTGGCGGAGGTAGAATATAGCCGGCTAAATTTGCTTAATGAGCTATTTCGCGCCTCATTCATTACCTGTTGTCGACGAGCCACAGTCTTCCTAATGTTAAGCTCATCTTCGGAGTCCGAACGACCAGCCATAATTGGTAAAAGGCACTGATATTGTGCACTGCTTTACCGACTTTTGGCATACAGGGGCGCTTTGCCCGAATTCCGAAAAGGCGATCGTAGCCTAGAGGGTTGGATGCAAGCCCCGCAAACAGGCGGGACCGGGTTCTTACCCACCAGGAGGCGAACAGATTTCAAATTTTATTTTTTTCTTTTATTTGTATTAAGAATATTGAATGGAATTGTGGCTCACTTCGAAACCAATTTCGAATATGAGCCAACTAGTTGTGGTTTGCAAGAACAACAATTGCAACTGTAAGTTTTGACTTTCTGTTCCACTTGTTTTCGCGATTGGCACAACTAACGGAGCGTTGGAGCACTGGTACCGCGACTTTAGAAGTCGGATTCACAATATCAATAACTTTTGCCACGCAGGTGGACTTGTCCATAGAATCTTCACAAAGAACTTCGCTGCGATGCAAAAACACGTCTGCACTCAACGAAAGCATGATCGAGACTCACAATTACACACAAAAAAGCAAGGACACACACTCACGTAACTATTTTTATAGTTTACGCATTACGAGTATAAAAAGAACAGCTGTCTTAATACAATTTTGTATACTTTCCTTGAAATGCTGATTCCCTTATGTTCTCAGAAGACTTTTTTCGAACTTCTATAGAATCGGTGCCCAGACGTTTTATTGAGCTTTCCTGCATTAAATCATCTCCAATCCCATCCGTTTTAGTTTCTCGATCATCCTCCTTAATTCGATGAAGCTCCCATTTAATAATAACTTCTGCTAAGTCAACAGCTAATTTCTTATGTTCAATAGATGCAGTAGGAGGAAATCCTAGGCGCTGCATATAATTTATTAAGTGTTGCACCAATTGATGTCTAACAGGAAAATACACCTGAAATATATACCACAAAAAAATTTAATTATTATTTCAAGAAAACTAAGTCGTATTCTTACTTTATAATGGCGAATTATAAGTTGTAGAATATGGAACAACTGCTGCATTGCGTGACCTTCTTCAACGATGATTTTTTTTGTCCAATGTGTCAACATAGTGTTCCCGTCTTCCATTCGTAATGGCATAGCTGGTGTAAGGACATCAAGTGCTTGTTTAACAATAGATCTGGCCTCTAATGCATGTCCTTTCAGTAAAGAATGAAATACTTGCAAGACAATTTTTTTATGAATCGCTAATCTAGCGATTATATGCGCAAGCAATAAATGACCATGATATCGTGCAGAAGGGTCCACTGAATTCTTACTGAGTAAACAAGGCCAAGCAAAGGTCATAAGACGCCTTAGTTTATTTCCTTGGCGTTTATTGTTTGCATCCCCATCATGAATGTGCTGAGAAGCGCGTTCTACCAATAAGCATGCTAGCTGTAACAGAGCAATTCTTACTGCATCATCATATTTTTTATCTGGGTCAAAAACCTTGTTAATAAAAACGGAAACAATATTTTTTTCATCTTCTTGGTATGGGGTCGGGGGAGCTCCAATTAGTTTATTTCCTTCACCTTTATCAAAACTTACAGTAAAACAAGGAATTATTACAGCTGTTATAATTTTAGCTTTTAGTTCCTCTGAAATAATATTGTTGTTAAAAATTTCAACAAAGTAAAAAAATGCATTTCGTTTCCAAGTGACCGTAAAGCTTTGGGCAACTGTATTTTGCAAGAAGTCTCGTAAGAAGTAGACATCTGGTATAAATCGAAAGCATAATGCCCTTAATAATTGAAAGAGCAGTTCAATGTCATTCGTGTTGTTAGAAAAATAAAGCAAAAGAATTTTCCCAATCAAATGCCATAAGTCACAAACTACGTCTTCAGAGCATGTGGAACTCAAATTACTCTGCCAACATTTTTTTAAGGCCTCAACAATGTCTTGTCGTGTTGGAATCCATTGATCGTCTAATTCCATTAATGTAAAAATTATTAATACAGCTTGGTGCTGAACTTCGTATTTATGCGTTTGGGAAAAGTCTGATCTGACATTTAAATAAATTAATAATTTATTGTATTTACTACTTTTTATAATTGAACGAAATATTGCTCCCATTTGGTGTTTCAAAAGATATATAAAAAACCGATTCCATTGAGGATCAATCATTATAGATTCCGTTAAAAATAAATCCACAGTTTCATCTGGAAAACGTTGAAGAAACTTTAAAAGAGCTTCTCGATATGGGCTAGATGCTTCAATCACCAAGTTTTTTTCGGTTTTTAAGACAAGGTGGCACAATTTTTCAATGTATTTTACTGATGCCGAGATGTGGAAAAACATTTCAATTAGTATAACAATTTTCTGCTCATACTCTCCACCTTTCGATGATGTAAAGAAATTTATATTTGTATTTGTACATTTGTAGTCACCAACAAATATTTCAATAATTTTTGAGCAATGTTGCAGTATTTGTTCACTTAACTTTTCATTGAACATTTGCGGAAATAGCTGAGTAAAATAATATAACCGTTTTATTGCTGGTATAGATAAATTCCTGTGATCTCCCAATTTTAAGAGTAGTGGACGCATTGCTGTTTGCACCTGAAAGGATTAACAAAACATCAGAACAATAAGATTGATATTTTTCAGAACCGACATGTTAGCATTAATGCTAATAAATATGTATATTAAGCGAGTCGTCACAAGACTAAACATTATTTTGCCAAGCCGAAGTGTATATACCTTTACAGATCGTTGCCATGATAGCGGTCAAAAATTACTAAAACAATATAAATTAAATAATAAGTTTTGCGTTTTTGTTAAAAAAAAATCAAGAAAGGAAGCTAGCTTAGGCCAGCCGAAGTTTTATACCCTTTCAGATAATTCCTATTTAACTACATAATACAAAAATCTTAATCTCAAAAATCTTTAGATTGGCAATAAATCAAATTATAGCAATTTTCGTATTATTTTGGACATTATAGATTGATCGTTCTTGTGGCAGCTTTATAATATAGTCGTCCGATTTATGTTTAATTTAATTCGAAATTCTAAATTAATTAAATGAAGTTATATTCCAAAGTAGAAGAGACAACAATAAAACTTAACGAATCTACATTTTTTTTTATATTAATTTCCTATTAATTTTCCGATCGTTCCCATTGGAGCTTTATAATGGAGTCGTCCGATATTCTTGATCAGCATGACTAGACAAGTCGATCTAGCCATGTCCGTCTGTCCGTCCGTCTGTCCGTCTGTCCGTCTGTCCGTCCGTCCGTCCGTCCGTCCGTCCGTCCGTCCGTCCGTCCGTTTCTACGCAAACTAGTCCCTCAGTATTAAAGCTATCGAGATGAAACTTTGTCAAAAGTCGTCTTTCTATTGCAGGTAGTATATAAGTCGGGTAGTATCGGCCGGATCGGACAACTATATAATATAGCTCCCATAGGAATAATCGTAAAAATAATGGAAAAAAAATTATATCTTCGGTGTTTTTGACATATTAACTATTGCTTTTGGGAATATCATTTTTTTAACTGTCCTGAATTTCGAATTAAATTTTATAAAAATCGGACGACTATATCATATAGATCCCATAGGAACGATCGGAAAACTAAAGGGAAATTAATAGAAACCAAATTATAGCTTTGTTAACTTTTATTGTATTCTCTTCTACTCTGGAATACAACATTACTTTATTATTTCACAATTTCGAATTCAATTAATTATATATCGGACGACTATATTATATAGCTGCCATAGTAAGGATAAATTAACCTTTAAGGGTATTGTATTCTAACTACAATTTGCTTTAATTTTAAATACAAAATAAAATTACCTTCTCTTTTTCAATAGTAGCTCCAGTTATAAAATGCTTCATGCATAGGTATGCAGTTTCTTGCAGTTCTGACTTATCATTTTCCATAACTTTGAAAATTATATTTACAATTTTCTCTTTGTATCCGATATCGCTTATATAGTGGCATGCTGCTAGCGCTCGCAACGCACTTGTTCGAAGTGGAATAAGATTAGGAACGTTTTTGTAACAGTCCAACTTTGCCAATGTGGCATCTTCAGCTTCACTTAATGTAAGCAACTCGTGAAAAAATAGTTTGTGATAAGTGTTCGTCAAATCTGAAATTATAGGTATGGACAACATTTTTGAATTTTATTATTGTATATATAACAAGGGTTACCCGTTACCCCTTTAAGCAACCTTAAAACAAAAACAAGAGGGAACGCTATAGTCGAGTGCCTCGACTATCAAATACCCGTTACTCAGCTAAAGTCAGCAGTCTCAAGCAGGGCAAACCAAGCAGCCGCTTCAAAAAATTAAAAATAAATTATTCTACATTTCGGTAGGCGTTTATAACCCAAACAAAATGGCGTTTACACTTTTGCTCTAGCTTTAAAACTATGGGCGCCACAGCTTTTCGCGGTTTGTGGGCGTAAGGGGGGAGGGGGGTTTCCAACTTTGGTCTATCAATATGTATTGATGAAACGAATACACATTGCTTTTCCCGTTAATATAGCTTCAAAACTGTGGGTGCCACAGTTTTTCGCGGTTTGTGGGCGTTAGAGGAGGCGTGGCACATCGGCGTGAAAACTTGCGCTGCGTATTAACCCCTAGAATCTGCATGCCAAATCCCAATCTTCTAGCTTTTATAGTTTCCGAGATCTCAGCGTTCATACAGACGGGTGCCATTGTTTTTCGCGGTTTGTGGGCGTTAGGGGGGAGGGGGGGTTTCTCACTTTGGTCTATCAATATGTATTGATGAAACAAATACACATTTCTTTTCCCGTTAATATAGCTTCAAAACTGTGGGTGCCACAGTTTTTCGCGGTTTGTGGGCGTTAGAGAGGGCGTGGCACATCGGCGTGAAAAACTTGCGCTGCGTATTAACCCCTAGAATCTGCATGCCAAATCTCAATCTTCTAGCTTTTATAGTTTCCGAGATCTCAGCGTTCATACAGACGGACAGACGGACAGACAGACGGACAGACGGACAGACAGACGGACAGACAGACGGACAGACGGACAGACAGACGGACAGACGGACAGACGGACATGGCTAGATCGACTCGGCTAGTGATCCTGATCAAGAATATATATACTTTATATGGTCGGAAACGCTTCCTTCTGCCTGTTACATACTTTTGCACGAATCTAATATACCCTTTTACTCTACGAGTAACGGGTATAATTAACGCGGAAGGAAGTGGTACCACTGATACACATATCTCCACAAACACATATATATTTGTGGGCGTTAGAGTAGGCGTGTCAAACTTCAGACGTTTCCGACAACATAAAGTATTTATTTTCTTAATCAGGTTCAGGATCCATCTTGCCATTTCCGACTGTCCGTCTGACCGTTTCTAAATTCTAAGGCTATCACGATAAAACTTTCCCAAAAGTCTACTTTCTATTATAGTGTATATGTCGGAACGGACCGGGAATGTGGGGAAAGCTAGAACCGCGGAAAAAGGTTCGAGTGTGTTATTACGTCAATATGTACGTATTTACAGACAGACAAAAAGACGGCAGGCAGACAGGTTGGAAGTCTGGCAGACAGACAGGAAAAAGTTAATGGCTATGTCGCCATTAAATAATTTCTCCCATTAAAAATGTTTTAAAATTATTCTCAGTACTGGGTTTATAATACCCTCGGAAAGATGGCCATTCCTAGCATTATTCAACTTTAAGGTCCTTTTGCTCCGAATCCTTGCGTAGGGAAACTTTTTGGAGAACGTATTTTAATTAAAGAATTCGCAACGAATTCAAATTTATCGCATCCATCGAGGTAAATTTAAATAGAATTAATTTTGCAAAACAGCGTTATTTATTAAGAAGTTCTTCAAAGTTTAGACCCGGCTAGAAAATAAATGGTAGGGGACAACATAAAAGGACTTATACTGGTTTCATATTTCAATCCTCCATAAAAAAATGTCGATTTTTCTGAGAGTTGTCCCCGAATTGCCTGTCACGTGTGACATAAAATGAGCCATGATTTGCAAAACATTTTCCGTAAATTAAAATATACAAGTGGCTGGCTCCTCCAGCATAAAACACAAGTGGGTGGTTCCCCTGAAAAACAAACCAATATGAAAGAAGAATCAGATCAGGGCTGGAATGCAAGACCAAACGTCGATGGGAAGTACGTCTGCTACCATCAGCGAGCACGGGGAGTGTGTGTCGCTAGCGGTCGATCACCTTGGATGATGAGAGCAGCTCTTCTCTGCGGCAATGCTACTGCCATGACAGCTCAGGAAAAGTAAAGCCGCACGGGTACCGTTGTCGAATTAGACTGGACTCGGGAAGCGAGGAGAGAGAGAGTGGTTCTCCAAATCAACAAGGTGGTGGAGAATCTACTGTACCCAAGTCTCGGGAAGATGGCTAGGGACATGGGCGACAAGGGCGCACACACGAAGAGGACGGTGACCTGACAGTTTCATAAAAGCAAAATCGCTTTTAAAGCCTCGGCCAATATTGCGGCTGGACTAATGTCGTCAAACTACAATGCGTTCTACTCATGAGCGGTAAGCAGGAACAGAAGCGCCTTACTTGTGCGGAAGGGTATCCATGCTTATGCCTCATTACAGCTCTGACGACTTGGCTACGGTGATGCTAGAAAGCGAGAAGCGCCTCTTGGTAACCTCCTGCTACATAGCACACAAAAGACCAGCGCCACTAACGAGCTGAGCAGCTTGTTGGAATTCGGCTCGAAGGATGACCAACTCACCATTGGAGCAGATGTTAATGCACAGCGTCTAAGGAAGCTCCGACATCAACGACAGAGGTGAGTGAGGTGAGGTGAGACTTTATATTATTTACTAATTTATATATAGCAAACGTAGGGGAGGAACACACCTTCGTAGGTGGCACCTCGTCAAACAAGCTAGATATAACATTTGTAAAGGGACAAAGTACTTTGGCCTCCGAATGGAGGGTCCTAAAACGCCATCCTTCTCAGACCACAGGTATATCCAGTTCAGATACGATTTTAAAAGTACCCCAAAAGTAACTGTCTATAGAAACCCCCGGGAAACGAATTGGGAAAAGTTTACAAGGACAGTGACCCCAAAGATCAAGCCACCATGGTGGAATCGGGAACTGCTACTCACAAAATCCTACTTAGGGATTACAAGAAGGAATCACGCAGGGCACAGAGAAGCTCGTGGAGAAACTTCTGCTCCAGCATCGATAACGTCCCGGAAACACCTAGACTTCGGAAGCTGCTTTCGAAGCAGCCTACCATACAGAGTCAGCTAAAGCGCGACGACAGACAGTGTACGAAGGGCAGTGCAGAAGCCCTAACAGCATTTATGCAATCGCATTTCCCAGGATGCACAGATGTCCTAGACGCTAGCACGCAGCAGGACATAACAACTGGCGAAGAACGCCCCCCAAACGATCTAATAACACCTACGAAAGTCAACAGGGCCATAGACTCCTTTGCGGGCTATAAGGCACCAGGACTCGATGGAATATTTAAAGCCATGCTGCATGCGACCAAGGAAAGGATCACCCCATGGCTGTATGAAATACTTGGCATGTCTAAGCGCGGGCTATATCCCAATCCAATGGAGGACCTCTCGGATTGTCTTTCTCCCAAAAGCGGAAAAGCGCAGTCACGCCAGCTCCAAGGATTACAGGCCGATAAGCCTTACCTCTTTTATACTAAAAACTCTGGAAAAGCTGCTGGATCTACACATCAGGAATGATGATCAGACCAATGTCATTCAATCAGCATGCCTACACCAAAGAGAAATCTGTGGAAACGGCACTACACTCGCTAGTAGCAACCGTTGAGAGAGCCCTACACTAAGGAATATGCTCTCGGAGTATTCGTAGATATATCCGGAGCATTTAACAATGTCAAGACGGATGCTATAATAAATCGCCTTAGCTGCAGGCGGGTACTTTCAGAGTGGGGCACTGCTTCCATGGTAAAGGGGCACACCACAAGGTAGGGTCCTCTCGCCTATTCTATGGAATTTGGTGGTCGACGATCTAATTAAGAGATTCGAGAGGAGAGCCCCACAAATAACTGCCTACTCGGACGACATAGGCATAATTATTACGGGAGTTTGTCCATCGACCCTCAGCTCCATAACGGAATCAATACTCAGGGAGATATGTGAGTGGGGAGAAAAGGTAGAACTCAGTGTCAAGACGGACCTCATTCTCTTTACTAATAGATACCCCGAAAACACAAATCAAGTACCTCGAAACAATACTGGACAGCAAGCTGGCATGGAGACCCAATATATTGGAAAGGGCCACTGTGGCACTATATGCATCCAAGAAGATGCTTAGCAGCACATGTGGTGGCAAGACACTGAAAAGAAGACCTACACCGAAAGAACTCAGCGGCAGGAACTGGTCTGCATAACGGGGGCGCTGAGGTCAACCCCAACTAAAGCTCTAGAAACCATCCTCGGAATCGACCCCATAGATATTCACGCTCACCTAACTGCAGGAAAGGCAGCACAACGTCTAGTTGCATCAGGTAATATGACGACGCAAAGCTTCAGACACAGTTCAATCGACCGAAGCATGATCAACAAAACGGACTACATGACCCCCAGAACGTGCCCGGAGGTTAAAACAACCTCATTCATGGGCCCAGACGATATACAGAGACGGCTTCGAGATGGATGGAGAAGTAGAAGCGGGCTTATACTGTACGGACCCAGAAATAAGGCCGTCACATAAGCTACCCTGTAAAATACATACCGACCACCACGGCTGTAAACCACTCCGAACCGGAGTGCCACAAACGCTTGACCATTTGGAAAACAACACTCGCCGTGTTATTGCCGATATACGGCCGCAAATGTTGGCAAAAGCCATCGAAAATTGGACGTCCAGATTGGACTACATCCGAGCCAGCCGTGGCGGTCATATGCCAGAAATCATATATAAATTGTAATGCCACAAGATTATCTTTCGAATAAAAAAATGCATGTCAATCGAATAATCCATCGTTGTTTTATGGCAACTTAAAGTTCTATACCTCTGAAAAAACACCCGTTATAATCAAGTGTTTCTACATAAGAAATTTTTGCGCGCCAAATGCACTTTTTTCTCAATATGTACAAGAGGGAAAATGTATTTGGCGCGCGAAAATTCCGTATGTAGAAACGTTTGTTTACATACATACGGCATTTTTGCGCGCCAAATACACTATGGTTTTATAAATAAATGGATGTAGTGATGGGTACATGCATAAGTGCACCAAATTATATAAAATAAAACTGCGATTTTACCCTTATTCACATTTTCATTCTCCAATATGTACATAAGTAATGTATGTAGTATATAAACAAGAAAGGAAGCTGACTTCGGCCAGCCGGCCAGTTTATATACCCTTGCAGATCGTTCCTATTCTATTTGAAATTACAAAAATGTTAAATTTAGATTTGCAACAAACAAAATTATAGCAGTTTAAGTATTATATTGACATTAATTGATCGATCCTTACTATGGCAGCTATATAATATAATCATCCGACGGGCATGGCTAGATCGACTCGTCTAGTCAGGCTGATCAAGAATATATATACTTTATGGGGCCGGAAACGACTCCTTCACTGCGTTGCAAACTTCGGACTGAAATCATAATACCCTCTGCAAGGGTTAAAAAAAAAAACAAATAAATAAAACGAAATAAGATATTAAAATTAAAAAAACAATATTTTTACCGTTTACCTTTACCTAGGTACTGGAATTTATTTTTGCACAATAGCTTTTACCTTACCTAGGTAAAAAAAACAGTACCTTTCGCAACACTGTATACAACTTTCAATTTCCAAAATATTTTGCAGTATGCGCACATTAAAATTATACGATTAAATTCATGGTAATACATACATGTAATTTTCTATGCGAAATGTTAAAAAAAAACATAATTGACATCTTGAATTAATTAATAACAAAATAAAACGAGGAAAGTGGGCAAAGAGTTAATATATATTTAATATATTTAATATATAAATGAAAATTCATGTTGACTTCATTATTTAATTAAAAACAAGAAAGAAAGCTAACTTCGGCCAGCCGAAGTTTATATACCCTTGCAAATCGTTCCTATTCTATTTGAAATTACAAAAATGTTAAATTTAGATTTGCAACAAACAAAATTATAGCAGTTTACGGAGTATTTTGACATCAATTAATCAATCCTTTCTTTGGCAGCTAATTCGAAATTCTAAAATAATAAAATAAAGGTATATTCCAAAGTAGAAGAGAATACAATAAAAATTAACAAAGCTATAATTTTGTTCCTATTAATTTCCCTTTAGTTTTCCGATCGTTCCTATGGGAGCTATATGATATAGTCGACCGATTTTTCTAAAATTTAAAAAATTATATTTCCAAGAGCATAAGGTAATATGTCAAAAAACACATAAGTTATAATTTTTTTCAATTATTTTTCCGATTATTCCTATGGGAGCTATAAGATATAGTTGTCCGACCCGCCCGGCTCCGACTTATATACTACCTACAACAGAAAGACGACTTTTGGCTCGGTAGCTTAAAAACTGAGGGACTAGTTTGCGTAGAAACGGACGGACGGACAGACGGACAGACGGACGGACAGACGGACGGACAGACGGACGGACAGACGGACGGACAGACGGACGGACAGACGGACAGACGGACATGGCTAAATCGACTCGTCTAGTAATGCTGACCAAGAATATATATACTTTATAGGGTCGGAAACGTCTCCTTCACTGCGTTGCAAACTTCTGACTGAAATCATTATACCCTCTGCAAGGGTATAAAAAGCTCGACGTGATTACCTGCGGATTTAGGTAAAGAAATTATGTGCAAAATTTCAGAACGATCGGTACATTAGATTTCGATGGACAATGTTCACCGACTTACAAAAACATACTTTTCAGGAGAACGATTTAAAGTTTTGGATATGTATAGAGACGGCAGAGAACGCCCCTCGTTCAAATGGTCATATTTTTTGTAATTTTCATCCGATTGACATGAAATTTTCACACAACATTCTTAACGTGTTGTACATTAATAAAAAAAATAAAAAAAAAATCGAAAAAAAAATTAAGTACCATACCCCTTAACGATCTTCCGTCTATCGTAACACATTCTCGTGTACTAATGTATGCTGATGATGTTAAGCTTTGTTTGACATATAATAAGATTGAGTCTGGTTTTGGCTTACAATCAGACATTAATAATTTTCAGATATGGTGTGAATATAACCTCTTAAATTTGAACTGCCTAAAATGTAACGTAATGACCTTTTATAGAGGTATCCCTACGTTTATAAGTTATTCGCTTCAGAACTCCCTACTTGATCGTATATATTCAGTAAACGATTTAGGTGTTATTTTGGACCCGAAGCTTAAATTTGACTGCCACATAATGTCGACTGTCAACAGAGCTATGAGTGTTCTTGGATTTATAAAGCGTTGGTCAAAAGAATTTGATGACCGTTATATAACCAAATTGTTATTTACCTCCCTTGTCCGTCCTATTTTGGAATATTGTTCTCCACAATATCAAGTTCACATCGACCGTATTGAGTCGGTACAAAAAAATTCTTCTTTTTGCGCTTCGTAGTTTGAACTGGGATCAAAACGTAAGAGTAGATTACTATTGCTTAATTTACCTACACTTGGAAACTGATAAATAATACCTGGTACTATTTTTATGCAAAATCTTATAAGAGGTGATATTGATTCTGTAGAACTGGTAAACCGTTTAACTTTTAATATTCCCGTTAGACTAACATGAAACTATTACCCTCTTAATTTGCCCCGATGTACATCTAATTTTAGTCTGCATGAGCCCTTTCGCGTTCTCTGTACTAATTATAACAATCTTTATCATTTAATTTGTACTTCAACTTCCATCCCCGTATTTAAAACTAAAATTTTATCTCATTTGCTTCAATCATAGTTGTAGCCATGTGTCCCGTATTTATTTGTTTCATGTATTTTCCTCGCGAACTCGCATTTTTGCCCGAAATTATAAAGGGTCCCGCGCGTAACAAGCACGTGCTTGGTATCGTTGGGCAACTTGTTTGTACTGCTCGTAGTGCATCAACGTCCATCATATATTGTTTTCGCCAAAAACACCTTTATCTTTGTGGACACAAATATTTCTTAATGAAATTCAAGGTTTATACACATTAACCGGACAACCAAGGGACATATTGGCCTTGTCCGGGTTAACCTACTTAAAATATACAAGTAAATCATATTTTTAGCAATTTTCAAAAATTTGGCAGACACCCCTTCCCCGAAGAGTACGGGGATAAATTTCAAACTTTATGTGCGCTTTGGATATAAAAAAAATTTTAATTCATAAATGTTGATTATATAAAATAAAGGAAACTGAAAACTTACCAATTGTAAATAAACGTGGCTCTAAAGTTGTACAAAATGTATTGCCATCCATTAAACCAATTTGTGCATTTGCTGGTTGGTGCCTTAACAAATGTTTCTTTGGAGGTATTATGTCAGCAAGAACGTCTTTATGTGGATCCATAACTTCAGAAACTGATTTAGATTGCATGGTTCCAATGTGTCTTAATAGTACCATCGATTCTTCTCTGACGATTCCATTAGGGCTTGTAATATGTCGCACCAATTCGTGAATAACTTCATAAGTGGCTTTGACTTGTAAATCTTTTAGGTCATCGCTTTTATAACATTTACTAATAGGGCTTAGGCAGATTTCGAGCATGCTTTTCATATAGCTTTTAGTTATTTCGATAGCACCGTTAGAAACATCTCCTTCTAGATCCATTAGGACAAACATGAAGGCTTTCAAAAAATTAAACAGATTTTGAAAGAGGGAACGCAATGACATATGTTTACATAAAAATTGAATAGCTTGACAACCGCCTACTTTAGAGTACCACGGACGGTCATAACACAGAGATATCATTTTTTCAGCTAAATACTGTATTATAGGCAATTTACATGCTCTTTCTTTATTACCCATAATATTCGTCGCTGTGTCAAGTATAATACCCATGCATGCTATTCCGGGTTTACATAATTCCTTTTCCTCATGACCCATGCAAGAGGATAAAGCATCAATTAATACCATGGGGTCAACTCCATTTGAAGCTTGATATCCCTTCTGTGGAAAAGGTCCTGCCTGTTGTGCAATAGCTACCATGGTATAATGTCTTACAACCGCTGCCATTACTGGACACACAGAATCACGCAAGTCCTTTGTTGCTGATGCAACTAGCATCCCTACAAGTGCTGTCTGATGAGTTAATCTAACAGTTTCATCCTCGACTTTATGTTGAAATGTAGACCAATTCATAATTTTATTCTCAATAAAATCTACATGACTAAAAAGTTTTAGCAATATATGCTTCTCATCATCCAAACTAATAAACGCAGCTAAGAAACACCGGATTACTTCCCAGCTTTGTCGTCTATAAAACTGGTCAGTAGTGTTTGATCCCAATGCTCTTAGAGCTGATTTTATTGCCTCATCGACCGGAAAATCAATTGGTGTTTGGTATTCTTGAAAATGTGTCACAATCGAAAGGGTAGGCTTTTCTGTTGGATCGTAGGATAAGGATTGGGGTTCCACCATCATCTTTCGATTTCCGCCTCCGAATTTTCCAAGTACTCGAAAGGCAACTAAAGCAGCATTGTCCTGATTTCGTAAGGTTTTCCACAAAGCTTGCATCAAAGCTGCTCTGACTGGTTGTATATGATCATATAAAAAGTCTGGCTGCAAATTATCAACGCAAAGTTCCAAGGTACGCAAGCCCTAAAAGAAGAACATTTTTTGAAGAAGTTAAATCGTTATATGAAATAAAGTCTACAAAGGATTCTAACTTCGGCAAGCCGAAGTTGTTATACCCTGACTCGTATTGTTTTCATAGGAACGATTGGAGAACTAAAAGGAAGGAATGAGAAACTAAATTATTGCTTTATTGATGTTGATCACATTCTATTTAACTCCAGAACGATCTGCAAGGGTATATAAACTTCAACTTGTCGAAGCTAGCATCCATTCTGGTTTTCATTATCATATATGACGACCGTTGATGCATTACGAGCAGTACAAACAAGTGGCCCAACGACACTAACCACGTGCTTGTTCCGGGGGGGTCCCTTTAATAAATTTGGGGAAAAATGGGAGTTCGCGAGGAAGTCTACATAAAACAAATAGAAACGGGACACATAATGAAAATAAAGATTCAACAAGGAGTGAAGCGTATTAGTTTTAAATACCGTGATAGTAGTTGAAGTGCTAATTAAATTATAAAGGATGTTAAAATTATTAGATAAAACGCGAAAGGGCTCGTGCAGACTAAAATTTGATGTATTTGTATTTGTATTTTATTATTTCGTGTCATCCTAACGCTACAAGTTTGGAACTTATAAATTAATGCGCTAGTCACAGATAGGTGCAAATATTTACTTATTATATGACTTAAAACTAATTTTATATAAAAGAAAAACTAACCTAAGTCGCTTTCTAATTTTACTTTAATTTACCTAATAGTGTTTTTAAGGTGTGAGAGTAGATTTGTTTTGAATTGCATAGCACTGCTAATATTCTTTATATGGCTGGGGAGCTTATTCCATGATCGAATAGCATTTATTAAAAATTGTCTCTCGGCTGTCAATGATCTAGGTCTTATGCAAGTTAGGTTGTTTGCTCTTCTAGAGGCTGTAAATTGGAGTTTTTCAAATAGAAAATAATTTTATGGAGATAAATTAAGTTACGCATCGTTATCTATTCATTAAGGTCGACATTAAATATTTTTTGTGAAAATTCCGAGACATGATTTCTTGGTGGTAGGTTGAATATGTACCTCGCTATGCTGATCGTGTCACAATTTGAAAAAACTTCTATTCCATAGAAAAGCACTGGAGCAATACATGTTTTGGCTATCATTAAACGTATATGAGTGGGCAGGCAATTTTTGGTTACGGATAGTGTTCTTAATATGCCATATGTTTTTCCCACAGCCTTTGTTATGTGATCATTCCAGGTAAGGGTCCTGTTGAAAGTGAAACCTAAGTTTATGGCTGTTTCAACATATTCAAGTGGCGCGTTATTTATGCTCAGAGGCTGTAAATTATTAAGAGCTATTTTCCTTTTACTTATGATAAGACATTTAGATTTTAATGGGTTGATCCCAAGTCCATTGTTGCCGGCCCACTCACTTACGTGCAAGATCCCTGTTACAAACATCTATACAATCATTTATTCTGTTTAATGGACGACTCACATACATTTGGACATCATCCGCATACAAGTGGACATTGCATTCAGACAGCGCATTGGGAAGGTCATTAACATATAAGGAAAACAATAAGGGACCAAGAACAGACCCTTGGGGTACACCACGATTCACATTTTCAAACGTAGAAGAGACGTTAGACAGTACAACGGATTGACGACGATTTTGTAGGTACGAAGACACAAGTTTGACAGAAGCTTTAGAAAACATGAACATGTTACGTAACTTGGCACAAAGGACATTATGGTTTACAGTATCGAAGGCTTTACTATAGTCCAGTAAAACTAAGAGTGTAATATTATTGTCGTCTATCTGTTCCCTTAGATCATCTGCAATTTTTAAAATAGCTGAGGTGCAGCTTCTGTTTTTCCTATAACCTGACTGACAATTGTTTAGCATTGCATTGTCAGACATAAACTTATTAATCTGATCAGCCATTAAATTCGCAAAGACTTTTGAAAGATAAGGTAAAATGGAGATGGGCCTATAATCATTGTTTGATTTTGGAATTGGAATTATTTTAGCCGTTTTCCAACAATCCGGGAATGTGGAGGCTGTCAATGCACTATTGAAAGTATGCGTTATGTATGGGAGGATTTTTGGCAGCAATATTTTTATAAACTTTGGGTTTATGTTGTCGAGCCCAGTAGCGTCACTCTTAATTCTAAGTATACTTTGTAGGACATCACACTGGTTAACACACATAAACCTAAACCTAATATCACAGCCTATTCCAGGTACAAATTGTGGGTTCAGGTACTTATTTTCCGAGATTTCAGGTACTGTGCAGTTTAAGAACTTTTTATTAAGATCATTAACATAATGATCTTGCTCAGCTCGTGGTTTGGATTTGCATATTCCAAGGTTTTTGATTATTTTCCATGTCTGAGTAGTAGAAGCATTATTGAATTTACGGGAATAGAAATTTTTCTTGGCGGTTTGAGAAAGTTTGGTGACTTTTTGTCTCAATGCCTTAAACACCGCGTTGGCTTGAGGTGTACTGTATCTCTTCCATTTATTGTACGCTTCGTCACGCTGTAGTATTGTGTCTTTTATGTTTTTATGGAACCATGGTTTTTCAGAAGGACGAATAACTTTTTGACGGACAGGAACAAGACAGTTATATAAATAACAAATATTGTGTTGTAGTAGGTTAACTTGTGCGTCAACTTCGGAAAGGGAAGGCTAAGTCCAAAAGGTCGTAATTGATACCTCTAAAATCCCTAAAAGCTATTGCATGGTCAAAATATTGTAGGTCAAGTGCATAAGTCAAGAATATTAAGTCATGTTTTGAAAAGGACGGGACAATAAGTTGGTCATATTTAGCTATTCTGTCTGTGTCAGACACAAAAAATAGGTCTAGGAGCGAGTTGCGAGTTTTGGTAAAATGTGTTGGGGATACGGAATTTACTAACTTCATGCCCAGCGATTTCATGTTTTCTGCAAGGTGGGACTGTTATAATTACGTCTGAATAATTTAATGACACGTCTGGGAAAATATTTAAAAACTGCTCATAGTTAATCCGGCAATTTGGTCGGTATATACACCCAATTAGCATTTTATCGGCATTTCTTTGACATCTAATTTCTACAAACAAGTATTCAATTACACTGCTAGTCGGATGTTTACAAACAAACGTGGAACTTATCTTTTTACTCACATATATTGCAACCCCACCCCCGTGACTATCACGGTCAGAGCGATGCAAATTATAGCCATCACATTCAACTAAGACGTCACATTAATTTGGGACAAACCAAGTTTCAGACACACATATAACATCGACGCTTGAATTGATAAAGAGGTATCTAAATTCTTCAATTTTTCGTGTGAGGCTTTGGGCGTTTAAATGACAGATGCTTAGACCTGATCTATTCTTTCCGAGAATCCTTAACATCGCATGGCTGTTTGATTGATTTGAATTTATATTATAGCTGTCACCCATTTTGAATTGTTCATTTGAGAAATTAGCTGCGCACGCTGTTTACAAATAGACATGAAACTAAGATACACCATATTGATAAACAAACTAAAATTAGAGCGACTTATTCTATGCCTAAATAAATATAATAATGTTAATGATAATATTTTGTATGTTGGATATAAATATAAACGGCTTTTAGGCGCGAAAAGAATTTTCTGTTAAATTTTCATCGGGTGTGCAAATTTCCATTTGAGCTATTTCAGTCAAGCTCTGCACGCAAATCGCCTCTCCTCCTACTCTCTCCTTTACGTAGATATCTCCACGCCTAGAGAAAACAGCTGTTAGTCGCTTTTGCCTCTTGAGATGCATCGCCCGCTTAAAAATTTCATGTTTTGGTTTCGTCAGCTGTTCGTTTATATATATAAACGCTGGCGAGTCTAGGCCGATAAGCTTTAAGCTCAGTTGCGTTTTCTTCTCTCTCCGGTACGCCCCGATCGCACGCAGCAGTGATGCTTTATCGTGCACGTGTTCCATTTTTATAAAAATAATTGGATCCACAATTGTATGCCCTGACTGTCGCGGTCGCATTCGAAAAATGGATCGTATTCTCGGCGGCGGGGTCAGTTGAAGTGAGAAGCACAGTGCGTTGAAAAGTGCTCTCACGTTCTCCCCCTGGACTTGTGGGACACCATGCCAGCGCAATTCACAGGCAACTTCAGACTCAGCCTGTGCGTTGCAGGAGGCCACCCACTTTGCCTCCAATTTTTCGACGCGCTGGGTATGGCAGTCTTTGGCCAGCTTCACCTCCAGTTCCTGGATCCGTTGCTTCAACGTGCCCATCTCTCTCACCTCGTTCTCCAATTGAGTGACTCGCAGAGAGAGCTTGTTACAATCAGCTGCTATCAACTTGAACGCACTTTATGAATTTATGATTTTCGGTTAAGGTACATCTCCCTGAGTTCGAAAATGGCACTTTTAATTTTTTTATGGTACAGTTTTTTTTTTAAGTGTAAAAAACGTTTTTTGCACTTCTTTAATTTCTAACTCGAGTTGTGGTAAACCGATTTAGGCTATCAAAGACTCATTTTACAGGTTAAAGGTAGAATTACCTTTAACTTTCTTATACACAGCATTGAGTTCCATTCATTGGTTCAGAAGCTACAATTCGTCAAAGCTGAAAAAGTTGGAAAAAATGCAAAAATGCTGACATAAATGGCTACTTTAAAAATACACGCCTAAAAACCGAAATTATTTTTATAACTTATATGGTTAGATGGTACTTCGACAAAAAAAGCAAGCTAATGATCGTTACTATCCGCCAGTAAATTTTTTTGATATGAATTTTTTAAGCTCGGAACAACGTTGGTTTTTTGGCCGTTTACAGCTGTTAACTGAGGTTAACAGGGCTCTAACTGTAATACACCTTTTTTCCAACTGAAATAATCTATATAAAATCGAACCTTTGGTTGTTAATTGAGTTGATGGTCTTGTTAGTTTGTTAGTATATAAATAATTTCGGTTTTTAGGCGTGTATTTTTAAAGAAGCAATTTATGTCAGCTTTTTTGCATTTTTTTCAACTTTTTCAGCTTTGACGAAGCGTAGCTTGTAAATCAATGAATGGAACTCAATGCTGTGTATAAGAAAGTTAAAGGTAATTCTTTTACCTGTAAAATTAGTCTTTGATAGCCTAAATCGGTTTACCACAACTCGAGTTAGAAATTAAAGAAGTGCAAAAAACGTTTTTTTACACTTTAAAAAAAACTGTACCATACAAAAAATTAAAAGTGCCATTTTCGAACTCAGGGAGGTGTACCTTAACCGAAAATCATAAATTCATAAAGTGCGTATTTCATCAATTTTTTTTTGTAAACCCGTGTAATCGATCAGTACCATTAGTGACGAAAATGACCAAGCCACGTGAAAATCCATGGTTCAATTCAACAATTAAGGTACTTATTGACAAACGGGATACTGCATTTAAAAAATGGAAGCGATACAAGACAAGCCAGCACGCAGCCCAATATAAAACTCTAAGAAAAAAGGTTTCACAATTGATTAATCAAGAGAAACGCAAATATTTCTTCAACAGATTTAATAGGGCAACAACGAGTCAGCAGAAATGGGCTGATATTAAAAAACTAGGCATTGGTAAAACCAACACTACCCAATGTGATGCAAATCCTGATGAATTAAACGAAAAATTTTTAGACTTATGTAACTAAAGACGACTATATTGATCACCTACCTCAAAATACATATCGAAATTGTGATAATATAAATTGCGGCTGTGATAATGGTACAGTAGCATGAAAACCATAAGCATGTAATAAGAGCGAGCGAGATGCACAACATGCTTTGGCGTGCGTTCATAGAAGAAAGGCGACGGCTTGTTAAAAAACTTTCGATATTTAAAAAACTAAAAATGGCTCCATCTTTTTACAAAAACCGATTGTAACTAACACTATGACGCATATATTAATATTTTTTTAAAATTTTAATTTGTTTTTATTTTTAAGAAATTAAAAACTAATTTTTTTTAGATATTTTTTTTTTGAAAGAAGAGGTTTTACCGGAATTAATGAAAAAGACATGAAGTCAATCGGATTCATATAACCGGAGATACAGATTTGCAAAGAGAGGGTACTTTTCCAAATTTGACGATTTTTGGCAAACTTAAAAAAATTCTAACTAAAAAAATAATTTTTTTTGGGTCAAATCCTGATACACGTGTTTACTTATTTTCCGAATAGTATGTGTAAAAAAAGTTTCAGGGGTAATTCTATACATTAGCGGGCTCACCCCCGAAATTCGCGAAAAAATTATCCTCGATGGACCGCGATTTCTTAAGAATTTACGTGCAAAAAGAACTTGGCGGTCGGCCATGGTCCTCTTGTAATTGAATTTCAAAGTTCCCGGTTTTGCTATAAAAAACAAGGGTGCTTTTCTCATACTTGCTATAAAAATCGAGTTGTCTTTCAAGTTTCCGTAATATTCAAATTTGTATCAAAAATTTGTGTTTATTGATTCATTTCTTTTTTGCAGCCATGGCGGATATGTACAACCCGAAGAGCAAGTCATGTGATGTATGTTAAATATGAAATTAAAACATTGTGCAAGTACAAATTAAAAAAAAAATGCAACGAGTCACAAGTATAATTTGGCATGAAATTAAAAAAAAATCGCGGCAATGTTTTAATTTCATATTTAACATACATCATAAAATTTCGCATATATATTTTTAGGACACCTTCGATAACAACTCAGCTGTTAATTAGGACACTCTTTGTTATATTCGGATCTGAAGCGTGGATTAGGCCTAAGGGGGACACCACCATAAAAAAACGCGCCTGGAACTTTACCTCAATGGTGGTGCGGAAAAGTGTTCATTGAAACTATTTAAATAAATATAAAGATACAAATTGTTTGAGTTTTATTTGGTGGGGGACCTTGGATGGCTATGATCGATCCTGGCCGTCACTAAAATCTCGATACAGCATTGTGATAACAATCATGTCCTTTATAGACCACGCTCCACTCATAACATGATTATTTGTATACGTTTTTTCATTAGACAAACAATACAATTAAAACAAGAGGGAACGCTATAGTCGAGTGCCTCGAGTATCAAATACCCGTTACTCAGCTAAAGTCAGCAGTCTCAAGCAGGGCAAACCAAGCAGCCGCTTCAAAAAATTTAAAAAATTTCTTCTACATTTCGGTAGGCGTTAATAACCCAAACAAAATTGCGTTTACACTTTTGCTCTAGCTTTTAAACTATGGGCGCCACAGCTTTTCGCGGTTTGTGGGCGTTAGGGGGGAGGGGGGTTTCCAACTTTGGTCTATCAATATGTATTGATGAAACGAATACACATTTCTTTTCCCGTTAATATAGCTTCAAAACTGTGGGTGCCAGTTTTTCGCGGTTTGTGGGCGTTAGAGGGGGCGTGGCATATCGGCGTGAAAAACTTGCGCTGCGTATTAACCCCTAGAATATGCATGCCAAATCCCAATCTTCTAGCTTTTATAGTTTCCGAGATCTCAGCGTTCATACAGACGGGTGCCACTGTTTTTCGCGGTTTGTGGGCGTTAGGGGGGAGGGGGGTATCCCACTTTGGTCTATCAATATGTATTGATGAAACAAATACACATTTCTTTTCCCGTTAATATAGCTTCAAAACTGTGGGTGCCACAGTTTTTCGCGGTTTGTGGGTGTTAGAGGGGACGTGGCACATCAGCGTGAAAAGCTTGCGCTGCGTAATAACCCCTAGAATCTGCATGCCAAATCCCAATCTTCTAGCTTTTATAGTTTCCGAGATCTCAGCGTTCATACAGAACGGGTCACAGTTTTTCGCGGTTTGTGGGCGTTAGAGAAGGCGTGGCACATCGGCGTGAAAAACTTGCGCTGCGTATTAACCCCTAGAATCTGCATGCCAAATCTCAATCTTCTAGCTTTTATAGTTTCCAAGATCTCAGCGTTCATACAGACGGACAGACGGACAGACAGACGGACAGACAGACGGACAGACAGACGGACAGACAGACGGACAGACAGACGGACAGACAGACGGACAGACGGACAGACGGACAGACGGACATGGCTAGATCGACTCGGCTAGTGATCCTGATCAAGAATATATATACTTTATATGGTCGGAAACGCTTCCTTCTGCCTGTTACATACTTTTGCACGAATCTAATATACCCTTTTACTCTACGAGTAACGGGTATAAAAATTTGACAAAATTCTACATTTTTTTGTAGGAACTCATTTAAGCAATTAAATAATTTTATAGGAACTCATTTAAACAATTAATTAATTTTATAGGAACTCATTAAAACGTAAATACTTTGATTGAAAATATGATATTATATATTCAATAAAAATAATTTCGGTTTTTAGGCGTGTATTTTTAAAGTAGCCATTTATGCCAGCTTTTTTGCATTTTTTCCAACTTTTTTCAGCTTTGACGAAGTGTAGCTTCTAAACCAATGAATGGAACTCAATGCTGTGTATAAGAAAGTTAAAGGGGATTCTTTTACCTGTAAAATGAGCCTTTGATAGCCTAAATCGGTTTACCACAACTTGAGTTAGAAATTAAAGAAGTGCAAAAAACGTTTTTTACACTTAAAAAAAAACTGTACCATACAAAAAATTGAAAGTGCCCATTTCTTACTCAGGGAGATGTACCTTAACCGAAAATCACAGTTTCATAAAGTGCGTATTTCATCAATTTTGAACAATTCCAGTATTTTGCACTTGAAAAAACACTTCCGGAACAAATGTTTTGCACTTTAATTTTTTCCACTTTAGGGCTAGTACACAACCCAACAAAAAGTCGCCCAAAACAAACTTCATATGAAAAAAAATTTCTTGACGTTTTTGTCATATGAAGTTTTTTGTTTTGGACTTTTTGTTGGGTTGTGTACTAGCCCTTAATTGGAAGTTTATTTGTTGTTGATGTTTTTTTAAAAAAAATGTATTTCATTTTAAATCTTTGCACACAAAAAAAAATGGAATTAAATTTCTTCACGACGATTGCGTTTATTATTTTTTTAAACAACTTTAAACGGTTTATTTTCCATTAATTTTTTTAAATTCGGAATCGCGGAACTTTTTACGGTTGAGCGCCAATTATAACAAAAGTTATTTTATTATATTTTAATTTATTTATTGGTAACCCGTTAGGGCAGCTTAAGCTCTTTGGCGGCTGGATGCACGCGTAAGCGGGTGCTGGCCCAAGATCGATGACCGCAGTCGGGTTAACTTACATATATACTTTGATAAATACATGACAGCCGCTGCCAATGTTTGCAGGTATTAAACAATAAAGAACTAATTTGACCGTGGCTGATGGCCACGAATAAATACCTTGTTTCTTTTTTTATTAAATATATCAATATCGGATGAACATTATTTAAAGTAACTCAACAATTTCTTTTTCAACTTTAATGTATTCTAGATCTCTTCATATTCTTCGCGGCTTTTTTTTAATTTGATCTATTTTATGTTCTTTCGGTGTTTGTATATTTATACCAGTTACTCGTAGAATAAAAGGGTATATTGTATTCGTGCAAAAGTATGTAACAGGTAGAAGGAAGCGTTTGCGATCACATAAAGTATATATATTCTTGATCAGGATCACTAGAAGAGTCGATCTAGGCATGTCCGTCTGTCCATCCGTCCGTCCGTCTGTCCGTCTGTATGAACGCTGATATCTCGGAAACTATAAAAGCTAACAAATTGGCATTTTGGCACACAGTTTTGAAGCTAGAGCAAAAGTGTAAACGCCATTTTGTTTGAGTTAGTAATGCCTACCGGAATGTGAAAGAAATCGGATCACTCGGTAAAAAGTTATAAGCAAATAATGAAATGTCCGGTAGGTGGCCCCACTTTGGTTTGCCCTGCCATTTAAGTGTTCACCTCTATTCCACATATTTTTCCTTGTATTTTTTAAGCTTGTTCACCGCATCAAATTGGTTGTGAATAGAGGTGAACAAATTACTTCAATGGCTCATTGGCTTTGATTGACTTAAATTATGATGGAACCTTAAATGCAATTATGTAGAAGGACATCAAAGCAATTTTTTGGGATATATTTTAATACAATTGAGCACAGACCCTCGAAAATATCTTATATCAAAACATTAAATGTTGCTATTTTTTTCAAACCGCGATTGCACAAATACCACCCGTTAAAATTATATAAACAAAAAAATTTTAACTAGTTACCCATCTAAAATTTTTAACTTTTTTAAGTTTTCAAACCGGGTTTTAAACAGTAAGACTAATCATAATTATAATATGAAAACAAAGTAATAGCTTTATAAAAGGTTTTTGACTTATTCAAGAAAATCTAAGCAAAACTCGAAAAAAATACGAAATAAATAAAAGCAATTAGGACAGTTTCTTTGCTATCCTGTGATCCTGACCGGATTTTCTTGCTAAAAGATTTATTTAAGAAGTACTTTATATTAAGTTTGAGGTACGAATTACTACCGTATCACAATTTACATCATAGGATGATTCATGAACGATGTATCCACACGTATTAAACTTACTTCAATAAGGAAAAGCAAGCCTATGTTAATGCTAGGTCCCATGCACAATAAATAATTGTCTTGGTACCATGTTTTTTAATTAAGTGATTAGAAGACACCTGACATATAAAAAGGAAGTTTCTTTGATGAGCCTTATGCCCTTGTAAATATGTTTCGCATTTAGAATAGGATTTTTTTTAAAGTCCATGTTTTATAATATTATAGAAACATTATCAAATTATTAAAATACTCCCTAATTTTTTAAGCACATGTTTTAGTTTAGTTTTGGCCCTAATAAGATTCTTTGTGCTTTGTGATATATCATTTCGGAAGGAAAAATGGGCAAGGACTCGAGTTTTCTGTGTTATCCTTCACAGTTTAGGTCATTTTCAATGACGATGATCCATAACCTAACCAATCGAACCGCTTTTCTTGACCGTTTTCCATCCAATATGACTTTTTTTGAATATTTTTTTTCCAACTTGAAAAATTCTCTATTGCAAAATGGTAATCTATTTGAAGTCTGGATATCAGAATATGTTAGTTTTAGTCAAATATCCTAAAATATATTCTTCCATCTCAAGAATATTAGCGAATCATAACGTTTTACTTAAAGAAAACGAAAGTGGTGCAATTAATTTTTTCGTCCATTTTTTTACTTTTTTTCTTAAAATCTGAAAAAATTATATGTACACACAAAAAAATAAGCTATGTAAAATCCACATAGAAAAATAGTAGTTTACTATTTTCTGAATTTTTCATGTATTTTGTTGTTTTATTTTTTGGGTCATCGAATAGTATTTAAAAAATAAAATAGTAGAAAACTTATATATGAAATTGTCATGTATTTTGTTGTTTTATTCATTTGGCAAATTAATAGTAACGTCTCATTTAATATCGTAGCAAAATTATTTTATTTGTTCGCGTGTATTTTGTTGTTTTATTTTTTGGGGCACTGAGTAGTGACACCACAATTAATATCGTAACACAACTATTTTTTTCCTTCATGTATGTTGTTGTTTTAAAAATACAATTATAAATTGTTGGTTAACTATTTTTCTGGACTTAGGGTGGCTAGAGTATCCGACTCATAATCTCTGGGTCGTGAGTTCAAGTCCCGCTTTTGCAGATGATGTTTTTCCTTTTTTTTTTTGGTAAATGTTGATTTCAAGTTTATAGATTTTTCTCTACGAAAATCATTATTCTGTGGCCTACTGGTTACAGTGCTGGACTCCGATGACTGCCGGCCCGGTTCGATTCCCAGCGGAGGCAAAGAACCTGACTTGTAAGTTTAAGTATCTGTGAAATGTAATTGTCTATAAATAGCTTCGATATAAATTAATATAAGAAATTAAATTAAAAATAAAAACAGTAAAAAAAAAAATTAATAAAAACAACAATTTTTTTCGGGTAAAATACTAGTTTGTAGGTAATCTCCCATTTTATAGGTAACCTACTATTTTTTTGGGCATTGTTCTATTTTTATGGGTTGGGGCAGTTTTCACTATTAAATCGTTGATTTTACTTAGTTTTTTTTTGTGTGTAGAACATAGTTTTGATATCCGTTCCAATTTTTTCAAATAAGTGGAATACTAATAAAGATAATAAGAAACACTGCTTATATAAAAATCCACATTTTCCACATACTATTTGGAAATTAAGAACCTGGGACGAAGTGGTGCTATTAATTTTTTCGCCACTGTACGCCTATATATTAATGTCTATTGGCCTGCACCAAAAACACTGTCGAGCATTGTAAAGTCAAAAATTTGATACTTAAAAATGTATAAATGTTAAGTGCTAAATGTTTGAAATGTAATTAAATAATTTATGCAATATTAAAGAAAACGAAGTTACTTTTATCTTATATATCAGGGTTAATGTAAAACTTCCTTTAAAGAAATATTATTTCTCAACTGGATCTGGGTGAGGTTTCCATCTATATATCCTAGTAAAACACTCGTTAACTGATTTAATCTCCCAGAAAAACGCACTCAGCAGGCTCTGGATGCAGTACGATTTAGCCAGGAGCTTTGCGAGATTGGCGCCGATGTGGAGATCCTGAGTTATGTAGACATACTTCTCAGACGCCTGGAGTACATTTTTTAACAAGAAAGAATCTACCTATAAAAGAACGAGGACGAAAGCTAACTTCGGCAAGCCGACGGTTTAATACCCTTGCAGTCTGCTAGAAGTCTCAAAGTAACAAAAAGAATCCTAATTCGGTAAAAAAAAACACGAAGTCTTCTTAATACAAGGGACCAATTTGGGCCGATTTCACCCTATTGTTCCTATGGGAGCTATAGGATATAGTCGTCCGAACGGCACGCGCTTTTACCCTGATCTAGGTATGCACAAAAAAAATTCGCTTTGGAAAGATTCATGTCAATAGCATTTAAATATCCTGAAAAACATACAATTTTTACCGATTTCACCCTATTATTCCTATGGGAGCTAAAGGATATAGCTGCGATTTTTTTCTAATTTCATGCCAAATTTTACTTGTGACTCGTTGCATTTATTTTTTAATTTGTATTTACACGATGTTTTGATATCTTATTTAACATACATCATATGACTTGTTCTTCAATGAGCGGCTTTGCTTCTTTATCCTTCAAAATGTTATTTTTTTCGGCCCTAGTACGGAATGCTCTCCTTTAGGTCCCGTCACAGACGCTCTATTTTTTTGGATCTTGGCCTTCGTGACCGAGTGAACAAAATTGATGATCCAAGCAGTCATACGCTCCCAACTCGATTTTTATAGCAAGTATGAGAAAATCACCCTTGATTTTTATAGCAAAACCGGGAACTTTGAAATTCAATTACAAGAGAACCGTGGCCGACCGCCAAGTTCTTTTTGCACGTAAATTCATAAGAAATCGCGGTCCATCGAGGATAATTTTTTCGCAAAATTCGCAAAAATAGAGTATTACCAGAATTTTCTAGATTTTAAGGAAATTCTTCGATTTTTGTTGAGTGCATAGTATATTATTGTGAGGAGTCATAGAACTCCCCACAAATCTCGAGGCAGGAGAGCCCCTAGCAACATTGAAGGCAGCGAGAATGCGGCAAGGGCATTCAGGTCCACCGGTAAATACTGGACCTTGGACCTAGCCAAAGCGGGGAGACCGCGAAATAACGGTGCCGCGCTGGACCTTGGACCCACGCAATAAGGTCGAACGGTAAAGCCGTGGACTTTGAACCGGCGCAAAGAGGATGCACCGTGAATTAACGGGACATCTTGGACCTTGGACCCGATGCGTGCCGTGTGCAAAGGGAACTAACGGGACGCACTTGCACATTGGACCCTAGCGAGCCGTGTGCAAAAAGGGAAATAACGGGACCACGCCGCAGCCTATAAAAGAACGGCGCAGGCGCAGCTCGGGACAGACAACCAAGATACGCGAGCGGAAGTACAAGTGCAATAAGTGAACCAGATATCAAGAATACAAGTGCGAGGATTCAATCGAGTGCGTGGCCGTGAGAGTACCGTGGAAACCGAGTGCTCAACGCCCAGATCAAGATACCAGAGTCAAGACGCTAGACCAAGGCTGAGACTGCAACGGGGAGATCTGCAGGACACAGAGATTGGAGCAGAGACGAGTGCAGGACAGGAGCAGAGTCGAGAGAAGGACGAGCAGGGTAAGCGCGGATCAAGAGTTTGTGCCAGGCGTCGGGGTTACGGTGGACTGACGATAAGGCTGAATCCTCGGATTTGACCAGTCGGGACATTCGTTTCTCAGGCTAGAGCCAGACCGACCCCAGGGAACACGACGGAACAGGTGATCCCAGGATCATTCTGGTCGGACCCGAAAGGAAGGTTGTGCAGACTTTTGAGTCCTTGGAACTGGAGAGACGCCGTTGGAGAACGACGCCGCAGGAGTCCACAAGCAGCACGAAGGGATACGAGAGCAGCGACGCCGTCGAGGAGCGCCGACGAGAAACGCACGAAGTGAATCTTGAGCCGACCAGGCAAGCCGCAACAGCCAGCTGACGAAGAAACCAATTCCAGCGAAAATAAAAACTTAATAAAGTTTTCCGATTTGTCCCTATCGGATATCACTGCATTTTCTTGGGTCGCGGGCAGTCACGCAATACAAATTTGGTGAGACGAACACACAATATCTCTGATCTAGTCGCGGCGTTTACGTAGCGATCCAACAGTTAAAAACAGTCCGTTACATTATCAATATTAATTATATTTATTATGGCTGTTGTGTTTCGTCCGAGGCTGTTGTCTGAAAAATTTCAAATGTTTTCATTGACTCAGACTTATGAAGTTGATCTGATTCTGAAACTCGAGGACGTTTTTGGGAAATATTGGTTCTCTGAGTACTCTGAGTACGGGCTACCCTGTACTTGATTATTTTATGACGTTTTAGAATAATAACACAGTGTTACAAAATTAATTCTTTTACAATTTACTTTTACGACTACTTTGAACTCGTTTCGAATTCCCAAATTAAACTGCGTTCTCAAAAAAGTTCCCCGACGAAAGAAATGACCTCAATGTTGGAAAAATGCTAAGAATGGCCACCGTTCCGTGTGTTTTACAGGCAAACGGGTTCATCGTTTGTTTTCCTGTAAAAGGATTTTTAAAGTGACACTCTTTATCTTTAACAAAAATTACTCAGAATAATTTTAAGATTTTTTAAAGAGAGAAATAACTAACGAAGGACATAGCAAAGAAGTACAGATTGAGGACCTTTGCCAGTTTGCCCAAAAGTATGCTATACAAAATAAATAGATTATTCGTGTAATGCACATGAAAATTCTATTCATTTGACAATATATGCGAACGTCATTTATAAAAGGAGTAGCAAATTTAAAACGCAATAAATTATCCCTAGATCGACTTGTCTAGTCATGCTGATCAAGAATATATATACTTTCTTGGTTCGGAAACGTCACCTTCACTGCGTTGCAAACTTCTGACTGAATTCATAATACCCTCTGCAAGGGTATAAAAACTGCCAACTATCTCAACTATCGGAATACCAGAAAAATATTCTTTATTAATATGGGTACTTACCTGACTTATTAATGTAGGCGATCCGTTTAAGGCTGAAACTAAAGGATCCATTAACATTGGTAGATAAGGCAGTAAAGATGACAGCCGCACTGGTACTGTAAGGCAAAGTTCCACAAAAAGATCCCGCATATGCTGCTTATGAAATCCACTCTGTAGGCGATTCAATCCTTCCAAAAGATTTGGTAAAAGTGGCAGAAACTCTTGGTATAAGAGGTCATGGCTACCACCTCCAATGGACCTAAATAATGCCCTCAAAAGTAAAAAATAGTTATACGGCTCGTCCGAAATCAAAGCTAATTCCATGGATCGAATGACTATTTTGTGAAGATGGGGACGCAACATTTGTTCATTTTCGACTGGAAAGAGACTAACGCTTCCAAAAACTAATTTAAATAACCGCAGATACAGGTTCGAGCGCTCCATGTTTGATCCCATTTCTTCCATTTTGTCCAACAGATATTCGACCAACACAGTGGCAAAGAGAGGGGATGTTGTAGGATTAGCTAAAAATGAGTTTGCTATAACTTGCAAGGACTGATTTTTATAGATCCTTTCCACTAAGAAGTTGATTGTTGTCGAAAATATTTCTTGGAAGTTTTGGGAATGCATCATTAAAAACTGTAAAGTATGTAAAAGAAACAAAGAAATTATTAATAACTAGCTTACCCGTCGCGCCTTTGTCCGCGATACGGACATTTTTTAATATATTAACTTGCTACTGTCATAACAAAGATCTCGCTTATTGCCTCCTTCTCACTCCAAAAATTCGAGTTGTGGCAAAGGAGGGCAAGAGTATTTTTTGTATAGCCCTCTTCTAATATTAGCGATTTCAATTTGTTATAATAATTTATAATAATAATTTATAATTATAAAAATAATTTCGGGTTTTAGGCGTGTATTTTTAAAGAAGCCATTTATGTCAGCTTTTTTGCATTTTTTCCAACTTTTTCAGCTTTGACGAAGTGTAGCTTCTAAACCAATAAATGGAACTCAATGCTGTGTATAAGAAAGTTAAAGGACATTCTTTTACCTGTAAAATGAGTCTTTGATAGCCCAAATCGGTTTACCACACCTCGAGTTAGAAATTAAAGAAGTGCAAAAAACGTTTTTTACACTTAAAAAAAAAACTGTACCATACAAAAAATTAAAAGTGCCCATTTCTTACTCAAGGAGATGTACCTTAACCGAAAATCATAGTTTTATGAAGTGCGTATTTCATCAATTTTTTTTTGTAAACTGGTGTAATTATTAATTTTAAACTCAACAAATTTTTCATTGGTTAAAAAGGAAATTAATAATGTTATTTGTATTTAAACACATTATCTACTTTCAACTAGAAACATACACACACATTGTGTGTTTGCATTGTATTATACATGTATTGTACGTATCAAACAAAAACATCTCTTAGGGAGGTAAAAAACTAGTGACGATCGCACCTTCAACATACAAAAGTTCTGATATCAGGGGTTTTTGTTTTAAACATGAGTCATATCAAGTATATCTACTACTATCTTATTCATACTTTTGCTTCCATAGGATCAAGTACTAGCGTTTTCTTCCCGCGGGTTTTGTCAAAAGTCGTAAAAAAGTTTTCTATATGGAACGGTTTAAAATACAGTTTGGATACGCTCAAACAAAACTAAATGCTCGAGCAGGATTAGTTGTTTTAAGCTAACAAAAGTGGACATTTTTGTATTTGAACAATTTTCAAACGTGACTTTTTACAATAACGTGTTATGTACCGAAATTTAAGGAATCTCAAGGCCTCTACGGATCAATCGTAAGAGCCGTTCTTGAGTAAAATAAAAAAAGCTAAAAAAAAAAAGGTTTGAAAAAAAATGGTTTTGCTTTTGGTTTTTAACCATTGCATTTACATACATTTTGTTAAGGAGTCGTTTATTTAATTTAAAAATACCTTTAATATGAGGTGAAGCACAAGTCTGTTGCATTAATGTTTTGCAAGTTACGGACTTACGAGATTTAGCCTTCTATAGCGGTTTTCCTGCCAAACTAGCTTGTTTTTTCAAAAGTCGTAAAACAAAAGTTTCCTAAATGGACTGGTTTAAAACAATTTTATCGATTCCTTGACCCTACATTTTGGATACGCACAGACAAAATTAAATGCTCAGTCAGCGTTAGTTGCTTTGGGTTTCTGAATAACTTTTAAACGTGACTTTCTACAGTAATGTGTTATATACCAAAATTTAAGGAATCTCAAAGGCTATACAGTTTAAAGTTTTAACGAAAATCGTTAGAGTCGTTTTTGAAAAAAAAAAAAAAAGCTTTAAAAAAGTTTAAAAATGTTTATTTTGTGCATATTACATTTACACAAATTACATATAGGGGGCGCTTATAGCATTTCAAAGTACCTTTCAAACGAGATACAGCACAGTCTGTACACAGACAAACAGAATTAAATTTTCATTTTGACTAGGCCCCCGCAAATTTGTTTTCGATATAACTTTTGAACGGAGCGTTGGATTTTACGATATGACCCCTCAAATATTTTCAGTAGTAATAAAACTAACTAAGTGCGAGGGGCTAATTATCCCCACGGGCCCCAACAGATCCAATTTTCTAAATTTTCACTTTTACACTTTCACCGCTTGAAATTGAATTGATTTTCTTGAGGTCTTGGTATGCAGTCCTTTAAGTTTTAGCAATACCTTTAATTTGGTATATTACTAATTACGATCGGACGATAATAGCAGATTTTCATTTTTTCGTGTTTGTATAGTAGTTGCCTTCGCACACTCTCCTGGTGCACTTCGTCACTACATGGACTGCCGTCGATAGTGATAGTTGTCCGATTTTTATAAAATTTAATACGAAATTCAGGACAGTTAAAACAAGAAAGAAAGCTAACTTCGGCCAGTCGAAGTTTATATACCCTTGCAGATCGTTCCTATTCTATTTGAAATTACAAAAATGTTAAATTTAGATTTGCAACAAACAATATTATAGCAGTTTACGGAGTATTTTGACATTAATTAATCGATCCTTCCTATGGCAGCTATATAATATAGTCATCCAATTTATGTTAAATTTAATTCGAAATTCTAAAATAATAAAATAAACGTATATTCCAAAGTAGAAGAGAATACAATAAAAATTCACAAAGCTATAATTTTGTTCTTATTAATTTCCCATTAATTTTTCGATCGTTCCTATGGGAGCTATGTGGTATAGTCGTCCGATTTTATTTATCCGATAAATTTATTCCGAAGTTCAGAACAGTTTAAAAAATTATATTCCCAAAAGCAGAAGATCATATGACAAAAGACACCGAAGCTATCATTTTCTTTCCGTTATTTTTCCGATCCTTCCTATGGGAGCTATAAGATATAGTTGTCCGATCCGCCTGTTTCCGATTTATATACTTCCTGCAATAGAAAGACAATTTTTGGTAAAGTTTCATCCTGATAGCTTTAAAACTGAGGTACTAGTTTGCGTAGAGACGGGCGGACAGACGGACATGGCTAGATCGACTCGTGTAGTGAAGCTGATCAAGAATATATATATTTTATAGGGTCGGAAACGTCTCATTTACTGCGTTGCAAACTTCTGACACTTCTGCAAGGGTATAAAAATTGTTTTTGAACCGATTTTATCAGATTCTGTTGGTAAACATATTGTGGATTCCATACCTCAGAACAATACTCCATAAGCATGTAATATGAGCAAGCGAGATGCACTACATGCTTTGGCGGGCATTCATAGAAAAAAGGCGAGGGCTTGTTAAAAAACTTTCGATATTTAAAAAACTAAAAATTGCTCCAACCTTTTAAAAAAAACCGATTGTAACTTATAAAAATAAATGTTTTTTTTTGTGGGGGCAATGGTTAAAAATTTTAAAAAAAATTTTAATAAGTTTTTATTTTTAAAAAATTAAAAACTAATTTTTTGTTGAAATTTTTATTTGAAAGAAGAGGTTTTAGAGGAATTAATGAAAAAACATGAAGTCAATCGGATTCATATAACCGGAGATACAGATTTTAAAGAGAGTGTACTTTTCCAAATTTGACGATTTTTAGCAAACTTAAAAAAATTCTAACTAAAAAAATAATTTTTGTTCTATAGAAAAAAAAAGTGTAAAAAAAAGTTTCAGGCAAATCAAAAATGTGACCCAATAAAAGGTGTTCGGTTTGTAAAAGAACCGTCCTTATGCAGACGATGTTGTTGTTATGTCAAAGACCAATATAATGTCTAAGATGAGTAACGGCCATACGTTCGTTTAGCAATATGCAGCTCATTTTTTGGTGGCGACGAAAATCTCGCTCTCTCCGCTCGCACAAAGTTGAGATCGTAAAAATCAAAAAAGAGAGTGCACATGCTTGTGTGAGTTAATACATGTGCACACTTACAATCGCTGGCTCTAGAGCGCTCTCTCTCTGGCTTTTGAGCAAGAGAGCCTGGAGCCAGCTCTAGAGCCAGCACTAAAAAATTGTGTGCAAAAAAATCGTATGGCGTTATCTATCTTCTAATGTCTTTGGTTATGCTTAGGGGAAAGTTTCCGCAAAGCCTCTGTGACATCATGACAATTAAACTAAGAAAATTGTCAAGATGGGCATCTGAAAGTGGGTTAAACGTAAATCCAAATAAAACCGACCTTATTCTCTTCTCCAGGAAGTATAAGATCCCAAAGCTCTCTGCCCCAAAATTAAAAATTTCCGTTCTAGAGTTTAGCGACAGTACAAAATAATTGGGGCTTGTACTAAACAAGAAACTGAACTGGAATCTCACTATAGCGGGCAGAGTGCGAAAAGCTTACGTTGCACTCTTCACTTGCAAAAGGGCAGTAGCCCTCAAGTGGGTGATGTCCCCTTATGTAGTTAGCTGGCTATATAGCGCCATAGTAAGACCCATCCTCCTATACGGGGTATCTATTTGGTGGCCAGCGCTGCTGTACAGGTTTAAGCTACAGGCGCTAAACAAGGTGCAGAGAGTAGCTCAACTATGCATGACAGGAGCTCTTAGAACAACCTCTAATGAAGCGCTCAACGCTATTACTAGCATAACCCCTATCTTACTGGTGCCAAAAGAAACTGCCACCATCACAGCACGACGACTGAGAGACGCAAACTGCTGGACAGTCCAACAATACGAGCACTCATCTATCCTATCAGAAGGCGCAAACATGCAATCAACAGATTATTGCACACCAGTGGAACTTGGGCGGCTAACCCCTTTGGACAAAACGACTGTATAAATTTCTTCACAGACGGCTCCAAACTCGACAACCGAGTTGGAGGAGGAGTCTCCTGTGAACAACTCAGTATCAAAATACATTTTCGTCTTCCTGCCCACTGTAGCGAGACTCTTAGTTGCCCACGCCACTCTAGCCTTATAAACGGAGTAATCAACATTTACTCAGACAGTCAGGCAGCAATAAAGTCACTCCGTGCGCTATCCTAAAACTCGAAGAAAATAGCATATTTTATAAAGGAAACGGGCTGGAACTCTTTGTAATTTTCGTGGTAAAAAGGGTACATATGATCCATTGCGGTATCACAACGGGCCAGCGATGGCCTAAGTGGGATGACCTTGTGTCAGCCGCCGCGCTAACCTAACATAACCCTAAACACATCATATACTTTCAAATAGAAACATACACATGCACATACATATAAGCAAAACAAGAGGGAACGCTATAGTCGAGTGCCTCGACTATCAAATACCCGTTGCTCAGCTAAAGTCAGCAGTCTCAAGCAGGGCAAACCAAGCAGCCGCTTCAAAAAATTTTAAAAATTTCTTCTACATTTCGGTAGGCGTTAATAACCCAAACAAAATTGCGTTTACACTTTTGCTCTAGCTTTAAAACTATGGGCGCCACAGCTTTTCGCGGTTTGTGGGCGTTAGGGGGGAGGGGGGTTTCCAACTTTGGTCTATCAATATGTATTGATGAAACGAATACACATTGCTTTTCCCGTTAATATAGCTTCAAAACTGTGGGTGCCACAGTTTTTCGCGGTTTGTGGGCGTTAGAGGGGGCGTGGCATATCGGCGTGAAAAACTTGCGCTGCGTATTAACCCCTAGAATCTGCATGCCAATTCCCAATCTTCTAGCTTTTATAGTTTCCGAGATCTCAGCGTTCTACAGACGGGTGCCACTGTTTTTCGCGGTTTGTGGTCGTTAGGGGGTAGGTGGGGGGTTTCCCACTTTGGTCTATCAATATGTATTGATGAAACAAATACACATTTCTTTTCCCGTTAATATAGCTTCAAAACTGTGGGTGCCACAGTTTTTCGCGGTTTGTGGGTGTTAGAGGGGGCGTGGCACATCAGCGTGAAAAACTTGCGCTCCTCTAGAATCTGCATGCCAAATCCCAATCTTCTAGCTTTTATAGTTTCCGAGATCTCAGCGTTCATACAGAACGGGTCACAGTTTTTCGCGGTTTGTGGGCGTTAGAGGGGGCGTGGCACATCGGCGTGAAAAACTTGCGCTGCGTATTAACCCCTAGAATCTGCATGCCAAATCTCAATCTTCTAGCTTTTATAGTTTCTAAGATCTCAGCGTTCATACAGACGGACAGACGGACAGACAGACGGACATGGCTAGATCGACTCGGCTAGTGATCCTGATCAAGAATATATATACATTATATGGTCGGAAACGCTTCCTTCTGCCTGTTACATACTTTTGCACGAATCTAATATACCCTTTTACTCTACGAGTAACGGGTATAACAAGACATATCCAAATACACACACATACAGATCTGTATTCAGTAAAATCTAAAATAATTCTTTAAAAATACCTAAAAAAATGTTAAAAACTTGAAAATTTTAACCTACGCTTTTGGGCCATAGAACTAACTATGATCCAAAAATGATCTTGATCGGAGCAGTGGTTTAAATTTTTTTTTCGTCGTCGTCGTCGTAGTTGGACGTGTATTTTATCGCTCCTCCGTCTGATCGATTACCCGTATAATCTATTACACGAGTTTACAAAAAAAAATTGATGAAATACGCACTTTATGAATTTATGATTTTCGGTTAAGGTACATCTCCCTGAGTTCGAAAATGGCACTTTTAATTTTTTGTATGGTACAGTTTTTTTTTAAGTGTAAAAAACGTTTTTTGCACTTCTTTAATTTCTAACTCGAGTTGTGGTAAACCGATTTGGGCTATTAAAGACTCATTTTACAGGTAAATGAATGCCCTTTAACTTTCTTATACACAGCATTGAGTTCCATTCATTGGTTTAGAAGCTACACTTCGTCAAAGCTGAAAAAGTTGGAAAAAATGCAAAAAAGCTGACACAAATGGCTTCATTAAAAATACACGCCTAAAAACCGAAATTATTTTTATAACTTCTACTTAAAGATACATCTTTAAGCAAACTAACAAGACCATCAACTCAATTAACAACCAAAGGTTAGATTTTATATAGATTATTTCAGTTGGAAAAAAGGTGTATTACAGCCCTGTTAGAGCCCTGTTAGAGCCCTGTTAACCTCAGTTAACAGCTGTAAACGGCCAAAAAACCAACGTTGTTCCGAGCTTAAAAAATGCATATCAAAAAAATTTGCTGGCGGATAGTAACGATCATTAGCTTGTTTTTTTTGTCGGAGTACCATCTAACCATATAAGCTATAAAAATAATTTCGGTTTTTAGGCGTGTATTTTTAAAGTAGCCATTTATGCCAGCTTTTTTGCATTTTTTCCTACTTTTTCAGCTTTGACGAAGTGTAGCTTCTAAACCAATGAATGGAACTCAATGCTGTGTATAAGAAAGTTAAAGGGCATTCATTTACCTGTAAAATGAGTCTTTGATAGCCTAAATCTGTTTACCACAACTCGAGTTAGAAATTAAAGAAGTGCAAAAAACGTTTTTTATACTTTAAAAAAAAACTGTACCATACAAAAAATTAAAAGTGCCATTTTCAAACTCAGGGAGATGTACCTTAACCGAAAATCATAAATTCATAATGTGCGTATTTCATCAATTTTTTTTTGTAAACCCGTGTTATTATTAATGCCGACTCTGGACATCATGACTATTTTTCGGTGATCAGTATCAACAGGTTTTAATCGAAAAAAATAGTGACTTTATACGTAATTTGAATGATTTCAATATAATCAAAAAACGTTTTGCGTGCTTGCTTTGCCGCCCTACTCTATTCTTGAGTTTACCGCAAACTTCTACATTTGTTTTGTTGTTAGTGCATTTGCTCTCTTATCTTTTCGTCGCGAACATCACACGCGCGAAAAGCTTATCACCGACCAAACCGCAAGCTGCACTTTCTACATCTACGCTGTTTTTCTACTCGTACACATCAGACAATAACTCAATAATTTACTATGGCTGCCAGCTGCCTTTTAAATGGCAAAATCACCTTTCGACAACCCACAATTGGTTGCTGGCGACTCCACTGGCTGTGTGATAACATTGCTCACCCTGAATGTGCCGACCTTGGGCATAGTGCTGGCCTAGTTGCAGACTGTACTAAATCGAATTCTGGCCTGGATTGGACTTGCCCCAGTTGCCATCATATTAAAGTCAATATTCATGGCTTTCATAAGGCAAACTGATTTGGAGTAGCAGTCCTTACTGGCCGGATTTAAGGACTTATTTAATCGGTTTGAAAAGGCTGAATCCAACTTTAAAGGCCGAATCCTGGCAGCTGTTTGCCACAATGCTGACGCTACTTCGGAACCCGTACCCGTTGCTGCTAATTCCGGACTGGACACCGGCGTATCTTCTTGCCTGCAATCCGCTGCTCATTCACCTATTACAACTGCTGTTAGCTCCGGTCAGGTTCCAACACTGGGATCCTACCGCTTGGCTACCAGTAATGCCTCTACTGCTGTTGCTGACGGCTGCGCGGCAGACGCCTCCCCTGGACTTACACCTGCCGCTGCCTCTTTTAGACCGCCCGATCCCGTCGCACCTTGTGATCTACATCCCGTTGACTTTAACAAGGCATCTATGTCGAGTGCTGCTGCAGTTGGCTCTGGCATAATTTTGACGCTTGCTAATACGAACACGAGACCATCACAGTCAACCTTATGTGAAGTCGCTCAAAGGAAACCCATGCCTTTATCGGGCGTTGCAAATAAAAAGCTAATTTTTGTCTCCCGCCCTAATCCTGGTGCTTCTGAAAATGACGTCAAAAACTACATGAGCAGCAAACTGAATGTTTCTCGTTCCGTACTAACCGACTTAAAGTTCAAGTTTAAGCAGAGCGTGATATATCTTCGTTTAAAATTGGACTTCCTGATGAACATCTTGATAAGGCTCTCGATGTTTATATATGGCCTGAACATGTTATTGTTCACGAATACGTAATCAAGCTCAATCCTCGGGTCCACGGGCCTCAGATTCCTTCATCCAACGCTTTAAAAAACTAAATAATTCTTTTTTTCCTACACTACCAGAACGTTCACAGTTTATTAGGCAAACTAAGTAAACTGCACGTGAATAGTGTAACCTTTGATGCCAATGTGACTGCTTTTACCGAAACGTGGCTTAATTCCTCTGTGTCTGACTGCGAAATATTTGCAAATAATTATGTTATCTATAGATGTGACCGCTCAGTCCGTCTTGGCGGTGGTGTTCTCATTGCCGTCAAGTCAAATCTTGTCTCTCAACGTATTCCAATAATTGGAACGGATACTACATTAGAGTTTGTAGCTGTTTGGATTAAACTTCACGATTACTTCGTTTTTGTATCAGCTCATACATACCTATACAGATATTAGCCTCTACCTCCAGCACTTGGATCAAATACAGAGTATTCATACAACCCTTGGCTATAACGATCATCTTATTGTTATGGGTGACTCCCTGAAATTTCTTGGATGAACTCAGTCATTAACTGCTCCAGCAAAATTTTAGACCTTATTTTTGCCTCGGAGTTCGCAAATGCATATGTAACTCGAATTAACTCCAATCCTGAAGATGCGTACCATCCTACACTTGAAATTACTTTAGAAGCATCAGCTCCATTACTGTCATGTCCCGAAATCGAACCAGCCACTTTTCGCTGTTTTCGAAAAGCTAAATTTGCTGAATTGAACAGGCACTTATCCGAGCTCGATTGGTCTTTTATGGATTCAAATGATAATCCCTCGCATATTGTAGAACAGTTTTATGGTTTACTAAATTCAGCTATGTCCATGTCTAGACTTTTTAAGAAATATAAGAGAACCGGGCTGCAAGTTGACCATTCTAGGTATCTAATTGCTCGTTCAAATTTTTTAGTCCACAATTCCGATTGTTACAACAGTTACCTAAACCGTTGCAGAATCGAATTCCAAGACAATCCCAAGCAGTTCTTCGCGTTTGTCAATTCGAAACGAAAATCGCAACAATTTCCATCTTGCCTTCATCTTGATTCAGTATCCGCCTCTAGTGACTCCGATATTGCGAACTTATTCGCACACTTTTTCCAGTCCACGTACTCTTCTTTTAGTTATAACACCTCTTCTTACCCATACCCTCTTCCTTACTCCAACTGTTTGTGCAAACCGTTATCAAAACTTTTTCAGATATGTCTCCTTCATTCATTTTTCCCTGAAGTTTGGAAGGAATCTTTTATCATTACACTTCATAAAAAGGGAAGCAAGTCGGACATTAAAAACTACCGTGGTATTGCTAAACTAAGCGCGATCCCCAAGTTTTTCTAACAGCTTATTACCGCTCAGCTAAAGCACCAATGCAGCTCAGTAATGTCCCCAACTCAGCATGGCTTTATGAAACGAAGATCAACGACTACAAATCTTCTTGAGTTTACTTCAGTCATCAGAAGCGCTTTTAAAAATGATAATCAAACCGATGTTATTTTTACGGACTTCAGTAAAGCTTTCGATTCTGTGAACCATCAGTTATTATTGAAAAAATTAATACTATTAGGATTCCCGATCACGTTGACCAAGTGGATCTCAGCTTACCTGTCGAACCGGACTCGGAAATTGCTTTTAAAAGCACAGTCTCTAACCTTGTTCACGTGACCTCTGGTATTCCGCAGGGGAGCCACCTAGGACCTTACTGTTTGGAATTTTTATACCCGTTACTCGTAGAGTAAAAGGGTATATTAGATTCGTGCAAAAGTATGTAACTGGTAGAAGGAAGCGTTTATAAAGTATATATATTCTTGATCAGGATCACTAGCCGTCTGTCCGTCCGTCCGTCCGTCCGTCTGTCCGTCCGTCTGTCCGTCCGTCTGTCCGTCTGTCCGTCCGTCTGTCCGTCCGT